>CM035135.1:67337091-70140979 GCA_020205605.1 Panax ginseng
ATTATTATTATTATTATTATTATTATTATTATTATTATTATTATTATTATTACTATTAGTACTACTAATATTATTATTATTATTATTGTATGTATACTTAATACTCCTAGTCTGTACTGTATGCATTTTGCCCCAGCGCATTGCCCCCTACCATTCCCTTCGCCTCTCCCCGTCTCAATCTCCGGCCTTCGCCGTCTGTCTGTCTCGCTGTTTCGTAGCTCCGCCTCTCCCTGTCGGCCGAAATAGAAGCCAAGCTTAAAGCCCTTAATCTCAAATACCCATCTCAAATCCGTCCGCCGTGAAGCTCTATCTTCACGTTGGCGGAAACACACCCAATTCCAAATGGATTGTATCCGATAAGGTCACTTCATATTCCTTCATCAAGACCCCTAAAATTGAAGAATTAGAAGGTGAAGAGGAAAATGATGAGGAGGAGGAGAAAGATGCTTGGTGGGTATTGAAGATTGGGTCAAAAGTTCGAGTTAGAGTAAGTGCTGAGATGCAATTGAAGACTTTATTGGACCAACTTCGTGTTGATTTAATTTGGAAGGGAGTTTGGGCCATGAAGTTTTTCAATGAGGAAGGTTATAGAAGTTTTGTGACCAGTATCAAGAGTGTTTGTTTGAGAATACTTATGGGGTTGAATTCAACGATGCTAATAAGGTTAAGGTTTATGGGAAGGAATTTATTGGGTGGGCAAATCCCGATAAGGCAGATGATTCTGTTTGGGAGGATGCAAAGGATAGTTTTGTGAAAAGCCCCAATTTGGCTACCCCCGTGAGGGAAACTCATGATTTGAGGGAGGAATTTGAGGAGGCTGCTAATGAGGGAAATATACGGATGCTCGAGAAGCAGATCCCGGCGATCCGGTCGCACATCAAGGGACGAATCAACAAAGAGTTCAGAGATTGGCTTGTTGATATTCGTATAGTGAGTCGAAACCCTCTTTCTCTTTCTAGAAAAGAACCCCCTTTTGTTTGTTTTGCCAAGCTCTTTGTTCTTTGTGTACGGCCGATAGAGATGTTTATTCAAGGTGATGTTTTATTAATCAACCTCAGCTGTTCGTGGTAGAGGTTTTGATGAACCTCAGCTGCATATTCAAGGTGAGCTCTCGTTAATTAGCTTATTTTAATAAAGGTTGTAATTGATGTTTTATTAAACTGGGACATTAGCCTCATGTTATGATAATCCATTCTTCCATGGTTGTTTGTTGAAAAGCGTATATTTGGTGTCGAAAAGGTAGCTCCTGTACTTTTTTGTGAACATATGGTTGTTTGTTGGATTTCAATTCTTACCATTTTTTTCTGATATAATAGTTCATTAATGGTTCTTATATTTGTATATTTGGATGGAGTTATCGTCATGAAGTTGTATCCATCATGTCTCTTTTTCTTAGTGGGCATGGAGTAGAGTATTTGTCAGTATGCTGTCTAGGTGCACGTTTCTACTCATTATACAGTTGAATGAAAATGGGTTGGGCTAGTTGGCTAGTCTGGCCTAGTATAGTTAAGATAGTAACACTTGAAATGTATGTTACTTGAACATCTGATGCGTTTTTGTTACCGACTGTTCCTAGAAATGATGGATTTTTCTTTTCATACAGGACTTGGTGCCTGAAAGTATTCTTCCTGATGAATTTCTTTGTGCTATCAAGTACTCCGACTACAACTCTGTAAGTTTTTCACACCACCAACGAAAGAAAGTATTCTTATTTCATCGAAGTTATGCTAAGCAAAATCTGTTATACGGTGTCTATATATGTTGCTCTACGAACTTTTCTACACATGTTTTGAATGGACATCTGTTAACTTTTCCTTAAATAGGTCTATTTAATGAAGCTGTAATCAGTTTACAAGTTTGTTATAATGTCTTTTTCACACTTTTCTGAGCAGTCTTTTTTTTCTTCTAAATTTGTACTAATCATTTATACTATTATTAGCTTGAGAATTAGGAAACAGAGAGTGATTTATGGAAAAGATGCAACGAAGGTACGAAAAAGGATTGGACACGTAATTACTGGATGTATGTATTGCATAAGTAATGAGAATTATTGATTAGTGTTTTGCAACAACGCCCAGGATTAGTGTCTTAGAGCATTAACAAATTAGAGAATAGATAAAAAAAATAAAGAAAAGAAAAAATAAGGGCCTTTGAAGTGTTAGATGAATGCAAATGCACATTTTTAACAAAATTCTCTAAGGTTGCTTATTTTGCTTGAAGTTTTGAGATGTTTCCACTGACATTACTAAACCATTCCTGAATTAAAGGAATCAGCAGTAAGGTTCATGCGTAACCCTCAAGACTCCATATTTCAATTCAAATTCCTCAAAAGCTCCAAATTATTTGAAATTCAGAAAAGGCATTTGAAATAGTAAACTTTTCTTCTTCTTTGATAATACTAAAATTGGTCATTTATACCAAATTCTATTCATGTATGTTTTTAGAAGTTTTCTAAAGGTAGATTAGAAGAGTATTCAAGCTTCTAGAGTTGGAGTTTAAATCTTAAATATAGAAATTTTATAAGAACTTCTGCTAGCAGTATGAAGTTATAATTTTGTGACATATACTAATCTTTACCTGGGTAATAAAGCGGCAACCACAATGTTACATCTTTTTGCCTTTATTCTTTATACTTAGATTGATCCGACTTGGAGGTTGTTTACTGAAACAGGCAACTACTAAAATTAACTTAGCTGTTGACCACTTGCCACAATTTAAGTGTTGCAAGTTGGGTCATCCTGATTCCGGTCCTCAGCATGTGGGTACAATTCACATTGGTTCTGAGAGGTATTCTATCAATTTTGTGTTTATTATTTTGTTTGCTCTCAATCTATGTGCTTATGTCATATGCTAATGTGGTAGTTTCTAGAGCTCATCAGTTCAAAATATTAATATGCTATTCCACCTTTTGAGCTTGTATAATGGTGGACCCCCTATTGAACTGTTTAGTAATATCTATCCATAGAATTCCTAACCTAAATGATGGATGCTCTCAATAGTCTTGATACTAATTTTCTTGCATCTTTGATGTACTTGAGTAAGGAATGTTTTATGCCTTCTCATAATTTTCTCTCTCAATTAGTATGGAAGATATTGACTTTGCCTGTCAAGAAGTTGTAAATGGCTCACCATCACGGAGGCCTATTATTGAAATGACCATTCCTTCTGTCTTGGACAAGACTATTTCCCCTCCTGGTACTTCAAAACCTTTTTTTATTGATACATTTTTAATATCGTTACTCAGGCATTTGATTCTTCTTTAGGTTGAATAACTTTTCCTCTATCTACTTCCTGTTATACTTGAATTCGCGAACTAGTAATTGTACTAATTGTTTCTTATATGATATATCAACTCAATTTGGGTCTTGGAACCATTTTTCAGGATTGTTTTCTTAGTGTTGATGTTGTCTACTTCCTACTATCAATAAGGAAATTTGTTTTGGGGGGTGGGTAGAGTTTATTTTGCTCAAATTTTTGAAACTTAGAAAAGTATATCAAATATATCAGTTTAGATCATGTGTTCACTCTTGAAGTATTTTTTATATACTTTATTATGTTGGAAATTAGATGGGAAGGGGATAGTCATTGGGCTATCGTTACAAGGTTATTTATGCTCGCTATATTTTCTCTCGTTTACCGTCATATAAATGAAATTAACTTCTTGTTCAGCTATTGGATTCCTTAACAGTCACATGTCATGTTGTGCGTCCAACATTATCTATAGATATTAACTATTACAAATTAATGTAACTCAATTGTTTCTTCATAGAAAAACATGTGATCAACTTATTTATTCAGTACACACCGTATAAACCCTTTGAAGGCAGCTGCGAAGACCCTGAATATAGGGTGAGTTGAATTTTAGGAAATGGAAATCTCAAAATTATCTTTCCTACTGGAATATTCTATAGGGTGTCAACCATTGACATATGTTGGCTCTTTGTTTCTTTTGATTGTAATGTCCAATTTTCAGCATTCGTTCCCAGTTCTATTACAGATTAATATTATCAGACCACCACGATAATGTTAGTGTTATTAAGCCTATTCATGCATTGGGACCTATTGGTCTATAGTACAAATAGTTGAAGTACTGGTTGTCTTGCGACTCTTGCTGCAGGAATCATTTGCGCAAAGATGTTTCACCTTGATCGATGAGTATTCCCCTGGCTTCAGCTAATCGATAATTAGCTATGACATGTTGACTCCACCAGACCTTGAAAGGGAGATTGGTCTGACAGGTATGTTTACTAAATTGAAACTACACCCAACTCTGTCCCCTCAAACTAAAAGGAAGAAAAGAAGGAGAAAAGTATCCATAAATAGGACCATAAATAGGTTTTAAGAAATTCAAGCAAGTAATATCTGTTGGGAATTACGGTGTTCCAAAAATTACCATCTGATATTAAGTCAATGTTTTTTGTTGTGTCTTGCGCTTTTATGAAAAGAAATTATGCTCTAGGAAGAGTGTAGTAATGCCAAGTAGTACAGTGGAGAGAAGCCTTGCCCCAGCTTTGTTACTTGAAAATTTACCATTTATGTTGCCACAATTTTTTTAGGGTCGTCAAGTTTTAATTATAACTGGACATGGATCATAGGGATCCACAAATTGCTAACAATCTGTGATTTTCTCCTGGAGTAGGTAACTTGGTATTTTATTTAATTTGCTTTATGCAATTGTTGAACAAATTTTGACAAGTGGGAATATCTTCCATAGTGCCATGGGATTAGATTATCTGTTCATGATGAGACCTGTAAAAGGATGGTAATGTTGATATTTTGAAGAAATTTTCCTGTAGTTGAATGAAAATAATCAAGAAGTTGAATTCAATTTTTAGTGCAGGTTAAATTACAGGACCCCAGTGCGAGGTTTGTATTTGTGCGGAAGTGGGGCACATCCTGGAGGTGGCGTTATGGGTGCTCCAGGACGAAACTCTGCAAGGGTGGTTATTCAAGACATGAAAAGCCTTTGAAGTGGTTATTTATTCATGTTGATGCTCTTTTTTAGTTTTCATTTTCTTTCTGATAATTATCTGTTGGTGGGATGGATTGCATTATTACTAAGCCAACACAACACTATACTACTACACTCTATTGATGACTTAGTTATTCAAGTGATAATTATGAGCATATACTATATACTGCACAATGATGGTGTGCTATATTTAAGTGTCAGGTTAATAAATTTCTGCTACAAATGGATCAAGTACCTCAACATCAGCTGCTCATGGTAGTGAAATTTTGGCTGATGATGAGCTCGACATGGATGAATTGATTTAGGTGGAAGCAAGCCTGTCAAAAATGTCTATACAAATCATGTAAGTGATATGCGCTCACAATTTTTTCAAATAAAACTTTACCTGTATATTTAGTACTGGAGTGATCCAGTATACTTGAAAAATGGATTTAGTATTGGAATGTTCATGTATTGTTGGGAATCATAGTAAACTGTTTCTTGTCTGCCTTGTGACAGTTATGTCCCATTTGCATTACCAATCCTAGGGATGTGACGTTTGGTTGTGGACTTCAGGTATCACTGTCAAAAGGTTTTTGGTTTTCATTTTTAGAGAACATGACTAGAGTGTATCTTCAAGTTTTCTTTTTCTTTCTTATTTGCAGACATGTTGTGAATGTAGACAAGACCTTCATCTCTGTCCTATATGTCGAAGCACCATCCAGACTAGGATAAATCTTTATTAAATATACTCTAATGATGACCTTCATTTTATGCTTTGTATATATATTTTCTTTTAGTGATCAAAATAGGTTGATCTTTTTATCTTCCATTTGTAATAAGTTATTGAATGCAGTTTGGGTAAATTTAGCACGTTTTCTTGACTTTGTTATTATTTTACTGACTTTGCTATTATTTTTAAATATGTGCAGGAAGACTGCTTCTACGACCGCCTTTACAATCTTCGGGTATCAAATTTTTTGTGCTACGTTTACTAAGACAAGGGACGAAATTATGAAGTGTACTCTCTATATATGTAGATATATACTTTGATTGAAGAACTGTGGTAGCTTTAGATGATTAATTGTAAAGATAATGAATGATTATGTAGTGGATGATTTTATTAAGTTAATAATATTTTAGTTTTTTGTATTTTTGCCATTATTTGTTATGGGGACATTGAGCCAGCCAGGTATGCAAAATGAATGTCAAATTTTGATTTGGCAACAATATAATTCGTTACTAAAGCATTGAACAAGTCTTAATATAGCAACAATTTTTTATACATTTAGCAACAAATTTTCGTTGCTAATGGCATTAATAATATAATATTTGGCAATGAAAAATTAACCTAAGAACAACAGAGAGGATATTGTTGCTAATACTAACATAAAAGGCAACATTTTTTAACGTTGCAAATCATATCAACTTTCATTGCACATATAAAGAAACGACAATATATAATGTCGTTGCTAATCGATGACTTTCGTTGCTATTGAAAAATAACCAACAACAAAAATTTTTGTTGCTGATTCAACATAATGTTGTTGCCAAATAATATAATCAGCAACGAAAATCGTTGCTAAAAAGTTTACATTCCGCAACGAAAGCAAGCTTAGGCAACAATTTTCATAATTTATTGCAACGGAAAATGTCGTTGCAAAATGGTGTCAATTGCAACGAAAATGCATGGTCGTTGCAAAAAAAAGAGAGTTCATTTCGTTGCCAATTAGCAGGCTTTTGCAACGAAATGAGGTTTTTAACAACGAAATTTTAATTATTCTGCAACAATACATTTTGTTGCTAAAGGATCGATGTCTCTGTACGAAAGCCAAATTTTGTTGCAAAATGTATTACTTTTGGCAACGAAAAAAAACATTCGTTGTGGAACAATTAATAACGCTCATTGCGCAACGAAAGATGCAACGACAGTCAAGTCGTTGCCAAAACCCTTTTGCAACGAAATTTTGCACCTTTAGCAACGAAAATCGGTTGTTGCTGAAGCCCCATTTTTTTGTAGTGATACTATATACACTTCAGAAATCACAAGTCTTAGAGTTGCAACACTTAGTTACCAACTCTCATTTTAATAAATCACAACGTAAGATTTTCACGACTTACTACTTTTTACAACTTTGGAATTACCACCTACATGATACAAATCTGTTATAGTATCTTTATTACATGTTCATCACATTAACATTTCATTATACTAGGTTACAATGAGTTTTTAAAGTCTGCACCATCAACAAACTTCACTGCCTCTGTTTTGGCTATGGCAAGAATCACGTCAGTATTTAACCCCTCGATTAAATAGCAATTTCTGCTAAGCTTCTGCCTTTTCCACCAAATATGAAACTATGCAGATAGTTTATTTACTTTGTTTAGTCCAACTATCACGAATTTTATCTATTAATCAATAAATTATATATACCCAAATGATATATATAAGACCCCAACTTTTTAAAAATAAAATTAAATTTCTTCTATTAATTATTTTGAAATAGTAAGAAGTGGATTTGATTAATGTTGTTAGTTATGGGTAAAATGTGCAAATTTTTTAAAATATGAAAGTGGTTATAAAATATTCATTGTTGTCGGGGAATATTCGTTTGGCCGTGGAATATTCTTGATGTCAGGGAATATTCATACGATGGCGCAGCCATTTGTGGGCCCTATAACAGAAAACGATCGGATGAAAAAAATGACAGGTTTGAGTTTTTATAAATAATGGCGTAGTTGTTACCGTTAACACTGTTAGAATACCTAGTGGTTAAAATACAGTAATACGTGTGTGATAACCCGGAATTTCGAATAATCCAAATTTTACGAATAATTTTTTTTTATTTAATATTAATATTGACTGTTAATATTGTGATGTGTATCTGTGATTTGAGTCACGGGAAGTGGTCAATTTGTGTATTGACTGAAAAATAAGAGTAGAGTTGTGCTTAACAGCTTTAGAAACCCTAACCCTAATTCTGGATAGAGATTCGATAGAAAATACAATTAAAATTATTGTATTGATAAATACGCATTTGTACTGTATATAGTTATTGATAAATGATTGATCAGATAAGGTTTAAAAATTGTAAACCCTAATAAGGGATTAGAAACCCTAATCTGAGGTTTAGAAACACTAATGCACAGTTAGAAACCCTAAACAAAAGCCAAGAAACCCTAATTTTAAATTCGAGAATCCTAAACCCTAATTAGGAAACCCTAATCCTAATTAGCAACCCTAATATGAATGGTAACCTTTAATATAATTAGAAAACCGTAATATAATTAGGAAACCCTAATTATATTTTTGAAATCTTAATTTTCTAATTAAAATTCTAATTAGAAAAAAAATCTAGAAACTAAAGTTGTAAAACCTAAGAGTTAGAACCTTAGGGTTAAACCTTAAGGGTTAAACCCTAAGAGTTTGGAGAAATGTTAAGTATGCCATTAAAATTAAAATGCAAATGACCAAATTACCCTTTTTATATTTTAAATAAGCTAACTTGTAAATCTTGCCAAATTTGTAGTTGTTCACCAACTAAAGCTAGCCTTTTGACTTAAATCTTAGCTACAATCTGATCTAGAGGGACACCTTGCATTACATACATTCAATGTATCTATTTTAGAGGATTAAAGGGAGAGAAAGTCTTAACTTTTGCTCATTTTGCTATCAAACACTCCACTTACTTTTCTCTCTCCCAAACCTCCGAAAATCTAAAGTGATTCGGTCATTAGATAACCCTTTAGAACACAAAAATCAGTAGGAGAGAACAAAGATCAAAGCATATTTAAAAGAAGGTATAACCCTAAACCCATCTTATATCTTGTATGCTATGTTCATGTTTGTGTTTATGTGTTTAAATCTGTGCTAGATGATGTTTTATGATGATCTATGATGATCCATCATAGATCCATAAGATCAAAGGCATTAAAAATGGAGTTTTTGAAAAACTGTTCTTGAACCCTAAATTCGTCTGACAAGCTAATGTCAGTGGCTTCAGATTCTTTTCTGTTTATGATTTTTGTTGTTTTAAAGTTTTAATCTATACTCTGACATGAGGTCTGTGATCTGGAAGTGGAATCCAAGCTATTCGATTTCCAGATTTCAAGATATAGTTGGTCAAAGTCGGTTGACCGACCATGACCGAGTAAATTCTGGATAACCCAGAAGTACATGAACAACGTCTGACATGATCTTCTAAAGCCAGGATCTGTCAGGTTTTAAGAGGTTTGATTTTGTTGTTATATGCATGTTGTAACTGGTAATATGGACTCTAGATCCATGTTATTAGATTCCTTATATCAAAATCATATGGAATGTAATGGATGGTCAAACCTAGCCATTTCGTCACGGATACAGTTTCTGGAAAACCCAGAAACTGTATGAACGGACTTTCTGACATCCTTTGATCGAGCTGTATTTGGTGATTTTGATATTGTTTCACTTATCTGTTGATATAGTTATGTTCCTTGACCTGTGGACGATAGATTTGAATCATAATATAACTGAAATGATGACCAGAACCTTGAGCAAATTGAACTAGAAAGTGTTTAGTCGACACTGTCTGGGTTTTTGGATTACCCAGAAATGTCTTGACAAGAACTTTGTGAGCTCAGATCTTCGTGATGTGTGATTAAATGATTCAAGTGATGATTAGAACTTGTAGTACTACATGTGTATTACATGATTGAAGCCTAAGGTAGCCCAGAAACAAATTTAAATGAGAATTGCAAGTAGTCAAATCAAGCACCTTAAACACTGAGTTGTCAGTGTTCTTGATGCCAAGAACACCTAAGACGACAGAAAAGTGTCGCTATATCCTATAGCGACGGTTTTAATAATTTTATTTTCCTAATTTCTGGAAAATGATTAAAAATAGAAAATAAATTATAAAAAATTACCAAAAATGGTTTTACAAATTATTTTAAATTATAAAAAATAATTTTTGACAATTTGGGATATTTTTCTTTAATATTTATAATTATTTAAATATTAATGGTATTTAATTTATTTAATTAGTATATTAAATAAATTAGAGAAAAATGATTTTAATATTATAAAAATCATTTTAAATAAGAATAAAGTGTTAGAAAATATTTTAATTACAAAATATAATTTTCAATATTTTTGGAGAATTCTCATTAATAAATTAATATTAATGATATTAGATTTATTTAAATATTATATTAAATAAATGATAGAAAAATGGTTTTATTGATTTAAAATTATTTAAAATGCTAAAAAAGTTATATAAAAATATTTTAAGTTATAATTAATGACTTTTAATATTTTGATAATAAATTCATTAATATTTAAATATTAATGGTGATGATTTAAAAATGATTTTTGTAACGACCCCAAAATTCATACAATTTAATTATTAACTTCGGTCATTAATAACACATCTACCTTCTAATTTTACATCATTATTTGATGTTAAACTTTGTATAATGCGGAATAATTTAAACTTTTTTATCTTCTTACTTTAATTATCTGAATCAAAACCTTTATCATCTATATGTCTTTGAATCAATCTTATTTTATAATTCACTTTATCACTGTTATTATAAAATTTTACATTTCAATCTGATAACCTTTACATATCAGATAACTCTAACATTAGCTTTACAACTCAACATAAAACTATACATCATAAAACATTAAGTACATCTTATGAATCTTAATCATGGTATAAAGAAATAACAACTTTAGCTAAAATATTAATCTTCGTGTATTATTTCTGATCCACGTCATTCAAGTAGCACATAGTGTACCTTCAATCCTTAACATGCAAAAATGGTTATTTGCAAGGTTGAGCTTGACAACCCGAAAAAATCTAACGGCTTTTCATGCATCACGTAAAGACATAATAACATGCTCAACATATATCTCATAAACATTGGACTAACATAACATACATGTTACAGTTCATATAACAATTATAAAGACTAAGTTCCTTACTCAATCAGCATGCTTTACTCAATCAACGTAGTCATAAGTTGACTTTAACATTTCATACATTCAACATATATATAGCACATCATGCTCTTTGCAATAAAGATTTAAAACAATCAAATTCACATAGCAAATAGGAACTGAAAGACTTGCCTTGATCGTTGTTTACCAATAACAGCTTTAAACGACTTACGATATCTCGCTTCACGCGCGTGCCTACACAATTATATAATCATTCACATTAACTATTAGGCACATAGCAACGCATAGTAGTTGTAATGTAAACTTTACTCTACGTCTCATAACCCTTCATATCATAGATACACAATGTTCAATTTTATTGTATTAACTTTCAACTTACATCTCACTGTATTCCATATTTGAAGTTCATTCAAATGTTTAAGTCTTGCTAGGACCACTTATTGGTTTTATATTAACACTATTTAATATATTTTAATATTCATTTCATTTGATTTAAAATACTTTTTACGTTCATTATCACTTATCACGACTTTTCGACGTTTATTCGTCACACGCCCAATTTGCCTCTCTTGTGTGTGCTTAGTATGCGTATACAACTTATTTAATACATCATTTATTAGTGTTAAGCATCATTATACTTCATAATATTCATGTTCTATAACTTAGAATAACATCTATTATCGTCGACATCACTATACTTGTGTATGTGCATGTCTGACGCCCTCCGATTGCCTCCGAATACACATTCGTCCTCGTTCAGGATCATCTTGAATCACCTCAATCGGAGTTCGTATGAAAAAGTTATGCCTATTTTACTAAAATAGGTCAAAGCAGTCACACCTGATATACTTTGGGCGTAGCTGCGCCCAATTAAGCCTTGGGCACAATGCAACTAAAGTGCAGCTGCGCCCCAAATGACTTAGGGCATAAGCGCAATTGCGTTGCTGTTAGCGTAACAGAGACACAAGCTACTGTTCTTCGCGATTTTGACCCTTTTTCTCCTACTAATCTTCATAACTTGAGTTATACACATCCAAATTAGTCCGTTTTAGATTCTATGGATTCGTAATTCATAGAACTACAACATACTAGAATTCTAACAATTTATAAAAACATTAACCAACCTAAAATTTGACCCAAAACACATGTTCATACTCTATTTTCATGTTTTAACATCTCTAGCGAATTCATTCACTACGAATTCGTTTTACATCCGTTTTGTCTAGTTTAACTTGGGTTATTTTCGTTTCTTCACATACAAACCTATTCTAACTTCAATTTGCAGATTACAACACATATAGGGCACAAATTTGGTACTTTCTAAGCCATATCCAACAACATAAACACTGTTATATGAACTCTTCCTACTACAACCCAATTTCATATTTTTAATCATCAAATAACACTTACATATGATAGATAATAGATTAAATCATACATACATATATGCGTATCAATCTAACACCACTATCAATAGAAATTTTAAGAAAACAAGAGTTTAAAATTAGAATTGATTATACCTTATTCATTGATTGTTGGCCATCAAAATTGAGTGCAATCCTTTTTCCCCAAAACCCTTCTTCTCAAAATCACTGTAATTCTTCTCACCAAGCTCTCTCTCTAATCTCTGTGTTTCTCTCTTTTAGTTCTATAATCTAGCCTTAGGAGAAAATAAGAAGCGTAGAAAAAAATAACTGACCTCCCTCACCCCACGTACTCATCAGTTTTTTTTTAAAAAATAAAAGACGTTAGTTGAAAAAAACCAAAGGCCACAAGGCCTTGTTTGGCTAACCAAAAATTTCCCCAAACTAAATTATTTGAATAATCTTATATTATATAGTTTCATGTCACACCTTTAGTTAATTAAATAACTTTAGCTCATTTAATTTAAATAACTTGTAATGGTAATTAAAATAATTTCTATTATAATTATATTTATGAATAATAAATAATTATATATCTAATTTAATTAATAAATTAGACACATCACTTTATTTAATTTATTTATTTCCTTTAAATTAAACAAGTCATTTAATTTAATTATTTCTAAATATTAAGCAATTGATTTAATTTAATTATTTCCTTAAATTAAATCCTTCAAATAAAATTATCATCACTCAATTTAATTAACACTAATTAATTTAGTTACTAAATTAATTCACCACAATTCATCAATTATTTATTTATCTCAATAAATAAATTAATTAAAATATTTATTTAATTCAATAAATATGTAAAATTAATTACAAAATTCATTTAATTCCTTCAATAGTTAACTTAACTATTAAACCTCACTTCAAATATATGAATATATATATATATATATATATATATATATATATATATATATATATTTCTTTTCACCCTGCATCACATGTTTCAAAATATATATCACGTATATATAAATACTCAAACTCAAAATATCTCATAATAAGAATTTTAATTATTAAATTCCTATTTTAATAACCTATAAAAATTTGGGTTGTCACAACCTTCCCTCCTTATAAGGATTTCGTCCTCGGAATCACCGAAACCCTACCTTACTAAGGTTTTCATCGAATCTCTTCATTGAATAACTTCAACACATTGCCTTAATATAGGTTTTATATTTCCTACTCCCACCATTCTTGATAATAAATTCTTGTAAGTTTTATTTCATAACATTTACTTAGACTCAATTATATTTGAGTATTATATATTATTTAACCCATTCATTTCCTTTTCTAAGGATCATTATCATAAACACTCGGGATATTACATTCATACATTCTTCTAAGAATTTCGTCCTCGAAATTTTATTTATTAATCTTCATTCATTCAATCTATCAAAATAGATTTTATGTTAATATTTTATTCATTCACTGGGTTCTATAACCACTTCTTTTCACAAAGATCTTTCTAAAATTATTAAACTTTTTTATTAAAAGTTTTACATTATTCTTTGATAACTCATCTCCTCCTCATTTCAAAATTTCTTTTCTCATCTATTCAATATATCCATCATGCAGTGTCGCATTCTACGACTTACTTCTTTCTAAGGAATATCATCCTTACCACATTCGCCTTTTAGAATAGAAAGAATCTTCCACAATTGCTCAATAATTGGGAAGCAGTATGAATAACTCAGAAATTTTAAAAGATTCCAAATCATGTTGAGGGGTCATAAGACCTTGAACTACGTCCACGATTATAAGTACTCTTTCAACTTAAACCTTAACAGTCATTAGACTATAGGGACTCCTGTACTTAGGTTGTTAAGCCCTTCGTACGATGTATTGTGCACAAACATTTAAACGCTATGCGTATGTCCATAGTTATAAATAATCTTTCAACTTAAACTTTAACAGTCATAAGACTATAGGGACTCCTCGTACTTAGGGTGATCAATCCTTCGTACAATGTATTGTGCACAAACATCTAAACGCTTTCGCGTAATCCCTTATAAAAGGGTTGTTCATCTCAGCTTTTCAACATCTGAATCCCCACCAAAACAATTTGGTTTGGCATAACTTCTCAAGTAACACTTGAATTTCATGAACATCTTTCAATAATCGTCTAGCCGAATCAAATAACATAGACTTCTACAACAATTCAGACATCAATCAAAATATACATATACATATATGTGTGTATATATATATATATATATTCTCATATCTTAATGAAATCTCAAAATCTTTTTATGACGTCATGATACCGCATTGCATTTATAGTCCGTTTGAGGATTCCGTCATTTGGTGATTTTATCATACTACATCATACCATAGTGGGCTGACGATCCTTAGATCACATCAAACACTAAGTAATACTGCATTGATGACTCCATCGTTTTTATCATCTCTGCACCAAGTTCCATGATGCATTGATGATATAATAAAAAAAATACATTTTGATATATTTCAAATCATTTTTGTCTAGCCGAAGCAATTAGCATAGACATACGAATAACGGTATTGTTTTTTAAAACTCTATCCTGCTTATAACTTGCTCTTTGCTCGATACGAATTCCTCATATCACTTCATCTATAACTCCTCGTGAGTTATCTCGTACTATTTTATAGTACATCATCTTCATAGCATTAAGATATAATTATTCAAACATTACAGACCATCTTTCTTTTATAACTTAAATTGATCACGTCGTGATCTTATTCTATAATCATCTCCCTTAAAATTCTTTTCTTAACTCGTGATCGTTTTGTTTTACGATCCTCTTTCTTCCCCTTTTTCATCATTTACGACATTATTCGTTATCTTGGCTATTTCCATCTCTTATCTTTATATCTCTTCAAGATTCTTCTTTGAATTTTCTTGTTTATATAACAATTCATACTTTAAGAATTTCTAGCTTCATTTACATTGCTCAACATTTCATTTGAGTACCACATTTTCATCATACGTATCCACTTTCTATACTTGGTACACATCGAGTCTCTAATAGTTTCAATATGGTACGCTGACTGGTTTCCCATAAACAACCAACAAACTAGGTTCCGAGTTGCTAGTTCGTATATACCTCCACTCTATGAAGGAATCGTTTAGCCCAGATATCATACATCAACCATTAAAGAGTACAATTGTACCACACTTAAATAAAACTTTTTAATTCTTAACTTCTTTATCATTCTCTTCTTATAGACATTGTCTATTTATTATCACCTTACATCCTTATTATTGGGTTAGGTAACCCCACATTCATACTCCTTATAACTCAAATGAGATTCTTCTTTGAATCCTCTCACGCATGTTTTAATCCTTTCTTTATAAATTTCTTAAATTATTTCTTATTATTCAAACTCTACTTGAGCTTATTCTTTCATTATCTTCACCTCCCTTCTCTAAGGTTATAGCCTATGGTACTCCTACCTAAGGTTTATAACCTCACGACTTTGATACCAACCTAATTAATTCCCCAAAATTCATACAATTTAATTATTAACTTCGGTTGTTAATAACACATCTACCTTCTGATTTTACATCATTATTCGATGTTAAACTTTGTATAATGCGGAATAATTTAAACTTTTTTGTCTTCTTACTTTAATTCCCTAAATCAAAACCTTTATCATCTACATGTCTTTGAATCAATCTTATTTTATGATTCACTTTATCACTGTTATTATAAAATTTTACATTTCAATCCGATAACCTTTACATATCTGATAACTTTAACATTAGCTTTACAACTCATCATAAAATTATACATCATAAAACATTTAGTACATCTCATGAATCTTAATCATGATATAAAGAAATAACAACTTTAGCTAAAATATTAATCTTCGTGTATTATTTCTGATCCATGTTATTCAAGTAGCACATAGTGTTACCTTCAATCCTTAACCTGTAAAAATGGTTATTTGCAAGGTTGAGCTCGATGAAACCCAAAGAAAATCTAACAGTTTTCATGCATCACGTAGCACATAATAACATGCTCAATATATATCTCATAAACATTGGACTAACATAACATACATGTTACAGTTCATATAACAAGTATAAAGATTGAGTTCCTTACTCAATCAGCATGCTTTACTCAATCAATGTAGTCATTCAATCAACGTAGTCATAAGTTGACTTTAACATTTTATACATTTGACATATATATAACACATCATGCTCTTTGCAATAAAAATTTAAAACAATCAAATTCACATAGCAAATAGGAACTGAAAGACTTGCCTTGATCGTTGTTTACCAATAACAGTTTATCAACTTATAGATATCTGCACTTCACATGCCCTACACAATTATATAATCATTCACATTAACTATTAGTCACATAGCAACGCATAGTAGTTGTAATGTAAAATTTACTCTACATCTCATAACCTTTCCTATCATAGATACACAATGTTCAATTTGATTGTGTTAACTTTCAACTTACATCTCACTATATTTCATATTTGAAGTTCATTCAAATGTTTAAGTCTTGCTAGGACTACTTATTGGTTTTATATTAACACTATTCAATATCTTATAATATTCATTTCATTTGATTCAAAACACTTTTTACGTTCATTATCACTTATCACGTCGTTTCGACATTTATTCGTCACACGCCCAATTTGCCTCTCTTGTGTGTGCTTAGTATGCGTATACAACTTATCTAATACATCATTTATTAATATTAAGCATCATTATACTTCATAATATTAATTTTCTATAACTTAGAACAACATCTATTATCGTCGACATCACTATACTTGTGTATGTGCATGTCCGACACCCTTTGATTGCCTCCGAATACGCATCAGTCACAAAGATTACCATTTCGACTACTGTTCCCGACCTCAAATTGAAAACCTTTAATATTAAAAGTTCTAGGTCTATTCCTCCTCGTTCTGGATCATCTTGAATCACCTCAATCGGAGTTCGTATGAAAAAGTTATGCCTATTTTACTAAAATAGGTAAAAGCAGTCACACCTGATATACTTTGGGCGCAGTTGAACCCAATTAAGCCTTGGGCACAGTGTAGAATGACTTAGGGCACAACATAGTTGTGACGCCCCCAAAATAGATCCAATCCATCCAACCTATTCCGAGTCGCCAAATGCATGGTACAGAAAACAACTACGACTTTATTACTACAATTGTCGTGCAAAATACAACAACACATATACTGTGAGTTTTAATACCAACTGTGACTCATGTCCCAACTATGGACAAAACCTCACAGTGATACCTTACATAAAGGTACAGTCAATAACTATTTTAAAAATTAAAATCTTTGGAAAATGCTCAAGAAAACCTTCGTACATAAGAGGCCATGAATCTAAGTTATGATAGATATTATATGTCTAGAGAATTATCCTTGGTTGATCCAATAGACCCCAAAGAAAAACGAGAAGATTACTATCATGTTCCTTCCAATGGTGAGTCTTCTCTTGATATATAACTATCTCCACCGTCTGCAATTGAACATTATGTTTCAACCAAACTCCAAGATCATATAGGTAGTGCTCGTAGATATACTCAGTAAGTGGATGTGCATAACCTTGTCTTATGATAACTCGTAGGTCATTAGACATCTTGTATGATAGTGGCAAAACACCCTTCCAAAGTTGGGTTCACCTCACCTATTTAGGGAGAACCTCAACAACTATAGACCACCGTTCTATTCCCCTATTATCCCCGCTCGACCTGGCAACACTCTTATTACCTGAAATGAATTGTGAAGCAAAAGAGTGAGCATAACTAGCTCAGTAAAGAATATCATGACTAAAGATAATTAAATTATCAATAGCCTTCATCAGTAATAAATTAGAGATTTAGAACATATGGTAGATGATAAAACTTTTCAACCATAGTTGTCGCGGAACGAGCAATCCATTAGAAGAGTCAAATAGACCATAATGTCTATTATCTTCTCTATGTTAAAAGTCCACCAACAATATTTTATCCTCAGAACATCAATCAGCAGCCTCACATCCCACAATCATATGAATAACTCATAATCATATTTGTGGTTCCAAATTTCTTTTCTCATCCAAGACGAAGATAATTTTCATCACCTGTCTTTACCTAAAACATCAAAGATTATGGTTATACCAAATCACAGTTCATGTTCATAATCATACTAATAAATTCATCTTTGCACTACGGATCAAAGATATTCATTAATGATTCATCTTTGCAAGACATGCCAAAGATATTCAAGAATAAAGTCATCTTTGCACTACGTGCCAAAAAGATATTCATCAATAATTCATCTTTTACACTTTGTGCCAAAGATATTAATATCTCAAAAAATACATAATCATTTCAGAATTTATATAAACCATAATTATAACCATGTTGATTAATTCACCTTTGCACTTAAGCTAAAAATATTCAATTATAAATTCAATGGTCATCATCATACCAGTCAACAATTCATCTTTGCACTACTGGCCAAAGAGAACCCATAGTCACGATCACACCAATAATCTACCCATCATTACACTTAAGTCAAAGAGAAATTTCATCACCGAGATTATAAAAATGTTATGTATGATAATAAAAATAATATGATCAACAACTGCAATTAATTTCAAAAGTAAGATTCATAAGTCAATGATTTCATAACACCATAATTCAAATGTTATAAATCACTTAATAATCTCATAATCTAATATCATTAATATTACCACAATATCTTAATCATTTCTTAAACTTATAAACAATTTATTTTAATTGTTTACACTTTACTAATTATTGCATTTAATCATCCTAAACCAGTCCCTTAAACGGTGTGTTTTCTTCTTGGCAGCAGCAAATTCAGCAAGAAGTGCCTTGCTGACTTGAGTTAATCAATAGAATAAATTAAGTTTTTGGGACACAAATCTTTAAGTAGATGAAATCGACTCCACGAATCTAATACTATAGATGCTAACTAAATGAATGTACATCTGTAATTTTTTTTTATCATGAGTGTTCAAAATAGGTGAACTACCAAAATCAATTTCCCACCCAATGACAAAGTGGAACAATTGTCTGAACAATTTCATTTTAGGACAGTACTGAGTCGTCGATATCTTATGCATCTATATCTTGAATGTTCTCAACTTGAATTTCTGCAGAGCTATAATTCTCAAAAGCCATATATTGGTGAAGCATCTAAACCTCTAAACAATTATTAGAACAGAAAATTTTAATAACTAGCCTACTAAGCATGTAATAAGTTTTATTTATATTGTCATCTAAAAATAGAAATAAAAAGAGTTAGCAGGTGAAATGGATTCTATTCTTCAAGCCAAGTGGCTAAATCACCAGTGTAATAAACACCAAAAAGTCGAGAAAGTTATAAAAATGAACCTAGAAATGCTGGACTTACTGTCATGATGTCACCAACATACATTGCCAATGGATCATTTTTCTTTTCACCAAACAATTATAGAGCCCTTAAAAAATTGTTCTACTAAGCAAAAAGGGAGAAGAGGAAGGGAGGAAAAATAAAAACAAGTTAAATAGGTAAGAAGGTCATCAAGTAAATTTCTTTTCTAACGAGCACATACCAATCTTATAAGCGTTGGATGGAGCCAAAGCGAAATCGGATATCATTTTCATCTAATGTTGCCTTGAAGCTTTTACGAACTAAGGTCCCGACCTAAACAGAACCTACCACAAAGGCATTAGCATTCCTATACAACTATACTCATCATAAGTCAAACTATCTACTTGGTCTTGCTTGAACTTTGTGAGACAAAGTCATCAATTCAAGCCCTCGATTAGAATCGAACAATAACGAATAAGACCGTAAAAAAAGAACAACCAATGAATACTACTCTCCCAGGAAAATTAATAAATCCATTCAAAACAAACTAGTTGTTGAGGTAATAAATCCATTCAAAATAATCTATATCTACAAGGGTGGGTTTATGAGGAGGTATCTAAGTAAAAAAAATCCAGTTATATTCCCCCGAAATGAAAATCTATTGGGTTCACCTTGAGGCATTGTTGAGGACCCAACCTCACCACCTTTGTTATCTCGCTTAATGATTGTACAATGTCTTGGTTAATGTTTTCCTTAAAATTCAAGTATAAAGTCTAATAAGATATCGAATGCTCACCGCTTGTAGTAACCTAAGGAGATATAACCCCGGATGTCTCTATCAAAATCAATCAAGATGTTGTTGAACCAAACAACTTAATCAAAAAGTTTGGCCATATAGTCATGAGGTTCAATCTGCGATCTGGATGTATGTCTTGGTGAGAAGAATTTATAAATAAATAGAGAAGTAAATTACAGCTAATATATGCAAACAATTCAGAAGCAAAATTACACTATTCTTAAAGAGAGATCTTAGAGAAAATTTTAGCAGTACATTACCAATGAAGAGAGATCTTAGAGAAAATAGCAAAGTAGTAAATAATTCGAGTAATACCAACCATTGTTACCGAGAAAAGTTCCGGTGATGGTGGATAGTTATTTGCAAGCATCAATGTTCTTGGGAACAACTTCGTCGAGTCCAGAGAGATGTTTATGCCCTTCTTTTAGCATCCCCTGAATCCTGCGCTGCTGCATTTGGAACACCATTTTCTTCGAACAAACACTAACTATCTTCTCTTCTTCTTCTCGTTTGAATTACAGTTTCACCGATCGGGATGAGAAAATTGAAAAAATGGTAACCCTAGCAAAATTATTCAACAGAAGTAGCGAGCTGTGAACTAGTACTAAGCCTAAAACACAAGCGAACGAGTAAAATGGTGGAGTTAGGGTTCGAGGATTTTGAAAAAGGGAACGGAACAAAGGCACGACAATTTTTTTTTCTTACCCGACTCCAGGCCTCCGTGTTTTTTAAAGAAGGGTTTGAGGATTTTGCTCCGTGTTTTTTTTTATATAGATAATGTTTTGTTTTAAAAAATATTATCTATTTAAAATTAAAAATTGCCCTTATAAATATATAACGTTTTTTTATATGTATCTACAATGTTTTATTAAAAAACGTTGTAAAAAAAAATACCACAACGTTTTTTATAAAAACGTTATCTTTTAAGTGTTGTCTTCTTATGGTTTTGTACTAGTGGTACTACATGTGTATTACATGATTGAATCCTAAGGTAGCCCAGAAACAAATATAAATGAGAATTGCAAGTAGTCAAACCGAGCACCTTAAACACTGAGTTGTCAGTGTTCTTGATGCCAATAACACCTAAGACGACAGAAAAGTGCCGATATATCCGATAGCGACAGTTTTAATAATTTTATTTTCCTGATTTCCGAAAAATTATTAAAAATAGAAAATAAATTATAAAAAATTACCAACAATGGTTTTACAAATTATTTTAAATTATGAAAAATAATTTTTGACTATTTGGGATATTTTTCATTAATATTTATAATTATTTAAATATTAATGGTATTTAATTTATTTAATTAGTATATTATATAAATTAGAGAAAATGATTTAAATATTATAAAAATCATTTTAAATAAGAATAAAGTGTTAGAAAATATTTTTAATTATAAAATATAATTTTCAATATTTTTGGAGAATTCTCATTAATAAATTAATATTAATGATATTAGATTTATTTAAATATTATATTAAATAAATGATAGAAAATGGATTTATTGATTTAAAAATCATTTAAAAATTAGAAAAGTGATATAAAAATATTTTAAGTTGTAATTAATGACTTTTAATATTTTGATGATAAATTCATTAATATATAAATATTAATGGTGATGATTTAAAATGATTTTAATTACTTTAAAAAACATTTAAGTAGAATATTGATGATTTAAAAAGATTTTAAGTTATTAATAATAACTTTAATATTTTGACAAGTATGTCATTAATATTTTTATATTATTAAATATTAATGATGATAAGATTATTTGATATTTAAATTATTTAAAAATGATTCCGGTGTTTGAAAAATTATTATAAATTATAATAATTGTAAGAAAATTATTAAAAGTTTTTGAAAAATATTATAAATGATATTTGACTTATCTAATATAATATTGAAGCTTAGAGACCGAGGTTAGTTGACAATACAAGTGTTAATTGTCGGATAGGGTGACCAAAGACAATCGAGAATGTAATCAAAGTCCAACCGCATCTAACTAGTTAGACTTGATAAGTGTTTATATAGGTTAGAAACACTAATGTGGCTATGTGGTAATGTGTCTAGGAGAAGTTTTGACTGTGAATTACAGTATTGTGCGTTATGAAATATTGTGCTAATTGTGAGACCGATATTATTGGTTATATGTCTTTGGAACGCAGATAAGTTTATTGTGTAGCAGTAATCAACGCGGAAGGAAAGTTTCCTTAACTCAACCTTGAGTTATATTTGTTCAAATATTATGGTGGTTTATTATTGTTGATTAGACCACATTTGAGAATTTATTGTTGATTATTCGTAGTTAGTGCATGTTTATTAACTCAAATTGAATTAGTCATTCTGAGAGTATATATTTGTCAAATAATTGTTATTGGATATTCACATCCGTAGAATCTATTAGTGAATGCAAATAGTACATATAATTCATGTCTATTGTTGAATCGTGTTGAGAAATGTCTTAGCTAATTATTCTAGCAAGACGAACATTTGTTAGAACTGGATAGGTTCGAGAAGAGAAGAAAATTCAATTATTATTGATAAATCAATGCCAATTATTTCGGCTAGATCGAAAAAGAAAACTTGATAAGTTTGAGAAGATAAGAGAAGATAAGAGATTAAATATTGAAATCATCGTATTTTGTTGTTAAATCAAATTCTGATTCAAAGACTGAGAAGAACAACCTTTTATATAAAGGAAATATTTTTGGTTGTATATTCGGCCTTTGCGCGTGTTTTAAGTATTATGCATAATATAGGGTATAATAAAACTGATCACTTGTTATCCTTGCAGAGGGGTATGATTTAATCTTTATGGTATCTGATACACCTATGTGACGCCCCCAAAATAGGTATACATCACCCATCTTGAGTTGCCAAATACATGGTACAAAATTCAAATACAACTTAAAAATACAACTGTCGTGTAAAATACGACAAAATATAAACTGAGAGTTCTAATACGAATATTGTCTTCTAGACAGTATTCAAACTCAAATGGAATCCTCAATATATTTATTATCACACTATTTCACAGAATAGTGAGGACTACTAATTCTATTATATGGACCGTCACTCTGTTCCCCGACTAGTCCCAACTATATTCTCATTTCTTGAAGAGAATAATGAAAGCAAAGGTTGAGCTCAACTAGCCCAGTAAGAAATATTATGACTAAGATAATGCAGAATAAATTATCGTTAGCCTTCAACAGTGTTAAACTGATAAAATATAATAAACATAAAGTTTAACTGCAGCGGAACAAGCAATCCATTAGAAGAGCCAAGTAGAGCATGATATATACCATCTTCTATGATTTAAAAGGTTTTTCATCACTTTTATCACTGAGACTCAGCTTAATAAATAATCCACATAATCGAATCACCCCTGCACTATGGCCAAGGATATTCTTTAGTATCACGACCACAAATTATCCGTGCACTACGGGCCAAGGATATTCGTATATTCATCAATGGTCATGATCATGCCAATAACTGTCCATCAATGCACTACGGGCAAATGAGGACTTTTACCACATCATTTGTAACATTACGGTCATGATTATACCGAATAATTCCCGGTCATAATCAAACCAAGTCCATCTATGCACTATAGGCCACAGATGACTTTCAACATAATATAAACATGAGGATGATGACAATGATATAAGAATTCAATAAAACAAGTTCAAGGATAAATTTTTAAAAATTTATAATTTAATTTATCCAGAAATCAATAACGTCCAAATTGTCAATATGATAATGCTTTGTGAAGTAAAATTTTAGAATAATATTGTACCAAAAATAATTTGGATCGAAAACGAATCAATTTTTATCATGAATAGTACCACGGGTGAATAGTACTCGAGTGAATAGTAACCCCATGAATAGTACTGCGGCATGAAAAAGTTAAAACTTATCAAGAATGCTCAGAATAATATTTCCATGAAAAGATACTGGATGAAGCGCAAATATCAAGGATATTCTACTAATTTCATGGAGTTTAGAAGCCAAAACTTTAACAAAACGAGTATAGAATTCGAAATCTGAAACAAAATAATATTTCTTACATACTCTAGAGTATGGAAGAAAATATTATTTCAAGCGAATGTTGAACAAAAATAACATCCCTTACCGTAAAAAGAAGAGTATTCCAACTGGTATAACGGGGATATTCTTGAAAAAAACTTGCACTGTTTTCTACGCTCAAAGCTTTTTTAAACTCTAAAGAAATATGCTAAAGATTATAGAAGAAGAATTCTCTAATTCTGGTGTGATTTTCAATTCTAACTAAGCATAATATTTATAGGAGAATGAAAGACGTACTGTTTGATCACGGTGCACCGAATGAAAATTTTCACGGATGTAGTTTTTGGATGTCAGGCCATGAATTTCGAAGTAATATTAATTAAAACAAAACAAGGTACAATAATATATATATATATATATATATATATATATATATATATATATATAACCATGACATTTTTTCCTTAACCACCCGTGACAATCATCAGATTACTCCCCCCTCCCACATTCATTTTTCTTCCAGTGAGCCCCACATGTGCCCCCCACTTGTGGCCCCACCTCTATTATATTAAATAATTTTCTACCGATTATTTTGAAAAATGAGTAAATGGGGGTCTATAAAATAAGCATAATTTATATCAAATACTTCATAAAAATCCTCTCAATATTTTTAACAATATTTATCATCATTATTATAATTTGCAATATTTAACAACCAGGTCGTTCCTAGGAAAGAGGGGGCTTTCCAATAAGGATTTCTCCCTATTGGCGCGCAATTAGGTGACCAAACCTCTCCTTGATAGAACTTCTAGACATCGTCAATATTGCAAATAATAATATTAATAACTTTCTCGTCTCAATTATTGATTTAATAATATAAGATATTACTGTGATAATAATTGAATCAATAATATGAGAGATATGATGCAGCAATTACTGTAGCAATAATTGAGTATAACTGAGTGACTTCTTACTTAAGCATCAATAATCAATACCGTGTGCTACTATGCAACCACGCGTATTACTGTACTTTTAACACCGGTTACTTCAACAGTTAACGGTAAAACTTCCGCCATTATTTTCATAAAAAGATATTTTTTGTCATTTTCTAATTCCGACAATACTTCCATTGTGGGGTCCACCAATGATTGTGTCATTGTACGAAATATTCCCTGTTAAAATGAATATTCCCCGACCAATCGAATATTATATAACAACTTGCTTACTTTGCAAAATTTATTAATATTACCCACAACTGTAATATTATAACAAATCAACACCGTAATTATTCAAACTGATATTTATAGAAAAATTTATCTTTATTCATAAAAGTTGGGGACTTACAACCTCCCCTTCTTATGAAATTTTGCCCTCAAAATTAGAGTACATACCTGGTATGACGAAGAGGTGAGGATACCTTTATTTTATTTCAGATTCTAACTCCCTGGTCATTTCCTCAACATCGTGGTTTCTCCATAAAACTTTGACTTGAGGTATAACCTTGGAGCGTAGAATATGTTCCTTCTTATCCAAGATTTTAATAGGTACCTCTTCATACGTTAAATCTTACACTATTTCGTCCGGTTCTAACTCAATAATGTGGTTCGGGTCTTCCACATATTTACGTAACATGGATATGTGAAAAATGTTATGAACATGAGACATATTTGGCTGTAAGGCGAGTCTATAGGCCACAGTTCCTACTCGATCGAGGATTAAAAATAGGCCAACGAATCGAGGATTGAGCTTTCCTCTCTTTTAAAATCTCATAACTCCTTTCCATGGAGCAACACGTAACAACACATAATCTCCAATATTGAATTCCACGTCCTTTCGATGAAGATCAGCATAACTCTTTTGTTGATCTTATGAGGTTTTTATACGTTGTCGGATCGTTTAAATCTTTTCTGTAGTCATACGTACCAACTCCGGTCCCAACAACATTGCTTCACCCACCTCATCCCAGCATACTGGAGAATGACACTTTCTTCCATACAACGCCTCAAATGGAGCCATACCTATACTTGCTTGATAACTGTTGTTGTAGGAAAACTCCACCAATGGTAAGAACTTGTCCCAACTTCCCTTGAAGTCAAGGACACAAAGTCTTAATAAATCTTCAAGAGTTTGAATGGTCCTTTCTGACTGCCCGTCCGTTTGAGGATGATATGCCGAACTAAATTGTAAATCCGTGTCAATAGCTTTTTGAAAACTAACCCAAAATCTTGAAGTGAATCTTGGGTCTCGATCAGAAACTATAGATACTGGCATACCATGCAATCTTACAATCTCGTTTATGTACATACGAGCAAGACCTTTAAGTGTATAAGTTTCTCGTATTGGTAAGAAATGAGCAGACTTGGTCAATCTATCAACAATGACCCAAATCACATTTATGCCTTGAGAAACCTTGGGAAGACTAGTAATAAAATCCATGGTAATGTGCTCCCACTTCCATTCTAGAATTTCAAGTGGTTGCAATGGACCTTTTGGCACTTGATGCTCCGCCTTGACTCGTTGACAAGTTAGACACCTTGAGATAAATCTCGCTATCTCTCTCTTCATATTGCTCCACCAAAATGTGTGTCGAAGATCACGATACATTTTGGTACTCCCAAGATGGATAACAAACGGTGTGTTGTGCGCCTCCATCATGATTTTATACTTCGAGTCAGAATTGTTAGGAACACAAAGTCTGGAGTTGACTCAAAGTATCCCTTCTTCATCAATTCTTGCTTCCGGAATAACACCTTATTGCACTTTCTTCCTCATACGTATCAGTTCCAAGTCTGTAGCTTGAGCAATTTTAACTTTATCGATTAAAGTCGATTCTACTCGTATATTCTCCATCATCACATGGGTCCCTGGAGTCTTTAACTCTATCTCCATCCTTTGCAAGTCATATAAAATGGGCCTTTGCATTGACAATATCCCACTCGTACCCGCATATGATCTTCTACTCAATGCGTCAGCTATTACGTTCGCTTTTCCAGGATGGTATTGAATGGTATGATCATAATCCTTCAACAGTTCAAGCCAACGTCATTGCCGCATGTTGAGTTCCTTTTGAGTGAGGAAATATTTGAGGCTTTTATGATCCGTATAGATCTCCACCTTCTCTCCATACAGGTAATGCCTCCAGATCTTTAGTGCAAAAATGATTGCTGCCAACTCTAGATCATGAGTAGGATAATTCTTCTCATATTCTTTGAGTTATCGTGAGGAATAGGCTATGACTTTTCCATGTTGCATGAGAACAAATCCTAACCCTTTGCCTAAAGCATCACTGTAGATGACAAATCCCTTCGAGCCAGATGGTATTGTCAAAACAAGTGCTGGAATGAGTCTCCTCTTGAGTTCTTGAAATCTCTTCTCACATTCTTTGCTCCAACCGAATTTTGTATCTTTTTGAGTCAGCTGAGTTAATGGAGTAGCGATTAAAGAAAATTCTTCTACGAATCTCCGATAATAACCAGCTAAGCCGAGAAAGCTACGTACTTCGGTCATTGACTTAGGTTGTTCCCAGCTTTGAATTGCTTCAATCTTTGTCGGGTCAACAGATATTCTGTGATTTTATATTACGTGCCAAAGGAATGCAACTTCCTCAAGCCAGAACTCGCATTTATTCAACTTGGCATAAAGCTTGTTTTCACAAAGCTTTTGGAGTATCAGCCTCAAGTGTTGCTCATGATCTTCACAGCTTTTGGAATATATGAGAATGTCATCAATAAAGATAACCACAAAATGATCCAAATATTCCTTGAATACTCCGTTCATCATGTCCATGAAGGCAGCATGAGCATTAGTCAATCTAAAAGACATGACTAGGAATTCATAATGACCGTACCAAGTTCTGAAAGCTGTCTTTGGAATGTCATCGATTTTAATCTTTAACTGATGATATTCGGAATGAAGATCGATCTTTGAAAAGAATTCGACGCCTTGCAACTAGTCAAACAGGTCATCAATACGTGGCAATGGGTACCTATTTTTGATGGTGACATGATTCAACTCCCGATAATCAATACAAAGTCGCATACACCCATCTTTCTTCTTTACGAATAGAACAGGAGCACCCCAAGGAGACGTACTAGGACGAATAAAGCCAATGTCTAACAATTCCTGTAGTTGGGTTTTTAACTCTTGAAGTTCAATAGGAGCCATTCGATATGGGGCTTTGGAAATGGGTTTTGTACCAGGTTCAAGGTCGATACAAAATTCAATTTCACGCTCTGGGGGTAGGCCAGAAAGTTCTTCAGGGAATACGTCAGGAAATTTATTTATAATAGAAATATCATTCGAATTTGACGTATTTTAGTTTAAATCTGTGACATTGGCTAAGAAAGCTTGACATCCGTTTTTCAATAAACGAATAGCTTTATAGGTTGAGATGAGAGTGATTGATTTAAATGGTTTGGTTGCTTGAATTCGTATAATAGGTTGGTTAGGAATATGAAGGCTAACAACCTTATGAAAATAATCAATTTTTGCATGATGAGTAGTTAACCAATCAATCCTTAGAATTACGTCAAATGCAAGTATTTTCAATGAAATAAGATCGACAGGTAATGTGAGGGTACCGATTTGAACGAAATAAGACTTTTAAATAGTGGATGTAATAAAGGTTTCTCCCAACGGAGTTTCAACAGATAAGTCAAAGTCTAATTTCTCCGGAGTCAAATTAAACGTTGAGCGCAAGTAGGAGAAATAAAAGAATGGGTAGAACTGGTATCAAATAAGGTATAGACTTCTCTAGAGTTTATGATAGGCTTACCCGTGATGACCTCGTTCGGGTTCCTTGCTTTCTGGGAGGTTACGACAAACACTCTCCCTTGAACTACTGGTTTTGACTTTTCTGGAACGACCTTTGGTGCCTCCATCCCAGCTGGACTTGCCTTCCCTGAATGATAAAATTGAGCTAGGTGACCTTCTCTTCCACAATTATAACACGTTTTGGACTGCTGTGCACTGTTTGGACTGATATGTCCCTCCCCTCCGCATTTGAAGCATATGATAGGTGATCATTCTCCTTCTTTAACAACAGGTGATGGTGCTGACGTCTTTCCATCATTGTTGAATCTCCTTTTCTTGAAATGTCCACTTTTATTTTCTTGGCCATGATTACCACCGAAGTGGTTACCCTTTCTGGTATGTTGATTCCCTCCACGTTTGTTGTCACCGCTTCAATGACTGCTACCACTGGTATTATTAACTTGTCGGCGGCTCTCTCTTGGTTGGGTTGACTCATTATCGCGCTCCAATAACTGAGCCCTATTTACACCATCTGAATACAAACACAGTTTGTGAGAGATAAGGTATTGACATATCTCAGGTTTCAAACCTCTTAGAAACATCCGCGTCATTCTCTCCTCATTATCAACTAAGTGGGACACAAACTGGGATAACTCGGTAAAATTGGCTCTGTACTGCCACACAGTCATGTTGTTTTGCTCCAGTTTAATGAACTCTACCTCTTTTATGTGAAGAATACTTTCGGGAAAGTACTTATCGTTTAATAGTTGTTGGAACTTCTCCCAAGACATCTTTAGTGCGGCAGGTTGAGTACGCTTTACAGATTCCCACCAGTAATCTTCCTCTGCTTGCAACATGAAGGTGGAAAAGGGAACCTTTTGCTCCTTGGAGCATCCCAAGATATCAAATATCTTGTTGATCTGCTTTATCCATATCTCCGCCTTAAGTGGTTTTGGCTCTCCAAAAAACTTCGGTGGTCCCAGCTCCTTGAACTGTTTAGCGGTGACCGTCCGAGAGTTTCCAGTGTTTCCACCTGCATTTTGAACAGGAGTCTCTGTCGCCTGTCGTTGCATGAATTGCATGAAGCCTCTGAACATCCCATCGTTCATCATTTGGTTAGTGTTGTTTTTTGCATGAGGATTGTTGCCTTCCTGATGCATATTATCCTGGTTATTGATCTGTGGTGACTCAACGGTCTCATGTACTCCATTGCTATTCTCAATATTCTCGGATGTCATTTTCAAATACTGCCACAAAACAAAAGTTAATTGACATATCACATATTATCCCTATACTCTAACCGACCAATTAAATACCAAATAAACTTAGGTAGCTCATACTAGCGAAGGAATTTCCCGTTTCTCCCCTCCTAGATTTTATCTCACATCTCAGCCAGGGATCATATTCCTAAGCTTTGATACCAACTGTGACGCCCCCAAAATAGGTATACATCACCCGTGTTGAGTCGCCAAATACATGGTACAAAATTCAAATACAACTTAGTAATACAACTGTCGTGTAAAATACGACAAAACATAAACTGAGAGTTCTAATACGAATATTGTCTTCTAGACAGTATTCAAACTCAAATGGATTCCTCAATACATTTATTATCACACTATTTCACGAATAATAGAGGACTACTAATGCTATCATCATCGACCGCCACTCCGCTCCCCGACTAGTCCCAAATATATTCTCTCATTTCCTGAAGAGAACAATGAAGGCAAAGGGTGAGCTCAACTAGCCCAGTAAGAAATATTATGACTAAGATAATGCAGAATAAATTATCGTTAGCCTTCAACAGTGTTAAACTGATAAAATATAGTAAACATCAAGTTTAACTGCAGCGGAACAAGCAATCCATTAGAAGAGTCAAGTAGAGCATGATATCTTCTATCTTCTATGATTTAAAAGGTTTTTCCATCACTTTTATCACTGAGACTCAGCTTAATAAATAATCCACATCATCGAATCACCCCTGCACTACGGCCAAGGATATTCATTATTATCATGACCACAAATTATCTATGCACTACGGGCCAATGAGGACTTTTACCGCATCATTTGTAACATTACGGTCATGATTATACCGAATAATTCCTGGTCATAATCATACCAAAACCATCTATGCACTACAGGCCACAAATGACTTTCAACATAATATAAACATGAGGATGATGACAATGATATAAGAATTCAATAAAATAAGTTCAAGGATAAATTTTTAAAGATTTATAATTTAATTTATCCAGAAATCAATAACGTCCAAATTGTCAACATGATACTGCTTTGTGGAGTAAAATTCAAGAATAATATTGTACGAAAAATAATTTGGACCAAAAAACGAATCAATTTTTTTCAGGAATAGTACCCCAGGTGAATAGTACTCAAGTTAATAGTACCCCGTGAATAGTACTTCGGAAATAGTAACCCCGTGAATAGTACTCCGACATAAAAAAGTTAAAACTTATCAAGAATGCTCAGAATAATATTTCCATGAAAAGATACTGGATGAAGCGCAAATATCAAGGATATTCTACTAATTTCATGGAGTTTAGAAGCCAAAACTTTAACAAAACGAGTATAGAATTTGAAATCTGAAACAAAATAATATTTCTTACATACTCTAGAGTATGGAAGAAAATATTATTTCAAGCGAATGTTGAACAAAAATAACATCCCTTACCGTAAAAAGAAGAGTATTCCAACTGGTATAACGGGGATATTCTTGAAAAAAACTTGCACTGTTTTCTACGCTCAAAGCTTTTTTAAACTCTAAAGAAATATGCTAAAGATTATAGAAGAAGAATTCTCTAATTACGTGTGATTTTCAATTCTAACTAAGCATAATATTTATAGGAGAATGAAAGACGTACGTCTTTGTTTGATCACGGTGCAGTAGAATGAAAATTTTCACGGATGTAGTTTTTTGGATGTCGGGCCATGAATTTCAAAGTAATATCAATAAAAACAAAACAAGGTACAATAATATATATATATATATATATATATATATATATATATATATATATATATATATATATATATATATATATATATATATAACTATGATGATTTTTCCTTAACCACCCGTGACAACCACTAGATTACTCCCCCCCCCATTCATTTTTCTTCCAATGGGCCCCACACGTGACCCCACCTTTATTATATTAAATAATTTTCCACTGATTATTTTGAAAAATGAGTAAATGGGGGTCCATAAAATAAGCATAATTTACATCAAATACTTCATAAAAATCCTCTTAATATTTTTAACAACATTTATCATCATTATTATAATTTGCAATATTTAACAACCAGGTCGTTCCCAGAAAAGAGGGGGCTTTCAAATAAGGATTTCTCCCTATTGGCGCGTAATTAGTTGACCAAACCTCTCCATGACAGAACTTCTAGACATCATCAATATTATAAATAATAATATCAATAACTTTATCGTCTCAATTATTGATTTAATAATATAAGATATTACTGTAACAATAATTGAATCAATACTATGAGAGATATAATGCGGCAATTACTGTAGCTATAATTGATTATAACTTAGTGACTTCTTACGTAAGCATCAATAATCAATACCGTGTGCTACTATGCAACCACGCGTATTATTGTAGTTTTAACACCGGTTACTTCAACAGTTAACGGTAAAACTTCCGCCGTTATTTTGATAAAAAGATATTTCTGTCGTTTTCTAATTCCGACAATACTTCCGTTGTGGGGTCCACCAATTTTACCATCGTATGAATATTTCCTGTTAAAACGAATATTCCCCGACCAATCGAATATTATATAACAACTTGCTTACTTTGCAAAATTTATAAATATTAACCATAACTTTAATATTATAACAAATCAACACCGTAATTATTCAAAATGATATTTATAGAAAAAAATTTCTTTATTCATAAAAGTTGGGGTCTTACAACCTGCGTATATATCAAATTAAAACTTTGATAGATACCCGAGAAGAGAAGTTCTAGATCTTTTGTGATCACTCAGCCTAAATCTGGAAAACATTCCACTTTGTTATTGCATAGAATTGATTCTTGATTATCCATTAGAATATCGTAGAAACTTTGAAAGCGTTGTAATCTTTCATTATTAGATTATTGTGTTGCATAGAATGCAAAAAGACCTGTTAGTTATTAAAGCTTTGTTCAGCTATTTTAAAGTTCCCCGAATTTTGGTGTTATTCTACCAAAATAGACAGTCTGTTGTTTTGATTCTTGTACATTCACTGTATATCTTAACTTGCGGGGTAAATTTGTTTCTCACCCTTGCTATATAAAACTTTCCAGCTAGGAACGAAGTGGCATGAGGTGCTATGAAGGACAAAGGAAAAGGTATAGTGATAAATTAGTTATGAATCATATTATTATTATTATGTTATGTTTGTAAACCCTTTTTGTATTACTAAAGGGGTATGTTTGTAATGTTAAGGTTAGACGACCTGGGACTAATGTATTAACAATATTTGTTAATGAGTTATGTATTACTATTTATATATAATGCGCAGTTAGATGTATTTATGTTGTGGATCATGAGCACCAAAATTGGGGTCAGGTAACTCGGATTTGGGGGCGTCACAACGTGTGGTTGCACAGTAGCACACGGTATTGCACAGTATTTTTGGATTATTGATTCTTACATAAGAAACCACTACTCAATAATTGTTACAGTAATTACTGTTCAATATTTTATTTTATTGATTCAATAATTGCTAAGTTGATATTTTATATTATTGTTGTTTCAATAATTACCATTGCACAGTATTTCCCATTATCAGATTAATAATTTATATTATTTGAATAACATTATTAGATAGCATTATTAACAATGTCTAAGGAATTTCTATCTAGGAAATGAGTTTGGTCATGTAACGACCCATAAATTCGGATCCATTGTAAGATAATTTTATTTAATAAATAATAAATAAAATTATATTATTTGTTATTACTATGAGTTAGTAAGATGAATGTCGTTCTATAACCTAGAAACGTCGGAACATCGTAGTATTTCAACTACGTAAGAGAATTAAAGTGTTTGAATTTCCAAGACGAAAACAAAAAAAATTTCTAGAAATTTTCTGAAAAACACTATTTATTGATTTCTGCTCGGGAATTATTTTTGAATTTTTGAGAAATATGTAACAATAGAATATCGAGGTGAGATGGATTATGTAATAATAATTCAAGTATGGAAAACGTAATTTTTCGCACGCGGACTTAATTTGAGAACGTTAGGAAAAATAAAGTGTTAGAAGCTAATGTGATGATCATATGATACGTATGTATTGTACGAGGTAATGAATACGAGTATGACACGATGTATTATACGAGTATGTATGAATGATGAAGCATCGTATATTACGAATTAGTATACAAGTTAGAATGCAAGAATAATACATAAGCAATATGTTATAAGGCTTTAAGCCAAATGAAATTGATTTGTTGGATTGTGTAAGAAGTGTAAGTCCAATAGAAGTTAATGGTAAAGCACAAGTGTTTAGTTAATGCAAGCCCAAAGTATAAGATGAGATTAATGGAACTTAAAGTCCAAATCATAAGTAAGCTAAATGGACCTAAAGTCCAAAGCAAGGTTGATCCATGGGGCAACCCATGATCACATGGGTGATCTTGGTGGCCAAGTAAGAGTTGTGATGATCAAGTAATGGATAAGTGTTGTGGGGTACAAGAAAAGAATAATAAGGAGGTGATTAAAGGAGGTGGGATTGTTTTAAAGACTAAACTACCCTAACCTTAGCAATCCTATAAATAGAGAGCTTTGATTTCATTTGTTGGTTGCTCATTTCTTCCAACAACTTTCAACTTGCAAAGTGCTTATTGGTTAGAGATAATAAGTTAGGAAAAGTTAGACTTTGAAGAAAGAAGTAAGAACAAGAAAGATTCAAGTGATCATCAAGGGTAAGACTCTTGTCCATTAATCTTCCAACTCTTTTATGGCAGGTTGATAAGAGAATGAATAATCAATGAACTTAAGCCATATAAGTCATGAATAACTAATTCAAACTTAAATAAGTTATGAACTTATAAAGAACATATATGAACTTGTCATATATTTACCTTAAGAAGTTTGTATGAAAATGAGATGTGAGAATGATGGTTAGAAGACTTAATCCATTATAAGTCATAAGAAATGAAATTGTATGTAGTTTATACTTTGATAAGGAATAAGCTCACGAAGAACAAGTAATAACTTATCATGAAAATAAGTTGAGATATTATATATATTGGGATGTCAATATGATGGAAATAATCCATTTGAAACGATGAACAAGTCATAAGTAACGAAGTTATGCCGGAATTCACACGATTAGACGATAATCGTCAAATTCGTGAAATTCTCGGATTAAAAGTTGAATTTTGATTTTGAGCTCGGAAATGTTGGTTTTAGATGGGAACAGGTCTTATTTGGCATTATAGAGTTACAGACTCAAAAATGACTGAATTCTGACTTAGAACGAAGAAACGAGCATTGAACGTTCACGAACGTTTATCGTTTTCGTTAAAAATGAAATTATAGGTGAATTTTGAGTTAACAAAGTCGAAAATGTAAAATTCCTGCATGAACACGTAGAGTATGTGATTTTTGAGCTAATGGATTTTGAACGAGCCAATTCGGACTTAAAATGATCAAATTTGGAGTCCGGGAAATTCATTATGCAAAGATAAATTTATGTAATCGTTCTGGTGCACAGAAATCAAGGCCACAAGTGCCGCCCCAAGGCCAATGTGTGACGCTGCAGTGCCGTGCATAGTGTCTTGACCTCATCGAGGATTCATGCGCAATACGACATATAGAATTGGGACTCACAACAGAAGTCTTAGTCCGACCATACACATCGCTAACTTGCATGCATGACAACGCGTATAGATAATAATGATCTTATGCCGCCGCCACCTTAGGGTTTTAAGCGTTGAAGTAGGTTTGTAAGTAGAGCAAGAATGGTAACTGATTAACAACGAAGTAAAGCTTAATTATAACATTGTTAAAGAATTGTTAAACCTTAATTATGATACATAAAGGTTGAAGATAAGTAATCAAACATGAACGTAATGACAAGGTGAACGATATCAGAAAGCCGGAACCAATAGTAACAAGTCTAATACATTATTAGATTGAGAAGAAGGGTAAGATTCATTAGGAACCATGTATGTTCATTCATGACCTAATGTGTTATGTTATGTGATCATCTATTGTAGAGACCTTAAAGACTTAAAGTGAATGTATAATAATAGTGGTAGATGCTGAAGGCAAATATTCTAACCCTTGTCTAAGTTCAATCTAGATAAGCTTTATAATTCATGTATTCTTACGCATGAATTGATGTATGATGAAGTCAAAGCCAATTCTTTCGGCTAGACTTAAAATGTTGGGATTTCTTATAATCTATCGAAGTATTATCAATGTTTTGTCAAACTATGTTGGTATGGTTTTCAAATAAAGACTGAGTATGCTAAAATGTTTTGTCGTCAAACGACAGGCACGTGAGGTTGCCACAACTTAAACGTACATACGTTTATTAAATGTAGTGTTGATCAACATAGAGTACTATATGTTGATCACCTAGACGTGCTCGTAAGAAATGCTAGACTTATGGACTTAGTGCCGGGATGTCCTTTTCAAAGAAAGTATGAAATGCTCAAGGTCTTGGACTAGAATTTATGTTTTACTGAATATTGTCATTATAAAACGTTTTAAAGAAAAGAGAAGTGCTATTGAATTATCGATAGTACTTCATAACTATTGTTCAGTTATTGAAGATATATAAATTGTATAATTCAAGCATATTGTTAAATAGAATTGTTGTACTTGCTGAGCTAGTTATGCTCATTCTTGCTTGAACCATATGAATCCAGCTAAGACTGAACAAACCGAAGGATCCGGCAAGAATCGCCGCAGCGTGAGTTGCATTATATATAAGACATATTCATTCTTTTGAGGCATTTTGATTAAATGTTTGTGTGAATTGTAGCACCATGGAGCACCATCTGTTGGGTTGGAAGATACCCAGATTTGGGGGTGTCACATGTCACCTAATTGCTCGCTAGTAAGGAGAAATCCTTATCAAAAAGCCCCCTTCTTTCCTGGGAACGACCTGGTTGTCATAATTGTGATTCTGTAATATTATTTGTAAATAATTAATTATTGATTTATATGATAAGGAAATATTTATTTTTATGTGTATATAAATGAAGGAATTAATGTTGAGGTGTTTTATCAGTATTTTATCGAAATAGAGGTATTAAAAATCGTCTTTATGTGAATTTCGGGCATTTTTTGTTTGGAATTTGGAAAAACTTTCTTCTACAAAGTTGTACAGAATTAGATTTCCTATGAAATAGACATGTGATTCGAATTTTTCAGATAAAATAGCTATTTGTTATGAATTATTGAAGTTTTTGAATATTGTTTAAATTTAAAACATTTTGGTGGAGATTTTCTAGAATGGGTGGGCCCCACTTTTGGTTGGTGAGAAATGTGCTGAAATTTTATTTCAAAAGTGGTGTGCATGAGTAGTAGCAAGTAAAGCCACCAGGTAGCAGGTTAAGTCTTCTTTGGCCTTCTAGCATTTTCCTATAAATAGGGTGCTTAGTTAGAATTTAAAATCACACCAGAATCTGAAGTTTTCCCTCTCTATAATATCGAGCGTATTTTCTGAGTATTGAGATACTTTGAGAGTTGTTATTTAGTGCAAGTTTCCTTCAGCGTTATATCCGATATTTCAGCCAGAAGTAGTATTCTTTTAAGGTAAGGGATGGTAAGGGATGTTATTTTCTTCGTAAATGATGTTATTTCTTTCAATATTATTATACCGAAATATTGGTATAAATTCTATTATGAAAATTTTACATTTTCATGTCAAGGTTACTATTCACGTATACGACACTATTCATGAATACGATACTATTCACGAAGTATAATTTTTCTTATGGAATTTCTACCTTTTCGTGTCGGGGTTACGATTCACGTATACGAAACTATTCACGTATACGACACTATTTATGATACGACTCTATTCATAGAAAAATTAAATTTTCTTTTTCTTTGTCCAAGATTTCGATTAAAGTTACTATCTTTGATTGTATCCATGTTTTGATCTTCATTTTTGAATTCTGCTCCATAATTGATTATTATAGAGCATTTTGGAACTTGGATAAACCGAAGTACGAATCCCTAATCTTTGTCCTTTTATCTCACTGGATTCATTTTCTTTAAGGTATTTTTCATCATCCTCAGTCTTAAATGATGATATAACTAAATATATTTAGCTTATAGTGCAAAGATGAATGATTACCTGATGAATATCTTTGGTCGTGGTGCAAAGATGGACAAGTATTGAGATGAACATGACCAACTGGTGATACAAATGAATATCTTTGGCCCGTAGTGCAAAGATGAATATTTGATTCAAGATATATATTGACTGATGTTACAGGGAGAAAATATTGATGATGGACTTTTAAATTCTTAGACGATAATAGATTTCATTCTCTACTTAGCTCTTCTAATGAATTGTTGTTTCCGCAGCAGTTGTTGGTCTAAAACTTGTTATCTATTATATTTTATTAGATTTTTCCCTGTTGAGGACTAAGGATAATTTGTTCTACATTATCTTAGTCATAATATTCTTTACTGGGCTAGTTGAGCTCACCCTTTTCCTTTTTGTTCCATTCTTCTAAAGAGGCGAGAATATAGCGGGAACTAGTCAGGGTGTGGAGTGATGTTTCAAGTTAGTTGTTTTAGTAGTCCTCACTATTTTGTAAAATAGTGTATCAATAATTGTAATGAGGACTTATTTAAGTGTGGATATTGTCTAGAAGATAATATTTGTATTTTAACTCACAGTATATGTGTTGTCGTATTTTGCACGACAATTGTAATAATGAAGTTGTAGTTGTTTTCTTTACCATGTATTTGGCGACTCAGAATGGGTTGTGTATACCTATTTTTGGGGCGTCACAGTTAGTATCAGAGCTTAGGGTTATGGTCTCTGGCGGAGATCACATAATAGAACTAGAAGGGGGAGACGAGTAAATCCTTCGCTAGTGTGTCCTACCTAAGCTTATTTGTTGGTTGGTCAGAATATAGGGGTATTATGTGGTATGTCATTTTCCTTAATTAACCCTTGTTTTGTGGCAGTATTTGAGAATGGCAGCTGAAAATGTTAACAATGGAGTGAATGAGACCGTGGAGATACCTCTAATCACTGACCACGATAATGCGATGTCAGGCGAAGAAGAAATTAGAGATATCCATGTGGTGAGTGAAGAATTAATAGTTGCACCCGAGCTAGTCACAGAGGTAGCAGCTGAGAGTGAAGAAGAAGAGGAACTTGAGGAGGATTTATTAGGAGAACTTTATGATCGAAATGTAGAATTGCAAAATCGTATACATGAGTTAGAAGAACAGGCTGAAGAACGACAGATGGTCGTGGAGCAAAAGGATGAAATAATTCAGGCTTGTGTTACCCGATATGTGATTCTTGAACAGAAGTACTCTTTGGCAGAGTATAAGATGATAAAGATGGAATCTAAGAATTCAAATGTCAAGGATCAGATGAAAGAAGAAACAACTGAACGAGTGAGAATGAAGGATGCATGGGTAAAAGCCGCACAACGCGTTGATATTGTGGAAAGAGAAGTTCAATCCAAGAAGGCTAAAATAGATGATATGTATTTCTCTTTTTGGATAGCAATTGGGAGAACCCAACATCTTTTGAATTACCCTGTACATTGCGGTCAACCCCAATTCGATATGGATCGAAGATTAATGATTTTGATCATGAAACAGGAGTACGATGAAGTAGTTGAGGGTGGAATATACCCTATAACGAAAGTCAATTTTAGCGATAATGATGACACCAAAGGCTGTCCCAGACAAGTTAAAATTGGTGGTTCAAGTGAGAGAGCTTTTTGTAACTTCCCAAAAAGCGAGGAACCGAACGAAATTATCAAGGGTTAGTTAATCATAAAGTTTTGCAAAGTTTATACCTTATTAGATACCGGTTCTACCCATTCTTTTATCTCTCCTTCTTGTGCTCAACGTTTAAACTTGACTTCAGAGAAATTAGACTTTGACTTATCTGTTGAGACTACGTTAGGTTCATTACATCCACTGTTTATAAATCTTGCTTGATTCAAGTTTAGACCATCACATTACCTATTGATCTTATATCTTTAAAGATACTTGCATTTGATGTGATTTTAGGGATTGATTGGTTAACCACTCATCGTGCTAAAATTGATTGTGTTTCATAAGGTTTTGGTTTTCATATTCCTAACCAACCTATTATACGAATTCAAGCAACCAAACCACTAAAGTCAATCATTGTCATATCAAGCCATAAAGCTATTTGTTTATTGAAAAATAGATGTTAAGCTTTCTTAGCCCATGTTTTGGATTTAAACAAAAATACGTCAGATTTGAATAATATTTCTGTTGTTAGTGAATTTCCTGATGTATTTCTTGAAGAACTTCTTGGCCTACCCCTAGAGCGTGAAAACGAATTTTATATTGACCTTGAACCTGGTACAAAACCGATTTCTAAAATATCATATCGAATAGCTCCTATTGAACTTCAGGAGTTAAAAACCCAACTACAAGAGTTGGTACCCGAGCCTCTATCTGGTGACTTCCTTTGTGGAATACACCGAAGCCAGACTCTTCGTAGGGGACGCTATATTTGTGTGGTGGTAAACTGATAGGTGCCAATGTGACGTGCTATCCAAGATTGGGATATGAGTCACAGTTGAGAGCAACCTAAGTCAGTAATCAAAATACGTAGCTTTCTAGGCTTAGCTATTTATTATCGGAGATTCGTGGAAGGATTTTTTCAAATTGCCACTCCATTAATTCAGTTGACTCGTAAATATACAAAATTTAAATGGAGCGAGGAATGTGAGAAGAGCTTCCAAGAACTCAAGAGGAAACTCATTTCAGCACATGTTCTGACAATATCATCTTGGAAAAGCGAACGTGGTAGTTGACGCGTTGAGTAGAAGATCGTATGCGGGTACGAGTGCGATATTGTCGAACAAAAAAACTCATTTCGTATAATTTATAAATGATAGAGATAGATTTAAAGACTCTAAAGACCCATGTGATGATGTCAAATATACGCGTAGAACCGACTTTAATCGATAAAGTTAAGGCTGCTCAAGCCATAGACCCAGAACTGATGAATATGAAGAGAAAGTACAAGAATGCGTTATTCCAGAAGTAAGAGTCGATGAAGAGAAGAAATCTCAGCCCTCAATTTATTGCTCCATTTGAGATTCTTGACCGAGTAGGAATTGTGGCCTATAGACTCGCCTTACCGCTAAGTATGTCGCGTGTTCATAACATTTTTCACGTATCGATGTTACGTAAATATGTGGATGACCCGAACTACATTATTGAGTTAGAACCAGACGAGATAGCCGAAGATTTAATGTACGGGGAGGTACCTGTCAAGATCTTGGATAGGAAGGAGCATGTCCTACACACAAAGGTTATACCACAAGTTCATATTTTATGGAGGAACCATGCTATTGAAGAAATGACCTGGGAGTTGGAATTAGAAATGAAAGTGAGGTATCCTTACCTCTTGACATAACAGATACGTACATCAATTTCGATGACGAAATTTCATAAGGAGGGGAGGTTGTAAGACCCCAACTTTTTATAAATAAAATTGAATTTCTTCTATTAATTATTTTGAAATAGTAAGCAGTGGATTTGATTAATGTGGTTAGTTATGGGTAAAATGTGCAAATTTTGCAAAATAGTCAAGTGGTTATAAAATTTTCATTGTTGTCGGGAAATATTTGTTTAGTCGTGGAATATTCTTGCTGTCACGGAATATTCGTACGATGGCGCAGCCATTTGTGGGCCTCATAATGAAAAACGGTCAGATGAAGAAAATGACAAGTTTGAGTTTTTATCAATAACGGCGTAATATTTATTCACGAATTAACACTTGTTGGAATACCCATGTGGTTAAAATACGATGTCGTGTGGTTGCACGATGAATACTACGGTATTATGCGATTTTTGGATTATTGATTCTTACATAAGAAGGCATTACTCAATAATTGTTACAGTAATTACTGTTCCATATTTTATTTTATTGATTCAATAATTGCTACTTTGATATTTTATATTATTGTTGTTTCAATAATTGTCACTGCATAGTATTTCCCATTATCAGATCAATAATTCATATTATTTGAATAATATTATTAGATAGCATTATTGGCAATGTCTATGGAATTTTTGTCTAGAAAAGGGGTTTGGTCACCTAATTGCGCGCCAATAAGGAGAAATTCTTATCGGAAAGCCCCCTTCTTTCCTGGGAACGACCTGGTTGTCATAATTGTGATTCAGTAATATTATTTGTGAATAATTAATTATTGATTTATATGATAATGAAATATTTATTTTTATATGGATATAAATGAAGGAAATATTTATTTGTGAATAATTAATTATTTTTATATCCATTTAAAACTCCTTTAATTTATTCTAATAAATCATTTATACTATAGTTTATTGTCCCACATTATTTACTTGGACTTCCATATCCAATCTTAATTAAATAAAACTAATTACAACTTATTAAATAAAGCCTCCAATTAACTAATTTCCACAAAATTATAATTTTCATTATAATTTTATTTCATAAATTAACATATCACTTTAATTATTAAATTAAATTTAAAACAACGTTATAGCAATTCATATAATCCTTATCTACTCTTTAATTATTAAATTAAATTAAAGTATTATCTCATAAATATAATTCCTCACTCCTTTATCTTAATTAAATTAATTTCTATAACTCATGAATTATTTACTTACTGATAAATAATCCAACAAATATCTACTAAACAACAAACACATCAATTAAAAATATTTATTTAATTTAATAAATATTTGAAATTACAAATAAAATTCTGGATTGTTATAGAGTGCTCAAGTATGCCCTCTATAAAGCCCGTTGGAACCTGAAATGTCAAAAGGGTCATAGTGAAAGTAGTATGCACACGAGCCAATCATGTTTGATGATAAAGTATATACTTTATAACATCTTATTCATTTATTAATAAAAAGTATTAATTTATTAAAGTCTTTTAATTATCTACATGATGCTGCTTTATAATATGTGATAAACCCATAGTTTTAAGCAATGCTTTTAGAATAATGATGATGATCATTCTAATGAGATCTAAATTCTTAGAAAGCTTAAAACTAAAATAGTTCCCAATCGTTGGATTAATAAATTGGGGATTAGTGAATCTGGATAGATTGGTACATACGTTGCTTGCTCATTAGATGAGGATGATTGATCTCATGATCATTTGTGTGGAGACACTAAAGTAAGTATGTGGGTGCTTATTGGAGAATTAGTACACTAAATGTGCCTCGCTAAGGAATACCTAATAGAGTTTTACTTTTCTGTCAATAGGAATTGCTGTAGTGATAGTAGTACAAGTGATATCCTTGGACTTGAGATCATCATAGTATCTTGTGTATGATGAATTATGCTTTGACTTATTCCTTAAGACCCTTAGGGTATATCAAAGGGTATGCTTGGGTATAATAAGTTGTACATGAAGATAATATATGATCAATAAAGAATCTACCGCTTCTAGTAAAAGAAGAGAAATGTCCTATGTGATTCGATAAATGACAACCCTGTAGTCATTGGCTAAGGCAGAATGAAATTAGAAAGGAGTTTTCAATTTACATTATTTGGAGTTGTGCATTTAAGAGTCAAAATACATATAATTAAATAAAATAAGATTTGACAGTAATTCCATGTCTTATATTTAATTGGGACATTATATGGTGGAAGGATTAAATTATACGATACTATTTACTCAAAGGTTCTTTTATGATTAATGTTGAAATTTATATTATCTGAAAAGTCGTTAATTGCAAGGGAGGCTTATCCCTATTGTAGAATAAATATTATTTATTTAAATAAATAAATAGTTTAATTTATTTATTTAAATAAGATTAGAATTGTTTTAATTGATTATTCACAACCGATTTATTATGAAGAACCTAAAGGGTCACACCGGAAAAAGAAGAATATTTATTTAAGAAGTAAATGGAAAAATCGTAATAATAAGTTAAGTATATTTAATTTAATCTATGGTGATAGAATAAATTAAATAGCTTAATATTTATTATTTAATATTTTAAAATATTAAATATAAATTAATAAGAGGAATCTTATTATTATTATTACTTATTAATATTATTATTTAATTCCTAAAAGAGTTTGGGAATTAATTAATAAAAGTACTCTCATATATCCCTACTAAGATAAGGAGACTAATTAATTAAAAGAATTTAATTAATTATTCCTAATATGTTAGGGAGATTAATTAATTAAATAAATTAATTGACAAGAGTTGTCTACCTATTTATTTATATATAGTTTGTTGTGTCACTACAAGGCTATATACATTTGAAATGAGATCCTTATTCTCACTAGCAAATCTTTAATTAGATTTTGCCGAACTATATAAGTGAGGGTAATATAGTTTGATAAAAATAGTGGGAGATATCAATTTAAAACAAGACCTAAATTATTTTGGTAATTAATAAAAGAATGTATGCTAAAATGTTATTAAGAACAAATTCATTTACAGAATTTTACAATGTCTAAATTACTATCACTGCGAAACATATTAGATGTTAATTAACTGGACTGAATTACTCGGATTGGTTAAGGAATTTGAGAATAGTTCTCATGGCTGAAAAGCTATCTTATGTCCTTAATACGTTTTTCTTGCAATGGTTGCAGACAATGCCTGAGGAAGAGAGTGTTACTTTTGGAAAGTGCCAAGATGATGCATAGTTGCTCGCATCCATGAGTAACGAGCTTCAGCATGAAACTATGGATGCTCCTACTATATTCCTTCACATCAAGTAGTTGATGGTAAGGAAAGTAGGACTGATAGATATCAGATATCTAAGGAGCTCTTCTGATCTAGAATCACCGATGACACTATATTACAGACAAAAGTCCTTAACATGATCAATTTGATTGAACAATTAGGACAACAGGTTTTGTCATGGATGGAGAGTTGAGTCAAGATTTGATCTTGCAGTTATTCCCAGACTCCTTCTCACAATTGTTGTGAATTTTTCATATGAACAAGCTAGATATCAGCCTCACTGACTTGCTTAACATGTGAAAAAATGTTGAGAGTCACTTTCCAACCAAGAAAGACCAAGTCTTACTAGTAGGGGAAAAATGATCTTCTGAAAAGAAGAACGATTCAAAGAAGGTAAATAGAAAGGCAAAAACAAAGGATAATAAGAATAAAACTGATACAGATAGCAAAGTGGTTTGCTTCCACTGCAATAAGCCTGGACACTGGAAAGGAACTGTGAGAAGAATCTTGCAAAAGCTAGCCAAAAGAAGTTTAGTGAAGCTTCGGTTACAAATACAGTTTTGTTCATTATTAAAATAAATTTTTCTTTAAGTCAAGGTTCTACTTGGGTATTGGATACCGACTTTAGTTCTCATAAATATAGATTTATAAAGGAACCAAACAAAATTAGAAAGCTAAACAAGGGATAGTTAATCTTATGTGTGGGAAATGAAGCAAAGGTTGTTGCATTAGCCATAGTAACTTATTGTTTAGTATTGCCTACGGGCAAATCTATGAAGTTAATAAGTTGTTATTGTATTATAGTTCTCGTTAGAAATATTATTTCAATTTTATTGTTGGACAATGAATCTTTGGTATTATATTTAAGAATAATTGTTGTTCTATTTATAATAATAATGTTTTGTATAGAACTGAAATATTACTTAATTGATTTTTTGTACTTGACTTACGTGAAAAATTATTTTGCAAATTGAACAAACTAGTATAAGAAAAGGAAATGATCATTCAAAGAGTTGAATGTGTGTATTTGCTAAAATACAATTATGAATTATTTGAAAGGTTCAAAGAATTCAGAAGTGAAACTAATTTAAAAAGTATTAAGATTCTTTGATTAGATCAAGGAATAAATACTTGTGCAATAAGTTTCTAGATCATCTCAAATGGTTTTCTTATAATGGACACCTCCTGATACACAATAATTGATTAATGTATCTGAAAGGAAAAATTATACCTAGTTAGACATGGTGCGGTCCATAATGATTTTATTGGCATTTCATTATCCTTCTGGGGTCATACCCTATAAATGGCTGCATATCTACGAAAAAGGTAACCTCAAAATTCGACCCCAAGACTCCATAAGAGTTATGGACAGGGAGGATTCCTAATCTTAAGTATGTTAAGATAATGGGTTGTCCAACTTATGTGAAAAGGTTTCAAAAGAATAAGTTTGGGACAAGATTTGACATGTGCAGATTTGTGGGACATCCTAAAGTAATTTTAGGGTATATGTTCTATAATCCTACTCAGCTTGGGTGTTTATTGTGAAACATGCTACCTTCTAAGATAAAGGTGTTTATCATTAAAGGGGCTAGTGGGAGGATAATAGATCTTGAAGAGTTCAAATAATTAGACCTATTGTACCACAACTGAATCATAAATCTAGAATAGTATCGAAGATACCTAGGAGGTATAGATTTATCATAGATGATGATGAGGTACACATCATAGAAGATGATGATCCAGTTATATACGATGAGGTAAGAGTTGTAGACACTCATAGAAATGGATTGAAGCAAGCTTCTCAAAAATGGAACATTCATTTTGATGAGATAATCAAAAGAGTTTGATTTTATCAAAAACAAGAATGATCCTAATGTGTACAAAATGGTCAGTGGGAGCGTCGTGATATTCCTAGTATTATATGTTCATATACTACGGATAAGGAATAACATACCAATGCTACAATCAGTAAAGATAAATTTATCTAAACATTCCTCTATGAATGATTTAGGAAGAGTATCTTAATCGGGGATACAAATTTATATAGATATATTTAAGAGGATGCTTGGCTTAACCTAAGCAAAGTATATTCATTTGATGCTAAGGTCTTTTAACATGGCAAACTCCAAGAGATGTCTCATGTTGATGAGCCATGTAGTGTACTTCTTTTCATAGTTCCTATAGACTCCTGAAAAGAGAGATCGCATGAGTGACAATCATGTATGCAATAAAATATACGAGACCTGATGTCGATCAGTCATATTCTGGAGAAGATCACTATAAGACAGTGAAAAACATCTTAAAGTACTTAACCGGCGCTAAAGATGTGATCATGTTTATGGCGGGTCTGAATTAAAACTAGAGCGCTTAATAGACTCGAGTTTTTTTTAGACAGACTAAGACGGCAGAAAATACACTTTAAGGTAAAGTGTTACCTTGAACGGTGGTGCAATGAATTAAAAAGGTTTTAAACAGCAAAGAGTTGCTGGTTTAGTGATAAAGACAAAGTATATAGCTATAAATGAAGTTACAAGTTGATTGTTTGGATGAAAAGTTCATTACAGAACTAGGAATAGTTCCTAAGTCTCATCTTGGATCTAAACATGTGTTCTGGCACTTTCATTTGATTATAGAAATCATTGAAAGATGGGAAATCACTGTAGAGATAGTGGACTCTCAAGAACAACATTACATATCCATTTACTGAAGCTTATCCAACATCAGGATAATCGTCACTTAGAGAAGAAGGGTATGAGATGCCGTGACGATTGACTTTATTGCAAATGGGAGATTGAAAGTAGTATACACACAAACCAATCATGTTTGATGATAAAGCATATACTTTATAACAATCTTATCCATTTATTAATAAAAAAGTATTAATTTATTAAAGGCTTTTAATTATCTACATGATGCTGCTTTATAATATGTGATAAACCCATATTTTTAAGCAATACTTTAATAATAATGATGATGATCATTCTAATGAGATCTAAATTCTTAGAAAGCTTAAAACTAAAATAGTTCCCAATCGTTGGATTACTAAATTGGGGGTTAGTGAATCCGGATAGATTGGTACATACGTTGCTTGCTCATTGGATGAGGATGATTGATGTTATGATCATTTATGTGGAGACACTAAAGCAAGTATATAGGTGCTTATTGGAGAATAAGTACACTGAACGTGGCTCGCTAAGGAATACCTAAGGGAGTTTTACTTTTCTATCAATAGGAATTCATGTAGTAATAGTAGTACAAGTGATCCTTGGACTTAAGATCATCATATTATATTGTGTATGATGAATTATACTTTGACTTATTCCTTAAGACCTATCGACGTTGGGATTTTTATTTGTCCCTTTCTGTTCTTGTCTTTTGGTATTCTCATGTTAGGTGAGATTTGTTTGAAAAAACAAGTTTGAAAAGGTCCGACATGTCTATGTCGACAATTGGACTATAAGAGTCGCCAGTTTGTATTTTTAAATGGTTACACCAACTCAATCGAGAAAAGGTTTGCACATTGACCTAGTGATGTAACACTGCTTAACAGGTTTGTTGTGACGCCCCCAAATCTGAGTACTTGAAACTCGTACTCGGTGCTCCACGATAACATTCATTTAACTACTTAATGTATTAATTAAAAAAAATTATTATATCAAAGTTATCTACCTTCCTAGTCTCGAGAACCTTTAAGTCTTACATTACCTGATAAATATTATATTGTCTTACTACAAATAGTCATAACAAAATAATTTAACCTACTCCTTCAGCTTCCCCTTCCCTTTTTCCTTGCTGGAACCTTCAGGTCGTACTAGCTTAGCTGAAAACATTTAAATTTAAAGTAAGAATGAGCATTTGAGTGCCCAGCAAGTAATAGCAATGAATAAAGACTATTTGAAAGATTTAAATGTTTTCTTTGGACGACACTTCTACAACGAAGTAAATGTTGTAAAGTAAACTAAAATAACACTGAACAACATATTAATTCTATTTCATTTTTAAAACTATGTACTGACTATAAATTTGGAAACAATTTAACAAACTATAAAATTTTATTTTTAATTTTTGAAAAGGTTAAACAAAACTTCATCTGAAAACCGTCATGTCTTACGGACACGGAGGGTGATCAGCTCGTTATACCCTGTATTGATAAACACTACTTGTTTGAACGATAAATCGTTCAGCTGGTCCGCCTTTGGCGCATAAAAGTTTTCCCTATTTGGGATGTTCATAATTAATCTGTAATCTGAATTAGAATAATTCAACTGAGTAACAATAATATTCTATTCTGGTCAACGATATTTTTAAATAACATATACATATCCGAAAACTAGTAGGTATGTGTCAACATGTGATTAAATACAATCATTATCCAAGTGAGGGCACTTGAATAATCCAACTTAACTATCTATCAACAGAGTATATTTTGATCATACATTATTACGGTAATGGTAAACGAATAGGGTTTGATAACTGACATAAATACTAATGTTGAAATACATGACCGATAACTGTAGAGTTTAATAACTTATATAACAGGAGTATAATTCAATAACTTACTTACACAGGATTATTGTATAAGTAGATACAAAGAGTAAGGATGCTTGCCTGATCTGTTGCTTACACAACTTAGTTTTATCTTTTATACTGAAACTTATCTTCATAAGATTATTCTTTTGATCAGAATAATTTATCATAACACATAACACTACTATTTACAGTCATTATATAGCTTAAACACATTGTCACATAGTTATAGTAGTCATTCTAACATAAATAATTACTTATCCGGTCAATTTATATAAGTCTAGTTTAACTCTTGGTAACATTTCGAAGGTAATTTACTCGCTGACTTTATCGGATAATAATCGAGTTTATATTTACTTAAACTCTATTTTGTAACTTGAATACTATAGTAGATAATTTAAATATTAATCATATTATTCTTCAAGGTATTATAATAATTTTTAAATATTTATTATAATTTTTCAAACACTCAAATCATTTTAAATGATTTAAATACAAAATAATTCCATTATCATTACTATTTAAATAATATAAAAATATTAATGAAATACTTGACAAAATATCTAAGTTATTAATAATAACTCAAAATATTTTTAAAACATTTAGTTTACCCTTAAATGATTTTTAAAATATTTAAAATTATTTTAAATGATCACCATTAATATTTAAATATTAATGTATTATTCATGAAAATATTAAAAGTCATTTATTATAACTTAAAATATTTTTAAATCCTTTATATCCTTTTAAAATGATTTTTAAATCATTAAAACCATTTTATAACTATTATTTAATATAAATATTAAATAAACTTATTATTATTAATATTAAATTATTAATGAAAATTACCTTAAAATATTAAAAGTCGTGATTTATAACTTCAAATATTTTAAACCTCTTATTATAATTTAAAATATTTTTGATAATATAAAAATCATTTTAACCCATTTATTTAATACATTTATTAAATAAAGTTAATATCATTAATTTTCAAATAAATAGTAATATTAATGAAAAATATGTCAATTTATAAAAAGTTAATTTTTATAACTTAAAATAATTTTTAAAACTGATTTGTAATTTTTAGGAATTTATTTCTATTTTTAATGTATTTTTCAGAAATTATAAAACAAAAATAATTAAATCCGTCGCTAAAGGCTTTAGCGATAGTTTCTGTCGCGATAGTTGTTCTTGAGGCTCAAGAACACTGACAGTCAGTGTTCATGGTGCCTACTTTGACCATCTGTAACTTGCTGGTCATGTTCTTTCTAGGCAAAGTCTTGTAATGATCGTGTAGTATATATGCAATACTACATGAGTCAAGCATTAACTAAGTCATGCAATCACACAACATGAAGATTTGGCCATTCATTGTCAGAACTTTCTGGGTTTTCCAGAAACCCAGTCAGCTTCATGGGTCCATTTTGAGACTCAATTTTGTTTAAGTTCTGTTCATTGTTTATGTGTTCTTATGGTTTAGACTTGTAGTCCACATGTCAAGGTACAATTATCAATCATCATATCATTCAAAATACATCATAATCATAAGCTAGCATTCGGTCAAAGGTTGTCAGAAAACATATTCATACGGTTTTTGGGTTTTCCAGAAACTGTAACCGTGAATGAGTTGGCTAGTTTGTCCAACAATTACTTTCATTATGTTGTTTATCTAGGTGATTTAGGAGCATGAATATGTAGTACACATACAAGAGTATAGTCTAGATACATTAACATAAACAAAACATCAAACACATGGAAGATCTGGGACCTTGAACATCTTGTCAGACACTGAAAAACCAATTTTGGGTTACCCAGAATTTAAAAGTCAATGCCGAGTAGGCTACTTTGACCATCAAATACTTACAAACTGTTGATTGTTTGAGTGATTTAAAGGCATGGATCTAGAGTCTATCTAATAGGCTACACACTAGATATAATAACATCAACAAAACACTTAACAACTGATAGATATGAGCCTTGGAAAATGTTGTCAGACACTAATTTTGAGTTTCTGGGCTGCCCATAAACTCTTGGTCATGCTCAGTCAACTGAGTTTGACAATGAATATCATTTATTCTAGACAAGATCTAAGCATGATTTCAAGTCCAGATCAAAGTCCATACAACGAACTACAAGTCTAAAGCATCAAACATACAAAATCATTAACATGCAAGAATCTACAGCCTCTGACTTATGCTTGTCAGACACAAAATTAGGGTTCATGGCAGTTTTGAAAAAAAATTAATTTTAAGGTACTTTGAGGTTATAGATCTATGATGTAACATCATAGATCATCATATAACATCCTCTAGTATGCATCTAAACACTTAAACACAAAATTTATCCTAACATGTAAGATAAAATAGGGCTAGGGTTTTATACCTCTTTCTTGACAAGCATTGAATCCTTGCTTCCTAATCTGTTTGTGATGGTCTAGAAGGGTTATTTAGGGACTGATTTGCTAAGAGATTTCGTGGCTTAGAGAGAGAGAGAGAGGAGAGTTGGTTGAGTGTTTGATAGCAAGTGAGCAACTTATGTAAATTTTTTCTCTCTTTTTCTCTTATAAATTGATTCAATGAATCTAAGATTACAAGGTGGCACAAAAGATAAGGACTTGGCTGAGATTTTTGCACATGGGAGATCTTAACTTGGTGAGTCATAACATTCTAGAAAATCTTTTTGCTTATAAGTTAAGTAAAAGGGTAATTTGGTCATTTTACACACTAAAGGGTATTTTGGTCTTTTCCACTTGAATTTTAAGGGTAGTTTGGTAATTTCATATATTTCCCATAACTTTTAATCTTAATATTTGCTAAATACCATTAGGGCTTGCTAATCACCAATTAGGGTTTTAAAATTAGGTTTAGGGTTTCTCAAAAATCAAATTAGGGTTTCTAACTTAGCATTTAGGATTTCTTGATAATCGTTAGGGTTTCCCCTAATTAGATTCATAATCATTAACATATCTCCTTAATCACATGTATCTGATTAACAATCAGTCTTAGTTTTTTCTAGTTAGGGTTTGAATTAGGGTTTATCGATTTAACTTAGGGTTTTTTAATATTCTGCTATCTCTGATCAACACTGAACCATACGCACACATAATAAATACATATCATATTGAAATATAATTATTATATCTTAATATTCTCTTTCCTTGTTCAAATCCATGAATTAGGGTTTTGGACCATATCCGACATAACTTTCTTATCCGTTAACTTAAAAATTTAAATTGACTATGCTGCTAAATCCATATCGTATATATTCAAAATATTATTTGTATTAAAAAAAATTATTCGTAAAAATACAGGTATAATTATTCGAAAATTTTAGGGTCTTTACATCTGTGAAACCGAGATTTGTTAGGGTCTGGTGGCTTGATTATGCAGAGGGAAGGTGTTAGGCACCCCCCGACATCCGTATTACCACGGTGACACCACTTTTCAATTTAAACTTCTATCTGAATGTGTGTGTGGGTCAATGTGCAATTATCTAGAAGTAGTGCTATGCCTCGTTTGCACCTATATACAAAGGGTTTGAATTTTTTATAAAAGTTCAGTTTTAACAAGATATAACAATGATGTTTAGAAAAAGAGGTTTTTCAAACCCTTGTGCTCAATAGTAATTGAGGCCTTTGATACTTCCATTTTATTATGTGTTCGGTTAGAATGTTTTTATTTTTCAGATGCGAAGCATCTTCGAGAAAATAATGTACAAAGCAGTGTCGAACTCCTTGTGGGCATGTAAGCCATCTAAGGAAATTCAAACACCGTGAATAATTTACAAGATGGTTACAGCCGAAAATGTCCATCACGGGAACCGAATCTAGATTCAGGAACTGAATCTGTGATCACATGATTCCTAGGCTCACATGATGATGCAGTATGTATAAAAGCTGTAAACATTTATATATATACAAAAGCTATAAATATATATATATATATATATATATATGTGTGTGTGTGTGTGTGTGTGTGTGTGTGTGTGTGTGTGTGTGTGTGTGTGTGAATTGATCAAGCCACACGAAGTAAACTCTAAAGTGATGAAATGTAAATATATATATATATATATAAGTATTTATATATATATATAAAAGTAGTAAATGCTCTGAATATTATAGTTTTTCTCAATCGAGGCATAACTCAAAGCAAATAAAAGCAATACAAGTAGTAAATGCTCCAAATATTATATATATATATATATATATATATATATATATATATATATATATATATATATATATCAAAGCAATAAAAGCCATGGACCGATGATGCAGGCATACGCACACAACACGACTCTTAACGTGAATAATTATGTGTGAATGGAAGTGGAGAAAGGCTTTAAGAAATGTGAGATGTCTTACAGTGGGCTGCCAAGAAGACTTTAAATGGCTTTAAATGAATGAATACTTGGTTTCCACTGGTAAAATATAGCAAAACACGAGCTCACATGTGTTTGGAAAGAGAAAGCACTCAGTTTAAAGTGTGTACAAAGCAAAATGGATAGAGCTCATAGGGGGAGCCGTATGTGTACCTGCAGCAGCTGCGGGTCTACCTGTGGCTGCCCGGGGTGCCACGGGCTCTGTGAGTCCCGCCGTCTCGAAGTACATGCACTTAGACAACATGTTATTCGCTCGAACCTTCATAATTTTCAATCCGGGTGTCCGATGAAAGTGTGTCATACCATTCCAGAAAGCTCTTTCCGATAGCTACGTAATGACATAGGATTTGCCCTTTTTGATTCTAGGAGGATGGGTCCATGACTGAAATAGCATTTTTGGGTCTTCGTTAGGAAGTCCGTTGAGCTGTTTTACGTAGTTTGCACTTAGAAGTTAAGATATGGTTCTTATGGGACTTCTTTTGAAGAAGTTTGAGTTGAAATAAGTTGATTTGATTTAAGTTGAGTTTCAGCAAGCAAAATAACCATTTTACCCTTCTCGGGGTTATCTCCTGTTTTCACGCAGTTGTAGCATTCTGTTCTCAGGGTTATCTCTGAGGTTGGCCTACTGTTGACTCTAACTGTCCTTAGGGTCATCTCTGAGGTTGGCTTGACCTCCCAGGTTTGACTTTGGGCTTTAAACTTGATCTCCTAGGGTTATCTTCGGGGTTGGAACTGACTTTCTTGGGGTTATCTCTGGGGTTGGAGACTGATTTCTCGGGGTTATCTCCGGGGTTGGAAATTGAATCTCCCGGGTTATCTCTGGGGTTGGAACTGTTGTTGTGGTCCTCTAGGGTTATCTCTGGAGTGAAAAAGATGCTTTTATCCTCTTACATAGTTAGTAATAGGAAAAAGAAATTTCGAGTGTCTACAAATGCCCCTGTTTATCACGTTCATGCAATGCACTGGAATGAACATAATAAAGATTACTGGACACTTAAAATATGACAAGGTAATTTTAATGATGTAAATCGCAATGTAATTATGATTAATGTTAAAAGTTTTCACAAATCGCAGTTCGTAAATCGCACATCGCATTTTGCACTTTGCTTTTGCCTAATCGCACTTCGCAACTCGCACATCGTATTTCATAAATTGCACTTCGTACATTGCAAATCGCTTTACCGTTACCGATTATTGTTGATGCCTATGTTGGTGTTGACTCCAACGGTTTGTAATGCCAAATGATGTCTGAGATGAAATTTTTCCTCTAATCTAGGCATTTAATGTGCACGCATATTTAAATCTACTGGAGATGCATGCAAAATGGAGATGTACGCTGATGTAGCGCATTTGCACATGTGCAGATCATGCATGATGTGATGATCTAGATTTATCCTTAGGAGTCTATTTTCCTAGGTTGATACATATTTTAAATTATATGGAGTAGAAACTTACCTCACCCCTTTTAAGGCGATTTGGAGTTTCTTTTCATTGTTGGGTGCTTGTGCACCATTTCCTTATGTTTTTGATTCGCAACCTGGCTGGACTGATGACCTGAGTGCCTCTGACATCCCTGGAGGGTGCGACTCATTCTTTTGCTGCCCAACTTTGAACTTCGGTGTATAAGCCTCAACTTGTGAGGACTTGACGCAGGTTAAAATGTTTGATGGTGTAGATTACATTCACTAGACCTTTTATCGTCGGGCTTCTACTTTTGAGTTAAGGACTTTCTTGAGTACTTTCCCCTTCTTCTGTAGGGGTAAGCTTATGTCCCCATGATTTCTTTAAAGAGTTCTACCCTTTCTTTTGATGAGAAGCTTGATCCCACCTTAAACTTCTTCCATTTCTTGGAATCAGAAAATGCCCCAGTCCTTTCGCATGTTGTCGCCAGGGATTCATATGTGAAACTCTCTTTGTTGACCAAGTCGCGAGTGAGCAATCTCCTGCACATCAAAAGAACAAAATGCACCAAAAGCTTGACGGCTTGGCCGTCAGGATTAGTACACTATTATGAATAAGGCATTTGAAGTAGAAGTTATGCAATTTGAATGAGTTAGAAATTGCAAGGAAATTTTGAAGCATCCATGGTTATTATTCATGGGTAGGATTAGATTCAAAAGATTTATCTCCTTATATCAGAGATACTTCATCTTCGCTCTAGACATTCTTCTTTGCAGACTTCATTTCATATGACATATGTACTATGAGTGATGCAACTCTTAGCATGGGTTTCATTTTTATGCCTTCGAAAATTTTCTTTTATCTCGCTTAATCTTGTCTTATTTTCTTAGGCTATTCAAAATTACCCATGTAATGATTTTTAAACCAATGACTCCCAAATCGGAGGGCTTTAGGGCACTAGGTGTTAAGAAACCCCTTCGAGTTTACTGGCTCGAGTAATAAAGGCCATGCTTTCAGACAAGTTAGGAGATCACTCCATTTGCCTCTTTACCTGAGCTTGATAGATCTATTTCTTAAGCTCTAAGTCACCCATGTAGGGAGCGTTGGGCGGGTGACTCCCAAACCAGATGGCTTTAGGGCACCAGGTGTAAAGACACCCCTCGGGCTTAATTACTCGAATAACCTACGCCATAATTCAGATCTGCTCAGGTTTTACCTTTTTTCAATGCCCATTTTCTTAGGCGCTAAGTTACCCATGTAAGGAGCGTTGGGCCGATGAATCCAAAACTAGATGGCTTTAGGGCACACGGTGTAAAGACACCCCTCAGGCTTAATAACTCGAGCAACCTAGGCCACAATTTGAAACATTAGGTTGGCGACTTATCTTTTATCTTTTCATTAATTGCCACTTTTTTTGCCATAGCTTCATACCCGACAACTAAGAGTCAGGGCAATCGCAAAGTGCAGACATACATATAAGGTTAGTTTGTTCCAAAAAGCGCTTTGAACTAGGATGTCGTGCCTAATCAAAAGGTTGAATAGTCTTAATTCTCTAATCATTCCAATGATTCTTGCCCCATGGATTCTTATCAAAATTAATCCCATTCATAACAAGTTAAGCAAAACTTACCATGTATATTATCGCTAATGCATGTAAATGGAGATTGAAAGCTTTTAAAGCGATGAAATAGTCATACCTCACATGTAGATTATTCATTCTGAGAATAGTATAATCAGAAAAAGACAAAATGATCATACTGAATCACCAGTGAGATGTATGAGGAAAACTTTGATGATGATGTACCATGCTGATGGTGCTGACTGGTGCATTTTCCTCTTTAGGATGGTTGATAAATGGTGCAGTGTTGAGTTGTCGATGTTTTTGAGATTTCCCCAACTTTGATTGTTGCCTGGGATAATTTCTTTAACAGATGGGCTGATAAGATACCGAGATCACAAGAGGCTTTTGCCTCTGTACCATATGATGAACAGGTAATGGATTTAGGCTTTGATGCCCTCAATCATTATTCCTGACTTGTTCGCGCAATCGACCTTGATTTTCATCTTATTTGATGAAGACTTTTGATTGAGGATGTCGGCTCTTTGAAGGTCCTCGCTGCTGGTTGTCTTATTGTATCGCTATTTCTTCCTTTCTAGGACTTGTGCCAGATTTGATGGAATGATAGTAAAGTGTTGTCCATGGTCTTCTTAACATGGGTTGCTGACTTTGAGGGTTTTTCTTGGGCATAGACTTGGGAATGATGTTTGGGTTTGGATATTTCTTTTGAGGGTCAGACCACACCACTGATGGCTTCCCACGTACTCCCACTGATGAGGGAGATTAAGTCTACGTAGTTCCTACTTGATGAGTTGAATGGTTTGAAAAGTGTTTATTTAGGTTTTTTGGGTTTTTATTTGGTTTAACCACACCATAAATGGCTGTCTACATACTCCCATTGATGAGGGGAGATAAAGTCTTTTGTAGTTCATGCTTGATGAGACTTGACTGGCTTGATTTTTTTTATTTTGATTTTTTGATTTTTTTTTATTTCTTGATTTTTTTCAATATTTACATGCATGGAAAATAAAAGGCATACTGCGAAGAAAGTGATATCGTCCCAACATCTTCTAGAACTCATAACTTTATCCCCTGGATCTATATCTTCTTGGTTAGTTGAGGCCTGATAGTCCAGTTGTCAATGGTTATGTTTCCTTTAAGGCTTGTGATAGAGGTTACCTCTTGGTTCTGAATATCTTCACTTATGGCCATAACTTGATCGCCTCTTGATTCAGTACATTCCTCCGGGACGCTTGAACTAGACCCATCACAAAGAGGGATGAACTCTGGATTCTTCAATGGGTTGGCTTCCTCGACAACCTCACCATCTTTTCCTTCATCTGTTCCTTCACATTTTTCCTGGGCTTGAGAGGATTTGACCATGAAATCTCCCTTGAACTATTGTTGTATTTCTTGCAAGGAACTTTCCTTTTTGGCTTTTCCTTCCTTGGAAAGGATTAGTATTTCCTCCTCATCATCCAAGGTGTTAAGTAAGGAACGTGGTTACTATCTTTGAACCACAAGATGTTTGATGTTGGCAGAGGAATCTCCTTTGGGGATTCCCTTGTCCTCTGTCATTCCTTGCATTAGGATCAGTCCACCTTGCGTTCTGCTAGAATTGATGCTCATAGCCTTCACCTCTTCTGAATTGCAAGTCTCGAGTGGACATATGTCACATATTAAGCTTTTTATTTCCTTTTCACCTTTTCTGGTCATGATGAATTCTATATTCAGCTCTCCATTTTCAATAAGATCTTGGATTTTATGACGCAAAGACCAACATTCCTCAGTTGCATGTCCAGGTGAGTTAGAATGGTAGAGACACATCTTGGTGGAACCAATATATATATATATATATATAGACTAGTAAAAGCCACGGATATTCGATCCAGGCTCAACTGTTCGAGTTTAAGGCTATATATAGTTATATATATATATATGAAGGAAAAAAAACACGATCGACGATCCCAGGCGTGTAACTAATCGGTGAGAATCTCGATATATATATATATATATATATATATATATATATATATATATATATATATATATATATAAAGCGATTGAAAGCTTAAAAATCTCAAAAATCTTACAGAAGGATGCCAAGAAGATTTCAGATCGCTTTTCGAGCTTGAAAACTCTGTTTCCAGCAGTTAAATTCTAGTATGTTGTAGAACACGAGCTTACAAGTGTTTAGAAAGAAGAATCTAAAATAAGATATATTGAATTATATTCCTTATAAAAATTAAACATCTTTAATTTTAGGAAACATGGAATCCTATTCCATATATGAATAAACTCCTTTATTCTAAGAAAACATGGAATCTTATTCCGTATATGAATAAAGGAGTTTATTCAAGTTAACGTGGAATCCAATTCTAAGTTAAAATAAAACTTTAAATTTTAATCATATTTCAATTCAAAATGAAACTTTTATTTTAATTGAAATAAATAAAAAAACAAAATTTAAAAAATTAAAATTTTGGTGTTAGGCTCGGCCGCGCTTAGATTGAACTGGGACACGACGCGACCGCATTGAAACCCTAAAAAACAGGTTTACGATAGGCGCGCCCGCTACCATAATAAATTGAGACGGCATGGCACATGCTGGCCATAGTTGAATCGTAATTTTTTTGTCCAAAAATCTTATCCAATCGCATACAATACATACATGGAATCATCAAGATTGATAATTAGCACAAATTTAGGCTTTGATACCATTATTAGGTTTGTATATAGCACGATCATCCAATAAAATTACATAAAATGTGCAGAAACGCGATAAAATGGAATTTAAAAATTTTCATACAAACCATCACAATGATCATACTTTGTACATTATTATCAATCAATAGAAAAGAGAAGGAGATCGGATTCATACCCTTGTAGAAACAAGCTTCCTTAGGAACACGTTCACCTACAATTCCTTTCCACGTTCTCCTTAAATTCATTAGGTTGGATTCCTTCCTTTAATCAACGTTAGTCATCCAAGTTTTTGGCCTGTAGAGGTGATCCACCAATGAAGAACAAGTATTCAAGAAGATGGGTGCTTGGTAAAACCCTAGTTTTCTCTCTCCAGAGAATATGTCAATACTCTCCCAACTCTTGGAAGTTTCAATAATCCAAATCAAAATAAGACTCTTCTTATTTATAGATGTAGGCAACCCTCCTAAACTATTTAGGAATACAATTTTATTTTAATTAATTAAACTCCGTTAATTAATTAGGCTCCTAATCCAATTAAAAATATTTAAGAGTACCTTTTATTAATTAATTCCCAAACTCATTTAGAAATTAAATAATAATAATAGTAATAATAATAATAAGACTCCTCTTATTAATTTATATTTAATATTTCCAAAATATTAAATAATAAATATTAAGCTATTTAATTTATTCTATCACCATAGATTAAATTAAATATACTTAACTTATTATTATGATTATGTCATTTACTTCTTAAATAAATATTTTTCCATTTATGGTGTGATCTTTTAGGTTTTCCATATTAAACCGGTTGTGAATAAGTCAATTAGAACAATTTTAATCTTATTGAAATAAATAAATACCTATTTAATTCATTTAAATAAATAACATTTTTTCTACAGTAAGGATAAGTCTCCTTAGCGATCAACGACTTTTTAGATAATATAGATTTCAACATTTATCATAAAAGAACCCTTAAGTAAATAGTTACCGTACAATTCAATTTTTCCACCATACAATGTCTCAATTAAATATAAAACATGGAATTACTGTCAATGTGACGCCCTCAAAATAGGTATACATCACCCATTTTGAGTCGCCAAATTCATGGTACAGAATTCAAATACAAATTTTATCATACCACTCTCGCCAAATATATCATCTTCTAGACAATATCGAAACTCAAATGAAGTCCTCATTACATTTATTATCACAATATCTTACACAATAGCGAGGACTACTAAAGAAACCATCTGGACCATCACTCCATTCCCCGACTAGTCCCAACTATATTCTCATTTCCTGAAGAGAACAATGAAAGCAAAGGGTGAGCTCAACTAGCCCAGCAAAGAATATTATGACTAAGATAATGCAGAATAAATTATCGTTAGCCTTCAACAGTGTTAAACTGATAGAATATAATAGACAACAAGTTTAACTACAACGGAATAAATAATCCTTCAGAAGAGTCAAGTAGAGCATAATATCTACTATCTTCTATTATTTCAAAGTTTATCATCAATATTTTATCGTTGAGACTCAGCTCAATAAATAATCCACATCACTGAATTATCCATGCACTATGGGCCAAAGATGTTCATTATTATCACATCCACGAATCATCCATGCATTACGGGCCAAGAATATTCGTTATTATCACCAATGGTCATGATCATGCCAACAACTGTCCATCAATGCACAACGGGCCAATGAGGACTTTTACCACATCATTTGTAACATTACAGGTCATGATTATACAGATATATAAACATAATTATACCAATCAACAGTCCATCTATGCACTACGGGCCAAAGATAACTCTCATCACAATATAAGCAAGAGGATGATGACAATGATATAAGAATTCAATTAAATGATAGCAAGGATAAATTTTAAAGATTTATAATTTAATTTATCCATAATTCAATAATGTCCAAATTGTCAACATAATATTGCTTTGTGGAGTAAAATTCAAGAATAGTACTGTATCAAAAATGATTTGGACATAAAAAAAATCAATTTTTGTCATGAATAGTACCCTGGGTGAATAGTACCTGATTGAATAGTACCCCATGAATAGTACTTTGGGAATAGTACCCCGTGAATAGTACACCGACATAAAAGATTAAAAATTATCAAGAATGTTCAGAATAATATTTTTTGTGAAAAGATACTAAATAAAGCGCAAATTTCAAGGATATTCTACTAATTTCAAGGAGTATAGAAGCAATACTTAACGAAATGAGTGTAGAATTCAGAATCTGAAATGAAATAATATTACTTACATGTGACGCCCCCAAAATAGGTATATATCACCTATTCTGAGTTCCCAAATACATGGTACAGAATACAAATACAATCTTAAACATACAACATGAGCTGTGAGTTTTAATACAAATATTATCTTCTAGACAATATCCAAACTCAAAATAAGTCCTTAATACATTTATTAACACACTATTTCATAGAATAGTGATGACTACTAATGCTATCCTCTGGACCGTCACTCCGTTCCCTGACTAGTCCCTGCTACGTTCTCATTTCCTGAAGAGAACAATGAAAGCAAAAGAGTGAGCTCAAATAGCCCAGTAAGAAATATTATGACAAAGATAATGCATAATCAATTATCGTTAGCCTTCAACAGTGTTAAACTGATAAAATACAATAGACATCAAGTTTAAATGCAGCGGAATAAACAATCCATTAGAAGAGTCAAGTAGAGAATAAAATCTACTATCTTCTATGTTTTAAAAGGTTTTTCATCATTTTATCATCGAGACTCGACAATAAATAATCCACATCATCCACCTTTTCTGACTACCAATGATATTCATTAGTATCACAACCACAAATTATCCATGCACTACGGGCCAAGGATATTCGTGTATTCATCAATGGTCATGATCATGCCAACAACTGTCCATCAATGCACTATGGGCCAAAGAGGACTTTTACCACATCATTTGTAATATTAAGTTCATGATTATACTGATTAATCCCTGGTCATAATCATACCAAGTCAATCTATGCACTACAGGCCACAGATGACTTTCAACATAATATAAACATGAGGATGATGACAATGATATAAGAATTCAGTAAAACAAGTTCAAGAATTAATTTATCCAGGAACTAATAACGTCCAAATTGTCAACGTGATACTTCTTTGAAGAGTAAAATTCAAGAATGCTCAGAAGAATATTTCCATGAAAAGATACTGGATGAAGAACAAATATCAAGGATATTCCACTATTTCATGGAGTATAGAAGTCAAACCTTTAACACACTGAGTATAATAAAGAATGGAATAACAAAAGAAATCACCAAGCATGCGATAGACCGCACAGACAGGTTATTCCAACAGAATAATAAATAACGGAACCAGGTCATGCGTAAACGCACATACAAGATATTCCAACAGAATAATAAATAATGGAACCAGGTCTTGCGTAAATGCACAGACATAATATTCCAACAGAATAATAAATAATGGAACCAGGTCATGCGTAAACGCACATACATGATATTTTAACAGAATAATAAATAACGAAACCAGGTCATGCATAAACGCATAGATAGGATGTTCCAACAGAATAATGAAGAATGGAATAACAGAAGAATTTCACCATGTATGCGGTACTTCGCATAGACAAGTTATTCTAACATAATGATAAATAATGGAATAACAGAAGAATTTCACCAAGTATAGGGTAGCCCGTGTATACAGGTTATTCCAACAGAATAATAAAGAATGGAATAACAGAAGTTCTCTTCATGAATACGAAAGAAATAATACCCCTTGCCTTAAAAAGAAGAGTACTCCGACTGGTAGGGCGAGGATATTCGTGAAGAAAACTTATACTGTTTTCTACGCTCAAGGCTTCTTAAACCCTAAAGAAATACGCTCAAGATTATAGAAGAAGAATTCTCTGAATTTTTGGTGTGTTTTCAATTCTAACTAAGCATCCTATTTATAGGAGAATAGAAAGGATACTATGCAATAAAATATTCTAATAAAATAAAAACTTTTAAATAAAATATTATATATATAATATGCTCCTTTCTTAAATTCACGGGATTCAATCCCGTGATATCATTTGCCTTAGCAAACAAATGATATACTTTATAAATATATATAATAATGATATAGTGCTCCATCCATTCCCCCCACTCCATCAATTTCTTTTGATGACAAAGACATCACATAATGCTAGCTCATTCACGGGATGCACCCATGATTCCCCCACTTGACAAATATTACAACATATATATATATATATATATATAAATATTTATCATCATTATTATAATTCACAATATTAATAGACTAGGTCGTTCCCAGGAAAGAGGGGGCTTTCCAATAAGGATTTCTCCCTATTGGCGCGCAATTAGGTGACCAAACCTCTCCTTGACAGAAATTCTAGACATTGTTAATATTGAAAATAATAATATTAATAACTTTGTTGTCTCAATTATTGATTTACTAATATATAAAATATCAACAATAATTGAATCAAACTGAGTGACTTCTCACGTAAGCATCAATAATCAATACCGTGTGCTACTATGCAACCACGCCAGACATCTATGTTAACACCTGGTGTTTCAACAGTTAACGGTAAAACTTTTGCCGTTATTTTCATAAAAACATATTTTTATCGTTTTCTCAATCCGACAATAATTCCGTTGTGGGGTCCACCAATGATTGTTCATCGTGTCATTAATATAATATTCTCTTAAAAAACGAATATTCCCCAATTAATCCAATATAATATAACAACTTGCGTACTTTGCAAAATTTATAAATATTACCCACAACTATAACATTATTTCAAATTCACACCTTAATATTTAAAAATGATATTTATAGAAAATTCATCTTTATTCATAAAAGTTGGGGTCTTACAACCTCCCCTTCTTAAGAAATTTCGCCCTCAAAATTAGGGTACGTACCTGGTATGTCGAAGAGGTAAGGATACCTTGATTTTATTTCAGATTCTAACTCCCAGGTCATTTTCTCAACATCGTGGTTTCTCCACAAAACTTTGACTTGAGGTATAACCTTGAAGCGTAGAATATGTTCCTTCTTATCCAAGATTTGAAAAGGAACCTCTTCATACGTTAAATCTTCCGCCTATTTCGTCTGGTTCTAACTCAATAATGTGTTTCGGGTCTTCCACATATTTACGTAACATGGATATGTGAAAAATATTATGAACACGAAACATACTTGGCGGTAAAACGAGTCTATAGGCCACAGTTCCTACTCGATCAAGGATTAAAAATGGGCCAATGAATCGAGGATTGAGCTTTCCTCTCTTTCCAAGTCTCTTAACTCCTTTCCATGGAGTAACACGTAACAACACATGATCTCCAATATCGAATTCCACGTCCTTTCGATGAAGATCAGCATAACTCTTTTGTCGATCTTGTGAGGTTTTTATACGTTGCCGGATCGTTTTTATCTTTTTTATAGTCATACGTACTAACTCCGGTCCCAACAACGTTGCTTCGCCCACCTCATCCCAGCATACTGGAGAATGACACTTTCTTCCATACAATGCTTCAAATGGAGCCATGCCAATACTTGCTTGATAACTGTTGTTGTAGGAAAACTCCACCAATGGTAAAGAACTTGTCCTAACTTCCTTGAAGTCAAGGACACAGAGTCTTAATAAATCTTCAAGAGTTTGAATAGTCCTCTCTGATTATCCGTCCGTCTGAGGATGATATGTTGAACTAAATCATAAATCCGTGCTCATAGATTTTTGCAAACTAACCCAAAATCGTGAAATGAATCTTGGGTCTCGATCAGAAAACTATGGATACTGGCATACCATGAAATCTTACAATCTCGTTTATGTACATACGAGCAAGACGTTCAAGTGTATAAGTTTCTCATATTGGTAAGAAATGAGCAGACTTGGTCAATTTATCAACAATGACCCAAATTGCATCTATGCCTTGAGAAACCTTGGGAAGACCAGTAACGAAATCCATGGTAATGTGTTCCCACTTCCATTTTGGAATTTCAAGTGGTTGTAATGGACCTTTTGGTACTTGATGCTCTGCCTTGAATCGTTGACAAGTTAGACACCTTGAGATAAACAGCGTTATCTCTCTCTCTTCATATTGCTCCACCAAAATGTATGACGAAGATCATGATACATTTTGGTACTCCCAGGATGGATTATAAATGGTGTGTTGTGTGCCTCCATCATGATTTTATACTTTAACTCAGGATCATTAAAAATAGAAAGTCTGGAGTTGACTCGAAGTATTCCTTCTTTATCGATTCTTGCTTTCGGCATAGCACCTTCTTGCACTTTCTTCCTCATACGTATCAGCTCCAGGTCTGTAGTTTGAGCAGCTTTAACACCGTCGATTAAAGTTGGTTCTACTCATATATTTGCCATCATCACATAGGTCCCTGGAGTATTTAACTCTATCTCCATCCTTTGCAAGTCACACAAAATAGACCTTTACGTTGACAATATCACACTCGTACCCGCATATGATCTTCTACTCAATGCGTCAGCTACCACGTTTACTTTTCCAGGATTGTATTGGATGGTATGATCATAATCTTTCAACAGTTCAAGCCAACGTCATTGCCGTGCATGTTGAGTTCTTTTCCGAGTGAAGAAATATTTGAGGCTTTTATGATCCAGTAAAGATCTCCACTTTCTCCCCATACAAGTAATGCCTCCAAATCTTTAGTGCAAAAAAGCATCGCCATAACTCTAGATCATGAGTAGGATAATTCCTCTCATATTCTTTGAGTTGTCGAGAGGCATAGGCTATGAGTTTCCCATGTTGCATGAGAATACATCTTAACTCTTTGCCCGAAGCATCACTGTAGATAACAAATCCCTCCGAGCCAGATGGTATTGTCAGAATAGGTGCTGAAATAAGTCTTCTCTTGAGTTCTTGAAAACTCTTCTCACATTCCTAACTCCAACCAAATTTTGTATCCTTCTGAGTCAGCTGAGTTAATGGAGTAGCGATTCAAGAAAACCCTTCTACGAATCTCTGATAATAACCAGCTAAGCGGAGAAAGCTACGTACTTTGGTCACTGATTTAGGTTGCTCCCAGCTTTGAATAGCTTCAATCTTTGCTGGGTCAACATATATTCCATGACTTGATACTACGTGCCCAAGGAATGCTACTTCCTCAAGCCAGAACTCGCATTTCTTCAACTTGGCATAAAGCTTGTTTTCACGAAGTTTTTGGAGTATCAGCCTCAAGTGTTGCTCATGATCTTCACGACTTTTGGAATATATGAGGATGTCATCAATAAAGATGACCACAAAGTGATCCAAATATTCCTTGAATACTCGGTTCATCATATCCATGAAGGCAACAGGAGTATTAGTCAATCCAAAAGACATAACTAGGAATTCATAATGCCCATACCGAGTTCTGAAAGTCGTCTTTAGAATGTCATCGATTCTAATCTTCAATTGGTGATATCTGGAATGAAGATTAATCTTTGAAAAGAATTTGGCGCCTTGCAACTGGTCAAACAGGTCATCAATACATGGCAATGGGTACCTATTTTTGATGGTGACATGATTCAACTCCCGATAATCAATACAAAGTCGCATACTCCCATCTTTCTTCTTCACGAATAGAATAGGAGCACCCCAAGGAGAAGTACTAGGATGAATGAAACCGATGTCTAATAATTCCTGCAGTTGGGTCTTTAACTCCTGAAGTTCAATAGGAGCCATTTGATATGGGGTTTTGGAAATAGGTTTTGTACCAGGTTCAAGGTCGATACACAATTTAATTTCACGCTCTGGGGGTAGGCCAGGAAGTTCTTCAGGGAATACGTCAGGAAATTTATTAACAATGGAAATATCATTCAAAACTGACGTATTTTTGTTTAGATCCGTGACATGAGCTAAGAAAGCTTGACATTCATTTTTTAATAAACGAATAGCTTTATGGCTTTAGATGACAGTGATTGATTTTAATGGTTTGGTTGCTTGAATTCGCATAATAGGTTCGTTAGGAATATGAAAGCTAACAACCTTACGAAAATAATCAATTTTTGCATGATGAGTAGTTAACCAATCAATCCCTAGAATTACGTCAAATGCAAGTATTTTCAATGAAATAAGAACGACAGGTAATGTGAGGGTATATATTTGAACCAAACAAGACTTATAAACAGTGGATGTAATGAAGGTTTCTCCCAACAGAGTTTCAATTGTTAAGTCAAAGTCTAATTTCTCCGGAGTCAAATTTAAACGTTGAGCGCAAGTAGGAGAAATAAAAGAATGGGTAGAACCGGTATCAAATAAGGTATATACTTCGCTAGAGTTTATGATAAGCTTACCCGTGATGAACTTGTTCGAGTTCCTTGCTTTCTGGGAGGTTACGACAAACGCTCTCCCTTGAACTATCGATTTTGTCTTGTCTGGGACGACCTTTGATGACTCCATCCCAGGTGGACTTGTTTTCGGTGCACAAAAAAATTGGGCCAGGTGACCTTCTCTTCCATAATTGTAACATGCTTTGGATGGCATCACGTAGTTTGGACTGATGTGTCCCTTCCCTCCACATTTGAAACATATGATAGGTGGTCGTTCTCCTTCCTTAACGACGGGTGCTGATGCTGACGTCTTTCCATCATTGTTGAATCTCCTCTTCTTAAAATGTCCACTCTTATTGTTTTGACCATGATTACCACCGAAGTGGTTACCATTTCTGGCATGTTGATTTCCTCCACGCTTGTTGTCACCGCTTCGATGACTGCTATCACTGGTATTATCATTTTTCTGACTGCTCTCTTTTGGTTGGGTTGACTCATTATCGCGCTCCAATAACTGAGCCCTATTAACAACATCTGAATACAAGCAAAGTTTATGAGAAATGAGGTATTGACGTATCTCGGGTTTCAATCCTCTTAGAAACATCCGTGTCATTCTCTCCTCATTATCAACCAAATGTGACACAAACCGGGACAGCTCGACAAACTTGGCTTCGTACTGCGACACGGTCATGTTGTTTTGTTCCAGTCTAATGAACTCTACCTCTTTCATGTGACGAATACTTTCGGGAAAGAACTTGTTGTTGAACAGTTCTTGGAACTTCTCCCAAGACATCTTCAGTGCGGCAGGTTGAGTACGCTTTATAGATTCAAACCGAAGAATCACTCTCTGCACTTGAACATGAAGGTGGCAAAGGAAACTTTTTCCTCGAGCATCCCAAGACATCAAATATCTTGTTGATCTGCTTTATCCACGTCTCCGCCTTAAGTGGTTTTGGCTCTCCAAAAAACTCCGGTGGTCCCAGCTCCTTGAACTGCTTAGCGGTGACCGTCCGAGAGTTGCTAGTGTTTCCACCTGCATTTTGGACAGGAGCCGTTCTTGCCTGATGTTGCATGAATTGTATAAAGCCTTTGAACAATCCATCGTTCATCATCTGGTCAATGTTGTTGTTTGCCTGAGGATTGTCGCCTTCCTGATGCATATTATTCCTGATTATTGATCTGTGGAGACTCAATGGTCTCCTCTGCTCCATTGATGTTCTCAACATTCTCAAATGTCATTTTCAAATACTGCCACAAAACAAGGGTTAATTAATATATCACATATTATCCCTATACTCTGACCAACCAATTAAATACCGAATAAACTTAGGTAGGTCATACTAGCGAAAGAATTCCCTGTCTCTCCTCTCCTAGTTCTTATCTCACATCTCAGCTAGGGATCATATCCCTAAGCTTTGATACCAACTGTGACGCCATCAAAATTGGTATACATCACCTATTATGAGTCGCTAAATACATGGTACAGAATACAAATACAATCTTAAATATACAACATGAGCTGTGAGTTTTAATACAAATATTATCTTCTAGACAGTATTCAAACTCAAAATAAGTCCTCAATACATTTATTAACACACTATTTCATAGAATAGTGAGGACTACTAATGCTATCCTCTGGACCGTCACTCCATTCCCCGACTAGTCCCTGCTACGTTCTCATTTCCTAAAGAGAACAATGAAAGCAAAAGGGTGAGCTCAACTAGCCCAGTAATAAATATTATGACTAAGATAATGCAGAATAAATTATCGTTAGCCTTCAATAGTGTTAAACTAATAAAATACAATAGACATCAAGTTTAACTGCAGCGGAACAAATAATCCATTAGAAGAGTCAAGTAGAGAATAAGATCTACTATCTTCTATGTTTTAAAAGGTTTTTCATCATTTTTATCACTGAGACTCAACTTAATAAATAATCCACATCATCGTTGCACTACGGCCAAGGATATTCATTAGTATCACAACCACAAATTATCCATGCACTACGGGCCAAGGATATTCGTGTATTCATCAATGGTCATGATCATGCCAACAAGCGTCCATCAATGCACTTTGCGAGCCAAGAGGACTTTTACCACATCATTTGTAACATTACGATCATGATTATACCGATTAATCCTCGGTCATAATCATACCAAGTCCATCTATGCAATACAAAGCTACAAATGACTTTCAACATAATATAAACATGAGGATGATGACAATGATATAAGAATTCAATAAAACAAGTTCAAGAATTAATTTATCCAGAACTAATAACGTCCAAATTGTCAACATGATACTTCTTTGTACAAGAAAATTCAAGAATGCTCGTAAGAATATTTCCATGAAAAGATCTTCGGATGAAACACAAATATCAAGGATATTCCACTAATTTCATGGAGTATAGAAGTCAAAACATTAACCAACTGAGTATAATAAAGAATGAAATAACAAAAGAAATCACCAGGCATGCGATAGACCGCAAGACGCATGTGTTATTCCAATGAATAATAAATAACGGAACCAGGTCATGCGTAAACGCACAAACAGGATATTCCAATAGAATAATAAATAATGGAACCAGGTCATGCGTAAACGTACAGATAGGATATTCCAACAGAATAATAAATAATGGAACCAGGTCATACGTAAACGCACAAATAGGATATTCCAACAGAATAATAAATAACGGAACCAGGTCATGCGTAAACGTACAGACATGATGTTCCAATAGAATAATAAAGAATGGAATAACAGAAGAATTTCACCATGTATGCGGTACTTTGCATAGATAGGTTATTCCAACATAATGATAAATAATGGAATAACAGAAGAATTTCACCAAGTCTAGGGTAGCAGCATTATCTGAGTTATTCCAATGAATAATAAAGAATGGAATAACAGAAGTTCTCTTCATGAATATGAAAGAAATAATACCCCTTACCTTAAAAAGAAGAGTACTCCGACTGGTAGGGCGAGGATATTCTTAAAGAAAACTTATACTATTTTCTATGCTCAAAGCTTCTTAAACTCTAAAGAAATACGCTCAAGATTATAGAAGAAGAATTCTCTTAATTTCTGGTGTGTTTTCAATTCTAACTAAGCATCCTATTTATAGGAGAATGGAAAGGATACTATGCAATAAAATATTCAAATAAAATAAAAACTTTTAAATAAAATATTATATATATTATATATTATATATATAACACATGTTCCTTTCTTAAATTCACGGGATTCAATCCCGTGATATCATTTGCCTTACCAAACAAATGTTACACTTTATAAATATATATAATAATGATATAGTGCTCCATCCATTCCCCCCTTGTAAGACCCCGAAATTTTTTTTAAATAAAAAGGAATTTCCTTTATTTATTATTTTGAAATAGTAAGGGTGGATTTGATTAATGTGGTTAGTTATGGGTAAAATGAGCAAATATTTTAAATAAGCAAGTGGTGATATAATATTCATTATTGTCGGGGAATATTCGTTTGGTCGTGGAATATTCGTCTTGTCGGGAATATTAAATGCGGCAAGACGACCATGTGTGGGCCCCATAACTAAAGCGATTGGAGGAAGAAAACGACAAGAATAAGTTGTTTATAAATAATTGGCCAGCAGTTATTACCAATTATCTTGTTGGAATACCCAATGGTTAAAACACACTAATACTGCGTTGTTGAACAAAGAAGAGCACCAGATTGCACCAATTATTGATTCTTACGTGAAGAGACACTTCTCAATAATGGTTACGATAATTACTCGCTCAAAGATTTTATTTTATTGATTCAATAATTCTTTGCATTGATATTTTATATTGATGTTGTTTCAATAATTGTCATTACATAGTATTTTTCATTATCGAGCAATAATTCATATTATCCGAATAATATTATTAGATAACATTATTGGCAATGTCTAGAAAGTTCTCGTCTAAGGAGAGGTTTGGTCACCTAATTGCGCGCCAATGGGAGAAATCTTTATTGAAAGCCCCTCTTCCTCGAACCGCCTCGTTGTCAATATTGTGATTCATAATATTATTTATGAATAATTAATTATTGATTCATATGATGAGGAAAATATTGATTTTATGTGGATATAGATGGAGAAAATTTTAATGGGACAATTGTTGAAAATTGAAATTTTATCTTTTTCTCGATGAAATAATTCATTTAAATATATATATTATTATATTTTAATAATATAATAATGGCGATATTTTTACAACGAATGTGGGATATATGAGTATCTGAGGAGGAAGAGTATTTTTGTTGTAATAAATGTTTAAAACATGTTAAACATGTCGGTGGACCCCATTTATTGGTGAAAATTTGATTATAAATGTGTAAAATCGCCTGGTTTGTGGATTTCTTTGACCAATTTCTGCTTGGAATTTGGAAAAACTTTCTTACGTAAAGTTGTAGAGAATTGAATTTTCTATAAAAAGTCTCGAGATTCGAATTTTCTGGCAAAAGGGCTATTTATTATGAATTATTGAAGTTTCGGAGTTCCAAAATAATTGATTTTTGGAAGTTTTAATTATTTTAAATAATAAAAACGTTTTTGGTGAGTGTTCCACATGTTATAAATGTGTCATGTTGCTGAATTCAGATCTAGGAAGGTTGGCGTGAAAACTTAATATATCTATTATTAAATTATTAAATTTTCTGCTTTGGTGTTCTAAGCATTTTCCTATAAATAGGTGCTTAGGGTTAGAATTGAAAATCACACTAGAAATTGAAGTTTTCTCTCTATATTATCGAGGCGTATTCTTGTGAGTATTTTGAGTATACTTTGAGTATTGCTATACGGTGCAAGTTCAAGTCATAGCCTATATCCGGTGTTTCAACTAGAAGTACTATCTTTCGAGGTAAGGGATATTATTTTTTTAAAAATGATATTATTTCTTCAATATCATTATGCCAAAATATTGATTGAAACTTTTTATCAAATTTGGAACTTTTTCATGTCGGGGTTACTATTCACGAGTTACTATTCATGAGTTACTATTCATGAGTACTATTCACGAAGCGTGAAGATGTTTTTTTTGTGAAATTTCCATCTTTTGGTGTCGAGTTCTTTGTTCACGTATCTCGGCACTATTCACGATATCGACACTATTCCTAATCACGGCACTATTCATCTAAAAATGAAATTTCTTCTTTTCGTCCAAAATATCTATTCGGATACTAGCTTTGATTGTATCCATGTTTTGATCATTCTTGAATTTTACACCACTATGATTATTTTTGAGGTATTTTTGGACGTGGATAAAACAAAGTACGAATCCTTAATCCTTAATCCTTAATCCTTGTCATTTTGTTTCACTGGATTCGTTTCTTTAAAAAAAAAATATTTTTCATCATCCTCAGTCTTAAATGATGAATATCTTTGGTCTGTAGTGTAAAGATGAATGATTTCTGATGAATATCTTTGGCCCGTAGTGCAAAGATGAACAGGTGTTTAGATGAACATGACCAACGGTGATGAATATCTTTGGCTCAGAGTAAAAATGAATATTTGATTCGAGATATATATTGATTGATGTTACAGGGATAAAATATCGATGATGAACTTTTAAATTCATATATAGAAGATAGTAGTTTGCATTCTCTACTTAACTCTTATAATGAATTGTTGTTTCCGCTGCAGTTGTTAATTTAAAACTGGTTGTCTATTGTATTCTATTAGATTTTTCCCTGTTGAAGACTAACGATAATTTTGTTGTATATTATCTTAGTCATAATATTCTTTACTGGGCTAGTTGAGCTCACCCTTTTCCTTTTTGTTCCATTTTTCTTCTCAGGAGACGAGAATGTAGCGATTACTAGTCGGGGTATGGAATGAAGGTTATAGAGAGAGTTGTTTAGTAGTCCTCACCATTTTTGTAAAATAATGTATCAATAATTATGATGGGGATTTATTTGCGTGTGGATATTGTCTAGATGGCAATATATGTATTTAAACTCACAGTTTATATGTTGTAATAATAAAGTTGTAGTTATTTTTGTACCATGTATTTGGCGACTCAGAATGAGTTGGATGGAATGGACCTATTTTGGGGGCGTCACACCCCCACTCCACCAATTTCTTTTTATGATGAAGACATCACATAATGCTAGCTCATTCACGGGATGCACCCATGATTCCCCCACTTGACAAATATTACAACTTATATATATATATATATATGTATATATATATATATAACAACATTTATCATCATTATTATAATTCACAATATTAATCGACCAGGTCGTTCCTAGGAAAGAGGGGGCATTCTAATAAGGATTTCTCCCTATTGGTGCGCAATTAGGTGACCAAACCTCTCCTTGACAGAACTTCTAGACATCGTTAATATTGCAAATAATAATATTAATAACTTTGTTGTCTCAATTATTGATTTACTAATATATAAAATATCGACAATAATTGAATCAAACTGAGTGACTTCTCACGTAAGCATCAATAATCAATACTGTGTGCTACTATGCAACCACGCGTATTACTGTACTTTTAACACCTGGTGTTTCAACAGTTAACGGTAAAACTTTCGCTGTTATTTTCATAAAAAGATATTTTTATCGTTTTCTCAATCCGACAATAATTCCGTTGTGGGGTCCACCAATGATTGTGCCATCGTACGAATATTCTCTGTTAAAACGAATATTCCTCGACTAATCGAATATAATATAACAACTTGCGTACTTTGCAAAATTTATAAATATTACCCACAACTATAACATTATTTCAAATTCACACCTTGATATTTAAAAAAGATATTTATAGAAAATTCATCTTTATTCATAAAAGTTGGGGTCTTACATTACATACTACAGAGTATGGAAGAAAATATTATTTCTTACGAATATTGAACAAAAATAATATCCCTTAACTTGAAAGGAGAGTACTTCTGAATGGTAGGGCGGGAATATTTTTGAAGAAAACTTATACTGTTTTCTACGCTCAAAACTCCCTTAAACTCTAAAGAAATATGCTCAATATTATAGAAGAAGAATTCTCTGATTCTGGTGTGATTTTTATTTCTAAACTAAGCATCCTATTTATAGGAGAATAGCAGGATACTATTTAGCAAAATAACGGATTGCACAGGAGGACAATCACGGGCGCGCACCTACGTTAAGAAAAGCGATTTTCCGATTTTTTACTATTCATTCTTTATGCAAAGAAATATTCTAATAAAATAAAAACTTTAAATAATATATATATATATATATATATATATATATATACCATCCATCCTACGACAACTCTTAATATATATATATATATAAAACTTTCTACCGATTTATATCTTGAAAAATGAATAAGTGGGGGTCCATATAATAAGCAAAATTTACAACAAATACTTCAATAAAAACTCCTCTATTTATCTCAACTCACTTGGCTTCACGAAACACATTTTTAACAACATTTATTCATCATTAATATTATAACTCGCAATATTAACAACTAGATCATTCCCAGGAAAGATGGGGCTTTTCGATATAGATTTCTCCTTATTGGCCTGCAATTAGGTGACCAAACCCCTTTTCTCGATAGAACTTTCTAGACATTGTCAATAATGCAAATAATAATATGAATAACTTTGTTGTCTCAATTATTGATTTAATAATATAAAATATTGTGACAATAATTAAATCAATAACGTGAGATACTATGCATCAATTACTGTGGTAATAATTTAATAAAACTGAGTGACTTATCACGTAAGCATCAACAATCAAAGATATTGTACAATACCGTATGCTACTATGCAACCACGCATATTACTATACATTTATCATCGGGTATTTCAACAGCTTAACGATAAACTTTCGTCGTTATTTTTATAAAAAGATATTTATGTCGTTTTCTAACTCCGACAGTAATTCTGTTGCGGGGTCCACCAATGATTGTGTCTTCGTACGAATATTCCCTGATTAAATGAATATTCTCCGACCCAAACGAATATTTTATAACAACTTGCTTACTTTGGAAAATTTGTAAATATTACCCACAACTATAACATTATATCAAATCTATACCATAATATTTAAAATGATATTTAGAGAAAATTAATCTTTATTCACAAAAGTTGGGGTCTTACAACCTCCCCTTCTTATGAAATTTCATCCTCAAAATTGGTGTACGCATTTAGTATATGAAGAGGTGAGGATACCTTGATTTCATTTCAGATTCTAACTCCCGTGTCCTTTCCTCAACATCGTGGTTTCTCCATAAAACTTTGACTTGAGGTATAACCTTGGAGCATAGAATATGTTCATTCTTATCCAAGATTTTAACAGGTACCTCTTCATACGTTAAATCTCCTGCTATCTCGTCTGGTTCTAACTCAATAATGTAGTTCGGGTCTTCCACATATTTACGTAACATAGATATGTGAAAAACGTTATGAACACGAGACATATTGAAAGCGGTAAGGCGCGAGTCTATAGGCCACGCCCTACTCGATCAAGGATTTCAAATGGGCCAATGAATCGAGGATTGAGCTTTCATCTCCTTCCAAATCTCGTAACTCCTTCCATGGAGCAACACGACATGATCTCCAATATTCAATTCCATGTCCCTTCGATGAAGATCAAAGACAACTCTTTTTATCGATCTTGTGAGGTTTTATATGTCTTGATCATTTGAATCTTTTACGTAGTCATGCGTACCAATTCTAATCCCAACAATGTTGCTTTACCCACCTCGTCCCAACATACTGGAGAACAACACTTGCGTCCATACAACGCCTCGAATGGAGTCATGCCTATACTTGCTTGATAACTATTTTTGTAGGAGAATTCCACTAATGGCAAGAACTTGTCCCAACTTACTTTGAAGTCAAGGACATAGAGTCTTTATAGATCCTCAAGAGTTTGAATAGTCCTCTCCGAATGCCCGTCCGTCTGAGGATGATATTCCCAACAAAATCATAAATCCGTGCCTATAGCTTTCTTCAAACTAACACAAAATCGTGAAGTGAATCTAGTGTCTCGATCAGAAACTATGGATACTGGCATATCATGCAGTCTTACAATCTCATTTATATATATACAAGCAAGATGTTCAAGTGAATAAGTTTCTATTATAGGTAAGAAATGAGCAGACTTGGTTAATCTATTGAAAATGACCCAAATTACAGCTATGCCTTGAGAAACCATGGGAAGACCAGAAACGAAATCCATGGCAATGAGATCCCACTTCCATTCTGGAATTTTAAGTGGTTGTAATGGACCTTTTGGCACTTGATGCTCTGCCTTGACGCGTTGATAAGTTAAACACTTTGAGATAAACTCCGCGTTCTCTCCTTCATATTGCTCCACCAAAATGTATGTCGAAGATCACGATACATTTTGGTAATCTCAGGAAGGATTGCAAATGGTGTGTTGTACGCCTCCATCATGATTTTATACTTCAAATCAGAGTTGTTTGGAACACAAAGTCTGGAGTTGATTCAAAGTATTCCTTCTTCATCGATTCTTGCTTCCGGAATAGCACCTTCTTGCACTTTCTTTTTCATACGCATCAACTCTAGGTCCGTAGTTTGAGCAACTTTAAATTTACCGATTAAAGTCGGTTCTACTCGTATATTTGACATCATCACGTGGGTCCCTAGAGTCTTTAAATCTATCTCCATCCTTTGTAAGTCATACAAAATGGGCCTTTGCATTGACAATATCGCACTCATACCCATATATGATCTTCTACTCAACGAATCAACTACCACGTTCACTTTTCCAAGATGGTATTGAATGGTATAATCGTAATCTTTCAACAGCTCGTGCCAACGTGGTTGTCGTATTTTGAGTTCCTTTTGGGTGAAAAAATATTTGAGGCTTTTATAATCTGTATAGATCTCCACCTTCTCCCCATACAGGTAATGCCTCCAGATTTTAAGCGCAAAACGATCATTCTAATTCTAGATCATGAGAAGGATAATTCCTCTCTTATTCTTTGAGTTGTCATGAGGCATAGGGTATGAATTTCTCATATTGCATGAGAACACATCCTAACCCTCTACCTGAAGCATCGTTGTAGAAGATAAATCAATCCGAACCAGATAGTATTGTCAGAACATGTGCTGAAATGAGTCTCCTCTTGAGTTCTTGAAAAATCTTCTCACATTCTTCACTCCAACAAAATTTTGTATCTTTTCGAGTCAGCTAAGTTAACGGAGTGGAGATTCGAGAAATCCTTCCACGAATCTCAGAGAATAACCAGATAAGCCCAGAAAGCTACGTAATTCGGTTATGAGAAATGAGGTATAGACGTATCTCGGGTTTCAATCCTCTTAGAAACATCCGTGTCATTCTCTCCTCATTATCAACCAAATGGGATGCAAACCGGGACAGCTCGGCAAACTTGGCTTCGTGCTGCAACACGGTCATGTTGTTTTATTCCAGTTTAATGAACTCTACCGCTTTCATGTGACGAATACTTTTGGGAAAGTACTTGTCGTTGAACGCTTTTGGAACTTCTCCCAAGACATCTTGATGTCAAGGCGAGTTGAGTACGCTTTATAGATTCAAACCAAAGAATCTACCTCTCGCACTTAACATGAAGGTGGCAAAGGAACCTTTTGCTCCTCGAGCATCCCAAGACATCAAATATCTTGTTGATCTGCTTTATCCACGTCTCGCTTTAAGTGGTTTTGGCTCTCCAAAAACTCCGGTGGTCCCAGCTCCTTGAATCGCTTAGCGGTGGCCGTCCCGAGTTGCTAGTGTTTCCACCGCATTTTGGACGAGAGCCGCTCTTGCACGATGTTGCATGAATTGCATAAAGCCTCCGAACAATCCATCGTTCATCATCTCGGTCGGTGTTGTTGTTTGCACGAGGATTATCGCCACCGATGCATATTATCCTCGATTATTGATCCAGTGGAGACTCAACGGTCTCCACATGCTCCATTGATGTTCTCAACATTCTCAAATGTCATTTTCAAATACCGCCACAAAACAAGGGTTAATTAATATATCACATATTATCCCTATACTCGACCAACCAATTAAATACCAAATAAACTTAGGTAGGTCATACTAGCGAAAAGAATTCCCCTGTCTCTCCCCTCCTAGTTCTTATCTTACATCTCACTTTAGGATCATATCCTAAGCTTTGATATTAATCATGGCGCCCCCAAAATAGGTATACATCACCTATTTTGAGTCGCCAAATACATGGTACAAAATACAAATACAATCTTAAATATACAACATGAGCTGTGAGTTTTAATACAAATATTGTCTTCTAGACAATATTCAAAGTCAAAATAAGTCCTCAATACATTTCTTAACACACTATTTCATAGAATAGTGAGGACTACTAATGCTATCCTCTGGACCGTCACTCCGTTCCCCGACTAGTCCCTGCTACGTTCTCATTTCCTAAAGAGAACAATGAAAGCAAAAGGGTGAGCTCAACTAGCCCAGTAAGAAATATTATGACTAAGATAATGCAGAATAAATTATCGTTAGCCTTCAATAGTGTTAAACTAATAAAATACAATAGACATCAAGTTTAACTGCAGAGAAACAAATAATCCATTAGAAGAGTCAAGTTGAGAATAAAATCTACTATCTTCTGTGTTTTAAAAGGTTTTTCATCATTTTTATCACTGAGACTCAGCTTAATAAATAATCCACATCATCGCTGCACTACGGCCAAGGATATTAATTAGTATCACAACCACAAATTATCTATGCACTACGAGCCAAGGATATTCGTGTATTCATCAATGGTCATGATCATGCCAACAACTGTCCATCAATGCACTACACGGGACAATGAGGACTTTTACCACATCATTTGTAACACTACTTGGTCATGATTATCTGATTAATCCTTGGTCATAATCATACCAAGTCCATCTATGCACTTTCTGAGGCCACAGATGACTTTCAACATAATATAAACATGAGGATGATGACAATGATATAAGAATTCAGTAAAACAAGTTCAACAATTAATTTATCCAGGAATTAATAACGTCCAAATTGTCAACATGATACTTCTTTGTAGAGTAAAATTCAAGAATGCTCAGAAGAATATTTCCAAGAAAAGATACTGGATGAAGCACAAATATCAAGGATATTCCACTATTTTCATGGAGTATAGAAGTCAAAACATTAACCAACTGAGTATAATAAAGAATGAAATAACAAAAGAAATCACCAGGCATGAGATAGACCCAACAGAAGGGTTATTCCAAAGAGAATAATAAATAGCGAAACCATCATGTGTAAACGCACAAACAGGATATTCCAACAGGATAATAAATAATGGAACCAGTCATGCGTAAGCATTTACGGACGAGATATTCCAACGAATAATAAATAATGGAACCAGTCATGCGTAAACGGACGACGGATAGGATATTCCAACAGAATAATAAATAACGGAACCAGGTCATGCGTAAATACACAGACATGATGTTCCAACAGAATAATAAAGAATGGAATAACAGAAGAATTTCATCATGTATGCGGTACTTTGCATAGATATGTTATTCCAACATAATGATAAATAATGGAATAACAGAAGAATTTCACCAAGTCTAGGGTAGCCCGCGTATACAGGTTATTCCAACAGAATAATAAAGAATGGAATAACATAAGTTCTCTTCATGAATACGAAAGAAATAATACCCCTTACCTTAAAAAGAAGAGTACTCCGACTGATAGAGGGCGAGGATATTCTTGAAGAAAACTTATACTATTTTCTATGCTCAAAGCTTCTTAAACTCTAAAGAAATATGCTCAAGATTATAGAAGAAGAATTCTCTTAATTTCTGGTGTGTTTTCAATTCTAACTAACCATCCTATTTATAGGAGAATGGAAAGGATACTATGCAATAAAATATTCAAATAAAATAAAAACTTTTAAATAAAATATTATATATATTATATATATATAACAAATGCTCCTTTCTTAAATTCACGGGATTCAATCCCGTGATATCATTTGCCTTACCAAACAAATGCTACACTTTATAAATATATATAATAATGATATAGTGCTCCATCCATTCCCCCCCACTCCACCAATTTCTTTTTATGACGAAGACATCACATAATGCTAGCTCATTCACGGGATGCACCCATGATTCCCCCACTTGACAAATATTACAACTTATATATATATATAACAACATTTATCATCATTATTATAATTCACAATATTAATCGACCAGGTCGTTCCTAGGAAAGAGGGGGCTTTCCAATAAGGATTTCTCCCTATTTGTGCGCAATTAGGTGACCAAACCTCTCCTTGACAGAACTTCTAGACATCGTTAATATTGCAAATAATAATATTAATAACTTTGTTGTCTCAATTATTGATTTACTAATATATAAAATATCGATAATAATTGAATCAAACCGGAAAGTGACTTCTCACGTAAGCATCAATAATCAATACTTGTGTAACTACTACTATGCAACCACGCCAGACATCGCTTTTTTAACACCGGTGTTTCAACAGTTAACGGTAAAACTTTCGTTGTTATTTTCATAAAAAGATATTTTTATTGTTTTCTCAATCCGACAATAATTCCGTTGTGGGGTCCACCAATGATTGTGCCATCGTCATTTAATATTCTATGTTAAAACGAATATTCCTCACTAATCGAATATAATATAACAACTTAAGTACTTTTCAAAAATTTATAAATATTACCCACAACTATAACATTATTTCAAATTCACACCTTGATATTTAAAAAAGATATTTATAGAAAATTCATCTTTATTCATAAAAGTTGGGGTCTTACATTACATACTACAGAGTATGGAAGAAAATATTATTTCTTACGAATATTGAACAAAAATAATATCCCTTAACTTGAAAGGAGAGTATTACGAATGGTAGAGGAATATTTTTGAAGAAAACTTATACTGCTTTTCTACGCTCAAAACTCCCTTAAACTCTAAAGAAATATGCTCAATATTATAGAAGAAGAATTCTCTGATTCTGGTGTGATTTTTATTTCTAAACTAAGCATCCTATTTATAGGAGAATAGCAGGATACTATTTAGCAAAATAACGGATTGCACAGGAGGACAATCACGGGCGCGCACCGGCGGAAGAAAACTGATTTTCTGATTTTTTTACTATTCATTACTGTGCAGTAAAATATTCTAATAAAATAAAAACTTTAAATAATATATATATATATATATATATATATATATATATATATACACCATCCATCCTACGACAACTCTTAATATATATATATATATATAAAACTTTCTACCGACGATACTGAAAAATGAATAAGTGGGGGTCCATATAATAAGCAAAATTTACAACAAATACTTCAATAAAAACTCCTCTATTTATCTCAACTCACTTGGCTTCACGACACACATTTTTAACAACATTTATTCATCATTAATATTATAACTCGCAATATTAACAACTAGATCATTCCCAGGAAAGAGGGGGCTTTTCGATATAGATTTCTCCTTATTGGCCTGCAATTAGGTGACCAAACCCCTTTTCTCGATAGAACTTTCTAGACATTGTCAATAATGCAAATAATAATATGAATAACTTTGTTGTCTCAATTATTGATTTAATAATATAAAATATTGTGACAATAATTAAATCAATAACGTGAGATACTATGCATCAATTACTGTGGTAATAATTTAATAAAACTGAGTGACTTATCACATAAGCATCAACAATCAAAGATATTGTACAATACCGTATGTTACTATGCAACCACGCATATTATTATACATTTATCATCGGGTATTTCAACAGTTAACGATAAACTTTCGTCGTTATTTTTATAAAAAGATATTTATGTCATTTTTTAACTCCGACAGTAATTCTGTTGCGGGGTCCACCAATGATTGTGTCGTCGTACGAATATTCCCTGATAAAATGAATATTCTCCGACCCAAACGAATATTTTATAACAACTTGCTTACTTTGAAAAATTTGTAAATATTACCCACAACTATAACATTATATCAAATCTATACCATAATATTTAAAATGATATTTAGAGAAAATTAATCTTTATTCACAAAAGTTGAGGTCTTACAACCTCCACTTCTTATGAAATATCATCCTCAAAATTGGTGTACGTACCTAGTATGTCGAAGAGGTGAGGATACCTTGATTTCATTTCAGATTCTAACTCCCAGGTCCTTTCCTCAACATCGTGGTTTCTCCATAAAACTTTGACTTGAGGTATAACCTTGGAGCATAGAATATGTTCATTCTTATCCAAGATTTTAACAGGTACCTCTTCATACGTTAAATCTCCTGCTATCTCGTCTGGTTTTAACTCAATAATGTAGTTCGGGTCTTCCACATATTTACATAACATAGATATGTGAAAAACGTTATGAACACGAGACATATTGAGCGGTAAGGCGAGTCTATAGGCCACAGTTCCTACTCGATCAAGGATTTCAAATGGGCCAATGAATCGAGGATTGAGCTTTCATCTCCTTCCAAATCTCGTAACTCCCTTCCATGGAGCAACACGACATGATCTCCAATATTCAATTCCATGTCCCTTCGATGAAGATCAGCACAACTCTTTTGTCGATCTTGTGAGGTTTTATATGTTGCCGGATCATTTGAATCTTTTACGTAGTCATGCGTACCAATTCTAATCCCAACAATGTTGCTTTACCCACCTCGTCCCAACATACTGGAGAACAACACTTGCGTCCATACAACGCCTCGAATGGAGTCATGCCTATACTTGCTTGATAACTATTTTTGTAGGAGAATTCCACTAATGGCAAGAACTTGTCCCAACTTACTTTGAAGTCAAGGACATAGAGTCTTTATAGATCCTCAAGAGTTTGAATAGTCCTCTCCGAATGCCCGTCCGTCTGAGGATGATATTCCCAACAAAATCATAAATCCGTGCCTATAGCTTTCTTCAAACTAACACAAAATCGTGAAGTGAATCTAGTGTCTCGATCAGAAACTATGGATACTGGCATATCATGCAGTCTTACAATCTCATTTATATATATACAAGCAAGATGTTCAAGTGAATAAGTTTCTATTATAGGTAAGAAATGAGCAGACTTGGTTAATCTATTGAAAATGACCCAAATTACAGCTATGCCTTGAGAAACCATGGGAAGACCAGAAACGAAATCCATGGCAATGAGATCCCACTTCCATTCTGGAATTTTAAGTGGTTGTAATGGACCTTTTGGCACTTGATGCTTTGCCTTGACGCGTTGACAAGTTAAACACTTTGAGATAAACTCCGCGTTCTCTCCTTCATATTGCTCCACCAAAATGTATGTCGAAGATCACGATACATTTTGGTAATCTCAAGATGGATTGCAAATGGTGTGTTGTGCGCCTCCATCATGATTTTATACTTCAAATCAGAGTTGTTTGGAACACAAAGTCTGGAGTTGATTCGAAGTATTCCTTCTTCATCGATTCTTGCTTCCGGAATAGCACCTTCTTGCACTTTCTTTTTCATACGCATCAACTCTAGGTCCGTAGTTTGAGCAGCTTTAAATTTACCGATTAAAGTCGGTTCTACTCGTATATTTGACATCATCACGTGGGTCCCTAGAGTCTTTAAATCTATCTCCATCCTTTGTAAGTCATACAAAATGGGCCTTTGCATTGACAATATCGCACTCATACCCATATATGATCTTCTACTCAACGAATCAACTACCACGTTCACTTTTCCAAGATGGTATTGAATGGTATAATCGTAATCTTTCAACAGCTCGTGCCAACGTGGTTGTCGCATTTTGAGTTCCTTTTGGGTGAAAAAATATTTGAGGCTTTTATAATCTGTATAGATCTCCACCTTCTCCCCATACAGGTAATGCCTCCAGATTTTAAGCGCAAAAACGACTGCTGCCAATTCTAGATCATGAGAAGGATAATTCCTCTCTTATTCTTTGAGTTGTCATGAGGCATAGGGTATGAATTTCTCATATTGCATGAGAACACATCCTAACCCTCTACCTGAAGCATCGTTGTAGAAGATAAATCAATCCGAACCAGATAGTATTGTCAGAACATGTGCTAAAATGAGTCTCCTCTTGAGTTCTTGAAAAATCTTCTCACATTCCTCACTCCAACAAAATTTTGTATCTTTTCGAGTCAGCTAAGTTAACGGAGTGGAGATTCGAGAAATCCTTCCACGAATCTCCGAGAATAACCAGATAAGCCCAGAAAGCTACGTAATTCGGTTATGAGAAATGAGGTATAGACGTATCTCGGGTTTCAATCCTCTTAGAAACATCCGTGTCATTCTCTCCTCATTATCAACCAAATGGGACGCAAACCGGGACAGCTCGGCAAACTTGGCTTCGTACTGCAACACGGTCATGTTGTTTTATTCCAGTTTAATGAACTCTACCTCTTTCATGTGACGAATACTTTTGGGAAAGTACTTGTCGTTGAACAGTTTTTGGAACTTCTCCCAAGACATCTTCAGTGCGGCAGGTTGAGTACGCTTTATAGATTCAAACCAGTAATCTGCCTCTGCCCGCAACATGAAGGTGGAAAAGGGAACCTTTTGCTCCTCAGAGCATCCCAAGACATCAAATATCTTGTTGATCTGCTTTATCCACGTCTCCGCCTTAAGTGGTTTTGGCTCTCCAAAAAACTCCGGTGGTCCCAGCTCCTTGAACTGCTTAGCGGTGACCGTCCGAGAGTTGCTAGTGTTTCCACCTGCATTTTGGACAGGAGCCGCTCTTGCCTGATGTTGCATGAATTGCATAAAGCCTCTGAACAATCCATCGTTCATCATCTGGTCAGTGTTGTTGTTTGCCTGAGGATTGTCGCCTTCCTGATGCATATTATCCTGATTATTGATCTGTGGAGACTCAACGGTCTCCTGTGCTCCATTGATGTTCTCAACATTCTCAAATGTCATTTTCAAATACTGCCACAAAACAAGGGTTAATTAATATATCACATATTATCCCTATACTCTGACCAACCAATTAAATACCAAATAAACTTAGGTAGGTCATACTAGCGAAAGAATTCCCTGTCTCTCCCCTCCTAGTTCTTATCTTACATCTCAGCTAGGGATCATATCCCTAAGCTTTGATACCAACTGTGACGCCCCCAAAATAGGTATACATCACCTATTTTGAGTCGCCAAATACATGGTACAAAATACAAATACAATCTTAAATATACAACATGAGCTGTGAGTTTTAATACAAATATTGTCTTCTAGACAATATTCAAAGTCAAAATAAGTCCTCAATACATTTCTTAACACACTATTTCATAGAATAGTGAGGACTACTATCCTCTGGACCGTCACTCCATTCCCCGACTAGTCCCTGCTACGTTCTCATTTCCTGAAGAGAACAATGAAAGCAAAAGGGTGAGCTCAACTAGCCCAGTAAGAAATATTATGACTAAGATAATGCAGAATAAATTATCGTTAGCCTTCAATAGTGTTAAACTAATAAAATACAATAGACATCAAGTTTAACTACAGAGAAACAAATAATCCATTAGAAGAGTCAAGTTGAGAATAAAATCTACTATCTTCTATGTTTTAAAAGGTTTTTCATCATTTTTATCACTGAGACTCAGCTTAATAAATAATCCACATCATCGCTGCACTACGGCCAAGGATATTAATTAGTATCACAACCACAAATTATCCATCCAATACGAGCCAAGGATATTCGTGTATTCATCAATGGTCATGATCATGCCAACAACTGTCCATCAATGCACTATAGGCCAATGAGGACTTTTACCACATCATTTGTAACATTACGGTCATGATTATACCGATTAATCCCTGGTCATAATCATACCAAGTCCATCTATGCACTACAGGCCACAGATGACTTTCAACATAATATAAACATGAGGATGATGACAATGATATAAGAATTCAGTAAAACAAGTTCAACAATTAATTTATCCAGGAATTAATAATGTCCAAATTGTCAACATGATACTTCTTTGTAGAGTAAAATTCAAGAATGCTCAGAAGAATATTTCCATGAAAAGATACTTGATGAAGCATAAATATCAAGGATATTCCACTAATTTCATGGAGTATAGAAGTCAAAACATTAACCAACTGAGTATAATAAAGAATGAAATAACAAAAGAAATCATCGAGCATGAGATAGAGCCGCATGAGCGAAGTTATTCCAATGTAATAATAAATAACGGAACCAGTCATGTGTAAACGCACAAATGAGGATATTCCAACGAGAATAATAAATAATGGAACGGTCATGCGTAACGCACGATGTGATATATTCCAATGAATAATAAATAATGGAACCAGGTCATGCGTAAACGGACGGATAGGATATTCCAATAGAATAATAAATAACGGAACCAGGTCATGCGTAAATACACAGACATGATGTTCCAACAGAATAATAAAGAATGGAATAACAGAAGAATTTCATCATGTATGCGGTACTTTGCATAGATAGGTTATTCCAACATAATGATAAATAATGGAATGACAGAAGAATTTCACCAAGTCTAGGGTAGCCCGCGTATACAGGTTATTCCAACAGAATAATAAAGAATGGAATAACATAAGTTCTCTTCATGAATACGAAAGAAATAATACCCCTTACCTTAAAAAGAAGAGTACTTCGACTGATAAAGCGAGGATATTTTTGAAGAAAACTTATACTATTTTCTATGCTCAAAGCTTCTTAAACTCTAAAGAAATATGCTCAAGATTATAGAAGAAGAATTTTCTTAATTTCTGGTGTGTTTTCAATTCTAACTAACCATCCTATTTATAGGAGAATGGAAAGGATACTATGCAATAAAATATTCAAATAAAATAAAAACTTTTAAATAAAATATTATATATATTATATATTATATATATATAACACATGCTCCTTTCTTAAATTCACGGGATTCAATCCCGTGATATCATTTGCCTTACCAAACAAATGCTACACTTTATAAATATATATAATAATGATATAGTGCTCCATCCATTCCCCCCCACTCCACCAATTTCTTTTTATGACGAAGACATCACATAATGCTAGCTCATTCACGGGATGCACCCATGATTCCCCCACTTGACAAATATTACAACTTATATATATATATAACAACATTTATCATCATTATTATAATTCACAATATTAATCGACCCGTGTCGTTCCTAGGAAGAGGGGCTTTCGAATAAGGATTTCTCCTATTGGTGCGCGCAATTAGGTGACCAAACCTCTCCTTGACGAACTTCCAGACATCGTTAATATTGCAAATAATAATATTAATAACTTTGTTGTCTCAATTATTGATTTACTAATATATAAAATATCGACAATAATTGAATCAAACTGAGTGACTTCTCACGTAAGCATCAATAATCAATACTGTGTGCTACTATGCAACCACGCGTATTACTGTACTTTTAACACCTGGTGTTTCAACAGTTAACGGTAAAACTTTCGTTGTTATTTTCATAAAAAGATATTTTTATTGTTTTCTCAATCCGACAATAATTCCGTTGTGGGGTCCACCAATGATTGTGCCATCGTACGAATATTCTATGTTAAAACGAATATTCCTCGACCAATCGAATATAATATAACAACTTGCATACTTTGAAAAATTTATAAATATTACCCATAACTATAACATTATTTGAAATTCACACCTTGATATTTAAAAAAGATATTTATAGAAAATTCATCTTTATTCATAAAAGTTGGGGTCTTACATTACATACTACAGAGTATGGAAGAAAATATTATTTCTTACGAATATTGAACAAAAATAATATCCCTTACCTTAAAAGGAGAGTACTTCTGAATGGTAGGGCGGGAATATTTTTGAAGAAAACTTATATTGTTTTCTACTCTCAAAACTCCCTTAAACTCTAAAGAAATATGCTCAATATTATAGAAGAAGAATTCTCTGATTCTGGTGTGATTTTTATTTCTAAACTAAGCATCCTATTTGTAGGAGAATAGCAGGATACTATTTAGCAAAATAACGGATTGCACAGGAGGACAATCACAAGAAGACCTGCATGAAGAAAACTGATTTTCTGATTTTTTTACTATTCATTACTTTGCAGTAAAATATTCTAATAAAATAAAAACTTTAAATAATATATATATATATATATATATATATATATATATATATATATATATATATATATATAACTTTCTACCGACGATATTGAAAAATGAATAAGTGGGGGTCTATATAATAAGCAAAATTAACAACAAATACTTCAATAAAAACTCCTCTATTTATCTCAACTCACTTGGCTTCACGAAACACATTTTTAACAACATTTATTCATCATTAATATTATAACTCGCAATATTAACAACTAGATCATTCCCAGGAAAGAGAGGGCTTTTCGATATATATTTCTCCTTATTGGCCTGCAATTAGGTGACCAAACCCCTTTTCTCGATAGAACTTTCTAGACATTGTCAATAATGCAAATAATAATATGAATAACTTTGTCGTCTCAATTATTGATTTAATAATATAAAATATTGTGACAATAATTAAATCAATAACGTGAGATACTATGCATCAATTACTGTGGTAATAATTTAATAAAACTGAGTGACTTATCACGTAAGCATCAACAATCAAAGATATTGTACAATCTGGTATGCTACTATGCAACCACGCATATTACTATACATTTATCATCGGTATTTCAACAAATAACGATAAACTTTCGTCGTTATTTTTATAAAAAGATATTTATGTCGTTTTCTAACTCCTAAGTGAATTACATTGCGGGTCCACCAATGATTGTGTCTTCGTACGAATATTCCCTGATAAAATGAATATTCTCCGACCCAAACGAATATTTTATAACAACTTGCTTACTTTGGAAAATTTGTAAATATTACCCACAACTATAACATTATATCAAATCTATACCATAATATTTAAAATGATATTTAGAGAAAATTAATCTTTATTCACAAAAGTTGGGGTCTTACAACTTCCCCTTCTTATGAAATTTCATCCTCAAAATTGGTGTACGTACCTAGTATGTCGAAGAGGTGAGGATACCTTGATTTCATTTCAGATTCTAACTCCCAGGTCCTTTCCTCAACATCGTGGTTTCTCCATAAAACTTTGACTTGAGGTATAACCTTGGAGCATAGAATATGTTCATTCTTATCCAAGATTTTAACAGGTACCTCTTCATACGTTAAATCTCCTGCTATCTCGTCTGGTTCTAACTCAATAATGTGGTTCGGGTCTTCCACATATTTACGTAACATAGATATGTGAAAAACGTTATGAACACGAGACATATTGAGAGGTAAGGCGAGTCTATAGGCCACAGTTCCTACTTGATCAAGGATTTCAAATGGGCCAATGAATCGAGGATTGAGCTTTCCTCTCCTTCCAAATCTCGTAACTCCCTTCCATGGAGCAACACGACATGATCTCCAATATTCAATTCCATGTCCCTTCGATGAAGATCATCACAACTCTTTTGTCGATCTTGTGAGGTTTTATATGTTGCCGGATCATTTGAATCTTTTACGTAGTCATGCGTACCAATTCTAATCCCAACAATGTTGCTTTACCCACCTCGTCCCAACATACTGGAGAACAACACTTGCGTCCATACAACGCCTCGAATGGAGTCATGCCTATACTTGCTTGATAACTATTTTTGTAGGAGAATTCCACTAATGGCAAGAACTTGTCCCAACTTACTTTGAAGTCAAGGACATAGAGTCTTTATAGATCCTCAAGAGTTTGAATAGTCCTCTCCGAATGTCCATCCGTCTGAGGATGATATGCCGAACAAAATCTTAAATCCGTGCCTATAGCTTTCTTCAAACTAACACAAAATCGTGAAGTGAATCTAGTGTCTCGATCAGAAACTATGGATACTGGCATATCATGCAATCTTACAATCTCATTTATATATATACAAGCAAGATGTTCAAGTGAATAAGTTTCTATTATAGGTAAGAAATCAGCAGACTTGGTTAATCTATTGAAAATGACCCAAATTACAGCTATGCCTTGAGAAACCATGGGAAGACCAGAAACGAAATCCATGGCAATGAGATCCCACTTCCATTCTAGAATTTTAAGTGGTTGTAATGGACCTTTTGGCACTTGATGCTCTGCCTTGACGCGTTGATAAGTTAAACACTTTGAGATAAACTCCGCGTTCTCTCCATCATATTGCTCCACCAAAATGTATGTCGAAGATCACGATACATTTTGGTAATCTCAGGAAGGATTGCAAATGGTGTGTTGTGCGCCTCCATCATGATTTTATACTTCAAATCAGAGTTGTTTGGAACACAAAGTCTGGAGTTGATTCGAAGTATTCCTTCTTCATCGATTCTTGCTTCCGGAATAGCACCTTCTTGCACTTTCTTTTTCATACGCATCAACTCTAGGTCCGTAGTTTGAGCAACTTTAAATTTACCGATTAAAGTCGGTTCTACTCGTATATTTGACATCATCACGTGGGTCCCTAGAGTCTTTAAATCTATCTCCATCCTTTGTAAGTCATACAAAATGGGCCTTTGCATTGACAATATCGCACTCGTACCCACATATGATCTTCTACTCAACGCATCAACTACCACGTTCACTTTTCCAGGATGGTATTGAATGGTATAATCGTAATCTTTCAACAGCTTGTGTCAACGTCGTTGTCGCATTTTGAGTTCCTTTTGGGTGAAAAAATATTTGAGGCTTTTATGATCTGTATAGATCTCCACCTTCTCCCCATACAGGTAATGCCTCCAGATTTTAAGCGCAAAAATGACTGCTGCCATTTCTAGATCATGAGAAGGATAATTCCTCTCTTATTCTTTGAGTTGTCATGAGGCATAGGGTATGACTTTCTCATATTGCATGAGAACACATCCTAACCCTCTACTTGAAGCATCGTTGTAGAAGATAAATCAATCCGAACCAGATAGTACTGTCAGAACAGGTGCTGAAATGAGTCTCCTCTTGAGTTCTTGAAAACTCTTCTCAAATTCCTCACTCCAACAAAATTTTGTATCTTTTTGAGTCAGCTAAGTTAACAGAGTGGAGATTCGAGAAAATCCTTCCATGAATCTCCGATAATAACCAGCTAAGCCCAGAAAACTACGTAATTCGGTTACTGACTTAGGTTGCTCCCGGCTTTAAATTGATTCAATCTTTGTTGGGTCAACAGATATTTTGTAATTCGATATCACGTACCCAAGGAATGCTACTTCCTCAAGCTAGAATTCGCATTTCTTTAACTTGGAATATAGCTTGTTTTCACGAAGCTTTTGGAGTATCTGCCTCAAGTGTTGTTCATGATCTTCATGACTTTTAGAGTAAATGAAGATGTCATCAATAAAGACAACCACAAAATGATTCAAATATTCCTTGAATACTCGGTTCATCATATCCATGAAGGCAGCAAGAGCATTAGTCAATCCAAAATATATGACTAGGAATTTGTAATGCCCGTACCGAGTTCTGAAAGCAGTCTTTGGAATGTTATCAGTTTTAACCTTTAACTAATGATATCCAGAACGGAGATCGATCTTTGAAAAGAATTTAGCACCTTGCAACTGGTCAAATAGGTCATCAATATGAGGCAACGGGTACTTATTTTTGATGGTGACATGATTCAACTCCCAATAATCAATGCAAAGTCGCATACTTCCATCTTTCTTCTTTACGAACAAAACATGAGCACCCCAAGGAGACGTACTAGGATGAATAAAATTGATGTTTAACAACTCCTGCAGTTGGATTTTTAACTCCTGAAGTTTAAAAAGAGACATTCGATAAAGGGCTTTGGAAAGGGGTTTTGTACCGGGTTCAAGGTCAATACAAAACTTGATTTCACACTCTGGGAGTAGGCCATGAAGTTCTTCAAGGAATACGTCAGGAAATTTATTAACAATAGAAATATCATTCAAATCTGACGTATTTTTATTTAAATCCGTGACATGGGCTAAGAAAGCTTGACATCCGTTTTTCAATAAACGAATGGCTTTATGGCTTGATATGACAGTGATTGACTTTAGTGGTTTGGTTTCTTGAATTCGCATAATAGGTTGGTTAGGAAAATGAAAGCTAACAACCTTACGAAAATAATCAATTTTAGCATGATAATTAGTTAACCAATCAATATCTAAAATCACATCAAATGCAAGTATTTTCAAAGAGATAAGATCGACAGGTAATGTGCGGGTGCCGATTTGAATCAAATAAGATTTATAAATAGTTGATATAATGAAGGTTTCTCCCAACGGAGTTTCAACAGATAAGTTAAAGTCTAATTTCTCCGGAGTTCAATTTAAACGTTGAGCGCAAGTAGGAGAAATAAAAGAATGGGTAGAAACGGTATCAAATAAGGTATAGACTTCGAAAGAGTTTATGATTAGCTTACCCATGACAAACGCTCCCCCTTGAACTACCGGCTTTGACTTGTTTGGGATGACATTTGGTGTCACCATCCCAGCTGGACTTGTCTTTACTACACGACAAACTCGCGCAAGGTGGCTTTCTTTTCTACAAATATAACACGCTTTAGATTGTTGTGTACAGTTTAGACTGATGTGTCCATCCCCTCCGTATTTGTAGCATACGACCGGTGGTCGTTCTCCTTCCTTAACAACGGGTGTTTGTGCTGATGTCTTTTGATCATTATTGAATCTCCTCTTCTTGAAATTTCCACTTCTATTATCTTGGCCAAGATTACCACTGAAGTGGTTACTATTTCTGGCATGTTGATTTCCTCCACGTTTGTTATCACCGCTTCAATGACTGCTACCACTGGTATTATCATTTTGCCAGCTGCTATCTCATTATCGCGCTCCAATAATTGGGCCCTATTCACAACATCTGAATATAAGCAAAGTTTGTGAGAAATGAGGTATTAAAATACTTTTGATTTCAAACCTCTTAGAAACATCCGCGTCATACGCTCCTCATTATCTACCAAATGGGAAGCAAATCGGGACAACTCAGAAAACTTAGCCTCGTACTGAGACATGGTCATATTATTTTGCTCTAGCTTGATGAATTCCACCTCCTTAATGTGACGAATACTTTCGGGAAAGTACTTGTCGTTGAACAATTCTTGGAACTTCTCCCAAGACATCTTCTGTGACACCCCCAAATCCGGGTACTCCATTCCCACAGGATTTGGTGCTCACTTATCAAAACTATTACATCTAACTATCCATCACAAAGGATAAAGACATAATTTAAATAACTTAAACAATAATCTTTCCAATTAAAGGGTTACATCATACTCTCAAAATAAATCCCAGGTAATCTAACCTTAAAATTATTACATAAGTTTGCGGAATACATCACATATTAAAACAAGTCTTTAGCATAATTCATTAAAATAAAATTCTCATAAGTCTTCAACATTTGGACAATTTGCCCTTTCCTTTGCTTGTAGATGGCTCATCAACTTTCTCAACTTTAGCTGCAGTGTTAAATGCAAGAGTGAGCAAAAAATTGATCACTGATATAAGAAGTAGCAATGATAACAACATGAGAGTGAACAACGAAAATTGAACAATAAGGAACTTGTTCTATGAATCAAAATAGAAAACAAGTTCGAATTTTAATTATCTGAGGGTCTTAAGACCACGTACTATGTCTCCGATTTTTAGGTATTATTACCTCAACCTTAACAGTCTTTTAAACTATACAGACCCTTTTTAGTGTACTTAGGGGGATCATCCCTTTGTACCATGTATTGTGTATAAACATCTAAACGTTACACGTATAAAATCCCCTATGTTAGGGTTGTTCGCCTCAGTTTGAATTTAGAATTTTTGCACTAAAGAAAGTTTAGTTTAGAACTAGCTTATCAGTGTCTCTAGAATTTTAGAACACTTTTCAACTTCCATCAATAAAGGTTTAATATGAGAATGAATAACTGAACACAGCTCTTAAAGTCAAAGATCAGATATCAACAATATATATAACTGAATAACATGATATACATGCAAGTGCTATATTCAAAGGAGTTTAGAACAATCTTCTATGAATCAATGTATTAGAACAATATATGCTTCGAATGATAATAAGGAAAGTAAAGCTCGCTCGATGTAACGAATTAGGTTACAAGAGCTTGCACAAACATACTCAAGATAAACTAGGCTTGCTCAACCTTACAAGAATTTTAGGAACTTGTACAATAACGATTTAAGAATGGGAACATGCATTCAATATGAAAAAGAATGAAGTTAGAAAGCTTGCTCAATGTAAAGATTTAAGGTTTAGGAACTTGCCTTGTTTGTAAGCTACACAAGTGTAAAATAATCTCCAACTACCCTACACATATCATTACAATCGCAACAACAATTAGTTGTATGAATATTAACACTATGGGTATTAAACCATAATTTAGGTCATAACCCTAACCTAGCACCTAACCATTTAGGTTAACATACTTAACGAATCTGAAATCGCATTACGAGCCAACATAACTTACTCGTTCATTTCTAACTTTTGAAAACATCACTTTTAGTTTCATTATATAACTCAATTAACAATCACCTAAAACTCTTTTACACTTTGTATTACAACACCTTACAATCTGTTATTGTAGTCCACTTTATGTTTTAATATCCTTAACATGCATGCTAAACTAACCCAAGTCCGCTACACATGACCTACAATTAAGCAGACTTCATTTTCATGACAAAGCTACTTCATATTGTCGCTTGATAATACATCAGGTAATCATATACCACATGAGAACTGCCAAGGCCATGCATCAAGATTGCGCACGACGATGGCTCAGTTCCAGTTTTTACAGACGCAAACTAATACTCTGTTATAGGCCAAAAATCCCAATTCTATAGAATTTCTCCCAAATTCAACATCTAAAACTTTGGAATATCCTAGTTAAGCATCCTATACACCATTCCATATACAAAAACATCACATATACATCCTTTGAAGAATCAAAACTATATTTTTTCTAAATTTCTTCATTTTTTACACTTTTAACGAATTCGATCATCACGAATTCATTTCTTAATCATTTGACACGATTCAAACCACATTGCATTCGTTTCTTAACATATTATCACAATCCAACTTCAATTTGAAGATTACAACTCATATAAGGCATGAAATTTGATACTTTCTAAGGCTATTTTTCAAATATGAACACTATTAGTTATATTTCCTTCTTACAATTCAATTTCACGTGTTTGATTGCTACCCCTTTTATATATACATGCCAATAACAGACTCTACAATACTATCACACACCCATAACCCATATCTTACAATCAACACTTAACAAAACCCAATTCCAGAAAATGAAAATTACAAAATTGAGAGTTAAGAGTTAGAAATAGATTATACCTTAATCCTCTTGATTACAAGCTAGTACGTGAATCTCTTCTTTCTCTTGGCAAACTCACAGAGATTACTCTCTCAATTCTTACCCTCAATACTCTGCAACTCTCTCTTCCACTATATCTCTATGTTATCAAACCTTAGGAAAACAAATAAAATGCGTAGGAAAATATAAGCTAACACAAACCCACGTACGTCAGTTGAATAAGCCAAAGGTTTGTGTCAGTTGAATAAGCCAAAGGCCACAAGGCCTTGTTTGGCTAAGCAAATACTCCCAACTTGATTAGTTTAATAACCTTATATTATATAGTTTCCAATTGTCACACTTTTAATTTAGTTAATTTAAATAACTTTAGTTTAGCTAATTTAAATAACTTATAATACTAATAAAATTCTTATTATCATTATACCTATAATTAATAAATAATTATATATCTAATTTAATTAATAAATTAGACACATCACTTTATTTAATTTATTAATTTAATATTAAACAATTCAATTAATTTAATTATCTTCTTAAATATTAAGCAATTGATTTAATTTAATTATTTCCTTAAATTAAATCCTTAAAATAAAATTATCATTACTCAATTTAATTTACACTAATCAATTTAATTACTAAATTGATTCACCATAATTCATTAATTATTTATTTTCCTCAATAAATAAATTATTTAAAATATTTATTTAATTCCATAAATATTTAAATTACATTACAAATTTCACGATCGTTACATCTTCAGTACGACAGGTTGAGTACGCTTTATAGATTCCCACCAATAATCTGCCTCTCCTCGCAACATGGTGGCAAAAGGAACCTTTTGCTCGTTGGAGTATCCCAAGACATCAAGTATCTTGGTTATTTGCTTAATCCACGTCTCTGCCTTAAGAGGTTCTGGCTTTCCCAAAAACTTCGGTGGTCCTAGCTCTTTGAATTGCTTAGCGGTGACCATCCGTGAGTTGCCAATATTTTTACCTGCATTTTGAACATGAGTCTCTCTTGCTTGATTTTCCACGAATAACAAAAAGCTCCTAAACATCCCGTCGTTCATTATTTGGTCGGTGTTGTTGTTTACCTGAGGATTATTACCTTCCTAATGCACATTATCCTGGTTATTGATCATCGGTGACTTAACGGCCTCATGTGCTCCATTGCTTATCTCAACATTTTTACATGTCATTTTTAAACACTGCCACAAAATAAGGGTTAATTGACATGCCACATATTATCCCTATATTATGACCGACCAATTAAATAACAAATAAACTTAGGTAGGTCATACTAGCGAAGGATTTACCCGTCTCTCCACTCCTAGTTCTAGTCTCAAATCTCAGCCAGGGATCATATCCCTAAGCTCTGATACCAACTGTGATGCCCCCGAAATAGGTATACATCACCCATTCTAAGTCGCCACATACATGGTACAAAATTTAAATACAAACTTAATCATACCAATGTCGTGTAATATAAGCTGAGAGTTTTAACACAAATATTATCTTCTAGATAATATCCAAACTCAAATGAATTCTTCATTACATTTATTATCACACTACTTTACAGAATAATGAGGACTACTAAAACAACCATCTTGACTGTCACTCCATTCCCCGACTAGTCCCAACTATATTCTCATTTCCTGAAGAGAACAATGAAAGCAAAGGGTGAGCTCAACTAGCTCAGTAAAGAATATTATGACTATGATAATGCAGAAAAAATTATCGTTAGCCTTCAATAGTGTTAAACTGATAAAATACAATAGACAACAAGTTTAACTGCAGCGGAATAAACAATCCATTAGAAGAGTCAAGTAGAGCATGATATCTACTATCTTCTATGATTTAAAAGTTTATCATCAATATTTTATCGCTGAGACTCAGCTCAATAAATAATCCACATCATTGAATTATCAATGTACTACGGGCCAAGGATTTTCATTATCATCACATCCACGAATCATCAATGCACTACAGGCCAATGATATTCGTTATTATCACCAATGGTCATGATCAAGCCAACAACTATCCATCAATGCAGTACGGGATAATGAGGACATTTACCACATCATTTGTAATATTATAGGTCATGATTATACCGATACATAGTCATAATCATACCAATCAATAGTCCATCTATGCACTACGCGCCAAAGATGACTTTCATCACAATATAAGCATGAGGATGATGACAATGATATAAGAATTCAATTAAATGAGAGCAAGGATAAATTTTAAAGATTTATAATTCAATTTATCCAGAATTCAATAATGTCCAAATTGTCAACATGATACTGCTTGTGGAGTAAAATTCAAGAATAATATTGTATCAAAAATGATCTGGACAGAAAAGAAATCAATTTTTGTCATGAATAGTATCCCTGGTGAATAGTACCTGAGTGAATAGTACCCTGTGAATAGTACCCCGTAATGAAAAGATTGAAAATTATCAAGAATGTTCAGAATAATATTTCCGTGAAAAGATACTAGATTAAGCGCAAATTTCAAGGGTATTCTATTAATTTCAAGGAGTATAGAAGCAATTATTAACAAAATGAGTGTAGAATTCAGAATCTAAAAAGAAATAATATTACTTATATAAGACCCCAACTTTTATGAATAAAGAATAATTTTTCTCAAAATATATTTTTGAATATTATGGTGTGGATTTGATATAATGTTATAGTTGTTGATAATACATACAAATTTTGCAAAGTAAGCAAGTAGTTATATAATATTTTATTGGTCAGGGAATATTCATTTTAATAGGGAATCTTCGTACGACGGCACAATCATTGTTGGACCCCACAACGAAAGTATTGTCGTATTTAGAAAACGGCAGAATTCTCTTTTTATAAAAATAACGGCAAAAGTTTTACCGTTAAACTGTTGAACTACCTAGTGGTAAAAGTACAGTAATACGGGTGGTTGCATAGTAGCACACAGTATTGATTATTGATGCTTACGTGAGAAGTCACTCAATTATACTCAATTATTGCTACAGTAATTGCTGCATAATATCTCTCATATTATTGATTCAATTATTGTCATTGTATCAATATTCTATATTATTAAATTAATAATTGAGATGAAAAAGTTATTCATACTATTATTTACAATATTGATGATGTCTAGATAGTTTTGTGGAGGAGAGGTTTGGTCACCTAATTGCGCGCCACTAGGGAGAAATCCTTATCGAAAAGCCCCCTCTTTCTTGGGAATGATCTGGTTGTTAAATATTGTGAGTTATAATATTAATGATGAGTAAGTTTGTGTTGATTAAAGATGAATTTGACAGTTCCATTATGTTGGGATTATTAGTGTTAGTGGAAATCGACATTTATTTCGATAATAATTGATTTCTAGAGGTTATATTGACTAATCGGGTAATTAATCAGATAAATGAGCAATTAATTGCTATTAATTCACATGCTTATAAGTATTTATTCATATGTGTGTACTATTGATTCACATGCATACACTATTAGGGAAGGTGGTGCCAGATTGATAATACTTGCATGGCTAAATTAAAAATGGAGGTATAGATGAAGGTACTATAATGTAACTATTTTTTTCACATGTATAGAACTATTGATTCACATGAATGTACTATTGATTCATATGATGTACTATTATGGGAGGTGGTGCAAGTTTGATAATACTTGCAGGACTAAATTAAAAATGAAGAAAAAGATGAAGGTATTATACTATAATATTTTGAGCCCCAAAACGTGCATTTATCGAAACTATATTTTCCTATAAATAGAAGTTCATTCTTCTTCCATTCTCACCGATTCACTAAGACTCACAAGAGCAATTATAGAGAGAGAAGCTATAGAGAGAAAGAAGGAGAGAAGTCTACTACTTCACTATTATAGTATCCAGTCTTCTTCTGAGGTAAGGGGTATTATTTATTTCATATTCTGAAGAGATATTATTTTTCGTATTTGTATGAATAATATTTTCGTTTAATATTCGTAAGGAATATCATCTTCATTCAATATTCGTAGGAATATTATTTTCGTTCAACAGTCGTAAGGGGTATTATTTATTTTATATTCTGAAGAGATATTATTTTTCGTATTCGTATGAATATTATTTTTGTTCAATATTCGTAAGGAATATCATCTTCATTCAATATTCGTAGGAATATTATTTTCGTTCAACAGTCGTAAGGGGTATTATTTATTTCATGTTTTGAAGAGATATTATTTTCTTTCAATACTCGTAAGGGTTATTATTCCATTCTTTATTATTCTGTTGGAATAACCTGTCTACGTGGACTACCGCATGCATGGTGAATGACCATTCATATTCATTCTTTATTACATTGTGGAAATGATATGTCTACATGGAGGATAAAAATCCATTTGCAGTTTCATAGATTTTATTATACTCATATGAGATATCCTTTCTTTTGTACTGATCATAGAATATCGTTTTCTTTTATATTTTCCTTTTATAAGTACTATTCACGAAGTACTATTCACAAAGTAATATTTACGAAGTGTTATTCACGAGTACTATTCATAAAGTACTATTCATGGGGTACTATTCCCAAAGTACTATTCACGGGGTACTATTAACCTGGAGTACTATTCATGACAAAAATTGATTTTTTTTTTATCCAAATCATTTTTGATACAATATCATTCTTGATTTTTACTCCAAAAAGCAGTATCATGTTGACAATTTGGATATTTTTAAACTCTGGATAAATTTAAAGTCTTTAATATTTATCCTTGATTTCGTTTCATTAATGCTTATATCATTGTCATCATCCTCGTGCTTATATTGTGATGAAAGTCATCTTTGGCTTCCATGCATAGATGGACTGTTGATTGGTATGATTATGACCAGGGATCATTCAGTATAATCATTACCCGTAATATTATAAATTATGTGGTAAAAGTCCTCATTGGCCCGTAGTGCATTGATCGACAGTTATTGGTATAATTATGACCAGTGATTATTCGGTATAATCATGACCATTGATGATTACATGAATATCCTTGGCCCGTAGTGCAAGAATGATTCGATGATGTGGTTTATTTATTAAGTTGAGTCTCAGCAATAAAGTTGATGAAAAACTTTTTAAATCATAGAAGATAGTAGATATCATGCTCTACTTGACTCTTCTAATGGATTGCTTATTCTGCTGCAGTTGTTGATCTAAAACTTTTTGTCTATTATATTCTATCAGTTGTTATACTGTTGAAGGCTAAGGATAATTTATTCTGCATTATCTTAGTCTTAATATTTCTTGCTGGGCTAGTTGAGCTCACCCTTTTTCTTTCATTGTTCTCTTCAGGAAATGAGAATATAGTTGGGACTAGTCGGGGAACGGAGTGACGGTCCAGATGGTTGCATTAGTAGTCCTCACTATTTTGTGAAATAGTGTGATAATAAATGTAATGAGGACTCCATTGAGTGTGGATATTGTCTAAATGACAATATTCGTATTAAAACTCTCAGCTATGTTTTGTCGTATATTACCCGACAATTGTATAATTAAGTTTGTATTTCATTTATGTACCATGTATTTGGAGACTCAAGATGGGTGATGTATACCTGTGTTGGGGGCGTCACAGTTGGTATCAAAGCTTAGGGATATGATCACTGGATGAGATGTGAGACAAGATCTAGGAGGGGAGAGACGGGGAATTCCTTTGCTAGTATGACCTACCTAAGTTTATTGGTAATTAATTAGTCGATCAGAGTATATGGATAATATATGATATGTCAATTAACCCTTGTTTTGTGGCAGTGTTTGAAAATGGCATCTGAAAATGTTGAGATAAGCAATGAAGCACATGAGACCGTTGAGTCACCAACGATCAATACCCAGGATAATGTGCATCAGGAAGACAATAATCCTCAAGTAAATAATAACACCAATAAGATGATGAATGATGGGTGTTCAGATGTGAGACCCCAGATTTTATGAATAAATATTTAATTTTCTCGAAATAATTTTTTAATATTATGGTGTGGATTTCATATAATGTTATAGTTGTGGGTAGTATTTATAAATTTTTCAAAGTATGCAAGTTGTTATATAATATTTGATTGGTTGGGGAATATTCGTTTTAACAAGGAATATTCGTACGACGGCACAATCATTGGTGGACCCCACAATGGAATTATTGTCGAATTGAGAAAATGACAAAATATTTTATAAATAATGGCGGAGGTGTTATTGTTAAAACTGTTGAACTACCCGGTAGTAAAAGTACAGTAATACGCGTGGTTACATAGTAGCACACGATATTAATTATTGATGCTTACGTGAGAAGTCACTCAGTTATACTCAATTATTGCTATAGTAATTGTTGCATCATATCTCTCATATTATTGATTCGATTATTGTCACAGTATCATTTGCATTATATGTTATATTATTAAATCAATAATTGAGACGACCAAGTTATTCATATTATTAAATTGCAATATTTAAAATGTCTGGAAGTTCTGTCAGGGAGAGGTTTGGTCACCTAATTGCGCGCCAATAGGGAGAACTCCTTATTGGAATGCCCCTCTTTCCTGGGAACAACGTGGTTGCTAAATATTGTGAGTTATAATATTAATGATGAATAAGTTCGTGTTGATTAAAGATGAATTTGATAGTTTCATTATGTTGGGATTATTTGTGTTAGTAGAAATTGACATCTATTCTGATGATAATTGATGTCTGAAGGTTATATTGTTCAATCGGGTATTCGGGAAACTTTTCGTGTCGGAGTTACTATTCATGAGTTACTATTCATGAGTTACTATTCACGAGTTATTATTCATGAGTTACTATTCACGAGTTTTAATAGTAACTTGTCCTTTCAGTTTTCCAAGAGTTATTTGACCCTTCAGCTTTCCAAGAGTTACTTGCCTCTTCGGTGTTCCAAGAGTTAATTTCCCCTTCGCAAATAGTAGTTGTCTCTTCAATATTACCAAGAGTCATTTTGACCCTTCGTTAAGACCAAGAGCCACTCTCGGTTTTTCTATAAATAGAAGCTCATTCCTTCATTATTTCTTACTTACGAATTCACCTAAAACTCTAGAGAGAAAATTATAGAGAGAAAGAAGAAGAGTATTCTGCTTTTTACTACTTCTATATCCGATTTCTTTTACTACGGTGGGGGTGTTATTCTTTCTTATTCATGAAGAGAACTTCTATTATTCCATTCTTTATTATTACATTGGAATAACTTTGTATATTTAGCATACCCTATAAATAACTCAGATATGCGGCGATACCCTATACTTGGTGAAATCCTTATGTTATTCCATTCTTTATTATTACATTGGAATAACTTTTATACGCCATACCCTATACATAACTTTGTGTACTGCTGCATACCCTATACTTGGTGAAATCCTTATGTTATTCCATTCTTTATTATTCGTTGGGAATATCCTGCATCATGTGTTTTACACCTACTTCGTTCCGCTCTTTATTATTCTATTGGAATATCACATCATGTGCTTTACACCGGACTATGTTCTGCCTTTATTATTACATTGGAATATCCTATCATGTGTTTTACACCTTAACTGGTTCCGTTACTTATTATTCTGTTGGAATATCCTGTCTATGTGAAGTACCACATGCATGGTGATTTCTTTTGTTATTCCATTCTTTATTATACTTAGTTGGTTAAAGTTTTGACTTCTATACTCCATGAAATTAGTGGAATATCCTTGATATTTGCGCTTCATCCAGTATCTTTTCATGGAAATATTCTTCTAAGCATTCTTGAATTTTACTCTACAAAGAAGTATCACGTTGACAATTTGGACGTTATTAGTTCCTGGATAAATTAATTCTTGAACTTGTTTCTATCAATTCTTATATCATTGTCATCATCCTCATGTTTATATTATGTTGAAAGTCATCTACGTGGCTGTGAAGTGCATAGATGGACTTGGTATGATTATGACCAAGGATTATTCGGTATAATCATGACCGTAATGTTACAAATGATGTGGTAAAAGTCCTCATTGGCCCGTAGTGCATTGATGGATAGTTGTTGGCATGATCATGACTATTGATGAATACACGAATATCCTTGGCCCGTAGTGCATGAATAATTTGTGGTCGTGACCCTAATGAATATCCTTGGCCGTAGTGCGGGATGATGTGGATTATTTATTGTTTGAGTCTCGACTATAAAATTGATGAAAATGTTTTAAATCATAAAAGATAGTATATTTTATTCTCTACTTAACTCTTTTAATGGATTGCTTGTTAAACTGCAGCTTAAACTTGATGTCTATTGTATTTTATCGGTTTAACATTGTTGAAGACTAATGATAATTTATTACGCATTATCTTAGTCATAATATTTCTTACTGGGCTAGTTGAGCTCACCCTTTTGCTTTCATTGTTCTCTTCAGGAAATGAGAACGTAGCGGGGACTAGTCGGGGAATGGAGTGACGGTCTAGAGGATAGCATTAGTAGTCGTCACTATTCTGTTAAATAGTGTGATAATAAATGTAATGAGGACTGAATTTGAGTTTGTATACTGTCTATGAGGACTCCATTGAGAGTGGATATTGTCTAGAAGGCAATATTCTTGATTAAATTCTCAGTTTATGTTTTGTCGTATTTTACACGACAGTTGTATAATTAAGTTGTATTTGATTTATGTACCATATATTTGGCGACTCAAGATGGGTGATGTATATCTATTTTGGGGACGTCACATCAGAAGCTTTATGCAATTCATGCAACATCAGGCGAGAGAGACTCCTGTTCAAAATGCAGGTGGAAACACTGGAAACTCTTGGATTGTCACCACTAAGCAGTTCAAGGAGCTGGGACCACCGGAGTTTTTGGGAGAGCCAAAACCACTTAAGGCGGAGACGTGGATAAAGTAGATCACCAAGATATTTGATGTCTTGGGATGCTCCGAGGAGCAAAGGTTCCCTTTGCCCGACTTCATGTTACGAGGAGAGGCGATTCTTCGGTGGGAATCAATGAAACGTGACTTTCGACTGCCGCATCCGAAGATGTCCTGGGAGTAGTTACAAGAACTGTTTAACGTCAAGTAATTTCCTAAAAGTATTCGTCACATGAAGGAGATAGAGTTCATCAAGCTGGAGGAAAAAAATATGACTGTGTCGCAGTACGAAGCTAAGTTTGTCGAGTTTTCCCAGTTTGCGTCCCACTTGGTTGATAATGAGGAGAGAATGACGCGGATGTTTCTAAGTGGTTTGAAACCTGAGATACATCAATACCTCATTTCTCATAAACTTTGTTTATATGCAGATGTTGTGAATAGGGCTCAGTCATTAGAGCACGATAATGAGCCAGCTCAACCAAAAGATAATGACCAACAACACGATAATAATCGTACCGATGGCAACCGCCATCGGAACAATGATAACCATCGTGGAGGAAATTATCATGCCAGAAATTTTAACCACTTCGGTGGTAATTATGGCCAAGATAATAGAAGAAATGATTCAAATGGAAAATTCAAGAAAAGAAGATTTAACGATAATGGGAAGAGTCGGCAGCAACACCAGCACCAACAACAAATTCTAGGGGAGGAGAACGACCGCCAGTTAGATGCTACAGATGCGGAGAGGAGGGACACATAAGTCCAAACTATTCACAGCCTTCCAAGGTATGTTTTAGTTGTGGAAAAGATGGTCACAAAGCTCGATTTGGTCCTATAGCAAAATCAAGTCCAGCTGGGACGGTGGCACCAAAGGCGGATACGGACAAAACAAAGTCGGTGGTTTCAGGATGAGCGTTTTTCGTGACTTCTCAAAAAGTGAGTAACCTAAACGAAGTTATCACGGGTTAGTTAATCATAAACTCTTGCGAAGTCTATACCTTATTTGATACCGGTTCTACCCATTCTTTTATTTCTCCTACTTGCCCTCAACGTTTTAATTTAACTCTGGAGAAATTAGACTTTGACTTATCTGTTGAAACTTCGTTAGGAAAAACCTTCATTACATGTGTTATCCAAGTCTTGGATGAGAGTCACAGTTTTTAAATGATATTTCTATCGTTAATAAATTTCCTGACATATTCTCGAAGAACTTCCTGGCCTACCCCAGAGCGTGAAATCGAATTTTGTATTGACCCCAGTATAAAACCCATTTCTAAAACCCTTAAATATTTCTTCAACCAAAATGAATGTATAATGCGCCAAAGTCGTTGGCGATTACGACCATACCATTCAATATTATTGTGGAAAAAGCGAACGCGGTAGCTGATGCATTGAGTAGAAGATCGTATGCGTTTACGATTCTAACGTTGTTAACATAAAGACCCATTTCATATGACTTGCAAAAGATAAAGAAAGAGTTAAAGACTCTAAGGACCCACATAATGATGTCAAATAATACGAGTAGAATCGACGTTAATTGTAAAGTTAAAATCGTTTAAGCTACACACCCGGAGCTGATGAATGTGAAGAAGAAGGTTCAAGAAGGCGTTATTCTAGAATCAAGAATCGACGAAGAGAGTAAATCTCAACCCTCAATTTAATTGGGCCATTTGAAATCCTTGATCGAGTAGGAACTGTGGCCTATAGACTCCCTTTACCGCCAAGTATGTCGCGTGTTCATAACGTTTTTCACATATCGATGTTACGTAAATATGTGGACGACCTGAACCACATTATTGAATTAGAACTAAACGAGATAGCAGAAGATTTAACGTATGTGGAGATACTTGTTAAAATGTTGAAAAAGAATGAATATATTCTACGCTCAAAGGTTATACCTCAAAAGTTAGAATCTGACGAGGTGTCATCATCTCTTCGACATACCAGGTACATACCCTAATTTTAAGGGCGAAATTTTATAAGAATGGGAGGTTGTAAGACCCAACTTTTATGAATAAAGAATAATTTTTCTCGAAATATATTTTTGAATATTATGGTGTGGATTTGATATAATATTATAGTTGTGGGTAATACTTAAGCAAGTAGTTATATAATATTCGATTGGTCATGGAATATTCATTTTAACAGGGAATATTCGTACGATGGCACAATCATTGGGGGACCCCACAACGGAAGTATTATCGTAGTTAGAAAACGACAGAATTATCTTTTTATAAAAATAACGGATAAAGTTTTACCATTAAACTATTGAGCTACCCTGTGGTAAAAGTACAGTAATACGTGTGGTTGCATAGTAGCACACGATATTGATTATTTATGCTTACGTGAGAAGTCACTCAGTTATACTCAATTATTGCTACAGTAAATGCTGTATAATATCTCTCATATTATTGATTCAATTATTGTCACTGTATCAATATTCTATATTATTAAATCAATAATTGAGACGACAAAGTTATTCATACTATTATTTACAATATTGATGATGTCTAGAATGTTCTGTCGAGAAGAGGTTTGGTCACCTAATTGCGCGCCAATAGGGAGAAATCCTTATCGGAAAGCCCTCATTTTCCTGGGAGTGAGGTTGTTAAATATTGTAAGTTATAATATTAATGATGAATAAGTTCGTGTTGATTAAAGATGAATTTGATTGTTCCATTATGTTGGGATTATTAGTTTTAGTGGAAATAGACATTTATTTCGATAATAATTGATTTCTGGAGGTTATATTGACCAATCGGGTAATTAATCGGATAAATCAGCAATTAATTGCTATTAATTCACATGCTTATAACTATTTGTTCACATGTGTGTACTACTGATTCACATGTATGTACTATTAGGGGAGATGGTGCAAGATTGATAATACTTGCATGACTAAATTAAAAATGGAGGTATAGATGAAGGTACTATACTGTAACTATTTTTTTTCACATGAATAGAACTATTGATTCATATGATGTACTATTAGGGGAGGTAGTGCAAGTTTGATAATTGTCGACGTTGGGATTTTTATTTGTCCCTTTTTTGTTTCTTGTTCTTTGGTGTTCTCATGTTATGTGAGATTTGTTTGAAAAAATAAGTGAAAAAGGTCTGACTTGTATAATGTCGAAGATTTGACTGTAAGAGTCGCCAGTTGGTGTTTTTAACTAGTTGCACCAACGCAACCGAGAAAAGGTTTGCACATTGACCCAGTGATGTGACACTGCTAAACGAGTCTGTGAAACCGATATTCATTTGGGTTCGGGGGTTTGATTATGTGGAGGGAAGGTATTAGGCACCCCCTGACATCCGTGTTTCCATGGTGACCGCCACTTTTCAAGAAACTGTTATATGAATGTGTGTCTATGTGGATCAATGTGCAATTTATTTGGAAGTAGTGTGAGGCCTCGTTTGCACCTATATACAAAGGGTTTGAATTTATATGAAAATTCAGTTTTAAACATGATATAGCAATGAAGTTTTGAAAAAGAGGTTTTTCAAACCCTGTGTCAATAGTAATTGAGACCTTTTAATACTTCCATTTTATTATTAAATGTTCGGCTTGTTTGCTTTTATTTTTGAGATGCGAAGCATCTTTGAGAAAATAATATACAGCAGTGCCGAACTCCTCATGGGCATGACAACCATCTAAGGAAATTCAAACACTATAAATAATGTACAAGCTGCTTACAACTGAAAAAGTCCATCAAGGGAACCGAATCTAGATTCAGTAGACTGAATTTGTGATCACATGATTCCTAGGCTCACATGATGCCGCAATTTATATGAAAAGTAGTAAGCAGTTATATATAGAAGCTATATATATATATATATATATATATATATATACAGACATGATCAACCACCACGAAGCACCTCCATGGGGGATCGAAAATGTAAATATATAAAAGCGTAAATATATATATATATATATATATATATATATATATATATATATATATATATATATATATATATATATATATATATATATATATATAGACATGATCAACCACCACGAAGCACCTCCATGGGGATTAGAAATGTTAATAAAGTAGTAAATGCAATCAACCGCCACGAAGTAAACTCTGTAGGGCACTAAATTTAAATAAAGCAAGAAGATTTATCGTAATCGCCACAAAGTAAACTCCAAAGTGACGAAATATAAATAAAGCGATAAAAGGCCAATGAAGTAAACTCCGAGCTCGAAAGAAATGTAAATATATATATATATATATATAAGCGATAAACACACAGGATGTTTCTCAATCCCGGCTCGGTTTATCATTTCAGCGATTTGTCGCTATATATATATATATATATATATATATATATATATATATATATATATATATATATATATAAGCAGTAAATGCACCGAATATAAAATCCAGGCTCATCGAATAGAGTTCGACAACAGTTCATATATATAAGTGTGTGTGTATATATATATATATATATATATAAGTAAGTAAACGCTCCGAATTTAAAATCCAGGCTCATTGGATATAATCTGACAACAGTTTATATATAAGCAAGTAAACGCTCCAGACATAAGTCTAGGCTCAATCGAGGCATAACTCGATAATGTTAGTCCGTATATAAAAATATATACATATATAAGTATATATATAAAGACAGAAATGAAAACCACGAACCGAAGTCCAGGCATACACACATAACACGACTCTCAATGTGAAGAATAGTGTGTGCAAAGATGAAGAGAAATGCTTTATAGAGTGTGAGAAGGCTTGCAGTGGACTGCCAATGCAGGCTTCTATGACTCTAGATGGATAAACACTTAGCTCCCACCGGTAAAATATAGCTATATGTGAGCTAACAGGTGTTTAAAATGAGAAAGCACTCAATATGGGATGTGTACAGAGCAAATTGGACAGGGCTTCCTCGCCTCTTTTTCTTCTTATAAATGGCCACCCCAAGCTCTATATTTATAGAGCAGTGAGCCACAGGTGTACCTGCGGCTGCCCGAGGTGCCCCGGGCTCTGCGGGTCATGCCATCTCAAAGTACGTGCACTCGTGCCCTGTGATGTCTGCTCGAACTTGTAGAATTTCAATCCGAGCATCCGAACGAGGTGTATAAGACCTTTTTTGGATCACTTTTGTTAAGAGTTACACAATTTCATGGGATTAGAGGTTGTACGAAGTCAGGAAGAGGGGACCATGCCCATGGTCTTCAAGCTTCAAATTCTATCCGGTGTGCTGCCACGCGAAATAGTCACTTGGGATTGGAACTCCTTGGCTCCTGTGGGACATTGTTGTGTAGAAATGTATGTATGAAATGTTGAGACGACGCACTAGGGTTGAGGTGGAAAGATGATGATTTTGCCCCTCACCGGGGTTATCTCCGGTTTGGGCTGATAGCAGATGTTGCCCAGGGTTACATCTGAGATTGGACTGCTATATGTGTTTGAATTCTGCAAGGTCATCTGTAAGTGTTCCTGTCTTCCCGGTGTTAGCTTCGGGTCTTTGGAATGAGTGCTTCGGCAAGAGGTCTGAGATTGAAGCTGATTGCATGTATCCAAAATGGATGTGAGTTGTCTTTTAGGGTTATCTTCGAAAGATGAATCTGCCCTCCTACAATGTTAGTAACAGGTGTGCAGAAAATTTTGATTGTCTACATATGCCATTCTTTATCATATTCATGCAATGCAAGGCATGGATAGGATAAAGAATCCTAGACACTTGAAATGCAACAAGATAAACATGATGCTATGTGCAGCAACATGATGCAAATGCTAGATGCATGTGTTTTGTTGGATTGTTTTCCAACATGATGGAATGATTGCCGGTTCCCTGTTAATCCTGCTGGAGATGACAATCAGTGATGTCTTGGATGTGAGATCCAAGTCTTCAAGAATGTTGACGTTGGGGTTATCACCAAAGTAATAGATCCTTGATACAGACTTTAATCCGAAGATGTGCCTCTCGTATGCAAGAGATCTGTGGGGATAAAGCATTGTATGTTTGAGGATGTGTATAACATATACCATCATCCTATCGGAGTTACTGCGAACAATATGTAGTGTCAGGGCTGCCTAACCTTCGCTGATGTGTGTATCACCAGATTGATCCCTATTGGGCAAACTGTCAAGGCTGCTTGACCTTCATTGATGTGTGTATCAACGGTTGCATTACGCTGTGTCCCCTGTCTGGGAAGGTTGTAAGTGAACTGATTGATGAGATCATCGAATGGCCTCCGATGCTTCGATGGGTTTACTTGCCATCAGTTGAAATGATGTTAAGGTTGCTTGACCTTCATTGATTTGTACATCAATGGTCGAATTACATTGTAACCCCCACCGGGGATTATGTCAAGGTTTCTTGACGTTCATTTATGCGTATATTAATGGTCGAATTACGTTGTAACCCCCGCTAGGGATTCTTTATCAATGTTTGAAATCGGTGTTGTGACCCCTGCCGGGGAACACGTCTTTTAGGGTTACGACCCTGTGTTTGGCGACATCGGACCTGTGTGAGGCATTGCCGAGCATGATTTGCAAAAGCTGAGCTCATTGGTATAGTATACCTTGCATTCAGGCGAATACCAATGAGTGATGTGCAGAGCCAGAGTTTGGCCCGTGAAAACCAGGATTCCAGGCTATTTCGCTCAATCGCGTAGCGTTTTTATTCCTGATTTGGCCTTTTCAGCTTGTAAGACCTCCTTTGCAACTCAAACTAGACCAAGCCGGAGGGGTGGGACCCATGTAAGGGTATCATAAGTACATCTGCGGCAGCCGCAGGTGGACCTGCGGCCAACCGTGGCTATGTAAAGCCTACATATTGCTTTCATAAGTCACTTTTTAGTTGCGCCGCGAAGGAAATCTGAGAGCTCTTCTTCAGACCTGCTGAATTCGGGCAACTTTCTGCAAATTCTGTCATCGTACAAGTGTTCTACACTGTCCTGGTAACGTATGCATGTATTTTTTTCCAGCTTCTATCCGTTGGAAAATGACTTATCACATGAAATACATTTATACACATAGTAGTGAATATGCATGCTGATATGACTTGATAAAAAATATTCAACATAGTAAATATTAGTATTAAACCATGCTGAACATAATGATGTGAAAAATTTTGACTTTTGAAACAGCCAAATTGGCACCTTTTACCGTCATTTCTTATCTACGTATTTATTACTATGATGTATTAATGTATGTAGGATGTATATGACTGTGGGTAGGTGTGCTACTGAATGGCCACCTAGTTATGCCTATGTGCATGTGGATAGTCTTATTTACAAAGGGGACTATGGAAAAAGTTTCAAAAACGTAGGCATTGGGTATTCATGCATTTTAACTCTACTGTAGACGTATGTTAAAATAATGTATGCATGCATGTAGACATAAAAATGTATTTGAAAATATCCAGGTTAAATATTATCGCACCCTTTCTGAGGTGATTTGGAGACTTATTGTCCAGATATTATGGATCTGGATCAGCCGAGTAGTTCCCGTAGGACCACTTCTGGAGTACGGAGAAGGGCTTCTGAAGTGCCTCGACCCCGTTCTGTTAGACAACCTCGTCGTTTGGTGGAGGTAGTGATACATCCTATCTAGGTTGAAGTGCCGGACGTCGAGGATGAGGAGGATGATGTTTCGGTTGTGGACCCCGCTCCTGCTGCACGTGTTCACCATAGGGATTTTCCAGGCATTCAAGTGGCGAACCCAGAGTTCCTGGGTGATTTGAGTCAACGCCCTTCAGTTTACCTGCACGCAAACGAGGTATAAAGTTAGATCTTAATCTTCCTTATTTCCTATTGATGAGGAGTAAAGGTTTCTGATGTTGATCTGCATTTGATGTAGGTTCTTGGCTTTACACAGCCTCGAGGGAACTGGTTCAACATTCACTCTATGTATCAGGCTTTGCATGATGACTATAAAGCGATTGTACATGGCTGGGGATTCAAGACGTTCTTTTCCATTCTTCCCCGTCGTTGTCCATGGGGTTACCTCAGGGCATTGTCTAAGCGCTGGTTTTACCAGACTCAGTCACTCCATTTGCTGGACTGTGAGGTGATGATAACATCAATGGATTAGCGTTTTATCACAGGTATAGAGTTTGGAGGGGAGCCAGTGCCTTTTATAGCAAATATCACCCCTACTGCCGTCAGATCCTTGTTAGGAGTTCCAGATGGGGCGCTTAAGGGTAGGACTGTTCGTACAGGTTCTTTGAGCGTAAATACTATGAGCGGGATGTTGAGCGAGCCCATACCCGATGATGTGAGAGTCAGGGATCGTATTCTTTGGCGATTGTTCCTGATGATCATTAGGGGCTACTTCATAGCAGATAACTCTTCTATGGTGTCCTTCGCTTTGATCAGCGCCACTCGACGCATGGACCGTATAGGAGATTATGATTTGGGTTCCTATACCTTCGCCTATTTTCTCATGGGAATGCACATGCGATCGCAGGGCTTGACCGAGGCTTGGTTAGGATTCTACCCATTTCTGCTGGTGAGTATTTCTCTTGTCTTTTCCCATGTATAGGTTAAGAGTGTTAATTGACAGTAGATGTTCGCCTTTGTGTTGGTAGTTTTGGGCCTATGAGAGGCTCCCAAGGTTGCATCATGTGAGTGTTTAAGGTTTAGACACCTATCCACGAGGATGGAGATGACATCATTCCATACTAGCGGAGGTCCCTATTGCTGAGGTTTTTACTCATTGCCGCCTACAGCTGGAGTTGTTGACAGCAGATGTCATCATGTGGGTTCCCTACTCTGGGGAGCATTTGAGTATTGGATTTGAGGATGGGTACCCGACTAGTGTCGAGCACGTGATTTCCACCCGTAGGATTCCTCTCTTCACAGATGGAGGATGGGAGTTCTACTTAGAAGAATGTGCTATCAGGAGCACTACATGAGAGATTTGCATGCCAATCTTGCCTCCTGCTAGACATTATTGGCCTATTTTGCAGTCATCCGTCATTGATATCCCATTGTTGGGGATTGACGGTTTCACATTATCAGAGGGTCTCTACACTCAGGAGATGTTCCAGCATTGGTGGTTCCCTCGTACCATTGGAACCCAGACCCGCTCCACTCAGTTCATGGAGGATATAGTTTCAGGATCTGTGATGATGACAGATTGGCTAGCTTGTGTCAGAGATCCGACTTATGTGACACATATTGACAGTTTGATCCGGCAGTTGGACCGAGCACATTTCTTTATCCGGCACTTGGGCAGAGATCCTTTAGAGGCAGATACTTTTGATCCTTCCAGCTCTGGAACTGGCCCCTCAAGTGACCCATATGGTTTTGCCGGTGCAGATCCTCCATTGTATAGGCCTAACATCCCTGTGGATAGAGATCCAGTGACTCAGGAGGAGTTACATCAGGTAGACAGGATTTATGATGTAGACATTGACACCATTGACTTCTTCTGATGTATATTCTCTTTATCTCTTTTAATAGGCCTCTATTAGACATTGGGTAGCTTCGCCCCATTCTCGCTATATCTTTTGATAGGCCTCTGTTAGATTTAGGCGACTGTACCCAATTTCCTTGTATTTTAGTTATACAGAGATGTATTAGATGATGATATACTTAGGAATGTATGTACAATTTTCCATTCCCTATATCATATTGCCATCTATTATATCATACATGTTATTATGTTATGCATATGTATGTATGTCCAAAGATATTCAACATTGACCCCTGGATGGTCTCATGACAAGGCCCGTACAGATGTCTTCTTCGACAGTTAGCCATATTGATCATACCCCACCATTATTGGTGGCATCTGGTATGCGATCGTGGTATGATAACATGTCACCATCAGACAGGGTGACTGTAGATCATCTGTTTCAGCATATTATTACCCTGTTGATGTTTCAGGTTCCCACAGGATTCGTGGAGGGCATGCTGGAGCACTGGGTACCGGAGAGGCATATTTTCTGATTTGGGACCCAGGAGTTGACTCCTACTTTAGAGGAGTGTGCACGTTTGACGATGCTGCCACTGGACAGACCTTGCGTGCATATGGCGATTGGAGACATGAGTAGGCAGTTCATGACCCTCACTGGATTGAGGCGTAGGGTGGTGCAGGATGAGCTCACATCTGGCCATGTTATATCTCAGCATTTTCTTTTTGACAGATTTGGCTTTGAGGATAGTTATACACGACATTCCAGGGATTTCACCACACTGGAGGATCATTGGCGTCTGGCCAGAGTGGATGTACTGATATTGTGCGTATTATCGTATATTTACATACCATAATACATGGGTAAGTTGGACATAGGAGTCATCAGGGCAGTGAGAGCTCTCAGGGAGGGTCACACCATCATACCGATGATCATAGCAGAGACTCTGAGGTCAGCCACATACTGCTGCACTTATCCTACGCGGGTGTTTACAGGCAGCTCGGTCATGTTATACGTGTGGTTTATGTCATAATTAAGACCGATTGGCACTTTTAGATGGCATGGGTATTGTTTCACCCTATATAGCCATGTCATACTCCTATCAGCCTGCGGAGTGTATAGATGTTGCATCTTGGTCAGCTTTCCTGGCAGGGATCAGATATTCATTCGCTATATTGTCGTGTACAGGGCTTAGCTCGCCCTATAGCTTCATCACTCATGCTCCGGGCATGGATTATCTTCTTCTAGCTGGCTTGAGAGGCATGATCACTTACCACCCACTGGCTGTGATGTGTTAGTTTGACCAGTTTCAGGATTTTCATCCTTTTGAGGGGGCATCGAGTCAGCATTTTGCTTCTCGCCATTTATCAGCAGAGGACAGATCCAGGTTGTATGCCTGTTGGGATCAGCATGAGCTAGTTGAGTTTTCTGTCAGCCATCCAGGTTGTTCTGCAGAGTATTTCGCATGGATGGAGACAGAGACTACATCGGCTGCGGTAGTATCCACAGTGCAAGGGATTGATTTCGACGATGAGGAGCCTAAGGAGGAGGCTGATATTCCCATTGAGGAGGATTTGACTACTGGGTTGCCAGCATTTGTGATGGATTCTCCCACTACAAGTGCTACTATGATTCAGCATTCAGCACAATATTTGGAGTAGAGTCTACATCTGATGACCTTTGAGAGAGATCAGGCTAGGGCCTTGATGTTGACAGCTCTTAATGGGAGAGACGCAGCTTTATTAGAGAGAGATGAGGCTAGATCAGATAGAGATGCATTGATTGTAGATAGGGATGCTGCCTTTCTGCCCGGGATGTGGTTGTCACATACAGTACTTCAGTGAGATCCTTTACGACTGGCATCCTTGCCGATATGAGTGCATACATTGATGAGCATCATGCCACCATGCAGTTAGCCTCGGATCTGTTAGCTCGTGTAGATACCATTGGGCAGGAGCTTGCAGCGTTACCTCCTTCAGAGAGGAATGCTATGTTAGATCTGACAGTTTGTATACACACAGATCCGTAGATAGCCTTATATTTTTCCTGCACAGACTAGCTTAGCCATTTTTTCATGTACATCACATATTGTATATATCAAACAGTAGTATATATGGCAGGGAAATATATTTTGATTTACTTCCCTTTCAGTTGTTCCTTGATACTTGCTTGATATTTTCCTATTTCTTCAAGGCTTGTGATCTTGATGCATTCTGACCTCATCCTTAATGTGTGGACATTCAGATGTCACAGGATCTTTCAGAACGAATCATTAATCTATGTGTATCCCTACCATATTTGGTGTCTTGGGACTGGTTTCTGTATGGAGATGTGGAGAGGAGTATGGCTTTTCCTCTTTGAGATTGACCGCACCATAGATTGTCGCCAGTACTCCTATTTATGAGAAGCCTAGTTAATTACATCTCTTATGGATTGGTGTTGCTCTTTGAGGCACAACCACGGCTTAGATGGTCGCCAAATCTCCTATTTGTGAGGAGAGGTTAGGTAGTTCCATCCCTTTGGTCTGAAGCCGATGAAATATGGTGGATTGAAGTTTGATCCCAGTACCGTGTGACAAGTATTTTTGTTCTGGTAGGGGAAATGGCTGCCTATGTACTCCTATTGAAGAGGAGATCAGGTCTGCGTAGTTTGAACCTGGTGTAAGAGGTTCAACGCTGAATGTGAAAGGCAGATGGGTGTAGAAGCTTTATTGATGAAGAAGTGTGTAGAAGTGTTTTTGTGGTTTTTTTTGTTTTTGTAGAGAAAGGGTAGAAATGTTTTTGTTATTTTTTTTAATGCGACCCGGCCATATAGAATATGGTTGCCTATGTACTCCCGTGTATCAAGGAGATCATGTCGACGTAGTTCGCTCCTCGGGACGAATTACAGCCAAAGAGAAGTATGAATCCCATGTGCATGCTATGATTGGGAGAAACTTCAGGTGTGGAAAAGTTTGATCTTGTCTTCAGGACAAACTGCAAGTGTAGAAAAGTTTAATCCCGTCTTCAGGATAAACTGCAGGTGTGAAAGGTTCAATCCCTGGGGGATAATCAAAATTGTGTGAAAGGTTTGAAATGAGGTAAAACCAGGCTGCTGGTTTGAAGTGTATGTTTCCCTGAGGGGCAGAAGAGTATGTAAAAAGGGTTAGAAAATCGGAATGACTGGTGATTTGATGATCCAAAAACCAGGATGTTTGCTTGATGATAACTTCAGACATAGTACCATTTCATGGTGTCTGAGTTGATAAGCTGTGAAAATTCATCATCATCCATTTCCTATAGTCTGAGAGCGCCTCCTGTCAATACCTCCTTGACAACAAACGGGACTTCCCAGTTAGGAGTGAATTCTCCCTTAGATTGATCTTGGTTGTCAATGATCTTCTTTAAAACCAAGTCATGCTATTTAAAATGTCGTAGTTGGACTTTCCTGTTGTAGGATCTTGCAATCCTTTGCTGATATAGGTTACCATGGAAGATAGCCGCGGTTCGCCTTTCGTCTATTAGAGACAATTGGTGATACCTATCTTGTACCCATTGGTCTTCATCCAGCTGAGCATCCATAAACACTCTGTGGGATTCCATTTCCACCTCTATGGGGAGCACTACTTCCATCCCATAGGCTAATGAGTAGGGGGTTGCCCTAGTGGAAGTACGCATTGAAGTTCTATAAGCTAATAAAGTCAGAGGCAAGAGGTCAGGCCATCCTTTGTGATTGGAAGAAATTTTTTGCATGATCTTCTTGATGTTTTTATTAGCCGCTTCAACAGCACCATTCATCTTTGGATGGTAGATGACGGATTTAAGGTGTTTGATGTGGAATTTATTGCATAACTCCTCCATCATTTTGTTGTTGAGGTTCTTAGCATTGTCTGACATAATGACCTCTGGTTGTCCATATCAACAGATGATATTGTTTCTGAGTAAAACAATGATGACTTCTTTGGTAACCTTGGGGAAGGAGGCTGCTTCTACCCATTTGGTGATGTAGTCAATCATGGTAAATATGAATCGATGTCCATTACTAACTTTGGTCTCGATGGGCCCGATCACATCCATTCCCCACATTGAGAAGGGCCATGGCGAACTCATATTGTGGAGTTCCCTTGGAGGGGCGTGGATAGCATTCCCATGAATTTGGCATTGATAGCACCTCTTGAAGTGATCATCATGTTCTGAGGATCTTCTTAACAAGTAGGGGTCTGCTCATGTGTGGGCCACATACTCCACCATGGATCTCATCCATGATCCTCTGAGCTTGATCTTTGTCCAGACATCTAAGGAGACCTAATCCTGCATATCTCTTGTAGAGTGCATTTTCGCTCATGTAAAATTTCATAGCAAGTCGATGGATCTGCCTCTTTTAAGTTAGGCTCACCTCAGCAAGTGTAGATCCATCTCGCAGATACTCCTTGATATGTTGATACCAAGGGTTTTGGATGGGAGGTAGCTCTTTTAAGTTAGGCTCACCTCAGCAGGTGTAGATCCATCTAGCAGATACTCCTTGATATGTTGATACCAAGGGTTCTGGATTGGAGGTAGCTCATCAGATACTTCTCCAACATAGTTCCCATAAGCTGGGGCCTTTTGCAGGGCAAATATGATGCTTGGCATGTTTTCCTTGTCAGGTATGTGAACCAAGGAGGCCAGCGTTGCTAATGCATCCACAAAATCATTCCTATTATGAGGAATGTGTAGAAATGAGATTTCTTCGAACTCCAAAGCCATCTGTAGAACTTGTCGATGGTAAGGCAGCAAATGTAATTCTTTGGTTTGATAGATTCTTATGGATTGTTTAATTACCAACTCTGAATCCCCAAAGATAGTTAACCACCCGATGCCCATTGAACGAGAAAGTTTTAGCCCCATGATACAGCCTTAATACTCAAATTGTGTTGTTGGTAATGTGACAAACCGCAATTTGATCGCAATGGGATCTCGCTCCCTCGTCTTAGGATACTAGAACTACTCCAAATTTCCGACCTTTCTATGTTAATGACTCCATCGAAATACATTTTCCATGTGTGGCATGCATCGTCTTCGATGGTGTTCTTTGAACTACCATTACCCCTTCATCAGGGAAATATATTTCCAAGGGTTTGTAATCCCCTGCAGGTGCGGCGACCAGTTGATCCGCAATTCCTTGACCTTTGACAAACTTTTGCATCACGTAGACGATGTCAAATTATTGTAGGATCAACTGCCATCTGGACAGCTGACAATTCAGTATGGGCTTACTGAACACATACTTGAGAGGATCCATGCGGAATATGAGATGGGTTGTGTGACTATGGAGGTAATGTTGTAACCTCATGGAAGCCCATGCTAAAGCACAACCAGTCTTCTCAATTAGAGTGTACTTGTGTTCACTGCTGCTGAATCTTTTGCTGAGGTAATAGATAGCTCATTCTTGGCCTCTATCATCTTTTTGCCCCAACATGCAGCCCATAGCATTGTCATTAATGGATAGGTACATGAACATGGGAACATCATCCCTGGGAGGTACCAAAATATGAGCGTTAACCAGCTGCTCTTTAATTTTAAGGAAGTCTTTCTAACACGCATCGTTCCATTTAATGGAGGAGTTCTTCCTTAACAATTTGAAAAATGGGCTCACAGATTGTTGTGAGTTGAGAGATAAACCTACTAATGAAGTTGATTCTTCCTAAAAATCCATGTATTTCCTTCGGTGTTTGTGGAATGGGCATTTCCTTGATGGCCTGGATTTTGGTGGGATCCAGTTCAATCCCTTTGTGGCTGACTAGGAAACCTAGCAACTTGCCTGATTTAACGCCAAGGGCGCACTTGGCTGGATTCAACTTCAAGTTGTACTTACGCAACCTATTGAAGAAGTTTTTGAGATGGTCTAAGTGGTATTCTTCCCTTCGGGACTTGACAATGATGTCATCCACATAGATCTCTATCTCTTTATGCATTAAATCATGGAAAAGAGCCATCATAGCTCGCTGATAGGTTGCCCCAGCATTTATGAGTCCGAATGACAACCGTCTATAGTAGAAGGTTCCCCAAGGTGTGTTGAAAGCATTTTTCTCATGGTCCTCCTCAGCGACCATAATCTGATGATACCCCGCAAAGCAATCCGCAAAGGAGTACATGCCATATTGAGCAGTATTGTCAATAAGAATGTGGATAAAGGGAATGGGAAAGCTATCTTTTAGGCATGCTTTGTTCAGATCTCGGTAATCCACGCAAACTCGCACCTTTCCTCCTGGTTTAGGCATGGGAATAATGTTGGATACCCATTCCAGATATGTGGACATCATGTTAATGCCAGCTTGAAATTGTTTCATAATTTCTTCTTTCACCTTTAAACTCCACTCAGGTTTCAATCGCCTGAGCTTCTGTCTGACTAGCTTAAATCCCTCTTTAAAGGGAAGACGATGAAGGATAATATCAGTGGACAAACCCACCATGTCTTCATGAGACCACGCAAACACATCCTGGAATTAGTTTAATAGCGCAACCATGTCATTCCGTTGGTTTGGGTTTGGTCTGAACCAATCTGGATTAGCTTAGGGCTTTCTAAGGTTCCAAGATTGAAAGGAATGGTTTGATCAAGATTAGGTTTAGGTTTAGGCTTGTCTTCGACCCATTCCTTAATCTCTTGAGGTGTCTCAATGTCCTCCTGGATTTCCATCTAGTCTGAGTCCAACTTTTCATCAAAGTTACAGTCCTTGTAGAGAAAAGGCACCTCGTCAGCAAGTACAGGCACATCAAAATTCAGAGTCCTGAAACAAAATATGCTTTCACTTAATATATAAAACTGTTTAATCATACAAAAGTGTTAGCATGTCTTGATAAAATAAATTGCTAATCTTTATGTCATGAAAAGTAAGCAATTAAAGTTATCTACAGGGCAGAGGGATTTCTGCCCATTTTACCCTCACCGACCAATGCATGGAATGCTGCTATAATTGTTGAGGATAAAGTCCTGATGGACTGCAGTGATGGAGGGGTTGTCATCGGCCTCCTTTTCCTAAATGATGACCATAAGGGGTATTATTTATTTCATATTCTGAAGAGATATTATTTTTCGTATGAATATGAATATTATTTTCGTTCAATATTTGTAAGTAATATCATGTTCGTTCAATATTCGTAGGAATATTATTTTCGTTCAACAGTCGTAAGGGATATTATTTATTTCATGTTCTTAGGAGATATTATTTTCTTTCAATACTCGTAAGGGTTGTTATTCCATTCTTTATTATTCTGTTGGAATAACCTGTCTACGCGGACTACCGCATGCATGGTGAAATTCTTCTGTTATTCCATTCTTTATTATTCAGTTGGAATAACCTGTCTACGTGGACTACCGCATGCATGGTGAAATTCTTCTGTTATTCCATTCTTTATTATTCTGTTGGAATAACCTGTCAACGCGGACTACCGTATGCATGGTGAATGACCATTCGTATTCATTCTTTATTAAATTGTGGAAATGATATGTCTACATGGATTACCGCATTGCGGATGAAAATCTATTTGTAGTTTCGTATATTCTATTTGAAATTTAAATAGATACACTTAGAAGGGGGGTTGAATAAGTGTAGGCACAAACTATGTCCAACTTTTGATTAATTAAAAAAATTCCTTTGGATATTTAATGCAGCAAGCTGGATTCTATATATTTGTAAGTTCACATATGAAAACAAGATATTGTATCACTTTCCAAAAATATAATTCTGAGTCTTAATGTTTTCTAAAGTTGATTATGATAAACCAATTTACTGAATTAGTTAACTGATATGAATGGATATAGAATGCAGGCTGTTGGATAGTTAGCAGAATAATAAAGCTCAAAATGTAATCACATAAACACCAGAATTTTTACGTGGTTCAACTACTACCCTCTAGAATAGTAGCCTAATCCACGTCCAATACCAACTGGTATTGGAGACTCACTTTTAGTAAACTTTTCCAATTACAATACAAGTTCTAACAATTTGAACACCTTTGTTCCCTGTGCACCTATGCACTCTTAAGCACCTATGCTTTCTTCAAACTTGATTGTAATGATGCAGTAACCCAAACTGGATTACACTTTTGAAAATATTGATTAGTATAAGAAAAGATAACATACACAATAGAGGTCTAATGATCAAGCAATATATATCACTTACCAATGCAAGGCTCTATTATGTAATGATATGCAATGAAAGTATTACCAGAATATTTTCTACACAACTGCCTTAGTCGAAGCTCCTTCTTTGTGCACTCGATAATAATCAGGAAGAAAAATAGTTCCATAGCTAGTATGCTATATAATCTCAGTATGTGTTTTTCTTATTTTGATTTATTAATGAACTCAATTTATATAGGCTACTCAAGAGTATTACCGTTGCTAAGACTTACTACTGTTGTGACGCCCCCAAAATAGGTATACATCACCTATTCTGAGTCATCAAATACATGGTACACGATACAAATAAAAACTTAATTATACAACTGTCGTGTAAAATACGACAAAACATATGATGTGAGTTTTAATACAAATATTGTCATCTAGACAATATCCACACTCAAAATAAGTCCTCAATACATTTATTAACACACTATTTTATAGAATAGTGAGGACTACTAATGCTATCATCTGGACCGTCACTCCGTTCCCCGACTAGTTTCGGCTACGTTCTCATTTCCTGAAGAGGAAAATGAAAGCAAAATGGTGAACTCAACTAGCCCAGTAAGAAATATTATGACTAAGATAATACTCTTGAGGACAATCATAGAAGATAATACTCTTGACTAAGATAAAATACGACAACACATACTGTGAGTTCAAATACAATATTGTCTTCTAGAAAATTTCCATACCCAAATAAAGTCCTCATTACAATTATTGATGCACTATTCTACAAAATAGTGAGGACTACTAAAACAACTATCTTGAATCATCACTCCATACCCCGGCTAGTCCCTTCTAAATTCTCACCTCCTGAGAAGAAAAATGGAACAAAAAGGAAAAGGGTGAGCTCAACTAGCCCAGTAAAGAATATTATGACTAAGATAATATAAAACAAATTATCCTTAGTCTTCAATAGGGAAAAATCTGATAGAATACAATAGACAACAAGTTTTAGATCAACAACTGCAGCGGAAACAACAATTCATTAGAAGAGTTAAGTAGAGAATGAAATCTACTATCATCTATGAATTTAAAAGTCCATCATTAATATTTTATCCCTGTAACATCAATCAATATACATCTTACATCAAATATTCATCTTTGCACTATGGGCCAAAGATATTCATTTGTATCACCAATTGGTCATGTTCATCTCAACACCTGTTCATCTTTGCACTACGGGCCAAAGATATTCATCAGGTAATCATTCATCTTTGCACTAGAGGCCAAAGATATTCATCAAGTGTCACCATTAAGGACTGAGGATGATGGAAAAACATTTTAGAGAACGAATCCAATAAGACAGAAGAACAAATATTACGGATTCGTATTTTGATTTATCCAAATTCAATAATACTCCATAATAACCAAGTGTGAAGTAGAATAAAGATCAAAACATGGATACAATCAAGGATAGTAACCATAAAAGACATCTAGGACGAAAAAGAGAAAATTTTATTTTTCGGTGAATAGTGCCGTATTCGTGAATAGTGCTATATATGTGAATAGTGCCGTATACGTGAATAGTAACCCCGACACAAAAGTTCCAAATTTGATTAAAAATTTCAAACCAATATTTCGGCATAATGATATTGAAGAAAATAATATCATTTAAGAAGAAAATAACATCCCTTACCTCAAAGAAATAGTACTTCGGAATGAAATGTCGGATATGATGCTGAATGAAACTTGTACTAAATAGCAACTCTCAAAGTATCTAAATACTCACAAAATACGCTCGATAATATAGAGAGAGAAAAAGAGAAAGCTTATGTTTCTGGTGTGATTTTCAATTCTAACTTAGCCCTCTATTTATAAGAAAATGTTAGCCTGCAAGAAGGCATTTGACCTGCTACCCGATGGCTTTACCTGCTACTATTGCCACCCACCACATTTAAAATAAAATTCAGCACATTTTTTCACCAACCACAAGTGGGGCCCACTCAATTCTAGAATTTTCCACCAAAATCAATTATAACCCTAATTTCCGAATCAGACACCTCTTAAATTTTATAACAAATCATTCGTTCATTTTTAACGGTTCAAAATTTGTGGACATATACTCAACTTATATATGTATAACATATCCAAAATCACAACGATCCAATGGTCGGATTAAAAATTATAACTCACGCAATATATCATAAAAATACTGATTTGATTTTTAATACCTCCATTCCGACAAAAATACTGATAAAACACCTCAACATTAAATCCTTCAATTATAACCACATAAAATAAATAAATCCATCATTTATATCCAAATCAAATAAATATTTTCTTATCATATAATCAATAATTAATTATTCACAAATAATATTGCAGAATCACAATTATGACAATCAGGCCGTTCCCAGGAAAGAGGGGGCTTTCCAATAAGAATTTCTCCTTACTGGCGCGCAATTAGGTGACCAAACCTCTCCTTAGACAGAACTTTCTAGACATTGCCAATAATGTTATCTAATAATATTATTCAAATAATATGAATTATTGATCCGATAATGGGAAATACTGTGCCGTGACAATTATTAAAACAACAATAATATAAAATATCAACGCAGCAATTATTGAATCAATAAAGTAAAATATTGAAAAGTAATTACTGTAACAATTATTGAGTAGTGCCTTCTTATGTAAGAATCAATAATTCAAAAATATTGTGCAATACTGGTAATAAGCTATCACAAGAACCACGCCGACATCTTGTATTTTAACCACCGGGTATTCCAACAGTGTTAACGGTAACAACTACGCCATTATTTATAAAAACTTAAACTTTTTGTTTTCTTCATCCGATAGTTATTCTGTTATGAGGCCCACGAATGGCTGCGCCGTCGTATGAATATTCCCCGACCACAAGAATATTCCATGACCAAACGAATATTCCCCGACAAAAAATGAATATTTTATAACCACTTGCTTATTTTGTAAAATTTGCACATTTCACCCATAACCAAAGTATTATATCAAATTAACTCATTTTTATTTCAAGATAATAAATAGAGAAAATTTAATTTTTATTCATAATAAGATGGGATCTTCCAACGTCCCCTCCTTATGAAATTTCATCCTCGAAATTGACGTACGTACTTGGTGTTTCGAAAAGGTGAGGGTACCTCGCTTTCATTTCCGATTCCAACTCCCAGGTCATTTCTTCAATAGCATGGTTCCTCCACAAGACCTTAACTTGTGGTATAACCTTGGTGCGCAGGACATGCTCTTTCCTATCCAAGATCTTAACAGGTACCTCCTCGTAAGTTAAATCTTCGGCTATCTCGTCTAGTTCTAACTCAATAATGTGGTTTGGATCTTTCACATATTTATGAAGCATAGATATGTGAAAAATATTATGAACACGAGACATGCTTGGAGGTAACGCGAGTCTATAGGCCACATTTCCTACTCGGTCAAGAATCTGAAATTGACCAATAAATCGTGGATTGGGCTTTCCTCTCTTCCCGAATCTTGTAACTCCCTTCCATGGAGCAATACATAACAGTACATGATCTCCAATATTAAAATCCACGTCCTTTCGATGAAAATTAGCATAACTCTTTTGTCGATCTTATGAGGTCTTTATACGTTGCCGGATCATTTGAATCTTTTCTGTAGTCATGCGTACTAATTCTGGTCCCAACAACGTTGCTTCTCCCACCTCGTCCCAGCATACTGGAGAATAACACTTTCGTCCATATAACGCCTCAAATGGAGTCATTCATATACTTGCTTGATAACTGTTGTTGTAGGAGAATTCTACCAGTGGCAAGTACTTATCCCAACTTCCTTTAAAATCTAGGATACAGAGTCTTAATAGATCTTCAAGGGTTTAAATAGTCCTTTCTGATTGCCCGTCCGTTTGAGGATGGTATGCCGAACTGAATCATAAATCTGTGCCCATAGCTTTCTGCAAGCTAACCCAAAATCGTGAAGTGAATCTTGGGTCATGATCTGAAACTATGGATACTGGCATGCCATGCAATCTCACAATCTTATTCACATATATATGAGCAAGACGTTCAAGGGAATAAGTCTCACGTATAGGCAAGAAATGAGCAGACTTGGTTAATCTATCAATAATAACCCAAATCGCATCTATACCTTGAGAAACCTTGGGAAGACCCGTAACGAAATCCATAGTAATGTGTTCCCACTTCCATTTTGGAATCTCAAGTGGTTGCAATGGACCCTTTACCTAGTTCAGCGGGGACGGTGACTCAAAAGACTGTCCCAGAAAAGTCAAAGTCAACGGTTCCTGGAAGAGCGTTTGTCGTGATCGGTCAAAATGCGAGGAACCCGAACGAGTTTAGCACGGGTTAGTTAATTATAATTCTTGCGAAGTTTATACCTTACTAGATACCGATTCTACCCGTTCTTTTATCTCTCTTACTTGCGCTCAACGTTTGAACTTGATTACGGAGAAATTAGACTTTGACCTATTTATGGAGACTCCATTAGGAGAAACTTTCATTACATTCGTTGTTTAGAAATGTTGTTTGATCCAAGTTGGCATCATCACATTACCTGTTAATCTTATCTCTTTAAAGATACTTGCTTTTGATGTGATTTTAGGGATTGATTGGTTAACTACTCATCATGCCAAAATTGATTGCTTTCGTAAGGTTGTTAGTTTTCATATTCCTAAGCAACCTGATATTCGAATTCAAGCAATCAAACCATTGAAGTCAAACATTTTCATATCAAGCCATGAAGTCATTCGTTTATTGAAAAATGGATGTCAAGTTTTCTTAGATCATGTCATGGACTTGAACAAAAATGTGTCAGATTTGAATGATATTTCTATTGTTAGTAAATTTCCTAATGTATTTCCTGAAGAATTTCTTGGCTTACTCCCAAAGCGTGATATTGAATTTGTATCGACTTTAAATCCGGTACAAAACCCATTTCTAAAATCTCATATCGAATGATTCCTATTGAACTTCAGGAGTTAACAACCCAACTATAGAATTTGGTACCTGAGCCTTTATCTGGTGACTTCCTTTGTGGATTACACCGAAGCCAGACTCTCCGTAGGGGGCACCATATTTGTGCGATAGTAACTGATAGGTGTCATTGTAACGTGCTATCCAAGGTTGGGATATGAATCATAGTTGAGAACAACCTAAGTCGGTAATCGAAATACGTAACTTTCTAGGCTTAGTTGGTTATTATCGGAGATTCGTTGAAGGATATTCTCGAATCGCTATTTCATTAACGCAGCTGACTCGTAGAGATACAAAATTCGAATCGAGAAAGGAATGTAGGAAGAGCTTCGAAGAACTTAAGAAGAGACTCATTTCGGCACATGTTCTGACCATACCGTCTTGGAAAAGCGAACGTGGTAGCTGACGTGTTGAGTAGAAGATCATATACGAGTACGAGTATGATATTTTCAAAGACTCATTTCGTATAACTTACAAATAATAGAGATGGAGATGAAAACTCTAGGTACCCACGTGATGATATACGAGTATAATCGACTTTAATCGATAAAGTTAAAGCTGTTCAAGCTACACACAGGAGTTGATGAATTTGAAGAAGGAGGTACAAGAAGTTGTTATTTCAAAAGCGAGAATCGGTGAAGTGAGGAAAGCTCAAACCTTCGATTTATTAATCAATTTGAAATTCTCGATCGAATAGGAACTGTGGCCTATAGACTCGTTTTACCGCCAAGTATGACGCGTGTTCATAACGTTTTTCACGTATCGATGTTATGTAAATATGTGGACGACCCGAACCACGTCATTGAGTTAGAACCGGGCGAGATAGCCGAAGACTTAACGTACAAGGAGGTACCTGTCAAGATCTTGGATAGGAAAGAACATGTCCTATGTACCGAGGTTATACCACAAGTTAAAGTTTTGTGGAGAAACCATGCTATTGGGAGGTTGTAAGACCCCGAATTTTTTTATAAATAAAATGGAATTTCCTTTATTTATTATTTTGAAATAGTAAGGGTTGATTTGATTAATGTGGTTAGTTATGGGTAAAATGCGCAAATTTTACAAAATAAGCAAGTGGTTATAAAATATTCATTATTGTCGGGGAATATTCATTTGGTCGTGGAATATTAAATATCGTCAGAGGAATATTCATAATGACGGCAGCAGACCATGTGTGGGCCCCATAACGGAAAGCGATTGGAGGAAGAAAATGACAAATATAAGTTGTTTAAAAATAACGGCGTAGTTGTTACCGTTTACACTGTTGGAATACTCGGTGGTTAAAACACACGATACGCTGGCGTTCTTTACAAGATACACTTTACCAGTATTGCACCAATTATTGACTCTTACGTAAGAAGGCACTACTCAATAATGGTTACACGAATTACTTTGTCAATATTTTATTGGTTCAATAATTGTTGTGTTGATATTTCGTATTATTGTTGTTTTAATAATTATCACCGCACGATTTTTTCTATTATCGAGCAATAATTCATATTATCCTAATAATATTATTAGATAACATTATTGGCAATGTCTAGAAAGTTCTCATCTAAGGAGAGGTTTGGTCACCTAATTGCTACCAATGAGAGAAAATTCTTATTGAAAGCCCCTCTTTCCTGAGGACTCTGGTTGTCAATATTGTGATTCTCATAATATTATTTGTGAATAATTAATTATTGATTCATATGGTGAGGAAAATATTTATTTTATGTGGATATAGATGGAGAAAATTTTTAATGTGACAATTGTTGAAAATTGAAATTTTATCTTTTCTGATAAAATAATTCATTTAAATATATATATTATTATATTTTAATAATATAATAATGATGATATTTTTACAACGAATGTGGGATATATGAGTATACGAGGAGGAAAAGTATTTTTGTTGGATTAAATGTTTAACACATGTTTTGTGTGTTGGTGGACCCATTTCTTAACCGAAAATTGATTATAGACTGTAAAATTGCCCGTTTGTGGATGTTGGTCAATTTCTGTTTGGAATTTGGAAACACTTTCTTCTGCAAAGTTGTAGAGAATTGAATTTCCTATAAAAACTCGCAAGATTCGAATTTTCTGATAAAAGGCTATTTATTGTGAATTATTGAAGTTAGGAGTTCAAAATAATTGATTTTTGGAAGTTTTAATTTTATTTTGAAGAGAAACGTTTTTGCCATTTGAGAGGCACATGTTAAGGATGGAAATCAGCTGAGTTCAGATATCTAGACCAAAAGTGTGGGCTAAGGAATTTTGTTTATAAATAATATTATTATATTCAATTTTCTACTTTGGTGTTCTAAGCATTTTCCTATAAATAGGGAGCTTAGGTTAGAATTGAAAATCACACCAGAAACTGAAGTTTTCTCTCTATTTCTCTCTCGATATTTTGAGCGTATTCTTGTGAGTATACTTTGAGTGTTGATATACGGTGCAAGTTCAAGTCATATATCATATCCTGTTTCAACTAGAAGTACTGTCTTTCGAGGTAAGGGATATTATTTTTTTTTGTGATGATATTATTTCTTCAATATCATTATGTTGAAATATTGATCCAAAGCTTTTATCAAATTTGGAACTTTTTCATGTCGGGGTTACTATTCATGAGTTACTATTTATGAGTTACTATTCACGAGTACTATTCACGAAGCGTGAAGATGTTTTTTGTGAAATTTCTATCTTTTGGTGTCGGAGTTACTATTCACGTATACGGCACTATTCACGTATACGGCACTATTCACCGAAAAATGAAAATTTTTCTTTTTGTCCGAGATGTCTATTTTGGCTACTATCTTTGATTGTATCCATGTTTTGATCGTTATTTTTGAGTTCTGCTTCAAAATCGTTTATTATGAAGTATTATCGATCTTGGATAAACTGTTAAACGAATCCCTAATATTTGTCCTTCTATCTCACTGGATTCGTTCTTAAAAATGTTTTTCATCATCCTCGGTCCTTAATGGTGATATTTGATGAATATCTTTGGCTTTAGTAGTCAAAATGATGAACGATTAATCGATGAATATCTTTGGCTGTAGTGCAAATATGAACAGGTGTTGAGATGAACATGACCAACTGGTGATACAAATGAATATCTTTGGCCTGTAGTGCAAAGATGATTAAAGGTGTATATTGATTGTTGTTACAGAGATGAAATATTGATGATGGACTTTTAAATCTTAAAAGACAGTAGAATTCATTCTCTACGTGACTCTTCTAATGGATTGTTGTTTCCGCTGCATTTGTTGATCTAAAACTTGTTGTCTATTGTATTCTATTAGATTTTTCCCTGTTGAAGACTAACGATAATTTGTTGTATATTATCTTAGTCATAATAATATTCTTCTTGGGCTAGTTGAGCTCATCCTTTTCCTTGTTGTTCCATTTTCTTCTCAGGAGGTGAGAACATAGCAGGATCGAGTCGGGGTATGGAATGAAGGTTCTAGAGAGAGTTGTTTAGTAGTCCTCACCATTTTTGTAAAATAATGTATCAATAATTATGATGGGGATTTATTTGCGTGTGGATATTGTCTAGACGGCAATATCTGTATTTAAACTCACAGTATGTATTGTCGTATTTCACACGACATTTGTATTATTGAAGTTGTAGTTATTTCTGTACCATGTATTTGGCGACTCAGAATGGGTTGGGTGGAATGCGCCTATTTTGGGGGCGTCACAGTTGGTATCAGAGCTTAGGGATATGATCTCTGGCGGAGATCGGGGAATAGAACTAGGAGGGGAGAGATGAGTAAATCCTTCGCTAGTGTGTCCTACCTAAGCTTATTAGTTGGTCAGTATATAGGGATATTATGTGATATATTGATTTCCTTAATTAACCCCTTTTTTATGATAGTATTTGAAAATGTCGACTGAGAATATTAACAGTGGATTAAATGAGACCGTGGAGACGCCTGTACTCATCAACGAGGAGAACGTGCAACAGGTTGGCAATGTTCCTCCTATGAACAACACCACGGAGCAGATGATGAACGAGGGGATGTTTAGAAGTTTTTTGCAGTTCATGCAAAATCAGACGAGGGAGACTCGTGTTCAAAACATAGGAGGAAATGATAGAAATTCATGGGTTGTCACAGCCAAGCATTTCAAAGAGTTGGGACCACCAGAATTTAAAGGAAAGCCTGATCCGATCATGGCGGAGACGTGGGTCAAGCAAATTACTAAGATATTCGATGTCTTGGGATGCACGGAGGAACAGAAGGTTCCATTCGCCACCTTTATGTTCCGTGGGCGAAGCGGACTCACCGTGGGAGTCTGTGAAGCGTACCCATCCAGCCGCGCTCAGCATGTCTTGGGAGACGTTTCAGAAACTATTTAATGACAAATACTTTCCTGAAAGTGTTCGTCATATGAAGGAAGTGGAGTTTATTAGACTGGAGCAGAACAACATGACGGTTTCTCAGTACGAGGCGAAGTTTGCGGAGTTGTCCAGGTTTGCACCTCATTTGGTGGAAAATGAGGAACGAATGACGCGTATGTTTCTGAGGGGTCTAAAACCCGAGATTCGACAATATCTTATCTCTCATAAATTTTCTTTATATTCAGATGTTGTAAACAGGGCTCAATTATTAGAGCGTGATAACGAGTATGTTCAACCGAGGGACTACAACCAGGGTCATATCGGTGACAGTAGTCATCAGAACGATGAAAACCAGCGAGGAGGAAAGAATACGGACAAAGGCGGTAACCACTCGGGTGGTATAACGTGGCCATAATAATAGGAGAGGTGACTCAAGTGGACATTTCAAGAAGAGAAGGTTCAACAACGACCATGTGAAGACGTTAGCGCCAAAGAAGAATCGGTTCCAAGGGAGGAGCGACCACCACCCCATTATCTGCTACAAATGCGGGAAAGAAGGACATATCAGTCCAAACTGCCCACAACAGTTCCAGGTATGCTATAATTGTGAAAAGGAAGGACATATCGCTCGAGATTGCACGATAGCGAAACCTAGTTCAGCGGGGACGGTGACTCAAAAGACTGTCCCAGAAAAGTCAAAGTCAACGGTTCTTGGAAGAGCGTTTGTCGTGACCGGTCAAAATGCGAGGAACCCGAATGAGTTTAGCACGGGTTAGTTAATTATAATTCTTGCGAAGTTTATACCTTACTAGATATCGGTTCTACCCGTTCTTTTATCTCTCTTGCTTGCGCTCAACGTTTGAACTTGATTACGGAGAAATTAGACTTTGACCTATTTATGGAGACTCCGTTAGGAGAAACTTTCATTACATCCGTTGTTTAGAAATGTTGTTTGATCCAAGTTGGCATCATCACATTACCTGTTAATCTTATCTCTTTAAAGATACTTGCTTTTGATGTGATTTTAGGGATTGATTGGTTGACTACTCATCATGCTAAAATTGATTGCTTTCGTAAGGTTGTTAGTTTTCATATTCCTAAGCAACCTGATATTCGAATTCAAGCAATCAAACCATTGAAGTCAAACATTTTCATATCAAGCCATGAAGTCATTCGTTTATTGAAAAATGGATGTCAAGTTTTCTTAGCTCATGTCATGGACTTGAACAAAAATGTGTCAGATTTGAATGATATTTCTATTGTTAGTAAATTTCCTAATGTATTTCCTGAAGAATTTCTTGGCTTACTCCCAAAGCGTGATATTGAATTTGTATCGACTTTAAATCCGTACAAAACCCATTTCTAAAATCTCATATCGAATGATTCCTATTGAACTTGTGAGTTAACAACCCAACTATAGAATTTGGTACTGAGCCTTTATCCGGTGACTTCCTTTGTGGATTACACCGCCGGACTCTCGTAGGGGACACCATATTTGTGCGATAATGGCGATAGGTGTCATTGTAACGTCTTATCCAAGGTTGGGATATGAGTCATAGTTGAGAACAACCTAAGTCGGTAATCGAAAATACGTAACTTTCTAGGCTTAGTTGGTTATTATCGGAGATTCGTTGAAGGATATTCTCGAATCGCTATTCCATTAACGCAGCTGACTCGTAGAGATACAAAATTCGAATAGAGAAAGGAATGTGGGAAGAGCTTCGAAGAACTTAAGAAGAGACTCATTTCGGCACATGTTCTGACCATACCGTCTTGGAAAAGCGAATGTGGTAGCTGACGTGTTGAGTAGAAGATCATATACGAGTACGAGTATGATATTTTCAAAGACTCATTTCGTATAACTTAAAAATAATAGAGATGGAGATGAAAACTCTAGGTACCCACGTGATGATATACTGAGTATAATCGACTTTAATCGATAAAGTTAAAGTCGCTCAAGCTACACAATCGGAGTTGATGAATTTGAAGAAGGAGGTACAAGAAGTTGTTATTTCAAAAGCGAGAATCAGTGAAGTGAGGAAAGCTCAAACCTTCGATGTATTAATCAATTTGAAATTCTCGATCGAATAGGAACTGTGGCCTATAGACTCGTTTTACCGCCAAGTATGACGCGTGTTCATAACGTTTTTCACGTATCGATGTTATGTAAATATGTGGACGACCCGAACCACGTCATTGAGTTAGAACCGGGCGAGATAGCCGAAGACTTAACGTACGAGGAGGTACCTGTCAAGATCTTGGATAGGAAAGAACATGTCCTATGTACCGAGGTTATACCACAAGTTAAAGTTTTGTGGAGAAACCATGCTATTGAAGAAATGACCTGGGAGTTGGAAATGGAAATGAAAGCGAGGTATCCTCAAATTTTCGAAACACTAGGTACGTACGTCAATTTCGAGGATGAAATTTCATAAGGAGGGGAGGTTGTAAGACCCCGAATTTTTTTATAAATAAAATGGAATTTCCTTTATTTATTATTTTGAAATAGTAAGGATTGATTTGATTAATGTGGTTAGTTATGGGTAAAATGCGCAAATTTTACAAAATAAGCAAGTAGTTATAAAATATTCATTATTGTCGGGGAATATTCATTTGGTTGTGGAATATTCGATGCTTGTGGGGAATATTCGCAAATGCGACCAGCCGTAGCCCGTGTGTGGGGCCCCATAACGGAAAGCGATTGGAGGAAGAAAATGACAAATATAAGTTGTTTAAAAATAACTAGCGTAGTTGTTACAGCTTTACCTTTGTTGGAATACTCGGTGGTTAAAATACGATGTCTGGCGTTCTTTGCGACAAGAGCACTCGGTATTGCACCAATTATTGACTCTTACGTAAGAAGGCACTACTCAATAATGGTTACGATAATTCTCAAGATTTTTTATTGGTTCAATAATTGTTGTGTTGATATTTTGTATTATTGTTGTTTTAATAATTATCAACGCACGAAGATTTTCTATTATCGACAATAATTCATATTATCTAATAATATTATTAAATAACATTATTGGCAATGTCTAGAAAGTTACATCTAAGGAGAAGTTTGGTCACCTAATTGCCGCGCAAGAAAGGAGAAATTCTTATTGAAAGCCCCTCTTCCTAAGGCTGCACAGTTGTCAATATTGTGATTCTCAGTAATATTATTTGTGAATAATTAATTATTGATTCATATGGTGAGGAAAATATTTATTTTATGTGGATATAGATGGAGAAAATTTTTAATGTGACAATTGTTGAAAATTGAAATTTTATCTTTTACGATAAAATAATTCATTTAAATATATATATTATTATATTTTAATAATATAATAATGATGATATTTTTACAACGAATGTGGGATATATGAGTATCTGAGGAGGAAAAGTATTTTGTTGGATTAAATGTTTAACACATATTTTGTGTGTTGGTGGACCCATTTCTTAACCGAAAATTGATTATAGACTGTAAAATTGCCCGTTTGTGGATGTTGGTCAATTTTTGTTTGGAATTTGGAAACACTTTCTTCTGGAAAGTTGTAGAGAATTGAATTTCCTATAAAAACTTCATGAGATTCGTAGTATTATCGATAAAAGGACTATTTATTGTGAATTATTGAAGTTAGGAATTCAAATAATTGATTTTGGAAGTTTTAATTATTATTTTAAAGAAAAACGTTTTGGCCATTTGAGAGGCACATGTTAAGGATGGAAATCAAATTGAGTTCAGATGTCTAGACCAAAAGTGTGGGCTAAGGAATTTTGTTTATAAATAATATTATTATATTCAATTTTCTACTTTGGTGTTCTAAGCCTTTTCCTATAAATAGGGAGCTTAGGTTAGAATTGAAAATCACACCGAAAACCCAAGTTTTCTCTCTATTTCTCTCTCGATATTTTGAGCGTATTCTTGTGAGTATACTTTGAGTGTTGATATACGGTGCAAGTTCAAGTCATAGCCTATATCCGGTGTTTCAACTAGAAGTACTGTCTTTCGAGGTAAGGGATATTATTTTTTTTTGTGATGATATTATTTCTTCAATATCATTATGTTGAAATATTGATCCGAAGCTTTTATCAAATTTGGAACTTTTTCATGTCGGGGTTACTATTCATGAGTTACTATTCACGAGTACTATTCACGAAGCGTGAAGATGTTTTTTGTGAAATTTCTATCTTTTGGTGTCGGAGTTACTATTTACGTATACGGCACTATTCACGTATACGGCACTATTCACCGAAAAATGAAAATTTTTCTTTTTGTCCGAGATGTCTATTTTGGCTACTATCTTTGATTGTATCCATGTTTTGATCGTTATTTTTGAGTTCTGCTTCAAAATCGTTTATTATGAAGTATTATCGATCTTGGATAAACTGTTAAACGAATCCCTAATATTTGTCCTTCTATCTCACTGGATTCGTTCTTAAAAATGTTTTTCATCATCCTCGGTCCTTAATGGTGATATTTGATGAATATCTTTGGCCTGTAGTGCAAAGATGAACGATTAACTGATGAATATCTTTGGCCTGTAGTGCAAATATGAACAGGTGTTGAGATGAACATGACCAACTGGTGATACAAATGAATATCTTTGGCCTGTAGTGCAAAGATGATTAAAGGTGTATATTGATTGTTATTCTGAGAGATGAAATATTGATGATGGACTTTTAAATCTTAGAAGACAGTAGAATTCATTCTCTACGTGACTCTTCTAATGGATTGTTGTTTCCGCTGCATTTGTTGATCTAAAACTTGTTGTCTATTGTATTCTATTAGATTTTTCCCTGTTGAAGACTAACGATAATTTGTTGTATATTATCTTAGTCATAATATTCTTTACTGGGCTAGTTGAGCTCATCCTTTTCCTTGTTGTTCCATTTTCTTCTCAGGAGGTGAGAACATAGCAGGATCGAGTCGGGGTATGGAATGAAGGTTCTAGAGAGAGTTGTTTAGTAGTCCTCACCATTTTTGTAAAATAATGTATCAATAATTATGATGGGGATTTATTTGCGTGTGGATATTGTCTAGACGGCAATATCTGTATTTAAACTCACAGTATGTATTGTCGTATTTCACACGACATTTGTATTATTGAAGTTGTAGTTATTTCTGTACCATGTATTTGGCGACTCAGAATGGGTTGGGTGGAATGGGCCTATTTTGGGGGCGTCACATTAAACACCTCGAGATAAAATCCTCGATCTCTCTCTTCATATTATTCCACCAAAATGTATGTCGAAGATCATGATACATTTTGGTACTCCTAGGATGGATTGTAAATGGTGTGTTGTGTGCCTCCATCATGATTCTATGCTTCAAGTCAGAATCGTTAGGAACACAAAGTCTGGAGTTGACTCGAAGTATTCCTTCTTCATCGATTCACCTTACGGAATAGCACCTTCTTGTACTTTCTTCTTCATACGCGACGCCCCGTGTGTCCGTAGCTTGAAAGCGGCTTTAACTTTATCGATTAAAGTTGGTTCTACTCGTATGTTTGATATCATCACGTGGGTACTTGGAGCCTTTAACTCTATCTCCATCCTTTGCAAGTCATACAAAATGGGCCTTTGTGTTAACAACATTACACTCGTACCCGCATATGATCTTCTACTCAATGCGTCAGCTACAACGTTTGCTTTTCCAGGATGATATTGAATGTTATGGTCGTAATCCTTCAATACTTTCGAGCCAACGTCGTTCTTGCATGTTGAGTTCCTTTTGGGTGAAGAAATATTTGAGGCTTTTATGATCCGTATAAATCTCCACTTTCTCTCCATACAGGTAGTGTCTCCAGATTTTCAACGCAAAAATGACTGCTGCCAACTCCAGATCATGAGTAGGATAATTCCTCTCATATTCTTTGAGTTGACGTGAGGCATATGCTATGACTTTCCCATGTTGCATGAGAACACATCCTAACCCTTTGCCTGAAGCATCGCTGTAGATAACAAATCCATCCGAACCAGATGGTATTGTCAGAACAGGTGCCGAAATGAGTCTCCTCTTGAGATCTTGGAAACTCTTTTCGCATTCCTCGCTCTATATGAATTTTGCATCTTTTCGAGTTAGCTGAGTTAACGGAGTAGCGTTTTGAGAAAATCCTTCCACGAATCTCCGATAATAACCAGCTAAGCCCAAAAATCTACGCACTTCGGTCACCGACTTTGGTTGCTCCCAACTTTGTATTGCTTCAATCTTCATCGGGTCAACAGATAATCCATGTTTTGATACCACGTGCCCAAGGAATGCTACTTCCTTATGCCAGAACTCGCATTTCTTTAGCTTGGCATATAGCTTGTTGTCACGAAGTCTTTGAAGTACCAGCTTCAAATGGTGCTCATGATCTTCACGGCTTTTGGAATAGATGAGGATGTCATCAATAAAGACAACAACGAACTGATCCAAATATTCCTTGAATACATGGTTCATCATATCCATGTAAGTATCAAGTGCATTAGTCAATCCAAAAGATATGACTAAGAATTCATAATGACCGTACCGAGTTCTGAAGGCAGTCTTCGGAATATCCTCAGTTTTAATCTTCAGCTGATGATATCCAGAACAAAGATCGATCTTTGAAAAGTATTGTGCTCCTTGCAACTGGTCAAACAGGTCATCAATGCGAGGTAGCGGATACCTATTCTTGATGGTGACATGGTTTAATTCCCGGTAGTCAATACAAAGTCGCATACTCCCGTCTTTCTTCTTTACAAATAAAACAGGAGCACCCTAAGGAGATGTACTAGGACGAATGAAACCGATATCTAACAATTCCTATAGTTGGACTTTTAACTCCTGAAGTTCAATAGGAGCCATTTGATATGGGGTTTTAGAAATGGGCTTTGTACCCGGTTCAAGATCAATAAAGAATTCAACTTCTCGTTCTAGGGGTAGACCAGGAAGTTCTTCCGAAAATACGTCAGGAAATTCATTAACAACAGGAATATTATTCAAATCTGACGTGTTTTTGTTCAAGTCCATAATATGGGCTAAGAAAGCTTGACATTCGTTTTTCCATAAACGAATAGCTTTATGGCTTGATACGATAGTGACTGATTTTAGTGGTTTAGTTGCTTGTATTCTTATAACAGGTTGGTTAGGAATATGAAAATTAACAACCTTACGAAAATAATCAATTTTGGCATGATGAGTGGTTAACCAATCAATCCCTAAAATCACATCAAATGCAAGTATCTTTAAAGAAATAAGATCAACAGGTAATGTGATTGTGCCAACTTGGATCAAACAGGATTTATAAACTATAGATGTAATAAAGGTTTCACCCAACGGAGTTTCAACAGATAAGTTAAAGTCTAATTTCTCCGTAGTCAAGTTTAAACGTTGAGCACAAGCAGGAGAGATAAAAGAATGGGTAGAACTGGTATCTAGTAAGGTATAAACTTTGCAAGAGTTCAAGATTAGCTTACCCGGGATCACCTCGTTCGGGTTTCTCGTGTTCGGGCTTAATTTTCCCTTCTTGCCAAACCGAATTTTCCCCTTCCAGGGAGACACTTTTAGGAAAACATAACTACCGACATCGAATTCTGGATTTTGTCGATGTTGATCGGCATATTTCTTCTGTCTATCTTGTACAGCTATCAATCTTGCTCGAATCACTTTGATGATCTCGACGAACATTGTACCAATTACGGACCCAATAGTGACGTTCACCTACCTCATTGACAAAGATAACTTGAGTTCTCAGCATTTCTGTGATATAACGCTTCGTAAGTAAGGCATGCCAATACTCAGCGTGATAACTATTATTATAAGAAAATTCCACTAATGGTAGGTGGTCATCCCAATTTCCCTTGAAATCCATGATACATGCTCTAAGCATATCTTCTAGTGTTTGGATTGTTCTCTCACTCTGTCCGTCGGTTTGAGGATGGTACGCTGTGCTCATTCTTAGCTGTGTCCCCAAGCACTCTTGTAGTCTTTTCCAAAAATTAGATGTGAGACGTGGATCTACATGCGATATAATGGACACTTTGGTACCGTGTCTTGAAACAATTTCCTTCACGTCTGCTTTTTGCTAACCGATCTAGGGTAAATCGAATCTTGATTGGCAAAAAGTGTGCCGACTTCGTCAGTCAATCGACAATCACCCAAATGGCATAATAACCTTGTTGGGTTGTTGGAAGACCTACCACAAAATCCATTGTGATATGCTCCCATTTCCATTCTAGTATTTCCAACGGTTGTAATAATCCGCTTGGCCTTTGATGTTCAGCTTTGACTTTCTAACACGTGAAACATTTTGCCACGCATTCAGCCGCATCCTTCTTCATATTCGGCCACCAAAAATGATGTCTAAGATCCTGTTACATCTTTGTACTCCCAAGGTGAATCGAATAGCGTGAGTTGTGAGCTTCATTCAGAATTTCTTCTTTAACCTCTGGTACTGGCGGAACCCAAATTCTCCCTTCGAATCGAAGTAACCCTTCTGAATCGATTTTGAATTTGCTTTCCTCACTTTCAGATATCCTCTGTTTTATCTTTTCGTTGTCTCCATCCTGAAGTTGTGCATTTTTAACTTTATCCACCAACATTGAACTATTTCCCATCTGGAATAACTTTTCATCGGATTATGTCGGATATTTAATTTCCAACTCCATCTTAGCAATTTCGGACACTAGCTTCTCTTGAGTAGTTAACATCATTAACTTCTCCCGTCCCTTCCTACTTAAGGCATCAGCAACGACATTCGCCTTTCCAAGATGATAAAAAAAATCTCGCAGTCATAGTCTTTGATCAGCTCCAACCATCTTCTTTGTCTCATATTCAAATCTTTTTGTGTAAAGATATACTTCAGACTTTTATGGTCGGTATATATCTCACACCTCTCTCCATAAAGATAATGTCTCCAGATTTTCAGGGCAAACACCACTACCGCCAACTCTAAGTTATGAGTCGAATACCCTTTCTCATAATCTTTTAACTAACGTGATGCATACGCACTAACTCTGCCGTTCTGCATAAGCACACAGCCTAGTCCTTTATGCGATGCATCACTATATACCACAAAATTTCTTGTATCATCAGGTAATGACAACATAGGTGCTGAACTCAACCTATTCTTTAATTCTCGAAAACCTTCCTCACACTTCTTTGTCCAAACAAACTTAACCGCCTTCCTAGTTAAATTCGTCAACGGAGTCGCGATCTTGGAATAGTCCTAAATAAAACGCTTGTAGTAACCTACCAATCCTAAGAAACTCCTCACTTCTGATGGTGTCTTCGGCTGATCCTAGTTTATTACAGCTTCAACCTTTGATGGATCTACCAAAATTTCGTCCTTATCAATAACGTGCCCGAGAAACTGTACACGTTCCAACCAAAATTTACATTTTGAAAACTTATCGTACAACTTCTCTTTTCTCAACATCTCCAACGTCAATCTCAAATGTTCCACATGTTCCTCCTTGGTTTCGGAATATACCAATATATCATCAATAAACACCACCACAAATTTGTCTAAGAATGGTTTAAACACCTTGTTCATCAAGTCCATGAACGCTGCAGGTGCATTGGTTAAACCAAAAGACATAACCAGAAACTTGTAATGACCATACCGAGTTCTGAATGCTATTTTTGGTACATCCTCCGGCCTCACCTTCAACTGATGATAACCACTCCTCAAGTCTATCTTAGAGAAATACCCCGCTCCCTTCAACTGATCGAACAGGTCATCGATTATGGGTAATGGATACTTATTTTTAATTGTGACCTTATTCAATTCTCTATAATCAATGCAAAGCTGCATTGATCCATCTTTCTTCTTCATAAACAAGACCGGTGTTCCCCATAGCGAAACACTCAGCTGAATATACTTCTTATCGAGCAACTCTTGCAATTGCACCATCAACTCCTTCATCTCTACCGGGGCCATTCTATATGGTGCCTTAGATATCAGGGTCGTCCCTGGTAGTAAATCAATCACGAACTCGATTTATCGATCCAGCGGAAGACCCGATAAATCATTTGGAAATACATCTGCAAAATCTCTTATAATCGGTATCTCTTCTAACTTTGCACTTTTCTTCTGTGTATCGACTATGTAGGCTAAGTATCCTACACATCCTTGTCTCAACAACTTCTTGGCTTGCATCACCGCGTGAACAACTTGCTTGTCGAGGTGACTTCTCGCTAAAGAACACAACCTTTACAGAGTATAAGGTTAACACACTTCCTTTGGCAATCAATTATTGCTCCGTAATTGAATAACTAATCCATTCCCAGTATAACATCAAATTCAACAAGTCTTAATGGTATCAAATCCACCATCATCTCGTGACCCTTTATAACCACTCTACAATTCCTATATATAAATCTAACAAGAATCACTTCTCTATTCTCAATCTCAATGCTTAAGGGAAATTCTAATTCTTCCTGAGGCAAATCTAAGTTCTGAGCAAATTCATCGGATATAAATGAACAAGTAGCACCCAAATCAAACAGTACATAAGCATTAATACCATTAATCGAAATGATACCTGACACCACATTCTTGGATCATACAAACATCCTCATGCGGTCGAATTGAAAGTCCTCGCGGTAGGCTTGGTATTACGGTCCAAAGTGATAGTCAATGCACCACCACCGTTGTTGTTTCCCTTTCTGCCACTTGCGCTTCCCTCTGGCTTCTTAGGGCAGTCACGATCTATGTGATCCTTTGAACCGCAAGTAAAGCATGCTCCTTTCTTTGGACTAAAACAGTTCGGTGCAATGTGTCCCTCCTGACCACAGTTGAAACACACCCTCTTTCCCTTTAAATATACACCAGTATGGTTCTTCCCGCACGTTGCACAAGCTTCAAACTTTTTCTTCTGCTGATTTCCCTGCTGTGCTCCCGCAATCGAATTCTCGCTCCATTTCCTCTTCTGATTATTACTTCCAACGTTACTTCTACCCTCCTTATTCTCATTCTCATTCTTCCTCTTCTTCTGTTCTTGATTATACTTGGTCAAGGCATTGCTTCCACCTTCCACAATAATTGCCTTCTACTAATATACAAGAAATGTATTCAAATTTGGAACATTGAAACCTTGCTGTAAAGCCAGGGCTTCAATCCTTGTTCGAACCTTCTCGCTTTACGCTCGTCGGTGTTGACTTGGTATGTGGCAAACCTTGCCAACTCCTTAAACTTCGCAGCATATTCTGGCACCGTCATCGTTCCTTGCTTCAACTCCAGAAATTGCACTTCCAGTTGATTTCGAGAACTCGCTGGAAAGTACATTTCGAAAAACATTTCCTTAAATCTATCCCACGCTATCACTCCTTGTCTTCCATGAACCTTATTTGCCTGCCACCAGTAGCTAGCTTCAGACTTCAGCATGAACGTTGTGAACGCAGTCTTCTAATCCTCGCTAACTCTAGCAACGTCGAACACCTTCTCCATTTCCATGATCCAGGTTTGGGCTTCCACTGGATTCATAGACCCTTGAAACTCTGGCGGTCCAACCGCTTTAAATTCCTTGAAGGTCGTGACTTGAGCTTGCGGTTGATTCGCAAGTGCATCCGTCAACAGAGCTACCAATTGCTAAACTGGATTAGCGTTGGTCTCATTGTTATTATTAGTAGACCCCTCAGGAGGTGCTTGCTTACGTGGTTGTCTTCTTCTAGGAGGCATTTTCTGTTGAGATATATGCTTATTAGATCATCACTAAACTTCTTGTGTATTTGAAGTTTAACTTAAACATTCGAAGATTAAAGCTATAACACATAACATTTCAAATAAACTTTTATTCATTCATAATGTTTTTAAAACATATTAAAGTTAGCATATCTGCTATAAACATCCACTTTTCCTGAACTAGACAAGCTTCAGGATTACATACGCATACTATCCCTTTATTTATCTGAAAATAAATGATTCACAATTTATTTATTCACATAATTAACCACATATTATTATCACTCCTATTCTATCTAGGCATATTAAGACGTCGTGAGGCTTCTCGACGTTCCTCCTCCATGATACGATAAGCCGTTCTGCGATCCATCACGAACCAACCCGAATCTTCAAACTGAGGTGGATAATAATAGACTCGATCATGGGCCCTATCAATCGCCGAATTGAAAGCGTAATCCATCTCCTTCATCTTGGCTTTCTTCACTTTGACTTTAGCTTTAGCACGGTCTCCACATTGATTCGCCTTCATCCAAGCATCCTCTGCTCTTGCACGCTTAGCTGATTCCTCCTTGAAATCATCTTTCAATTTCTCCATGTCAGTCTTCATCTTCTCTTTTATTGCCAATAGGTCTTCATGCTGACCCTTGGTATGAACTAAGTCCCACTTCGTGTTTCCAAGTTTTGAGTCGAGTTCCTGAATCTCCGCATCCTTCTTCTCTATCGCAGCATGATGCATCTCGACCAACTCCTTCAGCTCCTCAACCTTGTCCTGTAACTCTATGTTACGGTCATACAGAGCATCATACATCTCGGCTAAGACGGAGTTTGGTGGAAACTCCTCAGGATCCTCTTCATCCTCTATCTCCTCAGAACTATCCTCCTCGGGATCGGTTACAGGCACATCCTCCTGGATCAACTGCTCCCGCACTATGTGAATATCCTGGGGTTCATCATCTATAGGTATCTGAGGTATCGCTTCCCTAGCTGGACTGGATCCTCCTTCGTTAGACATCCTGACAACAAAATATTTTAAGTTTTACTTAACATTTTTCGATACTCGCGAGTACATAAGTTATTAACACATAGCACATAATGTCCTTTTGTTGTTTAGCTTCAATGGATACCTTAATCCATTTCTTAAAACTCGATAAGAGTTAAACAGCTCTATATTTTCTATTTCCTTAAAGGTTACTTACTAAGGTTTTTCCCCACCTAAGGTTCATAACCTAAAGCTCTGATACCAACCTGTGACACCCCCAAATCCAGGTACTCCATTCCAACAGGATTTGGTGCTCACTATCCAAAACCATTACATCTATCTACCCATCATAAAGGATAAAGACATAATTAAAATAACTTAAACAATAATCTTTCCCATTAAAGGGTTACATCATCATTTTAAAAACAATCCCAGGTAATCTAACCTTAAAATTATTACATCAGTTTTCGGAATACATCATATATTAAAATAAGTCTTTAACATAAACATTTAAATAATTTCTCATAAGTCTTCAGCACTTGGACAATTTGCCCTTTCCTTTGCTAGCAGACGGCTCATCAACTTTCTCCATTTTAGCTGTACTGTTAATTGCAAGAGTGAGAAAACAAATGCTCACTGATATAGAAAGTAGCAATGATAGTAACATGAGAGTGAACAACGAAAGCTGAACAATAAGGAACTTGTTCTACAAATCAAAATAGAAAACAAGTTCGAACTTTAATTATCCGAGGGTCTTAAGACCATGAACTATGTCCCCGGTACTTAGGTATTATTACCCAACCTTAACAGTCATTTAGACTATACGGACCCTTCTTAACGTACATAGGGGGATCAGCCCTTGTACCATGTATTGTGCACAAACATCTAAACGTTACACGTACAAAATCCCCTATGTTAAGGTTGTTCGTCTCAGTTTGAATTTAGAATTTCCGCACTAAAGAAAGTTTAGTTTGGAACTAGCTTATCAGTGTCTCTAAAATTTTAGAACACTATTCAACTTCCATCAATAAGGGTTTAATACGAGAATGTATAACTGAACAATGCTATTAAAGTCAAAGATCGGATATCAACAATATATAATTGAATAACATGATATACATGCAAAATACTATATTCAAGGAATTAGAACAATCTCACTTGAGTTAATGTATTAGAACAATATATGCTTTGAATAATAGTTAGGAAAGTGAAACTCGCTCTATGTAACGAATTAGGTTACAAGAGCTTGTACAAACATATTCAAGATAGATTAGGCTTGCTCAATTTTAAGAACTTGTACAATAATAATATAGGAATGGAAACTTGAATTCAATATGAAAAGAATGAAATTAGAAAGCTTGCTTAATGTAAAGAGTTAAGGTTTAGGAACTTGCTCAATAATAACAAGGTAGAGTTAGAAAACTTGCCCTGATTGTAAGCTATAGAAATGTAAAATAATCTCCAATTACCCTACATACATCATTGAAATTGCAACCACAATTAGTTGTATAAATATTAGCTTTAGGATTTAAACCATCATTTAGGTTATAACCCTAACCTAGCACTTAACCACATAGGTTAATATACTTAACGAATCTGAAATCTCATTACAAGCCAACATAACCTAGCCGTTCATCTCTAACCTTTGAATACATCACATTTGGTTTCATTTTATAACTTATTTAAATAATTATTTCAAATCTTTACACTTTGCATTACAACACATTAAAATCTGTTATTATAGTTTCTATTATGCCTTAACATCATTAACATGCTTGCTTAGCTAACATAAGTCCATTATACATGACCTGCAAATAAGCAGACTTCATTGTCTCAGACCAGGGTATGGCGCAGTTGTGCCATACTTAAGTTTGGGACCCGTGCAATTGCTGCCATTTTTAACCTTAAGACCAGCCAAGAAGAATAAGTAATTTGACTGGTGCTCAATTAGTAGAACCAATGGCAGATGCGGTGTCTGCTTTTTCGACTATGGTGACTACAAGCAAATGTGCTGCCACACACCGATGTAAACAAATGCAAAGAACAAAGTGTTCCATTTTTAGCCCAACTAACACAAATTTAACCATCAAAACAGTGAAATTAGCACATCCAATTGATATAAAACTAACACATACATGTTTCTTCACACATTCATCAACTTAGAACAACTAAACATCAAATTATACTAATTTAATTCCTTAAATTTCATGTTTTCATATAAAAACTCAATTTTTGACACCTTTAGCGAATTCGATTACCACAAATTCGTTTCTTAACCAATTGACACTATTCCAACTACGCCGCTTTTGTTTCTTATCATACAAACATATTCTAGCTTCAATTTGCAAATTACAACACATATAGAACATCAAATTTCATACTTTCTAAAGCCATATCATATGAACATAAATACTGATATATATAATCTTCTACTACAACCCAATTCTCACGAATTTGATACTCAAACAACCCTCAAATATGATAATTAATAGTATATAACCCATATATACAAGTATATATATACCACTCTAACATAACTATAGTTTACAAGGAATATCTACTAAGAAATTAAAACATATAAATTAGAAACAATTATACCTTAAATCCTTGATTATTAAAGCAATTGATATAGAATGACTTCAATTCTTTCCCCTTCCACAACAAAGCCCACAATCCCTTAGCAACGCTCTCTGTGTTTTTCCCTTTTTCTCACAAACTTTCTGTTCTTAGCTTAGCCTTAGGCAAAGAAATAAGACGCGAAGGAAAACTTAACTAGCCTCTCCCACGTTCCCTTCCGTTAGAAAATAAAAAGTTTGCGTCAGTTGAATAAACCAAAGGCCACAAGGTCCTGTTTGGCTAACCAAAAACTCCCCAAACTAAATTATTTTAATAATATTTATATTATATAGTTTTCATGTCACACCATTAATTTAGTTAATTTAAATAACTTTAGTTTAGTTAATTTAAATAACTTATATAATAAAAATAAAAATCTTATTATCATTATACTTATAATTAATAAATAATTATATATCTAATTTACTTAATAAATTAGAAACATCAATTTATTTAATTTATTTATTTCCATTAAATTAAACAATTCATTTAGTTTAATTATTTCCTTAAATATTAAGCAATTGATTTAATTTAATTATTTTCTTAAATTAAATCCTTCAGATAAAATTATCATTACTCAATTTAAGTTACACTAATCAATTTAATTACTAAATTAACTCACCACAATTCATCAATTATTTATTTTCCTCAATAAATAAATTATTTAAAATATTTATTTAATTCCATGAATATTTAAATTAAATTACAAATTTCTCGATCGTTACATCCTTCCCTCCTTAAAAGGATTCTGTCCCCAGAATCACAATTCGAAAAATTAAATCGTTACATTATATAAATACCTCTTCGAGAATCATATGATTATTCTTCATTAACTAAACAATAGTTATGAAGTACTATGAAACATTGAATAGTACTTCTCATCTCATAAAATAATTCTGAAGTACATATAGTAGCTTGGAAATTCTGAGTAGATCCATAGACCATGAAAATTCTCTTTAGCTTTTATTCATGAAAAGGACAACCCGGTACTAAGATCGTAAGTCCGACATTTCTTACCAGCACTTCTAGGTGATCAGCCTATAGTACTCTATGTTGATCAGCACTCATCCGTTAAGCGTATTTACGTTTAAGTTTTATCAACCTCGCGTGCCCATCGAATAATCGATGTGAAATACATTTGTTTATTCATACTCAGGCATACCTTAAATCCGTACCAAACAATTGGCGTAGGATAATGTTATCAATTATATATTGAAAGACTTGTAAATAAATCAATTAATCTTTCAAAATTAGTCTAGCTGAGTTAAAACTAGCATCGACCCTTTCTTTAAAACAATTCATGCATCTCATAACATGAATCACTGAAAACCTGGCTAACACTAAGGTTAGACAAGCGATAAGAAAACTTTCCTTCAGCATCTGCTACAGTAAAATTACTTTTTCTTTGAGTCTTTATGGTCTCTACAAGACATAACCACATAACATACCATATTAGGTCATGAATGAACATACATGGTTCCTAATAAATCTTACCCTTCTTCTCAATCTAATCATGTATTAGATTTGTTATTATTGGTTCCAGCTTGTCGTTATAACTTACATCGTTCTTACCAACTTCTTTCTCTTCTATGTCTTAAGTGAATTCACTTCGTTAATATAACTCGTTCTGAGTTAATCATCCTTCCTCACGGCTTACTAACGTTCTTACATTATTAATCGAAACTCGATCGCCCTTGGTTAAGTACACTTATTGCATATTGTTCACTTTCTTATACTTTACGTTCTTCGTTTAACTACTCGTTAAACAACATTAAATTCCTAAAGTCGTCACTATAAAATAGATTTAGGAAAGGTCTTATCATGTTCATTAAGTAATTACATGTCCCATACTTATCTTGCAAACCATTAGGTTCATAATCAACTTGGTCAACAAAATTCCCTTACTAGCGCCACTTTCCGAAAGACTCCAACATATGGTCTCGTATTTGACAGCATGCATGCAAGACTCGTGCTTCACGAGTGGTGATACTGGCGCTGCTTTAAAAGAGCTCATGGCATGACTGCGACGCTTGCACCTCGATTGCATACAATTTTGATGAGTTAATTTCTTAGGTGAGATTCCCGGGCTCATAACTTCTTCGTTATAAGTCCGAATTGGCTCGTTCAAAAGCCCTTAGCTCACAAATTACATACTCTACGTGTTCATGGAAGAATTTTCTATTTTTGAATCTGTTTACTCAAAATTCACCTATTAGTTCATTTTAACAAAAATGATCAACATTCGTGAACGTTCAACGCTAGTTTCTTCGTTCTAAGTCAGAATTCGGTCATTTTTGAGTCCACAACTCTATAATGCTAAATGAGACTACTCCATCGAAAACCAATGTTTTCGAGCTCAACGTCAAAATTTGACTTCCATTTCGAGAATTTTACAATTTCGACGATTATCATCTGAACTAGTGAATTCCGTCATAACTTCGTTATTTATGATTTGTTCATCGTTTCAAATGGATTCAATCCATCATACTAACATCTTAACCATACATATTTTAATAACTTATATAGATGATAAGTTATTACTTGTTCTTCATGAGTTTATAACTTATAAAAGTATAATCTACTTATGATTTTATTTCATACGACTTATCATGGTTTTAGTCTTCTAACCATCATCCTTACATCCTCTTATCATACCAACTTCATTCATGCAAACATATTACAATTTTACAAGTTCTTCCTTAGTTCATAACTTACATATGAACGAAGTGCTTATTCACGACTTATTAAGACTTAAGTCCTTTGATTAATCATTCCTACTTCTTCTTAGAATACATGTTCTACCACTACTCACTTCTCTAACAATTGAAGAGAAAGAGAATCATGGTTTAGGATCTTACCCTTGAAGATCACTTGATTAAGCTTTGTTCTTCTTCTTGCTTCTTGAATTAACAAAGTCTAACTTTTTCTAGCTTTTCTAGCTTTTTCTCTCTGACCAATAAGCACTTAAGATGTTAGAAGAAATGAAAAAACCAACAAATGAGCTAGCACCCTTCTTATTCATAGAAATCCCAAAGTGAGGGCTTAATAGTCAATAAGCCATCCACCTCCTTAATCACCTCTTTACTATTCATTGCTTAAGCACTAAGTTAACTTGCTCATCACATTATTTTCTTGTTCACCACTTAACTTATCCTTTACTTAGCCCTTAAGTTTACTTGTTCATCACTTATAAGCACTTTACTTAGCCATTAAGCATAAGCACTTTACTTGACCATTACTTAACTTATCCTTTGCTTAGCCACCAAGTACTTTACTTGGTTACCACTTTGGGTCACCCATGGTTTATCTTTACCCATTGGATCTGAAATTTAAGTAGGAACATTTAGAAGGGGGGGTTGAATAAGTGTGGGAACAAAAGGTGTCAAACTTTTGATTCAATAAATTCTTTTGGATATTCAATGCAGGAGGCTGGATTCTAAATCCTTATAGATTAAAAAGTTAAGATAAGATGATGAGTTGATGTAAGACTTTCTAAAATACTTAATTTAGAGACTTAGCCTTTTTCAGAATGTGAGATTATGTGAAAACAATTTGCTAAATTAGTTTTGTACATTTGTAGATATAGAATGAAGCCTGCTGGATAGATCGCCGAATGATGAGATAATTTAGCACAATAAGAAATTACATGAACACAAGGAATTTTTACGTGGTTCAGCCCCTATCCTCTATTCTAGTGGCCTAATCCACGTCCAATACCACCTAGTATTGGAGACTCTCTTTATTAATTAACTTTGTTTACAATTAAACCCTTTTACAAGACAAGTTTCATAACCTTTGAGTACTTATACTCCCCGAGCACCTTTTTTCCCCGTGCACCTATGCACCCTTAAGCACCTATGCTTCCTTGAACTTGCTTGCAAAAACCCTAATCCAACCCGGATTAGAATCCTTAGACTAACAACTTAGTCTACCACATGTTTAAAGAATTGATCAAATATATGACAACAAAATAAACTATGATCAAAGCAATAATTATATCAACAATTCAAGGCTCAACTAGAATGCAATGATCAAAGTATGAAAGATATCACCAAGTTAAATAGTCGTCTCTGAAATCTGGAATATAATCCGTATAGCACAACAACCTTTTTAAATCTTCACAATTGAAAAACTTGAATAGCGTTTATGAGTTTGTATGTGAAGAAAAGGATCGATGTATCAGAAAGGAACTTTTTTGTATACTGCTTGGTGTTTTTCTCTGTACTTCAAACCCATAGCTAAAGCATATATATAGATAGGAAAACTTTTTGCCTGTTGCTAATTTTAGCCGTTACCCATTAAAAATTAATTCCAAGATAGATTTATATATATATATATATATAGACGTTAATAATTGATTTCGTAAATATCCATGTATATGTCCGTTAAAATTAAGCACATGGTATATAAGTTGGAGATATAACCAATTAAGGAGCATGTGAGTCAATCAACTTAATATTTGATTGAATAAAATATTCGTTTGCTTTAATTTTGCTTCCTTTGACTCAAGATAGAATCATGTTAATTAAAGTACGTTCATTAATTTAGTTAACAATAAAAATTCACTTCACTAAATTACGAGCTTCTTTAAGAAAGTAAATCAATTGTTAACTCCTTTTATCCAACGGATGTACTGTTCATTTACAAATCAATGAAAGATTTTATAGATTATTCAAATCTTATTTCCAAACATCTTCCTATTAAAGTGATGAGATCACGTTGCTTAATTTAAGGAAGGAACTTTTAGAATATCCTTAATTATGGAATCTAAATAAGCGACCTTAATTATGGAATCAATTAAATCAATTTAGAAGCTTTAATTATGGAATCAATTTAATCACCTTTAAATATGAAATAAATATATCAATTAGATTTACATTCACTAAACGGACTTCCATATTAATTTCATGCAATTCAAAAATATTTCCATATTCATTTTGAAACTCCAATTAATTTATTCCATAATTAATTATTTTCATGATTATGGCAAACCCAATAATAAAACACCATATCCCAAAATTTATGGAGACAATATTGGTTAGAGATATAAAAGATAATGATCTTTTTAAAACTCATTTACTAATCAACTCCATCAATTATAGGAAGTATCAATATTTAAAAAACATTTCCATATTTATTTTGAAATCCCAATCTATTTAGATTTTCCCTCACTAATTAGCTTTCCAAAAATTACTCTAATTAATTGATCCATGCTAATTGATTCTAAAGATATGAATATTTATTTGCTTAATCAATTTTAAGGAAAGTTTAATCAATTAATAAATCATGGAAAAAATAATGAATAACTTAATCCCAAGATATATGGTATAGATTTATATAAAGAATCAAAATCTATTTTAAATTAATTCCTTTAATTATGGGAATGTTTCAAAATTAGCTTTTCAAAAATTACTCCAATTATTGATTCATGATAATTGATTCGGAAGATAAGAAAATTTGATTTGCTTAATAAATTTTAAGGAAAGTTCAATCAATAAATCATGGAAAACATAATGAGTAAATCAATCCCAAGATATGTGCTATAGATTTATTAAATCCTTTAATTATGGGAAGGCTTCAAAATTAGTTTTTCAAAAATTACTCCAATTTAATTAATATTTGATCCTTATTAATTTTGAAAGCTTAATTAAATATTTTCATAATTAATCTTTAATTAATTAATCATTTTAATTTATTCCATAATTAATTAATGATGCAATGCAATGCAAATCCTAGAGCCTTGATTGAGAAATAATTAAAGCTAGGATCTTACATTTATTTTCTAATGACTCAAGCCTTCATGTCTTCAATCCTTTAATAAATCAAAACTTCAAGAATTCTTTCAATATCCTGTAAATGCATGAGTAAACATTTTAGTACAATAGCAAAGTCATCATCAAAACCTAAGGTTGGAATATGATCAAGTCAACAGGATCGATCCACGGATCCGGTTCTTACTTTGGGCTTTTAGCTTAATTAACATAACTTATACTTTAGGCTTGCATTTAAACAAACATTGGGCTTGTTCATTACTTCACTTTGGACTTATCCATTCCTACACTTGGGCTTTATCATAATTAAAATTGGACATTACAATTTCCTACACAATCCTACAAGTTCATTACATTTGGCTTAAAGCCTTATAGCGTATTGTCTACGTATTATCCTCGTATTCTAACTCGTATACTTATTCATATACGACATACCATCATTCATACATACTCATATAATACATCGTATCATACTCGTATTCATTACCTCATACAATACCTACATATTATACGATCATCACTTTAATTCATTATACACATTTCAATTCCTTCTCGGAAATCACTTTCCCTAACCGTTAGGTTTTAAGTCCGCAAGAGAAAACTTTGTTTGCCATAACTGAAATATTATTGGATATTCCATCTCTTCTTAGAATTCTATCATTACGCATTTCTCGGAAGTTCAAAAATAATTCCCGAGCAGAAATTCGTGAATAGTGTTTTTACGGAAATTTCTCGGAAAACTTTTATTTTCATCTTGAAAATTCAAACACTTTAATTCTACCACGTAGCCAAAATCCTAACCACATCCGCATATTCTAGGTCATAGAACGACCTTCACATAGCTTACTCACATAAATAATCAATTAAATTTATTTAATCCACATAATCAAATAAAAATTTAATTCTCATAAAAATTCGATTTTCTCGGACATTACACCATCCCCTCCTCTACCACCGCCACCGCCTTCTCGGCCGCTTGGCGTGGCGTAAACTGCACAAACAATTGCGTCACCTCCCTCTATCTCTCCCCTCCCTAAACCTTCGTGACTCCCTCGATCTCTCTCCTATCTAGACTAGCTCCGCTTCCTCGACCTCAACAACAACAGCCTCAACGACTCAATCGCTGCCGTCACCAACTATACAAACCTCAAACTTATCTATCTCTCCAGCAATGACCTCTCCGGTAAAATCCCACCTCAAATATCCTCTCTCAACCGCCTCCTCCACATAGACCTCTCTAACAACAACCTCAAAGGCCCAATCCCAACAGAATTCTCATCACTGACTCGCCTCCTCACTCTCAACCTCGATAATAACGAACTTTCTGGCCCAATTCCCAGATCCCTTGACTCCCTTCCCCGGCTCAAACAACTTAATCTCTCAAACAATGTATTGTACAGTCACGTACCTGAAAATCTTCTCAAAAAAATTTAGTGACCAAAGCTTTTCGAATTTAAGAATGGGAAGTGACAACGGAAAGAGGAGCAGTTGTATAATTTTTTTTAAAAATTTAAATTTTAAAATTATTTGTATTTTATTATTATTATTACTATTATTATTATTATTTTAAAATTATTATTATTATTTTAAAATTATTATTATTATTATTATTAGTTTTGGAATTATTCAGCTTAATTACTAATAATTTTAGAATTATGGTTATTATTATTACACATACATGATGCCACTTAACTGCCTCCTTGCATTTATGCCCTCCATATCAGCAAAAATAACGGGCCAATATGCACAGTCAGCATTCCGTCCGAAAAAAATTAAAAATAATGTCCATTTTGTAATTTTTGAGAGTACAATTATTCGATTGTAAGAAAAAAAGTTTCGATAACCACAATAAAAATCAGACCCTAGTATAGTGACTAAAAAATGTATTATCCCCTCTAAGTCATGTATTAGTATTATGTTTCTTTATTATTTATGGTGCACAAAATTAAGGTTGACCCGAATTTGAAATTAGAATTATAATGAACAAAAATATAATAATGTATTTATCATTTAGAGTTCTTTAAGTATTTTTTTCGGAGGATATTGACAAAATATATTAATGTTGACCTGACATAATCCGTTTCCTTCCTTTTCCTTGTGTGATTTTTGTGTACTTGGCCTAAATTTTTTTGCATATTTTGTTTCCTTTTTATTTGTGTGATTTGGCCCGACATAGTTTTGCTGCTGCTACTGATTCGTTGATTTTTATTCTATTTTATTTCCTTAATTTGACCTTACATCCGCTAGTTACTAGCGGGCATCATGTAAAATATTCTTTGGTCCGCTAGTTCTGATTCATTGATTTTTTAATTCACACCGTTGATAATTGTAATGTAAGGTGAAGATGCTATTTATCTATTTGAGATAGAGATAAATATATTTTTGGTACCTTTACTGGGACCCAACTTACAATTTAGTACCCAAAGTGAAAAACTTACAAACTTATTATCAGACTCTTTAAAAATTGTTGCAATCATTAAACATGTTTTCATCCTTGTTCCGTTTGAAAATTTGATGTCGATGCAAAGGATGACATGGCGATGATCCGGCAACAAAGTTTAATTGATGTATATTTCCCATTTATAAAAGATGATCAAGAAAACCAAGAGATCCAAGCTCGATATTTGGGGAAAAAATTTTTAGGGTCTTCTCATTCTTCCTTCTTCTCTCGCCACCAAAAACCAAGAGATCGAATCGAAAGAAAAAAAAAAGAGCTCGATATTTGGGGGAAAAAATTAGGTTCTTCTCTCATTCTTCTTCTCTCATTCTTCCTTCTTCTTCTTCTTCTTCTAAGTTTCAAAGTGTTTAATTGAAAGGATGAGCTCATCTTGGAGTGGAATTGTAAATGAAATCGGGAAGAAGATTGTAGTTCATGCAACAAAAATGAATGGATTACACCAGACTTTCCAAGTCTCATGTCACCGTGGAGCAATGGTGCAAATGTGGGAGGCAAAGAAAGATGGAACAAAACATCTAGGAAGGCGATTCATCGGGTGTATTAATTATCTGTAAGATTTTGAAATGATGTTTTTTTTTATTTCTTTTCATATGATCACACCGAAAATGGTCGTGTGTGTTCTCGTGTAATAGACAGAGAGCTTATCATGGTTTCTTTAAATGGTACGATCCACCATTTCCTAAACGAGCCAAAGATGTTATCAAGATTTGACATTAAAATTGAAGATGAGCAGAGAGATGTTGGTTAAATTGAAGAATGAAAATAAAGAGAAGACCAAGGATCGGAAAGAGTCAAGCGTAACTTAATTCAAAGAAGACATCGGAGAAGGAGGTTAAAAAGCTAAAGAAGATTACCGCCAAAGCTCAACAAAAGGAAAAATGTTTATGGTTTCTTTTAATTTGCTCATGGATGTTAGTCATCGGTGTTGTTGGGGTTAGAATTTGAATGAATGATGCTTTGTTTTAATGTATTAGTTAAGTTGAAGGTTTATTTTTGGTGGTGTTTCAATGGATTGTGATGTTTGGTGTTTTAATGAATGCAGGATGTTGTTGTTTCAATGAATGAATAATGTTGCTGTTTCAATGAATGAATGATGTTCTGTTTTAATTAATGAATGAATTGCATGCTCTGTTTCTTGTCTTTCTAGTTTGTTGTTGTTTCAATGCTCTGTTTTTTGCAAATTAAGGATGCTTTAACAGAGGCTGGTGGCAAGTATTATGGTCACCATATCCCACAAGATATATAAATAAGACACAAAGCTTAATTAATCCGACTACTACATGCTCTGGAAGATTAAACTACTAAAGAATGTGTCTAGCAAAACTAAGTTAAAATTCAAGAATAAAGATAAGCTCCTCAAGTTCATCCACATTGCATCCTTGCTGATTGAATTAGACTAGCCAACATCCATTAAGCTCAAATTATTTTCTTCTTCGCTATAATACGTATCACCGAAAGAGCACTTCATTGAAAGAGAAAAGGAAAGGGGTAGATATGTTTCCTATTTTAATCAAAGAAATGCACCGCCAAACCTCACTCAAATCAACCAATTGGTGAAAATGTTAGAAGGCCTTATCGGTACTTTCGTAACATAAAAAATGTCATCATTCAATTCAACCATAAAATGAAAAGGATTCAAGCCAACCATAAAAGGATTCAATTCAACCATAAAATAAAAAAGATGCCATCACCATGTTCTTAAAACTTGATATTAAACAATACATCGTCTTAAACAAACTTGAAAAAAGTCGCCATCACCAATCATTTCAATCAACACACCGTCCCAAACTTGATATTAAACAAAGGTCATAAATATTAAACAAAGTTCTTAAAATTAAACTTGGATATCTCATGTCCCTACCGACTTCCAACTTAATCTCTCATGTTCTCCATCAGGCTTGAAGTCAGGATTGTTGCTTGATGTAAGTAGGGTTCTATACATTCTCAGTAGCAGAGGTGTGTTATTTCGCTTGATCCATCTTGATATATGACTTCTCCTCGAGTTGGCATCCGATTTGACATAACCAAGCACAAGTATGGTTACATATGAAAAATGACAAATAAAAGTAACATAAATACTTGCAATTTAAAAAAGTTGTAACTCACAAAAACTAATCCAGTAGTTTTGTCCATTCATATTATCTATTACACCCTCAGACTAACATAAACACCAAATCCTCACCGGTACTTTAGCGGGGTCTTTATCCTCTTAACTTGCAACTTTGGTGTAGTATTAGTCCAGATAAAAGTAAAGAAAGAGAAGTGTAGTATTAGTCTATATTCCACTCGCTTAACATCCATTTCATCTATCGACGATAGCTTTCAAGATAATCAAATTCAATACCTTGTTAGAATTTCTAGAATTGTTATGTTTCTTTTTTGATCTCATTGATGTAGTGCAACTTTTCCTCTCGACCGCCTACTTGCCTCGATATAGATAAGCCATTGTCATGTTGGAATAATGTTGGAATGCTATAAACAAAATCGAATGCTATAAACAAAAATGGAATGTTGAATGCTATAATACTTATATCGCTTGACCAAGTCCATCTGTTTGGCATCGATGGTAGGACAAAGGGCCCTTATTGTGCCCTCGTCTGCTCACATTTTGAGCAATGCATTTTCCTTCCTTCCTTGTTATCCTTGTAGGATTTTTTGGATTCTCCCATCCTTCTTTCCTTCTCATTTTCTTAGGTCTTCCCAATACTTTATCAGCATATCGAGGAGGTAACATCTTATGAAAACTTGTTTCACCCCAAAAACCGCTTATAACCTCTACCATGTGTGTGTAGGCTTTTAGGTATGTTTCCTTCTTGTACTAATGAGCAAGATAAGTTTCAGCTCTTCCTCCCCGAAATATATTGTTTAAATTGCATGAAAGACATGGAATCCTCACAAATCCCACTTTCTCAAGTGCATGTCTTCGCTTCAATGTTAACAACATATGTGTCTCCTCTCATCTTAACTCGAAATTGATTTCCTCCACCCCACATAGTCAATAATAACCAGACTCATCAATAGCTTTTATCAAGCTTTTTTCCGATCCTAGACATATAGATCACCCGACTTCTTCATTGCATCCCTTTTAGTGTGGAGCCTAATCATAACCTCGGGTCCTTATTTCTTCTAACATATCAATACAATTCATCCATCTTGCTTTCACAATCCAAGCTAAAGCATTCTCAAATATTATTCTCCACCACATCCGATTTGCATACAGCTTTAAAAAAGCCTTGCTCCATACCTTAGGATTTAGTTCTTGAAGTTTATCATGTGCATCCTTGTTGAGTCTATTCACCTCTTTCATGTTTCTCTTGAACTCATTTCATATGTTGACATCGATGTCGCCTAAAAAGCCTTCCTTAATGCTAAGGATGAGAATTTTTTTCTGAAATTTGCGTATATGTGTCTTGAACAATTCCTATGTTCAGCAAAAGGAAGAACCTCGTCGATAGCCACTTTCAACCCTTTTTGTTGATCACTGACCACCGCCCACCTGCACTCCATCACCTCCTCCGTGTCTTCAACCAACAAATTTAGAAACCATCTCCAACTATCGTTGTTTTCGGGCCCACAATAGCCCATGCAATAGATACATTTGATTGTTCCCATCTCTACCCACGGCTGAGATCAATTGTCCCCCAACAGCAGTCTTAAGGAAACATCCATCTAGCCCAATTATGGGTCTACATCCCTCAAGCCAACCCCTTTTCAAAGCATGAAGACATACATAGAACCTCCGCAAGTAAGGCCGATCCAGTAGGATTGCTTCAAAGGAAGAACATCAATTGTATTGTTCTTGTTGGACTTGATCAATTCAAAGGGCATAATCCCAAATTTTTTCATAATGTTCCACTAAGAAATCCCATACATTGCTTAAAGCCCTCGCTTCTAATCCTAGAACATTTACAAATAGTAATGTCCAACCGAAACTTCCTCTCGATCTCATCTTGCATGTCTTTTAACTTCCACCGAGGGTTTTTTCTAATTTCATTGCCATAAAACTCAAATGCCATGAATTTGACCGATCCTTCCTCGCTTTTTGAAAGCCCCGCTACATGTATGTTTTTTCTCGTATATGTCTTAACTCGCAGTTGTCTCGGATGAGCCATCCATTCTCGCTTACAAAATTCCTCCCCAATGACATTTTGGGTTTTTACACTTTAGTCAAACTTTTTCCCAAATTTCTAAGGTACCTTACATCCTTTCCTTTTCCCAAACAATATCCTCTAATAGCCTCTCTGAATTCGCGAGGCCCACTGAACATCATTCCAACACAGAAGTCAATATCTTTTCTCTTGGTCAGGGGGTCAAATGTTATCATCACTCTTTCCACATTCTTTTTCCTACTTAGCCTATCTGGTTGATTTACTTCTTCAGCATCTTCACTCTCTTCATCACTGTGTACATCCATAGACCTCATCCGATCCGAATCTTCATATTCACTAGTGTGACCACTCCTTATCAAGATTATCTCAGATCTCTTCCATCATCATCGAATTTGCATATTGTTGTTGTCAACAACATTTTCCGTGTACCGAAAGTGTAGATTAGTCTCATCTTCATGTGTACTTGTTTGTACATTAGTCTCATTTTCAGCCTCCTTTTCTCCCACCTCTTGCAACTCATGTAGATCAATACCACCAAAGATCATCGTGATCTCCAACCTCTCTCATTTGTTTAGTATACTCCTTAAATTTTGTTCTTGCATTTTGGTACTCTTCATCATCGCTTAATTGTTCATCATCACCACCAAGTCAAGATCGAGGCCTCAACTTTCATCACTAGTGAAGTCACCATTCATAGCATTGTTCCCCAAAGATTCACCCCATTGTTCTCCTCTCATTTTCATTTTCTTCGAGCTTACTAAGTAGATCAAGGTTCTTCAGATAATCGTAGGATCCTTGTCAAGTTTATGATCCACAAAAACTTCTACAAATATATCTTTTGCGTAAACTTTAATTAAATCTCTAATCGAATCATCATCATGAATTAATCTAAACACTTCACCATATTTAAAGAAAACCTTAGCAAGAGTATGGTACCTTAATATATGAGCCATTTGTTCATTTATACGCAGTAAAGCACAAGAAATCGTGATCACTAGGACAACTTTTTTCAACCCTCCTACATAATGTTCTCAGGGCTCACCGACAAACTCTCCACCATAGTGCACAATTAATGAAATCATATCTCACATCGTAAAAAAAAAAAAAATAACATAGAGTAAGAATGAGAGATTAAGTAAGAATCCGACAAAATATAAAATCTAATTCTCCAAAATAGAAAACTAATATATAAATGAATGATATAATTCAAATCATCAAGAATAAAGGATATACAGAAAGACAAGAAAGACAAGAGCACAAGAGCACAAGAGGTGTTCTTATTTGCAAATTCAACACATATCATTAATTCAACACCAAGAGCACAAAATTTGGGGAAAACAACCACAAACATCCAACAAGGTGGGCATTAACCACATAAAGTATGCATAAATAAAGATTAAAGTTCAAAATCGAGTGCACGTAACAAATCTTTAACACTCAAATAAGGGTTTGGGTGCTTACTCAAAATGGAACACACCAATCAAAAATAAGGGTTTGGGTGCTTACTTTTTGTTGTCGAATCGCATTTGGCTTTGAATCTCTCGTAAGGGTTGAATAGACCGTAAGGCTTGAATCTCTGTAAGGGTTGAATAGATCGTAAGGCTTGAATATCTCGAATCTCTGGATGAGATCGACTTCAAGCTCTTCTCTCTCTCGATTCTCGCTCGCTTTTAACCCTTATTTCTTCCTCACTTGGTCACGTGAGAAGTATTATTCCTCCAAAACCCGATGTGTCTAAGGCCTTATACATATCATTATCCGCTGGCTATATGAGGAAGCCACATCGAATTTTTCCATCTACTCCGTTAGTCAATTTTAACGATTATTTCAAAATTAAAAGTACAAGCACCGATCTAAACAATTTTCGTAGTACAATAACCTATTTGTAAGTTTTTTCACTTTGGGTATCAAATTGTAAGTGGGGTCAAATTTATTATATGTTATTCATATAACCAACAATTAATATTGGTTAAGTTGGATAAGAGACATGTGTTGATATTAAGAACTTAGGTTCAAGTCATGACAACAACATTCTTATATATATTTAATAAAATTATAAAAGGCCAACATTAATAATTCCACCATAATTCGCATCTTGGGAGAATAGTTCGCAGTAACCCTGGGGCGAATATAGTCTTAAGGAAAGAGTGGTCAGCCATTCGATTCACGCGGGAATTTTGTTATTCTATATCTTACTTTAAAGCAATTTTTTCAACAATCTTAAGACTATATTACCATGGAGGACAACAATTCAAAAAATAGCTTGAATCAAATTAACAAACTCGAGAAGTTTGATGGATTATTCTTCAGATGTTGAAAAAGAAAAATGTATTTTTGCTTAACGGCATTAAAAATCTCTCATGTGCTAAATGAAGAAAAAATTGAAGAAAAGGAAAATGAGACACCGGCAGAAATGAAGAATCGAATAAAGTGGGAATAAGATAACTTCATGTGTAAAGAGTGCATTCTAAATGCACTATCTAATTCGTTTTACGATGTGTATGAAGTCAAATTCATAGAAAAGACGGCAAAAGAATTATGGGAAGATCTCGACAACAAATATAAAATTGAGGACGCCGGAAATAAAAAAATTTCTAGTAAGTTCATTATTTGATTATCAAATGATAAATAACAAATATGTTATGCTGCAAGTACATGAACTTCAAATTATTATGAATCAAATTGTGTCGGAAGGCCATAGCCTTAATGAATGGTTTCAAGTATCGACATTCATTTCAAAGTTGCCATTTTCATGGAAAGATTTTCGAATGGAATTGAGACAAAAGAAAGATGCAATGACTTTGCAAGAACTTATTAAATTTCTCCAAGTTGAAGAAAATTCTTGAAACTTGGATAAATTTGAAATAAAAAATAAAAGTGTTAAAGCTCTTGTCATAGAAAATGCATTTAAACCAAGGGGCAACAATAAAAGAAAACGTGGTGGTCAACATAGCACTTCTGGAAATAAAAAACTAAAAGGTACCTGTTGCAAGTGTGGTAAGCCAGGACATTTCAAGAAACAATGTATTTTGTACTTGAAACAAAGGCAACACAAGAATGACTAAGCAAATATGGTAGACAATGAGGATATTGCTACTATGATCATGGAGACTAACATGGTTGGAAATGACATGGAATGGTGGATCGATTCTGGAGCAACCAAGCATATTGCCAAGAATAAAGCAATATTTAAAGCCTACGAACCTATGAAGGATAGTCAAGAACTATTCATGGGAAATTCATCAACTACAAAAGTGATGGGCAAAGGCAAGGTGGTTCTCAAGTTTTCATCTAGGAAGACAATTATTCTTAATGATGTTCTTCATGTTCCAAAAATTAGGAAAAACCTTGTATCTGTTAGTGTTTTAAACAAACATGGCATAAAAGTCTTGTTTGACGCTAATTGTATTGTATTGTCTAAGGGTGGTATGTATGTCGGAAAAGGATATGAATCTAATGACATGTACAAACTAAATGTTATTAATGAAAATTCATCTTTTGCTTATATAATTTCTACTTTTAATGTTTGGCATGCTAGATTAGGACATGTAAATTATAAAAGTATGTGTAGCATGAGTAATCTTAGTTTAATTCCTAAGATTAATTTTTCTGAGTTAGAAAAATGTGTTATATGTGTTAAATCTAAAATTGTCAAGAAGCTTTTTAAAAAAGTAGAAAGAAATTCACAATTATTAGAATTAATTCATTCCGATATTTGTGAATTTGAGGGCATATTAACTAGGGGATAACATTTATAGATGATTGTTCTAGATACACTCAAGTTTATTTGTTAAGGACTAAAGATGAGGCTTTAGAAAAATTTAAAATATACAAGGCTGAAGTTAAAAATCAATTAGATCAAAGAATTAAAATTCTTAGATCGGATAGAGGAGGGTAATACTTTTCTTATAATGGTTTTTTTGAGAATTATGGTATAATTCATCAAACTATAGCCCCTTATAGTCCTCAACAAAATGGAGTGGCAGAACAAAAAAATAGGACACTTGGAGAAATGATTAATACATTACTTCTTACTTCTGGTTTGCCTAAAAATTTATGGGGGGGGAGCATTAATGACTGCTTGTTATATACTTAATCGTATACCCCATAAGAAAACTAATATTACACCTTATGAATTGTGGAAAAAGGGAAAACCCTCTCTTGGCCATTTAAGGTGTGGGGATGTAGAACATTAGTAAGGTTAACTGATCTTAAAAGGCCTAAACTTGGTGCTAAAGCAATCGAGTGTGCTTTTATAGGCTATGTACAAAATAGCGAAGCCTATAAATTCTTGACCATGGAATCCACAGATTCTGTTAGCCAAAATATAATTTTGGAGTCTATAGATGTTGAGTTCTTTGAGAATTCTTTCTTTAGGAAAAGGTCAAGAGAAGACACTGATAAAGAGGATCAAGAAATTGTTCATCATGGAACAAATGATGAAATGAAACTTAGTACATCTACTAAAGAAATAGAACCAAGAAGAAGTAAAAGAACAAGGATAGAAAAATCTTATGGCCCTGATTTCTACATGTACCTAGTAGAAGGAAACAGGGATGTTATTGTTTCTTCTAGTATTTTTGTGACTGGGCATGATTCTAGTGATAGAGATCCATTGACTTTTAGAGAAACTATGTCCTCTCAAGATTCAGGTTTTTGGCAAGAAGCCATTAATGATGAAATGGATTCTATCATGGGTAACAAGACTTGGGTCTTGGTGGATTTACCTCCTGGTACTAAACCCATTGGCTGTAAATGGATCTTTAAAAGGAAAAGAAAATCAGATGGATCCATTGATTAGTATAAAGCTAAAATGGCAGCCAAAGGTTTTAAGTGAAAGGAATGAATTGATTATTTTGATACATATGCTCCATTAGCAAGAATTAGTACCATTAGGTTATTAATTGCATTACCATCAATTCATAAACTTGTTATACACCAAATGAATGTTAAAACTGCTTTTCTAAATGGTGATTTAGAAAAGGAAGTCTATATGGAACAATAAGAGGGTTTGTTTTAACAGGTCAAGAAAGAAAAGTTTGTAAACTTATTAAATCTTTATATGGCCTAAAACAAGCACCTAAGTAGTGGCATGAAAAATTTGACCAAATGATTGTTTCAAATGGATTTAAAATAAATGAATCGGATAAATGTGTTTATTCTACGTTTAGTAAAAGTTTTGGTGTTATAATTTGTTTATATGTTGATGATATGCTTATTTTTGGTACTAGTGAAAAAGTAGTATTAGAAACTAAAGCATTTTTGTCTACTACTTTTGATATAAAAGATATGGGGGATCGGAGGCTGAAGTAATTTTAGGTATTAAAATTGTGCGGTCTCAAGATACTATTTCTTTAACTCAGTCTCATTATATTGAGAAATTATTAAAGAAGTTTAATCACAAAAATTGCAAGATAGCCTCTACCCCATATGATCATTTTGTTAAGTTATTTCTAAATAAAAGAAATAGCATATCTCAATTAGAGTATGCAAGTGTAATTGGTAGTCTAATGTATGCAATGTAGTGTACTAGACCTGATATAACATTTGTAGTAGGAGTATTGAGTAGGTTTACTCATAATCTAGGCCAGGTTCATTGGGATGCAGTATCAAGGATACTTAAATATCTTAAAGGCACAATGAACTATGCATTATGCTATACAGGATACCCAACTGTGGTACAAGGGTACACGGATGCAAACTGGATAATGGATTTGGATGAAATAAAGTCTACAAGTGGATGGATATTCACTTTAGGAGGAGGGGCAATTTCTTGGGTTTCCAAGAAACAAACCTTGATAACACATTCAACTATGGAATCTGAGTTCGTTGCATTATCAACTGTTGTAAAAGAAGCCGAATGGCTTAAGGATTTATTATTTGATATACCACTTTGGCCCAAATCAATGATAACTATATTAATATATTGTGATAATGAGGCAGCATTATCACGGTCTTATAACAAGGTTTATAACGAGAAGTCTAGACATATAAGTTTAAGATATAGTTATGTAAGGGAGAAAATAAATAAAGGGGTTGTTACCTTTAACTATGTTAAGTCAAAGGGAAATTTGGCAGATCCTTTTACAAAAGGCCTAGGCAAGGATGTAATATGTAAAACTTCCAGGGAGATGGGTTTAAAGCCTTTAAATGGGAGGTAATCTATAAGTGGAACCCATCTAAATACTAAAGTAACATCTGGTATATTAGTTTAATGGAAAAAATACTTATAGTAATAACCAGTTATACACTAGACAAGTATAAAGAAGAAATTCTTCAAAACTATCTCAAAGATAGTGTATGCTTGTATGGAGAACAAATAGGGTAGGATAAACCTTTAATGAATCTATGTCCGGTTTGGAGGATGCAGGTCATACAAGTGCATCTAATTAGATTCACCTATGTAAGTGAAGGAAGTGGGTCGCTTCTGCGAGGTATAAGGCTTATCTCTAAGTCACTTACGAAACCCAAGAAGTAAACATAAGGCCATAAATGTGTTGGGTTTCTTTAAACTATAAAAGATATAGTATATGTCTATAGAGCAAGATATCACTATAAGATTTTTAGTTCAAAGTTAACGCTACTAAAAATTCAAATATTTTGTGAAATAGACTATGTAAAGGTTCAAGTCGAAAGACACCTATTACTTATGTATGCTATATTTAATAAGAGAAAGAAGAATGTCAAAGAAAAAGGATTGGAGGATTATGAAAATAAGGGAGGATTGTTGGATATTTTCTTTATCTAAAAGTATATAATAAATATATTATATGTTATCCATGTAACCGACAATTAATATTGGTTCAGTTGGATAAGAGACATGTGTTGATATTAAGGACTTGGGTTCAAGTCATGGTATATATATATATATATATATATATATATATATATATATATATATATATATAAATTATAAAAGGCCAACAGTAATAATTCCAATGGATGATATTTCCAAGCCAACGGTAATATTATAACGGTAATATTTAAACTGGCGGGTAATATGTCGACGTTGGAATTGGGGATACGGGCAACCTATAAATAGTTCATAAATTCACCCAATTGATTTACTGGAAATTATTCAATCCTTTTCAAGTGCTTAAGAAAAATTATTATTCTATATATTTTTCTTGTTATAATTTTCTTCTTTCATTTATAGTTTAGCACTAGATTTGTTCCTACACAATAAATTTTAGTACAAAATAAAATTTGGGCATGTCTTATCTTGGGAGACTAATTCGCAGTAACCCTGTGTAGCAAAAGTAAGGGACGAATATAGTCTTAAGGAAAGAGTGGTCAACCATTTGATTCAGGCAAAAAATTTGTTGTTCTATATCTTACTTTAAAGCAAATTTTTTCAACATATATATATATATATATATATATATATATATATATATACATAAAGGATCAGGTAAGGGCTCCCTTACTTTATTAAAATGCGGGATTTTTTTTTTTTGTTTTTATTTAAAACAACTAAAAAAAAATTTAATATTTTATAGAATCAAATTTTTATATAATACAAGATGTTTTAGATGTGATTTGGATACATATAAAAAAATAGGTATATACGATTGCATGCAATTTCGTATATACATTTTTTGATATAGGTATCCAAATTACGCACAAAAATACATGATTATGGAAAATTTCGATTCCATAAAATATTAAACTTTTTTTTTTTGTTTTTTAAAAAAAGTCGTGCGTATTTTAGTAGCGTGAGGAGCCCTTCTCAGATCCTACCTTATATATATATATATATATATATATATATATATATATATATATATATATATATATATATATATATCACGATCATGTTAATATATAATATTAAAAATTATTTAATGAGTAGTTTCATATATTTTATCTTGAATAGTTTTAGAATGATGTATTTCATAGTTTTTTTAAGTCATTATTACAACTCATGTACATACATACATTATTTAAATTCATGAGAATAGATTGAATTTAATTAAAATACTTTTCCAATATTCTACTTATTGCCTATTTCTTGGATTAATCTAATAACAATAATCTAATAATTTTGTGATAAACCAAATCAATTAAAACAATCAATAATTATCTCTAAATTACATATATTTCGAACACATCATTATGAATATAAATTACAATCAGCTTAATTAATTATTATTATTATTTATTGAAATTTTGTTATGAGTTCAAATGAAAAACTGAAAATTAGATATTTCAAAATTATTATGCCAGGTTATAATATTTGTGGACCTCATTTGTATTTTATTCTATCTTATTAATGGTGATAGATATAATTTTATGACTCATTATTTAATAAATAATATTACTATAATTACGTAAATGTTCCATTTCTTCTGATAATTTTATAACATAACATAATGTATTCAATGTTACCATCATAATTCAATGTTACCATCATAATTCCATTGTTACTATCACTACAAGAAAACCGGCTATTTCTGACGGACGTATCTTCGATGGATAACATTCGGTTGAAATAAGATTACTTCCGAGGGAATAATGCGTCGATTATAAGTCCCTCGAAAAATAGCATAATTCTGACGGAATTCTTTCGGAATTAGAACTCTACAAGTGGCGCCAAAGTTCTCGCCAGCGCGAAAACTAATTTCGACGAACGAAAGTTAATTCTGAGGGACGTTTCAACGAGTTTAATTTGTTTCTGAGGGACGTATTCCCGACGGAAATTCCGTCGAAAATAACGAATAAAATCTATTCACTTTCTGCCTTTTCATTTCAGACGCTCAGCACCATATCTCTCTCATTCTCTCTCTCTCTCACTCTCCTTCCCTCTCTCATCCCCCCCCACCCATCCTGGTCCACCCAGCACCCCCCCCCCTCCCTCCTCCCTCCCCAAACCAAACCAAGCCTCCCCCCATCCAACCCCACCCCTCCCTTTCCCCGGTTTCTTCCTTCCACCCCGTCCCCCTAATCCTTCCACAATCACGCCCACCCCTCTTTTCCCCAGCTTCCCCCACCCCCCACACCACCCCCCCCCTCCCTTCCTTGCTTCCCTCCCCCGGGTCCCCACCCCTCCACAAGACACCCCACCCCCCAACAGAGGCCTGAGGTCATTGCTCACTACCTGCAGACTTTCCTCGTTCAAGGTAAGTGCTTCTCAATTTTTTTTAGGGTTCATACATACATTTGATATAATTATTGAAATTTGGATGAATTTGTGAGTTGTCAATATAATTGCTAAAATTTGGATAAATTTGTGAGTTATTGATATGATTGTTAAAATTGGGTGTATACTTAAATTAGGAAAGTGATTTTAGAGTTGTTGTTTTGTTGCTGAAATTGGGTTTTTTTGCTGAAATTGGGAAGGGTTTTGCTTAAATTGATATTAAGTACTTTTGGGTTTATTTTGTGCAATATTACAGCTTTTATAAGTGTATACCATCCTATGTATCGTTTGAATTTTGTATTTTGCTTGATATTTCTGACTGAATTTCCCACAGAAATTCTGTCAGGATTTTGGAGATGCAAAATTTGTGGGCCTGTGACGCCCCCAAAATAGGTTCATTCCACCCAACCCATTCTGAGTCGCCAAATACATGGTACAGAAATAACTACAACTTCAATAATACAAATGTCGTGTGAAATACGACAATACATACTGTGAGTTTAAATACAGTTATTGCCGCCTAGACAATATCCACACGCAAATAAATCCCCATCATAATTATTGATACATTATTTTACAAAATGGTGAGGACTACTAAACAACTCTCTCTAGAACCTTCATTCCATACCCCGACTCGATCCTCGCTATGTTCTCACCTCCCGAGAAGAAAATGGAACAACAAGGAAAAGGGTGAGCTCAACTAGCCCAAGAAAAAGAATATTATGACTAAGATAATATACAACAAATTATCGTTAGTCTTCAACAGGAAAAATCTAATAGAATACAATAGGTAACAAGTTTTAGATCAACAAATGGAGCAGAAACAGCAATCCATTAGAAGAGTCACGTAGAAAAGAATTCTACCGTCTTCTAAGGTTTAAAAGTCCATCATCAATATTTTATCCTCAGTAATAACAATCAATATTCATCTTTGCACTACATGAGCCAAAGATATTCATTTAAATCACCATTGTTGGTCATGTTCATCTTAACACTGCTCATCTTTTTGCACTACAGCCAAAGATATTCATCGATTAATCGCTCATCTTTGCACTACAAAAGCCAAAGATATTCATCAAGTATCACCATTAAGGACCGAGGATGATGAAAAATATTTTTAAGAACGAATCCATTGAGATAGAAGTACAAATATTAGGGATTCGCATAACAAATTTATCCAAGATTGATAATACTTCATAATAAACGATTTTGAAGCGTAACTCAAAAATAACGATCAAAACATGGATACAATCAAAGATAGTAGCCAAAATAGACATCTTGGACAAAAGAAAATTTTCATTTTTCGATTGAATAGTGCCGTATTCGTGAATAGTGCCGTATACGTGAATAGTGCCGTATACGTGAATAGTAACCCCGACACAAAAAGATAGAAATTTCACAAAAAAACATCTTCACGCTTCGTGAATAGTACTCGTGAATAGTAACTCGTGAATAGTAACTCATGAATAGTAACTCGTGAATAGTAACTCATGAATAGTAACCCCGACATGAAAAAGTTCCAAATTTGATAAAAAGTTCAACCAATATTTTGGCATAATGATATTGAAGAAAATAATATCATTTGCGAAAGAAATAACATCCTTTACCTCAAAATAACCGTACTTACATTGAATTTCAGATATAGTCTTTGGCGAAACTTCGCATACCATATAAGCAACACTCAAAGTATACTCACAAGAATACGCTCGATAATATAGAGAGAGAAAGAGAGAAAACTTAGTTTCTGGTGTGATTTTCAATTCTAACTTAGCCCTCTATTTATAGGAAAATGTTAGAACGCCAAAGAAGACTAAATTAATAAAATATTAATTTATTTATATAATTTTCCTTAGCCCACCATTTTGACCAAAGAAATCAGCCACAACACATGTTAAAGATGCCCACCAACCTTTGAAAAACGTTTTTCTTGAAAATAATAATTAAAACTTCCAAAAATCAATTATTTCGGAACTCCGGAACTTCAATAATTCACAATAAATAGCCCTTTTATCGTAAAATTCAAATCTACAACTTTTATAGGAAATTCAATTCTCTACAACTTTACGTATGGAAGATTTTCCAAATTCCAAATGTAAATTATCCGAAATCCATAAATGAGCGATTTTACATACTATAATCAATTTTTGGTCAAGAATTGTGTCCACCGACACACAAAAAATATATTAAACATTTAATGCCACAAAATACTCTACCTCCTCATATACTCATATATCCCACATTCATTATAAAAATATCACCGTTAATATATTATTAAAATAATATATTTAAATGAATTATTTTATCGTAAAAGATAAAATATTAATTTTCAACAATTGTCACATTAAAAATTTTCTCCATCTATATCCACATAAAATCAATATCATATAAATCAATAATTAATTATTCCCAAATAATATTATAGAATCACATTACTAACAACCGTGCGCTCCTCAGAAAGAGGGGGCTTTCCAATAAGAATTTCTCTTCTCATGCCGCAATTAGGTGACCAAACCTCTCCTTAGATGTAACTTTCTAGACATTTCCAATAATGTTATCTAATAATATTATTCAGATAATATGAATTATTGCTTCGATAATGAAAAATACCGTAAATGACAATTATTGAAACAACAACAATATAAAATATCAACGCAAAGAATTATTGAATCAATAAAATATAATATTGAATAAAGAATTCACCGTAATAATTATTGAGTAGTGCCTTCTTACGTAAGGATCAATAATTCAACAATATCGTGCAATACCGTGCTACTTTGTGCAACCACGCATATTATCAGTATTTTAACCACCGTAAACCCAACAAAGTTAACGATAACAATTTTACTACCGTTATTTATAAAACTCAATCTTTGTCGCTTTTCTTTCATCCAACCGCTTTTCCGTTATGGGCCCCACACAATGATCAAGGCTGTCATTTGCGAGATTTCCACAAAAAGAATATTCCACGACCAAACGAATATTCCCCAACAATAATGAATATTTTATAACCACTTGTTTATTTTGTAAACTTTGCACATTTTACCCATAACTAATTCACATTAATCAAATTACCACCTTATTAATCAAGAATAATAATTAGAGGAAATTTGATTTTTTTTATAAAATTTGGGGTCTTACAACCTCCCTCCTTATGAAATTTCGTCCTCGAAATTGACGTGACGTACTGTGTGTTTCAAAAGATGAAGATACCTCGCTTACATTTCCGCTTTCCAACTCCTGTGTCATTTCCTCAATAGCATGGTTTCTCCACAAAACTTTAACTTGTGGTATGACCTTTAGACGTAGTACATGCTTCTTCCTATCCAAAATCTTGACAGTACCTCCTCGTATGTTAAGTCTTCATTATCTCGTCTGGTTCTAACTCAATAATGTGGTTCGGGTCGTCCACATATTTACGTAACATCGATACGTGAAAAACGTTATGAACACGCGTCATACTTGGCGGTAAAACGAGTCTATAGGCCACAGTTCCTACTCGATAGAGGATTTCAAATAAACTAATAAATCGAAGGTTTGAGCTTTCCTCACATCGCCAATTCTCGCTTTTGGAATAACAACTTCTTGCACCTCCTTCTTCATATTCATCAGCTCCGGTGTGTAGCCTGAGCGATTTTAACTTTATCGATAAAAGTCGATTATACTCGTATATCATCACGTGAGTCCCTAGAGTCTTTAACTCTATCTTCATCATTTATAAGTTATACGAGATGAGTCTTTGACAATATCGTACTCGTACTCGTATACGATCTTTTACTCAACATGTCAGCTACCACGTTCGCTTTTCCAGGATGGCATGGTCAGAACATGTGCTGAAATGAGTCTCCTCTTGAGTTCTTCGAAGCTCTTCCCACATTTCTTGCTCCATTTGAATTTTGTATCTCTACGAGTCAGCTGAGTTAATGGAGTAGCGATTCGAGAAAATCTTTCCACGAATCTCCGATAATAACCAACTAAGCCTAGAAAGATACGTATTTTGATTACTAACTTAGGTTTCTCTCAATCGTGACTCATATCCCAATCTTGGATAAAGACGTCACAATGGCACCTATCGCTTACTACCGCATTTAATATGGCGTCCCCTACAGAGAGTTCTGCTTTTGCATTCCATAAAGGAAATCACCAGATAGAGGCTAGGGTACCAACTTCTATAGTTAAATTTTTAACTTCTGAAGTTCAATATGAGTCATTCAATATGAGATTTTAGAAATGGGTTTTGTACCGGGTTCAAAGTCGATACAAAATTTAATATCACGCTCGGGGAGTAAGCCAAGAAATTCTTCAGGAAATACATCAGGAAATTAACAAACAACAGAAATATCACTCAAATCTGACGTATTTTTGTTCAAGTCCATGACATGGCTAAGAAAACTTGACATCCATTTTTCAATAAACGAATGACTTCATGGCTTGATATGAAAATGTTTGACTTCAATGGTTTGATTGCTTGAATTCGAATATCAGGTTGCTTAGGAATATGAAAACTAACAACCTTACGAAAGCAATCAATTTTGGCATGATGAGTAGTTAACCAATCAATTCCTAAAATCACATCAAAAGCAAGTATCTTTAAAGAAATAAGGTCAACAGGTAATGTGATGGTGCCAACCTGAATCAAGCAAGATTTCTAAACAACGAATGTAATGAAAGTTTCTCCTAACGGAGTCTCCATAAATAGGTCAAAGTCTAATTTCTCCGTAGTCAAGTTCAAACGTTGAGCGCAAGCAAGAGAGATAAAGAATGGGTAGAACCTGTGATTCTAGTAAGGTATAAACTTCAAAGAATTTATAATTAACTAACCCGTGCTAACTTCGTTCGGGTTCCTCGCATTTTGACCGGGTCACGACAAAACGCTCTTCCAAGAACCGCTGACTTTGTCTTTTCCAGATCCGCCTTTGGTGCCAATTGCTCCAAATTGGACTTGATTTCGCCACTGAGACAAAATCGAGCTATGTGATCTTCTTTTCCACAACTAAAACATACCTTGAAGGTCAGTGAATGTTTGGACTTATATGTCCCTCCTTTCCACATTTGTAACATCTAACCAAGGGCGTTCTCTCCTCCCCTAGAATTTGTTGTTTGGTGTTGATGTCACGCCGACGTCTTCCCGCCATCGTTTAATCTTCTCTTCTTGAAATTTCCACTTGAATTATTTCTTCTATTATCTTGCCATGATTACCACCGAAGTGGTTACCATTTCTTTCCTGATAATTTCTTTCACGATGGTTATCATTGTTCTGATGACTACCCTGGTTATGGTCCCTCGGTTGAGTATACTCACTATCTCGCTCTAATAACTGAGCCTTGTTGACAACATCTGAATACAGAGAAAACTTATGAGAGATAAGGTATTGATGAATCTCGGGTTTTAGACCTCTTAGAAACATACTCGTCATTCGTTCCTCATTCTCCACCAAATGAGGTGCAAACCTGGATAACTCTGCGAACTTTGCCTCATACTGAGACACCGTCATGTTACTCTGCTCCAGTCTAATAAACTCCACTTCCTTCATATGACGAATACTTTCAGGGAAGTACTTGTCATTGAACAGTTTCTGAAATCTTTCCCAAGACATGTTGAGTGCATCTGGCTGGGTACACTTCACAGATTCCCACCAGTAATCTGCTTCACCACGAAACATAAAGGTGGCGAATGTAACCTTCTGTTCCTCCGTGCATCCCAAGACATCAAATATCTTGGTAATTTGCTTGACCCACGTTTCTGCCTTGATCGGATCCGGCTTTCCATGGAAATCTGGTGGTCCCAACTCTTTGAATTGTTTGGTCGTGACAAACCGCGCGTTACTATCATTTCCACCCGTATTTTGTACACGAGTCTCCCTCGTCTGATTTTGCATGAACTGCAAAAAGCTTCTAAACATCCCGTCGTTCATCATCTGCTCAGTGGCGTTGTTCATAGGAGGAACATTGCCAGCCTGTTGCACGTTCTCCTCGTTGGTGAGTACCGGCGTCTCCACGGTCTCATTTACTCCACTGTTAATATTCTCAGTCGACATTCTCAAATACTGTCATAAAACAAGGGTTAATTAAACAAATTAACATGTCACATAATATCCCTATATTATGACCTGACCAACAAATAAGCTTAGGTAGGACACACTAGCGAAGGATTTACTCGTCTCTCCCCTCCTAGTTCTATTCCCCGATCTCCGCCAGAGATCATATCCCTAAGCTCTGATACCAACTGTGACGCCCCCAAAATAGGTCCATTCCACCCAACCCATTCTGAGTCGCCAAATACATGGTATAGAAATAACTACAACTTCAATAATACAAATGTCGTGTGAAATACGACAATAGATAGATCTTATGAGTTTAAATACAAATATTGTCGCCTAGACAATATCCACACGCAAAATAAATCCCCATCATAATTATTGATACATTATTTTACAAAATGGTGAGGACTACTAAACAACTCTCTCTAGAACCTTCATTCCATACCCTCGACTCGATCCTCGCTATGTTCTCACCTCCCGAGAAGAAAATGGAACAACAAGGAAAAGGGTGAGCTCAACTAGCCCAATAAAGAATATTATGACTAAGAATAAAAAACAACAAATTTTCGTTAGTCTTCAACAGGAAAAATCTAATAGAATACAATAGGTAACAAGTTTTAGATCAACAAATGGAGCAGAAACAGCAATCCATTAGAAGAGTCACGTAGAGAAAGAATTCTACTGTCTTCTAAGGTTTAAAAGTCCATCATCAATATTTTATCCCCAAGAATAACAATCAATATTCATCTTTGCACTACAGCCAAAGATATTCATTTAAATCACCAAATTGGTCATGTTCATCTTAACACTGCTCATCTTTGCACACAGCCAAAAAGATATTCATCGATTAATCGCTCATCTTTTTACACTACAGCCAAAGATATTCATCAAGTATCACCATTAAGGACCGAGGATGATGAAAAATATTTTTAAGAACGAATCCAGTGAGATAGAAGGACAAATATTAGGGATTCGTACAACAGTTTATCCAAGATTGATAATACTTCATAATAAACGATTTTGAAGCAGAACTCAAAAATAACGATCAAAACATGGATACAATCAAAGATAGTAGCCAAAATAGACATCTTGGACAAAAAGAAAAATTTTCATTTTTCGGTGAATAGTGCCGTATTCGTGAATAGTGCCGTATACGTGAATAGTGCCGTATACGTGAATAGTAACCCCGACACAAAAAGATAGAAATTTCACAAAAAACATCTTCACGCTTCGTGAATAGTACTCGTGAATAGTAACTCGTGAATAGTAACTCATGAATAGTAACTCGTGAATAGTAACTCATGAATAGTAACCCCGACATGAAAAAGTTCCAAATTTGATAAAAAGTTCAACCAATATTTTGGCATAATGATATTGAAGAAAATAATATCATTTGCGAAAGAAATAACTCCCTTACCTCAAAATAACCGTATTTCCGATCAATTTCGGTATAGTCTTTGTGTAAACTCGCACCGTATAGCAACACTCAAAGTATACTCACAAGAATACGCTCGATAATATAGAGAGAGAAAGAGAAAACTTAGTTTCGTGTGATTTTCAATTCTAACTTAGCCCTCTATTTATAGGAAAATGTTAGAACGCTTGAAAGAAGACTAAATTAATAAAATATTAATTTATTTATATAATTTTCCTTAGCCCACCATTTTGACCAAAGAAATCAGCCACAACACATGTTAAAGATGCCCACCAACCTTTGAAAACGTTTTTTTGAAAATAATAATTAAAACTTCCAAAAATCAATTATTTTAACTCCTAACTTCAATAATTCACAATAAATAGCCCTTTTATCGTAAAATTCAATCTCGCGACTTTTATAGGAAATTCAATTCTCTACAACTTTACGTATGGAAGATTTTCCAAATTCCAAATGTAAATTATCCAAAATCCATAAATGAGCGATTTTACGATTTATAATCAATTTTTTGTCAAGAATTGTGTCCACCGACACACAAAAACATATGTTAAACATTTAATGCCACAAAATACTCTACCTCCTCATACACTCATATATCCCACATTCATTATAAAAATATCACCGTTAATATATTATTAAAATAATATATTTAAATGAATTATTTTATCGTAAAAAAGATAAAATATTAATTTTCAACAATTGTCACATTAAAATTTTCTCCATCTATATCCACATAAAATCAATATCATATAAATCAATAATTAATTATTCACAAATAATATTATAGAATCACATTACTAACAACCAGCAGCCTCCTGAGAGAGGGGGCTTTCCAATAAGAATTTCTCCTCATCTTGGCGCGAATTAGGTGACCAAACCTCTCCTTAGATGTAACTTTCTAGACATTGCCAATAATGTTATCTAATAATATTATTCAGATAATATGAATTATTGCTTCGATAATGAAAAATACTTTATTATTATTATTATTATTATTATTATTATTATTATTATTATTATTATTATTATTATTATCATCATCATCATCATCACGTAATTAGTTATGTACATTTATGTATGTACGTAACAAATCTAAGGAAATGGGATCTGTTTTAATTTGGGGGAAATGATTTGTTCAGTTATAAATACTAATCCTTGTAAAATAATAGCAACTAGGCCCATGTGCTTGGGTGGTCATTGGATCAATATTCTAAACTAGAGGTCTTAAGTTTGAATCTATGCATCAACATATTTTTTTGGATAGAGTTTAATATTAAATCGTCAACTCCCCAGATCACGTGTAAAATAAAATAAAAATTATTATTATTATGATCATTTATTATTATTATTATTATTATTATTATTATTATTATTATCTTAATTTAAGGCAACATTTTAATAGTCGTTGTAAAAAGTTGTATAAAATATGCAACAAAAATAAAAATTGTTACAAATGAATGTTGTTCATATTAGGCAACGAAATATAGCAACAAAAAAACTTTCGTTGCCCACGATGAGGAGAAATCAAGTGGTTAGAAATTTTGCAACGAATTTCTAATTTAATTTTGTTTTCAAATTTTGCAACTACTTATGAATTTCGTTGCAAAAAGTGAAAGGTCGACACAATCTGCAACGGCGGACACGCTTTAGCTTCTTAAACATACACTTTCTAAAGAATGACTTTATAAGTCGTTGCAAAAATCGTTATAAAGCCCCATTTTAGCAAAAATAAAACTTTTGTTACCCAGATGACGGGAAAGCAAGTGGTTGAAAATTTTGCAAATCTAATTTCTAACGAAATTTTTTCCCACAATGAATTAGTAATGACGAAATTTTGCAACGACTTATGAATTTCGTTGCAAAAAGTGAAAGCTCGATACAATGTGCAAACGGCGGACAAATTTCGTTGCTAAAACATATACTTAGCAGAACGACTTATAAAGTCGCCGCCTCAAAAATGTTGTTAAAAGGCCCATTTTTGTAGTGTTAATTATACAACCGTCGTGTAAAATACGACAAAACATACTCTGAGAGTTATTAATATTATTGTTAGTCTCTATTATTATTATTATTATTATTATTATTATTATTATTATTATTATTATTATTATTATTATTATTATTATTATTATTATTATTATTATTATTATTATTATTATTATTATTATTATTATTGTTATTATTATTATTATTATTATTATTATTATTATTATTATTATTATTATTATTATTATTATTATCTTGTTATTATTACTGCTATTATTATTATTATTATTATTATTATTATTATTATTATTATTATTATTATTGTTGTTGTTGTTGTTGTTGTTGTTGTTATTATTATTATTATTATTGTTGTTGTTGTTATTATTCTTATTCTTCTTCTTATTATTATTATTTTTGTTATTATTACTATTATTATTATTATTATTATTGTTGTTGTTGTTGTTGTTGTTGTTGTTGTTGTTGTTGTTGTTGTTGTTGTTGTTATTATTATTATTATTATTATTATTATTATTATTATTATTATTATTATTATTATTATTATCTTAATTTAAGGAAAAATGAATAATAGTCGTTTATTATTCTTTATTATTATTGTTATTATTATTATTATTATTATTATTATTATTATTATTATTATTATTATTATTATTATCATTATTATTATTACTACTACTATTATTATTATTATTATTGTTATTATTATTATTATTATTATTATGACTATTATTATTATTATTATTATTGTTATTATTATTATTATTATTATTATTATTATTATTATTATTATTATTACTTATTATTATTATTGTTATTATTATTATTATTATTATTATTATTATTATTATTATTATTATTATTATTATTATCATCATCATCATCTTAATTTAAGGCAACATTATAATAGTCGTTGCAAAAAGTTGTACAAAATATGCAACGAAAATAAAAATTGTTACCAATGAATGTGATCTATATTAGGCTACGAAATATAGCAACAAAAAAACTTTCGTTGCCCACGATGAGGAGAAATCAAGTGGTTAGAAATTTTGAAATGAATTTCTAACGAATTTTGTTTCCAAATTTTGCAACTACTTATGAATTTCGTTGCAAAAAAAGTGAAAGCTTCCACAATAATCAAGAATGAAGGACAAGTTTCGTTGCTAAACATACGCTTTAGCAACGACTTATAAAGTTGTTGCTTGAAAAATCGTTTCTAAAGCCCCATTTTTAGCAACAAAAAAACTTTTGTTACCCACGATGACGGGAAAGCAAGTGGCCGAAAATTTTGCAACGAATTTCTAACGAAATTTTTTCCCGCCATTGAATTAGCAACGAAATTTTGCAACGACTTATGAATTTCGTTGCAAAAAGTGAAAGCCTGACACATTCTACAACGAAGGACAAATTTTGTTGCTAAACATATACTTTTAGCAATGACTTATAAAGTCGTTGCCCAAAAATCGTTGCTAAAGGCCCATTTTTTTGTAGTGAATACTCTCCCTACATATATGTACTCTTCCTTGTATGCAGGTTTCGATATAGCAGTTGTAGCTAATAGTACTACAATCGGTTCCTTGGCAACAATTAAAAAAAGGGGTCGTAGTTCCTGTTTGTGTCCTATACTCGAATAATAAACTTAATTGAATTACTGTGGACATTCCTCACTGTTCCATCATAACAGATTACAACATCTGGAAGGATTGCCATTAAGTTGTTGAATAAAGTTCTAGGTTAAGTAACCCTCTAGATGAACGAACGATCACTTCTTTGCTAGGAATGAATTATCTCCCCATATGGGTCCAATCCATGACATAGACAGCTTCTCACCACTCCGAATTCCTTAGATGGGTAGTTTTCGTAGAACGTCTCAACTCTTTTTCTATGAGAACTATCCATCTGAGGATTTCAGAGTGGTGAGAAGCTGTCTATGTCATGGATTGGACCCATATGGGGAGATGATTCACTCCTAGTAGAGAAGTGATCGTTCGTTCATCTATAGGGTTGCTTAACTTGGAACTTTGTTCAATAGCTTAATGGAACTCCTTTGGGATGTTGTTATCTGTTATGATGGAACAATGGGAATGTCCGTAGTAATTGAATTAACTTTATTATTCAAGTATCAGACACAAACAGGAACTATGATCCCTTTTTCCTGGTTGTCGAGGAACCAATTGGCAAAATAAATCCTTCATGTGCATGTGTGTAGTATTAATAGAATCTTAGAAACCCGTTTGACATTCACTCAGTAGGAGTGAATCTTGAATAGTCCCCATTTTGGGACTGTTACTAGATTTTATCTCTCACTTAGGCCAATGCCAATTCACAAGGGTACGTTTTTTTGTTTTGAGGATTTTTCAGCTGGTTATCTCTACATGTTCTCTGAGTGCATACTTAGAATAAGTTGTCTTGGTCTATTGCATGTACTTGGAGACCATGGGGAGGTGTTGCTGAAATTTTCTTAAAACAGAAGAAACGTCCTCAAGATTGGCACTAGTGAGGAGATGCATCCAGGAATGAGATAGAAGCCTTACCCCTGTAGATTGGAGATATATACTAGGAAAATATTATTCATGCATGGACCACATACATGAATATTCCATTTCTAATACAACCATTTTATTTTCAATTAAAGATGTCAGCCGATCGAAGTTGGATGTACTGTAGGATAAGGGTAGATGGAAGAGGATTAGTTGATGCGTATCGTGATGGGGTCTGTAATTTTATAAACAAATCAAAAGAACATGTTGATGATCCAAACGGAAAGATGAGATGCCCGTGTGTTAAGTGTAAAAACATAATCTGGAAGAAAGCCGATGAAATTAAATTTGACTTGTTTTCATGTGGGTTATGGATGGGTATTCGGTATGGATTCATCATGGGGAATCAGTTGAGTTGAGAGAAGTGACCGATAATACTGTAGACTAACCAATTGAATGGGATTCATACCCCAATGACTATGATGTCGTGGAGATGTTGGTCGATGCTTATGGCCCTTCCAATATTGATTGGTCTAAAAATGATCATTCATCATGCAGTGATCAACACGTGCCAAATGATACAGCTACTACCTTTTATAAGATATTATCTGAGTCAGGGGTCCCACTGTTTGCTGGAAATGATAAGCATACCAGGATATTTGCAGTGACGAAACTTTTATACTTTAAGAATGAGCATGACTCTAGTGAGCGAGGGTTCAATGATTTTCTTGCTATTATAAACGAGTTCTTACTGGCTGATCATACTCTACCTGCGAATTATTATAAAGTGAAGAAGATGGTAAAAGGGTTGAATCTGGGATATGAGAAGTTCGATGCTTGTGAGAAGGATTTCATGTTATATTATAGGGAGGACACATATAAGGTGCAGTGTGATATATGCAATTTTTCGTGGTACAAGACGAAAAAACGTGGGGGGTAAGGAGAAACAAGTGCCTAATAAGATTTTTCGATACTTTCCTCTAGCGCCCAGACTGCAGTGTCTATTTATATCGTCACACACTGCTGAGCATATGAGTTAGCACAAAAGAAGAGACGTTGTGCCCGGTCAGTTGACTCACCCTGCAGATGGAGATGAATTCAAGACATTTGATGAACATTTTCCAAAATTTGCATCTGAAGTTAGGAATCAGGCTTGACATGGCTACTAATGGCTTTTGCCCATTTAATAACTTTAGTCAGACCTACTCTGTTTGGCCAGTTATCATGGTAGCTTACAATCTTTTACCGTCAATGTGCATGAAGGACCCGTATATGTTCTTGACTTTACTCATACCAGGGGATAAGAGTCCTACAAAAGACAAAAATGTGTACCTCAGACCGTTAGTTGATGACCAGCACTTGGGATGATTAGTGGTTGGTCGACTCATGAGAAGTTATCATTTTCAGTCTGTATGGGGGATGTACAAGGCACACAACTATTGCATGGTCGGAAAACTACTTTCTTTTGAACTGCTCGTAGATTCTTACCTACTGAACACATTTACAGAAAGATGTTTGCACAGTTCAACAGAAAGACAGAGAAGAAGGGTGTTGTTGGTCGATTGCTAGGGAATGAGGTCTTGGGTTGGCTCAATGATCTGAAATTTCCACTGTCAGGGAAGGATCATGGTAAGTTGAGAGCAGTAGGGTACGTGAAAACTCATAATTGGACACACTCGCCTATTTGGTTTGAGTTTCCATATTCGGTCACACTTGAATTTCATCATTGTATAGATGTCATGCATACAAGAAAAATGTATTCGAGAACGTGTTCTAAACTGTGATAGATGCAAGTGGTAAAACAAAATACAATGAAAATTCACGTAAAGATTTGGAGGCTATGAACATCAGGCGGGAATTATGGCTCAAAACCAAAAGCTCCTTTTTATCTTACCAAGCAATATGTTAAAGAGATTTGTAAGTTGGTAAGTGCATTGAAGCTCCCAGATGGCTATGCTTTTAACATATCTCGTTGTAGTAAGGTTCAACAATTAAAAATAACTGGGTTCAAGAGTCATAACTGTCATGTATTTATGCATAAGTTGATGCCAATTATATTTCGTGAGATGCTACCCAAAAAAATTGTTGACTCCTTGACCGAACTTTCAAATTTCTTTCGGGATCTTTGCTCAATGGTTATAAAGTACAGTGATGTGGAATAGATGGAGTAAAATATAGTGCTGACAATGTGCAAGCTTGAAATGATATTGCCTCTAGGTTTCTTTGACTCGATGGAGCATATGCCTATTCATCTACCATATGAGATTAAGCTTGGAGGACCGGTGCAATATCGTTGGATGTATCCTTTTGAGAGGTAATATCATTTATATTGTGTAACATCTAGACATTTATACTTAATACTCTAAATTAATGTCTTTCAATCATTGTACCAATAGGTACATCCGACAATTAAAGTTGATAGTAAAAAACAAAGCTCGTATAGAGGGCTCTATTGCTGAACACTATACAGAGGATGAGCTTGTCAACTACTGCTCCTTGTACTTTAAGGGTGTAGTCTCAACAAAACACAACCGTCTTAGTCGGAATGAGGTTGTCAGACCCCAATCTCCTGCTGATGAGTTAGCTCTATTCTTTTATCCAGCTAAACCATTTTTGCGCAGAGATGATGACTTATCTAACCGAAAAAGATTTGAAAATTTTATCTATACATGTGTTTCTAAATATGCCCGAAGTATCGTCATACATCAAGTATATATTATTTTTTATCGAGTTTAAAATATTTCCCTGCCCTGTTATCGCAAAATTAACCCTGTTATTATTATTTCAGTGCATTCAAAAACGAAGCGTATGCTTTTGACCCTGGGCTAACTACAGCACAGTTGAAAGCATTCACCACTGAAAATTTTCCACAGTGGTTTAAGAGAAGGGTTGAAGAAGATAACGCCTAAGATCATTTTAGAGATGTTATTTCTGGTCCGTACAAACTTATTAGTTCATATCCCGACTGTATCGTTAATGGGTACAAATTTAAGGTTGATGACTTGAATGAACTGACATCAGTTAATTCTGGCATTGTCGTGTTGGGAAGTTGTTACCAAAATTCTGAGTCCAATTATTACGGACGATTAGAAGACGTGGTTGTGCTCAATTATCCCGGAGGTAAAAAGGTTGTTATATTTAAATGTCGTTGGTTTGATAATGAAAAGGGTTTTAAAGTTGATCATAATAGAATCGTCATAATAGATATCAAGTTAAAGCTACAGTCTCCTTGCGTGTTTATATTAGCTAGCCAATCAACTCAAGTGTACTATGCTCCTAATGTAGCAAATTCTAGAACCCCTGGTATATAGTTGTCATAACGAAAACCAAGGCTTATGATGGTACTGATTTGTTTAGAACGAATGACCCGTTGCAAGAACAAGTTAGCAATCCCAACCACGTACTTCCAGACGATGACGATGTGTTGGCAGAAGATTTCATTAACATACTCGATGATGAAGAAGTCGATGATGACATTATTGCCAGTGATTATGTTATTGTACAAGATGAAGAAACATTAATTGGTACGGACGAGGAAGAGACTGAATCTGAGGATGAAATTGATATTGATTCTGACGGGTTTGACGACGTATTAAGCCTTAACTTCAACTTATTGATGTTTTTGTATAATTCACTACTAAAAAAAATAATTATGGCTAGAAATTAATGTTCTTTTCAATTACAGTAGCACAATTATGGCTAGAAACAGCGGTGGAGGTCGCCGCGGGGGTGGTCGTACAGGACTTGGCGACGGCTCCCAAGGCAGGACATCGTCATCATCTAGTAAGTTTCTATCTCTTTTGTAAGTTAATTTGTTATGACAATTTTATTTAATGTAAGACCCCTACTTTTATGAATAAAGATGAATTTTTCTCTAAATATCATTTTTGAATATTATGGTATGGATTTGATATAATGTTATAGTTGTGGGTAATATTTATAAATTTTGCAAAGTAAGCAAGTTGTTATAAAATATTTGATTGGTAGAGGAATATTCATTTTAACAGGGAAAATTCGTACGACGACACAATCATTGGTGGACCCCACAACAGAATTATTATTAGAGTTAGAAAACGACAGAAATATCTTTTTATAAAAATAACGACAAAAGTTTTACCGTTAACTGTTGAAATACTCGGTGATAAAAGTATAGTAATACGCGTGGTTGCATAGTAGGACACGGTATTGATTATTGATGCTTACGTGAGAAGTCACTCAGTTATACTCAATTATTGCTACAGTAATTACTGCATAATATCTCACATTATTGATACAATTATTGTCACAGTATCATCTGCATAATATTTTATATTATTAAATCAAAAATTGAGATGACAAGTTATTCATATTATTATTTGCATTATTAACAATGTCTAGAAAATTCTGTCAAAAAAATGGGTTTGGTCACCCAATTGTGCGCCAATAGGGAGAAATCCTAATCAGAAAGCCCCCTCTTTCCTAGGAATGATCTGGTTGTTAATATTGCAAGTTATATTATTGATGAATAAATGTTATTAAAAATATTAAGGGGATTTTTATGATGTATTTGTTGTAAGTTTGGCGTATTATTTGCACCCCCACTTACCAATTTTTCAAAATTATTAGTAGAAGTTATCTCAATTTTGTTATATGTGTGTGTGTGTATATATATATATATATATATATATATATATATATATATATTATAGTAAGTGTCACATTTGGGGGGAGCTAAACATCATGGGTGGAATAAGGGTGGTGGAAAAAGGAGTGCTATTATTACACACACACACACACACACACACACACACATATATATATATATATATAGACATGTTTTTTTTAAAAAAAATAGAATATATTATATTTTACTATGCATAGTAACAAATTAGAAAAATTAGACAAAATTTTGCGCGCTCGTGAATTTTCTCTGTGCAGTCCGTGAATAAAATTTCTAAATAGTATCATTCCATTCTCTTATAAATAGGATGCTTAGTTTAGAATTGAAAATCATAATAGAATTAGAGAATTCTTCTTCTATAATATTGAGAGTATTTCTTTCGAGTTTTAGGAAGCTTTGAGAGTAGAAAACAGTGAAAGTTTTCTTCAAGAATATCCCTGCTATACCAGTTGGAATACTCTCCTTTTTAAGGTAAGGGATATTATTCTTGTTTAATATTCGTATGAAATAATATTTTCTTCTATACTCTGTAGTATATAAGTAATATTATTTCGTTTCGTATTCATAATTCTAGACTCATGTTGATAAGTTTTGCTTCTATACTCCGTGAAATTAGTAGAATATCCTTGAAATTTGCGCTTCATCTAATATCTTTTCATGAAAATATTATTCTAAACATTCTTGATAAGTTTTAACCTTTTCAAGCCGGAGTACTATTCACGAGGTACTATTCATGGAGTACTATTCACTCAGGTACTATTCATCCGGGGTACTACTTATGACAAAAATTGATTTTTTTCGGTCCAAATTATTTTTGATATAATATTATTCTTGAATTTTACTCCACAAAGCAGTATCATGTTGACAATTTGGACATTATTGAATTCTGGATAAATTGAATTATAAATCTTTAAAATTTATCCTTTACTTTTATTTAATTGAATTCTTATATCATTTTCATCAACCTCATGCTTATATTGTGATGAAAGTCATCTTTGGCCCGTAGTGCATAGATGGACTGTTGATCGGTATGATTATGACCAGGGATCATTCGTTATAATCATGACTTGTAATGTTACAAATGATGTGGTAAATGTCCTCATTGGCCATAGTGCATTGATGGATAGCTGTTGGCATGATCATGATCATTGGTGATAACACGAATATCCTTGGCCCTTAGTGCATGGATAATTCATGGACATGATACTAATGAATATCCTTGGCCCGTAGTGCATGGATAATTCAGTGATGTGGATTATTTATTGAGCTGAGTCTCAGCGATAAAATTGATGATAACCTTTTTAGATCATAGAAGATAGTAGATATCATGCTCTACTTGACTCTTCTAATGGATTGCTTGTTTCGTTGCAGTTAATCTTGATGTTTATTATATTTTAATAGTTTAACACTATTAAAGGCTAACAATAATTTTTTTGCATTATCTTAGTCATAATTTTTCTTACTAGGCTAGTTGAGCTCACCCTTTTGCTTTCATTGTTCTCTTCAGGAAATGAGAACGTAGGCGAGACTAGCCGGAGAATTGAGTGATGGTCCGAGTTGGTGGCTATAGTAGTCCTCACTATTCTATGAAATAGTGTACTAATAAATTTAATGGGGACTCCATTTGAGTTTGGATATTGTCTATAAGATAATATTCATGTAAAAACTCTTAGCTCATGTTGTATATTTAAGTTTGTATTTATATTTTACATCATGTATTTGGCGACTCAGAATGGGTGATGGATATCAATTTTGGGGGCGTCACAGTTGGTATCGGAGCTTAAAGATATGATCCCTGGCTGAGATGTGAGACTAGAACTAGAAGGGAAGAGACGGGTAAATCCTTCTCTAGTATGACCTACCTAAGCTTATTTGTTATTTAATTGGTCGGTTAGAATATAGGGGTATTATGTGGTATATCAATTAACCCTTATTTTGTGGCAGTATTTGAAAATGGCATCTGAAAATGTTGAGATAAGCAATGGAGCATAGGAGACCGTTGAGTTACCAAAGGTCAATAACTAGGATAATGTTCATCAAGAAGGCAATAATCCTCATGTAAACAACAACATTGACCAAATGATGAACAATGTGATGTTCAGAGGCTTTCTGCAATTCATGCAACATTAGGTGAGAGAGACTTCTGTGCAAAATGTAGGTGGAAACACTGATAACTCTCGGATGGTCACCGCTAAGCAGTTCAAGGAGCTAGGACCACCAGAGTTTTTGGGAAAGCCAGAACTACTTAAGGCGGAGATGTGGATAAAGAAGATCACTAAGATATTTGATGTCTTGGGATGCTCCGAGGAGCAAAAGGTTCTATTTTCCACCTTCATGTTGCGAGGAGAGGCAGATATGGAGGGAATTTGTAAAGCATACTCAACCTTTCGCACTGAAGATATCTTGGGAGAATTTCCAAGGACTGTTCAACGATAAGTACTTTCCCGAAAGTTTTTTCACATGAAGGAAGTGGAATTTATCAAGCTGGAACAAAACAATATAACCATGTCGCAGTACAAGGTTAAGTTTGCCGAGTTGTCCTGGTTTGAATCCCATTTGGTTGATAATGAGGAGAGAATAACGCGAATGTTTTTGCGAGGTTTGAAACCCAAAATACGTCAATACCTCATTTCTCACAAACTGTGTTTGTATTCAGATGTTGTAAACAGGGCTCAATTATTAGAGCGCGATAATGAGGCAACCCAACTAAGAGAGAGCAACTAGTAAAATGATAATACCAGTGGTAGCAGTCATCGAAGCGGTGACAACAAACGTGGAGGGAATCAACATGCCAGAAATGGTAACCACTTCGGTGGTAATCATGGCCAAGATAATAGAAGTAGAAATTTCAAGAAGAGGAGATTCAACAATGATGGAAAGACTTCAGCACCAGCACCCGTTGTTAAAGAAGGACAACGACCACCGATCGTATGCTTCAAATACGGAGGGGAGGGACACATCAGTCCAAACTATATGCAGTAGTCCAAAACATGTTATAATTGCGAAAAAGAAGGTTACCTAGCCTGATTTTTTCGTGTAGTCAATACAAGAAAAAGGGCCATCTGCGATAAATGATATTAGCGACTGCCCTATCTGTTCGCTAATAATAGTAATAGAAACCGCTATCTACGACCGCGAAGGATTCTAGTCACTAGTTAATATCAGTGACCTCATGCGGTCACTGATCGGTCGCTGAGAAGAATTTCCCTCTCAAAATTTGGTGTGAAACTTTGGCCTGACGACTAATCTATATCAGCCTTGTACTCTTTTATATTCATTCTTTGGACAATTGTATTGGTTTACGATTCTATTATATGGATGTTTACGATTGTATTGTGTTGTGTTGGTTTATAATTCTATTATATGGATGTATGTTTATCATATAGTAGTTATCATGGATGAATGTTTATCATATAGTAGTTATCATGGATGGATGTTTATATGGATGCTTATATATACTGCTTTATGTTGGGATAGAAAGTAGGTACAAAGTAGGTTATTTTTGGGAAATCAATAAAATAGAAGAAATATTTAAAAAAAAAACATCATCGATCATGCGATGCGATCGCTTATCATCGTAATAAATGATCGCTATTTACTTGAAACTAGCGAATCGATGCGGTCGCTATTATCGGTCACTGACACGTATGCTACGTCACACCTAAAAATGACTCAACATGAGTTAGATTAGCGACAGATTCGGTCGTTGATTGCAGTTGCTAACAAGTTAATCGCTAATATTGGTCGCTAATGTCCATCCAACGACCAGATTACCTACGACTAATATCAGCAACCGCATGCAGTCGCTAATACTCATCTATGACCATAGGCGGTTGTAGATAGGCAGTCGCTGATAAGTATTTTTGTTGAAGTGAGTGAAGCCAAGTCCAGTTGGGATGGTGACACCAAATGCCGTACCAAACAAGTCAAAGCTGGTAGTTCAAGGGAGATCGTTTATCGTAACCTCCCAAAAAGTAAGGAACCTGAACGAGGTCATCACATGTAAGCTAATCATAAACTCTTGCGAAGTCTATACCTTAAATCGGCACTTGCACATTACCTGTCGATCTTATCTCTTTGAAAATACTTGCATTCGATGTGATTTTAGGAATTGATTGGTTAACTACTCATCATGATAAAATTGATTATTTTTGTAAGGTTGTTAGCTTTCATATTCCTAACCAACCTATTATGCGAATTCAAGCAGCCAAACCACGAAAGTCAAACACTGTCATATCAAGCCATAAAGCTATTCATTTATTAAAAAATGGATGTTAAGCTTTCTTAGCCCATGTCATGGATTTAAACAAAGATACGTCAAATTTGAATGATATTTCTATTGTTAATAAATTTGCTGACATATTCCTTGAAGAACTTCCTGGCCTACCCCCAGAGCGTGAAATCAAATTTTGTATCGACCTTGAACATGGTACAAAAACCATTTCTAAAGCCCCATATCGAATGGCTCCTATTAAACTTCACGAGTTAAAAACCCAACTACAGGAATTGTTAGACATCGATTTCATTCGTCCTAGCACGTCTCCTTGGGGTGCTCATGTTCTATTCGTAAAGAAGAAAGATGGGAGTATGCGACTTTGTATTGATTATCGGGAGTTGAATCATGTCACCATAAAAAATAGGTATCCATTACCTCATATTGATGACCTGTTTGACAAGTTATAATGAGCTAAATTCTTTTCAAAGATCGATCTTCATTCCAGATATCATCAGTTAAAGATTAAAACCGATGACATTCCAAAGACTACTTTTAGAACTCGGTACGGGCATTACGAATTCCTCGTCATGTCTTTTGGACAATAATGCTCCTGCTGCCTTCGTGGATATGATGAACCGAGTATTCAAGGAATATTTGGATCATTTTGTGGTTATCTTTATTGATGACATCCTCATATACTCAAAAAACTGTGAAGATCATGAGCAACACTTGAGACTAATACTCCAAAAGCTTCGTGAAAATAAGTTATATGTCAAGTTGAAGAAATACGAGTTCTGGCTTGAGGAAGTAGAATTCCTTGGGCACGCAATATCAAATCATGGAATATTTGTTGACCCAGCGAAGTTTGAAGCAATACAAAGCTGGGAGTAACCTAAGTCAGTGACCGAAGTACGTAGCTTTCTTGGCTTTGGTGGTTATTATCGGAGATTCGTGGAAGGATTTTCTCGAATCTCTACTCCATTAACTCGGCTAACTCTAAAAGATAAAAATTCGGTTGGAGCGAGGAATGTGAGAAGAGTTTTCAAGAACTCAAGAGGAGACTCATTTCAGCACCTGTTCTGACAATACCATCTGGTTCGAAGGGATTTATCATCTACATCGATGCTTCAGGTAGAGGGTTAGGATGTGTTCTCATGAAACATGGGAAAGTCATAGCCTATGCCTCACGACAACACAAAAAATATGAGAGAAATTACCCTACCCATGATCTAGAGTTGGCAGCACTAAAGATCTAGAGACATTACCTGTATGGGGAGAAGGTGGAGATCTATACAGATCATAAAGCCTTAAATATTTCTTCACCCAAAATGAACTCAACATGCGGCAATGACGATGGCTCGAGCTGTTGAAAGATTACGATCATACAATTCAATACCATCTTAGAAAAGTGAACGTGGTAGCTGACGCGTTGAGTAGAAGATCATATGCGGGTACGAGTGCGATATTATCAACGCAAAGGCCCATTTTGTATGACTTGCAAAGGATGGAGATAGAGTTAAAGACTCCAAGGACCCACATGATGATGTCAAATATACGAGTAGAACTGACTTTAATCGATAAGTTAAAGATGCTCAAGCTAAAGACCTGGAGCTGATGCGTATGAGGAAGAAAGTGCAAGAAGGTGCTATTCCGGAAGCAAGATTCGATGAAAAATGAATACTTTGAGTCAACTCCAGACTTTGTGTTCCTAACAACCCTGATTTAAAGTATAAAATCATAATGGAGGCGCACAACACACTATTTGTAATCCATCTTGGGAGTATCAAAATTTATTGTGATCTTCGACATACATTTTGGTGGAGCAATATGAAGAAAGATCGCGGAGTTTATCTCAAGGTGTTTCACTTGTCAACGTGTCAAGGCGGAGCAACAAGTGCCAAAAGGACCATTGCAACCACTTGAAATTCTAGAATGGAAGTGGGAGCACATTACCATGGATTTCGTTACTGGTCTTCCCAAGGTTTCTCAAGGCATAGACGCGATTTGGATCATTGTTGATAAATTGACAAAGTTTGCTCATTTCTTACCTATACGAGAAACTTATTCATTTGAACGTCTTGCTCGTATATACATAAATAAGATTGTAAGACTGCATGGTATGCCAGTATCCATAGTTTCTGATCGAGACCCAAGATTCACTTCATTATTTTGGGTTAGTTTGCAAAAAGTTATGGGCACAAATTTATGATTTAGTTCGGCATATCGTCCATAAACGGACGGGCAGTTGGAGAGGACTATTCAAACTCTTAAAGATCTATTAAGACTCTATGTCCTTGACTTCAAAGGAAGTTGGGACAAGTTCTTGCCATTAGTGGAATTCTTATACAACAATAGTTATCAAGCAAGTATTGGCATGACTCCATTTGAGGAGTTGTGTGTGTGTGTGTGTGTGTGTTTAAAGACAATGTGTGGGTGTGTGTGTAAAATGTGTGTACCGTTGGTGGAAGGTTGATATATATATATATATATATATATATATATATATATATATTGTGAGATCCCTAATTTTATGAAATAAAAGTATTCAAATTTTCTATTTTGGTAAATAGTTAAATTGATAAAAGTTTAAAGTTAAGAGTGATATGTGAAATTTTTTCAAAGTATGCAAGTTGTTATAAAATATTCATTTGGTCGGGGAATATTCTTTTTGTCGGAGAATATCCGTAGGATAGCACAATCATTGGTGGACCCCACAACGGAAGTATTATCGTAGTAAGTAAACGACAGAATTATCTTTTCATAAAAATAACAACGAAAGTGTTACCGTTAAAACTGTTGAACTACTTAGTAGTAAAAGTACGATGTCTGGCTGTGGTTCCATAGTAGAAGACACCAGATTGATTATTGATGCTTACGTGAGAAGTCACTCAGTTATACTCAATTATTGTTATAGTAATTGCTGCATCATATCTCTCATATTATTAATTCAATTATTGTCACAGTAGCATCTGCATAATATGTTATATTATTAAATCAATAATTGAGACAACAAAGTTATTCATATTATTATTTGCAATATTAACAGTGTCTAGAAGTTCTGTCAAGGAGAGGTTTGGTCACCTAATTGCGCGCCAATAAGGAGAAATCCTTATCGAAAAGCCCCCTCTTTCCTGGGACTAACCTGGTTGTTAAATATTGTGAGTTATAATATTAATGATGAATGTTATAAAAAAATCAAATTTTAGTTCGGAGTTGAATTTGGAGACACGGACGTGATATTTGAGTCCGGAACGATGAAATTAGTAGAAATAGACTATAAACACAAAATTTGTCGGGGTTGACTTTTTGGTCTAAAAAGTCAACAGTTGACTTTTTCGGAAAAAGTCAAACTTCAAAATTTCAAAAATGAAACTTTTACGAAAAATATTTCCATTGTGTTGGGATTGTTAGTGTTAGTGGAAATCGATATTTATTTCGATAATAATTGATGTCTGGAGGTTATATTGACCAATCGGGTAATTAATCGAATAAATGAGTAATTAATTGCTATTAATTCACATGATTATAACTAGTTGTTCACATGTGTGTACTATTGATTCACATTCATGTACTATTAGGGGAGGTGGTACAAGATTGATAATACTTGCATGACTAAGTTAAAAATAGAGGTATAGATGGAGGTACTATACTGTAATTCGTATTTTCACATGATTATAACTATTAAGTCACATGAATGAACTATTAATTCAAATAATTTACTATTAGGGGAGGTGGTGCAAGTTTGATAATACTTGCAGGACTAAATTAAAAATGAAAGAAAAGTTTAAGGTATTGTACTGTAATATTTTGAGCCCCAAAACGTGCAATTATCGAAACTATATTTTCCTATAAATAGAAGCTCATTCTTCCTTCATTTCTCACCAATTCACCAAAGCTATATAGCAATTATATAGAGAGAAATTATAGAGAGAAAGAAGAAGAGAAGTCTGTTATCTCACTATTCTAGTATCCAGTCTTCTTTTGAGGTAAGGGATATTATTATTATTATAGTAAGGGGTATTATTTCTTTCGTATTCATGAATAGAGCTATTGTTATTCCATTCCTTATTATTATGTTGGAATAACTTTGTCTATCTATGCAATTTTGCATACATGGTGAAATTCTTCTATTATTCCATTCTTTATTATTCATTGGAATATCCCGTCTGCATGGATTACGCATGACCCGGTTCCGCTTCTTTATTATTCTCGTTGAATATCCTATCTCATGCGGATTACGCATGACCAGTTCCATTCTTTATTATTCTATTGGAATAACTTTTGTGCGTGCGGTTTATCGCATGCACGTGAATTCTCGTTGTTATTCCATTCTTTATTATTCTGTTGGACTATCCTATCTGTGCGAATTACGCATGACCTGATTCCATACTTTATTATTCTATTGGAATAACCTTTCTGTGCAGTTTATCGCATGCCTGGTGAATTCTGTTGTTATTCCATTCTTTATTATTCTGTTGGAATATCCTGTCTGTGCGAATTACGCATGACCTGATTCCATACTTTATTATTCTGTTGGGAATAACTTGTCTGTGCGGTCAATCGCATACATGATGAATTCTTCTGTTATTTCATTCTTTATTATTCTGTTGGAATAACCTGTCTATGTGAATTACTGCATGCATGGTGAATGATCCTTTGTATTCATTCCTTATTAAATTGTAGAAATGATCTGTCTACGTGGATTACCACATAGCGGGTGAAAATCCATTTGCAGTTTCGTAATTTTTCTGAACCTCAAAAATTCTAGAAAAATTTGAAATGATAATTTGATGAGTTTTCTATATTGTATCCGAAGATCGCGATTTTTGGATGTATAGATTAGGAGTTATGAATTTTATGGGAAAAGACTATTTTAAAAGTAAACCCTTATAACTCATTGTGGTTAACTCCAAAATTGGTAAAATTTTTATTGGGAGTATATGTATATAACAAGAGTATACCCTGTAAATTTCAGAATTTTTGGACAAAAGTACAATTTATGATGAATGTCTAAATATTCGGCAGTTTTGGCCATATGAAAAATAATAAATGAATTTTAAAAATTCCGAGAAAAATATATGTTCAATATGGGACTATATTTTGCTAAATCCCAGAAAAGAAATATTTTTGGGACTGATTTGGTATTTTTCATGAAAATGAACTAGTTATGAGTAAATGAATTAAATATGTTATGTGAAGTAACAAAATTGGAAAATAGGATTTTATGGCTTGGGAATCCTATATAGGGTATATACAAATTTTGATAAGGGATTTGATCATTGGTGATGAAATCTTATGAGTATGGCATTTTTGAATGATTAAAATGCATTATTTGGTAAAGTGTAAACAATTGAAATAAATTGTTTATAGGTTTAAGAAGTGATTAAAATATTGTTATAATATTAATAATATTAGATTATGAGTTTATTAAGTGATTGATAATATTTGGATAAATTTAATATCTTTAATATTTATCCTTGTTTTCGCTTATATCACGGTCATCATCCTCATGCTTATATTGTGATGAAAGTCATCTTTGGCTTACATGCAAAAATGGACTGTTAATTATTGGTTTTATAGTTGTATATCTTTGGCTTACGTACAAAGATGGGCTGTTGATTATTGGTTTTATAGTTGTATATCTTTGGCTTACGTGCAAAGATGGACCGTTGATTATTGGTTGTATATCTTTGACTTATGTTCATTGATGGGCAGTTGTTGGTATGATTATAACCAGGGATTATTCGATATAATCATGACCATTGTTGAAAACACGAATATCCTTGGCCCGTAGTGCATGGAAAATTCGTGGTCGTAATAGTAATGAATATCCTTGGCCGTAGTGCAGGGATGATTCGATGATGTGGATTAATTATTAAGCTGAGTCTCAGCGATAACATATTGATAATATACTTTCAATTCGTAAAAGATAGTAGATATCATGCTCTACTTGACTCTTCTAAAATACAGTTGTATATCTTTGGCCTGTAGTGCAAAGATGAATTGTTAATGAATGTCTTTGGCCGTAGTACAAAGATGAATTTATTAGTATGATTATGAGAAGGAATTGCGATTTGGTATAACCATGATTTTTAATGTTTCAGGTGAAGATAGGTGATGAAAATTATATTCGTCCTGGGTGCGAAGAGGAATTTAGAATCACAATTATGATTATGAGTTATTCATATGATTGTGGACAGGAATTGTTGATTGATGTTATAGGGATAAAACATTATTGGTGGACTTTTAACATGGAGAAGATAATAGACCTGATGGTCTATTTGACTCTTCTAATGGATTGCTTGTTCACCGCAACTATGGTTGAAAAGTTTTATCATCTACCATATGTTCTAAATCTCTGATTTATTATTGATGAAGGCTATTGGTGATGTAAATTATCTTTAGTCATGATATTCTTTACTGGGCTAGTTGTGCTCATCCTTTTTGCTTCACAATTCCTTTTAGGTAATAAGAGTGTAGTGGGGTTAGCTGGGTAACAGGAGAATAAACGGTGATCTATAGTTGCTGAGGTTCTCCCTAAATAGTATGGAAATAATTTTATTGAGAACTTTAGATAAGTGTGTCGTATTGTATATGTCATTTGATATTTAATTTTGGTGAACCGAATAGGGTGAGGTGAACCCAACTTTGGAAGGGTGTTTTGCCACTATCATACAAGATGTCTAATGACATGCAACAAATAATTGTATTGAGGATCTAATATGTGTGTGTCGTATTTTATAAGTCACTTAATAATTGATTTTGGCGAACAACCATAGGGTGATGAGAACCCGACTTTGAAAGCGTCAAAAGTGCACCTCATTAGAATGAATATGATAGTAATCTTCTCGTTCTTCTTTGGGGTCTTAAAATATTTGCTGCTGTATTTTATATGGCATTGTAATAATTTGAGTTTGGATATTGTCTACGAGACAATATTGTATTAAAACTCATAGCTTATGTGTTGTCGTACTCTGCACGACAGTTCAACAGTTGTATAAATGAAGTTTGTATTTGATTTTTATAGTATGATATATGGCGACTCAGAATGGGTCGTGTGGATCTATTTTGGGGGCATCACATACACACACACACACACACACATATATATATATATATATATATATATATATATATTATAATAAGTTTTATTTTTTTTTATGAAAAATGGAATATATTATATTTTATTATGCATAGTATTTGCATAGTGTCTACATAGTAAGTGCATAATAACAAATTAGAAAAATCAGATGAAATTCTATGCGCCCGTGAATTTTCTCTGTGCAGTCCGTGAATAAAATTTCTAAATAGTATCCTTCCATTCTCCTATAAATAGGATGCTTAGTTTAGAATTAAAAATCACACCAAAATTAGAGAATTATTCTTCTATAATAATGAGCATATTTTTTTCGAGTTTTAGGAAGCTTTGAGTGTAGAAAACAGTGAATTTTTTTTCAAGAATATCCCGCTATTCCAGTTGGAATACTCTCCTTTTTAAGGTAAGGAATATTATTCTTGTTCAATATTCGTATGAAATAATATTTTCTCCCATACTTTGCAGTATATAAGTAATATTATTTCGTTTCGTATTCATAATTCTACACTCATGTTGATAAGTTTTGCTTCTATACTCCGTGGAAATAAGTATAATATCCTTGAAATTTGCGCTTCATCTAATATCTTTTCACGAAAATATTATTCTGAACATTCTTGATAAGTTTTATAACCTTTTTAAGCTAGAGTACTATTCACGGGGTACTATTCCTGAAGTACTATTCACTAGATACTATTCACTTGAGTACTATTCACCCAGGGTACTATTCATGATAAAAATTGATTTCTTTTCGGTCCAAATTATTTTTGATACAATATTATTCTTGAACTTTACTCCACAAAGCAGTATCATATTGACAATTTGGACATTATTAAATTCTGGATAAATTGAATTATAAATCTTTAAAATTTATCCTTCACATTGATTTAATTAAATTCTTATATCATTTTCATCATCCTCATGCTTATATTATGATGAAAGTCATCTTTGGCCCGTAGTGCATAGATGGACTGTTGATCGGTATGATTATGACCAGAGATCATTCAATATAATCATGACCTGTAATGTTATAAATGATATGGTAAATATCCTCATTGGCCTATAGTGCATTGATGGACAGTTGTTGGCATGATCATGCCCATTGGTGATAACACGAATATCCTTGGCCCGTAGTGCATGGATAATTCGTGGACGTGATACTAATGAATATCCTTAGCCCGTAGTTCATGGATAATTCAGTGATGTGGATTATTTATTGAGCTGAGTCTCAACGATAAAATTGATGATAAACTTTTTAAATCATAGAAGATAGTAGATATCATGCTCTACTTGACTTTTCTAATGGATTGCTTGTTTCGCTGCAGTTAATCTTGATGTTTATTATATTTTATCAGTTTAACATTGTTGAAGGCTAACGATAATTTTTTTGCATTATCATAGTTATAATATTTCTTACTGGGCTAGTTGAGCTCACCCTTTTGCTTTTATTGTTCTCTTCAGGAAATGAGAACATAGCCGGGGCAAGCCGGGGAACGGAGTGATGGTCCGAGTTGGTGGCTGTATTAGTCCTCACTATTCTATGAAATTGTGTGATAATAAATGTAATGGGGACTTCATCTGAGTTTTGATATTGTCTATAAGATAATATTCGTGTAAAAACTCTCAGCTCATGTTGTATATTTAAGTTTGTATTTATATTTTATGCCATGTATTTTGCGACTCAGAATGGGTGATGTATTCCTATTTTGGGGGTGTCACATTTAACGCATGCTGAAATACTATATAAACTTACAGATACTATTCATCGGCGTTTGCGAGGGACTGACCTCGATTTATTTGGGTGTCCGCTGGCCCAGCCAGCGTTTGCTATAGTTGATGTCGAGTCGGCGCAATACATGTCAACTATTAGATAACTCAATGATATAAATTACTTTATATGATTACATGAATTAAAGTAACACATATTTCAAATTATTGCAGTATCCTGAACCCGGTTGTTAACCATACAACATACACTACACGCCGTTTGCTTGACACACCTACCTACAGGATGTATGCAATTCACTCAATTTTCGCAATATGATGCACACTATAATACTACTGTGTTGCGAGAGTTCCATGTAAGTCAAATTACGTAACTTAAATTAAGTAGGATTCTAGGTATTATCATCAATTTCTAATATTTTAACATTATTTGTGTAGATTTATTTTATAGATATGAGGAGACTGTCTCATTGCGCGTGCGTGCATGACATGATGTTATTCTTGCATATGTCGCAAAGAACTATTCTGCCTGGCTATATGAGATGAGACAGTGGGCTGCCCGGGCATTTATTGAGTAGCCTGGGACTACCATACGCGATCATCAGCCTCATATAGTCTCCGATGCAGTATGGGCAGCTATGTGTGCACACTAGGATGATGATGACTTCAAGAAAAATTCCGAGCAGGAAAAAAAGAATCGTGGCCAGCTCCGAGTCATACACACTACCGGCTCACGGTCATTTGAGGAAGTGAAGTCGGTAAGTATCGTAATCTAGTTCTTTAGTTATTCAATTGTATTATCATAATTATTAAATTTTATTTTCATGTATTTATTAGGTCATGCGGGATAGCTTGGGTCGACCTCCTACCATGCTAGAGTTTTGGGATAGAGCCCACACGCCGAAGGATTCTAGCATGTCTCCCACAACATTAGCTATACGGGTAAGACTAATAGAAATTTATCTTATATAATTATTAATATTACGTAGTTGATATAATGATTTCATTAATGTTCAATGTCATAAAATAAATTACAAGACCGATTTCAGAAGCTTCGGGACCAACATATAAATTTGAGTTGGAGGTCGCTAGGGGGTCTTTGAGTAGTTAGATTCTACCATTCCTCCAACCGAGATTGTATTATCTCGGGATGACGAGTTGAGACTATGGGTCGCGTCTTAGGATCCCCCTAGTAGTAGTACCAGCAGGTATCGAGTGCTGGGCCTACCGAGGGTACCAGCGTATACATTACCTAGAGGTAATATTTTTTTTTGCTATATAAGTTAATATAATTTAATTGCAAATATTATTTGCAATAATATATTTATTTTCGCAGAGAGCTCTGCTAGCCAGCCATGAAGAGCAAACTGTTGGACCATCTCACACGTCTTGGCTTGGATGACCATTTTTCGAGAGGGTCATGGCGGTACATGTTGGAGAGCGTTTACGTCGCATCCGATTTTCCGTCGTCAGGAGTTGACTAGCCGAGATCGCCTTCACCAGCTAGCGCAGGATATTGCAGCAGGGGAGACCGTCGAGAGTACGGGTATCCCATAGGAGCAGTTTGTCGCGATACGTGACGAGGTGCTTCGGTTGGTGGTTACCTTACTCTTTGAGGCTTTTGGCCCGATAGGGAGTCAGCCCCCACCTACTCAGGTATTATATTTATTTTAAGTTTATTAATTTGCATGTTATTTAATTTTCATACTGTCTATTTTGATTCTCTTATATGAACTCATGCGTTTTATTTTTGTTTGTATCAACAGGGTGACGATACTATCGATGGTGATGGCGAGCAGGATTTTTGGACACCCGAGCAACATCGTCGACCTCCGCCAGATGACTCTGATCCTACTGGTGGTAGTACTAGTTTAGGTTGATATATATATATATATAGTGTCTATCATATATCTGTATAGATGTTTTGTAGAATATTGTATAAGCACGTAATGATAATTCGGTGTCATTTCATTGTTATCTGTACAGGATTATTGTTCTATATTAATGTTGTTTAGTTTGAAGTTTATATAAGCCATTTGTAGTTTATAAGTTTAGTTTAGTTTAGTTTAGTTGTAGAACGTTGTATTATGGGTTGATTATGATATATATGTTGTTGCTGGTTGTTGGATGTAGTTGTAATATGGGTTGAATATTATTGTATGTATTGTTGGGATAAACAGGTTTCAGGTACAAAAAAGTGGTTTAAAACCTGAAAAATGCAAAAGCAAAAGACATCTTAAAAAAAATAAAATATAATTCCGACGGAATAACCTAAAACCGACGGAAGTTCCGCGGACATAATATATTTAATTAATTTCATAAAATGCTATTTATATAAATAATTTATTTTATCACAGTTATTTTCGACGGATTTGAAGTTAGGCCCGATGGATATTCCCTCAGAATTAAAAAAGACCAACTTTTCACGTCTGTTCACGTGGCAAGATGTACTCGACGTAATTTTTTCGACAAGATAAATTCCGTCGACTATATGTTAGTTCTGACGAACAATTTGTCAGAAATAAATCCCTCAAAAATATGTATTTCTGACCGAATAATCGATGAAAATAAGCTCGATGACATTATATTCGTCCGAATTTTCGACGGACTATTCCGTCGGAAGTAAGATTATTCTCGACAGAATAACCTTTATTCCGACGGACTCGTCCGTCGAAAATAGCTGGTTTTATTGTAGTGTATTAAAGTGGTATTGCTACATACTCAAGTAATTTTTAAAGTTAGTAATTTCGCAAATGGGAGTGGAGGGAGATTAATTTAACCATTTCTAGTACCGTGAAAATAATAAATAATGAGAAAAATAACTACATAAAATACAAAATTTATCATGTTACCCCCAAATTAGGTATGTACACAATCAACAATACTTTATCTCACTATCTTTGAAAAAAATTGTACATATTATAGTATTTGATCCCTTCCTTATTTAGGAATAGGAGGGGAGGAGGGGAGGAGGGGAGGAGGGGGGGAGGGGGGTACACGAAAACATAATTCACTCAAAGTACAAATTACTTTAAAAAAGTGCCCCCTTTGCTAGCTTTTTCATCTGAATTAAGTTGAATCAATTTCACCAATGTTAATTTTATTTATTTTTATGTATTTTAGTATTTTAAAGTACACAAGTGGTAATTTAATTTTTATAATAATAATTACAGGGAGTATGTATATATATAGTCAACCTGGGCCATGAAACTTTTAGGTTTAGAGCGACTTTTGATCATGTGATTGCCATAAAACCACCGCATAATTATACATAGGTATTTAGAGATGTTCAAAGCCGGCATATCTGACCACAGGCCTCTCAACCTGAAAGGAAACAATTTAAGACTTTCCAAAGTCAATCCTTCCTTCCCTTTATATAATAAACCCCCTCTCCTGTTCTCCCATTTGCAACTACTAATTTTTCTCTCACGTCATACTCTCCAGTATTTCTAAATTTTCCTCAATAATTTAGGTGTACCTAGCGTGGAATTCTTGAGTTGGTATTCAAACTGGTTGTAACAATTTACGTGTGATCATCGTTGAAACTGCATTCGTGAGATTATTTGTAAATTGAGTGTTTTGGTTCAATTACTTCTGCTTCTTGAATGCTTCTGCTTCTTGAATACTCCCCCTTCCTTTATCTCGGATGGGAAACGCAATGGTTCTAATTTGCTGTCAACAAAATTCAAGTTCATCAGTGAAGCTAATTTTCTGGGAGGGAACTACAAAGATTCTCACAGGAAAACCACGGATAGCCGGAGAAATCATGTTCACGTTCCCGGACCGTATGGTTTGCCATGCAGACTCATTCTTCATCGGTCAACGAGTCCCAGCCCTATCCATCGACGACGAGCTTCTCACCGGTCAAACCTACTTTGTTCTCCCCATTAATTGCTTCGCGTGCAACGTGATTTCGGCCTCTTCTTTAGCTGCCTTAGTGTCTAGCACAAAGCGGACGGCTGTTAATTTCAAGGACACTCCGTTTCAATACATAAAGGGGTCTAATGGAAGGGTTTTGATCAAGGTATCGCCGGAGTTTATGATCAAGCTAATGACAACAGGTGAAGAGGATGAAGTGTCATGTAATAATAATAGTTGCCCTAATTTTCTTTGTAGTACGCCCGAGTTGAAGAAGCATTATGATATGCTGGTAAGGTCTAAAGATCAAATATGGTCGCCTAAGCTGGATACAATTTCGGAATATAAGATGAGTAGGTTTTCACCAGGGAGATTTATGGGGTTGGAATGGAAACAGAAAGACCATGAACACATATAAAGAAATGATTCTTCTTTTTCCTTTTTTCCCTTTTTATTTATTTTTATTTTATTTGATGAATAATAGATTATTGTAGTGGTGAAAGAAGACATGGATTATACATACTTATCTAGATTGTATTGTATTTTAATTTTTGTTTTCTTTTCTGCAATATATAAGGGGTACAAATGGTAGTCCTTGTTGAATTCTTACTTGGTTATAAAGCATATACATTACAAGAAAAGGCTTACCTATGACTGCATATCCGCGATCGCATTCGGTTGTTGATATATATCTGCGACTGAATACGGTCGTGGATTTGGGTCCATATAATTTGCTCGCTGTGTGGACACTAGCGACCACTATTAGCGATCGGATTATCTGCGACCATCATTAGCGACCAGTTTCGTCGCTGAGCTGAGTCATCGCGGGTCAGGTTTGAAGGCTGACGTGGCCAACGTGGTAGTGACCATAATTATCAACCGGTGCGGTCGAAAAGTCCTTGACACCCTCCACGGTCGCAGATATGCGGTCGTTGATTATTAAATAATGGTCGCTGATTATTAAATAAAAAAAAACATGTTTTCTAGATTTTTCAAAAAAACTATACGTGTTTTATATCCCAAGACACAACAGTATATATAAACATCTAGTTCATTCTTTATATCCCAAATGCACAACTAATATATATAAACCAACACAATATCCATTCATATGCAAACAATAAACCAACACAGTATTATCACTATATAAACATTAATAAATTAACCAATATGAATAAACAAACACAACCATTAACATAACATTCAATGTTATATAACTGGTCTCATTTGTAACACTAAAAATGGCTACTTATGAAAAATAAAGTTCCAATTCCCTTATAAATTGTAACGACCGAGAAAATTGAACTTTAATGTAAATTAATTTTATTGGATTATATCGAATAAAATGAGATTATATGTTTATTATAATGAGTAAGGAAGTTAAAGGTTATTTTGTGACCTAGAATAAATGGATGTGGTTAGGATTCTGGCTATGTGCTAGAAATAAAGAATATGAATTTCCAAGACAAAAATAAATATTTTCCTAGAAATTTTAAAAAAAATATTATTCATCCATTTCTGCTCGGGAATTATTTTTAAATTTCCGGAAAATACGTAATGATAGAATTATGAGGAAAGATGAATTATCCAATAATAATTCAGTTATGGCAAATACAGTTTTCGTCTGCCTACTCAAATTGAGAATGTTAGGGAAAGTGAAAAAAATTTGTATAAAAGAATGATTAAGTATAATATGAAAGTTATTATACTGTAAAGAATACGAGTATAATATAATGTATTGTACAAGTATAATACGAAGAATGATGCGACGTATACTACTAATATTATGCGGAGTATATACAAAAAAAGTACGAGACGTCAAAGTTTTGGTCAACCAAAGTCAAGATTGACTATTGGTTAATGGACTTGGACTTTGCCAAGCCCAAATAAATAATGAATAAGGCCCAATGAAGATTTATATCAAGGCCCAAAAATAATTTAAATCAAGCCCAAAGTTAGACCCAATTTAAATTAATTTTAAGTCCGAACCAAGAATTGAACCCATGGATCGAACCGTGGGTCAAGTGGTTGGGTAAAACCCATGGGGCAACCCATGTGGGGCCCCGTGGGGGTGCTTTGGACAACTATGAGGTGGCCAAGCTTCCTTTGGAAGCTTGGTTAAGGAGGTGTGAATAGTAAAGATGTGGCATATTGACCATTTTGCCCTCATTTTGCATTTGCTATAAAAGAGAAACTTTGCTTCATTATTTTGTTTACAAAAATTCACCAATATATTGAGAGAGATAAGTAAGATTAATATCAAGTAATCAAGAAGAAGAAAAAGTTAGTTAGTCCATCCAATCGACTAAAAACGTCAAGAACATGAAGAACACAAAAGGTAAAAACACTTAAACCACTAATCTTCATCTCTTTTCAATTTTTATTTGATAGAGAAATGAATTGGTGGAATATGTACTGTCTGATGAAATAAGGATGGATTTTAGTGGACTAAAAACACTAAAGAATGCATAAAAAATGAAATCATAAAGAATGATTAGGTCTTAATGAAGAAACACATGAAAAACTTAGAGCTTGTTATTGATGGACAAGTTTAAAACCATCACGTATAAGTTAGATTCTTATAGCTTGGCTAGGACATAGATAAACAAATGATGGAATGGTTCCATTTGTAACATAGTAAAAATCTCGTATAACGAAGTTATATCAAAATTTTTAGTAAAAGACGTTAACTGTAGAAATCGTAGATAACTATGATTTCTGAACTAAAATGGAATGTTGAGAATGAACCTAGAAATCTTAGGTCTCATTAGTATGTTAAAGAACATGAAGTTTATAAGTCACAAACTCAATAACTGACCAATTCGGACATCGTTTGAACGAATTACGGATGAACGAGTGAAGAACGCTCAAGAACGAAGAGCGAACGAATAATGAAATTTTAATCAATTGAAATTCTCGTTAATGGATTTAAAAAATTATTCTGTCTAGGGGAAATCGTAGTATGAAGAATAAGTAAGAAATTGGCTTTTGAACGAACCAATTCTAAGTTATAACGAACAAGTTATGAGTTTATGAGGTAAACGGTTTGAAAATTTTCCAACACTTAGAAAAAAATTCAAGAATCGCTTTGACGACGTTTATGACGTCATTTGCCGATTCGAGGAGATAGTTGTTGGAAAGTCGCGCTGCATGTAAGACCCCAACTTTTTATAAATAAAATTGAATTTCCTCTATTCATTATTTTGAAATAATAAGCTGTTAATTTGATATAATGCTTTGGTTATGGGTGAAATGTGCAAATTTTGCAAAATAAGCAAGTGGTTATAAAATATTTAGTGTTGTCGGGGAATATTCGTTTGGTCGTGGAATATTCTTGTTGTCGGGGAATATTCGTACGACGCACAACCATTTCTGGGCCCTATAACGAAAAACGGTCGGAAGAAGAAAATGATAAGTTTGAGTTTTTATAAATAACGATGTAGTTATTCTGAATTAACATCGGTAGAATACCTTGTGGTTAAAATACGATGTCTGGCGTGGTTGCATTAAAGAGTAGCACTGCAGTATTGCATAATATTTTTGGATTATTGATTCTTATGTAAGAAGGCACAACTCAATAATTGTTACAGTAATTACTGTTCAATATTTTATTTTATTGATTCTGTACAGTATTTTCCATTATCAGATCAATAATTCATATTATTTGAATAATATTATTAGATAGCATTATTGGCAATGTCTAAGGAAGCTCTGTCTAGGAAAGGGGTTTGGTCACCTAATTACGCGCTAGTAAGGAGAAATCCTTATCGGAAAGCCCCCTCTTTCCTAGGAACGACATGATTGTCAGTATTGTGATTCTGTAATATTATTTGTGAATAATTAATTATTAATTTATATGATAAGGAAATATTTATTTTATATGGATATAAATGAAAGAATTCAGCATGAGTTATTTGTTGAAAGTTTGGCAATTATCTTCTTCAATAAAATATTCATTCAAATATATTATTATAATATATTATAGTTTTTTTTCAATAATAATAATATTATAATATATACATATATATATATATGTATAAGCATATGAATAAAGAGAATGAGTGAGCAAATTGTATAGCTTGCCCGTTGTTTTCGTAAGTTGGTTGGTGAGGAAATGGTCTGCAAAGCTTTTATTTTCAAATAGTGTGGGCCCCAACCATTGCAAATTATGGAGAATTGCCTGCAAAGTTGTTTCAAGTGTGGGCCCCAACCATTTTGAATTGTGGAGAATTGTTTTCAAAGTTTATTTCAAGTGTTGCCCCAAGGAAGAATGAATCAAAGTTAGGCTTTGAAGGGAAAATATTTGGCGGAGAAAAAGTGGGCAAGGTTAGGCATAATATTTTGTTTTTCCTCCGAGGATTACACTATAAATAGGGGGTAACCCCTCCTTCCTCAACACCCCATTTCAAATTCAGAAATTCTTATTCTAAAGTATTGTGAGTATTTTTCTTGATTATAAGGATACTTTGAGTGTAGCTTTTTGTGCAAGATTTTCTCAGAATAATATATGATATTCCAGTCAGAAGTACTATTCTTTTGAGGTAAGAGATGTTATTTTTCAAGTAAATGATTTTATTTCTTTCAATATCATTTCACCGAAATATTGGTATGAATTTTTTACCTTTTCATGTTGAGGTTACTATTCACGTATACGGCATTATTCACATATACGATACTATTCACGAGTATTATTCACGAAGTATGATTTTTATTGTGAAAGATTTATCTTTTCGTGTTGGGGTTACTATTCACGTATATGACATTATTCACATATACGGCAGTATTCACCAAAAAATTAAATTTTTCTTTCTTTGTCCAAGATGTCTATTATGGTTACTATCTTTGATTGTATCCATGTTTTGATCTTCATTCTTGAATGTTGCTCCACAATTGATTATTATGTAGTATTTTTGAACTTGGATGAACTAAAATACGAAGCCCTAATCTTTGATCTTTTATCTCATTGGATTCGTTTTCTTTAAGATATTTTTCATCATCCTCAATCTTAAATGGTGATATAATTGAATATCTTTGGCCTGTAGTGCAAAGATGAATGATTACCTGATGAATATCTTTGGCGCGTATTGCAAAGATGGACAGGTGTTGAGATGAACATGACCAACTGATGAATATATTTGACCTGTAGTGCAAAGATGAATATTTGACTCAAGATATATATTGATTGATGTTACAGGGATAAAATATTGATTATTGACTTTTAAATCATAGAAGATAATATATTTCATTCTCTACTTAACTCTTCTAATGAATTGTTATTTCCGCTGCGAATATTGATCTAAAACTTGTTGTCCATTATATTTTATCTGATTTATTGAAGGCTAGCGATAATTTTTTCTACATTATCTTAGTCATAATATTCTTTACTGGGCTAGTTGAGCTCACCCTTTTCCTTTTTGTTCCATTTTTCTTCACAGGAGGCGAGAATATAGCGGGAACTAGTCGGGATGTGGAGTGATGTTTCAAGTCAGTTGTTTTAGCAGTCCTCACTAATTTGTAAAATAGTGTATCAATAATTATAATGAGGACTTATTTGAGTGTGGATATTGTCTAAAAGATAATATTTGTATTTAAACTCACAGTATATGTGTTGTCGTATTTTGCAGGACAATTATAATAATGGAGTTGTAGTGGTTTTTTATACCATGTATTTGGCGACTCAGAATGGGTTGTGTAAACCTATTTTGGGGGCGTCACACTTGGTATCAGAGCTTAGGGATATGGTCTTTGGAGGAGATCGGGGAATAGAACTAAGAGGAGAGAGATGAGTAAATCCTTCACTAGTGTGTCCTACCTAAGCTTATTTGTTGGTCGGTCAGAATACAGGGGTATTATGTGGTACGCCAATTTCTTTAATTAACCCTTGTTTTGTGGTAGTACTTGAGAATGGTTGCTGGAAATGTTAACTAGGAAAACGTGGAGACACCTTTAATCACCAACCAGGAGAACGTGCAACAGGATGACAATATTCCTCCTGTAAATAACACTACCGAACAAACGATGAATGATGTGATGTTTAGAAGCTTTTTGCAGTTCATGCAAAATCAGACGTGGGAGACTCGTGTACAAAATACGGGTGGAAATGATAGCAATACGTGGTTTATCACAGCTAAGCAGTTCAAAGAGTTGAGACCACCAGAGTTTCTAGGAAAGCCGGATCCGATTAAGGCAGAAATGTGGGTTAAAAAAATTACCAAGATATTTGATTTCTTGGGATGCACGGAGGAACATAAGGTTCCATTCGCCACCTTTATGTTCTGTGGTGAGGCAGATTACTGGTGGGAATCTGTGAAGGGTACCCAACCAGCCGCACTCAATATGTCTTGGGAAACATTTCAGAAACTGTTCAATGACAAGTACTTTTCTGAAAGTATTTGTCATATGAAGGAGGTAGAGTTTATTAGACTGGAATAAAACAAAATGACTGTGTCCCAGTACAAGGCTGTTTGAGGATTTATCCAGGTTTGTACCTCATTTGGTAGAAAATGAGGAAGGTATGACGCGAATGTTTCTAAGAGGTCTGAAACCCAAAATTTGTCAATATCTCATTTCTCACAAATTTTCTCTATATTCAGATGTTGTCAACAACGCTCAATTATTAGGGCGATGTTTAACCGAGGGACCACAACCAGGATCATACCGGTGGTAGCAGTCATCGGAGCAATGATAACCAGCGGGGAGGAAAAAATACGGACAAAAGCGGTAACCACTCTGGTGGTAATGGTGGCCATGATAGTAAAAGAAGCGAGTCAGGGGGAGATTTCAAAAAGAGAAGGTACAACAATGACAACGTGAAGACATCAACACCAAAGATCAACTGCTTTAGGGAGAAGCGACCACCGGTCAGATATGTTATAAATGCGGGAAAGAGGGACACATCAGCCCAAATTGCCCACAACAATTCAAGGTATATTATAACTGTGGAAATGAAGGTCATATAGCTCGAGATTGTTCTATAGCAAAACCAAGTCCAGCAGGGATTGTGACTCCAAAGGCTGTCCCAGACAAGTCAAAGTCAACGGTTCTTGGAAGAGCGTTTGTCGTGATTGGCCATAACAGGAGGAACCTGAACGAGGTGATCATGGGTAAGCTAATCATAAACTCTTACGAAGTTTATACCTTACTAGATACCGGTTCTACCCATTCTTTTATCTCTCCTGCTTGTGCTCAATGTTTGAACTTGAATACAGAGAAATTAGACTTTGACTTATCTGTTGAGACTCCGTTAGGAGAAACTTTCATTACATCCACTATTTATAAATCTTGCTTGATCCAAGTTGGCACCATCGCATTACCTGTTGATCTTATCTCTTTAAAGATACTTGCATTTGATGTGATTTTATGGATTGATTGGTTAACTACTCATCATGCCAAAATTGATTGTTTTCGTAAGGTTGTTAGTTTTCATATTCCTAACCAACCTGTTGTACGAATTCAAGCAACTAAACCATTAAAATCAATCACTATCATATCTAATCATAAAGCTATTCGTTTATTGAAAAACGGATGTCAAGCTTTCTTAGCCCATGTTATGGATTTGAATAAAGACACGTCAAATTTGAATAATATTCCTGTTATTATTGACTTTCCTGACGTATTTCCTGAAGAACTTCCCGGTCTACCACCAGAACATGAAGTTGAATTATTTATTAACCTTGAACCTGGTACAAAACCCATTTCTAAAACCCCATATCGAATGACGCCTATTGAACTTCAGGAATTAAAGGTCAAACTACAGGAGTTGTTAGACATCGGTTTCATTCGTCCTAGTACATCTCCTTGGGGTGCTCCTATTTTATTCGTAAATAAGAAAGACGGGAGTATGTGACTTTGTATTGACTACCGAAAATTAAACCATGTCACCATCAAGAATAGGTATCCGCTACCTCGCATTGATGACCTGTTCGACCAGTTACAAGGAGCATAATTCTTTTCAAAGATCGATCTTCATTCTGGATATCATCAGCTGAAGGTTAAAATTGAGGATATTCCAAAGACTGCCTTCAAAACTTGGTACGGGCATTATGAATTCTTAGTCATGTCTTTTGGATTGACTAATGCTCCTACTGCTTTCATGGATATGATGAACCATGTGTTAAAGGAATATTTGGATCAGTTCGTTGTTATCTTTATTGATGACATCCTCATCTATTCCAAAAGCCGTGAAGATCATGAGCATCATTTGAAGTTGGTACTTCAAAGGCTTCGTGATAATAAGCTATATGCCAAGCTGAAGAAATGCAAGTTCTGGCTTGAGGAAATAGCATTCCTTGGACACGTGGTGTCAAAACATGGAGTATCTATTGACCCGGCGAAGATTGAAGCAATACAAAGTTGGTAGCAACCGAAGTTGGTGACCAAAGTACGTAGCTTTCTGGACTTAGCTGGTTATTATCAGAGATTCGTGGAAGGATTTTCTTGAATCGCTATTTCGTTAACTCAGCTGACTCGGAAAGATATAAAATTCGTATGGAGTGAGGAATGCGAGAAGAGTTTCCAAGAGCTCAAGAGGAGACTCATTTAAATTTTGTTACTTGCCAATACCATCCGGTTCGGATGGATTTGTTATCTCTGATGATGCTTGAGCAAAGGGTTAGGATGTGTTCTCATGCAACATGGGAAAGTCATAGCCTATGCCTCGCAACAACTCAAAGAATATGAGAGGAATTATCCTACTCATGATCTGGAGTTGGCAGGAGTCGTTTTTGCGTTGAAGATCTGGAGACACTACCTGTATGGGGAGAAAGTGGAGATCTATACAGATCATAAAAGCCTCAAATATTTCTTCACCCAAAAGGAACTCAACATGCGACAACGACGTTGGCTCGATCTGTTGAAAGATTACAACCATAGCATTCAGTATCATTCTGGAAAAGCAAACATGGTAGCTGACGCATTGAGTAAAGATCGTATGTGGGTACGAGTGCGATGTTGTTAACACAAAGACCCATTTTGTACGACTTACAAAGGATGGAGATAGAGTTAAAGGCTCCAAGTACCCACGTGATGATATCAAACATACGAGTAGAACCGAATTTAATCGATAAAGTTAAAGCTGCTCAAGCCACAAACCCATAGCTGATGCGTATGAAGAAGAAAGTACAAGAAGGTGTTGTTTCAGAAGCAAGAATCGATGAAGAAGGAATACTTTGAGTCAACTCCAAACTTTGTATTCCTAATGACTCTGATTTGAAGCATAGAATCATGATGGAGGCACACAACACACCGTTTGCAATCCATCCTGGGAGTACCAAAATGTATCATGATCTTTGACATACATTTTGGTGGAACAATATGAAGAGAGTGATCGCGAAGTTTATATCGAGGTGTTTAACTTGTCAACGTGTAAAGGCGGAGCATTAAGTGCCAAAAGGTCCATTATAAGCACTTGAGATTCTAAAATGAAAGTGGGAACACATTACCATGGATTTCATTACGGGTCTTCCTAAGGTTTCTCAAGGCATATATGCGATTTGGGTTATTGTTGATAGATTAACCAAGTCTGCACATTTCTTACCAATATGAGAGACTTATTGCCTTGAACGTCTTTCTCGTATGTACAAAAATGAGATTGTGAGACTGCATGGCATGCCAGTATCCATAGTTTCGGATCGTAACCCAAGATTCACTTCACGATTTTGGGTTAGCTTGTAGAAAGATATAGGCACGGATTTACGATTCAGTTCGGCAAACCATCCTCAAATGGACGGGCAATCAGAAAGGACTATTCAAACTCTTGAAGATCTATTAAGACTCTATGTCCTAGATTTCAAAGAAAGTTGGGATAAGTACTTGCCATTGGTGGAATTCTCCTACAACAACAGTTATCAAGAAAGTATAGGCATGGCTCCATTCGAGGCGTTGTATGGACAAAAGTGTCGTTCCCCAGTATGCTAGGACGAGGTGGGTCAAGTAACGTTGTTGGGACCAGAATTGGTACGCATGACTATAGAAAAGATACAAATGATCCGACAACGTATACAAACGACACAAGGTCGACAAAAGAGTTATACAGATCTTCATCGAAAGGACGTAGAATTTAATATTGGGGATCATGTATTATTACGTATTGCTCCATGGAAGGGAGTTACAAGATTTGGAAAGAGAGGAAAACTCAATCCACGATTTGTTGGTCCATTTGAGATTCTTGACTGTGACGACCCCAAAATAGGTATACATCACCCTTTCTGAATCGCCAAATACATGGTACATAACTTAAATACAAACTTAATTATACAAAATGAGCTGTGAGTTTAAATACAAATAATATCTTCTAGATAATATTCAAACTAAAAATAAGTCCTCAATACGTTTATTATCACACTATTTCACAGAATAGTGAGGACTACTAATGCAAACATCTGGACCTTCACTCCATTTCCTGACTAGTCCCAGCTATATTCTCATTTTCTGAAGAGAACAATGAAAGCAAAGGGTGAGCTCAACTAGTCCAGTAAAAAATATTATGACTAAGATAATGAAGAATAAATTATCGTTAGCCTTCAACAATGTTAAACTGATAAAATACAATAGACATCAAGTTTAACTGCAGCGGAACAAGTAATCTATTAGAAGAGTCAAGTAGAGCATGAAATCTACTATCTTCTATGATTTAAAAAGTTTATCATCAATTTTATCGCTTAATAAATAATCCACATCATCGAATCATCCTTGTACTACGGCCAAGGATATTCATTAGTATCATGACCACAAATTATCCATGCACTACGGGTCAAGGATATTCGTGTTTTCATCAATGGTCATGATCATGCCAACAACTGTCCATCAATGCACTACGGGCCAATGAAGACTTTTACCACATCATTTGTAACATTACGGTCATGATTATACCGAATAATCCCTGTTCATAATAATACCAAGTCCATCTATGCACTACAGGCCACAGATGACTTTCAACATAATATAAGCATGGGGATGATGACAATGATATAAGAATTCAATTAAAAGAAAGCAAAGGATAAATTTTTAAAGATTTATAATTTAATTTATCCAGAATTCAATAATGTCCAAATTGTCAACATGATACTGCTTTGTGGAGTAAAATTCAAGAATAATATTGTACCAAAAATGATTTGGATCGAAAAAGAATCAATTTTTATCATGAATAATACCCCGGGTGAATAGTACTCGAGTGAATAGTACCCCATGAATAGTACTTCGGGAATAGTAACCCCGTGAATAGTACTCCAGCATGAAAAAGTTAAAACTTATCAAGAATGCTCAGAATAATATTTCCATGAAAAGATACTGGATGAAGCGCAAATATCAAGGATATTCTACTAATTTCATGGAGTATAGAAGCCAAAACTTTAACAAAACGAGTATAGAATTCAAAATCTGAAATGAAATAATATTACTTACATACTACAGAGTATGGAAGAAAATATTATTTCTTACGTATATTGAACAAAAATAATATTCCTTACGAATATTAAACGAAAATAATATTCCTTTTGAATATTGAACGAATATAATATTCTTTACAAATATTAAATGAAGATAATATTTCTTGTGAATATTGAACAAAATAAAATTTCTTACAAATACAAAAAATAATATCGTAAGCGAATATAAAATAAATAATACCCCTTACGACTGTTGAACGAAAATAATATTCTTTACGAATATTGAACAGAAATAATATTCATAGGAATACGAAAAAATAATATCTCTTCAGAATATGAAATAAATAATACCCCTTACGACTGTTGAACGAAAATAATATTCCTTACGAATATTGAACGGAAATAATATTCATACGAATACGAAAAATAATATCTCTTCAGAATATGAAATAAATAATACTCCTTACCTCAAAAATAGAGCAATTCCGACTGGTATAGCAGATATATTCTTGAAGAAAACTTTCACTATTTTCTATACTCAAAGCTTTCTAAAACTCGAAAAAAATACGCTAAATATTATAGAAGAAGATTTCTCTGATTCTGGTGTGATTTTCAATTTTAAATAAGCATCCTATTTATAGGAGAATGAAAATGATACTATTTGAATGCACAGTAGAGGGAAGTCACGGGCGACGATTCACGGACGATTCAATGAAAAATTTTGATTTACTATATTGTACTATGCAACACTATGCATAATAAAATATAATATGTTCTATTTATAATCTAATAAAACAAAACTTTATATAATATATATATATATATATATATATATAATATATATATTTTGTAAATATCATACATCACACGGCATCAGCTGTGTGATGCCTTTCTCCCCCCCAAGTATCTTCCCCCCCCCATTTCCATTTCATTTTACTTCCGTGGGCCCCACATGTGGCCCACCTTTATTATATTAAAAAAATTTCTACCGATTATTTTGAAAAATAGATAAATGTGGGTCCATAAAATAAGCAACATTTACAACAAATACTTCATAAAAATCCCCTCAATATTTTTAACAACATTTATTCATTATTATTATAACTCGCAATATTAACAACCAAGTCGTTCCCAGGAAAGAGGGGGCTTTTCGATAAGAATTTCTCCCTATTGGCGCACAATTAGGTGACCAAACCTCTCCTCGACATAACTTCTAGACATTGTTAATTATGCAAATAATAATATGAATAACTGTATCGTCTCAATTATTAATTTAATAATATATAAAATATCAACAATAATTGAATCAAATAACGTGAGATACTATGCAGCAATTACTGTAGCAATAATTGAGTATAACTGAGTGACTTCTTACGTAAGCATCAATAATCAATACCATGTGCTAATATACAACCACGTGTATTATTGTAATTTTACAACCGAGTATTTCAACAGTTTAACGGCAAAACTTCTGCCGTTATTTTCTTAAAAAGATATTTTTGTCGTTTTCTCATTCCGACAATAATTTCATTATTAAATCAACCAATGATTGTCTTAGTCGTCATTTAATATTCCTTGTTAAAATGAATATTCCCCAACCAATCGAATATAATTTAACAACTTGCATACTTTGCAAAATTTATAAATATTACCCATAATTATAACATTATCTCAGATCCACACCATAATATAAAAAAAAATATTTCGAGAAAATTAAATCTTTATTCATAAAATTTGGGGTCTTACATTAACCGAATAGGAAATGTGGCTTATAGACTCGCATTACCTCCGAGCATGTCTCGTGTTCATAATATTTTTTACATATCTATGCTTCGTAAATATGTAAAAGACCCAAACCACATTATTGTGTTAGAACCATACGAGATAGTCGAATATTTAACGCACGAGGAGGTACCTGTCAAGATCTTTGGTAGGAAGGAGCATGTCCTACGCATAAAGGTTATACCACAAGTCAAGGTTTTGTGAAGGAACCATGCTATTGAGGAAATGACCTAGGAGTTGGAATCAAAAATGAAAGTGAGGTACCCTCACCTTTTCGAAACACCAGGTACGTACGTCAATTTTGAGGACAAAATATCATAAGGAGTAGAGGTTGTAAGACCCCAACTTTTTATAAATAAAATTGAAGTTCCTCTATTCATTATTTTGAAATAATAAGGTGTTAATTTGATATAATGCTTTGGTTATGGGTGAAATGTGAAAAATTTTCAAAATAAACAAGTGGTTATAAAATATTCATTGTTGTCGGGGAATATTCGTTTGGTCGTGGAATATTTTGTTGTCGGGGAATATTCGTACGACGGCGCAGCCATTTGTGGGCCTCATAACAAAAAATGGTCGGAGGAAGAAAATGACAAGTTTGAGTTTTTATAAATAATCATTGTAGTTATTACCGTAACAACGTTAGAATACACGGTGGTTAAAATACTGATGTCATGTGGTTCTGTGAGAGTACATGATATTGCACAATATTTTTGGATTATTGATTCTTATGTAAGAAGGCACTACTCAATAATTATTACAGTAGTTACTGTTCAATAATTGTTACGTTGATATTTTATATTATTGTTGTTTCAATAATTGTCACTGCACAGTATTTCTCATTATCAGATCAAAAATTCATATTATTTGAATAATATTATTAGATAGCATTATTGACAATGTCTAAGGAAGTTCTGTCTAGAAAAGGGGTTTGGTCACCTAATTGCGCGCCAATAAGGAGAAATCCTTATTGGAAAGCTCCCTCTTTCCTACGAACGACTTGGTTGTCATTATTGTAATTCTGTAATATTATTTGTGAATAATTAATTATTAATTTATATGATAAGGAAATATTTATTTTATGTGGATATAAATGAGGAATTCAACATGAGTTATTTGTTGAAAGTTTGGCAATTATCTTCTTCGATAAAATATTCATTCAAATATATTATTATAATATATTATAGTTTTTTTTAAATAATATATATATATATATATATATATATATATATATTTAAGCATGTTATTAAAGAGAATGAGTGAGCAAATTGTATAGCTTGTCCGTTGTTTTCCTAAGTTGGTTGGTGAGGAAATGGTCTGCAAAGCTTTTATTTTCAAATAGTGTGGGCCCCAACCATTGTAAATTATGGAGAATTGCCTGCAAAGTTGTTTCAAGCATGGGCCCCAACCATTTTGAATTATGGAGAATTGCCTGAAAAGTATGTTTCAAGTGTGGCCCCAAGGAAGAATGAATCAAAGTTAGGCTTTGAATGGAAAATATTAGGCGTAGAAAAAGTGGGCAAGGTTAGGCATAATATTTTGTTTTTCCTCCGAGGATTACACTATAAATAGGGGGTAATCCCTCCTTCCTCAACACACCATTTCAAATTCAGAAATTCTTATTCTAAAGTCTTGTGAGTATTTTTCTTGAGTATAAGGATACTTTGAGTAGCTTTTTGTGCATGATTTTCTCAGAATAATATCCGATATTCCAGTCAGAAGTACTATTCTTTTGAGGTAAGGGATGTTATTTTTCAAGTAAATGATATTATTTCTTTCAATATCATTTCACCGAAATATTGGTATGAAATTTTTACCTTTTTATATCGAGGTTACTATTCACGTATACGACACTATTTATGTATACGACACTATTCATATATACGGTACTATTCATGAGTACTATTCAAGAAGTTTGATTTTTATTGTGAAAGTTTTACCTTTTTGTGTCGGGGTTACTATTCACGTATACGACACTATTCGCGTATACTACACTATTCACAGGAAAAATTAAATTTCTTTTTCTTTGTCCAAGATGTTTATTATGGTTACTATCTTTAATTGTATCCATGTTTTGATCTTCATTCTTGAATTTTGCTCCACAATTGATTATTATGGAGTATTTTTGAACTTGGATAAACTAAAGTACGAATCCCTAATCTTTGATCTTTTATCTCACTGGATTCATTTTCTTTAAGATATTTTTCATCATTCTCAGTCTTAAATGGTGATATAACTGAATATCTTTGGCCTGAAGTGCAAAGATGAATATTTGACTCAAGATGTATATTGATTGATATTACATAGATAAAATATTGATGATGGACTTTTAAATCATAGAAGATAGTAGATTTCATTCTCTACTTAACTCTTCTAATGAATTGTTATTTTCGCTGCGAATATTGATCTAAAACTTGTTGTCCATTATATTTTATTTGATTTATTGAAGGCTAACGATAATTTGTTCTACATTATCTTAGTCATAATATTCTTTACTGGGCTAGTTGAGCTCACTATTTTCCTTTTTGTTCCATTTTTCTTCTCAGGAGGCGAGAATATAGCGGGAATTAGTCGGGGTATGGAGTGATGTTTCAAGTCAGTTGTTTTAGCAGTCCTCACTATTTTATAAAATAGTCTATCGATAATTATAATGAGAACTTATTTGAGTGTGGATATTATCTAGAAGACAATATTTATATTTAAACTCACAGTATATGTGTTATTGTATTTTGTACGACAATTGTAATAATGAAGTTGTAGTTGTTTTCTGTACCATGTATTTGGCGACTCAGAATGGGTTGTGTATACCTATTTTGGGGGCGTCACACTGCCGCTATTAGGTTTGTAATATTCATATATACAATCAAAGTCGCGGAAGCATGGTAAAAACATATTTTAAAATTTTACAAAATGTATACCTGGATTATACTTATGCGCAATTATTAATTAAACAAAAGAGATGAAGAAGATTCATACCCTTGAAGATTCGAGCTTCCTCGGGTACAAGTTCAACTCCTAGTCCTTCGTGGTCTCCTTGAGTACGGGGGATTGGATTCCTTCCTTTGATCAACGTTAGCCACCCAAGCGTTTGGCCTCTAGAGGTGATCCACCAAGAAAGAACAAAAAAAATGAGAAGAGGAGTGTTTGGCTAAACCTTAGTTTTTCTTATCTCAAATAGAAAAGTTTTACTCTCTCAACTCTTGGAATAAAGTGCGTAACTTCTGTCACCCTCTATCCATAAAAAGACTTTCTTATTTATAGATGTAGGAACCCTCCTAAACTATTTAGAATAGGGTTTTGCTTTAACTAATTAAACTTCTTTAATTAATTAAGCTTCATATTCTTATTAAGAATAATTAATTAAACCTTTTAATTAATTAGCCTCCTAATTATATTAGCAATATGTGAGATTACTTATATTAATTAATTCCCAAACCACTTTAGGAATTAATTTAATAATAATAGTAATAATAATAAGACTCCTATTATTAATTTATATTTAATATTTTTAAATATCAAATAATAAATATTAAGATATTTAATTTATTCTATCATCATAGATAAAATTAAATACACTTAACTTATTATTACGATTATGCCATTTACTTCTTAAATAAATATTCTTCCTTTTATGTGTGACCCTTTAGGTTCTCCATATTAAACCGATTGTGAATAAATCAAGTAGAACAATTCTAATGTTATTTAAATAAAGAAATTAAACTATTAATTTATTTAAATAAATTATATTTATTCTACAATAAGGATAAGCCTCCTTAGCGATCAACGACTTTCTAGATAATATAAATTTCAACATTAATCATAAAAGAACCTTTGAGTAAATAGTTACTGTACAATTCAATCATTCCGCCATACAATGTCCCTATTAAATATAAGACATGAAATTACTATCAAGTCATATTTTATTTAATTATATGTATTTCGATTCCCAAATGCACAACTCCGAATAAATGCAAATTAGAAAATCCATTCTAATTCCATTCCACCTTGGCTAAAGATTCTTGGGTTGTCATTTATCGAATCACATATGACATTTATCTTCTTTTACTAGAAGTGGTAGATTCTTTATTGATCATTCATTATCTTCATATATAACTTATTACATCAAGCATACCGTTTGATTTACCCTAAGGGTCTAAAGGGACATATCAAAGTATAACTTATCATACACAAGATACTATGATGATCTCAAGTCTAAAGATCACTTACACTATTATCACTTCAGGAATTCCTATTGATAGACAATTAAAACTCCATTAGGTATTCCTTAGCGAGCCACGTTCAGGAAACTTATTCTCCAATAAGCACCTACATACTTGCTTTAGTGTCTCTATACAAATGATCACGAGATTAATCATCCTCATCCAATGAGCAAGCAACATATGTACCAATCTATCCGGATTCACTTATCCCCTTTTAAGTAATCCATCGATTGGGAACATCTTAGTTTTTAAGATATCTAAGAATTTAGATCTCATTAGCATGATCTTATCATGATTCTAAAAGCATTGCTTAAAACTATAGGTTTATCACATATTATTAAAATAGTATCATGTAGATAATTAAATGCCTTTAATAAATGAATACTTTTATTAAAAAATGAATAAGATTATTTACAAAGTATATGCTTTATCATCATGCATGATTGGCTTATATGCATACTACTTTTAATCTCCCACTTGCACTAAAGCCAATCGCCATGGTATCTCATACCCATCTTCTTTAAGTGACGATCAAATTGTTGTTTTGTTAACGCTTTAGTAAATGGATCTGCAATGTTGTCTTAAGAGTCCACACTCTCCAGGGTGACATCTCCTCTTTTAATGATTTCTCTAATCAAATGAAACCGCCGCAATACGTGTTTGGATTTCTGATGAGACTTGGCTTCCTTAGCCTGAGCAACAGCTCTAGGTGTTTTCACGGTATAAAGGTACTGCTCCTCTAATGCTAGGAACCATGACAATTTTAGTTATGAACTTCTTCATCCAAACAGACTCCTTTGCAGCTTCACGTGCAGCTATGTACAATGCCTATGCCACTGAATCAACAATTATTTGTTGTTTGGAACTTTATCCAACTAACTGCGCCACCGTTCAAGGTAAACACATATCCAAAATGGATTTACTGTCATCTTGGTCCGTTTGAAAGCTTGAGTCTGTGAAGCCCTCTAGTTTCACCGCCTTTCAGTGCTCTTCTCCTGGACTCGACTGATATCTACTTGTTACACCAAGTGTGTGAGCGACATCCGGTCTAGTACATATCATACCATACATGATAGATCTTATTGTTGAAGCATAAAGAATATTACTCATACAGCCTCTCTCCTCATGTATCTTTAGGTTATGTTTCTTGGAGAGATGTATTCCATGGCTCAACGGCATGAGACCTCTCTTGGAATCTTCCATGCTAAACTTCTATAGCATCAAGTTAATGTACATTCCTTGAGACAAGCCAAGTATCCTTTTAGATCTATGTCTATAGATCTTTATCCCCAAAATACAGGATGTTTCTCCCAAGTCCTTCATGGAGAAGTGTTTAGATAACCAGATTTTAATCGATTGTAGCATAAGAATATCATTCCTTATCAGTAATATAATCAACATATAATATAAGGAATGCAACAGTGCTCCCACTAACCTTATCGTACACACATGGTTCATCCTCATTTTTGATAAAATCAAACTCTTTGATTGTCTCATCAAAATGGATGTTCCACCTATGAGAAGCTTGCTTTAACACATAAATGGATCGTTGTAGCTTACAGACTTGATTTGTTAATGTTGAAAAAAATCCCTCTGGTTGTGTCATATACACTTCCTCCTCAAGTTTCCTATTGAGGAAGGCTGTTTTCACAACCATTTGCCAGATTTCGTAGTCATAATAAGCTGCAATCGCAAGAAAAATCTGAATGGACTTGAGCATAGCTACTGGTGAGAAGGTTTCATCATAGTCAACTTCTTGTCTTTGTCTGAAATCTTTTGCAACCAGTCAGGCCTTATAGGTCTCTACCTTATCGTCCGCTCCAGCCTTTCTTTTAAAGACCCATTTTCACCCAATAGGCTTAATGCCTTTAGGTGATGAAAAAAAAGTTCATACTTGATTTTCATATATGGAGTCCATCTCAGATTTTATGGCTTCTATCCATTTCTCTAGGTCTTTACTACTTATAGCATTTTCGTAATTCAATGGATCATCATCATTCATGATACATACCTCATCATCTTCCTCTATGATAAATCCATACCTATCAAGTATCTTCGGTAATCTTCCAGATTTATGAATAGGTTGTTGCACAGTAGGTTTTTCTACTTGGCCAGGTACGTGAATTTGATCCGTAGTAATTTGTGGTTCTTGAACTTCTTCAAGATATATCTTACTCACACTGACCCCTATAAGGATAAACTCCTTTTCAAAGAAGGCATCAAGTTTTGTAATAAACACCTTTTGATCATTAGGATGATAGAAATAATACCCTGATGTTTCATTAAGATATTCTAAAAATCTACATTTTTCGGATCTAGTCTGTAGCTTATCATTTTCAAACTTTTTGACATAAACTGGACAACCCCAAGTCTTAACATGCTTAAGATTTGGTTTTCTCCCTGTCCATATCTCATATGGAGTCTTTGGGACGGATTTGGTAGGTACCTTATTAAGTAGGTATGCAACCGATTCTAGGGCATAGCCCGAGAAGGAAAATGGAAGATTGGTAAAACTCATCATGGATCGAACCATGTCCAACAATGTTCAATTTCTCCTTTCAGATACACCATTCAACTGTGGTGTTCCTGGTGGAGTCCATTGTGAGATTATATCATTTTCTTTGAGACAATTGATAAACTCACTACTTAAGTATTCACCACCTCGATCCGATTGAAGAATTTTAATACTCTTGCCAGTTTGCTTCCCTACTTCACTTCTGAACTCTTTGAACTTTTCAAATGACTCAAATTTGTATTTCATTAAATACACATATCCTTATCTTGAGTGATCGTCAGTGAAAGTAATAAAATAAGAATACCCTCCTCGTGCACTCGTTGTCATAGGTCCACATACATCTATGTGAACCAACGCTAACAACTATGTAACTCTTTATCCTTTTCCACTAAAAGGAGACTTAGTCATCTTACCCATAGGAAAAGTTTCACAAGTTGGATATGAATCATAATCAGATAGCTCTAAGAGCCCATCTTTATGCAACTTGGATAATCTTGTTTCATTAATATGACTGAGTCTACAGTGCCACGTAAAGGTATAATTAACATTAGCTCTTTTCCTTTTCTTAGTTTGTTCAATTTGAAGTATATTTTCATGTAAATCAAGTATGTAAAGTCCATTTAGCAATTTTTCAACACCATATAAAACATTTTTATTATAAATGGAACAATTATTATTCTTTATTATAATATTAAATTCATCCATATCCAATACAGAAATAGAAATAATGTTTCTAATGATTGTTGGAACAAAATAACAATTATTTAAACTAATGGTCTTGCCCATGGACAGTGCTAAACAATAAGTCCCTACGGCTAATGCAACAACCTTTGCTCCATTTCCCACTCGTAGGACAACCTCATCCTTGTTCAACTTTCTACATCTGACCAGTCCATGCATATTATTACAAATATGAGAACCACAGCTGGTATCCAATACTCAAGTAGAATTTTGATTTACAGAAAAATTAATTTCAGTCATGAACAAACCTTGATTAGGATTCAAAGTTTCTCCAAGCTTCTTCTGCATTTGTTCCACAAGAAACTCCTTGAAGTTCCTCTTCCAGTGACCGGACTTGTTGCAATGGAAGCAGATTCTTTTGCTAGCTAGATCAGGTTTCTATTGTTCCTTCACATTCCCCTTACCCTTAGCCTTCTTGGATTTCTTCTTTTCAGAAGATACCTTGGGCCTCTTCCTTTTCTTGGAAGAATCATCCACTATTAAGACTTGGTCCTTCTTGGATGGAAAGTGATCTTCGGCAGTTTTTAACATGTTAAGTAATTTAGTCAAGTTTACTTCTAACTTATTCATGTGAAAATTCACAACAAATTGTGATAAGGTGTCAGGGAGTGATTGTAACACTAAACCTTTACTCAACTCCTCATCCATGACGAATCCAAGCTGTCCATGTAACAATCAAGAATTTTAATTGTAATTTTAAATATTTATTGAATTAAATAAAAATTTTAATTGATGTGTTTATTATTAAATAAATATTTGTTTAATTTGATTATTTATTAGTTAAATAAATAATTCATGAGTTATGGGAATTAACTTAATTCAGATAACATGTTAATTAAGTTGATAATTGGTTATTTGGTATTTTGAAGTTAATTAAAATAAAAGAGTGGTGAATTAATTATTATGAGATAATATTCTAATTTAATTTAATAATTAAATTAGAGAGTTGATAAGGATTAAATGAATTGTTATCATGTTGTTTTTATTTGATTTAGTAATTAAAGTAACATGTTAATTTATTAAATAAAATTATAATGAAAATTATAATTTTTCTTTGTATTGATTATGTGGCAAATTGATTTAATAAGTTGTTATTATCTTTAATTTACTTAAATTTGAATGTGGGAATTTAATTAAATAAAGTGGGACAATAAACTATATTATAAATGAGTTATGAAAATAAATTAAAAGAGTTTTAATTTGGTTTTATCAAACAAAGCCTTAGAGCTTTTGAAATTCTTATTTTATTCTTGTTTTTGCCAAACAAGGCTTAAGGAATGATTAAGTCATTATTTATAATTGGTTTTGCCAAACAAGGCCTTATAGTTTTTAAATTTAAAATAAAACATAACTAATATATTATAGAGTTATTATTATATCAGTTTTATTTTTAATACGTAATACGTTGGCGTCTGATTATTTTACATTAATATTATTAGCTTAAGTCTAAGACTAAAGAGAGAAAGAACAGAGAAGAAAATAGAGAGAAACGAGAGAAAAGAGAGAAGAAAGAAGAGAAGGGTTTTGGGAGTTTGAGATAATCAAACGGATTGCTATCATCTGTGTTGCTCAAACAAGAGATTTGAGGTAGTAATGATAAGAGGATTTTATATCCACGAATCAATGTTCATTTTAAGCTTAATCGTTGTTAATTCCTTGCTTTCATGTTCATTCTTACTTGTTTATTATAATTTTTATGTGTAGGATGGTTGGTGTGGCAAGTAACAAAGAAAGGGAGTCATTTGAAGCAATATTGGATCAAGTATGAAGCTTAGCTAAAGTCAGAATGTAGAAGGCATGCCCGCCGGGGCGGGCCTAATTAAGCCTAACACCTCCGCCGAGGCGCGGGGGGGGGGGGGGTCTTCAAAGTTGTTTAGCAGTAGCCTAGCCCGCCGAGGCGGGTGTTTTCCATGTATATACCCCCGCCGGGGCGGGGGATCCCGAAGCTTGGTTATCCTGTCTTGGGTCAAACACTGCTGGAACTTAGATTTTGGTGCTTGCTTAGCAGTAGGACTCTAGTTGGCATGGAATTGAGCAGAGATTGTGGTTGTAAAAAATATAACTACTGCACAAACAGAACATCATAAAAGAGACACAAGGCAATTGACAGAGATTACATACAGATTTTCATATCGAGCATTGGAGAGAGGATTTTGAAGGAACGTTCATAGCAATTGCGAATTAAGGCTAACGTGAAGTGTGTTCTGCATTATTCTTCTTCTTAATCTTATATTTGTAATTGAAAAGATGTTATCTTTAATTTATTCAGTTATTAATTCATTGATGATGAACTAAATTACTTTTTAGGCTTATGATGGATCTTTAAGTGAAACAATGATTATGTAACTTTGAGTTCCAGTTTAATAAACTATTATCCAGTTTATCTATATTAATTTGAGCTTGAATTTATGAATTGCATGATCAACAGTTCTTTGTGGACTTGTATGAATTCGAGAGAGGAAATACGAGTCTAGACTTAGTTAATATAACATGTGTTCTTGAATTTTGTGAATGAACAGAATCTTGATGAATGTTAAGGTAGAGATATGCTTGACATCGCATGTAATCGGATAAAGGGCTTAAGCTTACCTTCTTTAATTATAATTCACATAGAGATATAGTGAGTGAGTTGATAAAGGTATTTAACTTGTTTCTATCTAATTGGTGGGTTTGAGTTAATATGATATTAGTACATCGAGAGGTGGCTAGTGCTACATTCGTGTTCTTGATTAATAAACTCGGATAGTAAATTGAACTGGAATAAAGGTGTAAAAATCAGAGTGAAGCTTAGGATGAATTCGTAAGCCTAATTCTCTATATTTGTTTAAAAATTCAGTTTTTAAGAATTGTGATTGTTTTGTGATCATATATTCTTTGATAGTTTAGTTTTTATAATTTTAATCATTGTTTTGGATAGTTTAATAAAATTAGGATTAATAGGAAACTGATAATTGTGAAGTTAAATTCTTACTAAGTTTTCTCTGTGGGAACGATACTCTACTTTAACTTTATTACTTGTTGACCATGTATACTTGCGTGTTGTGCGTAATTAGATTTTACCCAACAAGTTTTTGGCGCCGTTGCCGGGGACAAATTTAGTATAGATTTTAATATTTAACGATATCAGTTTAATTAGTCCAGTTTTACTTAAACATTTTTATTTTTGTTTTGTTCGTCTTATTTCAGGTTTTTGAAGTGGTTTATGCAAACGCGGTCCAAAAATTCACACTTGCTTCCTTTTGAGGACGACATTGAGAAACGGTTCCAAAGGCTAAGTAAGTGGATCAAGGAAACAAGATAAGAATTCCAAAATCCGGAAAAAGAAGAGGCAATGGCTGTTGAAGATCAGAAAGCGTTGAAAGACCTTGCTACACCCAAGGTGGTCGAAATCATGATCAAGTATCACCAGAACTCAATATAGTACGCAAAAACACATTTGAAATCAAGCTTAGGATAATTTAAATGATTTAAAATTTGATTCAGTTTGGGGGATTGGCAAATGATGATCCGAACGAACATTTAGTCAGCTTTCTGGAAATTTGTGACACCTTCAGGTATAATGGGGTGTCGGATGACGCGGTGAGACTTCGTTTGTTCCCATTTACTCTACGGGACAAGGTAAAGAGTTGGTTATATTTTCTAATGTCGGGATCAATAACTACTTGGGAAGACCTCGCTCAGGAATTTCTTGCAAAATTCTTCTCACCAGCGAAAACTGCAAAAATGAGGAATGAGATAATGATGTTTAAACAGCAACACGGGGAGTCACTATATGAGGCATGTGAAAGATACAAAGAGTTTCTTAGAAAATTCCCACATCATGGATTACCTAAGTGGTTTTAGATGAACACATTTTACAATGGATTGAACGGAAATCTCAGGACCAGTATTGATGCAGCTTCAGGTGGAGCGTTTATGGCTAAGAGTTATGAGTAGGCCTACGAATTAATAGAGACTATGGTAGCTAATAACTACCAGTGGACCACGACAAGAATGACACAGGAAAATGTAGCTGGAGTGTTAGAAGTAGATGGTGTGACGATAATACAAGCACAAATTTTAGCACTCTCAAAGAAGTTGGATGCTATGTCAGGGGCACATGCACAACAGGTTGCAGTAATTTATGAATTATGTGCAGGTGAGCATCCTACAGATCAATGCACAATCAACCCAGCGTTAGTGCAATTTATAGGTAGCTATAACAGAATTCCACAGAATACATACTAGAATGCTTACAATCAAGGGAATAGGAATCATCCTAACTTTTCATGGAGTAATAATCAGCATCAACAAACTCCACAACCATCATATCCCCCAAGGTTTCAGAATCATCAACAACTAGCTCAACATTAAGAGAGGAAATCAGATTTAGAGGAGTTGTTGACAAAGTACATAACAAGCAATGAGGCGACTATGAAAAATCAAGCAATGGTAATGAAATCGCAAGAGATAGCCATCAAGAATCTAGAGAATCAGATGGGACAAATTGCCTTAGCATTGAAAAATAGACCACAAAGGACTCTACTAAGTGACACCAAAAGAAATCTGAAGGGAAATCAAGAGCAGTGTCAGGCAATCACTTTGAGAAGTGGAAAACATTTGGATGGGAAAGGTGCAGAAAATTCAGCTATATCGGATGACAAAGTTGATGGCAACAAAGTGATTGAAGAAAAACATGGTGAGGATAAACAAATTGAGAAAACAAAGTTAGATGACAAGTCAGTTGTGTATCCTCTACCGCCATTTCAACAAAGAGTCCAAAAGCAGAAATTAGACGAGCAGTTTACAAAATTTTTGGAAGTTTTTAAGAAACTTCAGATTAACATCCCGTTTGCAGAAGCCCTGGAGTAGATGCCAAGTTATGCAAAATTTATGTAAGGGATTCTGTCCAGGAAAAAGAAGTTGGAAGATTTCAAAATAGTGGCATTAACAGAGGAGTGTAGTGCGGTTTTACAGCGAAAGTTGCCACCAAAGTTGAAAGATCCAGGGAGTTTCACTATTCCGTGCACGATTAGGAATATGGAATTCAAAAAATGTTTGTGTGATTTTGGGGAAAGTGTGAACCTTATGCCGTTATCAGTTTATACAGAGTTGGGTTTTCCAGCTCCAAAGCCTACGAACATCTCATTACAGTTGGCGGATAGGTTAGTCACGTACCCGAGAGGCGTTGTAGAGGTTATATTGGTCAAGGTTAACAAGTTTATATTTCCCGCGGATTTTATAATTCTTGATTTTGAGGAAGATAGGAATATCCCAATTATCCTAGGGAGACCTTTCTTGGCTACTGGTAGGACACTCATCGACGTATAAAAAGGTGAACTAACTATGAGGGCCCAAGATCAAGAAATAAAATTTAATGTGTTCAAGGCCATGAAATTCCGTATGGATGAAGAAGAATGTTTCAGAATGGATATCATTGACCAGATAATCAGTGAAGACATGGGTAAAAGTTTTGGTAACGATCTATTGGAAACAACATTATTGGGGGATGAAGAGTTAGATGATCCGAAATTTGTGGAATACTTGCAGATGCTAGACTCCTTGCCACGAGTTAGCAGATTTAAAACAGCCTTTGAACCATTGCACACGGAGGAGAAAGCCACAACAAGGATGAAACCGTCATTGGAGGAGCCACCGAATCTTGAACTTAAGCCACTCCCTAAACACCTCAGGTATGAGTATTTAGGCAATTATAATTCTTTACCTGTTATTATTTTTGCTACACTTAGCGAATTGCAGGAAGAAAAGTTGTTGAGAGTGCTGAGGGAGCACAAATTGGCTATAGGATGGACAATTGCAGATATCAAGGGAATCAACCCATCCTTTTGCACGCACAAAATTCTGATGGAAGATGATGCAAAACCGATAGTGGAGCAACAGAGACGGCTCAATCCAATCATGAAAGAAGTAGTGAAGAAGGAAATACTGAAATGGTTGGATGCAGGTATCATCTACCCAATTTTCGACAGTAAGTGGGTTAGTCCAGTGTAATGTGTGCCGAAAAAGGGAGGAATGACCGTGGTTCAGAATGATGATAATGAGCTAATTCCGACAAGGACATTTAGTGGTTAGAGGGTTTGCATGGATTATAAGAAGTTGAATAAGGCGACCCGCAAAGATCACTTTCCTTTGCCCTTTATCAATTAGATGTTGGACAGATTAGTGGGACATGAGTACTACTGCTTATTGGATGGATATTCGGGTTATAATCAGATCGTCATAACTCCTGAAGATCAAGAGAAAACTATATTTACATGCCCATATAGAACATTCGCATTCAGGAGAATGTCGTTCGATTTGTGTAATGCACCCTCTACCTTCCAGTGGTGTATGATGGCTATCTTCTCGGATATGGTGGAGAAAAATGTGGAAGTCTTCATGGACGACTTCTTTGTTTATGGGGATGATTTTGATACATGCTTGGAGAATTTGGTAATGGTCCTACAAAGATGTATAGACATGAATTTGGTCCTGAACTGGGAAAAATGTCACTTTATGGTTGAAGAAGGTATAATTTTAGGGAATAAAGTCTCAGCTCAAGGATTAGAGGTTGATAAAGCTAAGCTAGAAACCATTGAAAAGCTTCCTCCACCGAGTTCAGTTAAGGGAATTAGAAGTTTTCTGGGACATGCTGGGTTCTAAAGGAGATTAATAAAGGACTTTTCTAAAATTGCAAAACCTTTGTGCAGTCTTTTAGAAAAGGATTCGGTTTTTAAGTTTGATGAGGAGTGTAAAGTGGCATTCGAGCTATTGAAGAAGAAGTTAACTACAGCTCCCGTAATCGTCACGCCAGATTGTAATATGCATTTCGAGTTGATGTGTGATGCGAGCGACTATGCAGTTGGGGCTGTTTTGGGTCAACGTCGAGACAAGGTATTTCATGTCATATACTATGCAAGTGAAATACTGACAGAAACTCAAATGAATTACACAACTACGAAAAAGAATTACTTGTAGTAGTATATGCCTTCGATAAATTCCAGACTTATTTGATCGGAACAAAGGTGATAGTCTACACGGATCACTCGGCTATTCGGTACTTAATTTCAAAAAAAAGATGTTATGCCATGCCTTATCAGATGGATTCTCCTTTTACAAGAATTTGATTTGGAAATAAAGGATAAAAAGGGGACATAGAATCAAGTTGCCGATCATTTGTCTAGGCTGGAAAATCAGGTTACAAAGGAGAAGGACAAGTGTGTAATCAATGAGTCATTCCCGAATGAACAATTATTTAAGATAAATATAGAATTTTCATGGTACGCAGACTTCGCGAATTATCTAGTGAGCAGCATTCTTCCTCCTGATCTTACAAGATAATAGAAAAAGAAATTTCTTCATGACGTCAAGTGGTATATGTGGGACGAACCTTACCTATTCAAATAGTGCGCCGACAAGATGATTAGAAGGTGTGTGCCCCACAATGAAGTAAAGAACATATTGCATGAGTGTCATTCGTCTGCGTATGGGGGACATTATGGTAGTGAGAGAACATCGGCAAAAGTGCTTCAAGCTGGGTTTTATTGGCCTACATTATTCAAGGACACCCACCATTTTGTTAAAAGTTGTGATAGATGTCAACGGGTGGGCAACATATCGAAAAGGAATGAGATGCCTCTACAAACAATTTTAAGTTGAAATTTTTTACATTTGGGGCATTGATTTTATGGGCCGTTTCCATCATCATTCGGTAATTAGTATATATTGCTTTCAGTTGACTATGTCTCAAAATGGGTTGAAGCCGCAGCATTCCCGACCAAAGATGCCAAAGTGGTCCTCAAATTTTTGCAAAAGAATATCTTTATAAGATTTGGCACACCATGAGCTATCATAAGTGATGAAGGTAGTCACTTCTGCAATAGATCATTCACAACTCTCTTGGCAAAGTATGGGGTCAACCGTAAGGTGGAAACAACATATCATCCCCAAATGAGTGGGCAAGCTAAAGTCTCAAATAGGGAGGTGAAGCGAATCTTGGAAACGGTGGTAAATCCAACTAGAAAGGACTGGTCTCTCAGGCTGGATGATGCACTATGGGCTTATCGAATAGCGTACAAAACACCAATTTCTATGTCACCATATCAATTGGTTTATCGTAAAGCATCCACCTACCGGTCGAGTTACAGCACAAGGCCTACTGGGCGATTCAGAAACTTACCTTCGATCAAGCAGCTGTGGGGGAAAAACGACTACTTCAATTAAACGAGCTCGACAAATTTCGACTTCAAGCCTACGAGAACTCTAAGCTATGCAAAGAACGTTTGAACCAGGGCAATCAGTACTACTTTTCAACTCACGGTTGAGGTTGTTCCCAAAAAAGCTTAAGTCAAGATGGTCGGGACCATTCAACATCAAAAGAGTTTTCTCTCATGGCACCGTTGAACTCTATAGTAGAAACCCATTGGAGACGTTCAAGGTCAACGGTCAACGGTTAAAGCATTGTTGGGGTGGCGAATCTAACACGGATGTCATCACCATCACATTATCCGACGCACCATAAACAGGGAGTAGTCAGGCTGAATGACTTAAAATCAAGCGTTAATTGGGAGGCAACCCAACCGTACTTTTCATTTTCTTATTTTCATTCATAACCGTTAAATTATAGTTTAGCATAATTATTAATATATAATAAGTTCATTAAGTAGTTATTATATTGTATGAGTCTTGATAATCTCTCCACCATGTTCTAACGTTATGTTTTCTAGCTTTGTAGGATCTCAAAATGCTAATGGTTGGGAGTTGAAGTGAAGAAAGGAGAAAAACAACATCAGTTAGCAAAACCTATGCCCGCTGGGGCGGGCTCCTCAAGTAATATACCCCCGCCGGGGTGGGGGTTCCCCCAAGTCCAATTATAGTAATCATGCCCGCCAAGACGGGCTTCTTATGCCTTGCACCCCCTGCCAAGGCGGGGGTTCTGGAGTTCAATAGGTGCTCGACAGTTACTTCTTGCTCAACCAACTTCCCCACTACTTCCTCCCATTACTTCTCTTTCCTCCTCCATTACACCTTTAACTCCTATCCATTATAACCATCCTTACCCATGATTTGGCCAATACAACTCCATCATCTCAGTTCATTAAAACTCATGAACCCATGACCTCCATCACTTACTCCTATTCTTCTCCATACACCATCTCTATATAAACAAACCCTCTCAACCCAATTTCACCACATCCTTCCATCTCCATCTCCAAAATCTATGAATTACGTAAATTACTGAGGCAAGTGTATAGCAATTGAGTGTGCGTCATGATTCTACAAGTTCTTCATCTTCTCTCACCATAATTACCACAGAAAGCATCAACTAAAGGGGAAGAAATCAGTGTGCACACCAATTGTTCGACAGAGTGTGTGAGTCAAGTTTGGGGGGAAATAGTTGTGTTACGGATTACTCAATTCAATGGTGTCTCAACCCACATCAAAACGATAAAGGGGAGAAAGTTCAAGGCCCGCACAACCGACACGGACCTTCGACTGACGCAAATTCATAAGTGCCGCCGCCGTCGACCGATATGACTACATGGTGATGAAAGCTCTTACACCGGAGCGGGGGTTGGCACCAGATCCTGTCAAAGGTGAAATGATGCAACAAATTTATCAGAAAGGGTGGAACAAGTTCACTGAGGAACCTGAGCCCGCTGTTGTCAACGTGGTCAAAGAGTTTTATGCTAACATTGAGAACAAAGCCCCCTTCAATGTTTATGTGCGGGGTCAATTAGTCTCGTTCAGTGCCGATGCCATCAACACCTTTTATCAGTTAAGAGTGCCTCGACAGTGCCAATATGCCCACCTATGTGATTTTGATCCTGACTATGAGGTTATACTCAAAGAAATGACTAAGCCAGGAACAACATGGATCAAGGGTTGGAAAGGAGGCACGGTTTTTTATAGCAAGGATTTAAGTTGGTATGGTAAGATATGGTATGCCTTCTTATGTACGAAATTATTTCTGTCCCAACACACATCAGATGTGACCAAAGAGAAGGCACTACTTCTATATACGATTGTACAAGATTTCATAATTGATGTCGGGGCCATAATTTGTTTCTCCATTCGCCGATGCTTACGAGGAAACTTTTCAGGCAGCTTGCCACACCCATCACTCATATGTGGGTTATGTCGCCAAGCGGGTGTTAGATGGTCTAATGATGAACCCACTCAGATTCCGCTTTAGTTACTCGATTCTAGAATGATCGCGCGGTATTCGGTGTGGGCCGGGGGCGATTCCCATCCTAGAGGTCTGGGCTTTATTTTTCCATCAGCTTCGGAGGATGAAGTTGACACTACAGAAACCTCGGAGGATGAGGATGCGACTATGGGAGAGCGAGGAGCAGAGGCGGAACCACCATCCGACGCCATATCTAGTCCTCAGTTTCTTGCATTTCAATGCCAAGTGGATGAGCACAACAAGCAAGCACGACAAGAGATGAGGCGTCTAGCCGTTAGGCAGGATCACATGTTTGAAGCAATGAACCTCTCGTTCGCATCATTGAACAACCTGCTGCTCAATTCCCATACCAATAACCTATGCCAATGCCAAGGTTTCCACCAAGTGACTCGGATGAACAAGAACAACCACCACCACAGACTTAGGCAATTACAGGGAAGTCCTCATATTTTAATTGTTATATCTACACAATGAGGGCATTGTAATTCTTAAGTTTGGGGGATTTATTTTCATGTTTGCATGCATAATGTCATTAGTTAGGTTTGCATTTGTTATTGCACTTTAGTTTTGCATGTTATTTGCATTCATGTAATCATGTAGTTGCATAGTAGCTTAGGTGTGTAAATAGTTTAATTATTTTTGTTATTTTTGCATTTTATTATGTTATGTTTGCAATATATCTAAAAAAAAATTAGTTAAATATTGTGTTAATTTTGCATATTTCCAGCAGTGTTGTAGTTCCTTTTATTCTGGCCAATGATGAGATTGGGATTAAGTAAACAAATACAATACCCAGTATGAGAATATGATGTAGTTTTGAATCATGACTCGAATCTTATGCTTGTTTGAAACTGGTATAAAAAGGGAAGCACGTAATAACATCTATGTTGAAAGATTAGTTTGAATTGATACATAAATAGTTTCTAAAGGATAATGCTACGATAAATCATAGAATGACAAGAATAGGCAGTAAAGACAACGAATTAGGCAAGAACCTAAGTTTGGGGGAAAAGGTAGGATATATAAGCTTCAGGAAAAAAAAAAGAGAAAATAATATCTAGTTGAGTCTTGTGGTGGGTTGAGGAAAAAATACTCCCCATAAACAGGAGCGTGAGATGGAGCGTAAAACGCACTCACAACCATCTATCAAAAAAGAAAAAAGACTGAAGAGAAGACGGGAAATAAGGGCAAAGAGTCCCCGTCAATGAAAAAAATGATAAAAAAAAGCATGAATACGATATTCGGACCCCTAATCTTGGTAAACGTTTGATTTTAGTTGGAACTCATTTGTTTTTGAAATTTTTGAGTTGCTCTGTATGATTCCTGATAAGAAATTAATTATGTGTTAAATTTGAATGAGAATCAGTTAGCATGGATGTGGCTCACACATACACTATATCAGTGATGACGGTCTAAGATTCTAGGATTGATAGGAAATTATTGAGTGGTTTCGATATGAGGTGTTGACATGTTTGCTTGATCTTTCTAAGGCCGAAGGAATAAATTTGACTCTATGATACTGCTGGATTCGTAAACATATAGTTAGATACAATACATCTCATTGTAGTGCATAGCATGTAGTTTGTTTTGTGCTCGAGGACTAGCACGGTTTAAGTTTGGGAGATTTTGATAAGAGGATTTTATATCCACGAATCGATGTTCATTTCAAGCTTAATCATTGCTAATTCCTTGCTTTCATGTTCATTTTTACTTGTTTATTGTTATTTTTATGTGTAGGATGGTTGGTGTGGTAAGTAACAAAGAAAGGGAGTCATTTGAAGCAATATTGGATCAAGTATGAAGCTTAGCTAAAGTCAAAATGTAGAACGCATGCCAACCGGGGCGAGCCTAATTATGCCTAACACCCCCGCCGGGGCGGGGGGGGGTCTTCAAAGTTGTTTAGCAGTAGCCTAGCCCGCCGAGGCGGACGTTTTCCATGCATATACACCCACCAGGGTGGGGGCTCCCGAAGCCTGGCTATCCCATCTTGGGTCAAACACTACTGGAACTTGGATTTTGGAGCTTGCTTAGCAGTAAGACTCTAGTTGGCATGGAATTGAGTAGAGATTGTGGTTGTAAAACAAATAACTACTACACAAACAGAAGATCATAAAAGAGACACAAGGCAATTGACAGAGATTACATACAGATTTTCATATCGAGCATTGGAGAGAGGATTTTGAAGGAACGTTCATAGCAATTGCGGATTAAGGCTAATATGAAGGGTGTTCTGCATTATTCTTCTTCTTAGTCTTATATTTATAATTAAAAAGATGTTATCTTTAATTTATTCAGTTATTAATTCATTGATGATGAACTAAATTACTTTTTAGGCTTATGATGGATCTTTAAGTGAAATGATGATTGTGTAACTTTGAGTTCCAGTTTAATAAACTATTATCCAGTTTATCTATATTAATTTGAGCTTGAATTTATGAATTTCCTGATCAACAGTTCTTTGTGGACTTGTATGAATTCGAGAGAGGAAATACGAGTCTAGACTTAGTTAATATAGCATGTATTCTTGAATTTTATGAATGAACAGAAACGTGATGAATGTTAAGGTAGAGATATGCTTGACATCGCATGTAATCGGATAAAGGGCTTAAACTTCAACCTTCTTTAATTATAATTCATATAGAGATATAATGAGTGAGTTGATTATGGTGTTTAACTTATTTCTATCTAATTTGTGGATTTGAGTTAATATGATATTAATACATCGAGAGGTGGCTAGTGCTACATTCGTGTTCTTGATTAATAAACTGGGATAGTAAATTGAACTGGAATAAAGGTGTAAAAATCAGATTGAAGCTTAGGGTGAAATCGTAAGCCTAATTCTCTAATATTTGTTTGAAAATTCAGTTTTTAAGAATTGTGATTGTTTTATGATCATATATTCATTGATTATTTAGTTTTTATAATTTTAATCATTGTTTTGGATAGTTTAATAAAATTAGGATTAATAGGAAACTGATAATTGTGAAGTTAAATGCTTACTAAGTTTTCTCTGTGGGAACGATACTCTACTTTCACTTTATTACTTGTTGACCACATATAGTTGCGTGTTGTGCGTAATTAGATTTTACCCAACAAGTAACTTAACCCTTTTTCTCTTGGTTCTTATGTTTTTTTTAGTTTTTATAAAAAAAAAATTATAAATTAGTTTTGAGAATAATTGTTGAAAGCATGGTGTTATATGTGTTAGTTGGGGTTGATATCATTTATTCATGATTTAGAGTAGTCAATTTCTTGAAAATATTCTTAGTATTGAAGAATTAAATTATAGTAATATATATGTATTATATGGCTTACTTTAGAATTAAAATTGTTGTTCAATTCATGTTATAAACTAGTAATTGTTAGTGATTGTGAAAATACATAAAGAAACGAAAACATTATGAGTTCAACTAACTGTTTTGGTTTAAAAACGAATTCACAGTGATGAATTTCGCTATGAATGTCAAAAGGTAAAGAAATAACAAAAATAGTGAAATTAAATGTTAAAAATTTTGATGTTTATGTTGTTTATATAGTTAAAAACATGTTGGAAATCTTAAGTTATGTTTTTATGAAGTTTATGTAATTTATATGTGTGAAAATTGGTTGTTAGAAAGTTGCTTGTAAGCCAAATTGGCTTTATGCTTTGTGCAAATCGCGAACTGCAGATTCTAAGTCTGCGCACCAGCGCGGCCGCGCTGGTGCCAAAGCTTAAAATGGCGCGTCCACACAAACCCCTGATATAAACTGTTTTGTTTTGTTTTTTTGATATTTCTGTCCATATCATGCAATCGTAACTTAATCTTGTGAACATAAAAAGGTGTTAATCATATTATATGATGTAATAACTGATTGTAGATGCATTGTAATACCAAATATAAATATTTCAAGTTTTAATTAATAAGTTATAAAACGATGAAACTCGATGTTTCTAAAAGTTAGAGATGAGAATTGAATGTTATAGCGTTACGTTATATGTTAGTGAGTTTCTGATTCGTGTTATGTGGTAGATCATTATGATTAGACCTCAAGTTAACGGTTATAGCTTAAATAAGATGGTGAATGGAGCTTATAAGGTTAATGTTACTATAACTAATCGATATTACGATTCTAATGGTATGTGTAGGGTATTTTGGTGAAAGTGTGTTATAATTGTGCAACTTACGTACGAGGCAAGTTAACTTCATTCTCTTTATAATGAATGCAAGTTTCATAACTCTATTTACCTTTTGTTGTCGAGCAAGTACTTATCTATATCATGATTATGATTACGCAAGTTCCCTAAACCCTATTTCTTTATGTAAAGCAAGATCCTTATCTTATCTTGTTTATCATTGTTATGCAAGTTCATTACCCTAAATCAATTGTGATTGTTCAAGTTATAACTTTATTAAACAAGTTCTTATTCCTAAACCTACTCTTACATTGAACAAAGTTTCTAATTGTGTTTCTTTATCGAAAAAGAATGTAACCTTAGCTTATTATTATTGCTCAAGCAACGTTTAGTATATCTTTCAATGCTTTTAAATTTATTCCTAAAGCATTACTTTGATGCATTATGTTTATTCGATTGTGGCTCATAACTATTCTATAACATATTGTTATCAAACCCTTGAAACATTATTAAGTTTTGATTCAACTAATCCTTAGTTGATGTTCGTTGAACTCTAAATTACCCTTGAATCTTATCCAAACCAAACTTACTTGGGTGCGAACTTGTATTCTAAAACTGAGAAGAACAACCCTATTATAAGGGATAATTATGCGAAGCGTTTATATATTTGTTCACAATATATGGTACGAAGGGCTGATCACCCTAAGTACGGGAGTCCCTACAGTCTTATAACTGTTTAGGTTTAAGTTAAAAGAATACTTATAACCTTGGACATAGTTCATAGTCTTGTGACCCTAAGATAAATTTCATATTTTGATTTCAGTTCTTATGATAGAGAATGTTATTCAGTTCAATTAAGCTTATTCACTGGCAGTTATTATGTTGTTATTATTCATTATCATTTCAAGTGACCATTTGTTTTGCTCACTCTTGCATATATAACTATTGCAGCTAAGGTTGAGAAGGTTGATGAACCAACCACTAGCAAAGGGAAAGGAAAAATGAACAAGTGTTGAAAACTTGTAAATTTATTGAATTTACATTGTGAGACTTTGCTTTAATTATTGTGATGTAATTTTTTGATTTTCTGCATTTGATGAATGTATTAAAGGTTAGATAACCTGGGAGATTTATTGAGTAAGTTATGTAACACTTTAATGGGAAGATTTATTATTTAAATTTTATTTTATTTGGGTAGTTAGAATTAAATGATTGGAAAGTGAACACCAAATCTTGTGGGAATGAAGTACCCAAATTTGGGGGTGTCACAAGTTGGTATCAAAGCTTTAGGTTATGAACCTTAGGTGGGGAAAAACCTTAGAAAGTAACCGAAAAGTAGTATGCATACAAGCCAATCATGTATGATGATAAAGCATATACTTTGTAATCAATCTTATTTATTTATTAATAAAAGAATTATTTATTAAAGGCATTTATTATCAACATGGTGTTGTTTTAATAATATGTGATAAACCCATAGTTTTAAGCAATGCTTTTAGAATCATGATGAGATCACGCTAATGCGATCTAAATTCTTAGATAGCTTAAAACTAAAATGTTCCCAATCAATGGATTACTAAAAAGGGGATTAGTGAATCCGGATATATTGGTACATACATTACTTGCTCATTGGATGAGGATGATTGATCTCATGATCATTTGTGTGGAGACACTAAAGCAAGTATGTAGGTGCTTATTAGAGAATAAGTTCACTGAACGTGACTCGTTAAAGAATACCTAATGGAGTTTTACTTGGCTGTCAATAGGAATTCCTGTAGTGATAGTTGTACAAATGATCCTTAGACTTGAGATCATCATAGTATCTTATATATAATGAATTACACTAAGACTTATTCCTTAAGACTCTTAGAGTATATCAAAGGGTATACTCGGGTGTAATAAGTTATATATGGAGATAATAAATGATCAATAAAGAATCTACCACTTCTAGTAAAAGAAGAGAAATGTCCTATGTGATTCGATAAATGACAAGCCAGGAATCCTTGGCCAATGTGAAATGAAATTAGAAAGTAGTTTCTAATTTGCATTCATTAGGAGTTGTGCATTTAGGAATCGAAATACATATAATTAAATAAAATAAGACTTGACAGTAATTCCATGTCTTATATTTAATTGGGACATTGTATGGTGGAAGGATTGAATTATATTTATAACTATTTACTCAAAGGTTCTTTTATGATTAATGTTGAAATCTATATTATCTGAAAAGTCGTTGATCGCTAGGGAGGCTTATCCCTATTGTAGAATAAATATTATTTATTTAAATAAATTAATCGTTTAATTTATTTATTTAAATAAGATTTGAATTGTTCTAATGTATTTATTCACAACCGGTTTAATATGGAGAACCTAAAGGGCCACACCATAAAAGGAAGATTAATCTTTTAAAAAGTTAATGGCATAATCTTAATAATATGTTAAGTATATTTAATTTAATCTATGGTGATAAAATAAATTAAATAGCTTAATATTTATTATTTAATATTTTAAAATATTAAATATAAATTAATAAGAGGAGTCTTATTAATATTATTATAATTATAATTATTTTAATTTCTAAAAAAATTTAGGAATTAATTTAATATAAGTACTCTCATTTATTCATAATATGATTAGGAGGGAAAATTAGTTAAAGGAGTTTAATTATTTATCCCTAATAAGATTTGGGAGCCCATTTAATTAAAAGAGTTTAATTAAATTAATTAAAAGAGTTTAATTAAATAAATAATACCTTGTTTTAATTAAAATAGGGTTATCTGATATCTTTAGAAGAGGAGTCTTATATAAGATATCAAATATTCGCAATTCATATAGTTGGAGAGTACGCCCCCTTTTTTTATAGAGATAGGAAAAACTAGGGTTTGAGTCAATACACCCTTCTTCTTGAAAATTCTTCTTCCTTGGTGGATCACCTCTAGAGGCCATACACTTGGGTGGCTTACATTGATCAAAGGAAGGAATCTACCCGGAGATTCAAGGAGATCGAGGAGAAGTAGGAGATGAACTCGTACCTGAGGAAGCTCGTATCTACAAGAGTATGATTCCATAACTTCTTGTTCTTCGTTTTAATTAATAATATGCATAAAGGATGATCCGGGTAATTGGTTTGTGAAAAAATTTAAAATCTGATTTTACTTTGCTTCCGCTATTTTTGTAATTTGATTGCTACTTTGATTTTCACAAAACCTTACAGTGATATCAGAGCCAAACTTTATGCGAATTATTAATTATTTGGATTCCATATATGTATGGGTATGTATTGAGAATAATTTATTGGGCACAATTAATTGTATAAAATTATTATTTTATGAAAAAAAAATAAAAAATCAATTCGCAAACCTGTGATTCCGTGTTTTGATTGATTTATATATATATATATATATATATATATATATATAAGGTAGTTAATAAAAGAAAACTAGGCAATTCACGTGAAGTTAATGCCTTATGTTCTTACAGGTTCCTTGAAATATATGATATATATATATATATATATATATATATATATATATTTATAACAATTAACACAGGGATTCTTCCACGAGATGGCCACGCCCTTGAATATATATATATATATATATATATATATATATATATATATATATATATATATATAGAGGCCGGATCTGTCCAGGACTCCCGAACAGGTTTAAAATTCGGACCTTTTTTTTTTTGCTTTTTTTAAAACACCTAAAAAATAAATAAATTATGGAAATTGAATTTTTACATAATACAGTATTTTGGGTGTGTTTTGGATACATATAACAAAACATGATCAGGTCTGGGAGTCCGGACCTGATCCGGTGTGAGACCCCGAATTTTATGAAATAAAAGTATTCAATTTTTCTATTTTGGTGAACAGTTAAATTGATAAAAGTTTAAAGTTAAGGGTGACATTTGAAAATTTTTCAAAGTAAGCAAGTTGTCATAAAATAATCGGTGGTAAAATACACGTGGTTGCATAGTAGCAGACGACATTGATTATTAATGCTTACGTGAGAAGTCACTCAGTTTGATTCAATTATTGTTGATATCTTAAATATTATTAAATCAATAATTGAGACGATAAAGTTGTTAATATTATTATTTGCAATATTAACGATGTCTAGAAGTTTTGTCAAGGAGAGGTTTGGTCACCTAATTGCGCGCCAATATGGAAAAATTCTTATTGGAAAGTCCCCTCTTTCCTGGGAATGACCTGGTCGATTAATAGTGTGAATTATAATAATGATGATGAAGTTTTGTTTTATTAGTATTATTAATGTAATAAAACAGAATACTTTTATAAAATTATTCGTTTTATTAGACTATAAATAGAATATATTCTATTCTATTATGCATAGTGTTTTGCATAGTAAAATCTTTTTATATAAAACAGAATACTTTTATAAAGTTATTTGTTTTATTAGACAATAATTAGAATATATTATATTTTATTATGCATAGTGTTGGATAGTGCCTGCATAGTATTTGCATAGTAAAATCTTTTTATATAAAAATGTAATACTTTTATAAAGTTATTCGTTTTATTAGATTATAAATAGAATATATTATATTTTATTTAAAAGATTTTTATTTTATTAGAATATTTTATAGTAAACCAATCTAGACCGTCCGTTTAAAAGTAAATCAATCTGGACCGTTCAAGAATTAGTTACTATTCAGTCCATTCTCCTATAAATAGAAGTTCATTCCTTCATTATTTCTTACGAATTCACTGAAACTCTAGAGAGAGAAAGAAGAAAAATATTCTGCTACTTCACTACTCCTATATCCAGTTTGTTCTAAGGTAAGGGATATTATTATTATAGTAAGGGGTATTATTTCTTTCGTATTCATGAAGAGAACTTCTGTTATTCCATTCTTTATTATTTTGTTGGAATAACCTGTATAAGCGGACTACCCTATACATGGTGAAATTCTTCTATTATTGCATTCCTTATTATTATGTTGGAATAACCTGTCTATGCGAAGTACTGTATACATGGTGAAATTCTTCTATTATTCCATTCTTTATTATTCTCGCCGAAACACATGCGTGCGTTTCACGCACGACCGTTTCATTATTTATTATTCATTGGAATATCCATGCGGTCTGTAATTACGCTTTGATCTGGTTCCGTTCTTTATTATTCTGTTGAGAATAACCTGTCTGTGCGATCTATCGTATACATGGTGAATTCTTCAGTTATTCCATTCTTTATTATTTTGTTGGAATAACATGTCTATGTGGATTACCACATGCATGGTGAATGATCATTTGTATTCATTCCTTATTAAATTATGGAAATGATCTGTTTACGTGGATTGTGATGAAAGTCATAATAAAAACATTGGACTGATAAAAATCATGGGTATATGTAGTATTAGTAAGTGTTATGATAAGTTATGTTGGTTATTATGTGAAAACATGAAAGTTTCTTAGAAATCACAAAGGGTTAAAAATTAAATTTTGGTGAAAATGGAACATGAAATTCAATTGACCATATCTCCTATTATATTTTGAATTTTTGAGTGTGGTCAAGTTCTAGAGTTAGATCTATGAGTTTTCTAACTTATCCAAGTGGAATCACTGTAAAAGGTGTTGTAGATTTTTGTGTTGACTGATTTTAGGAAAGGAGTCAAAAGCTGCAAATTAGGAAAAAGCTACTGCCCAAAATTTTAAAAGGGCATTTTCGGCCACTTAATTTGTGAGAAAAATTCTGGCCTTTTGGGACATAGAAATATATGGTATAAAGTACCTCCTGTCCAAAAATGAGCTCATTCTGACTTAAAATGAGCAAATTATGACCATTTCAATATTTAGGTTTTTCCGACGAAAAACGCTATAACCGGAGTTCTATAACTCTGATGACCATGAAATTTAAACTAGAAGATCAAGTTAACATGTGTAAGCTCCTGCCAAGATTTGGGAATTTCTGGAGTTAAACTTAAGCCAGCTAATTTCTTAAGGAATTAATTAGAAATTGATTTATGAAAAATAGTAAATGAATTTTAAAAATTCTGAGAAAAATATATGTTCAATATGGGACTATATTATGTTAAATCCCAGAAAAGAAATATTTTTGGGACTGATTTGGTATTTTTCATGAAAATGCACTAGTTATGAGTATATGAGTTAAATATGTTATGTGAAGTTGAAAATTGGTAAATAGGATTTTAGTCTTGGGAATCCTATATAGCGTATATGCAGATTTTTGATAAGGGATTTGATCATTGGTGATGAAATTTTATGAGTATGACATTTTTGAATGATTAAATGCATTATTTGGTAAAGTGTAAACAATTAAAATGAATTGTTTATAAGTTTAAGAAATAATTAAAATATTGTTATAATATTAATGATATTAGATTATGAGATTATTAAGTGATTGATAACATTGGGATATTCTTGAACCCTGGATAATTTATATTATAAATGTTTAATAGTTATCCTTTATCTCATTTGATTGATTCTTTATATCGTTGTCATGATCCTCATGCTTATATTGTGTTGAAAGTCATCTGTGACTTACGTGCATAGATGGACTTGGTATGATTATAACCAGGGATTATTCAGTATAATCATCACCGTAATGTTACAAATGATGTGGTAAAAGTCATCTTTGGCCCGTAGTGCATAGATGGACTTGGTATGATTATGACCAGGGATTATTCGGTATAATCATGACCGTAATTGAAAAGACGAATATCCTTGGCCCGTAGTGCATGGATAATTCGTGGTCGTGATACTATTAAGCTGAGTCTCAGCATTATTACAGTTGTATATCTTTGGCCTGTAGTGAAAAGATGGACTGTTGGTTATTGGTTTTACAGTTGTATATCTTTGGCCTGTAGTGCAAAGATGAACTGTTGGTTATTGGATATACAGTTGTATATCTTTGGCCATAGTATAAAGATGAATTTATTAGTATGATTATGAGCAGGAATTGTGATTTGGTATAACCATGATTTTTGATGTTTCAGGTGAAGATAGGTGATGAAAATTATCTTCGTCTTGGGTGTGAAAAGGAATTCAGAATCACAATTATGATTATGAGTTATTCATATGATTGTGGACAGGAATTGTTGATTGATGTTACAGGGATAAAACATTATTGGTGGACTTTTAACATGGAGAAGATAATAGACCTGATGGTCTATTTGACTCTTTTAATGGATTGCTCATTCCACTGCAACTATGGTTGAAAAGTTTTATCATCTACCATATGTTCTAAATCTCTGATTTATTATTGACGAAAGTTATTGATAATTTAATCATCTTTAGTTATGATATTCTTTACTGGGCTAGTTATGCTCAACCTTTTGCTTCACAATTCCTTTCAGGTAACAAGAGTGTAGCTAGGTCGAGCGGGGGTAACATGGGAATAGAACGGTGGTATATAACTGTTGAGGTTCTCCCTAAATAGTATGAAAATAATTTTATTGAGAACTTAAGATAAGTGTGTCGTATTGTATACGTCATTTGATATTTAATTTTGGTGAACCGAATAGGGTGAGGCGAACCTAACTTTGGAAGGGTGTTTTGTCACTATCATATAAGATGTCTAATGACATACAATCTTGTGTTATCATAAGACAGGGTTGTGCACATCCACTTGCTGAGTATATCTACGAGCACTACCTATATGATCTCAGAGTTTGGTTGAAACATAACGTTCAATTGCAGACGGTGGAGATAGTTATATGTCAAGAGAAGACTCACCATTGGAAGGAACATGATAGTAATCTTCTCATTTTTCTTTGGGGTCTATTGGGTCAACCAAGGATAATTCTATGGACATATGATATCTATCATAACTTAGATTCATGGACTCCTATGTACGAAGGTTTCCTTGAGCACTTCCTAAATATTTTAATTTCTAAAACAATTTTTGACTGTACTTTTGTGTAAAGTACCATTGTAAGGTTGTGGTCGAGGCACCATGAGAGTTACATACGTTTGTATTAAAACTCACAGTATACATGTCGTCGTATTTTGCACGACAGTTGTATAAATGAAGTTGTCAATAGTGTATTTTTTGGCGACTCAAGATGGGTGATGTATACCTATTTTGGGGGCGTCACATCCAGTTCCTATATATATATATATATATATATATATATATATATATATATATATATATATATATATATAATAATTTTTATAATTAAAATAAAGAGTTCATTTTAATCTTGAAATTGGATTTCATGCAACTTTAATTTTCCCATTAAATGATACTCATATATATATGGAATAATTTTATTCATGAGATGAATGTTTTATTTATTGATACATATGATGATATGTATGATAATAAATGGGATTGATTATGGACAATTGACCAATGTGATTGGATTTATTTTATTGGATGCTTGAATGAATGGGTTTTATTAAACGGGGTCTGCGTACCTCATTTTTTCTAGTTTTCTTCTTGATGTAAATTCTATCTCTCTCCTATGTACTTCCCCCTTACTGCTGATCAAGGTTTCTATTTAAATTAAATAGTTTAATGTAATAGGATTAGTTAGAATTTTTTCAAAGAACTGGAAATTAAGGAGAAAGGAGCGCTCGAAGACCCGTTTGTAATGGAGCCCAGGTTTAAATGTAATAGTTATATTTAAATGTTTATCCTTGCACCCTAGGGTTTGACCTTTTGGTTAACTTGGTGGCTCTATTGAACCGAACTATAAAAAAAGTCCATAATCAATCCAGGTAGAATATAGTATTCTATATGTGCATGCTAGTATTATATATATTATATATTATGCAATCATGCTTCGCATGTAATAACATAATACGTATTTATATATATATATATATATATATATATATATATATATATATATACTTGCATGCGCGCTAAACAAGATGAGACTAATAATAACAATCCCTTAGAATTTTTATATATTAAGTCTTAAGCGTTCAAAGATATTTAGAATATCGAACGTCGCCTTCTAGCATGATAAAATTAATAGAGTAATAAATATTTAATATGAGTTTGTTGTGTCACCACAAGGCAAGTATTAAATATTTAAGATGTTAATTTATTACATTTGATGCTTATAAAGAAAATTGAACAATATTGTTTTGTTGTGTCCCCACAAGAACAATATTTTTCTTTTTTGAATATATGGAAGTGCTAGGTTGGACTTAACTTAGATAATTTTGATTCGGATGTGCCACCACTTGATCAAAATAATCTAAGAGGCAAAACATAAGGAGTTACATGATGATGTAATTGACAAGGAGTTGTCTACCTATTTATTTATTTATAGTTTATTGTGTCACCACAGGGCTATATATATTTGAAATGGGATCCTTATTCTCACTAGCAAAAACTTTAATTAGATTTTGCCGAACTATATAAACGAGGGTAATATAGTTTGAAGAAAATAGTGGGACATACCAATATAAAATAAGACCTAAATTATTTTGGTAATTAATTAAATTAATGTTTGCTAAAATATTGTCTTTTTACATGCAGAATTTTGAAAATGTCAAATTCACTAATTTCACTGCGTAGCATACTTGATGCTAACAAACTGACCGGACCAAAGTACACGGACTAGTTAAGGAATCTGAGAATTGTTCTCACTACTGAAAAGATTTCTTATGTCCTAAATTCGCCCGTACCTGCAAAAGTTGCAGAGATAGCCTTTGAGGAAGAGATTGCTACTTTTAAACAATGGCAAGATAATGCATCTGTGGCTCAATGCATCATGCTTGCATCCATGAGTAACGAGCTTCAGCGTCAGCATAAAACTATGGATGCTCCCACTATGCTACTGCACCTTCAAGAGTTGTATGGTGAGCAAAGTAGAACTGCTAGATATGAAATATCTAAGGAGCTCTTCCAATCTCGGATGACCGAGGGTACTACCATTGAGACTCATGTCTTAAAGATGATCAATCTGATTGAACGTCTTGGGCAGCTTGGGTTCGTTATGGATGGGGAGTTGAGTCAAGATTTAGTCTTGCAGTCACTCCCGGAACCCTTCTCACAATTTGTTGTGAATTTTCACATGAATAAGTTAGATGTCCGCTTGCCTGAATTACTTAACATGTTGAAAACTGTTGAAGGTCACTTACCATCCAAGAACAACCATGTCTTACTGGTGGATGATTCTTCCAAGAAAAGGAAGAGGCCCAATGCATCTTCTAAAAAGAAGAAATCCAAAAAAGCTAAGGGAAAGGCAAAAGTGAATGATCAAAAGAAACCTGATCCAGCTAGCAAAGGAATTTGCTTCGATTGCAACAAGTCGTGTCACTAGAAGAGGAACTGTAAGGATTATCTTGTGAAACAAAAGCAGTAGAAGCTTGGAGAAGCTTTGAATCCTAATCAAGGTTTGTTTATGATTGAAATTAATTTTTCTAAAAGTCAATCTTCTACTTGGGTATTGGATACTGGTTGTGGTTCTCACATATGTAATAATATGCAGGGACTGGTTAAAAGTAGAAAGCTGAGCAAGGATGAGGTCCTCCTACGAGTGGGAAATGGAGCAAAGGTTGCTACATTAGATGTAGGGACTTATTGTTTAGCATTGACTACGAGCAAGTTCGTTAATTTAAATAATTGTTATTTTGTTCCAAATATCATTAGAAACATTATTTCTATCTCTGTATTGGATATGGATGGTTTTAACATTATAATAAAGAACAACAGTTGTTCTATTTATAATGATAATGTTTTATATGGTGTTGGTAATTTGCGAAATGGACTTTATATACTTGACTTGCATGAAAATATACTTCAAATTGAACAAATTAAGAAAAGGAAAAGAGATGATGTTAATTATACCTTCATGTGGCATTGTAGACTCGGTCATATTAATGAAACAAGATTATCCAAGTTGCATAAAGATGGACTCCTAGAGCTATCGGATTATGAATCATATCCAACTTGTGAATCTTGTCTCATGGGCAAAATGACTAAATCTCCTTTTAGTGGAAAAGGAGAAAGAGTTACAGAGTTGTTAGCGTTGGTACACACAGATGTATGTGGACCTATGACAACGACTGCACGAGGAGGGTATTCAAATTTTATTACATTCATTGACGATCACTCAAGATTTGGATATGTGTATTTAATGAAATATAAATCTGAATCATTTGAAAAGTTCAAAGAGTTCAGAAGTGAAGTAGAGAAGCAAACTGGTAAGAGTATCAAGATTCTTTGATCTGATTGAGGAGGAGAATACTTAAGTGGTGAGTTTATCAATTGTCTCAAAGAAAATGGTATAATCTCACAATGGACTCCACCAGGGACGCCACAGATGAATGGTGTATCTGAAGGGAGAAATCGAACATTATTGGACATGGTTCGATCCTTGATGAGCTTTACTGACCTTCCAGTTTCCTTCGGGGATATGCCTAGAATCATTTGTATACCTACTTAACAAGGTACATACAAAATCCGTCCCCAAGAACCCATATGAGTTATGGACAGGGAGGAAACCAAATCTTAAGCATGTTAAGACTTGGGGTTGTCCAGCTTATGTCAAAAAGTTTGAAAACGATAAGCTACAGACTAGATCTGACAAATGTAGATTTGTGGGATACCCTAAAGAAACATCGAGTTATTATTTCTATCATCCAACTAATCAAAAGGTGTTTGTTGCGAAACATGCTGCTTTCTTGGAAAAGGTGTTTATCCTTGAAGGGGTCAATGGGAGTAAGATATATCTTGAAGAGGTTCAAGAACCACAAAATACTACAGATCAAAGTGAGGTACTTAACCAAGTAGAGATTCCTTCTGTACCACACCCTATTCGTAAATCTGGGAGAGTACTAAAGAAACCTGATAGGTATGGACTTGTCATAGAGGATGAACATGAGGTACGCATCATAGATGATGATGATCCATTGAATTACGAACAGGCTATAAGTAATAAAGACCTAGAGAAGTGGCAAGAAGCCATGAAATCCGAGATGGACTCCATGTATGAAAACCAAGTATAGACTTTGGTTTCACCACCTGAAGGCATTAAGCCTATTGGGTGTAAATGGGTCTTTAAAAGAAAGACTAGAGCAGACGACAAGGTAGAGACCTATAAGGCCCGATTGGTCGCAAAAGGTTTCAAACAAAGACAAGGAATTGACTATGATGAAACCTTCTCACCAGTAACAATGCTCAAGTCCATTCGGATTTTGCTTGCGATTGCAGATTACCGTGACTACAAAATTTGGCAGATAGACGTGAAAACGACCTTTCTCAATGGGAAACTTGAGGAGGATGTGTATATGACACAACCAGAGGGATTTGTTTCAAAGGTTGGAGCAAATCAAGTCTGTAAGCTACAATGATCCATTTATGGATTGAAGCAAGCTTCTCATAGGTGGAACATCCATTTTGATGAGACAATAAAAGAGTTTGATTTTATCAAAAATGAGGATGAACCATGTGTGTACAAGAAGGTTAGTGGGAGTGCTGTTTTATTCCTCGTATTAAATGTTGATGATATATTACTGATAGGGAATGATATTCCTATGCTACAATCAATTAAAATCTGGTTATCTAAACACTTCTCCATGAAGGACTTTGGAGAAGCATCCTATATTTTGGGGATAAAGATATATAGAGATAGATCTAAAAGGATGCTTAGCTTATCCCAAGAAACGTACATTGAATCGATGCTAAAGAGGTTTAGGATGGAAGATTCCAAAAGAGGTCTCATGCCAATGAGCCATGGAATACATCTCTCCAAGAGACAGGCCCCAAAGACACCTGAGGAGAGAGACCATATGAGTAAGATCCTTATGCTTCATTAATAGGATCTATCATGTATAGTATGATATGTAATAGACCAGATGTCACTCATGCACTTAGTGTAACAAGCAGATATCAGTCGAATCCAGGAGAAGAACACTGGAAGGCAGTGAAAAATATCCTAAAGTACTTAAGAAGAACTAAGGATGTATTTCTTGTCTACGGTGGGTCTGAATTGAAACAAGAGGGCTTTACAGACTCAAGTTTTCAAACGAACCAAGATGACAATAAATCCGTTTCAGGGTATGTTTTTACCTTAAATGGTGGCACAATGAGTTGGAAGAGTTCCAAACAGCAAACAGTTGTTGATTCAGTGACAGAGGCAGAGTACATAACTGCAAGTGAAGCTGCAAAGGAAGCTGTTTGGATGAAGACGTTCATTACCAAACTTGTTGTGGTTCTTAGAATTACAGTACCAGTACCTTTATTCTATGACAATACCGGAGTTGTTGCGGAGGCTAAGGAACCCAGGTCTCATCAGAAATCCAAACACGTGTTGCGGCGATTTCATTTGATCAGAGAGATCATTGAAAGAGGAGACGTCACCCTTGAGCATGTGGACTCTCAAAACAATATTACAGATCCATTTACTAAAGTGTTAACACAACAGCAGTGCGATCGTCACTTAGAGAAGATGGTATGAAATACCACGGCGATTGGCTTTAGTGCAAGTGAGAGATTGAAAGTAGTATGCGTACAAGCCAATCATGTATGATGATAAAGCATATACTTTGTAATCAATCTTATTTATTTATTAATAAAAGAATTATTTATTAAAGGCATTTATTATCAACATGGTGTTGTTTTAATAATATGTGATAAACCCATAGTTTTAAGCAATGCTTTTAGAATCATGATGAGATCATGCTAATGAGATCTAAATTCTTAGATAGCTTAAATCTAAAATGTTCCCAATTAATGGATTACTAAAAAGGAGATTAGTGAATCCGGATAGATTGGTACGTACGTTGCTTGGTCATTAGATGAGGATGATTGATCTCATGATCATTTGTGTGGAGACACTAAAACAAGTATGTAGGTGCTTATTAGAGAATAAGTTCACTGAACGTGACTCGCTAAGGAATACCTAATGGAGTTTTACTTGTCTGTCAATAGGAATTCTTGTAGTGAGAGTAGTAAAAATGATTCTTAGACTTGAGATCATCATAGTATCATATATATAATGAATTACACTTGAACTTATTCCTTAAGACTCTTAGAGTATATCAAATGGTATGCTTGGGTGTAATAAGTTATATATAGAGATAATGAATGATTAATAAAGAATCTACCACTTCTAGTAAAAGAAGAGAAATGTCCTATGTGATTCGATAAATGACAACCCAGGAATCCTTGGCCAAGGTGGAATGAAATTAGAAAGTAGTTTCTAATTTGCATTCATTAGGAGTTATGCATTTAGGAATCGAAATACATATAATTAAATAAAATAAGACTTGACAGTAATTCCATGTATTATATTTAATTGGGACATTATATGGTGGAAGGATGGAATTGTACGATAACTATTTACTCAAAGGTTCTTTTATGATTAATGTTGAAATCTATATTATCTGAAAAGTCGTTGATCGCTAGGGAGGCTTATCCCTATTGTAGAATAAATATTATTTATTTAAATAAATTAATCTTTTAATTTATTTATTTAAATAAGATTAGAATTATTCTAATTGATTTATTCACAACCTGTTTAATATGGAGAACCTAAAGGGTCACACCATAAAAGGAAGAATAATTATTTAAGAAGTTAATGGCATAATCGTAATAATATGTTAAGTATATTTAATTTAATCTATGGTGATAGAATAAATTAAATAGCTTAATATTTATTATAAATATAAATTAATAAGAGGAGTCTTATTAATATTATTACAATTATTATTATTTTAATTTCTAAAAAAGTTTAGGAATTAGTTTAATATAATACTCTCATTTATTCTTAATAGGATTAGGAGAGAAAATTAGTTAAAGAAGTTTAATTAATTATCCCTAATAAGATTAGGGAGCCCATTTAACTAAAAGAGTTTAATTAAATGAATAATACCTTATTTTAATTAAAATAGGGTTACCTGATATCTTTATAAGAAGAGTTTTATATCAGATATCAAATATACGCAATTCATATAGTTGGAGAGTACGCCCCCTTTTTCTATAGAGATAGGAAAAACTAAGGTTTGAGCCAATACACCCTTCTTCTTGAAAATTCTTCTTCCTTGGTGGATCACCTCTAGAGGCCATACACTTGGGTGGCTTACATTGATCAAAGGAAGGAATCTACCCAAAGATTCAAGGAAATCACGGAGAAGTAGGAGGTGAACTCATACTTGAGGAAGCTCGTATCTACAAGGGTATGATTCCAGAACTTCTTGTTCTTCGTTTTAATTAATAATATGCATAAAGGATGATCCGGGTAATTGGTTTGTGAAAAATTTTAAAATCTGATTTTATTTTGTTTCCGCTATTTTTGAAATTTGATTGCTACTTTGATTTTCACAAAACCTTACAGTAACCTTATAGGAGATTGAAAAGATAAGGGTGATAAACTCTTTTCTAGTTTTAAGGAAGAAATAATAAAACACTCTATGTGCTTATGTGGTTGCAACTTATGTGCTCGTGAGTGTCGAGTAGTGATGACTAGAAATTAAAACAAACTTAAAATTTTTGTTGTTAGGATGGCTAATGTAAGAGAATCCAGTTAGGTTAGGGAGGAAGGACCTTAGATGCCTAGAGAGGAGGAGCCTCGAGATATTCAGGTAGTCTGGGAACAACTGGTGCCAAGGGAGTTATCTCTATTGGTCACAGTGGTTTGTTATGCCCCAGAGTTGAATAGGAGGGTATACCTGATGAGGAGGATGTGGTAGAGACGGATGAGGAAGATCCCGTGGAGTTGCCACAAACGGACGAGGATAAGGAAGAGGAAGAGTTTCCATTAAACTCTATTGCAACTCATATGTATGATGAGATATATGACTGCAAAATTGAGCTTTTGGATAGAGTTGAGGAATTGGATGAGTTAGTGGTTGAACAAAAGACTTCGATGGCATAGAAGGACGATGAGATTAGGGATCTAGATGAACATCTCGTCAATGTGGAATGGAAGCTGGTTCACACTCAGGGGGAGAATGAGCAGCCGACGGAGGAGATTGCGAAGCTGAAGGATAACTTGAAAGAAGAATCCGCCAAGAGAGCTAAAGTTGAAGACGCGTACGAGAAAGCTTCTCAGCATGCCGAGGTAGCAGAGGGAGAAGTACAAGCAAAGAAGATTAAGATGGAATAGATGAATTGTGTTTTCAACACCGTGATAAACTGAGCTCAAGTCCGAGTCATGTACTATCTGACTCAATTTGAGACGCTGCCATGGTATATGTTAGATTGCAGAACAATGTTCCATATTATGGAAGAGGGGCGCCGTAAGGCTATACAACATTTTAGTAGGCCATAGCAAGAATGTAATTGATGCATGATTAATTTATAAATACGATGTAAATCCCAATTTTTATGTATCCAATGGGATATGATGATGTTATCCTGAAACTTTATCAGTTCAGGAAATGGATGTAGATGGCAGGGATGGTATCATTATTATGTTTTTTAAAAGATTATGAGTGAATAAAATGTTAATATTTATTCAAGATGTTATGTGTTATATAATGATCTTTTATGATGTACAAGTTAAGTAGAAAATACTTAAAAAATTGATTAATAATCTAATAAGTGTATTTTTAAATAGAAAATGCCTCCAATAAGACATCAACCACGATAAAAAAACTCGCGAGGGGTCTACCAATAACAACAACGTTGATGGTAACCAAGTTCAGCAGTTGGTGACATTACTGACGGGAGCAATGCATAATCAAGCTGCGACTTTTAAGGATTTTAAGGCGGTTGGACCACCAGAATTCCGTGGGTCCATGAATTCAGTTAAGGCACAGACTTGGATCATGGAAATAGAAAAGGTTCTTGATGTTTCTAGGGTAGGTGAAGACCAAAAATTTGCTTTTACGACATTTATGTTGAAAGTAGAGGTCAATTATTGGTGGCAGACAAATAAAACTCGAGGAGGTCAGGGAGTGATGATTTGGGATAGGTTCAAGGAAATATTTATCGAGACCTATTACCCAGAGAGTTTAAAAAATCAGATGGAGGTACATTTTTTAGAATCGAAGTAGGGTGTATTGACAGTGTCAGAATATGCGACAAAATTCAATGAGTTGGCGAGGTTTGTGCTATATCAGGTTAACACAGATGAGCGCAAGCAGAGAAGATTCGAACAGGGACTAAATCCTTGGTTGTACAATAGAGTCTCCATGTTTTAGTTGAAGATGTTTGCAATGGTGCTTGAGAAGGCGATTATCGCGGAAGGAGGAAGCGATGCCATAACAAAGTATAATCAGGAACAAAGAAAGAAGTAGAGTGAGAGTGAAGGCAAGAATTGTGGTAGCAGTGGTGGAAATAATAATAACTCAAAAAGGAAGTGGAATGCGAGTGTTGGGGCTGGAAGTCAACAGAGTATCCAGCAGAAAAGGAAAGTTGAAGCGTGTGCTACATGTGGGAAAAATCACACTGGAGTGTGCTTGAAGGGTAAGCGAGAGTGCTTCAACTGTGGCCAAGAGGGTCACATTGCTCCGAATTGCCATCAACTAAAGAAGAGTGCTTGTTATACTTGTGGGTCAAAGGATCATCTTGCTTGCGAGTTCCCTACGAAGAAAGAGGGAGACGTAACTAGAAGCAAGGGAGGTAGAAGTGGAGGTACGTTGGCTATTGCAGGACCAACGTCATCAAGCAGACCCATAGCCAGAACCTTCAACATGACGATGTAGGATGTGGTGTAATCAAAAGATGTTGTGTTAGGTATTATCCCAATCAATGATATAAATGCATATGTATAATTTGATTCGGGTGCTACTTGCTCATTTATTTCTGATAAATTTGCTAAGAGGTTAGGATTGCCTAGTGAAGAGTTGAATTTCCCTTTAAACATAGAAATTGCGAATAAGGAGGTAATTCCTATTAGATTCGTATACAAGAATTGTAGGGTGAGTATTAAGGTTTGCTAAGAGGTTAGGATTGCCTAGTGAAGAGTTGAATTTCCCTTTAAACATAGAAATTGCGAATAAGGAGGTAATTCCTATTAGATTTGTATACAAGAATTGTAGGGTGAGTATTAAGGGGAATGTTATGACAGTAGATTTGATCCCGATTAAACTGGGAGAGTTTGATGTTATATTGGGAATGGATTGGTTGTTCAATCATGGAGCAATAATTGATTGCCAAAAGAAATGTGTAAACCTTATGACTCCGTCAAAGTTAGTCTTCTATGGTAGAAAATCACCTAGATAAGCATGATGTCTGATGATTATGCAGGCCAAGAAGTTATTGAGTCAAGGCTGTGTAGGATATTTACCTTACATAGTCGATACTCAGAAGAAAGGTGTGAAACTGGAAGAGATACCAGTGGTTAGGGATTTTGCGGACGAATTTCCAGAGGATTTGCTAGGACTTCTACCTGATAGAGAGATCAAATTTGTCATCGATTTAGCACCAAGAACTGCTCCGATATCGAAGGCCCCATAGAGGATGACTCCGGTAGAGATGAAGGAACTGATGGTACAATTGCAAGAACTGCTGGACAAGAAATACATTCAGTTGAGTGTGTCACCATGGGGATCGCCAGTGTTATTCATGAAGAAGAAGGATGGGTCAATATGTCTTTGCATTGATTATAAGGAATTAAACAAAGCCACTATTAAGGATAAATATATGTTGCCAAGAATAGATGATTTGCTTGATCATTTGAAGGGTGCTAGATACTTCTCGAAGATAGATTTGAGAAGTGGGTATCATCAACTAAAGGTAAGAAAGGAGGATGTACAAAAGATGACATTCAGAACTTGGTATGGACACTAGTTTCTTGTAATATCTTTTGGTTTGACCAATTCCCCTGCAACATTCATAGATTTGATGAACAGGGTGTTTAAACCATTCTTAGATAAGTTTGTGGTCGCATTCATTGATGATATCCTGGTATACTCCAAATCTCAAGAGGAACACGTGGAACATTTACGTTTGACGTTGGAGACTCTAAGAAGGGAAAAGTTATACTCAAAATTCTTTAAGTGTGAATTCTGGCTAGAACGCGTGCAATTTCTTGGCCATGTTATTGACAAAGATGGGATTTCGGTGGATCCATCAAAGGTGGAAGCTGTAATAAATTGGGAACAACCAAGGAAACCATCGGAGGTGAGGAGTTTCTTGGGATTGACAGGTTACTACAGACGGTTTATTCAAGATTTTTCAAAGATTGCCACTCCGTTGACAAATTTGACAAGGAAATCTATGAAGTTTGTTTGGACAGAAAAGTGCGAAGAGAGTTTTCAGGACTTAAAAAAGAAGCTTAGCATGGCACCTAAGTTGTCATTACCGGATAATAAAGGAAACTTTGTGGAGTATAGTGATGCATCACATAAGGACTAGGTTGTGTGCTTATGCAAAATGGATAAGTCATTGTGTATGCATCAAGTCAACTGAAGGACTATGAGAAAGGATACCCGACTCATGATTTAGAGTTGGCTGCAGTAGTTTTTGCTCTGAAGATATGGAGATACTATCTCTATGGGGAGAAATGTGAGATATATACGGATCATAAAAGTCTGAAGTATATTTTCACAAAGAAAGATCTAAACATGCGTCAGAGGAGATGGTTATAACAGATAAAAGATTATGATTGTGAGATATTTTATCATCCGGGTAAAGCGAATGTTGTTACCAATTCCTTGAGGAAAAAGGGCCGGGAGAAGTTGATGTTGTTAATGGCCCGGGAGGAGCTTATTTCAGCAATGACAAGGCTAGAGTTGGAAATAAAACTTCCAAAAGAATCCGATGAAAAATCGTTCGAGGTGGAAGCTAGTCCAACTTTAGTGGACAAAGTAAAGAAAGCTTAACTAAAAGATGAAGAATGTGGAAAAATCAAAGAAAGAGTGGTTGAGGGAAGTAAGGTGAAGTATAAGGTCGATGCCGAAGGACTATTAAGTTTCGAGGGAAGAATTTGGGTCCCAGCAGTACTAGATATTAAAGATGAAATCTTGACTAAAGCTCATAACTCAAGATATTCAATTCATCCAGGAATTACGAAGATGTATCAGAATTTGCGACGACATTTTTGGTGGCTAAATATGAAAAGAGATGTTGCAGAATGTGTCATGAAATGCTTGACGTGTCAAAGAGTCAAGGCCAAGCATCAGAGACCAAGCGGATTACTTCAACCATTGGAAATACCGGAATGGAAGTGGGAGCACATCACAATGGATTTTATGGTAGGTCTTCCGACTACTCAGAAAGGTTACAATGCGATTTGGGTGATAGTGGACAGGCTGATAAAATCAACACACTTTTTGCTAATAAAGATTAGATTCAATCTTGATCAGTTGGCAAAGTTGTACGTCATGGAGATCATTTCAAGACATGGAGTTCCATTGTCAATTGTGTCAGATAGAGATTCGCGTTTCACGTCAAACTTGTGGAAGAGACTACAAGAATGCATGGGAACACAGTTGAGAATGAGTACGGTGTACCATCCTCAAACAGACGGCCAAAGCGAATGAGCAATATAGACGTTAGAAGATATGCTAAAATCATGCATTATGGATTTTAAAGGAAACAAGGATGATCACTTATTGTTGGCTAAATTCGCCTACAATAACAATTACCATGCGAGTATTGGCATGCCGCCTTACAAAGCATTATACGGCAGGAAGTGCAGAACTCCACTGTGCTGGGATGAAGTTGGTGAATGTCAACTGTTAGGACCGGAACTGGTACAGCAGACCGCTGAGGTTGTCAAACTCATCATGAATTTGACGTAGGAAATTTCATTTTCCTAAAAGTTTATCCTTGGAATGGGGAAGATCCATTTTGGTAAAAAGGGAGCTAAGCCCAAGGTTTATTGAAGTGGCTTACGAGGTAGCTCTACCTCCAGAGTTGGAACATGTTCACAATATTTTACATGTGTCAGTGCTACGATCGTATAAACCCGATTACAAGCATGTGATCGAGTATGAACCATTACAATTCGATAAAGATTTATCTTATGAGGAGATTCCTATCCAGATAGTTGACGGGAAAGAGCAAGTGCTCAAGAATAAAGTGATACCTTTCGTGAAGGTGATATGGAGGAACCACAATGCCGAAGAAGCTACGTGGGAACTTGAAGACAAAATGATGAAGAACAATCTTGAGTTATTTTTTTAATTTGTGTCTTCGATTCTAGGAACAGAAACCTTGTAAGGAGGGAAGAATGTGACGAATGAGTTGTTTGAGTTGTGATTCTGGGACAAAATCCTTGTAATGAGGAAAGGATGTAACAATCCAGAATTTTAATTGTAATTTCAAATATTTATTGAATTAAATAAATATTTTAATTGATGTATTTATTATTAAATAAATATTTATTTAATTTGATTATTTATTAGTTAAATAAATATTTCATGAGTTGTGAAAATTAACTTAATTAAGGTAATATGTTAATTAAGTTGATAATTGGTAATTTGGTATTTTGAAGTTAATTAAAATAAAAGAGTGATGAATTAATTATTATGTGATAATATTCTAATTTAATTTAATAATTAAATTAGAGAGTTGATAAGGATTAAATGAATTGTTATAATGTTGTTTTAATTTGAATTAGTAATTAAAGTGATGTGTTAATTTATTAAATAAAATTAGAATAAAAATTATAATTTTGTTGTATATTGGATTATGTGGCAAATTAATTTAATAAGTTGTTATTAGCTTTAATTTAATTAAATTTGAATGTGGGAATTTAATTAAATAAAGTGGGACAATAAAATATATTATAAATGAGTTATGAAAATAAATTAAAAGAGTTGTAATTTGGTTTTATCAAACAAAGCCTTATAGCTTTTAAAATTCTTATTTTAATCTTGTTTTTGCCAAACAAGGCTTAAGGAATGATTAAGTCATTATTTATAATTGGTTTTGCCAAATAAGGCCTTATGGTTTTTAAATTTAAAATAAAACATAACTAATATATTAAGTATAGAGTTATTATTATATCAGTTTTATTTTTAATACGTAATACGTTGGCGTCTGATTATTTTTCGTTAACAGTATTGGCTTAAGTCTAAGACTAAAGAGATAACATAAGAGAGAAAGAACAGATAAGAAAATAGAGAGAAAAGAGAGAAAAAGAGAGAAAAAGAGAGAAGAGAGAAGGGAGAAGAGAAGGGTTTTATGAGTTTGAGATAATCAAAGGGATAGCTATCATATGTGTTGCTCAAACAAGAGATTTGAGGTAGTAATTTAACCATTTTTCTCTTAGTTCTTATGTTTTTTTTAGTTTTCATAAAAGTTTCTTTATAAATTAGTTTTGAGTATAATTGTTGAAAGAATGGTGTTATATGTGTTAGTTGGTGTTAATAACATGTTTTGTATCATTTATTCATGATTTAGAGTAGTCAATTTCATGAAAATATGCTTAGTATTGAAGAATTGAATTACAGTGATATATATGTATGATATGGCTTATTTTAGAATTAAAATTAATTTTTAATTCATGTAATAAACTAGTAATTGTTGGTTGATTGTGAAAATACATGAAGAAACGAAAACATTATGAGTTAAACTAACTGTTTTGGTTAAAAAACAAATTCGCAGTGATGAATTTCGCTATGAACGTCAAAAGGTAAAGAAATAACAAAAATAGTGAAATTAAAGATTATAAATTTTGATGTTTATGTTGTTTATATAGTTAAAAACATATTGGAAACCTTAATTTATGCTTTTGTGAAGTTTATGTAATTTATATGTGTGAAAATTGGTTGTTAGAAAGTTGCTTGTAAGCCAAATTGGCTTTCTGCTCTATGCAAATCGCAAGCTGAAAATTCCAAGTCTGCGCACTAGCGCGGCCGCGCTGGTGACAAAGCTTAAAATGGCGCGGCCGCGCTAATCCCTGACAGAAACTGTTTTGTTTTTTTTTTGTTTTTTTTGTCCATAGCATGCAATCGTAACTTAATCTTGTGAACATAAAAAGGTGTTAATCATATTATATGATGTAATAATAGATTGTAGATGCATTGTAATACCAAATATAAAGATTTTATGTTTTAATTAACATGTTATAAAACGATTAAAACTTGATGTTTGTACAAGTTAGAGATGAGATTTGAATTCTATAGCTTTACGTTATATGTTAGTGAGTTTCTGATTCGTGTTATGTGGTTGATCATTATGATTAGACCTCAAGTTAAAGGTTATAACTTAAATAAGATGGTGAATGGAACTTATAAGGTTAATGTTAGTATAACTAATCGATATTACGATTCTAATGGTATGTGTAGGGTATTTTGGTGATAGTGTGTTATAATTGTGTAACTTACGCAAGAGGCAAGTTTCCTAACTTAATTATCTTTATAATGAATGCAAGTTTCATAACTCTATTTACCTTTTGTTGTCGAGCAAGTACTTATCTATATCATGATTATGATTACGCAAGTTCCCTAAACCCTATTTTTCTATGTAAAGCAAGATCCTTATCTTATCTTGTTTATCATTGTTATGCAAGTTCATTACCCTAAATCAATTACAATTATTCAAGTTGTAACTTTATTTAACAAGTTCTTATTCCTAAACCTACTCTTACATTGAACAAAGTTTCTAATTGTGTTTCTTTATTGAAAAAGAATGTAACCTTAGCTTATTATTATTGCTCAAGCAAGGTTTAGTATATCTTTCAATGCTTTTAAATTTATTCCTAAAGCATGACTTTGATGCATTATGTTTATTCGATTGTGGCTCATAACTATTCCATAAGATATTGTCATCAAACCCTTGAAACATTATTAAGTTCTGATTCAACTAATCCTTAGTTGATGTTCGTTGAACTATAAATTACCCTTGAAGCTTATCCAAACCAAACTTACTTTGGTGCGGACTTGTATTCTAAAACTGAGAAGAACAACCCTATTATAATGGATTATTATGCGAAGTGTTTAGATGTTTGTGCATAATACATGGTACGAAGGGCTTATCACCCTAAGTACGGGGAGTCCCTACAGTCTTATGACTGTTTAGGTTTAAGTTGAAAGAACACTTATAACCTTGGACATAGTTCATGGTCTTGTGACCCTCAGATAAATTTCACATTTTGATTTCAGTTCTTTATTTTAAATGATAGAGAATGTTATTTAGTTCAATTGAGCTTATTTATTGGCAGTTATTATGTTGTTATTATTCATTGTCATTTCAAGTGAGCATTTGTTTTGCTCACTCTTGCACATATAACTATTGCAGCTAAGGTTGACAAGGTTGATGAACCAACCACTAGCAAAGGAAAAGGAAAAATGAACAAGTGTTGAAGACTTGTAAATTTATTGACTTTATGTTGTCAGACTTTTCTTTAATTATTGTGATGTAATTATTTAATTTTCTGCATTTGATGAATGTATTAAAGGTTAGATAACCTGGGAGATTTATTGAGTAAGTTATGTAACCCTTTAATGGGAAGATTTATTGTTTAAATTTTATTTTATTTGGGTAGTTAAAATTAAATGATTGGAAAATGAACACAAAATCTTATGGGAAAGAAGTACCAGATTTGGGGGTGTCACAAGTTGGTATCAAAGCTTTAGGTTATGAACCTTAAATGGGGAAAAAACCTTAGGAAGTAACCTTATAGGAGATTGAAAAGATAAGGGTGATAAACTCTTATCCAGTTTTAAGGAAGAAATAATAAAACACTCTATGTGTTTATGTGGTTGCAACTTATGTGCTCGTGAGTGTCGAGTAGTGATGATTAGAAATTTAAACAAACTTAAAATTTTTGTTGTCAGGATGGCTAATGTGGGAGAATCCAGTCAGGCTAGGGAGGAGGGACCTTAATTGCCTAGAGAGGAGGAGCCTCGAGATTTTCAGGTAGTTTGGGAATAATTGGTGCCAAGTGAGTTATTTCCATTGGTCACAGTGGTTGGTTATGCCCCAGAGGTTGAGCAGGAGGGTATACCTGATGAGGAGGATGTGGTAGAGATGGATGAGGAAGATCCCGTGGAGTTGCCACAGACGGACGAGGATGAGGAAGAGGAAGAGTTTCCACTAAACTCTATCGCAACTCATATGTATGATGAGATATATGACCGCAACATTGAGCTTCAGGATAAAGTTGAGGAGTTGGAGGAGTTAGCAGCTGAACGACAGACTTCGATGGCACAGAAGGACGATGAGATTAGGGATCTGGATGAAAGTGTCATCAATGTGGAAAGGAAGCTGGTTCACACCGAGGGGGAGAATGAGCAGCTGACGGAGGAGATTGCGAAGCTGAAGGATAACTTGAAAGAGGAATCTGCCAAGAGAGTAAAATTTGAAGACGCATACAAGAAAGCTTCTCACCGTGCTGAGGTAGCAGAGGGAGAAGTACAAGCAAAGAAGATCAAGATGGAAGAGATGAATTGTATTTTCAACACCATGATAAACCGAGCTCAAGACCGAGTCATGTACTATCTGACTCAGTTCAAGACGCTGTCATGGTATATGTTAGATCGCAGAACAATGTTTCGTATTTTGGAAGAGGAGCGTCGTAAGGCTATGCATCATTTTAGTAGGCCATAGCAAGAATGTAAATGATGCGTGATTAATTTATAAATACGATGTAAATCCTAATTGTTGTGTAAATAGTGAGATATGATGATGTTATCCTGAAACTTTATCAGTTCAGGAAAGGGATGTAGATGGCAGGGATGGTATCATTATTATGTTTTTTTAAAAGATTATGAGTGAATAAAATGTTAATATTTATTCAAGATGTTATGTGTTATGTGATGATCTTTTATGATGTCCAAGTTAAGTAGAATATAGTTAAGAAATTGAGTAATAATCTAATAAGTGTATTTTTAAACAGAAAATTCCTCTAAGAAGATGTCAATCACGACAACAAACTCTTGAGGGGTCTACTAATAACCACAACGCTAATGCTAACCCAGTTCAAGAGTTGGTGACATTACTGACGGGAGCGTTGCAGAATCAAGCTGCGACTTTTAAGGAATTTAAGGCGGTTGGACCACCAGAATTCCATGAGCCCATGAATCCTGTTGAGGCACAGACTTGGATCACGAAAATAGAAAAGGTTTTTGATGTTGCTAGGGTAAGTGAAGACTAGAAAACTGCTTTTGCAACATTTATGTTGAAAGCAGAGTCCAGTTATTGGTGGCAGGCAAATAAAACCCGAGGAGGTCAGGGAGTGATGACTTGGGATAGGTTCAAGAAAATATTTTTTGAGACCTATTACCCAGAGAGTTTAAAGAATCAAATGGAGGTGAAATTTTTAGAACTGAAGCAGGGTGTAATAACAGTGTCGGAATATGCGGCGAAATTCAATGAGTTAGTGAGGTTTGTGCCATATCAATTTAACACAAATGAGCGGAAGGAGAGAAGATTCAAACAGGGACTGAAGTCCTAGTTGTACAATAGAGTCTCCATGTTTCAGTTGAAGACGTTTGCAGCGGTGCTTGAGAAGGTGATTATTGTAGAAGGAGGAAGTGATGTCGTAACGAAGTACAATCAGGAACAAAGAAAGAAGAAGAGTGAGAGTGAAGGCAAGAATGGTTGTAACAGTGGTGGGAATAATAATAACCCGAAAAGGAAGTGGAATGCGAGTGTTGGGGCTGGAAGTCAATAGAGTAGCCAGCAGAAAAGGAAAGTTAAAACGTGTGTTACATGTGGGAAAAATAACATTGGAGTGTGCTTCAACTGTGGCCAAGAGGATCACTGTGATGCCCCCAAAATAGGTATACATCACCCATTCTGAGTCGCCAAATATATTGTACAGAAACAACTACAACTTCATTAATAAAATTATCGTGCAAAATACGATAACACATAAACTGTAAGTTTAAATATAAATAGTGTCCTCTAGACAATATCCACACTCAAATAAGTCCTCATTACAATTATTGATGCACTATTTTACATAATAGTGAGGACTACTAAAACAACTATCTTGAACCATCACTCTATACCCCGGCTACTTCCTGCTAAATTCTCACTTCCTGAGAACAAAAAGGAAAAAGGTGAGCTCAACTAGCCCAGTAAAGAATATCATGACTAAGATAATATACAACAAATTATCCTTAGTCTTCAACAGGGAAAAATCTGATAGAATATAATAGACAACAAGTTTTAGATCAATAACTGCAGCGAAAACAATAATTCATTAGAAGAGTTAAGTAGAGAATGAAATCTACTATCATCTATGAATTTAAAAGTCCATCATCAATATTTTATCCCTTTAACATCAATCAATATACATCTTGAATCAAATATTTATCTTTGCACTACGGGCCAAAGATATTCATCAGGTAATCATTCATCTTTGCACTACATGTCAAAGATATTCAGTTATATCATCATTTAGAACTGAGGATGACGAAAAATATTTTTAAGAAACAAATCCAGTGAGACAAAAAACCAAAGATTAGGGATTCATACTTTAGATAATCCAAGTTCAAAAACACTCCATAATAAAATCATAGTAGAGTCAAATTCAAGAATGAAGATCAAAACATGGATACAATCAAAGATAGTAACCATAATAGACATCTGGGACAAAGAAGGGAAAATTTTATTTTTTGGTGCATAGTGTCGTATTCGTGAATAGTGTCGTATACGTGAATAGTAACCCCAGCACAAAAAGGTAGAAATTCCACAATAAAATTCATACCAATATTTCAGCAGAATGATATTGAAAGAAATAATATCATTTACGAAGAAAATAACATCCCTTACCTCAAAAGAACAGTATTTCTGACTGGAATATCGGATGTAATGCTGAATGAAACTTACACTTAATAACAACTCTCAAAGTATCTAAATACTCACAAAATAAGCTCGATAATATATAGAGAGAAAGCTTATTCAAACAATAGTAATTATTGATCTGATAATGGAAATACTGTGCAGTGACAATTATTGAAACAACAATAATATAAAATATCAACGCAACAGTTATTGAATCAATAAAATAAAATATTGAATAGTAATTACTGTAACAATTATTGAGTAGTGCCTTCTGACGTAAGAATCTTTGACAACCCGAGAATTTAGAAAATTATTTAAATCTTAAATGATGGATTAAAGATTGAATAATAAACCTAAACAAAAAATAAGTAAATGGATTTGAGATTTTTGGGAAGGAATTTTGTGAATTTAAAATTTTTTGGTGAAGGCTTATAATGTTAAATGTATAAGTGTATATGCTCTGTGTGTATGGTTATATATGTGTACAAAATGTGGTTAAGGGTCAAGGGTTGACCAGATAAATTATATCAGTGTCAAACCCTAATATATATTAAGAACATCGACGTTTAGTTAGAAAACCTTAGCGATTGATAAGAAACCCTAACGATCGGTTCTAGAAATCCTAATTTCAATTCCGAGAATCCAAAACCCTATTTAGGATTGTTAAAACCCTAATTTGTGATCTCAAATGCTTAAGTGTAAATAATTACAGTCTTAATTAGGGTAAAATCTAACAAATTAGTTAGAAAACCCTAATTTCAAAATTTGAAACCCTAATTATTTTGTTAGAAACCCTAATGTACAATTATGGGACCTAATTGCTAAATTAACAGTTTTAATTAGGATATATTAATCCTAATTAGCAAGCTTGAATTTATGATTAGGAAATCTTAATATATTATAATTTAGAAATATTAATTTTCTATTTTGAAAACCTAAATTGAAAATCCTAGAAAATTGATTTTTAAAAAACCTTAGGTTTTAACCCTAAGGGTTTGATAAAATGACATCTTTGGCATTAAAATTGGAAGCAAAATGACTTTTGTGCCCTTTTTGTATTTTTTTTATAAGATGGAGTATGGATCTTGCCCTTATGTGAGTTGTTCACCAACCCTAGCTCTATCCCATGTGCCTATATCTCACAAATATCAAATTTCCTTGCCACTTAGCAGCAATTGTGACCATGGATTAAAAATCTAAGAGATTAAAAGTAAGGAAAAAGCTTACTTTACTTTTCATTTGAGCCAAGTCCATTAATTCTCTCTCTATATTTTCTGGTTTGAGAGTGAAAAGGAAAGATAAGTTAAGATAATATCACTACTTAGCTTTCCAATATCAAATCATCAAAGTCAGATTCAAGTATGGAAGCATAATAGAGGTATAAACCCACTACGTCTAGTGAAGGACAAATCCTTCACTAAAGGCCCTATATCACTCACAAGTGATTTATTGCGAAGAAATATTTCCTTCACACGAGTGCTCGCATTAAACCTCCTCGCAATTGGGTATCATTCGCTAAGTAGTAACTAAATGTTTTTTGTGAATGATATATTGTGAATAACTTTTTTATTCACAAATTGTATTTAGTAATGAAATATTGTTATTTAGTGAAAGATCGATTTCCTTCAGAAATAATATTTTAAGAAGGAATATTTGAAATTAGTGAATAACTTGATTCCCTCACAAATAATATATTGTGAGAAATAAATTTATTTAACGAGAGAATATTTTTCTTCACTAATTATAAATTGAGAATCTTTCTTGATTAGTGAGAAAATTCATTCACAAATTATAAATTTGTAAATAAAAAATTAATTGCTAAATAATCAAAATTCATTGAAAATTATAATTTATTTTTAAATCATTGATTTCATATATATTATTATTATTAATCTCTATAAGAAATATTAAATTTATTTTTCAAATAAATATAAATATTGCCATACTTTTTTCAAACTAATTGATAAGCTAATGCATAAAGAGCTAATAAAATCAAAACTTCTCATATAAATAGATCATAATACTCGAGTCACAATAACTACAAAATTTGTTATTGTATCTTGGTCTCACAAGGACCATAGTACCTACAAAATTTATTAACTAACATAAGAAAACTGAAAGAATAACAATGAACTAGAAATAATAAAGTGTGACATGTTAGATCCACTTCATCATCATTTTCTTCAAGAAAATCAAGGTTGGGCATGTAAACTTCATGCTGCAATAGAAACACCAAAATTCAATTTCAATAAGACGAAGAATAAAAAAAGATGAAACTGATGAACTTAAATTTAAAAAGTAAAGAAAATAAAAACCACTTTTGGCAAAAGACAATGATCTTAAACTAGTACAGAGAACTCACAAGACAGCTTTGTGAAAATAGCTCATCAGGAAGCACAACAATAATAGACTTTAAAAAAACAAAGACCTGAGCATACAACATATGGAAACAAGAAATGAGACCTGAAAATCATTTAATTCCGCATCGATGAGGGCACCGTCCCTGTCATGATCACATATAATGAATATTCTTTTTAAATCGCTAATGCATCGTGGCTTCAGAGTTTGTGCTTCCTGGTCAAATAGTGGAGCCGTGGGATGAAGCACTGCTTTCTGGGAATAGTAGAAAATCTCAGAGATCTGCAAACAAAGAATTTTGTAAGCTCTCATTACAATCCACAATGTCATTTAGAGTGCAACAGTGGATGACACAATGAGAATGAGACATTTGAAGTATACATTTTTAATTTAGTTGTAAAAAAAAAATATGTTAGAAGCCTCGAGGAATGATGAGTATAGTGACAACCACAAATATAACACTTTTCCCCTCCCATGTTTGAATCAAAAGATAAACAGTCCTTAAAAAAAAGGATCACTAGTATAAAATAAAACACAAAAAATATAAAATCATTTAAAATCATTCACATTACAACATTACAATATAATAGTTGGAATATATGAGAAACTCCATCCATCTAAAGACTTGGTCTAGAATATATGAGAAAGTAATAATACTTCCCTTGGTAAATCTGTTGTTTCATACATCTTAGTTTTATGTCCATATGTATATTTTGACATCTACTAGCACTGACAGTCTTTCCATGTTCGGCCTCTAGCATGGTATTTAAGTCATACTTGATAGATTCGCTACCTTTGGGAATTACATCAGTTTTCTTGTATTGCCAATTCTCCATAATAACTTTGTTTCAAACCAAAATTAGATAATAATGAATACATTTTTCCTAGTTTAATATTGTGTTCTGAACTCCTGTTTCTTTAATAAAAGATACATATATAGGCCATAAGGTGCATGCTAGCTGTATAATAATATGCATGAAGCATGTTGGGTAAACATGTGTGTATAATCTATGCGCCTGTGCCTACAGACATATGCACATAGTTTTTACCTCCCAGCATGAAAATTAGTAACTCCAAGGTCTTCATCCCAAAGAAAAATGTAAGCATAGACCGCTACAACATCTGGATGTAGGAAACTCTTGGCAGACCACCTAATTATCCACACAGTGTGACAATCAATAAGACTAGGTTGGCGATTTTAGACAATGAATTCATCTAGAAGTTTGTAAAAGTAGCAAGGGAGTACTGTATTACCACTTTGTTTGATTAATAGCAGAAACATGTATGGCACGACTACTCCATTCAAAATCTTTCCAATCATCCACAATTCCATCATAGTGAAAAAACATAACAGATTTCACATAAATAATCAAAACAAACCACAATCAACTTTTAGTACATGAAAAATGCTCAAAATTTGAGCAGTTACAAGAGTAGTGTGGTAGTAGGAGAAGTAGATCTCCTATAATTTACCCTACAATGAAGACGTAATGCACGATACGAAAGAGCGCCTACAAGAGCTCCAATGGTCGGTGCTACAATATAAATCCAAAAGTCATCAAACTTCCGTGAAACAATTACAGGTCCCAATGATCTTGCTGGATTCATAGACCCTCCAGATACCGGCCTGCATGATCATTGAAAAACTGTTAAAAATGCCCAAAATCATATGTACACATCCTTTCATATACAGTTTTCTGAATAAAAATTCCATAATTAGTAAACTTTGAACATACCCAGTGATCAATACTCCCAAGTCCAATGCCTGCTCCTACAACAAGTCCAGACGATGGGCCTACTTACAAATTAAGAAGCCTCAATTTCAAATTTAGTATGAAATGAACAATCTGTTATTCCTTATGGAAATGACCAAAATTTCCTTCTTTTTTTTTGTATTTGAAGCATAGGGCAAAAAAATAAATAAAATGTGTAGGAAGGGAATGTTTATGAATCATACTGTTTGAGCTTCATTTATTAATGAACACGTCACGAAGAGGATGATGAAGGTCAAAATGAGCTCGATGAAGAAGGCTACAGCCCATCCTTGAACCGGTCTTGTTGTCATAAGTTCTGATTTTATGCCATACACCAACTTTCCCACATATGTTGCCACAACAGAACCAACAATTTGTGCCAATATAAAAGTGGAACCTTGAAAAAACATTAGGCCAAGAGCTCAAAATTTGAGAGAGATCAAAACGTTTTGGATATTGAAGTTGTATAAGTAGTACCTTCGACCATGAAAATGGACCAGGAGTTGCAAAAGCTATTGTGACAGCAGGGTTAACATGAGCTCCAGAAATGCCTCCTATAGAGAAAACCACTACAATTACTGCTAAAGATGTTGTGACCGCGTACTCAAGTAGTCCTACTTGGCCTCCCCCCATTATTTGCATGCTCGATATGATTCCATATATAGAGAAAACCAACATGAAAGTCCCTAATGCCTCTGCTATAACCTACATATATGAAAGTCCCTAATCCACAATCAGACCTTTGTCAACGAATACATCCAATGCCCAATAATCAAAACAGATGTTTCTATACAAAATTTACTAATTTTATTTATATGACAACAATTATATATACATAAATACTCAAATTGACCACGTAAATCACAAACAAATTACGAAAATCTGATCAGAAAACACATAAATTTCACAAATATGAATTACACAACAGATTTCAAATAACTGTATACATATATAATGATATATGATGACGATGAATAATAATAATACTCCATAAATTACCTAAGCATATTAAGCTCAATTTGAATCCGACAGTTGTGCACATCAATTCAGCAATCCATGAAAACGGAAGATTCTTTCCTAGGCCACATAATTTTATTAGGAAGAGCCAGCAGATTCATTGATTCAGATTTCTTTTCCCAACTGGGTGGGTCCATTCCATTGCTATACCTTTCAACAAGCCGGTTCTATAAAAGCCAAACAAAGCGCTAAGCATTTTTCCTATTCCCTCTCTCACACAGGCAAAGTAGCATACTTGCTTCGAATTTCTAGACTTTCATTCAAAGAAATTGCAGAGGCAGAGTAAAGATTACCATAATGAAGCTCAGACATGTTTCAATGCTTACATTACTGATATGCTACTACTATGCATATGTTGTTGCAGAAGATAAATGCAGCTCGAAGAGACTTACATAGTTCACATGGACAAGTCCTCCATGCCCTTGAGTTTTGATGATCACCACCAGTGGTACGACTCGTCCATTAAATCAGTATCAAACTCTGCTAACATGATTTATACATACAACAACGTTATTCATGGATTCTCCACAAGGCGGACCAGTAAGGAAGCCGAGTCACTCAAAGGGCAGCCGGGAATCCTGTTAGTCCAAGAAGAAATGATATACCGGCTTCACACAACTCGGATGCCAGAATTTCTAGGACTCGCCAGAATTTCCTGTTAGTCCAAGAAGAAATGCTATAGCGAGGGTTCCCTGCTGACCGTCGCTATAGCTCGTCGCTATATGTCGAATTTCTAGTAGTGAAAGAAACAATTATGGTATAAAAGCATTGGCAGTGTGGCACATACATTTATTCATGCAACAAGTCTTGATCATTTTGCAGACTGGAGGATATACTGATGGAGGAAGCACAAGGTACAAAAGTCTCCGGGATGATCCTTCTGCGCTGTTTCTTGATATTTCGTGCTCAGATATTTCCTTATCCAGCAGCCGATAACCCTCCTCGGTATCATAAGAACCACAAACATATTTGATCTATTTGAGAAATAACAAGTCAATTCATGGCATTACAAATGGCTAAATATAGAAGAACATTAAGACACAAAGTGACAACTACTTTACTAACCAATTGGAGAAACTTTGTTACATCTTCTTTGTGTCCCTCCACAACATTCTTGTCTTGTTTAAGATATCTGAATCAAAGGTCAGTCAATACATTAGTCCTACCGAGTCATTTCATGCATTAGCAATTGAATCACAATTTTCTGTGTTGGAGTCTTTAATGGACTGTTTGTGAGTTTTAATTCGGAGGGAAGGGAAGGGAAAGTTGTTCTTTTCAAAAAATTTAGACAGAATCTGATCTCTCAACTCTTCATCCGAAATCTTGGTCCTTGCATAGCCAAAACTGTACACTTCACGTGACTGCAAAAATCCCTGTGCAAATTCATCCCAATTCCAAATTAGCTTAAAACAAAAAATTCATCCCCCCCCCCCCCCAACCCCCAACCCCCAATCCCCAATCCCCAATCCATCATAAATAACAGGTATAATATAATTTATTTCCATTTACTAACTTCTATACATAAAACCAAAAAGTGATTTCATCTAAATCAGTGCATTAAATAAAAACCCAATCTTAGAATCACATCATATCCAAAATAGGAATGAGATCCTAGTCAAACCTGTCGGTAAAGATTGAAGAGTGCAGGGAAATTCTTTTTCTTGGCAAGATCACCAGAAGCACCAAGCACAACAATGGAAAGAAACCCAATTTCAGGCACATTTTCTTCTTTTATGACAGAATCATTTCTAAGGGGAGCTCTTTTTTTCTATGCACCATTTGTCTGATGTCATCTTCACAGCTGATCAGCTACCTCACAAATTGCAAAATTTATAATAGATTCTGCATAGCGGACATAATATATGTATGTTAGACTAGATGGTACTAAATTTATTATAGGAGGTTAAAAAATCATGTAGTATAAAATTTAGATAATGAATTAATAGATCAATAAACACCAATTAACAAGGAAAGTGATCATAAATTCATAATCAAACGCACATTTTGCATAAAATTAAGATCATAAACCCCAAATGAATGAAATTAAAGAGACTCGCTTTAATTTTGGATAATCAAACGCACATCTTGCTTACAAAGCTCCTTCAGGCTTAAGGAAGTTGTGATATTCTAGTTGACTCATCTCTCTACCAGCTGTCGGATCAAACTTGCATCGATAAAAACTATATAAATTTAATCACATCAACAAAAAAATTGAACAATGACTTGGAGAAATTATATTATATGTACTTTTAGCAACACTTCTCAATACAATTGGGAAAATTGAACCATGTAAGAAATAACAACCTGGCCATAGGAGGATGGTTAAGAGCTTCAAAGTTGAACATGAGGTTTTGTCCTTACCTTCAAAACTACTCCCTTGGGCAGTTTAATAATCATTACTTCCCACTAAAGAATTTTTCATAATTACAAAAAACTATTACCAATTTATAGCCAAACAAATTAACCAATTTAGAGATAGTGCAGAAAAGTTTCAGATTCTACATACATTAGCTTGATTGAATATATAGCACTCTAAACATTTTAAGCTAAATTACAAACTATTTGGTACTTGTTCAAATCAACTAAAGCAATGACTTTTACCTCTTGCAGCAACGTTCCATCAGAAGTATTAAAAATCCGAACCAAAGTCCCCTTAGTGTTGGTTGTAAATTGGTCGTCCTGCGCAAGTGTAAAACAAGCAATCCTCAAATCATGAGCCATATTAAACTTAGTTCGTTTTGACGCGTAATGCTCAACACTAACTTGCCTCAGCTGCAACCCTAAACAAACAACCACAAATGATCCAGACCCTTGGGAAACCTAACAAAGCCCTTTCGAAATTATGAATCATCACTGTTGCCTTCATCAAATTGTGAAGCTCTTCATGATTACCTAAAATTTCAGACCTGAAATTTCAAAGAGATGAATACGAATTTCATGTCGTGTAGAGCTTTGTGATTCAGCTGCCCTAGATGAGCACTGCTAGCTTCGAGAGAGCTAGAGAGGCAAACCGAATCTTAATAGATTATCATTAACAGTTGGAAAGGCTGAAAGGCTGAAGATGAGTTTGGAAATTAAAAAAAATTACCTAAGAAAAATCTGGAGTCTGAAGATTGGAGGCAGCGCCGCAGCAGAAGCCGAAGTTCAGAAGTTCCGAACTAAAGAGAAGACTGGGGATCGGAGCAGTTGAGAAACGAGATAAAGAGGAACAATCAAGATGGAGAGGAGCGGTGGCCGATGGGAGAGGCTCAGAGCACTCCGAGGTTGAGAGTTGGGACTTGGGACTTGGGACTTGGGAGCATTCGAGAATTCGAGACGGAGAAATGTAGATAGTTTCCTACTTTGATTTGGGAATAAATTGAAATTAAATTTACTATTTTTAAAAAAATTTAAGGTATTTATATTCACCGCAATTAATTTTAAAAAAAAATATTTAGAATAAGATAGCGACAAATTTTATTCCTCGCAAAAAACTTCTGAATAATGATATATAGTTTCCTTCACTAAATAGATTTTTTTCTCACAAATTTTCATCATAAACTAGCTCCAAAAATCTTTCTATTGCCCCAATTTTGCGAGGAAAAAAAATATAAATTGTGAAAGATATTTCTTTCGCTAATAACTATATTGTCACTATACTTTTTTCTTTCATTGTTCCTTCGCGAGAGGCCATTTTTGGTGTAGTGACCCCAAACCTAGAAATCCTTGTGATTCATGTTATGTGTTGTGTTTAGATGTTTAAAGTTGGGTATTAGGATGTTATTTAGTTATCTGGGTTGTTAGATCTTAGATTCATAACATCTAGATGCACGAAAATTAATTTTTTGGAACTGACTGATGAACCCTAAAAACTAGTCTGACAAGCAAATGTCAGAGCTTCTAGATCTGTGTGTGTTTGATGATATATGTGTTTAGAGTTATAGATCTGTTCTATGCCATGTAGGCTTTGATCTGGAACTTGAATCAAGGTTAGATTGTGTCTATATTTCATGTTATAAGCAGTCAAACCTTGTTGACCGATCACAAAAATTGAGTTTCTGGGCAACCCAGAAACCTAGATTTTGTCTGACAACGTTTTCTGAGCCTCAGATCTTGCTGTATATTAATGTATAGGCCATGTTGTTGGTTAGATCTTGTAGACGGGTATATAAACTATCAATACATGCCTCTAGAACCCTCAGATCATACACATAATCGAACTTAATGGTGGTCAAAGTATGGTTGACCATCATGCCGAATGAAGATTCTGGGTAACTCAGAAATCTTCAAAGGCAGTTTTTCTAGCATACTTTGACCGGCTTAGATCTCCCTCGTGTGTTGATAACATGTGATATAAGTGTTATAGGATTGTTCTTTGACATGTTTACTACAAGAATGAACCTTTAAAACACACTGAGCAAGCATGGAATGCAAGTTATTGAGATCTAAAATAGGCACTATGAGCTATTTTTCATTTCTGGAAAACCCAGAAATGAAGAACAGTCTCTGACAACATGTTTGATGCCTTATATCTTCTTGATATGATGCATTCTAGCCATGAAAATTGTTTGGGGTTATAGTATTACATAAATACTATAACATGAACTTCATTTCAAAACCAGAAACGTAAGGATCAAAGAGTTACAACTGGTCATACATACCCACTTGCTAATTGATATGAAGTTTTGGGCTTTGCTCAAGAACACCTAGCGTCGGTTCTGTCGCTATAGTGCCCTTTAGCGACACTTAATTTCTGAAAATTATAATTTTATTAAATAATTAGAGAAAATTAGTTTTAAATTATTAAAAATACATAATAAATTACTAAAAATTATTTTAAAGCTTAAAAATGGGTTTTAATAATTTTGAATATATTTTATTAATATTTAATATTTTTAAAATATTAATGGTAATTAATTTATTTAATTATAATATGAAATAAATTGTTTAAAAATTATTTTAATATTTGAAAAATCATTTAAAATTATATTATGGTATAAGAAAATATTTTAAGTTATTTTAATGACTTTTAATATTTTGTGATGAATTTCATTAATAATTTAATATTAATGGTAATTAGTTTATTTAATAAATGTATTAAATAAATTATGGAAAAATAAAATTAATTATTCAAAAATCATATAAAAATAATTTAAGTGTTATAAAAATATTTTAGGTTATAAAATATAACTTTTGATATTTTGTCATTAAAATATTAATATTTTAATATTAATAGAAATTATCGGATAATGGATTTAACTGTTTAGAAATAATATAAATATGATTTTGAGGTATTAAAAATACTTTGTGATATTATGAATATATTATAATATGATGTTATAATTTGCATTAATATTTAATATTAAATAAATATTAATAATAAAGGAATTAAATGATATTTAAATCATATAAATACGATATTAATGATTGAAAAATCATGATAAATGGTAATAATTATCTGAAATTTTTTACGAACTTATTAAAAATATTTTGACTGCTAATAAATTATCTAAAATATCTGTGAACCAGTTTAGTAGAGTCTTAAGGAAAATAGGCTCGATATTTATCCGACTAGGCCGTCGGGATGTCAAAATTATACCGGACTCAACTCAGACTGAAATAGTTTGACTTGATACTGAATTTTAGGTATTTTATAGACTGATATGATTATGTGGTAATTTATTAGGTTATATAATAACTGTATTTAACAGTACTATAATGTGATGATATTATTCTAATATTTGGAGATCGGTATTATCTATATTAGGTCTTCAGACTAAGCGACATAGGTTATGTAATCAGAATCAATGGTACATGCAGTTCTTTAACTCGATCTCGAGTTGATATTTTTGAAATATGTTTTGGGGTTAATCATTCTTGATTATACCATATACATGAATTATTGATTACGCACTTTCATGCACATTGCATGTATTCATCGGTATGAAAAAGGTCGATCACCTTCATTACCATTTGGTCCAGATTGATTTATTCATGTTCATTATTAGATTCGATTATAAAATTTATCCATGCTCTTTCACAATATATATATTGTAGAAAGTTAGCAAGCTTATTGTTCAATTCTTTCAATCATGATATATCCTTAATTGAACTTATACTTGCTGGGCAAAATTGTTGCTCACCCTTGCTATATCATGATAAACATTGTAGATTAGGACGAATACGTCGGATACAATTAAAGTCAAAGATAAGTCAGCTTTGGATTATATGTGCAACTAAATTTGTAACAGTAATATATAATAATAACTTTGTATGTTTGATAGGATATTGATTTAGGTATTATGTTAAGGTTCTCGACATTGGGGATAGTGTGTAATGTTTAATTTATAAACAGTTTATGTTTATATCTTCCGCAATAATTATAGAAATAGTATACCAGATCGATGGTGATTAGGACCAGGATCTGAGGATATTACAAAATTAATAATTCAAAAATACTATGCAATACTGTGTGCTACTGTGTAACCACGCGTATTACTGTATTTTAACCACCGAGTATTCAACGATGTTAATTAGTAACAACTATGTATAGATATTTATAAAACTTAAACTTGTCATTTTCTTCATCCGATAGTTATTCCGTTATGGGGCCCACAAATGGCTACGTCGTCGTAAGAATATTCCACGACCAAACGAATATTCCTTGACAATAATGAATATTTTATAACCACTTGCTTATTTTGCAAAATTTACAAATTTCACCCATAACCAAAGCATTATATCAAATTAACACCTTATTATATCAAAATAATGAATATAGGAACTTCAATTTTATTTATAAAAATTTGGGTTCTTACAGTCACATTGCTCCGAATTGCCATCAACTAAAGAAGTGTGCTTGTTATACTTGCGAGTTAAAGGATCATCTTGCTCGTGAGTGCCCTAAGAAGAAAGCGGGAGAGGCAACTGGAAACAAGGGAGGTGGCAGTAGAGGTACATTGGCTATTGATGGACCAATGTCATCAAGAAGACCCACAGTCAGAACCTTCAACATGACGGTGCAGGACGCGGTGCAATTAAAAGATGTTGTGTCAGGTATTATCCCAATCAATGATATAAATGCATATGTATTATTTGATTCGAGTGTTACTTGCTCATTTATATCTGATAAATTTGCTAAGAGGTTGGGATTGCCTAGTAAAGAGTTGAATTTCCCTTTAAACATAGAAATTGTGAATAGGGAGGTAATTCCTGTTAGATTCGTATACAAGAATTGTAGGGTGAGTATTAAGGGGAATGTTATGACAGTAGATTTAATCTCGATTAAACTTGGAGAGTTTGATGTTATATTAGGAATGGATTGGCTATTCGATTATGGAGCAATAATTGATTGCCAAAAGAAATATGTAAACCTTATGACTCTGACAATTATATAGGCCAAGAAGTTATTAAGTCAAGGTTGTGTAAGATATTTAGCTTACATAATCGATACTCAGAAGAAAGGTGTGAAACTGGAAGAGATACTAATGGTTAGTGATTTTGCGGACGTATTTCCGAAGAATTTGCCAAGACTTTCTCCTGACAAAGAGATCGAATTCGTCATCGATTTAGCACCAGGAACTGCTCCGATATCGAAGGCCCCATAGAGGATGGCTCTAGTATAGATGAAGGACTGATGGTACAATTACAAGAACTGTTAGACAAGAAATACATTCAGCCGAGTGTGTCACCGTGGGGAGCATCGATATTATTCGTGAAGAAAAAGGATGGGTCAATACGCCTTTGCATTCATTATATGGAATTAAACAAAGTCACTATTAAGAATAAATATCTGTTGCCAAGAATAGATGACTTGTTTGATCAGTTGAATGGTGCTAGATACTTCTCGAAGATAGATTTGAGAAGTGGGTATCATCAACTAAAGGTAAGAAAGGAGGATGTACCAAAGACGACATTCAGAACTTGGTATGGACACTACGAGTTTTTGGTAATGTCTTTTAGTTTAACCAATGCCACTGCAACAATCATGGATTTGATGAACAGGGTGTTTAAACCATTCTTAGATAAGTTTGTGGTGGTATTCATTGATGATATCCCAGTAAACTCAAAATCTCAAGAGGAACACGTGGAACATTTACGTTTGATGAACCAACCACTAGCAAAGGGAAAGGAAAAGTAAACAAGTGTTGAAGACTTGTAAATTTATTAACTTTATGTTGTCAGACTTTGCTGTAATTATTGTGATGTAATTATTTATTTTTTCGCATTTGATGAATATATTAAAGGTTAGATAACCTAGGAGATTTATTGAGTAAGTTATGTAACCCTTTAATGGGAATATATATATTTTTAATTTTTTTTTAATTTGGGTGGTTAGAATTAAATGATTGGAAAGTGAACACCAAATTTTGTGGGAATAAAGTACCCAGATTTGGGGGTGTCACAATCCAAGACGTTCAATTAGATTGATATTTTTAAGGACATGAGTCTCAACATTAGTGCCCTCGGTCATCTGAGATATGAAGAGCCCCTTAAATATCTCATATCTTGCAATCCTACTTTGCTCACCACACAACTCTTGGAGGTGCAACAATATAGTAAGAGCATCCATAGTTTCATGCTGACGCTAAAGCTCGTTATTCATAAATGCGAGCATGATGCATTAATCCACATATGCATCATCTTGCCATTTCTTAAAAGTAGCAATCTCTTCCTAAGAGGTTGTTTCTGCAACATTTGCAGGGACAAGCAAACTTAGGACATAAGAAATCTTTTCAACAGTGAGAGCAATTCTCAGATTCCTTAACCAGCCTGTATAATTCGGTCCGATTAGTTTGTTAGTGAGATACCCCCAAATTCGGGTACTTTATTCTCATAAGATTTGGTGTTCACGATCCAAGACATTCATACCTAACTACCAACAACAAAGGATAATGCAACATATAAACTTAAATAACTTATATAAAAATCCTTCGCATTAAAGGGTTACATCATCTCAAACAAATCCCGCGTCGTCTATCCTTTATTACATAAGTTTGCAAAAAACATCACATAATTAAATAAGTCTAATTACATAAACATTTTTCAAATAAAACTAAACAAGTCTTCATACTTGTTCATCTTGCCTTTGCTCTTACTAGTGGATGACCGTCGAATCTTTCAACCTTAGCTGCAATGTTATTAACGTTGTTGCGTAATTTAATCCCCTAAAGTAGGGTTGTTCATCTCAGCTTTGTCATTTGAGTCCACACCAAATTAAGGAAGTTAAGTTTGGATAAACTTCAAAGGTAATCTAAAGTTCAACGTTCATTCATCAACTAAGAATTAGTTGAATCAATAAAGAGTTGATAGTCTTATAGTAGTGTAGGAGCAACAACAATATAGTCTTTGCAAGACAAGATTTCAATAATAATAGAAGACAATAACTGCAATTAAATAAACCTCATGTATCGAAGTATTGTTTTCGAAAGAATAGAAAGTTTTTGAACAACATAAGAACCTCGCTTGAACAACAATAAGCTAATCCTTGGATACTTTCTCAAAAATTTATTAAAAGCTTGCAATCTCATAATGAAATAGATTATAAGAACTTACGTAATTTATAAACAAGATAGGAATAAAGAACTTGCACAATGATAATTAGTTAAAGATATAAAACTTTCCTCGTGCGTAGGTTAACAATTACTAATCACGTTCCTCACAAGTCCTACACATACCATTAGAATCACAATACCAATTAGGTAAACTAACATTAACCTTATAGGTTTAATCCTCACTTTAGTTAAACTTGTTATCTTATTTCAAGTTCTGATAATTACTAATCTGAAATCCTTACTTAGCAAATAGTTTAACACTTAATCAACATTACTACACTTTACAAATAATAAGTTAAAGTCTTGCATAACTTATTACAATTTAAAATCATCAAATACAAGTTAACCATCTGTCATAACATCTTGTTATATATCTAACACATTATCATTAACAGTAGACTAGATTAAATTAAGTTTTAAGGACTGATCAAACAACAAAACAACACTACCTCTACTCAGGGGAAGGCGCAATTTACTTATTTATCATGAGCCTTAACACTTAAGCATAGTGTGTTTAGTGCTTAAACTTAGAAAAGTCGTGAAAGCGCAATCAGGTCGTTCCTAACCTTAATACATGCACAAATTACGGCAGATTCACATAAGCAAGCGATCACGATCGCTCCCGCTTCATTGTTCAAACCCAAAACTCCAACAAATGGAAATCCATGCACACTCACAACATATAAACTTCATCTAATTAATAACAAACATGTGAAATGACTCTAATCAACAAAACAACATAAACAACAAAAATCACAAGAATTAAAATCATGTTCATGCTAAAAACTCAAATTTTGACATGTTTAGCGAATTCAATCTCCATAACTTCGTTTCTCAACCAAATCAGTCCATTTCACATGCCTTCTTTTTGTATTTCAATATATTAACAATAACAACTATCAAATAACATATTCTTACATGAATTGAACTTTAATTTTTGACTCAAAATAAGCTATACTGTATATACTAATCCAAGAACTGAAATTTATCTTTTAAAAGATGATTTCATGGATTAAAAAAAATACCAAAATCATTTCTACATGTTCATTAACAGATTAAAATCATCAACTAACATATATAGGCCATATCTCATCAAATCAACAAAAATCAAAGTTTCTATGAAAAAACTCAAGAACGTATAAACTAAGAATATAACCCAAATCTTCATTTAAAACATGATTACATATCAATTTGATCTATGAAAATCAACATATTAGAGATTATCAACATCTAACAACATATATATAACATCTACTTAGCAAATTATTCATCATCACCATTTACAGAAAATTAGATTTGAGAAACCAAAACTGAGAACTTAAAACTTTTAGAATTAGAGTTAGATGGTTTACCTTTGATTAGATAAAGAACTCACAAGCTTAGATTAAGACTTCCTCTTCTTCTTGATTTCTAAAATTCACAAAGAATTTCTTCTTTCTCTCTATTCCTCTCTATACAAGCTTTGCTCTTTGTTTTCTTTTAGACTTAGGAAAATAACCACGTAAAAACTAACCTGATAATAACATTATTCGTACTAAATCCATCAGGTAAGAAAACAAAAACGGTTCAACTGTTACAATCCCTAAGAGACACAAGGCCATGTTTGGCTAGTCTCAAATGACCAATTGCAATTTATTTTAACATTTCATTTAAACTATAGTTTATTTGTCACACCTTTAAATAATTAATTTAATATAACTCTTAAATAAAATTAATCATTTGCCATATAATTATAATTTCCATTACAGATTATAATTTTATTTAACAAATTAATAATCTCTAATTTAATTAATAAATTAAATTTAAACAATATCATAATTATTTAACAATTCATTAAATTTAATTATCTCATTAAATTAAATCTTCAAACTATAAAATCACTAAACATTAATTTAAATAATATAACACACTTAATAAAAATTACTCCATAACAAGTTCCATCAATTATTTAATTAACACAATAAATAAATCAACTAAAATATTTATTTAATTCAATAAATATTTTAAATTAAATACAAAATTCTCGATCGTTACGGTTAGCATCCAATATGATACACAGTGAAATTAGTGAGTGTGATATTTTTAAAATTCTGTATGTGAAAAAATAACATTTTAGCAAACATTCATTTAATTAATTAATTTTACTAAAATAAATTAGGTCTTATTTTAAATTGGTATCTCCCACTATTTTCTTCAAACTATATTATCCTCACTTATATATAGTTTGTCAAAATCTAATTAAAGATTTCTAGTGAGATTAAGGATCCCATTTCAAATATATACAACCTTATGGTGACACAACAAACTATATACAAATAAACAAGTAGACAACTCTTGTCAATTACATCATAATGTAACTCTTTTTATTTTGCCTCTTAGATTATTTTGATCAAGTGGTGACACATCATAATCAAAATTATCCAAGTTAAGTTAAACCTAGCACTTCCATATATTCAAAGAGAAAAATACCATCCTTGTGGTGACACAACAAAACAGTATTGTTCATTTCTTTTATAAGTATCAAATGTGATAAAATATGACATCTTAAATATTTAAAACTTGCCTTGTGGTGACACAATAAACTCATAATAAATATTTAATACTCTATTAATTTTTATCATGCTAGAAGGCGACGTTCGATATTACAAATATTGTTGAACGCTTCCAACTTAATATAAATTCTTTGAGGGGTTTGTTATTAATTATCTCATCCTGTTTAGAGAGCATGCACACACACACACACACATACACACACACACACACACACACACACATATATATATATATATATATAGTATACGCATGCATATAGAATACTATATTCTACCCGAATTGATTATGGACTTTTATTTTAATTTGATTCACTAGAGCCACCAAGTGAATCAAAAGGTCAAATCTAGGGTTGCAAGAATTAAATTTAAACATAACTATTACATTTAAAGTTGGGCTCCATTATAAACGGGTCTTCATGTTCTCCTTGCTCCTTGTTCTCCAATTCTTCAAGTAATTCTAACTAATCCTATTACATAAACTATTTCATTTAAATAGAAATCTTGATCAGCAGTCAAGGGGAAGTACATAGGAGGGAGATAAAAGTTACATCAAGAACAAAATTAGAGAAGACGAGGTACACAGACATTATTTAATAAAACTCGTACATTCATGCATCCAACTAAAATAAAATCAAATCACATTAGTTAATAGTCCATAATCAATCCCATTTATTATCATACATATCACCATATGCATCAATAAATAAAAAATTCAATATATATATTGATATCAATTTAATTTGCAATATTAATTAGCATAAAATCTAATTCAAATTAAAATAAACATCTTTTTTTAATCCAATTCAAAATTAAAATAAACTCCTTTATTTATAATTTAGAATTATTGAAAAACATGGAATCGAATTTTTAATTAAAATAAACATTTTTCTTAATTAGAAAACAATTAAATAAATAAATAAATAATTATTTAAATCTGGGTATCGGCGTTGCAGCTCCCCGAATGTACTAACTTCAGGTGCTGCAGCTCCAGGTTACCCATATTTCAAAAAATCGAGAACTCTGCATTATGAACGCATACGAATATAATGTAATCAATACTTCGCAGTACGGGTCACCATTCGACCCAGGGCCAGGTCTTTGCACCGCTCTGCGAAATTAATTTTCGATTCATAAGTTATGCGGTTTTCTCCAAAAACATGATTTTATACCATTAATTATGCTCAAAAAATTATTCTAAACACATATCAACATACATATCAAATCTAAACAATGAATAACTCGCATAAAAGTTTGACTCTGATACCACTGTTAGGTTTATAATATTCATATATATAATCAAAGTAGTAGAAACATGGTAAAAACAAATGTTAAAATTTTGCAAACCATATACCTGGATCATTCTTATGCGCAATTATTAATTAAATGAAAGAGATGAAGAAGATATATACCCTTGAAGATTCGAGCTTCCTCAGGTACAAGTTCAACTCCTAGTCCTTCGTGGTCTCTTTGAGTACGTGTTGGTCGAAAAACCGATCACTAAACACGCGCAAGTATACGCGGTCTAACAAGTAGTACAGTGATAAGGAAATTGTCGAACCTACAAGGAACTATCACTAATAGTTACCAAGTACCGACTTTGTATCGCTAAAGTCTTATTCGAACAGCAGATAAATGGAAGTGTGATTAATCTAAGTATAACTAATTATCAAAGCAAGTAAATGGATAACGAATGGTAATCGAAGGAATTACAAGTTAAGGTTACAACTTCACCCCACACAGGTATTCTGTCAAACACCTGGCGTGCTATGCTTCATCAAACTTCCTACCCTTCTCTCTTTGGTCTTAATGGTCACGACAATTTATCGACCGAGAACACACAGGTGCTCATACACCTCTGTCGAGGTATGCACAAACATATCCTTTCTAGATCCACCCGATAGGGAATAGAACAGAAAAGAACGTCCAAGCTAGATACAATCCTACACATGTCTATGCGAATTAATCATAACAAGGATTTAGGCATAAGTTCTCAAATAGGTCGCACGTGGCGCACATATATATGTCTATTCTACGCACAACTTATGCAATCGAAACCCATAATCACATGCCAATATATTACGGTAAAAATCTATAATCCTTCTTTCAATATCATGCAAATTACCAAAATCATCACTAATGTCTTAACGAGAATCGTTAAGCATAAATATATTGAACCAAATCATATGGTGCCAACCAAAGAGATAAGACAATCAATTTAAATAACAAAGGGTTCCATTATAACCTTAGAGCAAATACTTAATTCATAGCTATTGAATAAAATATAAGTAGAAATAAAGGCAACATTTATGGATTACAAAATTAGAGAAAATAAATGGATAAGAGGAACTCTGTCAAAGCCCTTCAATCTCCAAGCATTCCGCTCACATCAAGCTTTCCAATCCGTGTAGCTCACTGCTCGTGTCGCTCCAAGGAAAAACCTAAATTTCTCCCTAATCTAACTAATCTATATTTACAGACATTAATCTAAGAATTAGAGAAAGAAATCAAAAGAAGAGGAAAAACTAAACTACGCTATCCTATTCTTTAATATCTCCCCCTCTAGATGTAGAGGCTTGCTTGATATTTATATCCGTTATATATATTTTTAGCTAGGTCAAACACAAGCCCTCTCTTCCTGGTCACCGGTGCTCGCGTTGCGGCGCAGACAATAACTCTAAGGGTGGCGCTGCGGTGCCACATTAGTTTGGAAAAACACAGACTCATATTGCTGTTGTGAGTCTAAGAGGTATCGATTGTGTTCACGGCCTGAAGGTGACGTCGAAATTTGGATAGGGGGTGGCGTTGCGGTGCGAGCACAAGACTTAGCTTTGGTGGCGCGATGCGGGTACATGTAAAATGACCATTTTGTCCCTAAAAGCATGGAAAAGACCTAATAAGCCATGCATTGCATCAGTTAAGCATAATAACAATATGATCATATAAAACTATATAAAATCTACGAGATCAGACAACTATTTAAATCATAAAGTATCCGATTCGTGGGTATAAATCCCACTCATCAAATACCCCCAAACTTAAGTCTTTGCTTGTCCTCGAGCAAACTGTCTAACAAAAAAATAACAGTAGTAAATTAACACGCGAAAGAAATATAGAATTATATACTAGCATCGTGGCTACAAATCTCAATCATAGCTAATCCTAGAGAATAAGGCAAACATAGACATGAGTAAGGGTTCATTCCATTTCAAGCATAAGACTGTATTTGATCCATTCTATGTGTGTGTGTGGAGACCAACCATCCTAACTAATCATAGCTCAAATAAGTTCGTACAGTCGATTGTTAATACTAATATACACACTCCGTATCTTAAAAATTCAACAAGCATTAAGAATAAGACACAAGTGCAGGAAAGGATCAAAAGACTCTAGCATGAAGACAGTAAAATCTGACTCGGACAGTCCTTAATTACCTTAGGCCAATCATAACTACCCATTAACGAGCTTTTGATCGGTGACTCCCAAGCCAAACGACTTAAGGGCACTAGGTGTAGAACACCCCTAAGAATCTAGTAACGCAAGTAGCAAAGGACACGAAATTAACATAAGCCACATTAAACTTTACTAAAACCGAAGTTTATTAGGTGAGTGCATTTTATGCTCCATCTCAACATCGGTCATGCGTTTATGGGCGAGTGCATTTTACGCTCCATCTCGACCCACCGCAAGACTTTTGATATTCAATCTTCATTTCTTTTTATTCTAAATAAATTTTTTATATGTCAACATGTCAGAATCCAAGATCCAAAACTGTATAAATGTCTAAGTCTTTTATTACCTTGTAAAAATGACATTTTATAAGAGTGAATAACTCTCAAAGCAATAAACACATGAACTAAATTCGAAAAATAACTAGTTAACACAGTTAGTCGGTGCTTGCTAGAAGGACGGATCAATAACAGTCTCAACTTATCAACTAAACAAACCCCTAGTTCATACATTCTTGATACGACTCTAAGAGAGACATACTCATTTGGCGCTTGCCATTAGCCATAATTAGAAATTAATAATGTATGTAACTCCCTTGCTTAATAGCAGCTCAAAATAGGGTAAAAAGGTAATTAACATGGCACAAACATATAAATCTATATAAGCCCCAAAAAAATGGCTATCAACCAATCAACCATGCTGATAATAATCCAAGCAATAGTAAATAATATCCCAAAATAGTTCATGGCATCCATAATAAAACATAATTTTGTAGTTCAAAAACGAGTGCACCACAATACTGAAAATAAACAAAATTAAAGTGCTAAATATGCAACCTAACATGGCAATAGATAGAAATAACAAGATAATAAGCCCTAACACCCCCAAACTTAAGGTGAGCAATGCCCTCATTGCTAAACATTTAACAATCGATATAAGAGGGCTTCCCTGAAGATCGCTCACTCAGTAGCGGCATCGTCCTCGTCAACTTCGGCGGGCGGTGATAGTGGAGGGTATAGTGGGAAGACAGGAGGCTCCGGGAACTGGTATGGCGTGAACTCATCGTTCTCGCTGCAATAGTCAGTGTAAATGCTTTGCATGGTGTTCACCGACTTAGCTTTGGTCTTTGCATCGCTATATCACCTCCTCTGCGCCTCCGAGAGCCTTGGTGTCGTGTGCTTTTGATCTTACAAGCGTGAGGATGCCATGATGTCGGCCAAGTGGTCCACAATGCGACTTAGCCGACGTCTAGAGGCTACATGGGCTCGACCTCTGCTGTGGGAGGTGGCACAGTAGGTGGCCCGTATCCTTCGCCTCTGACATGAGACTCTGCCCTGTCCCACACAATATAGTGGGCGATGGTCAGATGGTCAATGACTGCCATAGTTGGCAAGGCTATCTCCTCTGGCCCCCACTGAATACCTACTTGCTTGCACAAACAGGTGATTAGTGATGGATGTGGAAGTCCTGCAGCGACGTTACTCTTGATTGCCTTCAGAATTGAGTCGTGAATAAGCACTCCAATATCCACATGAAGACCCATGACAATGGCGAATAGCAGAATCGACCTATCCTTAGTCACGTCGCTCAAATGATAGGTCGGGATCATGTTGGCACAAATGAAGCTGAACCACACCTTCCCATAGCGACTAAGTGCTGAAGACGAGAAACTGGTCTTTTCACCCGTGTAGTCATTCATTTTCCATATACTCCCGGGCTTACAAAGCCACCTAATGATATCCTTGAGATCATAGCTGCCGAGTCCTGGCTCTAGATAGTCCCTGCCCTGATAATTAGGTTCCGCAAATAGTTCATTGATGGCTTGGCTTCCAAAAGCCACTAACTTCCCCTGAACTTAGACAACAGCAAGACCTTCGGGATTGGCGTTGGCATAAAACTCCCAAACCATAGATACAATAGCTGACCCAGGTTGTTTTGTGAAGTGGATCTAATTGCATTCAAGTATCATGGTGGTTAGCTCACTATCCTTCTTGTTCGGCCTGAACCCCAGCTTAGGAATCAAATTTCGCGTGGCAAAGGAGCTTTTGTACCTTTTCCAGGCATCCTCAATTATGAACTTAGTGTTGTCCCAAGCCGTTGGTGGTGCCGCGGACGATGATCCTCCTATACTAAGGTGTTGCCTCTTTTGTGCCATGTCAGAAATCTCAGTTGGTGTGGTTAAAACTGAAGGTTCAATTCCAAATTCCCCCAAACTTAGGCTAGAGTAATCCTCAATGAAATTTCACTGTTAAATAGCCCCAAGCAGTCAAATTCTCTCTCAGGTAATTTGTTGAACTCCTTGTGCGCGATCTTGAAACCAGACTATATAGCCCTTTCTTGTGAATGCTTTATCTAGATTTCTGTTAGTGGAAATCACCCCAATAAATAGAGACAAACTAACCCAAATATCAAAATCAAACTTAACTATAAATGAATGACTAAAATCCCCAAATACCTTTAAGTGGGAAACCCTAGATTGACTGATCTCCTCTTGCTGCGTGCACTGGCTTGGGATCTTGTGGGAAGGTTGTCTCACTTGTGGTTTAGTGGGTAGAATGTTGATGGAAGATTAGGGATCTTAGATGTGAAGCAACAAGATTTTTGGGATTGTTTGGGTGCGTTGTGCTGCCTAATCTGTCGAGAGAATTAGGAGGAGAAGTGGGCTAAATGTTGGCTAAAATCAGTTTTTAAAAACTAAAACTCGTTGTCGGCGCTGCGGCGCAATCTATCCTCCTGTACTTGGCGCCTCGGCGTGATTTAGCAGTATGCTAGACTCGTTGGTGGCGTTGTGGTGTGGGTTAGTCATTTTTGGTTGGCGCTATGGTGTAGATTAGCAGTAAGCGAGACTTGTTGATGGCGTCGCGGCGCGAGGTCCTCTTTGTTCCTTGGCGCTGCGGCACGGCAGTGAAAATCTGGATTTTGAGCATGGCGCTGTGTCGCAAAATCCAATGTATATGCTGGCGTTGCGGCCCCAGTGTTGTATCTGAGTTTTTCCTGCACAAAAAAACCATGTATTAGCTAACATACCTTACACAGATATCATACAAGCTAGATACCCCTTATTTCTAACTAAGATATACACTAGCCACATACTAAATAAATATGCTGCCTGCATCTTATAATCGCAAAATCATGCACATCAGATACGACAATGCTTTAAAATTAAACTGGCAGCAATGTTAACAGAATAAAGAGAAAAGATGCAATATTAACTAGACATAAATAAAGAAAAATAGGGAAAATTGATACTGAGATGGGGGTGCCTCCCCACCAAGCGCTTGTTTTAATGTCGTCGGGTAGACTATATCGATGCCGCTCAATTCAACTCATAATCGAAAATGACCATTTCATGCCGCCTATTTGTTAATTCCTTTAAATTTTTGACCGAAATGGATGATTGGCCATTCTCCTTTTCTTCACCCATCGGCACAAAGAATCTTTTGCCACTGGAATTATCCACTAGTTCACCTTTTTCATTAAATAGAAAGCGTTCTTCATGCTCTAGCTGGCCCTCCAGGGTTTCCACAGTCATGAGCGTGGTTTCTGGTTGTTGATAAGTCTTGACTATACAACCACTGTTTCTCCTTTTGTCTCCAACTTAAGACTCCACCGAGTGGATAGTTTGCACCATGATGTCTCTCTCAACAACTGTTCGAGACTTATAGCCTTCTCCTTGCTTATCCACTGTGCAATGCTCTACTGCTTCATCGTCGAGATCAAGTATTACCTGTAGATTGCCTTACGGTGGATTTGTGATGGCATTGACGATTTTCCCCAATTGATTTTTAAGACTTTGTAATGTGGCTTCTTGGCTTGCCATCTGAACCTCATTTCTCTCAATAAAGTTGGTGAGAAGATCTCCAAGTCTGTTCTCTTTTTCTTGTGTTGAGTACTCAGACAAGCTCTCATTGGGTCGAGACGTCTCCTCATATTGCAGTGGAGACTGCTAGTTAAACTGATTTGGATAGGACTGATTTAGATAGAAGTAATTCGGATCTCGATATTTCTCTTGACTGTAGTCCCAAGAGTTTGGATAACCCTGATAGTCTGGATGATAGGAGATCGGTTCAATGTCAGCTCGTTCCTAACAGTAGGCATTCTGAGTGGACTGACACTCAAGATTATCAGAAAACCTTAAGACATTTGCAATTTGAAATTGCAATTGCTCAAGTCCTTCTTCCGAGCTTGGTTGTGTCGTCCTCTCATAAGGCCATTGATAACAATGATCGTCCATAACTTGTAACTTAAAAACAAAAAAGAAGATCAAACAAATAAAAGAAATATATGTACATTCAAATTAAAACTATATTGATTTAAATCAATATTGGACAATATTAGAATAATAGTTCCCCAGTAATGGCACAAAACACTTGTTGGTTGGAAAACCGATCACTAAACATGCGCAAGTATACGCGGTCTAACAAGTAATACAGTGATAAGGAAAATGTCGAACCCACGAGGAACTATCACTAATACTTACCAAGTACCGACTTTTTATCGCTAGAGTCTTATTCGAATAGCAGATAAATGGACGTGTGATTAATCTATGTATAACTAATTATCAAAGCAAGTAAATGGATAACAAATGGTAATCAAAGGAATTACAAGCTAAGGTTACAACTTCATTCCACACAGACATTCTGTCAAACACCTGGCGTGCTATGCTTCATCAAACTTTCTACCCTTCTCTCTTTAGTCTTAATGGTCACGACAATTTGTCGACTGAGAACACACAGGTGCTCATACACCTCTGTCGAGGTATGCACAAACATATCCTTTCCAGATCCACCCGATAGGGAATAGAATAGAAAAGAACGTCCAAGCTAGATACAATCCTACACATGTCTATGTGAATTAATCATAACAAGGATTTAGACATAAGTTCTCAAATAGGTCGCACGTGGTGCACATATATATGTCTATTCTATGCATAACTTATGATGTTGAAATCCATAATCACATGCCAATATATTACGATGTAAATCTACAATCCTTCTTTCAATATCATGCAAATTACCAAAATCATCACTAATGTCTTAGCGAGAATCGTTAAGCATAAATATATTGAACCAAATCATATGGTGCCAACCAAAGAGATAAGACAGATAATTTAAATAACAAAGGGTTCTATTATAACCTTAGAGCAAATACTTAGTTCATAGCTATTGAACAAAATATAAGTAGCAATAAGTGCAACATTTATGGATTACAAAATTAAAGAAAATAAATGGATAAGAGGAACTCTATCAAAGCCCTTCAATCTCCAAGCATTCCGTTCACATCAAGCTTTCCAATCCGTGTATCTCACTGCTCGTGTCGCTCCAAGAAAAAACCCAAACTTCTCCTTAATCTACCTAATCTATATTTACAAACATTAATCTAAGAATTAGAGAAAGAAATCAAAAAAAGAGGAAAAACTGAACTATGTTATCCTATTCTCTGATATCTCCCCCCTCTAGATGCAGAGGCTTGCTTGATATTTATATCCGTTATATATATTTTTAGCTAGGCCAAACACAAGCCCTCTCTCCCAGGCACGGAGCTCATGCTACTGTGGTGCGGATAATAACTCTCTAAGGGTGGTATTTGCATTTCCACATTAGTTGGAAAACACAGAGCTTTCATGACATTTGTAAGCCTGAGTCTAAGAAAATATCGATGGCCTTGAAGTGAGCCAAGGTGACGTTAAAATTTGGGCCGGGGGGGCGTGGCTTTGCAGTGCGAGCACAAGACTTGGCTTTGGTGCCGCGGCGCGGGTACATGTAAAATTACCATTTTGTCCCTGAAAGCATGGAAAAGACCTAATAAGCCCTGCATTGCATCTGTTAAGCATAATAACACTATAATCATATAAAACTATATAAAATCTATGAGATCAAGCAACTATTTAAGTTATAAAGTATTCGATTCGCGGGTATAAATCCCACTCATCAGTACGTGGGATTGGATTCATTCCTTTGATAAACATTAGTCACCCTTTTTAGTAATCCATCTATTTTGAATATTTTAGTTTTTAAGCTATCTAAGTATTTAGATCGCATTAGTATGATCTCATCATTTTTCTAAAAGCATTGCTTAAAACTATGGGTTTATCACATATTATTAAAACAACATCATGTAGATAATTAAATGGCTTTAATAAATGAATATTTTATTAAAAAATGAATAAGATTATTTACAAAGTATATGCTTTATCATCATGCATAATTGGCTTGTATGCATACTACTTTTAACAGCACCTCTCTAACAAAGGACCACGACGCCACGTCACTGGTCCTGTACATTTGATAGTGAAGAAAGCTTTTGAACATAAAAGGAAAGAGAATGATTAGGGTTGATTAATGAACCTTAATTAAACATAAAGTAACATCTTAAATGATGATTATAACCTTAAGTTTAACAATTAAAAATTAACTAAAGGTTATGGAAACGTAAATGTAAAGTAAGTAATTGCTATATGGGACCCTGTATTCGGAAATACAGAAAATCGTATTTGCATTAAATAAACGTTTGAGATTACATATATTGTAATTACTTGAAAATTATGGTAACTTATGACATTTAAATGTTATAAAGCCATAATAAATGATGAATAACTTAATGAATGTTATTATTTTAACAATTCGGATAGGTTATACAAAAAGGAGAAGATAGTATAAATAATATGTATCGATTGTTGTTGGCTAATTGGAATGCTATGTGATTATATCATGTAGAACATGTAAAGACGAAAAGTAAAGTGAATTAAAGTTAGAATATGCTTGAGGAAAGTTTTCTTAACCCTTGTCTATTCTCTGTGTTAGACAAGCTTTGTGATTCATGTATGATATGTATGAATTGTTTAAGAAAGAGTCCATGACATTTACTTAGGCTAGACAAGAACTTAAAGTATTTTGTTGATTTCTATACAAATCTTTAAACATATTACTAATGTTGCTATCCTATGCCAATTGATTTGGTAATGATTCGAAGGTAAGCTTGATTATGAATAAACAAAGGTTTTTAAGTTATAAGTCGACTGACACGTGAGTTTTCCAAAACTTGAATATAAATACATTTAATGAAGTAGTGTTAATCAACATAGAGTACTATAGGCTGATCACCTAGAAGTGATCATAAGAGATATCGAACTTACGGTCTTAGTGTCCGGTTATCCTTTTCAAAGAAAGAAATAATGGAATGTTCATGGTCACTGACCAGAATCAGAATTTAACTGGTGTTTATCATCGTTAAATGTTTTAAAGAAAAGAAAATTGTTATTTTGATTATTCCTAGTACTTTATAACTATTTATTCAGTTATAGAAGATAAATCATATGATTCATGTTTTTGTTATTGTAACATAAATGTTAAACTTGATGAGATTGTTATGCTCATTCTTGCTTGAATTATATGATTGCAACTAAGAACAAGCGAATCAAAGGATCCAGTAAGGACAAGGAAAGGTCAAGATTTATAAGTAGTTATCCTGTAATAGAATAGTATTACTTTTGTAATGACTTAATACTATGACAAATGAACGAATGTAGTGGTTACTAAAGAACTCGGGAATGAATTTATTATTATGTAATACTTAGTAAACATATGCATGTCAATGACGTCTTTCAATTGAATGTATGTGTAGTTATTAGCACTGTGTAACACCATCCATAGGGTTGAAAGATACCCAGATTTGGGGGCGTCACATCAACCACATAAGCACACAGATATAATCCAAACCTTTTTTCTAAAAGACATAATTTATTACCTGAAAATTAATCCCAAGATCAAACCCCTATAAATATATTAAGGTCTTAAACAATCAGCATCAAAAGATAAACATCTGTTCACAGCAACGATCCTGGTAAGGACCCATATTTAATCCTGCATAAGATGAAAGTGGAACTTTAGTTATAGCGAAACTAATAGCCAAGTTTAGAGAATAATCACAAAAACTTTATATAAACATCCATATTCCCTTCGAAGACCAACCTTGCCTAACCATCCGATGCCAGTTTAACAATAAACATGATATATTATTCTCTAATTCTCCTAATTTTTCAACATATGCATGAGAAGCATAAAAATCCATGTCACTGTCCTTAATAATAAAAATTAAACACACATTTATATAACCACTATATATATCAACTCAATAAACGAACACAATATTATCCTTATATAAACATAAACCAACACAATATTATCGCTATATAAACACAATATGCATCCATATAAATATATATACCAAAACAATATCCTTCCATATGAAAACACATAAACCAACACAATATCCATCTGAATTGAAGAAATATATACAAATTTCATCTTTAAGTAACATATATGTATAGTCGTCCAAATAATTAATATATACAACCATTTTTTGATGTATTACAATTACAAAAAGTTAAAACATAAAAAGAAAGCTAAACATAAACAGAAAGCTAAACATGTATTATTAAATTAATGTAAAGCTAAAATAAACATGTAAAATTAAACATAAAGCAAAATAATGACAAAATTACCTCGGCATCATCATCCTGTTGTTGTGTTGTTCTCGTCATTGCATAAGCTAACTCCTCAGAACTCAGTGATTGCAAATGCACACCAAGTGTAAGAAGAATATTACAATCTTGATAGTCGATCGGCATTCATAAATTTTATCCACAATACTACTTGAGAAGTGTAAGCTAGTTGTGTCCCACATCTTCATGAAATCGGGAATCATCCTCGATTTTAATTAAAGCCCGAGGTCTTTCAGTTGTTACTCTTATTTTTGCAAAATCAACTGCATAGAGTGAAGGGTGCCAAATGATGAGTGCATAATATTCTATGATTATGATTATTTTATTTTTAGTTTTATTGCATGTTTCATGTGTATATGATCTTATTAAAGTGTTTAATGATTTAAAGAGGAATTTGAGCTAAAACAAGAAAAATGGGTGATTCTAGAGCTTTTAATGCTAAGTTGGATGCATGTTCTTGGCTTGAAACTTGAATTTTATTGTAAAGTTATTCCTTAGCTTTACGGAACATCTTGAATCATCCCAATCGGAGTTCATATAAAAAAGTTAAGACCATTTTACAAAACAGAGGTTGAACTTCAAACTTTGGAGTTGCAATTTACAAAGCAGTCACTTGGAGCACAATTTCGACCTTTATCCAGTCAGAATCTGTCAATTCGCAAAGAATAAAAGTTTTAGATCTTCTCGAGAGCTTCACGCTTATAGGTAGCAGGCCCGTAACTTGTGACGAATTGAATTTTCAAGAAATATTTGAATAAGAATTTAATTAAATAAAATTCTTATTCTGTGATATTTGATTTTATAAGTAAAATTGTGATTCTCAAGTTGATGATTTTTATAATAATAAATATACTATTATTTATTATTATAAATGGATGAATATAATTTATAAGAAAGGAATTTAGCGAATAAAATATTTATATTTTGATTAAAGATAAATTGTGAAAAATAATTTATTTAAAAGAAAGAGGAATGAGTCCATATTAAAATGATTTATATAATTATTTTAATATGGTGGGTTTAGTATATTAAATTTAGGTAGACAAAAAAATTTGTACGCAAAGAATAGAATGTATTAAAGTAATTTGTGATAATAAATTATTTTCAAATAAAATAAATGTATTACATTAAATAAAATATTTTCATTTATTGTATAATTCCCATTTATTTGGAAAAGATTTGGGGATATTTTATTGTGATATTTAAAGTACATTACATATATTTAATGTGCTTAATATTGGATACGATATGTACGGATAGTATAAAATATGTATAAGTGAGCACGAGGTTGGATAAGGAAGCATGAGCTGCCTATTAGTAAGGTTGAGTCAAGATAGATTAGCATGAGTTGGAGTTTCCTTATAGTTTTAGACATTAGACTCAACCAAGCTATTAAGTGTAATCTGCAAGGCTATGATCGTGAGCATAAAGGCTAGACATCCTTATAAAAATAAAAAACCAAACACAAGCTTCAATTCTCAAAAAATTTCTTAGTATAGAGAATCAAACCTTCATACTTCCATACATAGAATCCTCTCGATTTTCATGAAGCTAGGCTAACAATCGTAATTTGGAGAATACTTGATCCCCTTATATATTTAAAATGAATGGGTAGAATCTTATGTAAGAAGTTAGTAAGATTAGATATCCATAATTTTTTATAAAGGAAACAAGTGATATGATTGATTATTGCATTAGTAGTAAATGTTTTCCATTGGAAATTCTGAGGTGGTTGGGTTTGGTTTCTTTAAAAATCTAGGCTGAAGATAATTAAGAAGCCATGAGTTTTAGTTTTAGATTTATGAACATTTATATAATGTATAAAGGCTCAAGAGAGAGACAGAGAGAGAGATTTTCTAAAATTATGGAATTAAGAGAAGTGGTTATTATATAATACGAAAATAGTGATCTATTTTTAGTTGTTTGATCTGGTGGTAAGATAGCAAAGAAGCTTAATAAAAGACTTTGATTTTGGGTTTCTGATGAAACAAAGCCTATCCTGAATTGAAGTCAAAGTGGTGCAGCCGCGCCACTTCCCCAGCCAAAACCAGCGCGGGCGTACTGGTATCTAGAGTTGCCCAGATGTGTTCTTTAAATTTTGGAGCTCTGAGCATGTTTGTAGGCTACTTTAAACTTAAATATCTGTCTGGGATAAGATTCTTGATAGCAATGTAGTAGACAAATATTCTAGCATGAATTAATTCAAAATTTTCAAAAGAAAACTAATAAAATTTTGAAAACATAGTGGTATGAACCTACATGAATTCTTAGCATTTAAAAACCTGGATTTATGTGAAATATTATGTATGAAGAAAATTAGCATGAAGCGAAGTGAACAAAGTTAAAAGAATCTCTATTCTGGGCTGAAAAGGGAGCAGCGCTGCCGCGCCACTCCTAAGCTAAATTGTAGCGTGGCCGCGCCATGCTGCAGATCCTTCAAGACTACTTTATTGTGATTTGAACCTTGAAACATGATTGTATGAGCTTCTAAGAATGTAATTCATGAAGCATGTAGTAGTTATATTAACTAAGCGTTAATAACTCTAGCAAACAATGATCGATTAGTGAATGAAAATAAAACAAAAATGGGCAAAGAACTAATGTAAACTAAACTGCACATTGAGTTTAAGTAAACTAAGTTTACATGATATATATAACTAATATGTGTAAGCTCGTATACTTACTTTATGTAAGAATAATGAAGCAAAGGTAGTTGTACGCTGTAGTTTTTGCGCAAGGCAAGTCTTCCAGTTCTTATTTGTTACTTGAACTTGACATGATTATATGATTTATCTACTATGCCATTGAAGTATGAAAGTCAACTTATGACTTAAATGGATTGATTTTTGATACTCGGTCTTGATATGTTATGTGGTATGCTTAATCATATCTTTTGAAGTTATATTGCATGCTTAGTATGATTATGAATTGAGCATGAACTTATGTGTTATGTGATACATGAAAACTGCTAGATTTGTTGATCTATCAAGCTCAGTCTTGCAAAAATAAACTTTTTGCAGGTTAGCGATATAATGCAACAATACTTGCTATTTGGATGACATGGAAAAGAAGGCGTGCAAGAGAATGTTGTTTTCTTTATTTTGAAACTTAGATAGTAATATTTACTAGAATATAAATGTATAAATTCTAAAAAGTTCAATAAATGGAGATGTTTGTTTTGAAATAAGAATGTTTTGCGGTGAATATTTGTATGTAGAACTATATAAGTAGAACACTAATATTTAAAGATGATAAGCACTAGTACTTCAACATTCATAGTTCATTTACTTTGCTAATATAGGGGATCATAAAGGTTACGATTCGGGGAACACAAGAAAGAAGAAAGAAAATTTTTAATTAACCGTATTTTCAGTTGTTATCTCATCTTTGCACGATGTACGACTGATTTGAGGTAGTAATGAATGCATAAGGTCGAGATTAATTTAGTCCTTATTTTGGATTAAGTTGGTCCTGATTTTTGGGGTCTTTACAGTTGGTATCAAAGCTATGGGTTATGATGAGTGGGTTTTATATGTAAGACCCCAACTTTTATGAATAAAGATGATTTTTCTATGAATTATTGCTATAATAATTGTTTCATAGTATCTCACGTTATTTGATTCAATTATTGTCGATATTTTATATATTATTAAATCAATAATTGAGATAACAAAGTTATTAATATTATTATTTGCAATATTAATGATGTCTAGAAGTTCTGCCAAGGAGAGGTTTGGTCACCTAATTACACGCCAATAGGGAGAAATCCTTATTGGAAAACCCCCTCTTTCCTGGGAACGACCTGCTCGATTAATATTGTGAATTATAATAAAGGTGATAAGTTTTGTTTTATTATTATTATAAATGTAATAAAATGTAAAACTTTTTATATAAAGCGAATACTTTTATAAAGTTATTCGTTTTATTAGACTATAAATAGAATATATAATATTCTATTATGCATAGTGTTTGCATAATGCTCGCATAGTATTTGCATAGTAAAATCTTTTTATATAAAAAATGTAATACTTTTATAAAGTTATTCGTTTTATTATACTATAAATAGAATATATAATATTTTATTATGCATAATGTTTGCATAGTGTTTTGCATAGTAAATTTTTTTTATATAAAAAGTAATACTTTTATAAAGTTATTCATTTTATTAGATTATAAATAGAATATATTATATTTTATTTAAAAGATTTTGTTTTATTAGAATTTTAATTAATACTGCATAGTAAATTAATATGGACCGTCCGTTTAAAAGTAAATCAATCTGGATCGTTCATGAATTAGTTACTATTCAGTCCATTCTCCTATAAATAGAAGCTCATTCCTTCATTATTCCTTATGAATTCACTGAAACTCTAGAGAAAGAAACTATAGAAAGAAAGAAGAAAAGTATTCTGCTACTTTACTACTCCTATATCCAGTTTCTTCTAAGGTAAGGAGTATTATTTCTTTTGTATTCATGAAGAGAACTTTTGTTATTCCATTCTTTATTATTCTGTTGGAATAACCTGTATACGCGGACTACCCTATACTTGGTGAAATTCTTCTGTTATTCCATTCTTTTTTATTATGTTGGAATAACATGTCTATGCGATGGACCGCATACATGGTGAAATTCTTCTGTTATTCTATTCTTTATTATTCTGTTGGAACATCTTGTCTGTGCGTTTACGCATGACCCAGTTCCATTATTTATTATTACATTGGAATATCCTCATCTGTGCGTTCTGCATGACACAGTTCCATTATTTATTATTCATTTGGAATATCCATGCATGCGCGGTCTATCGCATGCTTGGTGATTTCTTTTGTTATTCCATTCTTTATTATACTCAGTTGGTTAAAGTTTTGTCTTTTATACTCCATGAAATTAGTGGAATATCTTTGATATTTGCGCTTCATCCAGTATCTTTTCATGGAAATATTCTTCTGAGCATTCTTGAATTTTACTCCACAAAGCAGTATCATGTTGACAATTTGGACGTTATTGGTTCCTGGATAAATTAATTCTTGAACTTGTTTTATTGAATTCTTATATCATTGTCATCATTCTCATGTTTATATTATGTTAAAAGTCATTTGTGGCCTGTAGTGCATAGATAGACTTGGTATGATTATGAACAGGGATTATTCGGTATAATCATGACCGTAATGTTATAAATGATGTGGTAAAAGTCCTCATTGGCCCATAGTGCATTGATGGACAGTTGTTGGCATGATCATGACCATTGATGAATACACGAATATCTTTGGCCCGTAGTGCATGGATAATTTATGGTTGTGATACTAATGAATATCCTTGGTCGTAGTGCAGGGATGATGTGATTTATTTATTAAGCTGAGTCTCAGCAATAAAAGTGATGAAAAACCTTTTAAATCATAGAAGATAGTAGATTTTATTCACTACTTAACTCTTTTAATGAATTTCTTATTCCGCTGCAGTTAAACTTGATGTTTGTTATATTGTATCAGTTTAACACTTTTGAAGGACATCGATAATTTATTCTGCATTATCTTAGTCATAATATTTCTTACTGGGCTAGTTGAGCTCACCCTTTTACTTTCATTGTTCTCTTCAGGAAATGAGAACGTAGCAGGGACTAGTCGGGGAACGGGTGACGGTCAGGATGATAGCATTAGTAGTCCTCACTATTCTATGAAATAGTGTGTTAATAAATGTATTGAGGACTTATTTTGAGTTTGAATACTGTCTAGAAGACAATATTTGTATTAAAACTCACAACTCATGTTGTATATTTAAGATTGTGTTTGTATTCTGTACCATGTATTTGACGACTCAGAATAGGTGATGTATACCTATTTTGGGGACGTCACATTATACATACGAATAGACCTCTAATTCGGGCTTAAACTGTGTTAATTCTTTATTTTTATGTTTCGTTTTACTTGTTTAGTGTTGTTTTGTGTTTAAGTGTGGTGGCGTGGCACTTGGACTTAATAGGTGGATTCGTGGAAAAACTTGGCAAGATCAGGAGCTAAACTTGAATAATTTCACAAGGGGCCCCATTGAAGACTTTGTACATATAAAACCCCACCAAATGAGAAATCTTAGAAAATAACAGAAGGCTAGCCAGTTGGGGCGGACTATTTGAGAGTAAAACCTCCGATGGGGCGGGGGTACGGGAATAAGGCCAGAGTCCTGGTTCAGTTGGAATGCTATAGTGACGTGAAGGCTAGTGGTTGGCATGGCATGGAACTCAATTGGGTATTGAATTAAGGTCTGAATATAGGTCTTAGGCAGATAATTAACAAAAACAACAAGGGAGAATCATCATACAATCAATTAACATTCTTTGTAGCCATAATTTGAACAAGAGCACAGGAGGAAGGTTTTGAAGTTGATTTCACAATAATTGCAGATTGAGGATAGAGTGAAGGATGGTTCTGGATTCATTTCTTTCCTTTAGTTAAAAATTTGTAATTGGGATGATGTTTACTTTAATTAATTAAGTTTTTATTTCATCTATGATGAACTAATTTACTTTTTAGGCTTATAACGGATCTTTGGGTTGAACGATGATTATGTAGCTTTCATTTTCAGTTTAATAATCTATCTTTCAGTTTATCTATATTAATTTGTGCTTGAATCTATAAATTGCTTGATCACCAACTCTATGTGGACTTGTATGAATTCGAGAGAGGAAATATGAGTCTAGACTTAGTTAGTATAGCATGTTCTTGAATTTTGTGTTTGAATGGAATCTTGATTAATGTTAGGATAGAGATATGCCTAGCGTCACATGTAATTGGATAGAAAACTTGAAATTAAACCTTCTTTGATTGTAATTCATATAGAGATATAATGAATTAGTTAACTAAGGTGTTTAGCTTAATTCTATCTAATTTGTGGATTTGAGTTAATATAGTATTAGTGCATCGAGAGATGACTAATTCTACTTGAGTGTTCTTGATTAATAAATTGGGATAGTGAATTAAAGTGGAATAAAAGGGTAATAATCGGAGTGATACTTAGAGTGAAGTTGTAAGCCTAATTCTCTAATATTTATTTGAAATTACAGTTTTAAGTCTGTTGGTTGTTTGGTATTCTTAGTATTTTTAATATTTTTAGTTTTCATAGTTATAATTCTTAAATTGGATAGTTTAATAAAATTTGGATTAAAAGAAAGCTGGTAATTGTAGGGTTAATTTCATATTTAGTCTCTGTGGGAACGATACTCAATTTATCATTATATTACTTGTTGACCACGTATACTTACGTGATTGTGCTTAATTAGATTTTACTCAACAAGTTTTTGGCGCCGTTGATGGGGACTAGTATAGATTTTAATATTTTGCAATATCATTTTAATTAGTCTACTTTTACTGAAATAATTTTTTCTTTTATTTTGTTCTTTCTTTTTCAGGTTCTTGAAGTGGTTTATGCAAACTCGTTCCAAAAACCCAGACTTGCTTCCTTTTGAGAACGATCGAGAAACAGTTTCAAAGGCTAAGTAAGTGGATCAGAGACACAAGGGGAAACTTTGAGAATTCTGAGAAAGAAGAAGATATAATGGCTGCCGAAGACCAGAAAGTGTTGAGGGATTTTGCGACTCCCAAGGTGATTGAGCTACAGTCAAGTATCACTAGGCCGGTGATTGCTGCAAATGCTTTTGAGATAAAGCCCGGTACCATATAAATGATCCAGAACTCAGTACAGTTTGGCGGACTAGCAAATGATGATCCGAATTAACATTTGGTCAGCTTTTTGGAGATATGTGACACTTTCAGATATAATGGGGTGTTCAATGATGCAGTAAGACTTCACTTGTTCTCGTTTACATTACGGGACAAGGCGAAGAGTTGGTTACATTCTCTACCGCCGGGATCAATAACTACATGGGAAGCTCGCTCAAAAATTTCTAGCCAAATTTTTCCCACCAACCAAGACTGCAAAAATGAGAAACGAGATTACCATGTTTGAACAGCAACATGGGGAATCATTGTATGATGCATGGGAGAGATACAAGGAATTGCTCAGAAAGTGCCCACATCACGGATTACCTAAATGGCTACAAATAAACACATTCTACAATGGGTTGAATGGTAATCTCAGAACCAGTATAGACGCAGCTTCTGGTGGAGCATTTATGGCCAAGAGTTACGAAGAGGCGTATGAGTTGATAGAGACAATGGCGGCTAACAACTACCAGTGCCCCACTGCAAGATTGACACAACCTAAGGTAGCTGGAGTGTTAGAGGTAGATGGGGTGACAACATTAGCAACATAGATTTCAGCGCTATCGAAGGTGGATGCTTTGTCGGGTGTACAAACTCAGCAGATTTTAGTTATTTGTGAATTGTGTGCGGGAGAACATCCTACGGAATAATATGCAATCAACCCAGAGTCTGTAAAATTTGTGGGTAGCTACAACATGATTCCACAGAATATGTATCAGAATGCATACAATCCGGGGAATAGGAATCACACTAATTTTTTGTGAAGTAATAATCAAAATCAACAAGCTCCACGACCATCTTAACCCCCAGGATTACAGAATCTGTAATGACCCGAAAATTTGGATTTTTCAGAATTTAAGTTTAAAGAATTAGTTATTAATAAAATAAATTTTAATTAATAATATTATGTGCTATGTGTTTATTAATCGTTCTAGAACCTAGGATGATTATAAGTCGAGAGGATTCTGGCTACGAGCTAGACTGAACGAGTAATAATTTTCAAGACAGAAAAAAAAAAAATTCGGGAACAAAAATATTTTTGGGAAAAAAGACGAAATAGACACTATTCACTCGACGAAACCTAAGGGTTAGGGTTAGAATAACCTAAGCCGTTCTGAGAGTTCAGTATGTCGAAATGAAATTTCGTCAAAAGATTTGATGATAATATGTCGTGAAAAGTTAAGTAAGCCGATAAAAGCTTTTCTCGAAAAACGTGCAGAAATTGAACAAGATAAAAATGACGAAAAGTACTGCTGTGTATTTTTCACTCGTTTAACTACGTTAGGATAAAACGTGAAGGAAAACGCTTAACACCAAAAAGTGTTTTTCAATTTTTCAGAAATCCGAAGAATACGTAAAATTTAATCGGTAAAGGAAAGACGAAATATCCAAAAATATTTGGATTCCGAGAATCGCAGTTTTTAAAACTGTCGGACGAAAACCCGAAAGACGGAACCACGTAACTTAAAGGCTAAGTAGACTTAAGGGCTAAATTAACTTAACACTTAAGTCATGAATAGTAAGGAGGTGTGAATAGTAAGGAGGTTAGGGGTGAAATGACTATTTTGCCCTAGCTTTGGAAATTCTATAAATAGGAATCTTATTTCATTTAAATGGGATTTTGAAAATCCTACAATTAGAGAGAGAGGGAGAGGGTGCGGTAGAAGATGTAGAAGGTAGAGAATGTGTATGGATGATCGGATCGAAGGTGAGCGTGAAATAAAAAAGGTTGCGAATCGCCAGCTTTGTCTAGCGGGAGAAAAATAAAGAGGAAAGGTATTAAAACCTAACTCCTAAGTTAGATTTTATTTAAGTTTCTATGTTCAAAAACATAGATTAATGAGAATTAGGAGTAAAAGATATTAAGAATGATTTTATATGGTTGAAATCATAAGAAAAGAAGAAATAAGAAATTAGAAGTTTAGTTATAAATTTCTTAATGAAGTGTTCGATTCGTAATGAATTAGAACGATCTGAATGGATTATATTAATGAGTAGATGAAATAAGTAAGGAATAATGTTCTATAACATCAAATTCCAATAAAAAGTGAAATCGTAATCCAAAATATCGATTAAAATGAAGAACGAACGAAGAACACGAAGAACATGCGAAGAACACGAAGAACGTTGTTGATGGACAAATTTAAAACCATCGTAGGATAATTGTTGTTGATGGACAAGTTTAAAACCATCGCGTATAAGTTAGATGCATATTGATTGGTTAGGAACGGTAGAAACGTTCATGAAGAATGGATTAAAACTTAGCTATAACGAAGTTATGGCGAAAATTTCATAAAAGACGAACGAGAATTAGAAAATTAGTAAATGAACCCGAACGTGTAGGGTTTCATAAGAAAATAAGAGAACGTAGAAAACGTGAGTCGTGGACTCAAGAACAAACGAATTTCGAGTTCGGATGACCGAATTACGGACGAACGAACAAAAAGCGTTAAAAACATAAAACGAACGAAGGGCAAAGATTAAGCCAATCGAATGGCACGTTAACGGATTCAGAACAAAGTTTTGTCCAAGGGGTATTGAAGTACATAAGATAAGGAAGAGAATAGCTTAGGAACGACCTCGTTCTGAGTTATAACGAAGGAGTTATGAGATCGGGAAGTAGCGTCTCAAAATGAAGTTAACACTTAGAAGAAATTTTCAAGAATTAGGGCTTGGCCGCTGGCCCCAACCATACCTATAAGTAAGTAAAAATACATGCTGCAGACCGAAAGCCGGTATCAGCAAACTCGTAATGCCATGAGAGATAGATAGAAGGGATAGTGGTGCCGCAACGCCAATACAGGGAAGAAACCAGAGAAGAGCTTTTAACTGCTCAACTCTTAGGGGAAACGTACGGGAAGATAAAAAACATAATGTTCAACTAATATAAAACTTAAACAAGTGAATTAAACCTTTAATGAAGGTCGAACGAAAAGATTAAATAAGAGTAAAAGAGAAAGAATGTGAACGCGGGTTACGTAACCGATATTCGAGGACCGTATTCGCGATAAACAAACATGGGGGATTGCTATGATTGTGATTCCCTAGACGTTGGGGAACGAGGGTAATGAATAACATTTTGATGTTATGACATGGTAGTGAGAGATAAGTGTAAAGCGAATAGACGCTACAAATGCAACGCTGTTGTGATGACCGATCGGTCGTAGCATACAACGAACAGTATGGCTTTGACATTAAGAAAGAATGATGAAGATGGGGTTCATGGGATGGATAACGATCGAAAGCGATTAAAACCTTGAGTAAAGGTTGAATGAGAGATTAAGAGACGAGCAATGTGAACATTGAATACGTAAACGATCCTCGTGGATCATATTTGCGTCGATCGAATGTTCTAAGTATACACTAGTTGTATGACCTAGACGTTGACAAAGGTAGTAAGTAAGACGTGAATTATCAAGAAAGCCGTAATGAACGATAATAAGAGTAATGAAAGTCGAAGGTGAGTCGTATAAGAATAAATCCTCAGGTATGGTATTTAGTTGCCAGAAAGTCGTAAGGAATAAGAAATTGATTTAACGAACATTAAGTTAATGGTTAAGATAAGTTATGATAAGTTTAGGTTGTGGTACAATCGTAACCTTTGATGGTTGACATATGGGAGTTGTGCTAAACAATTCCTTCAAAGAGCGAAGGTATATACAAAACTAGCAACCGATCTAACTCACTGTTATGGGCAGTATAGACGAGACGGGAACTTGTTTGTTGGTTGTTCATGGGAAACCACTCAAAGAACCATATGGACTACTAGCAGAGAAGCGATGTGTGCTAAGTCCTAGAGAAGTTATAAGAAGAAGATAAGAATGTAAAACATCAAAGATGATGAATGTATAAGTAAGACATCTCCGTATGTCATGAAGCCGTAGAACGGTAATGAAAGTGGTCGCATAAACTTAGGTTGCAAGAATGTGAACCCTAAGAAGTAAAGTTAAGCAAACTAATGCATAAGTCAAATATACATGACTAATTAGTGTATGTGTTGTTTTTCTTATGTGCTACATAGAATCGGAATGAGCAGCACTCAGGCGTAGTCAGAAGCTATCTACGTAAGGCAAGTTTCCTAACTTCATTCATATTTCAAATGAATGCTAGTTTCTTAAACTTCTCAGATGTTGAACTTGAGAAGTTCCGTCTATGTGCTAATGTGCGATATTTGTACAAGGTGGTAGAACATATGAGGCCTTGTGCCACAATGTGAACACTTCAGTGTTTCTATGAGATGAACTGTTCTATGATTTAACTGTTCAATAAGAGAATGCTCTGTTTATACATGATTCATTATTGTTAAGTCTGTGCTAATGATTCTAGCCAGATAGAATGTGTAAGAAAAAGGTAGAAGAATGAAAGTATTTTAAAATTAAAGTGAACATTGTTTTAAAATGATAGGAATCGAGATTATTCCTATTATTCAAGCTACTTCATAACCTTTGTTCCGTTATTGAAGTCTTAAATGAATGTTTGAATTCTTGAAAATGTTTGTTCAACTGTTATGACTTGTTGGGCAATTGAATGCTCACACTTGCTTTAAATGAAAAACATTTTCAGTGAACGATGTTAGAAGAACTTAAGGATCTTGTAAAGATCAAGCTGATGGTATCCAGATGAAGTGCCATTCAGAATGTGGATGAGCGAGAAGATCAAGTGAAGACTTGTAATATAAAATAAGTTAAATGAACTTTAGATTAGTTTAATGAACTTTTATGTATCCTTTGTGGTGGATGAAAGTCACTCTTGTAAGATGGAATGAATAATGTATTTATCATTATTTATAATGAAAAAGGTTATATGGTTTTTAGAACCTGGGTTTTGAGAGTGTATGTTGTTATATTTCAGTATATAATGATGTATGTTTGGAAGAAGATGGGATCATGACATTCAGAATCTGGGTGTGAAGATAGACCGGATTTCGGGGCGTTACAGATTGGTATCAGAGCTGATAGGTTATAAATCTTAGGTAAAAGTATCTAAGACTATAATCATAGAGAGAGGGATAAGAAGATCACCACGTGATCATAGTGAATCGTAGTAATAGATGAGCCGTTAAACGATGAATGATGTATAAGTACTACGAAGTAGTACGGGAAGAAGAACTCAGATTGAGTTGTGAAGGATAGTATATGAATTAAAGAAAATTCGTATTTAGTAAAGAGAAATTTAGAAGTTGTAAAATTTCAATTGAGGACTCATGTGATAGCTGAGTTGTGTGAACCTTTGTTATGGGCAGAGGTTTGTGTTTGGTGTAACAATTGCTTAGCTTATTACAGTGATAATCATTGGAATTGGTCGCGCTATCAAGATGTATATGGCGAGAAGGTGAATCTTTTCTCATGTATATACTTGATAGGTAGAGAACGATAAGGTAGGTGCGAGTTCTTGAAACTCATACTTATGGTACGTTCGTGACTCATAATGATATGGTAGGTTTTTGAACTTCCCAGCGAATGGACGCTTATGGTCTGTCTGGATAGTTCTTAAACTCATATTATTGTGGAAAGTTATTGAACTCATAATGTGTGGTAAGTTGATGGACTGTGCTAAGGTAGATGGATGTTCAGACTAAAAATAAGTTATTTTCAGTAGGCTTAGTATTGAAGGTGCTAGAGAAGATTAAGTATTGTCGCAGTAAGACAATGAAGAAAGATGGAGAATAGGATATTCCAAGTCATCTAGCTATGCTAGATTTTGAAGTTTCTTGAAATCGTGCTTATGTGTGCGCATTTTTTTTAAAAGGAAGGAATTGGTTCAACTTTTGGAACCAATAGATTTTAAAAGAACTATTCTTGGTATGTCTATGCTAATTGTTTCAGCTAGACAGAAGTTGATTTGAAATATCAAAATGAATTTCATATTATCAATGCATTTGATGCAAAGATGGTAAACAAATGGAGTTATTAATACAATTAAACCTAGTGTTGGATTTGATCTTGTGATCAACTACCTGCTATGGTATGATGTATAATGATGAAGTCAGAAACCGACGAAGTCCTCAACGTACTATGAAAAGTGCGGTAACTTGACGTCATAAAACGTTTTGATGTGTTGTAAAAGAATTTAAAGAAGTAGTCGATGTCAATTGAGTTGACTAGACAAATGTTTCACGTTGATATCCAATTTATTGGTATGGTCTAAGCTACTTGATTCGGCTAGACAAATGGTATGTCATTGAGCTTTCTTTGAAGAAGTTGTGCCAAACCAAATTGATTTGGTGCGGAATCTAATGATTTAGTCTGAGGTGAACACATCCCAAAATGGGGTATACGATGGGTAAGAGGTAGTTTGCTTTCTTTGTGATTGTAAACTGACCGTGGAAGAAAGGTTACGGCGTCATGTTGTTAAACCTGGTAAGAGTTCATGGTTGATTTGACCCCTAAGCAAAAGTATAAAATGTTTTAAAAGGAAATTTTATGTTCCTAGTTATTCTTTCTACTTCATGATTCTTGATAGGTTATGGAGGTTAGGAATGATGGAAAGATAAGAACTTCTTTGAAGAAAAGTTGAGAAGATGGGTAGGCTAAAATTTCGAGGACGAAATTCTGTGAAGAAGCGGTGAATGTGATGACCCAGGTAAGGGTGTAGTTTTAAGAAATTTCGAGGTCGGAATTTTTATAAGAGGGGAAGAGTGTAACGATCCGGAAATTTGGATTTTCCAGAATCTAAGTTTAAAGAATTAGTTATTAATAAAATGAATTTTTATTAATAATATTATGTGCTATGTGTTTATTAATCGTTCTAGAACCTAGGATGATTATAAGTCGGGAGGATTCTGGCTACGAGCTAGACTGAATGAGTAATAATTTTCAAGACAAGAATAAAAAATTTCCGGGAACAAAAATATTTCTAGGGAAAAAGACGAAATATGCACTATTCACCCGACGAAACCTAAGGGTTAGGGTTTGAATAACCTAAGCCATTCTGAGAGTTCGGTAAAGATTTGATGATAATATGTCATGAAAAGTTAAGTAAGCCGATAAAAGTTTTTCTCGAAAAACGTGTAGAAATCAGATAAAATAAAAACGACAAAAAGTACTACTGTGTACTTTTCACTCGTTTAAATACGTTAGGGTAAAACGTGAAGGAAAATGCTTAACACCAAAAAGTGTTTTTCAGTTTTTTAGAAATCCGAAGAATACGTAAAAGTTAATCGGTAAAGGAAAGACGAAATATCCAAAAGTATTAGGATTCTGAGAATCGCAGTTTTTAAAATTGTCGGACGAAAACCCGAAAGACGGAACCACATAACTTAAAGGATAAGTTAACTTAACACTTAAGTCATGAATAGTAAGGAAGTGTGAATAGTAAGGAGGTTAGGGGTGAAATGACTATTTTGCCCTAGCTTTGGAAATTCTATAAATAGGAAGCTTATTTCATTTAAATGAGATTTTGAAAATCCTACAACTAGAGAGAGAGAGAGAGGGTTCGGTAGAAGATAAAGAAGGAAGAGAATGAGTATGGATGATCGGATCAAAGGTGAGCGTGAAATAGAAAAGCTTGCGAATCGCCAGCTTTGTCTAGCGGGAGAAAAATAAAGAGGAAATGTATTAAAACCTAACTCCTAAGTTAGATTTTATTTAAGTTTCTATGTTCAAAAACATAGATTAATTAGAATTAGGAGTAAAAGATATTAAGAATGATTTTATATGGTTGAAATCATAAGAAAAGAAGAAATAAGAAATTAGAAGTTTAGTTATAAATTTCTTAAGGAAGTGTTTGATTCGTAATGAATTAGAACGATCCGAATGGATTATATGAATGAGTAGATGAAATAAGTAAGGAATAATGTTCTATAACATCAAATTCCAATAATAAGTGAAATCGTAATCCAAAATATCGATTAAAATGAAGAACGAACGAAGAATACGAAGAACATACGAAGAACACGAAGAACGTTGTTGATGGACAAATTTAAAACCATCGTAGGATAATTGTTGTTGATGGACAAGTTTAAAACCATCGCGTATAAGTTAGATGCATATTGCTTGGTTAGGAACGATAGAAACGTTCATGAAGAACGGATTAAAACTTAGCTATAATGAAGTTATGGCAAAAATTTCGTAAAAGACGAACGAGAATTAGAAAGTTAGTAAATGAACCCGAACGTGTAGGGTTTCATAAGAAAATAAGAGAACGTAGAAAACGTGAGTCGTGGACTCAAGAACTAACGAATTCTGAGTTCGGATGACCGAATTACGGACGAACGAATAAAAAGCCTTAAAAACATAAAATGAACGAAGGGCAAAGATTAAGCCAATCGAATGGCATGTTAACGGATTTAGAACAAATTTCTATCTAGGGGGTATTGAAGTACATAAGATAAGTAAGAGAATGGCTTTAGAACGACCTCGTTCCGAGTTATAACGAAGGAGTTATGAGATCGGGAAGTAGCGTCTCAAAATGAAGTTAACACTTAGAAGAAATTTTCAAGAATTAGGGCTTGGTACTGCTGCGCCAACCATGCCTTGTAAGGTGGTGCTGTAGCGCCAGACCAGGAAGCCGGGTACTGCAAACTCATGCCGCGGCACCAGAGATAGAAGGGATAGTGGCGCTGCAGCGGCAGTGTAGGAAAGAAACCAGAGAAGAGCTTTTAACTGCTCAACTCTTAGGGGAAACGTACGGGAAGATAAAGAACATAATGTTCAACTAATATAACACTTAAACAAGTGAATTAAACCTTTAATGAAGGTCAAACGAAAAGATTAAATAAGAGTAAAAGAGAAAGAATGTGAACGCGAGTTACGTAACCGATATCCGGGGACCGTAGTCACGATAAACAAACATGGGGGGTTGCTATGATTGTGATTCCCTAGACATTGGGGAACGAGGGTAATGAATAACATTTCGATGTTATGACATGGTAGTGAGAGATAAGTGTAAAGCGTATAGACGCTGCAAACGCAACGCTGTTGCGATGAACGATCAGTCGTAGCATACAACGAATAGTATGGCTTTGACATTAAGAAAGAATAATGAACATGGGGTTCATGGGATGGATAACGATCTAAATTGATTAAAACCATGAGTAAAGGTTGAATGAGAGATTAAGAGACAAGAAACGTGAACGTTGAATACGTAAACGATCCTCGTGAATCGTATTTGCGTCGAACGAACGTTCTAAGTATACCCTGGTTGTAGGACCTAGACGTTGACAAAGGTAGTAAGTAAGACGTGAATTATCGAGAAAGCCGTAATGAACGGTAATAAGAGTAATGAAAGCTGAAGGTGAGTCATGCAAGAATGAATCTTGAGGTATGGCATTTAGTTGCCAAAAAGCCGTAAGGAATAAGAAATTGACTTAACGAACATTAAGCTAATGGTTAAGATAAGTTACGATAAGTTTAGGTTGTGGTACAATCGTAACCTTTGATGGTTGACATATGGGAGCTAGGCTAAACAATTCCTTCAAAGAGCGAAGGTATATACAAAACTAGTAACCGATCTAACTCACTGTTATGGGCAGTGTAGACGAGACGAGAACTTGTTTGTTGGTTGTTTGTGGGAAACCACTCAGAGTACCATATGGACTACTAGCAGAGAAGAAATGTGTGCTGAGTCCTAGATAAGTTATAAGAAGAAGATAAGAATGTAAAACATCAAAGATGATGAATGTATAAGTAAGACATCTCCATATGTCATGAAGCCGTAGAACGGTAATGAAAGTGGTCGCGTAAACTTAGGTTGCAAGAACGCGAACCCTAAGAAGTAAAGTTAAGCAAACTAATGCATAAGTCAAATATACATGACTAATTAGTGTATGTGTTGTTTTTCTTATGTGCTACATAGGAATTGGAATGAGCGATTCAAATGGTACATGAAGTCATCTTGTAAGGCAAAGTTTCTAACTTCATTCATATTTCAAATGAATGCTAGTTTCTTAAACTTTTAAGATGTTAAACTTGAGAAGTTTCGTATATGTGCTAATATGCGATATTTGTACAAGGTGGTAGAACGTATGAGGCCTTGTGCCACAATGTGAACACTTCAATGTTTCTATGAGATGAACTGTTCTGTGATTTAACTGTTCAATAAGAGAATGCTCTATTTATACATGATACGTTATTGTTAAGTCTGTGCTAATGATTCTAGCCAGACAGAATGTGTAAGAATTCAAATAAAGAAATTAGATAAGCAATTCACCAAATTTTTGGAAATTTTTAAGAAACTTCAAATAAATATTCCGTTCGCAGAAGCCATAGAGTAGACGCCTAGTTATGCCAAATTTATGAAGGGTATTTTATCTAGGAAGAAAAAGTTAGAAGATTATGAAACTGTGGCGTTGACAGAGGAATGCAGCGCAATATTTTAGTAAAAGTTATTTCCAAAGTTGAAGGATCCGAGGAGTTTTACTATACCTTGCACAATCGGTAACATGGCCTTCAAGAAGTGTTTGTGTGATTTGAGGGCATGCGTAAACCTCATGCCATTGTCCGTGTATACCGAATTGGGTTTACCAGCTCCAAAGCCAACGAACATTTCGTTGCAGTTAGCGGATAGGTCGGTAAAATTTTTGAGAGGCACCGTAGAGGATATTTTGGTCAAGGTGGACAAATTCATATTTCCAGCTAACTTCATAATTTTGGATTATGAGGAAGATAAGAACATCCTAATCATCTTGGGGAGACCATTTTTGGCTACGGGTAGGACTCTCATTGATGTGCAAAAAGGTGAATTAACTATGAGAGTCCAAAATCAGGAAGTTACATTCAACGTTTTCAAAGCTATGATGTTTCCTATGGATGAAGAAGAATGTTTCCGGGTGGATGTCATTGACCGAATAATTAATGAAGACATGGTAAAAAGTTTGGTTAGTGATCCATTGGAAACTACATTACTGGGGGATGAAGATTTGGATGATCCAGAGTTTGTGGATTATTTGCACATGCTGGATTCTTTGCCACGAGTTAGTAGATTCAAGGCACCATTTGAGCCATTACACACAAAAGAAAAAGCCACGACAAGGATGAAACCTTCGTTAGAGGAGCCACCTACACTTGAGCTCAAGCCACTTCTTAAACACCTCAGGTATGCATATTTAGGCAATTCTAATACTTTACCTGTTATTATTGCTTCTGCGTTTAACGAATTGCAGGAAAATAAGTTGTTGAGAGTGCTTAGAGAATTTTGATGACTTCTCTGTCTATGGAGATAATTTTGATGTCTATTTAGAGAATTTGGTCATGGTCTTAAAGAGATGCGTGGAGACGAATTTGACGCTTAACTGGGAGAAGTGCCACTTTATGGTCAAAGAAGGAAAAATCTTGGGGCACAAGGTCTCAGCGAAGGGATTAGAGGTTGATAGAGCAAAGTTGGAAACAATTGAAAATGTTCCACCGCCAACTACAGTCAAAGGAATCCGCAGCTTTCTGGGACATTCAAGAATTTACCCAAGGTTCATTATAGATTTCTCTAAGATTGCGAATCCATAGCTCTCTAAGATTCAGTTTTCAAGTTTGATGAGGATTGTAAGTTAGAATTTGAGTAATTGAAGAAAAATTTTACTACAGCTCCAGTGATTGTCGCACTGAATTGGAATATGCCCTTTGAATTGATGTGCGATGCGAGTGACTATGCGGTAGGGGCTATTTTGGATCAACGCCAAGAGAAAATATTCCACGCCATATACTATGAAAGTAAAACACTTACGGATGCCCAATTGAACTATAGTAGTATATACCTTTGACAAATTCTGGCCATATTTGATTGGGACAGAGGTGGTGGTATATATAGATCACTCGGTAATTTGATATTTAATTTCGAAGAAGGATGCTAAGCCTCGACTTATTAGATGGATCCTCCTCCTACAAGAATTTGATTCGGAAATAAAAGATATAAAGGGGACAGAGAATCAAGTTGTAGATCATCTTTCAAGGTTAGAAAATTTGGACAAATACGAGGCAGATAAGTGTGTAATCAATGAGTCTTTTTCGGATGAGCAATTATTTGGAGTTAATTCAGAATTTTCATGGTATTCAAATTTTGCAAACTATTTGGTGAGCAATACAATTTTCATTCAACTCGTATTCATAATCCTTTCCTGAATCTGTACCAATTCATAGTACAATAGTCACACAACAATCTTGCTGTAAACTTTCCAATCATCAGATTGATTCTTCTCCTTGCTATCACCTTATTAGATCACGGGGTGATCTCATCGTATATATTACGATTCATTTCTCTATCTTGATCATTTTGTTTTACGATCTCTGTTACCTTCTTTTTAGTTGTAATAAAAGGACTCTAACTCATGCAAGCATACATGGGTCAACAAGTAGTACATAGTAAGTTAAGTATCGATCCACAGAGAAAGGTTTCAAGATTAAATTATTATGCATCAACTGTGTCGCTATTTACATATGCTTAAACGAATGCTACGAGTTTGAATTAATCTAAACTCAATTAACGAATAACAGAAGAATAATAGAATAATAAATCAAATATGGAAATAATGGGATTCTAACTTCAATTCACATTTCATCTAAATAATACCATCATGCAAGATTATACATGTATCATGGAAAATTAGCCAAGAGCACAAAAACTAGACATAACCATTTTTCAATGCATTATGACCTGCTTACATAAAATCCACATGCAGTAGAAATCACACAATCATCAATAAAACTAAAATCATTATATTTCTATGTGAAATTGCATCGATATTGAATTAAAGTACAAGCTCTCATGTTACTACACACGGTGAAACAGTATATTTCTATCTGATTCACAAAATATAAGCTACACATTTCAGCTTCATACACGCATGCTAGTATGATTACAACCATACTTGTATGTCATTTTTCAATTTCATACAAGTACATAAAATGAATGGTGATCAGGCATTCATGCAATCCAATCAATCATAATTGAAATTCTGACGATACACAAATAATCAAACAATCAGGCCATTGATTTTAGACTACATATCAATATCCGTTAGAATCCCATAATGGAACTTAGTTCATTTCTGAACCGAAAGCCATTATGGGATTATAGCAACACATGAAAAATAAATAAAACAATTAAGAGAAAAGATAGAATTGATCAAACCCAATTGCAGATTATATTCCACAAATGTTGTTCAAATCTCTAATATTTTCCAGCAAAATAAATGGAGTTCTTATTCAATGAATAAATCCAAAAGAAGATGAAGAAAATATTCAATGTATGCTCAACCCTCTTTGGAAATGTATTCAATGCTTGGAACCCTAGTTTTCTTATATGAAAAACTGATAAAAACTAAAGATAATCGCGTCTGGTAACAACCAGAGTAGTTTATGTCAATACAAACACTTCAAATTTCAAATTTTAAATAAAGTCAAACAACAGCAGTAGATGACTCGCGTGGCCATGCGCGATCCCTATACAAAACAGGCATTGGCGTGCGTGTATGCAAATTAAGTTTCTTCTAGCTGATGGCGCGGGCGCGCGTGTTCCAGCTTCTGCAGCTGCGCGGCCGGGCGGCTTTTTTTCTCTGCATCCTTGAGTTCTGCTACTGTTTATTCCTTGTCATGCTGCTATTGATCCTTTGACATGCTACTATTGCTTCTTTGTCCATCAATGCTCAGTTTCTTTTTCTCCACTCATCCCTCGTGTCATGCCTTCAGTGATCTCATGCCACCTACCAATGTCGAGCTATGCCATTTCCTGCACTTTCACACCAGAGGAGTTCTTAGTACATGCAATGCAAAATAACACAAAATGCAACTAAAAAAATACTAAAATGTACTTGAGATGGGCATAGTTCTTGTGAATTGATATCCAATAAGTAGGTATAAAACCTACTTATCAATCTCCTATCCCTGGACTTTTAGTCTTTTAGACTCTATCTATTCATCACTACTGTTCAACTTTATTATCAGAGTTAGGGAACTCCGTATCATTACAGCTCGCTGAGATTCGTCTTTGAATCTTACCGACCAACTAACTCTATGTGAGTTAGATCTTATCCTAATCACTGCGGTTATTAGTCTCAGGTATTCCTACACAAGGTTCATAACCAACAGCTCTGATACCAACTGTGAAAGCCCCAAATCTAGGTCCCAAATCACCACGGATCTGGTATAATCAATCTATAACTATTTGCGGAAGATATAAACATAAATTATTTATACATTAAACATACAAACTTTTCCCCAAGGTCGAACAACCTTAACTTATACACAATTCATAACTTGTCTAACACATAACATTATTATTATACAATACTATTACAAATCTAATCGCACACAATAACTTCAAGCTGGAACTGTCTTTAACCTTTCCTTATATCTGAAGCATTTTCCTTAATCTTAAATGTTTTATCATGATATAGCAATGGTGAGCATGAAAGTTGCCCAACAAGTTTAAATTTATTTAAGGATATATCATGATTGAAAGAGTCTGAATAATAAGCTGGCTATAATTCATCAATATAGTTGAGAATTAGCGCGAACAAACTTTTGACTAGACAAGTATTAAACATGAACAAATATATCTGGACCGAACGGTAATGAAGGTGATCAGCCTTTCATACCTGACTTATACATGCAATTTGTACAGAGTATAATTCTACAATGGCAATCAACAATGATTAACCATAAGCATATCTGAATGAAACAACTCTTAGTAGAGTTAAGTAAAACTTGCATGCACCATTGATTACCATTACGCAATTTTATTAAGCTTTGCAGTAGACCTAATATATAAATAATATCGATATACAAATTAGAATAATATCATCACAATATAATACTATTATATATATATATATACACACATAGAATAACCTAAACACATAACACATAACCCTATCAGTCTATTCAGCACATAACACTTAGCATCAAGTCAGACTATTTAAGTCCGAGTTGAATCCGATAAAATTCTAAAATCCCGACGGTCTAGTCGAACAATTATCGAGTTTAAGTTCAATTAAACTCTGCCTAAACACTTAACACATATCTTAGATAATCATATTATCAGTCAAAATAATTTTCAAAGACTTGAAATAATTTTCAGATAATTAATATCATTTATCATAATTTTTCAATCATTAATATCGTATTTAAATGAATTAAATACCTCATAATTTCTTTATCATTAATATTTATTTAATACTAAATATTAATGAAAATCATAACATAATATTATAATATATTTATAATATATCAAAGTATTTTTAATACCTTAAAATCATATTTATATGATTTTTAAACGATTAAATCCATTATCCGATAATTGCTATTAATATTAAAATATTAATATTTTCATGAAAAAATATCAAAGGTTATATTTTATAACTTCAAATATTTTTATAACACTTAAATCATTTTATATATATTTTTAAATCATTAATTCTATTTTCCATAATTTATTTAATATATTTATTAAATAAATTAATTACCATTAATATTAATTAATTAATGAAATTCATCACAAAATATTAAAAGTCATAGAAAATAACTTAAAATATTTTCTTACATTATAATATATTTTCAAATGATTTTTATGTATTAAAATCATTTTTAAATAATTTATATAATATTATAATTAAATAAATTAAATACCATTTATATTCCAAAATATTAAATATTTATGAAATATACTCAAAATAATTAAAAACTAATTTTCAGGCTTTAAAATAATTTTTCATAATTTATTATGTATTTTTAATAATTAAAAACCATTTAATATTAATTATTTAATAAAAATAATTATTTTTCTAAGAAACTGTCGTTAAAGGGCCTTATAGCGACAGAACCATCGCTATAAGTGTTCTTGAGCATGTTCTTGAGCTTCATCAGCAAACCCAGAAAACCATGTCAGTGTTCGAGTTGTTAGGTTTGACCGGCAATAATCCTCAACCTAATGTGTTTCTGGGCTTTCTAAAACCTTGATCTTGTAGTATATATGTAATACTACAAGTATCATCCCTTAACAAGATCATATCACATCATAACAGCAAGATATAAAAGCTCAAACTTCTTGTCAGACACAATCTAGGTTTTCTGGATTACCCAGAAACCTAGACTGTTTGAGTGCCTACTTTGAGTCTCAATTAAACTTAGGTTTTGGTCATCAACTTGTTGCTCTTATGGTTCAGAAATGTACTACACATGTCAAGGAACATATATACATCAACATATCGGTCCAACTATATCACAGGTAAGAGATCAAGGCCGATCAAACCTCGTCAGAACGCCTGTTCTTGAGAAATCTGGGTTTCCCAGATTTCTTCATAAGGCAGTCGGTCAACGCTTGTTTGACCTCGATTTTCTTTCATTATGGTTATTATATAAGTTATCTAGTGACTTAAATATACAGTCTACATGCCAGGCTACAGAGATCAAGCAACAACATGGCCTAAACATTAACATACAGCAAGATCAGAAGCTTAGAACATGCTTGTCAGAGTTTCTGAAAATTTATGGGCTGCCCAGAAAGCAGTTTCGTGATCGGTCAACTAGGTTTGACCGTTCATAACTTTCAATTTAAACATAATCTGAACCTGATTTCAGTTCCAGATCCTAGTCCACATGGCATACTACAGATCTATAGCACAAAACACTTAACACACACGAATCTAAAGGCCCTGACATATGACTGTCAGACCAAACTTTTCAACTTTTCCATATTTCTAAAAATTCTATTTTCGAGCACCTTGATATTATGGATCTTGGGTTTAACAACCCAAATCACTAAATGACATCTTAACACATAATTTAAAGTAACAAAACATATCATCTAACATAAAATCTAAGGATTTCATATTTTTAAGGTTTATACCTTTCTAGCTTGGATCTTTGGAATCTGACTTTGATGATCTGTTATATACAGGCTAAAGTATGATCTTAGCTTAACTTTTCTCACTCTCTCACTCTAAATCTCGAAATCTAAGAGAGAGAAGGGTCTTGGCAATAATGAGGAGATAGAGTGGACATTTCTCTCTTTCTAAACTTTATATCTAGCAATGCAATGTCTATGGTTGTCAATTGATGACTGATTGCTAGATATAAAAGTCATAAACTAGAGTTAGAGTGGTTCACCAACTCATTTTAGGGCTAGATCTACAAGCAATCTACTAAATAATGCAATAAGGGTAAATGGGTCATTTTGCATACCATTTTAATTCTAAAATTGCCATTTGATCAAACCCTTAGGGTTAAAACCTAAGGTTTCCATAAATACCAATTTCTAGGATTTTTAACTTAGATTTTCAAAATAGAAAATTATGATAATTAAATTATAATTAGAGTTTCCTAATTATATTATAATTTCCTAATCATATTAGGACTTAAACAAATTAGGATTAATATTTCCTAATTAATAATTAAAATTACCTAATTACAAATTAGGGTTTCAAATTTATAAATTAGGGTTCCTAATAATTAGGGTTTCTAATTATTAGAATTTCTAATTAATGAATTAGGGTTATCCCTAATTAAGTTTGTGATTAATACAAAAACCATATACGTTGTACTTAAATCTCCAATTTAGGGTTTCCATATACCGAATTAAGGTTTTAAATTCCCGGAACTGAACTTAGGGTTTCAAGAACTGGTTTCTATGGTTTCTTATCAGTCATTAGAGTTTTCTAATTGAACGTTGATATTTGACAATAATCTTAGGGTTTGACACTGATAAAATTTATCTGGTCAACCCTTGACCCTTAACCACATACTATACACATATAATATCATAATCACAGAACATATACACATATACACTTAATTTTGAATAATTCACCAAAAGCCTTCACAGCATTTTGAAATCCTCAAAATTCCTTCCCAAAAATGCTAAACGCATACACTTACTTTCTGTCTAGGTCTATTATTTAACCGTAACTCCGTCATTTAAGATTTTAATAAATTGTCTAATTTCTCGGGTTGTCACATTCACCCCTTCTTCTAAAAATTTTGTCCCCGAAATTTACCTTTCACCTTACTCCTTATACCATGCACCATACACCATTCTTACACATCATCACATGCTACCCAATACACCACTCACAAGAGTAAAAATTTTCAATTTGTGCCGAGGAGTCATATAGACTATTTGTCTGTCATTTTCGCAAAGGTTTTATGAAAATTCATCCACAAAACATCATAACTTACGGACATAGTGGGTGATTAGCCCGTTATGCCTGTCTTGATTAAATAATCTTTGGTGAACCATTTTCTTGTTCCTCTTATCCGCCTTGGGCGCATAAAATTTTCTTACCTCAGTCTTATTAGATATTGCACCAAAACAATTTGGTTCGGGAAATTTCTTTCACTGAACACTTAGAGTTTTCCTAACATTAGTCTAGCTGATTCGAATAGCATAGACTCATATCAATAATTCAATTCATTCGAATTATTTAGGTGTAGCCAAACCCCGATGGCAAATTAAAATTCTTGAAAATATTTTTGAGAATGACGTCATGATGCCGCAATATATTAACAATCCGTTTGAGGATGCCGTCATCGTATGACTTTGTCATAACACATTATGCAATAGTGGAACAATAATTTTTAGATCGAATTCACACTAAGTATTCCTGGATTTACAACTTTGTCAACTTTTTATCATCTCTGCACCAGGTTACATGGTACATAAGTGATAAATAAAATATATTTTGATATTTCAAATCATTTGCGTCTAGCTGAAGTAAGTAGCATAGACTATACTTTAAACCGTTTCAAAAATGATTATGAATCTACATTTTTTTTAAAAGCACATAGTGCGTATTTAGCTTGATGTTAAAATTTAGAAGTCTATCATAGCTAGGAGTTTTGGAAAACTTAATGTCTTCACTAATAATCATTTGCTTAAACAGTCTATCTATTCCTATTATCTTCAATACTCCATTCACACACAACTATTCCTAGTTCGTCAAACCACACTTATGAGTTCATAAACTTGTCATAATCATACGAGTTTAAGAACTTACCCTAGTCAGACCTTTGGCGTCCATTCGCTGAGGGGTTCGTAAATATTTCATATAACTATGAGTAAAGAATGTCACATAAGTATGAGTTTTAAGAACTCGTACTTAACCTTATATTCTCTACCTATAACCTATCTATCTGTTATACACATGAGAAAGGAATCACCCTCTTAACATGCATATAGCAAATAGTGCAACACAAACATTTCAATGATTATCAGTGCCACAAACTAAGTGGTTTTTACACCAAGTAAAATTCCCCGCCCATACAAGGAATCCTACAACTCAGCTACTGACATGAGTCCTCAATTGAAATCCCCACCTAATCTTAACTCCCTTCTCAATATGATTTTTATTTAACTCGTATTCATAATCCTTTCCTGAATCTGTACCAATTCATAGTACAACTGTCACACAACAATCTTGCTGTAAACTTTCCAATCATCAGATTGATTCTTCTCCCTGTTATCACCTTATCAGATTACGGGGTGATATCATCGTATATATTACGATTCATTTCTCTATCTTGATCATTTTGTTTTACGATCTCCTATCCCTGCACTTTTAGTCTTTTAGACTCTATCTATTCATCACTACTGTTCAACTTTATTATCAGAGTTAAGGAACTCCGTATCTTTACAGCTCACCGAGATTCGTCTTTGAATGTTACCGACCAACTAACTCTATGTGAGTTAGATCTAATCCTAATCACTGTGGTTATTAGTCTCACGTATTCCTACCCAAGGTTCATAACCAACAGCTCTGATACCAACTGTGAAAGCCCCAAATCCGGGTCCCAAATCACCACGGATCTGGTATAATCAATCAATAACTATTTACGAAGATATAAACATAAATTGTTTATACATTAAACTTACACACTTTTCCCCAAGGTCGAGCAACCTTAACTTATACACAATTCATAACTTGTCTAACACATAACATTATTATTATACAATACTATTACAAATCTAATCGCACACATTAACTTCAAGCTGGAACTGTCTTTAACCTTTCCTTGTATCCGAAGCATTCGCCTTAATCTGCAATGTTTTATCATGATATAGCAAGGGTGAGCATGAAAGTTGCTGTGACACCCCCAAATCCGGGTACTTCCATTTCCGCAGGATTTGGTGTTCACTGTACAAACATCATCTATCTATCTACCCATAAATAAAGCAAACCATGCAATAGATAGAATTAAATAAATAAATCTCCCCTTATGGGTTACATCATTTGCATAAAAATACAATCTCAGGTCACTTTAACCTTAACATCAGAATCATAAACAAATAATAAGTCTTTAAATAACATCAAGTCTAAATATCATTACATAACCATATAAATAACCAGTCTTCATTACTTGCTAATCTTGCCCTTGCCTTTACTAGTGGAAGGCTCATCTGATCTTTCGTTCTTAACTGCAATGTTATTATTACGCAAGAGTGAGCACGATTGCCCATAAGTATAACAATATAACAAATGAATAATAACATGCAAATAAAATCAAAGACTTCTGAAATAGGAAACTCAGCTTTTGAATCAAGAATGAATAGCAAGAGACAAAAGAACTTCTGAGGGTCATAAGACCTTGAACTATGTCCTAGGTTGTCAAGTATTTATACTTGAAACCTTTAACAGTTATAAGACTATGGATTCTTCTTCTCGTACTTAGGGGGATCAACCCTTAGTACCATACTGTGCACAATATCTTAACGCTAACGCATAAGTAATCCCCTATCTGGGGTTGTTCATCTCGATTTGACATTAGAGTCCGCACCAAAGGAAGTTTGGTTTGGATAATTCATCAAGGGTTCACGAAATTTAGAACGCTCATCAACTATGGACTAGTCGAATCATGAAGGGTATTAGTCTAACAAAGTTCAACAAAGATGTCGATAATTTAAAATTGAATAACAATCTCAAAAGGTATACAATAGAATAATTATTGTATAATAGAATCATACTTTAAAAGATTAATACACTTTAATATAATAAAATGGACTTGATCAATAATAACAAGAATTTGCTTGAAGTAAAGAGACAACTTATTGTTGGGCTTGACATTTAAACGCACAAATGAAATTAAAATTTTAAAGCAATTTCAAAACCTAAAATAGGATCCATGCAAAAAATCAATTAATTCAGAGGTTTAGAGATTATACGGATATAAACAAAAGCGAGAATCTGAAACGATGCCTCGAATCTCCAACGCATGATACAAACCGATTAACGCCTCTCATTCATTATCCACCACGAGCAGCACTTCGAACCAGTCGAACGATTACTGCAATAAGAAGGACTTGCAGATACTAGCCACCAAAAGGAATGGATTTTGAAGCTGTTTTCTCTCTATCTCTCTCTACAGAAGCGGCTAGGGTTTTCAATTATGATATTACTCTAAGTAGTTGCTATATATCATATATATAGTAGTTAAAAGGAATTAATCAAATCAAAATCTAATTTTATAAAATCCGAATATATATATATATATATATCTTAATTAAGTCTTACTTAATTAATATACATATATACAAATTATCCTTTTAATTTAAATTAAGTGATTTAAATACTATTAATCATATTAATATATTTAAATCCTTAAAATTTAAATTAATTCCCTTTAAATAACGTTACATGTGTGTGACCCTATATAGGTTATTATTACGTTGGCAATAATTTTAAAATCATATTATAAAATTATAAGCGGTGAAAGCGGCATCTAGTAATGCATCACTTTGCTACCCAAGTAATAATAAGATCGATGATTCGATGCAACCTTTTGTGACCAATGTTTCAATGCAATTTAATCCTTTTAACCTTAATATCCTAGATTAAACTTCGAGTCATGGAATGTGTCATACTCTTCATAATTTAATCTGGTTTTCTTTGATCAATGAGTAGACTATATGAAACAAATCACTATTTGAGCATGGCCATGCATTTCATAGTCCTACTCAATCAAGAGGCCTATGGATATCACCCATAATATATAGGATGGTTAAATTCCATCTAGATCACTCATATTTCTCACCACGATTAATGATGAACCTAATAATCACCTTTATAGTCCACCCTATTAAAGGTGACATTTGATGATATCAAAGTACATAAATTCTCGTGTAGTAATATAGCGATTTCGTGGTCGGAGGACCATTACATCATTGTCACTATGAGAATTGCTAATGACACTTAGCATAATGCTCCATATATAATTCTCATGGTGGAGTGCATCCGATTACATCGTTCTCTAACATGTACCTATGCATTGACTTAATATCTCATATATTTATGACCAATGAGATTTGGTCATCAATCGATCCACATACTAGTCTCGATGCATCATTGTTGTCCCATCAACAATGATACTCGATTAGGGACATTTAAGAACAACGATACTAATGGTAATATATAATCTCATGTTCAAGTCACATACTTGAAACTATATAATTTGTATCACTATTCTAAGGAATTTTATTATGTTAACAATTATATTACGCAAAGAAATAAAACCATAATAAAATCATATATTTATTCAATCAAATATAATATCAAAGCGTTAAGCAATTATATCAAATAATTGGCCTCTCAGGCATAAACTCTAACAGTCTCCCACTTGCACTAGAGCCAATCACTCATGTATCTAATACCCATGGAACTAGTGTGGTAGTTTGCTTCTTACTGCGACAAAGCCTTGGTTAGTGGATCTGCAACATTATCATCTGTTGGCACTCTTCCTATATATGCATCTCCTCTATCAATGATTTCACGGATGAGATGGTACACTTTAAGTATATGCTTGGATCGTTGGTGAGATCGGGTTCCTTAGCTTTGTCTGATGGCTCCATTATTATCACAATATAGAGCAACCGGATCAACAATGGTTGGAACAACACCAAGTTCGATGATGAACTTTTTAATCCATCTGACCTCCTTGCATTTTGCATTTAAAAGCGACAATATACTCGGCCTCTGTTGTAGAATCGACTCTTCTCTTGCTTGAACTTTTCCATTCTAACAAACACCACCATTAAGGCAAAACACAAAAAACTGATTGAGACTTATAATCATCATTGTCGATCTGAAACTAACATCTGTGTAACCCTTTACTTTGCTAGTTAAATCTTCACCTCCATATACCAAGAATGAATCCTTAGTCGTTTTCGGTGCTTGAGGATATTCTTGGCTTCTTTGTCTAGTGACCTTCACACGATTCGATTGGTATCTCCGCTTTCGTCATGCTCAAAGCATCTGAGACATCCGGGATGAGTACATATCATTGCATACATAATAGATCCAATTGTTAGAAGCATAAGGGATCTTTCTCATCGCTCCTCATCATCTTGTGATTTAGGACATTGGGCCTTAGAGATCTTTACACCATGAGTCACGGGTAAGTTTCCTCGTTTACGCCTCTTGCATCTTTGAACCGTTTCAACACTTTATCAATATATGTACTTTGACTTAGGTAGAGCATTTTTCTTGATCTATCTCTATAGATCTTGATACCTAAAATGTAGGCAGCATCGCCCAAATCTTTCATGGAGAAACATTTTCCTAACCATGTTTTTACAGCCTGTAAGGAAGGAATGTCATTCCCAATAATTAATATGTCATCAACATATAATACTAGGAATACAATGTGACTCCCACTAACCTTCTTATATACACAAGGTCCATCTTCATTTTTAATAAAGCCAAATTCTTTGACTGCTTCATCAAATCGAAGATTCCAACTCCGAGAGGCTTGCTTCAATCCATAAATGGATCACTGCAGCTTACATACCTTTCCAGCATCCTTTGGAGTGACAAAACCCTCAGGTTGTGTCATATACACATCCTCAAGGAGATTTCCGTTAAGGAAAGCAGTTTTGACATCCATCTGCGCGATTTACGTAATCATAAAAAAGTCTGCGATAGCAAGTAAGATCTGATGGATTTAACCATTGCCACTTTGGAGAGAAGGTTTCATCATAGTCAACACCTTGAATTTGTTTGAAACCTTTTTACTACCAATCGGCCTTTATAGGTTTGTACATTACCATCCATGTCGGTTTTCTTCTTGAAAACCCACTTGCACCCGATTGGTTTTACCCCTTCGGGTGGATCAACCAGAGTCCATACTTGGTTAGTATACATGGAGTCCATCTCAGATTTCATGGCTTCAAGCCATTTCTTAGAATCTGGTCCATTCATAGCTTCTTGGTAGGAAGCAGGCTCATCTTGATCTATGAGCATCACATCGCCGTTTTGAGTCACAAGATATCCATAATATCTCTCAGGCTCTTGGCGTGTCCTACTAGATCTACGAATGACTTGTGTAATTTGAGCAGGTTCACTTTCCACAATTTCTTGTGGTTCCTGCTCATGTTCCAACTCAGGTTCAATGATATTTTGTGGTTCTCGAATTTCTTCGAGTTCTACTTTCCTCCCACTGTTTCCTTTAGAGACAAATTCTCTTTCTAGAAAATACCGATTCGAGCAACAACCACTTTGTTCTCGGAAGGTTTGTAGAAATAATACCCTTTTGTTTCCTTTTGGTATCCCACAAAATTACATTTGTCGATTTGGGTCCGAGCTTGTCGAAATTGGGACGTTTCTGAGCGCTCATGACCCCAAATCTTCATGAGCGACATATCTAGGGCGTTTCCCGGTCCACATTTCATATGGTGTCTTCTCGAGCCGTCTTTGTAGGAACACGGTTAAGTGTGAATCATTTGCCTCTAGGGCATGACCCCAGAAGCTTATTGGAAGATCTGCATGACTCATCATTGATCGTACCATGTCCAACAAGGTTCGATTCCTCCTCTCAGATACACCATTCCATTGCGATGTTCCAGGTGGAGTGAGCTGTGATATAATACTACACTCCTTTAGAAGGTCATCAAAGTCTTGGCTTAAGTATTCACCTCCTCGATCGGATCGAAGGGCTTTTATGCTTTTGCCAAATTGGTTTTGAACTTCATTCTTGAATTCCTTGAACTTTTCAAAGGATTCGAATTTGTGTCTCATAAGATACACATATCCATATCTACTAAAGTCATCAGTAAATGTAATGAAGTAATAAAACCTACCTCTTGCTAACGAACTCATGGGTCCACATACATCACTATGTATAAGTCCCAATACATCGCTAGCCCGTTCACTGTGTCCAGTGAAAGGGGCTTTAGTCATCTTGCCTAATAAACAAGACTCGCATTTCTCATATGATTCAAAATCAAATGAATCCAAGAACCCATCTTTATAGAGTTTGGATATCGTTTCTCATTTATATGGCCTAAACGCAGCGATTACGAGAGATATGTCGGTTTGAATCATTTGATTTAAATCGTTTTGTATTTATGTTATAGATAGGCATTTCTAAATCAAGAATATAGAGGCCGTTAAACAATTGTGCAACACCATAACAAATATCATTTAAGTAAAATAAACAACGATTGTTCTTTATTATAAATGAAAAATCTTTCTTGTCGAAACAAGAAATGAAATAATGTTTTTGCTTATAGCGGGCACAAAATAACAATCTTCTAATTCTAAAACTAGCCCGGTGGGCAAAGATAAATGATAAGTTCCTACGGCCGGTCAAAGACACTTTTTGCTCTATTTCCAACTCGTGGGTCAACCTCTCCTTTCGCCAAAGTTCTACTCCTTGAGTCCACGCACATTAACACAAATGTGAGAACCACATCCAAAGATATCCAATACCCATGATGTAGAAGTAGATAAGTTGACTTCTATAACATATATACACGAATCGAAGTCGTACTTCCTTTTCTTTTCTTCACTTCTTCCGGATAAGCATGACAATTCCTTTTCCGGTGTCGGGTGTTTTCCATGAAGTGACATTCACCTTCTTTAGCCACCCACCTTTAGGTTTTAAAGCTGTTTTGGTTTTGGAATTGGGTTTGGCAAAGATTTAGATCTATCTTCTTCTTGCCTTTCCAATTTCCTTAGCATTCCCCTTTTTGCACAATCATTATGGGAGCGGGTCTGCCTTTTTCATATTGTTCTCGACAATTCTTAACATGCTCAACAACTTCGATGAGGGTTTATCAATTTCATTCATATGATAGTTCATAACAAATTGAGAGTAGGCTGCATTGTTCAAAGATTGCAAAACAAAGGTCGATTTGGGCTTCCTGGAGTGATTGGAAAACCCAACCTATCAAGGTACTCAATATACCCAATCATTTTCAAAGACACATGTGGACCAAGCTGGATCACGTTCACCCATTTTGCGGTGATACAACACCGTGCTTGTATCATATCTCTCTGTCGAGCATGCCCTTGAACAATTTCTTGAGATGCTCGATCATCTCATAAGCATCCATCAACTCATGTATTTTACGAAGCTCGGCGTTCATGGTTGCTAGCATGACACAACTCACATCGAGCATCATCTTGATGCTTCTTGTAAGCATTATGCTCCGTGCGTGGTGCGATGGCATTTGGTCTTTGCGAGAATGGGCCCATCAAGGACATATAGCTTACGCTCTTGTTTGAGGACAATCCTCAAGTTCCTATGCCACCGAGAAAATTAATTCCACTTAGCTTGTCCTTTTCAGGGTGATCGTAATGAAAGACTATTTGTGTTTGTTGTTGTTTGCCATTTGATATCTACAATTTATAAGTGCAACAATAATAAGTCAAATTACGAGTTGATATTATATAATTGATAATAGTACATTCAAAATATACCTCCCACTATTTTATTCAAATTAATAGCCCTCACCATTAATTGAGAAAGCATTTTCTATTAAATCTTTCTAGTGAGCCAAGATCCATATTTCATTATGCCTTAAGTTAGCTTTGGCTATTCTCTCAAAAACATAATTATTTAGGTAGACAACCCTTTATCAATTATATCATATATAACTCTGGATAGTTTGGTAAACAACATTTGTTTCTAGTCCATCTAATGGTACCAACCAAACTCTATGCCTCTAAGTCCACAATCCTATTGAGATAACTTAGTTAAGTGGGGCCCAATGATTTTAATAGTTTGGATATCACAATTATCCTATCGCATCTTACCTAGATAAATAGGGTACTTTGCTTTGGCAAACCTACATCTATTGATCAAGGTCTTGATGAGTGTTATTCTTTTGGAAGGCATCGATTTAGACTTAATAATTTAATGAGGGATTTTATTAATTTAGATCTCACCAATTTTAATCTTGTTAAGCATGCACATTATTAATCATATCATATCACATACAAGCATAAATAAAGTGCAAAATTAAATGTGTCACGATTATGGCCCAATCCAATCATCAATCTTTTCAAGCTAATGAAAGATTGAAGGTCAATCTAAGGTGGTAAAAGATCTTAAAATAAATAACTTCCTTGGATCTTCCTCTAGCATCGCCTCCTCTCCATCATCATCTTTCCATTGTGTTCTCCATCTTGACATCTTCATCAATTCTGATTATTACATGACATAAAGAAACCTCGAGTTACATTCGAGGGGATTTAGATGAAAAGAGAATATTACATTAGAATTTATAGAAAGGCCGACGACATGCAATAGTATTTCAAAACCAAAACCACTAACCTATGGGTCAAAAGGGCCATAATCGCATGCACCATGCATATCACAATAAGCACATAACAATTTATATATAAAATATAGGGGACACGACCATCGTCTGCTTTCGACGGGGGTCTCACCGACCGATCGTGAAGTGGCGGGGGGCGCACCCAAAAAAAATTTTCTACTACATTACAGATTGCGGAAATTTTCCATCTGAATCTTTGAAATAGTTTGAGAATCATACATTTTAATCCACCAAAACACCCATAATAACAAATCATATATGTCCGGTTTGATTTAATCATATTAAAACGAATAACAATACACCTGCAATTTATCATATATTTCCGCTTTAGATTAATCATATTAAAACGATTCTTCATGCTTCTAATCCGATTAGAATAGTTATATTTTTATTCCATCGATTAAAGATACGATTAACGATGTCGTCATATATATTACCGAATACACATCATGGGAATATCATATATTCAATTTATATCGATAAACATGCATCATCATATTTCATATATATCGAATACAATTAAAACACGTAATCTGAATTAATCTTTTTATGAGTAGCTCGATACCCTTTGTTGGGCTTGACGCGAAAACGCATATCGAAAATTAAAATTTTAAAGCAATTTACGAAACCCTAAAATAGGATCCATGCGAAAATCAATTAATTCGAGGTTTAGAGATTATACGGATATAAACAAAAAAACGAGAATCAAACCATTGCGCCTCGAATCTCCAACGCATGATACAAACCGATTTATACCTCTACTAGTATCCACACGAGCCGCACTTAACCGCAGTCGAACGATTACTGCAATAAGAAGGACTTGCGGTACTAGCCACCAAAAGGAATGGATTTTGAAACTGTTTTCTCTCTGGTCTCTCTCTAAGAAGCGGCTAGGGTTTTTCAATTATGATATCTTACCTAAGTAGTCTGCTATATATCATATATATAGTAGTTAAAAGGAATTAATCAAATCAAAACCTAATTTTATAAAATCCGAATTTATATATATATATATATCTTAATTAAGTCTTACTTAATTAATATACATATATACAATTATCCTTTTAATTTAAATTAAGTGATTTAAATACTATTAATCATATTAATATATTTAAATCCTTAAAATTTAAATTAATTCCCTTTTAAATAACGTTTCATGTGTGTGACCTTATAGGTTATTATTACGTTGGCAATAATTTTAAAATCATATTATAAAATTATAAGCGATGAAGCGACATCTAGTAATGCATCACTTGCTACCCAAGTAATAATAAGATCGATGATTCGATGCAACCTTTTGTGACCAATGTTTCAATGCAATTTAATCCTTTTAACCTTAATATCCTAGATTAAACTCGAGTCATGGAATGTGTCATACTCTTCATAATTTAATCTGAGTTTTCTTGATCAATGAGTAGACTATATGAAATAAATCACTATTTGAGCATGGCCATGCATTTCATAGTCCTACTCAATCAAGAGGCCTATGGATATCACCCATAATATATAGGATGGTTAAATTCCATCTAGATCACTCATATTTCTCACACGATTAATGATGAACCCAATAATCACCTTTATAGTCCACCTATTAAAGGTGACATTTGATGATATCAAAGTACATAAATTCTCGTGTAGTAATATAGCAGCATTTCGTGTCGGAGGACCATTACATCATTGTCACTATGAGAATTGCTAATGACACTTCGCATAATGCTCCATATAGAATTCTCATGGTGGAGTGCATCAAATTACATCGTTCTCTAACATGTACCTATGCATTGACTTAATATCTCATATATTTATGACCAATGAGATTTGGTCATCAGACGATCCACATACTAGTCTCAATGCATCATTGTTGTCCCATCAACAATGATACTCGACTAGGGACATTTAAGAACACTGATACTAATGGTAATATATAATCTCATGTTCAAGTCACATACTTGAAACTATATAATTTGTATCACTATTCTAAGGAATTTTATTATGTTAACAATTATATTACGCAGTAAATAAAACCATAATAAAATCATATATTTATTCAATCAAATATAATATCAAAACGTTAAGCAATTATATCAAATAATTGGCCTCTAGGGCATAAACTCTAACACTTATAAGCTCATATTAAGCTAACGAGTAAGGTTAGGAAACTTGCCTCGTGTGTAGATTACACGTTAATTTATACACGTTCCTTGATTTATTCCTACATACCATTTACATTAACAATACCATTCAATTATCACGTAACTAGTCGTCATACGCTCATTCTTTTTGTTTAAACTCGAATTATGACTATACTTAGTCAAATTACTACACTCATTGTCACAATTAACACTTCATGAACAATAAGCTAGCTATGCATTCAATCATTCCATTTACACATAAATCTGTTATTGACATGTTAAGAATTTTTTTTAACACCTTAGTATATGTCTAACATGTTTTCATGTTCATTAGGTTAAGTTACTAACACATTGCTAGACTTGAACATTTAAAAACTCATTTCTGGACCATTCTGCTAAGTGGCACTGCGGCACCATTGCTAGGCCTGTTCTTGGCGCGGTGGCGCTGCGACGAAGACTTTGGCGATGCGGCGCGAGTTTTAGGCCTGGAGTTGGCGTCGTGGCGCGAAACTCCAGTTTCTGAATTTCCAGTTCGCGAAGAACACATAATTCGGAAAATTCATCATTACATGGTCATTAAATTCATCAAATTAAACATACCCATACACTAGAATTCATACATTATCATTACCCAACCTTAATAGAGTAATTTTAACCAATTAAAACACATAATCACATAAATAAAGCATGTAATTTCACTGTTCTTGATGTTCTTGAAGGTTTTGACCATAAAATATAAAATTTAACACTACAGATTCGTTATAACACCAAATCCATCCATTCAAGTTTTTTTTTCCTTCATTTTAACATGCATAATTATATTCGTGTGTGAATTTTACAAAATAATTTATGTTTGACATATTAAATTCACGTATAAGGGCCATATGGCCATATAATATACTCAATAACCATATACTGTATAATTTTCATGAAACTGGTGATATGGAACCATCTAATACATGGTAAAACATGCTATGCTAACATATTATCACATTTACATCCACAAAATCAATAAAATTTCCAATTACAAAGATTTAACAGAGAAATTGGAAACCATTTTCATGAAAGCTTAATGACGTTATAAAAATGAGAATTGAGTTGGAGAGAATTACCCAGAGCGTATAGTGAGTAAAGATAACAATCTCTCTTTCAGATACTACTTCAATCACAGAGTTTCTCCCACAATTCCTCTGAATTCTCTATAAAATCTCTCTGACTCTCAGGTTGAACACTTAATGAAAATACGTAAAACAAAACAGACTTGTCATTTATGCGCACAATTGAGGTCAGTTAATCCATACGTGGTTTAACTGCCCCCAACTCCTCATAAGGCCTCGTTTGGTTTGAAACATGAATAACCCTTCTAATTATTTTAATTAATCTCTTATACTATAGTTTAATAATGTCACACCCAATTAAATAATAAATCAAATATCTTGTTTAATTTATTTTAAATAACATATAATAATTTCTCATTAATTCACATAGTCACATAATTAAATTTCTCATTTATTAATAATGTCAAATTATTAAATCTCTAATTAATTATTAAATTAATTAAAAATAACATTAGGCTTATTAAATATTCCTTTTAATTCAATAAGCTCACATAAATACATACTTCAAATAATAAAAATTCTCCACATTAATTTAATAAATATAACACATATAATTAATTTAATCTACCACAACTTCATCAATTAATTATTTAATCTAATAATTAATTCATTGAAAATATTTATTAAATCCAATAAATATTAAATTAAATTACAAAGTCTCGGTTGTCACATCTTCCCCCTAAAAGGATTCTCGTCCTCGTAATCACAACTCAAACAATTCGTCCTGCTACATTCTCCCCCCCTTTACAAAGATTCTCATCCCCAGTAATCGCTTATAATATTCTAAGTAAATAAATGAGGATAATTCTTCATCATATTCTCTTCAAGTTCCCACATAGCTTCTTCAGCGTTGTGGTTCCTCCAAATTTCCTTAATAGAAGGTATTACTTTATTCCTTAGAACTTGCTCTTTTCGGTCGACAATCTGAACTGGAATTTCTTCGTAATATAAGTCTTTCTCAAAATGTAGGGGTTCATATTCAATCACGTGCTTGTAATCGGGTTTGTAGGGTCGTAGAACTGAAACATGGAAAACGTTATGGACATTTTCTAGAGTTGGAGGTAAGGCTACCTCATAAGCAACTTCTCAGACCCTTCGAGAACTTGAAGGGTCCAATGAATCTTGGGCTTAATTTCCTTTCTTTCCGAACTCGATCTTTCCTTCCGGGAGAGACCTTTAAGAACACATAACTACCGATTCAAACTCAACATTTTTACTACGGTGTGGATCGGCGTATTTCTTCATGCTATCTTGAGTTTGCTCAATCTTGTTCGATCACTTTGACTATTTTACGGTTTGTCTGCTATATACCAATTAAGCCAAGTAATTGTCTTTTCGCCAACTTCATCCCAAATAGCGGAGTTACGCACTTTTCTGTATATAATAACACTTCATAAGGCAAGATGCCAATACTAAGCGTGATAATAGTTGTTGTATCCGAACTCTCTACGAAAGCGGTAGATGATCATCCCAATTTCCTTTGAAGTCCATTATACAAGCTCTTAAAATGTCTTTTAATGTCCGAATTGTTCTTTCACTCACTCATCCATCATGCGAGGGTGATATGCCGTATTCATTCATAGCATGTATCGTGTACCCATGCATTCCCATAGATGTTTCCAGAAGTTTGATGTAGCGCTGATCTCTATCAGAAATAATTGACACCGGAACTCCGTGCCTTGAAACAATCTCTTTCACATATAACCTTGCTAACCCGATCTAAGTTTGAATCGCTTTTGATCGGGAAGGAAGTGTCTTGGATTTCATTCGATCGACAACAATAACCCATATTGCGTCGTAGCCTTTCTGAGTTATCAGTAGGCCAACTATGAAATCCATCGTAATATGTTTCCATTTCCATTCTGGAATCTCTAAAGTTTGTAATAACCCACTCGTCCTCTGATGTTCTGCTTTCACTTTCTGACATATCAAACACTTGGCAACACATTCTGCAACCTCTCATTTCAAATTCGGCCACCAGAAATGTTATCGAAGATCTTGGTACATCTTGGTACTACCAAGGTGAATTGAATATCGTGAGTTATGAGCCTCGCTCAAAATTTATTCCTTAATCTCTGATACTGGCGGTACCCAAATTCTACTCTCAAATCTTAGTATTCTTTCCTTATCCATCTTGAATCTTGATTCAGTTCCTTCGGATATCTTCTTTTTCACCGTTTTACATTTGTCATCCTGAAGTTGAGCCTCCTTAACCTTGTCTAGTAGAGTTGTACCAGGTTGCATCTGAAATAGCTTCTCATCAATCTTCATAGGATACTTCACTTCCAATTCCATCTTTTCCATTACTGAAATTAACTCCTCTTGATCGGTTAAGATCATCAGTTTCTCCCGACCCTTTCTACTTAAGGCATCGGTAACTACATTTGCCTTACTCGGATGGTATAGAATCTCACAATCGTAGTCCTTAATTAACTCCAACCACCGTCTTTGGCGCATGTTTAAGTCTTTTTGTGTAAAAATATATTTCAGACTCTTGTGGTCTGTATATATTTCACACTTCTTCCCATAAAGATAGTGCCTCCAAATTTTCAAAGTAAAAACCACTGCAGCTAACTCCAAGTCATGGGTCGGATACCCCTTCTCATAATCTTCTTTCATTGTCGTGACGATACATGTGAATGACTCTCTTAGTTTTGCATAAGCACACAGCCAAGTCCTTTATACGATGCATCACTATAAACCATAAAATTTCCTGTATTATCTGGAAGGGATAACACATGTGCTGAACTCAACCTCTTCTTTATTTCTTGAAAGATTTCCTCACACTTCTCCGTCCAAACAAATTTCACCGATTTCCTAGTCAAATTCGTCAACGGAGTTGCGATCTTGGAAAAATCCTGAATGAATCTTCTGTAATAACCTGCCAATCCGAGAAAACTTCTTACTTCCGACGGTGTCTTCGGCTGATCCCAGTTAATCACAGCTTCGACTTTGGAGGGATCCACCGAAATTCCGTCCTTATCGATCACATGTCCAAGAAATTATACTCTTTCAATCCAGAATTCACATTTCAAAAACTTAGCATATAACTTCTCTCTTCTCAATGTCTCTAATGTCACCCTCAAATGCTCTGCATGTTCTTCCTTGGTTTTTGAATATACCAAAATATCATCTATAAATACCACTACGAATCATCCAAAACCAACTGAACACTCCATTCATTAAGCCCATAAATGCTGCAGGAGCATTTGTTAGACCAAATGACATTACCAAAAATTCATAGTGACCATATCGTGTTCTAAACGCTGTCTTTGGTACATCCTCTGATCTTACCTTTCGTTGATGATAACCACTCCTCAACTCTATCTTTGAAAAGTATATTGCTCCCTTTAGCTGATCAAACAGGTCATCGATTCGCGGTAATGGATACTTATTTTTAATCGTGACCTTATTCAGTTATCTATAGTCGATGCAGAGCTGCGTTGTCCCATCTTTCTTCTTCACGAATAAAATCGGCGTTCCCCACGGTGATACGCTTGTTTGAATATACTTCTTGTCTAGTAATTCTTGTAGTTGAACCATCAGCTCTTTCATCTCTACCGGTGCCATTCGGTACGGTGCCTTCGATATTGGGGTCGTTCCTGGAGCCAAATCGATCACGAATTCAACTGCTCTATCTGGAAGAAGTCCTGGCAAATCGTCCGGAAACACGTCTGCGAAATCTCTCACTACTGGTATCTCATCTATTTTTGAATTCTCTTTACGACTATCGACTATGTAAGCTAGATATCCTACACAGCCTTGCCTTAACAACCTCCTGGCCTACATCATTGTCAGACAACTCGCTTGTCTAGGCGACTTGCTATCATAAAACAAAACCTTTGACAGAGTCATAAGGTTAATACGCTTCTTCTGGCAGTCAATTACCGCCCCACAATTGGATAACCAGTCCATACCCAAAATAACGTCAAATTCTCTAAGTCGAATAGGGATAAGATCTACGTTCATGATATTACCCTTAATATCAACTCTACAGTTCTTATGCACGTACTTAACAAGGATTATTTCTCTATTCGCAATTTTTATGTTCATGGGGTATTCTAACTCATCCTTAAACAATTCTAAGTTCTTAGCAAAGTTATCGGATATAAATGAGCAAGTAGCACCCGAATCAAATAATACATAAGCATTAACTTTATTGATCGGAATGATACCTGACACCACATTCTTGAGAGATCAGATCGCATCCTGTCTCACATGTTGAATGTTACGCGGTTTATTCGGTTGGTTGCAGTTGGTCCTGCGATAGTCAGAGTGCTTCCACCGCTGTTTCCTATATTTCCTCCTGATCCTGTCCCTCCAGATCCCTTCTTAGGACAATCTCTTGCAAGATGATCCTTTGAGCCACAAGTGAAACAGACACCCTTCTTTGGGTTAGGACAGTTAGGTGCTATGTGGCCTTCCTGACCACAATTGTAGCACACTCGTTTTCCTTTCATGCAAACTCCTAGATGAACTTTTTAGCAGGTTGGGCATGCTTCGATCTTCTTCTTCTGCCCTCCTTGTTAACTTCCCGCTGACGAGTTATCGGACCACTTCCTCTTCTGATTACGGCTACCCCCCGTGCTACTCCCACCAGTCTTGTTAATTCCTTCATTCTCACTCTTTTTCTTCTTTTGATCCTGATTATATTTAGTTACTACATCGCTTCCACCTTCAGTGAGTATTGCCTTCTCTAACACTCCAGCAAAAGTGTTCAATTGGAACATTGAAACCTTGCTATACAACCAGGGCTTCAGTCCCTGCTCAAAACGTCTTGCCTTTCTCTCATCAGTGTGCACTTGGTATGTGGCGAACCTAGCCAACACGTTGAACCTTACCGCATAATATGCTACGGACATACTCCCCTGTTTCAACTCCAGAAACTGAACCTCCATCTGGTTCTGCGAGCTGGTCAGAATATACATCTCAAAAAACATTTCCTTTAATCTCTCCCAGGTTATTACACCTTCTCCTCCCCGTACTTTGTTTGCCTGCCACCAATAACTGGCTTCAGACTTCAGTATGAATGTTGTATACGTGGTCTTCTGGTCTTCCCTTACTCTAGCGACATCGAACACCTTCTCCATCTCCATAACCCAGGTCTGAGCTTCGATTGGGTTTATGGAACCCTTAAACTCTGGCGGTCCCACCGCCTTTAATTCCTTAAACGAGGTGTTTGGTGGAGCTTGTGGTTGATTGTTAATTGCTCCGGCTAATAGGTTCATCAACTGTTGAACAGGGTTAGCATTGACGTCATTGTTTTTATTCATTGGTTCTTCTTGAGCTTGCTGACGGTTTTGTCTTCTTCTAGGCGGCATATTTCTGTTAAGAATATACGGTCTTTGTTCAATCTCTTAAACATTTAAGGCTTAACTAAAACATTTAATCATAATTCACTTAACACATCAATTCGAATAAACTCTGACATTTTCATTCAATTTAAAAGTTTTAACATCATAAGATAGCATCACTGCTATTTACATCCACTATCCCGAGATAAAGAATCTACAGGATTTAAAATATTCCTTTGTTTATAAACACATTGGAATTTACATCTTAAACTGCCAGATAGTTTTCACATAATCAAACTAATTCTATCACTGCCTGTTAAGGCGCTAAATAGCCTTGCCACGTTCCTCTTCCATGATGCGAGACATCGTCCTGCGATCTAGCATATATGATGGTAGACCTTCAAACTGGATTGGATACCACATAACTCGATCCTGGGCCTCATCCATTGCATTTTGAAGTGTAGAGTATGTCTCCCCAAGCTTAACCTTCTTTGCACGATAATCCTCTTCTGTAAGATCAGCACGACGTGACTCTCTTATCCAGCCCTCCTCTGCTATGGCCAGCCTTTCTGAGCTCTCTTTCAGCTCATTCTTTAACTTTTTTATTTCTTCGGACTTCTCCTCGGTTTGACCCTTCTCGTGAACCAAATCCCATTCCACGTTTCCTAAACGTGTGTGAAGAGTTACAATTTCCCCATCCTTCTGCTCGATGGTAATCTGCTGAATAACAGCCCTCTCCTTTAGCTCCTGAACAGTGTCTTGCAACTCTATGTTACGATCATAAAGCGCATCATACATCTCAGCATCGATGGAGTTCGGTGGGAACTCCTCTTCTTCATTAGAATTCTCCTCTGGATCAGTCTCAGGCTCATGCTCCTGACCAACAACAATGATCAAAGGAGATGGCTCTCTCCGTACCAACTGTTCCCTGATGACATGAATGTCTCGGGGCTCCTCCTCTGTAGGTACTCGAGGTTCCTCCTCCCCAGCTCGACTAGCTCCTCCAACATCCGACATCCTGACAACAAAATTTTAAGTTTTAGTTACTAATCCATGCTAGCAAACACATAATTTAACACATAAGCACATAAAGTCTTTTATTATCTTCAATGAATTTAGAAATTCATTTCTTATAACTCGATAAGAGTTTACCACCACTATGCTCTGGATCTCCTACAAGGCTACTACCTAAGGTTGTTCCCCCACCTAAGGTTCATAACCTATGTCTCTGATACCAACCTGTGACACCACCAAATCCAGGTACTTCCATTTCCGCAGGATTTGGTGTTCACTGTACAAACATCATCTATCTATCTACCCATAAATAAAGCAAACCATGCAATAGATAGAATTAAATAAATAAATCTCCCCTTATGGGTTACATCATTTGCATAAAAATACAATCTCAGGTCACTCTAACCTTAACATCGGAATCATAAACAAATAATAAGTCTTTAAATAACATCAAGTCTAAATATCATTACATAACCATATAAATAACCAGTCTTCATTACTTGCTAATCTTGCCCTTGCCTTTACTAGTGGAAGGTTCATCTGATCTTTCGTTCTTAACTGCAATGTTATTATTACACAAGAGTGAGCACGATTGCCCACAAGTATAACAATATAACAAATGAATAATAACATGCAAATAAAATCAAAGACTTCTGAAATAGGAAACTCAGCTTTTGAATCAAGAATGAATAGCAAGAAACAAAAGAACTTCTGAGGGTCATAAGACCTTGAACTATGTCCTAGGTTGTCAAGTGTTTATACTTGAAACCTTTAACAGTTATAAGACTATGGACTCTTCTTCTCGTACTTTGGGGGATCAAATTTCTTAGTACCATCTTGTGCACAATATCTTAACGCTTAACGTGATAAGTAATCCCCTATACAGGGTTGTTCATCTCAGTTTGAAATTAGAGTCCGCACCAAAGGAAGTTTGGTTTGGATAATTCATCAAGGGTTCTGAAATTTAGAACGCTCATCAACTATGGACTAGTCGAATCATGAAGGGGTCGCTAGTCTAACAAAGTTCAACAGTATCTGATAATTTAAAATTGAATAGCAATCTCAAAAGGTATACAATAGAATAATTATTGTATAATAGAATCATACTTTAAAAGATTAATACACTTTAATATAATAAAATGGACTTGATCAATAATAATGAGAATTTTCTCGAAGTAAAGAGACAACTTATAAGCTCATATTAAGATAACAAGTAAGGTTAGGAAACTTGCCTCGTGCGTAGATTATACGTTAATTTATACACGTTCCTTGATTTATTCTAACATACCATTTACATTCACAATACCAGTCAATTATCACGTAACTAGTCGTCATACACTCATTCTTTTTGGTTAAACTCGAATTATGATTATACTTAGTCAAATTACTACACTCATTGTCACAATTAACACTTCATGAACAATAAGCTAACTATGCATTCAATCATTCAATTCACACATAAATGCGTTATTGACATGTTAAGAATTTATTTTAACACCTCAGTATATGTCTAACATGTTTTCATGTTCATTAGGTTAAGTTACTAACACATTGCTAGACTTGAACATTTAAAAACTCATTTCTGGACCATTCTCGCTAAAGTGGCTGCTTATGGCTTCACCTGCTAGGCTTCGTTCTTGGTCTTTGCAAAGCAGCGTATTGGCATGAGGACTTTGGCGTTGCGGCGCGGTGGCGATTCGACGCGATTTTTAGGCCTGGAGTTGGCGCCGCGGCGTGAAACTCCAGTTTCTGAATTTCTAGTTCGCGAAGAACATAGAATTCGGCGAATTCATCATTACATGGTCATTAAATTCATTAAATTAAACATACCCATATACTAGAATTCGTACATAATCATTACCCAACCTTTATAAAGTAATTTTAACCAATTAAAACACATAATCACAGAATTAAAGCATGTAATTTCACTGTTCTTGATGTTCTTGAAGGTTTTGAACATAAAATATAAAATTTAACACTACAGATTCGTTATAACACCAAATCCATCCATTCAAGTTTTTTTCCTTCATTTTAACATGCATAATTATATTCGTGTGTGAATTTTACAAAATAATTTATGTTTGACATATTAAATTCACGTATAAGGGCCATATGGCCATATAATATACTCAATAACCATATACTGTATAATTTTCATGAAACTGGTGATATGGAACCATCTAATACATGGTAAAACATGCTATGCTAACATATTATCACATTTACATCCACAAAATCAATAAAATTTCCAATTACAAAGATTTAACAGAGAAATTGGAAACCATTTTCATGAAAGCTTAATGACGTTATAAAAATGAGAATTGAGTTGGAGAGAATTACCCAGAGCGTATAGTGAGTAAAGATAACAATCTCTCTTTCAGATACTACTTCAATCACAGAGTTTCTCCCACAATTCCTCTGAATTCTCTATAAAATCTCTCTGACTCTCAGGTTGAACACTTAATGAAAATACGTAAAACAAAAAGATGACTTGTCATTTATAAAGATAATTGAGGTCGGTTAATCCATACGTGGTTTAACCGCTTTAAACTTCTCATAAGGCCTCGCTTTGGTTTGAAACATGAATAACCCTTCTAATTATTTTAATTAATCTCTTATACTATAGTTTAATAATATCACACCCAATTAAATAATAAATCAAATATCTTGTTTAATTTATTTTAAATAACATATAATAATTTCTCATTAATTCACATAGTCACATAATTAAATTTCTCATTTATTAATAATGTCAAATTATTAAATCTCTAATTAATTATTAAATTAATTAAAAATAACATTAGGCTTATTAAATATTCCTTTTAATTCAATAAGCTCACATAAATACATACTTCAAATAATAAAAATTCTCTACATTAATTTAATAAATATAACACATATAATTAATTTAATCTACCACAACTTCATCAATTAATTATTTAATCTAATAATTAATTCATTGAAAAATATTTATTAAATCCAATAAATATTAAATTAAATTACAAAGTCTCGGTTGTCACATCTTCCCCCTAAAGGATTCTCGTCCCTCGAATCACAACTCAAACAATTCGTCCCGTTACATTCTCCCCCCTTTACAAAGATTCTGTCCCCAGAATCGCTTATAATATTCTAAGTAAATAAATGAGGATAATTCTTCATCATATTCTCTTCAAGTTCCCACATAGCTTCTTCAGCGTTGTGGTTCCTCCAAATTTCCTTAACAGAAAGTATTACATTATTCCTTAGAACTTGCTCTTTTCTATTTAATAACTGAATCGGAATTTCTTCGTAAGATAAGTCTTTGTCAAAATGTAGGGGTTCATATTCAATCACGTGCTTGTAATCGGGTTTGTAGGGTCGTAGAACTGAAACATGGAAAACGTTATGGACATTTTCTAGAGCTGGAGGTAAGGCTACCTCATAAGCAACTTCTCCGACCCTTCGCAGAACTTCGAAGGGTCCAATGAATCTTGGGCTTAATTTCCCTTTCTTTCCGAACCTGATCTTTCCCTTCCAGGGAGAGACCTTTAAGAACACATAACTACCTGATTCAAACTCAACATTTTTACGGTGTGGATCGGCGTATTTCTTCTGTCTATCTTGAGCTGCTATCAATCTTGTTCAGATCACTTTGACTATTTCTACCGTCTCATTGTACTCAATTCCGACCAAGTAATTGTCTTTCGCCAACTTCATCCCAAAGATAGCGGAGTTCTCGCACTTTCTAGCCAGATAACACTTCATAAACAAGGCATGCCAATACTAAGCGTGATAACGAGTTGTTGTATCCGAACTCTCTGAAGCGGTAGATGATCATCCCAATTTCCTTTGAAGTCCATTATACAAGCTCTTAACATGTCTTTTAATGTCCGAAATTGTTCTTTCACTCTCATCCATCCGTCTCGAGGGTGATATGCCGATTCATTCGCAATCGTACCCATGCATTCCTCGTAGATGTTTCGAGAAGTTTGATGTAGCCGATCTCTATCGAAACAATTAACACCGGAACTTCGTGCCTTGAAACAATCTCTTTCACATATAACCTTGCCAACCGATCTAAGTTTAATCGCTTTTGATCGGAAGGAAGTGTCTTGATTTCATCAATCGGTCAACAATAACCCATATTAAGGTCAGTAGCCTTTCTGAGTTGTCAGTAGGCCAACTATGAAATCTATCGTAATATGTTTCCATTTCCATTCTGGAATCTCTAAAGGTTGTAATAACCCACCTGGCCTCTGATGTTCTGCTTTCACTTTCTGACATATCAAACACTTGGCAACACATTCTGCAACCTCTCATTTCAAATTCGGCCACCAGAAATGTTATCGAAGATCTTGGTACATCTTGGTACTACCAAGGTGAATTGAATATCGTGAGTTATGAGCCTCGCTCAAAATTTATTCCTTAATCTCGACATCAAGGCGGTACCCAAATTCTACTCTCAAATCTTAGTATTCTTTCCTTATCCATCTTGAATCTTGATTCAGGTTCCTTCTTGATATCTTCTTTTTCACCGTTTTACATTTGTCATCCTGAAGTTGAGCCTCCTTAACCTTGTCTAGTAGAGTTGTACCAGGTTGCATCTGAAATAGCTTCTCATCAATCTCTATAGGACACTTCACTTCCAATTCCATCTTTTCCATTGCTGAAATTAACTCCTCTTGATCGGTCAAGATCATCAGTTTCTCCCGACCCTTTCTACTTAAGGCATCGGTAACTACATTTGCCTTACTCGGATGGTATAGAATCTCACAATCGTAGTCCTTAATTAACTCCAACCACCGTCTTTGGCGCATGTTTAAGTCTTTTTTGTGTAAAAATATATTTCAGACTCTTGTGGTCTGTATATATTTCACACTTCTCCCCATAAAGATAGTGCCTCCAGATTTTCAAAGCAAAAACTACTGCAGCTAACTCCAAGTCTTGGGTCGGATACCCCTTCTCATAATCAATAAAATTTCCAATTACAGAGATTTAACAGAGAAATTGGAAACAATTTTCATGAAAGCATAATGACGTAATAAAAATGAGAATTGAGTTGGAGAGAATTACTCAGAGCGTATAGTGAGTAAAGATAACAATCTCTCTTTCAGATACTACTTCAATCACGAGAGTTTCTCCCACAATTCCTCCTGAATTCTCTAAAAAAATCTCTCCGACTCTCGGGTTGAACACTTAATAAAAATACGTAAAACAAAAGCAGACTTGTCATTTATAAAGACAATTGAGGTCGATTAATCCATACGTGGTTTAACCGCCCAAACCTCATCATAAGGCCTCGCTTGGTTTGAAACATGAATAACCCTTCTAATTATTTTAATTAATCTCCTATACTATAGTTTAATAATGTCACACCCAATTAAATAATAAATCAAATATCTTGTTTAATTTATTTTAAATAACATATAATAATTTCTCATTAATTCACATAGTCACATAATTAAATTTCTCATTTATTAATAATGTCAAATTATTAAATCTCTAATTAATTATTAAATTAATTAAAAATAATATTAGGCTTATTAAATATTCCTTTTAATTCAATAAGCTCACATAAATACATACTTCAAATAATAAAATTCTCCACATTAATTTAATAAATATAACACATATAATTAATTTAATCTACCACAACTTCATCAATTAATTATTTAATCTAATAATTAATTCATCAAAAAATATTTATTAAATCCAATAAATATTAAATTAAATTACAAAGTCTCGGTTGTCACATCTCAAACAATTCGTCCTGTTATAGTTGCCCAGCAAGTTTAAATTTATTTAAGGATATATCATGATTGAAAGAGTCTGAATAATAAGCTGGCTATAATTCATCAATATAGTTGAGAATTAAGCGTGAACAAACTTTTTACCGAACAAGTATTAAACATGAACAAATATATCTCGGACCGAATTCAGAATGAAGGTGATCGACCTTTCATACCGACTTATACATACATGCATATGTAGAGAGTACAATTCTACAATGGCAATCAAAGAATGATTAACCATAAGCATATCCGAATGAAACAAATCTTAGTAGAGTTAAGTAAAACTTGCATGCACCATTGATTATCAATTACGCAATTTATTAAGCTTTGCATGTAGACCTAATATATAAATAATATTGATATACAAATTAGAATAATGTCATCATAATATAATACCATTATATATATATATATATATATATATATATATATATATATATATATATACATAGAATAACCTAAACACATAGCACATTACCCTATCAGTCTATTCAACACATAACACTTAGCATCAAGTCAGACTATTTAAGTCCGAGTTTAATCCGACAAAATTCTAACATCCCGACGGTCTAGTCGAACAATTATCGAGTTTAAGTTCAATTAAACTCTGCCTAAATACTTAACAAATATCTTAGATAATCATATTATCAATCAAAATAATTTTCAAAGACTTGAAATAATTTTCAGATAATTAATATCATTTATCATAATTTTTCAATCATTAATATCGTATTTAAATGAATTAAATACCTTATAATTCCTTTATCATTAATATTTATTTAATACTAAATATTAATGAAAATCGTAATATAATATTATAATATATTTATAATATATCAAAGTATTTTTAATACCTTAAAATCATATTTATATAATTTTTAAACGATTAAATCCATTATCGATAATTGCTATTAATATTAAAATATTAATATTTTTATGACAAAATATCAAAAGTTATATTTTATAACTTAAAATATTTTTATAACACTTAAATCATTTTTATATGATTTTTAAAACATTAATTCTATTTTTCCATAATTTATTTAATATATTTATTAAATAAATTAATTACCATTAATATTAATTAATTAATGAAATTCATCACAAAATATTAAAAGTCATAGAAAATAACTTAAAATATTTTCTTACATCATAATATATTTTTAAATGGTTTTGCATGTATTAAAATCATTTTTTAAATAATTTATTTAATAATATAATTAAATAAATTAAATACCATTTATATTCCAAAAATATTAAATATTTATGAAATATACTCAAAATAATTAAAACTAATTTTCGTGGCTTTAAAATAATTTTTATAATTTATTATGTATTTTTAATAATTAAAACCATTTAATATTAATTATTTAATAAAATAATTATATTTCTAAGAAATCTGTCATAAAGGGCCTATAAGCGGCATGTAACTCGCCGCTATAGGTGTTCTTGAGCATGTTCTTGAGCTTCATCAGCAAACCCAGAAAACCATGTCAGTGTTCTAGTTGTTAGGTTTGACCAGCTATAATCCTCAACCTAATGTGTTTCTAGGCTTTCTAAAACCTTGATCTTGTAGTATATATGTAATACTACAAGTATCATCCCTTAAAAAGATCATATCACATCATAACATCAAGATATAAAAGCTCAAACTTCTTGTCAGACACAATCTGGGTTTTCTGGACTACCCAGAAAACCAGACTGTTTGAGTGCCTACTTTGAGTCTCAATTAAACTTAGGTTCTGGTCATCAACTTGTTGTTCTTATGGTTCAGAAATGTACTACACATGTCAAGGAACATATATACATCAACATATCGGTCCAACTATATAACAGGTAAGAGATCAAGGCCAGTCAAACCTCGTCAGAACGCTTGTTCTTGAGAAATCTGGGTTTCCCAGATTTCTTCATAAGGCAGTCGGTCAACGCTTGTTTGACCTCGATTTTCTTTCATTATGGTTAAGATCTAAGTTATCTAGTGACTTAAATATACAGTCTACATGTCAGGCTACAAAGATCAAGCAACAACATGGCCTAAACATTAAAATACAGCAAGATCAGAAGCTTAGAACATGATTGTCGAGTTTCGAAATTTACGGGTCGCCTAAAAGCGGTTTAAGTGATCTATTCGACTAGGTTTGACCGTTCATAACTTTCAATTTAAACATGATCTGAACCTGATTTCAATTCTAGATCCTAGTCCACATGGCATATTATAGATCTATAACATAAAACACACAAAACACTTAACACACACGAATCTAAAGGCCCTGGCATATGACTATCAAACCAAACTTTTCAACTTTTCCAGATTTCTAAAAATGCTATTTTCGAGCACCTTGATGTTATGGATCTGGGGTTTAACAACCCAGATCACTAAATGACATCTTAATACATATTTTAAAGCAACAAAACATATCATCTAACATAAAATCTAAGGATTTCATATTTTTAAGGTTTATACCTTTCTAGCTTGGATCTTTGGAATCTGACTTTGATGATCTGTTATATACAGACTAAAGTATGATCTTAGCTTAACTTTTCTCACTCTCTCACTCTAAATCTCGAAATCTTAGAGAGAGAAGGGTCTTGGCAATAATGAGGAGATAGAGTGGACATTTCTCTCTTTCTAATCTTTATATCTAGCAATGCAATGTCTATGGTTGTCAATTGATGACTGATTGCTAGATATAAAGGTCATAAGCTAGAGTTAGAGTGGTTCACTAACTCATTTTAGGGCTAGATCTACAAGCAACCTACTAAATAATGCAATAAGGGTAAATGGGTCATTTTGCATACCATTTTATTTCTAAAATTGCCATTTGATCAAACCCTTAGGGTTAAAACCTAAGGTTTCCATAAATACCAATTTCTAGGATTTTCAACTTAGATTTTCAAAATAGAAAATTATGATAATTAAATTATAATTAGAGTTTCCTAATTATATTATAATTTCTTAATCATATTAGGACTTAAACAAATTAGGATTAATATTTCCTAATTAAGAATTAAAATTACCTAATTACAAATTAGGGTTTCAAATTTATAAATTACGGTTCCTAATAATTAGGGTTTCTAATTATTAGAATTTCTAATTAATCAATTAGGGTTATCCCTAATTAAGTTTGTGGTTGATACAAAAACCATATACGTTGTACTTAAATCTCCAATTTAGGGTTTCCATATACCGAATTAGGGTTTTAAATTCCCAGAACTGAACTTAGGGTTTCAAGAACCGATTTCTAGGGTTTCTTATCAGTCATTAGGGTTTTCTAATTGAACGTCGATATTTGACAATAATCTTAGGGTTTGACACTGATAAAATTTATCTGGTCAACCCTTGACCCTTAGCCACGTACTGTACACATATAATATCACAATCATAGAATATATACACATATACATTTAATCCTGAATATTTCACCAAAAGCCTTCACAGCATTTTGAAATCCTCAAAATTTCTTCCCAAAAATGCTAAATGCATACACTTATTTTATGTCTAGGTCTATTATTTGACCGTAACTCCGTCATTTATAATTTTAATAAATTGTCTAATTTCTCGGGTTGTCACAATAGTGAGGACTCCGTTCCCCGACTAGTTCCGGCTACGTTCTCATTTCCTGATGAGAACAATGGAAGTAAAAGGGTTAGCTCAACTAGCCCAGTAAGAAATATTATTACTAAGATAATGCAGAATAAGTTATCATTAGATTTCAACAATGTTAAACTGATAGAATATAATAGACAACAAGTTTAACTGCAGCGGAACAAGCAATCCATTAGAAGAGTTAAGTAGAGCATGATATTCATTAGTATCACGTCCACAAATTATTCCTGCACTATGGGCCAAGAATATTCGTGTAATCATCAATGGTCATGATCATACCGAATTATCCCTGGTCATAATCATACCAATCAATAGTCCATCTATGCACATAAGCCAAAGATGACTTTCATCACAATATAAGCATGAGGATGATGACAATGATATAAGAATTCAATTAAAAGTAAGCAAATGATAAATTTTTAAAGATTTATAATTTAATTTATCCAGAATTCAATAATTTCCAAATTTTCAACATGATGCTGCTTTGTGGAGTAAGATTCAAGAATAATATCCATATATCAAAAATAATTTGGATAGAAAAAAAATAAATTTTTCGGTGAATAGTACCTCATGAATAGTACTTCGGGAATAGTACCCCGTGAATAGTACCCTAACATGAAAATGCCCCAAATACCCGAGTAAACAATATTTAAGTGAATAGTAATTGGGTGAATAGTAACTCGTGAATAGTACCCCGGCATGAAAAGTGCCCCGAATACCTTAGTGAACAATATTTTAGTGAATAGTAATCGGGTAAATAGTAACCCGTGAATAGTAACTCGTGAATAGTACTCTGGCATAAAAAGTGCCCCGAATACCTGAGTGAATAATATTATAGTGAATAGTAATTGGGTGAATAGTAACCCGTGAATAGTACCCTGTAAATAGTACTTCGGGTATCAATATTCAATAAAATGATACTGGATGAAGCGCAAAACTCAAGGATATTTCATTAATTTCAAGGATTATAGAAGCAATACTTACCATAGTAAGTTTAGATTTAAGAATATGAAAAGAATTAACATACGAAAACTACAAATGGATTTTCACCGCTATACATACGATCGTAATCCAGCGTGACAAAGTTATTCCAGACATACTAAAGGATGAATACGAAAAATAGTATTCCTTATGAATACGAAAGAAATAATACCCATTACCTTAGTAGAAAGCTGGATACTGCAAAAGTGAAGTAGAAGAATACTCTTCTTCTTGCTCTTTATAGTGTCTCTTGTGAATCTTAGTGAATTGGTGAGAATGAAAGAAGAATTAATCTTCTATTTATAGGAGAATGGACTAAATAGTAACTAATTCACAAACGGTCTAGATTGATTCACTATTAGAACGGACGGTCCATATTGATTACTATTAAAACCACAACCAACGGTCCAGATTGATTTACTTTTAAAACCACCACCGACGGTCTAGATTGATTTACTTTTAAAACCACCACCGACGGTCCAGATTGATTTACTTTTAAAACCACCACTGACGGTCCAGATTGATTTACTTTTAAAACCACCATCAATGGTCCATATTGATTTACTATTAAAACCACCATCAATGGTCCAGATTGATTTAACTTATTACACTTTTGTACCCCTAAAGTTTTCCAAGTTTGCATTATTCCCATCTAACTTTTGTAATTCACTTATCTTCAATAAACACATTCTTAATACTTCAATAATTATTCATCATTAATATTATAACTCACAATATTTAACAACCAGATCATTCCCAGGAAAGAGGGGGCTTTCCAATAAGGATTTCTCCCTATTGGCGCGCAATTAGGTGACCAAACCTCTCCTCGATAGAACTTTCTAGACATTGTCAATATTGCAAATACTAATATGAATAACTTTGTTGTCTCAATTATTGATTTAATAATATAAAATATTATGTAGATGATAATGTGACAATAGTTGAATCAAATAACGTGAGATACTATGCAACAATTAATGTAGCAATAATTGAGTATAACTGAGTGACTTCTCACGTAAGCATAAATAATCAATACCGTGTGCTACTATGCAACCACGCGTATTACTATACTTTTACCACCGGGTAGTTCAACAGCTTAACGGTAAAACTTCCGTCGTTATTTTTATAAAAAGATATTTCTGTCATTTTCTAACTACGACAATACTTTCGTTGTGGGGTCCACCAATGATTGTGCCATCGTACAAATATTCCATGTTAAAACGAATATTCCCTGACCAATCGAATATTCACTAACACAACGAATATTTTATATCAACTTGCTTACTTTGCAAAATTTTCTGATGATATCCGTACCGAGTTCTAAAAGCAGTCTTTGGGATGTCATCGGTTTTAATCTTTAACTGATGATATTCAGAACAAAGATCGATCTTTGAAAAGAATTTGGCGCTTTGCAACTGGTCAAACAGGTCATCAATACGAGGTAACGGGTACCTATTTTTTATGGTGACATGATTCAACTCCCGATAATCAATACAAAGTCGCATACTTCCATCTTTCTTCTTCACGAATAGAACAGGAGCACCCCTAGGAGATGTACTAGGACGAATAAAATTGATGTCTAACAATTCCTGTAGTTGGGTTTTTAACTCCTGAAGTTCAATAGGAACCATTCGATATGGTGCTTTGGAAATGGGTTTTGTACCGGATTCAAGGTCGATACAAAATTCAATTTCACGCTTTGGGGGTTGGCCAGGAAGTTCTTCAGGCAATACGTCAGGAAATTTATTAACAATAGCAATATCATTCAAGATTGACGTATTTTTGTTTAAATATGTGACATGAGCTAAGAAAGCTTTACATCCATTTTTCAATAAACGAATAGCTTTATGGCTTGAGATGACAGTGATTGACTTTAATGGTTTGGTTGCTTGAATTCGTATAATATGTTGGTTAGGAATATGAAAGCTAACAACCTTACGAAAACAATCAATTTTAGTATGATGAGTAGTCAACCAACCAATTCCTAAAATCACATCGAATGCAAGTATTTTTAAAGAAATAAGATCGACAGGTAATGTGCGGTTATCGATTTGAATCAAACAAGACTTATAAACAGGGGATGTAATGAAGGTTTCTCCCAACGGAGTTTCAACAGATAAATCAAAGTCTAATTTCTCTGGAGTAAAATTTAAACGTTGAGCGCAAGTAGGAGAAATAAAAGAATGGGTAGAACCGGTATCAAATAAGATATATACTTCACTAGAGTTTATGATTAGCTTACCTATGATCACCTCGTTCGGATTCCTTGCTTTTTTGGAGGTTACGACAAACGCTCTCCCATGAACTACCGGTTTGTCTTATGCAGGGGATGACCTTTGATGCCTCCATCCCAGCTGGACTTGACTTTGGTGCACCACAAAATCGGGCTAGGTGACCTTCTCTTCCATAATTGTAACATGCTTTGGACTGGTGCGTACAGTTTGGACTGATGTGTCCCTCTCCTCTGCATTTGTAACATACGACCGGTGGTCGTTCTCCTTCCTTAACAACAGGTGCTGATGTTGATGTCTTTCCATCATTATTGAATCTCCTCTTCTTGAAATTTCCACTTTTATTATCTTGGCCATGATTACCATCGAAATGGTTACCATTTCTGGCATGTTGATTCCCTCCACGTTTGTTGTCACCGCTTCGATGACTGCTACCACTGGTATTATCGACTTGCCGGCTGCTTTCTCTTGGTTGGGTTGACTCATTATCGTGCTCCAATAACTAAGCCTTGTTTACAACATCTGAATACAAACACAGTTTATGAGAAATGAGGTATTGACGTATTTTGGGTCTGTAATAATCCGATATTTTCTATATAATTAAATCAAAAATTTTGCGTATAATTTTTTTTATTTATAAAGGTGGAAATATGTGCAAGGTAATGTGTATGTATTTATGTGATAAATAAAAATATATTTATTACATGAATGATTACAAATAATTTTATTTTAGAATTTTTGATCATTATAAACTATATTCTTATAATAATTAATTTTATAGTAGAAATATTTTTATTAATTATTTTCCATGAAAATATTATTTTATATTATTTAAATAATATATAAAGTGATTATAGAATAATTATAATAATTATTTTATTATATGATTTTATTTTAGATTAATTAAGTTAATTAAGTTAATTAATTTAACTTAATTAATAATCTTGTATATGCAAGATAAATCGAGATATGGAATCCAAACCCTAATTTTGGATCCGGAACAAGGAATGAGAATAAAAATATTATATTATTATTTGTCAGTATTATAAATATATATGCTATGTGTGTAAGGTTAATCCGGGGATCAGTTTTATTATAACCTGCAAAACCCTAATGTTACTGATAAATCCTAGTTTTGAAGTCAAATGAGACTTTAAAATTTGTCTAGTGATTATGTTATGTGATTAATTGTAAGACCCTGAATTTTATGAAATAAAAATATTTAATTTTTCTTATAATTGTTATTCAGTAAATGGTTAAATTGATAAAAAGTTAAAGTTAAGGATGATATATGAATTTTTTTTCAAAATAAGCAAGTAGCTATAAAATACTCATTGTTGTCGGGGAATATTCGTTTGGTCATGGAATATTCTTTATTGCTTGGGAATATTCGTATTTACCTGACCAGTAAGAAAACCATTTAATGGGCCCTATAATAGAATAACTGTCGAATGAAGAAAACGACAAGTTTGAGTTTTTATAAATTAATAACGGCGTAGTTGTTACCGTTAACACTGTTGGAATACCTGGTGGTTAAAATATAGTAATACGCGTGGTTTTAAAGAGTAGAAGACATGGTATTGCATACAAGATTTTTGAATTATTGATTCTTACGTAAGAATGCACTAGTCAATAATTGTTACAGTAATTACTATTCAATACTTTATTTTATTGATTCAATAATTGTTGCGTTGATATTTTATATTATTGTTGTTTCAATAATTATCACGGCACAATATTTCCCATTATCAGATCAATAATTCATATTATTTTAATAATATTATTAGATAGCATTATTGGAAATGTCTAGAAAGTTCTGTCAAGGAGAGGTTTGGTCACCTAATTGCGTGCTAGTAAGGAAAAATCCTTATCGGAAGCCCCATCTTTCCTGGGAACTGCCTGGTTGTCATTATTGTGATTCTATAATATTATTTGTGAATAATTAATTATTGATTTATATGATAAGGAAATATTTATTTGATGTGGATATAAATGATGGATTTATTTATTTTATGTGGTTATAAATGAAGGAATTAATGTTGAGGTGTTTTATCAGTATTTTGTTGGAATGGAGGTATTAAAAATCAAATCAGTGTTCTTAAAGCTCTATTGCGTGAGTTATAATTTTAATCCGACTGTTGGATCGTTGTGATTTTTTGATATGTTATACATATATAAGTTGAGTATATATCCATAAATTTTGAACCGTTAAAAATTAACTTATGATTTGTTATGAATTTTAAGAGGTGTTGAGAAATGTCTGTATGTGGATTTCGGATATTTTCTGTTTGGAATTTGGAAAAACTTAAAGCTACAAAGTTGTAGAGAATTCGATTTCGTATGGAATGGTCATAAAATTTGTATTTTTCTAATAAAGGGACTATTTATTATGAATTGTTGAAGTTTCAGAAATTAAAATATTTTTATTATAGGTGGGACCCACTTTTGTTTTTTATGGAAAATCTTTGTTGGAGTTCAATTGTGATGTGCTGAGTTTTTTCAAAAGAAGTGTTCTTTCAGAGATGGTGTGCAAGAAAAAATAATATTACTATTTTATTAATTTAGTGTCCTTTGGCGTTCTAGCATTTTCTTATAAATAGGCGCTTAAGTTATAATTGAAAATCACACCAGAAACATAAATTTTCTCTCTCTATATAATCGAGCATATTTTTGTGAGTATTTAGATACTTTGAGAATTATTATTCAGTACAAGTTTCCTTCGACGTTACATCTGATATTCCAGTCAGAAATACTATTTTTTTGAGGTAAGGGATTGTAAGGGTTATTATGTTTTTCAATTTTGTAATTTTTTCGACCCTCAAAAAATTCTTAAAAAATTTGAAATGATAATTTGAAGACTTTTCTAGATTGTGTCCAAAAATGGCGATTTTTGGATGTATAGATTAAGAGTTATGAATTTTATGAGAAAAAACTATTTTAAAAGTAAATCCTTATAACTCCTTGTGGTTAACTCCAAAATTGGTGAAATTTTTATTGGGAGTACATATATATAACAGAAGTATACTCTAAAAATTTCAAAATTTTTGGACAAAAGTACAGTTTATGATAAATGTCTAAATATTCGGCAGTTTTGGCCATATAAAAATAGTAAATGAATTTTAAAAATTATGAGAAAAATATATGTTCAATATGGGACTATATTCTGCTAAATTCTAGAAAAGAAAATTTTTTGGGACTGATTTGGTATTTTTCATGAAAATGGACTAGTTAGGAGTAAATGAATTAAATATGTTATGTGAAGAAGGAAAATTGGAAAATAGGATTTTATGGATTGAGAACCCTGTATAAGGTATATTCAGATTTTTGATGAGGGTTTTGGTTATTGGTGATGAAATCTTATGAGTTTGGCATTTTAGGATGATTAAATGCATTAATTAGTAAAGTGTAAATAATTAAAATAAATTATTTATAAGTTTAAGAAATGATTAAAATATTATGATAATATTAATAATATTAGATTATGAGATTATTAAGTGATTTATAACATTTGGATTAAGGAGTTATGAAATCATTGATTTAAAATATTATTTAATGATTAATAATATTAGTAAATAAATTTAATGTTATTATATAATGAATAATGTTATTATCTTCGTTAAATATTCGTTGAAATATTATTTTCTGTTCAAATCATTTTTGATATAATATTATTCTTGAATTTTACTCCACAAAGCAGTATCATGTTGACAATTTGGATATTATTAAATTCTGAATAAATTAAATTGTTAAAGTCTTTAAAAATTTATCCTTTATCTCATCTGATTAATTCTTTATATCCTTGTCATGATCCTCATGCTTATATTGTGATGAAAGTCATCTTTGGCTCGTAGTGCATAGATGGACTGTTGTTTATTGGTTTTACAATTGTATGTCGTTGGCCTGTAGTGCAAAGAAGAACTGTTGATTGATATCTTTGGCTTGTAGTGCAAAGATGACCCGTTGTTGAATATCTTTGGCATGTAGTGCAAAGATGACCTGTTGTTGAATATCTTTGGCCCGTAGTGCAAAGATGACCTGTTGTTGAATCTCTTTGGCCTGTATTGCAAAGATGACCTGTTATTGAATATCTTTGGCCTGTAGTACAAATATGAACTGTTAATGAATATCTTTGGCCCATAAAGCAAAGATGAACTTATTAGTATGGTTATGAACATGAACTGTGATTTGGTATAACCATGATCTTTGATGTTTCAGGTAAAGACAGGTGATGTAAATTATCTTCGTCCTGAATGAGAAGAGGAATTTAGAACCACAATTATGGTTATGAGTTATTCACATGATTGTGGACAGGAACTGTTGATTGATGTTACAGGAATAAAACATTGTTGGTGGACTTTTAACATGGAGAAGATAATAGACTTTATGGTCTATTTGACTCTTCTAATGGATTGCTTCGCTCCAATCGCAACTATGGTGAAAAAGTTTTATCATCTACCATATGTTCTAAATCTCTGATTTATTGTTGACGAAGGCTATTGATAATTTAATTATCTTTAGTCATGATATTCTTTACTGGGCTATTTGTGCTCACCCTTTTGCTTCACAATTTCTTTCAGGTAATAAGAGTGTAGCTGGGTCGAACGGGGATAACAGGGGAATAGAATGGTGGTCTATTGTTGTTGAGATTCTCCCTAAACAGTATGAAAATAATTTTATTAAGAACTTTAGATAAGTGTGTTGTATTTTATACGTCATTTAATAGTTATATTTGGTGAATCAAATAGGGTGAGGCGAACCCAACGTTGGAAAGGTGTTTTGCCACTGTTTTACCTCGTGTTATCATAAGACATGGTTGTGCACATCCATTTGCTGAGTATATCTACGAGCACTACCTATATAATCTTGGAGTTTGGTTGAAATATAATTTTCAATTGCAGACAGTGGAGATAGTTATATGTCAAGAGAACACTCACCAGTGGAAAGAACATGATAGTAATCTTCTCGTTTTTCTTTGGGGTCTATTGGGTCAACCAAGGATAATTCTGTGGACATATGATATCTATCATAATCTAGACGCATAGCCTCCCATGTACGAAGGTTTCCTTGAGCACTTCCCAAAGATTTTAATTTCTAAAACAGTTATTAACTATACCTTTATGTAAGGTGTCAATGTAACGTGCTATCCAAGGTTGGGATGAGAGTCACAGTTGGTATATATTTGTATCAAAACTTACAACATATGTGTTGTTGTATTTTGCACGACAATTGTAGTAATAAAATTATAATTGTTTTCTGTACCATGTATTTGGCGACTCAAAATAGGTTGAATGGATTGGGCCTATTTTGGGGGCGTCACATTAATGACATTTATTATAATATTATTTATATTTCAGTGCTATAAATATGTACTGTATATGTGTGGACTGTTAATGGTTGGTCAATTATGATACTGTATTACAAAACCCTAGTATTATTTTAATAAACCCTAATTCGATAGTCAAATAAGACTGTAAGATTTTCAAGTAATTACCTTAGGTTATGAATGTCATGTGATATTGATTTTAACCCTAATTATTATTTAAGAAACCCTAATTGCAAATTGATGACCCTAATTATAAAAAATTAGGAATTTTAAATGTTAAAACAAAAAACCATAATTGTTAATTGTAAACCTTAATTGCTAATTTGGCACGCTTAATGATAATTAGTAAAATCTAAACCTAATTTTCAAGTCTATGTAATGAGGAAACCTAATTAATTAAGAAACCTTAATTTTGTATTTTTAGAAACTAAAATTTTATTTTTTACAAACCCTAATTGGAAAATTTACCATTTTTATGCTAACCCTAAGGGTTAAACCCTAAGGGTCAAACCCTAAGGGTTTGTCAAGGTTACATTTTTGCCATTAAAATTACAATGGAATTAACAAGAATACCCTTCTGCACATTCTTTAATAGCTTGCTTGTAAATCTAGCCAAGATATGTAGTTGTTGGCCAACCATAAGTATAGCCATGTGCTACAAACTCTACAATTCAGCAAAGTCATTAGCTAAATACATTGCATCTACATATTATATATATAGAATTGGAGAGAGAAAATCATTTTCAAGCCCATTTGGTCAGAACACTCAAACAAACTTTTCTCAAGCTCAAACCTCCGAAAATATCAAGGGATTCAGTTCCCAAATCAAGCCCCACCATCAACCATAACACATTTAAAGCCCAGATTCAAGATAGTTCATAGAAAGGTATAAAGCTAACCCTAGAAATCTAATCATGTATGCTATGTTAGAAGTTATGATTTTGTGTTGTAATGTGTTGTTTATAGTGTTATTAAGTAATCTGGGTTGATAGATGTTAGATCCATAACATCTAAAAGCTCAGATCTAGTGTTTTTGCAAATCTGGAAAAAGTTGAAAAAGTGGTCTCACAATGAATGCCAGACCTCATAGATCTTTGGTTGTTATGTGTTTTTGTTGTTTAAATGTTTTTGTTGTAGTATGTCATGAGTTCTTTGGTATGGAACTTGAATCAGGTCCATATCTGTTATAGATTAAAAGTAATAAGTGGTCAAACAGGGTTGACCGGTCACGAAAATAAAATTCTGGGCAACCTAGAAAAATTTCCAGATTTCCAGAATTTCTGACAGCTACTTTCAAAGCCTTTGATCTTGCTTATTTTTGATAGTTAGTACATGATATTGTATTGATGTTGTAATATGACATATGAACTACACATTCATACCTTTATATTACCCAGAACATGAACATGATCGAAGTTAACCCTGGTCAAAGTACGTTGACCGTTTTGCTTTATGAAGGTTTCTGGGAAACCCAGAACCTTCATGAGCAATTTTTCTGGTATGGTTTGACCGGCATGTATCTAGCGATTCTGTTGATGTTATATGTGTTTTATATATTAGATCTTTTCATTTGCCTGTCGTTTACACACTGAAAGTATTAGATCACATAAAGCAAACCCAGAACACAAGATATAAGGATCGAAAGTGAGCATCTAAGACTTTTCTTCAATTCTGGAAAACCCAAAAATTGAAGAACATGTCTGACAACGTTTTTGGGAGATGATAACTCTTTGTTATGTTGTTGTTTTTCCATGAGACTTAATTCTAGTTTTAGTGTTACACTAATACTACAACCTGGACACCATAACAAGCCCTGATAACAACAAGATCTAGGTTTAATGTCTGGTCAAAGTGAGCACCTCGAACTCTGACATGAGTTTACAAGGTGCTCAAGAGCATGACTCAAGAACACCTATATAGCGACAGCTTAAATCGCTATAGGATCCTTTTAATGACATTTATTTATAAAATTAGTTATTTTCATTAAATAATTAGTATCAAATAGTTTTTAATTATGAAAAATACAAAATAAATTCTTAAAAATTATTTTAAAGTCTAAAAATTAGTTTTTAATAATTTTAATATATTTCATAAATATTTAATATTTTTGAAATATTAAAGGTATTTAATTTATTTAATTATTAAATTAAATAAATTATTTAAAAATGATTTTAATACTTGAAAAATCATTTAAAATTATATTATGGTATAAGAAAATATTTGAAGTTATTTTTAATATTTTGTGATGAATTTCATTAATAAATTAATATTAATGATAATTAAGTTATTTAATAAATGTATTAAATAAATTATGAAAAATAGAATTAAGGATTTAAAAATTATATAAAAATAATTTAAAGGTTATAAAAATATTTTAAGTTATAAAATATAACTTTTAACATTTTGTCAAGAAAATATTAATATTTTAATATTAATGATATTAGAGTTATTTAATAACTATATTAAATAAATTAGTTTGAAAATGATTTTAATATTATAAAAATGATTTTAAATGAAAATAAAGTGTTTAAAAATATTTTAAGTTATAAAATATAACTTTTAATATTTAAAGGATAATTTTATTAATAATTTAATATTAATGATATTAAGTTTGTTTAATAATTATATTAAATAAATAATTTAAAAATGATTTTATTTATTTATATATCATTTAAAAGGATATAAATGAATTAAAAATATTTTAAGTTAAACTTAATGAATTTTAATATTTGGATAAATAATACATTAATATTTGAATATTAATGGTAAGTATTTAAAAATAATTTTAAATATTTTAAAAATCATTTAAGGGTAATATAAGTACTTTAAAAAATATTTTTGAGTTATTACAAATAACTTTAATATTTTGACAATGATTTCATTAATAGTTTAATATTAATTAAATATTAATGATAATAGAATAATTTAATATTTAAATCATTTTATAATGATTCCAGTGTTTGAAAAGTCATGATAAATTATAATAATTATTTAAAAATTATTACAAGGTTATGAAAAATAATATGACTGATATTTATATTTATTGAACTATAGAATAGAGTTTTAGACTCTATAATTACCCGATAAAGTCGTCGGTACGCCGACATGTTTCAGAAATTGATCTGGACTTATATAATTTGCTTGTATATATGTTTGTTTGTAATCCAATGATTGTGAAACATGTGTGACAATGTGATTAGGTTATGTGCTGACTGCAATAAGCAGTATTATGTGATACGATATGTTATTCTAATCGAATAAATGATCTTATTAATGATAGATTGATATATAAAAGATAAAACTAAGTTGCGTATTGTAAGCAGCAGACCAGGCAAGTATCCTACCTTTGCAGTTACTTTATGCAATGGATATAAGTAAGAAAGTTTCAGAATTATATTATTATTATTGTGCCAGAATAATAACCCTATTGTTATCAAGTATGTATCCGATCATTATTTATTAGAACAGTATTATTGTATAATATTCTGTTCGTTAATTTCTAAATATGGTTATACAAGTGTCCTCACTTGGATAATCATTGTATTTAATCACATATTGATACATACTTTTTTATTTCTATTATGTATACCTTAATAAAAAGCCGTCTAAGCTATTTAACTTAGCTAGACACAGATTTAGAAATATCGTTGATTATGATAAAACTTTATTATTTCCAATCAAATTGCTTTGGTTTGGATTCCCGACTAAGTATGAACATCCTGAATAGGGGAAAAAATTTATGCGCCCAAGGTGGAAAAGATGAACGATGATATCGTTCTTGCATGTAGTATTGATCAATACAGTGCCCATGGGATGTACACCCTCGCGCCCGTAAGTTATAACGATTTACAGATGAAGTTCTGTTTAATCTTTTCGAAAATAGAAAATAATGTTCATAGTCTGTCGACTACCCTATATATATATATATAGTCAATGCATAGTTTCAAAAATTTGATATAGAATTGTTATGTTATTATTATTGGTTCAGTTTACTTCACAACTGTGGATTTGTTGTAGAAGTGTCATACAAAGAAAATATTTATTTCTTTCAGCTTATATTTATAATTACTATTACTTGATGGGCACTCAAATGCTCATCCTTGCTTAATTTAAATATTTTCAGCTAAGTGTGAACAACCAGAAGATTCGAACAAGAACAAAGGAAAAAGGAAAACAAAACATAATAAGTGTTATGGCATTCTATGTAATAGTATAACTTTATTAAGACAATGATATTTATTATTATCATGTATTATAATGAATGTAGTAAAGGTTGCGTACTTGGGATTAGACTCTGATAAATGTAAGTTAAGTTTGATATTTATATTATTGTTATTATTATTAGTATTATTTCCGCTCATAGAAATGGTATCGTAAAACACCGAGTTCGGGTTTCAAGTATCTGAATTTGGGGGCGTTACAGGGTCTCTTACCTCGTAGAAACATTCATGTCATTCTCTCCTCATTATCAACCAAATGGGATGCGAACCGGGACAACTTGGTAAACTTAGCCTCGTACTACGACACGGTCATATAATTTTGCTCCAACTTGATAAACTCCACCTCCTTCATGTGACGAAAACTTTCGGGAAAGTACTTGTCATTGAACAGCTCTTGGAACTTCTCCCAAGACATTTTGAGTGTGGTAAGCTGAGTACGCTTTACTGATTCCCACTAGTAATCTACTTCTCCTCTAAACATGAAGGTGGCAAAGGGAACCTTTTGCTCCTCGGAGCATCCCAAGGCATCAAATATCTTCGTGATCTACTTTATCCACGTCTCCGCCTTAAGTGGTTCTGGCTTTCCCCAAAACTCCGATGGTCCTAGCTCCTTGAATTGCTTAGCGATGACCATATGTGAGTTGCCAGTGTTTCCACCTGTATCTTGAACAGGAGCCGCTCTAGCCTGATGTTACATGAAATGTATGAAGCCTCTGAACATCTCATCGTTCATCATTTGATCAGTGTTGTTGTTTACCTAAGGTTATTGTCTTCCTGTTGCACATTATCCTGGATATTGATCGTTGGTGACTCAACGGTCTCTTGTGCTTCATTGCTTATCTCAACATTTTCAGATGCCATTTTCAAACACTGCCACAAAATAAGGGTTAATTGACATGCCACATATTATCCCTATACTCTGACTGACCAATTAAATACCAAATAAACTTAGGTAGGTCATACTAGCAAAGGAATTCTCCATTTCTCCCCTCGTAGTTCTTGTCTCTCATCTCAGCCAGGGATCATATCCCTAAGCTTTGATACCAACTGTGACGCCCCCAAAATAGGTATGCATCACCCATCTTGGGTCGCCAAATACATGGTACAGAATACAAATACAAACTTAATTATACAACATGAGATGAGAGTTTTTACACGAATATTGTCTTCTATACAATATCCAAACTTAAATGGAGTCCTCATTACATTTATTGGCACACTATTTTATAGAATAGTGAGGACTACTATAACACCATCTCGGGCCATCACTCCATTCTCCGACTAGTTTTGGCTACATTCTCATTTCCTGAAGAAAACAATGGAAGTAAAAGGGTGAGCTCAACTAGCCCAGTAAGAAATATTATGACTAAGATAATACAGAATAAGTTATCATTAGCCTTTAACAATGTTAAACTGATAGAATATAATAAACAACAAGTTTAACTGCAGCAGAACAAGCAATTCATTAGAAGAGTCAAGTAGAGAAGGATATTCATTAGTATCACGTCCACAAATTATTCCTGCACTACGGGCCAAGAATATTCATGTAATCATCAATGGTCATGATCATACCGAATTATCCTTGGTCATAATCATACCAATCAACAGTCCATCTATGCACATAAGCCAAAGATGACTTTCATCACAATATAAGTATGAGGATGATGACAATGATATAAGAATTCAATTAAAAGAAAGCAAATGATAAATTTTTAAAGATTTATAATTTAATTTATCCAAAATTCAATAATGTCCAAATTTTCAACATGATACTGCTTTGTGGAGTAAAATTCAAGAATAATATCCATGTATCAAAAATAATTGGGAAGGAAAAAAAAAATTTTTTTTTGGTGAATAAGACCACAATGAATAGTACTTGGGGAATAGTACCCAACATGAAAAGTGCCCCCATAATTGAGAGTGAACAATATTTGATTGAATAGTAATCGGGTGAATAGTAACCCATGAATAATAACTCGTGAATAGTGCCCCGGCATAAAAAGTGCCCCGAATACTCGAGTGAACAATATTTGAGTGAATAGTAATCAGGTGAATTGTAACTCGTAAATAGTACTCTGACATGAAAAGTGCCCCAAATACCCGAGTGAATAGTAACTGGGTGAATAGTAACCCATGAATAGTACCTTATGAATAGTACTTCGGGTGAAAATATTGATATTTAATAAGAAAGTTCATAAAAATATTCAATAAAATGATACTGGATGAAGCGCAAAACTCAAGGATATTTCACTAATTTCAAGGATTATAGAGGCAATACTTACTATAGTAAGTTTAGATTTAAGAATATGAAAAGAACTAACATACGAAAACTGCAAATAGATTTTCACCATAATACGATGCGTAATCCGCGTGAACAAAGTTATTCCGACATACTAAAGGATGAATACAAAAAATAGTATTCCTTATAAATATGAAAGAAATAATACCCCTTACCTTAGTAAAAAGCTGGATACTGCAAAAGTGAAGTAGCAGAATACTCTTCTTCTTGCTCTCTATAGTTTCTCTCTCTATAGTGTCTCTTGTGAATCTCAGTGAATTGGTGAGAATAAAAGAAGAATTAAGCTTCTATTTATAGGAGAATGAACTAAATAGTAACTAATTCATGAACGGTCCAGATTGATTCACTATTAAAACCACAACCGACGGTCCATATTGATTACTATTAAAACCACAACCGACGGTCCAGATTGATTTACTTTTAAAACCACCACCGACGGTCCAAATTGATTTAATTTTAAAACCACCACCGACGGTCCAGATTGATTTACTATTAAAACCACCATCAATGGTCCAGACTGATTTACTATTAAAATCACCATCAATGGTCCAGATTGATTTACTATTAAAATCACCACCAATGATCCAGATTGATTTAACTTATTAAACTTTAGTACCCCTAAAGTTTTCCAAGTTTGCATTATTCCCCTCTAACTTTTGTAATTCACTTATCTTCAATAAACACATTCTTAATACTTCAACAATTATTCATCATTAATATTATAACTCACAATATTTAACAACCAAATCGTTCCCAAGAAAGAGGGGGCTTTCCAATAAGGATTTCTCCCTATTAGCGCGCAATTAGGTGACCAAACCTCTCCTCGATAGAACTTTCTAGAGATTGTCAATATTGAAAATAATAATATGAATAACTTTGTTGTCTTAATTATTGATTTAAAAATATAAAATATTATGGAGATGATAATGTGACAATAATTGAATCAAATAACCTGAGATACTATGCAACAATTCTTCATGAGTAATAATTGAGTATGGTAGTGACTTCTCACGTAAGCATCAATAATCAATACCGTGTGCTACTATACAACCACGCGTATTATTTTACTTTTACCACCGAGTAGTTCAACAGTTTAATGGTAAAACCTCCGCCGTTATTTTTATAAAAATATATTTCTGTCGTTTTTTAACTACGACAATATTTTCGTTGTGAGGTCCACCAATGATTGTGCCGTCATACGAATATTCCCTGTTAAAACGAATATTCCCCGACCAATCAAATATTCACTAACACAAGAAATATTTTATATCAACTTGCTTACTTTGCAAAATTTTCCAAATATTACCCATAACTATAATATTATATCATATCCACACCATAATATTCAAAAATATATTTTGAGAAAAATTATTCTTTATTCAAGAAAGTTGGGGTCTTACACAACCCAATTTTACTTGTATTCTCATTATTTTTAATCATGCTAGTTGAATTGTAGTTTATAATATTAGTTAGTATAAAATAATTTTATTTTGATTCATTAAGTAATTAGTTAAGTTATGATTTTTAGATAATCTGACCTTACATACTTAATTTGCACAATATTGACTTATATTCATGTTTTAATGGTGTTTCAGGTACTTAAGAAGCACGTGGATATGAGTTGGACACAAAGAAATGGACAATTCAAGTGCAATTACAGAACAACCCCCCACTGGGGCGGGCTTTTTATAAAGGAAACCCCCGCCGGGGCGAGGGTCTTGACGCAGAAGACAGTAAGCCCCTTCGCTGGGGCTAGTATTTTATGAAGACACCCCCCACCGGGGTGAGGGTCTTGAAGCAAAAGCAGTATACTAGCCCGCTGGGGTGGGGCCTCAATAGTACATAAACCATTACTAGCCCGTTCGGCAGTTCCACTACCCCATTACTTCTTCTTGCCAACCGAATCATATACTCTCACTACCCCACTCTCTACCCACGAACTAACACTTAATCTCCACTTCCCCACTCCATTAAACCATTGCATATATACACTATATCTCTCCCTATAAATTAAACCCTTAACTACACTACATCTCCACTCTATTCCATTCAATTTTAGTTCTCACAAGAGGTTAGGGTTCATATAGTGCGAATTTTGAAAGCCAAAAGAGAAGGGAGATTCAACAATTTGTTCATACACTAAGGGTAAGTGGTTTTTCGTACAATTCCTAATCTCATATCACCATACTTGAAGTCCAATTGATATATTTGGGGGAATTGTAAGTTAAGCACGCCAAATGTTCAACGAATTGTTTGAGTGAATTTTGGGGGTAGTGTGGCTTAAGATCATCCATCTAAATCCAATGGCACCTAAACCGATAATAAAAAGACAACGTGGCGAGAGTTTAAGGTCCACACCACGAACCCGGACCTTTGACAGGCAAAAATTCATAAGTGTCGCCGCCGCCGACCGCTATGATTATCTTGTGATAAAGGCACTCACACTAGAGCGCGGCTTGGCACCTAACCCTGTCGACGGAAAAATGATGTAGCAAATCTATGAAAAAGGATGGAATAGGTTCACTGAAGAGCCCGAGCCAGCAATTGTGAATGTGGTAAAAGAATTCTACGCCAACGCAGAGGATAAGGCCCCATTTATAGCATTTGTGCGGGGTAAGCAGGTTCCTTTAGTGCCACGCCATCAACGCATACTACCAATTAAGAGTTCCTAGAGAGTGCCAGTATGCTTACTTGTGTGACCATGATCTCGACTATGAGGCTATTTTGATAGAAATTACAAAGTCAGGTACCACATGGGTCAAAGGCTGAAAATGAGGCACTATCTTCCACAATAAGGATCTCAGCCGATATGGAAAGATATGGTACATGTTCATGTGCGCCAAGCTATTTCCATGCACACACTTGACAGAGGTGAGCAAGGAGAAGTTACTCCTCTTATATGCCATCGTCCATGATTTTCTCATCGACGTGGGTGCTATCATCAGTTTTTCAATCCAAAGATGCCTGCGAGGACCATTCTCTTGCGGCTTGCCACACCCATCTCTCATTTGTGGGTTGTGCAGGCAGGCGGGAGTTAGATGGTCTAATGATGAGACCACCCAGATGCCACTTTAGAATTTAGACACGAGGATAATTGCACGATATTCGGTGTGGCTAAGGGGCGAGTTAGATTCATATTTCCACCAGCCTCGAAGGATGAGGCTAATGCTGAGGACACCACGGATGATGATGAGTTCCAGGTGGATGAGACGATGGGAGAGCAAGGAACTGAGGAGATGCAACAAACTGATGATACGTTTAGCCTTCAGTTGCAGATCCTCCAGAGACAAGTGGATGAGTACAACAAAGATACCAGAAGACAAATGCGGAGACTCGCAGCCAAGCAGGATCATATGTTTAACGCTATGAATATGTCCTTTGCCTCATTAAACGCGATGCTCCAGAGTTTCAACCCTAACGCTCTGTCCCCATACCAGCAGCCTGCCCCGATGCCAAGGTTCCCACCCTCTAATTCAGATAAAGAGCAACAACCACCACCACCTCAGGCTTAGGCGATTACAGGGAAGTCCTCGTTTACTTACTGTTTATCTTTACAATGAGGACATTGTAATTTTCTAGTTTGGGGGAGTTAGTTTTATTTTTATGTTAACATGTTTAATTTTATTAGTTAGATCTCCATATGTTAGTTTCATGTTTATTTTTAGGATTATTAGATGTTTTCATTCATGTAGTAATTTAGTTGCATAGTAGTATAGGATTGTAAATTGTTTTTATTAGTTTTTAATCATGTTATATTTACCACATATAAAAAAATTATGTTATATTGCATATGTCCAGCGGTTTAATATAGTTCAGTTTATTTTGGCCAATGATGAGATTGGGATTAAGTAGACAAGTACAGTACCAACTATTAGAACATTGATGTAATTTTCTGTTATAAATTGGATCTTTTGCCTATTTGAAACTGGTATAATAAGGTTAGCACGTTAATAACACCTATGTGGATTGATTTAGTTCAAATTGATACATAAGGGACCTCTAAAGGATAATGCTAGTTTAAATGAAAGAATGACAAAGATAGGCAGTGAAGGCAAAAAATTAGGCAAGGACCTAAGTTTCGGGGTAAAAGTGGGGTATATAAGCTTTATATTTAAAAATAAATAAATAATAATAATAAACACTGTGGTATGCTTGTCTAGTTTTGTGGCCTTTGTTACTTGAGTAAGTAAGCCAGATGGGATTGTCTTTACACCTAGTGCCCTAAGGTTTTAATGGTTTGGGAGTCGTTTGTTGAAAGCTCGTTAAGGTAGCACTGAAAAATCCTAAGGGAATAAGACATTGCATAGCCATGTGTATATAAAAAAGAAGTGAATAAAATGGGAAATAAGAGCAAAAAGCCCCCGTAATTAAAAAATAAAGCATAAGTACCCTACTTGGACCCTTAATATTTGTAATTTTTTTATTTTAGTTGGATCTCGTTTATTTTTGAAATTCTTGAGTTTACATTGTATAATGCCTTCTAATTGATATGTTATGTATTAAATTTGAATTTGTATCAGTTTGAGCACACACACACACTATACCAGTAATAACAATTTAAGATTTGATGAATGATAGGAATTATTGATTGGTTTTGATATAAAGTATTGTTGTGTTTGTTTGATTTCTCTGAGGCCAGTTGAACGGACTTGATTCTATAATTACTTCTAGATTCGTAGGCATATAGGTTAGTTGTATTACATTCTATTGCATTGCATTGTATAATATGTTTGTTTTGTTTTGTGCTCGAGGACTAGCACGGGTTTAAGTTTGGGGGAGTTTGATGAGTGGGTTTTATACCTACGAATCGACCTCTAATTCGAGCTTAAACTGTGTTAATTTTTAATTTTTATGTTTCGTTTTACTTGTTTAGTGTTGTTTTGTGTTTAGGTGTGGTGGCGTGGCATTTGGATTTAAAAGGTGGATTTATGGCAAAACTTGGCAGGATCAGGAGCTAAACTTAGATAATAGCATAAGGGACCCCCGTTGGGGCGTACCTTGTACATGTAAAACCCCCGCCGGGGCGGGGGGTGCTTAGAAAATAATAGAAGGCTAGCCCGCTGGGGAGGACTATTAGAGAGTAAAACCCCCATTGGGGCGGGGGTACGGGAAAAAATCTAGAGTCCTGGTGCAGTTGGAATGCTGCAGTGACGTGAAGGCTAGTGGTTGGCTTCGCATGGAACTCAATTGGGCATTGAATTAAGGTCTGAATACAGGTCTTAGGCTGATTAACAACAACAACAACAACAACAACAACAACAACAACAAGGGAGAAGCATCATATAATCAATTACCATTCTTCGGAGCCATAATTTGAGCAAGAGCATTGGAGGAAGGTTTTAAATTTGATTTCACGATAATTGCATATTGAGGATAGAGAGAAGGATGGTTCTGGATTCATTTCTTTTCTTTAGTTAAATATTTGTAATTGGGATGAAGTTTACTTTAATTAATTCAGTTTTTATTTCATCTATGATGAACTAATTTACTTTTTAGGCTTATAACAGATCTTTGGGTTGAACGATGATTATGTAGCTTTGATTTTTAGTTTAATGATCTATCTTTCAATTTATCTATATTGATTTGTGCTTGAATCTATGAATTGCTTGATCACCAATTCTATGTGGACTTGTATGAATTCTAGAGAGGAAATATGAGTCTAGACTTAGTCAGTATAACATGTGTTCTTGAATTCTGTGTTTGAATGGAATCTTGATTAATGTTAGGATGGAGATATGCCTAGCGTCGCATATAATCGGATAGAGAACTTGAAATTAAACCTTCTTTGATTGCAATTCACATAGAGATATAGTGAATTAGTTAACTGCGGTGTTTGGCTTAATTCTATCTAATTTGTGGATTTGAGTTAATATGGTATTAGTGCATCGAGAGATAACTAGTTCTACTTGAGTGTTCTTGATTAATAAACTAGGATAGTGAATTAAACTAGAAAAAAAAGGTAATAATCGGAGTGATACTTAGAGTAAAGTTCTAAGCCTAATTCTCCAATATTTGTTTGAAATTACAGTTTTTAAGTCTGTTGGTTGTTTGGTATTCTTAGTAATTTTAATATTTTTAGTTTTTATAGTTATAATTCTTAAATTGAATAGTTTAATAGAATTTGGATTAATAGAAAGCTGGTAATTGTAGGGTTAATTTCATATTTAGTCTTTGTGGGAATGATACTTAATTTATCATTATATTACTTGTTGACCACATATACTTGTGTGATTGTGAGTAATTAGATTTTACTCAACAGGTTATAAACCTTAGGTAAGCGTACCCTAGGCTATAACCATAACCAAGATAGATGGGAAAGAAAAGGAATGCTAAGTATTTGATGTTTGAATGATCTTGAATGATATTACAATTCACAAAAGAATGCGATAAGATGATACGTAAAGATTCAAAGAATAATCTTGAAAAGCCAAAAAATCAAGGAACATATGACCTAATTTATAAGGAAAGATCACTACGTGATCTCATTAAGTCGAAGAAGGGAAAATGATCAATTGAAGAATTGAAAGTATATTTGAATGCTAAACAAAAGTATTATGAATTAAACTCGGAAAGTTACAAAGATGATGAAATACGAATTAAAGAAATATTGTATTAAAGCAAAGAGCAAGATAAGAATGGGTGCAATTTCAATTGAGGACTCGTGTGATAACTAAGTTGTGCAAACTTTTGTATGGGCAGGGGTTTTATGCTTGGTTTAACGACCACTTAGTCTATTACATTGATAATCATTGAAATGTCGGTGTCGCGCTATCGGTATATATATGGTGAGAATGTGATTCTTTTCTCGTATTTATATCTGATAGTAGAAAGTATAGGACTAGGTGCAAGTTCTTAAAACTCATACTTATGACAAGTTTGATAATATGGAATGTTCTGAACCCCTAAGCGTATGGACAGTCCCTGATTGGTTGTTGGACTACATTGTGACACCCCCAAAATAGATCTACATCCCCCATTCTGAGTTGTCAATACACGGTACAGAAACAACTACAACTTTATTATTACAATAGTAAAACTGTGAGTTTAAATACAGATATTGCCATCTAGACAATATCCACATACAAATAAATCCTCATCATAATTATTGGTACATTATTTTACAACAATGGTGAGGACTACTAAACAACTCTCCCTAGAACTTTCATTCCATACCCAGGCTGCAGTACTCGCTATATTCTCGCCTCCTGAGAAGAAAAATGGAACAAAAGGAAAAGGGTGAGCTCGACTAGCCCAGTAAAGAATATTATGACTAAGATAATATACAACAAAATTATCGTTAGTCTTCAACAGGGAAAAATATAATAGAATACAATAGACAACAAGTTTTAAATCAATAATCGCAGTGAAATAATAATTCATTAGAAGAGTTAAGTAGAGAATGCAAACTACTATCTTCTATGTATGAATTTTAAAGTTCATCGCCTATTTTATCCCCTGTAACATCAATCAATATATATCCGAGATCAAATATTCATCCTTGCACTACGTGCCAAGGACATTCACCAGATTAGTCATGTTCATCTAAACACTGCTCATCTTTGCACTACGGGCCAAAGATATTCATCGAAAATCATTCATCTTTTGCACTACGGTGCCAAAGATATTCATCGAAATCATTCATCTTTTGCACTACGGGCCAAAGATATTCATCATAAATCATTCATCTTTTTGCACTACGTGCCAAAGATATTCAATAATATCATCATTTAAGACCGAGGATGATGAAAATATTTTTTAAAGAAACGAATCCAAAGAAACAAAATGACAAGGATTAAGGATTAAGGATTCGTACTTTGTTTTATCCACGTCCAAAAATACCTCAAAAATAATCATAGTGGTGTAAAATTCAAGAATGATCAAAACATGGATACAATCAAAGCTAGTATCCACAATAGATATTTTGGACGAAAAGAAAAATTTTCATTTTTAGATGAATAGTCTTAAGTATTTCGTGAATAGTGCAGTATCGTGAATAGTCTTAGTATCGTGAATAGTAACTCCGACACCAAACGTTCCAAATTTGATAAAAAACTTCAGATCAATATTTCAACATAATGATATTGAAGAAATAATATCATTACTGAAAAAAATAATATCCCTTACCTCGAAAAGATCGATCATTTAATGGAATCTTCGGATATAGACTATATCTTGAACTTTCACCGTATAGCAATACTCAAAGTATACTCAAAATACTCACAAGAATACGCTTCGATAATATAGAGAGAAAAACTTCAGCTTTACGGTTTGATTTTCAATTCTAACCTAAGCACCTATTTATAGGAAATTGCTTAGAACACCAAAGCGAAAAATTTAATAAAATATTAATATTTATAAAAATATTATACGTATTCTTTGAAATCTGAATCTCAACAATTCACACATGCCAACCTTCTAGAAGAAAATAAAAAAACGTTTTCTAATTTAAAATAATTTAAACTTCCAAAAATTAATTATTTGAGACTTCGAACTTCAATAATTCACAATAAATAGCCCTTTTATCAGAAAATTCGAATCTCATGAGTTTTTATAGGAAATCAATTTTCTACAACTTTGCGAAGAAAGTTTTTCTAAATTCCCAATGAAATTGACCGAAATCCATAAACGGATGATTTTAGAGGCTATAATCAAATTTCAAATCGATAAATGGGGTCCACCGACATGTTTAACATGTTTTAAACATTTATTGCAACAAAAATACTCTTCCTCCTCGTATACTCATATATCCCACATTCGTTGTAAAAATATCACCATTATTATATTATTAAAATATAATAATATATATTTAAATGAATTATTTTATCGAAAAGATAAAATTTCAATTTTTAACAATTGTCACATTAAAAATTTTCTCCATCTATATCCACATAAAATCAATATTTTCCTCATCATATGAATCAATAATTAATTATTCACAAATAATATTACAGAATCACAATATTGACAACCGAGCGGTTCCCGGGAAGAGGGGCTTTCCAATAAGAATTTCTCCTCTTCTTGGCGCCGCAATTAGGTGACCAAACCTCTCCTTAGATGAACTTTCTAGACATTGCCAATAATGTTATCTAATAATATTATTCGGATAATATGAATTATTGTTTCGATAATGAAAAATCTTGTGTAATGACAATTATTAAAACAACAAACAATATAAAATATCAACGCAAAGAATTATTGAATCAATAAAATAAAACACAGCGAATAAAGAATTACTGTAACCATTATTGAGTAGTGCCTTCTTACGTAAGAGTCAATAATTGGTGCAATACCGTGTCTACTGCTTCAACGCCAGACATCGTGTGTTTTAACCACACGGGTATTCCAACGATTAAATTGGTAACAACTACGCCAAGTTATTTTTAAACAACTTATATTTGTCATTTTCTTCCTCCAATCGCTTTTTCGTTATGGGGCCCACACATGGTTTAGGCTATTGTCGTACGAATATTCACCGAAGCGATCTGAATATTCCACGACCAAACGAATATTCCCCGACAACAATGAATATTTTATAACCACTTGCATATTTTGAAATATTTGCGTATTTTACCCGTAACTATCCACATTAATCACATCAACCCTTACTATTTCAAAATAATAATTAGAGGAAATTAAATTTCATTTATTAATTATTTGGGATCTTACATACATATTGCTAGGACAAGTTCTTAAACTCATATTTTTATGGCAAGTTCCTGAAAACATAAAGAGTGGAAAGTTTGATGAACTATACTACGGTATCGAAATATTATAGATTTAGATCTGATTAGCTTCAGTATTAGTAATAGTATTGCATGATGAAGCTATTGTGACGAAGGAGACTTTTGTAATTAATATTTTTAAATTAAATAACTATTTTGCTGATTTATTTATTGAGTTAAATACATACTTAATGGAATTATGATAGATTAATTAAATTAAGTGTGTCACATTAATTAAATTAATGAGGAATAATGTTGTAGTTCAAAATGTGAATTTAATTGGAATAATTAAATTAAAGGAATTGTTAAATAATTTTAAGGTTGTTCTAATTAATTAAATAATTAATTAGAGATTTATTTGTTATAAATTAGAATATAAATTATGTGTTATATTTAATAAATGAGAATTTTAATTATGTGATGATGTGATTTAATGGGTAATATTGGCTTTAATTTAATTGAATTTAAATATTAAAATTTGATTAGTTAAAGTGTGACAAATAAACTATATAATAAATAAACCAATGAAAATAAATTAGAAAGACACCTTATAAGTTAGCCAAACATGGACTTGAGGACACGGGAGCAGTTAATGTCATACTGCGCTTAACTGCTACCTATGTATGCACCAGTTATAATATGCGTATTATATCATGTATCAGCCTTATTTTTTTCACGTATTTCCTAAAACCGAAGTCAGAGAAATCATAGAGAGAAAAGAGAAACTTGAGAGAAATTGAGTTTGAGGAAGAAGGTTTGGAGAATCATAAGAGGGCTTCCCTCCATTTAAAAAAGAATCAAAGGGTGAGTAATTGCTGAAAAGTTGTTTATAAATTGTTAATATGAATGAATACATTAATATATTATGTTTATAAACAATTTTTTGGTGAATTAATCGATGAAATTTGATTAAAAGGGGAGTTTTGAGTTTATAGTGACATATATATGATTTTGAAGTCAAAATCTGAGTTTTGGTTGATGATTTGTTAGAATAATGGATGTTTATGTTGTTAGATAAATATAATCTGTTATATGTGGGTTAAAAACGATTTTTGGTATGAATTGATTCATGAAATCATGTTTTGCAAAAGAAGTTTGATTTTTCTTATAAAAAGTACAAAAAAGCTAATTTTAGAACCAAAATTAGTGTTCAATCCATGTTTTAATCTGTAAATTGACGATTGATTGTGTTAATATGTTTAAATACGAAAACAATGCATGTTATATGAACTTATTTGATCAAGAAATGAATATGTGGTGAGATGATTCGCTAAGGATGTCTAAAATGAAGTTTTTAGCAAGAACATGAATTTAAAGGGCTTAAATATGATGAATATTGTTATTTTATTGTTTAAAAATCGATGTTTACATGCTTGGTAACAATTATGTGAAGTCTATGTCTTTTGGGTTTGTTAAATCTACTGATTATATGTGAAATTCACGAATTTTGGTGTGATGAACAGTGATGTCGCGAATTGCAGAAACTGAATCTGGGTAACCCCGCCCCGGTGGGCGTTACCAAGCTAAATTTCCCCACCACGGCGGGTATTCTTTCAATATAAAACCTCGCCCCGGCGGGGGTATCTGTGACGCCCCCAAAAATAGGTATTCATTACCCATCTTGAGTCGCCAAATACATGGTACAAAATTCAAATACAACTGTCGTGTAAAATACGACAAAACATAATCTAAGAGTTTTAATACATATATTGTCATCTAGACAGTATACAAACTCAAAGGAGTCATCATTACATTTATTGTCACACAATTTAATCAGAATAGTGAGGTCTACTAATGCTATCATCTGGACCGTCACTCCTTTCCCCGACTCGTCCCAGCTATATTCTCATTTCTGAATGAATAGTGAAAGAAAGAAAGGTGAGCTCAACTAGCCCAATAAAAATATTATGACTAAGATAATGCGAAATAAATTATCAATAGTCTTCAACAATGTTAAACCGATAAAATACAATAGACATCAAGTTTAACTGCAGCGGAATAAGCAATCCATTAGAAGAGTCAAGTAGAAAATAAAACCTACTATTTTTTATGATTTAAAAAAATATTTTCATCAACTTTTATCGCTATGACTCAGCTTAATAAATAAACCACATCTTCTAATTATCCCTGTACTACGGGCCAAGGATATTCATTAAATCATCAATGGTAATGACTATACCGAAAAATCTCTAGTCATAATCATACCAAGTCCATCTCTGCACGTAAGCCAAAGATATACAACTATAAAACCAACAACCAACAGTCCATCTTTGCACGTAAGCCAAAGATATACAATTCAATAATCCATAGTCCATCTTTGCACGTAAGCCAAGATAACTTTTATTACCATATAAGCATGAGGATGATGACAATGATATAAACATTAATCAACTACAAACAAGGATAAATATTAAAGACTTTAAATTTATCCAAATATTATCAACCACTCATAATCTAATATTATTAATATCATAACAATATTTTAATCACTTCTTAAACTTATAAACAATTTATTTCAATTGTTTACACTTTACCAAATAATGCATTTAGTTATTCAAAAATGCTATACTCATAAGATTTCATCACCAATGATCAAATCCCTTATCAAAAATCTTCATATACCTTATATAGGATTTCCAAGCCACAAAATCTTATTTTCCAACTTTGTTACTTCACATAACATATTTAACTCATACGTTCGTAACTAAACTATTTTTATTAAAAATACCAAATCAGTTCCAAAAATATTTCTTTTTTGAGATTTAGCAGAATATAGTCACATAATGAACATATATTTTTCTCAGAATTTTTAAAATTCATTTACTATTTTTCAAAAATCAATTTCTAATTAATTCCTTAAGAAATTAGCTACCTCAAGGTTAACTCCAGAAATTCTCAAATCTTGGCAGGATCTTACACATGTTAACGTGAGCCTCCAGTTTAAATTTTATGGTCATCGGAGTTATAGAACTCCGGTTATAGCATTTTTCGTCAGAAAAACCTAAATATTGAAATGCTCATAACTTGCTCATTTTAAGTCAGAATGAGTTCATTTTTGGACAGGAGGTACATTATACCATATACTTTCATGTCCCAAAAGGCCAGAATTTTTCTCACAAATTAAGTAGCCGAAACAGCCCTTCTAAAAATCTGGACAGTAGCATTTCGGTAATTTCCAACTTTTGACTCCTTTGCTAAAATCAGTCCACACGAAAATCTACAACACATTTTCCAGTTATTCCACTTGGAGATGCTACAAAGCTCATATATCTAACTCTAGAACTTGACCACACTCAAAAATTCAAAATATAATAGGAGATATGATCAATTGAATTTCATGTTCCATTTTCACCAAAATATGATTTTCAACCCTTTGTGATTTCTAAGAAACTTTCATGTTTTCACATAATAACCAACATAACTCATCTTAACACTTACTAATACTTCATATACCCATGATTTTCATCACCCAATGCTTTTATTATGACTCTCATCATAATCAACGTAACTTATCATTTCCACAATTTAATAAGGAATGAATATAAAGGATCATTCATCATGCATGTGGTAATCCACATAGACAGGTTATTCCAACAGAATAATAAAAATGGAATAACGTAAGGATTCACCATGCATGCGATAGAGACCGCATGCATAAAAGTTATTCCCAATGTAATAATAAATAATGGAACTAGGTCCCAAAGAACGCGCTTATGCATGATATTAAACGAGAATAATAAATGCGAAATAATAAATAATGGAACTAGGTCCCACGTGAACGCATGACATGATATTTCCGGCTGAATAATAAATGCGAATAATAAATAATGGAATAACAACGAGAATTTCACCATGTATGCGATTGCTTAGCATAAACAAAGTTATTCCAATGAGAATAATAAAGAACGGAACCGAATGTCGCAAAATTACATGACCACAAGATATTCCAATGTAATAATAAAGAATGGAATAATAGAAGAATTTAACCATGTATGCGGTGCTTGACATAGACAAAGTTATTCCAACATAATAATAAGGAATGGAATAATAGAAGAATTTCACCATGTATGCGAGATTGCCATGATAAATGTTTATTCCAACATAATAATAAGGAATGGAATAATAGAAAAATTTCACCATGTATGCGAAAGATTTGGCATAGACAAAGTTATTCCAACATAATAATAAGGAATGGAATAATAGAAGAATTTCACCATGTATGCAGTACTTCTCATAGACAGGTTATTCCAACATAATAATAAGGAATGGAATAATAGAAGAATTTCACAACGTATGCAGTACTTCGCATAAACAGGTTATTCCAACATAATAATAAGGAATGGAATAACAACCCTTACGAGTATTGAAAGAAAGTAATTCTCTTCATGAATACGAAAGAATAATACCCCTTATCTTAGAAGAAACTGGATATTGGAATAGAAAGGTAGCAGATTTCTCTTCTTTTTTCTCTCTATAGATTTTCTCTCTATAGTTTCTCTCTATAATTTATCTCTCTAGAGTTTAAGTGAATTCGTAAGAAATAATGAAGGAATGAGCTTCTATTTATAGGAGAATGGACTGAATAGTAACTAATTCATGAACAGTCCAGATTGATTTACTTTTAAATGGACGGTCCATATTAAAACTTAAAGCAACGGTCCATACTGATTCACTATTAAAACTTTAAACCAACGGTCCATACTGATTCACTATTAAAACTTTAAACCAACGATCCATATTGATTTACTATTATAATTTCAACCAACAAATCAAAAAAATTAGCACATCTCCTCATGGAATAATATTGTACCCAAAAATGATTTGGACCAAAAAGAAATATATATTTTATTCAAAGAATAGTATCCCGTGAATAGTAACTCGTGAATAGTAACTCATGAATAGTATCTCATGAATAGTAACTCGTGAATAGTAACTCATGTATAGTAACTCGTGAATAGTAACTCGTAAATAGTACTCCGACACGAAAATTGCCCTGAATACCCGATTGAACAATATAACCTCTAAACATAAATTATTATCGAAATAAATGTCGACTTCCACTAACACCAATAATCCCAACATAATGGAACTATCAAATTCATCTTTAATCAACATGAACTTATTCATCATTAATATTATAACTCATAATATTTAACAACCAGGTTGTTCCCAGAAAAGAGGGGGTTTTCCAATAAGGATTTCTCCCTATTGGCGCGCAATTAGGTGACCAAACCTCTCCTTGACAGAACTTCTAGATATTGTAAATATTGCAATTTAATAATATGAACAACTTTGTCGTCTCAATTATTGATTTAATAGTATATCATATAACGCAGATGATATTGTGACAATAATCGAATCAATAATATGAGAGATATGATGCAGCAATTACTGTAGCAATAATTGAATATAACCGGAGTGACTTATCACGTAAGCATCAATAACCAATACTCGTGTCTACTATGCAACCACATGCGTATTCTCGTACTTTTACTACCGAGTAGTTCAACAGTTTTAACGGTAAAAATTCACCCGTTATTTTCATAAAAATATTTTTTGTCGTTTTCTCAATCCGGCAATAATTCCGTTGTAAGGTCCACCAATTATTGTGCCATCGTATTTAATATTCCCCGTTAAAACGAATATTCCCCAACCAATCGAATATTATATAACAACTTGCGTGCTTTGTAAAATTTATAAATATTACCCACAACTATAACGTTATCTCAAACCCACACCAAAATTTTGAAAAAATATTTCGAGAAAATTAAATCTTTATTCAGAAATCTGGGTCTCACAATCTCCCTCCTTATGAAATTTAGCCTCAAAAATTTACGTCGTATTCGGTATGATCGAAGAGGTGAGGATACCTTGAATACCTTTATCGTCAAAAACATTAAATTCATCTTTGCAATATGGCCAAAGATATTCATTAACAATTCATCTTTGCACTACAGGCCAACTGTATAACTAATAATCAACAGTTCATCTTTGCACTACAGTCAAAGATATACAATCAGAACCCAATAATCTTTGAAACTCACTTAATAGATATCACGACCACGAATTATCCATGCACTACGGGCCAAGGATATTCGTGTTTTCAATTACGGTCATGATTATACCGAATAATCCATGGTCATAATCATACCAAGTCCATCTATGCACTACGGGCCAAAGATGACTTTTACCACATCATTTGTAACATTAAGGTCGTGATTATACCAAATAATCCCTGGTCATAATCATACCAAGTCCATCTATGCACTACAGGCCACAGATGACTTTCAAAAAAATATAAATATGATGAGTAGTTAATCAATCGATTCCTAAAATCACATCAAAGGCAAGTATTTTCAAAGAGATAAGATCGACAGGTAACGTAAAAGTGTCGATTTGAAACAAGATTTATAAACAGTAGAGGTAACTTTTATTACCATATAAGCATGAGGATGATGATAATGATATAAACATTAATCAACTGCAAATGAGGATAAATATTAAAGACTTTAAATGTGAGACAACAGATTTTATGAATAAAGATTAAAATTTCTCGAAATATTTTTTTATATTATGGTGTGAATTTGAGATAATGTTATAGTTGTGGGTAGTATTTATAAATTTTGCAAAGTATGCAAGTCGTTATATTATATTCGATTGGTTAGGGAATATTCTTTGTATCGGAGAATATCCGTACGACGGTACAATCATTGGTGAACCCCACAATGGAATTATTGTCGGATTGAAAAAACGACAAAAGTATTTTATTGAAAATAACGGCGGAAGTTTTACCGTTAAAACAGTTGAACTACTAGGTAGTAAAAGTACAGTAATACATGTGGTTGCATAGTAGCACACAGTATTGGTTATTGATGCTTACGTGATAAGTCACTCAGTTATATTCAATTATTGCTATAGTAATTGCTGCATCATATCTCTCATATTATTGATTCGATTATTGTCAAAGTATCATCTGCGTTATATGATATACTATTAAATCAATAATTGAGACGACAAAGTTGTTCATATTATTAAATTGCAATATTTACAATGTTTAGAAGTTCTGTCAAGGAGATATTTGGTCACCTAATTGCGCGCCAATAGGGAGAAATCCTTATTGGAAAGCCCCCTTTTTCTTGGGAACAACCTGGTTATTAAATATTGTGAGTTATGATATTAATGATAAATAAGTTCGTGTTGATTAAAGATGAATTTGATAATTCCATTGTGTTGGGATTATTGGTGTTAGTTAAAATCGACATCTATTCCGATGATAATTGATGTCTGGGGGTTATATTGATAAAGCGGGTAATTTATCGGATAAATGAGCAATTAATTGCTACTAATTCACATGCTTATATAACTATTTGTTCACATGTGTGTACTATTGAGTCACATTCACTTACTATTGGGGGAGTTGGTGAAAGATTGATAATACTTGCATGACTAAGTTAAAGATGGAGGTATAAATGGAGGTACTATACTGTAATTCATATTTTCACATGATTATAACTATTGAATCACATGATTGAACTATTGAATCACATTATTTACTATTAGGGGAGGTGGTGCAAGTTTGATAATACTTGCATGACTAAATTAAAAATGAAAGAAAAGTTAAAGGTATTGTACTGTAATTTTTCGAGCCCCAAAATGTGCAATTATCGAAACTATATTTTCCTATAAATAGAAGCTCATTCTTCCTTCATTTCTCATGAATTCACTAAAGCTTTAAAGCCATTATTATAGAGAGAAATTATAGAGAGAAAGAAGAAAAGAAGTTTACTACCTCACTATTCCAGTATCCAGTCTTCTTTAGAGGTAAGGGATATTATTTGTTGTACCTGTAAGGGGTATTATTCTTTTGTATTCATGAAGAGAATTACTTTCTTTCAATACTCGTAAGAGTTGTTATTCCATTCTTCATTATTATGTTGAATAACTTTGCTTTATCTAAGTACCGCATACATGGTGAAATTCTTCAGTTATTCCATTCTTTATTATTATGTTGGAATAACCTGTTTATGTGAAGTACCACATACATGGTGAAATTCTTTTATTATTCCATTCTTTATTATTCTGTGCTTAATATCCATGCATGCGTTTTGCTGGGACTCGGGTTCCATTATTTATTATTCCGCATTTATTATTCTGCGTCAAATATCCCGGTTCTGTATGCATTTCTGGCCGGACTGGTTCCATTATTTATTATTCCGCATTTATTATTCTCATTAATATCACATCATAGCATTTACTGCCGGGACCTAGTTTTATTATTTATTATTCTGTTGGGAATAACATGTCTGTGCGGTCTCTATCGCATGCATGGTGAATCCTTCTGTTATTTCATTCTTTATTATTCTGTTGGAATAACCTGTCTATGTAGATTACCACATGCATGGTGAATGATCCTTTGTATTCATGCCTTATTAAATTGTGGAAATAATCTGGTTACGTTGATTATGATAAGAGTCATAATAAAAGCATTGGACTGATGAAAATCATGGGTATATAAAGTATTAGTAAGTGTTATGATGAGTTATGTTGGTTATTATGTGAAAACATGAAAGTTTCTTAGAAATCACAAAGGGTTGAAAAATCAGATTTTGGTGAAAATGGAACATGAAATTCAATTGACCATATCTCTTATTATATTTTGAATTTTTTGAGTGTGGTCAAGTTCTAGAGTTAGATCTATAAGTTTTGTAGCATCTCCAAGTGGAATCACTGTAAAAGGTGTTGTAGATTTTCGTGTGGACTGATTTTAGCAAAGGAGTCAAAAGTTGGAAATTACCAAAATGCTACTGTCCAGATTATAGAATGGCTGTTTCGGCCACTTAATTTATGAGAAAAATTCTGGCCTTTTGGTACATGAAAGTATATGGTATAAAGAACTTCCTATCCAAAAATGAGCTCATTCTGACTTAAAATGAACAAGTTATGACCATTTCAATATTTAGGTTTTTTCGATGAAAAATGCTATAACCGGAGTTCTATAACTCTGATGACCATGAAATTTAAACTGGAGGCTCACGTTAACATGTGTAAGATCCTGCCAAGATTTGGGAATTTTTGGAGTTAAACTTGAGGTAGCTAAATTCTTAAGGAATTAATTGGAAATTAATTTTTGAAAAATAGTAAATGAATTTTAAAAATTCCAAAAAAAATATATGTTCTTTATGGGACTATATTATGCTAAATCCCAAAAAAGAAATATTTTTGGGACTAATTTGGTATTTTTCATAAAAATGATTTAGTTACGAACATATGAGTTAAATATGTTATGTGAAGTAACAAAGTTGGAAAATAGGATTTTATGGCTTGAAAATCCTATATAAGGTATATGTAGATTGTTGATAAGGGATTTGATCATTGGTGATGAAATCTTATGAGTATGGCATTTTTGAATGATTAAATGCATTATTGGATAAAGTGTAAACAATTGAAATAAATTGTTTATAAGTTTAAGAGGTGATTAAAATATTGTTATAATATTAACAATATTAGATTATGAGTTATTTAAGTGATGGATAATATTTGGATAAAATTAAATTTTTTAATATTTATCCTTGTTTTAGTTTGATTAATGCTTATATCATTGTCATCATCCTCATGCTTATATGGTGATGAAAGTTATCTTTGGCTTACGTGCAAAGATGGACTGTTGTTTATTGAATTATATATCTTTGGCTTACGTGCAAAGATGAATTGTTGATTATTGGTTTTATTGTTGTATATCTTTGGCTTACGTGCAGAGATGGACTTGGTATGATTATGACCAGGGATTATTCAGTATAGTCATGACCATTGATGATTTAATGAATATCCTTGGCCCGTAGAGCAGGGATGATTCGATGATGTGGTTTATTTACTAAGCTGAGTCTTAGCGATAAAAATTGATGAAAACATTTTAAATCATAGAAGATAGTAGATTTTATTCTCTACTTAACTTTTCTAATGGATTGCTTGTTCCGCTGTAGTTAAACTTGATGTCTATTGTATTTTATCAGTTTAACATTGTTGAAGACTAATGATAATTTATTCTGCATTATCTTAGTCATAATATTTCTTATTGGGCTAGTTGAGCTCACCCTTTCTTTCACTATTCTCTTCAGGAAATGAGAATATAGATGGGACGAGTCGGGGAAAGGAGTGACGATCCAGATGATAGCATTAGTAGTCCTCACTATTCTGATTAAATAGTGTGACAATAAATGTAATGATGACTCCTTTGAGTTTGTATACTGTCTAGATGACAATATACGTATTAAAACTCTTAGATTATGTTTTGTCGTATTTTACACGACAGTTGTATTATTAAGTTGTATTTGAATTTTGTACCATGTATTTGGCGACTCAAGATGGGTGATGAATACCTATTTTGGGGGCGTCACATTAAATTTATCCAAATATTATCAACCACTCTAATCTAATATTATTAATATCATAACAATATTTTAATCACTTTTTAAACTTATAAACAATTTATTTCAATTGTTTACACTTTACCAAATAATGCATTTAGTTATTCAAAAATGCTATACTCATAAGATTTCATCACCAATGATCAAATCCCTTATCAAAAATCATCATATACCTTAAATAGGATTTCCAAGCCACAAAATCCTATTTTCCAACTTTGTTACTTCACATAACATATTTAACTCATATATTCGTAACTAAACCATTTTCATGAAAAATACTAAATCAGTTCCAAAAATATTTCTTTTCTGAGATTTAGCAGAATATAGTCCCATAATGAACATATATTTTTCTCGGAATTTTTAAAATTCATTTACTATTTTTCAAAAATCAATTTCTAATTAATTCCTTAAGAAATTAGCTACCTCAAGGTTAACTCCAGAAATTCCAAAATCTTGGCAGGATCTTACACATGTTACGTGAGCCTCCGTATTTCAATATTTAGGTTTTTCTGACGAAAAACGCTATAACCGGAGTTCTATAACTCCGATGACCATGAAATTTAAACTGGAATAACAACAGAATTTCACTATGTATGCGGTACTTCGCATAAACAGGTTATTCCAACAGAATAATAAAGAATGGAATAATAGAACAATTTCACCATGTATGCGGTACTTCGCATAAATAGGTTATTCCAACATAATAATAAGTAATGGAATAATAGAAGAATTTCACCATGTATGCAGTACTTCGCATGGACAGGTTATTCCAACATAATAATAAGGAATGGAATAATAGAAGAATTTCACCATGTATGTTGTACTTCGCATGGACAGGTTATTCCAAAATAATAATAAGGAATGGAATAATAGAAGAATTTCACCATGTATGCAGTACTTCGCATGGACAGGTTATTCCAACATAATAATAAGGAATGGAATAATAGAAGTATTTCACCATGTATGCAGTACTTCGCATAGACAGATTATTCCAACATAATAATAAGGAATGGAATAACAACTCTTACGAGTATTGAAAGAAAGTAATTCTCTTCATGAATACGAAATAATAATACCCCTTACCTTAGAAGAAACTGGATATTGGAATAGAAAGGTAGCAGACTTCTCTTCTTCTTTCTCTCTATAGATTTTCTCTCTATAGCTTCTCTCTATAATTTCTCTCTCTAGAGTTTCAGTGAATTCGTAAGAAATAATGAAGGAATGAGCTTCTATTTATAGGAGAATGGACTGAATTGTAACTAATTCATGAACGGTCCAGATTAATTTATTTTTAAACGAACGGTCCATATTAAAACTTAAAGCAACGGTCCATACTGATTCACTATTAAAACTTTAAACCAGCGGTCCATACTGATTCACTATTAAAACTTTAAACCAACGATCCATATTGATTTACTATTATAATTTCAACCAACTATTCAAAAAATTAGCACATCTCCTCATGGAATAATATTGTACCCAAAAATGATTTGGACCGAAAAGAAATATATTTTGTTCAGGTGAATAGTATCCCGTGAATAGTAACTCGTGAATAGTAACTCGTGAATAATAACTCGTGAATAGTAACTCGTGAATAGTAACTCATAAATAGTACTCCGACACGAAAAGTGCCCTGAATACCCGATTGAACAATATAACCTCCAGACATAAATTATTATCGAAATAAATGTCGACTTCCACTAACACCAATAATCCCAACACAATGGAACTATCAAATTCATCTTTAATCAACACGAACTTATTCATCATTAATATTATAACTCATAATATTTAACAACCAGGTTGTTCCCAAGAAAAAGGGGGCTTTCCAATAAGGATTTCTCCCTATTGGCGCGCAATTAGGTGACCAAATATCTCCTTGACAGAACTTCTAAACATTGTAAATATTGTAATTTAATAATATGAACAACTTTGTCGTCTCAATTATTGATTTAATAGTATATCATATAACGCAGATGATACTTTGACAATAATCGAATCAATAATATGAGAGATATGATGCAGCAATTACTATAGCAATAATTGAATATAACTGAGTGACTTATCACGTAAGCATCAATAACCAATCTGGTGTCTACTATGCAACCACGCCAGCATATTCTTTACTTTACTACCGAGTAGTTCAACAGTTTTAATGGTAAAACTTCCGCCGTTATTTTCATAAAAATATTTTTGTTATTTTCTCAATCCGACAATAATTCCGTTGTGGGGTCCACCAATGATTGTGCCGTCGTACGAATATTCCCTGTTAAAACGAATATTCTCCGACCAATCAAATATTATATAACAACTTGCGTACTTTCTAAAATTTATAAATATTACCCACAGCTATAACGTTATCTCAAACCCAAACAAAAATTTTGAAAAAATATTTCGAGAAAATTAAATCTTTATTCGTAAAATCTGGGGTCTCACAATCTACCCTCCTTATGAAATTTTTTCCTCGAAATTTACGTACGTACCTGGTTTGACGAAGAGGTGAGGATACCTTGAATACCTTTATCGTCGAAAACATTAAATTCATCTTTGCAATACGGCCAAAGATATTCATTAACAATTCATCTTTGCACTACAGGCTAACTATATAACCAATAATCAACAGTTCATCTTTGCACTACAGGCCAAAGATATACAACTGTAAACCAATAATGCTGAAACTCAACTTAATAGTATCACGACCACGAATTATCCATGCACTACGGGACAAGGATATTCATGTTTTCAATTACGGTCATGATTATACCGAATAATCCCTGGTCATAATCATACCAAGTCCATCTATGCACTATGGGCCAAAGATGACTTTTACCACATCATTTGTAACATTACGGTCATGATTATACCGAATAATCCCTGGTCATAATCATACCAAGTCCATCTATGCACTACAAGCCACAGATGACTTTCAACAAAATATAAATATGATGAGTAGTTAATTAATCAATTTCTAAAATCACATCAAAGGCAAGTATTTTCAAAGAGATAAGATCGACAGGTAACGTGAAAGTGTCGATTTGAAACAAGATTTATAAACAGTGGAGGTAACGAAAGTTTTTCCTAACAAAGTTTCAACCAATAAGTCAAAGTCTAACTTCTGAGGAGTCAAATTTAAACGTTGAACACAACTAGGTGAAATACAAGAGTGGGTAGAACTAGTATCGAATAAGATATAGACTTTGCAAGAGTTTATAATTAACTTACCCGTAATAACTTCGTTCGGGTTTCTTGACAAACGCTCTCACTTAAACTACCGGATTTGACTGTGCTATAGGGTACATTCCACCCTTAAGTGCTTCGTCACATTCCTGATCCATAATTTGAATCACTATTCTCCGATCCATATCGAATTGGGGTTGACCGCTCTGCACAGGGTAATTCCGAATTCGATGTTGGATTCTCCCAATTATTGTCCAAAAAGCAAAATCCATTTCATCTATTTTGACTTTATTGGATCGGACGTCTTTTTCGACAATATCAACGCGTCGTGCGGCTTTTACCCACGCATCATTTATTCTCCTTTGTTCAGTTGTTTTTGCTTTCATCAGATCTTTGATCAAAGCATTCTCAGATTCCAGCTCTAATATCTTATACTCTGCTAAAGAGTACTTCTGTTCAAGCATCGCACATCGAGTAACACAATTTTGAATTGTTGAATCTCTTTACTATACAACCGCCTGCCGTTCTTCCGCCTGCTCTTCTAACTCATGAATACGATTTTGTAATTATAAATTTTGATCATAAAATTCTTCTAATAAATTTTCCTCAGGTTCCTTTTCTTCCTCTTCTTCCTCCCTCTCAGCTGCTACCTCTACGACTAGCTCGGGTGCAACTATTAGTTCTTCACTCACCACGTAGATATCTCTAATTTCTTCTTCGTCTAACATCACATTAACTTGGTTAGTGATTAAAGGTGTCTCAATGGTCTCATTAACTCCATTGCTAACATTTTTAGCTGCCATTTTCAAACACTGCCACAAAACAAGAGTTAATTGACATCTCAAATATTATCCCTATACTCTGACCGACCAATTAAATACCAAATAAACTTAGGTAGGTCATACTAGCGAAGGAATTCCCGTCTCTCCCCTCCTAGTTCTTATTTCACATCAGCCAGGGATCATATCCCTTAGCTTTGATACCAACTGTGACGCCCCCAAAAATAGGTATTCATCACCCATCTTGAGTCGCCAAATACATGGTACAAAATTTAAATACAACTTAATAATACAACTGTCGTGTAAAATACGACAAAACATAATCTAAGAGTTTTAATACGTATATTGCCATCTAGACAGTATACAAACTCAAAGGAGTCCTTATTACATTTATTGTCACACTATTTAATCAAAATAGTGAGGACTACTAATGCTATCATCTGGACCGTCACTCCTTTCCCCGACTCATCCCAGCTATATTCTCAATTCCTGAAGAGAACAGTGAAAGAAAGGGTGAGCTCAACTAGCCCAGTAAAAAATATTATGACTAAGATAATGCAGAATAAATTATCAATAGTCTTCAACAATGTTAAACTGATAAAATACAATAGACATCAAGTTTAACTGCAGCGGAATAAGCAATCCATTAGAAGAGTCAAGTAGAAAATAAAACCTACTATTTCTATGATTTAAAAAAATGTTTTCATCAACTTTTATGGCTAAGACTCAGCTTAATAAATAAACCACATCTTCTAATTATCCCTGTACAACGGGCCAAGGATATTCATTAAATCATTAATGGTAATGACTATACTGAAAAATCCCTAGTCATAATTATACCAAGTCCAACTCTGCACGTAAGCCAAAGATATACAACTATAAAACCAACAACCAACAGTCCATCTTTGCACGTATGCCAAAGATATACAATTCAATAATCCATAGTCTATCTTTGCACGTAAGCCAAGATAACTTTTATTACTATATAAGCATGAGGATGATGACAATGATATAAATATTAATCAACTGCAAACAAGGATAAATATTAAAGACTTTAAATTTATCCAAATATTATCAACCACTCATAATCTAATATTATTAATATCATAACAATATTTTAATCACTTCTTAAACTTATAAACAATTTATTTTAATTGTTTACACTTTACCAAATAATGCATTTAGTTATTCAAAAATTCTATACTCATAAGATTTCATCACCAATGATCAAATCCCTTATCAAAAATCTTCATATACCTTATATAAGATTTCCAAGCCACAAAATCCTATTTTCCAACTTTGTTACTTCACATAACATATTTAACTCATATGTTCGTAACTAAACCACTTTCATGAAAAATACCAAATCAGTTCCAAAAATATTTCTTTTCTGAAATTTAGAAGAATATAGTCCCATAATGAACATATATTTTCTCAAAATTTTTAAAATTCATTTACTATTTTTCAAAAATCAATTTCTAATTAATTCCTTAAGAAATTAGCTACCTCAAGGTTAACTCCAGAAATTCCCAAATCTTGGCAGGATCTTACACATGTTAACGTGAGCCTCCAGTTTAAATTTCATGGTCATCGGAGTTATAAAACTCTGGTTATAGCGTTTTTCGTCAAAAAAACCTAAATATTGAAATGGTCATAACTTGCTCATTTTAAATCGGAATGAGCTCATTTTTGGACAGGAGGTACCTTATACCATATACTTTCATGTCCCAAAAGGCCAGAATTTTTCTCACAAACTAAGTGGCTGAAACAGCCCTTCTAAAAATTTGGACAGTAGCATTTAGGTAATTTCCAACTTTTGACTCCTTTGCTAAAATCAGTCCACACGAAAATCTACAACACCTTTTCCAGTGATTCAACTTGGAGATGCTACAAAACTCATAGATCTAACTCTAGAACTTGACCACACTCAAAAATTCAAAATATAATAAGAGATATGGTCAATTTAATTTCATGTTCCATTTTCACGAAAATCTAATTTTCAACCCTTTGTGATTTCTAAGAAACTTTCATATTTTCACATAATAACCAACATAACTCATCATAACACTTACTAATACTTCATATACCCATGATTTTCATCAGTCCAATACTTTTATTATGACTCTCATCATAATCAACATAACCAGATCATTTTCACAATTTAATAAGGAATGATTATAAAGGATCATTCACCATGCATGTGGTAATCCACATAGACAGGTTATTCCAACAGAATAATAAAGAATAGAATAATAGAAGGATTCACCTTGCATGCGATAGAGACCGCATGCATGTGTTATTCCCAAATGTAATACTAAATAATAGAACTAGGTCCCACAGAACGCATGCATGTGATATATTAAACGTAATAATAAATGCAGAATAATAAATAATGGAAACAGGTCCGGCGTAAACGCACAAACAGGATATTCTAACATAATAATAAATGCGAAATAATAAATAATAGAATAACAATAGAATTTCACCATGTATGCGATACTTAGATAAAACAAATTATTTATTCAACGAGAATAATAAAGAATCGAAACCAGTCGTGCAAAATTAAGACCGCAAGCGGGATATTCCAACGTAATAATAAAGAATGGAATAATAGAAGAATTTCACCATGTATGCGATTTACTTGCATAGACAAAGTTATTCCAACATAATAATAAGGAATGGAATAATAGAATAATTTCACCATGTATCAAAGATTGTGATTGACAAAAGTTATTCCAACATAATAATAAGGAATGGAATAATAGAAGAATTTCACCATGTATGCGATTGCTTACATATAGACATGTTATTCCAACATAATAATAAGAAATGGAATAATAGAAGAATTTCACCATGTATGCATACTACTTATATGAGGCAGTTATTCCAACATAATAATAAGGAATGGAATAATAGAAGAATTTCACCATGTATGCAGTACTTCGCATAGACAGGTTATTCCAACATAATAATAAGGAATGGAATAACAACTCTTACGAGTATTAAAAGAAAGTAATTCTCTTCATGAATACGAAAGAATAATACCCCTTATCTTAGAAGAAACTGGATATTGGAATAGAAAGGTAGCAGACTTCTCTTTTTCTTTCTCTCTATAGATTTTCTCTCTATAGCTTTTCTCTATAATTTATTTCTCTAAAGTTTCAGTGAATTCGTAAGAAATAATGAAGGAATGAGCTTCTATTTATAGGAGAATGGACTGAATAGTAACTAATTCATGAACGGTCCAGATTAATTTACTTTTAAACGGACGGTCCATATTAAAACTTAAAGCAATGGTCCATATTGATTCACTATTAAAACTTTAAACCAACGGTCCATACTGATTCACTATTAAAACTTTAAACCAGCGGTCCATACTGATTCACTATTAAAACTTTAAACCAACGATCCATATTGATTTACTATTATAATTTCAACCAACGGTCTGAAAAATTAGCACATCTCCTCATGGAATAATATTGTACCCAAAAATGATTTGGACCGAAAAGAAATATATTTTGTTCAGGTGAATAGTATCCCGTGAATAGTAACTCGTGAATAGTAACTCATGAATAGTATCTCATGAATAGTAACTCGTGAATAATAACTCGTGAATAGTAACTCGTGAATAGTAACTCATAAATAGTACTCCGACACGAAAAGTGCCCTGAATACCCGATTGAACAATATAACCTCCAGACATAAATTATTATCGAAATAAATGTCGACTTCCACTAACACCAATAATCCCAACACAATGGAACTATCAAATTCATCTTTAATCAACACGAACTTATTCATCATTAATATTATAACTCACAATATTTAACAACCAAAGTTGTTCCCAAGAAAAAGGGGGCTTTCAATAAGGATTTCTCCCTATCATGCCGAATTAGGTGACCAAATATCTCCTCGATGTAACTTCTAAACATTGTAAATATTGCAATTTAATAATATGAACAACTTTGTCGCCTCAATTATTGATTTAATAGTATATCATATAACGCAGATGATACTTTGACAATAATCGAATCAATAATATGAGAGATATGATGCAAAGAATTATTGTAGTAATAATTGAATATAATCGAGTGACTTATCACGTAAGCATCGATAACCAATACCGTAGGTGCTACTATGCAACCACGCCAGACATCGTACTTTTTTTACTACCGAGTAGTTCAACAGTTTTAACGATAAAACTTCCGCCGTTATTTTCATAAAAATATTTTTGTCATTTTCTCAATCCGACAATAATTCCGTTATGGGGTCCACCAATGATTGTGCCGTCGTACGAATATTCCCTGTTAAAATGAATATTTCCACACCAATCGAATATTATATAACAACTTGCGTACTTTGTAAAATTTATAAATATTACCCACAACTATAATGTTATCTCCAACCCACACCAAAATTTTGAAAAAATATTTCGAGAAAATTAAATCTTTATTCGTAAAATCTGGGGTCTCACAGTATCGGAGTTGGACAGTCTGAATGTGAGGTCCATTACATGTTAGTCTAACCTAGTCTAATGAACATGATAGTGTATTGGACAGGTAATAATATGATATATCATATTATTAACATATATGTGGCAAATCACATGATAATTTGTTATGTTACATAAGGACTAAACGTGATGTTTATGAGACAATATGATGTTGTTTAAACTTAAGATTTGAGACTTCAGTCCTATATATGTGAACGATGGTAATGAGCAGAACTTAAACCATGTTAATAAGTTGTATTAAAAGAGAGTACTAAACCTATAAGGTTAATATTAATGTAATTAATGAACGTTGTGAATACATATGGTATGTGTGTAGGACTTGTGGTGAACGTGAGTAGTAATCATTTAGCCTACGCACGAGGCAAGTTTTTGAACCCTACTCTTATGCAAGTCTCCTTACTCTATTATGCAAGTCTAACCTAGTCTAATGGATAATGAATTCTAATTGATTCAACTAATCCTTAATTGATGATTATTGGACTCTAAATTACCCTTGAAGTTAATCCAAACCAAACTTCCTTTGGTGCGGACTCTAATGTCAAAGCTGAGATGAACAACCCTGTTACGGGTGATTATATTACGCGATAGCGTTAAGATATTGTGCACATACATGATACTAAGGGTTGATCCCCCTAAGTACGAGAAGTAAGGTCCATATAGTCTTATGACTGTTAAAGGTTTAAATTAGAAATACTTGATAACCTTGGACATAGTTCATGGTCTTGTGACCCTCAGACGTACTTTTGATTCCTGTTCTAGTCTTGATTCAAAATTTGAGCTTTCTTTTATTCAATATCGATTGTTTACTCGCATGTTATTATTATAGCTATTGTTAAACTTGTGGGCAATTGTTGCTCACTCTTGCATAATAACATTGCAGACTAAGGTTGAAAGAGTTAATGAGCCAACCACTAGTAAGGGCAAAGGCAAAGCAAGCAAATGATGAAGACTTGATTATTACTTGAGAATGTTAATGTTAAGACTTAATTTGTTATGTTTAAGACTTATTTAAATTATGTAATGTTTCCGCATTGATGTATTAAAGTTAGATTACCCGGGATTAATTTGTTAAGCTAATGTAACCCTTTATTGGGAGGATTTCGATTTCAGTTTCATTGTTACCTTTATTATGGGTAGTTAGATGTTATTCATTTTGGTGTGTGAACACCAAATCTGTGGGAAATTTGAGTCTCTGAATTTGGGGGTGTCACAGGTTGGTATCAAAGTTGTAGGTTATGAACTTAGGTGGGGGAAAAACATTAGGTTGTAGCCTTATAAGAGAATGAGAACATAGTGGTGATAAACTCTTATCGAGTCCTAAGAAGTGAATTATGAATTCATTGAAGATAATAAAAGACTTTATGTGCTTATTTGTTAACAACCTATGTGCCGCGAGTAATATTGAGTAGTAACTAAAACTTAAAACTTTGTTGACATGATGTCTGATGTTAGAGGATCTAGTCAGCCTAGAGAGGATGAGCCCCAAGTAGCTAGAGAGGATGAGCCCCGAGATATTCATATTTTTCGGGAGCATTTAGTACAGAGAGCCATTTCCATTGATGACTGTTGTGGGTCAGAAGCATGAGCTTGAGTTTGATCCAGAGGAGAACCTTGAGGAGGAAGAAGAGTTCCCACCGAACTTTATTGCAGCTCAGATGTATGACGAGGTGTATGACCGTAACGTTGAGCTTCATGATAAAGTCAGAGAATTAGAGGAGCTGTCAGATGAACGTCAGATCACTATAGGTCAGAAATATGAGGAAATCTGGGTCTTGATGTACGTCTTAGAAATGTAGAGTGGATGTTAGTTAACACAGAGGTTAACAAGAAGCAGCTGATGCCAGAGATTGCGAAGCTGAAGGATGATCTGAGAGAGGAGTCTAACAAGAAAGTAAGGGTTGAAGATGCTTAAGATGAAGCTTCCCAGCGTGCACATATAGCCGATGAAGAGGTGCAGATAAAGAAGGCCAAGTTGGGGGAGATGGATTGTGTCTTTTACACTGTGATAAACAGAGCTCAGGATCGAGTTATGTACTATCTAGTCCAGTTCGAGGACTTACCTTGGTACATGCTGGATCGTAGGACGATGTTCCGTATCATGGAAGAAGAGCGCAGAGAAGCTGTTAATAATGTAAATTCCAGTGTAGATATAAGCAATGGAATATGATGATTTAATCCCGAAGATACTTTATCTCGAGATAGTTGATATAAATAGCAGTGATGCTATCTTTCCATGTTTTGAAAGTTATTAATGAATAAAATATCAATGTCTATTCAAGATGTTATTTATTGAGTGATAATCTTAAAATGTTTAAGTTAAGTCTTAAATACTTAAGAATTAAGTAATGATCTAATAAGCGTATATCTTAAATAGAAAATGACGCCAAGAATATGCCTAACACATCAACAATGCAACGACCGAGAAATTCTGAATTATAGTAAAATAATTTTATTTAATTAAATAATGAATAAAATTATATTATATGTTATTATTATGTGTTAGCAAGATGAATGTCATTCTATAACCTAGAAATGTCAGAATGTCGTAGTATTTTGACTACGTGAAGGAATTAAAGTGTTTGAATTTCCAAGATGGAAAATAAAAGTTTTTCGAGAAATTTTCTGAAAAACACTATTCACTAATTTCTACTTGGGAATTATTTTTGAACTTCTGAGAAATACGTAACGATAAAATATCGAGGTGAAATGGATTATGTAATAATAATTCACGTATAGCAAACACAGTTTTTCGCCTACAGACATAATTCGAGAACATTAGAAAAAGTAAAGTGTTAACTAGTTAAAGCAATGATCGTATAATACGTAGGTATTGTATGAGATAATGAATATGAGTATGATACGAAATATTATACGAGTATGTATAAATGATGGTATGTCGTATAAGTTGAATAAGTATACGAGTTAGAATACGAGATTAATACATAGATAATATGTTCTAAGGACTTGTAGGATTGTGTAGGATGTTGTAAAGTCCAAATTGGAATTATGCAAGCCCAATGGTATGAATGGTTAAGTCTAATGTGAATTAATGAACAAGCCAATGTTGGTTTAATGCAAGCCCAAAGTACAAGTTAAGCTAATTGAACTTAAAGCCCAAACTAAGAATCCAAGGGGTAAGGATGACCCATGGGGCAACCCATGTAGGCCCCATGTTCACATGGGTGATCTTGGTGGCCAAGCAAAAGATAAGAGTTGTGGAGACCAAGTAAACTTGATGGCTAAGTAATGAATAGTAAGGAGGTTAATTAAGGAGGTGGGATTGGTTTAATGTCTAAACTACCCTAACTTTGGTTTTCCTATAAATATAAGACTTGATAGATTAAAATTCACTTGTTAGATTTCATCCAACAAACATTTAAGTGCTTATTGGTTAGAGAGAAAAAGCTCGAAAAGCTAGCCTTTGATAATTCAAGTAGAAAAAAAGAAGACCCAAGTGATATTCAAGGGTAAGAATCCTATATCATTAATCTTCCATCTCTTCGATTGTAGTTTGATAGAGAAGTGTTGATTAGTGGAGTATGTATGCTAAGAAGTAAAGAGAATGATTAATCAAAGGACTTAAGCTTTAATAAGCCATGAATAAGTAATTAACACTTATTTAAGTCATGAACTTATGAAGAACAAGTAAGAACTTATCATGAATATAAGTTAATGAAATATGTATGTTAAGATGTTAGTATGATGGAATGAATCCATTTGAAATGATTTACAAATCTTAAGTAACGAAGTTATGGCAGAATTCACAAGTTTGGACGATAATCGTTGAAATCGTGAAATTCTCGAAATAGAAGTCGAATTTTGACATTGAGTTTGAAAATGTTGGTTTTCAATGGGGATAAGTCTTATTTGGCATTATAGAGTTGCGGACTTGAAAATGATCGAATTCCTACTTAAAATGAAGAAACGAGCGTTGAACGTTCATGAACGTTTATCGTTTTTGTTAAAATGAACTAAAAGGTGAATTTTGAGTTAACGGATTCAAAAATATAAAATTCTTGCATGAACACGTAGAGTATGTGATTTGTGAACTAATGGCTTTTGAACGAGCCAATTCGGACTTAAAACGAAAAAGTTATGACCCCGAAAAGTTCACAGAAGAAATGAACTGTGGTAATGTCTGAGGCTCAGGGTCCGCGCCGCGACGCGACCTAGAGATCTATGGCTGGTGCTGCAGCACGAGGTCGGAATGGGAGATACTGGGAAGTGGCGCCGCAATGCGACCCCCAATACTTAGAGTGGCGCCACAGCGCCAAGACTGAACGTGAAACACTAGAAACCTGCGCCGCAGCGCGAGTTCAAGAAGGAAAACTGGTGCCGCAATGCCAGCACTAGGGTTTGCACAGTAAAGAATGCTTATGTAGATAAAAAGAAAGGAAGTTGGTTAATGGTGAAGTACAACATTAATTAACTTAATTTAACATTGTTTAAGATGTTTTAAAACTTAAGTACGATAACTAACGTTTGAAGATAACGTAATCAAATGTGATGTAAATTATAACGGTAAGTCGGAACCAATAATAACAAATCTATTAAATGATTAGATTGAGAAGAAGGGTAAGATACATTACGAACCATGTATTTTGTTCATGATCTAATGTGGTATGTTATGTGGTTATGTATTGTAGAGACTCTAAAGACTTAAAGGGAAAGTGTAATAACAGTAGCAGATGCTAAAGGCAAGTGTTCTAACCCTTGTCTATGCTCAATCTAGACGAGCCTTGTGATTCATGTATTCTTACGCATGAATTGATGTTTGATGAAGTCAAAGCCAATTCTTTCAGCTAGACTTAAGATGTTTTGGATTTCTTATAATCTATCAAAGTATTGTCAATGTTTTGCCAAACTATTTTGGTATGGTTTTCAACTGAAGACTGAGTATGCTAAACAAATTTTTTATCATCAAACGATAGGCACGTGAGGTTGCCACAACTTAAACGTATATACATTTAAAGAATGTAGTATTATACAACATAGAGTACTATAGGCTGATCACCTGGATGTGCTCGTAAGTAATGTCGGACTTAAGGACTTAGTGTCGGGTTGTCCTTTTCAAAGAAAGTATGAAATGCTCAAGGTCTTGGACTGGAATTGATGTTTTACTGAATGTTGTTATTGTAAAATATTTTAAAGAAAAGAGAAGTGCTATTTTGAATTATCGATAGTACTTCATAACTATTGTTCAGTTATTGAAGATATATGACTTGTATGATTCAAGCATATTGTTTAAATAGAATTGTTATACTTGCTGAGCTAGTTATGCTCACTCTTGCTTGAACCATATGAATACAGCTAAGACCGAACGGACCAAAAGATTCGGAAAAGATAAAGGGAAGGCTAAGGCAAACCTGTAGAGTTCCTTTGTAATAGTATAGGTGAATGTTATTATTATTTGATATTATGACAAGAACAAATGTAATCGTTATTAAGAACCTGGGGAATGGTAATATTATTTTGGAATATATATATATATAACATATTCGTTCTTTTGAGGCTTTTAAATTGAATGTATGTGTGAACTGTAGAACCGTGTAGTACCATATGTCGGGTTGGAAGATACCCAGATTTAGGGGTGTCACAGGTTGGTATCAAAGCATTAGGTTATAAAGCTTAAAGGGGAAATTAAAACCTTAAGTCATAACCTTAAGAGAAGTCAAAGAAGTAAAAGATGAAATTAACCTTAAAAAATGCATTATATATGATATGTGTTTTTATTATTCTACTGACGTGTACTAATCAAACTAAATTATTTTGTTGTAAATGTCAGGAGGAAACGAAATGTATAGAGATATACAGGTAGAAAGTGAAGAACCGGTTAATCAAATAGAGATTATACCGAACCCTATAGCAGAAGAGCCAGAAGTGGTAGTGATCGAGTCTGGAGACTCGGAGAACCATGACCTTATGTCTGTGTTTGATGGCATGTCGGAAAAAGAGGTGGAGGTAGTTTCTTTTAACCTAGTAGCACTTGCAGAAGAAATGCTTCCGGGTGAGTCGATGATGTCATTGTTTATGACAGTTGTGGATAAAAACATCCATTATTGTCAGGAGGTGAAAGAACTAAAAGCAGAGCTTCATGCTACTTTGAAAGAAAATACGAGTATGGAGTTGATGTGGGAGGAGCATGATGAAAGAGTTTTTACGAAGGACAAGGTCCATAAGCTAAAACAGGAGGTCTTTGAGCTTAGGCAGGAGCTAAAGACCAAGAAACAGAAGATTGGGAGAATGTCCTATATACATAGGAGTTCTCATAAGTATTTCCAGTAACAAGTAGATGGGTATCCGATAGAGGCAGGGGAAACTCGGCATACTATCAGCCGTGATGTTATAGTCGGTCTTGCTAACACATATTTTGATAATGCCTTACGGTAGATGTAACCTAGTATTAGCTAGAGTAGAGTTAGATATGTAAATATGATGTATCTAGTAGTGATGTAAAACCCTCTTTTCTATAACAAAGGGTAGTCTTTTGTAAATCCCAATTTTTGGAAAGCAATTGCAGGATAGTAATATAATCAGCTTAGGCTGTGTAAATGTGAACGATATAGTATTATACTACATGAAGGAAATCCATATAAGCCTTTTTATAGAGCATATTGAGTAATGAGTTGAAGTTATTGTTTAATCTTGAATAATAACTAAGTAATAAGAAATGAGTAATAATGATGTGTTGTTTATCTTAACAGCAAAATACTGCTAAGAAGGAGACAATGTAATCAAGATGCTAATGTTAACCAACCGGAGGGAGGTCCGGTTAACCCAATGCAAGAGTTTGTTAATTTGTTAATGGCCACGTTTAATAGAAATGGGGCTAATATACCCGTAAATCGAGGAGTATTACGAGCTACAACTTTTAAGGATTTTAAGAGTGTCGGTCCGCCGGAGTTCAAAGGAACTACAAACCCCATAGAAGCCCAAACTTGGGTGAAAGAGATCGAAAAGGCATTTGTCATTGCAAATGTCAACGATGTGAGATCCCAAATTTTATGAAATAAAAGTATTTAATTTTTCTATTTTGGCAAATAGTTAAATTGATAAAAGTTTAAAGTTAAGGGTGATATTTGAAAATTTTGCAAAGTAAGCAAGTTGTTATAAAATATTCGTTGTGTCGGGAAATATATTTATTTGGTCGGGGAATATTCTTTTTGTCTGGGAATATTCGTACGACGACACAATGATTGGTGGACCCCGCAACGGAATAACTGTCGAATATACAAAGCGACATAAATAATATTTTTATAAAAATAACGACGAAAGTTTTACCGTTAGACTGTTGAAATACCCAATGGTAAAAGTACAGTAATACGCGTGGTTACATAGTAGCACACGGTATTGATTATTGATGCTTACGTAAGAAGTCACTCAGTTATACTCAATTATTGCTACAGTAATTGTTGCATCATATCTCTCATATTATTGATTCAATTATTATCACAGTATCATCTGCATAATATTTTCTATTATTAAATCAATAATTGAGACGACAAAGTTATTCATATTATTATTTGTAATATTGACAATGTCTAGAAGTTCTGTCAAGGAGAGGTTTGGTCACCTAATTGCGTGCCAATAAGGAGAAATCCTTATCGAAAATACCCCTCTTTCCTGGGAATGATCTGGTTGTTAAATATTGTGAGTTATAATATTAATGATGAATAAGTTCGTGTTGATTAAAGATGAAATTAATATTTTCATTGTGTTGAGATTATTTGTGTTAGTGGAAATCGACATCTATTTTGATAATAAGATGTCTAGAGGTTATATTGACTAATCGGGTAATTAATCGAATAAATGAGTAATTAATTACTATTATTCACATGCTTATAACTATTTGTTCACATGTGTATACTATTGATTCACATGCATTTATTATTAGGGGAGGTAGTGCAAGATTGATAATACTTGCATGACTAAATTAAAAATTGAGGTATAGATAAAGATACTATATTGAAATTATTTTTTCACATGTATAGAACTATTGAGTCACATGATTGTACTATTGATTCACGTGATGTACTATTAGGGGAGGTGGTGCAAGTTTGATAATACTTGCAGGACTAAATTAAAAATGAAGGAAAAGATGAAGGTATTATACTGTAATATTTTGAGCCCCAAAATATGCAATTATCGAAACTATATTTCCTATAAATAGAGGCTCATTCTTCCTTCATTCTCACCAATTCACTAAGACTCACAAGAGAAATTATAGAGAGAGAAGCTATAGAGAGAAAGAAGAAGAGAAGTCTGCTACTTCACTATTCCAGTGTCTAGTCTTCTTCCAAGGTAAGGGGCATTATATATTTCATATTCTGAAGAGATATTATTTTTTGTATTCGTATGAATATTATTTTCGTTCAATATTAAGTAAGAAATATCATTTTCGCTCAATATTCATTGTCTTCGTTTAATATTAAGTAAGAAATATTATTTTAGCTTCAATATCCGTAAGGGATGTTATTTATTTCTTATTAAGTAAGGGGTATTATTTATTTCATATTACGAAGAGATATTATTTTTCAGATTCGTATGAATATTATTTTCATTCAATATTCATAAAGAATATCATTTTCGTTCAATATTCATTGTCTTCGTTTAATATTCGTAAGGAATATTATTTTCGTTCAATATCCGTAAGGGATGTTATTTATTTCTTATTCGTAAGGGGTATTCACTCGGGTACTATTCACTCGGAGTATTATTTACGGGATACTATTCACTTGGGTATTATTCACTCGGGGGTACTATTCATGAAGTATCACAAAGTACTATTCATGAAATACTATTCACAAAGTACTATTCAAGAAGTACTATTCACGGGCTACTATTCACGAATTACTATTCACAGGATATTATTCACAAAGTATTATTCACGGAGTACTATTCACGATGAAAAATTTATTATTTTATGTCCAAATTAATTTTTGATACATGAATATTATTCTAGAATTTTACTCCACAAAGAAGTATTATGTTGACAATTTGGATATTTTTAAACTCTTGATAAATTTAAAGTCTTTAATATTTATCATTGATTTCGTTTGATTAATGCTTATATCATTGTCATCATCCTCATTCTTATATTGTGATGAAAGTCATCTTCGGCTTACGTGCATAGATGGACTGTTGATTTATATGATTATGACCACGAATCATTCGGTATAATCATGACCCGTAATGTTACAAATGATGTGGTAAAATTCCTCATTGGCCCGTAGTGCATTGATGGACAGTTGTTGGTATGATTATGACCAGGGATTATTCGGTATAATCATGACCATTGATGATTACATGAATATCCTTGGCCCGTGAAAGCGAGGATGATTCGATGATGTGGATTATTTATTAAAATTTGAGTCTCGATGATAAAATGATGATAAACTTTTAAATCATAGAAGATAGTAGATATCATGCTCTACTTGACTCTTCTAATGGATTGCTTATTCCGCTGCAGTTGTTGATCTAAAACTTGATGTTTATTGTATTTTATCAGTTTAACACTATTGAAGGCTAAGGATAATTTATTCTGCATTATCTTAGTCATAATATTTTTTACTGGGCTAGTTGAGCTCACCCTTTTCTTTCACTGTTCTCTTTAGGAAATGAGAATATAGCTGGGACTGGTCGGGGAACGGATTGACGGTCCAGATGGTTATTTTAGTAGTCCTCACTATTCTATGAAATAGTGTTGACAATAAATGTAATGAGGACTCTATTTGAGTTTGGATATTGTCTAAAAGACAATATTCGTGTAAAAACTCTCAGCTCATGTTGTATAATTAAGTTTGTAGTTGAGTTCTGTACCATGTATCTGGCGACCCAAGATGGGTGGTGTATACCTGTTTTGGGGGATCACTGTTGGTATCAAAGCTTAGGGATATGATCCCTGGCTAAGATGTGAGGCTAGAACTAGGATGGGAGAGACGGGTAATTCCTTCGCTAGTATGACCTACCTAAGTTTATTTGTTATTTAATTGGTCGTTCAGAATATAGAGATAATATGTGGTATATCAATTAACCCTTATTTTGAAACTATATATTCTAGAAGATATCTGAAATACAGGAGATGAGAAATGGGAAAATCGTTATAGAGGGGAAATAACCGGGAAGGTACAATCCAAAAAAAAAAAGCAAGGTATTCTCATCTCTTCGAACTACCAGTTACGTAAATTTCGAGGGCGAAATTTCATAAGGAGGGGAGATTGTGAGATCCTGAATTTTATGAAATAAAAGTATTCAATTTTTCTATTTTGGTGAATAGTTAAATTGATAAAAGTTTAAAGTTAAGGGAAATATTTGAAAATTTTACAAAGTAAGCAAGTTGTTATAAAATATTCGTTGTGTTGGGAAATATTCATTTGGCTGGGGAATATTCTTTTTGTCGGGGAATATTCGTATGATGACACAATCATTGGTGTACCCCGCAACGGAATAACTGTCGGATATACAAAGCGACAGAAATAGTATTTTTATAAAAATAATGGCGAAAGTTTTACCGTTAGACTATTGAAATACCCGATGGTAAAAGTACAGTAATACGCGTGGTTGCATAGTAGCACACAGTATTGATTATTGATGCTTACGTAAGAAGTCACTCAGTTATACTCAATTATTGCTACAGTAATTGTTGCATCATATCTTTCATATTATTGATTCAATTATTGTCACAGTATCATCTGCATAATATTTTATATTATTAAATCAATAATTGAGAGGACAAAGTTATTCATATTATTATCTGTAATATTGACAAAGTCTAGAAGTTCTATCAAGGAGAGGTTTGGTCACCTAATTGCGTGCCAATAAGGAGAAATTCTTATCGAAAAGCCCCCTCTTTCCTGGGAATGATCCGGTTGTTAAATATTGAGTTCTAATATTAATGATGAATAAGTTTGTGTTGATTAAAGATGAAATTAATATTTTCATTGTGTTGGGATTATTAGTGTTAGTGGAAATCGACATCTATTCTGATAATAATTGATGTCTGGAGGTTATATTGACCAATCGGGTAATTAATCGGATAAATGAGCAATTAATTGCTATTAATTCACATGCTTATAACTATTTGCTCACATGTGTGTACTATTGATTCGCATGCATGTAATATTAGGGGAGGTAGTGCAGGATTGATAATACTTGCATGACTAAATAAAAAATTAAGGACAAGATGAAGGTATTATACTGTAATATTTCGAGCCCCAAAATATGCAATTATCGAAACTATATTTTTCTATAAATAGAAGCTCATTATTCCTTCATTCTCACCAATTCATTAAAACTCACAAGAGCAATTATAGAGAGAGAAGCTATAGAGAGAAAGAAGAAGAGAAGTCTGCTACTTCATTATTCTAGTGTCTAATCTTTTTCCAAGGTAAGGGGCATTATTTATTTCATATTCTGAAGAGATATTATTTTTCGTATTCGTATGAATATTATTTTTGTTCAATATTCGTAAGGAATGTCATTTTCGTTCAATATTCATTGTATTCGTTTAATATTCATAAGGAATATTATTTTCGTTCAATATCCGTAAGGGATGCTATTTATTTCTTATTCGTAAGGGGTATTATTTATTTCATATTCTGAAGAGATATTATTTTTTCGTATTCGTATGGATATTATTTTCGTTCAATATTCGTAAAGAATATCATTTTCGTTCAATATTCATTGTCTTCGTTTAATATTCGTAAGAAATATTATTTTTGTTCAATATTCGTAAGGGATATTCTTTATTTCTTATTTGTGAGGGGTATTATTTCTTATTATTCACTCGGGTACTATTCACTCTAGGTATTATTTACGGGGTACTATTCACTCAGATACTATTCACTCGAAGTATTATTTATGGGGTACTATTCACTCGGGTATTATTCACTCGGGGGTACTATTCACGAAGTACTATTCATGAAATACTATTCACAAAGTACTATTCACAGGGTACTATTCAAGAAGTACTATTCACGGGGTACTATTCACGAATTACTATTCACGGGGTACTATTCACAAAGTACTATTCACGATGAAAAATTAATTCTTTTCTTTCCAAATTAATTTTAGATACATGAATATTATTCCAGAATTTTACTCCACAAAGCAGTATCATGTTGACAATTTGGATATTTTTAAACTCTTGATAAATTTAAAGTCTTTAATATTTATCCTTGACTTCTTTTGATTAATGCTTATATCATTGTCATCATCATCGTGCTTATATTGTGATGAAAGTCATCTTTGGCTTACGTGCATAGATTGATTGTTGATTGGTATAATTATGACCATGGATCATTCGGTATAATCATGACCCGTAATGTTACAAATGATGTGGTAAAAGTCCTCATTGGCCCGTAGTGCATTGATGGACAGTTGTTGGTATGATTATGACAAGGGATTATTCGGTATAATCATGACCATTGATGATTACATGAATATCATTGGCCCGTAGTGCAGGGATGATTCGATGATCTGGATTATTTATTAAGTTGAGTCTCAGCGATAAAATTGATGATAAACTTTTAAATCATAGAAGATAGTAGATATCATGCTCTACTTGACTCTTCTAATGGATTGTTTATTCCGCTGCAGTTGTTGATCTAAAACTTGATGTTTATTGTATTTTATCAGTTTAACACTGTTGAAGGCTAAGGATAATTTATTCTGCATTATCTTAGCCATAATATTTCTTACTGGGCTAGTTAAGCTCACCATTTTCTTTCACTGTTCTCTTCAAGAAATGAGAATATAGCTGGGACTGGTCGAGAAACGGATTGACGGTCCAGATGGTTATTTTAGTAGTCCTCACTATTCTGTGAAATAGTGTGACAATAAATGTAATGAGAACCCTATTTGAGTTTAGATATTGTCTAGAAGACAATATTCGTGTAAAAACTCTCAGCTCATGTTGTATAATTAAGTTTGTAGTTGAGTTCTGTACTATGTATTTGGTGACCCAAGATGGGTGATGTATACCTATTTTTGGGGCGTCACAGACAAGGGCCAGAAGGTTGCTTTTGCAACCTATATGATGAAGGGAGAGGCCAAATTTTGGTGGGAGGCTAACCAGACTAGGGCTGGTATAGAGAATCTAACGTGGGTACGGTTCAAGGAGATTTTCTTCGAGAACTACTTTCCCACAAGTATGCAGGGGAGGATGGAGATGAGGTTTCTAGAATTGAAACTAGGGGAGATGACAGTTCCCCAATACACTGCCAAGTTCAATGAACTAGAAAGATTTATTCCACATCAGGTGGACACTGAGGTGAGAAAGGCTAGAAGGTTTGAGCAGGGCTTGAAACCCTGGCTCTATAGCCGAATATCGGTTTTATAAAGTACTTCTTTTGGGACCATACTAGAGAAGGCGATAATCGCCGAATGTGGGAATGAGACTAAGACAGTACCACAAGGACAAGAAGAATAAGAATAAAGTCGATGGGGGAGTGAAGATCGAAGGAGCCAGCGGGAGTGGCGAAGGTCAGAAGAGGAAAGAGTTTAACCTTGGGAATACCGGAGTGAAGAAAGGAGATCCGAAGAGAAGGATGGAGGCATGCAAAACCTGTGGGAAGACTCACTTAGGAGTCTGTCTCAAGGGGAAGGTTGTGTGCTATAACTGTGGATAGGAGGGGCACATTTTGCCTAACTATCCAATTCCGAAGAAGAACCATGGATGCTTTGTATGTGGGTCAACTGACCACATAGCAAAGAACTTCCCGAAGAAGGGGACGGACGGGAATAATGACATTAATAGAAGTAAATTAGCTATTGGTGGTCCAGCACAGTCGGGTAGGCTGATGGCCCGCACCTTTAACATGACGGTCCAAGATGCAGTTGCATCAGGGGACGTAGTTGCAGGTATTATTCCAATCAATGACATAAATGCTTACGTGTTATTTGATTCGGGTGATACTTGTTCATTTATAGCATGTGATTTTGCTAGACGATTAGGATTACTTCCCGAAAAGTTATTTATACCTTTTAATATTAAGGTAGCAAACGAAGAAATAATTCTTGTTAAAAATATTCATAGGAATTGTTGCGTAGACATACGAGGTCGTAAATTATTGGTAGATTTGATACCGATAAAGTTAGGAGAATTCAATGTAATTCTCGCAATGGATTTGTTGTTTAACCATGGGGAAATTATAGATTGTCAGAAGAAATGTGTGAATATTAGAACGTTGAGACAACCTCAGGTAGTATTTTACAATAATAGATCGTTGGGGCGTTCGTGTTGTCTTACCATGACACAAACTAGGAAACTTTTGAGGAAGGGATGTGTAGGTTATTTGTGCCATGTTGTTAATACCCAGAGAGTGGAAGCGACCATGGAACAAATACATATAGTTAAAGAATTCATGAATGTATTTCCAAGTGAATTGTCGGGTCTTCCACCGAATAGGGAGACCGAGTTCGTAATAGACATTGTGCCAGGAGCGGTACCAGTTTCCAGGGCACCGTATCGTATGGCGCCAGTGGAGATGAAGGAGCTAATGGTTCAGTTACAAGAACTATTAGACATAAAGTACATTCAATCGAGTGTTTCACCGTGGGGAGCACCGGTACTATTTGTAAAGAAGAAGGATGGATCGTCAAGACTTTGTATCGACTATCGAGAGTTGAACAAGTTAACGATAAAGAATAAATACCCATTGCCCAGGATCGATGATCTTTTTGATCAGTTGAAAGGGGCAAAATATATTTCTAAAATAGATTTGAGGACGGGGTATCATCAGTTGAAGGTTAGGAAGGAGGATGTACCAAAGACGACATTCAGGACTCGTTATGGTCATTACGAGTTTCTGGTGATGTCATTTGGGTTGACTAATGCACCAGTTGCATTTATGGATATGATGAACAGAGTGTTCAAACAATATTTGGACAAGTTTGTCGTGGTGTTTATCGATGATATTCTAGTCTATTCTAAGACAGCAGAAGATCATGTTGAACACCTAAGAATAGTGTTGGAGACACTGAGGAAGGAGAAGTTGTATGCGAAGTTCACTAAGTGTGAATTTTGGCTAGAAAAGGTATAGTTTTTATGTCATGTTATTAACCATGAGGAGATTTCAGTAGATCAACCGAAGGTGGAAGCCGTGATGAATTGGGAACAATCAAAAATGCCGACTGAGGTGCGGAATTTTCTAGGGTTAGCGGGATACTATCGAAGATTCATTCAGGATTTTTTGAAGATAGCTACTCCACTGACTAATTTGACAAGGAAGACGGCAAAATACGTGTGGACTGAGAAATGCAAAGACAATTTTCAAGAACTAAAGATGAGGTTAAGTGAAGCACATGTTTTATCATTACCTGATGACACAGGAAATTTTGTAGTTTATAGCGATGCTTCGCATAGAGGACTTGGTTGCGTGCTCATGCAGCATGGCAAGGTCATTGCGTATGCATCACGAAAGTTGAAGAATTATGAGAAAGTTTACCCTACTCATGATCTAGAACTGGCCACAGCAGTTTTTGCCTTAAAGATATGGAGACATTATCTTTACGGAGAGAAATGTGAGATATACACGGACCATAAGAGTCTAAAATATATCTTCACACAGAAGGAGTTGAATATGAGACAAGGGAGATGGCTAGAGTTGATAAAGGATTATGACTGTGAAATCCTGTATCACCTTGGAAAAGCCAATGTAGTTATCGATGCCATAAGTAGAAAGGGTCGAGAGAAGTTGTCTATGTTAACGACTCAAACTGAGTTAATAACGGAGATGGCTATAATGGAGATAGAGGTGAAGTTGCCGAGTGAATCGGAACACAAACTGTTTACGACGGAGATTTAATCTACTATTATAGAGAAAGTCAAGGAGGTACAACTCAGAGATGATGAGTGTGATAAGATGAAGAAGCGGTTAGCACGTGAAAAAGATTTAAAGTATAGTCTCGATAACGATGGGTTATTGAGATTTGAAGGAAGAATTTGGGTTCCAGATGAGACAAAATTAAAGGAGCAAGTGTTACACGAAACTCATAGTTCGAGGTACTCGATTCATCCTAGTAGTACTAAGATGTATCAAGACATTCGATAGAGTTTTTGGTGGCCGAACATGAAGAGAGAAATAGTCGAGTATGTGAGTAGGTGCTTGACTTGTCAAAAAGTTAAGGCCGAACATCAACAACCAAGTTGCTTATTACAGTCATTGGAGATTCCTGAGTGGAAGTGGGAGCATATCACGATGGACTTTGTGGTGGGACTTCTGATTACAACGAAAGGGTACGACATAATTTGGGTAATAGTGGACCAGTTGACTAAGTCGCCTCACTTTTTGCCAATAAGGGTTATGTATAACTTAGACCAATTAGCTAAACTTTATGTTAAGGAAGTTATTTCCAGACATGGAGTACCGGTTTCAATTGTGTCAGATTGTGATCCACGATTCACATCGAACTTTTGGAGGAGTCTGCAAGAGCAGTTGGGAACGCAGTTAAAGCTATATACATCGTATCATCCACAAACTGATGGACAGAGTGAGAGGACAATTCAAACGTTAGAAGATATGTTAAGATCTTGCGTCATGGATTTTAAGGGTAGTTGGGATTATCATCTACCATTAGTAGAATTTGCGTATAACAATAGTTATCATGCAAGCATAGGCATGCCTCCTTACGAAGCTTTATACGAAAAGAAGTGCAAAACACCATTGTGTTGGGATGAAGTGGGAGAACGCTGGATACTAGGGCCAGAATTGGTGCAGCAGACAGCGAATGTAGTGAAGTTGATACGAATGCGTCTCGTAGCAGCTCAAGACAGACAGAAGAAGTATGCGAACTCGCATCGAGTAAATAGGGAGTTTGAAGTAGGCTCGTATGTATTTCTAAAGGTATCTCCTTGGAAAGGAAAGATACGCTTTGGAAAGAAGGGAAAGTTAAGTCCAAGGTTTATAGGACCTTTTAAAGTGTAACGGGTAGGAGAGGTAGCTTACGAGGTAGCGTTACCTCCAGATTTAGAACGAATACATAATGTGTTTCATGTATCTGTGTTATGTCCTTATAAGCCAAATTATAAGTACGTAATAGAGTATGAGCCTATTCATATCGAGAAGAACTTAACGTATAAAGAGATGCCGATTCAAATTATCGATAGAAAAGAACAAGTTCCGCGGAACAAAGTTATACCTTCACTAAATGTGTTATGGAAGAACCACGATGCCGAAGAAGCAACGTGGGAATTGGAAGAAAATATGAGGAAGGATTACCCTCAGTTATTTGTATAATGTAAAAAGAGATTCTGGGGACAGAATCTTTATAAGGGGGGAAAAATGTAACGACCGAGAAATTCAGATTTATTGTAAAATAATTTTATTTAATTAAATAATGAATAAAATTATATTATATGTTATTATTATGTGTTAGCAAGATGAATGTCGTTCTATAACCTAGAAATGTCAGAATGTCGTAGTATTTTGACAACGTTAAGGAATTAAACTGTTTGAATTTCCAAGACGAAACTAAAAGTTTTTTGAGAAATTTTCTAAAAAACACTATTCACTAATTTTTGCTCAGGAATTATTTTTGAACTTCTGAGAAATACGTAACGATAGAATATCGAGATGAAATGGATTATGTAATAATAATTCACGTATGGAAAACACAGTTTTTCGTCTACGGACTTAATTCGAGAACGTTAGAAAAAGTAAAGCGTTAACTAGTTAAAGCAATGATCGTATAATACGTAGGTATTGTACGAGGTAATGATTACGAGTATGATACGAAGTATTATATGAGTATGTATGAATGATGGTATGTCGTATATGTTGAATAAGTATACGATTTAGAATACGAGATTAATACGTAGACAATACATTCTAAGGCTTTAAGGCATATATAATGGACTTGTAGGATTATGTAGGATGTTGTAAAGTCTAAATTGGAATTATGCAAGCCCAATGGTATGAATGGTTAAGTCCAATGTGAATTAATGAATAAGCCAATGTTGGTTTAATGCAAGCCCAAAGTACAAGTTAAGCTAATTGAACTTAAAGCCCAAAGTAAGAATCTAAGGGGTAAGGATGACCCATGGGGCAATCCATGTGGACCCCATGATCACATGGGTGATCTTGGTGGCCAAGCAAAAGATAAGAGTTATGGAGACCAAGTAAACTTGATGGCTAATTAATGAATAGTAAGGAGATTAATTAAGGAGGTGGGATTAGTTTAATGTCTAAACTACCCTAACTTTGGTTTTCCTATAAATAGAAGACTTGCTAGATTATAATTCATTTGTTAGATTTCATCCAACAAACATTTAAGTGCTTATTGGTTAGTGAGAAAAAGCTAGAAAAGCTAGACTTTGATCATTCAAGTAGAAAAAAAGAAGAACCAAGTGATCTTCAAGGGTAAGAATCCTTTATAATTAATCTTCCATTTCTTCAATTATAGTTTGATAGAGAAGTGTTGATTAATGGAGTATGTATGCTAAGAAGTAAAGAGAATGATTAATTAAAGGACTTAAGCTTTAATAAGCCATGAATAAGTAATTAACACTTATTTAAGTCATGAACTTATGAAGAACAATTAAGAACTTATCATTTATATAAGTTAATAAAATATGTATGTTAAGATGTTAGTATGATGGAATGAATCCATTTGAAACAATGAACAAATCTTAAGTAACGAAGTTATGGCAGAATTCACAAGTTTAGACGATAATTGTCGAAATCGTTAAATTCTCAGAATGGAAGTTAAATTTTGACATTAAGTTCGGAAATGTTTGTTTTCGATGGGGATAAGTCTTATTTGGCATTATAGAGTTGCGGAATCGAAAATGACTGAATTCCGACTTAGAACGAAGAAACGAGCGTTGAACATTCATGAACCTTTATCGTTTTCGTTAAAATGAACTAAAAGGTGAATTTTGAGTTAACGGGTTCGAAAATGTAAAATACTTGCATGAACACATAGAGTATGTAATTTGTGAACTAATAGCTTTTGAACGAGCCAATTAGGACTTAAAACGAATAAGTTATGGCCCTGGAAAGTTCACAGAAGAAATGAACTGTGGTAATCATGCTCGAGGCTCGAGGTCTCATGCGACGCGACCCGGCGAGAGCTGTGGTCACATTCTTGTCTGCGGCCGGAATGGGAGATACTAGGAAGTAGCACTGCAACATGACCCCAAGCAATCGAGAGTGTGGTCTTGCCAGGCCGCCAAGACCTAACGTGAGACACTGAAACCCGCTACATGATGCGTGTTTTAAGAAGGAAAGCTGGTGTCGCAGCGCTAGCACTAGGGTTTGCATAGTAAAGAAAGATTATGAAGATTTAACGAAAGGCAGTTGGTTAATGGTGAAGTACAACATTAATTAACTTAATGTAACATTGTTTAAGATGTTTTACACTTTAAGTATTATAACTAATGGTTGAAGATAACGTAATCAAATGTGAATGTAAATTATAATGGTAAGCCGGAGCTAATAATAACAAATCTAATAAATAATTAGATTGAGAAGAAGGGTAAGATACATTAGGAACCATGTATGTTTGTTCATGACCTAATGTGGTATGTTATGTGGTTATGTATTGTAGAGACTCTAAAGACTTAAAGGGAAAGTGTAATAACATTAGCAGATGCTAAAGGCAAGTGTTCTAACCCTTGTCTATGTTCAATCTAGACGAGCCTTATAATTCATGTATTCTTACTCATGAATTGATGTATAATGAAGTCAAAGCCAATTTATTCGGCTAGACTTAAGATGTTTTAGATTTCTTATAATCTATCAAAGTATTGTCAATGTTTTGCCAAACTATTTTGGTATGGTTTTCAAATGAAGACTGAGTATGCTAAACAAATGTTTTGTCGTCAAACGACAGGCACGTGAGGTTGCCACAACTTAAAAGTACATACGTTTAAAGAATGTAGTGTTGTACAACATAGAGTACTATAGACTGATCACCTAGATGTGCTCGTAAGTAATGTCGGACTTACGAACTTAGTGTCAGGTTGTCCTTTTCAAAGAAAGTATGAAATTCTCAAGGTCTTGGACTAGAATTGACGTTTTACTGAATGTTATTATTGTAAAATATTTTAAAGAAAAGAGAAGTGCTATTTTGAATTATCGATAGTACTTCATAACTATTGTTCAGTTATTGAAGATATATGATTTGTATGATTCAAGCATATTGTTTAAATGGAATTGTTGTACTTGTTGAGCTAGTTATGCTCACTCTTTCTTGAACCATATGAATGCGTTTAAGACCGAATGGACCGAAGGATCTGAAAATGATAAAGGGAAGGCTAAGGCGAACCTATAGAGTTCCTTTATAATAGTATAGGTGAATGTTATTATTATTTAATGTTATGACAAGAAAAAATTTAATGGTTATTAAGAACCTGAGGAATGGTAATATTTTTTTGGAATATATATATAATATATTCGTTCTTTTGAGGCTTTTCAATTGAATGTATATGTGAACTGTAGAACCGTGTAGCACCATATGTCGGGTGGAAGATACCCGAATTTGGGGGCATCACTAACAAGCTCAGGAAGGATCCACGAACAATAACAATAATGAAAATGCCAACACTAATCCTGTTGAGCAGTTGGTAAACCTATTACTTGGAGCACTTGTGAATCAGCCGCAAGCTCAAGCTACCTCATTTAAGGATTTCAAGGTGGTAGGACCGCTAGAGCTTAGGGGATCCATGAATCCAGTCGAAGCTCAGACCTAGATTATGGAAATGGAGAAGGTATTTAACGTTATGAGGGTCAACGATGATCAGAAAATCGCCTGTACAACGTTTATGCTGAAGTAAGAGGCTAACTACTGGTGGTAGGCAAACACTGTTTGAGGAGGACAGGGTGTGATCACATGGGATAAGTTCAAGGAGATGTTCTTTGAGATGTATTTCCCAATGAGCTCTCAGAACCAGATGGAGGTTCAGTTTCTAGAGTTGAAGCAGGGTAACAAGATGGTGCCAGAATATGCTGCAAAGTTCAACGAGTTGGCTAGGTTCACAACTTATCAGGTGAATATAGATGGGATGAAAGCTAGGAGGTTTTAACAAGGGTTGAAGTCATGGTTGTACAACAAGGTGACAATGTTCCAATTGAACACTTTTATAGGAGTATTGGAAAAGGCAATCATTGTAGAAGGTGGAAGCGATGCTCTGACCCGGTATAATCAAGAACAAAAGAAGAAGAAGAAGAAGAAGAAGAAGAAGAATGAAGGTGAGAACAAAAAAGCTAGTGGTAGCAATAGTGGTGGTGGTCATAGTCAGAAGAGGAAGTGGAATGATAATATGTATACTGGGAATCAGCAAAGAAGTCAGAAGAAGAAGGTGGAGGCTTGTCCTACTTGCGGGAAGAATCACATGGGGTATGCATGAAAGGAAAGAGGGTTTGCTATGATTGTGGTAAGAAAGGCCACATAGCGCCAAATTGACCTAACCCTAAAAAGAGGGCTTGCTTCACTTGCAGGTCGAAGGATCATCTAGCTAGAAATTGTCCCAAAAAGGCAGCGGAAGGAGCAGAACAAGTGGAAGTATGGGAAACAGCTATGGTGGCACTCTGACTATTACTGGTCTGACACCGTCAAACTGACCCACCGTCAGAACTTTCAACATGACCGTGCAAGATGTTGTGGAGTACCGAGATATAGTGTCAGGTATCATTCCGATCAATAATATTAATGCTTATGTATTATTTGATTCGGGTTCTACTTGTTCGTTTATATCCGATAATTTTGCTAAGAATTTAAATTTGCCTAGAGAGGAATTAGAATACCCTTTGAACATAGAGATTGTGAATAGGGAAGTAGTTCCTGTTAGGTTTGTACACAAGAACTGTAGGGTGGACATTAAGGGCCACGAAATGATGGTAGATCTAATCCCGAATAAACTTGGGGAATTCGACGTCATTTTGGGAATGGATTGGTTATTCAATTATGGGGCAATATTTGATTGCCAAAGGAAGTGTATAAACCTTATGAATCCATCAATGGTGGTATTTTATGGTAGCAAGTCGCCTAGACAAGCGAGTTTTCTGACGATGATGCAAGCCAGAAAGTTGTTGAGACAAGGTTGTGTAGGATATTTAGCCTACATAGTCGATAATCGAAAGGAAAATGCTGAAAGTAGTATGCACACTAGCCAATCATGTAGATGATAAAGCATATACTTTGTAACAATCTTATTCGTTTATTAATAAAAGTATTCATTTACTAAAGGCTTTAATTTATCTACTTGGTTTTGTTTTAATATTATGTGATAAACCCATAGTTTTAAGCAATGCTTTTAGAATCATGATGAGATCGTGTTAATGAGATCTAAATTCTTAGATAGCTTAGAAACTAAAAGGTTTCCAATCGATGGATTACTAAAAAGGGGATTAGTGAATCCAGATAGATTGGTACATACGTTGCTTGCTCATTGGATGAGGATGATTGATCTCATGATCATTTGTGTGGAGACACTAAAGCAAGTATGTAGGTGCTTATTGGAGAATAAGTTCACTAAATGTGGCTCAATAAGGAGTACCTAATGGAGTCTGCTTGTCTGTCAATAGGAATTGTTGTAGTGATAGTAGTACAATTGATCCTTGGACTTGAGATCATCATACTATCTTGTGTATGATGAGTTATACTTTAACTTATTCCTTAAGTCCTTTAGGGTATATCAAAGGATATGCTTGGGTATAATAAGTTGTACATGGTGATAATGTATGATCAATAAAGAATCTACCGCTTCTAGTAAAAGAAGAGAAATGTCCTATGTGATTCGATAAATGACAACCCAGTAGTCCTTGGCTAAGGCAGAATGAAATTAGAAATTAGGAGTTTCTAATTTGTATTATTTCGAGTTGTGCATTTGAGAATCGAAATACAAAGAATTAAATAAAATAAGACTTGACAGTAATTCCATGTCTTATATTTAATTGGGACATTGTATGGTGGAAGGATTGAATTGTACGGTAACTATTTACTCAAAGGTTCTTTTATGATTAATGTTGAAATCTATATTATCTAAAAATATAGATTAATCGCTAGGGAGGCTTATCCCTATTGTATAATAAATATTATTTATTTAAATAAATTAGATTAATTTATTTGTTTAAATAAGATTAGAATTGTTCTAATTAATTTATTCACAACCGGTTTAATATGGAGAACCTAAAAGGTCACACCGCAAAAGGAAGAATATTTTTTAAGAAGTAAATTTCATAATCGTAATAATAAGTTAAGTGTATTTAATTTAATCTATGGTGATAAAATAAATTAAATAGCTTAATATTTATTAATTAATCGTTTGGAAATATTAAATATAAATTAATAAGAGGAGTCTTATTATTATTATTATTTAATTCTAAAGTAGTTTGGGAATTAATTAATATAAGTACTCTCATTTATTCCTAATATGATTAGGAGGCAAATTAATTAAAAGAGTTTAATTAATTATCCCTAATAAGATAATAAAGCTTAATTATAACGCCCCGAAATTCGGTCTATCTTCACACCCGGATTTCGTGCATTATGAGTACATCTCCTTCCCAACATATATCATTATATAGTTAAATATAACAACATACATTCTCAAATCCCAGGTTCTAATACCTTATAACCTCGTTCATTAAAAATAATGATAATTACATTATTCTTTACATCTTACAAGAGTGACTTCTATCCGCCACCAAGGATACATAATAGTTCATTAAACTAGTCTATAGTTTAATTAAACTATTATACATTACAAATCTTCACGTGATCTTCACATTCATTCATATACTGAATGGTACTTCTTTTGGATACTGATCAGCTTGATCTTTACAGGACCCTTAGGTTCTTCTACTCATACGCTGAAAATGTTTTTCATATAAAACAAGTGTGAGCATTCAATTGCTCAGCAAGTCATAGCAGTTGAATAAACAACTTCAAGAATTTAAACATTCCTTTAGACCTTCGATAACCGAACAAAGGTTATGAAGCAACTTGAATAATAGGAATAAACTCTAATTCCTATCATTTTAAAACATTAGTCACAATCACTTTAAAATACTTTCATTCTTCTACCTTTTTCATACACATCATGTCCGGCTAGAATCATTAGCATAGACTTAACAAAAACGGTTCATGTATAAATAGAACATTCTCATATTGAACAGTTCAATCACAGAATAGTTCATCTTATAGAAACACCGAAGTGTTAAAATTGTGGCACAAGGCCTCATACGTTTTACTATCTTGTACAAATATCACACATTCACACATAGATAAAACTTCTAATGTTTAACATCTAAGAATTTTAAGAAACTAGCATTCATTTAAAATATGAATGAAGTTAGAAAACTTTCCTTACGCACAGCTACATCTTACAGTTTACACTGAACTGCTCATTCCAATTCCTATATAGCACATAAAGAAATAACACATACACCAATTAGTCATATACTTGACTTATACATTGGTTTATTTAAATTTACTTCTTAGGGTTCGCGTTCTTCCAATCTAAGTTTACACGACAACTTTCTTTACCGCTTTACGACTTCATTACATACGGAAATGTCTTACTCATACGATCATCATCTTTGATGATTTACATTCTTATTTTCTTCTTATAACTCTTCTAGCACTCAGCACACATCGTGTCTTTGCTAGTAGTCCATATGGTACTCTGAGTGGTTTCCCACAAACAACCAACAAACAAATTCCGTCTCATCTACACTGTCTTTCACAGTGAGTTAGATCAGTTGCTAGTTTCGTATATACCTTCGCTCTCTGAAGGAATTTTTTAGCCCAGATCTCATATGTAAACCATCAAAGATTACGATTGTACCATAACCTAAACTCATCTTAACTTATCCGAACCATTAAGACTATAATGTTTGTTAAGTCAATTTCTTATTCCTTATGGCTTTCTGGCAACTAAGTGCCATACCTCAGGATTCATTCTTTATCGTCTAAGTCATACAGTCTTTTGTATACTCGGAACGATCATTCAATATTAATTCTATGGATTCATAGCATTAAGCATTTTACGTTACCTTATTTATATCTTACAACGTCCGATTCATTTGACTCAGAATTCCAAGTTATAATTACTAACTCGGCTTCTTATCGTTACGTTATTATCTTTAATTCAATTCTTCACCGTTCACGGGTTTAATCATTGGTCTTCATTATCTTACAGTCAAACCATACACGGTGTGTAGGTTCTACCCGTTTAATCTTCGCGTACACTCAACCCTCACGTCGGTTAAAGTGTTTAACGCTTACATTTCATTCTAACATTCTCTATCCGACTCACACTCGGACTTTCATTAATCCTATTACCGTTCGTTATGACTTTCTTGATACTTCATATCTTACTTACCACTTTCGTTACCAATTACATGAACCCCACGTTCATTACTCTTTCTTAATGTCGAAGCCATACGGTTCGCTATATGCTAAGACCGATTGTTCATCGCAACTGCGTTGCGTTTACACTTTCTGTCTTTTAATCTCATTTAATCTTTCCATTCAACCTTTACTAAAGGTTTAAGTTACTTGTTTAAGTGCTACTATGACGAATGAATTATTTGAGTTATGATTCTGGGGACAAAATCTTTGTAAGGAGGGAAGGATGTAACAATCCAAGATTTTATTTATAATTTAAAATATTTATTAAATTAAATAAATATTTTATTGATGTGTTTGTGTTAGTAGATATTTATGAATTAAATTTATTAAATAATACTCTAATTTAATTTAATAGTTAGAGAGTTGTTAAAAGATAACATGAAGTGCTTATATTGTTGTTTTAATTTAATAATTTAAAATGGTATGTTAATTATTAAATAAAATTATAATGAGATTATAATTTTGGGATATTTGGATTAAGTGGAAAATTTATTTAGTATGTTGTAATTAGTTTATTTAACTAAGATGGGATATGGAAATCCAAATAAATAACATGGGATTATAAATTATAGTATAAATGATTTATTAAAATAAATTAAAGTAGTTTTAAATGGATTTACCCAAACAAGGCTTAAAGATATTAAGTCTTTATTTTTTTTAAAGTGTTTTGCCAAGGCTTTTGAATTTGAATTTGATTTAAAATAATAATAATAATAATAAAATATAATTAATATTTTTATAACTGATATACGTTTAAGTTTTGTAACTATTTTTTTTAATAAGCGTATAATGGCTATCAGTTTCTTTTATCATTACTGTAATAACCCAATATTTTTAATATAATTAAATAAGAAATTTTGCGTATAAATTTTTTTTAAATAAAAGGTGGGGAACTGTACAAGGCAAATTGTATGTATATATGTGATAAATAAAATTTAGTTATTACATGAATAATGGCAAATAATTTTTTAAGGAATTATTGATCATTATAAATTATATTCTTATAATAAATTAATTTTGTAGTAAAAATATTTTTATTATTTATTTTCCATGAAAATATTATTATATATTATTTAAATAATATATGAAATAATTATTAAAATTATTATAATAACTATTTTATTATATGAATTTATTTCAGATTAATTAAGTTAATTATTTTAACTTAATTAAAAATGGTATATATGATGTAAAGTCGGATATGGATTCAAAACCCTAATTCTGGATTTTGAACAAGGAATGAGAATACTAATATTATATTAATTATATTTCAGTGTTATAGATATATATGTATTGTATGTACGTATTGATAATGGTTGGTCAATTATGGTATATCAGTAGAAAACCCTAGTAACAAACGGATAAACCCTAATTCAAAAAGTCAAATACGACTTTAAGAATTTGTTAAGTCGTTATGTAGTCGTGATAATGTGATTAACGATCGGTATTATAGATATTAATCTTAATTAGGGAAACCGTAATTATTGGAAACCATAATTTCTAAATTAGTAACCCTAATTATCAAATTAGAAACCCTAATCGATAATTATAAGCCCTAATGCTAATTAGTGAATTATTAAACCTAATTTGTGGGTCTAAATACTTAAAAAACCTAAACTAATCAAGAAACTATAGTTTTCATTTTTAGGAACTAAATTTTTTATTTTAAACCCTAAATTGAAATCCTAGAAACTAAAATTATAAAACCTTAGGGTTAAACCCTAAGGATTGGGATAGATGTCAAGATTGCCATTAAAATCACAAGCCAAATGACCAACTTGCCCTTTTTGCATTATTAGTGGATAACTTGTAGATCTTGCCATATATGGAGTTGTTTACCAACTCTAGATCAGCTATGTGACTAAATGTAACCTATAACAGCTATAAAACGTCAGCCATACACATTACATACATAATATATAAGGATCAAGAAAGGAAAATGTACACAAAATAGCCCATTTGTTCATCATATACTCAACTTAGACTCTCTCTCTCTCTTTCCACACCTACGAAAATCTTATGCATTTCAGTCCCTTATCAAGTCCCCACTACCTCCACAAACAGATTAGAAGCCTAGAATCAAGCAACATTCAAGAAAGGTATAAACCCTAGACTTAGAATCTGATCTTTGTTGGATATGTTAAAAGTTGTATTTTAATGTTTAAATATGTTGTATGATGTGTAACTAAGTGATCTGGGTTGGTATATGTTAAACTTATAACATCTAGATGCTCGAATTAGAAGTTTTTGAAAATCTGGAAAAATTTAAAAATGTTGTTTGACAACGAATGTTAGACCCCATAGATCTCTTTTTGTTTATGTTTTTGTATTTTTAAAGGTTTGTACTTGTAGTATGTTGTGAGATCTTTGATCTAGAACTCAAATCAGGGTCAGATCTTGTTTATATTTCAAGTTATTGATGGTTAAAGTCGGTTGACCGACCATGACCGGGAAAATCTGGAAAACCCAGATCGTGCCCAGAAACGTCTGACAAGATGTTCTTAGGCTCTGATCTTCCAGTTGTTTCTTACTTTTTTATAGTTGTTGCATCTAAGTTGTAGTATGTTGTATTAGCTGCAAAATAATGCCTTTAGATCACAAAAACAACAAACAGGTTGAACACAGTAGCTGGTCAGAGTAGGTTAAACGATCATGAAAACTATTTTTTGGGTAATTAACCCAGAAAACGTATGAACCTTATTTCTGACAAGGTTTGACCGGCATGGATCCGCTGATTATGTTGTTGTTATATTCTTTTTATATAATAGATTTATACCTTGTCATGCTGGCTACAATCTAGAACAGTTAGAACACTAAACCATTGCACAGAAAACAAGTTGTGGAAGCCCAAAAGTGATCAGTCGAGTTGTTCTTATTTTCTAGGTAACCCAGAAAATGAAGAACAACTCTAACAAATAGTTTGAGCTTCTATATCTTGCTTTTGTGTTGTAATCTAACCCAGAACTTGCTTGATACTTGTAGTATTACATCAATACTACAAGCTCAAAGTCATAACTTGCCCAGAAACATCAAGATCTGACAATTATTGTTGGTCAAAGTAGGCCACTTAATCACTGCACATGAATGTTCTTGGTGCTCAAGAACACCTAAGGCTACACTTTCTGTCGCTAAAGGCTTTAGTGACAGACTTATTAATTTCAATTAATTTAATTTCTAAAAATCATTTAAAAATAGAAAATAATTTTTGAAAATCACAAAAAAAAAATTAAAAATTATTTTAAGTTATAAAAATTAACTTTTAATAATTTCACATATTTTTCATAAATATTAGTATTTATTTGAATATTATTGATATTTAATTTATTTGATAAATACATTAAATAAATTAATTAAAAATAATTTTATTATATTAAAAATCGATTTAAGTGATAATAAGATATTTAAAAATATTTTAAGTTATAAGATATAACTTTTAATATTTTAAAGCAAATTTCATTAATTATTTAATATTAATGATATTAGATTTATTTAATAATTATATTAAATAAATTAGTTTAAAAATTATTTTAATATTATAAAATTTATTTTAAATGAAAATAAAGTGTTTAAAAATATTTTAAGTTATAAAACATAACTTTTAATATTTGAAAGAAAATTTCATTAATAATTTAATATTAATGATATTTTATTTATTTAATAATTATATTAAATAAATACTTTAAAATGGTTTTAATGATTTATAAATCATTTAAAGATGATATAAATAATTTAAAAATATTTTAAGTTATAATAAGTGACTTTTAATATTTTGATGAATAATATATTAATATTTAAATATTAATGGTAATTATTTAAAAATGATTTTGATTATTTTAAAAATCATTTAAGGTAATATTAATACTTTAAAAATATTTTGAGTTATTATAAATAACTTTAATATTTTGGCAATGGTTTCATTAATATTTTAATATTGTTTAAATATTAATGATAATAGAATTATTTAATATTTAAATCATTTAATAATGATTCCAGTGTTTAAAAAATTATGATAAATTATAATAATTGTTTAAAAATTATTATAAGTCATTTAAAAATAATATGACTGATATTCAAGTTATCTAAATGAATATTGAACTACAGAATAGAGTTTTAGACTCAATAATTAGCCGATAAAGCCGTCGGTACACCAAAATGTTTCAGAAATTGATCTGGACTTAGATAGTTTGACTAGATAAATGTTTGTTTATGATTCAATGACTGATATAACTATGTGAAAATGTGATTAGGTTATGTGTTGACTGCAAATAGCAGTACTACGTGTTATGATATGTTATTCTAATCGATAGAATGATCTTATTAATGATAGGTCTCGATATAAAAGATAAAACTAAGTTGCGTAACTGTAAGCAGCAGACCAAACAAGTATCCTACCTTTGCATTTACTTTATGCAATGGAGATGAGTAAGAAAGTTTCAGAATTATATTATCGTTATGCCAAATTATTAACTCTATTGTTATTGATTATGTATCCAAACATTTGTATTCATACAAGTTCTTAAATTATCCGATCATTATTTATCAATACAGTATTATTGTACAATCCAGATATTTATTATGTTCATTAATTTCTAAGCATTGTTATACAAGTGACCTCACTTGGATGATTATTGTATTTAATCACATGTTGATACATACTTATTGGTTTCCAGTATGTATACGTTAATTAAAAAGTCGTCTAAGCTATTTGACTCAGCTAGACACAGATTTAAAAATATCGTTGAACATAATAGAACCTTATTAATATCCAACCGAATTGTTTTGGTTCGGATAAGTTATGATGGTTTACAGATGAAGTTCTGTTTAACCTTTTTGAAAATTGAAAACCATGTTCATAGTCTGTCGACTTTTCTTCATTAATAGTCAGTACGTAGTTTAAAAAATTTGAAATAAAATTGATATATTATTTATGGATGCTTCAGCTTACTTCACAACTGTTGATTCGTTGTAGAAGTGTCATTCATAGAAAATATATACTTCTTTCAGCTATCGTTTATTGTTTGTTATTACTTGTTAGGCACTCAAATGCTCATTCTTGCTTAATTTAAATGTTTTCAGTTAAGTGTGATCAACCTAAATGCTCTGCCAAGAACAAAGGAAAAGGAAAGGTTATAGAATAAGTTCTACGCTATCTTATGTAAAATTTAGACTATATTAAGACAATGATATTTATTAATTATCATGTAATATAACGTTTTAAAGGTTGTGAAACTAGGATTAGATGACTCTAATATATGTAAATTAAATTTAATGTTTATATTATTATTATTATTTTGCTCATAGAAATGATATCATGAAGCACCAAGTTTGGGTTTCAAGTACCTGAATTTGGGGGCGTCACATGTTGGTATCAGAGCTATAGGTTAGAAACCTTAGGTGGGGGTAGACCTTAGGCTATAACCTTAGGACAGAGGGAAATATTGAAAATACAAATAATTTATATAGAGTTTAAAAAAAGATGAATTGAATAAATTCATCATCAAATAAAATAAAAGATAACTTATATAAAACTATTATTTGCTGTGTGTATATATTATATACTAATCAAGATAATTTATGTGTAGATGTCAGGTGGAAAAGGCTTAGGATACCCTCAGATCGAAAAGAAGGAGGCAATCTCCATAATCGAGCCAATAGCTGAAATAGAGGCTCACAGTACAAGAAACCCCGATGAGGTGATTATTTTGGAAAATATAGTACCCGACCCAAAAACGGTGGAACTAACAGATAGTGATTCAGACACTAAAGTAGGAGCTGATCAAGCATCAACGGAAGTGCAGAATCTGAGGAACAAGGTTTCTTCTCTAGAAAAGCTGTGAGAAATAGAAAAACTACTAAATAGTCAATTACGTAAGGCATTAATAGAAACAATGGAAGAACAAGATAAGCTTAAAATCAAAATTGATCAGATGGGAGCTAAAAGTAACAAATCATGTGCAGCTCCGAGCAAGAAGGGGAAAAGAAAGATAAAAGACCGTGATATAGGAAATTCTGATAACAGGCAAGGGAACCTTAACAGAATAGAAAAATGTACAAACTGTAACAAGAAACATGAAGGATTATGCAGAAAAGGGGAAAATATTTGTTACAATTGCAGACATGAGGGACATATCTCTACTTATTGTCCCAATCCGAAGTAAGGTGTATGTTTTATTTGTGGGATAGAAAGTCATCAGGCAAAAGGTTATCCAAGATCAAGAAAAAGGCGTAGTGAATAGGTTGTATAAGTACTGTTGAAATATATGTGTTCGGTGTTATATATATGATAGGTATGTCTGTGTAATGTAATATTCTCAACTTTTGTATAAGTTGTAGCAACAAATCTCGACTTTTGTGGTCACAAAGGGATAACGAATGCTTAAAGCAGTATGTGTTATGCTATGTAAAGAACTATGAATTAGTTGAATGAATATGAATCTATGTTTGATTAATGAAATAAGTTTGATATATTAAACCTATACGATAAGGTTTAGAATGTAAGTTAATAAAGTATAATTTATATTTTATTTAATCAGATAATGCTGCCAAGACGTAAAACTCGAAACCAAAAGGGCAGAAGAATCTATCAACAATGCTGGGGGACAACAACCAGATCCGATGCAAAATTTTGCAAACATGGTAGCTCAAGCTATGCAGCAGGGAATGTCAGTCGCAGGTAACCAGCCGAAAAATAGATTGTTTAAAAATTTATCATTTATTTTTTTAATTGAATTCTTATATCATTGTCATCATCCTCATGTTTATATTGTTATGAAAGTCATCTTTGGCCTGTAGTGCATAGATGGACTTGGTATGATTATGATCAGGAATTATTCGGTATAATCATGACCGTAATGTTACAAATGATGTGGTAAAAGTCCTCATTAGCCCGTAGTGTATTGATGAACAGTTGTTGGCATGGTCATGACCATTGGTGAAAATAGAATATCCTTGGCCCGTAGTGCATGTATAATTTGTGGTCATGATACTAATGAATATCCTTGGCACGTAGTGCAGGGATTATGTGGATTATTTATTAAGCTGAGTCTCAGCGATAAAATTGAAGATAAACTTTTTAAATCATAGAAGATAGTAAATATCATGCTCTACTTGACTCTTCTAATGGATTGCTTGTTCCACTACAGTTAAACTTGATGTCTATTGTATTTTATCAGTTTAACACTATTGAAGGCTAACGATAATTTATTTTGCATTATCTTAGTTATAATATTTCTTACTGGGCTAGTTAAGCTCACCCTTTTGCTTTCATTTTTTTCTTTAGGAAATGAAATTGTAGCCGGGACTAGTCGGGGAACGGAGTGATGGTCCGAGATGGTGCATTAGTAGTCCTCACTATTTTGTGAAATAGTATAATAATAACTGTAATGAGGACTCCATTTGAGTTTGGATACTGTCTAGAAGACAATATTCGTGTAAAAACTATCGGCTCATGTTGTATAATTAAGTTTGTATTTGTATTATGTACCATCAGTACTACAAAATACTAAATAGACAACGCTTAAAAGATAACGTTTTTTATAAAGACGTGGTGGTATTTTTTTCCATAATATTTTTAAATAAAACGTTGTAGATATATATATAAAAACGTTATCTATTTAAAAGGATATTTTTTTATTTTAATTAGATAACGTTTTTTTCAGAAAACGTTGTCTATCTAAAAAACAGGGAGAAAAAAAAAACACGAAAATTAAAATTTGAAATTAAAACAAGGTTCCTATCTCTATCTTGCTCTGCGATGTTGGTTTTATGTAGATGAGTTCCTATCTCCTTTTCCCTTCCATTTCTCTTCAAAATCTCGCCATTTTTGAAGCTTCAGAATCGTTGAGGAGCTTTAATTCGGTTTGTTTCACAGTTTCAAGCATGGAATTCGAGGTTTTTGTTTGAGAAATTTGGATAAATCTAGGGCTTTTATAATCATCATCAGCCGAATCGGACAAAGTTAGGGCTTCTCACATACTCGTAAAGCACCAAGGTTGTCGACGTAAGGCTTCTTGGAAGGATGCAGAAGGTCGAGTTATTAGCAACACCACCACTAGAGAAACTGCCGTCTCTCAGCTCAAATCCCTTCGTGAAGACATCGTTTCTGGAAAGGCTAAGTTCAAGGACGTCGCATCTTGTTTCTCCGATTGCAGCTCCGCCAAGTGCGACGGTGATCTCAGTCAGTATATTTACCTCCAGTTAGGGTTTCATTGATCTGTATTTGGCTTATTTTTTATATATGAATGCTTGCGTGAGGCTGAATTCGGCTCCAAGTCTGTGTAGATCTAGACAAAGACTCAGAAAATTAGCGTAGTTCGGCTTTCATATTTTCTGCAGTGGTAATCATGAGCGTGACTGGCCTGGGACAGGATCCTTCTATGATATTGTAGATTCAGGTGGGGAATGTGGCGTGTTAGCTGAAACCATGTTCTATGTTCCTGCAGAAAACAGAGCAAAATTTTGGTAATGGGTCAGTTTTTGTTAAATAAATTTTACTCTAGATTTTTAGAAAAGGAATCAGTTGTAAGCTTTTTTCTTCTCATCTTTTATATTGATCACTAAGAATGTTTTGAGTTACTTTAACTTATTGTAGAGCATTATTATGGTATACAATCAAAAGTGGTATATTTTGTCGTAGTACTTCTAAATATGTGAAGCATTGATGGCACTTGTTGGCATCCCAAATTGGAGCATGGTACAGAACTTGAAAGCTCGTAGTTGGTATTTTATTCAAGTTTTTTGGTTTTCTACTGGGTCAAGTGGTGTTTGGGAAAGTGCATTTCCATGGTAAGGTATCTTTTGTGTAGAGTTAATCATGTTCATTTTTTTATTTATTTGTAATCACTACTTTGTCTGCAAGTTATCTAGTGTTATATAAACTTAGCTTGGTCCAGTAAATTTGGATGCTGACCTAGCTGCTAGCATGGGCATGCCAGATAATGGCCCAAAGCTTATGTCAATGTAAGCTGCCCCTTTTCCCTGGGGCATGCCAGACATATGTCTGGTGGAAGCAAGTAAACCTGAGGTGCCAATAGTGGTGGCATGCCAGATATATGTCTGCTCTTTTATGTATTTGGAATTTTTCTATATTTGTTTATATCTAAATGGCGATATTCAATTTTGTGGCTTTGCTTCAATATAATTTCTAAAGCTTTGTCTGGCTTAAAAAAGTTGTGAGTTCTTGCCGGTCAAAGTATTGAGAGTCAATGTCTTCCTTGTTAAAATAATGGAGTCAAATATGTTATTGAATATATTTTTAAAAAAATTATGAGTGCAAGCAAAAGAGCTGTAAAGTCTGGGGAATCATAAAGAGTTCAAATTATAATTTACAAGTATGTGGAAGTAATATCCCAAGATAGAAGTTGTTCTTTGACTTGTCAAAAAATGGATAGAAGCTATACTATGATTTATCAAAAAAAGATAGAAGTTATGCTTTATGGGTATAGGGTGCCGTCCTACTCTGAAATTCAGCGTGATTTCTTTCTTGATGACTAAGTTCCTGGTATTACAGTTATGTTTTGAATCCAGTGTTGGTGATCATAGATGTGCAACCTAAGGAGTTGGGAATACCTACTAAAGCTTACTATGCCGTTGAAGAGGTGAAAGAGGTAAGATCATTGTCAGGGCTTTCTATCTATAGCTCTTGTGCCTGATTAATTAGATACACCATTCCAAGTGTGAATGGATCTAGTTCTTATCGGGTAAAATCTAAATACGCACAATAAGCAAGTATACGTGGTCAACAAGTAATAAAGTGATGAGTAGAGTATCGTTTCCACAGAGACTAATTAGCAATAACCTTAACTTACAATTACCAATCTTCTATTAACCCTAATTTTATTAAACAAATCAACTCAATAATTGAAATTAACTTAACTAAAATTAAGAATAATTAAACTAATACAAAACAACCACGAATATTAAAATCTGAAATTTCAAATAATTAATAGAGAATTAGACTTATGATTTCACCTTAAGCTTCACTCTGATTTTTGCACCTTTATTCCAATTCAATTCACTATTCCAGTTTATTAATCAAGAACACGAACGTAGTATTAATCACCTCTTGATGCACTAATACCGTATTAACGTCAATCCACAATCAAGATAGAAATCCGTTAAACACCTTAAGCAACTAACTCACTATATCTCTATGTGAATTACAATTGAAGAAGGTTGAAGAATAAGTTCTCTATCCGATTACATGCGGTGTCAAGCATATCTCTACCTTAACACTCATCAAGTTTAAGCTATTAACAAAATCTTGAACACATGTTATATCAACTAGGTCTAGATTTGAATATCCTCTCTCGATTCCATCCAACTCCACAAAGAATTGTTGATCAGGCAATTCATAGATTCAAGCTCAAATCAATATAGATAAACACTACTACAAAACAGTAAGTAGACAACGCGAAAAAAATATTGTGATTTCAGTCAGAAAAACGTCGTGGTTAAGGGTGTCTACACAACGTTTTAAAAACGTTGTAGTTAAGCACAATACACGTTTTTTAGGGAAAAAATATTGTAGATTTATTTTTCAAAAATTAACAGATGCTTAAAAACGTTGTAGAAGGTATGATTCCACAACGTTTTTTGGATAAAAATATTGTTGTTTAGTATATCAGACAACGTTTAGGCATATTTACACAACGTTTTTAAAATGTTATAGATTAAAAAAAAAAGAAAAAAAAATGTTGTTCACCTACATTACCAATACACCTGCAATATGCTAATGCCTGAAAGATTAGCATATTGTAGTGAAAGATTAAAAGAGTTGTAACTTCAATCATTTATCAAAAATTCCAAGTAATCCAACCACACACAATTCTACAGTTTCGACAAATACCATAATGAAAAACCATAATTGTTGTTACATCTTTACATACAATAGTCGAAGACCATAATTGTTGTTACAAAGGAGAGGAACATACAATAGTCGAAGACCATAATTGTTGTTACATATTTACATCTTCCATAAATTTGCACATATTACACCACATCTGACACCTTTTAGCAAGGTTCTTTTGTGAGTAAGGCATCAAAAATTACTAGAATTTAAGTACTACTACTACTATCATTGATATAAATTAGATGTGGACAGATTGGAGTATTACTTGAGCAAGGAAACCAATGATCAATGTTCCAAGCAAGAGGTGAAGCTGGATCAGCATGATAATACAGAACATTGCCATATTGATCAACCCTGAAAGTTGCAGGATCAAAGCCAACATTCCTAATCTACCCCTTGCCAGAATCCTATTGATGCAATAGATCTCCATAATCTGATCAAAGATATGAGCTAAAGGCAGGAAATAAAAGTATGTATCTTCTTCTGATCCCTGTATCAGATAACAACTTCGTTAGATTCCAAGTTTCTGCTGCAGATGAGAGAGAAGAATCTAGAACACAAGTCAATTTTAATATGGTGTTCCATTTACTTAGAACATTCATTATCAGGTCTAGCACCCATCTGGATGATTTGGTTCACATTATTTTCTTCCGCTTGTTTGTTTTATAACTAAGCATTTAACACTTGGTTCCAATAAGGAGTGCATAAAGTATCATTTGAATGCATGCTTATTGAATCTATAGGTGTTGATCAGTATAATAAAAATCAGTTGATGATGAAATTATGTCATGAAAATATTCAAATGTCCCTGGAAAGTCATTATTGTGCAAATGTCAGTCCTCTGTTTCGGAGGCAGTTCAAGATCCAAATGTCCCTGGAAAAATGAACAAGATGGTGAAGATTTTACGTACTACGATACCTTTTTTAATGTGTAACATACAGTGAATTGCTGATTCAGTATAACTTACCAAAAGAGCAAATTCTTCCCAAGAGAAGCAAGCTATGCCGAGCTCCTCAGCTTCCTTCTTTTGCTGGTTGGAAATCTTTCCAAAGCTAACAATAGCTTAACCGATGAAGAGACACACTCGGTTATTGGACAATTTTAAAAAAAGTTGATATATAGTTTGTAAGTGCAATTTAAAGAAATTGCCATTTTGTTTGAGATAACACTTTGACTTACTTTTTAGATGTGCAGTGCACCTTGGGAGGCATGTTAAGATCTGCATCAAGAGCCAAAATTTAGTTACCAGGGGAGGAATTTATTCATAGAAGAATTGGAACATACATGCAAAGAAGATTAGTAGTATTAAACTAATATGCATGCAAAGAAGAAGAGATCATGTGATATACATAATTCAGCTATACGTGAGAGTGATTCATAGTAAATATTTGTCATAAATTTATTTATTTGAGCAAACAAATCTGGATATAACCGTCGGTCGGTCAAATTTAAGATATTTAGTCCTTCCCCTACTATATATTAGTAGGGAACAAACCTTCTTTCTTAAATTTGGACCGCCCATTATCCATATAAACAACGAAAGATGTGTTTGTTTGAATATATGTAACAAGGGTATTGCTTAGTAGTTATCAGTGCTCGGTACGTGCAAGCTTAAGTTAAATCCAAAACCTGAAAATCAACATATTCGGACTAATCATGGCAACAACAATAACCCTAAAGTATCAATAGTACTAGAACTTAACCCACATTAATCATGAATTATGCATGTCCCTAAAAATGAAATCTGATCAAACTTCAATCTATAAATTAACCATTATCCAACAAAAACTTAGCTCAAGTTTCATAGACTTACATGGACATGAATCATGAACATGCTACGGTGATGATCCGAAGAAATATTAGCAGATACAACCTCAACTTTATGGCTCTCTAGTATGTAGCAAATGGTGGCCAATAAACCCGGCTTCCTGGAAGAACAAACGCAGATTTGGCCATCATTACCGCACATGTTCATCACAACATTTGGGAAAAACCATGACCGAAAACAATCTTGAGAATTAGTAGGAGCTGAAAGGGGCATATTTGAGGATATTGACGATTTTCTTGATGATGCTGCTGGATTAGCCAAATATGATTGTGGCTGATCAGATGCAATCGTCAATGGCGGTAGCTCCAAGTCTACAATTGTTGGACTCCGGATTTTGTCTAGCCTTTGTTTTTGTAGTGTCTTGAGAGTTTGTTCAAGGGTTTGGGTGTAATTTATTGCTTCATCAACTATGCTGGACTTGTCCGTCTGTAATATAATAGCAAATTGTGGAATATATTATATGCACACACACACATTAGATCCATGAAGCAAAATGAACTAAGCTTTACAGTCCAAATAAAAAGGCACATTTCCAATCGAGTATTGATGAATTTCACAGAAAAACAATGCGTTTGTACAACGAAGTGTTGGAACATATTACGCCATATATATATATATATATATATATATATATATATATATATATATATATATATATATAGTTGTAACATGGACTCATAAAACCAAGAGAAATTTTCCTATAGAATCATGATCGGTGATCAGTTGAAATGTAATTTCACCACCAAATTGATTACATGCAAAATTAATCTAGTCAAAAGAAACTCCCTACAATCCACGCCCTAATCACTTTTAAAGTGAAAGTGTAAGAAATATTGCGAACCCATGTATACTGATCATCATCTAGAAACCCCTAATTATTTGGCTCAATAGCTAGGTTAACTAGAAGTAGAAAATAAGAATGACGATGGTACTAGAATTCTATCATGTCCAATGCAGTTTCAGAAAATAAGCCTGCATCAAGTACCTGTTAGGAACGGTTCAATCATGGAGGAGCTATATAACATTTATCAGTGTGACAACTGTTAGGAACGGTACTGGGGTTAACATCCAACTATCCAAGTTACATCAGCTAGAAATCAGCCGCAATGGTGATACTTCATTGTGGTCCACGAAAATATTAAGGTGATAAAATTTCTCTGTTTAAAATCTTCTTTAAATCAATGTATATCCATTAATTCTTAATTTTCTTGTTGAAAAATGAAATACAACAGTCATTTATATCAGATGAGATCTAAGGATAAGTTCCTCTTACAAATCTGTAGAAACTTTTTCAGTTCCATTCCTAAATAATTTCTACAACCATGTAGAAGAAATGGAACTTTGTTTTTGAATTCCTCCAGATCCAGATTACCTCTCGACAGAACCTTGCAAGTATACTAAGGGTTTATCATTTAAACATAAAAGAGCAAACATATATGATGAATAAAACGACAAATTCCAAATTCCTCCATCAAGATAACAAGCAACATTGTCACAATAGTGGAACACATTAGCTTGACAACCAAACCACATACCTGACAGCTATAATCACTGAAGTTTGGCTCCATCAGTAAGGGCACGCCCATGCAGTCCTTCATGAAATTCTGAAATAACAATCGTGCAACAAAACTAATATCTGCCACTCATGTATGATTCAAGTAAAATATCTCATTTCTTTTATAATTTTCAAGGTTCTTGTCTAAAAATAAAAGTTTAAAACGACAAATTTAGTATATATGTCCTGATATAAAATTTATAACAACTAAAAATCACCTGGACCACAGGAAGGTATACATGTACATCGAAATGTTTCCCTACATTTAAAAGTTTCCCATCTATAGATTAGGCAATTCACTAACAGCCAATCTCAACTGAACTACTGTTGTATAAACAATATAAGGCTTATATCTGAGTCGCATTCAAGTATTCAATAATATTAAATAAACTGCAAAGATGCCATCAGGAACAATTTTCTATAAAACTGAATCTACACCGACAAAGCTAAACAACCTCGATATTCAAGGCATCAATAATTTTAACAATTAATTATATATCAAAAATCTGATATTGAATCATTTAAATTCACTAACATAATTCGATCAAGATGAACTATTTTTTTTTTGAAACGTGCATTTAGTAGAAAAAGGACAGCAAATAAAATTTCTCCTAAAAGCACATTTTTAAATTACAGGATCTGGAGCAAAAGGAACAGAATTTGAGACACTATATATTTTTAATATGCAAATGTAGATCTTCATGATACATCATCACTAGAAGAAATAATTGCAGCAATTACCCAAGATCCAAACTCCCACAATTTAACCTATTACTATTCCAAAGAAACAAAGTCAAAATCTTTGCAGAAAATAGAGCAACACAATGACATACATCTGCATATTTATATAGAGATCAAATTGGAGGTATCCAATTAAACAAAATCCTTTGAAACCTAAATGTAGATCTTCATGTTCTACACAAAACAGTCTATTATGCAAAACCCAGATCTAAACACACAGAATTCAGCTTGATTAGCAAAAAATAAATTTAAAAAATCCTATAATATAATTCAGTTTATATAGAGATCCTATGGAGGTTCCCAGATTGAACAAAACTTCTAAAACCCAAATGCAGATCTCCACATTTAACACAAAACCCAGATCCAAACTCCACATGTTTACACCTAATTAACCAACCAAAAACATAATTAACAAGATAAGAAAGACTGAACTTATACCTGAGCAGCAACAAGGCCACTGAATGAGCCATATCACAGAGCAAAAGTGCGCCACATTTATCTGCAACAGCCCTAAACCTCTTGTAATCCCAATCCCTCGGATACGCACTCCCACCACAAATGCAAAACATTCTTAGTGATCAATGCAGAAGATGAGAAGAAAAAAGCTTACAACTGATTCCTCTTCTAAAAATCTAGAGTAAAATTTATTTAACAAAAACTGACCCATTGCCAAAATTTTGCTCTGTTTTCTGCAGGAACATAGAACATGGCTTCAGCTAACACGCCACATTCCCCACCTGAATCTACAGTATCATAGAAGGATCTTGCCCCAGGCCAGTCACGCTCATGATTACCACTGCAGAAAATATGAAAGCCGAACTACGCTAATTTTCTGAGTCTTTCTCTAGATCTACACAGACTCGGAGCCGAACTCAGCCTCACGCAAGCATTCATATATAAAAAATAAGCCAAATACAGATCAATGAAACCCTAACTGGAGTTAAATATACTGACCGAGATCACCGTCGCGCTTGGCGGAGCTGCAATCAGAGTAACGAGATGCGACGTCCTTGAACTTAGCCTTGCCAGAAACGATGTCTTCACGAAGGGATTTGAGATGAGAGACGGCAGTTTCTCTAGTGGTGGTGTTGCTAATAACTCGACCTTCTGCATCCTTCCAGGAAGCCTTACGTCGAGAACCTTGGTGCTTTACGAGTATTTGAGAAGCCCTAACTTTGTCCGATTCGGCTGATGATGATCATAAAAGCCCTAGATTTATCCAAATTTCTCAAACCAAAACCTCGAAATCCATGCTTGAAACCCGTGAAACAAACCGAATCAAAGCTCCTCAACGATTCTGAAGCTTCAAAAATGGCGAGATTTTGAGGAGAAATGGAAGGGAAAAGGAGAGAGGAACTCATCTGCATAAAACCAACATAGCAGAGCGAAAAAGAACATGAACCTTGTTTTAATTTCAAATTTTAACTTCCGTGTTTTTTTTTTCTCCGTGTTTTTTTAGATAGACAATGTTTTCTAAAAAAAATGTTATCTTATATATATATTTACAATGTTTTATTTAAAAACGTTGTGAAAAAAAATACCACAATATTTTTATAAAAAATATTGTCTTTTAAGCGTTGTCTATTTAGTATTTTGTAGTAGTGAAACTTGAAATAGCTTATTAAATTGGAAATCAAAGTTTACAAAACCATCGATTCACTCAAAGATCCATCATAAGCCCAAAAAGTGAATTAGTTCATAATAAACGAAATAAACACTGAATAAATCATAGAAATCATTCTTTCAATTACAAATAATAGTCTAAGACGAAGAATATTGAAAAACACCCATCACGTAGCCTAGAATCGTAATCATCTCGAAAATCTCCTAAAAATACTCCTCCAACGCTTGCTTAGAAAAACTGAGATTAATCTTCGTAATTTGCCTTGTGTGTCTTCTAATCTCAGTATTTGTTGTTAATTATATACTTCAACATGTATTTTGATTACAATTCCATGCATATACGAGTCCCAAGTCATCACCATCACTTAAACTCCATATTTGAAGCATTAGAAACCAACTAGAAGACTTAAATTTCGAGTACCCAAGCCCCAGCTTGCTATTTCCCTTTGTAAGAGCAAGCCCCGGCTTGCTCCCTTGCTGCTAATCTGCCCAGACCCCAAGCCCCGGCTTGCTCCCAAGGCACAAAAGGGCAAGCCCTGGCTTGCTATGAAACTGCCAATTATTTGTCTGCTGAAACCTCCTCTGCTAAAACTGCCATAACTTTTAAATCGAGAGGAGTTACAGGGCCCGCGACATATCAAATCGAAGCTATTGACGAGCTCAACAACTTTCATTCTTTGAGTTTTCAGAAATAACAACCGGATGAAGGTCAAAATTGCATCGGAAGCAGCTGCTGCTGTGTAATGACAACCGAAACAACTCTTAACTTTGTCTTTGATGCTAGAAAACCATACTCTCGCATCCGAACTTCCGATTAGAATGATGCAAGACGTTCCGGAACGCCAAGAAAGATTTCTTCAACATAATTCAAGTTCCACGCCAAGAACATGAAATGAACATGAAAGCCCAAATGATGTCCGAATTGCTTTTCTTTGCATTTTCCTTACTTTTCCTTACCAATGGTCGCTCACACCGCTCCCAAACATATAACCTACAAAATGAACACAAAATGCATGAAAAGTAACTAAGACACATGAATATAAGCAACTAATTCAAGTAAAAGATACCGGATAAGTAGGTATAAAACCGACTTATCAATTGTATACGTCATTTTAACCATTGATTTTGGTGAACCAAATAGGGTGAGGTGAACCCAACTTTGGAAGGGCGTTTTTGCCACTATCATATAAGATGTATAATGACAGACGACTTCGTGTTATCATAAGACAGGGTTGTGCACATCCACTTGCTTAGTATATCTACAAGCACTACATATATAATCTTGGAGTTTGTTTGAAATATGATTCTCAATTGGAGACAATAGAGATAATTATAAGTCAAGAGAAGACTCACCATTGGAAAGAAGATGATAGCAATCTTCTTATTTTTCTTTGGGGACTATTGGGTCAACCAAGGATAATTCTGTGGACATATGATATATTTATCATAACCTAGACGCATGGCCTCCTATGTACGAAGGTTTCCTTGAGTATTTTCCAAAGATTTTAATTTCTAAAACAGTTATTGATTGTACTTTTATGTAAAGTACCATTGTAAGGTGTTGTGGTCGAGGCACCATAAGAGTTACATATATTTGTATTAAAACCCACAACTTATCTCTCATTGTCGCATCGCATTTACGCTTCAACAATTAGATATAAATGAAGTTTATATTTGATATCTCAGAGTGTGATATCCGAATGGGTCGTATGGACCTATTTTGGGGCGCCACAAATGGTATCAAAGCTTAGGGATATGGTCATTTGGCGAGATATGAGTCTAGAACTAGGAGGGAGAGATGAGTAATATACTTCGCCAAAAGGTGTGACTTACCTAAGCTAAAATTTTTACTTGATAAGTTGACAAATTGTGATATGTCAATTAACCTTTGTTTTGAAGATATATTCCAAAATGATATCTCAAATACAAGAGATGAGCAATGGGAAAATCATGATACAGAGGAAATAACCGGGAAGGTACAATCCGAAAAGAAAGCAAGGTATTCTTATCTATTCGAATACCAGGTACGTACGTAAATTTCGAGGGCAAAATTTCATAAGGAGGGGAGATTGTGAGATCCTAAAATGAAAGTATTCAATTTTTTTATAATTATTATTTTTAGTAAATGGTTAAATTGAGAAAAGGTTAAAGTTAAGGGTGATAAGTGAAAATTTTGCAAAGTAAGCAAGTTGATATAAAATATTCGTTGTGTCAAGGAATATTTGTTTTAACAGGGAATATTCGTACGACGGCACAATCATCGGTAAACCCCCCAACGAAAGTATTGTCGTAGTTAGAAAATGACAGAAATGTCTTTTTATAAAAATAACGGCGAAAGTGTTACCGTTAAAACTGTTGAACTATCCGGTAGTAAAAGTATAGTAATACGCTGCGATCGATTGCGTAGTAGTACACCGGTATTGATTGTTGATGCTTACGTAAGAAGTCACTCGCTTATACTCAATTATTACTACAAAGAATTGTTGCATCATATCTCTCATATTATTGATTCAATTATTGTCACAAAGATCATCTCAGATAGTATGTTATATTATTAAATCAATAATTGAGACGACAAAGTTATTCATATTATTATTTGCAATATTAACGATGTCTAGAAGTTACGCCAAGGAGAGGTTTGGTCACCTAATCAAGGCGCGCGATAAGGAAAAATCCTTATCGAAAGCCCCTCTTTCCAGGAATGACCTCGTTGTTAAATATCATGCGTTATAATATTAATGATGAATAAGTTCGTGTTGATTAAAGATGAAATTGATAGTTCCATTGTGTGGGAATTATTAGTGTTAGTAGAAATCGACATTTATTTCGATAATAATTGATGTTTGGAGGTTATATTGACCAATCGGGTAATTAACCAGATAAATGAATTAATTGCTATTAATTCACATGCTTATAACTATTTGTTCACATGTGTGTACTATTGATTCACATTCATGTACTATTAGGGGAGGTGGTGCAAGATTGATAATACTTGCATGACTAAATTAAAAATGAAGGTATATATGAAGGTACTATACAGTAATTATTTTTTCACATGTTTAGAACTATTGAGTCACATGATTTACTATTAGGGGAGGTGGTGCAAGTTTGATAATACTTGCAGGACTAAATTAAAAATGAAGAAAAAGAGGAAGGTATTATACTGTAATATTTCGAGCCCCAAAACGTGCAATTATCGAAACTATATTTTCCTATAAATAGAAGCTCATTCTTCCTTCATTTCTCACCAATTCACTAAGTCTCATAAGAGCAATTATTATAGAGAAATTATAGAGAGAAATTATAGAGAGAAAAAGAAGAGAAGTCTGCTACCTCACTATTCCAGTATCCAGTTTTCTTCTAAGATAAGGGGTATTATTTATTTCATATTCTGAAGAGATATTATTTTTTGTATTCGTAGGAATATTATTTTCGTTCAATATCCGTAAGGGATGTTAGTTATTTCTTATTCGTAAGGGGGTATTATTTCTTTTGTATTCATGAAGAGAGTTATTTCTTACAATATTCGTAAGGGTTATTATACCATTCTTTATTATTCTGTTGGAATAACATGTCTGTGCGGTCTATCGCATGCATGGTGAATTCTTTTGTTATTCCATTCTTTATTATTCTGTTGGAATAACCTGTCTACTCGGACTACCGCATGCATGGTGAATTCTTATATTATTCCATTTTTTATTATTCTGTTGGAATAACATGTCTACGCGGACTACCGCATGTATGATGAATTATTCTGTTATTCCATTCTTTATTATTCTGTTAGAATAACCTGTCTATATGGACTACCACATGCATGGTGAATGATCCTTCGTATTCATTCTTTATTAAATTGTGGAAATGATCTGTCTACGTGGATTACGACATGGCGGGTGAAAATCCATTTGCAGTTTCGTATATTCTATTATACTCGTATGAGATATCATTTCTTTTGTACTCGTCATGGAATATCATTTTCTTTGGTATTTTTCTTTTACGAGTTACTATTCACGGGTTACTATTCACCTATTACTATTCACCGAGTATTATTCACTCTCGGGTATTCGGCACTTTTTCGTCTTTGAGTACTATTCACACGATTACTATTCACCCGATTACTATTCACTCTAGTATCATTCACTTGGGTATTTGGGGTACTTTTCATGTCAGGGTACTATTCACGAGGTACTAGTCCCGAAGTACTATTCACAGGGTACTATTCATGGGGTACTATTTATCCGAAAAATATATTTCTTTTCTGTCCAAATTATTTTTGGTACATGAATATTATTCTTGAATTTTACTCCACAAAGCAGTATCATGTTGACAATTTGGATATTTTTAAACTCTATATAAATTTAAAGTCTTTAATATTTATCCTTGATTTCGTTTGATTAATGTTTATATCATTGTCATCATCCTCATGCTTATATTGTGATGAAAGTCATCTTTGGCTTACGTGCATAGATGGACTATTGATTATTGGTTTTACAGTTGTATATTTTTGGCTTACGTGCATAAATGGACTGTTGATTATCGGTTTTCAGTTGTATATCTTTGGCTTACGTGCAAAGATGGACTGTTCATTATTGGTTTTACAGTTGTATATCTTTGGCTTACGTGCAAAGATGAACTGTTGATTACTGATTTTATAGTTGTATATCTTTGGCTTACGTGCAAAGATGAACTATTAATTGATGAGTATCTTTGGCTTATGTGCATAGATGAACTGTTGATTGGTATGATTATGACCAGGGATCATTCGGTATAATTATAACCCGTAATGTTACAAATGATGTGGTAAAAGTCCTCATTGGCCCGTAGTGCATTGATGGACAGTTGTTGGTATGATTATAAACAAGGATTATTCGGTATAATCATGACCATTGTTGAAAACACGAATATCCTTGGCCCATAGTGCATGGATAATTCGTGGTCATAATACTAATGAATATCCTTGGCCGTAGTGCACGGATGATTCGATGATGTGAATTATTTATTAAGCTGAGTCTCAGCGATAAAATATTGATTATACACTTTTAATTCGTAGATATCATGCTCTACTTGACTCTTCTAAAATACAGTTGTATGTCTTTGGCCTGTAGTGCAAAGATGAATTGTTAATGAATATCTTTGGCCCGTAGTGCAAAAATGAATTTATTAGTATGATTATGAAAAAGAATTGTGATTTGGTATAACCATGATTTTTGATGTTTCAGGTAAAGACAGGTGATAAAAATTATCTTCGTCCTGGGTGCGAAGAGGAATTTAGAATCACAATTATTATTATGAGTTATTCACATGATTGTGGACAGTAATTGTTGATTGATGTTACAGGGATAAAACATTGTTAGTGGACTTTTAACATGGAGAAGATAATAGACCTTATGGTCTATTTGACTCTTCTAATGGATTGCTCGTTCCGCTGCAACTATGGTTGAAAAGTTTTATCATCTACCATATGTTCTAAATCTCTGATTTATTATTGACGAAGGCTATTGATAATTTAATTATCTTTAGTCATGATATTCTTTACTGGGCTATTTATGCTCACCCTTTTGCTTCACAATTCCTTTCAGGTATTAAGAGTGTAGTTGGGTCGAGCGGGGGTAACAGGGGATTAGAACGGTGGTCTATAGCTGTTGAGGTTTCCCTTAAAACAGTATGGAAGTAATTTTATTGAGAATTATAGATAAGTGTGTCGTATTGTATACGTCATTTTAACCGTTGATTTTGGTGAACCAAATAGGGTGAGGTGAACCCAACTTTGGAAGGTCGTTTTTGCCACTATCATACAAGATGTCTAATGACAGACGACTTCGTGTTATCATAAGACAGGGTTATGCACATCCACTTGCTGAGTATATCTACGAGCACAACCTATATAATCTTGGAGTTTGTTTGAAATATGATTCTCAATTGGAGACAATGGAGATAATTATAAGTCAAGAGAAGACTCACCATTGGAAAGAAGATGATAACAATCTTCTTGTTTTTCTTTGGGGACCATTGGGTCAACCAAGGATAATTCTGTGGACATATGATATCTATCATAACCTAGACGCATGGCCTCCCATGTACGAAGGTTTCCTTGAGTATTTTCCAAAGATTTTAATTTCTAAAACAGTTATTGATTGTACTTTTATGTAAAGTACCATTGTAAGGTATTGTGGTCGAGGCACCATGAGAGTTACATATATTTGTACAAAACCCATAGCTTATCTCATTGTGTCGACTTCGCATCTACGCTTCAACAATTAGATAAATGAAGTTTATATTTGATTTCTGTAGTGTGATATCTGGTGACTCAGAATGGGTCGCGTGGACCTATTTTGGGGGCGTCACAAATAATATTTTCTTTCATACTCTGTAGTATGTGAGTAATATTATTTTGTCTCATATTCCTGATTATACACTCATTCTGTTAAAGTATTGCTTCTATACTCCGTGAAATTAGTAGAATATCCTTGATATTTGCGTTTCATCTAGTATCTTTTCATGGAGATATTATTCTGAGCTTTCTTGATAATTATTGATCTTTTTATGTCGTAGTACTATTCATGAGTTACTATTTACGGGTATTATTCATCCTATTACTATTCACTCAAATATTATTCACTCGGGTATTCGGGGCACTTTTCATGCCGGAGTACTATTCACGAGTTACTATTCACCTGATTACTATTCACACGAATATTATTGACTCGGATATTTGGGGTACTTTTCATGCCGAGGTACTATTCACGAGGTACTATTCCCGAAGTACTATTAACAGGGTACTATTCACGGGGTACTGTTCACCCGAAAAATATAATTTTTTTCTATCCAAATTATTTTTGATACATGAATATTATTCTTGAATTTTACTCCACAAAGCAGTATCATATTGACAATTTGGATATTTTTAAACTCTGGATAAATTTAAAGTCTTTAATATTTATCCTTGATTTCGTTTGATTAATGCTTATATCATTGTCATCATCCTCATGTTTATATTGTGATGAAAGTCATCTTTGGCTTACGCGCATAGATGGACTTCGTATGATTATGACCAGGGATTATTCGTTATAATCATGACCGTAATGTAACAAATGATGTGATAAAAGTCCCCATTGGCCTGTAGTTCATTGATGGACAGTTGTTGGTATGATTACTACCAGGGATTATTCGGTATAATTATGACCATTGATGATTACATGAATATCCTTGGCCGTGGTGCAGGGATGATTCGATGATGTGATTTATTTATTATGCTGAGTCTCAGCGATAAAGTTGATAAAAAACTTTTTAAATCATAGAAGATAGTAGATATTATGCTCTACTTGACTCTTCTATTATATTCTACCAGTTTAACATTGTTGAAGGCTAATGATAATTTATTCTGCATTATCTTAGTCATAATATTTCTTACTGGGCTAGTTGAGCTCACCCTTTTGCTTTCATTATTCTCTTCAGGAAATGAGAACGTAGCCGAGACTTGTCGGGGAATAGAGTGATGGTCCGAGATGGTGTCATAGTAGTCCTCACTATTCTATATAATAGTGTGACAATAAATGAAATGAGGACTCCATTGAGTATGGATATTGTCTAGATGATAATATTTGTATTAAAACTCACAGCTTATGTTTTGTCGTATCTTACACGACAGTTGTATAATTAAGTTGTATTTAAATTTTGTACCATGTATTTGGCGACTTAAGATGGGTGATGTATACATATTTTGGGGGCGTCACAGTTGGTATCAAAGCTTAGGGATATGATCCCTGGCTGAGATATGAGACAAGAACTAGGAGGGGAGAGACGGGAAATTCCTTTACTAGTATGACCTACCTAAGTTTATTTGGTATTTAATTGGTCGGTTAGAGTATATGGATAATATGTGACATGTCAATTAACCCTTGTTTTGTGACAGTGTTTGAGAATGGCATCTGAAAATGTTGAGATAAGCAATGAAGCACATGAGACCGTTGAGTCACCGACGATCAATAACTAGGATAATGTGCATCAGGAAGGCAATAATCCTCGTGTAAACAACAACACTGATCAAATGACGAGTGATGGTACGTTTAGGAGTTTTCTAGAATTTATGCAAAACCAAACAAGAGAGACTCATGTTTATAATACAGGTGGAAACAATGGCAACCCACCGTTGGTCACCGCTAAGCAGTTCAAGGAGCTGGGACCACCAGAGTTTTTGGGAAAGCCAGAACCACTTAAGGCAGAGACGTGGATAAAGCAAATCACCAAGATATTTGATGTCTTGGGAAGCTCCGAGGAGCAAAAGGTTCCCTTCGCCACCTTTATGTTATGTGAAGAAGTAGATCATTAGTGGGAATCTGTAAAACATACTCAGCCTAACGCACTCAAGATGTCTTGGGAGAAGTACCAAGAGTTGTTCAACGACAAGTACTTTCCTGAAAGTATTCGTCATATGAAGGAAGTGGAATTCATCAAGCTGGAGCAAAAAAATATGACCGTGTCATAGTACGAGGCTAAGTTTGCCGAGTTATCCCGGTTTGCATCCCATTTGGTTGATAATGAGGAGCGAATGTCGCGAATGTTTCTGCGAGATTTAAAACCCGAAATACATCAATACCTCATTTCTCATAAACTTTGTTTATATTAAGATGTTGTGAATAGGGCTCAGTTATTGGAGCGTGATAATGAGTCAGCCCAACCAAAGGATAACGAGCAACAACACGATAATAATCATACCGGTGGCAACGGTCATCGAAACAATGATAACCATCGTGGAGAAAATTATCATGCCAGAAATGGTAACCACTTCGGTGGTAATCATGGCCAAGATAATAGAAGAAATGATTCAAGTGGAAAATTCAAAAAAAGAAGATTTAACGATGATGGGAAGACGTCGGCAGAAGGACCAACACCAGCAACAAATTCTAGGGGAGGAGAACGACCGCCATTTAGATGCTACAGATGCGGAGATGAGGGACACATAAGTCCAAACTGTTCACAGCCTTCCAAGGTATGTTTTAGTTGTGGAAAAGACGGTCACATAGCTCGATTTTGTCTTGTAGTGAAATCAAGTCCAGCTGGGACGGAGGCACCAAAGGCGGATACGGACAAAACAAAGTCGGTGGTTTCAGGAAGAGCGTTTTTTGTGACTTCTCAAAAAGCTAGTAACCCGAACGAAGTTAGCACGGGTTAGTTAATCATAAACTCTTGAGAAGTCTATACCTTATTCGATACGGTTCTACCCATTCTTTTATCTCTCTTGCTTGCGCTCAACGTTTAAATTTGACTCCGGAGAAATTAAACTTTGACTTATCTGTTGAAACTCCGTTATGAGAAACCTTCGTTACCTCCACTGTTTATAAATCTTATTTGATTCAAATCGATACCCTCATGTTACCTGTCGATCTTATCTCTTTGAAAATACTTGCCTTTGATGTGATTTTAGGAATCGACTAGTTAACTACTCATCATGCTTTTCGTAAGGTTGTTAGCTTTCATATTCAAGCCATAAGTAAAGAGCCCCGAGCCTTTCGCTGGTGACTTCCTTGTGTTGAATACACCGAAGCCAGACTTTCCATAGGCGACACTGTGAATGACGATGACAAGTTGATAGGTATCAATGTAACGTGCTATCCAAGTCTTGGGATGAGAGTCACAGTTTTGAATGATATTTTTATTGTTAATAAATTTCCTGACGTATTCATGAAGAACTTCCTAGCCTACCCCTAGAGCGTGAAATCGAATTTTTTATTTACCCCAGTACAAAAAACCATTTCATATAACTTACAAATGATGGAGATAGAGTTAAAGACTCTAGGGACCCACGTGAAGATAGCGAATATACGAGTAGAATTAACTTTAGTCGATAATGTTAAAGCCGCTCAAGCTACAGACCCGAAGCTGATAAATACGAAAAATAAGGTTCAAGAAGGCGTTATTCTAGAAGCAAGAGTCGATGAAGAGAGGAAATCTAAACCCTCGATTTAATTGGCCTATTTGAAATCCTCGATCGAGTAGGAATTGTGGCCTATAGACTCGCTTTACCGCTAAGTATGTCACATGTTTGTAACATTTTTCACGTATCGGTGTTACGTAAATATGTGGACGACCCGAACCACATTATTGAATTAGAACTAGACAAGATAGCAGAAGATTTAACGTATAAGGAGATACGTGTTAAAATCTTGGATAAAAAGGATCATATTCGACACTCAAAGGTTATACCTCAAGAGTTAGAATCTAAACGAGGTATCCTCACCTCTTCGGCATACCAGGTACGTACATAAATTTCGAGGGCGAAATTTCATAAGGAGGGGAGATTGTAAGACCCTGAATTTTATGAAAAGAAAGTATTCAATTTTCTTATAATTATTATTTTATTTCGTAAATGGTTAAATTGATAAAAGGTTATAGTTAAGGGTGATATGTGAAAAAATTTACAAAGTAACCAAGTTGTTATAAAATATTCGTTTGGTCGGAGAATATTCTTTTTGTCGAGAATATCCGTACGACGGCACAATCATTGGTGGACCCCACAATGGAGGTATTGTCGTAGTTAGAAAATAACATAATTATCTTTTTATAAAAATAACTATGAAAAAGTTACCGTTTAAAAGCTGCTGAACTACCCTAGTAGTAAAAGTACGATGTCTGGCGTGGTTGCATAGTAGCACACGATATTGATTATTGATGCTTACGTAAGAAGTCACTCAGTTATACTCAATTATTGCTACAGTAATTGCTACATCATATCTCTCATATTATTGATTTAATTATTGTCACAGTATCATCTGTATAATATGTTATATTAATAAATCAATAAATGAGATGACAAAGTTATTCATATTATTATTTGCAATATTGACAATGTCTAGAAGTTTTGTCAAGGAGAGGTTAGATAATCTAATTGCGCACCAATAGGAAAAAATCCTTATCGGAAAGCCCTATCTTTCCTGGGAACGACCTGGTTGTTAAATATTGTGAGTTATAATATTAATGATGAATAAGTTTGTGTTGATTAAAGATGAAATTAATAGTTCCATTGTGTTGAGATTATTAGTATTAATGGAAATCGATATTTATTTCGATAATAATTGATGTCTGAAAGTTATATTAACTAATCGGGTAATTAATCGGATAAATGAGCAATGAATTGCTATTAATTCACATACTTATAACTATTTATTCACATGTGTTTACTATTGATTCACATGCATGTACTATTAGGGGAGTTGGTGCAAGATTGATAATACTTGCATGACTAAATTAAAAATAGAGGTATAGATGAAGGTACTATACTGTAATTAGTTTTTTCACATGATTATACTATTGAGTCACATGAATGAACTATTAATTCACATGATTTACTATTAGGGGAGGTGGTGCAAGTTTGATAATACTTGCAGGACTAAATTAAAAATGAAGAAAAAGAGGAAGGTATTATACTATAATATTTTGAGCCCCAAAACGTGCAATTATCGAAACTATATTTTTCTATAAATAGAAGCTCATTCTTCCTTCATTCTCACCAATTCACTAAGACTCATAAAAGCAATTATAGAGAGAGAAGCTATAGAGAAAGAAGCTATAGAGAGAAAGAAGAAGAGAAGTTTGCTACCTCACTATTCTAGTATCCAGTCTTCTTCTGAGGTAAGGAGTATTATTTATTTCATATTCTGAAGAGATGTTATTTTTTGTATTCGTATGAATATTATTTTCGTTCAATATTAATAAAGAATATTATCTTGGTTCAATATTCGTAGGAATATTATCTTCGTTAAATATTCGTTGGAATATTATTTTTTTTCAACAGTTGTAAGGGATATTGTTTTTGTTCAGTATTCATAAGGAATAATATTTTCTTTCATACTCTGTAGTATGCGAGTAATATTATTTCGTCTCGTATTCCTGATTATACACTCATTCTGTTAAAGTATTGCTTCTATACTCCGTGAAATTAGTAGAATATCCTTGATATTTGCCCTTCATCCAGTATCTTTTCATGAAGATATTATTCTGAGCTTTCTTGATAATTATTGATCTTTTCATGCCGGAGTACTATTCATGAGTTACTATTTACGGGTACTATTCACCCCGTTACTATTTACTTAAATATTATTCACTCGGGTATTTGGGGCACTTTTCATACCGGAGTACTATTCACGAGTTACTATTCACGGGTTATTATTCACCTGGCTACTATTCACACAAATATTATTCACTCGTGTATTTGGGGTACTTTTCATGCCGGAGTACTATTCACGAGATACTATTCCTGAAATACTATTCACAGGGTACTATTCACGGGGTACTATTCACCTGAAAAATATAATTCTTTTCTGTCCAAATTATTTTTGATACATGAATATTATTCTAAAATTTTACTCCACAAAGTAGTATCATGTTGATAATTTGGATATTTTTAAACTCTGGATAAATTTAAAGTCATTAATATTTATCCTTGATTTCGTTTGATTAATGCTTATATCATTGTCATCATCCTCGTGCTTATATTGTGATGAAAGTCATTTTTGGCTTACGTGCATAGATGGACTTGGTATGATTATGACCAGGGATTATTCGGTATAATCATGACCGTAATGTAACAAATGATGTGATAAAAGTCCACATTGGCCTGTAGTTCATTGATGGACAGTTGTTGGTATGATTATGACCAGGGATTATTCGGTATAATCATGACCATTGATGATTACATGAATATCCTTGGCCGTGGTGCATGGATGATTCGATGATGTGGTTTATTTATTAAGCTGAGTCTCAGCGATAAAGTTGATGAAAAACTTTTTAAATCATAGAAGATAGTAGATTTTATGCTCTACTTGACTCTTCTAATGGATTGCTTGTTCCGTTGTAGTTAAAATTGTTGTCTATTATATTCTATCAGTTTAATATTGTTGAAGGCTAATGATAATTTATTCTGCATTATCTTAGTCATAATATTTCTTACTAGGCTAGTTGAGCTCACCCTTTTGCTTTCATTGTTCTCTTCAGAAAATGAGAACGTAGCCGGGACTAGTTGGGGAATAGAGTGATGGTCCGAGATGGTGTCATAGTAGTCCTCACTATTCTATATAATAGTGTGACAATAAATGAAATGAGGACTCCATTGAGTATGGATATTGTCTAGATGACAATATTTGTATTAAAACTCACAACTTATGTTTTGTCGTATCTTACACGACAGTTGTATAATTAAGTTGTATTTAAATTTTGTACCATGTATTTGGCGACTCAAGATGGGTGATGTATACCTATTTTGGGGGCGTCACAAATAGCGCGACACAAACATTTCATAATCTCCACTTAATCCTAATTCCCTTCTCAATTTTAATTTCATTCAACTCGTATTCATAATCCTTTCCTAAATCTGTACCAATTCATAGTACAACTGACACACAGCAATTTTGCTGTAAATCTATTAAATCATTCACTTAATCCTTCACACTACTAAAACCTTATCCGATCATGGGGTGATCTCATCGTATATATTACGATTCATTTCTATGCGATGATCATTTTGTTTTACAATCTCTTATCCATGTACTATTAGACTTTTAGACTCTATCTATTCATCACTACTATTCAACTTTATTTTCAGAGTTAGGGAACTCCGTATCTTTACAACTTACCGAGATTCGTCTTTGAATCTTACCGGCCAACTAACTCTATGTGAGTTAGATCTTATCTTAATCACTGCGGTTATTGGTCTCAGGTATTCCTACCTAAGATTCATAACCAACAGCTTTGATACCAACTGTAACATCCCCAAATCCGGGTCCCAAATCAACACGGATCTGGTATATGAATTCTATAACTAATGCAGAAGATATAAACATAAATTGTTTATACATTAAACATTACACACTATCCCCAAGGTCGAGAACCTTCACATAAAACCTGAATCAATATCATATCTAACAAACATTGTTATTATAATACATTTTTGTTACAAATCTAGCTGCACACATAGTCCCAAGCTGAACTTGGCTTTGTCTTTTCCTATATCCAACGTATTCGTCTTAATCTGCAATGTTTTATCATGATATAGCAAGGGTGAGCATAAGTTTGCCCAGCAAGTATAAGTTTATTTAAGGATATATCATGATTGAAAGAATTTGAATAATAAACTGGCTATAATTCTTCAATATAATTGAGAACTTGCATGAACAAACTTTCATAGCTGAATGAACATTGAACATGAACATAGTAATTATATCTGGACCGAATGGTAATGAAGGTGATCAGCCTTTCATACCTGATGAATACATGCAATACGCATATAGTGCAATTAAACAATTCATAAACATGACAATCAACAATGATTAACCACTAGTATATTTGAATGAAACAACTCAAAGTTAAGTTAAGGAAGAACTTGCCTGATCCGTTGATTATCGTTACGCAACCTATTTAGCTTTGTCTAAAGACCTAATATATAAATACCGATCTTCAAATATTAGAATAATATCATCAAAATTTTAAAATATCCTAAACACATTACCACATAATCCTATCAGGCTATACAACACATAAGACCTAGTATCAAGTCAAATTATTGCAGTCTGAGTTGAATCCGACACAATTCTAACATCCTGACGGCCTAGTCGGACAATTATCGAGTTTAAAATCACTAAGACTCGATCTAAACTGGTTCACAGATATTTTAGATAATTTATTGTCAGTCAAAATATTTTTCATAAGCTCGTAATAATTTTCAAGCAATTATTACCATTTATCAAAAAATTTCAATCACGTATATCGTATTTTATATAATATAAATACCACATTATTCTGTCATCATTAATATTTATTTAATATTAAATATTAATGAAATTCCTAACATAATATTATAATATATTTATAATATATCAAAGTATTTTAATACCTTAAAATCATATTTATATGATTTTTAAACAATTAAATTCATTATCCGATAATTGCTATTAATATTAAAATATTAATATTTTTATGACAAAATATCAAAAGTTATATTTTATAACTTCAAATATTTTAAAACACTTAAATTATTTTTATATAATTTTAAAAACATTAATTCTATTTTCCATAATTTATTTAATATATTCATTAAATAAATCTATTACCATTAATATTAATTTATTAATGAATTTCATCAAAAAATATCAAAAGTTATTAGAAATAACTTAAAATATTTTCTAACACCATATTATAATTTTTTATGATTTTTCAAATATTAAAATCATTTTTAATAATTTGTATAATATTATAATTAAATAAATTAAATACCATTTATATTTTAAAAATATTAAATATTTATGAAATATACTCAAAATAATTAAAAACTAATTTTCAGGCTTTAAAATAATTTTAGGAATTTATTTTGTATTTTTAATAATTTAAAACTAATTTTCTCTAATTATTTAATAAAATAATTAATTTTTCGAAAATAACTGTCACTAAAGGTGTGACGCCCCCAAAATAGGTCCATTCCACCCAACCCATTCTGAGTTGCCAAATACATGGTACAGAAATAACTACAACTTCAATAATACAAATGTCGTGTGAAATACAACAATACATACCGTGAGTTTAAATACGATATTGCCGCCTGCAGACAATATCCATACATAAATAAATCCCCATCATAATTATTGATACATTATTTTACAAAATGGTGAGGACTACTAAACAACTCTCTCTGAACCTTCATTCCATACCCCAACTCGATCCTCATATGTTTCTCACCTCCCGAGAAGAAAATGGAACAACAAGGAAAAGGGTGAACTCAACTAGCCCAAAGAAAGAATATTATGACTAAGATAATATACAACAAATTATCGTTAGTCTTCAACAGGAAAAATCTAATAGAATACAATAGACAACAAGTTTTAGATCAACAAATGCAATGAAACAACAATCCATTAGAAGAGTAACGTAGAGAAAGAATTCTACCGCCTTCTAAGGTTTAAAAGTCCATCATCAATATTTTATCCCCAGAATAACAACAATCAATATTCATCTTTGCACTACAGCCAAAGATATTCATTTAAATCACCAAATTGGTCATGTTCATCTCAACACTGCTCATCTTTTTCTACAAAAGCCAAAGATATTCATCGATTAATCGCTCATCTTTGCACTACAGCCAAAGATATTCATCAAATCGTATCACCATTAAGGACCGAGGATGATGAAAAATATTTTTAAGAACGAATCCAAAGAGATAGAAGGACAAATATTAGGGATTCGTACAACAGTTTATCCAAGATCGATAATACTTCATAATAAACGATTTTGAAATGTAAACTCAAAAAATAACGATCAAAACATGGATACAATCAAAGATAATAGCCAAAATAGACATCTTGGACAAAAGAAAAATTTTCAATTTTTGGTGAATAGTCTTTGTATTCGTGAATAGTGTCAGATATCGTGAATAAAGGTCGTATACGTGAATAAGAACCCCACACAAAAAGATAGAAATTTCACAAAAAAAACATCTTCACGCTTCATGAATAGTACTTCGTGAATAAGAACTCATGAATAAGTAACTCATGAATAGTAACCCCGACATGAAAAAGTTCCAAATTTGATAAAAAGTTCAATCAATATTTTGGCATAATGATATTGAAGAAAATAATATCATTTACGAAAGAAATAACATTCCTTACCTCAAAATAACCGTACTTCTGACTGAATTTCGGTATAGTGCTGACAGAAACTCGCACCGTATAGCAACACTCAAAGTATACTCACAAGAATACGCTCGATAATATAGAGAGAGAAAGAGAGAAAACTTAGTTTCTGGTGTGATTTTCAATTCTAACTTAACCCTCTATTTATAGGAAAATGCTAGAACGCCAAAGGAGACTAAATAATAAATTAATATTATTTATTAAACACATTTCCTACGCATGCTTACCTACCAATTCAGCCACCAGCCATCCTTGACTCAAATTAGCGATTTCACATGTGTTAGAATAAAAGTGGGTCCCACCCATAATTTAATAAAAATCATTTTATTTTCCGAAACTTCAACAATTCATAGAAAATAGCTCGGTTATCAGAAAAATTCAAAACTCGCAATTTTCCATGGAAAATTCCATTCTCTACAACTTTACAGAAGAAAGTTTTTCCAAATTCCAAACAGAAATTGACCAAAATCCATAAATGGACGATTTTATAGTCTATAATAAATTTTCGGTCAAGAATTGTGTCCACCGACACACAAAACATGTGTTAAACATTTAATACCACAAAATACTCTACCTCCTCATATGCTCATATATTCCACATTCATTATAAAAATATCACCGCTAATATATTATTAAAATAATATATTTAAATGAATTATTTTATCGTAAAAAAGATAAAATATTAATTTTCAACAATTGTCACATTAAAAATTTTCTCCATCTATATCCACATAAAATAAATATTTTCTTTATCATAATAATTAATAATTAATTATTTTAAAAATAATATTACGTAATCACAAAGATCGACAACCGTGTCGCTCCCAAGAGAGAGGGGGGCTTCCAATAAGGATTTCTCCTTCTTGGCGCCAAGCAATTAGGTGACCAAACCTCTCCTTAGACAAAACTTTCTAGACATTGCCAATAATGTTATCTGATAATATTATTCAAATAATATGAATTATTGATTTGATAATAGAAAATACTGTGTAATTACAATTATTGAAACAACAATGATACAAAATATCAACGCAAAGAATTATTGAATCAATATAATATTGAATAAGAATTCTTCAGTAATAATTATTGAGTAGTGCCTTCTTACGTAAGGATCAATAATTCAACAATCTTCAATAATACCGTAAATCTCTTTGTGCAACCAACGTATTATTATCAGATTTAACTACCGTGTAACCTAACAAAGGTTAATTGGTAATAATTTATCTTAATTATTTATAAAACTCAATCTTTGTCGCTTTTTTTTTCATCCAACCGCTTTTTAAGTTATGGGCCCACCAATGATCGCTATGGCAAATCAGATTTGAGATTTCCAAACAAAAAGAATATTCCACGACCAAACGAATATTCCCCGACAATAATGAATATTTTATAACCACTTGCTTATTTTGCAAACTTTGCACATTTCACCCATAACCAAAGCATTATATCAAATTAACCCTTATTAATTTAGAATAATGAATAAAGGAAAATTCAATTTTATTTATAATAAGTTGGGGTCTTACAAAAGGGCCCTATAGCGACAGAACCGTCGCTATAAGTGTTCTTGAGCCTAAACCCAGAACTCATGTTAGTGTTGAAGGTGCTAGGTTTGACCATGATTTAATTTCTGATCATAAGATATATGGGCTTTCATCTGAGTTAATCTTGTAGTATATGTGTAACAATACAATTTCAACTCAAGTTTATGGTCATACAATAATACCACAACAAGATCTATGCTCCAGAAATACCTGCCAGACGTGTTCTTGAGTTTCTGGATTTTCTAGAAACTCAAGCAGTGTCTAGGGTCTCTTTTGGAGCCTTAATTTGTAAAGCACCCAAATCAAGTACTTGAAACCCGAACTCGGTACTTCACGATACCATTTCTATGAGAGGAATAATACTAATAATAATAACAATAATATAATTATTAAACTTACATTACATAGTTGTCAGTCTATTCTCAAGTACGTAACCTTTAATACATTCATTACATGATAATAATAATATATATCATCCTTATCAGATTAAAGTAAACTATTACATAACATATCATAAAAACTCATTCAGCAACCTTCTCTTTTCCTTTATTCTCAGTCGAGACTTCTGCTTGTTCACACTTAACTGAAAACATTTAAATTAAGCAATGATGAGCATTTGAGTGCACCAGTACAAAGTACCAAATAGACAACACTTAAACTATAACGTTTTTTTATAAAAACGTTGTGGTATTTTTTTCACAACGTTTTTAAAAAAAACATTGTAGATATATATGCAAAAACGTTATCTATTTAAAAGGGTATTTTTTTAATTTTAACTGGATAACGTTTTTTTAAAAAACGTTGTCTATGTCAAAAAACACGGAGGTTAAAAACTTGAAATTAAAACTGTGTTTGAAAAAAGGAGAGGGAGGCTGTCTAGCTAGGGTTTCGTTGCAGTCTCATTTGGCTGGTATTTGACCATTTGGGGAGGACAAAATGCTCACATTCAAGCTTCCAAACCCTATAATCGATTTTCTACAGCTCAATAACACCGATTACAGGTTCTCTCTTGTTGGTGATTGATTGAGTTTCTCCCCATTAATAAATTATGTCCTCACTGAGTTCTGATTTACTTATCTAGCTCTTCATATATATTGTTTAGTTTCAATTGCATTTTCTTTGCTTGCAATACCAACAATTTGTTTGTGTAGCTTTTGTTGTGGACGTCTTGTGCTGAATACGTTCTTTGGCATTTTGCTTATTTTTATAGGTTCCAGATGAAGCGGTGACCAAGTGTACATCTTGTGGGACTGATTTTAGTGCTTTTGTGAGGAAGGCATGTCTCGTCTGCATAGTTTGTAATTTTATTTGGTGGTTATATAAATGTTTTATGGAGCAATTAGCACCTCTATCATTTTCTTTTGGGCGAGCAATAAACCATGGTTTTTTTCACCAATTTTCAGCATCACTGGAGAAATTGTGGAGACATTTTCTGCGACAAGTGTACCCATGGTAGAATTGCACTGACTACTGACGAGAATGCTCCACAAGTTCGAGTTTGTGATCGTTGCATGGTATTTATGGTTAACTTGTTTACATCTCCCTCCCTTCAAGACATTTTATTATTTTCTCATTATTCTAGAGATTATTTTCCTTCTTTTGCCTTGAGTATTGGGAGATTGGAGTGGAAAAAGAAAAAGAGGGGCTAGGGGTGGGCTCAAGTGATGGTTTGTGTAATTGATGAACTTGTTGACCTTGGGAGTTTTTTCCAACGATAAAGCTGTATTTAAGGTTTTATTTGTTATGGCTTATTGCTTGACTATGGGCTTTGGTGGAGGGTAATTGGTTTGACCGCTTAGTTGAGTTTTCGTGGTGTTTTGCTGTTGATTTATATAATCAGTGAACTTGGTGACCTTAGTATTTAGACAAAATCCAGAACATTTGATTGCAAAGTATAAAACTGCAGTCAAGGTTTCATTTGTTATGGTTCAATACAATTGCTCAACTCTGGGCTCTAGTGAAGGGGAATTGGTTTGACGCTTGTTTGGATGAGTGGATGGGCGGTGAGCGATGGTTTATATAATCGCTAAGCTTGTTGACCTTGGTAGTGTTTAGGCAAGATACTTGATCTGCACAGTTGATGATAGTAGAGTTCATAAGTTTATTATTTTATAGCTCAGTTGTTTAACTCAGAACTTCTATAATTCACTGGTTAGTTCTGCCTTAGCTTTATGTACTAAACATTAGAAGGGATGTCTGATTTTTTGTTTTCTTGCCTCCAAAGTCTGTAGAGATCAAGTTAAATTAACTTGGCCTTACCTTAGTCTAAAGCTTGTGATAGATATACAGATGTGTATATTGCACTCCTATTTGTACTCGTTACACATGCCATTATGAAATTATTGGCATTCCATTGTCTATGCCAGATTTATTGATTAATGTTCTTTTTCAGGCTGAAGTTACTCACAGGTTGAGTAATGCCAAGGAAGCAGATAGCAGATCAGCTGCATTGGAAAGTCATGAGGATTTTGCGAAGAAGCTCCAGGTTATAGATAGAATTTTAGACTTTGATTTGTTATGGATCATTTATTTCCATTAGTACTTGTGGCAATCAAACACCATACCAACACATTTGCACAAAAAATGCATGGTAGCTGTTCTAGTTGATAGCTTATGATAAATATGTTTCTGCCATCTAATCTAGTGGCTGAAGTTTAGTGATATAAGATTTTATTCTCTTAGATCGTTCTTTTGGATGTTCTTTCAGATTGTTCTTTTGGATGTTCCCCTGAATTCTGCCTCATGGAAATAAAACTAATATTTTACTATGCATTTATTGATGAAGGATATTGATGTCTGTTACGCATTTGTTGAATTTGAAGATATTGCTGGAGTTCAAAATGCAATCAAGGTAACAAGAACTTCATTTTAGTACACTCATTTTATTTTATCATCTTATTGGTCTCTTTGGTTTTGCTAAAGATATTCAGAGCTCTGGATTTGATTTTTTATGGGTTGGACAGATAAAAAAGCATGGAAAGCAAGCTGATATTTTGGTTCAACTTGATGCATTGGGTTTAAAAATAATCCAAGTAACTGCAGATGGTAATTGTTTCTTCAGGTTTGTCGATGGTCACCTTATTATGCATTCATGCATCTTGTTTTTGTAGTATTGTACACTGTATGGACTATGGTATCAGTTTATGTCTTAGATTTCCTTTTTTGTCAACTATTATGTTAAATTGTATGGTAATTTGAATTACACTTTTTTTGGAAACTGTCTGCATAGCGTCATTAGTGTAATTCAACCTAATAATTATTGTTATTGTAGAGCTCTAGCAGATCAGTTAGAAGGCAATGAGGATGAGCATATGAAGTACCAGATTATGGTGGTAGACTTTATTCGGGTATGTATTTTAGTATGTTATATTCATTAAGTATTTGATCCTGCTTGTATGTTATATCCTACAATATATTTGATGAGTACTGTCAATCCATGGAAAAGGATGGCACATGGGCAGGACATATGGAGATACAAGCTGTTTCTCTTGTTACTCATAGTAATATATACATACACCAAGTAAGTCCTTTTATCCCGCCTCCATTCAAGTGTTCCTCATTTCAGCACTTTGACCATAATTCCATGATTGCAATTGCTATTCACAATGTGAGGTTCTGAAAGAACCGCAATTAGTTTTGCAATATGAAAAATTTGTTTTATGCTCTATGGTTTATTTTCTAGACATTATATTTACATTTTATTCTTATCTAACAGAAAATGTCACCTCGCTGGTACATATAAAATTTTGATAACCGTGAAGCTCAGATGATTCATTTGTAAGTACACTAAGATTTTCATTTGGACCAGTAGTTTATTATGGCATTGATGTGGAACTTTTGAGAAATAAATTTCCAAGAAAATGACACAAAAGGTATATTATAGTGCAGTTAATGCATTATTATGTGAGAATAACAAAAATGGGGATAGAATATGCAAAGTAAATTGTGGTCTGCCTCAAAGTTTATTTGGCCCTGTTTTCATGGGTGCAGATGAGGCTTGTATATCATTCATAAACTGTACTTGCTTATTCAAAATATATTCACCACTTATATCTGTCTTTTCAGCTGGAATCAAGCTTCTAGTTTTATCATTGTTGTATTTGGTTCCATTTCTATTTGTTGATAACTATTTTACTTGTATAACCTGATTATTATATTAGTTTCTTACTTTCTGCGATTTGGGAAGCTTTATATTCTGAATATAACTTGCTGGTTAGTTTTGCAGGTCTTATCATGACGAGGAGCACTATAATAGTGTGCGATTAAAGGAAGACACTTGTTCTGGAGCTGCAAGACCTGTCAGAATTAAGGTTTAAGTGTTTTATTATCTTGTATGTGTTACTCCCAACCTCCATTTTGTAGATTTGATTACTAAATCATTGCAAATTGTATGACTCACCTGTATATGTGAACATTACTAATTTATAAAAAGAAATATACAATTTGTTGCATTATCTTCAGCATATCCCTATCTTTTTTATTATGAAGAAATATCCCTGTCAACGTATCTTTATTGTGTCTCATTCGTTTATCATATCTGGACCTATGCTTCATAGATTCGTGCATAGCTGGTGTTTCAAACATAAAGTTGTACTAGTTCATCCTTTTAAACCTGATCCGACTGTAACATCTGAACTTTCATGCACATTTATTTCTGCTAATGCATTACTTTTTTATCTGGAACTGTATAATGTGCCTACTCTTCTTCTGCAGAGATATGACCCTGACCCAGCGGCAAAAGCAGCTGCTGCAACAGTCCTTGCATCCAAGTTGGGTGCAGATTCTGGCTTAAAAGTGTTATGGGAGATGACACAAAGTTCAATCCCCCTACAAGGATGAGCAGTGATGTTGAGCATCTGCAATCTAGTGGTCTCCGAAAATGCAAGCAGTCAGTCTCCAGATTTAGTAGTGCAGAGAGTGCTGTATTGCATCAGTTGGAAGAAGAAATGATGCAATATGCTGGGCCTGAGGGTCCTGAGATGTCTAAGCATAATCAGCTGATTGTTGAGCATCAAAATCCTACAAGTTTGCATACACAGGATGGGGGATGGATTGCTCGAATTGCAGCATTGCTTGTGGGAGAGGATCCAACACAATCTTATGCACTTATATGTACTTATATGTGGAAACTGCCATATGCACAATGGTGAGTATGAATTTGAAGACTGATCTCTCACACTAAACAAGAACGAACAAAAAAATACAATGTAATATTTTGTGAATGTAGTAATGTGAAACTGTAAACGAATGGTATTTATTGGGATGTATTTTGAATGGTTGATACATTTTGGCTTTAAATTTAATTGAGAATTTAGACCGTTTAGCTATATATCATGACATTAGCATATTGCAGGTGCATTGGTAATGTAGGTGAATCACAATATTTTTTTTTCTTTTTTTTAATCTATAACATTTTAAAAATGTTGTGGAATTATACTTTTTACAACGTTTTTATCCAAAAAACGTTGTGGAATCATACTTTCTACAACGTTTTTATCCATCTGTTAATTTTTGAAAAACAAATCTATAACGTTTTATTCCTAAAAAACGTTGTGTAAGGGTGTCAAATAGACCAACTTTAACCGCGATGTTTTTCTGACTGAAACCACAACGTTTTTTCTGCGTTATCTATTTACTATTTTGTAGTAGTGGTGCCCAGCAAGTAATAACAATTATATATATAAGTTAAAAGAATTTAAATATTTTTTTTATACTACCCTTGTACAATAAATCAATAGTTGTGAAGTAATCTGAACCGATAATAATAACATAATAATCCTCTTTCAAATTTTTGAAACTACATACTGACTATAAATATGGTTAAGGTGACATACTATGAACATTGTTTTCAGTTTTTAAATAGGTTTAGCAGAACTTCATCCGCCAACCGTCATTACTTACGGGCACGGAGGGTGATCAGCCCGTTGTACCCTGTATTGATCAATATTACATTACAAGAACGATATTATCGTTCACTCTAGCTGCCTTGGGCACATAAAATTTTTCCCATATTTGGGTTTTGCATACTTGTCGGCGTTCCAAACCAAAGCAATTCGGTTGGATAAGGGTAAGGTTTATCTTGTTCAACAATAATCTATAATTCAACATATATATAGGTAATTAACAAAGGTGTGATGCCCCCAAAATATGTCCAATTTATCCAACCTATTCTGAGTCGCCAAATACATGGTACAGAAAATAACTACAACTTTATTACTACAATTGTCGTGCAAAATACAACAACACATATACTGTGAGTTTTAATACCAACTGTGACTCATGTCCCAACTATGGACAACACCTCACATTGATATATTACATAAATGTACAGTCAATAACTGTTTTAGAAATTAAAATATTTGGGAAGTGCTCAAAGAAACCTTCGTACATAGGAGGCCATGAATCTAAGTTATGATAGATATCATATGTCCAGAGAATTATCCTTGGTTGATCCAATAAACCCCAAAGAAAAATGAGAAGATTACTATCATGTTCCTTCCAATGGTGAGTCTTCTCTTGACATATAACTATCTCCACTGTCTCCAGTTGAAAATTATATTTTAAATAAACTCCAAGATCATATAGGTAGTGCTCGTAGATATACTCAGCAATTGGATGTGCACAACCCTGTCTTATGATAACTCGTAGGTCATTAGACATCTTGTATGATAGTGGCAAAACACTCTTCCAAAGTTGGATTCACCTTACCCTATTCAGTTCACCAAAATTAAATATCAAATGACGTATACAATACGACACACTTATCTAAAGTTCTCAATAAAATTATTTTCATACTATTTAGGGAGAACCTCGGCGACTATAGACCACCGCTTATTCCCCGTCGTTATCCCCGCTCAATTCGACAACACTCTTATTACCTGAAAGAAATTGTGAAGCAAAAGGGTGAACACAACTAGCTCAGTAAAGAATATTATGACTAAAGATAATTAAATTATCAATAGCCTTCATCAGTAATAAATCAGAGATTTAGAACATATGGTAGATGATAAAACTTTTCAACCATAGTTGCAGCGGAATGAGCAATCCATTAAAAGAGTCAAATAGACCATAATGTCTATTATATTCTCTATGTTAAAAGTCCACCAACAATGTTTTATCCTTGTAACATAAATCAACATTTCCTGTCCACATTTATGTGAATAACTCATAATCATATTTGGAATTCTAAATTCCTCTTCTCATCCAGGACAAAGATAATTTTTATCACTTGTCTTTACCTGAAATATCAAAGATCATGGTTATACCAAATCACAGTTCCGGTTCATAATCATACTAATAAATTCATCTTTGCACTACGGGCCAAATATATTCATCAACAAGTCATCTTTGCACTACGGGCCAAAGATATTCAAAAACAGGTCATCTTTGCACTACATGCCAAAGATATTCAACAACAGATCATCTTTGCACTACAGGCCAAAGATATTCAAAAATAGGTCATCTCTGCACTACAAGCCAAAGATATTCAACAACAAATTATCTTTGCACTACAGGCCAAAGATATTCAAAAACAGGTCATCTTTGCACTACAGGCCAAAGATATTCATATCTCAAAGAAGTACATAATCATTTCAGAATTTATATAAACCATAATTATAACCATGTTGATCAATTCACCTTTGCACTTAAGCTAAAAATATTCAATTATAAATTCAATGGTCATAATCATATCAATCAACGATTCAACTTTGCACTACTGGCCAAAGAGAACTCATAGTCACGATCATACCAATAATCTACCCATCTTTACACTCAAGTCGAAGAGAAATTTCTTCACCAGGATTATAAAAATATTATATAGGATAATAAAAATAATATGATCAAAACACGGATTTAATTTCAAGAGTAATATTCATGAATCAATGATTTCATAACACCTTAATCCAAATGTTATAAATCACTTAATAATCTCATAATCTAATATTATTAATATTACCACAATATTTCAATCATTTCTTAAACTTGTAAATAATTTATTTTAATTATTTACACTTTACTAATTAATGCATTTAATCATCCTAAAATGCCAAATTCATAAAATTTCATTACCAATAACCAAAACCCTCATCAAAAATCTACATATACCTTATATAGGATTCCTAAGCCATAAAATCACATTTTCCAATTTTCTTACTTCACATAACATATTTAATTCATTTACTCATAACTAGTCTATTTTCATGAAAAATACCAAATCAGTACAAACAAATTTTCTTTTCTGAGATTTAGTAGAATATAGTTCCATATTGAACATATATTTTTCTCGAAATTTTTAAAATTCATTTACTATTTTTCATATGGCCAAAACTGCCGAATATTTAGACATTTATCATAAATTGTACTTTGTCTAAAAATTCCGAAATTTACAGAGTATACTTCTGTTATATACACGTACTCCCAATAAAAATTTCACTAATTTTGGAGTTAACCACAATGAGTTATAAGGGTTTACTTTTAAAATAGTCTTTTCTCATAAAATCCATAACTCCTAATCTATACATCCAAAAATCGCCATTTTGGACACAATCAAGAAAACTCATCAAGTTATCATTTCAAATTTTTCCGAATTTTGAAGGTCCGAAAAAATCTGGCCGAAAAACATAATAACCCTTAAAATCCAGTACCTCAAAAGAAAGCAAAGATATTTAAATCAAAATATCGGATATGACACTGAAGAAAACTTGCACTCATTAGCAACTCTCAAAGTATCAAAATACTCATAAAATACGCTCGAAAATATAGAGAGAGAAAGAGAGAAAGAGAGAAAACTTATGTTTCTGGTGTGATTTTCAATTCTAACTTAGCCCTCTATTTATAGGAAAATGTTAGCACGCTGAAGCAGACTTGACCTGCTACCTGATGGCTTTACCTGCTACTATTTTCACCCACCACATTTGAATTATAATCTCAGCACATTTCTTCACCAACCATAGGTTGGGCCCACGCATTCTAGATTTTTTCACCAAAATGATAAATTTCGAAACTTCAACAATTTTTGAACCAGTCACCACTTAAAATTTATAACAATTTATACGTTCATTTTTAACGGTTCAAAATTTGTGGACATATACTCAACTTATATATGTATAACATATCCAAAAATCATAACGATCCAACGGTCGGATTAAAAATTATAACTCACACAATATATCACAAGAACACTGGTTTGATTTTTAATACCTCATTTCTAACAAAAATACTGATAAAATACCTCAACATTAATTCCTTCATGTATAACCACATAAATAAATCCATCATTTATATCCGCATCAAATAAATATTTCCTTATCATATAAATCAATAATTAATTATTCACAAATAATATTACAGAATCACAATTATGACAACCAAAGTTCTCCTGTGAAAGAGGGGCTTTCCGATAAGGATTTCTCCTTACTGGCGCGCAATTAGGTGACCAAACCTCTCCTTGACAGAACTTTCTAGACATTGCCAATAATGCTATCTAATAATATTATTCAAATAATATGAATTATTGATTTGATAATTAGAAATACTATGCAGTGACAATTATTGAAACAACAATAATATAAAATATCAACGCAGAAGTTATTGAATTAATAAAATAAAATATTGAAATAAAGAATTATCTGTAACAATTATTGAGTAGTGCCTTCTTACGTAAGAATCAATAATTCAAAAATATCATGGTAATACCGCAGTAATGTCATTTGCATGCGAACCACGCCAGACATCGTATTTTTTACCACCGGATATTCCAATAGTGTTAATAAAGAATAACTACGCTCATTATTTATAAAAACTCAAACTTGTTGTTTTCTTAATCCGACAGTTATTCTGTTATGGGGCCCACAAATGATCAAGGCACATACATACGAATATTCCCCGACAACAAGAATATTCCACGACCAAACGAATATTTCCTGACAGAAATGAGTATTTTATAACCACTTGCGTATTTTAAAATTTTTACATATATCACCTTTAACTTTAAACTTTTATTAATTTAACCATTTACTGAATAATAATTATAAAAAAATTGAATACTTTTATTTCATAAAATTCGGGGTCTTACAATCTCCCCTCCTTATGAAATTTCGTCCCCCAAATTTACGTACCTGGTATTTCAAAGAGTTGAGAATACCTTGCTTTCATCTCAGATTTCATCTTCCCTGTCCTCATGATTTCTCCATTGCTCATCTCCTGTATTTCAGATATCATTCTAGAATACAGCTTCAAAACAAAGGTTAATTGACATATCATAATTTGTCAACTTAAGTAAGAAAATTCAACTTAGGTAGGACACACACACTAGCTAAGGATATTACTGCCTCTCTCCTTCCTAGTTCTAATCCCGGATCTCCGCCAGAGATCATATCCCTAAGCTCTGATACCAAATGTGACACCCCCAAAATAGGTCCAATTCATCCAACCTATTCTGAGTCGCCAAATACATGGTACAGAAAATAACTACAACTTTATTACTACAATTGTCGTGCAAAATACAACAACACATATATCATGTGAGTTTTAATACCAATCTCGACTCATGTCCCAACTATGGACAACACCTCACATTGATATATAACATAAAGGTACAGTCAATAACTGTTTTAGAAATTAAAATCTTTGGGAAGTGATCAAGGAAACCTTCGTACATAGGAGGCTATGAATCTAAGTTATGATAGATATCATATGTCCAGAGAATTATTCTTGGTTGATCCAATAGACCCCAAAGAAAAACGAGAAGATTACTATCATGTTCCTTCTAATGGTGAGTCTTCTCTTGACATATAACTATCTCCACTGTCTCCAGTTGAAAATTATATTTCAAATAAACTCCAAGATCATATAGGTAGTGCTCGTAGATATACTCAGCAATTGGATGTGCACAACCCTGTCTTATGATAACTCGTAGGTCATTAGACATCTTGTATGATAGTGGCAAAACACTCTTCCAAAGTTGGGTTCACCTTACCCTATTCGGTTCACCAAAATTAAATATCAAATGACGTATACAATACGACCCACTTATCTAAAGTTCTCAATAAAATTATTTTCATACTATTTAGGGAGAACTCAATAAACTATATAGACCACCGCTTATTCCCCCGTTATCCCCACTCGATTCGACAACATTCTTATTACCTGAAAGGAATTGTGAAGCAAAAGGGTGAACACAACTAGCTCAGTAAAGAATATTATGACTAAAGATAATTAAATTATCAATAGCCTTCATCAGTAATAAATCAGAGATTTAGAACATATGGTAGATGATAAAACTTTTCAACCGTAGTTGCAGCGGAATGAACAATCCATTAAAAGAGTCAAATAGACCATAATGTCAATTATATTCTCTATGTTAAAAGTCCACTAACAATGTTTTATCCCTGTAACATAAATCAACAGTTCTTGTCCACATTCATGTGAATAACTCATAATCATATTTGGGGTTCTAAATTCCTCTTCTCATCCAGGACAAAGATAATTTTCATCACTTGTCTTTACCTGAAACATCAAAGATCATGGTTATACCAAATCACAGTTCTAGTTCATAATCATACTAATAAATTCATCTTTGCACTACGGGCCAAAGATATTCATCAACAAGTCATCTTTGCACTACGGGCCAAAGATATTCAAAAACAGGTCATCTTTGCACTACGGGCCAAAGATATTCAAAAATAGGCCATCTTTGCACTACAAGCCAAAGATATTCAACAACAAATCATCTTTGCATTACAAGCCAAAGATATTCAAAAACAGGTCATCTTTGCACTACGGGCCAAAGATATTCATATCTCAAAGAAGTACATAATCATTTCAGAATTTATATAAACCATAATTATAACCATGTTAATCAATTCACCTTTGCACTTAAGCTAAAAATATTCAATTATAAATTCAATGGTCATGATCATACCAATCAACGATTCAACTTTGCACTACTGGCCAAATAGAACTCATAGTCACGATCATACCAATATTCTACCCATCTTTACACTCAAGTCGAAGAGAAATTTCTTCACCAGGATTATAAAAATGTTATATAGGATAATAAAAACAATATGATCAAAACATGGATTTAATTTCAAGAGTAATATTCATGAATCAAGATTTTATAACACCTTAATCCAAATGTTATAAATCACTTAATAATCTCATAATCTAATATTATTAATATTACCACAATATTTCAATCATTTCTTAAACTTATAAATAATTTATTTTAATTGTTTACACTTTACTAATTAATGCATTTAATCATCCTAAAATGCCAAATTCGTAAAATTTCATTACCAATAACCAAAACCCTCATCAAAAATCTACATATACCTTATATAGGATTCCCAAGCCATAAAATCATATTTTTCAATTTTCTTACTTCACATAACATATTTAATTCATTTACTCATAACTAGTCCATTTTCATGAAAAATACCAAATCAGTACAAACAAATTTTCTTTTCTGAGATTTAGTAGAATATAGTTCCATATTGAACATATATTTTTCTCGGAATTTTTAAAATTTATTTACTATTTTTCATATGGCCAAAACTGCCGAATATTTAGACATTTATCATAAATTATACTTTTGTCCAAAAATTTCGAAATTTATAGAGTATACTTCTGTTATATACATGTACTCCCAATAAAAATTTCACCAATTTTGGAGTTAACCACAAGGAGTTATAAGAGTTTACTTTTAAAATAGTCTTTTCCCATAAAATTTATAACTCTTAATCTATATATCCAAAAATCGCCATATTTGGACACAATCTAGAAAACTGATCAAATTATTATTTCAAATTTTTTCAGAAATTTTGAAGGTCCGAAAAAATTACGAAACTGAAAAATATAATTACCCTTAAAATCCCTTACCTCAAAAGAGCAGTATTTCTGACTGGAATCGAATATGATGCTGCAGGAAACTTGCACTCATTAGCAACTCTCAAAGTATCAAAATACTCACAAAATACGCTCGAAAATATAGAGAGAGAAAGAGAGAAAACTTATGTTTCTGGTGTGATTTTCAATTCTAACTTAGCCCTCTATTTATAGGAAAATGTTAGCACGCCGAAGCAGACTTGACCTGCTACCTGATGGCTTTACCTGCTACTATTGCCACCCACCATATTTGAATTAGAATTTCAGCACATTTCTTCACGAACAATAGGTTGGGCCCACGCATTCTAGAATTTTTCACCAAAATGATAAATTCCGAAACTTCAACAATTTCTGAACCAGTCACCTCTTAAAATTCATAACAATTTATACGTTCATTTTTAACGGTTCAAAATTTGTGGACATATACTCAACTTATATATGTATAACATATCCAAAAATCATAACGATCCAACGGTCGGAGTAAAAATTATAACTCACACAGTATATCACAAGAACACTGGTTTGATTTTTAATACCTCCTTTCTAACAAAAATACTGATAAAATACCTCAACATTAATTCCTTCATTTATAACCACATAAATAAATCCATCATTTATATCCGCATCAAATATCAAATAAATTAATAATTAATTATTCACAAATAATATTACAGAATCACAATTATGACAACCAGGCCGCTTCTGTGAAAGAGGGGCTTTCCGATAAGGATATCTCCTTCTTGGGCGCAAGCAATTAGGTGACCAAACCGCCTCCTTGATGTAACTTTCTAGACATTGCCAATAATGCTATCTAATAATATTATTCAAATAATATGAATTATTGATATGATAATGAGAAATACTATGCAAAGTGACAATTATTGAAATAACAATAATATAAAATATCATCGCAATAATTATTGAATCAATAAAATAAAATATTGAATAAAGAATTACAGTAACAATTATTGAGTAGTGCCTTCTTACGTAAGAATCAATAATTCAAAATATCGTGTAATACCGTAAATAACATCATGCAACCACGCCAGACATCGTATTTTAACCACCGGTATTCCAATAGTGTTAATAAAAATAACTACGTCGTTATTTATAAAAACTCAAACTTGTCATTTTCTTCATCCGATGCTTATTACATTATGGGGCCCATAAATGATACACTGCACAGTTGTACGATTATTCCCCGACAACAAGAATATTCCACGACCAAACGAATATTTCCCTACGTAAATGAGTATTTTATAACCACTCATGTATTTTGAAAATTTTACATATATCACCCTTAACTTTAAACTTTTATCAATTTAACCATTTACTGAATAATAATTATAAGAAAAATTGAATACTTTTATTTTATAAAATCCGGGTCTTACAAAACGTGTATCAACATGTGATTAAATACAATGATTATCCAAGTGGGGACACTTGTATAACCATTTATAAAAATTAACGAACAAAATATATATCTGAATTACCATATACTAACATGTTGATAATAAATGAGCGTATATAATATAGGGTTAATAATGCATAAAGAATAATATAATTACAAACATTCTTACTCATGTCCATTGCATAAAGAAAATGCAAAGGCTGGATACATGCCTGATACGCTGCTTACAGAATGCAACTTAGTTTTATCTTTTATATCACGACCTATCATTAATCAGATCATTAGTTCGATTAGAACAATATACTATAACATATAGTACTGCATTTCGCAGTCAGCACATAACCTAATCACATTATCACACATGTTCAACAGTCATTACATCACAAACAAACACTTATCAAGTCAACCTATCTAAGTCGAGATCACTTTCTAAAACATGTCGGTGTACTTACAGCTTTGCAGGGTAATTATCGAGTCTAAGACTCTAAAATGTAGTTCAGTAACTGTAAATGTCAGTCATATTATTTTTAAATGACTTATAATAACTTTATCATAAATTTTCAAACACCAAAATCATTAATGATTTAAATATTAAACAATTCTGTTATCATTAATATTTAATTAATATTAAACTATTAATGAAACCATTGCCAAAATATTAAATTTATTTATAATAACTTAGAATATTTTTAAAGTATTAATATTACCCTTAAATGATTTTTAAAATATTTAAAATCATTTATAAATAATTACCATTAATATTTAAATATTAATGTACCCTTTATCAAAATATTAAAAGTCATTAAGTATAAGTTAAAATATTTTTAATTCATTTATATCCTTTTAAATGATTTTAAATTAATAAAACCATTTTTAAACCATTTATTTAATTTAATTATTAAATAAATTTAATATCATTAATATTAAATTAATATCATTAATATTAAATTATTAATGAAATTATCCTTTAAATATTAAAAGTTATATTTTATATCTTAAAATATTTTTAAACACTTTATTTTCATTTAAAATAATTTTTATAATAATAAAACTATTTTAAAACTAAATTATTTAATATAATTATTAAATAATTTTAATATCATTAATAACAATTAATTAATGTCACCTTTAAATATTGAAAGTTATATTTTATAACTTAAAACCTTTTTAAATACCTTATTATTATTTAAAATGATTTTAATATAATAAAATTATTTTAATTTATTTATTTAATTTATTTATTAAATAACTTAATTATCATTAATATTAATTTATTAATGAATTTCATCAAAAAATATTAAAAGTCATTAAAATAACTTAAATTATTTTCTTATACTATAATATAATTTTAAATGATTTTTCAAGTATTAAAATTATTTTTAAATAATATATTTAATATAATAATTAAATAAATTAAATACCTTTAATATTTCAAAAATATTAAATATTTATGAAATATATTAAAAATAATTAAAAACTAATTTTTTAAACTTTAAAATAATTTTTAATAATTTATTATATATTTTTCATAATTAAAAACTAATTTTCTATAATTATTTAATAAAAATATAATTTTTATAAATAATCTATCGCTAAAGACCACCTATAGCGACAGAACCGTCGCTATAGGAGTTCTTCATGTTCTTGAGCATTCAAAAGGTAGTTTCGACTTGCCTCCTTTGACCAAGTGTAAATCAGTGTGTGTTGTGTTTCTAGGCATGCTGTTGAGCAGATCATGTAAAGCTAATGCAAGACTATAATATCCAACAACAAGTAAGTTCACACAACATATAACCAAGGAGATCTGAGCCTCCAAAAGTGTTGTCAGGACTGTTCTTCATTTCTGGGTTACCCAAAAATGAAGAACAGATCATGGGTCATACTTTGAACCTTCACTACATGCTATCCTTGTAATTTTTTTTTTTGTGATCTATAAGCTGCAATCTGTAGCCAACATGTAGCACTATAGATTCATTACATTAAATCATCAAAACAACAATACAACAAGAAGATACAATCTGGTCAACTCATGTCAGAAATAAGATGCGACCAGTTCTGAAAATTCCCAGAAACAGAGAATATGGCCGGATGGCCTACTTTGACCGGCCACTGTATCCAACCTACTTGATATCTAGATGTACTAAAAGCATATATCGACAGTTTACATAACATACTACAACATATTTTCAACAAAAAAACTCATAACACACAAAACCTGCAAGATCCGTGGCTGTAAATAAGTTGTCGGTAGTTTTAGCGCTTTCTAGTTACCCAGAAATGCCCGATCCATGGCTTGGTCAATGGTCATTGACCTCGAATATCTTGCTGTCTAGACCAGATCCAAGCCTGATTCTTGATCCAGATTAAAGAGTACATAACAGACTACATATTACAACTTAAAAACAACAAAAATCATAGACATGCAGAGATCTACAGCCACTGACATTCATTGTCAGACCACAAAACAATTTTTTTCCAGATTTTGAAGAACATCAAATCCGAGCCTCTAGATGTTATGGATTTAACATCTAGCAACCTAGATCAACAATATCGACTACAAATAACTTATTCTAACACTCAAATATAACATCTAAAACAAGATTAAAGTCAGATTTCATGGCTAGGGTTTATACCTTCTTTGATCAATCTTTGATTCTATGCTTATGATTTGCTAAGGGTGATCGTGCGGCTTTGTTTATGACTGATATATCTTGATATTTTCGGAGGTGTGGGGCTTGAGAGAGTTAGTTTGAGTGTTGTGTAAAATTTAGGCTAACAATGAACTTTTTTCTCTCTCCAATCTTATATATACAAGTGTATGATGCATGTATGGCTGAGCTTAGGGTTGATTGCTGGCATTCTAGTCACATGGAGTGGTTGAAGTAGTTCACCAACTAAATTATTATCTAAGTTGACAAGTTAACTTCAATTATATAATAAGGGTATAATGGTCATTTGATTTGTAATTTTAATGGCATAAATGTAAACTTAGCAAACCCTTAGGTTTTGACCCTTAGGGTTTAACCCTAAGGTTTAACACATAGCATTTGTAATATCTAGCAATTAGGGTTTGTACAACATAAAACTTTTAGTTTCTAAAATTGGTAATTAGGGTTTTCTTAATTAGGTTAGTTTTCAAATTATTTTATACAAGAACATTAGGGTTTAATAACACTAATCACAATTAACCTTGCTAATTTTAGCATTTAGGGTTTACAATTTTGGTAATTAGGGTTACCAAATCATAATTAGGGTTTATAATTCAAACATTAGGGTTTCTAGAAATTAATATATCTAAATGTTAATTAGAGTTGACCTAATTAACCATAAAATTATATAACACGGTTATATAATAGTCTTAAACTCACAATTGAGTTTCAATTTAAGGTTTTCCACAATAAAACTAGGATTTTCAAATATTGCACCATAATTGACCAATCATTGACTGTTCACATACATACAGTACATATTTATAGCACTGAAAAATCAAAATATAATTAATATTATATTATTATTCTCATTCCTTGATCAAAATCCAAAATTAGGGTTTGGATTCCATATTTGATTTATCTGTCATACTTAACATTATTAATTAAGTTAAATAATTAACTTAATTAATCTAACATAAATTCTTATAATAAAATAATTATTATAATAATTCTAAAATCATTTTATATATATTTAAATAATATATAATTATATTTTCATAAAAATAATTAATAAAAACATTTCTACTACAAAATTAATTATTATAAGAATATAGTTTATAATGATCAATAATTCTAAAACAAAATCATTTGTAATTATTCATGTAATAAATATATTTCATATTCATTATATAAATACATACACATTATCTTGGCACATATTCCCCATATTTATTTTAATAAATAATAATAAAAAAATTTATACGCAAAATTTCTGATTTATTTGTATAGAAAATATCAGGTTGTTACATTCACCCTCCCTTATAAAGATTCTGTCCCCGGAATCATCGTTTTAAAACCTATACATACAAGGGTACATAGCCTACACACTCATTGCAAGTAGATCTTGATCATAAATGATCATACTGATCTTTAACTATTCACATAAAGCTTGTCTATCTGATTAAACGAAAATTTGATTTGTAATAGAACTCAAATTTTTCCATCAAAATTTCTTTATAAAATAATTTATTATATATATAAGAAAATAAAATTTGATTAGAATAATACACAGGTTGCATCCTTCACGCCACCGTATCTCTGAAGTCATCTCTTCAAGACTCCTGTGGTTGGTTCTGTTGTTTCGTTTGTTGAAGTTGGTTTCGTTGTTGCCAATGTCCTACCGCCTTTTCCCTTATTCACGTTTCTTGCCTCCCTTATCCTTCTTGGACAGTCTTTCACCTTATGCTCCATTGATTCACAAATAAAACATCCACTATACATTCTCGGATTGGGGCAGTTCGGAGAAATATGTCCCTTCTGCCCACACTTATAACATGCAAACTTACCTTTAAGACACTTTTCCGAGTGATTCTTTCCGCAATTTCTACACTGCATAGCCTGTTTCTTTCCACCTCCTAGCCTAATTTTAGTATTCCCGAAATTATCTCCTTTCCTTTTTCCAGTCCTACTACCACTACTGCTTTTTTCGGCTCTAGTTTGATTTGCCTCCCACCAAAAATTTGTCCCCCCTTTCATTGTATAGGTGGCAAAAGTTGTCTTTTGTCCCTCCGTTACCCTAGCTATCACAAATGCTTCCACAGGGTCAGTTGATCCTCTAAATCCTGGCGTTCCGACTGCCTTGAAGTCTTTGAAGTTCGCTAATCAATTTTCTAGCTGATTTCCCATGGCTAGTATTCCATTCTGCATATCTGGAGCGACTATATTCGCAAAATTATGTATTGGGTTAGGTTGTTCTCCAGCTTTATCAACAAGTTCTTCGGTTCGTTGATTTCATTTTTGTCTTGGCGGCATTATCTGATTAGTCATAATTTATCTTTCATCAACTTACCTTCTATATCTTAGGGTATATACATAACGCGAAAATTTCTACTCAAATAATCATGTATTCAAAATATTAGATTTCAAAAACTTTGGTTTACTGTATTAACCAGTGCTCAAATAATTGATTACTATCTTTATACCAACTTATTTCATTAATCCATCATACATTTATATTCATAACACTTGACATTCTATAACACATACTGCTTTAAACATCCGCTATCCCTTTGTGACTTAAAAGTCGGGAATCGCTGCCATAACTTTTACAGAAGTTGAGAATATTACCTTATACAGACATACTTATCATATACACAACATAGAATTATACATATTCAACTAATACTAATACCACTTATTTCTTACACCTTCACTAAAGATCAATTGCCTAGTAATCTATCAATTACCATCATCCTCAATAATCCATTCACACTAAACTATACCTAGTTCGTCCAACTTACAACACATTATGAGTTTAAGAACTCACCACAAACATATAAGTTTAAGAACTCGACATTGACCACATATTCTTTAACTATACTCTACTTATCAGTTATATCATTTTTTTTTCTGGGTCCGGTACTATACTTTTCCATACTAACCACCTTATCAGGGTCGCTTTCAATATAAGCCTTTATTTCAGCTATTGGCTGCGATATTAGCTCGGGTGTATAGAGGTTGACTCTTTCTTTACGACCTGAGGGTATCCTAATCCTTATCCCACATAACATCTACACACAAACTATCTTGATTAACAAAGGATATATACACACAACAAATAATAGTTTTATATAAGTTATCTTTTATTTGATTTGACGATGAACTTATTTAATTCATCTAATTTTTAAACTCTATATGAGTTATTTATATTTTCAACGTTTCCCTCTGTTTTAAGGTTATAGCCTAAGGTCTATCCCACCTAAAGTTTTTAACCCTAAAGCTCTGATACCATATTGTAAAGCCCCCAAATCCAAGTACTTGAAACCCGAACTCGGTGCTTCACGATACTATTTCTATGAGTAAAATAATACTAATAATAATAATAATGATATAATTATTAAACTTACATTACATAGTTATCAGAGTCTATTCCAAAGTATGTAACCTTTAATATATTCATTACATGATAATAATAATATATATCATCCTTATCAAATTAAAGTAAACTATTACATAACATATCATAAAAACTCATTCAACAACCTTCTCTTTTCCTTTATTCTTAGCCGAGACTTCTTCTTGTTCACACTTAACTGATAACATTTAAATTAAGCAAGGATGAACATTTGAGTGCCCAACAATGTAAGACCCCAGATTTTATGAAATAAAAGTATTTAATTTTCCTATTTAGTAAATGGTTAAATTGATTAAAAAAAAAGTTTTAAAGTTAAGGGTGATATATATAAAATTTTCAAAATACGCAAGTGGTTATAAAATACTCATTTCTGTTGGGGAATATTCGTTTGGTCGTGGAATATTCTTGTTGTCGGGGAATATTCGTAAGATGGCGCAACCATTTGTGGGCCCCATAACAGAATAACTGTCGGATGAAAAAAACAATAAGTTTGAGTTTTTATAAATAACGGCGTAATTGTTACCAATTAACACTTTGTTGAATACACGGTGGTTAAAATACGATGTACTGGCGTGGTTGCACAAAGAAGCATTACCATTGCATAGTATTTTTGAATTATTGATTCTTACGCATGAAGGCGCTACTCAATAATTGTTACAATAATTACTGTTCAATATTTTATTTTATTGATTCAATAATTGATGCGTTGATATTTTATATTATTATTGTTTCAATAATTGTCACTGCACAGTATTTCCCATTATCAGATCAATAATTCATATTATTTGAATAATATTATTAGATAGCATTATTGGTAATGTCTAGAAAGTTCTATCTAAGGAGAGGTTTGGTCACCTAATTGCGCGCCAAAGAAGGAGAAATCCTTATCTAAAGCCCCTCTTTCTCAGGAACGACACGGTTGTCATAATTGTGATTCTGTAATATTATTTGTGAATAATTAATTATTGATTTATATGATAGGGAAATATTTATTTGATGCGGATATAAATGATGGATTTATTTATGTGGTTATAAATGAAGGAATTAATGTTGAGGTGTTTTATCAGTATTTTTGTCGGAAAGGAGGTATTAAAAATCAAACCAGTGTTCTTGTGATATATTGCGTGAGTTATAATTTTTAATCCAACCGTTGGATCGTTGTGATTTTTGGATATGTTATACATATTTAAGTTGAGCATATGTCCATTAATTTTGAACCGTTAAAAATGAACGTATAAATTGTTATGAATTTTAAGAGGTGACTGGTTCAGAAATTGTTAAAGTTTCGGAATTTATCATTTTGGTGGAAAAATCTAGAATGTGTGGGCCCCACCTATGGTTGGTGAAGAAATGTGCTGAAATTCTAATTCAAATGTGGTGGGTGGCAATAGTAGCAGGTAAAGCCATCAGGTAGCAGGTCAAGTCTGCTTCGACGTGCTAATATTTTCCTATAAATAGAGGGCTAAGTTAGAATTGAAAAACACACCAGAAATATAAGTTTTCTCTCTTTCTCTCTCTATATTATGGAGCGTATTTTGTGAGTATTTGGATACTTTGAGAGTTGCTATTCAGTGCAAGGTTCCTTCGGCTTTACATTCCGGTCAGAAATACTGCTCTTTCGAGGTAAGGGATTGTAAGGGATTTTAAGGGTTATTATGTTTTTCAGTTTCGTAATTTTTCTGACCTTCAAAAATTCTGGAAAAATTTGAAATGATATTTTGATGAGTTTTCTTGATTGTTCAAAAATGGCAATTTTTGGATGTATAGATTAGGAGTTATGGATTTTATAAGAAAAGACTATTTTAAAAGTAAATGCTTATAACTCCTTGTGGTTAACTCCAAAATTGATGAAATTTTTATTAGGAGTACATCTATATAATATCGAAGATACCAGAATTTTGGAATTTTTGGATAAAAGTACAATTTTGATAAATGTCTAAATATTTGGCGCTTTGGCCATATGAAAAATAGTAAATGAATTTTAAAAATTACGAGAAAATATATGTTCAATATGGGACTATATTCTCGCTAAATCCTAAAAAAAAATATTTTTGGAATTGATTTGGTATTTTTCATGAAAATGGACTAGTTATGAGTAAATGAATTAAATATGTTATGTGAAGGAAGAAAATTGTAAAATAGGATTTTATGGCTTGGTAATCCTATATAATGTATATGCAGATTTTTGATGACGGTTTTGGTTATTGGTGATGAAATTTTATGATTTTGGAATTTTAGGATGATTAAATGCATTAATTGGTAAAGTGTAAATAATTAAAATAAATTGTTTATAACTTTAAGAAATGATTAAAATATTGTAGTAATATTAATAATATTAGATTATGAGATTATTAAGTGATTTATAACATTTAGATTTAAGGTATTATGAAATCATTGATTCATGAATATTACTCTTGAAATTAAATGCAGTTGTTGATCGTATTGTTTTTATTATCATATATAACATTTTTATAATCTCGGTGATGAAATTTCTCTTTGACTTAAGTGTAAAGATGGGTAGATTATTGGTATGATCGTGACTATGGGTTCTCTTTGGCCAGTAGTGCAAAGATGAATTGTTGACTGGTATGATCATGACCATTGAATTTACAATTGAATATTTTTAGCTTAAAAGGAAAGGTGAATTGATCAACATGGTTATAATTATTGTTTATATAAATTCTGAAATGATTATATATTTTTTTTGAAATATTAACATCTTTGGCCTGTAGTGCAAAGATGAGTTGTTGTTGAATATCTTTGGCGTGTAGTGCAAAGATGACCTGTTGTTGAATATCTTTGGCATGTAGTGCAAAGATGAACTGTTAATGAATATCTTTGGTGCAAAGATGAAATTATTAGTATGATTATGAATAGGAACTGTGATTTGGTATAACCATGATCTTTGATGTTTCAGGTAAAGACATGTGATGAAAAATATCTTTGTCTTGGATGAGAAGAGAAAATTAGAACTACAATTATGATTATGAGTTATTCACATGACTGTGAACAAGATCTGTTGATTAATGTTACAGGATTAAAGCATTGTAGGTGGACTTTTAACATGGAGAAGATAATAGACTTTATGGTCTATTTGACTCTTCTAATGGATTGCTCATTCCGCTGCAACTATGGTTGAAAAGTTTTATCATCTACCATATGTTCTAAATCTCTGATTTATTACTGATGAAGGCTATTGATAATTTAATTATCTTTAGTCATAATATTCTTTATCGAGCTAGTTGTGCTCACCCTTTGCTTCACAATTCCTTTCAAGTAATAAGAGTGTTGCTTAGTCGAAAGGGGGATAACAGGGAATAGAATTCGGTGGTCTATATCTCGCTGAGATTCTCCCTAAATAGTATGAAAATAATTTTATTGAGAAATTTAGATAAGTGTGTCGTATTGTATACGTCATTTGATATTTAATTTTGGTGAACCGAATAGGGTGAGGTGAACCCAACTTTGGAAGGGTGTTTTGCCACTATCATACAAGATGTCTAATGACATACGACCTCGTGTTATCATAAGACAGGGTTGTGCATATCCACTTCTTTGAGTATATCTACGAGCACTACCTATATGATCTTGAGTTTGGTTGAAACATAATGTTCAATTGCAGATTTTGGTGGAGATAGTTATATGTCAAGAGAAGACTCAACATTGGAAAGAACATGATAGTAATCTTCTCGTTTTTCTTTGGGGTCTATTAGATCAACCAAGGATAATTCTCTGGACATATGATATCTATCATAACTTAGATTCATGGCCTCCCATGTACGAAGGTTTTCTTGAGCATTTTCCAAAGATTTTAATTTCTAAAATAGTTATTGACTGTACCTTTATGTAAGGTATCAATGTGAGGTGTTGTCCACAGTTGGTATTAAAACTCACAGTATATGTGTTGTTGTATTTTGCACGACAATTGTAGTAATAAAGTTGTAGTTATTTTCTGTACCATGTATTTGGCGACTCAGAATAGGTTGGATGGATTGAACCTATTTTGGGGGCGTCACAAGCAAATAATAGCAATTATGTATATATATAAGGTGAAAGAATTTAAATATTTTCTTTATACTACCCTTCTACAACAAATCAATAGTTGTGAAGTAATCTGAACCGATAATAATAACATAACAACCCTCTTTCAAATTTTTGAAACTACATACTGACTATAAAGGTGACATACTATGAACAATATTTTTAGTTTTTGAATAGGTTTAGCAGAACTTCATCCGCAAACCGTCATAACTTACGGGCACGGAGGGTGATCAGCCCGTTGTACCCTGTATTGATCAATACTACATTACAAGAACGATATTATCGTTCACTCTGGCTACCTTGGGCACATAAAAATTTTCCCATATTTGGGATGATCATACTTGTCGGGGTCCAAACCAAAGCAATTCGGTTGGATAATGGTAAGGTGTTATCTTGTTCAACAATAATCTATAATTCAACATATATATATATATATATACGAGTAATTAACAAAGGTGTATCAACATGTGATTAAATACAATGATTATCTAAGTGGGACACTTGTATAACCATTTATAGAAATTAACAAACATAATATATATCTGAATTACCATATACTAACATGTTGATAATAAATGAGCGTATATAATATAAGGTTAATAATCTGTACAGTAATAATATAATTCTGAAACATTCTTACTCATGTCCATTGCATAAAGAAAATGCAAAGGTAGGATACTTTCCTGATACGCTGCTTACAGAATGCAACTTAGTTTTATCTTTTATATCACGACCTATCATTAATCAGATCATTCGTTCGATTAGAACAATATACTATAACACATAGTACTACATTTCGCAGTCAGCACATAACCTAATCACATTATCACACATGTTCAACAGTCATTACATCACAAACAAACACTTATCAAGTCAACCTATCTAAGTCCAGATCAATTTCTGAAACATGTCGGTGTACCGACAACTTTACCGGATAATTATCGAGTCTAAGACTCTAAAATATAGTTCAGTAACTGTAAATGTCAGTCATATTATTTTTAAATGACTTATAATAACTTTATCATAAATTTTCAAACACCGGAATCATTATCAAATGATTTAAATAGTAAAAATTTCTATTATCATTAATATTTAATTAATATTAAACTATTAATGAAACCATTGCTAAAATAATAAAGTTATTTATAATAACTTAGAATATTTTTAAAGTATTAATATTACCTTTAAATGATTTTTAAAACATTTAAAGTCATTTATAAATAATTACTATTAATATTTAAATATTAATTTACCCTTTATCAAAATATTAAAAGTCATTAAGTACAACATAAAATATTTTTAATTCATTTATATCCTTTTAAATAATTTTTAAATTAATAAAACCAATTTTAAACAATTTATTTAATTTATTTATTAAATAAATTTAATATCATTAATATTAAATTATTAATGAAATTATCCTTTAAATATTAAAAGTTATATTTTATAACTTAAAATATCTTTAAACACTTATTTTCATTTAAAATGATTTTTATAATAATAAAATCATTTTTAAAATAAATTATTTAATATAATTATTAAATAACTTTAATATCATTAATAACAATTAATTAATGAAATTTATCTTTAAATATTGAAAGTTATATTTTATAACTTAAAACCTTTTTAAATACCTTATTATTATTTAAAATGATTTTTAATATAATAAAATAATTTTTAATTTATTTATTTAATTCATTTATTAAACAACTTAATTATCATTAATATTAATTTATTAATGAATTTCATCACAAAAATATTAAAAGTCATTAAAAATAACTTAAAATATTTTCTTATACCATAATATAATTTTAAATGATTTTTCAAGTATTAAAATTATTTTTAAATAATTTATTTAATATAATAATTAAATTAATTAAATACCTTTAATATTTCAAAAATATTAAATATTTATGAAATATATTAAAAATATTTAAAAACTAATTTTTTGAACTTTAAAATAATTTTTAATAATTTATTATGTATTTTTCATAATTAAAAACTAATTTTCTATAATTATTTAATAAAAATATAATTTTTATAAATAATCTTTCACTAAAGACCACCTATAGCGACACAACCGTCGCTATAGGTGTTCTTCATGTTCTTGAGCATTCATAAGGCAGTTTCGACTTGCCTCCTTTGACCAAGTGTAAATTAGTGTGTGTTGTGTTTCTAGGCATGCTGTTGAGCAGATCATGTAAAGCTAATGCAAGACTACAATATCCAACAACAAGTAAGTTCATACAACATATAACCAAGGAGATCTGAGCCTCCAAAAGTGTTGTCAGGACTGTTCTTCATTTCTGGGTTACCCAAAAATGAAGAATAGATCATGGGTCATACTTTGAGCCTTCACTACATGCTATCCTTGTAAATTTTTTTTTTTTGTGATCTATAAGCTGCAGTCTGTAGCCAACATGTAGCACTACAGATTCATTACATAAAATCATCAAAACAACAATACAACAAGAAGATACAATCTGGTCAACTCATGTCAGAAATAAGGTGCGACCAGTTTCTGGAAATTCCCAGAAACAGAGAATATGGTCGGATGGCCTACTTTGACCGGCCACTGAATCCAACCTACTTGATATCTAGATGTACTAAAAGCATATATCGACAACATAACATACTACAATATGTTTTCAACACAAAACCTGCAAGATTCGAGGCTGCAAATAAGTTGTCAGGCCGTTTCTGGGCAGTTTCTGGGTTACCCAGAAACGCCCAATCATGGCCGGTCAATGACTTTTGACCTCGAATATCTTGCAGTCTAGACCAGATCCAAGCCTGATTCTTGATCCAGATTAGAGAGCACATAACAGACTACACATTACAACTTAAAAACAACAAAAATCATAGACATGCAGAGATCTACAACCACTGACATTCATTGTCAGACCACAAAATAATTTTTTTCCAGATTTTGAAAAACATCAATTTCGAGCCTCTAGATGTTATGGATCTAACATCTAGCAACCCAGATCAACAATATCGACTACAAACAACTTATTCTAACACTCAAACATAACATCTAACACAAGATTAAAGTCAGATTTCATGGCTAGGGTTTATACCTTCTTTGATCAATCTTTGATTCTATGCTTATGATTTGCTAAGGGTGATCGTGGGGCTTTGTTTGTGACTGATATATCTTGATATTTTCGGAGGTGTGGGGCTTGAGAGAGTTAGTTTGAGTGTTGTGCAAAATTTAGGCTAACAATGAACTTTTCTCTCTCTCCAATCTTATATATACAAGTGTATGATGCATGTATGGCTGAGCTTAGGGTTGATTGCTGGCATTCTAGTCACATGGAGTGGTTGAAGTAGTTCACCAACTAAAATATTATCTAAGTTGACAAGTTAGCTTCAATTATACAATAAGTGTATAATGGTCATTTGATTTGTAATTTTAATGGCTTAAAAATAAACTTAGCAAACCCTTAGGGTTTGACCCTTAGGGTTTAACCCTAAAGTTTAGCGTATAGTATTTGTAATATCTAGCAATTAGGGTTTGTACAACATAAAATATTAGTTTCTAAAATTGGTAATTAGGGTTTTATTAATTAGGTTAGTTTTCAAATTACTTTATATAGGAACATTAGGGTTTAATAACACTAATCACAATTAACCTTGCTAATTTTAGCATTTAGGGTTTATAATTTTGGTAATTAGGGTTACCAAATCATAATTAGGGTTTATAATTCAAACATTAGGGTTTCTAGAAATTAATATATCTAAATGTTAATTAGAGTTGACCTAGTTAACCATAAAATTATATAACACAGTTATATAATAGTCTTAAACTCATAATTGAGTTTCAATTTAGGGTTTTCCACAGTAAAACTAGGGTTTTCAAATTCTGCACCATAAATGACCAATTATTGACAGTTCACATACATACAGTACATATTTACAGCACTGAAAAATCAAAATATAATTAATATTATATTATTATTCTCATTCCTTGATCAAAATTCAAAATTAGGGTTTGGATTCCATATCTAATTTATCTGCCATACTTAACATTATTAATTAAGTTAAATAATTAACTTAATTAATCTAACATAAATTCTTATAATAAAATAATTATTATAATAATTCTAAAAATCATTTTATATATATTTTAATAATATATAATTATATTTTCATAGAAATAATTAATAAAAACATTTCTACTATAAAATTAATTATTATAAGAATATAATTTATAATGATCAATAATTCTAAAATAAAATCATTTGTAATTATTCATGTAATAAATATATTTCATATTCATTATATAAATACATACACATTATCTTGGCACATATTCCCCATATTTATTTTAATAAATAATAATAAAAAAATTTATACGCAAAATTTCTGATTTATTTGTAGAGAAAATATCGGGTTGTTACATAATTAATCTGGTCTTTGGTCATGTTTTAGGTGGTTTAAATATATCAGATTGTAATACTTATGTTATAGAACAACTTAGTATCACTAAATCAACCAAAAGACATCACATGTACAAGATCAAGTCTGGTCAAAGTACATTCAAAGCTGTGTTCTTGAACTTTCTGGGTTTTCCAGAAATGGAACCCATGCAGTTGGTTAACCTATGTTTGACCGCCTATATCTTTGATCCTGGGCAAAATCTGTTTGTTCTAAGGACTTTAGTGTGTAGTCTACATACCGGTCTATAATATCTAACCAACAACATGGTCAAAACAACAAATATCAGTAAGATCAGAAGCTTTGAAAAGCTTGTTAGAGTCACCTGGGAAATTCTGGGTTGCCCATATTCTAATTTTCGTGCTCGGTCAACGTAGTTTGACCGATTATATATTACGATCTAGACATGATTTGATACTGTTTCCAGTTCCAGATCACAGTATACATGGCATAGAACAAGTACAAACCTTTAAAACACTAAAAACATTAACACAGACAGATCTAGGAGACCTAACATTTGACTGTCAGACAATCTTTTTAACCTTTTCCAGATTTTTGAAATTTTTAATTTCGTGCTTCTAGATGTTATGGATCTAAGTTATTACAACCCAGATCACTCAAAGACACCTTAATACATAACTTTAAACAACCAATTACAACATTAACATAAGATCACATGATTTTCTAAAATTTAGGGTTTTATACTTTCTTATGCTTTGATTCTTAAATCTGATCCTTTGTTGATGATCATGGAGTGTTAAGGTAGGATATTATCTTGTATTATCACACAGTTTCACTCTCAAATTCAAAAATCTAAAAAGAGAATCGTCTTGGCTATTTTGAAAAGTCAAGTGAGCTTTCTCTCACTTTAATGCCTTATATTTGATACTTTGAATCTATTGTTGTTAGTTGGCTGAGATAAATGACTGAAGGTTGTGGTTTTTAGTCACATGAAGTTGTTGTCATTGGTCAACAACCTAATTTCTTGGCAAGATTTGCACTCCACCAATTAAAGAATGCGATAAAAGGGTATAATAGTCATTTTCCATACAATTTTAATTCTATTGTTGTCATTTGATCCAACCCTTAGGGTTAAAACCTAAGGTTCTTAAAAATTAAAATTTTAGGATTTTTAAATTAGGTTTCCAAGAAAATTAATATTTCTAAATTATAATTAGGATTCTATAATTATAATAAAATTTCCTAATCATAATTCAATCTTATTAATTACGATTAATATATCCTAATTAAAATTTTTAAATAAAAATTAGGGTTTTCCCCAAAATGGGCATTAGGTTTTATAACCCAAGAATTAAGGTTTTCTAAATAGTCAATTAGGGTTTTCTAATTAATAGAATTTCTAATTAATCAAATAGGCTTACCCCTAATTAGATTTGTGATTAATACACAAAAACCTTATACCTTGTATTTAAATCCCCAAATTAGGGTTTAATATTCCGAATTAGGGTTTCAGATTCTCGGAACTGAAATTAGGGTTTTCAGAACCAGTTTTTTAGGGTTGCTTATAAATCGTAAGAATTTTCTATATTGAACGTTGATGTTCTAAATTTATACTTAGGGTTTGTCACAGACATAGTTTATCTGATCAACCCTTGACCCTTAACCACATTCTGTACATATATAATACCATATTCATAGAACATATACACTTAATCCTGAATAATTCACCAAAATCCTTCACAAAATTTTGAAATCCTCAAAATTTCTTCCCAAAAATGTCAAATCCATTCACTTATTTTCTGTCTCGGTTCTAATATTGAACCTTAAATCAATTAATTATGATTTTAAAAATTTTCTAAATTCTCGGGTTGTCACAGGTGTGACCCTTTAGGTTCTCCATATTAAACCGGTTATAAATAAATTAATTAGAACAATTCTAATCTTATTTAAATAAATAAATTAATCTATTAATTTATTTAAATAAATAATATTTATTCTACAATAGGGATAAGCCTCCCTAGCGATCAACAACTTTCTAGATAATATAGATTTCAACATTAATCATAAAAGAACCTTTGAGTAAATAGTTATCGTACAATTAAATCCTTCCACCATACAATGTCCCAATTAAATATAAGACATGAAATTACTATCAAGTCTTATTTTATTTAATTATATGTATTTCGATTCCTAAATACACAACTCCTAATGAATGCAAATTAGAAACTACTTTCTAATTTCATTCTACCTTGGCCAAGAATTCCTAGGTTGTCATTTATCAAATCACATAGGACATTTCTTTTCTTTTACTAGAAGTGATAGATTCTTTATTGATGATTCATTATCTCCATATATAACTTATTACACCCAAGCATACACTTTGTTATACCCAAAGAGTCTTAAAGAATAAGTCAAAGTGTAATTTATTATATATAAGATACTATGATGATCTCAAGTCTAAGGATCATTTGTACTACTATCACTACAGGAATTCCTATTGACAGGGAAGTAAAACTCCATTAGGTATACCTTAGCGAGTCACATTCAGTGAAATTATTCTAATAAGCACCTACATACTTGCTTTAGTGTCTCCACACAAATGATCTTGAGATCAATCATTCTCATCCAATGAGTAAGCAACATATGTACCAATCTATCCGGATTCACTAATCCCCCTTTTTAGTAATCCATTGATTGAGAACATTTTAGTTTTAAGCTATTTAAGAATTTTGTGATGAATGATTTGTGTGAGTTGTGATTCTGGGGACAGAATCCTTGTAAGGAGGGAATGATGTAACAATCCAAAAATTTAAATTATAATTTTAAATATTTATTGAATTATATAAATATTTAATTAATGTGTTTATTGTTAAATAAATATTTGTTTAAATTTGATTTGATTTTATTATTTAAATAAATAATTAATGAGTGAAGGAAATTAATTATTATGAGATTATAGTCTAATTTAATTTAATAATTAAATTAGAGAGTTAATAGGAATTAAATGGATTATTATAAGGTTTTTAATTTAATTTGGTAATAAAAGGGTGACAAATAACTATGTTATGAATGGGTTATTAAAATAAATTAAAGGAGTTTAAATTAGTTTTGCCAAACAAGGCTTAAAGATATTAAGTCATTAAATTTTAAAGAGGTTTTGCCAAACAAAGCCTTATGGCTTTTGAATTTTAAATTTTAAATTTTATTATAATAAATAAAATAAAACAAATAAAATATAAAATATATTTATAACCTATACGTTATATTTTTGTAACTGATATTATTTAGTAGGCGTATTATAACCTATCGGTTTTATTTTATGTTGGCTAGCCTATCATTTTAGTTTACGCTTACTGTTGTTAGAAGCCTAGTCTAATACTGAGAGAAGAAAGAAAAGTTACGGAGAGCTTTGAGAGAGACTTGTTAGAGTTTGAGAGAGACTGATGAGAGATTGTTGTGGTTAACAAGGATTAAGCAAGCAAAAGAAGGTATTATTCATAACCTCCATATTATATATATGTCTATATGTACGTATATATGTTTATATGGCATAGTTCCTAGAGTCTCTGTGTTCTTGACTGTAGTATAAAATCTTTTTACAAAAATTGTTTGTATCCAAGCTTCTTGATGATTGGTTAATAAATTTTATGTATATACAATTGTGATGACATACTTAGCATATATATATATATATATATGTGTGTGTGTGTGTGTGTGTGTGTGTGTGTGTGATTGTGTGCTAAATTCGTTTAAAAGAAAGAAATTGGTTTTGCAGTGAATATATGTATGAACATGGTTTGTAAGACTACCAAAATTGATATTTGATTTTTATTAATGGATTAATTAAGCCTGGATTGTATTAATTTGGTAAGAAACGAAGAGAATATAGTTAAAATGAATCAATTTGGTGTATAATTGGGATTACAGTGTTAGTTTTTGTCAAACAATATCAAAAATGGAGTTTTTGGTTTTAAACATAGCGTTCAAGGATTTAATTGTTCTGAAGTTATTGTTTAGTTGCTTTAAAATCAGTATATATGATGGGTAATATTTTGAAATCAGTAATTTATGTAAGTTATATATGTTAATTTAGGTTCTAGCAGTGTTAAACAGTCAAAATTTTTGCTTTGTTCTGTTTTTATGGTGGTCGCACCAGTACAAAGTACTAAATAGACAACGCTTAAAAGACAACGTTTTTTATAAAAACATTGTGGTATTTTTTTCCACAACGTTTTTAAACAAAACGCTGTAGATATATATGCAAAAACGTTATCTATTTAAAAGGGCATTTTTTTGATTTTAATTAGATAACGCTTTTTTTTTAAAAAAAAGTTGTGTATATAAAAAACACGGAGCGCTCAAGTGACTTAAAATTAAAAAAAACGCGACTGAGAGTGCATTCTCGAGGGTTTAGAGAGAGAGGCTCCTCATTCTCTCTATAATTTCCCCCCTCACCATCTGCCATCACCTCCTCCTCCACTTACTCATACATTAACCGTCTTTGCTTCGTCTATGGCAACATCTACCCTAACAAACTCCGCCACCACCACCATGAATACACCGCCCATGCCTCTTTTTCTTCCTCAATCTCTAACGGCACTACTTCCAAATGATACTCCCCCAAAACCCTAAACTTCACCACGATTCTAGTGCTAGTTCTAGTAGCTTCACCCGTTGTTTCAATACTTGAGCCGAGTCCAATAATGGCGCCGAGCCTCACCAGTATGATTTTGACCTTTTCACAATCGGCACTGGCAGCGACGGTGTTAGGGCTTCTCGTTTTGCAACCAATTTCAGCGCTTTGGTCTCCATTTGTGAGCTTCCTTTTGCTACCATTTCTTCGGAGACTCTGGAGGCGTCGGCGGAACGTAAGTTTTAAATTTTGTGGTTGTATGTTTATGTCTCGTGGATTTATTTCACAAGAATTTTACCCTCACGTAGAGATGCTTACTATTGTCGAGAGTTGAATTTTTTAATTTGAACTTGACAAATGCATTAAAGGAGTAAAAATAGCCACTATTTGGAATTGTGTTCATTTTAAACCCTAAGTTGAATTCACTTGTAGTTTCAGTGTATCTGTATAACTACTATGGTTTTAGTTGTAGGACAATATTCAATGGATAAATGCGTAAACCTATGATGATATTTTAATATATTTTAATCAATTGAATTAAATGTGTTATGAGCCATTAGAGTTTTTGAACCGAATTCCTCTCCATTTACTTGCAGTGAAAAAACAAAAATGTGTCGATTGCAAACTTTCTTATATACACAGAAGCATAGAGAACAAATTAAATATACAAATTTGAACTTCCTATAGTTAATCCGAGAATTTAACTTTCCGGTCCTACTGTGTATGTGGTTCATTACTACCATTTGTTAATTAGAAACGCATCTCCATTTGCTTGACTAATTATGGCTTTCATTCTTAATTTTATACTTTGTTTTCGTGATTAGAGATATATCAGAGATGTTAGCAAAAGGCGTTTGCTAGATACTATGGTGCCAAATTGCTTATATTTGATAACTATTCATTTTTGGGTGTAAGATAAATTCACCCAATGGACTAAATGTAAGACCCCAAATTTTATAAATAAAGATTAATTTCTCTCGAAATATATTTTTGAATATTATGGTGTGAATATAATATAATGTTATAGTTGTGGGTAATATTTATAAATTTTGCAAAGTAAGCAAGTGGTTATATAATATTCGATTGGTCGAGGAATATTCGTTTTAACAGGGAATATTTGTACGACGGCACAATCATTGGTGGACCCCACAACGAAATTATTGTCATAGTTAGAAAATGACATAATTATCTTTTATAAAATAATAAATGGAAGTTTTACCGTTAAACCGTTGAACTACCCGATAGTAAAAAGTACAATGAATACGCTGGTTGTATAGTAGCACACCAGTATTGATTATTGATGCTTACGTGAGAAGTCACTCATTATACTTAATTATTACTACAATGAATTGCTACATCATATCTCTCATATTATTGATTCAATTATTGTCACAAAGATTATCTCAGATAATATGATATATTATTAAATTAATAATTGAGACGACAAAGTTATTCATATTATTAAATTACAATATTTACAAAGGTTCAGAAGTTCCATCAAGGAGAGGTTTGGTCATCTAATTGCGCTACCAATAAGGAGAAATCCTTATCGAAAGCCCCTCTCTTCCGGGAACGACACTCGTTTGTTAAATATTGTGAGTTATAATATTAATGATGAATAAGTTCGTGTTGATTAAAGATGAAATTGATAGTTCCATTGTGTTGGAATTATTAGTGTTAGTAGAAATCTACATTTATTTCGATATTAATTGATGTCTGGGGGTTATATTGATAAATCGGGTAATTAATCGGATAAATGAGCAATTAATTGCTACTAGTTCACATGCTTATATAACTATTTGTTCACATGTGTGTACTATTGAATCACATTCTTGTACTATTAGGTGAGTTGGTGCAAGATTGATAATACTTGCATGACTAAGTTAAAAATGGAGATATAGATGGAGGTACTATACTGTAATTCGTACTTTCACATGATTATAACTATTGATTCACATAATTGAACTATTGATTCACATTATTTACTATTAGGGGAGGTGATGAAAGTTTGATAATACTTGCAGGACTAAATTAAAAATGAATTAAAAGTTGGAGGTATTGTACTGTAATATTTTGAGCCCCAAAACGTGCAATTATCGAAACTATATTTTACTATAAATAGAAGCTCATTCTTCCTTCATTTCTCACCAATTCACTAAAGATTTAGAGCAATTATTATAGAAAGAAATTATAGAGAGAAAGAAGAAGAGAAGTTTGCTACCTCTCTATTTCAGTATCGAGTTTCTTTGTAAGGTAAGGGGTATTATTTCTTTCGTATTCATGAAGAGAGCTTCTGTAAAACCCCAACTTTTATGAATAAAGATGATTTCTATAAATATTATTTTTGAATATTATGAAATGAATTTGATATGATGTTATAGTTAGGGGTAATATTTATAAATTTTACAAAGTACGCAAGTTGTTATATAATATTCGATTGGTGGGGGAATATTCGTTTTAGCAGTGGAATATTCGATGCAGTGACACAATCGTTGGTGGACCCATAATGGAATTATTGTCGGATTGAGAAAATGACAAAATATTTTATGAAAATAACGCTGAAGTTAAAGTTGTACTGTTAACTATTGAAACACCTTGTGTTAAAATTATAGTAATACGCGTGGTTGCATAGTAGCACACCAGTATTGATTATTGATGCTTACATGAGAAGTCACTTTCGCTTTTGTTCAATTATTGCTACAATGGTTGTTGCATAGTATCTCATGTTATTTGATTCAATTATTGTTTATATTTTATATATTATTAAATCAATAATTGAGATTACAGAGTTATTAATATTATTATTTGCAATATTAACGATGTCTAGAAGTTCTACCAAGGAGAGGTTTGGTCATCTAATTGCGCTACCAATAGAGAGAAATCCTTATTGGAAAGCCCCTCTTTCACGGGAGCGACACAGTCGATTAATATTGTGAATTATAATAATGATGATAAATGTTGTTAAATATATTAAGGTGTCTTTTTATGAAGTCACTAAGTTTATATATATATATATATATATTATATATAAATTTTGTTTTATTAGTATTATTAATGTAATAAAATGTAAAAAGCTTTTTATATAAAATGTAATACTTTTATAAAGTTATTTGTTTTATTAGACAATAATTAGAATATATTATATTTTATTATGCATAGTGTTTGCATATGCCTGCATAGTATTTGTATAGTAAAATCTTTTTATAGAAAACAGAATACTTTTATAAAGTTATTTGTTTTATTAGATTATAAAAAGAATATATTATATTTTATTTAAAAGATTTTGTTTTATTAGAATATTTTATTTATACTGCATAGTAAATCAATATGGACCGTCCGTTTAAAAGTAAATCAATCTGGACCGTTCATGAATTAGTTACTATTCAGTCCATTCTCCTATAAATAGAAGCTCATTCCTTCATTATTTCTTACGAATTCACTGAAACTCTAGAGAGAGAAACTATAGAGAGAAAGAAGAAAAGTATTCTGCTACTTCACTACTCCTATATCTAGTTTCTTCTAAGGTAAGGGGTATTATTTCTTTCGTATTCATAAAGAGAACTTCTGTTATTCCATTCTTTATTATTCTGTTGGAATAACCTGTATACGCGGGCTACCCTATACTTGGTGAAATTCTTCTGTTATTCCATTCTTTATCATTATATTGGAATAACCTGTCTATGCGAAGTACCGCATGCATGGTGAAATTCTTCTATTATTCTATTCTTTATTATTACATTGGAACATCCTCATGCATGCGTTTTTACGCATGACTTCGGTTCTCTATTTATTATTCTGTTGGAATATCCTGTCGGTGCGTATTATGCCTAACCTAGTTCCATTAATTATTATTCTGTTGGAATAACTTGTCTGTGTGGTCTATCGCATGCATGGTGATTTCTATTGTTATTCCATTCTTTATTATTCTGTTGCAATATCCTGTCGGTGCGAATTTCGCCTGACCTGGTTCCGTTATTTATTATTCTGTTGGAATAACCTGTCTGTGCGGTCTATCGCATGCCTGGTGATTTCTTTGGTTATTCCATTCTTTATTATACTAAGTTGGTTAAAGTTTTGACTTCTATACTCCACGAAATTAGTGGAATATCCTTGATATTTGTGCTTCATCAAGTATCTTTTCATTGAAATATTCTTCTGAGCATTCTTGAATTTTACTTTACAAAGAAGTATCATGTTGACAATTTAGACGTTATTAGTTCCTGGATAAATTAATTCTTGAACTTGTTTTATTGAATTCTTATATCATTGTCATCATCCTCATGTTTATTTTACGTTGAAAGTCATCTGTGGTCTGTAGTGCATAGATGGACTTGGTATGATTATGACCAGGGATTAATCGGTATAATCATGACCGTAATGTTACAAATGATGTGGTAAAAGTCCTCATTGGCCCGTAGTGCATTGATGGACAGTTGTTGGCATGATCATTACCATTGACGAATACACGAATATCCTTGGCCCGTAGTGCATGGATAATTTATGGTTGTGATACTAATGAATATCCTTGGTCGTAGTGTAGGGATGATGTGGATTATTTATTAAGATGAGTCCCAGCGATAAAAGTGATGAAAAACCTTTTAAATCATAAAAGATAGTATATTTTATTCTCTACTTGACTCTTTTAATGGATTACTTGTTCCGCTATAGTTAAAATTGATGTTTGTTATATTGTATCAGTTTAACACTGTTGAAGGCTAACAATAATTTATTCTGCATTATCTTAGTCATAATATTTCTTAATGGGCTAGTTGAGCTCACCCTTTCTTTCACTGTTCTCTTCAAGAAATGAGAACGTAGTCGGGACTAGTCGGAGAACGGAGTAACGGTCCAGATGATAGCATTAGTAGTCCTCACTATTCTGTTAAATAGTGTGACAATAAATGTAATGAGGACTCCATTGAGTATGGATATTGTCTAGATGACAATATTCTTATTAAAACTCTTAGATTATGTTATGTCGTATTTTATACGACTGTTGTATAATTAAGTTATATTTGTATTCTGTACCATGTATTTGGCGACTCAGAATAGGTGATGTATACCTAATTTGGGGGCGTCACAGTTGGTATCAAAGCTTAGGGATATGATCCTTGGCTGAGATATGAGATAAGAACTAGGAGGGGAGAGATGGGGAATTCTTTCGCTAGTATAACTTACCTAAGTTTATTTGGTATTTAATTGGTCGGTCAGAGTATATGGATAATATGTGATATGTTAATTAACCCTTGTTTTGTGGCAGTATTTAAAAAGGACATCCGAGAATGTTGAGAACATCAATGGAGCACAGGAGACCGTTGAGTCTCCACAGATCAATAATCAAGATAATGTGCATCAGGAAGGCGACAATCCTCAGGCAAACAACAACACTGACCAGATGATGAACGATGGAATGTTCAAAGGCTTTATGCAATTCATGTAACATCCGGCAAGAGTGGCTCCTGTATAAAATGCAGGTAGAAACACTGACAACTCTTGGACGGTCACCACTAAGCAGTTCAAGGAACTCGGACCACCAGAGTTTTTTGGAGAGCCAAATCCACTTAAGGCTGAGACGTGGATAAAGCAGATCTCCAAGAGGCAGATTACTGGTGGGAATCTGTAAAACATACTCAACCTGCCGCACTGAAGATGACTTGGGAGAAGTTCCAAGAATTGTTCAACGATAAGTACTTTCCCGAAAGTATTTGTCACATAAAAGAGGTAGAGTTCATCAAGCTGGAGCAAATTAACATGACCGTGTCGCAGTACGAAGCCAAGTTTGCCGAGTTGTCCCAGTTTGCGTCCCATTTAGTTGATAATGAGGAGAAAATGACGCGAATGTTTCTAAGAGATTTGAAACCTGAGATACGTCAATATCTTATCTCTCATAAACTGTGTTTGTATTCAGATGTTGTTAATAGGGCTCAGTTATTGGAGTGCGATAATGAGTCAACCCAACCAAAAGAGAGCAGCCGGCAAAATGATAATACTAGTGAAAGCAGTTATCGAAGCGGTGACAACAAGCGTGGAGGGAATCAACATGCCAGAAATGGTAACCACTTCGGTGGTAATCAGGGCCAAAACAATAAGAATGGACATTTCAAGAAGAGAAGATTCAACAATGATGGAAAGACGTTAGCACCAGCACCCATTGTTAAGGAAGGAGAATGACCACCTATCATATGCTTCAAATGTGGATGGGAGGGACACATCAGTCCAAACTGCGCGATGCCGTCCAAAACATATTATAATTGTGGAAGAGAAGGTCACCTAGCCCGATTTTATCATTCACCGAAGACAAGTTCAGCTAGGATGGAGGCACCAAAGGCCGTCCCAGAAAAGTCAAAGCCGGTAGTGCAAGGGACGACATTTTTTGTGACCTCCCAGAAAGCAAAGAACTCGAACGAGGTCATTACAGGTAAGCTTATCATAAACTCTAGGGAAGTTTATACCTTATTTGATACCGGTTCTACCCATTCTTTTATTTCTCCTTCTTACGCTTAACGTTTAAATTTGACTCCGGAGAAATTAGACTTTGACTTATCTGTTGAAACTCCATTAGGAGAAACCTTCAATACATCCACTGTTTATAAGTCTTGTTTGGTTCAAATCGGTACCCTCACATTACCTGTCGATCTTATTTCATTGAAAATACTTGCATTTGATGTGATTCTAGGGATTGATTAGTTAACTACTCATCATGCAAAAATTGATTATTTTCGTAAGGTTGTTAGCTTTCATATTCCTAACCAACCTATTATGCGAATTCAAGCAAACAAACCATTAAAATCAATCACTGTCATCTCAAGCCATAAAGCTATTTGTTTATTAAAAAACGGATGTCAAGCTTTCTTAGCTCATGTCACGGATCTAAACAAAAATACGTCAGTTTTGAATGATATTTCTATTGTTAATAAATTTCCTAACGTATTCCCTGAAGAACTTCGGCCTACCCCAGAGGCGTGAAATTGAATTTTGTATCGACCTTGAACTCGGTACAAAACCCATTTCCAAAGCCCCATATCGAATGGCTCTATTTGAACTTCGAGAGTTAAAGACCCAATTACGAGGAATTATTAGACATTGGCTTTATTCGTCCCTAGTACTTCTCCTTGGGGTGCTCTGTTACTATTCGTGAAAAAAGAAAGACCGGAGTATGCGATTTGTATTGATTATCGGGAGTTGAATCATGTCACCATCAAAAATATGTACCCATTACCACGCATTGATGACTTGTTTGACCAGTTACAAGGAGCCAAATTCTTTTCAAAGATTGATCTTCGTTCCGGATATCACTAATTGAAGATTAGAACCGATGACATTCCAAAGACGGATTTTAGAACTCGATACGAGCATTATGAATTCCTAGTCATGTCTTTTGGATTGACTAATGCTCCTGCTGCCTTTATGGATATGATGAATCGAGTATTCAAGGAATATTTGGATCACTTTGTGGTCGTCTTTATTGATGACATCCTTATTTATTCTAAAACCCGTGAAGATCATGAGCAACACTTGAGACTGATACTCCAAAAGCTTCGTGAAAATAAGCTTTATGCCAAGTTTAAGAAATGCGAGTTCTGTCTTGAGGAAGTAGCATTCCATGGGCACGTAGTATCAAGTCATGGAATATCTGTTGACCCGGCAAAGATTGAAACAATTCAAAGGTGGGAGCAACCTAAATCAGTGACCGAAGTACGTAGCTTTCTTGGTTTAGCTGGTTATTATCGGAGATTCGTAGAAGGGTTTTCTCGAATCGCTACTCCATTAACTCAGCTGACTCAAAAAGATATAAAATTTGGTTGGAGCGAGGAATGTGAGAAGAGTTTTCAAGAACTCAAGAGGAGACTCATTTCAGCACCTGTTCTGACAATACCATTTGGCTCGGAGGGATTTGTCATCTACAGTGATGCTTCGGGTAAAGGGTTGGGATGTGTTCTCATGCAACACGGGAAAGTCATAGCCTATGACTCTCGACAACTCAAAGAATATGAGAGGAATTATCCCACTCATGATCTAGAGTTGGCAGCTGTTGTCTTCGCACTTAAAATTTGGAGGCATTACTTGTATGGGGAGAAAGTGGAGATCTTTACAGATCATAAAAGCCTCAAATATTTCTTCACTCAAAAGGAACTTAACATGCGATAATGACGTTGGCTTGAACTATTGAAAGATTATGATCATACCATCCAATACCATCCTGGAAAAGCGAACGTGGTAGCTAACACATTGAGTAGAAGATCATATGCGGGTGCGAGTGCGATATTGTCAACGCAAAGGCCCATTTTGTGTGACTTGCAAAGGATGGAGATAGAGTTAAAGACTACAGGGACCCATGTGATTATGGCGAATATACAAGTAGAACCGACTTTAATCGATAAAGTTAAAGCTGCTCAAACTATAGACCTGGTGCTGATGCGTATGAGGAAGAAAGTGCAAGAAGGTGCTATGCCGGAAACAAGAATCAATGAAGAAGGAATACTTCGAGTCAACTCCAGACTTTGTGTTCCTAACGACCCTGATTTAAAGTATAAAATCATGATGGAGGCACACAACACACCGTTTGCAATCCATCCTGGGAGTACCAAAATGTATCGTGATCTTCATCATATATTTTGCTGGAGCAATATGAAGAGAGAGATAGCGCTCTTTATCTCAAGGTGTGTTATCTGTCAACGAGTCAAGGCAGAACATCAAGTACCAAAAGGTCCATTGCAATCACTTGAAATTCCAGAATGGAAGTGGGAGCACATTACCATGGATTTCGTTACTGGTCTTCCCATCTCAAGGCATATATGCAATTTGGGTCATTATTGATAGATTGACCAAGTCTGCTCATTTCTTAATAATACGAGAAACTTATACACTTGAATGTCTTGTTCGTATGTACATAAACGAGATTGTAAGACTGCATGGTATGCCAGTATCCATAGTTTCTAATCGAGACCCAAGATTCACTTCACGATTTTGGGTTAGTTTGCAAAAAGCTATGGGCATGGATTTACGATTTAGTTTGGCATATCATCCTCGATTTTAGACGGACAATCGAGAGAGGACTATTCAAACTCTGGAAGATTTATTAAGACTCTGTGTCCTTGACTTCAAGGGAAGTTGGGATAAGTTCTTACAATTGGTGGAGTTTTCCTATAACAACAGTTATCAAGCAAGTATTGGCATGGCTCTATTTGAGGCATTGTATGGAAGAAAGTGTCGTTCTCCAGTATGCTGGGATGAGGTGGGTGAAACAACGTTGTTGGGACCAGAGTTGGTACGTATGACTATGGAAAAGATTCAAACGATCCGGCAACGTATAAAAACCTCACAAGATCGACAAAAGAGTTATCCTGATCTTCATCGAAAGGACGTGGAATTCAATATTGGAGATCATGTGTTATTACGTGTTGCTCCATGGAAAGGAGTTACAAGATTTGGAAAGAGAGCAAAGCTCAATCCTCGATTCATTGGCCTATTTTTAATCCTCGATCGAGTAGGAACTATGGCCTATAGACTCGCTTTATCACCAAGTATGTCTCGTGTTCATAACGTTTTTCACATATCCATGTTACGTAAATATGTGGAAGACCTGAACCACATTATTGAAGTAGAACCGGATGAAATAGCGGAAGATTTAGCGTATGAAGAGGTTCCTATTCAAATCTTGGATAAGAAGGAACATATTCTACGCTCTAAGGTTATACCTCAAGTTAAAGTTTTGTGGAGAAACCACGATGTTGAGGAAATGACCTGGGAGTTAGAATCTAAAAAGAAATCAAGGTATCCTTACCTCTTCGACATACCAGGTACGTACCCTAATTTTGAGGGCGAAATTTCTTATGTAGGGGAGGTTGTAAGACCCCAACTTTTATGAATAAAGATGATTTTTCTATAAATATCATTTTTGAATATTATGAAATGAATTTGATATGATGTTATAGTTGGGGGTAATATTTATAAATTTTTCAAAGTACGCAAGTTGTTATATAATATTCGATTGGTCGGAGAATATTCATTTTAGCAGGGAATATTAGTACAACGACACAATCATTGGTGGACCCCGCAATGGAATTATTGTCGAATTGAGAAAATAACAAAAATATTTTATAAAAATAACGACGGAAGTTGTACCGTTAACTGTTGAAACATCCGGTGTTAAAAGTACAGTAATACACGTGGTTACATAGTAGCACACAGTATTGATTATTGATGCTTACGTGAGAAGTCACTCAGTTTTGTTCAATTATTGCTACAATAATTGTTGCATAGTATCTCATGTTATTTGATTCAATTATTGTCGATATTTTATATATTATTAAATCAATAATTGAGATGACAAAGTTATTAATATTATTATTTGCAATATTAACAATGTCTAGAATTTCTGCCAAGGAGAGGTTTGGTCACCTAATTGCACGCCAATAGGGAGAAATTCTTATTGAAAAGGCCCCCTCTTTCCTGGGAATGACCTGGTCGATTAATATTGTGAATTATAATAATGATGATAAATGTTGTTAAATATATCGAGATGTATTTTTATGAAGTCACGGAAGTATATATATATATATAAATTTTGTTTTATTAGTATTATTAATATAATAAAATAGAAAAGCTTTTTATATAAAACAAAATACTTTTATAAAGTTATTCGTTTTATTAGATTATAAATAGAATATATTATATTTTATTTAAAAGATTTTGTTTTATTAGAATATTTTATTTATACTGAATATTAAATCAATATGGACCGCCCGTTTAAAAGTAAATCAATCTGGACCGTTCATGAATTAGTTACTATTCAGACCATTCTCTTATAAATAGAAGCTCATTCCTTCATTATTTCTTACGAATTCACTGAAACTCTAGAGAGAGAAACTATAGAGAGAAAGAAGAAAAGTATTCTGCTACTTCACTACTTCTATATCTAGTTTCTTCTAAGGTAAGGGGTATTATTTCTTTCATATTCATGAAGAGAACTTCAGTTATTCCATTCTTTATTATTCTGCTTGAATAACTCAGATATCTGTGGCTACCTTATACTTGGTGAAATTCTTCCATTATTCCATTCTTTATCATTATATTGAATAACTTTGTCTGCTAAGTCACCGCATGCATGGTGAAATTCTTCTATTATTCTATTCTTTATTATTCTACATTGGAACATCCCCACCTGTAAGCGCTTACGCATGACACGGTTCTCATTATTTATTATTCTGTTGGAATATCCTCGCTTGGCAAGTAAATTATGCCTAACCTAGTTCCATTAATTATTATTTTGTTGGAATAACTTGTCTGTGTGGTCTATCGCATGCATGGTGATTTCTATTGTTATTCCATTCTTTATTATTCTGTTGGAATATCCCATCTTGTCTTAATTTCACCGACCGTTCCGTTATTTATTATTCTGTTGGAATAACCTGTCTGTGCGGTCTATCGCATGCCTGGTGATTTCTTTGGTTATTCCATTCTTTATTATACTAAGTTGGTTAAAGTTTTGACTTCTATACTCCACGAAATCAGTGGAATATCCTTGATATTTGTGCTTCATCAAGTATCTTTTCATTGAAATATTCTTCTGAGCATTCTTGAATTTTACTCTACAAAGAAGTATCATGTTGACAATTTGGACGTTATTAGTTCCTAGATAAATGAATTCTTGAACTTGTTTTATTGAATTCTTATATCATTGTCATCATCCTCATGTTTATTTTACGTTGAAAGTCATCTGTGGCCTGTAGTGCATAGATGGACTTGGTATGATTATGACCAGGGATTAATAGGTATAATCATGACCGTAATGTTACAAATGAAGTGGTAAAAGTCCTCATTGGCCCGTAGTGCATTGATGGACAGTTGTTGGCATGATCATGACCATTGATGAATACACGAATATCCTTGGCCCATAGTGCATGGATAATTTGTGGTTGTGATACTAATGAATATCCTTGGCCGTAGTGTAGGGATGATGTGGATTATTTATTAAGCTGAGTCCCAGCGACAAAAGTGATGAAAAACCTTTTAAATCATAAAAGATAGTGAATTTTATTCTCTACTCACTTTTTTTAATGGATTGCTTGTTACTCAGTAGTTAAACTTGATGTTTGTTATATTGTATCAGTTTAACACTATTAAAGGCTAACGATAATTTATTCTGCATTATCTTAGTATTTAAGAAAATAATTAAATTAAATGAATTGTTTAATTTATTTGGAAATAAATAAATTAAATCAAGTGATGTTTCTAATTTATTAATTAAATTAGATATATAATTATAATTAAATTATAATTATTATAATTATAATTATTATTGTAAGCTATTTTTTAGTTGGTGGTGGCAAGTGTGACAAATAAAAACTATATAATAAAAATAATATAAAAATAATCTAGTAGAGGAGATTTGGGGTTAGCCAAACAAGGCCCCGTGGCCTTTGGCTTATTTCTAACTGACTCAAACTTTTGGGTTTGTGACCTGATGTTAGTGGGAGTTAATATATTTTTTTTACGCTTATTATTTCTTTCTCCTAAGCCTTAGAGCAGAGAAAGAGAGTTGTGACGAAGAGAGTGATTCTCTATTTATGTTGCTAAAGAGTTGGAGTATCAAGGTTCTTATTATTCTTCTTCCCAACAATTATGGATTTAAGGTATAAATTTCTACTAATCTCTATGTTTTGATTTCTTAGTAATTATCTACTGTAAATTGGTAGTTATATTGGATTTATACATGTATGTATGTTGTTATAATCTGCTAATTATCAATTGTGAGTGTTATTTGATGATTAACTTCATGAAATTTAGGTTTATAGGGAGAAAAGTTTATAACAATGTATGTTTATGAAAAATGGCTTAAGAAAGTACGGAATTTTATGTCTAATATGTGTTATAATCTGTAAATTGGTATTGGATTATGTTAGTATGTGATGAAACAAAAACAACGTAGTTTACATTGTGTTAATTGGTTAAGGAATGAAGTCGTGGCGATCGAATTCGCTAAATGTGTTTAAAACATGAAAATAGAGTATGAACATGTGTTTTGTGTCAAATTTTAGGTTGGTTAATGTTTTTATGAATTGTTATAATCCTATTATGTTGTAGTTCTATGAATTACGAATCCATAGAATCAAAAACAGACTAATTTGGATGTGTATAACTCAAGTTATGAAGATTAGTAGGAGAAAAGGGTCAAAAATCACGAAGAACAGTAGCTTGTGTCCCGTTTACGCTAATGGTGTAGTTGCCACTACATTTGTGCCCTAAGCCATTTGGGGTGCAAACTATCTTTGAGGGCGCAGTTGCACTATGCCCAAGGCTTAATTGGGCGCAGCTGGGCCCAAAGTATGTCAGGTGTGACTGCTTTGACCTGGTTTAGTAAAATAGGCATAACGTTTTCATACGAACTTCGATTGAGGTGATTCAAGATGATCCGGAATGAGGAAGAATAGACCTACAACCTTTATTCTTTAAGGTTTTCAATTTCAGGTCAGGAACAGTAGTCAAAATGATCATCTTTGTGACTGATGCGTATTCAGAGGCAATCAGAGGGCGTCGGTCATGCACATACACAAGTATAGTAATGTCGACGATAATAGACGTTGTTCTAAGTTATAGAACATGAATATTATGAAGTATAATGATGCTTAACATTAATAAATGATATATAGATAAGTTGAATACACATACTAAGCACACACAAGAGAGACAAATTGGGCGGGTGACGAATAAACGTCGAAACACCGTGATAAGTGATAATGAACGTAAAAAGTGTTTTAAATCAAATGAAATGAATATAATAAGATATCGAATAGTGTTAATATAAAACCAATAAGTAGTCCTAGAAAGACTTAAACACTTTAATGAACTTCGAATACGAAGTACAGTGAGATATAAGTTGAAAGTTAGCACAATCAAATTGAACATTGTGTATTAATTAATAAGAAGGGTTATGGGAGGTAGAGTAAAGTTTAAATTACAAATACCATGCATTTCTATGTGACTAATAGTTGATGTGAATGATTATATAATTGTGTAGGACACGTGAAGTGCAGATAACTGTAAGCTGTTAAACTGTTATTGGTAAACAACGATCAAGGCAAGTCTTTCAGTTCTTATTTACTATGTGAATTTGATTGTTTTAAATCTTTATTGCAAAGAGCATGATGTGTTATATATATGTTGAATGTATGAAATATTAAAGTCAACTTATGACTACGTTGATTTAGTAAAGCATGTTGATTGAGTAAGGAACTCAATCTTTATACTTGTTATATGAACTGTAACATGTATGTTATGTTAGTCCAATGTTTATGAGATATATGTTAAGCATGCTATTATGTACTACGTGATGCATGAAAACAAGTTAGATTTTCTTTGAATCATCGAGCTCAACCTTGCAAATAACCATTTTTGCAGGTTAAGGATTGAAGGTAACACTATGTGCTACTTGAATGACGTGGATCCAAAATAATACACGAAGATTAATATTTTAGCTAAAGTTGTTATTTCCTTATACCATGATTAAAATTCATGAGATGTATAAAATGTTTTATGATGTATAGTTTTATGTTGAGTTGTAAAGCTAAAGTTAGAGTTATCTGATATGTAAAGGTTATCGAATTGAAATGTAAAATTTTATATAACAACGGTGATAAAGTGAATCATAAAATAAGATTGATTCAAAAACATGTACATGATAAAGGTTTTGATTTAGGGAATTTAAGTAAAAAAACATAAAAGTTTAAATTATTCCGCATTTTATAAAGTTTAACATCGAATAATGATGTAAAATCAGAAGGTAGACGTGTTATTAACGACCGAAGTTGAGAATTAAATTGTATGAATTTTGGGGTCATTACAGTTGGTATCAAAGTCGATAGGTTAGAAACCTTAGGTAAGAGTACCTTAGGCTATAACCTTAGAGAAGATATGTGAAGATAATGTAAGATTAAGCTCAGATAGAGTTTGTATAATAAGAAGTAATTTATAAAGAAGGGATTAAAACATGCGTGAGAGGATTCAAAGAAGAATCTCATAGAGTTATAAGGAGTATGGATGTGGGGTTACCTAACTCCAATAATAAGGATGTAAGATGATAATAATTAGACAATGTCTATAAGAAGAGAATGATAAAGAAGTTAAGAATAAAAAGTTATAGTTAAGTATGGTACAATTGTACTCTTTAATAGTTAATGTATGGTATCTGGGCTAAATGATTCCTTCATAGAGCGGAGGTATATACGAACTAGCAACTCAGAACCTAGTTTGTTGGTTGTTTGTGAGAAACCACTCAGCGTATCATATTGAAACTATTAGAGACTCGATGTGTACCAAGTATAGAAAGTGGATACATATGGTGAAAATGTGGAACTCAAATGAAATGTTGAGCAATGTAAATGAAGTTAGAAATTTTAAAGTAAGAATTATTATATAAACAAGAAAATTCAAAGAAGAATCTTGAAGAGATATAAAGATAAGAAATGGTAATAGCCAAGATAACAAATAATGTCGTAAATGATGAAAAAGGAAAAAAAGAGGATCGTAAAACAAAACGATCACGAGTTAAGAAAATAATTTTAAGGGAGGTGATTATAGAATAAGATCACGACGTGATCTATTTAAGTTATAAAAGAAAGATGGTCTGTAATGTTTGAATAATTATAGCTTGATGCTATGAAGATGATGTACTATAAAATAGTATGAGATAACTCATGAGGAGTTATAGATTATGTGATACGAGGAATTCGTATCGAGCAAAGAGCAAGTTATGAGCAAGATAGGGTTAGGTGGGATTTCAATTGAGGACTCATGTGATGGCTGAGTTGTACAAACCTTTGTATGGGCAAGGGTTTTGTGCTTGCACTTCGATTTATCACATTGATAATCATTGGAATGCTCGATGTCGCTATATCAATGTATATGTGTAGTGAAAAGGTGATTCTTTTCTCATGTGTATGTTTGATAGTTAGAAACTATTAAGATTAGTAAGATATTATTAGGATTAGGTACGGTTCTTAAAACTAATGCATATGGTAAGTTCGTGACTCACAATATATGGTATGTTTTGAACCCCTCAGCGAATGGACGCTTATGGTCTGACTAGGATAAGTTCTTAAACTCATATTATTGTGGCAAGTTCCTGAATTTTCAATGTGTAGTAAGTTTGATGAACTATATTGGGTAGAAAATGGTTATGGTATAGAAAGCATTGATGAAGTTGAAGATTGATAGAATGGTTAAGTAATGAAGTAATGGAGTAATGATTGAAGTTGATGGATACCTGGATATTCTAAATCTACTAGCTATGCTAGACTTTCGAAATTTATTGACTTCGTGCCGATGGTTATACTTTTGATTTTTGGAAAAAAAAAATGTTGGGTCACACTAGTGAACCAAAGATTTTTTTTTTAAAAAAAACAGTGTTGTTATTCATATGTCTATGCTAATTGCTTTGGCTAGATAAAAATGATTTGAAATATATCAAAATATTTTTTTTATATATCATCAATGCATCATGGAACCTGGTGCAAAGACGAAAAAATGATGGAGTCATCAATGCAGTATTACTTAGTGTTGGATGTGATCTAAGGATCGTTAGCCCACTATGGTATGATGTAGTATGATAAAATCACCAAATGACGGAATCCTCAAACGATCAGAAAATGCGATGCGGTATCATGCGTCGTAATAAAAGATTTTTGAGATTTCTTTAAGATATGAGAATATATATATATATATATATATATATATATATATATATATATGATTGATGTCCGGATTGTTGTAGAAGTCTATGCTATTTGGTTCAAATTTAGACGAATATTGAAAGATGTTCATGAAATTCAAGCATTTCTTGAGAAGTTATGCCAAACCAAATTGTTTTGGTGTGCATTCGATGTTGAAAAGTCGAGGTGAACAACCCTGTAAAAGGGGACATATTATCAGAGACAATGGTTCTGAAAGTAATGCATATAGTTGTTACGATGTTAAGATATAATACATTGTGCACGACGTAGGGGTACGATAGGCTGATCACCTAGAGTACTTGTAGAGAGTGTTTTCAGTCTGTGTGATTGCTGAACATTCTATTAAAGACGGTTTATAGTGGTGATGCACTGTTAAACCTGGAGAAGAGTTCAAGGTCCGTATAGTCTTATAATCAAGTAAAGGTTCAAGTTGAGATACTTGATAACCTAGGGACGTAGTTCAAGGTCTTATGACCCCTCAACATGATTTGGAATCTTTTAAATTCCTATTATTCATATCGCTTCCCAATTATTGAGCAATTATGGAAAATTCTTATTATTTTAAAAGGTGAAAGTGGAAAGGATGAGAAAATTAAGCAAAACATAATAATTTCAAGAAAGAAATGACTTTACAAAAAGAAGAGAAATGTGGAACTCTTAGAAGAGGAAGAGGTTAGGAATATGATGATCTTAGAAAGATCTTTAGAGAAAGAATTTGGTTACAAAACCCAATAAATGAATAAAGTATTAACATAAAATCTATTTTGATATATTGAATGAATGAATATTAATAAATAAAATTTCGAGGACGAAATTCTTAGAAGAATGGGTGAATGTAATATCCTGAGTGTTTATGATAACGATCCTTAGAAAAGGAAATGAATGTGTTAAAGAATATATAATACTCAAATATAATTGAGTCTAAGTAAAGGTTATAAAATAAAACTTACAAGAATTTATTATCAAGAATGGTGGGAGTAGGAAATATAAAAACTCTATTAATGTAATGTGATGAAGTTATTCAACGATAAATTTTGAAAAGAGATTTGGTGAAAACTGAGTAAGGGAGGTTTCGTTGATTAGAGGACGGAAATTTTATAAGGGGGGGAAAGATGTGACAACCCTAATTTTATAAATTATTAAAATAATAATTTAATAATTAAAATTCTTATTATGAGATATTTTGAGTTTGAGTATGTATATATCGTCTTATATATGTTGAAATATATGATTTGGTGTGAAGAGAAATATAAATTCATATATTGGGAAAGTGAGGTTTAATTGTTAAGTTAACTATTGAATGAATTAAATGAATTTAGTAATTAATTTTAAATATTTATTGAATTAAATAAATATTTTAAATTTATTTATTTATTGAGATAAATAAATGGTTGATAAAATTATGGTGAATTAATTTAGTAACTAAATTGATTAATATAAATTAAATTGAGTAATGATAATTTTATCCGAAGGATTTAATTTAAGGAAATAATTAAATTAAATCAATTGCTTAATATTTAAGAAAATAATTAAATTAAATGAATTGTTTAATTTATTTAGAAATAAATAAATTAAATCAAGTGATGTTTCTAATTTATTAATTAAATTAGATATATAATTATTTATTAATTATCGAATAATTATAATAAAATTATAATTATTATTATTATAAGCTATTTAAGTTGGTGGCAAGTGTGACAAATAAAAACTATATAATAAAAATAATATAAAAATAATCTAGTTGAGGAGATTTGGGGTTAGCCAAACAAGGCCCTATGGCTTTGGACTTATTTCTAACTCGATGAAACTTTTGGGTTTGTGACTGGCGTTAATGGGAGTTAGTATATTTTTTTTACGCTTATTATTTCTTTCTCCTAAGCCTTAGAGCAGAGAAAGAGAGTTGTGAGGAAGAGAGAGATTCTCTGTTTATGTTGCTAAAGAGTTGGAGTATCAAGGTTCTTATTCTTCTTCTTCCCAACAATCATGGATTTAAGGTATAAATTTCTACTAATGTTTAGGTTTTGATTTCTTAGTGATTATCTACTGTAAATTGGTAGTTATATTGGATTTATACATGTATGTATGTTGTTATAATCTGCTAATTATCAATTGTGAGTGTTATTTGATGATTAACTTCATAAAATTTGGGTTTATAGAAGAAAAGTTTATAACATTGTATGTTTATGAAAAATGGCTTAAGAAAGTATGGAATTTTATGTCTAATATGTGTTATAATCTATAAATTGGTATTGGATTATGTTAGTATATGAAGAAACAAAAATGACGTAGTTTAAATCGTGTTAATTGGTTAAGGAACGAAGTTGTGGCGATCGAATTCGCTAAATGTGTTTAAAACATGAAAATAGAGTATGAACATGTGTTTTGGGTCAAATATTAGGTTGGTTAATGTTTTTATAAATTGTTAGAATCATAGTATGTTGTAGTTCTATGAATTACGAATCCATAGAATCGAAAACGGACTAATTTGGATGTGTATAACTCAAGTTATGAAGATTAGTAGGAGAAAAGGGTCAAAAATTGCAAAGAAGAATAGTAGCTTGTGTCCTGTTTCTACTAATCTAGCATGCAATTGCGTTGTGCCTTAAGTTATTTAGGGGCACAATTTACCAGAGGCTAGCAATGGGCCCAAAGTATGTCAGGTGTGACTACTTTGACTTGGTTTAGTAAAATAGGCATAACGCTTTCATACGAACTCCGATTGAGGTGATTCAAGATGATCCGGAACGAGGAAGAATAGACCTAAAACTTTTATTCTTTAAGGTTTTCAATTTGAGGTCAAGAACAGTAGTCACATTGGTAATCTTTGTGACTGATGCGTATTCAGAGGCAAATAGAGGGCGTCGGTCATGCACATACACAAGTATAGTGATGTCGACGATAATAGATGTTGTTCTAAGTTATAAAACATGAATATTATGAAGTATAATGATGCTTAACATTAATAAATGATATATTAGATAAGTTGAATACACATACTAAGCACACCCAAGAGAGACAAATTGGGGTGGTTTAATAAACGTCGAAACACCGTGATAAGTGATAATGAACATAAAAAGTGTTTTAAATCAAATGAAATGAATATAATAAGATATCGAATAGTGTTAATATAAAACCAATAAGTAGTCCTAGGAAGACTTAAAACACTTGAATGAACTTCGAATACAAAGTAGAGTGAGATATAAGTTGAAAGCTAACACAATCAAATTGAACATTGTGTATTAATTAATAAGAAGGGTTATGGGAGGTAGAGTAAAGTTTAAATTACAAATACTATGCATTGCTATGTGACTAATAGTTGATGTTCATGATTATATAATTGTGTAGGGCATGTGAAGTGCAGATAACTGTATGCTGTTAAAATGTTATTGGTAAACAATGATCAAGGCAAGTCTTTCAGTTCTTATTTGCTATGTGAATTTGATTGTTTTAAATCTTTATTGCAAAGAGCATGATGTGTTATATATATGTTGAATGTATGAAATATTAAAGTTAACTTATGACTACGTTGATTGAGTAAAGCATGTTGATTGAGTAAGGAACTCAATCTTTATACTTGTTATATGAACTGTAACATGTATGTTATGTTAGTCCAATGTTTATGAGATATATGTTGAACATGCTATTATGTGCTACATGATGCATGAAAACTGTTAGATTTTGCTGGGCTGTCGAGCTCAACCTTGCAAATAACCATTTTTGCAGGTTAAGGATTGAAGGTAACACTATGTGCTACTTGAATGACGTGGATCCAAAATAATACACGAAGATTAATATTTTAGCTAAAGTTGTTATTTCCTTATACCATGATTAAAATTTATGAGATGTATTAAATATTTTATGATGTATAGTTTTAGGTTGAGTTGTAAAGCTAAAGTTAGAGTTATCTGATATGTAAAGGTTATCGGATTGAAATGCAAAATTTTATATAACAACAGTGATAAAGTGAATCATAAAATAAGATTGATTCAAAAAATGTAGATGATAAAGGTTTTGATTCAGGGAATTAAATTAAAAAGACATAAAAGTTTAAATTATTTTGCATTTTATAAAGTTTAACATCGAATAATTATGTAAAATTAGAAGGTAGACGTGTTATTAACGACCGAAGTTGAGAATTAAATTGTATGAATTTTGGGGTCGTTACAGTTCTCTTCAGGAAATGTGAATATAGCCGGGACTAGTCGAGGAATGGAGTAACGGTCCAGATGATAGCATTAGTAGTCCTCACTATTTTGTTAAATAGTGTGACAATAAATGTAATGAGGACTCCATTGAGTGTGGATATTGTCTAGATGACAATATTCTTATTAAAACTCTTAGATTATGTTATGTCATATTTTATACGACTGTTGTATAATTAAGTTGTATTTTTATTCTGTACCATATATTTGGCGACTCAGAATAGGTGATGTATACCTATTTTGGGGGCGTCACAGCTTCTGTTATTCCATTCTTTATTATTATATTGGAATAACCTGTCTATGCGAAGTAACGCATACATGGTGAAATTCTTCTGTTGTTCCATTCTTTATTATTCTGTTGGAATATCCTGTCTATGCGGATTATGCTAGACCTGGTTCCATTCTTTATTATTCCGTTGGAATAACCTATCTGTGCGGTCTATCGCATGCCTGGTGAATTCTATTGTTATTCCATTATTTATTATTCTATTGGAATATCATGTCTGTGCGGTTTACGCATGACCTAGTTCCATTCTTTATTATTCTGTTGGAATATCCTGTCTGTGCGATTTACTCATGAGCTGGTTCCACTCTTTATTATTCCGTTGAGAATAACCTGTCTGTGCGGTCTATCGCATGCATGGTGAATTCTTCTATTATTCCATTCTTTATTATTCTATTAGAATAACCTGTCTATGTGGATTACCGCATGCATGGTGAATGATCCTTCGTATTCATTCCTTATTAAATTGTGGAAATGATCTATCTACGTTGATTCTGCGTGCATGGCGCTGAAAATCCATTTGCAGTTTCATATATTCTATTATACTCAGTTGGTTAAATTTTTGGTTTCTATACTCTATGAAATTAGTAGAATATCCTGGATATTTGCGCTTCATCCGGTATCTTTTCATGAAAATATTCTTCTGAGCATTCTTGAATTTTACTCCACAAAGCAGTATCATCTTGACAATTTGGACGTAATTGATTTCAAGATAAATTAACTTATAAATCTTTAAAATTTATTCTTGAACTTATTTTATTGAATTATTATGTCATTGTCATCATCCTCATGCTTATATTGTGATGAAAGTCATCTTTGGCTTACGTGCATAGATGGACTTGGTATGATTATGACCAGGGATTATTCGGTATAATCATGACCTGTAATGTTATAAATGATGTGGTAAAAGTCCTCAGTAGGCTGTAGTGCATTGATGGATAGTTTTTGGTATGATTATGACCAGGGATTATTCGTATAGTCATGACCATTGATGATTTAATGAATATCCTTGGCCCATAGTGCAGGGATGACTCAATGATGTGGTTTATTTATTAAGCTGAGTCTCAGCGATAAAAATTGATGAAAACATTTTAAATCATAGAAGATAGTAGATATCATGCTCCACTTGACTCTTCTAATGGATTGTAGTTAAACTTGATGTGTATTATATTTTATCAGTGTAACATTGTTGAAGACTAATGATAATTTATTCTGCATTATCTTAGTCATAATATTTCTTATTGCGCTAGTTGAGCTCACCCTTTCTTTCACTGTTCTCTTTAGGAAATGAGAACGTACACGGGATTAGTCGGGGAACGGAGTGACGGTCCAGATGATAGAATTAGTAGTCCTCACTATTCTGTTAAATAGTGTGACAATAAATGTAATGAGGACTCCATTGAGTGTGAATATTGTCTAGATGACAATATTCTTATTAAAACTCTTAGATTATGTTTTGTCGTATTTTACACGACTGTTGTATAATTAAGTTGTATTTGAATTTTGTACCATGTATTTGGCGACTCAAGATGGGTGATGTGTACCTATTTTGGGGGCGTCACACTAAATAATATCTTTTATATATAAATCTTGCGTGAATGAATGATAATAGAAATATAGTTTCTTACTAGTTCAAGTTGTTGTAGGGAGCTTTCTTGCACTTGGTTGTTAATATTGTGATAAATACTCCTTCGTTTTTCAAAGATTGTCACTTTTTGCTGATTTCTTGCAAGTTAAGGTAGTAAATTTTTGTAATCAAAACTTTCGAATATGAAAAGAATTCTAAAAGGTGCAAGTATTCAGAAGGGATATGGTCTTGGATCTGGAATTTCTTTGTTCATAGCTACCAATATCTGGTAAGCTATTGATACTTTTTCCGTTGTCATTGTGACTAATTGTACGCTCTTGAACTTAATATCAACAAATATTGAAATAACTTGCAGTGAAAGCATTATCTGGAAAGCATTTAGCCCCACAACAATATGGGCTCTTTGTTTTTTATTCCGGATAGTCTTAAAACTTGGTTTTCTCCTATCTATTGTATTACTGACTCCTAATTTTTTTCCTTCTAAAAATCTATGTGGTCATATATCAGCTTAGTAGATATGGCAACCAATCCTTTCCATGCTCTTTTCTATATAGTGTTCATGCTATCAGCTTGTGCACTATTCTCCAAAACTTGGATTGAAGTATCTGGATCTTCTGCCAGAGATGTGGCTAAGCAAATTAAGGTATGCTTGGATGAGAACTTTATTTTGTCATCTCTTTATACTTTTCATCATGTTTTCTGGTTTTGCACATTGTTGTCGTTCAGCTATTTTAAATGTATACAAGATTACAAGTTTCTTCAAGAGAAGAAAGGTTTAAGAATTAAGGTAGAATTGAGCTTATTTGACACTTTGTACAAGTTTCTTCATTATTGAACCGGTTGCAGGTTTTGTATGATCTGGTAGAATTTCTATACTGTTGTGTACCAACAAATATACAATGAACCTTCTTATGTGCTGCTGCTTTTTCATATGCACAACTCTTGCATGAGATTTGAAATTTGGTTGCATCCACTTATTCCAACGGTTTCTTTATTTTTAGGCCCCACTAAACTTTGTTTTGCTTATATGTGAACTCTCACATTGTAAAGTTGTTTGTAGATTAGTTTTAGTTTTCATGCATTGTTTTGCACCAGGCAACATCTGAAAAGTACCTTTTGGGGGCTTTGCTCAGTTTTTTGCCAGGGCATCGGGATTCAAACTTACAGAAGCGCGAGTTCTTCCTGCTCCTTGGTCCTCTATTCAAGTGATGCAGTTGATTGGTGTGTAATTTTTTGATCTTTTTGATAATAGTAGTGTTAGGTACGTACTTTGAGAACTATGAACATTAATAGAAGTCTTTTTGTTACTATGTTACATCACTACTTGCTTATTGCTCTTCAATCAGGCTGAATTTGTTGCATCTTTGGATAGTAACTTCTGAGCTTATTTGATTTACTACTCAGCTTATATCTATTAAAAGTTTAGGTGGTCATTATACACTTTGTCAAAAAGCTTAGAGCTTGCAGTTTCTTTTCTTTCTTTTTCCCTGAGGTAGTGTAGTGCTCAAATTTTTGTTTCTTCATTCTTTGTTTAAATATAAGCTGATATGGTTTTCTGTTTGCCCTTATATCATTGTCTTTTATTTATTTATTTTTCCTCAATAATTAATTGTATTGTATTATCTTTCAATTAATGGCCTAGACTTGAATACAAGCCTATGTCTTGTTGAATGACTGTGCTGATTAACTTGTTTTTATTGTTAAGCTTCTTTTCAAACCTAGTAAAAAGTACCTAAGGTTGAGTTTAATAAGCTGTTGCTTGACTTGATATTCATGAAAATTTAACGGGGCCCTCTTACATAAGCGAAAGTTAAGTGGAGTCTCAAATCAATGTACAACTTGGGCTGCTAGTTACTTCTATTGAACAAGCCACTTTTATTTTAGAATCTACTCTTTAGTCACTTGATTGGATTAAGTTTATAATGCGAGCCAAGTTCCTCAAAGCTTGTGGTGCATTACCCGAGACTCCTACTGAAATTTCTAAAGCTTCAAAGATATTGGAGGATTCACCATCTAATGGAGATTCAGAATCCTTGAAATTCCATTCTTGGGTTCCAAACACTTCTATTCAGAAGCTCAATCTGGAGATGCAAGCTGAATAACCTCCTACTCCTATTAAATTTTTTTTCTCTATAATCTGTTTATGTGTTGTATCTTTATGTTTCTATTTTTTTGCATAATATACCTTTGAGATGCATATATGGATAGTTTGATATATATTTTGTGGATGTAGTAATTTGAAACTGTAACGAATGGTATTATTGGGATGTATTTTGAATGGTTGATACATTTTGGCTTTAAATTTAAATGAGAATTTAGACCTTTTAGCTATATATCATGGCATTAGCATATTGCAGATGCATTGGTAATTTATGTGAACCACAACCTTTTTTTTTCTTTTTTTTAATCTACAACATTTTTAAAACGTTGTGTATATGTGCCTAAACGTTGTCTGATATACTAAACAACAACATTTTTATCCAACAAACATTGTGGAATCATACCTTCTACAACGTTTTTAAGCATCTGCTAATTTTTGGAAAACAAATCTACAACGTTTTTTTCCTAAAAAACGTTGTGTATTGTGTAAGGGTGTCAAATAGATGACATCCTTAACCACGGCGTTTTTCTGACTGAAACCACAATGTTTTTTCCGCGTTGTCTATTTACTGTTTTATAGTAGTGTCGGTTCTGTAATTCGGCGCCTCAGCACCAAAAATAGAGTCACAACCCCAACCTTCGCGTCACAGTGCCAACCCATTGCCTTTGAGTCAAGCGCTTAGCAACATCATAACCTTAGTTCAAACCGTAGGCGGCTGTGGCGCTGATTAGCGATGAAGGCCCGAAAATTATTTTCTTGTACACAGAGTCTGTAATAGTTAATATGATGAAATATTATGACTGTTAAAAATGTAATTTTGTTATTGTGATATTATAGTGCTATAAATGAGTATATTATTAGTAGTTAACAAATTTTTTTGTGTAATTTGATTATGTGGTTAAAAGTCAAGCTATACATGAAATAAACACACTTGTGTATATCTGATGTAGTATCTCAGTAGTAACTAATTATGTCATGATGACATGTGTATAGGATACTGTGAATCGAATTGTTACGGTTTAGCTCATACGCAAGGAAAGTTTTCCTAACTCTAAACTTTCTTTGAGCAAGTTTTCTAAACCTAAACTTCTTTGTGTAAGTTTTGTAATTCTATTTATATTGTGCAAGTTCCTAAATCTTACCTTTTGATATTGAGCCAGTCTTTCTAATATTTAACATGTTGTTTAGCATGCAAGTTTCTAAATTCTGATACACTGATATTGAACAAGTCTTGTCGTTCAATTTACTATTTGCTATGCATGCACAATACTCAATTCTAAATAATCTTAGCTTAATATTGTTCAAACAAGGTATGTTATGTTATTCAATGTTTATGGTCTTAGATTATTCCTAAAGCATGACCTTAGTATACAATGTTGATTCACTTATGACTTACTCCATAGCATAACGTTATTACAGTTTTATTCAAATAATCCTTAGTTGATGTTCGTAAACTATAAATTACCTTGAAACTTATCCAAACCAAACTTACTTTGGTGCGGACTCGTATTCTAAATGCTGAGATGAACAACCCTATTATAGGGGATAACTTACGCATAACGTTAAAATGTTTGTGCATAATACATTGTACGAAGGGCTGATCCCCCTAAGCACGAGGAGTCCTTATAGTCTTACGACTATTAAAGTTTAAGTTCAAAGAATACTTATAACTATGGACATAGTTCGTGGTCTTTTGACCCTTAGTTATATATTTCAGATTTTGTTCCTGATTATTATTATTGATGAAATACCTTATTTATTTTCTATTGAGCCTATTAATTTGGCAATTGATATGATATTTATTCACTATCATTTTAAGTGAGCTTTGTTTGCTCACTCTTGCTTATACAAACATTACAGCTAAAGTTGAGAGGGTTGATGAACCTACAACTAGTTGAGGGAAAGGGAAGATAAGCAAGTTTTGAAGACTTGTAAAACCGTTGACTATTATATTGTTAAACTTTATTTTAATTTGATGATGTATTTATTTAATTTTCTGCATATGATGTTTGTAATTAAAGGTTAGATAACCTGGGAGATTATGTTGGATTTATTGATGTAACTCTTTAATGGGAAGGTTTATTATTAAACTTTATTATGTTTGAGTAGTTAGATATGCATGTTTTTATCAAGTAAACACCAAATCTGGTGGAAATAAAGTACCCGGATTTGGGGGTGTCACAAGTTGGTATCAAAGCTTTAGGTTATGAACCTTAGGTGGGGAAAAGCCTTAGGAAGTAACCTTTGAAAAGATAGTGGTGATAAACTCTTATCGAGTTTTAAGGAAGAAGTAATAAAACACTTATGTGCTTATGTGATTACAACTTATGTGCTCGTGAGTGTCGAGTAGTAATGATTAGTAATTAAAACTTAAAATTTTGGTTGTCAGGATGGCTAATGTAGGAGAATCTAGTCAGGCTAGGGAGGAAGGATCCTAGATGCCTAGAGAGGAGGAGCCTCGAGATATTCAGGTGGTTTGGGAACAACTACTGCCACGGGAAACAACTCTGTTGGTCATAGTGGTTGAGCAGAAGAGGTTACTTGATGAGGATGATGAGATAGAGACAGATGAGGAAGACCCTGAGGAGCTGCCTCAGTCGAATGAGGATGAGGAGGACGAGGAGGAAGAGATTCCACTTAACTCGATCGCTGCCCGTATGTACTACGAAGTGTACGACCACAATGTGGAACTTCAAGATAACGTCGAGGAGTTGAGAGAGATAGTAGCTGAACAACAGACCTCAATGGTGCAGAAGGACAATGAGATCCAGGATCTAGAGGAACGTCTGAGTAATGTCGAAGAGAAGATGGTCCACACTAAAAGAGGAAATGAGCAACTGACAGAGGAGATCGCAGAACTGAAGAACAAGTTGAAGGAAGAATCTACTAAGAGGGCAAGAGCTGAAGACGCTTACGAAGAAGCTTCTAAACGAGCCAGGGTAGCAGAGAGAGATGTCCAAGTGAAGAAGATCAAGATGGAAGAGATGGATAGTGTTTCCAACACCGTGATCAATCGAGCTCAAGATCAGGTCATGGGTTATCCGATTCAGTTTGAGACGCTGCCATCGTACATATTAGATCACCGAATAATGTTCCATATTATGGAAGAGGAGCGTTGTAAGGCTATGCAATATTTTAGTAGGCTATAATAAATATACTCGATATGTGATTTATAATATGATAAATAAAATATAAATCCCAAGTGTGATGTAACCTATGGGATATGATGATGATGTTATCCTAGAACTTTAGTGGTTCAGGAAAGTAATGTAAATAGTAGTGATGCTATTGTTCTTATGTTTTCTAAAAGATTATGAATGAATAAAAGTTATTATTTTATTCAAAGTGTTATGTGTTATATGATGATATTTTATGAGGTGCAAGTTAAGTAGAAAATACTTAAAGAAATTGAGTAATAGTCTAATGGGTGTATTTTAACAGAAAATGCCTTTAAGAAGACGTCAGCCTCGACAAAGAACCCCTGAGGGATCTACCAACAATAACAACATTGAAGCTAACCTCGTTCAACAGTTAGTGACGTTACTGACGGGTGCGTTACAGAATCAACCGCAGAATCAAGCTGTGACATTTAAGGATTTCAAGGCGGTTGGACCACCGTAATTCAGGGGTCCATGAATCTATTGAGGCATGTAACCGGATCATGGAGATAGAGACGATGTTTGATGTGGCTAGGGTAGGGGAGAATCAGAAGACTGCTTTTGCAACATTCATGTTGAAAGTACAGTTTATTGGTGGCAAGCCAATAAAACTCGAGGAGGACAAGGGGTGATGATTTGGATAGGTTTAAGGAGATATTTTTCCAGACCTATTTCCCTGAGAGTTCGAAGAATCAGATGGAGGTGCAGCTTTTGAACTCAAGCAGGATCAATGACTTGATCGAGTATGCCTCAAAATTTAATGAATTGGCGAGGTTTGCGCCATATCAAGTAAACACGTATGAGAGCGCAAGGCTAGAGAGATTTGAGCAGGACCAAACCTTGGTTATACAAAGAGGGTCTCCCTGCTCCAAATTAAAGACATTCACAGGAGTGCTTGAGAAGGCAATTCTCGCCGAGGGTTGAGGCGAGGCTATGACAAAGTACAATCAAGAACAAAGAAAGAAGAAGAATGAGGGTGAAGCTAAGAATGGTAATGGGAGTGGTGGAAATAGTAACAATAACTTAAAGAGAAAATGGAATGGAAATGTGGGTGTTGGAAACCAGCAGGGCAATCAGCAGAAGAAGAAGTTCAAGCATGTGCTACATGCGGGAAGTTTCACGCGGTGTGTGTGCTTAAGGGGAAGCGCGTATGCTTTAATCAGGCCGAGGGTCACATTGCCCCAAATTGCGCCAACCCAAGAAGAATGTTTGCTACACGCAAGTGGTCAAAAAGGATCATTTTGCTCGTGAGTGCCCTAAGAAGAAAGTCAAGAGACAACGGAAACAAGGGAGGTAGCAATGGAGGCACATTCACCATCATGGGACCAACGCCATCAAATGTACCCCACAACCATAACCTTCAACATGACCGCAGAAGATGCAAAGGTAATCAAAAGATGTTGTGTCGTATTATCCCAATCAATGATATAGATGCTTATGAATTATTTGATTTGGGTGCTACTTGCTCATTTATATCTGATGAATTTGCTAAGAGGTTAGGATTGCCTAGTGAAGAATTGAATTTCCCTTTAAACATAGAAATTGCAAATAGGGAAGTGATTCATGTTAGGATCGTATACAAGAATTGTAGGGTGAACATTAAGGGAAATGTTATGATGGTAGATTTAATTCCGATAAAACTTGGAGAGTTTGATGTTATTTTGGGAATGGATTGGCTGTTCAATTATGGAGCGATAATTGATTGCCAAAAGAAATGTGTAAACCTTATGACTCCATCAAAGGTAGTTTTCTATGGTAGCAGATCGCCTAGACATGCGAGATGTCTGACGATTATGCAGGCCAAGAAGTTGTTGAGTCAAGGTCAGTGTGGGTTATTTAGCTTACATAGTCGATACTCGTAGGAAGGGGGAAACCGAAAGAGATACCAAAGGGTTAGGGAATTTGTAGATGTGTTTTCAGAGGATTTGCCAGGACTTCCTCCTGACCGAGAGATTGAGTTCGTGATCGACTTAGTGCCAGGAACCACTCCGATATCGAAGGCCCCATATATGATGGCTCCTAGAGAAATGAAGGAACCGATGGTACAATTGCAAGAGTCATTAGACAAGAAGTACATTCAGCCGAGTGTGTCACCGTGGGGAGCACCAATGTTATTCGTGAAGAAGAAGGATGGGTCAATGCGTCTATGCAATAATTATAGGGAGTTAAACAAAGTCACTATTAAGAATAAATATCCATTGCCAAGAATAGATGACTTGTTTGATCAATTGAAGGGTGCTAGATATTTCTCAAAAATAGATTTGAGAAGTGGGTATCACCAATTAAAAGTAAGAAAAGAGGATGTACCAAAGACGGCATTCGTAACTCCTGATGGACATTACGAGAAGCTCGTGATGTCTTTCGGATTGACCAATGCCCCTGCTGCATTCATGGATTTGATGAACATGGTGTTTAAACCATTCTTAGATAAGTTTGTGGTGGTATTCATTGATGACATTCTGGTGTACTCCAAATCTCAAGAAGAACACGTGGAACGTTTACGTTTGACGTTGGAGACACTAAGAGAGGAAAAGTTGTACGCAAAATTCTTAAAGTATGAATTCTGGCTAGAACGTGTACAATTTCTTGGGCATGTGATTGACAAAGATGGGATTTCAAAGGATCCATCAAAAGTTGAAGCCAGAATCAATTGGGAACAACCAAGAACACCTTCTGAGGTGAGGAGTTTCTTGGGACCGCCCACTATTATAGATTTGCTTATTCAGATTTTTCCAAGATTGCCATCTGCTAACAAATTTGACAAGGAAAGTCAGAAAATTTGTTTGACTTTAGAAGTGTGAAGAGAGTTTTCAAGAATTGAAAAAGAAGTTAAGTGTGGCACCTTTGTTGTCATTAACAGATAATTCAAGAAACTTTGTGGTGTATAGTGATGCCTCACATAAAGGATTGGGTTGTGTTCTTATGCAGAACGGCAAAGTTATTGCATATGCATCAAGACAACTGAAGGACTATGAGAAAGGATATCCGACTCATGATTTAGAATTGGTTGCGGTGGTATTTGGTTTGAAGATATGGAGACACTATCTCTATGGAGAAAAATGTGAGATTTACACAGACCATAAGAGTCTGAACTATATTTTCACTCAGAAGGACCTGAATATGCGTCAAAGGAGATGGATGGAATTGATAAAAGATTAAGATTGTGAGATCTTTTACCATCCAAGCAAAGCGAATGTGATTGCAGATGCTTTAAGCATGAAAGGTCGGGAAAAGTTGATGCTGATAACCACTCAAGAGGAGCTTATTTCAGCAATGACAAAGCTAGAGTTGGAAATAAAATTTGCAAAAGAATAACGACTATTCCAAATAGAAGCTAGTCCAACTTTGGTGGACAAGGTAAAGAATGCTCAACTACAAGATGAAGAATGTGGAAAAATCAAAGAGAAAGTGGTTGAGGGTAGTGAAGTGAAATACAAGATCGATACTGAAGGGTTACTAAGATTCGAGGGAAGAATTTGGGTTCCAGCAGTACCAGATATTAAAGAAGAAATCTTGACCGAAGCTCATAACTCAAGATATTCGATTCACCCGGGAAGTACGAAGATGTATCAAGATTTACGACGACACTTTTGGTGGCCAAACATGAAAAGAGATGTCGCAGAATGTGTTGCAAAATGCTTGACATGTCAAAGAGTCAAGGCCGAGCATCAAAGGCCAAGCGGATTACTTCAACCGTTGGAGATACCAGAATAGAAGTGGGAACATATCACAATGGATTTTGTGGTAGGTCTTCCAACTACTCGTAGAGGATACGATGCGATGATTTGGGTGATAGTGGATGACCGACAAAATCAAAGACACTTTTGCCAATAAAGATTAGATTCAATCTTGATCACCGGCAAAAGTTGTACGTTAAAGAAATCGCTTTTGAGACATGGAGTTCCAATATCAATTGTATCGATAGAGATCCGCGATTCACGCCAAACTTCCGGAAGAGACTACAAGAATGCATGGGAACACAATTGAGAATGAGTACGGCTTATCATCCGCAAACAGATGGCCAAAGCGAACGAATAATCCAAACATTGGAAGATATGCTTAGAGCATGCATCATGGATTTCAAAGGGATCTGGAATAAACATTTACCATTGGTGGAATTTGCCTACAAAAATAGTTACCACATAAGCATCGACATGCCGCATTACGAAGCATTGTGCGATAGGAAGTGCAGAACTCCACTATGCTGGGATGAAGTCGGTGAACGCCAACTGTTAGGACCGGAACTGGTACAACAAACTGCTGAGGTTGTTAAACTCATCAGGACAAGATTGGTAGTTGCTCAAGACCAGATAAAAGAAGTATGTTGATCAACACGCATAAAGATCGTGAGTTCGACGTAGGAAATTTTGTGTTCTTAAAAGTTTCTCCTTGGAAGGGGAAAATCTATTTTGGTAAAAAGGGAAAGATGAGCCCGAGATTTATTAGACCTTTCGAGGTGTGTAAAAAGTAGAAAAAGTGTCTTATGATGTAGCTCTACCTCCAGAGTTAGAATACGTTTATAATGTTTTTCCTGTTTCGATATTGCGACCGTATAAGCCCGATTACAAACATGTGATCGAATACGAACCATTACAGTTCGATAAAGACTTGTCCTATTAAGAGGTTCCTATCCAGATAGTTGACAGGAAAGAACAAGTGCTCAAGAATAAAGTGATACCTTATGTGAAGGTAATATGGAGGAACCACAATGTAGAAGAGGCCACGTGGGAACTCGAAGCTGAAATGATGAAGAATTACCCTGAGTTATTTGTTCAATCTGTGTTTTCAATTCTGGGGACATAATCTTTATAAGATGAGAAGAATGTGATGAATGATTTGTTTGAGTTGTGATTCTAGGGACAGAATCCTTGTAAGGAGGGAAGGATGTAACAATCCAAAAATTTAAATTATAATTTTAAATATTTATTGAATTATATAAATATTTAATTAATGTGTTTATTGTTGAATAAATATTTGTTTAAATTTAATTTTATTTGATTATTTATTTGTTAAATAAATAATTAATGAGTGAAGAAAATTAATTATTATGAGATTATATTCTAATTTAATTTAATAATTAAATTAGAGAGTTGATAGAAATTAAATGGATTATTATAAGGTTTTTTAAATTTAATTTGGTAATAAAAGGTGACAAATAACTATGTTATAAATGAGTTATTAAAATAAATTAAAGGAGTTTAAATTAGTTTTGCCAAACAAGGCTTAAGGATATTAAGTCTTTAAATTTTAAAGAGTTTTTGCCAAACAAAGCCTTATGGCTTTTTGAATTTTAAATTTTAAATTTATTATATAAATAAATAAAATAAATAAAATATAAAATATATTTATAACCTATACGTTATATTTTTGTAACTGATATTATTTAGTAGGCATATTATTACCTATCGATTTTATTTTACGTTGGCTAGCCTATCATTTTATTTTACGCTTACTATTGTTAGTAGCCTAGTCTAATACTGAGAGAAGAAAGAAAAGTTACAAAGAGCGTTGAGAGAGACTTGTCAGAGTTTGAGAGAGACTGGTAAAAGATTGTTGTGGTTAACAAGGATTAAGCAAGCAAGCAAAGGAAGGTATTATTCATAACCTCCATATTATATATATGTCTATATGTATGTATATATGTTTATATGGCATAGTTCCTAGAGTCTCTATGTTCTTGACTGTAGTATAAAATTCTTTACAAAAATTATTTGTAATCCAAGCTTCTTTATGATTGGTTAATAAATTTTGTGTATATGCAATTGTGATGACATAATTAGCATATATATATATATGTGTGTGTGTGTGTGTGTGTGAGATTGTATGCTAAATTCTTTTAATAGAAAGAAATTGGTTTTACAGTGAATATATGTTTGAATATGGTTTGTAAGACTACCAAATTGATATTTGATTTTTAATTAATGGATAAATTAAGCCTGGATTGTATTAATTTGTTAAGAAACGAAGAGAATATTGTTAGAATGAATCAATTTGGTGTATAATTGGGATTACAGTGTTAGTTTTTGTCAAACAATATCAAAAATGGAGTTTTTGGTTTGAAACATAGCGCTCAAGGATTTAATTGTTCTGAAGTTGTTGTTTAGTTGCTTTGAAATCAGTATATATGATGGGTAATATTTTGAAATTAGTAATCTATGTAAGTTATATATGTTAATTTAGGTGCTAGTAGCGTTAAACAGTTAAAAATTTTGCTTTATTCTATTTTTATGGTGGTCGGTTCTGTAATTCGGCGCCAAAAAAAAAAAAAGAAATCAAGTCTGACCCCAACCTTCAACATCATAGCATAAACTCTCGGCACCAGTATACTACCAACCTCGCATACAATACCAACCCATACTCATAAATCAAATAACAATGCTTGTCAATCAAGAATGACATTGACATCATACACAAAATGCTAACCTCTCGATTCAATGAAGTATATGCAAATGCTAGTTAACATAAGGCCCGTAAAATTATTTTCTTGTACACAGAGTCTGTAATAGTTAATATGATGCAATATTATGACTGTTAAAAATATAATTTTGTTATTGTGATATTATAGTGCTATAAATGAGTATATTATTAGTAGTTAACAAATTTTCTTGTGTAATTTGATTATGTGGTTAAAAGTCAAGCCATACATGAAATAGACACACTTATGTGTATACAGAGTATCGGTAGTAACTAATTAAGTCATGATGACATGTGTATAGGATACTGTGAATCGAATTGTTATGGTTTAGCTCATACGCAAGGCAAGTTTTCCTAGCTCTAAACTTTCTTTGAGCAAGTTTTCTAAACCTAAACTTCTTTCTGTAAGTTTCATAATTCTATTTATATTGTGCAAGTTTCTAAATCTTACCTTTTGATATTGAGCCAGTCTTTCTAATATTTAACTTGTTGTTTAGCATTCAAGTTTCTAAATTCTGATACACTGATATTGAACAAGTTTTGTCGTTCAATTTACTATTTGCTATACATGTTCAATACTCAATTCTAAATAACCTTAGCTTAATATTGTTCAGTTAAGTTATGTTATGTTATTCAATGTTTATGCTCTTAGATTATTCCTAAAGCATGACCTTAGTATACAATGTTGATTCACTTATGATTTACTCCATAGCATAACGTTATTATAGTTTTATTCAAATAATCCTTAGTTGATGTTCGTAAAATCTAAATTACCTTAAAACTTATCCTAACCAAACTTACTTTGGTGCGGTCTTGTATCTAAATGCTGAGATGAACAACCCTATTATAGGGGATAACTTACGCATAACGTTAAAATGTTTGTGCACAATACATTGTACGAAGGGCTGATCCCCCTAAGTACAAAGAGTCCTTATAGTCTTACGACTGTTAAAATTTAAGTTAAAAGAATACTTATAACTATGGACATAGTTCATGGTCTTTTGACCCTCAGTTATATATTTTAGATTTTGTTCCTGATTATTATTATTAATGAAATACCTTATTAATTTTCTATTGAGCCTATTCATTTGGCAATTGATATGATATTTATTCACTGTCATTTTAAGTGAGCTTTGTTTGCTCACTCTTGCTTATACAAACATTACAGCTAAAGTTGAGAAGGTTGATGAACCTACAACCAGTAGAGGGAAAGGGAATATAAGCAAGTTTTGAAGACATGTAAAACTGTTGACTATTATATTGTTGAACTTTATTTTAATCTGATGATGTATTTATTTAATTTTTCGCATATGATGTTTGTAATTAAAGGTTAGATAACCTTGGAGATTTTGTTAGATTTATTGATGTAACCCTTTAATGGGAATGTTTATTATTAAACTTTATTATGTTTGGGTAGTTAGATATGCATGTTTTTATCAAGTGAACACCAAATCTAGTGGAAATGAAGTACTCGGATTTAGGGGTGTCACTAAATTAGATCTCATTAACATGATCTCAACATGATTCTAAAAGCATTGGTTTAAACTATGGGTTTATCACATATTATTAAAACAACACCGTGTAGATAATAAAGCCTTTAATAAATAATTCTTTTATTATTAAATAAATAAAATTAATTACAAATTATATGCTTTATCATCATACATGATTGGCTTATATGCATACTAGTTTCAGCTGCGTCATCCCCAAGGTTAACTAGGGTGCAGCTGCGCTGGCCTCCAGCTCCGTATTTTGTTGGTTGCTGCTGATGATTCCATTCCTCGCATGCATTTATCACTTTAGCTCATCATTTTCACCATTTATTACACAATACCACCAAGAGAGACCCCAAGCATGAATCTTACAAAACGAAGATAAAATGCAGAAAAAGTTACCATGAATTGTGAGATTAAAAGACAATTGTAACTTAGTTGATACCGGATAAGTGGTTATAAAACCAACTTATCAAGAAGCATACTTGGTTTTTTCATATTTCCCCTAGATTTGGTAAAAGCAAAATTCCAAGGTCCATCCACTAGTGGATGCATTTTGTAGCTAATGCAATATAATGATTGGCATCCTCATCTAAAAGATAAATGTAAGGTTTTGTGAAGATCAAAGTAGCAATGAAATTGAAAAATTAGCGGAAGCAAAGTAAAATCAGATTTTAAAATTTTTTACAAACCAATTATCCGGATCATCCTTTATGCATATTATTAATTAAACCGAAGAACAAGAAGTTATGGAATCATACCCTTGTAGATACGAGCTTCCATAGGTACGAGTTCAACTCCTACTTCTCTGCGATCTCCATGAATCTCTGGGTAGATTCCTTCCTTTGATCAATGTTAGCCACCCAAAGAATATTCAAGAAGAATGGTGATTGGCTCAAACCCTAATTTTTTCCATCTCTATAGAAAAAGGGGACGTACTCTCCAACTATTGAAATGACATATATTTGATATATGATATATGACTTCTCTTATAAAGATATTAGGTAACTCTATCTAATATAATAAGGTATTATTTATACTCCTTAAATTAAATAGGCTCCGTAATCTTATTAGGGATAATTAATTAAACTCATTTAACTAATTTTGCCTCTTAATCCTATTAGGAATAAATGAGAGTACTTATATTAAATTAATTCCTAAACTCTTTTAGAAATTAAAATAATAATAATTGTAATAATATTAATAAGACACCTCTTATTAATTTATATTTAATATTTCCAAAATATTAAATAATAAATATTAAGCTATTTAATTTATTCTATCACGATAGATTAAATTAAATATACTTAACATATTATTACAATTATTCTATTAACTTCTTAAATAATTATTCTTCCTTTTATGGTGTGACCGTTTAGGTTCGCCAAGGATTCCTAGGTTGTCATTTATCGAATCACATAGAACATGGAATTATTGTCAAGTCTTATTATATTTAATTATATGTATTTCGATTCCTAAATGTACAACTCCTAATGAATACAAATTAGAAACTGCTTTCTAATTTCATTCCACCTTGGCCAAGGATTCCTGGGTTGTCATTTATCGAATCACATAGGACATTTCTCTTCTTTTACTAGAAGTGGTAGATTCTTTATTGATTATTTATTATCTCCATATATAACTTATTACACCCAAGCATACCCTTTGATATACCCAAAGAGTCTTAAGGAATAAGTCAAAGTGTAATTCATTATATATAAGATACTATGATGATCTCAAGTCTAAAGATCATTTGTACTACTATCACTACAAGAATTCCTATTGTCAGACAAGTAAAACTCTATTAGGTATTCCTTAGCGAGTCATGTTTAGTGAACTTATTCTCCAATAAACACCTACATACTTGCTTTAGTGTCTCCACACAAATGATCATGAGATCAATCATTCTCATCCAATGAGCAAGATGTATCAATCTATCCGGATTCACTAATCTCCTTTTTAGTAATCCATTGATTGAGAACACTTTAGTTTTAAGCTATCTAAACTAAAGTCAATCATACATGATTGACTTTATCATCATACATGATTGGATTATATGCATACTACTTTCAATCTCCCACTTGCACTAAAGTCAATCGCCGTGGTATCTCATACCCATCTTCTCTAAGTGACGATCGAACTACTGTTGTGTTAACGCTTTAGTAAATGGATCTGCAATATTGTCTTGAGAGTCCTCATGCTCTAGGGTGACATCTCCTCTTTCAATGATTTCTCTAATCAAATGAAACAGCCGCAACACGTGTTTGGATTTCTGATGAGACCTGGGTTACTTAGCATGTGCAACAGCTCCGATGTTGTCACAGAATAAAGGTACTAGTCCTGTAATGCTAGGAACCACATCAAGTTTGGTGATGAACTTCTTCTTCTAAATAGCCTACTTTACAACTTCACTTGTAGCTATGTACCCTGCCTCTGTCACTGAATCAGTAACTGTATGTTATTTGGAACTCTTTCAACTCACTGCTCCACCATGTAAGGTAAACACATGCCCCGAAATGGATTTACTATCATCTTGGTCCGTTTGAAAACTTGAGTCTATAAAGCCCTCTAGTTTCATTTAGACCCACCGTAGACAAGAAACACATCCTTAGTTCTTCTTAAGTACTTTAGGATATTTTTCACTGCCTTCTAGTGTTCTTCTCTAGGATTCGACTGATATCTGTTTGTTACGCTAAGTGCATTAGCGACATTTAGACTAGTACATATCATACCATACATGATAGATCCTATTGCAGAAGCATAAAGAATCTTACTTATACGGTCTCTCTCCTCAGGTGTCTTTGGGGCCTATTTCTTAGAGAGATATTTTCCATGGCTCATCGGCATGAGACCTCTTTTGGAATCTTATATGCTAAACTTCTTTAGCATCGAGTCAATGTATGTTCCTTGGGATAAGTCAAGCATCCTTTTAGATCTATCTATATAAATCATTATCCCCAAAATATAGGATGCTTCACCCAAGTCCTTCATTGATATGTGTTTAGATAACCAAATTTTAATTAATTGTAGCATAGGAATATCATTCCCTATCAGTAATATATCATCAACATATAATACAAGGAATGAAACATCACTCCCACTAACCTTCTTGTATAGACATGGTTCATCCTAATTTTTGATAAAATCAAACTCTTTGATTGTCTCATCAAAACGGATGTTTCACCTACGAGAAGTTTGCTTCAATCCATAAATGGATCGTTGTAGCTTACAAACTTGATTTGTACCAACCATTGAAACAAATCCCTTTGTCCATGTCATATACACAGCCTCCTCAAGTTTCCCATTGAGGAAGGCCATTTTCACGTCCATCTGCCAGATTTCATAGTCGTGGTAAGCTACAATCGCAAGTAAAATCCAAATGGACTTGAGCATTGCTACTGGTGAGAAGGTTTCATCATAGTCAACTCCTTGTCTTTGTTTGAAACCTTTTGCGACCAGTCGGGCCTTACAGGTCTCTACCTTGCCGTCTGCTCCAATCTTTCTTTTAAAGACCCATTTACACCTAATAGGCTTAATGCCTTAAGGTGGTGAAACCAAAGTTTATACTTGGTTTTCATACATGAAGTCCATCTCAAATTTCACGGCTTCTTTCCACCTCTCTGAGTCTTTACTTCTCATATCCTATTCGTAATTTAATGGATCATCATCATCTATGATGCGTACCTCATCTTTATCCTCTATAATGAATCTATACCTATCAGGTATCTTCGGTACTCTTTCAGATTTATGAATTGGGTTTGTTACAATAAGTTCTTCCACTTGGTTAGGTACCTGACTTTGATCCGTAGTATTTTGTGGTTCTTGAACTCCTTCAAGATATATCTTACCCCCACTCACCCCTTCAAGAATAAACACCTTTTCTAAGAAGGTAGCATGTTTCGTAATAAACACCTTTTGATCAGTTGGATGATAGAAATAATACCTTGATGTTTCTTTAGGGTATCCCACAAATCTACACTTGTCGGATCAAGTCTATAGCTTTTCGTTTTAAAACTTTTTGACATAAGCTGGACAACCCCAAGTCTTAACATGCTTAAGATTTAGTTTCCTCCTTGTCCATAATTCATATGGGATCTTAGGGACGAATTTTGTAGGTACCTTTTTAAGTAGGTATGCAGTCGATTCTAGGGCATATATCCAGTAGGAAACTGGAAGGTCGGTAAAGCTCATCGTGGATCGAACCATGTCTAATAATGTTTGATTTCTCCTTTTAGATACACCATTCATTTGTGGCATCCCTGGTGGAGTCCATTATGAGATTATACCATTTTCTTTGAGACAATTGAGAAACTCACCGCTTAAGTATTCACCACCTCGATCTGATCGAAGAATATTAATACTTTTGCTAGTTTGTTTCTCTACTTCACTTCTGAACTTTTTTGAACTTTTCAAATGATTCAGTTTTGTATTTCATTAGATACACATATCCAAATCTTGAGTGATCGTCAATGAATGTAATAAAATAATACCCTCCTCGTGCATTCATTGTCATAGGTCCACATACATCTGTGTGTACCAACGCTAATAACTTTGTAACTCTTTCTCCTTTTCCACTAAAAGGAGATTTAGTTATTTTTCCCATGAGGCAAGATTCACAAGTTGGATATGATTCATAATCTGATAGCTCTAGGAGCCTATATTTATACAACTTGGATAATCTTATTTCATTAATATGACAAAGTCTACAGTGCCACATATAGGTATAATTAACATCATCTCTTTTCCTTTTCTTAGTTTATTAAATTTGAAGTATATTTTCTTACAAGTCAAGTATATAAAGTCCATTTCAAAAATTACCAACACCATATAAAACATTATTATTATAAATAAAACAACTGTTGTTCTTTATTATAATGTCAAAACCATCCATATCCAATACAGAAATTGAAATAATATTTCTAATGATATTCGGAACAAAATAACAATTATTTAAATTAATAAACTTGCTCGTAGGCAATGCTAAACAATAAGTCCCTACAACTAATGTAGCAACCTTTGCTCTATTTCGCACCCATAGGACGACCTCATCCTTGCTCAGCTTTCTACTTTTGACCAGTCCTTGCATATTATGAAATATGTGAGAACCACAGTCGGTATCTAATACCCAAGTAGAAGATTGACTTTTAGAAAAATTAATTTCAATCATAAACAAACCTTTATTAGGATTTGAAGCTTCTCCAAGCTTTTTTTGCTTTTGTTCCACAAGATAATCCTTGCAGTTCCTCTTCTAGTGACCCGGCTTGTTGCAATGGAAGAAAATTCCTTTGCTAGCTGGATCAAGTTTCTTTTGATCCTTCAATTTCGCCTTTCCCTTTGCCTTCTTGGAATTCTTCTTTTAAGAATATACCTAGGGCCTCTTCATTTTCTTGGAATAATCATCCATCAGTAAGACATGGTTCTTCTTGGATGGGAAGTGACCTTCAACAGTTTTCAACATGTTAAGTAACTCAGGCAAGCTGACGTCCAACTTATTCATGTGAAAATTCACAACAAATTGTGAGAAGGTGTCTGGGAGTGACTGCAAGACTAAATCTTGACTCAACTCCCCATCCATGACGAACCAAAGCTGTCCAAGACGTTCAATCAGATCGATCATCTTTAAGACATGAGTCTGAACGGTAGTACCCTCAGTCATTCGAGATCGGAAGAGCTCCTTAGATAATTCATATCTAGTAGTCCTACTTTGCTCACCATACAGCTCTTGCAGGTGTAGTAGCATAGTAGGAGCATCCATGGTTTCATGTTGACGCTGAAGCTCGTTACTCATGGATGCGAGCATGATGCATTGAGCCACAGATGCATCATCTTGCCACTTTTTAAAAATAGCAATCTCTTACTCAGAGGTTGTCTCTGCAACATTTGCCGGTACAGGAAAATTTAGGACATAAGAAATCTTTTTAGCAGTGAGAATAATTCTCAGATTCCTTAACCAGTTCGTGTAATTTGGTCCGGTTAGTTTGTTAGCATCAAGTATGCTACGTAGTTAAATTAGTGAATGTGACATTTTCAAATTTTGCATGCAAAAAGACAATATTTTAGCAAACATTCATTTAATTAATTTATTTTACGAAAAATAAATTCGGTCTTATTTTATATTGGTATCTCCCACTTTTTTCTTCAAACTATATTACCCTCATTATATTTTTCGGCAATATCTAATTAAAGATTTGCTAGTGAGAATAAGGATCCCATTTCAAATGTATATAGCCTTGTGTGTGCACAACAAACTATATATAAATAAATAGGTAGACAACTCTTGTCAATTACATCATCATGTAACTCATATTTTGCCTCTTAAATCATAATGGTCAAGTGTGTACATATCCAAACTAAAATGATTTAAGTTAAGTCGTACCCGGTATTTTCATATAAATGAAGAAAAAACTACATCCCTTGTGTGTGCACAACAAAGCGGTAATGTTCAATTCCTTATAAACATCAAATATAATAAAAACAACATCTCAAATATTTAATACTTGCCTTGTGTGTGCACAACAAACTCATATTAAATATTTAATGCTCTATTGTTTTTATCATGCTAGAAGGTGACTTTCGATATTCCAAATATCTTTGAATGTTATAACTCAATATAATATCTTTGAGAGGTTTGTTATTATTAGTCTCATCTTGTTTATTGTGCATGCACACACACACACACACACACATATATATATATATATAATTAGCATGCATATATAGAATACTATTGTGGCACCCTCAAATCCGGGTACTCCATTCCCACAGGATTTGGTGCTCACTTATCAAAACTATTACATCTAACTACCCATCACAAAGGATAAAGACATAATTTAAATAACTTGAACAATAATCTTTCCCATTAAAGGGTTACATCATACTCTCAAAATAAATCCCAGATAATCTAACCTTAAAATTATTACATAAGTTTGCAGAATACATCACATATTAAAATAAGTCTTTAACATAATTCATTAAAATAAAATTTTCATAAGTCTTCAACATTTGGACATCTTGCCATTTCCTTTGCTAGTAGACGGCTCGTCGACTTTCTCAACTTTAGCTGCAGTGTTAATTGCAAGAGTGAGCAAATAATTGCTCACTGATATAGGAAGTAGTAATAATAACAACATGAGAATGAACAACGAATGTTAGCAATAATGAACTTGTTTCGTGAATTAAGAATAGAAAACAAGTTCGAAATCAATGTCTGAGGGTCTTAAGACCACGAACTATGTCTCCGGTATATAGGTATTATTACCTTAACCTTAAACAAATCATTAGAATGCAGCATGCACTTCTTCTTAGCGTATTTAGGGGATCAAATTTTATATCATATATTGTGCACAAACATCTAAACGTTACACGTACAAAAATCCCCTATATTAGGGTTGTTCGTCTCAGTTTGAATTTAGAATTTTTGTACTAAAGAAAGTTTAGTTTGGAACTAGCTTATCAGTGTCTCTAGAATTGTAGAACACTATTCAACTTCCATCAATAAAGGTTTAATACGAGAATGTATAATCGAAAGCAAAATCATGTAAAAGTCAAAGATCGGATATCAACAATATATATAACTGAATAACATGATATACATGCAAAGTGCTATATCCAAAGGAGTTTAGAACAATCTTCTATAAATCAATGTATTAGAACAATATATGCTTAGAATGATAATCAGGAAAGTAAAGCTCGTTCGATGTAATGAATTAGGTTATAAGAGCTTGCACAAACATACTCAAGATAAACTAGGCTTGTTCAACCTTACAAGAATTTTAGGAACTTGTACAATAACGATTTAGGAATGGGAACATGCATTCAATATGAAAAGAATGAAGTTAGAAAGCTTGCTCAATGTAAAGAGTTAAGGTTTAGGAACTTGCCTTGTTTGTAAGCTACACAAGTGTAAAATAATCTCTAATTACCCTACACATATCATTACAATCGCAACAATAATTAGTTGTATGAATATTAACACTATGGGTATTAAACCATCATTTAGGTCATAACCCTAACCTAGCACCTAACCATTTAGGTTAACATACTTAACGAATCTGAAATTCCATTATGAGCCAACATAACTTACTCGTTCATTTCTAACATTTGAAAACATCACTTTTAGTTTCATTATTTAACTCAATTAACAATCACTTAAAAATCTTTTACACTTTGTATTACAACACCTTACAATCTGTTATTGTAGTCCACTTTATGTTTTAATATCCTTAACGTGCATGTAAAACTAACCCAAGTCTGTTACGCATGACCTGCAATTAAGCAGACTTCATTGTCTATGATCGGCTACTCACATGCAACCGCACCAAGAATACATGGTAATCACATGTAGCATGCAAGGATGTAATAATAGCCCATGTGAGAACCACGCACTGCATCATATGCGCCTACCGCACTCAAAGAATACACTGTTTCACATGCAACGCCCATAATGTGAGTACCACGCGCGAACTAATACTCTGTTATAGGCCAAAAATCCCAATTCTACAGAATTTCTCCCAAATTCAACATCTAAAACTTTGGAATATCCTAGTTAAGCATGCTATAAACCATTCCATATACAAAAACATTACATAAACATCATTTTGAAGAATCAAAACTATATTTATCCCAAATTTCCTCATTTTTATACTTTTAACGAATTTGATCATCACGAATTCGTTTCTTAATCATTTGACACGATTCAAACTACATTGCTTTCTTTTCTTAACATATTATCACAATCCAACTTCAATTCGAAGATTACAACTCATATAAGGCATGAAATTTGATACTTTCTACGGCTATTTTTCAAATATGAACACCGTTAGTTATATTTCCTTCTTACAATTCAATTTCACTTGTTTGATTGCTACCCCTTTTATATATACATGCCAATAACAGACTCTACAATACAATCACACACCCATAACCCATATCTTATAATCAACACTTAGCAAAACCCAATTCCAAAAAATGAAAATTACAAAACTGAGAGTTAGAGTTAGAAATAGATTATACCTTAATCCTCTTGATTACAAGCTAGCACGTGAATCTCTTCTTTATCTTGGCAAACTCACATAGATTACTCTCTTAATTCTTACCCTCAATACTCTGTAACTCTCTCTTCCTCTGTATCTCTATGTTATCAAACCTTAGGAAAACAAATAAGACGCGTAGGAAAAATATAAGCTAACCACAAACCCACGTACGTTAGTTGAATAAGCCAAAGGTTTGCGTCAGTGGAATAAGCCAAAGGCCACAAGCATACTCCCAACTTGATTATTTTAATAACCTTATATTATATAGTTTCCAATTGCACACTTTTAATTTAGTTAATTTAAATAACTTTAGTTTAGCTAATTTAAATAACTTATAATACTAATAAAATTCTTATTATCATTATACCTATAATTAATAAATAATTATATATCTAATTTAATTAATAAATTAGACACATCACTTTATTTAATTTATTCATTTACTATTAAACAATTCACTTAATTTAATTATCTTCTTAAATATTAAGCAATTGATTTAATTCAATTATTTCCTTAAATTAAATCCTTCAAATAAAATTATCATTACTCCATTTAATTTACACTAATCAATTTAATTACTAAATTGATTCACCACAATTCATCAATTATTTATTTTTCTCAATAAATAAATTATTTAAAATATTTATTTAATTCAATAAATATTTTAAATTAAATTACAACTTTCTCGATCGTTACAACTATATTCTACCCGGATTGATTACTAATTTGGTTCACTAGAGCCACCAAGTGAACCAAAAGGTTAAACCCTAATGTGCAAGAATAAACATTTAAATATAAATATTACATTTAAACTCGAGCTCCATTACAAACGGGTCTTCTTTCTCTTTGATGTAAGACCCCAACTTTTATGAATAAAGATTAATTTTTCTCAAAATATATTTTTGAATATTATGGTGTGAATTTGATATAATGTTATAGTTGTGGGTAATATTTATAAATTTTGCAAAGTAAGCAAGTTGTTATAAAATATTCGATTGGTTGGGGAATATTCGTTTTAACAGGGAATATTCGTACGACAACACAATCATTGGTGGACCCCACAACGGAAGTATTTTTGGAGTTAAAAAACGATAGAAATATCTTTTTATAAAAATAACGGCGAAAGTTTTACCGTTGGACTGTTGAAATACCCGGTGGTAAAAGTACAGTAATACGCGTGGTTGCATAGTAGCAAACGATATTGTACAATATCTTTGATTATTGATGCTTACGTGAGAAGTCGCTCAGTTTTATTCAATTATTGCCACAATAATTGCTGTATAGTATCTCTCATATTATTGATTCAATTATTGTCCTAGTATCATCTGTACAATATTTTATATTATTAAATCAATAATTGAGATGACAAAGTTATTCATATTATTATTTTCATTATTGACGATGTCTAGAAAGTTCTGTCGAGGAAAGGGGTTTGGTCACCTAATTGCGCGCCAATAGGGAGAAATCCTTATCAGAAAGCCCCCTCTTTCCTGGGAATGATCTGGTTGTTAAATATTGTGAGTTATAATATTAATGATGAATAAGTTCGCGTTGATTAAAGATATTTGTTCATTTAGTTTTCTATAATTCTTCCGTGACCCAATTACCCTCAAAAGAGGTAATTTTGTGACTGGTTGGTTTTATTATTATTGACCAAACGGGCAATTAATCGGATAAATGAGCAATTAAATGTTATTGGTTCACATGCAAATTAATATTGGTTGACATGCATGGAACTATTCGTTCACATGCATGTACTATTAGGGGAGGTTGTGCAAGATTGATAATACTTCAAGGACTAAATTAAAAATGGAGGTAAATATGAAGGTACTATACTATAATAATTCGAGCCCCTAAACGTGCAATTATAGAAACTATGTTTTCCTATAAATAGAAGCTCATTTCTTCTTTCATTCTCACTAATTCACTAAGACTCATAAGAGCAATTATAGAGAGAGAAGCTATAGAGAGACTATGTTTTACTACTGTACTATTGCAGTATCCATCCTTCTACTAAGGTAAATGGTATTATTTATTTCATATTCGCGTACGATATTATTTTTCATATTTGTAAGAAGTTTTATTTTCGTTCAATATTTGTAAGGAATATTATTTTTGTTCAATATTCGTAGGGATATTGTCTTCATTTAATATTCATAAGGAATATTATTTTCGCTCAATATTCGTAAGGGATATTATTTTTTTTCATTATTCGTAAGAAATAATATTTTCTTTCAAACTCTATAGTATATGAGTAATATTATTTCGTTTCAGATTCTGAATTCTACACTCATTTTGTTAAAGTATTGCTTATATACTCTGTGAAATTAGTAGAATATTCTTGATAATGTTTAATCTTTTCATGTCGGGGTACTATTCACTCGGGCACTATTCACCCGGGGTACTATTCATGATAAAAAAAATTTATTTCTTTTCTGTCCAAATCATTTTTGATACAATATAATTCTTAAATTTTACTCCACAAAGCAGTATCATGTTGACAATTTGGACACTATTGAATTCTAGATAAATTAAATTATAAAATCTTTAAAATTTATCCTTACTCTCATTTAATTGAATTCTTATATCATTGTCATCATCCTCATGCTTATATTGTGATAAAAGTCATCTTTGGCCCGTAGTGCATAGATGGACTGTTAATTGGTATGATTATGACAAAGGATTATTCTGTGTAATCATGACCTGTAATGTTACAAATGATGTGGTAAAAGTCCTCATTGGCCCTTATTGCATTGATGGACATATGTTGGTATGATCATAACCATGTGTTCTCTTCGTCCAAGGGTGTAAAGATGAATTGTTGTTTGGCATGATCATGACTATTGGTGAAAACACGAATATCCTTGGCCCGTAGTGCATGGATAATTCAGTGATGTGGATTATTTTTTAAACTGAGTCCCAGCGATAAAATTGATGATAAACTTTTAAATCATAAAAGATAGTAGACATCATGCTCTACTTGACTCTTCTAATGGATTTCTTGTTTCGCTGTAGTTGTTGATTTAAAACTTATTGTCTATTGTATTCTATCAGTTGTTATACTATTAAAGGCTAACGATAATTTATTCTACATTATCTTAGTCATAATATTCTTTACAGGGCTAGTTGAGCTCACCCTTTTCTTCATTGTTCTCTTCAAGAAATGAGAATATAGCTGGGACTAGTCGGGGAATGGAGTGACGGTCCAGATGGTTACTTTAGTAGTCCTCACTATTCTGTGAAATAGTGTAATAATAATTGTAATGATGATTGAATTTAAGTTTGGATATTGTCTAGAAGACAATATTCGTGTTAAAACTCTCAGCTATATTTTGTCGTATTTTACACGACAGTCGTATAATTAAGTTTGTAGTTGTATTCTGTACCATGTATTTGGCGACTCAGAAATGGTGATGTATACCTATTTTGGGGGCGTCACTGTTGGTATCAAAGCTTAGGGATATGATCCTTGGCTGATATGTGAGACTAGAACTAGGAGGGGAGAGACAGGTAAATCCTTCGCTAGTATGACCTACCTAAGTTTATTTGTTATTTAATTGGTCGGTCAAAATATAGGGATAATATGTGGCATGTCAATTAACCCCTATTTTGTGACAGTGTTTGAGAATGACATCTGAAATTGTTGAGATAAGCAATGGAGCACATGAGACCGTTAAGTCACCACCGATCAATAACCAAGATAATATGCATCAGGAAGACAATAATCCTTGTGTAAACAATAACACCGACCAAATGACGAACGATGGTACGTTTAGGAGTTTACTAGAATTTATGCAAAACCAAACGAGAGAGACTCCTGTAACGACCGAGAAAATCGAATTATTTGTAAAATAATTTTATTTGATTAAATAATGAATAAAATTATATTATAATGAATAAGAAAGATGAGTGTTATTCTATAACCTAAACATATTGGAATATCATAGTATTTTGGCTACGTAATAGAATTAAAGTGTTGGAATTTGCAAGACGAAAATAAAAGTTTTCTAAGAAATTTTCTGAAAAACACTATTCATCAATATCTGCTCGGGAATTATTTTTGAACTTCCGAGAAATACGTAACGATACAATAGCGAGGAAGGATGGATTATGTAATAATAATTCAAGTATGACAAACACAGTTTTTCGCCTGCGTACTAAATTCGAGAACGTTAGGGAAAGTAAAGCGTTAATGAATAAACGATGATCGTATGATACGTAAGTATTGTATGAGGTAATGAATACGAGTATGATACAAGGTATTATATGAGTATGTTTGAATGATGGTATATTGTATATGATGAATGTGTATATGAATTAGCGTACGAGAAGAATACGTAGGCAATACGTTATAAGTATTAAGCCAATGGTATTGGATTTATAGAATTTGTGTAGGAATTGTATAAGTCTAAAGGAAATAATGTTAAAGCCCAATGTTTGATAATGCAAGCCCAAAGGTTAAGTAAAAGTTATTAAAACTTAAGCCCAAACTAAGAACCGGATCCGTGGATCGAACCGATGGGTAAGTGGGTAAGAAAAACCATGGGGTAACCCATGTGGGCCCCATGGATCACATGGAAACCATCTTAGTGACCAAGTAAAGTGATTTACTTGGTGACCAAGGATTAAATAGTAAGGAGGTGGAGAAACGAGGTGGGATGATTTAATGTCTAAATTGCCCTCACTTTGAATTTCCTATAAATAGAAGAGCTTAGCTTGTCATTTTTCTTGTTTATTTTCCACCAACAAACTTAGAGCTTATATATTGAGAGAAGTAAGAGCTAGATTTTCCTAACTCAAGAAAGAAGAAGAAAGAAAGCTAGAATACAAAGGTAATAATTCCTAAACCATGATTCTCCCTCTCTTCATTTGATAGATAAGTGAGTAGTGGTAGAGTATGTATGATAAGGAGTATAAGGATGGTTATTAATGGAAGTCAACTTTAATAAACCATGTTGAAAGTGAATCATAAGTATAAAAGTTATAAACCATTGAAAGACATTGTAGAATTATAATATTATTGTTGATGGACAAGTTTAAAACCATCATTTGTAGACTTAGATAGTATATGTTATGATAATGGAATGAATCCATTTGGAATGGTGTAAAAATCTTAAGTAACGAAGTTATGGTGAAATTAATGAGATTAGATGATAATTGTCGAAATCGTGAAATACTCATAATGGAAGTCAAAAGTTACCATTGAACTTGAAAACGTTGGTTTTCGATGGAGAATAGTCTAAGTTTTCATTTTAGAGTTGCGGACTCGAAAATGGTCAAATTCTGACATAGAATGAAGAAATGAGCTATGAAGTTCACGAACGTTTATCGTTTTTGCAATAACAGACTTAAACGGTGAATTCTGGGTTAACGGATTCAAAAATGTAAAATTCTTATATGAACACTTAGTTCACGTGATTTGTGAGCTAATGGCTTTTGAACGAGCCAATTCGGACTTAAAATAAACAATTTATGAGTCCGGGAATCTCACTAAGTAAGAAAACTGTCAAAGCTATCTGTTGCACAGAGATGGCACCGCAGTGCCAGCCAAGGCTTGAAAGATGGCGCCGCAACGCCGAGCACTAGGGAAGAGATGACTCTACATCTGATGGAGGGGCTGGTGTGTGGGGTTGAGCTTCATAATGAGGTGATTCTACGACTTGAGCATATGACTCTACGATTGGGCTTGGATCAGTAATCGTAGAGTGAGAGATGATAGGAGATTGTATCAAAAGAAAATTGGGCACGTTTGGTTCATCAATTACAAAATGTTGGGATTTTGTAACTGCGACTTGATTGAGTGGATGAAGAATCACTTCCAACCATCTTGGTAATTCATAGAATTGGTTCAAGCATGATGGTGGACAGTAATTAACCTCAAAAGAGATGGAAATAGTTTGTACCTCATGCCTATTTACTGAAGAAGAGCCATTTGTGATCCGCTTTCAGGCAAAGTTGAGATTGCCTGGGAATCCATGAGCTAGCATCGAGATTCCTGGATAGGCTTTGAAGGTCCAGAACATGTGATCCTAGGAGTTAAGAATTTGGGCTCTGTGAAAAGGCATCATAAGTAGGTAGGAGAATAGTTGATTATAGCTGGCTCTCCTATAACCATCACACCACAACTATAATCTCAACCTCATCATCCTCTTCTTCTTCTTTGTCTTCTTGTGAAGATTCTACTTCAACAATTACCTCCATTGCACTTCCTTTCTTTTCTTTACCCTCACCCTTCATAGCTTCACTTCTCTCCATTTTTGCAGTTTCTGAAGCCAGAATTTCTTGAGGAACTGAGGGAGATTCCTGATGATTTCTTGGAAGTTCCTCCTCAGGAGCAGCTTCTTCTGTCACGAGGATTTTATGATGTTCCCCCTCAACTAGATCATTCATTTGTATTTCAAACAGCTCCCCCTCAGCTAGAGCATTCTCTAGAGTGGGAACTTCAGGTAGCTCCCCCTCAATTTGAGATGTGTTCTTCTGACTTGCTTTGGATAGCCTCTTCTCTGCAGTTATCCTTTTATCTTCCATCTTTAAAGCTTTTTCATTAACAAGAATGTATTTCTTGACAAGTTTCCTTTTGGACTTCTTAGGTTGAGCCACAACCTCAGCACTTTCTTCAGCTTCAGCTCTAAATGATTGATTAGTCTGAGAAGCTGTTGCAGCATTTTCTTTAGGAGTGGTGTCCAGTCTGGTCTCTACAATCGGTAATGACTCTACGATCGAAGAGACAGATGGCTTCTTTGACTTGTGACTATGTTTTCTCTTCTTAAGCAGCTGAGAGATGGTGGCTCTATCTTCATCTTCATCAGACTGTTGTTCTTTCCTTTTCAAGTTCCTCAGAGTTTCAGTGCCAGAATACTTTTGAGGTAGATCAGTAGTTGAACCTTGAGGCTCCTCTGCCATTTAAGCCTTCATTTTTCTTTTACCCTTGCTTTTTCTGACAAAAGCAATGGGTTCTTCCTTGTTAATTTCTTCTTCTTCTTCAGTCTCCTTTACAACTGACATGTTTCCTGGAATCCCGGACTTCTTTGCATCACCAGTCCTTCCACTGGACTTAGACACCATCCTTACATTTTCTGCTGAATTTCTTTTCCAGTTCTCAAACAGCTGTAGGGTCATTTTTTTGTTTGGATTGATGGATTCTCTTTCATCATCCCCAATCTTATCTTCCAATGTTGACTTAAGGACGATGGTTATAAATCACCCGTAGAGAATCTTTGCAGAGCTCTTTGACTTCTTTGAACTGAGTATCCATTTCCCAATCCAGTCGAGTAGTAGGGCTCCATAGTTGAGTTGAATCCCACAACTGATTGCTGTCATGAGCTTAAGCTGCACTTCATTTAAAGAGTCATGACCAGAGCTCTTGCAGCATATGCATTTCCCAACAATGTCAGCCAAAAATTCATACCTTTAGGGGAACTCTTTCTTTTTGTACCCTCTGACAGTCGAAAACTTTTTGTGATGCATCTTCTTTAATCCTTCATGAAAATCGATGCCTTGTATGAATGGAAATCCTTTCGATTTGAAACCTAGGGCTATGTTTATATCCTCATCTTTGAGTTTAATTTCCACGTCCTTGACCCTTGTGGTGATGACATCATTCTCAAACGTTCCATTCTTGTAGAACTCTTTTATCAGCTTTGGGTACATCCACGTGCTTGTACCCAGAGCTTTTTCAAGACCAACTTTCTTTATCAGAGAGATAATGTTTTATGAAATTTGGGATCAACTGTCTTGAACTCATCAAAACAAAGTCGGTAACCAGAGATGACATTTGAAGCAGCCATTGATTTCTTTACACTGAGGATGATTTAGCGATTTTGAAGGCTAGGGTTTCTGTTGATAGAGAGAGAGAGATAAGCTTTTTGAACTTCTGAGTTTTCAAAAAGGCCTTTTTAAACTATACTTGTAACTTCCCTCCACTCGTTCTGATTTGAGGGACATGTGTCGAGTTCTGTTTGGCTCCACGATTTTAACTTGTATGGGAAAATACTGATTTGCCCTTAGCTTTTCCTAAGCTGATGTGTCCTTTGAGAAGTCTACGATCGTCGAGGTTGCACTGCGATCGTAGAGTTTACTTCTAAATCTGCTCTATGAACGTTGTCTTCCCTGGTCCTTGTGATAAGCGTTCGACTTAATATTTCTCTCGAGTTAAGGTAGCTCAGGAAAGGCCAACCTCTTAGAGTGAATTAAGAGTTAGGTTTGTCCCTGAGGTACTTGACAGAGAGATTTCTTTGATCTTGGAACTTTGTCATCACAGGATGCTTCTTTGTTCTTGTTGATAGAGCTCTATGATTGTGGTCTTTCTTTGGTCATGTCTATGATTTTGAACATAGCCTTTATATCTGCATGGTTAGCACAAACTAGAGCATAGATTTTATGATAATTAATTTAGCATGCCTAGCTCACTTATTAATTTATTAAATCTGGATTCATCTAGAGGCTTTGTAAAGACATTAGCAAGTTGGTTTCAGTAAGGATGTATTGTAGAGATATGGTTCCATTTTGAACATGAACCCTAATAAAATGATATCTTATTTCTATATTCTTAGTCCTATAATACATAACAAGATTGTGTGTTATTGCTATGGCACTAGTGGTATCGCAATGAACAGGTATAGATTTGAAATCAAACCCATAATCTGTCAGTTGATTTTTTATACACAAGATTTGAGCACAACAGCTGTCAGCAGCAATATATTCAGCTTCTGCTGTTGATGTAGATACTAAGTTTTGCTTATTGCTAAACTAGTACACAAGTCTGTTTTCCAGCAGCTGACAGGTGCCACTAGTACTTTTTCTATCTATTTTGCAGTCTGCAAAATCAACATCTTTATATCATGTCAGTTCAAAAGAGGACTCCTTGGGAAACCAAAGCCCCAAGTGAAGTGTGCCTTTGAGGTACCTAGAAATCCTTTTTATAGCAGTTAAGTGTGATTCCTTAGGATTAGCTTGATATCTAGCACATATACATATTGCAAACATTATGTCTGGTCTACTGGAAGTTAGATATAGAAGAGAGCCTATAATACCTCTGTATTGAGTTATATCAATACCTTTACCCTTTTCATCTTTGTCAAGCTTGTTTTCTGAAGCAATTAGGGTATTCATGGGAGAGGCTGATTCCATGCCATACTTTTTAAGTAAGTCTTTAATGTACTTGGCTTGGTTTACTTGCATAAGCTTGGCAAATCTCTTACATAATTTTTCATCCATAGAACCAAAGATAATGTCATGAACATATATTTGAACTAATAAGATTTTGTCTTTATGCTTTCTAAGAAATAATGTGGTGTCTACTCTACCTCTTGTGAACTCATTTTCAATAAGAAAGTTAGTTAATATTTTATACCATGCTCTAGGAGCTTTTTTAAGACCATATAAGGCTTTGTCTAATCTATAAACATAATTAGAGAGAGTTGGATTGATGAAACGAGGAGGTTGTTCCACATATACTTCTTCTTGAAGTTCACCATTTAGGAATGCACTTTTGACATTCATCTGAAAGACTTTGAATTTCATGTGAGCAGCAAAGGCAAGGAATAGTCTGATGGCTTCTAATCTGGAAACAGGTGCAAAGGTCTCATCGTAGTCAATGCCTTCTTCCTGAGAGTAACCTTTGGCCACTAGTCTTGCCTTATTCCTTGTTATTACTCCATCTTCATCCATCTTGTTCCTGAAGACCCACTTGGTGCCAATGACAGGATGACTTTTTGGTCTTGGAACTAATCTCCATACTTTGCTTCTTTCAAAATGATTTAGTTCTTTCTGTATGGCTTATATCCAGCTGAAATATTCCATAGCATCTTCTATCTTCTTGCGTTCCATTTGTGCAGAAAACTCAGATAGAAACACACATTTTGGGTGGTAGCTCTTATTTTGACTCTTGCATTGGGGTCTCCAATGATTAAGTCTTGATTGTGATCTCTTACCTACATATTTCCTATTGGAACATCTGTCTTGATGCCTTCTTGTCTAAGACCTTCAAGATTAATTTCAGCTTCTTGATGTGGAGGTTCATTGTCTTGTGTAGTTCTCTCTACGATCTCCTCTTCTTACTCAACGATCTCATTTTCTGGAACTACAATCGTGGTTTTGAGCTCGATGACCTCATTCGTAGTGTCTGAATTATCATTAGTAGTGTCTTGAGACATTGTTTTGTCCAAGTCTGTTTCATCAAAGATGATGTTAATTGAGACTTCAACACTTAGTGTTTTCTTGTTGAACACTCTATAAGCTTTACTGTCTGTGGCATATCCGAGAAAGATTCCTTCGTCAGACTTAGGTTGGAACTTTGTCAGATACTCTTTACTATTGTTAAGTATATATCATGCACAGCCAAACACATGAAAGTAGCTGACACTTGGCTTTCTTCCTCTCCACAGTTCGTAGGGAGTCTTCCTTAACGTAGAGTGTACAAGAGATCTGTTCTAAGTGTAGCATGCAATGTTGACAGCTTCTGCCCAGAAGTATTCAGGCAGATGGGCTTCTGCCAGTAGATTTCTTCCAACTTCTATCAACGTTCTGTTCTTTCTCTCAGCTACTCTATTTTGCTGAGGGGTTCGTGGAGCTGAGAAGTTGTGACTAATGCCATTGTCTGTGCAGAAGTGGTCCATGTCAGAGAAGTCGAATTTTCTACCATGATCACTTCTTTGATTTTTCCTCTCTCTCGTTCATCACTAGTCTGAACATTTTGATTAGTTGGGAGCTAGTTTCATCTTTTGAGTTTAAAAAGAACACCCATGTGAATCTGGTGTAGTCATCCACTACAACCAGTGAGTATCTCTTCCCTCCAAGGCTCGTTATTGGAATTGGCCCAAATAGGTCCATGTGAAGCAGGTGTAGGGGTTTGTCAATTAAGTTGACAGTTTTGCTCTTAAATGAGCTTCTAGTCTGCTTTCAAGCTGATAGGTATTGTAAGGCCTTTCTTTGACGAAGCTGAACTTGGGTAAGCCTGCAACTAGATCTTTTGAAGCCAGTTTAGACATGCTTTTGAAGTTGAGATGAGACAGTCTTCTATGCCATAGCCAGCTCATTACTTTAGATGCTTTAGCCAGAAAGCATATCGTCTCATCCGAGCTTAGTTGACCAAGATTTACGGTGTAGCTATTTCCTTTTCTTGTTTTGGTCAGCTTTATAGTAGATGTTTTTAGATCTCTAACTTGACATTGATTGTTGAGGAATGTGACTTGATGACCTTTGTCGCAGAGTTGGCTTATGCTCAGAAGATTATGTTGTAGTCCTTCCACACAGGCTACTTTATTGAACGACACTACACCATTCCCAGCTGAGCCATATCCTCTTAACTTTCCAGAGCCATTGTCTCCAAAGATGACTGAGCATCCCATGCAAGTATGGGCTGCTGCCAGTAGATTTCTTCCAACTTGCCACGTTCCCTGTCATGTGCCTTGAGCATCCACTGTCTAGATACCAGGTTGTGATCGTGGAGCTTGGTTCCTGTGATAAGATAAAGCTCTCATTTTGGTACCCATACTTGCATGGGTCCTACTTTGTTAGTACCCTTGGGAACCCATATTTGCTTAATTCTGGGTTTCACATGCATAGGATTATGGTAGCATATTGCAGCCTTGTGACCATTCTTATTACATACAAAACATCTAATACAATGCATGCTTGTGTGTGTGTGGATTCTTCCTCCATTTGGACTTATGTGTGTTTTTGGCAATCCTTCCTTCCTTTTTCCATGTGTCCTTGTGTTTTATGATTTGTGGAGAGTTGGGCTTAACTCTACTATTCCTTCCCAGTTGGTTCATGGAGTCGATTTTACTCGACTCTACGACCCTTCGAGGTTGGAGAGTAGAGACTGAGTTATTCTTCTTTCTTCTGAAACCTAGGCCAGCATAAGATCCTTTATTCCTTGGAACATAGGTTGGATCTGACGAGGAGGGTTTGATTGGTTCTTCCTTCTGTGAGGATTTCACAAATATAATGCTTCTACTAAAAATTGGAGCATTACTAGGGCTAGTTTCCTTTATCTTTGCCACATATGACTCTGAGGTGGATTCCCCAAAGCCTAAACCTGTTCTTTCAGATGCACTTCTCTGACTAGAGATTAGGGAATCCATGGATAAAGATGATTTATTCTATGTAGAGATTGTCCTTTCTAGTTCCTCAATTTTAGAGGTTAGACTTGACTCTATTTGAGCGTTGAGCTCATTGGTCTGTTTTAAAAGCTTATTTTCAGCTTCAAGCTTGGAGAGAGAGTCAGTACTTAGAAGGGCTGTTTTTAGTTCTTCCTGAACTTTCTCTTTCTCCTTTTGAAGAAGTGAATAATCTTTGGACAGAACTCTGAACCATTTCATGTAATGATGCAGATCGGATGTTGTGTCATGCAGTGCAGTTCTTAAATCATCAATGTCTACACCAGGAGAGTTAAAGTCAAATTCCCCATCTATATTTACTTCATGAATGTTGGAGTTGTTTTTATCCTTATCATGCTTGGCTATTAGACAAAGATTTTCCATTTGAGGATCTTCATCATCTCCAGACTCGGGAGTTGAGTCATTGTCTGAGTCACTCCACGATCCTCCAGCTACAATACCTTTGTCTTTCTTCTGAGGCCTTTTGTTGCCTTTGAATTCCTTCTTTGAATTTGATTTCATCTTCAGTTCTTCTCTAAGAGGTTTATTGCAGTTTGCAATGAAATGGTCAGGCTTTTTGTTGTTGTAGCATAAGTCGTTTATTTGTTCCTGGCAGTTGTAGTTGTTGAACTTCTTAGGTTTTCTGCTTTTTCCTTGACGCATGAACCTTCTGAGTCTTTTTACCAACATTGCAAAGTCCTCATCATCATCTTCATCATAGTTAGAGTCATTCTCAGTATTAGCGTTGGAAGTGTTGTCTATTTCTTTTAGAGAAACTCCTTTGTCTTTCTTTCTTCTTTCAGATAGAGTTTCTGCTCATTGAGTGAGCTTCAGTTCATATGTGAGAAGGTTGCCATATAACTGTTGAACAGTCATTTCATGGAGATTCTTTGATTCTCTGATGGCAGTGGTTTTGGCATCCCACTTTCTGGGTAAAGCTCTCATGAACTTTATGATTAGATCTTTATTTGGACAGATCTTTCCATAGGCTCGGAGAGAGTTGAGCAGTACATTGAATCTTTCGTAGGTGGAAGTGACATTTGCTCCTTGAATGTGTGCAAACATTTCATATTGCTGAGTTAGGAGAGATTACTTGTTTTCTCTCACTTCTTCTGTTCCTTCATGCATGATGAGTAATGCTTTCCACACTTCCTTTGATGTTTTGTTGTTTACCACATTTTCAAACAGATCATCTTCTAACGATTGAAACAAGATGTTCGTGGCCTTTTTGTCGAGTTGGAAAGCTTTCTTTTCGTTGTCAGTCCATTCTTCTTTGATCTTGATCTAGATTCTATTTGGGTCGTCTACAGTAGGAGTAAGCTTGGTAGGAATGTAGGGCCCATTTTGAACAGTTTCAAATAGATCTTCATCTATTGAGTCCATGTAGGCTTGCATAAGAACTTTCCAGTTTGCGAATTTATCTTTGTTGCACATAGGTGGCTTGCTGCCTCCTCCAGTCTTTGATTTGCTTATTAGATGTGCCATTGGATCTACTTAAGCTTTGTAGGCTATTTGATAGAACTTGCTCTGATACCAATTGTTAGTTCCCGGAGGCACAATAGTTATCTAGAAAGGGGGGTTGAATAGATATTTTAAATTCTTCTTTAAAATGCTTTGTTAGTTTTGATAATGGTTCAAACACAGCGAAATTAAGATTTGTTTGTTCTTCCTTTAAGATATAGTGAGTTAATGAGAGTGAGGTAGTTACAGCAGTTATAACAGTTATAGCAGTTATAGCAAGAGTGTAAGAGACACGACAATTTTAAGTGGTTCAGAGCACTTAAAACTCCTAGTCCACTCTTCTACTCCTCGAGTAGGAAATCCACTAAGGATATCTTTATACTTTTTGAATCTCACAGATTCCTTCAAGACCAGCAGTCTTGGCACTTCTCAGTTCACTTTTCAACTCTTCAAGTCCAGCAGACTTGGTTCTTCACAGTTCATTTAGAACTCTTCAAGTCCTTCTGACTTGGAACTTCTTACTTCACTTGATAGTAGTTGATGAGTTCTTGAATGGTGCTACTCAGTTGTCATTAAGCTCTTGTTCGAAAGAACTGAGTAGCTGAACAAGCTTTCTCTTTTTTAGATCATAGAGTTGAGCGTTGAGTGTTCTTCAGCTTATTGTTCAGTGCTTGCCTATTTTTTTTTACACACCTTTGTTCATCTGATGAAGCTTTGTATATATGATGTCTTTGAAATATATCCGTTGAAGACATCCGTTGAAGCATTAAATGTATTTGACATTTTTGAGTTTTGATGGAGACTTTTTGCACAGTTTCTGATTAGTAGACTGACCCACTGACACAGCAGACTATTATCTGACCTAACACCTGAAAAGGTGTTTTTTGCTGACCCATAGTACTTTCCTTAGCTTCTTTAATACACTTCTTTGTTACATACTAAGGATGACTGTTGTGTCATTGGGACTCCCGTGGACTTCAACGTTTATAATCCATTCCACATTTGTTGGGATTTATTCTTAAACAAATGGATAAGGCTCGATGCTTCTGACACAGACAGATGATGCTCTACGATTTTGATTGTGGTGTCTCCCCACCTTGGTGCTTGATCTGATACTGGAAAATGAAGACACTATGATTTCTCTTAAGGACTGGCACACTACGATTTTTAAATGCTTGTCTTACAGATTCTATGTTTACGAGAGCATACTACAATCTCTGAGTTGGCTCGGCAAACGTTTGGATCACTCTACGATTTATGGAAAGGCCCTTTAAAGCAGATACACTACGATCATCGATGCTCTACGATTTTGCCTTAGCTTCTGCAGTCTCTTGAACAGCTTGATAGGCTATGATTCAGTTGAAACCTAACTATTACATCTCAAGATATAGATCAACCTAACAGCTTTGATCTTTCACTAAGTCCTTGTACATGTATTCTTTTAAGGACTTTACATATAGTTATGAGAATTTACTTTCAAAATCAAATTTAAATATGCAATCTCCTAACAGTTAGGAAGGAGGTTGTACCTAAGACAGCATTCAGGACTCGTTACGGTCATTATGAGTTTCTGGTGATGTCATTTGGGTTAACAAATGCATCAGCTGCATTTATGGATATGATGAACAGAGTGTTCAAATAGCATTTGGACAAGTTCGTCGTAGTGTTTATCGATGATATTCTAGTCTATTCTAAGACGCCAGAAGATCATGCTGAACACCTAAGAATAGTGTTGGAGACACTAAGGAAGGAAAAGTTTTATGCAAAATTCACTAAGTCTGAATTTTGGCTATAAAGGGTACATTTTTTAGGACATGTCATCGACCAGGATGGAATTTCAGTAGATCCAACGAAGGTGGAAGCATTGATGAATTGGGAACAACCAAAAACGCCGACTGGGGTGCGGAGTTTCCTAGGGTTAGCGGGATACTATCGAAGATTCATCCAAGATTTTTCCAAGATAGCTACTCCGTTGACTAATTTGACCAGGAAGACAGTAAAGTACTTATGGACTGAAAAGTGTGAAGGCAGTTTTCAAGAGCTGAAGAAAAGGTTGAGTGAAGCACCTGTATTGTCATTACCAGATGATACAGGGAATTTCGTAGTTTATAGCGATGCTTCGCATAAAGGACTGGGTTGCGTGCTCAAGCAGCATGGCAAGGTCATTGCGTATGTATCACGGTAGTTAAAGAATTATGAGAAAGTTTATCTTACTCATGATCTGGAACTGGCCGCGGTAGTGTTTGGCTTAAAGATATGGAGACATTATCTTTACGGAGAGAAATGTGAGATATACACGGACCATAGGAGTCTAAAATATATCTTCACACAAAAGGATTTAAATATAAGACAAAGGAGATGGCTGGAGTTGATAAAGGATTACAATTGCGATATCCTGTATCACCCCGGAAAAGCCAATGTAGTTGTCGATGCCTTAAGTAGGAAGGGTCGGGAAAAGTTGTCTATTTTAACGGCTCAAACTGAGTTAATAAAAGAGATGGCTAGAATGGAGTTGGAGGTGAAGTTATCGAGCGAATCGGGACAGAGATTGTTTACAATGGAGATTTGATCTACCATTATAGAAAGAGTCAAGGAGGTACAACTTTGAATTGATGAGTGTTACCAGATGAAGAAGCGACAAGCAAAAGAAAAAGATATAAAGTATAGTCTTGATAACGAGGGGTTATTAAGATTTGAAGGAAGAATTTGGGTTCCGAATGAGACAGAATTAAAGGAAGAAGTGTTACAAGAAGCTCATAGTTCGAGATACTCGATTTATCCTGGTAGAACTAAGATGTATCAAGACCTTCGATGGAGTTTTTGGTGGCCGAAGAGAGAGATAGCAGGATACGTGAGTAGGTGCTTAACTTATCAAAAGGTTAAGGCTGAACATCAACGACCAAGTGGCTTGTTACAGTCATTGGAGATTTTGGAATAGAAGTGGAAGCATATCATGATGGATTTTGTGGTGGGACTTCTGATTACACAGAAAAGGTATGATGTTATTTGAGTAATAATAGACCAATTGACGAAGTCGGCTCACTTTTTGCCAATAAAGGTTAAGTATAACTTAGATCAGTTAGCTAAACTTTATGTTAAGGAAATTATTTCCAGACATGGAGTACAAGTTTCGATAGTGTCAGATCGTGACCCACGATTCATATCTAACTTTTGGAGAAGTCTACAAGAACAGTTGGGAACGCAGCTGAAGTAATGTGCAGCATATCATCCACAAACCGATGGACAAAGTGAACGGAAAATTCAGACGCTAGAAGATATATTGAGATATTACGTCATGGATTTCAAGGGTAGTTGGGATGATCACCTACCATTAGTAGAGTTTGCGTATAACAACAGTTATCATGCGAGCATTGATATGCCGCCTTACGAAGCTTTGTACGGAAGGAAGTGTAGAACACCATTGTGTTGGGACAAAGTGGGAGAACACCGAATGCTAGGACCTGAAGTGGTGCAGCAAATAGCGGATGTAGTCAAGCTGATAAGAATGCATCTAGTAGCAGCTCAAGACAGACAGAAGAAGTTTACAGATTGGCATTGAGTAAACCGAGAGTTTGAAGTAGGCTCGTATGTATTTCTAAAGGTATCTCTCTAGAAAGGAAAGATACGCTTTGGAAAGAAGGGAAAGTTAAGTCCAAGGTTTATAGGACCTTCCGAGGTATTAAAAAGGGTAGGAGAGGTAGCTTACATGATAGCATTACCTCCACATTTAGAACAAATACCTAATGTATTTCATGTATCTGTGTTACGTCCTTATAAGCCAGATTATAAGCACGTAATAGAGTATGAGCCTATTCATGTTGAGAAGGACTTAACGTACGAAGAGGTGCCAATTCAAATCATCGATAGAAAAGAGCAAGTTCTGAGGAACAAAGTAATACGGGTAAAGGTGTTATGGAAGAACCACGATGCCGAAGAAGAAATGTGGGAACTTGAAGAAAACATGAGGAAGAATTATCCTCAGTTGTTTATTTAATATTTTAAGCGAGATTCTGGGGACAGAATCCTTATAAGGAGGGGTGAATGTAACATCTGAGAAAATCAGATTATTTGCAAAATAATTTTATTTGATTAAATAATGAATAAAATTATATTATAATGAGTAAGCAAGATGAATGTTATTCTATAACCTAAACATATTGGAATATCATAGTATTTTGGCTAAGTAGTAGAATTAAAGTGTTTGAATTTCTAAGACGAAAATAAAAGTTTTCTGAGAAATTTTCTGAAAAACACTATTCATCAATATCTGCTCGGGAATTATTTTTGAACTTCCGAGAAATACGTAAGTATAGAATAGCAAGGAAGGATTGATTATGTAATAATAATTCAAGTATAACAAATGCAGTTTTTCTTCTGCGTACTAAATTCAAGAACGTTAGGGAAAGTAAAGCGTTATTGAATAAACGATGATCATATGATAGGTAAGTATTATATGAGGTAATGAGTATGAGTGTGATACGAGGTATTATACAAGTATTTATGAATGATGGTGTATCGTATATGATGAATGAGTATACGAATTAGCGTACGAGAAGAATACGTAGACAATACGTTATTAGTATTAAGTCAATGGTATTGGATTTATAGGATTTGTGTAGGAATTGTACAAGTCCAAAGGAAATAATGTTAAAGCCCAATGTTTGATAATGAAAGCCCAAAGGTTAAGTAAAAGTTATTAAAACTTAAGCCCAAACTAAGAACCAGATCCGTGGATCGAATTGATGGGTAAGCGGGTAAGAAAAACCCATGGATCACCCCATGTGGGCCGCATGGATCCCATGGCAACCATCTTGGTGACCAAGTAAAGTGATTTACTTGGTGACCAAGGATGGAATAGTAAGGAGGCGGTGAAATGAGGTGGGATGATTTAATGTCTAAATTGCCCTCACTTTGAATTTCCTATAAATAGAAGAGCTTTGCTTGTCATTTTGCTTGTTCATTTTCCACCAACAAACTTAGAGCTTATATATTGTGTGACGCCCCTAAAATAGGTATACATCACCCATCTTGAGTCGCCAAATACATGGTACAAAATTTAAATACAACTTAATTATACAACTGTCGTGTAAGATACGACAAAACATAAGTTATGAGTTTTAATACAAATATTGTCATCTAGACAATATCCATACTCAATGGAGTCCTCATTTCATTTATTGTCACACTATTATATAGAATAGTGAGGACTACTATGACACCATCTCGGACCATCACTCCATTCCCCGACTAGTCCCGGCTATGTTCTCATTTCCTGAAGAGAACAATGAAAGCAAAAGGGTGAGCTCAACTAGCCCAAAGAAGAAATATTATGACTAAGATAATGCGTAATAAATTATCATTAGCCTTCAACAATGTTAAACTGATAGAATATAATAGACAACAAGTTTAGTCATAATGAACAAGCAATCCATTAGAAGAGTCAAGTAGAGCATAAAATCTACTATCTTCTATGATTTAAAAAGTTTTTCATCAACTTTATCACTGAGACTCAGCTTAATAAACAAACCACATCATCGAATCATCCCTGCACCACGGCCAAGGATATTCATGTAATCATTAATGGTCATAATTATACCGAATAATCCATGGTCATAATCATACCAACAACTGTCCACCAATGAACTACAGACCAATGAGGACTTTTACTACATCATTTATTACATTACGGTCATGATTATTCCGAATAATCCCTGGACATATTCATACCAAGTCCATCTATGCACGTAAGCCAAAGATGACTTTCATCACAATATAAGCATGAGGATGATGACAATGATATAAGCATTAATCAAACGAAATCAATGATAAATTTTAAAGACTTTAAATTTATCCAGAGTTTAAAAATATCCAAATTGTCAACATGATACTGATTTGTGGAATAAAATTCAAGAATAATATTCATGTATCAAAAATAATTTGGACAGAAAAGAATTATATTTTTTGGTTGAATAGTACCTCGTAAATAGTACCATATGAATAGTACTTCGGGAATAGTACCTCGTGAATAGTACCTCATCATGAAAAGTGCCCCAAATACTTGAGTGAATAATATTTGTGTGAATAGTAATTGGGTGAATAGTAACCCGTGAATAGTACTCCGATATGAAAAGTGCCCCGAATACCCGAGTAAATAATATTTGAGTGAATAGTAATGGGGTGAATAGTACCCGTAAATAGTAACTCATGAATAGTATTTCGGTATGAAAAGATCAATAATTATCAAGAAAGCTCAGAATAATATTTTCATGAAAAGATACTGGATGAAGCGCAAATATCAAGGATATTCTACTAATTTTACGGAGTATAGAAGTAATACTTTAACAGAATGAGTGTATAATCAAGAATATGAAACGAAATAATATTACTCATATACTACAGAGTATGGAAGAAAATATTATTTCTACGAATACTGAAAAAATAATATCCCTTACAACTGTTAAACGAAATAATATTCCAACGAATATTTAACGAAGATAATATTCCAACGAATATTGAACGAAGATAATATTCATACGAATACAAAAAATAATCTCTTTAGAATATGAAATAAATAATACCCCTTACCTCAGAAGAAGACTGGATACTGGAATAGTGAGAGGCACCGCACTTCTCTTCTTCTTTACTCTATAGCTTCTCCACTCATAATTGCTCTTGTGAGTCTTAGTGAATTGGTGAGAATGAAGGAAGAATGAGCTTCTATTTATAGGAAAATATAGTTTCGATAATTATACGCTTTTGGGGCTCAAATATTACAAAGATAATACCTTCCTCTTTTCTTCATTTTTATTTTAGTCCCCAAAGTATTATCAAACTTGCACCACCTCCCATAATAGTAAATCATGTGAATTAATAGTTCATTCATGAGACTCGATAGTATAATCATGTGAAAAAACTAATTACATTATAATACTTTCATCTATACCTCTATTTTTAATTTAGTCATGCAAGTATTATCAATCTTGCACCAACTCCCCTAATAGTACATGCATGTGAATCAATAGTAAACACATGTGAATAAATAGTTATAAGCATGTGAATTAATAGCAATTAATTGCTCATTTATCCGATTAATTACTCGATTAGTCAATATAACTTCCAGACATCAATTATTATCGAAATAAATGTCGATTTCCACTAATACTAATAATCCTAACACAATAGAACTATCGATTTCATCTTTAATCAACACGAACTTATTCATTATTAATATTATAACTCACAATATTTAACAACCAGTTAGTTCCCAAGAAAGAGGGGGCTTTCCTATAAGGATTTCTCCCTATTGGTGCGCAATTAGATTATCTAACCTCTCCTTGACAGAACTTCTAGACATTGTCAATATTACAAATAATAATATGAATAACTTTGTTGTCTTAATTATTTATTTAATAATATAACATATTATGCAGATGATACTGTGATAATAATTGAATCAATAATATGAGAAATATGATGCAGAAATTACTGTAGCAATAATTGTGTATAACTAAGTGACTTCTCACGTAATCATCAATAATCAATACCATGTGCTACTATGCAACCACGCGTATTACTGTACTTTTACTACCGGGTAGTTCAACAGTTTTAACGGTAACACTTTTGTAGACGTCAGGATTTTTGAGTGTCCCTTTTCGTTACTTGTTCTTTGGTGTTCTCATGTTAATGTGAGATTTGTTTGAAAAAACAAGTGAAAAAGGTCTGACATGTATAATGTCGACGATTTGACTTTAAGAGTCGCCAGTTGGTGTATTTAACTAGTTGCACCAACGCAACCGAAAAATTTGCACATTGACCTAGTGATTTGACATTGCTAGACGGGTCTGTGAAACCGAGATTCATTTTGGGTTCGGGGGCTTGATTATGCGGAGGGAAGGTGTTAGGCACCCCCCCCCGACATCCGTGTTACCACGGTGACCGCCACTTTTCAAAGAAACTGTTATATGAATGTGTGTGTGTGGATCAATGTGCAATTATTTGGAAGTAGTGCAGTACCTCATTCGTACCTATATACATAGGGTTTGAATTTATAGAAAAATTTAGTTTTAAACAAGATATAACAATGTCATTTTATAAAAGAGGTTTTTCAAACCTTGTGCTCAATAGTAATTGAGGCCTTTGATGCTTCCATTTTATTATTAAATGTTCGACTTGTTTATTTTTATTTTTGAGATGCGAAGTATTCTCGAGAAAATAATATACAGCAGTACCGAACTCCTCATGGGCATGACAGCCATCCAAGGAAATTCAAACACTGTAAAAATAATGTACAAGTTGCTTACAGCTAAAAAATGTCCATCATGGGAACCGGATCTAGATTCAGTAGACTGAATCTGTGATCACATGATTCCTAGGCTCACATGATACTGCAATTTGAAAGGAAAGCAATAAGTAATTATATATAAAAGCTGTAAATATATATATACAGACATGATCAACCACCACGAAGCAACTCCATGGGGGATCGAAAATATAAATATATAAAAGCAGTAAATATATATATATATATATATATATATATATAATATGGATATGATCAACCACCACGAAGTAAACTCCAGGTGGGACGAAATATAAATAAAGCTGTAAAAGCGATCAATTACCACGAAGTAAACTCCAGCGGTGACGGAAATGTAAATAAAAGTCAGTAAAAAGGCCACGAAGTAAACTCCAGAACTGATGTAAATGTAAATATATATATATATATATATATATATATATATATAAAGCGAAGAAACGATCGGATGTAAATCCAAAGCTCATCGGATATGTCCGACAATGCTATATATATATATATATAAGTTAGTAAATGCACCGGATGTAAAATCCGTGCTCATCGATATGTAAACAACAATTATATATATATATAAGTAATAAACGCTTGCATCAAGTTCAGGCTCAATCGAGGCATAACTCGATAATGTTAGTCCATATATAAAATATATATAGATATATATAAGTATATATATACAGACAAAAATGAAAACCATGGATCGAAGTCCGGGCAAACGCACACAACACGACTCTCAATGTGTATAACAATGTGTGTTAATATGAGAAGAAGGCTTTATATAATATGAGAAGGCTTACAGTGGGCTGCCAATGTAGACTTCTATGACTTTAAATGGATAAACACTCAGCTCCCGCCAGATAAAAGATAGCTATATGTGAGCTAACAAGTGTTTAAAGATGAGAAAACACTCAAAAGATGTGTATGCAGAGTAAAACACTCAAAAGATCTGGTCGTGGTGTATTCGAGCCTCGCGGGTCCCGTCGTCTCGTAGTACATGCACTCATGCACGGTAATGTCCGCTCGAACTTGCAGAACTTCAATCTGAGCATCCGAACGAGGTATATCTGACCTTCTTCGTACTGCTTGTGTCGTGAGTTACGCAATGACATGGATTAGAGGTTGTATGAAGTCAGGAAGAGGGGTCTATGCTCATGGTCTTCAAGCTTTAAATTCTATCCAAAGTACTGCCACGCGTAATAGTCACTTAGGATTGTTACTCCTCGGTTCTTGTGGGACATTATTATATTTATGTATGTATGAAGTGTTGAGACGACACGCAGGTGTTGAAAGGGGAAAGATGATGTTTGACTCTTCGCCGGGGTTATCGTCGGTTTGAGTTGAAAGTAGACGTTGCTCAGGGTTACATCTGAGATTGGACTACTTGTTGGTATGCCGCGATATCATCTTGTGAGAGGAAGTCTTGAGGTGGCAAGATGACGTTTGATTCCTCACTGGGGTTATTGCCAGTTTGAGCGAAAAGCAGACGTTGCTCAGGGTAACTTTTGAGATTAGACTGTTGTAAGTGTTTAAATGTCGTGAGGTCACCTTGTGGATGTGACTGTCTGCCCGTTGTTAGCTCCGGGTCTGAGGTATGAGTGCCTCGGCAAGAGGTCCGAGCTTGAAGCTGATCGCATGTATTTGGAACAAATAATTCCGGAGTTATCATCGGAACTGCAAAAGCATCCCTTGGGGCTATCACCAAGGATGGAGTCGCCACTCTCAAAGGTTAGTTACTGGGTGGAGCAGAGTCGCGGTTATCATTGAGACGTAAATGTCCTCTTCTGTGTTGTTCTTGGGTCTTTTTGATCTGCATATCTCGGGGTTATCTCCGAGAATGGAAATGACATTCCCGGTGTGTGTTCCGAGGTTTAGAATGACGTTCTCGATTTGTGTTCTGGGTTGGAACTGATGTTCCCAGTTTGTGTTCCGGGTTGGAACTGAACTTCCGGTAATATCCAGAATGGATGTAAACTGTCTTCCAGGGTTATCTCTGAAAGACGAATCTGCCCTCCTGCAATATTAGTAACAGGCATGCAAAAAATTTCGAGTGTCTACAGATGCCCCTCTTAATCATATTCATGCAATGAAAGGCATGGATAGGATAAAGAATCCTAGACACTTGAAATGCAAGCAAGATAAATATGATGTTATATGCAGCAACATGATGCAAATGTATGATGCATGATTGCCAGGTAATCCTATTGGGATGACAATCATTGATGGCTAGGACATGCGATCCAAGTCTCCAAGGATGTTGACGTTGGGGTTATCACCAAAGTCTTGAATCCTAGACATTGGCTTATATTCCATAGAGGTAGCTCTTGTGTGTAAGAGATCTATGGGGATAAAGCTTCGTCTATTTGAGGATGTGTATAACATAATCCCTCATTCTGTTCGGAGTTACTGCCAAGAGTTTTGTTGATGTCAGGGCTGCCCGACCTTCGTTGATGTGTGTATCACCGGATAGATCCCTGATGGGTGCTTTGTCAAGGTTGCTTTCCCTTCATTGATGTATGTGTCAATGGTAGCATTATGTTATAACTCTCGCCGGGGATACGTGGATGAGTTTCTTCGATGGGTTTACTTGCCATCTGCTGACCTGACATCAAGGTTGCTTGACCTTCATTGATGTGTGTATCAATGGTTGCATTACATTGTAACCCCCACCGGGGATACATAGATGCTTGCTTCGATGGGTTTACTTGTCATCGGCTGACATGACGTCAAGGCTTCTTGACCTTCATTGATGTGTGTATCAATGGTTGCATTGCGTTGTAACCCCCGCCGGGGATACGTAGATGATTGAAAGATGTGCGTTGTGACCCCCGCTGGGGAGGTTTGATATTTCATGGTTTTGCGTTGTAACCCCCACCGGGGATGTTTAATATTTCATGGTTTTGCATTGTAACCCCCGCCGGGGATGTTTAGGGTTGTGACCCTGCAAATGACGGCATCAGACTTTATGGGGTATTTTCGAGCATGATCTGTGAAAGCTGAGCTCATTGGTATAGTATACCCTACATTCAGGCGAATACCACTGAGACGACGGGAGTTTAACTCTGACCGACAAGAAACCAGGATTTCCGACTATTCCACTCAATCGCGTAGCATTTTTATTCCTGATTTGGCCTTTTCAGCTTGTGAGACCTCCTTTACAACTCTAACTGGAGCGAGCCAGAGGTGTGGGACCCATGTAGAAGTGCCGCAGGTACACCTGCAGGAGCCACAGGTGATCCTGCGGCCAACCGTGCCTATGTATAGGCGAATGGTTGCTTTCATAAGTCATTTTCAAGTTGCGCAGCGAAAGAAATCTGAGAGCTCTTCTTCAGATCTGCTGAGTTCAGGTAATTTCTATATATTCTACCACCGTACAAGCGTTCTTCACTGTCCTGGTAACGTATGCATGTATTTTTTTTGAATTTCTATCCGTTGGAAAATGACTTATCACATGAAATGCATTTAGACACATAGACAGTTAAATTGGCACCTTTTACTGTCATTTCTTATCCTATCTGAGGACAAATGAGTAAAGGTAGAAAAGTAAAATAATCCTGGTAATTAGACTACACTTATGGATTTTTATTATGATGTGATTAATGCATGTAGGATGTATATGACTGTGTACAGGTGTGCTACTGAATGGCCACCTAGTCATGCCTATATGCATGTGGATAGTCCCATTTACAAAGGGGGCTATGGCAAAAAATTTCCCAAAATATAGGTATTGGGTAGTGTGACGCCCCCAAATTCAAGTACTTGAAACCCGAATTTAGTGCTTCATGATACCATTTCTTTGAGCGGAATAATAATAATAATGTCATAAATATCAAACTTAATTTACATATCATAGTTTTCTAAATCCTAGGTACACGACCTTAAAACATTTCATTACATGATTGATAATAAATATCATCATCTTATTTAAGTCTGGCTATTACATAAGATAACACAAACTTAATCTGAAAGCTTTCTTTTCCTTTTGTTCTTGGAAGAGCCCTCTGGTTGGTCATACTTAACTGAAAACATTTAATTTAAGCAAGGATGAGCATTTGAGTGCCCAACAAGTAATAACAATTATAAATACTAACTGAAAGGATTAAATGTTTTCTTTGTACTACTCTTCTATAATAATAACATAACAACTCTCTATCAAATTTTTGAAACTACGTACTGACTATAAATAGGGTTAAGGTGACATATTATGAACATTATTCTCAATTTTTGAATAGGTTTAGCAGAACTTCATCCACAAACCGTCATAACTTACGGCACGGGGGGTGATCATTATGTTATTATGCCCTCAGATTGATCAATACTACATGCATTTAACGATATTATCGTTCACTCTCTGTCCCGCCTTGGTATAAAAAATTTTTCCATGATCGGGATGTTTATACTTAGTCTAGAATCTAAACCAAAACAATTTGATTGGATACAAAAAGGTTTTATCATATTCAACAATATTTCTAAATCTATGTCTAATGGGTCAAATAAGCTTAGACGACTCTTTATTATCGTATACATCTGTGTCAATAGGTGTATATATATATATATATATATATATATATATATATATATATATATATATATATATATATATATACATGTGTTTAAATATAAATGATTATCCAAGTGGGGACACTTGAATAACCATGTTTAGACATTAACGAACAGAATATATATATCTGAATTATAATATAGTACCATGTTGATAATCAATGATCAGATATAACATATATAACAATAGGGTTAATAATCTGATACAATAATAATATAATTCCGAAACTTTCTTACTCATCTCCATTGTATAAAGAAAATGCAAAGGTAAAGGTACTTGCTCAATAATAATTGGAGTAAGTATAGGAAACTTGCCTTAAGCATAGATTATTCATGTTTAATAAATTAACACTCTCGAATCCTATTTATAGCGTATTATAAGTACATGATGTTCATTAGCTAACACTTTCATTGATCAAGCTCGACATGATTCAAGTATGCACATATGGTACAAAATCATCCTATATGTTTATCACGAAATCAACTATCTAGTCACGTCATAAGTAATTAAGAGTGATCAAGTTTAAGGTATTTTCACCCATGATCTTTCATTATTTAAAGAAACACTATCTTATTACTTAGTCCTTACATATATACATGCATCAGTAGATTTTAAACCATCTCTAGCAGTAAAGACATCATATAAGTTAACTGTTAATTATAGAAACTCAAATTCAGAGATCAAGCAATTGCTTTATACATAGCTAAGCTTAGGGCTGTAGAATTCTTGCAACCAATTTCTCGCTGCCAAGCCAAGACTCAATTTGCTTCCTTGTAGTTTCTGTTTGGCATGAGTACAACATTCATACATAATATATTTTGTCATGTTAAATGTCTTTTCATGTTCCTCAAGTTAATCTAGGTTTCTTCTTTCATATCATGGTTCTAAGTTAAACATTTCAATAAGTTAAGGCCATTCAAGGTAATGAAACCACAAAGTCTAACATCCTAGCCTTTTAAACATATAAGATAGTCATATAACTCATATTAGGCATGCTTGTGAGTATTCATAACACATATGTGTAGTTAACATTGTTTTGGTTGGAAATATGCTTTGTTTAAGCTTTACTTGAATTATGATACACAAGTATGGTATATATATGTTCAAGTTACATGGGCGAGTCTAAGAGTATCATCAAACGTGATCACAAAAGTCAGATTCTATGTTCCAAAGTAGTATGTTAACATTCGTATACAAGGTATGTATTTTCATTAGTAACTTTACTAGTAGGTTCTACATGTTCAACACATATGGATCATGTATAGGGATATTATAGACATAACATGACATCTCAACCTTTTAGAATCTAGATATTTATGTGATGCAACTATATTTTGAAAATAGGTTCAAGTTTGCTTTTGAAACTATTTTAAGCTTGAACAAGGTAATTTAACACATACAAGGAAACTCTTAAGGATTTAATCATATATAGTCAAGTCATGTTATCATGCTCACAAGGTCAGAATATAAAGCATGTAGTAATCATGCATGTTAGCTCACAATACTAAGTTAAACAACTTCTTTAATACAAATCCTAAGTAAAGTGGTCATGAGCTATGAATCCTATAAACATAAGTTAACAGGTTATTCATGCCTTTCTAAATCATACCAACATACTTGCAAAGTCAGTATATGAATATAGCATACATACTTCCCAAGTTCCTTTCTAAGGTCCTAAATCCATTTTAAACTCTACACCTTCGTTAATCATGTATGCTAATCTAAACATGCTCTCATTAGGTTAACTATACCTATATATACACATTAAACACATTTGCATGCTAACTTAAGTAATAATAATTGACTAACATGGATCAGATTTTTATCAGAAAGCAAAAAATCGAAAAGCAGATTAGGCAGCAAAGGCTACAAGGTTCTGGTTCGAGCTAAGAAATCATCTTAGCATAACCACAAAAATTATAACCAAACTTGATTCTAAACATCCATTTATTAGTTTAAACATGCTTGTATGCTTATATAACATCTATATGAACATTACCCAACCATTTTAACATATAACTCCACATAATCAAGAATTTGAAATCCAAGAACTCAAGAATTCATTTTAGCAGAGGATGAAAATGAAAAATCAAGGAAGTGAGGTTATACCTCTGTAATATGAAATGAACTTGCTGCTAAATGAACTTCCAACTTCTTAGAATACTTGTATGCTCTCAATCTCACTCTTAGAAATTCTCAGCAATGGAAATTGGAGAAGAGAGTTCATATATATAGAAAATCTAATACACAGACAATGCATATGTTCATCAAATTAAACCAATGAGAAAGTTAGATTACATGATGGTTAACAAGGAGTTGGTAATTAGTAGTTGGAATCCATCATCATTCCCATTCCCCCATTATCATCACCTAGATTGCTAACTTGAGCTTGGAAGAAAGAAGGGACAATAGGCTTTTAGCCTTTATGTTTTACACGTGAATGTAAAAATATGGAGCATTTTGGACACTAAATTTGGGACAACCCAAATACTTAGCAATCTTGTAACACTTATACAATTTCCTACTCTTATGTTATATAGTATACCCATATCAACCATTCCTTAGTTATAATTTAATGTCACAATATGATTTACATAATTAATATATCAAGGTAGTAGATGTAATATGGAAGTGTAACATACATATAATACATGTACATTTTATCACACCGGTATACTTTATTAAAAAAATAATAGTTTACAATATGATCATGGTATGTTATTTTAATATACACCCACATACACATTGTTACATACACCTTTCATCTCACATAGTTTCAATAAATCTTATTATATAATTCCTATGGTATATAATATAGTTATTATTAGGTGTCACATTTCACACTCTTCTTAATGTAATTACTGAACATTGTTACCTACTTGGCATCTATGAATTAAATAAATAATACATACCCTAGTTATGCAATTTGTTTTACTCACAATAACAATTAATAATCACAATTTATTAACCACCAAAAATATTTAATTGACATAACTCTTAACAATTAACATTTCTTAATTGCTCCCTTAGTAATTCCTTCGTTAATTAATGCTATTATTAATATTTCCCATCATCGCGACACACAAAACTTTCCACGAGTCCATCACAAACTCCACATATTCTTCTATTATTCAATTATTTAATATAATTCAGTTAACTTATCTCAAAACCATTTATATTCGAATAAATATTTATTTCCATTAACATATTCATAAGTTACATAACACATAACTTAACTAACATTACAGTCATATTTGACTTTGTACTATAGTTTATCAGTAATGCTAGGATTTTGTACTGTTTTACTATAACGGTTCCACACATTAACATTACACACATATAAGACATATTTATATTACTGAAATGTAAATCACATAATATTATTATTCTCATTCCTTATTCAAAATCCAGACTTAAGGTTTTGAATTTATATATGACATAACCTTCATAGATACCATTAAGTTAAAATAATTAACTTAATTAATATAATATACACATATCATAATATCCATATCATATATACAATAATCATATTTTCATGGAAAATAAATAATAAATATTTTTATTATAAAATTAATTTATTATAAGAATATAATCTATAATGATCAATAAGTCTAATAAGAAATTATTTACATCTAATAAATAATTTTATTTATCAGATATATACATATACTTTACTTTGCACATAATCCCACCTTTATATATATATATATATAAAAAAAATTATTCGTAAAATTTCTTATTGAAAATATTGGGTTATTACAGGTAGTCATGCATTTTTAACTCTACTGTAGATGTATGTTAAAACAATGCATTTTGAAAAGCTCCAGGTAAGAAATTACCACACCCTTTCTGAGGTGATTTGGAGACTTGTTTTCTAGATATTATGGATCCGGATCAACCGAGCAGTTCCCGCAGGATCACTTCTGGTGTACGGAGGAGAGCTTTTGAAGAGCCTCAACGCCGTTCTGTTAGACAGCCTCGTCGTTTAGTGGAGGTGGTGATACGTCCTATTCGGGTTGAAGTGTCAAATGTCGAGGACGAGGAGGAGGATGTACCAATCGAGGTTCCTGCTCCTGCTGTACGTGTTCCCCGTAGGGAATTACCAGGTATTCAAGTGGCGAACCCAGATCTTCTGGATGACTTGAGTAGGCATCCTTCAGTATACCTGCACGCCAACGAGGTATGAAGTTAGATCTTTAATCTTCCTTATTTCTTATTGATGAGGAGTCAAGGATTCTGATGTTGATCTGCATTTGATGTAGGTTCCCGGCTTCACACAGCCTCAAGGGAACTGGTTTAGCATCCACTCTATGTATCAGGCTTTGCATGATGACTATAGAGCGATCGTCCATGGCTGGGGATTTGGGATGTTCTTCTCCATTCTACCCCGTCGCTGTCCTTGGGGTTACCTCAGAGCATTGTCTGAGCGGTGGTTTCACCTGCACTCGGCCACTCTATTTGCTAGGATCGTGAGAGGTGATGATGACGCCGGCGGATTGGCGGTTTATCACGGTATGGAGTTTGGAGGGTCATCATTGCCTTGCATGGCGGATATCGCCCCTCTTGCCGCCGCGATCCTTGTTGGGAGTTCGGCGGAGACGCCAAGGCGCGGGGATTTGTTCAGACGGGTCCTTTGAGCGTAGATGCAATGAGCGGGCTGTTGAGTGAGCCCATACCCGATAACATGAGAGTCAGGGATCGCATTCTTTGGCGATTGTTCCTGTTGATCATTAGGGGCTGCTTCATAGCAGATAATTCCTCTACGGTGTCCTTCGCTTTGATCAGCGCCACTCGACACGTGGACCGTATAGGAGTGTATGATTGGGGTTCCTACACCTTTGCCTACTTCCTCAGGGGAATGCGCATGCGATCGTAGGGCTTGACCGAGGCGTGGTTAGGATTCTACCCATTTCTGATGGTGAGTATTTCTCTTGTCTTTTCCCATGTATAGGTTAAGAGCGTTGACTGACAGCAGATGTTTGCCTTTGTGTTGGCAGTTTTGGGCCTATGAGAGGCTTCCTTGTTTGCGTCTTGTGAGCGTGTTAGGTTTAGACACCTATCCACGAGGACGGAGATAGCATCCTTCCATACTTGGCGAGGTCCCCACATCGAGGGTTTCACTCATTGTCGCCACAAATTTGGAGTTGTTGACAGCCGATGTCATCACATGGATTCCCTACTTTGGAGAGCATTTGGGAGTTGGTTTTGAGGATGGGTACCCGACTGGAGTAGAGTACGTCATTTCCACCCGCAAGATTCCTCTCTTCACAGATGGAGGATGGGAGCTCTATTTAGGAGAGCGTGCTATTAGGAGCACTATAGGAGAGATCTATATGCCGATCTTGTCTCCTGCCAGGCGTTATTGGCCTGTTTCACCGTCACCCGTCATTGACATCCCATTGATGGGGATTGACAGTTTTACATTGTCAGAGGGCCCCTGGTCCCAGGAGATGTTCCAGCATTGGTGAATCCCTTGTACCATTGGAGCTCAGACCCACGCCACACAGTTAATGGGGGATATGGTTCCAGGATCCGTGATGATGACGGATTGGCTAGCTTTATGTCAGAGATCCAACTCATGTGACACAGTTATCGATGATTGACTTCAATGAAATTGACCGGTCACATCTTTTCATTCGAAGATCTGGACAGAGATCCTTTAGAGGTAGATACTTTTGATCCTTCTAGCTCAAGGCCCGCCCCTCAGTGACCCATATGGCTTTGCCAAAGGCAGATCCTCCATTATATCTACCGACATCCTCAGTAGATAGAGATCCAAAGGACTCGGGAGGAGTTACATCAGTGGATGATGATCGATGATGTAGACATCGACACTCTTAACTTTTTCTGATGTATTTTTTGCTATCTCTTTTGATACACCTCTGTTAGTTGTTGGGTAGTTTCGCCCCATTTCCCTGTATTTTAGTTGTACATAGATGTATTAGATGATGATATACTTAGGAATGTATGTACAATTTTCCATTCCCTATATCATATTGCAATCTATTGTATCATGCATGTTATTATGTTATGCATATGTATGTATGTCCAAAGATACTCAGCATTGACCCCTGGATGGTCTTATGACACGGGTCGCACAGATGTCTTCTTCGATAGTTAGCCGTATTGATCATACCCCACCATTTTTGGTGGTATCTAGTATGCGTTCATGGTATGATAGTATATCACCATCAGACATGGTGATCGTAGATAATTTGTTGTAGTATACTATGACCATGTTGATGTTTCAGGTTCCCACAAGATTTGTAGAGGGTATGATAGAGCACTGGGTATTGGAGAGGCAGGTTTTCTGATTTGGGACCCAGGAGTTGACTCCTAATTTAGAGGAGTATACACGGTTGACGATGTTACCGCTGGACAGACCTTGCGTACATATGGCTATCGGAGACATGAGCAGACAGTTCATGATCCTCACCAGATTTAGGCGTAGGGTGGTCCAGGACGAGATTACATCCGGCCAAGTGATATCCCAGCGTTTCCTGTTTGATAGGTTTGGCTCTGAGGATAGCTATACACGGTATTCTGGGGATTTCACCACATCGGAGGACCATTGGCGTTCAGCCAGAGTGGATGTACTGCTTATATGCGTATTGTCATACGTCTTCATGTCGCGGTACATGGATGAGCTGAATATCGGCGTCATTATGGCAGTGAGAGCTCTCAGGGAGGGTTATACCATTGTACTAGATGATCATCATTGCAGAGACTCGAGGTCACTACATATCGCTCTTGCACTTATCCGTGAGGAGTGTATATAGTAGCTTTCGGTCATGCTTGATGTGTGGTTTATGTGACACTTGAGACCGATTGGCACATTTAGACGGCAGGGGTTTTGTTTCACCCATGATATAGCCATGTCGTACTCCTTCACCCGTGGAGTGTCAGATCTTTTGCGATCGTGGTCACTTTTTCCGGCGGGATTAGAGACCCGTTTGCTATATTACCGTGTTCAGGGCTTAGCTCACCCTACAACTGTATTACTAATGCTCTGGGCATGTATTATCTCCCTCTGGTTGGTTTGAGGTGTATGATTACTTACCACCCACTGGTCGTGATGTGTCAGTTTGACCAGTTTCAAGATTTTCATCCTTTTGAGGCGGCAAAGTGAGTCGGTAACCGCTTCACATCGCTTATCGGCGGAGGATGATCCGTGTTTTATGCCTATTGGGATCAATGAGAGTCATTTGAGTTTTCTATCACCATCCAGTTGTTCTCGCAGTAGTATTCTCAGATGGATGGAAACAGAGATCGCATCATCATGCGAAAGTATCCACAAAGGTGGGATTGATTGATTCTCGATGAGGAGCCTATAGAGGAGGCTATTATTCCCATTGATGATTTGATCATTGGGTCACCAAAGATTTGTGATGGATTCTCCCACCCCGAGTGCCACTGTTACTCAGTATTTGGCACAACATTTGGAGCAGAACTTAAATCTGATGACCTATGAGAGAGATTAGGCTAGGGCCGCGATGTTGACAACTCTTGATGAGAGAGACGCCGCTCTGTTAGAGAGGGATGAGGCTAGATCATCCAGGGATGCATTGATTGCGGAGCGGGATGCCGCATTATCTGCTAGGGATGTGGCCATTGCAGATAGCACTTCAGTTAGATCCTAGATGATCGCTACTTCATTGACATGAATGCTTACATTGATGAGCATTATGCCACCATGCAGTTAGCCTCTGATCTGCTAGCTCGTGTAGATACCCTTGGGCAGGAGCTTGCAGCGTTATCTCCGTCTTCAGAGAGGGATGCTATGTTAGATCTGATAGTCCGCATATATACAGATCTGTAGATAGCTTTGTATTTTCCTGCAGAGACTAGCTTAGCCATTTTTTCATGTACAACACATGTATATATCAAACAGTATTATGTATGGCAGGGAAATATATTTTGATTCACTTCCCTTTTAGTTATGCCTTCTGTTTCTTCAGGGCCTTGTGATCTTGATGCATTCTGAACTTATCCTTGATAGATGGACATTGAGACGTCGCAAGATCTCTCAGAACGGATCATTGATTTCTGTATATCCCTACCATCTTTGGTGTCTTGGGACTGGTATTTGTATGGAAAAGTGGAGAGGAGGGTAGTTTCTTCCTCTCCTGAGATTGACTTTCACTACGATGGTCGCCAAGATTTCTATTTGTGAGAAGCCTAGTTAATTCCATCTCGTATGGGTTGGTATTACTCTTTGAGGCACGATCACGACTTAGATGGTCACCGAATCTTCTATTTGTGAGAAGAGGTTGGGTAATTCCATCCCTTTGATCCAAAACCGATGAAATGTGGCGAATCAAGGTTGATCCTAGTACCGTGTGACAAGAATTTTTATTCGGTAGGGGTTAGATCGAACCATAAATGGTCGCCACGTCTCTCATTATTGCGAGAGGAGATCAAGTTCTGCGTAGTTTGAACCTCGTGTAAGAGGTTCAACGAATGTGAAAGCGCGATAGGTGTAGAAATGTTTTTGTTATTTTTGTTTTTGTAGAGAAAGGGCAAAAATGTTTTTGGTTATTTTTTTATTGCGACGGGCCATATAAAGCATATGGTTGCCTACGTATCTCTATTGAAGAGGAGATCGTCGACGAAGTTAGCCCTCGTGATGAATCGTAGTTGAAAAAAGCGTGAATCCCATATGCAGCAAGCTATACTCATAGGGAGAAAAAAGTTTGATCCCATAATGGGGACAAACTGCAGGTGTGTAAAAAGTTTGATCATGTCTTCGTGATGAACTATGGCGAGAAAAAAGTTTAATCCGCCTTCGGATAAACCGCAGCGTGAAAAGTTTAATCCTCTTCGTGATAACCGAAATTGTGAAAAGTTAAATCTCGTCTTCAGGATAACTGAAATTGTATGTAAGGTTTGAAATGAAGTGATACTAGGCTGCTGGTTTGAAGTGTATGTTTCCATGAGGGGCAGAAGAGTATGTAGAAAGAAAAGGGCTCAAAATCGGAATGACTGGTTATTTGATGATCAAAACCAGGATGTTTGTTTGATGGTAACTTCAGACATAGTACCGTTTCACGGTGTCCGAGTTGATAAGCTGTGGAAATTCATCATCATCCATTTCCTGCAATCTGAGAGCACCTCCTGTCAATACCTTCTTGACAACAAATGGGCCTTCCCAGTTAGGAGCGAATTTTCCCTTAGATTGATCTTGGTTGTCAATGATCTTTTTCAAAACCAAGTCATGTTATTTGAACTGCCGTAGTTGGACTTTTCTATTGTAGGATCGTGAGATCCTTTGCTGATATAACTGACCATGTAAGATAGCCGCGGATCGCCTTTCGTCTATTAGAGACAATTGGTGATACCTGTCTTGTACCCATTGGTCTTCATCTAACTGAGTATCCATCAATACTCTGAGGGATTCCAATTCCACCTCTATGGGAGCACTCGCCCATCCCACGAACTAATGAGTAGGGGTTGCCCCAAAGGAAGCACACATGGAAGTTCCAGAGGCTAATAAAGTCGAGAGGCAAGAGGTCGTGCCATCCTTTGTGATTGGCGGACATTTTCTCGCATGATCGCTTTGATATTCTTATTAGTCGCTTCAACAAAGACCATTCATCTTTGGACGGTAGATGACGGAGTTGAGGTGTTTGATGTGGAATTTTCTGCATAACTCTTCCATCATTTTGTTGTTGAGGTTCTTAGCATTGTCTGACACAATGACCTGACCTCTGGTTGTCCATATCGACAAACAACATTGTTTCTGATGAAAGCAATGATGACTTCTTTAATAACCCTGGGGAAGGATGCTGCTTCTACCCATTTGGTGAAGTAGTCGATCATGGTGAATATGAATCGATATCCATTACTGGCTTTGGGCTCGATGGGCCCGATTACGTCCATTCCCCACATTGAGAAAGGCTATGGCGAACTCATATTGTGGAGTTCCCGTGGAGGGGCATGGATAGCATTCCCATGAATCTGGAATTGATAGCACCTCTTGACGTGATCATCACAGTCAGCTTTGAGTGTAAGCCAATAATGCTCCATTCTGAGGATCTTCTTGACAAGTAGGGGTCTGCTTATGTGAGGGCCACATACTCCACCATGGATCTCATCCATGAGTCTTTGAGCTTGGTCTTTATCCAGACATCTGAGGAGACCTAATCCAGCATCTCTTTTGTAGAGTGCATCTCCGCTCAGGTAGAATTTCATAGTAAGTCGATGAATCCGCCTCTTCTCAGTTAGGCTCGCCTCAATGGGTGTAGATCCATCTCGCAGATACTCCTTGATATGCTGATACCAAGGGTGGTGGATGGGAGGTAGTTCATCCGATACTTCTCCAATGTAATTCCCATAGACTGGGGCCTTTTGCAGAGTAAACATGATGCTTGACATGTTTTTCTTGTCAGGTATGTAAACCAAGGAGGCCAACGTTGTTAATGCATCTGCAAAATCATTCCTATTATGAGGAATGTGTAGAAAGGAGATTTCTTCAAACTCCAAAGCCATCTCAGAAACTTCTTGGATGGTAAGGCGAAGAAATGTAATTCTTTGGTTTGATAGATTCTCGTGGATTGTCTGATTACCAATTCAGAATCCGTAAAGAAAGTTAACCGTCTGATGCCCATTGAACGGGCAAGTTTTAGCCCCATAATCTGACCTTCATACTCACCAGTGTTGTTGGTCTTTATTAAACCGCAATTTGATGAATGACGGATACTGCTCCCCCGTATCGGCTTTTAAAACTGCTCCAGCTCCAGAGCCTTCTGTGTTAACAGCTCCATCAAAATACATTCTCCACGTATGACATGTATCATACTGATGTTGCAGCTGAATTGTCATTACCCCTTCATCGGGGAAGTATGTTTCCAAGGGTTTGTAGTCCCCTGCAGGTGCGGCGGCCAGTTGATCCGCAATTCCTTAACCTGTGACAGATTTTTGCATCACGTAGACGATGTTAATTTACTGTAGGATCAACTGCCATCTGGACAGTCGATAATTTAGTATGGGCTTACTGAACACATACTTGAGAGGATCCATTTAGTATATGAGATGGGTTGTGTGACCATGGAGGTAATGTTGTAACCTCATGGAAGCCCATGCTAAAGCATAACAAGTCTTCTCAATCAGAGTGTACTTGTGTTCACTGATGCTGAATCTTTTGCTAAGGTAATAGATAGCTTATTCTTGGCCTCTATTATATTTTTGCCCTAGCATATAGCCCATGGCATTGTCATTTATGGACAAGTACATGACCAGGGGAACATCATCCCTAGGAGGTACCAAAACATGAGCGTTAGTCAGTTGCTCTTTGATTGTAAGGAAGGCTTTTTGACACTCATCGTTCTATTTCATGGAGGAGTTCTTCTTTAACAGCTTGAAGATAGGCTCACAGGTTGTTGTGAGTTGAGAAATGAATCTGCTAATGAAGTTGATTCTTCTCAAAAATCCCCGTATTTCCTTCTCTGTTTGAGGAATGGGCATTTCCTTGATGGTCTGGATTTTGGTAGGATCCAGTTTAATCCCTTTATGGCTGACTAGGAAACCTGGCAACTTGCCTGACTTAACACCAAAGGCGCACTTAGCGGGATTCAATTTCAAGTTGTACTTACGCAACCTGTTGAAAAGTTTTGTGAGATGGTCTAAGTGGTCATCCGCCTTCCGGGATTTGACGATGATGTCATCCACATAGATCTCTATCTCTTTATGCATTAAATCTTGGAAAAGAGCCATCATAGCTCGCTGATAGGTAGCCCCGGCATTGATGAGGCCGAATGACAATCGTCTGTAGCAAAAGGTTCCCCAAGGCATGATGAAAGCAGTTTTCTCACGATCTTCCTCAGCGACCATAATTTGATGGTACCCCGCAAAGTAATCTACAAAGGAGTACATGTCGTATTGAGCAATATTGTCAATAAGAATGTGGATAAATGGTACGAGAAAGCTATCTTTAAGGCAAGCTTTGTTCAAATCCCGGTAATCCACGCAGACTCGCATCTTTCCCCCTGGTTTAGGCACGGGAACAATGTTGGATATCCACTCCGGATATGTAGACACCATGATAATGCCAGCTTGAAATTGTTTCATAATTTCTTCTTTGACCTTTAAACTCCACTCAGGTTTCAGTCGCCTGAGCTTTTGCCTAACTGGCTTGAATCCTTCTTTGATGGGAAGGCGATGAAGAAAAATATCTGTGGACAAACCCACCATGTCTTCATGAGACCATGCAAACACATCCTGGAATTGGGTTAATAGTGTAACCATGTCATTCTGTTGATTTATGGTAAGGTCTGAACCAATTTAGATTAGCTTAGGGTTATCTAAGGTTCCAAGATTGAAAGAAGTGGTTTGATCAAGATTGGGTTTGGGTTTGTCTGTGACCCATTCCTTAATCTCTTGAGGTGTTTCAATGTCCTCTTGGATGTCCATCAAGTCTGAGTCCAACTTTGCATCAAAGTTACAGCCCTTGTGGAGAGAAGGCACCTCATCAGAAAGTACAGGCACATCTAAATTCAGAGTCCTGAAACAAAAAATGTTTTCACTTAATATATGCAAGTGTTTGACCATACAAAAGTGTTAGCATGTACTTGATAAAATAACTGCTAGTACTGTAGAGGAAAGCAAGCAATTAAAGTTATCTACAGGGTAGAGGGATTTTCTGCCCATTTACCCTCGTCGATCAATGCATGGAGTGCTGCTCCAATTGTCGAGGGCAAAGTCCTGATGGACTGTAATGATGCAAGGATCGTCATTGTCCTCCCTTTCCTGAATGATAACCATGACATCTGGGCAATCATCGTCTAGGGTGTATCTGTTTGTATGTTCATCATGAACAATGACGCGTATGCCTGCCATCATCAAGGCAAGGTCATGTTTACGTTTTCGTTCCTTTTCTTCCACTTCGGGATCAAGAATCAGCACCTCTTTTTCTTTGATTGGTACTAGCTTCGGAAACAGCATAGCCACAACATGGGCTGACACCTTTACTGGAGACTGTATCAACTCATGAGGTAAAGGTATAGAAAATTGCCGTGCGGCGAAAGCTTGAGGAACCTGATTGTGCTTATGAGGATTCCTATGACTGGAACTGGCAGAATATCCTAGCCCGGCTGTTCTAATTTGACTGGACATTTGAATAGGGTGCTTAATACCCTTCTTATCTTTACCAAGCCCTTGTTCAGGTTGATGACCCAATGACATCATTTCTTGAGTGGTAAATGACATAACCTCTCAAGTAAATCTCTTGGGTATGGGAAGTGGCACTCCAATAGAATGGTATTGCGTGTTACTCACTTCCAAAGTATGAAAACTGGCCGGTTCAACTTCTGAATTGAAGCTGATAATGAAAGTATTATGCATACAAGCCAATCATGTATGATGATAAAGCATATACTGTGTAATCAATCTTATTTATTTATTAATAAAAGAATTATTTATTAAAGGCATTTATTATCTACATGGTGCTGTTTTAATAATATGTGACAAACCCATAGTTTTAAGCAATGCTTTTAGAATCATGATGAGATCATGCTAATGAGATCTAAATTCTTAGATAGCTTAAAACTAAAATGTTCCCAATCAATGGATTACTAAAAGGGGATTAGTGAATCCTGATAGATTGAATGCGTCACGCTGTCTTGCTCATTGGATGAGGATGATTGATCTCATGATCATTTGTGTGGAGACACTAAAGCAAGTATGTAGGTGCTTATTAGAGAATAAGTTCATTGAACGCATTGACTCTGCTAAGGAATACCTAATGGAGTTTTACTTGCCGTCAATAGGAATTCTGTAGCGATAGTAGTAGACAAAATGATCCTTAGACTTGAGATCATCATAGTATCTTATATATAATGAATTACACTTTGACTTATTCCTTAAGACTCTTAGAGTATATCAAAGGGTATGCTTGGGTGTAATAAGTTATATATGAAGATAATGAATGATCAATAAAGAATCTACCACTTCTAGTAAAAGAAGATAAATGTCCTATGTGATTCGATAAATGACAACCCAGGAATCCTTGGCGAGGTGGAATGAAATTAGAAAGTAGTTTCTAATTTGCATTCATTAGAGTTGTGCATTTAGGAATCGAAATACATATAATTAAATAAAATAAGACTTGACGAAGAATTCCATGTCTTATATTTAATTGGGACATTGTATGGTGGAAGGATTGAATTGTCTGATAACTATTTACTCAAAGGTTCTTTTATGATTAATGTTGAAATCTATATTATCCGGAAAGTCGTTGATCGCTGGTGGAGGCTTATCCTATTGTAGAATAAATATTATTTATTTAAATAAATTATTCGCTTTAATTTATTTATTTAAATGAGATTAGAATTGTTCTAATTGATTTATTCACAACCAGCTTAATATGGAGAACCTAAAGGGTCACACCATAAAAGGAAGAATAATTATTTAAGAAGTTAATGGCATAATCGTAATAATATATTAAGTATATTTAATTTAATCTATGGTGATAGAATAAATTAAATAGCTTAATATTTATTATTTAATATTTTAGAAATATTAAATATAAATTAATAAGAGGAGTCTTATTAATATTATTACAATTATTATTATTTTAATTTCTAAAAGGGTTTAGAAATTAATTTAATATAAGTACTCTCATTTATTCCTAATTGGATTTGAAGGAAAAATTTGTTAAAGGAGTTTAATTAATTATCCCTAATAGGATTAGGGAGCCCATTTAATTAAAAGAGTTTAATTAAATAAATAATACCTTATTTTAATTAAAATAGAGTTACATGATATCTTTATAAGAGGAGTCTTATATCAGATATCAAATATACGTAATTCCAAAAGTTGGAGAGTACGCCTCCTTTTCTATAGAGATAGAAAAAATTAGGGTTTGAGCCAAAACACCTTTCTTCTTGAAAATTCTTCTTCTTTGGTGGATCACCTCTAGAGGCCATACACTTGGGTGGCTTATATTAATCAAAGGAAGGAATCTACCCGGAGATTCAAGGAGATCGCGGAGAAGTAGGAGGTGAACTCGTACCTGAGGAAGCTCGTTTCTACAAGGGTATGATTTCATAATTTCTTATTCTTCGTTTAATTAATAATATGCATAAAGAATGATCCGAGTAATTGGTTTGTGAAAAATTTTAAAATCTGATTTTATTACGCTTCCGTTATTTTTGCAATTTTGATTGCTACTTTGAATTTTCACAAAACCTAACAGTGGTATTAGAGCCAAACTTTATGCGAATTATTAATTATTTTGATTCTATATATGTATGGGTATGTATTTAGAATAATTTATTGGGCATAATTTGTTGTATAAAATTATTATTTTATGAAAAAAATTATAATAATAATATAGGGCCGAAATCAATTTCTGATTTTTTTAAAAAAAAAAAAATAGCGAACTGTTGATTTCGCTGTGTTATTTATTATTTTTTTTCTTCGTGATGCGCGGTTTTTTTTTTTTTTTTTTCTTCAATGTGGCTGGTTTTGTTTGTTTATCATGTATATACTCGGATAATGCATATATCCGGTGTTTCTCTAAAAAAAAAAAAAAAAAAAAAAAAAAAAAAAAAAACGAATAGCCACGTTGGTACCTGGATCAGTTGGACTTGGGAGTTATTTTATGATTCTAGTGAATCAGTTGGACTTGGGGGTTACTAAACCTTTTTTGCGTGAACAAGCCAGGTTGGCTTTCTTAGTAATGCTTCTAAAGTTTTGGCGTCTTGCTGATTTAAAAAAAAAAAAAACGTGATCTGGTAGAAATTTTGATTTCTACGGTGTATATATATATATATATATATATATATATATATATTAATCTTAATAATTTTATAATTAAAATAAAAAAGTTTATTTTAATTTTGAAATTGGATTTCATGCAACATAAAATTGCCCATTAAATGATACTCATATATATATAGAATGATTTTATTTATTGATACATATGATGATATGTATGATAATAAATGGGATTGATTATGGACAATTGACCAATGTGATTGAATTTATTTTAGTTGGATGTTTGAATGAATGAGTTTTATTAAATGGGGTCTTCAGATTCTGCGTTTTTTCCTCGATTTTCTTCTTGATGTAAATTCTATCTCCCTCCTATGTACTTCCCATTGACTGCTGATCAAGGTTTCTATTTAAATTAAATAGTTTAATGTAATAGGATTAGTTAGAATTTTTTTCGAAGAACCAGAGATCAAGGAGCAAGGAGCGTTTGAAGACCCGTTTGTAATGGACCTCGGGTTTAAATGTAATAGTTATGTTTAAATGTTTATTCTTGCACCCCTAGGGTTTGACCTTTTGGTTCACATGATGGCTCTAGTGAACCAAACTAGAATAAAAGTCCATAATCAATCCGGGTAGAATATAGTATTTTATGTGAATGCTAATATTATATATATTATATATTATGCATGCTTCGCATGTTTAATAATATGACGCGTATTTTATATATATATTTGCATGCGCGCTAAACAAGATGAGACTAATAATAACAAACCCCTCAATAAAATTATATTAAGTTGTAACGTTCAAAGATATTTGGAATATCGAACGTCGCCTTCTAGCATGATAAAAACAATAGAGCATTGAATATTTAATATGAGTTTGTTGTGCACACACAAGGCGAGTATTAAATATTTTAGATGTTATTTTTATTACATTTTGATGTTTATAAGGAATTGAACATTATCGCTTTGTTGTGAACACACAAGGGTTGTAGTTTTCTCTTCACTTATATGGAAATGCTGGGTATGACTTAACTTAAATCATTTTAGTTCGGATGTGCACACACTTGACCATTATGATTTAAGAGGCAAAATATAAGGAGTTACATGATGATGTAATTGACAAGAGTTGTCTACCTATTTATTTATATATAGTTTATTGTGCACACACAAGGCTATATATATTTGAAATGGGATCCTTATTCTCACTAGCAAATCTTTAATTAGATATTGCCGAACTATATTCATGAGGGTAATATAGTTTGAATAAAATAGTGGGAGATACCAATATAAAATAAGACCTAATTTATTTTGGTAATTAATTAAATAAATGTTTGCTAAAATATTGTCTTTTTACTTGCAGAATTTTGAAAATGTCACATTCACTAATTTCATTTAAAGAAAGATACTTGATGCTAACAAACCGACCTAATGACCAATTATTACTACGACCGTTAAGGAATCTAAGAATTGTTCTCACCGCTTTGAAAAGATTTCTTATGTCCCTGAATTAAGCTTGACTACGCAAAAGTTGCGAAACAAATTGACCTCAGGGAAGAGATTGCTACTTTTAAATAGTGGCAAAATGATGCATTAGTAGCTCAATGCATCATGCTCGCATCCATGAGTAACGAGCTTCAGCGTCAGCATGAAAACATGGATGCTCCTACTATGATACTGCACCTTCAAAAGTTGTATGGTGAACAAAGTAGGACTGCTAGATATGAGATATCTAAGGAGCTCTTCCGAGCTCGGATGACCGAGGGCACTACTGTTGAGACTCATGTCTTAAAGATGATCAATCTGATTGAACATCTTGGACAGCTTGGGTTCGTCATGGATGGGGAGTTGAGTCAAGATTTAGTCTTGCAGTCACTCCCTGACACCTTCTCACAATTTTTTGTGAATTTTCACATGAATAAGTTGGACGCCAACTCTTGCAATTACTTAACATGTTGAAAATCGCAAGGTCACTTCCCATCCAAGAAGAACCATGTCTTACTGGTGGATGATTCTTCCAAGAAAAGGAAGAGGCCCAAGGTATCTTCTGAAAGAAGAAATCTAAGAAGGCTAAGGGAAAGGCGAAAGTGAAGGATCAAAAGAAACCTGATCCAGCTAGCAAAGGAATTTGCTTCCATTGCAACAAAGCCGTCATTTGAAAAGGAACTGCAAGGATTATCTTGCGAACAAAAGCAGAAGAAGCTTGAGAAGCTTCGAATCCTAATCAAGGTTTGTTTATGATTGAAATTAATTTTTCTAAAAGTCAATCTTCTACTTGGGTATTGGATACCGGCTGTGGTTCTCACATATGTAATAATATGCAGGACTGGTCAGAAGTAGAAAGTCGAAAAGGATGAGGTCGCCCTACGAGTGGGAAATGGAGCGAAGGTTCTTTGCATTAGTCAGAGGGACTTATTGTTTAAGCACTGCCTACGGGCAAGTCCATTAGTTTAAATAATTGTTATTTTGTTCCGTCACTTATTAGAAACATTATTTCAATATCTGTATTGGATATGGATGGTTTTAATATTATAATAAAGAACAACAGTTGTTCTATTTATAATAATAATATTTTATATGGTGTTGGTAATTTACGTAATGGACTTTACATTCTTGACTTGCATCAAAATATACTTCAAATTGAACAAACTAAGAAAAGGAAAAGAGATGATGTTAATTATACCTATATGTGGCACTGTAGACTTGATCATATTAATGAAACAAGATTATCTAAGTTGTATAAAGATGGGCTCCTAGAGCTATCGGATTATGAATCATATTCAACTTGTGAATCTTGTCTCATGGAAAAAATGACTAAATCTCCTTTTAGTGGAAAAGGAGAAAGAGTTACAAAGTTGTTAGCGTTGGTACACACAGATGTATGTGGATGGACCTATGACAACGAATGCACGAGGAGAGTATTCTTATTTTATTACATTCACTGATGATCACTCAAGATTTGGATATGTGTATTTAATGAAATACATGAATCATTTGAAAAGTTCAAAGAGTTCAGAAGTGAAGTAGAGAAGCAAACTGGCAAGAGTATTAAGATTCTTTGATCAGATCGAGGTGGTGAATACTTAAGCAGTGAGTTTCTCAATTGTCTCAAAGAAAATGGTATAATCTCACAATGGACTCCACCAGGTACGCCACAGCTGAATGGTGTATCTGAAAGGAGAAATCGAACACTGTTGGACATGGTTTGTTCCATGACGAGTTTTACCAATCAAGATTTCAAAATGATAAGCTTGGGACAAGATCTAATAAGTGTACTTTTGTGGGATATCCTAAAGAAAGTTTAGGATATTATTTCTACAATCCTACTGAACAAAAGGTGTTTATTGCCAAACATGTTGCCTTCTTGGAAAAGGAGTTTATCCTTGAAGGGGTCAGTGGGAGGAAAATAGATCTTGAAGAAATTCAAGAACCACAAACCACTACAGATCAAATGGATGAACCTGTCCAAGTAGAGATTCCTTCTATACCACACCCTATTCGTAAATCTGGAAGAGTACCAAAGATACCTGAGAGGTATGGACTTGTCATAGAGGATGACGATGAGGTACGCATCATAGATGATGATGACCCATTGAATTACGAACATGCTATGAGTAATAAAGACTCAGAGAAGTGGCAAGAAGCCATGAAATTGAGATGGACTCCATGTATGAGAACCAAGTATGGACTTTGGTTTCACCCACCTGAAGGCATTAAGCCTATTGGGTGTAAATGGGTCTTTAAAAGAAAGATCGGAGCGAGACGGCAAGGTAGAGACCTATAAGGCCATTTGGTCGCAAAAGGTTTCAAACAAAGACAAGGAGTTGACTATGACGAAACCTTCTTACCGGTAGCAATGCTTAAGTCCATTCGGATTTTTCTTGCGATTGCAGCTTACCATGACTACGAAATCTGGCAGATGGACATGAAGACGGCCTTCCTCAATGGGAAACTTGAGGAGGATGTGTATATGACACAGCCAGAGGGATTTATTTCAAAGGTTGGAACAAATCAAGTCTGTAAGCTACAACGATCCATTTATGGATTGAAGCAAGCTTCTCGTAGGTGGAACATCCATTTTGATGAGACAATCAAAGAGTTTGATTTTATCAAAAATGAGGATGAACCATGTGTGTACAAGAAGGTTAGTGGGAGCGCTGTTTCATTCCTCGTATTATATGTTGATGATATATTACTGATAGGGAATGATATTCCTATGCTACAATCAATTAAAATCTGGTTATCTAAACACTTCTCCATGAAGGACTTGGGAGAATCATCCTATATTTTGGGGATAAAGATCTATAGAGATAGATCTAAAAGGATGCTTGGCTTGTCCCAAGGAACGTACATTGACTCGATGCTAAAGAAGTTTAACATGGAAGATTCCAAAAGAGGTCATCATGCCGATGAGCTATGGAATACATCTCTCAAGAAACAGCCCCAAAGACACCCGAGGAGAGAGAGATCAGTATGAGTAAGATTCCTTATGCTTCAAAGAATAGGATCTATCATGTATGGTATGATATGTACTAGACCGGATGTCGCTCATGCACTTAGTGTAACAAGCGAGATATCACCAAATCCGGGAGAAAGAACACTTTGAAGGTAGTGAAAATATCCTAAAGTACTTAAAAAGAACTAAGGATGTATTTCTTGTCTCATTGGGTCCGAATTGAAACTAGAGGGCTTCACGACTCAAGTTTTCAAACGAACCAAGATGACATTAAATCTGCTTTGGGGTATGTGTTTACCTTAAACGGGCGCAGTTGAGTTGAAGAGTTCCAAACAAAGAAAAAAGCGATTCTTTATTCAAGGATGAGGCAGTAGCGTACATAGTGCGCAAGTGAAGTTTGCAAAGGAAGTCATTTGGATGAAGAAGTTCATTACCGAACTTGGTGTGGTTCCTAGCATTACAGGACCAAAGGTTTTTTTTATTCTGTGACAACACTAGAGCTGTTGTGCAGGCTAAGGAATCCAGGTCTCATCAGAAATCCAAACACGTATTGCAGCGATTTTATTTGATCAGAGAGATCATTGAAAGAGGAGACGTCACCGTGGAGCGTGTGGACTCTCAAGACAATATTGCAGATCCATTTACTAAAGTGCTAACACACCAGCAGTTTGATCGTCACTTAGAGAAGAAGGGTATGAGATACCACGGCGATTGGCTTTAATGCAAGTGGGAGATTGAAAGTATTATGCATACAAGCCAATCATGTATGATGATAAAGCATATACCGTGTAATCAATCTTATTTATTTATTAATAAAAGAATTATTTATTAAAGGCATTTATTATCTACATGGTGCTGTTTTAATAATATGTGATAAACCCATAGTTTTAAGCAATGATTTTAGAATCATGATGAGATCATGCTAATGAGATCTAAATTCTTAGATAGCTTAAAACTAAAATGTTCCCAATCAATGTATTATTAAAAAGGGGATTAGTGAATCCGGATAGATTGGTACGTACGTTGCTTGCTCATTGGATGAGGATGATTGATCTCATGATCATTTGTGTGGAGACACTAAAGCAAGTATGTAGGTGCTTATTAGAGAATAAGTTCATTGAACGTGACTCGCTAAGGAATACCTAATGGAGTTTTACTTGCCTGTCAATAGGAATTCCTGTAGCGATAGTAGTACAAATGATCCTTAGACTTGAGATCATCATAGTATCTTATATATAATGAATTACACTTTGACTTATTCCTTAAGACTCTTAGAGTATATCAAAGGGTATGCTTGGGTGTAATAAGTTATATATGAAGATAATGAATGATCAATAAAGAATCTACCACTTCTAGTAAAAGAAGATAAATGTCCTATGTGATTCGATAAATGACAACCCAGGAATCCTTGGCCAAGGTGGAATGAAATTAGAAAGTAGTTTCTAATTTGCATTCATTAGGAGTTGTGCATTTAGGAATCGAAATACATATAATTAAATAAAATAAGACTTAACAAAGAATTCCATGTCTTATATTTAATTGGGACATTGTATGGTAGAAGGATTGAATTGTACTTGTAACTATTTACTCAAAGGTTCTTTTATGATTAATGTTGAAATCTATATTATCCGGAAAGTCGTTGATCGCTAGGAGAGGCTTATCCTATTGTAGAATAAATATTATTTATTTAAATAAATTATTCGCTTAATTTATTTATTTAAATGAGATTAGAATTGTTCTAATTGATTTATTCACAACCTTTAATATGGAGAACCTAAAGGGTCACACCATAAAAAGGAAGAATAATTATTTAAGAAGCTAATGGCATAATCGTAATAATATATTAAGTATATTTAATTTAATCTATGGTGATAGAATAAATTAAATAGCTTAATATTTATTATTTAATATTTTAGAAATATTAAATATAAATTAATAAGAGAGTCTTATTAATATTATTACAATTATTATTATTTTAATTTCTAAAAGGGTTTAGAAATTAATTTAATATAAGTACTCTCATTTATTCCTAATTGGATTAGAAGGGAAAATTTGTTAAAGGAGTTTAATTAATTATCCCTAATAGGATTAGGGAGCCCATTTAATTAAAAGAGTTTAATTAAATAAATAATACCTTATTTTAATTAAAATAGGGTTACATGATATCTTTATAAGAGGAGTCTTATATCAGATATCAAATATACGTAATTCCAAAAGTTGGAGAGTACGCCTCCTTTTCTATAGAGATAGGAAAAACTAGGGTTTGAGCCAAAACACCCTTCTTCTTGAAAATTCTTCTTCCTTCTCGTACCTGAGGAAGCTCGTTTCTACAAGGGTATGATTTCATAATTTCTTATTCTTCGTTTAATTAATAATATGCATAAAGAATGATCCGGGTAATTGGTTTGTGAAAAATTTTAAAATCTGATTTTATTACGCTTCCGCTATTTTTGCAATTTTGATTGCTACTTTGAATTTTCACAAAACCTAACAGATAATTGGTAGAGGTCCTTGTTCAGGACATTCCGGCTCAGCATTGACAGTGACTAGACTGTTGTTGATAATGTATTTGAGTTATTGATGTAACGTGGAGGGAACGGCTCCAGCCATGTGTATCCATGGTCTCCTCAATAGCAGGTTGTATCCTAAGTCTATTTTGAGGAAATGGAAGGATACATTTAATGTATTTGGACCAATCTCAATTGGCAACTCAATCTTTCCGACGGCATTCCATCGGGATCCGTCAAAAGTTTTGATAACCGTATGGCTGCTTTGGATCCGCCTGAGATTGACATTCATCTTCACAAAGGTGGCATAAGGACAGATATTTAGAGATGAGCCTCCATCTATCAAAACTCCAACTAGCATGACCCGGAAGACAAAACTATAATATGCAATGTCTTGTAATGACCGATCCCTTCGGGAGGTATGTCGTCATCAGTGAAGGATATCACATTGTTGTTGAAAATGTGATCAACCAAATGTTAAAATTTTTCCACATACACTGATTTTGGCAAGTAGGTTTCTTCCAAAACCTTCAATAAAATCTTCCGATGATCCTCAGAAAAGAAAACCAAATCCAGTATAGATATCTGGTGTGGAGCTTCTCGCAAGCTTAGAACCACTTTGGCTTCATTGTGGCCCATAGTGCGGAGGAATTTTTCAATCATCTCCATGGGAAACTTCCCCTTTGCTTCGCAAGTAGGTTTAATAATCCGTTGAGGAAGATACAGTGGATTTTCCTTCAACACTGTAGCAGTAGTATGAGACGTAGATCCTTTATCTTCTCCATAATTCCATGGAACTTTGTGTAAGCTGACAACAGGATATTGTGGTCTATAAGATAAAGAAATTGGCTCTGGTGCGGCCACTTTCAAAGGATTGTCAGCTCCTTTGAGTTGAATTGGTTGTATGGGAAATACTTTGACAGTCTCATCATCCACTTCGAATATGACTGCTACTGATCCCTTTTATTTAGTAGGACATGCATCTTTCGTTCGTTGGAGGGAGAAGGCGGAGTGCCCAGCATTCTTCTGTGCTGTGACCGCGAGAATGTGAATGATATTAACACATTTCATCAGAATTAAACCGTCCTAAACGAGGATTGATTGGAGGGAGAAGGAAGGTAATTCTTCCTTCGTTGATCAACATCTGTAGTATCTCCTCCATAGATTGGCCCAAATTGGTGAATTCCCTCTGATTGGCAAAATCCCGACGGGCTTTAGCATTTGCTCTTTTCACAACCTTATCCTCCATAGCTTCACTTTCTTAAGGTGGTGAGGAGGTATTCATAACAAAAGGAAGGAGATAGGCATGCTCCTGCCTGATTAATTGGCGTTTTACTTGATGATGGTGGGTCACCAGTTCTGCCAGTTGCTCAATTTGTTTGCAAAGAGCTTTCATCTTTCGTTCCATGGTAAACTAGAACTTTCCATAATCCTATTTGTCAACACCGTCTTTGATGGTTTGGGATGATTCACCGTTAGAATTGGAACCTTGTCCAATACTCCAACTGATCATGTTGACCTCTTCTTCTTTGTGTTGAGGAAGAGGGTTGTCTTGCACATGAGGTTGATTTGTCTTTGTGACCATGATCTCACTATTGTCTATTAGATCTTGAATCATGTGTTTCAAGGCCCAACAATCTTGAGTATTATGTCCAGGTGCTCCGACATGATAAGCACACTTTCGAGTAGCATTAAAACCCCTCCCATTAGGGTTGGCTGGTGGAAGAAGATGTGTAATTTTCTTCTGAGCAGTCAGAAGAGCAAGAATATTCTCGAGCAAGTCCCCTAAGGGTGTGAATATTCGAGGTCGCTTTACTTCTCCACTTTTAGGCAATAGAGGGTGTGACACCCCCAAAATAGGTATACATCACCTATTCTGAGTCGCCAAATACATGGTACAAAATACAAATATAATCTTTAAAATACAACAAGAGAGCTGTGAGTTTTAATACAAATACTGTCTTCTAGACAATATCCACTCTCAGAATAAGTCCTCATTATATTTATTGTCACACTATTTAACAGAATAGTGAGGACTACTAATACACCATCTAGGACCATCACTCCGTTCCCCGACTCGTCCCAACTACGTTCTCATTTCCTGAAGAGAACAGTGAAAGAAAGGATGAGCACAACTAGCCTAGTAAGAAATATTATAACTAAGATAATGCAGAATAAATTATCATTAGTCCTCAACAAAGTTAAACCGATAAAATACAATAGACATCAAGTTTAATCTGCAATGAATAAGCAATCCATTAAAAGAGTCAAGTAGAGAATAAAATCTACTATCTTTTATGATTTAAAATATTTTCATCACTTTTATCACGAGACTCACATTTATTAAATAATCCACATCATCCCCTCACACTACTACTTAAGGATATTCATCGTGGTCACGACCACAAATTATCTATGCACTACGGGCCAATGATATTCGTGTATTCATCAATGGTCATGATCATGCCAACAATCGTCCATCAATGCACTACGGGCCAATGAGGACTTTTATCACATCATTTGTAACATTACGGTCATGATTACAATCAATAATCTCCGGTCATAATCATACCAAGTCCATCTATGCACTACAAAGCCCACGTATGACTCAAAAAAATATAAACATGAGGATGATGACAATGATATAAGAATTCAATAAAACAAGTTCACGAATTAATTTATTCAGAACTAATAACATCCAAATTGTCAACATGATATCGCTTTGTAGAGTAAAATTCAAGAATGCTCGTAAGAATATTTCCATGAAAATATTTGGATGAAGCGCAAAATATCAAGGATATTCCACTAATTTCATGGAGTATAAAAGTCAAAATTTTAACCAACCGAGTATAATAACGAATGGAATAACAAAAAAAATCACCATGCATGCAAAAGATTGCATGTATACAAAGTTATTCCAACAGATTAATAATAACGGAACGGTCGTGAAATTCACACCGGCAGTGATGTTCCAACATAATGATAAGTGCGAATAATAAATAATGGAACCGTGTCCCACAAAAACGCATGTATGTGATATTCTACGAGAATAATAAAGACGGAATAATAAATAATGGAACCAGTCCCACGTAGAAACGCATGCATGTGATATTCCGGCGTAATAATAAAGACGAAATAATAAATAATGGAACCAGTCCTGTAAAAACACACGCATGTGATATTCCAATGTAATAATAAAGACAAAATAATAGAAGAATGTCACCAAGTATAGGGTAGCCCACAGATACAAAGTTATTCCAACAGAACAATAAAGAAATGGAATAACAGATGTTCTCTTCTTGAATACAAAAGAAATAACACCCCTTACCGTTAAAGAAACTAGTTATAAGAGTAGGGAAGTAGCAGAATACTTTTCTATAGTTTCTCTATAATTTCTCTCTTTGGAGTTTCAGTGAATTCGTATAGGAGAATGGAAGGGCACTGTTCATAGATGAAATAATTCTGCAGATTACGTATCAAGGTTTTGATATCATACCAATGCAAATGTCAATCAACTAATTAATAGGATCCAAGCAAAAATAAAATATAAGACACATATATATAAACACATGCTAAATAAATAAATAAATATATAATATATCTCCCACTTAATTTTTCTTCCCCATAACCAACATCAATCCCCCACCCACCCAAAAATCAATTTCACTACACTCTTACACATCACTATCACACTACCACTTTTCCACCATTTTCCACTCACACACCCATCACACACCTATCACTTTCACATATCATTTTCTCCCACCATACACTCAATACATACATATACTTCCATACGTATACTCTTCCATTTCCAAAATCATTTTTCCAACACAAATGGGCCCCACATGTGGGCCCCACCTTTATAAAAATTTTCTACCGAATATTTTGAAAAATGGGTAAATAGGGGTCCATAAAATAAGCAAATCTTTATAAAAATCACCTTAATAATTTTAACAACATTTATCACATTTATTATAATTCACAATATTAATCGACCAGGTCGTTCCTAGGAAAGAGGGGGCTTTCCAATAAGGATTTCTCCCTATTGGCGCGCAATTAGATTATCTAACCTCTTCTTGACAGAACTTCTAGACATCGTTAATATTGTAAATAATAATATTAATAACTTTGTCCTCTCAATTATTGATTTTAACAATATATAAAATATCGACAATAATTGAATCAAATAACGTGAGATACTATGCAACAATTACTATAGCAATAATTGAACAAAATTGAATGACTTCTCACGTAAGCATCAATAATCAATACCATGTGCTACTATGCAACCACGCGTAATATTGTACTTTTACTACCGAGTAGTTCAACAGTATTAACGGTAAAACTTCCGCCGTTATTTTCAATAAAAATATTTTTGTCGTTTTCTCAATCCGACAATAATTCCGTTGTGGGGTCCACCAATGATTGTACCGTCGTACGAATATTCCCCAACAAAAAGAATATTCTCTGACCAATCTAATATAATATGACAACTTGCATACTTTGCAAAATTTATAAATACTACCCACAACTATAACATTATATCAAATCCACTCCATAATATTAAAAAAATATTTTGAGAAATTTAAAACTTTATTCATAAAATCTGGGGTCTCACAATCTCCCCTCCTTATGGAATTTCATCCTCGAAATTTACGTACGTACCTGGTATGTCGAATAGATGAGGATACCTTGACTTCATTTCAGATTCTAACTCTTGAGGTATAACCCTTAAGTGTTGAATGCGATTTTTCTTATTCAAGATTTTAACACGTATCTCAAATGTTAAATCATCCGCTATCTCGTCCGGTTCTAAATCAATAATGTGGTTCGGGTCGTCCACATATTTACGTAACATCGATACGCAACATATTTGGCGGTAAAGCGAGCCTATAAGCCACAGTTCCTACTCGATCTAAGATTTCAAATGGGCCAATTAAATTGAGGGTTTAGATTTCCTCTTCGTTGATTTTTGCTTCTATAATAACGCCCTCTTGAACCTTCTTCTTCACATTCATCAGATTCAGGTGTGTAGCTTGAGCAGCTTTAACTTGATCGATTAAAGTCGATTCTACTCGTATATTCGTTATCTTCAAGTGGGTTCGTATATTCGCACTTGTAATCGCATACGATCTTCTATTCAATACGTCAGCTACCACGTTTGCTTTTCCACGATGATATTGAATGGTACGATCGTAATCTTCAACAGCTCGAGCCAACGTCTTTGGCGCATATTACGTTCATTTTAGTTGAAGAAATATTTGAGGGTTTTAGAAATGAGGTTTTGTATTGGGGTCAATACAAAATTCGATTTCACGCTCTAGGGTAAGCTAAGAAGTCTTCAAGAATACGTCAAGAAATTTATTAACGATAGAATTATCATTCAAAACTGTGACTCTCATCCAAGACTTGGATAACACGTTACATTGATACCTATCAACTTGCCATCGTCATTCACAACGTCTCCTACAAAAAGTCTGGCTTCGGTGCATTCCACACAAGGGAGTCAACAACGAAAGGATCGGGGCTCTTTACTTATGGCTTGATATGACAATGATTGATTTTAGTTGTTTAGTTGCTTGAATTCCCATAATAGGTTGGTTAGGAATATGAAAGCTAACAACCTTGCAAAAAGCATGATGAGTAGTTAACCAATAGATTCCTAAAATCACATCAAAGGCAAGTATTTTCAAAGAGATATGATCGACAGGTAACGTGAAAGTGTTGAATTGAACAAGATTTATAAATAGTGGAGGTAACGAAGGTTTCTCCCAATGGAGTTTCAACAGATAAGTCAAAGTCTAATTTCTCCGGAGTTAAATTTAAACATTGAACACAACTAGGTGAAATAAAAGAGTGAGTAGAACCGGTATCTAACAAGGTATAGACTTCACAATAATTTATAATTAACTAACCCGTGCTAACATCGTGCGGGTCACTCGCTTTTTGAGAAGTCACGAAAAACGCTCTTCCTGAAACCACCGACCTTATTTTGTCCGTATCCGCCTTTGGTGCCACCGTCCCAGCTGGACTTGTCTTCGGTGAACGACAAAATCGGGCTAGGTGACCTTCTCTTCCACAATTATAACATGCTTTGGACGACATCGTACAGTTTGGACTAATGTGTCCCTCTCCTCCGTATTTGAAGCATATGATAGGTGGTCGTTCTCCTTCCTTAACAACGGGTGCTGGTGCTGACGTCTTTCCATCATTGTTGAATCTCCTCTTCTTGAAATATCCATTCTTATTGTTTTGGCCATGATTACCACTGAAGTGGTTACCATTTCTGGCATGTTGATTCCCTTCATGCTTATTGTCACTATTTCGATGACTGCTATCACTGGTAATATCATTTTGCTGGCTGCTCTCTTTTGGTTGGGTTGGCTCACTATTGCGCTCCAATAACTGAGCCCTATTAACAAAATCCGAATACAAACAAAGTTTATGAGAAATGAGGTATTGACGTATCTCGGGTTTCAATCCTCTTAGAAACATTCGCGTCATTCTCTACTCATTATCAACCAAATGGGACGTAAATCGGGATAACTCGGCAAACTTGGCTTCGTACTGCGACATGGTCATGTTATTTTGCTCCAGCTTGATGAACTCTACCTCTTTCATGTGATGAATACTTTTGGGAAAGTACTTATCGTTGAACAGTTCTTGGAACTTCTCCCAAGACATCTTCATCTGGCGGAGTTGAGTATGCTTTGTGATTCCCACGAGAATCGCCTCTGCTCGCAACATGAAGGTGGCAAGGGAACCTTTGCTCCTCGAGCAACCCAAGACATCAAATATCTTGTTGATCTATTTTATCCACGTCTCCGCTTTAAGTGGTTTTGGCTCTCCAAAAACTTGGTGGTCCCGCTCCTTAATCGCTTAGCGGATCGTCGTCAGAGTTGCCGGTGTTTCCACCGCATTTTAGACAGAGCCGCTCTTGCCTGATGTTGCATGAATTGCATGAAGCCTTGGAACATTCCATCGTTCATTATCTGGTCAGTGTTGTTGTTTGCCTGAGGATTGTCGCCTTCCTAATGCGCATTATCCTGATTATTGATCTGTGGTGACTCAACGGTCTTCTGTGCTCCATTGCTATTCTCAACATTCTCGGATGTCATTTTCAAATACTGCCACAAAACAAGGGTTAATTAACATATCACATATTATCCCTATACTCTGATCGATCAATTAAATACCAAATAAACTTAGGTAGGTCATACTAGCGAAGGAATTCCCCGTCTCTCCCCTCCTAGTTCTTGTCTCACATCTTAGCCAGGATCATATCCTAAAGCTTTGATACCAATCATGACGCCCCCAAAATAGGTATACATCACCTATTCTCGAGTCGCCAAATACATGGTACAAAATACAAATACAATCTTTAAAATACAACAAGAGAGAGTCATGAGTTTTAATACAAATCACCGCCTTCTAGACAATATCCACTCTCAGAATAAGTCCTCATTATATTTATTGTCACACTATTTAACAGAATAGTGAGGACTACTAATACACCATCTAGGACCATCACTCCGTTCCCCGACTCGTCCCAACTACGTACTCATTTCCTAAAGAGAACAGTGAAAGAAAGGGTGAGCACAACTAGCCTAGTAAGAAATATTATGACTAAGATAATGCAGAATAAATTATCATTAGTCCTCAACAGTGTTAAACTGATAAAATACAATAGACATCAAGTTTAACTGCAGTGGAATAAGCAATCCATTAAAAGAGTCAAGTAAAGAATAAAATCTACTATCTTTTATGATTTAAAAATATTTTTCATCACTTTTATCGCTGAGACTCAGCTTATTAAATAATCCACATCATCCCTACACTACGGCTAAGGATATTCATCAAGGTCACGACCACAAATTATCCATGCACTACGGGCCAAGGATATTCGTATTTCATCAATGGTCATGATCATGCCAACAAGCATCCCATCAATGCACTTCTACACGGGCCAATGAGGACTTTTATCACATCATTTGTAACATTACTACCATGATTACAAGAATAATCTCGGTCATAATCATACCAAGTCCATCTATGCACTACAGCCACCATGATGACTCAAAAAAATATAAACATGAGGATGATGACAATGATATAAGAATTCAATAAAACAAGTTCACGAATTAATTTATTCAGAACTAATAACGTCCCAAATTGTCAACATGATAATCGCTTTGTAGAGTAAAATTCAAGAATGCTCGTAAGAATATTTCCATGAAAATATTGGATGAAGCGCAAATATCAAGGATATTCCACTAATTTCATGGAGTATAAAAGTCAAAATTTTAACCAACCGAGTATAATAACGAATGGAATAACAAAAAAATCACCATGCATGCGATGATTGCGATAGATAAAGTTATTCCAACAGATTAATAATAACGGAACCGTGTCGTGAAATTCACAATCGACAGGATGTTCCAACATAATGATAAGTGCTAATAATAAATAATGGAACCAGTCCCACAGAAACGCATGCATGTGATATTCCGGCGTAATAATAAAGACGAAATAATAAATAATGGAACCGAGTCCTGTAAAACACACGTATGTGGATATTCCAAATGTAATAATAAAGATGTAATAATAGAAGAATGTCACCAAGTATAGGGTAGCTCAGCGTATCTGAGTTATTCCAATGTAACAATAAAGAAATGAAATAACAGAAGTTCTCTTCTTGAATACGAAAGAAATAACACCCCTTACCGTAAAAGAAACTAGTTATAAGAGTAGGGAAGTAGCAGAATATTTTTCTATAGTTTCTCTATAATTTCTCTCTTTGGAGTTTCAGTGAATTCGTAAGAAATAATGAAGGAATGAGCTTCTATTTATAGGAGAATGGAAGGGCACTGTTCATAGATGAAATAATTCTACAGATTTACGTATCAAGGTTTTGATATCATACCAATACAAATGTCAATCAACTAATCAATAGGATCCAAGCAAAAATAAAATATAAGACACATATATATAAACACATGCTAAATAAATATATATATATATATATAATATATCTCCCACTTAATTTTTCTTCCCCATAACCAACATCAATCCCCCACCCACCCAAAAATCAATTTCACTACACTCTTACACATCACTATCACACTACCACTTTTCCACCATTTTCCACTCACACACCCATCACACACCTATCACTTTCACATATCATTTTCTCCCACCATACACTCAATACATACATATACTTCCATCACGATACTCTCTTCCATTTCCAAAATCATTTTTCCAACACAAATGGGCCCCACATGTGGCCCCCACCTTTATAAAAATTTTCTCTACCAATATTTTGAAAAATGGGTAAATATGGGTCCATAAAATAAGCAAATCTTTATAAAATCACCTTAATAATTTTAACAACATTTATCACCTTTATTATAATTCACAATATTAATCGACCAGTGTCGCTCTTGTGAAAGAGGGGCTTTTCAATAAGGATTTCTCCCTATCATGCGCCTTGATTAGATTATCTAACCTCTCCTCGATGTAACTTCTAGACATCGTTAATATTGTAAATAATAATATTACTAACTTTGTCCTCTCAATTATTAATTTTAACAATATATAAAATATCGACAATAATTGAATCAAATAACGTGAGATACTATGCAACAATTACTATAGCAATAATAATGAACAAAACCGAATAACTTCTCACGTAAGCATCAATAATCAATACCGTAATGCTACTACTATGCAACCAATGCGTATTCATCGTACTTTTACTACTACCGAGTAGTTCAACAATGATAATTAAAAAACTTCCTACCGTTATTTTCAATAAAAATATTTTTGTCGTTTTCTCAATCAGACAATAATTCCGTTGTGGGGTGCACCAATGATTGTACCATCGTACAAATATTCCCCAACAAAAAGAATATTCTCTGACCAATCGAATATAATATGACAACCTGCATACTTTGCAAAATTTATAAATACTACCCACAACTATAACATTATATCAAATCCACTCCATAATATTTAAAAAAAAAATATTTCGAAAAATTTAAATCTTTATTCATAAAATCTGGGGTCTCACAGAGGGTTTGAAGATTGTGCTGGAAAAGGGGAGTAGTTTCTCCTCTGCATAGGCATGCTTTGATTGCCTTTTTATCCTTGTAGTACCAAGGAAACAACCTCCTCTTTCTTTTTATGGACCCTCTGGGGGTTGTTTCCATAAGATCCGGACTGGATGTGCTCAGCAACGACTTTAAGAGTGGCTAGGTCTTGAATTTTATCGGACTTCAATCCCATTTCAGCCATTTCTCCGTGCTTGATCATTTCAGAGAATGGTTTGCCAATTCCAGCTAGAACTCTTTCATAGAAAGGAGCTTCTCAGACATCTATGAAAGTCATGACCATTTCGATTCTCATCATGGAAGGAATAACTTGAAAGAAAAAGGCGCCTCCACCTTTGAAAGTGCATTTCTAAATGACTCATTAGACTGTTTCTTAACTATGGTAATTTGGTGCCGGTCAGGAGCCATCTGAGATTAAAAACTGTATTGAGTGAGGAAGGCGTGAGCCAGCTCTTCCCAACTATGTATCTTTGAGTTGTCTAATCTGGTATACCATGAACGGGCTTCTCCAGTCAGACTTTTCTGAAACAGCTGCATTCTGAGCTTTTCATTTTCTGCGTAAGACCCAAATTCTCTAATGAACACCTTTAAATGTGTATAAAGATCCCCTAATCCGTCATATTTCTCAAAATCAGGGGTCTTGAATTTCTCTTGATAATGGACACTAGGAAATATGCAAAGGTCTGCATATTAAACACTTCCATATGTTCCAATCCCTTTGAGAACACGAATAGTTTCCTCCATTTGAAGAACCTTCTTCCTGATATCACCGGTGTCTAGATTTCCTTTGAGATGGGTGTTTTCAGGGTCTTTTTTGGTTGTATCCAACTGAGGTTCTGGAATTGTTTTTTCCAGACCTTGAACTCCTCCTTGTGTAGAGGATTCTGTATGTGTAGGTATCTTCGTACCCTGAGTGGACTGGTGAAATTCTTTCAATAGAATAGCCAAGTCTGTAATTTGTTTACTCAATCCGTCAAATTCTTCTCGGGAAACAGCATTAGACTGGTCAGAAGAAGACATGATTGGCTGTAGGCTCGTGGCCTTTTTGGATTTTAAGCGGGTAACAGGCCCAATTGTTTCCCTACAAAAGACTTACGTAGTTTAGTCTTAGGGTAATTTAGGAATTGTGTCCTACAAAACCGGTTGTTAATTGATAACATGTTATGCATGCATAAATATTCTTCATATTTTCCATTACATGTGGATGAACATGGAATAAAATTACAAGTAAATGCGTTTACAAGTAATTGAAAATGGAAAGTATGAAGAGAATTTCCTCCGCGTTTGGTTTATCATAGGTTGACCTATCTTAGGGTTAATCTCGCGGCTTTTTGGCATGAAGGTTCCCAGATCATCGTAATTTACTTGACGGGAAGTTAATCCGGTCGTTCAACTGGAGCGAATTTGAGTGGTGCCTTTCCTGAGCCCCGGGGAATTATTCTTCCCACGGGTCCAGTAATCAAACACCGACAGGATAGCCTCCTGGTGGAGGGACCACACAACATACATTCACATACAACGTGTCTCACCGTTTATGCAAAATGATGACATGTGCAAAGCACAAATATCACAGATAGATATTTAGCAGTGCAGTAATTAAGATGCATTCATACACATTCATTATAAATGTAAATGTAACATTCACACACAAGCATATAACAATTTTGAAAAGCTTGTAATAGCGGCTTAAGCCCTCTTACTGGAGTCCCCAACGGAGTCACCACCTGTCGACGTCGGGATTTTTGAGTGTCCCTTTTTGTTACTTATTCTTTGGTGTTCTCATGTTAATGTTAGATTTGTTTGAAAAAACAAGTTAAAAAGGCCCGACATGTATAATATCGACGATTTGACTTTAAGAGTTTCCAGTTGGTGTATTTAACTGGTTGCACCAACGCAACCAAAAAGGTTTGCACATTGACCCAGTGATTTGACACTGCTAGACGGGTCTATGAAACCGAGATTCATTTTGGGTCCGGGGGCTTGATTATATGGAGGGAAGGTGTTAGGCACCCCTCAACATCCGTGTTACCACGGTGACCGCCAATTTTTAAAGAAACTGTTATATGAATGTGTGTGTGGATCAATGTGCAATTATTTGGAAGTAGTGCAGTACCTCGTTCATACCTATATACATAGGGTTTGAATTTATAGAAAAATTTAGTTTTAAACAAGATATAGCAATGTCGTTTTGTAAAAGAGGTTTTTCAAACCCTGTGCTCAATAGTAATTGAGGCCTTTGATGCTTCCATTTTATTATTAAATGTTCGGCTTGTTTGCTTTTATTTTCGAGATGCGAAGCATTCTTGAGAAAATAATATACAAGAATCTTTGACTCCTCATGGGCATGACAAACCATCCAAGGAAATTCGATACCTTTGTAAAAATAATGTACAAGCCGCCATAATTTGAAAAATGTCCATCATGGGAACCGAATCCAGATTCAGTAGACTAAATATGTGATCACATGATTCCTAGGCTCACATGATACTTTGCAAATTTGTATGGAAAGCGATAAGCAATTATATATATAAAAGTCAGAAAATATATATATCTGAGACATGATCAACCACCACCACGTAAGCAACTCCATGGGGGATCGGAAATATAAATATATAAAAGCGGTAAATATATATATATATATATATATATATGGATATGATCAACCACCACGAAGTAAACTCCAGGTGGGACGAAATGTAAATAAAACTATAAAAGCGATCAACTACCACGAAGTAAACTCCAGGCAGGATGAAAATGTAAATAAAAGGTAAAAAGGCCACGAAGTAAACTCCAGTCTCTGTGAAATGTAAATATATATATATATATATATATATATATATATACAAATATATATATATAAAAGTAGTAAACACACCGGATATAAATCCGTGCTCATCGGATATGTCCGACTACAGATTATATATATATATATATATATATATATATATATATATATATATATATATATATATATATATATATATATATATATATATATATATATATATATATATAAGCAGTAAATGCACCGGATATAAAATCCAGGCTCATCGAATATGTCTGACAACAATTATATATATATATATATATATATATATATAAAGCAATAAACGCCTCGGATCAAGTCTAAGCTCAATCAAGGCATAACTCGATAATGTTAGTCCATATATAAAATATATACATATATATAAGTATATATATACAAACAAAAATGAAAACCACGGACCGAAGTTCGGGCAAACGCACACAACACGACTCTCAATGTGTATAACAGTGTGTGCTAATATGAGAAGAAGGCTTTATATAATGTGAAAAGGCTTACAGTGGGCTGCCAATGTAGACTTCTATGAATTTAAATGGATAAACACTCAGCTCCCACCGGATAAAAGATAGCTATATGTGAGCTAACAAGTGTTTAAACATGAGAAAACACTCAAAAGATGTGTATGTAGAGTAAAATGGACAGGGCTTCCTCGCCTTTTTCTCTCTTTCTCTCTCTCAAATGGCTGACCCCAAGGCTTGTATATATAGACGGATGGCCGCAGGTACACCTGTGGTAGCCGCCATGATTGTACCTACTGATTGGGCGTGGTGCATCCGAGCCTCATGGGTCCCGTCTGTCTCTCGTAAAGACGCGTGCACTCATGCATCAGTAATGTCCGCTCGAACTTGCGTAACTTCAATCCGAGCATCCAAACGAGGTATATCTCGACCTTCGCATCCGCTTGTGTCGAGAGTTACGCAATGACATGGATTAGAGGTTGTACGAAGTCAGGAAGAGGGGTCTATGCCCATGGTCTTCAAGCTTCAAATTCTATCCAAAGTAATGCCACCCGTAATAGTCACTCGGGATTGTTACTCCTCGGTTCTTGTGGGACATTGTTGTATGTATATATGTATGTATGAAGTGTTGAGATGATGCGCAGGTGTTGAAAGGGGCAAGATGATGTTTGACTCTTCGCCGGGGTTATCGCTGATTTGAGTTAAAAGTAGACGTTGCTCAGGGTTACATCTGAGATTAGACTACTTGTTGGTATGCCGCGATATCATCTTGTGAGAGAAAGTGTTGAGGTGGCAAGATGACGTTTGACTCCTCACCGGGGTTATCGTCGGTTTGAGCGAAAAACAGACGTTGCTCAGGGTACCTTCTGAGATTAGACTACTGCAAGTGTTTAAATGTCATGAGGTCATCTTGTGGATGTGTCTATCTGCCCGTTGTTAGGTCCGGGTCTGAGGTATGAGTGCCTCAGCAGGAGGTCCAAGCTTGAAGTTGATCGCATGTATTTGGAACAAACAATTCCGGAGTTATCATCGGAACAACAAAAGCATCCCTTGGGGCTATCACAGTGGATGGAGTCGCTACTCCTAGTGTTAGTTCTGGGGCTGGAACTGAGCGTCACGGTGTTATCGCCGAGACAGAACTGTCCTCTCCGGTGTTATTGCCGATCTTTTGATCTGTATACGTCGGGGTTATCTTCGAGATTGGAAATGACATTCCCGATGTGTGTTTTGGGGTTTGGAATGACGTTCCCAATTTGTGTTCCGGGTTGGAACTGATGTTCCCGGTTTGTGTTCCGGGTTAGAACTGAACTTCCGGTAGTATACAGAATGGATGTAAACTGTCTTCTAGAGTTATCTCCGAAAGACGAATCTGCCCTCCTGCAATGTTAGTGACAGGCATATAGAAAATTTCGAGTGTCTACAACTTTCGTCGTTATTTTTATAAAAAGATAATTATGTCATTTTCTTACTACGACAATATTTCCGTTATGGGGTCCACTATTGATTGTGTCATCATACGAATATTCCCCGACCAATCGAATATTATATAACAACTTGCTTACGTTGCTAAATTTTTAAATATTACCCACAACTATAACATTATAACAAACTCACACCTTAATATTCAAAAATGATAATTATAGAAAAATTCATCTTTATTCATAAAAGTTGGGGTCTTACAACCTCCCCTTCTTATAAAATTTTGTCCTCGAAATTAGGGTACATACCTGGTATGACGAAGAGGTGACGGTACCTTGATTTCATTTCAGATTCTAACTCCTAGGTCATATCCTCCACATCGTGGTTTCTCCACAAAACTTTGACTTGAGGTATAACCTTGGAGCGTAGAATATGATCCTTCTTATCCAAGATTTTAACATGTACCTCTTTATACGTTAAATCTTCCGCTATCTCATCTGGTTCTAATTCAATAATGTGGTTTGGGTCTTTCACATATTTACATAACATAGATATGTGAAAAACGTTATGAACACGAGACATACTTGGCGGTAAGGCGAGTCTATATGCCACAGTTCCTACTCGATCGAGGATTAAAAATAGGCCAATGAATCGGGGATTGAGCTCTCTTCTCTTTCCAAATCTCGTAACTCCTTTCCATGGAGAAACACGTAACAACACATGATCTCCAATATTAAATTCCACGTCCTTTCGATGAAGATCAACATAACTCTTTTGTCGATCTTGTGAAGTTTTTATACGTTGTCGGATTATTTGAATCTTTTTCGTAGTCATACGTACCAACTCTGGTCCTAACAATGTTGCTTCACCCACCTCATCCCAGCATACTTGAGAATGACACTTTCTTCCATACAACGCCTCAAATGGAGCCATGCCAATACTTGCTTGATAACTATTGTTGTAGGAAAGCTCTACCAATGGTAAGAACTTGTCCCAACTTCCCTTGAAGTCAAGGACACAGAGTCCTAATAAATCTTCAAGAGTTTGAATAGTCCTTTCCGACTGCCCATCCGTTTGAGGATGATATGCCGAACTAAATCGTAAATCCGTGCCCATAGCTTTTTGCAAACTAACCCAAAATCATGAAGTGAATCTTGGGTCTCGATCAAAAACTATGGATACTGGCATACCATGCCATCTTACAATCTCTTTTATGTACATACGAGCAAGACGTTCAAGTGTATAAGCTTCTCGTATAGGTAAGAAATGAGTAGACTTGGTCAATCTATCAACAATGACCCAAATTGCATCTATGCTTTGAGAAACCTTGGGAAGACCAGTAACGAAATCCATGATAATGTGCTCCCACTTCCATTCTAGAATTTCAAGTGGTTGCAATGGACCTTTTGGCACTTGATGCTCGCGCTTACTGACTCGTTGACAAGTTAGACACCTTGAGATAAACCCCGCTTATCTCTCTCTTCATATTGCTCCACCAAAATGTATGTCGAAGATCACGATACATTTTGGTACTCCCAGGATGGATTGCAAACGGTGTGGTGTGCGCTTCTATCATGATTTTATACTTCAAGTCAGAATCGTTAGGAACACAAAGTCCGAGTCGACTCAAGTATTCCTTCTTCATCGATTCTTGCTTAGGAATAACACCTTCTTGCACTTTCTTCCCATACGCATCATTTCTGGTCCAGTAGCTTGAGCGACTTTTAACTTTATCGATTAAAGTTGGTTCTACTCGTATATTCGCCATCATCATATAGGTCACTGGAGTCTTTAACTCTATCTCCATCCTTTGCAAGTCATACCAAATGGGCCTTTATGTTGACAATATCGCACTCGTGCCCGCATATGATCTTCTACTCAATGCGTCAACTACCACGTTCACTTTTCCAGGATGGTATTGGATGGTATGATCATAATCTTTCAACAGCTCAAGCCATCGTTGTTGTAGCATATTGAGTTCCTTTTGAGTGAAGAAATATTTGAGGCTTTTATGATCCGTATAGATCTCCACCTTCTCTCCATATAGGTAATGCCTCCAAATCTTAAGTGCAAAAATGACAGCTCCCAACTCTAGATCATGAGTGGATAATTCCTCTCATATTTTTTGAGTTGTCGTGAGGCATAGGCTATGACTTTCCCATGTTGCATGAGAAAACATCCTAACCCTTTGCCTGAAGCATCACTATAGATGACAAATCCCTCCGAGCCAGATGGTATTGTCAGAACAGGTACTGAAATGAGTCTTCTCTTGGGTTCTTAAAAACTCTTCTAACATTCCTCACTCCAACCGAATTTTGTATCTTTCCGAGTCAACTGAGTTAATGGAGTAGCGATTCAACAAAATCCTTCCACGAACCTCCGATAATAACCAGCTAAGCCGAGAAAGCTACGTACTTCGGTCACTGACTTAGGTTGCTCCCATCTTTGAATTTCTTCAATCTTTGTAACGTCCGAGAAAATCGGATTTTTATAATAATTAAATTTTTATTTGATTATGTGAATTAAATGAATTTAATTGATTATTATGTGAGTAAGCTATATGAAGGTCATTCTATAACCTAGAATGTGCTAACGTGGTTAGTATTCTGGCTTAGTGCTAGAATTATTTGTTTGGAATTTCCAAGACGAAAATAATTGTTTTCCGATAAATTTCTGTAAAAATACTATTCATCCATTTCTGTTCGGGGAATTATTTTGAATTTTGAGAAATGCGTGATGATATAATATTGAGATTAGATGGAATATCTGATAATATTTCATTTATGGCAAACACAGTTTTCGCCTGCGGACTTCAAACCTAAGGGTTGAGTATATTGATTTCCGAGAAGGAAATAATATGCGTAGAAGGAATGGCGTTAGGGTTAATGTGAGTGTTATTCATTTATGGTACTATTTAGTATCTATGTATAATACGATGAGTAAATACGAAGTACAATATGATTATTGTATGAGTAGTATACGGAGAGAATACGTGGATTGTACGTTTAGAATACGATTTGTATTATAGAATTAAGTTAAGTCTTAATGATTAATTCATTTGTGTTGGATTTTGTTTAGCCCAATCAATTGAATTAGTAAGCCCAAGGGATTAGTTAGTTAAGTTCAATTCAAGGCCCAATATTAGGTTGGTTAAGCCCAATGCATTAAAATCGAACCGTGGATCGAACCGGTGGGTTACCAAATAGGTAAAACCCATGGGACAACCCATGGGATGTCACATGGGGTGGTGGGACGGCCACCTTGGTGTGCAAGCCAAGTTTGAGGCTTGGCCACCAAGTATTTTACTTGGTGATCACACATGAATAATAAGGAGGTGATGGTAGTTGTCCATAATGCCCTCCATTCTAGTTTCCTATAAATAGACAGCTAAGTTGATTCATTTGAGAGTTTTCCAAATTGCTAACATTAGATTATTGACAGAGAAAGAGAGCTAGACTTGCAAAACATACACTTTGGAAGCTTGATCTTAGAGTTTTCCAAGAAAGAATACCAAGAGTTCTTAAGGTATAATCCTTACCTTTCATGTCCATCTCCATCTCTTTTAGATTTTCTTTTATCTTAGAGAATCATAGAATGGGTGGTATATGTCTTGTATAGTGGATTAAAGATGACTTACCCTAGATTCAATCTCTATAAGTCATGAAATCGTAAGAATCATAAGGTTCGTTATGGTTTCAAACCATGCAAATATTGTTTGTTGAGATCGATTGTTTTTAAACGATTGAACTCCATCAATACGTTAATATATACATCTTGTTTGGTTAGGATGCAGATATGAAATCCATGGAGTATTCCATGTGATTTGGCTTAGAGAACGCTAGTAACGAAGTTATGGCAAATTTTACTTAATTAGACGTTAAACGTTGAAAACGTTGAATTCCGGATTAGAGGTCAAAAGTTGTCGTGAGACTTGAAAACATTGGTTTTCAATGTTGACATGTGAGATAGGGTGATTAAGAGTTGTAGGTTTGAGAATCGTCGGATTCCGACTTAAAATGAAGAAAACGAGCATTGAACGCTCATTAACGTTTACGAACGTCTAGAAAATGAACTTAATAGTGAATTTTGAGTTATTGGATTTGAAAGTGTTGAATTCTTATATGAACGCGTAGAATATGTCATTCATGACGTGTAGGCTTTTGAACAGGCCAAATCGGGCTTATAACGAAGAAGTTATGGCCCTAGGAATTTCGCAAAATTCTCAAAAATTATTAGAAATCAGATCGAGGTCCGGCGCGCGGCGCTTTATATAGTATAAATTTTCCGCATACGGCAGCACGCAAGACACAGGTATTTACTATCTTTGCTAAATGGCGCATAGCGCCATTTTTTTAGCGTCGCGTATTAGCCGAGAGCCGGATGTTAGCCATCGCTAATCTGGCGCGCCAGAGAGCCGCCTAAGATCTGCGTATGGGTATACATAAATATGAGTTCAAGAATGTTGATAGTGACTTAGGTTTTGAACTTCATTTGTTCAGGGACCTAAAGGGGTAATGTTTGTACACTTCATAAATGTATTAAAGATATTCTTATACTACCTATACTAAGGTATATGGTATGAAACTTAGGAATGGAATGCATGTTAATAAGTTAACAACGATGAACAAAGTTGGTACTTTATCAACGATGTTCGAGTCCGGTTAATAACGTTAGTTGATTAATAAACCAGGACGAAGGGTAATAAGTCATGTTGACTTTAATAAAGTTATTAAGTTAACTAGGACTTAGAAGAGAAAGAAGTTGGTAAAACAATGTGAACATTTGTTTGTTAGCTAATTATAGTGTGCTATGTGAATATATCATGTAGATTCTGTAAAGGCTATTGTCAGTCGATTAAGTTATTTGAAGACGCTAAAAGGCAAGTTTTCTTAATGCTTGTCTAACTTCTATGTTAGCCAAGTTTTATGTGATTCGTTGAATTGAATTGCAAGACTTCTTTTAAAGAAAGGGTCGATGCCAGATTTTTAACTCGGCTAGACTAATCGTAATATATAGATTAATTGATATTCATATCTTTCTATATAGAAATGTTAACGCTATCCTATGCCAAGTAATTGGTACGGAAGTGAAGGTAAGGTTTGTCTATGAACAAACAAAAGTATTTTTCATTGATATTTCGATGGGCACGCGAGTTTGCCAAAAATATTAAACGTAAATACGTTTAATGAATGAGTGTTGATCAACATAGAGTACTATAGGCTGATCACCTAGAAGTACTCGTAAGGTATATGGATGAATGGCCTTAGTGCTGTGGACTCCTTTTCAAGTATGAAAACTGAAAGTTACTGTTCATGGTCTATCGACCGGTTCAGAATTCCTAATCTATTCTATACTTTGGGAATTGATGTTATGAACTGTTAAAGTATTACTGATTCATAATACTTCATAACTATTGTTCGGTTATGTTGGAATTGTTATATAATTCACGAATGTGGTATTATTGATATCCTTGATTAAACTTGTTGAGCTGTCATGCTCACTTCTTGTGTGAATTATATAACTGCAGTTAAGGATGAACGCACTGTGAATGCCAAGAGAGATAAGGGCAAAGCTAAGATGTATGCTTAGCCATTGTGTAACAGTTTAGAAAGTTTGTATGTATTATACATTATGAACAATGAACGATGTAACCAGTTATGAACCAGGGAAGGATTATACTTTAATTGTAATAAAAGATAGTAATTACAATCATTTTGTTGTATTTCAATGGAATGATTGTATGGATGTTAGTACAGTGGAGCACCATATGTCGGGTTGGAAGATACCCGAATTTGGGGGCGTCACAATATTTGTTGGGTCAACAGATATTCCGTGATTTGATATCACTTGCCCAAGGAATGCTACTTCCTCAAGCCAGAACTCGCATTTCTTCAACTTGGCATAAAGCTTGTTTTCACGAAGCTTTTGAAGTATCAACCTCAAGTGTTGCTCATGATCTTCACAGCTTTGGGAGTATATGAGGATGTCATCAATAAAGACAAAGACAAAATGATCTAAATATTCCTTGAATACTCGTTTCATCATGTCCATGAAGGCAGCAGGAGCATTATTCAATCCAAAAGACATGACTAGGAATTCGTAATGCCCATACCGAATTCTGAAAGCAGTCTTTGGAATGTCATCAGTCTTAATCTTTAACTGGTGATATCCAGAATGAAGATCAATCTTTGAAAAGAATTTGGCTCCTTGCAACTGGTCAAACAGGTCATCAATGCGAGGAAATGGGTACCTATTTTTGATGGTGACATGGTTTAACTCCCAATAATCAATACAAAGTTGCATACTTCCTTCTTTCTTCTTCATGAATAGAATAAGAACACCCCAAGGAGATGTACTAGGACGAATGAAACCGATGTCTAACAATTCTTGTAATTGGGTTTTTAACTCCTGAAGTTCAATAGGAGCCATTCGATATGGGGCTTTGGAAATAGGTTTTGTACAGGATTCAAGGTCGATACAAAATTCAATTTCACGCTCTGGGGGTAGGCCATGAAGTTCTTCAGGGAATACGTCGGGAAATTTATTAACAATAGAAATATCATTCAAATCTGACATATTTTTATTTAAATCCGTAACATGGGCTAAGAAAGCTTGACATCCATTTTTCAATAAACGAATAGCTTTATGGCTTTATATGACAGTGATTGACTTTAGTGGTCTGGTTGCTTGATTTCGTATAATAGGTTGGTTAGGAATATGAAAGATAACAACCTTACGAAAATAATCGATTTTAGCATGATGAGTAGTTAACCAATCAATCCCTAAAATCACATCAAATGCAAGTATTTTCAAAGAGATAAGGTCGACAGGTAATGTGAGGGTACCGATTTGAACCAAACAAGACTTATAAACAGTAGATGCAATGAAGGTTTCTCCCAACGGAGTTTCAATTAATAAGTCAAAGTCTAATTTCTCCGGAGTTAAATTTAAACGTTGAGCGCAAGTAGGAGAAATAAAAGAATGGGTAGAACCGGTATCTAATAAGGTATAGACTTCGCAAGAATTTATAATTAATTAACCCGTGCTAACTTCGTTTGGGTTACTCGCTTTTTGAGAAGTCACGAAAAACGTTCTTCCTGAAACCACCGATTTTGTTTTGTCCGTATCCGCCTTTGGTGCCACCGTCTCAGCTAGACTTGATTTCACTACAGGACAAAATCGAGCTATGTGGTCGTCTTTTCCACAACTAAAACATACCTTGGAAGGCTGTGAACAATTTGGACGTATGTGTCCCTCCTCTCCGCATCTCAGAACATCTAATCTGGCGTACTCTCCTCCCCTAGAATTTGTTCTTTGTGTTGGTCTTCTTTGACGCGTCTTCCCATCATCGTTAAATCTTCTCTTCTTGAATTTTCCACTTGAATAATTTCTTCTATTATCTTGGCCATGATTACCACCGAAGTGGTTACCATTTCTGGCATGATAATTTCCTCTACGATGGTTATCATTATTCTGATGACCGTTGCCACCGGTACGATTATTATCGTGTTGTTTCTCGTTATCCTTTGGTTGGGCTGGCTCATTATCGCGCTCCAATAACTAAGCCTTATTCACTACATCTGAATACAAACACAATTTGTGAGAAATGAGGTATTGTTGTATTTCGGGTTTCAAACCTCTTAGAAACATTCGCGTCATTCGCTCCTCATTATCGATCAAATGGGATGCAAACTATGATAACTTCGCAAATTTAGCCTCGTATTGTGACACAGTCATATTGCTTTGCTCCAACTTGATAAACTCCACCTCCTTCATGAGACGAATACTTTAGGGAAAGTACTTGTCGTTGAACAGCTCTTGGAACTTCTCCCAAGACATTTTGTGTGCGTCAGGCTGGGTATGTTTTATAGATTCCCTGTGACGCCCCCAAATCCGGGTATCTTCTAACCCGACAGATGGTGCTACACGGTACTCATAACTGTACATTCATTCTATTGAAACGACATCAAAATGTGTGAATCAATGACATTCTTATTACATTAATAATATTACATCCCATTCCCAGGTTCTAAAACCATTACATTCTTTGTTCATCATTCTATAATATATACATCTTACTAGTTTATTTCAAGGTAAACTAATCGTTCAGCTTCATCTTGCCTCTATCCTTGTCAGATCCCTTGGATTAGTTCAGTCCTAGCTACATTCATATGGTTCAAGCAAGAGTGAGCATAACAAGCTCGGCAAGTACAACAATTTCTTTTAAATAACATGTTTGAATCATAGGAATTGTATATCTTCAATAACTGGATAATAGTTTTGAAGTACTATCAATAATTCAAAATAGCATTCTTTTCCTTCAAAACGTTTTACAATAACAATATTCAGTAAAACATCAATTCTGGCTCAAGACCATGAGCATTTCATAATTTCTTTGAAAAGGACAACCCGACACTAAGTCAGTAAGTCCGGCATAGCTTACGAGCACTTCTGGGTGATCAACCCATAGTACTCTATGTTGATCAACACTACATCCATTAAACGTATGTACGTTTAAGTTTTGGCAACCTCGCGTGCCCATCGAATAATCGATGAAAATACATTTGTTTATTCAAACTCAGGCTTACCTTGAATCTGTACCAAACAATTGGCGTAGGATAGCGTTAACAATTCTATATTTGAAAGACTTGTAAATAAATCAATCAACTCTTCAAGATTTGTCTAGCCGAGTTAAAACTGGCATTGACATTTTCGTAAAACAATTCATGCATCTCATAACTTGAATCACAGAAAACATGGCTAACACAAAAGGTTAGATGTCGTTTTAAGAAAAAACTTGCCTTGATGTCTCTCTGCAAAGATAATAACTTTTCCTTTCAGTCTTTACAGTCTCTACAAAACATAACCACATAACATACCACATTAGGTCATGAATGAATATACATGATTCCTAATGAATCTCACCCTTCATCTCAATCTAATCATATATTAGATTTGTTACTATTGGTTCCGGCTTGCCATTATGTTTTACATTATTCTTACCAACTTCTTTCTCTTCTATGTCTTACGTAGATTTACTTCATTAATCTAACTCGTTTCGAGTTAACCATCCTTCCTCACGGCTTACTAACATCCTTACATTATTAATCGAAACTCGATCGTCGTTAGTGAAGTACACTTTATTGCATATCGTTTACGTTTACGTATTACTTAACAACCTTTAGTTATAACTCTTAACGTTATAATTCTTATCATTATTGAATACGGTTCACGTTCCTTATACTTTACGTTCGTCGTTTAACTACTCATTAAACAACATTAAATTCTTAAAGTCATCACTATAATAGTGATTTAGGAAAGGTCTTATCATTATTCATTAAGTAATTACATAATCCATACTGGTATTGCAAACCATTGGATTCATAATCGACTTGGTCAACAAATTTCTACAGTCAGCTTAGCACATTACGTTGCTCTCATTACATTCACCTTCAATTGATTATTAACCTTTAATCGTCATACATTAAGTGTCTAACAATGCCTTAACAATGTTATAGTAACACCTTAGTTCATTACTAATGAGTTATCTTTCATTCTATACTTGTAAACATTCTTTTCTAGCAATTTCTTGGGACTGGCGCCGCGGCGCCACCATTTACTCTATATCTCGTCTTGCAGTGCCCTTGAGTTAATAATATCTTTCGGTTCAAGCCTCACGCTTGATGCTAAGTGTTTGTAAGGCTATGAGTCGTGGCCATGCCCGGACTCACTGCCTCGAATAATTTTGCGATTTTAAAATTTTTACGAACTTCTGGGACGCATAACTTCTTTGTTATAAGTCCAAATTGGTCCGTTCAAAAGCCTACGGTTCAAAAATTTCATAATCTATGCGTTCATGCAAGAATTTTATCTATTTGACTTCGTTTACTAAAATTTCACCTATTAGTTCATTTTTAACGAAAACGATAAACGTTCGTGAACGTTCAACGCTCGTTTCTTCGTTCTAAGTCGGAATTCGGTCATTTTTGAGTCTGCAACTCTATAATGCCAAATATGACTTGTCTCCATTGAAAACCAATGTTTCCCAGCTCAAACATAAAATACGACTTCCATTCCGAGAATTTCACGAATTCGACGATTAACGTCCAATCGTGTGAATTCTGGCATAACTTCTTTACTAACGATTTGATCATTGTTCTAAATGGATTCTAACCATCATATTAGCATCTTGGCATACATACCTCATTAACTTATTTACATGATAAGTTCTTACTTGTTCTTCATTATTCTATAACTTATAAAAGTATAACTACTTATGATTTTACTTCACATGACTTAACATTGTCTAAATCCTTTTAACCATCATTCTTGCATCTTATTATCAAACAACCTTATTATTTTAACATAAACAAGTTCCTACAAGTTCTTCCTTGTTTCATAACTTATATGATTACTGAATAGCTTATCCATGACTTATATACTTTTAAGTCCATTGATTAATCATTCCTATCATTCCTTAGCATGCATGTTCTACCACTACCCACCTCTCTAACAATGGAAGAGAAAGAAATTCATGGTTAAAGTTCTTACCCTTGATAATCACTTGACTAAGCTTTGTTCTTCTTCTTCTTCTTTCTGAAAATCTCACAATAAAATTTTTTTACTTACAAGTGCTTATTCCCTCTAACCAATAAGTTGCTCTCTAAGAGAAGTTGTTGGATGAAAATTTAACAAGGAATAATGAAATCCAAGCTTGCTATTTATAGGACTTGCTAGGTTAGGGTATAATGGTCATTAATCCCCTCCACCTCCTTAATCACCTCCTTACTATTCCAAGCTTAAGCACTAAGTTAACTTGGCCTCCACACACTTTGCTTGACCACCACAACACTTAGCCTTTAAGTTAACTTGGTTGCCACACATAAGCACTTTACTTGCTCATCACACATAAGCACTTTGCTTAGCCTTTAAGTTACTTAACTTATTCTTTGCTTAACACTTAAATCTACTTGATCATTACATAACTTATCCATTGCTTAGCCACCAAGTACTTTACTTGGCCACCACTTTGGGTCATCCATGGGTTGCCCCATGGGTATAAACCATCCAATAACCCATTGGTTCTTACTTTGGGCTTTTAGCTTAACTAATCTTAACTTATACATTGGGCTTGCTCCTTACATCACTTTGGGCTTTAACGTTATCTTGCATTGGGCTTACACATCTCTACACATGGGCCTTAATAATTCTTATTGGACTTTACAATTTCTTACACAATTCTACAAATTCAATACATATGGCTTAAAGCCTTAGAACGTATAATTCATGTATTAATCTCGTATTCTAACTCGTATACTTATTCACATACGACATACCATCATTCATTCATACTCGTATAACACCTCGTATTATACTCGTATTCATTACCTCGTGCAATATTTACATATAATACAATCATTTCTTTAATTCATTAATCGCATTTAAATTCATTCTCAGAATTCACTTTCCCTAACCGTTAGGTTTTAAGTCCGCAGGCGAAAAAATGCGTTTACCATAACTAAAATATTATTGGATATTCCATCTCACCTCGATAATCTATCATTACGTATTTCTCGGAAATTCAAAAATAATTCCCGAGCAGAAATGCGTGAATAGTGTTTGTTGGAAAATTTCTCGGAAAGCTTTTATTTTCGTCTTAGAAATTCAAACACTTTAATTCTACCACGTAGTCAAAATACTACGACATTCCGCTATGTCTAGGTCATATAACGACCTTTAAATAGCTTACTCCCATAATTAATTAATTAAATTCATTTTAATCCACATAATAAAAATAAAAAATTTAATCCTCAAAAATCCAAATTTTCTGGGGCGTTACATTCCCACCAATGATCTGCTTCTTCATGCAACATAAAGGTGGTGAATGGAACCTTTTGCTCCTCGGAGCATCCCAAGACATCAAATATCTTTGTTATCTGCTTTATCCACGTCTCTGCTTTAAGTGGTTCTGGCTCTCCCAAAAACTTTGGTGGTCCCAGCTCCTTGAACTGCTTAGCAGTGACCATCCGAGAGTTGTCAGTGTTTCCACCTGCATTTTGAACAGGTGTTTCTCTCTCCTGATGTTGCATGAATTGCATAAAGCCTCTGAACATCCCATCGTTCATCATCTAATCGGTGTTGTTGTTTACCTGAGGATTATTATCTTCCTGATGCACATTATCCTGGATATTGATCGTTGGTGACTCAACGGTCTCATGTGCTTCATTGCTTATCTTGACATTTTCAGATGTCATTTTCAAACACTGTCACAAAACAAGGGTTAATCGATATGTCACATATTATCCATATACTCTGATCGACCAATTAAATAACAAATAAACTTAGGTAGGTCATACTAGCGAAGTAATTACCCGTCTCTCCCCTCCTAGTTCTAGTCTCACATCTCAGCCAAGGATCATATCCCTAAGCTTTGATACCAACTGTGACGCCCCCAAAATAGGTATACATTACCCATCTTGAGTCGCCAAATATATGGTATAAAATTTAAATACAACTTAATTATACAACTGTCGTGTAAGATACGACAAAACATAAGTTATGAGTTTTAATACAAATATTGTCATCTAGACAATATCCATACTCAATGGAGTCCTCATTTCATTTATTGTCACACTATTATATAGAATAGTGAGGAGTACTGTGACACCATCTCGGACCATCATTCCATTTCCGGACTAGAACCGACTACGTTCTCATTTCCTGAAGAGAACAATGAAAGCAAAAGGGTGAGCTCAACTAGCCCAGTAAGAAATATTATGACTAAGATAATGCAGAATAAATTATCGTTAGCCTTCAACAATGTTAAATTGATAGAATATAATAGACAACAAGTTTAACTACAATGAAACAAGCAATCCATTAGAAGAGTCAAGTAGAGCATAAAATCTACTATCTTCTATGATTTATAAAGTTTTTCATCAACTTTATTGCTGAGACTCAGCTTAATAAATAAACCACATCATCGAATCATCCCTACACCACAGCCAAGGATATTCATGTAATCATCAATGATCATGATTATACCGAATAATCCCTAGTCATAATCATACCAACAACTATCCATCAATGAACTACAGGCCAATGAGGACTTTTACCACATCATTTATTACATTACGGTCATGATTATTCTGAATAATCCCTGGACATATTCATACCAAGTCCATCTATGCACGTAAGCCAAAGATGACTTTCATCACAATATAAGCATGAGGAAGATGACAATGATATAAGCATTAATCAAACGAAATCAAGGATAAATATTAAAGACTTTAAATTTATCCAGAGTTTCAAAATATCCAAATTGTCAACATGATACTGCTTTGTGGAGTAAAATTCAGGAATAATATTCATGTATCAAAAATAATTTGGACAGAAAAGAATTATATTTTTTGGGTGAATTGTACCCCGTGAATAGTACCCTATGAATAGTACTTCGGGAATAGTACCTCATGAATAGTACCTATCATAAAAAGTGCCCCAAATACCCGAGTGAATAATATTCATGTGAATAGTAACCAAGTGAATAGTAACCCGTGAATAGTACTCCGGCATGAAAAGTGTCCCGAATACCCAAGTGAATAATATTTGAGTGAATAGTAATGGGGTGAATAGTACCCGTATAGTAACTCATGAATAGTATTCCGGTATAAAAAGATCAATAATTATCAAGAAAGCTCAGAAAAATATCTTCATGAAAAGATAATGGATGAAGCGCAAATATCAAGGATGTTCTACTAATTTCACGGAGTATAGAAGCAATACTTTAACAGAATGAGTATATAATCAGGAATACGAAACGAAATAATATTACTCATATACTACAAAGTATGGAAGAAAATATTATTTCTACGAATACTAAAAAAATAATATCCCTTACAACTGTTAAACGAAAATAATATTCCAACGAATATTTAACGAAGATAATATTCCAACGAATATTGAACGAAGATAATATTCATACGAATACGAAAAATAATATCTCTTCAGAATATGAAATAAATAATACCCCTTACCTCAGAAGAAGACTGGATACTGGAATAGATAGGTAGCAGACTTCTCTTCTTCTTTCTCTCTATAGTTTCTCTCTCTATAATTGCTCTTGTGAGTCTTAGTGAATTGGTGAGAATGAAGGAAGAATGAGCTTCTATTTATAGGAAAATATAGTTTCGATAATTGCACGTTTTGGGGCCTTGAAATATTACATAATAATACCTTGCTTTTTTCTTTATTTTTAATTTAGTCATGCAAGTATTATCAAACTTGCACCACCTCCCCTAATAGTAAATCATGTTAATTAATAGTTCATTCATGTGACTCAATAGTATAATTATGTGAAAAAACTAATTACAGTATGGTACCTTCATCTATACTTCCATTTTTAATTTAGTCATGCAAGTATTATCAATCTTGCACCAACTCCCCTAATAGTACATGCATGTGAATCAATAGTAAACACATGTGAATAAATAGTTATAAGCATGTGAATTAATAGCAATAAATTTCTCATTTATCCGATTAATTACCCGATTAGTCAATATAACTTTCGGACATCAATTATTATCGAAATAAATGTCTATTTCCACTAATACTAATAATCCTAACACAATAGAACTATCAATTTCATCTTTAATCAACACGAACTTATTCATCATTAATATTATAACTCACAATATTTAACAATCAGGCCGTTCCTAGGAAAGAGGGGGCTTTCTGATAAGGATTTCTCCTTATTGGCGCACAATTAGATTATCTAACATCTCCTTGACAGAACTTCTAGACATTGTCAATATTACAAATAATAATATGAATAACTTTTTTATCTCAATTATTGATTTAATAATATAACATATGTAAGACCCCGAATTTTTTTTAAAATAAAAATGGAATTTCCTCTATTTATTATTTTAAAATAGTAAGGGTTGATTTGATTCATGTGGATAGTTATGGGTAAATTACGCAAATATTTCGAATAAGCAAGTGGTTATAAAATATTCTTTATTGTCGGGGAATATTCGTTTGGTCGTGGAATATTCGTCATCGCTTCTTGGGAATATTCGATGCGACTAAGACAAACCATGTGTGGGCCCCATAACGGAAAGCGATTGGAGGAAGAAAACGACAAATATAAGTTGTTTAAAAAAATAATGGCGTAGTTATTACCGTTTACACTGTTGGAATACCCGGTGGTTAAAACACAGTAATACGCGTTATTGCACAGTAGCACACGGTATTGCACCAATTATTGATTCTTACGTAAGAAGGCACTACTCAATAATGGTTACAGTAATTACTGTTCAGTATTTTATTTTATTGATTCAATAATTGCTGCATTGATATTTTATATTACTGTTGTTTCAATAATTGTCATTACACAGTATTTTTCATTATCGGAGCAATAATTCATATTATCTGAATAATATTATTAGATAACATTATTGGCAATGTCTAGAAAGTTCTGTCTAAGGAGAGGTTTGGTCACCTAATTGCTGCGCCAAGAAGAGAAATTCTTATTGAAAGCCCCTCTTTCCAGGGAACCGTGCGGTTGTCAATATTGTGATTCTGTAATATTATTTGTGAATAATTAATTATTGATTCATATGATGAGGAAAATATTGATTTTATGTGGATATAGATGGAGAAAATTTTTATAGTGACAATTGTTGAAAATTAATATTTTATCTTTTTCTGATAAAATAATTCATTTAAATATATTATTTTAATAATATATTAACGATGATATTTTTACGATGAATGTGGGATATATGAGTATATGTGGAAGAGGAGTATTTTTGTTACCAAAATGTTTAAAACATGTTAAACATGTCGGTGGACCCCATTTATCGACCGAAATTTGATTATAGCGTAAAATCGCCCATTTGTGGATTTCTTGGTCAATTTCTGCTTGGAATTTGGAAAACTTTCTTCTGTAAAGTTGTAGAGAATTGAATTTCCTATAAAACTTCGCAAGATTTGAATTTTCTCTCGCAAAAGGGCTATTTATTGTGAATTATTGAAGTTCAAGTTCAAAAATAATTGATTTTTGGAAGTTTAAAATATTTTTATTTACAAAAACGTTTTTTCATTTGGTTCCCTCATTTAACACATGACAAGTTGCTGAAATTCAGATTCAAGGTAAGCGTAGGGAATTATTATTATAAATAATAATATTATATTAAATTTTCTGCTTTGGTGTTCTAAGCAATTTCCTATAAATAGGTGCTTAGGTTAGAATTGAAAATCACACCAGAAACTGAAGTTTTCTCTCTCTATATTATCGAGCGTATTCTTGTGAGTATTTTGAGTATACTTTGGGTATTGCTATACTGGTACAAGTTCAAGTCATAGCCTATATCCTGTTTCAAACTAAATCTGCCTTTCGAGGTAAGGGATGTTATTTTCTTCTCAAATGATATTATTTCTTCAATATCATTATGCTAAAATATTGGTTAGAACTTTTATCAAATTTGGAACTTTTTCATGCTCTGGGAGTTACTATTCATGAGTTACTATTCATGAGTTACTATTCATGAAGTTACTATTCATTTAGTACTATTCACGTAAGCGTGATGATGTTTTTTGTGAAATTTCTATCTTTTGGTGTCTGAGTTACTATTCACGATATCTGACAGACTATTCACTTATCATTTACACTATTCATCGAAAATGAAATTTTTCCTTTTCGTCAAAAATATCTATTCGGATACTAGCTTTGATTGTATCCATGTTTTGATCATTCTTGAATTTTACAAACCTTATGATTATTTTTTTGAGGTATTTTTGGACGTGGATAAAACAAAGTACGAATCCTTAATCCTTAATCCTTGTCATTTTGTTTCACTAGATTCGTTTTTTTAAAATATTTTCATCATCCCCATCTTTAAATGATGATATTATGGAATATCTTTGGCTGTAAGGCAAAGATGATTGATTTCGATGAATATCTTTGGCTGTAGTGCAAAGATGAATGATTAATCGATGAATATCTTTGGCTCAGAGTGCAAAGATGAACAAAAGTTGAGATGAACATGACCAACCGGTGATTTAAATGAATATCTTTGGCCTCAGAGTGCAAAGATGAATATTGATTGTTGTTACAGGGGATAAAATATTGATGATGGGCTTTTAAACCTTAGAAGACGGTAAATTCTTTCTTTACGTGACTCTTCTAATGGATTGTTTATTTCATTGCATTTGTTGATCTAAAACTTGTTGTCTATTGTATTCTATTAGATTTTTCCCTGTTGAAGACTAACGATAATTTGTTGTATATTATCTTAGTCATAATATTCTTTACTGGGCTAGTTGAGCTCACCCTTTTCCTTGTTGTTCCATTTTCTTCTCAGGAGGTGAGAACATAGCAGGATCGAGTCGAGGTATGGAATGAAGGTTCTAGAGAGAGTTGTTTAGTAGTCCTCACCATTTTTGTAAAATAATGTATCAATAATTATGATGGGGATTTATTTATGCAGTGGATATTGTCTAGCGGCAATATCTCAGTATTTAAACTCATAGTTGTCGTATTTCACACGACATTTGTATTATTGAAGTTGTAGTTATTTCTGTACCATGTATTTGGCGACTCAGAATGGGTTGGGTGGAATGGACCTGTTTTGGGGGCGTCACAACATATTATGCAGATGATATTGTGACAATAATTGAATCAATAATATGAGAAATATGATGCAGCAATTACTGTAGCAATAATTAAGTATAACTGAGTGACTTCTCACATAAGCATAAATAATCAATACCGTGTGCTACTATGTAACAACGCGTATTCGGGGTCCACTAATGATTGTGCCGTCGTACGAATATTCCTTGTTAAAACGAATATTCCCCGACCAATCAAATATTATATAACAACTTACTTACTTTGCAAAATTTATAAATATTACCCACAACTATAACATTATAACAAACTCACACCTTAATATTCAAAAATGATATTTATAGAAAAATTCATCTTTATTCATAAAAGTTGGGGTTTTACATATTGAGAGAAGTAAGAGCTAGATTTTCTAAACTCAAGAAAGAAGAAGAAAGAAAGCTAGAACACAAAGGTAATGATTCCTAAACCATTATTCTCCCTCTCTTCATTTGATAGAAAAGTGAGTAGTGGTAGAGTATGTATGATAAGGAGTATAAGGATGGTTATTAATGGAAGTAAACTTTAATAAACCATGTTGAAAGTGAATCATAAGTATAAAAGTTATAAACAATTGAAAGACATTGTAGAATTGTAATATTGTTATTGATGGACAAGTTTAAAACCATCATTTGTAGACTTAAATAGTCTATGTTGTGATAATGGAATGAATCCATTTGGAATGGTGTAACAATCTTAAGTAACGAAGTTATAGTGAAATTTACGAGATTAGACGATAATCGTAGAAACCGTGAAATTCTCGAAATGGAAGTCAAAAGTTAACATTGAACTCAAAAATGTTGGTTTTCGATGGAGAATAGTCTAAGTTTGCATTTTAGAGTTGCGGACTCGAAAATGGTCAAATTTTGACTTAGAATGAAGAAACGAGCTATGAAGTTCACGAACTTTTATCGTTTTCATAATAACAGACTTAAACAGGGAATTCCGAGTTAACGGATTCGAAAATGTAAAATTATTATATGAACACTTAGTTCATGTGATTTGTGAACTAATGGCTTTTGAACGAGCCAATTCAGACTTAAAATAAACAATTTATAAGTCCGGGAATCTCACTAAGTAAGAAAACTGTCAAAGCTATCTCGGTGAATGAGTTGGCGCCAAAACCACCTTGAAAGGTTTGAAAGGTGGAAATGCCAATAACGAGCCATGCCCATAACTTACTGGAGAACAGCGCAGCAACGCGGCCATTTGTACTGGGGGATGGCGCCGCAGCACCAGGTCCGAGTGATTGACACTGCTAACTCACGCCACAGCGCGAGTCCAAGAAAGAAAGCTAGCGCCGCAGCGCCAGCACTAGGGAAGAGATAGAATGCTTATGAATAAAAAGAAGCTAGAAGTTAATTAATGATGAGTTATAACATTAATAAACTTGAAGTAACATCATTAAAGATGTTAATAACCTTAAGAATTATAACTAAAGGTTAACGAAAGATTACTTAAACGTAAACACAATGTAATACGGTAAACCGTAATGAGCGTTAAATAATCTAATAAAACGATTAGAGTGAGAGAAGGGTGAGATATATCAATGACCTTACATGATTATTTATAACCTAATGTTGTATGTTATGTGATCATGTATTGTAGAAATCCTTAAAGACTCAAAAGGAAAAGTATTTAATCTATAGAAGACGCTGAAGGCAAGTGTTCTAACCCTTATCTATGTTCATTCTAGACAAGCTTTGTGATTCATGTCTCTTACGCATGAGTTAATGTATGATGAAGTCCAAGCTAATTCCTTCGGCTAGACTTAATGTATTTTGATGGATTATCTTATAATCTATCGAATTGTTATTAGAGTTGCTATCTTTTTGCCAAACTATTTTGGTATGGATTTCAAAGAAAGACTGAGTATGAATAAACAAACGTTTTGTCATCAAACGACAGGCACGTGAGGTTGCTAAAACTTAAATGTAAATACGTTTACCAGAAGAAGTGTTGTACAACATAGAGTACTATAGGCTGATCACCTAGACGTGCTCGTAAGATATATCGGACTTATGGACTTAGTGTCGGGTTGTCCTTTTCAAAGAAAGAACAAAATACTCAAGGTCTTGGACCAAAATTGATGTTTAATGAATGTGGTTCATTGTGAAATTTTTTAAAGGAAAAGAAGTGCTATTTTGATTTGTCTATAGTACTTTATAACTATTGCTTCAGTTATAGAAGATATACAATTCGTGTGATTCATGTCGTTTAATAAGAGATTTGAAACCCGAAATACGTTAATAACTCATTTCTCATAAACTTTATTTATATTCAGATGTTGTGAATATGGCTCAGTTAGTGGAGCGTGATAATGAGTCAACTTAACCAAAAGGTAATGACCAACAACACGATAATAATCGTACTGGTGGAAACAGCCATCGGAACAACGATAACCATTGTGCAGGAAATTATCATGCTAGAAATGGTAACCACTTCGGTGGTAATCATAGCCAAGATAATAGGAAAGGTGAACTTAGTGGGAACAATTTTAAGAAGAGAAGATTCAACAATGATGGAAAGACATCGACAGCAGCACCAACACCCGTTGTCAAGGAAGGAGAACGACCACCAGTCGTATTTTTCATATGCGAACAGGAAGGACACATCCGTCCAAACTGTACGCAGCAACCCAAATTATATTTTAATTGAGGAAGAGAAGGTCACCTATCTCAATTTTATCATGTAGTGAAGTCAAGTCCAGTTGGGATGGAGACGCCAAAGGATGTCTTAGACAAGTCAAAGTCGGTAGTTTAAGGGAGATCATTTTTTGTGACGAGGAACCCCAATGAGGTTATCACGGGTAAGTTAATCATAAACTCTTGCAAAATCTATACCTTATATCGGTTTTACCAATTCTTTTATTTCTCCTACTTGCGCTCAACATTTAAACTCGACTCCGGAGAAACTAGACTTTAACTTATCTGCTAAAACTCCGTTGGGAGAAACCTTCCATACATCCACGGTTTATAATTCTTATTTAATTCAAATCGACACTTTTACGTTACCAATAAATAGTTCCCAAGGATCTCAAACTAGATTGAAAATTTTAATCACATCTATATATGTAAGAAAACACGATTGCAGAAATAAACGATGCTATATATATCACAATATTAAGGTTTGATTACATGATTCTTTATAAAGAATTTCTTATTACAAAGTATTACATTCAATTAGACAAAAATATAAGCTAATCTAAGCAGGGACGCTTCCCTTTATCTACTCCAGATGTTCCAAGGTTACCATCTAATACTGCAAAGGGAATAATTTGCAAGGGTGAGCTATGACATGCTCAGCAGGTTTTATATTTAGAACAATATATGATTTGAAGAAGTATGACAATTCAAAATTTGACTGATAGTTGTTACCATTTCTGGAATTTCTTTTTCAACCATTTCTGGACTTTTTATTTCTGTCAGTCACACAGACTTAGAAACTTTATTTTAGATATGAGATAGGGGATCAACATACTCAATATCCTAGGAGTATGCATCTCATTCTACCAGTGCTCAAATGCACCTAAATTAATGTCAATATATTATTGACCAAACTTCTATCCCTTACGGGATACCCAACTTCAGAATAGGATGTCTTATCAAAATAATTTGGTTGGACACAACAGTTTATGCTCAATAAATAATTTATTTCTTAGTTATGCTGAAGTTATAGTAATAACCTTATAATAAGAGGTAATTCAAGTGTAGGTGTAGTGTATCATATCAACATCATTTCAAGATAAAATACTTGTTCAACGAATAAATATTTTTGGGTTTAGTAAACTTGTGAAAGTAATTAGGGTATAGGAAACTTTCGAAAGTAATAGTTTGGGTTTAGTAAACTTGCCTGAGCGAAGATCAGTCAAGTAATGCTACTCGATTTGTTAATAAACACCTACGGTGTTCATTCATATAAATCTAACACATTAGTATTTATAACAATACTTAAATAAAAGATCAACATATGTTCGGGTTAAGTTTGATAGGGTTTTGGTGTTCAATATCCTTATCGAGTATTAAATAAGTTGTTATTTCGACTAAATTTTATTTATAAGCTTTATTATATTTTTTAGATAATTTAAATATCCATTATACTAATTTCTAGAAGCTTATAATAATTTTTAAGTATTTATTTATACTTTAAATAATTTTTAAATCATTTATTTCTATTTTTAAATAATTAATATTTACTTAAAATTTTATAAAAACTTTGTTTATTATTTTAAATAATTTATAGCCATTTATTATGATTTTAAATCATTAATATTATTTTTCAATAATTATTTATTATTTATAAGTAATTGTTCTAATTACTTTATTATTAAATTAATTATAAATAATATCCAAATAAAATAAAATATTTATTGAATTTATGTAAAAAATCAAAAGTTAATTATAATAATTTAATATAATTTTTAAATATGCTTTTATATTTATTTATTAATTATTTCTAATTTGTATTAATTAATTTTTAAAAAATAATTGCTATATGTCGCTAAAGCCCTATAGTGTCGCTATAGGTGTTCTTGAGCTTCTGGGTTTCGACCAATCATGGTCGAGGGACCACTTTGACCACGATCTATCTTGCTACTATTAATGATTCTGAGTTTGGACAAGTATTAATGTTATAGTACTCATACAGTAGTACAACATCCGACAAATTTCGTGCTTTAACCTACATATAACAAGAAGTTATAGAGGCTCAAAATCACTGTCAGAGCTGTTCTTGAGTTTCTGGGCAACCTAGAATAGTGGTCATGGTCGGTCAACGGTTTTGTAGCTTTAATATCTCTGATTCTGTGTAATAGATTTGTGTTGTTTTTCTTGTAATTTGTAGTCTATATGTCAAGGTACATATATATATCACTGGTTTGGACAAAGCATAACTTTAAGGTCTCGATCTATGTTGGTCAAAGTACAGCCAATGGTTGTTCTTCATGTTCATCAACCTAGAAAACTTGGTCAAGCTCGGTCAACAACTTTTGACCATTAATTCCAGTAATCCTATGAATTGTTCAAGTAATTTAAGATCATAGATATGTAGTATATATGTCAAGGTATTAATTCATTATAAAAAGTTACAAAAACAACAAACAGAAAGCGATTAAAAGGCTGGTCAAAGTAGCCGGCTCAACCTGTTCTTGAGTTTTCTGGGTAACCCAGAAAACAGAACTTCGTGATCGGTCAACCACCTTTGACCACCTATATCTTGCAATATATGGTTCTAATGAACCTGTTTGCTTTTCCAAATTAAAGACCTCATATCAGACTACAAATAACATACAATTAACAGACCTAACTATTAACATACACGAATCTACAAGCTCTGACATTCGAATGTCAGGCTTATTTTTCCAAAATTTTTAGATTACTAAAAACACTAATTTGAAGTATCTAGATGTTGTGAAAACATTTTCTATCAACCTAACATACTTTCTAACATACTATAACATAATTCTAAACATCTAAACAATAATTTGAACAAAGCATCAAAGATCTAGCTATGAATTAGAGTTTGCACCTTTCTTGCTTGATTTTGGATTTTTGGCTTCTGAATCTGTTGTTGCTATCACCAAGGCTTATTTAGGTATGAAATATGAGTGTTTAGGCTTAGAAATTTCGTGAGTTTGAACTGGAATTGGGCTGCTATTTATAGAATTGCTAGGTTAGGGTTTTGTGTCATTTTCACCTACTTGCCTCCATAAATATCTGATCCAATAACTCTACTGGTGCTTGGGAGTTACAAGCATGTCATGTGCAGCCTAGGAACTTGCATTAGTGAATCCTAACCTACTTGTGATCTAGTTAGGTTAGATTAGTAGCTTAATTATGCCCTAATCCTTACTAATCTTAATTAGGGTTTTATTTTTAATGATTATGGTTGTTTAATGATGTTTATTAGTACGTAATTGAAGTTTATTAATCATTTTTAGGTGTTAGGATAACCTAATAAGGGTTTAGTTTAACTAATTTGGGTTAGGGTTTCTAATCTAGGGTAAGGGTTTATAATCTAGGGTTCCTAACCTAGATTTTACACAAATCCTAACAAGCACGACAAAGCAGCTTGTCAAAATAAATATACCGAAAAGTCTATTTTCAGAAGAAAATGTTTAAGCACGAGGTGTCAAGCACGTTAATTTTCGGACAAAATTTTATTTGACAAAATTTGTTAAACAGAGTATATATTAACACATAACACTTTCAGAACGAAGAGATTTTATTAATATAACTGAATTTACATATCCGAGTCTTATTAGGGTTTTGGGTTTTTACATTCACCCCCACTAATAAGAATTTTGCCCTCGAAATTACAGTACAGGTTAAGTAAATAGTTGGGGATAGTTCTCTCGAATTTTATCTTCGAGCTCCCATGTAGCCTCTTCAATGTTCTGATTCCTCCAAATTACTTTGACCAATGCTATCACTTTATTTCTCAAGACTTGCTCTTTACGATCGACGATCTGCACAGGTTCTTCTACATAAGAAAGATCTTCTTCGATTTGGATTGGCTCATAGTTTATAACGTGTTTATAATCAGGTTTGTATGGTCATAATATGGACACATGAAACACATTATAAATATGGTTTAACTCAGGAGGTAGTGCTATTTCATAAGCAACTTCACATATCATCCTCAAAATTTCAAAAGGTCCAATGAATCTCGGACTTAGTTTTCCTTTCTTGCCAAAATATATGTTGCCCTTCCAAGGAGATACTTACAAGAATACGTGGCTTCCTACGCTAAAGTTTTGTTGTTGACGATGTGGATCAGTGTATTTCCTTTGTTAATCTTGAGATGCTTGTAATTATTCACATATAATTCTGATGGTTTCAGTAGTTTGTTGAATTATTTCTGGTCCAAGCATTTGTCTTTCCCCGAATTCATCCCAACACAAAGGTGTTCTATATTTTCTCCCATATAAGGCTTCATATGGTGGCATACCCATACTAGCAAGATAACTGTTGTTGTAGGCAAATTCCACCAAAGGTAATTGATCTTCCCACAAGTAGAAAAAGGTTTAATGTTATTATTACTAAATTTATTATTGTTATTTCCCATCTTTTTCCCCGGGTTATTAGAAAAAGTAGTATCCCATTTTCGTTTATTATTAAACCCACCTGAGCAGGGTTCGGTTCTAAGTTTCCCTTTCTCATTTTGACTCTTCTTTTCCTGATGAAATTTGGCGAGACTTTCATTTTCACTTTTAGCTATAGAAGTTTTCTCAAGTATTTCTGAAAAAGTATTTATTTGGAGTACCGACAATTTACTTCGTATCTGAGGTTTCAAACCTTCCTGGTACCTCTGAGTCTTCCTAAGTTCAGTAGTTACTTGGTGAGGAGTAAACATGGACAGTTCATTGAACTTGGCTGTATAGTGAGTTACAGTCAAGTCTCCTTGTTTTAATTCTAGAAATTTTACTTCCATACGATCTTTCAGGGATTGGGAAAAATAGTTTTCAAAGAATAACTCTTTGAATCTCTCCCAAGGAACAATTTCAGTTTCTACCCGACCCTTAGTTGATTCCCACCAATAATTAGCCTCACATTTCAAGAAAAAGGTTGCAAAAGTCATCTTTTGATTATTATTAACATTGGTCACTAGGAAAAAATTTTCTATTTCAGAAATCCAGATTTGTGCATCGACAGGTTCTGATGTACCTTTGAATTCAGGTGGACCAACTAATTTGAAATCTTTAAAAGATGTGTTTTAGGTTATGAGCCTATTCATAGCTCCTAACATAAGATCTACTAACTGTTGGGTAGAATTATCATCATTATTCATTTCTCTTTCGGGTCTTCTGGTTGGTGGCATGATTCTACATAAAACAACAACAAAAATCCACATTAGAATTTGAATAATACAAATATATCTTTTATTTCATATATCACAAGAGTCGTACGAAACAACTTAGTAGTTTACACATACTACTAATTACATTACAACTTTAAATTCTCCTTTATTCATACTAATATAGAGCATTTATACTTTTATACTATCCTCTAAAACTCATTAACATCATCGAAGGAATCCTGGATCATGTGGCATACCACAGATCGATCTATCAGATAGGCAGTTTTCCTCCCCTCCACCGGATATCAAACTATTCAGCTCTGTAAATCATTGAAAACATCTCAAGTACCCAAAGTAGATTTGAGTAGCCTCGACTGTATTTCCTTCCTTCCCCTTTATGCATGGTGCAATTATACTTTAAGTCAATTATTGGTTCCTCTCTCATGCTCTAACATTTCCTCGGCTAAGTGTGCTCTAAATTTCATTTTATTATTCTCATATTCCGTTATCTTCATTAGTGATGCCATTGCTTCATCATGTTCATCAATTCTCATTAATTGCCCTGCTACTGGATCTTCCTCTTCCTCAGGATCTAGCAGTTATTAATCATGAAGCAATTCTTCATCCTCTGCATCACTAGCTATAAATGACTCAATTTGTGGTGGATTATTTGTTATCACCCTTTCTTCAGCACTGGAGTTCGCCATCTATAAAAGAAAACTCCTTTAATATAAGTATAGAAATTTACACAACATAATATTTTTAATGTTATTTTTATGTGTACTTTAAAATTTTTACGGACTCGAAGACTATATACTAAGATTTCTCTTCCTTATATCTATAGCCTTAATAGCTTTGATACCAAACTTGTAACGCCACCATATCTTTACTCCCACGGTATTCGATATGGTGCTTACAACGAAACAATATATATAACGCATTTAAATCTATACACCCATGGTATCTGATTATATGCTTATATCTAATTGAGTGACTATACAATTTAAAACCAGATAAAATTCCCATATATCTAAGATTCACAGTATCCCATAACAGATGATAATTCTCAAGAGAACTATTACTGTGTTTGGATACCCTCACTTGGATATATGAACTGTATCTGTGAACAGTATCTATTTATCCGAAATTCAGAGTATTAGTAATAACATGAATAGTCCATATTACCAATACCCTCACCCAGATGTATAGTCTATGTCATGCGAATTACACTATCATATCGATAGTAACTATTTATCCAAAAATCCAAGGTATTAACAACAACATGAACAATCCATGTTATCAATACCCTCACTCAGATAAATAGTTCCCAAGAATCTCAAACTAGATTGAAGATTCTAATTATATCTATATATGTAAGAAAACATGGTTCCGGAAATAAACGATGCTATATATATCATAATAGTAAGGCTCGGTTACATGATTCTTCATAAAGAATTTCTTATTACAAAGTATTACATTCAACTAGACAAAAATATAAGCTAATCTAAGCAGGGTCACTTCCCTTTATCTACTCCAGATGTTCCAAGGTTACCATCTAATACTGCGAAGGGAATAATTTGCAAGGGTGAGCTATGACATGCTCAGCAGGTTTTAAATTTAGAACAATATATGATTTGAAAAGTATAACAATTCAAAATTCGACTGATAGTTGTTACCATTTCTGGAATTTCTTTTTCAAACATTTCTGGACTTTTTATTCTGTCAGTCACACAGACTTAGAAACTTTGTTTTAGATATGAGATAGGGGATCAGCCTACTCAATATACTAGAAGTATGCATCGCATCCTACCAGTACTCAAATGCACCCAAATTAATGTCAATATATTATTAACCAAACCTCGATCCCTTACGGGATACCCAACTTCAGAATAGGATGTCTTTGAAGGGTTTCGACACAGAAACGCAGCGGAAATAAACCAATTTAAAACAATTCTGAAACCCAAAACAGGATCCATGCGAAAACAAAAATTAATTCAGTGGTTTAGATATTATACCGATTATGAAAGATTTCTGAAATGGCTTCGAATCCTTTATGCAATCCAATCAGAACCGCGCCTCTACGGTATCCACAAAAACGTCGCACGAACCGTCGAATGATTCTTCAATAAAGGGACTGTGGTACTAGCCACCAAAGGAACAGGATTTTGGAACTGTTTTCTCTCTCTCTCTCTCTCTAAGAAATTTAGGGTTTTTCAAAAATGATGTAACCCTAAGTTGCTGCTATATATCATATATATAGTAATTAAAAGGAATTAATCAAATCAAAACCTGATTTCATAAAATCCGAATTTATAGATATATATATATATATATATATATATATATCTTAAGTAAGTCTTACTTAATTAATATACATATATACAAATTATCCTTTTAATTTAAATTAAGTGATTTAAATACTATTAATCATATTAATATATTTAAATCCTTAAAATCTTAAATTTATTCCCTTTTAAATTATGTTCTATGTGTGTGACCCTATAGGTTACTATTACATTGGCAATAATTTTATAATCATATTATAAAATTATAAACAGTGAGTGGCATCTAGTAATGCATCACTGCTACCCAAGTAATAATAAGATCGATGATTCGATGCAACCTTTTCGTGACCAATGTTTCAATGTAATTTAATCCTTTTAACCTTAATATCCTAGATTAAACTCGAGTCATGGAATGTGTCATACTCCTCATAATTTAATCTGAGTTTTCTTGATCAATGAGTAAACTATATGAAACAAATCACTATTTGAGCATGGCCATACATTTCATAGTTCTACTCAATCAAGAGGCCTATGGATATCACCCCAATATATGAGAGGTTAAATTCCATCTAGATCACTCATATTCCTCACACGATTCATGATGTACCCAATAATAATCTTTATAGTCCACCCTATTAAAGGTGACATTTGATGATATCAAAGTACATAAATTCTCAGTAGTAATATAGTGATTTCGTGTCCTGAGGACCATGACATCATTATCACTATGAGAATCGCTAATGACACTTTTTACATAATATTCCACGTAAATTCTCATGGTGGGTCCGTCCCATTACATCGTTCTCTAACATGTACCTACGCATCGACTTAATATCTCATATATTTATGACCAATAAGATTTGGTCATCAATCGATCCACATACTTTAGTCTCAATGCATCATTGTTGTCCCATCAACAATGATACTCGATTAGGACACATTTAAAACAATGATACTAATTGTAATTATATAATCTTATGTTCAAGTCACATACTTGAAACTATATAATATGTATCACTATTCTAAGGAATTTTATTATGTTAACATTTATATAACGCAGTAAATAAAACTATAATAAAATCATATATTTATTCAATCAAATATAATATCAAAATGTTAAGCAATTATATCAAATAATTGGCCTCTAGGGCATAAACTCTAACAGTCTTAGCAAAATAATTTGGTTTGATACAACAGTTTATGCTTAATAAACAATATTATATGAATAAACAATTCATTTCTTAGTTATGCTGAAGCTATAGCAATAACCTTACAATAAGAGGTAATTCAAGTATAGGTGTAGTATATCATATCAACAACATTTCAAGATAAAAATCTTGTTCAACGAATAAACAGTGTTGGGTTTAGTAAACTTGTGAAAGTAATTAGGGTATAGGAAACTTGCGAAAGTAATAGTTTGGGTTTAGTAAACTTGTCTGAGCGAAGATCAGTCAAGTAATGCTACTCGATTTGTTAATAAACACCTACGATGTTCATTCATATAAATCTAACACATTAGTATTGATAAAAATACTTAAATACAAGATCAATATATGTTCGGGTTAAGTTTGATAGGGTTTCGGTGATCAATATCCTTACCGAGTATTAAACAAGTTGTTATTTTAACTAAATTTTATTTATAAGCTTTATTATATTTTTAGATAATTTATATATCCATTATAATAATTTCTAGAAGCTTATAATAATTTTTAAGTATTTATTTATCCTTTAAATAATTTTTAAATCATTTATTTTTATTTTTAAATAATTAATATTTCCTTATAATTTTATAAAAACTTTGTTTATTATTTTTAAATAATTTATAACCATTTATTATGATTTTTAAATTATTAATATTATTTTTCAATATTTATTTATTATTTATAAGTAATTATTCTATTTACTTTATTATTAAATTAATTATAAATAATATCTAAATAAAATAAAATATTTATTAAATTTATGTAAAAAATCAAAAGTTAATTATAATAATTTAATATAATTTTTAAAATTGTTTTTATATTTATTTATTAATTATTTCTAATTTTTATTAATTAATTTTAAAAAAACAATTATTGTCTGTCGCTAAAGCCTTATAGTGACAGGAAGTGTCGCTATAGGTGTTCTTGAGCTTCTGGGTTTAGGCCAGTCATGGTCGAGGGACCACTTTGACCACGATCTATCTTGCTACTGTTAATGATTCTAGGTTTGGGCAAGTATTGATGTTATAGTACTCATACAGTAATACAACATCAGACAAATTTCGTGATTTAACCTATATATAACAAGAAGTTATAGAGGCTCAAAGTCACTATCAAAGCTGTTCTTGAGTTTCCGGGTAACCTAGAACAGTGGTCATGGTCGGTCAACGATTTTGTAGCTTTAATATCTCTGATTATGTGTAATAGATTTGTGTTGTTTTTCTTGTAATTGGTAGTCTATATGTCAAGGAACATATATCACTACAAAAAAATGGGCCTTTAGCAACGATTTTTCAGGCAACGACTTTATAAATCGTTGCTAAAAGTATATGTTTAGCAAAGAAATTTGTCCTTTGTTGCAGATTGTGTCAGGCTTTCACTTTTTGCAATGAAATTTATAAGTCGTTGCAAAATTTCGTAGCTAATTCATTGGCGGGAAAAAATTTCGTTAAAAATTCGTTGCAAATTTTTTGGCCACTTGATTTCTCGTCATCGTGGGCAACGAAAGTTTTTTTGTTACTAAAAATGGGGCTTTAGCAATAATTTTTCAGGCAACGACTTTATAAGTCATTGCTAAAAGTGTATGTTTAGCAACAAAACTTGTCCTTCATTGCAGATTGTGTGAGGCTTTCACTTTTTGCAACGAAATTCATAAGTCGTTGCAAAATTTGGAAACAAAATTCGTTAGAAATTCGTTGCAAAATTTTTAACCACTTGATTTCTCCTCATCGTGGGCAACAAAAGTTTTTTTGTTGCTATAAATCGTTGCCTAATATGGACTACATTCATTGGCAATAATTTTTTATTTTTGTAATAAAATAATAATTGTAATAATTATTATTGTAATAATAATAATAAATTTTAAATAATTAAAATAATAAAATAATAATAATAATAATAATTAAAATTTTAAATAATAATAAAATTATTATTATTATTATTATGGTACTAATCCTGGAAAGCCCGTCAGTATTAAGACTGGAACAAAATACAAAAAATGATATATTGAGATATAAATTTCAACATAGATTTGTCACCATGAAATAAGTCATGTCATTGCATACTCAAGATTTACCAAATGTTAGAAACTAAAAAGTGTTCATAAGACAAAAGTGTTTACCAATGCGATAATTAAAATTTTAATAATAATAAAATAATAATAATTATTATTATTATTATTATTTTAATTATTATTATTATTAAATTATTATTATTATTGTTATTATTATTTTAATTATTATTATTATATTAATTATTACGATTATTACAATTATTATTATTATTACAATTATTAGTATTATTATTATAATAATAATTTTAATAATAATAATAATAATTAAAATTATTATTATTATTACAATTATTATTATAATAATTTTAATAATTATTATTATTATTATAATTAAAATAATAAAATAATAATTAAAATTAAAATAAGAGTGATTTGACAAATTGTCTGTATTAAATGTCAATGTATATGAATACATGAATTGAAAAAAAAAATAGAAGGACTCACACACCATTATTCTATCTTATCCATTAGAGTTTAGTTGTAATATGACTTTATTATAAAATTTAACGATAAATATATTATTTTTTTAAAAAAAAAACTAATTGTAATTGTAGTGACTATTTTTAATCATTGAAGTACTCTGGCAAATCTTTCTATTATAAATATTTGTTATTCGCTAATGTACTCATATTTGTAATTTATTAGATCGATTCTTATACTTACCCATGGGTTTTTTTAAATTTAAATTTAATTTGATCGAGTCCTATAATAATAATAAAAAAAAATTGTCAAAATATTAAATTTTATTCGAAAAACATTGATACCCACGTGACTAGTTCAAAAAAACAAATTTTTTTTTATTCAATGGTTAAAAAACTTTGAATGTAATTTTATATTTAGGGTATTTAATTTGTAACTGCTTTATATTATTTTAGGGTATTTTAATTATTATTATTATTTTCATTATTATTATTATTATTATTATTATTTTAAGTATTTAAAATTTATTATTATTAATACATTAATAATTATTACAATTATTATTATTATTATTACAATTCTTAGTACAGTGGCCAAAAAGTGTATTATCTCATCTTCACATGCATAGAAACGATTCTTGGTGGTTTAAATATTAGTGTTACATAAATTCTAGCATGATAGGTAGTTGGTTTAGTGGCTTTTGTTGGAATATAAGGCTTTTAGTTTGGAGAGGTCTGAAGTTCAATACTCGTGAGTAACATTATTATGATAATCATGTATCAACATTATTAGCACAAGCTTGCGCTTGTTTCTGCATATTTTGAATTATCATAACCAGTGTATTATCCCCTTTTTGCCCACTGTATTATTACAATAATTATTATTATTTTAAATTTTAATTTTAATTATTTAAAATTTATTATTATTAATACAATAATAATTATTACAATTATTATTATTATTATTACAATTCCTAGTACAACGGCCAAAAAGTGTATTATCTCATCTTCACATGTATAGAAACGATGCTAGGTGGTTTAAATATTAGTGTTACATAAATTTTGCATAATAGGTAGTTGGTCCAGTGGCTTTTGTTGGAATATAAGATTTTTAATTTGGAGAGGAATGGAGTTCAACACTCGTGAGCAACATTTTCTTTTAAAATATTTTAAGCCTGCAAGCCCAGCTCCACGTCAGCAAAAATAACGGGCCACATCAGCAAAAATATGCACAGTCAGCATTCCGTCCGTTTTTGACTTATAAGTCATTATTAATTTATTTTCATGCTTCATGTACTATATATTTTTATGTATTAGATAAATTTTACACCATATATACATACATATTCTTTTCAAAATTTCTTGTCAAACTAAATAAAATACTAAACAAATCTCAACATTAAACTAAATATATATAAAGTAACTATGAATATTTATATATATATATATATATGTAAATAAGTATTCATATAAATATTTATAAATTTTAGATGAAATATTTATAAATTTATAAATAAATATGTGTTTATAAATTTTAAAGATAAATTTATATGAATATTTGTTTATAAATATTTGTATGAATATTTAGAGATAAATTATATATATATATATATATATATATATATATATATATTAAAGTATTCATAGTTACGTTATAAAAATATTCATAGTTACTTTATATATATATATATATATATATATATATAATTTATCTAATACACAAAAATATAACATAAAAGTAAAAATATCACAATCATTGAATATTCGTATGCAGTGACACAATCATTGGTGGATCCCATAAATGTAATTCATCATCGGAGTTAGAAAACTATTTAAATAACTTTTTATAAAAATAACGGCGAAATTTTTACCATTAACTGTTGAAATACTCGGTGATAAACGTACAGCAATACGCGTGGTTGCATAGTAGCACACGATATTGATTATTGATACTTACGTAAGAAGTCACTCAGTTTTATTCAATTATTGCTACAGTAATTGATGCATAGTATCTCACGTTATTTGATTCAATTATTGTCAATATTTTATATTATTAAATCAATAATTGAGATAAAAAGTTATTCATATTATTATTTGCATAATTAACAATGTCTAGAAAGTTCTGTCAAGCAAAAGGGTTAGGTCATCTAATTGCACGCCAATAGGGAGAAATCTTTATCGGAAAGTCCCCTCTTTCTCGGGAACAATCTGGTTGTTAATATTGCGAGTTATAATAATGATGAATAAATGTTGTTAAAAATATTAAGGGAATTTTTATGAAATATTTGTTATAAATTTTACTTAGTATAGAGACCCCCACTTACTCATTTTTCAAAATAATCGGTAGAAAGTTATTCGGTATATTTTTATATAATAAATGTAGGGCCTCATGTGAGGCCCACATATGAAAGAAAAATGAAATGGAAATGGGGGTGGGGGAGATTACAGGGAATGGAGGGAGTTGAAATAATAATAATTATTATATATATATATTATATATATATATATATATATATATATATATTATAATAAGTTTTATTTTTTATGATGAAATTTTATGAGAGGAAAAAAATCTATTAATGAAGGAAATTATTATTCACCGTATATTATTTTGCGAGTTTTTTTGTGAGAGATAAATTTGGTCGTTGTTTTGTTCTAAATAAATTTTTTAGAATTAATTGTGGTGAATATAAATATATTAATTATTTTACCGTAGTAAATTTATTTATAATAATTACTAGAAATGATTAAAAAATCGTATAAAACCGAATAACCGAACCGAATCAAAACTTTTATCAATTTTTTTTTATTTATTCAGTTATTTTCTGAAATTTGATTATATTCAATTTAATATCTGATTTTCGGATTCGAATTTGTTTTTTAAAATTTTGTTAACCGAATAAGAAATAAAAAAAATTAAAGCCTTAAAAGTTAAAACACAAAAACAAACACAGTAATCTCTAAAAAATAATTAAAGCCTTCAAACATAAAAACAAACACAGTAATCTCTCATCTCTCATCTCACACTATCGATACCCTCAGGCCTCATATCTCCCATCTCTCGACTCTTATCTTAGAGATCTCTGCTTATCCGATCTCTCATCTCTCACTCTCTGCCCTAGTGCCCTAACCCAAAATCCCAGTCCCCACATCGTGAGTCGTGACTCTGCTCCGCCTCCGGCCTCTCGCATCCGGCGTCTCAGAACACAAAATTCAATCAGTCTCTATCTCCAAAAACCCTAAACCCCGTCGATTCCTTATATTCCTTTGGTAAGCATCAATCATTTTTTTAATATTGTCTATATAATACTTTTCAGTTCCTTAATATATGAAATGTATGCACTTGAGTTCAAATTATTTCTTTGAAGAAACCTGAAATGTTATAGTGTCTGTTTTTAAAATCACAAATTTAAATTGTTTGGGACAGTATTGGCTTCTAGTTCTTTAATTATAATCAATACACTTGTTGGTTTTTGTCAATTGCACCAAATGACCTCCAATTTCTGTCTGAATTTATGTTTTTTTAATGCCAGAAATATGTGATAACTTAAGTTAGGTTAGCCTCTAGAATTATATATGGATTTCTCACCAAAAGACCAAAACTATTATTACTTCTGTTGTAAAGTCATTAATTTTTATTTTTGGGATAAAAGGCTAAAAGCTTTTGTCAATAATAATGGATTAGTTGTTTTCTGGGAATTGAATTTGATCAAACAACCTCCACTTAATCTCTAATTTTTTTTAAAAATAAAATACATTCGATTGCTGCAGTTTGGTTGTGACGATTCAGATTTTTGGAAAATATTAGAATAAGAATTTAAAATAAATAAAATTCTTATGATATGTGAAAAGTTTCTCGAGGAACAATACTCATATGGTGCCTTAAAGGGTGTAATCTCTATGGCGTTCTTGTGCACACACATTTCTTTAAAGTGAGTGTAGGAAAATTGTTTATCGTATTTGTAGATTAGCGATTTTGAAAAGATCTGTTAGAGATTTTGCTGTCATCTTAATAATTCTTCCCATCAGTGACCTAAAACCTACAAAAGATAAATATATTGTGGTTGTATTCTTTCTTTTACAATACTGCGAAAACCATATATCTCAATCTTTACAAAATCCAGCAATGTTTATACAAAGTACACAAGTTTAAAAGACATGTAATCTAGCATTGTATTTGAAATATAGCCTTGTTTACAGTATATATTTCAGTTGTTTCTTCTCCAATTACTAGATTCTAGCCTTTGGCCCATTGTGGAGTAAATTTAAAAAGAATATTTGGTATTTCTGGTTGTTCTATTTGGCAGTTTATGATTTAGACTATTTGTAATCAAGTTGTGACCAGAAAAAGGCAAAAGAGGAGAAGGGGGGTTGTATTTGAAAAGAAATAGGCCTGACCTATTTCTAGCTAGCTTCCAAGGTTCTCCAATAATTTTTACTATGAAATTTGAAAGACGAGATCTTTCAGATCACAACTAGATCTCTTGCCAATGCAGTATATATTGGCATTGCTGGCCAGTCCTCTTTAGACATCTGCAATTCTGCATTATGCCATTATATCATAATAGCAAATTAATTAAGCTACGAAGAAATAAGAGCTGAAAGCTACCTTATTGAAAGATTACAGAGTGATAGCAGTCAGATCAGAAGAGCAAGGTGAAGTTCAAGATCATGAGTCTGAAGGTGAAAGCAGGAGTGGATTATGTACCTGAGTTGGTGAGTTTTTTGGTTTTTTATGTTTTCTATAAGACGATGATCATGGCTAAAAGTTAATATGAAATTATTGACTGTCCTGTACTTCTGTATACATTATTTTGGTAGCTATATGTATGATTACAATCACACTTAGTTTCTCTAAGTTTTCTAGTTAGATATCATATGTTGTTTCAATGGGATTTGCTTCCTTTTGCTTCCTAAATCTTCTATTAATACCACGTATGAGGTTAGGATAACACAGTTGAGGTTTAATGAGCAGGATGAATGCCGCATGGTCATTCTCTTTATTGAAAGCCCCATGATAAAGAACTTGTGTGCTGAAGTAATGAGAAAACCTTTGATTTTAATTTTCTAAAAACTTTTTTGCAGGAAGAAAATGTTGGCAGTTCTCAAGAAAGCAGTCCTCTTGATTTGAAGCTGACCAAAACACCATCCTTAATAAACTTGCTGGAAAAGAAGTTATCTCAAACAAGGAAATCTGCAGATCAAGAAGTTTCTCTAGCAAAAGTGGATTCCGAAAAGTTGAAGGCTTCAAATTTCCTTGCAACATTACTCAAAATTGGCAATTGGGAGGTTAATATTTTTATTTATTTAACTACAATTTATGAAAGTACTTAGAGATAAAGGTTCTAATCTAGTTATAAAAATATGTGCATAGTTTATCTAGGAATGAAGGTGGTCTGATTGCTAAATGTTACTATGCCAAAAAAAAATTGTGTGGGAAATTCTTAATGGATCATTGAAGAGTAAGATTGAGCTACACTGGTCTGCTATCATTGGGATTAAGGCTGTTCTTCGTGATAATGAATTCGAAATCTTGGAAATCGAGGTTGATAATGAATTCGTTGGGATTAAGGTTGTTCTTCGTGATAATCAATCTCTACCCGCGTTGAACATAGAGCTGCCGACCTGCGTTAATTTGTGAATTAATATTACCGTTGAAGGTACAAATTGTTTATCAATTTAGCATTTTGATTTTTAATTTGTTAGTATATAACCCGCAAATTCTTGGGTTCTGTTAGAAATGTTCTGATCTCCTTTTTACCAAGTTGATGGTGAAGTTCTTCGTTAGGACAGGATGAACTTAACTTCTTCAGGAGTACATTGCTTCCTTTAGATGATATCTAAAGAGGAAGGAACTGCGGGGAACTCAAAATTTCAACAGTTTTAATGCCTATGTGGGTGAGATATTCAATCTTAATATCTTTTTTTGGATGGAGATACCTATTTTTTTTTAATATTTCCAACTTTGTAAAGTTCCCCACTGCAATACAAATATTATGTTCTTTATAAAAATATATTTATATGTTACTTTGTTCAATTTGATGTGACATGTGGATGTGGTACATAAGAAGCTCAGTAAATAAATATCGAGAGATGACTTCTGAATTTGTAAGATGAGGCATGTTGATGCCTGATGGTGTCTATTAAGAAACTCAGTGAAGACAAAATAGATGCCAGAGAATTTTGGATTGGTTTCATTTTTATAGGTGCACTTAATCTATATCTGTAGGCAAGTTATATGTTTTTGTTTATTATTATTTTTTAACCGTAAAGCGCTCACCTTGTCAAATCTAAGTGCAACCACTTTTTGCATATATCCCCAAAATTAAGGTTTTTATCTGGTCTATCTTTGCAGCAGCATACTTAAAGCAGGTTTGTACAAGGTAATGGCATTGGCTAATATGCTTTAGGTCAGGTTTATATATTCTAATATTTTACAAGTCAAGCTTAGATTATTTGAAGTTAGGGAGAAGGCTTCCATGTTGGCTATTATTATGGTACTTCTAATTCAATGCATTAAGTTTGTAGCCTTTATGTTCAAAGTATATTTGTTTTACTATTTAGGATGTTCCAAGAATATCTGGTAGACTTTGTATTGAGCATTGATAAGATGAAGTAAGTTAAAATGTGAAAAGTAGTCAACAACACTTGCATTTATTGTAGTGGGATATAATATACTGAAATAACAATATACTGAAATAAAAATAGTCAACAGCACTTGCAAGCAATCAGGTTAGAAGAGAAGCTCACCAATTTAGAATCAGAGAATAAAGTTCTTCGTCAACAGGCTGTTTCCATTGCACCCAATAAGTTCCTCTCTGGACGTTCTAAATCTATTCTTCAGGTATACCTGAACGAAAGTCTTAGTTGTCAAATTAATAAATACGAACCTATAGTTAGTGTTTCCTTTTTCTATGATTGGCAGAGGGGTGGTGAGAGTGGTCATTTATATGCAGATGCAAAGATACCTCTAGTAACATAACGCTCATGTCTTGCTTCTGGCGCCAAAATCTACATTATATACTGAATAACTTTTTAAACTCTGCTATTGTTTCTCATCTGGAAAAAAATATGCATTAGGATCTACATAGCCCTTCAATGAACCAAAGGGAAATAGATAACAAACCACAAAAGTCACTCAATGAGAAACATCAGGAGAATCACGAGTTACTCATTCAGTGTATCGCACAACCTTTGCGCTTTGCGGGTAACAGACCAATTGCAGCCTGTATCATTTACAAATGTCTTCTGCAATGGAGATCTTTTGAGGTTGAGTGAACTAGTGTTTTTGATCGAATCATTCAAACAATTGGTCATGCCATTGAGGTTTGTACTATCATCCTAAATGCTAACACTATTATCTTTCTAATATCAGAGGCCTCTTATAACTCTTAACTTCACCATTTGGATATGAAGAAAACACAGGATAACAACGATGTCTTGGCCTACTAGTTGTCCAATGCCTCAACCCTTTTGCTGCTACTGCAGTGCACTTTGAAAGCGAGTGGTGCAGCTGGAATGACTCCAATGCGTCATCGGTCCTCCTTGGCTACGCTGTTTGGGAGGATGACATCGGTAGATTGAAGTTAATTTTAACCAAAATTTTCTGTCAGCAAAGTTTTTGTTTTTCTATTGGTTGAGGTATTTATAATATCTTCTTGTTAGAGTTTCTGTGGAACACCTCAAGGAGTTAATCTTTCCTTTGTTAATGGTGCTGATGGAGTAGATACTTTGCACCAAGTAGAAGCCAAGTATCTTGCTTTGCTTTTCAAGCAGGAACTTACAGCTTGTGTGGAAAAGATTTATGGAATGATTCGAGATAATCTGAAGAAAGAGATTTCTCCATTGCTTGGATTGTGTATTTAGGTACTTAAATTTTTAAATTTCACAATTCTAGGATTAGGACGATTTGCCATCTCAATAAATGTGGAACAGAGTCTGACGCATACCAGTTAGTCTCAGCTACTATTACTAGCAGATGTGTACGCTTTTATTTTAGTCATCCTTTACATGGTGGGATATCCTAGCTGACTTCTGCCATAGGACATTGCTGGAATTGTGAAAAAATACTAATATTTCTTTGGGCTTGTGGTGCTGCAGTAGCTAATGATCCATGGTCTGTTTTACTGTCATAATCTTGTTGTGCTGCTTTCTTCTTTTCCTGCAAGGTATTACTTCTATTGCTTTTGCTGTCCTATATGCAACTGTACACATGCTATTCTGAGGCTCAGCTACCATAAATGTTGTTTTGATGACTTGCTTTAATTTTCAGATTGCAATATTTCAAAATTTGGTGATGGGATTATCAGTTTCCAAAAAGGGAAACTTTAACTTCCTATTTTATTGTTGCTAAACTTTATGAAGCCATATTTTTAAAAGTAGTTAGCACAGGAGCTATTATAACTTCTTAGTCATTTTGCAAGAGGAAGAGAAAGTGGGATCAACCTGCTGAATCCTTGCTTTCAACAGGAGTAGTAGTACCTGGGGTTTATCCATTGGGCAATGTGGGATCTCTTGTTAGGATGGCACTTCCAGGTGTTTCCCCGGTTTCTAGTACTTATGCTATGAGTCATACCCCTGTTAGATCTGCAATCTTACAACAGGTGTTAATAACACCTTCCTTACAGCAACATGCTACTGCTCTGGTTCAAAAAATAAACCAAGTAAGATGATAGAGTAGAGGGTTTACTTCATCACTTTCTTTTATAATTATTTATGTTCTTGATTGCAACAGGTAATACATTGTAATTGATGGTAAGCACTAAGGAGTGCTTGTTTGAGAAAATTACTTGGATCCTAAATCTAATGGGTTTGGGAGACAATAAGTTGTTGTTTTTTTTGTTCTTTTTCTGGTAACCCTTTTTTCGCTAATATGTAAACAAGTTGCACATCCCACTATGGTGATGAAGTATCTGAATTCAAGCTCTTGGGTCTTGGCTCTGTTTATTCTTTTTTTGGTGTGCATTATTAATTTTGATGGACACCTTAGGCTATTTGAATCAAGAATTGTGGTAGTTTTAGATGATTAATTGTAAAGATAATGAATGATTATGTAGTGGATGATTTTATTAAGTTAATAATATTTTAGTTTTTTGTAACTTTTTCATTATTTGCTATGGGGACATTGAGTCAGCCAGGTACACAAAAAGAATGTCAAATTTTGATTTGGCAACAATATAATTCGTTACCAAAGCATTGAACAAGTTTTAATATAGCAACAATTTTTTATACATTTAGCAACAAATTTTTGTTGTTAATGGCATTAAAAATATAATATTTGGCAACAAAAAATTAACCTAATAACAACGAAGAGGATATTGTTGATAATATTAAAATAAAAGGCAACATTTTTTATTGTTGCAAATCATATCAATTTTCGTTTGCATATAAAAAAATCGGTAATATATAATGTCGTTGCTTAATCGATTTACTTTCGTTGCTTATTGAAAATAAATCAAAGAATAAACATTTTTGTTGCTAATTTAGCATAATGTCATTGCCAAATAATATAATCATCAACGAAAATCGTTGCTAAAAAGTTTACATTCCGCAACGAAAGCAAGCTTAGGCAACAATGTTCATAATTTACTGCAACGAAAAATGTAGTTGCATAATGGTGACAATTGCAACGAAAATACATGGTCGTTGCAAAAAAAAAAAAGAGTTCATTTCGTTGCCAATTAGCTGGCTTTTGCAACGAAATGGGGTTTTTAGCAACGAAATTTTAATTATTCTGCAACAATACATTTTGTTGCTAAAGGATCGATGTCGCTGCGAGTTAGAAAATAAAAAAAATATCTTTTTATAAAAATAACTGCGAAACACTACTACAAAACAGTAAATAGACAACGCAAAAAAAAACGTTATGGTTTCAGTCAGAAAAACGTCGTGGTTAAGGGTGTTGTCTATTTGACACACTTACACAACGTTTTTAAAATGTTGTAGTTAAGCACAATACACAACGTTTTTTAGGAAAAAAACGTTGTAGATTTGTTTTCCAAAAATTAACAGATGCTCAAAAACGTTGTAGAATGTATGATTCCACAACATTTTTTGGATAAAGTTGTTTAGTATATCAGACAACGTTTAGACACATTTACACAACGTTTTAAAAATGTTGTAGATTAAAAAAATAAAAAAAAAGATTGCGGTTCACCTACATTACCAATGCACATGCAATATGCTAATGCCTGAAAGATTAGCATATTGTAGCCTGAAAGATTAAAAGAGTTGTAACTTCAATCATTTATCAAAAATTCCAAGTATTCCAACCACACACAATTCTTGTAAATTATTAAGTGATGATAAAATATCAAATAACATATATGGTGTCTTAAACAAACAAAAATCAGATCTTAGTCCTTACAAAATCCCACTGCCAAATACAACTAACATGTAAATATAAAACCTAATAGAGAACCTTGTGAGAAAGGCCAACATAACTAATCCAAACCCCACTAGTAGTTCCTGCACCTAAACAATAGCATTAGCGAAGACTTGCAATCCTTGGCCACAGATCAAGACACTCTTTTCCTATTGAGCCAGTAATGGCAGATCCTACACACATTAAAAGCAGAAACCATAAGTAGAATAAAAACAACATGGATTAAAAGTAGAGAAAGTTATGGAAATAACTTTGTGGAAACCTAAACATTTTTTTTCAGAATGACGAGTAAACTGCATATAAACTTAAGAATACAAACATAATATAAAGCTTCCTTTTTTATCTGCTTACATTGATAATGAATTACAAATTTTACAGTATATATATATATAATTGAAATATTAGCATCTTGCGTATGCAGGAACAGAACATACGAAGCATTTTACAACCTAATACAATAACCCAAAAGGAATTTGGACTACTTTTGCTTCTTTGCAACAAAAAAAAACTCAAACCTCATCCTTGATAGCAAAAGAAATGTGATTGCAATGTTTGTAGTGATATTATGATACGTGGCGCTTTCCGATCTATTTTCAAATAAGAAAATATATACAAGTCATGGTAAAGAAAAAGCACTAAATTTTATGATGAAGCCCCCAAATGTTCAAATAGAACAAGGATTGAGAAACTACTGTTGAATATAACGATCTTCAACAATTTCTAGTACAAATTTGACAAGGGCCAATTGTCATATATACAAATGAAAATTTATCAACATTAAGCTTAATGGACAAGGAAATAATCTAACAAGGTGAGATAACACTTACGTCCAATGATATTTATATCCCCATCTTGAAAAGACCCAAACAGTCTGAGAATCCACCCCCATAAATCATGTGGCAATATCAAGATATCCCAATATATAGACTAGGAAACTTAAACCACAAAAGAGTTCATACCGACTAGAAATAATTACTACCGGATCGAGAACATAAAATTGTTTCCCCCTTTCATTGTAAGATTTATTGTGGAAACCTCAAAACTGGTTTGGTTTTCACTATATTCAAAAAAAGAATCAGTTCTCAAGTGTCGGGAAGAAAAAGGAATATATGGGAGATAAGTCACCAAAATGATTTGATCTTAATTCATAGCAATAATCGAAAGGAATTCGGAATTAGGTGAAAGTCGTTTCTCTTTTGCAAGGAATCAAACTGCAAAGTTAGAAAATGTGTTTTAAACTCAAGAGTAAATAGTTCATCTCAAGATAGTCACAAAACATATTAAATGAAGGAATTGATATTTTCACAAGTCAAATTTGATATTTCCACAAATTCTCTCTAACATGAGTGTGGGGCTCATTTACTATTTATGTGAGAGGATCTTGTGAAACTATAACTTTTACGTTGTGGAAATACCAATTCTCATGAGTGAAGGGAAAATTACTCATAGTCTCGTAAATAAATGTATAAGTTGGATTGGACCAGTATGTAAATGAGGTACCAGAGTCGAAAATTACAAAGTGAGGCTAAGATTGGTGACACTATCTCCCACACTTATTTGTGTCATGTTTGATGTTATAAGTGTGATTGAATGGAATGGTTAGCACTTGACATCCATCCCGCAATTGCACTTGGAGAAGGAGAAACAACAGTGGAATGGATGCACCCAAGAAAGTTTTCCACGAGTGAAATGTTGAAGACAATATAACTATTAGCTAAGCAAGCAAATTCAAATTGACTTACACCATGGGCTCCAAGAGGAGGGAAAACCCCACTTTTAGGTATGCAGTCCAAATAATGGACTATTAATGTAACGAACTATCAGCATTCGGATGAGATTATTAAGTTACGAAATAAATAAATAAATAGCTTTTCATGTTTAAAACTGTTTTACCATGGATATAAAAATACTATTTCCAATAGCCATTTGCAAAAAGTTTGTGTTGAAGTCTAGATTATGCATATATGATCAATTATGGCGCAACATATATTAAGTGAACTAGATAAAACACAATCAACTCAAGTACATAGTGAAACGTCTTCGATTACCTTTTGAATTCAAAATTTCCTTGTGGAAAAACAAAACCATGAATCTTTGTGGAAAAACTCACGAAACATGAACACAATCCTCAATGAAGGAAATCAAGGGCATGAGGGTGGTCGAGATCAACTGATTGTGAAACATCAATAATATACAAGTGACCTCGGCAAAATGCTAGTGTTTCATAAGAAAGCCTTTGCTTAAGTAACCAAATTTGTAAAAAGATTCAAACACACCTCCATATAAGCTTCACGTAACTTGTCAAGAGATAAAGCAAGATCCTTAAGTCGAGGTGCACTGACTCGCTTACTGCGCAAAAAAATGCTAAAAACTTCAATTAATGAAGGTAAAGGAATTTTAAAACACCAAACTTCTAAATTGTAGCCTCAATCGAACATTAAAATTAGTGTGATTGCACAGTTCACTTAGAACCAAAACCAAGACTTATAAAACATCACCCAGTTGAAAAGAAATCTAATCTGGCGAAGCTAAGACAATCAAAGCTTTGAAATTCAGATATAGAAATTGGTTTTGATTTATTTTATCCAAAGAAATGTTATAAATTAGACTGGAATTGGGAATAAAAAGTCATGCAGAATGTGACTAAGAAATAGAATAATACAGAGGAAAATTTGACTAAGAAATATAAAATAAAGAGTAATGCAGAGGAAAATTTGAAGTAATGAAGCCAAAAACATTGGAGAACTTAACAGATATTGCATCTCTATTAAGCTTACCTCACGACTTTCCAATATATGTGTTTTGCTGATCTTGAAATGTTGTCTACATCCATGGAGATAACATACTGCATGCAAGTAGTTAAATCGAGTTCTTTTTGCAGATAGAAGAAATTTCCCATTTTCAACTAGCAAAGTTGTAGTATGGAATAAGAACGTAAAACATCAAAGTGCTACTTGCTATGTGTGATTTTTAGAACATTAGCTTATTCACTTATTTCGCCATTAGAAGGTATTTATCATGAGTAGTGCTTAAGGAGGTAACCAGTTGGAAGAGTGGATCATCGGCAAATGTTTCAATGCAAACTCTCTCCGACATGTATATCTTGGATCAGATATTACGCAGAACTCCATGTCCAAATCCAGAACAACCTGCAATTTCAAATAAAAGGACGTGGAGAAACATAAAGAGTATCGAATTCTTGTTCTGGTATGAACACATGTATCCACCATAAGATTATGTTGAAAAAGTTTGAGTCGAGCCCGCAATCTACATTCAAGTAAGGATTCATGAAAGAAAAGTAAAGTTAATTTCAAGTCAGAAAGAAACTTAACCATTTAATTTATTAACAAAAAGAAAAAAGCCACTATCATGGTTCTTCAATAGTAAGCCTCAACCATGTAAAGGAAGAAAAAATGATAAAGGGAACTTAATAAAGAAAATTCTAAAAGATCACATTAACACATTCAAGCATGAGACTGGATTTATTGAACAATATTGAAACAAGACCTTTCCACTATTCAAGGTTTTCAAAACATATTCTTTCAACTGTTCGGTGGTCATATTTTCTGCACTTTCGAAACCCATGATTTGATCCACAAAGAAAACTTCCTGCACCAACAACATGGTAAACAAAGCGTAATTATGATGAAGCAATTTACGTCGTAGTCTCAAATCATAACAATGGATTATGCAAGTTCGAAACAATAAAAATGCAGTTCATACATGTTTAAGCAACTAAAGTTAAAAAACAAAAAGTGAAGTAAAAAAAATTGTTGTAACCTCTGAGAAGACTGAGATCCTATATTGTTCGGTTAATTAACAATTCAAACGTGTATAATGATTGTACCACAAAATCAAGATAGATACTTGAGTGGCTAGGGTAAATCTACTAGAGTAGAGTAAATCTAGTAGAGTGGTATACTGATAATTGGTCATCGGTGGTAATTTGGTACACACAGCAAATCCATATTAATCGATAAGTATTTTGTACTCCATCACCACTCCAAAGACTATTTTTCCTCTCAAACTTCATCCACAAATCAGGCACTCTTCTTCTCTCTAAATCACATTTCCCCTCCCCTTCTCTGTGTCTGAAAGAAGCTCTAACTCGCACCAACCAAATTGAACCCAAGTTCCTACGGTGGTAAGACTGCCGAATCTGATTGGTGTAAGCAGCGGTGCCCGTATGGTACCCGGCAAGACAGCATCACCGTTTTGGCCCTCCACCTCTCAAAACCACCGGACTTTTCACTTCTAAAAAATGCCCTCCACAAACTCCAAATTTCCTATTCTGACCTCCGCTCCAGGCTCCATTTCAACGCCACCACCAACGAAATCTCCTTCGTCATCCCCACCATCACCCACCTCCAAATCCAACCCTTCGATCTCCAATCAACGTCTCAGATCATCCACTCCCCCTCCAATCCCAGCGTTTCTCCTTTCCAACTCATCATCGAGCACTAATTGAACAAAAACACGTGGGTCAATCCCACCATTCAAGAATGATTGACGCCGATGTGTTACGTACGTTGTGTACACACCTGAAATGACGACGAATGGGCGGTGGAAAAACTGAGTAAATCTAGTAGAGTAAATCTGTGACGCCCCCAAAACAGGTATACATCACCCATCTTGAGTCGCCAAATACATGGTACAAAATACAAAATACAACTTAATTATACAACTATCGTATAACATACGACAAAACATAAATGAGAGTTTAAATAAAAAATATTGCCTTCTAGACAATATCCACTCTCAAATAGAGTCCTCATTACATTTATTATCACACTATTTAACATAATAGTGAGGACTACTAATGCTATCATTTGGACCATCACTCTGTTCCCCGACTCGTCCCAACTATATTCTCATTTCCTGAAGAGAACAGTGAAAGAAAGGGTGAGCTCAACTAGCCCAGTAAGAAATATTATGACTAAGATAATACAGAATAAATTATCATTAGTCTTCAACAGTGTTAAACTAATAAAATACAATAGACATCAAGTTTAACTGCAGCGGAATAAGCAATTCATTAGAAGAGTTAAGTAAAGAATGAAATCTACTATCTTCTATGATTTAAAATATTTTCATCAATTTTTATCGCTGAGACTCAGCTTAATAAATAAACCACATCATTGAAACATCCCTGCACTACGGGCCAAGAATATTCATTAAATCATCAATGGTCATGACTATACCGAATAATCCCTGGTCATAATCATACCAAGTCCATCTCTGCACGTAAGCCAAAGATATATAACTATAAAACCAATAATCAACAATCGATCTTTGCACGTAAGCCAAAGATATACAATTCAATAATCAATAAATCCATCTTTGCATCGTAAGCGAAAGATAACTTTCATCATCATATAAGCATGAGGATGATGACAATGATATAAGCATTAATCAAACGAAAACAAGGATAAATATTAAAGACTTTAAATTTATCCAGAGTTTCAAAATATCCAAATTGTCAACATGATACTGCTTTGTGGAGTAAAATTCAGGAATAATATTCATGTATCAAAAATAATTTGGACAGAAAAGAATTATATTTTTTGGGTGAATTGTACCCCGTGAATAGTATCCTATGAATAGTACTTCGGGAATAGTACCTCATGAATAGTACCCATCATAAAAAGTGCCCCAAATACCCGAGTGAATAATATTCATGTGAATAGTAACCAAGTGAATAGTAACTCATGAATAGTACTCCGGCATGAAAAGTGTCCCGAATACCCAAGTGAATAATATTTGAGTGAATAGTACCCGTATAGTAACTCATGAATAGTATTCCGGTATAAAAAGATCAATAATTATCAAGAAAGCTCAGAAAAATATCTTCATGAAAAGATACTGGATGAAGCGCAAATATCAAGGATATTCTACTAATTTCACGGAGTATAGAAGCAATACTTTAACAGAATGAGTGTATAATCAGGAATACGAAACGAAATAATATTACTCACATACTACAGAGTATGGAAGAAAATATTATTTCTACGAATACTAAAAAAATAATATCCCTTACAACTATTAAACGAAAAATAATATTCCAACGAATATTTAACGAAGATAATATTCCAACGAATATTGAACGAAGATAATATTCATACGAATACGAAAAATAATATCTCTTCAGAATATGAAATAAATAATACCCCTTACCTCAGAAAAAGACTGGATACTGGAATAGATAGGTAGCAGACTTCTCTTCTTCTTTCTCTCTATAGTTTCTCTCTCTATAATTGCTCTTGTGAGTCTTAGTGAATTGGTGAGAATGAAGGAAGAATGAGCTTCTATTTATAGGAAAATATAGTTTCGATAATTGCACGTTTTGGGGCTCGAAATATATCTTTTATTTCATATATCACAAGAGTCGTACGAAACAACTTAGTAGTTTACACATACTACTAGCTTACACATACTACTAATTACATTACAACTTTAAATTCTCCTTTATTCATACTAATATAGAGCATTTATACTTTTATAATATCCTCTAAAACTCATTAACATCATCGAAGGAATCCTGGATCATGTGGCATACCACAGATCGATCTATCAGATAGGCAGTTTTCCTCCCCTCCACCGGATATCAAACTATTCAGCGCTGTAAATCATTGAAAACATCTCAAGTACCCAAAGTAGATTTGAGTAGCCTCGACTGTATTTCCTTCCTTCCCCTTTATGCATGGTGCAATTATACTTTAAGTCAATTATTGGTTCCTCTCTCATGCTCTAACATTCCCTCGGCTAAGTGTGTTCTAAATTTCATTTTATTATTCTCATATTCCGTTGTCTTCATTAGTGATGCCATTGCTTCATCATGTTCATCAATTCTCATTAATTGCCCTTCTACTGGATCTTCCTCTTCCTCAGGATCTAGCAGTTATTAATCATGAAGCAATTCTTCATCCTCTGCATCACTAGCTATAAATGACTCAATTTGTGGTGGATTATTTGTTATCACCCTTTCTTCAGCACTGGAGTTCGCCATCTATAAAAGAAAACTCCTTTAATATAAGTATAGAAATTTACACAACATAATATTTTTAATGTTATTTTTATGTGTACTTTAAAATTTTTACGGACTCGAAGACTATATACTAAGATTTCTCTTCCTTATATCTATAGCCTTAATAGCTTTGATACCAAACTTGTAACGCCACCATATCTTTACTCCCACTTATTCGATATGGTGCTTACAATCTAAACAATATATATAACGCATTTAAATCTATACACCCATGGTATCTCGATTATATGCTTATATCTAATTGAGTGACTATACAATTTAAAACCAGATAAAATTCCCATATATCTAAGATTCACAATTATCCCATAATGATGATAATTCTCAAGAGAACTATTACCGTGTTTGGATACCCTCACTGGATATATATGAACTGTATCTCGTGAATGATATCTATTTATCCGAAATTCGTAGTATTAGTAATAACATGAATAGTCCATATTACCAATACCCTCACCCAGATGTATAGTCTATGTCATGCGAATTACACTATCATATCGATAGTAACTATTTATCCAAAAATCCAAGGTATTAACAACAACATGAACAATCCATGTTATCAATACCCTCACTCGATAATAGTTCCCAAGAATCTCAAACTAGATTGAAGATTCTAATTATATCTATATATGTAAGAAAACATGGTTCCGGAAATAAACGATGCTATATATATCATAATAGTAAGGCTCGGTTACATGATTCTTCATAAAGAATTTCTTATTACAAAGTATTACATTCAACTAGACAAAAATATAAGCTAATCTAAGCAGGGACACTTCCCTTTATCTACTCCAGATGTTCCAAGGTTACCATCTAATACTGCGAAGGGAATAATTTGCAAGGGTGAGCTATGACATGCTCAGCAGGTTTTAAATTTAGAACAATATATGATTTGAAGAAGTATAACAATTCAAAATTCGACTGATAGTTGTTACCATTTCTGGAATTTCTTTTTCAACCATTTCTGGACTTTTTATTTCTGTCAGTCACACAGACTTAGAAACTTTGTTTTAGATATGAGATAGAGGATCAGCCTACTCAATATACTAGAAGTATGCATCGCATCCTACCAGTGCTCAAATGCACCCAAATTAATGTCAATATATTATTGACCAAACCTCGATCCCTTACGGGATACCCAACTTCAGAATAGGATGTCTTTGAAGGGTTTCGACACAGAAACGCAGCAGAAATAAACCAATTTAAAATAATTCCAAAACCCAAAACAGGATCCATGCGAAAACAGAAATTAATTCAGTGGTTTAGATATTATACCGATTATGAAAGATTTCTGAAATGGCTTCGAATCATTTATGCAATCCAATCAGAACCGCGCCTCTACGGTATCCACATAAACGTCGCACGAACCGTCGAATGATTCTTCAATAAAGGGACTGCGGTACTAGCCACCAAAGGAATGCAGATTTTTGGGCTGCTTTTCTCTAGTCTCTCTCTAAGAATGCTAGGGTTTTTCAAAAATGATGTAACCCTAAGTTTGCTATATATCATATATATAGTAATTAAAAGGAATTAATCAAATCAAAACCTAATTTTATAAAATCCAATTTATATATATATATATATATATATATATATATATATATATCTTAATTAAGTCTTACTTAATTAATATACATATATACAAATTATCCTTTTAATTTAAATTAAATGATTTAAATACTATTAATCATATTAATATATTTAAATCTTAAAAACTTAAATTTATTCCCTTTTAAATTATGTTCTATGTGTGTGACCCTATAGGTTACTATTACGTTGGCAATAATTTTATAATCATATTATAAAATTATAAATGTTGAGTGGCATCTAAGAATGCATCACCGCTACCCAAGTAATAATAAGATCGATGATTCGATCTGCAACCTTTTCGTGACCAATGTTTCAATGTAATTTAATCCTTTTAACCTTAATATCCTAGATTAAACTCGAGTCATGGAATGTGTCATACTCCTCATAATTTAATCTGAGTTTTCTTGATCAATGAGTAAACTATATGAAACAAATCACTATTTGAGCATGGCCATACATTTCATAGTTCTACTCAATCAAGAGGCCTATGGATATCACCCCTAATATATAGGAGGGTTAAATTCCATCTAGATCACTCATATTCCTCACACGATTCATGATGTACCCAATAATCATCTTTATAGTCCACCCTATTAAAGGTGACATTTGATGATATCAAAATACATAAATTCCTGTGTAGTAATATAGTGATTTCAGGTCGGAGGACCATGACATCATTATCACTATGAGAATCGCTAATGACACTTTACATAATGTTCCGCGTAGAATTCTCATGGTGGGTCTGTCCATAGACATCGTTCTTCAACACGTACTTACGCATTGACTTAATATCTCATATATTTATGACCAATGAGATTTGGTCATCAGTCAATCCACATACTAGTCTCATTGCATCATTGTTGTCCCATCAACAATGATACTCGACTAGGGACATTTAAGAACAATGATACTAATTGTAATTATATAATCTTATGTTCAAGTCACATACTTGAAACTATATAATATGTATCACTATTCTAAGGAATTTTATTATGTTAACATTTATATAACGCAGTAAATAAAACCATAATAAAATCATATATTTATTCAATCAAATATAATATCAAAATGTTAAGCAATTATATCAAATAATTGGCCTCTAGGACATAAACTCTAACAGTCTTAGCAAAATAATTTGGTTTGACACAACAGTTTATGCTTAATAAACAATATTATATGAATAAAAAATTCATTTCTTAGTTATGCTGAAGCTATAGCAATAACCTTACAATAAGAGGTAATTCAAGTGTAGGTGTAGTATATCATATCAACAGCATTTCAAGATAAAAATCTTGTTCAACGAATAAACAGTGTTGGGTTTAGTAAACTTGTGAAAGTAATTAGGGTATAGGAAACTTGTGAAAGTAATAGTTTGGGTTTAGTAAACTTGCCTGAGCGAAGATCAGTCAAGTAATGCTACTCGATTTGTTAATAAACACCTACGATGTTCATTCATATAAATCTAACACATTAGTATTGATAAAAATACTTAAATACAAGATCAATATATGTTCTAAGTTAAGTTTGATAGGGTTTAAATGATCAATATCCTTACTTAGTATTAAACAAGTTATTATTTTAACTAAATTTTATTTATAAGCTTTATTATATTTTTAGATAATTTATATATCCATTATAATAATTTCTAGAAGCTTATAATAATTTTTAAGTATTTATTTATCCTTTAAATAATTTTTAAATCATTTATTTTTATTTTAAATAATTAATATTTCCTTATAATTTTATAAAAACTTTGTTTATTATTTTTAAATAATTTATAACCATTTATTATGATTTTTAAATCATTAATATTATTTTTCAATAATTATTTATTATTTATAAGTAATTATTCTATTTACTTTATTATTAAATTAATTATAAATAATATCTAAATAAAATAAAATATTTATTAAATTTATGTAAAAATAAAAAGTTAATTATAATAATTTAATATAATTTTTAAAATTATTTTTATATTTATTTATTAATTATTTCTAATTTTTATTAATTAATTTTAAAAAACAATTATTATTCTGTCATTAAAGCCTTATATGTGACGGGAAGTGTCGCTATAGGTGTTCTTGAGCTTACGGGTTTGACCCGGTCGTGGTCGAGGGACCACTTTGACCACGATCTATCTTCACTACATTAATGATTACGGGTTTGACAAGTATTGATGTTATAGTACTCATACAGTAATACAACATCAGACAAATTTCGTGATTTAACCTATATATAACAAGAAGTTATAGAGGCTCAAAGTCACTATCAGAGCTGTTCTTGAGTTTCCGGGTAACCTAGAACAGTGATCATGGTCGGTCAACGATTTTGTAGCTTTAATATCTCTGATTCTGTATAATAGATTTGTGTTGTTTTTCTTGTAATTGGTAGTCTATATGTCAAGGTACATATATCACTACAAAAAAATGGGCCTTTAGCAACGATTTTTCAGACAACGACTTTATAAGTCGTTGCTAAAAGTATATGTTTAGCAAAGAAATTTGTCCTTTGTTGCAGATTGTGTCAGGCTTTCACTTTTTGCAATGAAAATCATAAGTCGTTGCAAAATTTCGTAGCTAGTTCATTGGCGGGAAAAAATTTCGTTAAAATTTCGTTGCAAATTTTTTGGCCACTTGATTTCTCGTCATCGTGGACAACGAAAGTTTTTTTGTTACTAAAAATGGGGCTTTAGCAATAATTTTTCAAGCAACGACTTTATAAGTCATTGCTAAAAGTGTATGTTTAGCAACAAAATTTGTCCTTCATTGCAGATTGTGTCAGGCTTTCACTTTTTGCAATGAAATCCATAAGTCGTTGCAAAATTTGGAAACAAAATTCGTTCGAAATTCGTTGCAAAATTTTTAACCACTTGATTTCTCCTCATCGTGGGCAACAAAAGTTTTTTTGTTGCTATAAATCGTTGCCTAATATGGACCACATTCATTGGCAATAATTTTTATTTTTGTAATAAAATAATAATTAAAATAATAATGGTAATAATTATTATTGTAATAATAATAATAAATTTTAAATAATTAAAATAATAATAAAATAATAATAATAATAATAATTAAAATTTTAAATAATAAGAAAATTATTATTATTATTATTATGGTACTAATCCTGGAAAGCCCGTCAGTATTAAGACTGTAACAAAATACAAAAAATGATATATTGAGATATAAATTTCAACATAGATTTGTCAGCCATGAAATAAGTCATGCTGCTGCATGCCTGCATTTACCAATGTTAGAAACTAAAAAGTGTTCATAAGACAAAAGTGTTTACCAATGCGATAATTAAAATTTTAAATAATAATAAAATAATAATAATAATAATAATTATTATTATTTTAATTATTATTATTATTAAATTATTATTATTATTATTATTATTTTAATTATTACGATTATTAGAATTATTATTATTATTACAATTATTATTATAATAATTTTAATAATTATTATTATTATTATAATTAAAATAATAAAAATAATAATTAAAATTAAAATAAGAGTGATTTGACAAATTGTCTGTATTAAATGTCAATGTATATGAATACATGAATTGAAAAAAAATAAAAAGACTCACACATCATTATTCTATCTTATCCATTAGAGTTTAGTTGTAATATGACTTTATTATGAAATTTAACGATAAATATATTATTTAAAAAAAAAAACTAATTGTAATTGTAGTGACTATTTTTAATCATTGAAGTACTCTGGCAAATCTTTCTATTATAAATATTTGTTATTCGCTAATGTACTCATCTTTGTAATTTATTAGATCGATTCTTATACTTACCCATGGGTTTTTTTAAATTTAAATTTAATTTGATCGAGTCCTATAATAATAAAAAGAAAATTTTGTCAAAATATTAAATTTTATTCGAAAAACATTGATACCCACGTGACTAGTACAAAAAAACAAATTTTTTTTTTATTCAGTGGTTAAAAAAACTTTGAATGTAATTTTATATTTAGGGTATTTAATTTGTAATCGCTTTATATTTATTTTAGGTATTTTAATTATTATTATTATTTTCATTATTATTATTATTATTATTATTTTAAGTATTTAAAATTTATTATTATTAATACATTAATAATTATTACAATAATTATTATTATTATTACAATTCTTAGTATGCAATGACCAAAAAGTGTATTATCTCATCTTCACATGCATAGAAAGCGATTTTTAGTGGTTTAAATATTAGTGTTACATAAATTCTAGCATGATAGTAGTTGGTCTAGTGGCTTTTGTTGGAATATAAGGCTTTTAGTTTGGAGAGGTCTCAAGTTCAATACTGTGTGAGTAACATTATTATGATAATCATGTATCAACATTATTAAAGACAAGCTTTTGCTTTGTTTCGCATATTTTGAATTATCATAACCATTATATTATCCCTTTTTGCCCACTGTATTATTACAATAATTATTATTATTTTAAATTTAAATTTTAATTATTTAAAATTTATTATTATTAATACAATAATAATTATTACAATTATTATTATTATTATTACAATTCCTAGTACAACGGCCAAAAAGTGTATTATCTCATCTTTACATGTATAGAAACGATGCTAGGTGGTTTAAATATTAGTGTTACATAAATTTTGCATAATAGGTAGTTGGTCCAGTGGCTTTTGTTAGAATATAAGATTTTTAATTTGGAGAGGTCTGGAGTTCAACACTCGTGAGCAACATTTTCTTTTAAAATATTTTAAGCCTGCAAGCCCAGCTCCACGTCAGCAAAAATAACGGGCCACATCAGCAAAAATATGCACAGTCACCATTCCGTCCGTTTTTGACTTATAAGTCATTATTAATTTATTTTCATGCTTCATGTACTATATATTTTTATGTATTAGATAAATTTTACTACCATATATACATACATATTCTTTTCAAAATTTCTTGTCAAACTAAATAAAATACTAAACAAATCTCAACATTAAACTAAATATATATAAAGTAACTATGAATATTTATATATATATATATATATATATATATATGTAAACAAGTATTCATATAAATATTTATAAATTTTAGATGAAATATTTATAAATTTATAAATAAATATGTGTTTATAAATTTTAAAGATAAATTTGTTCAACACTCGTGAGCAACATTTTCTTTTAAATGATTAAAAAAACGTATAAAACCGAATAACCGAACCGAATCAAAACTTTTATCGATTTTTTTTTCATTTATTCGGTTATTTTCTGAAATTTGATTATATTCAATTTAATATCTGATTTTCGGATTCGAATTTGTTTTTTAAAATTTTGTTAACCGAATAAGAAATAAAAAAAATTAAAGCCTTAAAAGTTAAAACACAAAAACAAACACAGTAATCTCTAAAAAATAATTAAAGCCTTCAAACATAAAAACAAACACAGTAATCTCTCATCTCTCATCTCACACTATCGATACCCCCAGGCCTCATATCTCCCATCTCTCGACTCTTATCTTAGAGATCTCTGCTTATCCGATCTCTCATCTCTCACTCTCTGCCCTAGTGCCCTAACCCAAAATCCCAGTCCCCAAATCGTGAGTCGTGACTCTGCTCCGCCTCCGGCCTCTCGCATCCGGCGTCTCAGAACACAAAATTCAATCAGTCTCTATCTCCAAAACCCCTAAACCCCGTCGATTCCTTATATTCCTCTGGTAAGCTTCAATCATTTTTTAATATTGTCTATATAATACTTTTCAGTTCCTTAATATATGAAATGTATGCACTTGAGTTCAAATTATTTCTTTGAAGAAACCTGAAATGTTATAGTGTCTGTTTTTAAAATCACAAATTTAAATTGTTTGGGACAGTATTGGCTTCTAGTTCTTTAATTATAATCAATACACTTGTTGGTTTTTGTCAATTGCACCAAATGACCTCCAATTTCTGTCTGAATTTATGTTTTTTTAATGCCAGAAATATGTGATAACTTAAGTTAGGTTAGCCTCTAGAATTATATATGGATTTCTCACCAAAAGACCAAAACTATTATTACTTCTGTCGTAAAGTCATTAATTTTTATTTTTGGGATAAAAGGCTAAAAGCTTTTGTCAATAATAATGGATTAGTTGTTTTCTGGGAATTGAATTTGATCAAACAACCTCCACTTAATCTCTAATTTTTTTTAAAAATAAAATACATTCGATTGCTGCAGTTTGGTTGTGACGATTCAGATTTTTGGAAAATATTAGAATAAGAATTTAAAATAAATAAAATTCTTATGATATGTGAAAAGTTTCTCGAGGAACAATACTCATATGGTGCCTTAAAGGGTGTAATCTCTATGGCGTTCTTGTGCACACACATTCTTTAAAGTGAGTGTAGGAAAATTGTTTATCGTATTTGTAGATTAGCGATTTTGAAAAGATCTGTTAGAGATTTTGCTGTCATCTTAATAATTCTTCCCATCAGTGACCTAAAACCTACAAAAGATAAATATATTGTGGTTGTATTCTTTCTTTTACAATACTGCGAAAACCATATATCTCAATCTTTACAAAATCCAGCAATGTTTATACAAAGTACACAAGTTTAAAAGACATGTAATCTAGCATTGTATTTGAAATATAGCCTTGTTTACAGTATATATTTCAGTTGTTTCTTCTCCAATTACCAGATTTAAAATAAATTTAAAAAGAATATTTGGTATTTCTGGTTGTTCTATTTGGCAGTTTATGATTTAGACTATTTGTAATCAAGTTGTGACCAGAAAAAGGCAAAAGAGGAGAAGGGGGGTTGTATTTGAAAAGAAATAGGCCTGACCTATTTCTAGCTAGCTTCCAAGGTTCTCCAATAATTTTTACTATGAAATTTGAAAGACGAGATCTTTCAGATCACAACTAGATCTCTTGCCAATGCAGTATATATTGGCATTGCTGGCCAGTCCTCTTTAGACATCTGCAATTCTGCATTATGCCATTATATCATAATAGCAAATTAATTAAGCTACGAAGAAATAAGAGCTGAAAGCTACCTTATTGAAAGATTACAGAGTGATAGCAGTCAGATCAGAAGAGCAAGGTGAAGTTCAAGATCATGAGTCTGAAGGTGAAAGCAGGAGTGGATTATGTACCTGAGTTGGTGAGTTTTTTGGTTTTTTATGTTTTCTATAAGACGATGATCATGGCTAAAAGTTAATATGAAATTATTGACTGTCCTGTACTTCTGTATACATTATTTTGGTAGCTATATGTATGATTACAATCACACTTAGTTTCTCTAAGTTTTCTAGTTAGATATCATATGTTGTTTCAATGGGATTTGCTTCCTTTTGCTTCCTAAATCTTCTATTAATACCACGTATGAGGTTAGGATAACACAGTTGAGGTTTAATGAGCAGGATGAATGCCGCATGGTCATTCTCTTTATTGAAAGCCCCATGACAAAGAACTTGTGTATTGAAGTAATGAGAAAACCTTTGATTTTAATTTTCTAAAAAACTTTTTTTGCAGGAAGAAAATGTTGGCAGTTCTCAAGAAAGCAGTCCTCTTGATTTGAAGCTGACCAAAACACCATCCTTAATAAACTTGCTGGAAAAGAAGTTATCTCAAACAAGGAAATCTGCAGATCAAGAAGTTTCTCTAGCAAAAGTGGATTCCGAAAAGTTGAAGGCTTCAAATTTCCTTGCAACATTACTCAAAATTGGCAATTGGGAGGTTAATATTTTTATTTATTTAACTACAATTTATGAAAGTACTTAGAGATAAAGGTTCTAATCTAGTTATAAAAAATATGTGCATAGTTTATCTAGGAATGAAGGTGGTCTGATTGCTAAATGTTACTATGCCAAAAAAAAATTGTGTGGGAAATTCTTAATGGATCATTGAAGAGTAAGATTGAGCTACACTGGTCTGCTATCATTGGGATTAAGGCTGTTCTTCGTGATAATGAATTCGGAATCTTGGAAATCGAGGTTGATAATGAATTCGTTGGGATTAAGGCTGTTCTTCGTGATAATCAATCTCTACCCGCGTTGAACATAGAGTTGCCGACCTGCGTTAATTTGTGAATTAATATTACCGTTGAAGGTACAAATTGTTTATCAATTTAGCATTTTGATTTTTTAATTTGTTAGTATATAATTTCTAAGCAACAAGTGATTTATGTTAGTATATAACCCGCAAATTCTTGGGTTCTGTTAGAAATGTTCTGATCTCCTTTTTACCAAGTTGATGGTGAAGTTCTTCGTTAGGACAGGATGAACTTAACTTCTTCAGGAGTACATTGCTTCCTTTAGATGATATCTAAAGAGGAAGGAACTGCGGGGAACTCAAAATTTCAACAGTTTTAATGCCTATGTGGGTGAGATATTCAATCTTAATATCTTTTTTTGGATGGAGATACCTATTTTTTTTTAATATTTCCAACTTTGTAAAGTTCCCCACTGCAATACAAATATTATGTTCTTTATAAAATATATTTATATGTTACTTTGTTCAATTTGATGTGACATGTGGATGTGGTACATAAGAAGCTCAATAAATAAATATCGAGAGATGACTTCTGGAATTTGTAAGATGAGGCATGTTGATGCCTGATGGTGTCTATTAAGAAACTCAGTGAAGACAAAATAGATGCCAGAGAATTTTGGATTGGTTTCATTTTTATAGGTGCACTTAATCTATATCTGTAGGCAAGTTATATGTTTTTGTTTATTATTATTTTTTAACCATAAAGCGCTCACCTTGTCAAATCTAAGTGCAACCACTTTTTGCATATATCCCCAAAATTAAGGTTTTTATCTGGTCTATCTTTGCAGCAGCATACTTAAAGCAGGTTTGTACAAGGTAATGGCATTGGCTAATATGCTTTAGGTCAGGTTTATATATTCTAATATTTTACAAGTCAAGCTTAGATTATTTGAAGTTAGGGAGAAGGCTTCCATGTTGGCTATTATTATGGTACTTCTAATTCAATGCATTAAGTTTGTAGCCTTTATGTTCAAAGTATATTTGTTTTACTATTTAGTATGTTCCAAGAATATCTGGTAGACTTTGTATTGAGCATTGATAAGATGAAGTAAGTTAAAATGTGAAAAGTAGTCAACAACACTTGCATTTATTGTAGTGGGATATAATATACTGAAATAACAATATACTGAAATAAAAATAGTCAACAGCACTTGCAAGCAATCAGGTTAGAAGAGAAGCTCACCAATTTAGAATCAGAGAATAAAGTTCTTCGTCAACAGGCTGTTTCCATTGCACCCAATAAGTTCCTCTCTGGACGTTCTAAATCTATTCTTCAGGTATACCTGAACGAAAGTCTTAGTTGTCAAATTAATAAATCTGAACCTATAGTTAGTGTTTCCTTTTTCTATGATTGGCAGAGGGGTGGTGAGAGTCGTCATTTATATGCAGATGCAAAGATACCTCTAGTAACATAACGCTCATGTCTTGCTTCTGGCGCCAAAATCTACATTATATACTGAATAACTTTTTAAACTCTGCTATTGTTTCTCATCTGGAAAAAAATATGCATTAGGATCTACATAACCCTTCAATGAACCAAAGGGAAATAGATGACAAACCACAAAAGTCACTCAATGAGAAACATCAGGAGAATCACGAGTTACTCATTCAGTGTATTGCACAACCTTTGGGCTTTGCGGGTAACAGACCAATTGCAGCCTGTATCATTTACAAATGTCTTCTGCAATGGAGATCTTTTGAGGTTGAGTGAACTATTGTTTTTGATCGAATCATTCAAACAATTGGTCATGCCATTGAGGTTTGTACTATCATCCTAAATGCTAACACTATTATCTTTCTAATATCAGAGGCCTCTTATAACTCTTAACTTCACCATTTGGATATGAAGAAAACACAGGATAACAACGATGTCTTGGCCTACTAGTTGTCCAATGCCTCAACCCTTTTGCTGCTACTGCAGTGCACTTTGAAAGCGAGTGGTGCAGCTGGAATGACTCCAATGCGTCATCGGTCCTCCTTGGCTACGCTGTTTGGGAGGATGACATCGGTAGATTGAAGTTAATTTTAACCAAAATTTTCTGTCAGCAAAGTTTTTGTTTTTCTATTGGTTGAGGTATTTATAATATTTTCTTGTTAGAGTTTCTGTGGAACACCTCAAGGAGTTAATCTTTCCTTTGTTAATGGTGCTGATGGAGTAGATACTTTGCACCAAGTAGAAGCCAAGTATCTTGCTTTGCTTTTCAAGCAGGAACTTACAGCTTGTGTGGAAAAGATTTATGGAATGATTCGAGATAATCTGAAGAAAGAGATTTCTCCATTGCTTGGATTGTGTATTTAGGTACTTAAATTTTTAAATTTCACAATTCTAGGATTAGGACGATTTGCCATCTCAATAAATGTGGAACAGAGTCTGACGCATACCAGTTAGTCTCAGCTACTATTACTAGCAGATGTGTACGCTTTTATTTTAGTCATCCTTTACATGGTGGGATATCCTAGCTGACTTCTGCCATAGGACATTGCTGGAATTGTGAAAAAATACTAATATTTCTTTGGGCTTGTGGTGCTGCAGTAGCTAATGATCCATGGTCTGTTTTACTGTCATAATCTTGTTGTGCTGCTTTCTTCTTTTCCTGCAAGGTATTACTTCTATTGCTTTTGCTGTCCTATATGCAACTGTACACATGCTATTCTGAGGCTCAGCTACCATAAATGTTGTTTTGATGACTTGCTTTAATTTTCAGATTGCAATATTTCAAAATTTGGTGATGGGATTATCAGTTTCCAAAAAGGGAAACTTTAACTTCCTATTTTATTGTTGCTAAACTTTATGAAGCCATATTTTTAAAAGTAGTTAGCACAGGAGCTATTATAACTTCTTAGTCATTTTGCAAGAGGAAGAGAAAGTGGGATCAACCTGCTGAATCCTTGCTTTCAACAGGAGTAGTAGTACCTGGGGTTTATCCATTGGGCAATGTGGGATCTCTTGTTGGGATGGCACTTCCAGGTGTTTCCCCGGTTTCTGGTACTTATGCTATGAGTCATACCCCTGTTAGATCTGCAACCTTACAACAGGTGTTAATAACACCTTCCTTACAGCAACATGCTACTGCTCTGGTTCAAAAAATAAACCAAGTAAGATGATAGAGTAGAGGGTTTACTTCATCACTTTCTTTTATAATTATTTATGTTCTTGATTGCAACAGGTAATACATTGTAATTGATGGTAAGCACTAAGGAGTGCTTGTTTGAGAAAATTACTTGGATCCTAAATCTAATGGGTTTGGGAGACAATAAGTTGTTTTTTTTTCTGTTCTTTTTCTGGTAACCCTTTTTTCGCTAATATGTAAACAAATTGCACATCCCACTATGGTGATGAAGTATCTGAATTCAAGCTCTTGGGTCTTGGCTCTGTTTATTCTTTTTTTGGTGTGCATTATTAATTTTGATGGACACCTTAGGCTATTTGAATCAAGAACTGTGGTAGCTTTAGATGGTTAATTGTAAAGATAATGAATGATTATGTAGTGGATGATTTTATTAAGTTAATAATATTTTAGTTTTTTGTAACTTTTCAATTATTTGCTATGGGGACATTGAGTCAGCCACGTACACAAAAAGAATGTCAAATTTTGATTTGGCAACAATATAATTTGTTACCAAAGCATTGAACAAGTTTTAATATAGCAATAATTTTTTATACATTTAGCAACAAATTTTTGTTGTTAATGGCATTAAAAATATAATATTTGGCAACAAAAAATTAACCTAATAACAACGGAGAGGATATTGTTGATAATATTAAAATAAAAGGCAACATTTTTTATTGTTGCAAATCATATCAACTTTCGTTGCTATTGAAAAATAACTAGCAACAAACATTTTCGTTGCTAATTCAGCATAATGTCATTGCCAAATAATATAATCAGCAACGAAAATCGTTGCTAAAAAGTTTACATTCAGCAACGAAAGCAAGCTTAGGCAACAATTTTCATAATTTACTGCAACGAAAAATGTAGTTGCATAATGGTGACAATTGCAACGAAAATACATGGTCGTTGCAAAAAAAAAAAAGAGTTTATTTCGTTGCCAATTAGCAGGCTTTTGCAACGAAATGGGGTTTTTAGCAACGAAATTTTAATTATTCTGCAACAATACATTTTGTTGCTAAAGGATCGATGTCGCTGTACGAAAGCCAAATTTGGTTGAAAAATGTATTACTTTTGGCAACGAAAAAAAAAATGTTCGTTGCGGAACAATTAGCAGCGCTCATTCCGCAACGACAGTAAAGTCATTGCCAAAACCCTTTTGCAACAAAATTTGGTACCTTTAGCAACGAAAATTGGTTGTTGTTGAAGCCCCATTTTTTTGTAATGTATATATATCACTGGTTTGGACAAAGTACCTAAGGTCTTGATCTATGTTCGTCAAAGTACAGCCAAAGGTTGTTCTTCATGTTTATCAGTTTTCTAGGTAACCTAGAAAACTTGGTCAAGCTCGGTCAATGACTTTTGACCATTAATTCCAGTAATCCTATGAATTGTTTAAGTAATTTAATATCATAGATATGTAGTATGTATGTCAAGGTATTAATTCATTACAAAAAGTTACAAAAATAACAAACAGAAAGCAATTAAAAGGCTGGTCAAAGTAGCCGGCTCAACCTTTCTTGAGTTTTCTGGGTAACCCAGAAAGCAGAACTTCGTGATCGGTCAACAACCTTTGACCACCTATATCTTGCAATATATGGTTCTAATGAACCTACCTTTACAGATTAAAGACCTCATATAACACTACAAATAACATACAAGTAACAGACTTAACTATTAACATACACGAATCTACAAACTGTGACATTCGACTGTCAGGCCTTTTTTTCCAAAATTTCCAGATTACTAAAAATACTAATTTGAGGTATCTAGATGTTATGAAAACATGTTCTATCAACCTAACATACTTTCTAACATACTATAACATAATTCTAAACATCTAAACAATAATTTGAACAAAGAATCAAAGATCTAGCTATAAATTAGGGTTTGCACCTTTCTTGCTTGATTTTTGATTTCTGGCTTCTGAATCTGTTGTTGCTATCACCAAGGCTTATTTAGGTATGAAATACGAGTGTTTAGGTTTAGAAATTTCGTGAGTTTGAACTGGAATTGGGCTGATATTTATAGAATTGATAGGTTAGGGTTTTTGTGTCATTTTCACCCACTAGCCTCCATAAATATCTGATCCAATGACTCTACTAGTGCTTGGGAGTTACAAGCATGTCATGTGCAGCCTAGGAACTTGCATTGGTGACTCCTAACCTACTTGTGAACTAGTTAGGTTAGATTAGTAGCTTAATTATGCCCTAATCCTTACTAATCTTGATTAAGGTTTTGTTTTTAATGATTAGGATTGTTTAATGATGTTTATTAGTACCTAATTGAAGTTTAGTAATCATGATTAGGTGTTAGGATAACCTAATTAGGGTTTAGTTTAACTAATCAGTGTTAGGGTTTACAAATTAGGATTAGGGTTTGTAATCTAGGGTTAGGGTTTATAATCTAGGGTTCCTAACCTAGATTTTACACAAATTCTAACAAGCATGATAAAGCGTTTTATCAGTGTAAGCACGACAAAGTAGCTTGTCAAAACAAATATATAGAAAAGTCTGTTTTCGGAAGAAAATTTTTAAGCACGAGGTATCAAGCACGTCAATTTTCAGACAAAATTTTATTTGACCAATTTTGTTAAACAGAGTATATATTAACACATAACATTTTCAGAACAAAGAGATTTTATTAATATAACTGAATTTACATATCCGAGTCTTATTAGGGTTTTGGGTTTTTACAAACACAGTCATTTATGGACCCCACAACAGAAGTGTTGTCGGAGTTAGAAAATAAAAAAAATATCTTTTTATAAAAATAACTGCGAAACACTACTACAAAACAGTAAATAGACAATGCAAAAAAAACGTTGTGATTTCAGTCAGAAAAACGTCGTGGTTAAGGGTGTTGTCTATTTGACACCCTTACACAACGTTTTTAAAATGTTGTAGTTAAGCACAATACACAACGTTTTTTAGGAAAAAAACGTTGTAGATTTATTTTTCAAAAATTAACAGATGCTCAAAAACGTTGTAGAAGGTATGATTCCACAACGTTTTTTTGGATAAAGTTGTTTAGTATATCAGACAATGTTTAGACACATTTACACAACGTTTTAAAAATGTTGTAGATTAAAAAAATAAAAAAAAAGATTGCGGTTCACCTACATTACCAATGCACATGAAATATGCTAATGCCTGAAAGATTAGCATATTGTTGCCTGAAAGATTAAAAGAGTTGTAACTTCAATCATTTATCAAAGATTCCAAGTATTCCAACCACACACAATTCTTGTAAATTATTAAGTGATGATAAAATATCAAATAACATATATGGTGTCTTAAACAAACAAAAACCAGATCTTAGTCCTTACAAAATCCCACTGCCAAATACAACTAACATCTGTAAATATAAAACCTAATAGAGAACCTTGTGAGAAAGGCCAACATAACTAATCCAAACCCCACTAGTAGTTCCTCACCTAAACAATAGCATTAGCAGCACTTGCAATCCTTGGCCATAGATCAGCACACTCTTTTCCTATTGGGCCAGTAATGGCAGATCCTACACACATTAAAAGAAGAAACCATAAGTAGAATAAAAATAACATGGATTAAAAGTAGAGAAAGTTATGGAAATAACTTTGTGGAAACCTAAACATTTTTTTTCAGAATGACGAGTAAACTGCATATAGATTTAGGAATACAAACATAATATAAAGCTTCCTTTTTTTATCTACTTACATTGATAATGAATTACAAATTTTACAATATATATATATATATATATATATATATATATATATATATAATTAAAATATTAGCATCTTGCGTATGCAGGAACAGAACATACGAAGCATTTTACAACCTAATACAATAACCCAAAAGGAATTTGGACTACTTTGCTTTTTTGCAACAAAAGAAACTCAAACCTCATCCTTGATAGCAAAAGAAATGTGATTGCAATGTTTGTAGCTGATATTATGATACGTGGCAGCTTTCCAGATCTATTTTCAGCGCAAAATATATGCAAGTCGTGGTAAAGAAAAAGCACTAAATTTTATGACTGAAGCCCCCAAATGTTCAAATAGAACAAGGATTGAGAAACTACTGTTGAATATAACGATCTTCAACAATTTCTAGTACAAATTTGACAAGGGCCAATTGTCATATATACAAATGAAAATTTATCAGCATTAAGCTTAATGGACAAGGAAATAATCTAACAAGGTGAGATAACACTTACGTCCAATGATATTTATATCCCCAGTCTTGAAAAGACCCAAACAGTACAGGAATCCACCCCCCTGTAAATCATGGGGCAATATCAGTATATCCCAATATATAGACTAGGAAACTTAAACCACAAAAAGAGAGTTCATACCTGACTAGAAATAATTACTACTGGATCAGTAACATAAAATTGTTTCCCCCCTTTCATTGTAAGATTTATTGTGGAAACCTCAAAACTGGTTTGGTTTTCACTATATTCAAAAAAAGAATCAGTTCTCAAGTGTCGGGAAGAAAAAGGAATATATGGGAGATAAGTCACCAAAATGATTTGATCTTAATTCATAGCAATAATCGAAAGGAATTCTGGAATTAGGTGAAAGTCGTTTCTCTTTTGCAAGGGAATCAAACTGCAAAGTTAGAAAATGTGTTTTAAACTCAAGAGTAAACAGTTCATCTCAAGATAGTCACAAAACATATTAAATGAAGGGAATTGATATTTTCACAAGTCAAATTTGATATTTCCACAAATTCTCTCTAACATGAGTGTGGGGCTCATTTACTATTTATGTGAGAGGATCTTGTGAAACTATAACTTTTACGTTGTGGAAATACCAATTCTCATGAGTGAAGGGGAAAATTACTCACAGTCTCAGAAATAAATGTATAAGTTGGGTCAGTCAAGTATGTAAATGAGGTACCAGAGTCGAAAATTACAGTGAGGCTAAGATTGGTGACACTATCTCCCACACTTATTTGTGTCATGCTGATGTTATAAGTGTGACTGGAATGGAATGGTTAGCACTTGACATCCATCCTGCAATTGCACTTGGAGAAGGAGAAACAACAGGCTGGAATGGATGCACCCAAGAAAGTTTTCCCTGAGTGAAATGTTGAAGACAATATAACTATTAGCTAAGCAAGCAAATTCAGCTGACTTACACCATGGGCTCCAAGAGGAGGGAAAACCCCAGCTTTAGGTACAGTCCAAATTTAGCGGACTATTAGTAACGAACTATTGTGCATTCAGATGAGATTATTAAGTTACAGAAATAAATAAATAAATAGCTTTTCATGTTTAAAACTGTTTTACCATGGATATAAAAATACTATTTCCAATAGCCATTTGCAAAAAGTTTGTGTTGAAGTCTAGATTATGCATATATGATCAATTATGGCGCAACATATATTAAGTGAACTAGATAAAACACAATCAACTCAAGTACATAGTGAAACGTACTGATTACCTTTGAATTCAAAATTTCCTTGTGGAAAAACAAAACCATGAATCTTTGTGGAAAAACTCACAGAAACATGAACACAATCCTCACGAAGGAAATCAAGGGCATGAGGGTGGTCGAGATCAACTGATTGTGAAACATCAATAATATACAAGTGACCCTGGAAAAATGCTAGTGTTTCATAAGAAAGCCTTTGCCTAAGTAACCAAATTTGTAAAAGATTCAAACACACCTCCATATAAGCTTCACGTAACTTGTCAAGAGATAAAGCAGCATCCTTAAGTCGAGGTGCAGCCCAACATGCCTTGCCTGCAAAAAAAATGCTAAGAAACTTCAATTAATGAAGGTAAAGGAATTTTAAAAACCAAACTTCTAAATTGTAGCCTCACTTGAACATTAAAATTAGTGTGATTGCACGAGTTCAAATTTTAGGAACCAAACCAAAGACTTATAAAGCATCACCCAGTTGAAAAGAAATCTAATCTGGCAGTTAAGACAATCAAAGCTTTGAAATTCAGATAGCAAATTGGTTTTGATTTATTTTATCCAAAGAAATGTTATAAATTAGACTGGAATTGGGAATAAAAAGTCATGCAGAATGTGACTAAGAAATAGAATAATACAGAGGAAAATTTGACTAAGAAATATAAAATAAAGAGTAATGCAGAGGAAAATTTGAAGTAATGAAGCCAAAAACATTGGAGAACTTAACAGATATTGCATCTCTATTAAGCTTACCTCAGCTTTCCAATATATGTGCTGCTTGATCTTGAAATGTTGTCTACATCCATGGAGATAACATACTTTGTGCAAGTAGTTCACCGAGTTCTTTTTGCAGATAGAAGAAATTTCCCATTTTCAACTAGCAAAGTTGTAGTATGGAATAAGAACGTAAAACATCAGGTGCTACTTGCTATGTGATTTTTAGAACACTACCTTATTCACTTATTTCTGCCATTAGAAGGTATTTATCATGAGTAGTGCTTAAGGAGGTAACCAGTTGGAAGAGTGGATCATCGGGTAAATGCTTCAATGCAAACTCTCTCTGACATGTATATCTTGGATCTGTATTACGCAGAACTCCATGTCCAAATCCAGGAACAACATGCAATTTCAAATAAAAGGACGTGGAGAAACATAAAGAGTATCGAAATTCTTGTTCTGGTATGAACACATGTATCCAAACCATAAGATTATGTTGAAAAAGTTTGAGTCAAGCCCACAATCTACATTCAAGTAAGGATTCAGTAAAGAAAAAGTAAAGTTAATTTCAAGCTGTAAAGAAACTTAACCATTTAATTTATTAACAAAAAGAAAAAAGCCACTGCCATGGTTCTTCAATAGTAAGCCTCAACCATGTAAAGGAAGAAAAAATAATAAAGGGAACTTAATAAAGAAAATTCTAAAGATCACATTAACACATTCAAGCGTGAGACTGGATTTATTGAACAATATTGAAACAAGACCTTTCCACTGTTCAAGGTTTTCAAAACATATTCTTTCAACTGTTCGGTGGTCATATTTTCTCTCAAGACTCGAAACCATGATTTGATCCACAAACAAAACTTCCCCGCACCAACAACATGGTAAATGCACGTAATAATTATGCGAAGCAATTTACGTCGTAGTCTCAAATCATAACAATGGATTATGCAAGTTCGAAACAATAAAAATGCGCTTCATACATGTTTAAGCAACTAAAGTTAAAAAGACAAAAAATGAAGGAAAAAATTGTTGTAACCTCCGAGAAGAGACCGAGATCCTATATTGTTGGGTTAATTAACAATTCAAACGTATAATGATAGCACCACAAAATCAAGATAGATACTTGAGTGGTTAGGTAAATCTACTAGAGTAGAGTAAATCTAGTAGAGTGGTATACCGATAATTGGTCGGGCCGGGTCATTTGGTACACAGCGATCCATATTAATCGATAAGTATTTTGTACTCCATCGACCACTCCAAAGACTATTTTCCTCTCAAACTTCATCCACAAATCGAGGCTTACATACTCTTTGCATCAAACCAAAACTAAAATCGAGGCACTCTTCCTCTCTCTAAATCACACATTCCCCCCCCCTTCTCTATGTCTCGAAAGCGAGCTCTAACTCGTACCAACCAAATAGAATCCAAGTTCCCATGGGTGGTAATCACCGAATCTGATTGGTGTAAAGCGGTACCCGGCAAGACGAGGCATCACCGTTTTGGCCCTCCACCTCTCAAAACCACCGACTTTTCACTTCTCAAAATGCCCTCCACAAACTCCAAATTTCCTATTCCAACCTCCGCCCGGTGCTCCATTTCAACGCCACCACCAACGAAATCTCCTTCGTCATCCCCGCCATCACCCACCTCCAAATCCAACCCTTCGATCTCCAATCAACGTCTCAAATCATCCACTCCCTTCCGATCCCAAATAAGCCTCCTTTCTAACTCATCATCGAGCACGAATTGAACAAAAACACGTGGGTCAATCCCGACCATTCAAGAATCACGACGCCGATGTGTTCGTGCGGTGCGTGCACACCACGAATGACGACGAATGGGCGGTGGAAAAACTGAGTAAATCTAGTAGAGTAAATCTGTGACGCCCCCAAAACAGGTATACATCACCCATCTTGAGTCGCCAAATACATGGTACAAAATACAAAATACAACTTAATTATACAACTGTCGTATAACATACGACAAAACATAAATGAGAGTTTAAATAAAAAATATTGCCTTCTAGACAATATCCACTCTCAAATAGAGTCCTCATTACATCTATTTAACATAATAGTGAGGACTACTAATGCTATCATCTGGACCATCACTCTGTTCCCCGACTCGTCCCAACTATATTCTCATTTCCTGAAGAGAACAGTGAAAGAAAGGGTGAGCTCAACTATCCCAGTAAGAAATATTATGACTAAGATAATACAGAATAAATTATCATTAGTCTTCAACAGTGTTAAACTAATAAAATACAATAGACATCAAGTTTAACTGCAGCGGAATAAGCAATTCATTAGAAGAGTCAAGTAAAGAATGAAATCTACTATCTTCTATGATTTAAAATATTTTCATCAATTTTTATCGCTGAGACTCAGCTTAATAAATAAACCACATCATTGAAACATCCCTGCACTACGGGCCAAGGATATTTATTAAATCATCAATGGTCATGACTATACCGAATAATCCCTGGTCATAATCATACCAAGTCCATCTCTGCACGTAAGCCAAAGATATATAACTATAAAACCAATAATCAACAGTCAATCTTTGCACGTAAGCCAAAGATATACAATTCAATAATCAACAGTCCATCTTTGCACGTAAGCCAAAGATAACTTTCATCATCATATAAGCATGAGGATGATGACAATGATATAAGCATTAATCAAACGAAAACAAGGATAAATATTAAAGACTTTAAATTTATCCAAATATTATCAATCACATAATAAATTCATAATCTAATATTATTAATATCATAACAATATTTTAATCACGTCGTAAACTTATAAACAATTTATTTCAATTGTTTACACTTTACCAAATAATGCATTTAATCATTTAAAAATGCCATACTCATAAGATTTCATCACCAATGATCAAATCCCTCATCAAAAAATTTGCATATACTTTATATAGGATTCCCAAGCCATAAAATCCCATTTTCCAACTTTGTTACTTCACATAACACATTTAACTCATATACTCATAACTAGTGCATTTTCATGAAAAATATGAAATTAGTCCCAAAAATATTTCTTTTTTGGGATTTAGCATAATATAGTCCCATATTGAATATATATTTTTCTCAAAATTTTAAAATTCATTTACTATTTTTCAAAAATAGATTTCTAATTAATTCCTTAAGAAATTAGCTACCTCAAGTTTAACTCCAGAAATTCCCAAATCTTGGCGGGATCTTACACATGTTAACGTGAGCTTCAGCTTTAAATTTCATGGTCATCGAGTTATAGAACTCCTCGGTTATGGCGGCGTTTTTTTAAAAAACCTAAATATTGAAATGGTCATAACTTGCTCATTTTAAGTCGGAATGAGCTCATTTTTGGATAGGAGGTATCTTATACCGTATACTTTCATGTCCCAAAAGGCCGGAATGTTTCTCACAAATTAAGTGGCGAAACAAATTTCCTACAAAAATTATGGGCGTAGTTTTTTGCTATTTTTCCAACTTTTGACTCCTTTGCTAAAAATAGTCCACACGAAAATCTACAACACCTTTTCTAGTGATTCCACTTGGATAAGTTAGTAAACTCATAGATCTAACTCTAGGACTTGACCACACTCAAAAATTCGAAATATAATAGGAGATATGGTCAATTGAATTTCATGTTCTATTTTCACCAAAATCTGATTTTCAACTCTTTGTGATTTCTAAGAAACTTTCATGTTTTCTCATAATAACAAACATAACTCATTATAACACTTACTAATACTTCATATACCCATGATTTTCATCTGTCCAATACTTTTATTATGACTCTCATCATAATCAATGTAAACAGATCATTTCCATAATTTAATAAGGAATAAATACAAAGGATCATTCACCATGCATGTGGTTATCCACACAGGCAGGTTATTCCAACAGAATAATAAAGAATGGAATAACAGAAGGATTCACCATGCATGCGATAGAGACCAAGACAGACGGGTTATTCCCAATGGAATAATAAATAATGGAACCCGTCCCACGTAAACGCACGCAGACGGATATATTTTGCGAATAATAAATAACTGAAACCGAGTCATGCGAAATTACAGACCGATGGATATTCAACAGGATAATAAAGAATGGAATAATAGAAGAATTTCACCATGTATGCGGTATTGCGATAAAAAAGTTATTCCAACATAATAATAAGGAATGGAATAATAGAAGAATTTCACCATGTATGCGATTTGATGTATGACGGAGTTATTCCAACATAATAATAAGGAATGGAATAATAGAAGAATTTTACCATGTATGCAAGATTGCAGATAGACAAAGTTATTCCAACATAATAATAATGAATGGAATAATAGAAGAATTTCACCATGTATGCAGTACTTCACATAGACAGGTTATTCCAACATAATAATAAGGAATGGAATAATAGAAGAATTTCACCATGTATAGGGTAGTCCATGTATACAGGTTATTCCAACAGAATAATAAAGAATGGAATAATAGAAGTTCTCTTCATGAATATGAAAAAAAAATAATACCCCTTACCTTAGAAGAAACTGGATACTGGAAAAGTGAAGTAGCAGAATATTTTTCTTCTTTCTCTCTATAGTTTCTCTCTCTAGAGTTTCAGTGAATTCGTAAGAAATAATGAAGGAATAAGCTTCTATTTATAGAAAACTGAAAGTGGCTCTTGGTCTTAATGAACGGTCAAAATGACTCTTGGTAATATTGAAGAGACAACTACTATTTTCGAAGGAGAAATTAACTCTTGAGACACCGAAGGGGCAACTGACTCTTGAAACACCGAAGGGGCAAATAACTCTTGGAAAACTGAAGGGACAAATAACTCTTGGAAAACTGAAGGGACAAGTTACTATTAAAACTTTAAATCAACGATCCATATTGATTTACTATTATAATTTCAACCAACGGTCTGAAAAATTAACACATCTCCTCATGGAATAATATTGTACCCAAAAATAATTTGGACCGAAAAGAAATATATTTTTCGGGTGAATAGTACCCCGTGAATAGTAACTCATGAATAGTAACTCGTGAATAGCGTGAATAGTACTCTGACACGAAAAAGTGTCTCGAATACCCGATTGAACAATATAACCTCCAGACATCAATTATCATCAGAATAGATGTCGATTCTACTAACACAAATAATCCCAACACAATGAAACTATCAAATTCATCTTTAATTAACACGAGCTTATTCATCATTAATATTATAACTCACAATATTTAAGAACCGTGTCGTTCCTGTGAAAGAGGGGGCTTTCCAATAAGGATTTCTCCTATCAAGCGCAGCAATTAGTGACCAAACCTCTCCTACGTAACTTCTGACATTGTAAATATTGCAATTTAATAATATGAATAACTTTATAGTCTCAATTATTGATTTAATAATATATAAAATATTATGCAGATGATACTGTGACAATAATCGAATCAATAATATGAGAGATATGATGCAGCAATTACTAAAGAAATAATTGAGTATAACTAAGTGAATTCTCACGTAAGCATCAATAACCAATACCGTGTGTTACTATGCAACCACGTGTATTACTGTACTTTTACTACCGAGTAGTTCAAAAGTTTTAACGGTAACACTTCCGCCGTTATTTTTATAAAAAGATAATTCTGTCGTTTTCTAAATACGATAATACTTCCGTTGTGGGTTCACCAATGATTGTGCTTGTCGTCGCATTTGATATTCCCGACAAAAAGAATATTCCCCGACCAAACGAATATTTTATAACAACTTGCATACTTTGCAAAATTTATAAATATTACTCATAACTATAACATTATATCAAATCCACACCATAATATTAAAAAAATATTTTGAAAAATTTAAATCTTTATTCATAAAATTTTGGGTCTCACAAAATCTACTAGAGTGGCTAGGGTTCGTAGGAAGTAAACGGACTGGAGAGGGAGAGCGCGACAGGAGGATTGAGAAAGGGGTTGGGGAGATAGCAATAAGGGGAGAATGTATTTTTATTTTAAGTTTTCACTTTAGCTTGCTCCGTGTTTTTCTTCATACACAACGTTTTTAAAAAAAACGTTATCTAATTAAAATCAAAAAATTACCCTTTTAAATAGATAACGTTTTTGCATATATATCTACAACATTTTATTTAAAACGTTGTGGAAAAAATACCACAACGTTTTTATAAAAAACGTTGTCTTTTAAGCGTTGTCTATTTACTGTTTTGTAGTAGTGAAAGTTTTACCGTTAGACTGTTGAAATACCCTGTGACAACCCGAGAATTTAGACAATTTTATAAAATCTTAAAAGATTGAATAGAGGTTAAATAATAAATCTAGACAGAAAATAAGTGTATGTATTTGACATTTTGGGAATGAATTTTGTGAATTTAAAAACTCTTGGTGAAAGTTTACAGTGTTAAGAGTATTTGTGTATATGGTCATATATGTGTGCAGTATGTGGTTAAGGGTCAAGGGTTGACTAGATAAACTATACCAGTCATAAACCCTAATAATATTTTAGAACCTCGACGTTCGGTTAGAAAACCCTAACGATTGATAAGAAACCCTATTACCGGCTATGGAAACCCTAATTTCAGTTCCGGGAGTTCGTAACCCTAATTCGGAATATTAAAACCCTAATTGGGAAGCTTGAAGATAAGTATAAAGTTTTTATGTTATTTATTTAATTAGGGATAACCCTAATTGATTATTAGAAAACCCTAGTTATTCAACTGGAAACCCTAATGTACAACTATGGAACCTAAATGCTAAATTAGTAATTTTAATTAAGGAAATATTAACCTTAATTGGCAAGCTTGAATGTGATTAAGAAATGTTAATCTAATTAGAAAATCCTAATTATAATTTAGAAATCTTAATTTTTTATTTTTAAAACTTAATTAGAAAAGCCTAGAATATAAATTTGTGTTACCTTAGGGTTAAACCCTAAGGGTTAAAACCTAATGATTGTAAGAAGTTACCAAGTTGCCATTCACTTTATAAGTCAAATGACCAAACTACCCCTTTTATTATTTTAATAAGGTGGAGTGTAGATCTAGCCTTAGTAAGGAGTTGGTGACCAACTCTAGCTAGCCACATGGTCTAGTAAGCAACTTTAATCAACTTGCTAGATTATATACATTGCACCAAGGATTGAAAGCATACAAGTAAGGAAATTCACTTACTTTACTACTCAACCTAGCCAAACCTTCTCTCTCTCCTATTCGAAATTTTAGAGTGAGAGTGAGTAATAAGCTAAGCCAAGATCATGTGTTAGCTTTCCAGGATCAAACATCAAGGATCAGATTCAAAAATTAGCATTCATAAGGTATAAACCCTAACTATATTCTGATCTTGATAGATATATGAAATGTAGTGATTTTATGTTTAAATGTGTAGTATGTAGTGTATATAAGTGATTTGGGTTGTTATAACTCAGATCCATATCATTAGATGCTCGAAAATAAAGTTTATAGAAATTTGGAAATCTGGAAAAGGGCGGCATGACAACCAAATGTCAGAGCCCCTGGATCTTTCTGTGATATGTTGTAGTTGTGTTTTATATTTTGTATCTGTTCTATGCCATGTCGTTTGTGTTCTGAAACTAGAAATAGGGATAGATCATGATCATGCTGAGTGATATGATTGGTCAAAGTAGGTTGACCGTTCACGGAAAAACGAATTTTGGTCAGCCCAAAATTTCAGTAACCTCTGACAAGCCTTTTGCAGGAGCTAGATCTTGCTATGATTTGTTATTTGAGTCATGTTGTTGGTTGTTATTAGTAGCCTGTCACACATACTACATATGAAAGCCATTATCTTACTTAGATCTTGATCAATATAAAAAATAATTAAGGTCAAAGTACGTTGACCGATTCGCCTTATGAAGGTTTCTGGGAACCCTAGAACCTTCAAGAGCCGAAATTCCTAGTCTGGTTTGACCAGCCTTAATTTGTCGATTGTTTTGATGTTATGTTGATCTGTTGATGTATTATTATTCCTTGACATCTCGACTACAAGTTCGAAGCATTAAATCATATAAACCAGATCTAGAGACCAAGATATAAGGATCCAAGAGTAACATCATGAGCTGTTCTTCATTTTCTGGAAAACCCAGAAATGAAGAACAACTCTGACATCATATTGGAGGGCTTATAACTCTCTGATTTGTTGTAGCTTGGCCATGAAATCGATTGATAATGGTAGTATTACACTTACACTACAACCTTGATGCTTTAAACTACCCAAAAAAACTTAGGATCATGGAACAAATTGTGGTCAAAACTGGTAACTCGGCAACTGACATGGGTTTCTGGGTTTGGGCTCAAGAACACCAAGAACACCTATAACGACGTTTCTGTCACTATAGGGGCCCTTTAGTGACACTTATTTTCTGAAATTAATTATTTTAATAAATAATTATAGAAAAATAGTTTTTAATTATTAAAAATACATAATAAATTCCTAAAAATTATTTTAAACCTCGAAAATTAGTTTTTAATTATTTTGAATATGTTTCATAAATATTTAGTATTTTTGGAATATTAATGTTATTTAATTTATTTAATTATAATATTAAATAAATTACTTAAAAATGATTTTAATACTTGAAAAATCATTTAAAATTATATTATGGTATATGAAAATATTTTAAGTTATTTTTAATGACTTTTAATATTTTAGATGAATTTCATTAATAAATTATTATTAATGGTAGTTAATTTATTTAATAGATCTATTAAATAAATTATGGAAAAATAGAATTAATGCTTTAAAAATTATATAAAAATAATTTAAGTGTTATAAAAATATTTTAAGTTGTAAAATATAACTTTTGATATTTTTTCATGAAAAATATTAATATTTTAATATTAATGGCGTATAATTAAATAATGGTTTTAATTACTTTAAAATCATGTAATGGTAATAATAAAGTATTGAAAATACTTTGAGATATTATAAATATATTATAATATTATGTTAAGGATTTTATTAATATTTAATATTTAATAAATATTAATGATAATAGAATTAAGTGGTATTTAAATCATATAAATATGATATTAATGATTTAAAAATCATGATAAATGATAATAATTACTTGAACATTTTTATGAGCCTATGAAAATTATTTTGACTGATTAATAAATTATCTAAGATAATTGTTAAGTATTTCGGCAGAGTTTAATTGAACTTAAACTCGATAATTATCCGACTAGGCCGTCGGGAAGTCCTCATAGTACCGAACTCAACTCAAACTGCAATAGTTTGACTTGATACTAGGTCTTATGTGTTGTATAGACTGATAGGATTATGGGGTAATGTGTTTAGGTTATTTTATACTGTGATGATATTATTCTAATATTTGGAGATCTAGTATTATCTATATTAGGTCTTGGATAAAGCTAAGTTATATTTCAGAATTCAGAATCAACTAAATGCATAAGTTTTTCTTAACTCTACTTAGAGTTGTTTCATTCAGATATGCTTATGGTTAATCATTGCTGATTGCCATTGTGGAATTGTACTCTACATATTGCATGTATAAGTTAGGTATGAAAGGCTGATCACTTTCATTACAATTCGGTTCAGATATATTTGTTCATGTTTAATACTTGTCCAGTAAAAAGTTTCATTACTACAGAACAGTAAATAGACAACGCTTAAAAGACAACGTTTTTTATATAAACGTTGTGGTATTTTTTTGCACAACATTTTTAAAAAAAACGTTGTAGATATATATGTAAAAATGTTATCTATTTAAAAGGGTATTTTTTTGGTTTTAACTAGATAACGTTTTTTTTAAAAATGTTGTCTATGAAGAAAAACACGGAGCTTGCTAAAGTGAAAACTTAAAATAAAACGTCAGAATAGATTTCACTCTCTTCTCTTCTCTTCTCTTCTCTCACTCCCTACCAATCCGTCCCGATCTCGTCAAACCTTAATTCGAATTCTTCTTCATTATCTTCCCCAAACCCTAATAAGGTTTTACCTCATCTTCATCAGACTTGACCTCAATAACTTCTGGTGCCCAACCGCTAGTGTCCCAATCATCCTCATCATCTTCAATGATGAATCTACGACCACAATTTACATTTGAAGCAGAAGCCTCATCAAAATCATCGTCCTCCAAATTTTCCTTTTGCAAAGCTTCAGTAATATCGACACAATCGTCGTCGGAGTTGGAATTTTTAGATGTGGAGGTGTAAGTGAAGGATTCGATATTGGGCGGAGTTGATTTTGGGGTTTTGGGGTTTTGGTAGAGGGTTTTTTGATTTTGCTGTTACTGTTGCAGTTGAGAATTTGAGATGGGTTGAAGGGGAGCTCTAACCATTCATCCTCTGAGATTTCTTCGAATGTTGGCTTCATCTTTCTTCGTTAATTTGCTTACAGCAGAATATATCAACTAGAATTAAATTTTAATCTCTGTGACAAAAGAATGGAGGATTTGGGAGTGATGTGAAATTAGACCGCCATTTTTATTGAGAGAGAGAATACAGAAATGGGCCAAATAACTGGCAAAAATAACTTTGATCTCGTCTTCGAGGTCGTATGGCGGCGATTAGGGCTTTGGCTTCATTATTAGTTCCAAATTGAGGCTACCACCATGATGGAGCTCGAGATTGAGCTAAAAAAGCTTTTGATTCTCTCAAGGTATCTAATGAATTTATATTCATTCCCGGTTTGAAATTAGTCGACAATTCTATACATTTCAATCAAAGTTAACTTTCAATTTCTTGAGTTCTTCTATATATATGTCGATATGGTTTGTATCTTTTTTCTCTTCTCAAGTTTTGGAGTGTCAATATGATATATCTACAACAAAGGACTTAATGAGTTTAAATTGTTGTTTGACTAAAAATCAGAGCATCATCATTACAAGTTTACCGCTTTTCCGTTCGGAACCATGTAATTATCTTTTCTTACATAAGTGAAAAAATTGTCTATCCTTTCTCGTACTACTACTATAGCAAGAGCTTGGGTTATGACTATGATCCATCTTTAGGATCAGATTGCTCTGAAAGATCTCGGACAATGGCAATGGACACACCACTTGCTCTTGTGTGCATCTAGTTTCCTTATGCTATTTCTACCTTGGTCGGATAATTCCAGTGCTCTCATGCTTGAATATCTATGTCAATTTTTTGAAGTCAATTTGAGATATTTTCAAATTCAAAATTGATATGAATTCTTTTTAATTTTAGACGACAATTATAAAAATTATAATGTGTTAAAGAAAGGTACTAATAATTGTTGGGTCTATGGTCGCTACTTGCTAGTATGTATAAATCCAAACCGCAATGAAATGACTTACATTCATTGTTTATAATAGGTATTCATATGACGAGGAAAAGATGACATACGATGATGAAGTACAAGAAACAACATCCACATTAAGCACCAACACAAGATTACTTTCGTGGTGAGACTACCACTTCTATCTAGGTTTAGGCTTTTCTTTGGACGAAGAGACTAGAAATGGCATACTATGTAAATGACACCAAACGACATAAGTTATCAGGGTGAGACTACCAATTAATTGGTTATATCTTTATCATGACAGGTTCATATTGCTGATATCTCTTACTCTGCAATATAAAAAATGTATAATTTAATTTTCTCTCATATTTATCGTGCCACTCAAATCTCAACTTCCACATAGTTTCTTTCATACCTAATTCAAGATTATTTTACCCCTACTTTAATCTTTCCATTATTGAATTTCACATGTATATCATTTGGTTTCCATGATGTTATGGTAAATAGCATGTACCAGTGTCATGATGTCCTATTAGAAATATATATAGTAGATATTTTAATACTTCCTTCAGGACCAGTGTCAAAACTTTAGAAACCATATCAAATTGATAGACTTTGAGGAGATTATCATTCCATCTTTTAAAGCTTCCACGAATTGCCTTAGGTAGATTGCTCCCCCAGTTAATTTTCTAGCATAATGCTAAACTAGTTCTCAACACAAATTGTTATGCTTTGTAATTGCTGAGATTATAATTTTTTATATAGGATAATTAAAGTTTTACTTTCTAGTTCTCTATATATAAATCATGCGGGCTACTTCTTTTAGCCTTCATTGATTTTTCGGTTTAGATGCTTCAACATTATACTATCGGGCAATTTTGTCCACCTAAATCAACAAAGACCAGGTTTGCTACATGCTCTGGTCATTAATTTATCCATACATTTAGTTTAACTCACGATGATGGAACATATTCGAGAATATAATGCCCCATTCTACAAGTTGAATCTCACCACTACTGATTCGATGTATAAACCTTATAGATAACACCCACTGTAAATTGGTTTAAGTTATATTCCTTTTCATTCTAAGATAGTACTAGTAATTGATTGATCTTTTAATTGTATATGTAGGTTCTATATGGCTTAGGTCCTTCTAGCTATAGAATACCTCGGCATTTTCTCCTTCTTCTGTGTATGTATCTAAACATGGCAATCCTTTGTTCTGTTTGTTTGCGTCAAAACTTTTCTTCTTACACGCAGACTATTAAACATTATTCTAATTATTATCTTACTAAAATAAATGCCAACGTGGTAACTTCATCCCATTATTTTCAAAGTGAACAAGGAACTTGCTGTAGACCGACCACCACATTATCTCTAAATAGTTCATAGCACTATGGAGGAAGGCCAAAAGTAAGGAAAAACAATCATCAAATGAAGAAAACAAGGAAAAGAGGATGATCTTGATCAAGAAGGAAGAGATGATTGAAAAGAAATATAGATTAGTCCAAAAGAATTGGGGAACCTCAAGAAAGACAATAATGTAAGTTGTTTAATTTCATGTTCATCCCATATTTGAATACATGTGTTATGGCAATTGTGAATTTTAGCTTGGTATGTGATTTTGAAGATTGCAATTATATTCTGTGTCTTCGCATTTGATAATGTACAAGTTAACTCGATCAATTACCAACTTAAGATGATCAAGCAAATGTTATGAAGTTTTCTTACAGAATAAAGATCATTCATGTACCCTTTCATGTAGTATCCATATATGAAACATAGAATCTTTGGTATGTTATACAAAAGTCGAAGAATTGTGTTTTGTTTTTTTGTTTTTCCAATACAAAGATCCTTGCTATGGTATGTTGTGATTATATTTTATAATAATGGTAGACCTCGTGTTTTTACATTAGAAGTCGACTATGCTCGCAGAATCGCTTTTGGGTCTCGTCTCCCATCAATCAATAGCTAGTGCAAGAAAAGAGTTGTCTTTGGTGCAGTGCCCTTCTTCGTCCCGCTTCAGTGATACTTTCAAGTAAGTGTTGCTAGGGTGACAATTCTATGTTTGATAACCTCGACTCAGCTTTTAAGGACCTAGTTCAAATGAAATGGTGCAACTTTTATGATGCCACATCTTTGTGCAAGTTGAAACTACTTGATTTGGTCTCAAGTTTTGCGAGAAAAAAAATGGTCCGATTAAAGCCTTACAACATCCAAGAAAAGTCGATTAATTCAACCTTGTACTCTAATTTGTGAATCTTTCTGTTGATCTTCTCAAATTCGCAATTCAATATAGTAGTAATTATATTAAAAAGTGAATTTGAGATGTATGGATAGTTTGGCATTATTGAGATGTAAACGTATTGTAAACGTAATGCCTATTACAAAGAATTATTGGGATGTACACGTATTGTATGATATTAATATTCTTTGTAATTTTAGCTATATATCATGCTATTAGCATATTGCAGGTGCATTGGTATTATAGGTGAACCACAATATTTTTTTTTCTTTTTTTTAATCTACAACATTTTAAAAACGTTGTGTGAAAGTGCCTAAACGTTGTCTGATATATTAAACTACAACGTTTTTATCCAGAAAACGTTGTGGAATCATACATTCTACAACGTTTTTAAGAATCTGCTAATTTATGAAAAATAAATCTACAACGTTTTTTTCTTAAAAAACGTTGAGGAATGTGCTTAACTACAACGTTTTAAAAACGTTGTGTAAGGGTGTCAAACCACGACATTTTTCTGACTGAAACCACAACATTTTTTCTGCGTTGTCTATTTACTGTTTTGTAGTAGTGTTTGTCCGTGCTAATTCACAACTACATTGTGAATTATAGCCAACTTATTATTCAGACTCTTTCAATCATGATATATCCTTAAATAAAATTTAAACTTGTTGGGCAACCTTCATGCTCACCCTTGCTATATCATGATAAAACATTGCAGATTAAGGTGAATGCATCGGATAGAAGGGAAGGTTAAGGACAGTTCCAGCTTTAGTTTATATGTGCAGATAGATTGGTAACAATAATGTATGATAAATTCTTTGTATGTCAGATAGGATAATGAATTGTGTATAAGTTATGGTTACTCGACCTTGGGGATAGTGTATAATGTTTAATGTATAAACAATTTATGTTTATATCTTCTGCAATAGATAGAACTAGTGTACCAGATCCGTGGTGATTTAAGACCCGGATTTGGGGGTGCTACATACCCGGTGGTAAAAATACAGTAATACGCGTGGTTGCATAGTAGCACACGGTATTGTACAATAAATCTTTGATTATTGATGCTTACGTGAGAAGTCACTCAATTTTATTCAATTATTACCACAGTAATTGCTGCATAGTATCGCTCATATTATTGATTCAATTATTGTCATAGTATCATCTGCACAATATTTTATATTATTAAATTAATAATTGAGACGACAAAGTTATTCATATTATTATTTGCATTATTGACGATGTCTAGAAAGTTCTGTCGAGGAAAGGGGTTTGGTCACCTAATTGCGCGTCAATAGGGAGAAATCCTTATCGGAAAGCCTCCTCTTTCTTGGGAATGATCTGGTTGTTAAATATTGTGAGTTATAATATTAATGATGAATAAGTTCGTGGTGATTAAAGATATTTATTCATTTAGTTTTCTATAATTCTTCCGTGACCCAATTATTGACTGGCTGGTAATTCTGTGAGGTAATTCTATGACTGGCTGGTTTTTTTATTATTGACCAAATGGTCAATTAATCGGATAAATGAGAAATTAATAGCTATTGGTTCATATAAAAATTACTGTTAGTTTACATGCATGGAACTATTGGTTCACATGTATGTACTATTAAGGGAGGTTGTGCAAGATTGATAATACTTCAAGGACTAAATTAAAAATGGAGGTAAAGATGAAGGTACTATACTGTAATAATTCGAGCCCCTAAATGTGCAATTATTGAAACTATGTTTTTCTATAAATAGAAACTCATTTCTTCTTTCATTCTCATCAATTCACTAAGACTCACAAGAGCAATTATAGAGAGAGAAGCTATAGAGATAAAGAAGAAGAGTATTCTGCTACTTCACTATTGAAGTATCCAGCCTTCTAATAAGTTAAGGGGTATTATTTATTTCATATTTGCTTACGATATTATTTTTTGTATTCGTAAGAAGTTTTATTTTCATTCAATATTCGTAAGAAATATTATTTTCGTTCAATATTCATAGGGATATTGTCTTTGTTTAATATTCATAAGGAATATTATTTTTGTTCAATATTCGTAAGGGATATTATTTTTATTTAGTATTCATAAGAAATAATATTTTCTTCCACACTCTGTAGTATGTGAGTAATATCATTTGGTTTCAGATTCTGAATTTTACACTCATTTTGTTAAAGTATTGCTTCTATACTCCGTGAAATTAATATAATATCCTTGACATTTGCGTTTCATCTAGTATCTTTTCACGGAAATATTATTCTGAACATTCTTGATAATTTTTAGTCTTTTCATGCCGGGATACTATTCACTCAGGCATTATTCACCTGGGGTAGTATTTATGACAAAAAAATTAATTTCTTTTCTGTCCAAATCATTTTTGATACAATATTATTCTTGAATTTTACTCCACAAAGTAGTATCATGTTGACAATTTGGACACTATTAAATTCTTGATAAATTAAATTATAAAATCATTAAAATTTATCCTTACTCTCATTTAATTGAATTATTATATCATTATCATCATCCTCATGCTTATATTGTGATAAAAGTCATCTTTGGCCCGTAATGCATAGATGGACTGTTGATTGGCATGATTATGACCAAAGATTATTCGGTGTAATCATGACTTGTAATGTTACAAATGATATGGTAAAAGTCATCATTGGCCCGTAGTGCATTGATGGACAGATGTTGGTATGATCATAACCATGTGTTCTCTTCGGCCAAGGGTGTAAAGAAGAATTGTTGTTTGGCATGATCATGACCATTGGTGAAAACACGAATATCCTTGGCCCATAGTATATTGATAATTTATGGTTGTGATACTAATGAATATCCTTGGCCCCTAGTGCATGGATAATTCAGTGATGTGGATTATTTATTAAGTTGAGTCTCAGCGATAAAATTGTGATAAACTTTTAAATCATAGAAGATAGTAGATATCATGCTCTACTTGACTCTTCTAATGGATTACTTGTTCCGCTGTAGTTGTTGATCTAAAACTTGTTGTCTATTGTATTATATCAGTTTTTATACTATTGAAGGCTAATGATAATTTATTCTGCATTATCTTAGTCATAATATTCTTTACTAGGCTACTTGAGCTCACCCTTTTCTTTATTGTTCTCTTTAGGAAATGAGAATATAGTTGGGATTAGTCGGGGAATGGAATGACGGTCCAGATGGTTGCTTTAGTATTCCTCACTATTCTGTGAAATAGCATAATAATAATTGTAATAAGAATTGAATTTGAGTTTGGAAATTGTATAGAAGATAATATTCGTGTTAAAACTCTCAGCTATGTTTTGTCGTATTTTACACGACAGTCGTATAATTAAGTTTGTAGTTGTATTATGTACCATGTATTTGGCGACTCAGAATGGGTGCTGTATACCTTTTTTGGGGGCGTCACACTTGATCTCTAGTTCTTCAAAAAATTCTAACTAATCCTATTACATAAACTATTTAATTTAAATAAAAACCTTGATCAGCAGTCAAGGGGAAGTATATAGGAGAGAGATAGAATTTACATCAAGAATAAAACCAAAAAAGACAAGGTACGCAAATCCCATTTAATAAAACTCACTCATTCAAGCATCCATCCAAAATAAATTCAATCACATTGGTCAATATCCTTAGTCAACCCCATTTATTATCATACATATCACTATATGCATCAATAAATAAAACATTCATCTTATGAATAAAATCATTCCATATATATATATATATATATATATATATATATGAATATCATTTAATGGGTAATTTTAAGTTACATGAAATCCAATTTCAAGATTAAAATAAACTCTTTATTTTAATTATAAAATTATTACGATTAATATATATATATATATATATATATATATATATATATATATATATCCGTCAAAGTGTATGTAGACACTCGAAAATTTTGCATTCATGTTACTAACCTTACAGGAGGGCAAAATCATCTTCCAAAGATAACCCTAGAAGTCAAATTAGCTTAATCCCGAAGATAACCCCGGGATATTCAGTTTTTAATTTTGGAGAAAACCCCGAGATACTCAGTTTCAATCCAGGAGATAACCCTAGGATGCTAAGTTCCAACCTCGTAGATAACCCCGAGGGAAGCAGTTCCAGTTCTGGAGATAACCCCAGAAAAGTCAATTTCAACCCCCGGAGATAATCCCGGGATACTCAGTTCCAACCATGGAGACAACCCCTGGGAGGTCAAGCACACCTCAAAGATAACCGTGAGGACATTCAGCACTCACAACAGCCCAATCTCAAAGATTACCCTGAGCAACGACTGCTACATCTGTACAAAGCCGGAGATAACCCCGGTGAGGGGAAAAATCATCAATATTCTAACTCGATACTACATTCACTTCGTCTCAACATCATTTCAACCCATATTTCATATAGAAGTGTCCCACAAGAACCATATCTCAAATCCTGAGTGACTACTACACAAGACAACACATCGAATAGAATTTGAAGACTTGAAGATTGGGTCATGGACAAATCTTCCCAGATTCGTACAACGTCTTATCCCATGTCATTGTGTAGCTCTCGACAATAGCATTCTAGAAAGGTACAACACGCCTCTATCGGATGCCCGAATTGAAAGTTATGAAGGTTCGAGCAGAGTACTTCGAGACAACAGGACCCGCATGGCCTGAGGCAGCCTGGGTGGCTGCGGGTTGAGTCCAAGTATAATATTCAGAGCGTTTACTACTTTTGTATATATATATAAATACTAATGTATATACACCTTTTCATCAAATTTTGTTTGATTGAGCCTGGATATAATATCTGGTGCGTTTACTGCTTATATATATATATATATATATTATGTTTTAGAAATTAAATTGTGTTGTTTATATGCGCCACTCAGTTCTTCTTACATTTCTCCACTTTCGCCCTTAATGGTATCAGAGCCAAGTTATTTGTTGTTTCTATTTGCTGGGTAAGACCTTCTTAATCAATTTAATCTATTCCTATTCAAAATTTCTTTCTTGTTCTTGCTCAGAAGTCACCTAACTTACTGTAGTCCACCTTTTTCATGTCTATCCTTTGTAAGTCTCTTGGGTGAGCAGTGTAGGATTATAGAACATACGTATGAGTCTGTTTAAGGTAAAAGGGTATGCATGAAAGAACAATGAGTAAGATTTAATTTTTAATTTTGTAAAAGATGAATAGATTATTTAGATCTAACTCCTCAGCTAGTAACCGGTCAGCTTTACCTCCTGTTCCTGACATAGTTAACCAAGAAGAACATAGTTATGAAAATATTAGTCAAGTTTTACATGATTGGAACATACCCAGAGTCTCTCCTAGAGAAATTTACCATTCAACCTTTTTGGATAACTTCAAAACGGATTACAATGTAAAAACAGTTGAAAAGGTTTACGCCATTAATAAAGAATATAAAAATTATAGTCTTTTATCTCCTGGTGTTATTAAAAAACATAGGAAGAAGCGTTATAATTTAATCCATATTGGTCTTGTTCAAGTTGCACTTAAGCCATTAAACATTAAAGGAATCAATTCAAGTATCTACCTATGCCTTAGAGATGCTAGATTTCTTAATTATCATCTGAGTATCATTGGCATTATGGAATCAAGTCTGCATAATGGACTAATCCACTTCAATTGCTTTCCTGATTTCACATTAAGCCTAAGTGATCACAATTTATTAAAAGCTTTAACTTTAAATATTAAAACTGCAGGAGAAATTACTCAAACGATTGAGGGTTCTCAGCCTCTAGCTTTGATTTATAGGATATATTACAAGACCATGAAAATGAACTTAAACGTTCATGCTCTTAATAAAAGTCCTAAAGATCAAACGGTTTTAATTCAAAGTTCAACTAGTGATGCTAATGTTCAGATCCCGAGAACCATCCTCTGGAAAGACATTACGTTACCTAGCCAATGGACTTTACCCAGTGAAATACCTTAGCAACCCGTCGTTAACAACTTATTAAATGTTAAAAATGTTAGACAATTTTCTGATGGAACGGTCAAAATAAGTTTTGAACGTAATAGAAGGCCATTTATCATAGAAGATTTTACTAGTTCTTCAACACCTTCAGTTCACACTCGAAGAGATACTGAAGTTCTAAGTAACCCTTCTATTAGGGATATAAAAATAAAAGGTATCCTTAATCAAGGTCAAGCTAGTCATCCTTGTTATACTCAAAATGATCTAGTTGAAGAAGAAGGTTCTTCTTCTCCTGCTCTTTCCGAGTTTCCTACTCAATCTGATTTTGAAGCTCCCATTAATAATTAATTAAGAGTTATTAAAAAAGAATTCAAATTAGATCGGGATAATCTTGTTAAAGATTTTAATTCCAAATCTAATAAAGAAAAAAGATATTTATTTCGTTCTAATCATCCAACAGATAAAGAACGAGATAAGATAGTTAATAGATGGAAACGATTTATTAACAATGAACATATAAACATTACTTTTTACGATTGGTATGATCAGTATCAGGGTAAATGTAATGTTATAAGTAAAACACAGTGGGTTAAAGAAGAAAAATCAAAAGTTTCTTCTAGTCATCCTCCTCTTGAAACTGTTCTTTTATCAGTTAAAAACACATCTGTTGTTGCCAGTCCGTTCAAGATTTCAGATGGTAATAAAGATGAAAGGAAAATTATTGAACAAAATAATTTCACAAATCAGTATCTAGCAAACTTAAGGTAAGCAGCTAGATAAAATTGAAGAAAAATTTGATGAGTCGATTATTAAAAAACCAGATTCAAAGATAGAACAACCTTTGTTAAAACTACTAGAGAATAGAAGTAAATTAGGTTTACCCAATAAAGATGGTGAAGTTACCCATATAATTGATAAGTTATTTAAAAAATTAAAAATTGAACCTGGAACAAGTGGCATTATAGCTATTATTAATAAAGTTGAAACTGGCATGAGAGCAATAGCCAATCAGATCATTCTGATACTGTTTTAGTCCCAGATTTTAATGATCAACTAAATAAATTAATAGTTAATAACACTAGTATAACCAAAAATTGGTATTCTAGACCCACTCCTCCGAATCTATAATTCGAATAGTGAAATCTAGATAAACAATTCTCTGTTTCTTCTAATAAAATTTATGAATGGAACATAGATGGTTTCAGTGAACAAGAAATTTTAAACAAGTTAAATCATATGTCCATGGTAGCTAATAGCTATATCACTAATTCAACAATCTGACTCAACCAGATATTGTTGAGTTAATAGCTAGTGGATTTACTGGTATTCTTAGGTCTTGGTGGGAGAAACATCTCACAGAAGATACTAGGTTATCAATAATCCATGTTGTCCAATTGGATGATGACAAAAACCCCATCTTTGATGAAGATGTTGGTGTTGGTCTGCCTGATTGAGTTAATACTTTAATATTTTACCATAATTAAATATTTTGTTGGTACCCCTAGTAATATAACAGAAAGAATTCATGATTAGTTAAGTAATGTCACTTGTCCCACTCTAAGTGACTTAAGATGATACAATGATGTGTTTACTTCTCGAGTTATGATTCGTAATGATAGCAATAAACCATTCTGGAAAGAAAAATTCGTTAATGGTTTACCTTCATTATTTGCTCATAAAGTTCGTGAAGAACTAAGTAAAAATTTAGGTTATATTGATTATGATAATCTAACTTATGGTGATATCATCAGTTATATTCAAAAAATTAGGTTAAAAATGTGCATTGATTTTAAATTAGCTAAGCAAGCTAGTAAAGATAAGAACAAGGCTAAGTATGAGTTAGGAAGTTTTTGTGAACAATATGGTTTACCCCCTGTTTCTCCCTCTAGAAGAAAGCACAGACATAAACATATTGATTTCCATAGTAGTCATAAACGTCATACAAAAAAACGAAGTCCTAACAAAGATAAAAATCAAGATAGTTATTACACTAAACCTAAAACCTTAGTTAGAAAATACAATAAAAAAAACCCAAAAAAATTGATAAAAGTAAAATTGTTTGCCACAATTATGGGTAAAAGGGGCACTACAAAAATAAGTGCAAAATAAAACAGAAATTATCTCAATTAAATGTTTCAAGTGAAGATACTGAACAACTATTGGAATTAATGAGGATCGAGAACAACATCATTAATGATGAGGGTTCTGATATTCCTTATTCCTCTAATAGCAGTATTAGTGATAATGAAACAGATAGTGACAATGAAGAAGTTACTATTTTGTGCTGATAATTGCAACGAAAATTGTTACAATAAAAGATTAAATGTAATTACCAAAGAAGATGAAGAAAGTTCTTTATTAATTGATTTAATTAGTAAAATTTTTGATCCTAAGTTAAAGGTTCAATACACAAAACTGTTAAAAGATTTGTTAACTAAAGATAATAAAGCTAAAGACAAGATTATTAAAGCTAAAGAAAAACCAATATTTAGCCTTAATAAAACCCTAGAAAGATTTAAAGCTCTGGTTAAAGAAGTTACCCTTCCAGAATTAAATCAAGATGTTAATAAACTTAAAAGAGAAATTTCTAGTCTAAAGTTAGATGTTTCTAATTTAAGAAAAGAGATTAAAGATAAAAAATCTGACCTTCAAGTCCATGATTCCTCTTCTAGTGATGAAGATCACGATGAGCCAGAATCGTCAGGTACTAAAGAAGAACCAGATCTTTTTGTTCAAGGTCTTTCTCTTAAAAGAATTAAAGATATTACCATACAAAAATGGTATATCTCCATTAACTTGGTTATTGATAAAACCTTCTCGATACAACTTCCTGCCTTAGTTGATATAGGTGCAGATCTGAATTGTATCCAAGAAGGATTAATCTCAACCAAGTACTATAAGAAAACTACTGAAAGATTAAATTCAGCTAATGGTAGTCAAATGGAAATAAAATATAAATTGCCTAAATTTCATATTTGTCAAGATAACATGTGTTTTGAAATATCATTTGTTTTAATCCGCAATCTTACATATAAGATCATCTTAGGACTACCGTTTATATATTTATTTTATCCTTATAGTAATGAAGGATTAAGTTTTAAACATTTAGGAAAAAGAATAACAATTAAATTTCTTATTAAACCCAAAGAAAGAGATTTAAGATTTATCCAAGATGAATCTATTTCTGAATCTTTGAATTTGTTAAATAGCAAATCCATCCATTTAAATTTCTTAAAGGAAGAAATCAAGTATAAACATATTGAAGAACAACTTAAAAATGAAGGGGTTCAAGAAAAGATTGAAGAGTTAAAAACTTATTTAAAGGATAACCTTTGTTCTGATTATTCTAATGCCTTTTGGCATCGGAAGAAACACGTTGTAAGGCTTCCTTACGCCAAGGAATTCAAAGAACATTTGATTCCCACTAAGGCTAGGCCGATAGAAATGAAACACGAACAAATGGAGTTATGTAAAAGGGAAATTAATGATCTCCTTAGTAAAGGGTTAATTAAACCTAGTAAATATCCCTGGTCTTGCCCTGCCTTTTATGTCAACAATGAAGTAAAAAAGGAGAGAGGTGTTCCCAGTCTAGTTATCAATTACAAGCCATTAAACAAAGTCCTAGAATGGATTAGGTATCCTTTACCTAATAAGGAAGACCTCATAAATAGATTAAGTAATGCCACTATCTTCAGTAAGTTTGACCTCAAATCTTGATTCTGGCAAGTTGTCATTCATCCCGATGATAGAAACAAAGTAGTCTTTACCACCCCATTTGGTCATTATGAATGGAATGCGCAGGCATTCAGTTTGAAAAATGCCCCCCCAGTGAATTTTAAAATATTTTCAATGACATTTTGAATCCTTTCAGTCATTTTGTCGTTGTTTACATTGATGATATTCTCATTTTCTCCAAATCTATTGAAGAACACATTAAACATTTAAAATCGTTCTTAAAAACAGTTAAAGATAATGGACTCGTTTTGTCTCCTTCCAAATGCAGTTTATTCCAAACTGAAGTTCGGTTTCTTAGTCTCAATATTTATCAAGGACTTATTCAGCCTATTGATAGAGCTTTTCAATTTGCTGACAGATTTCCTGATAAGATTACCAATAAAACCCAACTTCAGAGATTTTTAGGCTCGCTCAATTATATTGGCAAGTTCTATAAAGATCTTATAAAAATTTGCAAACCTCTCTTTCAGCGTTTGCAAGACAATCCTCCCCCTTAGACAGATATTCACACTTCTGTTGTCCAGCAAGTTAAAAAATATGTTAAGGCATTGCCCTGCCTTGGCATTTCCAACGATTCAGCCTTCAAAATTGTTGAAATTGATGCCTCAGATATTGGGTTCGGAGGTATCCTCAAGCAAAAGCTAACCCTCAATTCTTCTGAACAAATTATTCAATTTCATTCAGGTGCATGGAATCCTACACAGTTAAATTACAACACTATTAAAAAAGAAATACTTTCTTTAGTTTTATGTATTAATAAATTTTAAAGTGACTTATTAAATCAAAAGTTTTTGGTTCGAATTGATTGCAAATCTGCAAAATATATTTTACAAAAAGATGTTGAAAATATCGCCTCTAAACATTCTTTTGCGAGATGGCAAGACCTATTAAGCATTTTTTATTTTGAAATTGAATATATCAAAGGTAGTAACAATTCTATTCCTGACTTTCTCACTCGAGAATTCATTAATACAGGTACTATACAATCAAAATGAGTGTCCGAGGAGGATCATTTTCTCGTGGTCTGGGTCACCCCTCAGGCCCAAATAATCAACCAAAAGGAACTTTGGTTCCTCATCCAGTTAGCCCAGTTCCTAAGCCCAACCCAGTTCATAAATTTTAGGTCCTTGGTACTGTTCCCAAGCCCTATAGTTTTGTCTTAGACAGTAACCCTAAACCAGTTGATCCTTTATGCGATCAATCTGGAGCCTCTTCCTCAAATCCCAGTCACCCTTCTTCTCAGTACATGCTAAAGTGGGATAATCACTTGTTTCATATTAAACCTTATATGAAACCAAAAGATGACCCAATTAAGCTTGCTTCCTAGTATTTTCATGATGGATGGCACTTCGTTCCTCTTGCTCCTTATAAATCCCTTGTGTATTATAAGGATATTCTTTTAGAAACCGAGTTAATCTTCATCAAACCTATTTATACTAGGGATGATGAATCTAAAATCCTCTATCATTCACTCTACGTTAAACAAATCATTCAGGTCACTGACTGGGGAAATCATCCCTCTGATGTTAGACAGTTCTCCAATCAAAATAACTCATTCTGTTATTTTGATTATATGGAAGCCTGGAATAAGATCTTCCTTCACCAGAATGAGTCACATAGTCACTCGTGGTTCTTACAATTTGACCATAAATTCAAAAGTCAAATTCCTTTTTGGTTTACTCTTTGGTGGTCGAGATTTGGTTCGTCTTTAGACCTCATTCTTGACCCCTTAAAGGCTCAACTCAGTCATTTTTGTAATCACAGTAAACATCAACCAAAATATGATGGTATCCCTATTCTTCTTCAATTTATTAGTAAATATAAAGTTCCTTGGATTCTTAAATGGCAGTACGACATTCAAACCCCAACTAAGGTAACAGGTTTTCAGTCTCCGGAGTATAGTTATTTGGCATCTCAAACCACTATTTCACCGATTACTCATGTTTCCTACCAATTCTTTGTCAAATGGTGGGATACATTTAATGTTAATAGAATTATAGGTCAAGTCCAGAAAGAGTTTCCTTCCGTTCCTCTCCCTATTATTCCAGTTAATCGCCCAGGCCATTCATGAAAGAATTGATGAGTTACACGAAGAGGCATCTGCATGCTCTCGTCCTCTTCCAGAAACACTTCAACCAGTAAATTTGAAGATGATGATGACCCTTACGGCACTATCAACCTTCAAGATGCTCAGGATCTATTTGCATGACGTCTCAGTCATATGCACCTACTCCTGCAGCCATTTAGTCAAAAGATGCTCCTGTTTTTTGCCGAAAGCAGCTCTCAGTCACATGCACCTGCCCCTGCAGCCATTTAGTCAAAAAATGCTCCTGCTTTTCCACCAAAAGCAACCTTCTTGCCACGTGATTCGGCCACTTTTAGTCAAAAGTTGCCAAGAGTGTCCATGCATAGTAAAAAAGTCAGCAATGTTTTACTTTTCATCATTAGTAAATATTGTCTGTAATCATTCACTTTTTGTAATAGTTCTTTCCTTATTCTATAAAAGGAATTTAAACTTAGTTATTGAGGCAGACTTAGAAAGACTCAGCGTTCCTTCTCTAACAAATCTTTAGCCTCTTTTCTCTCTTCTCTTCATTTACCATTCTAAATGTTTTGAGTAAAATTGTAAGTCACTTTTATTTTCTGTTTATAAGTAAATATTTGCAGTTATCAATATAATTATTGAAGTTTTAGTAATTAATTGTGTTAATATATATATATATATATATATATATATATATATATATATAAGCAAAAAAGCCACGGATCAATGATCCGGGCGTACCCACTCAAAGAGACTCTTAATGTAAGTATATATAGATATAAAAGTAATAGAAAGCTTAAAAATCTAAAATATCTTACAGTGGGCTTCCAAGAAGACTTCAGATAGCTTTTGAGGCCTAAAAACTCAGTTTCCACCGGTTAAACTTCATTATGTTACAAAACATGAGCTTACAAGTGTTTAGAAAGAAGAATCACTCAATTTGGAGCACTCTAGCAGGGGTTATAGACTAAAATAGACAGAGTTTTCTTTCTTTTCTTCTTTTTTTCTTACATTTTATGGCTGATGGGGGGTCTATTTATAGACCAAATGTGCCGTGGGTCAACCCGCGGTAGTAGTGAGTCCACCCTCGGCAGCAATGGGTTTACCTGTGGCTGCCCAGGCTACCCCCGAGCTATATGGGTCATGTCGCCTCGAAGTACATGCACTCGAACAACGCGTTGTCCGCTCGAATCTTCATAACTTTCAATCCGGGAGTCCGATGGAATCGTGGCATACCATTCTGAAAAGCTCTTTTTGAGAGCTACGCAATGACATAGGGCTTTCCCTTTTTGAATCAAAGAAGATGGGTCCATGACCGAAATGGGAATTTTGGGTCTCCGCAGGCAGTCCATTGAGCTGTTTTGCATAGTTTGCGCTCGAAATTTAAGATATGTTTCTTGTGGGACTCTTTTGAAATAGTTTAAGTTGAAATGAGTTGATTTGATTTGATTTGAGGTTGAGTTAAAAACTGACCAGTTTGCCCCTCCCGGGGTTATCTTCGGCTTTGGCGCAATTGTAGTTGTCTTTTCCTAGGGTTATCTCTGAGATTGGCCTGCTGTTGACTCTGACTGTCCTCAGGGTTATCTCTAAGGTTGGCTTGACCTCCCAGGGTTTACTCCGAGCTTTGAACGTTATCTCCCGGGGTTATCTCCGGGGTTGGAACCTAACTCCCGGGGTTATCTTTGGGGTTTTAAACTGGATCTCCCGGTATTATCTCTGGGGTTGGAACTGATGTATTGGTCCTCCAGGGTTATCTCTAGAATTTAAAAAAGACGTTTTTATCCTCCTGCATAGTTAGTAACAAGAAAATAAAATTTTGAGTGTCTACAGTGCTGAAGCCAGTAATTTACTAGCTTCGAGTAATGGATAGTACAAGAGTTAACACTTGGCGTGCTAGGATTATAAAGTTGTTTTCTTTTATAATTATAAAATTTTTAAGTTATTAATAGGAATGAACATTCAATTTTGTCAAAAGATAGCTTTCATCCATAATTGATATTTTGTGTATCGGAGGTATAAGGTTGAATAACACTATAAGAACGGATGGAAGTCTCCCACAGGGTTCGGGAAGGATATTATGATATAAGGAAGGATAACATCCTTCAAGTAGGACCAGCGTCCTCCCGAATGGATAACAACCTTTAGAACAGACCAACATCCTCTCGAACAGACAAACAACCTCGGGATGAACCCGCGTCCTCCCGAACGGATAATATCCTTTGGGAAAGACCAACGTCCTCCCGAACGAATAACTTCCTTCGGGATGGACTCGTGTCCTCCCGAACAGATACCATCCTTTGAGGTAGACCAACATCTTCCCGAACGGATAATATCATTAGGGACGAACCAGAGTCCTCTCGAACGGATATCATCTTTTGGAACGGACACGCGTCCTCCTGAATAGATAACATCCTTCGAGACAAACCCAAGTCCTCCTGAATGGATAACATCCTTCGAGACGGACCCACGTCCTCCCGAATGGATAACATCCTTCGGAACGGTCCAACATCCTCTCGAATGAACAAACAATCTTTGGGATGAACCAAAGTCCTCCTGAATGAATAACATCTTTCAAGACAGACCAGTGTCGTCCCGAACGAATAACTTCCTTCAAGACGGATCAATATACTCCCAAGCGGATAACATCCTCCCAAGCGGATAACATCCCTCAGTTAACACTTTCCATGACTAATTGATGTATTATCTTATTTTATGTTCCTTATAATAAGAGACTGGGGGCAATGTTGGGACGTGATTATTAGGGCCCAAATTATATGGTGGGCCAAAGTCCACGTAGAGGTATTTACCCTGTGTAGGAATCTAATTTGGCAGTTGAGTATTTTAAGGAATCCAAGATTCCTAGTTACATTAAATTTCCAATTTCTGAGGAAAAGTGTCAGGATATGTTTCGACTTCCTTTCTTTAAGGAGATTCAATTCAATCTCATTAAGAAATTATACCTAATGAGGAATCATATTCTTATACGGGGAAGGAGGTGTGATCACTATAAATATAAGGCTATACTTTAGTTCTCAGGTACACATTCATATTATTTTATAGTACTAGAGCTTTAAGCCTCCATTCCTTATTCAGTCTGAACGTATTCTCACACCGGAGCTATCCCCAAACGGCCCAAATCGTCAAGCTTTTGGTACGACCTCGTTTTTGGGCAAAATTTGACATGTTTTTATAATTGAAACGCGTGAACGTATATTGTATATTGGTGTTAACACTTATAATACAATTTACCTTGAGATATATTTTAACAGTGCTCCCTTTTTATTACGATATTCTTCATTTGTGCATTATCATGTTGCGCAGAAGAATAAACATTTGACTCACTTCGCCAAATCATATGGATGTCTTACAAACTAAAAGTAGATAACCTACATCATTATTCATGGTGGCAATTTGTTGGCATGCTGTTAGTTTCACTTGTGTGTTTGACGTACTCCAGTACCCTATTTCTATCGAGCACTACTCTGTTTAGTTTGGTAGAAAATTTGTAAGTGATACAACTTTGAGAATTATAGGAAGTTTTTAGAAAAGGATTTGGATGTTTCAGCTTATATTGAGGAGCACATGCATCTAACCTATTATTTATCCAATCATTTTTTTATTGTAATTATTGTCTTATATAATTATGTCATAAATGAACCAACATAAATATTATAAATTGTAACGACTCATCACAATAAAATTTGTAACGCTCATATTTAAACATAATAAATAATTGTAAGTATTCTCATTTTCTTAAAATATATCTAAGAAAGTCCAAATTGATATATTCTTTTCATATATAGCAAATTCAACATCATCGATTTTAAATGAAATTGGTAACCACAATTTCAATTTTATGTTTTTTTTAAAAAAAATTTGAAATTTGTTTATAATTCTTTTAGGCTATGTTTTTTGCAAGGATTATAATTCTAATTATTAATTTTAAGATTAAATAATCTTAGTCACATGCTTTTTTTATAGGATTATTCATTGGATAACTTAAAATAATCTCATATTATGCTTGTTTTTTCCAAAATTAATTAAAAGATTGGATAAAAAAAATATCGTTTGGACTATTATACCCTTATTAATAATAACATATTTTAAAATATAATTTAAACTTGTTTATACATCTAAATAAACATATAATTATAATGGAGTTGATTTCTGTAACGCCCCCAAATTTGGGTACTTTCAACCCACAAATATGGTGCTACACGGTACTTCTAACTATACATTCATTCCATTGAAACAACATCAAAATGATTGTATTTACTACATTCTTATTACAATAATAATAATAATAATAATAATAATAATAATAATAATAATAATAATAATAATAATAATAATAATAATAATAATAATAATAATAATAATAAATCATTTCCCAGGTTCTGTAACCGATACATTCTTCGTTTATCATAATATGATTCTTACAAATATACTAGTCTATTACAGGATAATCTACTTATCCATCTTAACTTTGCCTTTATCCCTACTAGGATCCTCAGTTCTTTCGACCTTAGATGCAATCATATAATTCAAGCAAGAAGTGAGCATAACTAGCTCAGCAGGTCTAGCAATAGATACAAATACCACGTCGAGAATTATATGATTATCTTTAATAACTGAACAAGTAGCTATGAAGTACTATGAAACATTAAATAGCATTTTTCATTTCATAACACAATTCCAGAGTACATATAATAACTTAGGAATTATGAGCTGGTTAAAAGACCATGAACATTCTCTTTTGGTTTTCATTCATGAAAAAGGATAACCCGACACTAAGTCTGTAAGTCCGATATATGTTACGAGCACTTCTAGGTGATCAGCCTATAGTACTCTATGTTGATCAACACTTATCCGTTAAATGTATTTACGTTTAAGTTTTGGCAACCTCATTTGCCCATCGAATAATTGATGTAAAATATATTTGTTTGCTCATACTCAAGCTTACCTTGAATCTGTACCAAATACTTAGCATAGGATAGTGTTAACAATTCTATATCGAAAGACTTGTAAACAAATCAATCTAACTCTTAAGATTAGTCTAGCCAAGTTAAAACTTGCATTGACTATTTCGCAAAATAATTCATGCATCTCATAACATAAATCACAAAAAACTTGGCTAACACGAAGGTTAGACAAGCATTAAGAAAACTTGCCTTCAAGTGTCTTCAAATAATTATTCAACAGTTCTTGGTCTTTACAGTCTCTACATGATATATTCATATAGCACACTGTAATTAGCTACCAAATAATCTAATCACATTATTTTTACCAACTTCTTTCTCTTCTATAACTTAATCGAATTTATTTTATTAATAAAACTCGATTTGCCTTACTATTCTCCCTTACAGCTTGTTAACGCTTTCATGACCCTTAATCAATATTTAAAGACCCTTGGTGAAAAACCATAGTAGTTGAATATGTTTTATTTTCCCGTACCTTACATTCTTCATTTAATTACTATCAAACTATGTTCAAATTCCTAAAGTCATCACTATATAAGGGATTTAAGATTAATCTCATCATATATATTATGTATATATGTCCCATAATTGCCTTGAAATAATTGGGTTTGGAAAACAACTTGGTCAACAAATCTTCCTTTCCGACGCTGCAGCGCCAGCCTTTAGTACACCATTGGCGCTGCGGCGCCAACTAACAGTATGCTTGTAAGACCCCAACTTTTATGAATAAAGAATAATTTTCTCGAAATATATTTTTGAATATTATGGTGTGGATTTGATATAATGTTATAGTTGTGGGTAATATTTACAAATTTTGCAAAGTAAGCAAGTGGTTATATAATATTCGATTGGTCGAGGAATATTCGTTTTAACAGGGAATATTCGTACAATGACACAATCATTGGTGGACCCCACAATGAAAGTATTGTCGTAGTTAGAAAACGACATAATTATCTTTTTATAAAAATAACGGCGGAAGTTTTACTGTTAAACCGTTGAACTACCCAGTAAAGAAAGTACGATGTCTGCTGTGGTTGCATAGTAGCAGTACACACTGCAGATTGATTATTGATGCTTACGTGAGAAGTCACTCGGTTATACTCAATTATTGCTACAATAATTGCTTGCATCATATCTCTCATATTATTTATTCGATTATTGTCACAAAGATCATCTCGCATAATATGATATATTATTAAATCAATAATTGAGACGACAAAGTTATTCATATTATTAAATTGTAATATTTACAATGTCTAAAGTTCTATCAAGGAGAGGTTTGGTCATCTAATCAAGCACGCCAATAAGGAAAAATCCTTATCTGAAAGCCCCCTCTTTCACGGGAGCGACACAGTTGTTAAATATTGTGAGTTATAATATTAATGATGAATAAGTTTATGTTGATTAAAGATGAAATTGATAGTTCCATTGTGTTAGAATTATTAGTGTTAGTGGAAATCGACATTTATTTTGATATTAATTGATTTAAAAGTTATCTTGACTACCGGATAATTAACTCGGATAAATGAGCAATTAATTGCTATTAATTCACATGATTATAACTATTTGTTCACATGTGTGTACTATTGATTCATATTCTTGTACTATTAGGGGAGTTAGTGCAAGATTGATAATACTTGCATGACTAAGTTAAAAATAGAGGTATAGATGGAGGTACTATATTTGTAGTAATTCATTTTTCACATGATTATAACTATTGATTCACATGATTGAACTATTGATTCATATTATTTACTATTAGGGGAGGTGGTGCAAGTTTGATAATACTTGCAGGACTAAATTAAAAATAAAAAAAAAGTTAAAGGTATTGTACTGTAATATTTTGAGCCCCAAAACGTGCAATTATCGAAACTATATTTTCCTATAAATAGAAGCTCATTCTTCCTTCATTTCTCACCAATTCACTAAAGATATAGAGCAATTATTATATAGACAAATTATAGAGAGAAAGAAGAAGAGAAGTATGCTACCTCTCTACTCCAGTATCCAGTTTCTTTCTAAGGTAAGGGGTATTATTTCTTTCGTATTCATGAAGAGAGCTTATGTTATTCCATTCTTTATTATTATGTTGGAATAACCTGTTTATGCGAAGTACCGCATATATGGTAAAATTCTTTTGTTATTTCATTCTTTATTATTATGTTGGAATAACCTGTCTATGCGAAGTACCACATACATGGTGAAATTCTTCTGTTATTCTATTCTTTATTTTTTTGTTGGAATATCCTGTCTGTGCGGATTACGCTAGACCTGGTTTCATTCTTTATTATTCTGTTGGAATAACCTGTCTGTGCGGTCTATTGCATGCATGGTGAATTCTTTGTTATTCCATTCTTTATTATTTTGTTGGAATATCCTATCTGTGCGGATTACGCTAGACCTGGTTCCACTCTTTATTATTTTGTTGGAATAACCTGTCTGTGCGGTCTATCGCATGCATGGTGAATTCTTCTGTTATTCCATTGTTTATTATTCTGTTGGAATATCCTGTCTGTGTGGATTACGCATGACCTGGTTCCATTCTTTATTATTCTATTGTTATAACCTATCTATGTAGATTATCACATCCATGGTGAATGATCCTTCGTATTCATTCTTTATTAAATTGTGGAAAAGATTTGTCTACATAGATTACCGCATGGTGGGTGAAAATTCATTTGCAGTTTCATATATTCTATGATACTCATTTGGTTAAAGTTTTAGCTTCTATACTCCATGAAATTAGTAGAATATCCTGGATATTTGCGCTTCATCCAGTATCTTTTCATGGAAATATTCTTTTGAGCATTCTTTTATTTTACACCACAAAGCAGTATCATGTTGACAATTTGGACGTAATTGATTTTAAGATCAATTAACTTATAAATCTTTAAAATTTATTCTTGAACTTGTTTTATTGAATTATTATGTCATTGTCATCATCCTCATGCTTATATTGTGATGAAAGTCATCTTTGGCTTACGTGCATAGATGGACTTGGTATGATTATGACCAGGGATTATTCGGTATAATCATGACCTATAATGTTATAAATGTTGTAAAAGTCCTCAGTAGCCTGTAGTGCATTGATGGACAGTTTTTGGTATGATTATGACAAAGGATTATTCGGTATAGTCATGATCATTGATGATTTAATGAATATCCTTGGCCCGTAGTGCAGGGATGACTCGATGATGTGGTTTATTTATTAAGTTGAGTCTCAATGATAAAAATTGATGAAAATATTTTAAATCATAGAAGATGGTAGATATCATGCTCTACTTGACTCTTCTAATGGATTACTTATTCCGCTGCAGTTAAACTTGATGTCTATTGTATTTTATCAGTTTAACATTGTTGAAGACTAATGATAATTTATTCTGCATTATCTTAGTCATAATATTTTTCTTTGGGCTAGTTGAGCTCACCCTTTATTTCACTATTCTCTTCAGGAAATGAGAACGTAGCCGGGACTAGTCGGGGAACAAAGTGACGGTCCAGATGATAGCATTAGTAGTCCTCACTATTCTGTTAAATAGTTTGACAATAAATGTAATGAGGACTCCATTAAGTTTGGATATTGTCTAGATGACAATATTCTTATTAAAACTCTTAGATTATGTTTTGTCGTATTTTACACGACTGTTGTATAATTATGTTGTATTTGAATTTTGTACCATGTATTTGGCGACTCAAGATGGGTGATGTATACCTATTTTGGGGGCGTCAGAGTTGGTATCAAAGCTTAGGGATATGATCCCTGGCTGAGATGTGAGACAAGAACTAGGAGGGGAGAGACATGGAATTCCTTCGCTAGTATGACCTACCTAAGTTTATTTGGTATTTAATTGGTCGGTCAGAGTATAGGGATAATATGTGATATGTTAATTAACCTTTGTTTTGTGGCAGTATTTGAAAATAGCATCCGAAAATGTTGAGATAAACAATGAAGCACATGAGACCGTTGAGTCACCACAGATTAATGCCCAGGATAATGTGCAACAGGAAGACAATAATCCTCATGTAAACAATAACACCGATGAAATGGTGAACGATGGGATGTTTAGAGGCTTTATGCAATTCATGCAACATCAGGCGAAAGCGGTTCCTGTCCAAAATGCAGGTGGAAACACTGACACCTCTCGGACGGTCACCGCTAAGCAGTTCAAGGAGCTGGGACCACCAGAGTTTTTTGGAGAGCCAAAACCACTTAAGGCGGAGATGTGGATAAAGCAGATCAACAAGATATTTGATGTCTTGGGATGCTCCGAGGAGCAAAAGGTTCCCTTTTCCACCTTCATGTTGCGAGCAGAGGTAGATTACTGGTGGGAATCTGTAAAGCGTACTCAACCTGCAGCACTCAAAATGTCTTGGGAGAAGTTCCAAGAGCTGTTCAACGACAAGTACTTTCCTGAAAGTATTCGTCACATGAAGGAGGTAGAGTTCATCAAGCTTGAGCAAAATAATATGATCGTGGCGCAGTACGAAGCTAAGTTTGTTGAGTTGTCTCAATTTGCATCCCACTTGGTTGATAATGAGGAGAGAATGACACGAATGTTTCTAAGAGGTTTGAAACCCGAGATACGTCAATATCTTATCTCTCATAAACTGTGTTTGTATTCAGATGTTGTGAATAGGGCTTAGTTATTGGAGCGCGATAAAGAGTTAACCCAACAAAGAGAGAGCAGCTGACAAGTCGATAATACCAGTGGTAGCAATCATTGAAGCGGTGACAACAAACGTGGAGGGAATCAACATGCCAGATATGATAATCACTTTGGTGGTAATCATGGCCATGACAATAAGAGTGGACATTTCAAGAAGAGGAGATTCAACAAGGATAGAAAGACGTCAGCACCAGCACCTATTGTTAAGGAAGGAGAACGACCACCGGTCGTATATTACAAATGTGGAGGGGAAGGACACATAAGTCCAAACTGCACAATGTAGACCAAAGCGTGTTATAATTGTGGAAAAGAAGGTCACCTAGCCCGATTTTGTCGTGCACCAAAGTCAAGTCCAGCTGGGATGGAGGCATCAAAGGGTGTCCTGCATAAGACAAAACCGTAGTTCAAGGAGAGCGTTTGTCGTAACCTCCCAAAAAGCGAGGAATCCGAACGAGGTGATCACGGGTAAGCTAATCATAAACTCTAGCGAAGTTTATACTTTATTTGATACCGGTTCTACCCATTCCTTTATTTCTCCTACTTGCACTCAACGTTTAAATTTGACTCCGGAGAAATTAGACTTTGGTTTATCTGTTGAAACTCAGTTGGGAGAAACCTTAATTACATCCACGGTTTATAAGTCTTGTTTGATTCAAATCGGTAACCACACGTTACCTGTCGATCTTATTTCTTTGAAAATATTTGCATTTGATGTGATTTTAGGGGTTGATTGGTTAACTACTCATCATGCTAAAATCGATTATTTTGGTAAGGTTGTTAGCTTTCATATTCCTAACCAACCTATTATGCGAATTCAAGCAACCAAGCAACTAAAATCAATCATTGTCATATCAAGTCATAAAACTATTCGTTTATTGAAAAACGGATGTCAAGCTTTCTTAGCCCATGTCACGGATTTCAATAAAGATATGTCAGATTTGAATGATATTTCTATTGTTAATAAATTTCCTGACGTATTCCCTGAAGAACTTCCTGGCCTACCCCCAGAGCGTGAAATTGAATTTTGTATCGACCTTGAATCCGGTACAAAACCCATTTCCAAAGCCCCATATCGAATGGCTCCTATTGAACTTCAGGAGTTAAAACCCAACTCTGAGAATTGTTAGACATTGGTTTCATTCGTCCTACTACTTCTCTTCTTTGGGGTGCTCTGCTTACTATTCAGAAGAAGAAAGATGGAAGTATGCGACTTTGTATTGATTATCGGGAGTTGAATCATGTCACCATCAAAAATAGGTACCCGTTGCCTCGTATTGATGACCTGTTTGATCAGTTGCAAGGAGCCAAATTCTTTTCAAAGATTGATCTTCGTTCCAGATATCATCAGTTAAAGATTAAAACTGATGACATTCCAAAGACTCGCTTTCGTAACTCTAAGATGCAGCATTATGAATTCCTAGTCATGTCTTTTGGATTGACAAATGCTCCTATTGTCTTCCAACCCGAGTTAGTGATGGTGCTACACTGTTACTCATAATCTTGAATCGACATTCATTCTATTGAAACGACATCAAAATGTGTGTATCAACGACATTCTTATTACATTAATAATATTACATCCTGCTCCATGTGTTCTAAAACCATTACATTCTTTGTTCATCATTCTATAATATATACAACTTACTAGTTTATTACAAGGTAAACTAATCGCTCAAATTTCTATAACCATTACATTCTTCTATCCTCATCGATCCTAATCATTTCTTCGCTTTCCTTTATCCTTATCGATTCCTAGCTCAGCATTCATATGGTTCAAGCAAGAGTGAGCATAACAAGCTCAAAGAAGTACAACAATTTCTTTTAAACAACATGCTTGAAAACATAGGAATCAGATATCTTCAATAACTCGGATAATAGTTATGAAGTACTATCAATAATTCAAAATAGCATTTCTTTTCCTTCAAAATGTTTTACAATAACAATATTCAAGAAAACATCAATTCTGGCTCAAGACCATGAGCATTTCATAACTTCTTTGAAAAGGACAACCCGACACTAAGTCCGTAAGTCCGATATATCTTACGAGCACTTCGGGTGATCACCCCATAGTACTCTATGTTGATCAACACTACATCCTCGTTAAACGTATATACATTTAAGTTTTGGCAACCTCAAGCTCCATCGAATAATCGATGAAAAATACATTTGTTTATTCATACTCAAAGCTTACTCTTGAATCCGCACTCAAACAATCATGTAGTAGATAACGTTAATAATTCTATATTGAAAGACTTGTAAATAAATCAATCAACTCTTCAAGATTAGTCTAGCCAAGATAAAACCGCATCGACCTTTTAGTAAAAAATTCATGATCTCATAACATGAATCACGTAAAACTTGGCTAACACGAAGGTTAGACAAGCGCTTTAAGAAAACTTGCCTTCAAATATTCTGCTACAAAGAAAAATAACTTTTCCTTTCAAATTTTTACGATCTCTATAATACATAACCACATAACATACCACATTAGGTCATGAATGAACATACATGGTTCCTAATGAATCTTACCTTCTTCTCAATCTAATCATATATTAGATTTGTTACTATTGGTTCCGCTTGCCATTATATTTTACATTATTCTTACCAACTTCTTTCTCTTCTATGTCTTACGTGGATTTACTTTCATTAATAGAACTCATTTTGAAAGTTAATCATCCTTCCTCACGGCTTACTAACATTCCTTACGTTATTCAAACTCGATCGTCATTTGTTAAGTACACTTTATCGCATTTCGCTTACGCTCACGTAATATTTAACAACATTTAGTTATAACTCTCAACGTTATAGTCATTATCATTATTGAATACGCTCACGCTCCTTATATACTTTACGCTCATTGCTTAACTACTCATTAAACAACATTAAATTCCTAAAGTCATCACTATAACAATGATTTAGAAAAGGTCTTATCATGTTCATTAAGTAATTACATAACCCATACCGGTATTGCAAACCATTGATTCATAATCAACTTGGTCAACAAATTTCTATAAATGGCTTTTTAACATTACGTTGTTCTCATTATGCTCATCTTCAATTGATTATTAACCTTTAATCATCATACATTAAGTGTCTAACAATGCTTTAACAATGTTATATTTACACCTTAGTTCATTACTAATGAGTTATCTTTCATTCTATACTTGTAAACATTCTTGTCTGTCGAAACTAGGGATCAAGCGCCATGCAGCACACATAGCTTCCTCCTTCTCAAGCATCACACACGAGTTTGTAGTAGGCAATGACATCTGTTCTCTGTAAGACAGCAATACCACCATATTTGGTTGGGTTGGTAGCCATAGCCATACGCCAACTCGTGCCTTAGAAAATTTTACAAATTTTTTGAAATTTTTATGAAACTCCTGACGATAACTTCTTCAAGTATAAGTCCGAATTGCTCTGCTCAAAAGCCTACGGTTCACAAATTACATACTCTACACGCTCATGCAAGAATTTTATCTATTTGACTTCGTTTGCTAAAAATTCACCTATTAGTCCATTTTAACGAAAAACGATAAACGCTCGTGAAACGCTCAACGCTGCTTTTCTTTCTAAGTCGAATTCGATCATTTTCGAGTCCACAACTCTATAATGCCAAATATGACTTGTCTCCATTGAAAACCAATGTTTCCAAGCTCAATATCAAAATTTGACTTCCATTCCGAGAATTTCACGAATTCGACGATTATCGTGCAAACTCGTAAATTTTGCCTTAACTTCATTTCTTATGATTTGTTCATCGTTTCAAATGGATTCAATCCATCATACTAACATCTTAACATACATACTTCATTAACTTATAAACATGATAAGTTATTACTTGTTCTTTGTGAGTTTATAACTTATAAAAGTACAAACTACTTATGACTTCCTTTCTCATGACTTATTATAGATTAAGTCTTTTACCCACCATTATTGCTTCTTATTATCATACAATCTTATTAAAGTAAACATATGAGTAGTTCATCTAGATTCCTCTTGAGTTCATAACTTATTTAGGTTTGAATTACTTATTCATGACTTACACAACTTAAGTCCATTGATTAATCATTCTTATCATTCCTTAGCATACATATTCTACCACTACCCACTTCTCTAACAATTTGAAGAGAAAGAGAATTATGGTTTAAGTTCTTACCTATGAAGATCACTTGGTTAATCTTTAATCTCCTTCTTTGCTTCTTGAATTCTCAAAGACTAACTTTCTAGCTTCTAGCTTTTTCTCACTTTTTCTCTCTAACCAATAAGCTATAACTTATTGGATGAAAATCTAACAACCAACAAAATGAACTAGCAAGCTTCCTATTTATAGAAATTTTAATTGAGGCTTAATGGTCATTAAGTCATTCCACCTCCTTACTAAACCTCCATACTATTCATTACTTAAACCCTAAGTTTACTTGCTCACCAAATAAGTTACTTGGCCATCACAACACTTAGCCATTAAGTTAACTTAACTTTACCACACATTATTCATTACTTTACTTGCTCATCACACATAAGCACTTTTATACACATAAGCTTTATCTTACACATAAGCACTTTACTTAGCCTTTAAGTTACTTAACTTTTCCTTTGCTTAACACTTAAGTCTACTTGCTCAACACACTTAATTTTGGTCACTAATTCACCCACCCATGGGTTGCCCCATGGATCAAACTTTACCCATTGATTAATATTTTGGGCTTAAGGTTTAATTAACCTAACTTATACATTGGGCTTGCAATTAAACAAACACTTGGGCTTGTTCATTAAACTACATTGACTTAACCATTACAAATATTTGGGCTTTAACATTAATTCATATTGGGCTTTATTATTATCCCAATTGGTCATTATAATTTCCTACACAATTCAACAAATCCATTACATATGGCTTAAAGTCTTATAACGATAATTTACGTATTAATCTCAGTATTCTAACTCAGATACTTATTTAATATATGACATTCCATCATTCATACATACTCAGATAATACCTCCTATTATACTTCAGATTCATTACCTCGTATAATACCTACGATTATACAATCATAGCTTTAATTCATTATATGATTTAAATTCCTTCTCTAACTCACTTTCCCTAACCGTTAGGTTTTAAGTCCGCAGCAAAAAAACTCACGTTTTCCATAACTAAAATATTATTGATATTCTATCTCACCTCGATATTCTATCATTACGTATTTCTTGAAATTCAAAAATAATTCCTTGTTAAAATGCGTGAATAAGTGTTTTTCGTAAAATTTCTCGAAAGCTTTTATTTTCGCCTTGAAAATTCAAACACTTTAATTCTACCACGTAGCCAAAATACTACGACGACATTCCGATATGTCTAGGTCATAGAATCCACCTTCAATTAGCTTACTCCCATAAATAATTAATTAAATTCATTTAATCCACATAATCAAAATAAAAATTTAATTCTCAAAAAATCCAAATTTTTCTCTGGGCTGCTACACTTTCCCCTTTATAAGGATTCTCGTCCCCGTAATCACGCTAATAATACATACACCATTGAGGAAACATTTTCCTTTATTTTAATAATTCAAGTTCCCACAATGCTTCTTCGACATCATGGTTCTTCTTTTATTTCACCTTCAACGAAGGTATTATCTTATTTTTCATGACTTGTCACTTCCTATCAATAATTTGAGTTGGAAGTTTAAATACTTATTAACATATTACGCTATCTTCCTTTTTTAATTCTTTTTTAACTTTAAAATTATTTGAACTCAAATTCCTCCTTCAAAACAAGATTATACTTGATCTTCTCTTCATCCTCGTGATCCTCTTCTTTCATTCGCTTACATTCCTCATTACCTAGTTATAGTTAATTAACTCGCTCAAGTATCGTGGATCGAGTCTACGCTGTGAATAACATTTCTACCACTTCATTCCACAATTTAACTTCTAACTCGCTTTTTGCCATTTCCGTTATTAACTCATTCTCGAGTTGTTAACATCGATAGCTTTTCCCTACCCTTCCTACTTAACGCTATTTGGCTTTCTACGTTAACTTTCCTTGATTGATATAACATATCAACGTCGTAAATCTCTTATCCATTCTAATTACCTTCTCTACCTCATATTCAACTCCTTTTGTGTGAAGATATATTTTAGAATCCTAGAGTCCGTGTATATCTCACACTTCTCCCCGTGATAAATACTATCTTCAAATTTTTAATTCAAAACTACAACCGCCAATTATAGATCATAAGTAGATAGACCTTCTCATAATCCATTAATCGGCGTGATGCATACCTAATGACTTTGCCATGCTATATAAGCACACAAATCGCCATCTATGCTAAACATCGAGATACACTACAAAATTCCCCATATCATCCGATAGAGACAATACAGTACCTCACTTAACTTCCCTTTTAGTTCCTCGAAAACTATTTTTTCTCACTTCCCCCATTTCGACAATACCAACCTCATGACGCTTAATGGTACTTTTAATCATAGAACCTCATAAGGGTACCTATCAATTTACCCCTCGACTTGCTTTCAACTCTAGCTTCACTTAAAAAAAAACTCTAACTTCAGACATTAGTCCACCCAATCGACATAACCGTAAACTTGTCATAACTATAACGAAGTTCTTCAATGTCATCTTAGGTACCTCCTCCTTCTTCCTTACTTTCAACCGACTATACCCCGTGACGCAAATCTATCTTAGAAAAATTTTTTGCCTCTTCAATCGATCAAATAGATCATCGATCCTAGGCCATGGGTATTTATTCTTAACCGCTAACTTACTCCTATTACGATAGTCGATACGCAAAACCGTAACGACTCATCCTCTTCCTTAACATCCTCCTAACTTGCTTCATATTAGACAACAAGAGCGTCATGGATTTTATTACCATAAAATACTACCTTGAGTTACTTAGAAAAAACCAAGATTCATACTTTTATTCTAACAATTTATTAAAGTTCTATGATTAATCAACCCATTCATACCGAGAATTACTTCAAATTCTCTCAACATTATCGGGTGTTTTATCTATCAACACTTGCTTACCATTATTATCCATGAAACCATTTCCACGAATATAATTAATGAAAGTTATTTCCCCCTTTCTCTACCGTAATGTTTAAAGATACTTATAATCCCTTTCTGCATGCACTCCTAGATGAGTCTTTCCACATGTCTTACACACTTCGATCTTACGCTTAGATCCCTTGTCCCACTCCAAAGATTCCCGAGTTAAAATTCTTTCTTTTGCATACTACCACTACCACCGCACTCTCTCGCCTTTGGTTCCTCCCTCTCCTTTTGCTCTTATTCTTTCTCTCTTTGTGGTATTGAGTCAACGCCTCACTACCACCCTCCTATAATAATCACCTTTTCCGTAATGGTCCCATAGGAAACACTCTAAAACACGTAAATCCTACTATAGAGCTGTGGTTTCAGCCCCCGCTCAAACCCACGAGCCTTCCTCTCCTCAAAGGTCCACTTGATGTGGAGCAAACTTTGCCAATTCATTGAATCGCCACAGATCGGGGAACCAAGAACTATCTCCATCATGTCCCCTAGTTTAAGTTCTAAGAACTTAATCTCCATCCTCCTTTACATGCTTGTAGGGAAATAATTCTCAAAGAAAACCTTCTCGAATTGTTCCCACGCTATCTCCCATCTGTTTCTAGCCCCACCCCTCGTGAGCCTCCCACCAAAAAAGTCAAGCTTCCTTTCATCATCATGTAAGTCGCAAAAGAAGTCTTTTACCTCACCTACGCTTTTGTAATAACAAACGCCTTCTCTATTTCTATTACCCATGTCCGGGCTTCTAATGGGTCCGTTGTTCTTTGAACTCCTATGACCTACGCTTTTAAATTCTTTAAAGGTAGTCATTCTGCTAACCTAGGTTCCGCAGTACTCTACCCCTCGCTTTAGTTAAATGCACTGCTAATAAATTAACGAACTCTCATATAGGGTTAATTTAACCCCCCTTGATTTTCATTACGTGATTCCGCTTCCCGATTACGCTTGTCTCTTCTCTCGACGATTTTTCTATTAATTAAATAGAATTTCATTATTATCTATTTACTTATTTCATTATTATTCATCATATAACAACTCATACCATAACAAAGCATATTAAATGAAAACTTCATTATATTCATATGCTTCTTCATAGTTTGAAACTATTTACACTTTTTTCCCATAGCCAAAAATCTATTACATTTCTATCCCGCAATTGAACTTCTCAAAAGTTAGATTTACAAAAAGACTACCCTTTATACAAAAGAGGGTTTTACGTCACTACACACATATTTATAACTCTAGACTTTAATAATGCATAACAAAATATTCCTCGTGTTTCTCATTCGCAATCATCATTACACAAGATCCCGATAATAGTATGTCGAGTTTGCCCCGACTCTATGGGATAACAAGCAACTTTAAGCTTGAAATCCATATGAGCACTCTCATGGATGTAAGACATCCGTATATCTTCCTGATCTCTCTTAATCAGCTTCTTACAAAGCTTATCGACCTCTTCTTTATAGTCCCTAGCCTTTATTTATCATAAGCACCTTCTATCATGCTCGACTCAAAAATCTTCTCAGCAGACACCTTAGCTTCATGGAGATAATTAATCTCTTCACTCTGATTCTCGCACAACCGCATTTCAACAGCACATTCCTCGTTAAGCACGCCAGATACAATGCTCTCATCAGATCTCGAGGTATTGACTTCTAGTGTAGGTACCACCGATTAACCGATGTTACCTCCATTTCTCCTCCTCATAGACCATCATATTAAGATATGACGCTATATCCATATCTCCCTGAGTAGTCCTCCTCGTAAAAGTACTCCACCGCTTCCGACTCTCTAGAATCACTAATGGTACCTCCACACCGCATAGGTACAGCTCTACTCTGCTCACAATTTCTTCGCTTCACCACATGTATATCTCTATACATCAAGCTATCGATCGACATCCTATAATAACACATATGTGATGATTAGTACATAACACACAATAGTATAAGCACAAATCACATTTAATTTATTTAGGTTACTTTCCATCTTTTAAATCTTTCTTGCATCGAAGTTTCTCAATACCTTATTAACTCATTCAACTCAAGTAAAGCTTGAGTTTACTTCCTTCTGACTTTTCTTCCTTAACGAGGTTATTAGCCTAAGGTTCTTCCCCCTTAAGTTTTATAACCTAATGCTTTGATACCAACCCGTGACGCCCCCAAATCCGGTATCTTCCAACCCGATGATGGTGCTACACTAATACTCATAATCGTACATTCATTCTATTGAAACGACATCAAAATGTGTGTATCAACGACATTCTTATTACATTAATAATATTACATCCTGCTCCTGTGTTCTAAAACCATTACATTCTTTGTTCATCATACTATAATATATACAACTTACTAGTTTATTACAAGGTAAACTAATCGCTCATCTTCGCCTTTTCCTTTATCCTTGTCGATCCCCTGTCGTTTCATCCCTAGTCGCATTCATATGGTTCAAGCAAGAGTGAGCATAACAAGCTCAAACAAGTAAACAAACATTTTTTTTTAACAACATGCTTGAAACATAGGAATCGATATCTTCAATAATCGGATAATAGTTATGAAGTACTATCAATAATTCAAAATAGCATTTCTTTTCCTTCAAAATGTTTTACAATAACAATATTCAAGAAAACATCAATTCGCTCAAGACCATGAGCATTTCATATATTTCTTTGAAAAGGACAACCCGACACTACTAAGTCCGTAAGTCCGATATATCTTACGAGCACTTCGGGTGATCACCCATAGTACTTATGTTGATCAACACTACATCCTCGTTAAACGTATGTACGCTTAAGTTTTGGCAACCTCATGCGCTCATCGAATAATCGATGAAAAATACATTTGTTTATTCATACTCAAAGCTTACTCTTGAATCTGCATCAAATAATCAAGCGTAGGATAAATAAGTTAACAATTCTATATTGAAAGACTTGTAAATAAATCAATCAATTCTTCAAGATTAGTCTAGCCAAGATAAAACCGCATCGACCTTTTAGTAAAACACTTCATGCATCTCATAACATGAATCACGTAAAACTTGGCTAACACGAAGGTTAGACAAGCGCTTAAGAAAAACTTGCCTTCAAATATTCTGCATAAAGAAAAATAACTTTTCCTTTCACCTTTACTATCTCTACAATACATAACCACATAACATACCACATTAGGTCATGAATGAACATACATGGTTCCTAATGAATCTTACCCTTCTTCTCAATCTAATCATATATTAGATTTGTTACTATTGTTCCTATTGCCATATTATATTTTACATTATTCTTACCAACTTCTTTCTTTCTATGTCTTACGTGGATTTACTTCATTAATAGAACTCGCTTTCGAAAGTTAATCATCCTTCCTCACTGGCTTACTAACATTCCTACGTTATTAATCAAAACTCGATCGTCATTTGTTAAGTACACTTTATTGCATTCCGCTTACGCTCACGTATTATTTAACAACTTTTAGTTGTAACTCTCAACGTTATAATCATTATCATTATTGAATACATTTCACGTTTTATATATTTTTTTACGCTCGTTGCTTAACTACTCATTAAACAACATTAAATTCCTAAAGTCATCACTATAATAAAGTGATTTAGGAAAGGTCTTATCATGTTCATTAAGTAATTACATAACCCATACCGGTATTGCAAACCATTGATTCATAATCAACTCGGTCAACAAATTTCTACAAATTTATTAAAGAGACATTACGCTATTCTCATTACGCTCATCTTCAATTGATTATTAACCTTTAATCATCATACATTAAGTGTCTAACAATGCTTTAACAATGTTTATATTTACACCTTAGTTCATTACTAATAATGAGTTATCTTTCATTCTATACTTGTAAACATTCTTGTATGTCGAACCCTAGATCTGGCGCCATGCCACCACATTACTTAGCTCTTCTCTCATGATCATGCATGAAGTTTGTTTGCAGTAGATGCAATGACATCAAGTATGCGTACTGTTAGTCACCACCATTTGGTTTTGGTTGGTTTGCCATGCGCCAACTCTCAGGCTTTAGAAAAATTTGCAAAATTTGAAATTTTATGAAACTCCCGACGATAACTTCTTCAAGATAAGTCCGAATTGCTCTGCTCAAAAGCCTACGGTTCACAAATTACATACTCTACATGCTCATGCAAGAATTTTATCTATTTGACTTCGCTTGGTAAAAATTCACCTATTAGTCCATTTTAACGAAAACGATAAACGCTCGTGAACGCTCAACGCTTCGCTTTTCGTTCTAAGTCGAATTCGGCCATTTTTTTGAGTCCGCAACTCTATAATGCCAAATATGACTTGTCTCCATTGAAAACCAATGTTTCCAAGCTCAATATCAAAATTTGACTTCCATTCCGAGAATTTCACGAATTCGACGATTATCGCCCAAACTCGTAAATTTCGCCTTTAACTTCATTTCTTATGATTTGTTCATCTTTTCAAATGGATTCAATCCGTCATACTAACATCTTGACATACATACTTCATTAACTTATAAACATGATAAGTTATTACTTGTTCTTTTGTGAGTTTATAACTTATAAAAGTATAAACTACTTATGACTTCCTTTCTCACTTACTTATTATAGATTAAGTCTTTTACCACCATTCTTGCTTCTTATTATCATACAATCTTATTAAAGTAAACATATGAGTAGTTCATCTAGATTCCTCATGAGTTCATAACTTATTTAGGTTTGAATTACTTATTCATTTACTTATACTACGGCTTAAGTCCATTGATTAATCATTCTTATCATTCTTTAACCTTATACATATTCTACCACTACCCACTTCTCTAACAATTTGAAGAGAAAGAGAATTATGGTTTAAGTTCTTACCTATGAAGATCACTTGGTTAATCTTTAATCTCCTTCTTGCTTCTTGAATTCTCAAAGACTAACTTGTTTCTAGCTTTTGTAGCTTTTTCACTCTCTCTCTAACCAATAAGCTATAAGTTATTGGATGAAAATTTAACAACTAACAAATGAACTAAAGCAAGCTTCCTATTTATAGAAATTCTAATGGAGGGCTTAATGGTCATTAAGCCATTCCACCTCCTTACTAAACCTCCATACTATTCATTACTTAAACCCTTAACCATTTACTTGCTCACCAAATAAGTTACTTGGCCATCACAACACTTAGCCATTAAGTTAACTTGGTTACCACACATAAGCACTTTTACTTGCTCATCACACATAAGCACTTTACTTGCTTTACTTACATTCACACATAAGCACTTTACTTAGCCTTTAAGTTACTTAACTTTTCCTTTGCTTAACACTTAAGTCTACTTGCTCAAACACTTAATTCTTGGTCACTAATTCACCCATGGGTTGCCCCATGGATCAAACTTTACCCATTGGATTAATATTTTGGGCTTAAGGTTTAATTAACCTAACTTATAATTGGGCTTATAATTAAACAAACACTTGGGCTTGTTCATTAAACTTATTGGACTTAACCATTACTATATTTGGGTTTAACATTAATTCATGTTGGGCTTTATTATTATCCCAATTGGTCATTACAATTTCCTACACAATTCAACAAATCCATTACATATGGCTTAAAGCCTTATAACGATAATTTACGTATTAATCTCAGTATTCTAACTCAGATACTTATTTAATATACGACATTCCATCATTCATACACACTCTTATAATAATACCTCGATTATACTCAGATTCATTACCTCGTATAATACTTACGATTATATACAATCATAGCTTTAATTCATTATACGATTTAAATTCCTTCTAACTCACTTTTCCCTAACCGTTAGGTTTTAAGTCCGCAAAAACCGTGTGTTTGCCAAAAAATATTATTGGATATTCTATAACCTCGAATTCTATATTATTGATATTCCATCTCATTCCTCGAAATATTCTATCATTACGTTTTATTTTCGCTTTGGAAATTTAAAAATTATATCACGTAGCCAAAATACTATGACATTCTAAATCTGAATAATGTTTTAGTTTACTCCCAAAAATCAATTAAATTCATTTAAAAGCTTTTTAATTCTCATTTGAAATTCAAACACTTTAATTCTACCACACTTAAGATTTGGAGGCATTACCCGTATGGAAAATACTACTGGATTACATTATTTCTTCACTCAATCAACATGTCAACGATTTATGGCTTGAGTTGTTAAAAGATTATGAATCATACCATCCTCGAAAAGCTTCAAATAGCTTTGTGACTCCCATTTTGTATAAAAGGATAATTAATTAAATTCATTTAATCCACAATAATTTAATCGAAAAAAAAATTTTAATTAGACTCAAAAAAGTCCAAAAGGTTTTACTTGAAATTCTAGAATGAAAGTGGGAGCACATTACCATGGATTTCATTACTAGTCTTCCCAGGGTTTCTCAAGGTATAGATGCGATTTGGGTCATTGTTGATAGATTGACCTAGTCTGCTCATTTCTTACCAATATGAGAAACTTATACACTTGAACGTCTTGCTAGTATGTATATAAACGAGATTGTAAGATTGCATGGTATGCCAGTATCCATAGTTTCTGATCGAGACCCAAGATTCACTTCAAAATTTTGGGTTAGTTTGCAGAAAGCTATGGGCATGGATTTACGATTTAGTTTGGCATATCATCCTCAAATGGATGGCAGTCGGAAAGGACTATTCAAACTCTTGAAGATTTATTAAGACTCTGTGTCCTTGACCTCAAGGGAAGTTTGGATAAGTTCTTACCATTGTTGGAGTTTTCCTACAACAATAGTTATCAAGCAAGTATTGGCATGGCTCCATTTGAGGCGGTGTATGGAAGAAAGTGTCTATCTCCAGTATGCTGGAATGAGGTGGGTGAAGCAACGTTGTTGGGACTGGATTTGGTATGTATGACAACGAAAAAGATTCAAACGATCCGACAACATATAAAAACCTCACAAGATCGACAAAAGAGTTATGTTGATCTTCATTGAAAAGACGTGGAATTAAATATTGGAGATCATGTGTTGTTACGTGTTGCTCCATGAAAAGGAGTTACAAGATTTGGAAAGAGAGAAAAGCTCAATCCTCGATTCATTGGCCCATTTTTAATCCTCGATCGAGTAGGAACTGTGGTCTATAGAATCGCCTTACCGCCAAGTATGTCTCATGTTCGTAACGTTTTTCACATATCTATGTTACGTAAATATGTGAAAGACCCGAACCATATTATTTAATTAGAACCAGACGAGATAGAGGAAGATTTAACGTATGAAGAGTTACCTGTTAAAATCTTGGATAAGAAGGATCATATTCTACGCTCTAAAGTTATACCTCAAGTCAAAGTTTTGTGGAGAAACCACGATGTGGAGGAAATGATCTGGGAGTTAGAATCTGAGATGAAATCAAGGTATCCTCACCTCTTCGACATACCAGGTACGCACCCTAATTTTGAGGACGAAATTTCATAAGAAGGGGAGGTTGTAAGACCCCAACTTTTATGAATAAAGAATAATTTTTTTGAAATATATTTTTGAATATTATGGTGTGGATTTGATATAATGCTACAGTTGTGGGTAATATTTACAAATTTTGTAAATTAAGCAAGTGGTTATATAATATTCGATTGGTCGGGGAATATTCATTTTAACAGGGAATATTCGTACGACGACACAATTATTGGTGGACCCCACAACGAAAGTATTATCGTAGTTAGAAAATGACATAATTATCTTTTTATAAAAATAACGGCGGAAGTTTTACCGTTAAATTGTTGAACTAACCGGTAGTAAAGTAAATGCGATGTCTGGCGTGGTATATATAGTAGCACACTCAGTATTGATTATTGATGCTTACGTGAGAAGTTACTCGATTATACTCAATTATTACAGCAATAATTGTTTGCATCATATCTCTCATATTATTGATTCGATTATTGTCAGAGTATTATCTACATAATATGATATATTATTAAAAGTTTTGTCAAGGAGAGGTTTGGTCATCTAATCTAATTACTAATGATAAGGAGAAATCCTTATCGGAAAGCCCCTCTTCCTCGGAACGACACAGTTTGTTAAATATTATGAGTTATAATATTAATGATGAATAAGTTCATGTCGATTAAAGATGAAATTGATAGTTCAATTGTGTTAGAATTATTAGTGTTAGTGGAAATCGATATTTATTTCGATAATAATTGATGTCTGGAAGTTATCTTGACCATCAGATAATTAACTTGGATAAATGAGCAATTAATTGCTATTAATTCACATGATTATAACTATTTGTTCACATGTGTGTACTATTGATTCACATTCTTGTACTATTAGGGGAGTTGGTGCAAGAGATGATAATACTTGCATGACTAAGTTAAAAATGGAGGTATAGATGGAGGTACTATACTATAATTCAGATTTTTCACATGATTATAACTATTGATTCACATGATTGAACTATTGATTCACATTATTTACTATTAGGGGAGGTGGTGCAAGTTTGATAATACTTGCAGGACTAAATTAAAAATGAAAGAAAAGTTGAAGGTATTGTACTGTAATATTTCGAGCCTCAAAACGTACAATTATTGAAACTATATTTTCCTATAAATAGAAGCTCATTCTTCTTTCATATCTCACCATTTCACAAAAGCTATAGAGCAATTATTATAGAGAGAAATTATAGAGAGAAAGAAGAAGAGAAGTATGCTACCTCTCTACTCCAGTATCCAGTTTCTACTAAGGTAAGTGGTATTATTTCTTTCGTATTCATGAAGAGAGCTTCTGTTATTCCATTCTTTATTATTATGTTAGAATAACATGTCTATGCGAAGTACCGCATACATGGTGAAATTCTTCTGTTATTCCATTCTTTATTATTATGTTGGAATAACTTTGCCTGTCTGAGCACCGCATACATGGTGAAATTCTTCCATTATTCCATTCTTTATTATTCTATTGGAATATCCCATGCTGTATGGATTACGCTTAGACTGGTTTCCATTCTTTATTATTACATTGGAATAACTTTTGTCTATCTTGGTCTATCGCATGCATGGTGAATTCTTTGTTATTCCATTCTTTATTATTCTGTTGGAATATCCTATCTGTGCGGATTACACTAGACCTGGTTCCATTCTTTATTATTCTATTGGAATAACCTGTCTATGTGGATTATCACATGCATGGTGAATGATCTTTCGTATTCATTCTTTATTAAATTATGGAAATGACCTGTCTACGTGGATTACCGCATGGCGGGCGAAAATCCATTTGCAGTTTCATATATTCTATGATACTCATTTGGTTAAAGTTTTAGCTTCTATACTCCATGAAATTAGTAGAATATCCTGGATATTTGCGCTTCATCCGGTATCTTTTCATGGAAATATTCTTTTGAGCATTCTTAAATTTTACTCCACAAAGCAGTATCATGTTGACAATTTGACGTAATTGATTTCAAGATAAATTTACTTATAAATCTTTAAAATTTATTCTTGAACTTGTTTTATTGAATTATTATGTCATTGTCATCATCCTCATGCTTATATTGTGATGAAAGTCATCTTTGGCTTACGTGCATAGATGGACTTGGTATGATTATGACCAGGGATTATTCGGTATAATCATGACCTATAATGTTATAAATGTTGTAAAAGTCCTCAGTAGCCTGTAGTGCATTGATGGACAGTTTTTGGTATGATTATGACAAGGGATTATTCGGTATAGTCATGATCATTGATGATTTAATGAATATCCTTGGCCCGTAGTGCAGGGATGACTCGATGATGTGGTTTATTTATTAAGTTGAGTCTCAACGATAAAAATTGATGAAAATATTTTAAATCATAGAAGATGGTAGATATCATGCTCTACTTGACTCTTCTAATGGATTACTTATTCCGCTGCAGTTAAACTTGATGTCTATTGTATTTTATCAGTTTAACATTGTTGAAGACTAATGATAATTTATTCTGCATTATCTTAGTCATAATATTTCTTACTGGGCTAGTTGAGCTCACCCTTTATTTCACTATTCTCTTCAGGAAATGAGAACGTAGCCGGGACTAGTCGGGGAACAAAGTGACGGTCCAGATGATAGCATTAGTAGTCCTCACTATTCTGTTAAATAGTTTGACAATAAATGTAATGAGGACTCCATTAAGTTTGGATATTGTCTAGATGACAATATTCTTATTAAAACTCTTAGATTATGTTTTGTCGTATTTTACACGACTGTTGTATAATTAAGTTGTATTTGAATTTTGTCATCATAATGTTATCCCCGGTCTCGGCGTTGCGGCGCGAGATTTACTATATATAAGTGGCGCTGCAGCTCCATTCTCCAGTAGCTAACTCCCACTACCCGGTGTTGCGGTGTGAGGTTTTGAGCTTGGGACGGCACTGCGACGCATGCCCTGAGCCTTTGAAAAATTTCTAAATTTTCCAATACGATTCTTCCCTGACTCATAACTTAGTCGTTTTAAGTCGGAATTGGCTCGTTCAAAAGCTGTTTTCTTACACATTCCATGTACTTCGATTTCATATGGATAAAAATAGTTTTTAAATCTGTTAACGTTGAATTTACTATTTAACGTTCTATTACGCATTCGTTTATAGCTCGTGAGCATTCATAGCTCGTTTACTTCGTTCTGAATCGAAATTCAACCATTCTTGAGTCCACGACTCTTGAATACATTGTTCTAAGCTATGCCATCGAAAACTAGGGTTTCTGAACTAAACGGCAAATTTTGACTACTAATCTGGAAATTCTACGATTTCAACGTGTAACGTCTAATTTCATAAATTTCGCCATAACTTCGTTACTGGTGTTTTATATGCCAAATCAAATGGAATCAATCCATTGATTCATTATCTATAACCTAACCAAGCAATATGCACATACCCTATAAATGATGGTTTTCAATTTGTCCATCAACAACCAATCAATGATTAATGGTTTCATCGATTTAAACTTACTTTAACGCTTATGATTCCTACTTATACATGGTCTATCAATGTTTAATTCACTAATAGCCATCCTTATAACTCCGGAAGAGACATGCTTCACCAATTCATGATTCTCTACGAAAAATAAATATAAAAGGATCGAAGACTAAGGTTTTATGAATTATTACCTTAACGTTCTTCGCGTTCTTGATTAAAATTTGAATGTTTTGCTTCAAACTCACTTGATTACTTGTTATAGAACTTCTCTCTCTCTCAAAATATATTGGTCAAGTTGGTGAAAACAACAAATGACCAACCAAGCTTTCCTTATATAGAAATTCCAAATGGAGGGCAAAATGGTCAAAAGTCCCACCTCCTTACTATTCATGCCTTAGCCACTAAGTAACTACTTTACTTGGCCACTAAGTGGCCGGCCCACATGGTATATTGGGTCCCACACAGATTGCTCTCATGGGTTTTACCCATGTGATGATCCATCAGGTCGATTCGCGGTTCGGTTTCTTGGATCGGGCTTGATTTAACCTAACATTGGGCTTTAACATTACTCAATCTAGGGCTTCATTTACTAAAATTTGGGCTTAACATAATCCAAGTCCAATTGGATTTGACAAAGTCCAATTACTAAGAGTCCATTAAGAACTAAGCATATTCTACTCGTATAACTCTCATATTCTCTTAGTATACTATTCGTACGATATTCGTATTATACGTTGTAATAATCTTCATACTATACTCGTATAATAACTAGTACCATACTCGTATTTCCCACGTATAATAACTCTAATCATTATACGTAATCATTCCATTCTCGAAACTCACTTTTCCTAACCCTTAGGTTTTAAGTCTATAAGCGAAAATTTCATTTGCCATAACTGAAATATTATTAGATATTCTATCTCGTCTTAGAATTCTATCATTATGCGTTTCTCAAATTTCAAAAAAAATTCCCGAGCAGAAATAGATGAATAGTGTTTTTACGAAAATTTATTGGAAAACTTTTATTATCGTCTTAGAAATTCAAAACAATTAATCCTAGCACATAGTCAAAATCCTAACCACATTTGCACATTCTAGGTCATAGAACGACCTTCATACAACTTACTCACATAAATAATCAATTAAATTTATTTAATTTAAATAATCAAATAAAAATTTAATTCATATAAAAAATCTGATTTTCTCGGGCGTTACAATTTCTAAAAAACATATAATTATTTAAAAAGTCATAAAGATACCTTTGAATGCTACTAAAATATTTAACTAGTCTAACATATTATTATTATTAGTCTAATGAGATTAATAATAATATTAATAACAAATTAATAACTAGATTAATAATAATAATTTAATTTATTTATTTGAATGCTACAAAAAATATTTAACTAGTCTAACAGATTATTATTATTAGTCTAACAGTTATTAATAATATTAATAACAAATTAATAACTAGATTAATAATAATAATTTAATTTATTTATTTGAATGCTACTAAAATATTTAACTAGTCTAACAGTTAAAAAATTTAACTAATCTAACATATTATTTTTAATAATCTAATAGATTAGTTATTATTATTAAAAAATATTATTTACATATTTTCAGTAAGAAAAATATATGATCTCATAGAATTGTTTTATATATAAGGAAACGTGTACGAAGCTACGACTCTTTTGACTAAACTGAGTTTTGATGGAGATGAATTCCAGGGCCGGCCCTGAGTTTTTAATGGCCTAAAGCGAAAATAAAAAAATTTGGACCTAAATTTGTGCCTATTTCATTGGGTAAGTTGGTCTCTTTTGCTTGGGTATATATATACATAACACAAATATCTCTTGGGGGCCCTAAAAATTTATTAATTTATGTGGGCCTAAAGCCCAGGCACCTTGGGCTTTAACCCATGGCCGGTGCTGATGAATTCATGATGTCTTGTAGCATACGAAAAAGGATAGATGATACAGAAAATGACAGCCTTCAACTAGAATTAAAATTATTATTATTATTATTATTATTATTATTATTATTATTATTATTATATACACTTTAATGTTATATAATACTAATTAACAGATTAATTATTATTATTAAAAAAACGAAGCAGATTTTGATCACTTTAGTCAAAATTTGTTTCACCGAAAAAAGAAGATAGTTTGATAAATTGATAAAATAGGATATTATGGTCATTTTAAAAAATAGTTGAGGTTAATTTTGTCTAGCAATTTTAGTATCAAATGGTAAGAATTACAATACCTGGTAAAATAAGACACTTGAAATTAATAGTCATATCCAAATGTAATCCTTGCAAACAAACATAACCTTGGAATTAATAATCACATCTCAAGTGTAATCTTTGAAAACAAACATAGCCTAAAGTTATGTTTGTTTGCAAAGATTACACTTGGGATAGGACTATTAATCTTAAGTGTCTTGTTTATTTTTAAATTTAAGCTTAGAACTATTAGTCCTGAGATTTTAAAATAGCTTACGATAATGGATTATTTAATATCATGTTCTACTTGGTATTATAATCCCTACCATTTGGGATTAAAAATTAATAGACAAAATTAAGCTCAATCTTTTTTAAAATGAACATCATGTCCAATAATTTCTTTTATTATTATTGGCAACTTAAAATGTACAGGTACAAAGACTAAATATTATTAAAAAAAATTGGGGGAGGCGGTGGGCGGTATATATATAATCACCGAATTTTATTTTTTGGGAGGGTGGAGGGTGGGGGTGGGGTGGAGGTCGAGGTGTGGGTGGAGGTCGGGGTGGAGGATGGACAAGTGGGGATGTATATATAATCAATAAATATTATTTTTTTTGGGGGGGTCAAGGGGGGTGGAGGTGTATACATAATTAGTAAATATTATTTTGGATGGAGGGGTAGGTGTGACGCCCCCAAAATAGGTATACACAACCCATTTCGAGTCGCCAAATACATGGTACAGAATTTAAATACAAACTTTGTTTATACAATACGATAAAACATAGCTAAGAGTTTTAACATGAATATTTTCTCGTACACAATATCCAAACTCAAATGGAGTCCTCATTATATTTATTATCACACTATTTCATAGAATAATGAGGACTACTATAGCCACCATCTTGGACCATCACTCCATTCCCCGATTAGTCCCAACTATATTCTCATTTCCTGAAGAGAACAATAAAAGCAAAGGGTGAGCTCAACTAGCCCAGTAAAGAATATTATGACTAAGATAATGCAGAATAAATTATCGTTAGCCTTTAACAGTGTTAAACTGATAGAATACAATAAACAAGAAGTTTAACTGCAGCGGAACAAACAATCCATTAGAAGAGTCAAGTAGAGCATGATATCTACTATCTTCTATGATTTAAAAGTTCATCATCAATATTTTATCGATGTAACACAGCTCAATAAATAATCCACATCATCGAATTATCCATGCACTACGGGCCAAGGATATTCGTTTGTATCACATCCACGAATTATCCATGCACTATGGGTCAAGGATATTCGTTATTATCACCAATGGTCATGATCATGCCAACAACTATCCATCAATGCACTACGAGCCAATGAGGACTTTTACCACATCATTTGTAATATTACAGGTCATGATTATACCGATACATAATTCCTGGTCATAATCATACCAATCAACAATCCATCTATGTACTATGGGCCAAAGATGACTTCTATCACAATATAAGCACGAGGATGATGACAATGATATAAGAATTCAATTAAGTGTGAGCAAGGATAAATTTTAAAGATTTATAATTTAATTTATCCAGAGTTCAAGAATTTCTAAATTATCAACATGATAACTGCTTTGCGAAGTAAAATTCAAGAATAATATTCATGTGTCAAAAATAATTTGGACAGAAAAGAAATTACTTTTTGCCGGGAATAGTGCCCCGGGTGAATAGTACTCGAGTGAATAGTATCCCATGAATAGTACTTCGCGATTAGTACCCCGTGAATAGTACCCCGGCATGAAAAGATTAAAATTTAACAAGAATGTTCAGAAAAATATTTTCGTGAAAAGATTCTAGATGAAGCGCAAATTTCAAGGATATTATACTAATTTCAAGGAGTATAGAAGCAATACTTCTTAACATAAGTGTAGAATTAGGAATATGAAATGAAATAATATTACTTACATACTACAGAGTATGGAAGAAAATATTATTTCTTATGAATATTGAACAAAAATAATATCTCTTACCTTAAAAGGAGAGTATTTCTAACTGGTATGGTGGGGATATTCTTGAAGAAAACTTATACTATTTTCTACACTCAAAGCTACCATAAACTCAAAAGAAATACGCTTAATATTATAGAAGAAGAATTCTCTGATTTTGGTGTGATTTTTATTTCTAAACTAAGCATCATATTTATAGGAGAATGGCAGGATACTATTTAGAAAATAAAATCACGGATGCACAATAGGAGTTCACGGGCAAGGTTCATGGGAATTCAAAAGAAAAATTTTGATTTTACTATGCAGCACTATGCAGTACTATACAAACACTATAAAGTACTATGCAAATAATAAAATATAATATATTCTATTATATATATATATATAAGTAATAAAACAAAACTGAGATAACTTTCTCCCAGCGATTGATGAGTGGGTTTTCTACCTACGAATCAGCCTCTAATTCGAGCTTAAATTGTGTTGATCTTGTATATTTATGGTCGTTTTTACTTATTTATGTTTGTTTTATGTTTAGGTGGGATGGCGTAACATTCGTGGCATAAAGGTGGCGTTGTGATAGGAAGTGGCAACAAAATGAGCAAAATTATGGATCTGTAGAACTACCCCCGCCAGGGCGAGCATGAATACAAGGAAAACCCTCATCGGGGCGGGGGTACTTGAGCAACTACAGAATGACCCCCCGCAAGGGCGGGCCTCTATAGAACAAAAACCTCCACCGGGGCGGGGGTACAGGGCAAGAACAAGAGTTATACTTCAATTGGAGTTCTAGAGCAGCGTGAAAGGGAACAAGTTGGCTTGGCTTGGGACTTCGATTAGCGTGAGTTTATGAAAAAAAATATGTGACTAAGGAGAATATAACATAATACAACTGGAGAGAGATAACAACTATCAATCAAGGAGTAATTTTGAGCCCTAATTGGAGTGAAGGACATTAGAGGAAAGAGTTGAATGTCAGAATCACGAAGATTACGAAGTGGAGAAAAGAAGAAGGGTGGTTTTGTATCTATTCTTCTTCTTTAATTCAGTTATTGTAATTGGGATGATGGATTCTTTTATGATTTTAGTTTTTATTTCATTTATGATGAACTAACTTACTTTTTAGGCTTATGATGGATCTTTATTGTTGAACGATGATTATCATACCTTGAATTCAGTTTAATAATCTATCAATTCAGTTTATCTATTGTGATTTGTGCTTAATTTATGAATTGCTTGATCACCAATTCTATGTGGATTTGTATAGATTCGAGAGATGATGTATGAATCTAGACTTAGTCACATTAGTATGTGTTCATAAATTTTGTGTTTACATGGAATCTTAATGAATGTTAGGATAGAGATATACCTAGCATCGCATGTTATCAGATAAAGAACTTGAATTTAAATATTATTTGATTTTAATTCACATAAAGATATAGTGAATTAGTTGATTAGGGTGTTTGGCTTAATTCTATCTAATTTGTGGATTTAAGTTAATATGGTATTAGTGCATCGAGAGATGGCTAATTCTACCTAAGTGTTCTTGATTAATAAACTGAGATAGTGAATTAAACTGGAATAAGGTGTGACAATTGAAGTGAGACTTAAAGTGAAGTTATAAGCCTAATTCTCCAATATTTGCTTGAAATTACGATTTTTAAGTTGTGTTGATTGATTGGTATTTTTAGTTCTTAGTTTTTCTTATTTATAATCATTGTTTTGGTTAGTTTAATAAAATTTGGATTAATAAAAAGCTGATAATTATTAGTATTAATTTCATACTAATCTCTGTGGGAATAATACTTTTACTTATCATTATATTACTTGTTGACCACGTGCACTTGTGTGTGAGTGTAATTAGGGAATGAATCGGACCGAAAATCTAAGGAACGAGTTATGGAAAAACCGAATGATGACATACAGGATAAAGTTACACCACCAGTACCTTTTCCCCAATGATTGGAAAGTTAAAAGTTAAAAGATCAGTTTTCAAGGTTTATGGATATATTTAAACAACTACACATCAACATTCCATTCGCTAAAGCACTTGAGCAGATGCCACGTTACGTCAAATTCATGAAAGAAATACTTTCAAAAAAATGCAAGCTCAAGGAATTCGAAACAGTGGCATTAACTGAAGAATGCAGTTCAATTCTGCAGAAAAAGCTCCCTCCTAAATTGAAAGATCCGTGAAGCTTCACAAATTCGTGCGTGATTGGCAATCAAGATGTGGGGAGAGCTCTATGTGATCTAAGAGCGAGTATAAATCTTATGTCACTATCCATTTACTGAAAGTTGGGGTTAAAGGAAGCAAAGCCAACTAACATCAGTCTACAGCTCGCAGATAGATTAATTACATATCCACTAGGGATACTAGAAGATGTGTTGGTAAAGATTGACTCATTGATTTTTCTAGCTAATTTCATGGTCCTAGATTTTGAAGAAGATAAGATTATCCCTATCATATTGGGACGACCATTCCTTGCAACTGGACGAACATTAATTGATGTGCCTAACAGAGAATTGATCATAAAAGTGTTCGATCAGGTAGTTACAGTGAAAGTATTCAAGGAAATTATAATTCATACTGTTAAGGAGGAAAGGGATATGAACGAGGTGTCTACACATGTAAAGTACAAAGATTGCAAAGAGGTTGGTGGTCTAAAAGCTTTGATCGAGGATATAAAGTCAAATTTAATCTCAGAAATGCAGTTAAACGGGCATGCAATAAATCATTGTTGGTGTTGTGCGATAAATAAACAACATGCTGAGAAGATTCCAACTGATCCAGGCTAACACAAGGAGTAGTCAGGCTGAAAGACTCAAAAATAAGCTCTCATTGGGAAGCAACCCAAATTACTTTCATTTAAAGTATTTTTTTGTTATGTTATTTATTTTGTGGCTTAATATGTAACTCTAGTATCAAATAAGTTATTTTGGTCCATTAGGTAGTTAGTTAAGTCATGAATTATAGTAAATTCAACCTTACTTGCTTAATTTTCATGATGTTATCTTATACTTGGGATTTCAATGTGTTTCAGGTGTTTAGGATGTCAATGAACATGCATTTCATGAGATGAAGTTGAAAGCTCAAAGGCAGCTATAGAATACCCCCCCCCCTCATTGGGGCGGGCTTTTTATGAAGGATACCCCCCGCCTTAAGTCGGGAACAGAAACACCCCCCATCGGGGTAGGTCTTTTCAGTATAAACAACCTCGCCAGGGCGGGGGTATGGGACTTTAAGCAACTTATTTTCTGCAAATCGTGGCCAACCTCTCCACTTATCCATGTTTATTCTTCCATAACCGAACCCCAACCCATTCTCTTACCCACGAATTTGCTACAATTATCTCCACTTACCCACAAATTTAAACACTCATATCCCTCTCTATAAATACAAGCCCTAACTCCATCAATCTTATACCAATTCGTCTTTAAATTTTGAATTTTATCTCCATCAACCTAGGGTTTGTCTTCAATTGGGTTTGCAAGGCTCAAGTTTGGGGGAAACTTCAAATTCATTGCTACTACTACAAATTAATCATCAACAAAAGGGAAATCAGTGGGTAAGCTAGTTGTTCACTTTGTTATCACACTTTGAAATTCTGATTTATCAGTTGGGGGGTATTGTGATAGAGTGCACACCACGTATTTGACAAATTGTGCAAAAGAAAGGATGGGGGAAATTTTGATCAAATTAACTGCCATGGCACCAAAAACACCATCCAAGCGACAACGGGGCGAAGGTTCAAGGTTTGCACCACACCGCAGGCCTTTAATTGGCCGAAAAATTTGTGAGTGCCAAAGTCTTGCGTAGGTAATGCACGACTATTTAGTGCCCAAGGTACTAACTCCAGAGAGGGGCTTGACACCAGACAATGTCGATGGGCAAATGAAGAGGCAAATATACGAGAAAGGTTGGGATAGATTTACTGTAGCATCCCCAAATCCGGGTCCCAAATCACCACGGATCTGGTATACTAATTCTATAAATATTGTTGAAGATATTAACATAAATTGTTTATACAATAAACTTTATACATTACCCCAAGGTTGAAAACCTTCACATAATACCTGAATCAATATCCTATCTAACATACAAAGTTATCATCATACAATACTGTTACAAATCTAGTTACACACATAAACTAAAACTGGAACTGTCTCTGACTTTTTCTTGTATCCGATAAATTCGTCTTAATATACAATATTTATGATGATATAGCAAGGGTGAGCATAAGTTTGCCCAGCAAGTATAAGTTTATTTAAGGATATATCATGATTGAAAGAATTTGAATAATAAGCTGGCTATAATTCAACAATATAGTTGTGAATTAGCATGAACAAATTTTTATAACTAAACGAGAATTGAACATGAATAAATATATCTAGACCGAATGGTAATGAAGGTGATCAACCTTTCATACCTGATGAATACATGCAATACGCACAGAGTGCAATTAAACAATTCATAGACATGGCAATCAACATTTGTGACGCCCCCAAATTCGGGTTACCTGACCCCCGGGTTTGGTGTTCATAATCCACAATATAATACTATCTAACTACCCATTCATAAAGAAATAATAATACATAACACATTAACATATGTTGTTAATACATTAGTCCCATGTTCTCTAACCTTAACATTACAACATTACCCTTTAGATAAACAAAAAGGGTTTACAATACAACATAATAATAATAATGTTCATCATAACTAATTTATCGCAATGCCTTTGCCTTTCTTCTTCTTCACAACACCTTCTGCAACTTCGTCCCTAACTGAAAAGTTTTATTTAGCAAGGGTGAGCAACAAGTTTGCCCCGCAAGTTAAGACATACGATAAAGGTATAGGAATAAATAACAAGTCTTCTCGCATTCTACGCAATAATAATCTGTTAATGAAAGAGTACAACGCTTTCAAAGTTTCTACGATATTCAAATGAATAATCAAGAATTAATTCTACGAAATAGCAAAGTGGAATGTTTTCCAGATTTATGTTGAGCGATCCATTGGATCTTGAACTTCTCTTCTCGGGTATCTATCAAAGATTTACTTTGATATATACTCAGGTGTATCAGATAACCATAAAGATTAAATGATACCCCTCTGCAAGTACTTAGAGCCGGCCAACTCCTTGTACCCTATATTATGTACAATACTTAATCGAGCGCAAAGGCCGAATATACGACCAATAAAATGTTCCCTTTATATAAAAGGTTGTTCTTCTTAGTCTCAGAATCAAGATTTTAATTTAACAACAAAATACTGTGATTTTAATTTCTAATTACTTCTCGATCTAGCTGAAATAATTGGCATCGATCTGTCAATAATGATTGAATTCTCTTCTCGAACCTATCAAGTTCTAACAAATGTTCGTCTAGCCAGAATAATTAGCTAAGACATTTCTCAACATAATTTGACAATAACTGGAATTATCTGTATTGTCAATACTAGCTTCTACGGATATGAATATACAACAACAGTTATTCTACGAATGTATATTTTTCGAATCAGTAATTCAATTTGAATTATTAAACATACACTATTTGCGAATAATCAACAATAAATTCTTGGACGTGGTCTAATTAACAATAATTAACTACCATAATAATTAAACAATATTAACTCAAGGTTGAGTTAGGAAACTTGTCTCTTCCGCTGATTACAGCTACACAATAAACTTATCTACTTTCGAAAGACCTATAACCAATAATATCGGTCTTACAATTAGCACAATATTTCATAGCACGCAACACTATAATTCACAGTCAATCTTCTCCTATGCACATTACCACATATACACATCAGTGTTTATAACTTATATAAACACTTAATAAGTCTAACTATTTTGGTCTAGTTGGACTTCGGTCCATTCTCGGTGTTCTGGTCACCCTATCTGACAATTAACACAGTCATTGTCAAGTAAATTCAGTTTCTAAGCTTCAATATTAATTTAGATAAGTCAATTATCATTTATAATATTTTTCAGAAGTTTTTAATAATTTATAAGCAATTATTATAATTTATAATAATTTTTCAAACATCGAAATTATTTTTAAATGATTTAATTATCAAATAATCTTATCATTATTAATATTTAATTATATAAAAATATTAATAACATACTTGTCAAAATATTAAAGTTATTCTTACTAACTTAAAATATTTTTAAATCATCAATATTCTACTTAAATGATTTTTAAAATAATTAAAATCATTTTTAAATCATCATCATTAATATCTAAATATTAATTAAATTATTATCCAAATATTAAAAGTCATTAATTATAACTTAAAATATTTTAAAATCATTTTCTCATTTTTTAAAATAATTTATAAAGTAATAAAATCATTTTTAATTTATTTATTTAATATAATAATTAAATAAATCAAATATTATTAATATTAATTTATTAATGAGAATTCTCCAAAAATATTTTAAATTATATTTTATAATTTAAAATATTTTCTAACACTTTCTTCTCATTTAAAATGATTTTTAAAATATTAAAATCATTTTTAACTCATTTATTTAATATAATAATTAAATAAATCTAATATCATTAATATCAAATTATTAATGAAAATTTTCTAAAAATATTAAAAGTTATATTTTATAACTCAAAATATTTTTAAATACATTATTCTTATTTCAAATAATTTTTTCATAATATTAAATCATTTTCTAAATTTATTTAATATACTAATTAAATATCATTAATATTCAAATAATTATAAATATTAATGAAAAATACCCCAAATAGTCAAAAATCATTTTTCATAATTTAAAATAATTTTGAAAAATATTTTTGGTAATTTTTATAATTTATTTCTATTTTTAAATAATTTCTGGAAAATCAGAAATTAAAATTAATAGAAATCGTCGCTATAGCCCTTTAGCGACACAAAGCGTCGTTGTTGGTGTTATTGGCTCAAGAACACTGACAATCTCAGTGTACAAGGGGTCATGTTTGACCATCTATAAATCTCTGATTAAGCTTGTTCTGGACAATCTAATACTTTGATATTGTAATATTAAGGTAACACTACAACATCCAACACTTATTTTGGTCAAACAACATCACCACAAGGAGATCAAAGCCTCCAAATTTGATGTCAAACGGTTTCTGGGTTTTCCAGAAACCCAGACAATGCGAGTAGGCACTTTCATGCTCGACTAATTTGATGTTCTGATCATTGATTAGGTGTTCTATTTGTTTAAATCTATAGCCCAGGTGTCATAAAACATAACTATAACAACCATTCAGTTCAACATCATAACAATGATCAGATTTGATGTGGTCAAACCCTGTCAGAAACTTGGCTCACATGTTTTCTGGAAATTCCAAAAATTCACAGTCATGTCCGAATGGCCTACTTTGACCAACTGTTAAGTTCTACCTGTTGATATCTTACACGATCTAAGTGTAACGACCCGGAAATTCGGATCGTCTAGAATTTAAGTTTAAAGAATTAGTTATTAATAAAATAAATTTTTATTAATAATATTATGTGTTATGTGTTTATTATGGGAAACTCTCTTTGTTAAGCAAGTCGCGAGTGTGTAATATCTTGTACATCAAAAGATAAAAATGCACCAAAAGCTTGACGGCTTGGCCGTCAGGATTAGTATACTCTTGTGAATAAGGCATTTGAAGTAAAATTTTATGAAATCGCAAGGAAATTTGTAAACATACATGGTCATTATTCATGGGTAGGATTAGATTCAAAAGACTTATCTCCCTATATCAGAGATACCTCATCTTTGCTCTGGACGTTATTCTTCGCAAAATCGACTTCATATAACACATGCACTATGAATGATGCAACTCTTAGCAGGGGCTTCACTTCTATGCCTTGGCAAATTTTCTAATTTTTCTTTTCTAACTTGTCTCGTTTTCTTAGGCTATTCAAAATTACCCATGTAACGAGTTTTGGACCAATGACTCCCAAACCGAAGGGCTTTAGTGCACTAGGTGTTAAAACACCCCATCGGGTTTACTGGCTCAAGTAACGAAGGCCACGCTTCGAGATAAGTTAGGCGATCACTCAATTTGCCTCTTTACTTGAGCTTGACAGATCCATTTTCTTAGGCTCTAAGTCACCCATGTAGGGAGCGTTGGGCCGGTGACTCCCAAACCAGATGGCTGTAGGGCACCAGGTGTAAAGACACCTCTCGGGCTTAATTACTCGAATAACCTACGACACGATTCGGATCTGCTTAGTTTTTGCCTTTTTTTTAATTTTCAATGCTCGTTTTCTTAGGCGCTAAATTACCCAATGTAATGAGCGTTGGGCCGATGACTCCCAAACCAGATGGCTTTAGGGCACCAGGTGCAAAGACACCTCTTAGGCTTAATAACTCGAGCAACCTAGGCCACGATTCGAGACATTAGGCTGGCGACTTATCTTTTATCTTTTCATTGCCATTATTTTTGCCATAGCTTCATACCCCACAACTAAGAGTTATGGCAATCGCAAAGTGCAGACATGCATATAAGGTCAAGTCTATTCCAAAAATCACTTTGAACTAGGTTGTCGTGCCTAATCAAAAGGTTGAATAATCTTAATTCTCTAATCATTCCCGTGATTCTTTCCCCACGGATGCTTATAAGAATTAATCCCATTCATAACAAGTTAAGCAAAACTTAACATTTATATTATCGCTAATGCATGTAAATGGAGACTAAAAGCTCATAAAGAGATGAAAGAGTCACACCTCACATGTAGATTATTCATTCTGAGAATATTATAATCAGAAAAGACTAAATGATCATACCAAATCATTAGTGAGATGATATGAGGGAAGCTCTGATGATGATGTACCATGTTGATGGTATTGACTGGTGCATTTCCCTCTTTAGGATGGCTGATAAATGCCCCAATGTTGAGTTGTCGCTGTTTTTGAGATTGTCCCAGCATTGTTGTCTGGGATAGTTTCTTTGATAGATGGGCTGATAAGATGTCGAGATCGCAAGAGGCTCTTACCTCTGTACCAGATGGTGAACAGGTGGTGGATTTTGGCTTTGATGCCCTCAATCATTGTTCCTGACTTGTTCTTGCAATCGGCCTTGATGGTTTTCTTCTGATTTGATGAAGACTTGTGATTGAGGGTTTCAGTTCTTTGAAGGTCCTCGCTGCTGGTTGTCTTAGTGTATCGTTGTTTCTTTTTTTTTGGGATTTGTGCCTAATTTGATGGAATGACATTGAAGTGTTGTTGGGTCTTCTCAACGTCGCTAACTTGGAGGATTGTTCTTTTGAGGGTCAGACCGCACCACTAATGGCTACCTACGTACTCCTATTGATGAGGGGAGATCAGGTCTGCGTAGTTCTCGATTGATGAGCTGAACGGTTTGAGAAGTGTTTGTTTAGGGTTTTTAGGTTTTTGTTTATTTTGACCACACCATAAATGGCTACCTACCTACTCCCATTGATGAGGAGATCAGGTCTTTTTTAGTTCAGGCTCGATAAGCTGAAACCTGACTGGCTTGATTTTTTTTTATTTTGATTTTTTTAATTTTTTTAATTTTTTTTTATTTTTTTGATTTTTTCAATATTTACATGGATGAAAAATAAAAGGCATACTACGAAAAAAGTGATACCGCCCCAACATTTCTTGGAACTACCAACTGTGATGCCCCTAAATCCAGGTATCCTCCAACCCAACAGATAGTGCTACACGGTACTCATAACTGTACATTCATTCTATTGAAATGACAGCAAAATGTGTGTATCAACAACATTCTTATTACATTAATAATATTACATCTCGTTCCCAGGTTCTAAAACCATTACATTCTTTGTTCATCATACTATGATATATACAACTTACTAGTTTATTACAAGGTAAACTAATCGTTCATCTTCGTCTTGCCTCTATCCTTGTCGGATCCCTCGGTTCATTTGGTCCTAGCTACATTCATATGGTTCAAGCAAGAGTGAGCATAACAAGCTCAGCAAGTAAAACAATTTCTTTTAAACGACATGCTTGAAACATAGAAATCTTATATCTTCAGTAACTGAACAATAGTTATGAAGTACTATCGATAATTCAAAATTTCACTTCTTTTCCTTCAAAACGTTTTACAATAACAATATTCAGTAAAACATAAATTCTGGCTCAAGACCATGAGCAGTTCATAATTTCTTTGAAAAGGACAACTCGACACTAAGTCCGTAAGTCCGGCATATCTTACGAGCACTTCTGGGTGATCAGCCCATAGTACTCTGTGTTGATCAACACTACATTCTGTTAAACGTATATACATTTAAGTTATGGCAACCTCGCGTGCCCATCGAATAATCGATGAAAAATGCATTTATTTATTCATACTCAGGCTTACCTTGAATCTGTACCAAACAATTGGCGTAGGATAGCGTGAACAATTCTATATTGAAAGACTTGTAAATAAATTAATCAATCTTCAAGATTAGTCTAGCCGAGTTAAAACTGGCATCGATATTTTTGTAAAACAATTCATGCATCTCATAACATGAATCATAGAAAACTTGGCTAACACAAAGGTTAGAGAAGCGATAAGAAAAACTTGCCTTCATCGTATGCTACAGTATAATAACTTTTCCTTTCAGTCTTTACGGTCTCTACAACACATAACCACATAACATACCACATTAGGTCATGAATGAACATACATGGTTCCTAATGAATCTTACCCTTCTTCTCAATCTAATCTTGTATTAGATTTGTTATTATTGGTTCCGGCTTATCGTTATAACTTACATCATTCTTACCAACTTCTTTCTCTTCTATAACTTAACTGAAATTATTTCATTAATACAACTTGTTTCAAGTTAATCATCCTTCTTCACGGCTTACTAATGTTATCACATCACTAACCGAGACTCGATCGTTATTGGTTACGTACACTTATTGTTTACCATTCACGTTCACATTCAATTGACTTATATTCAACCTTTTAGTATTATACCTAAGGTTTATATCATTAGCAATGATGTTACATTAAGTTGATTAAGGATTTAATTCAGCCTTCATTCACTTCTCCTTTTATTTATATTCAAAAACAACCCTCTCTATGCTTCACTTAGTGTTGGCGCTGCGGCGCCGGCATTCCTTCTCTGTGTCACGTCGTGGCGTGACTTAACGATGGGGTAAAATTCGACTTCACACCATGTAGTGCGAGTCTCCTTTATATAACCATGCTACGGCGCTTGATTAGCAGTGTCCCCTATCTTGGCCTCACGTTGGGCGAGCCTTTCGCACTGAGTCGCATTTGCCACACGGACTCTGTGCCTCAAAAATTTTTGACAGTTTTCCCAACTTTGCGAAATTCCCGGATGCATAACTTCTTCGTTATAAGTCCGAATTGGCTCGTTCAAAGGCCTACGGTTCACAAATTACATACTCTACGCGTTCATGTAAGAATTTTATCTATTTGACTTCGTTTGCTAAAAATTCACCTATTAGTCCATTTTTAACGAAAATGATAAACGTTCGTGAACGTTCAACGCTCGTTTCTTCGTTCTAAGTCAAAATTTGATCATTCTCGAGTCCGCAACTCTATAATGCCAAATAAGACTTGTTTCCATTGAAAACCAATGTTTCCAAGCTCAATATCAAAATTCGACTTCCATTTTGAGAATTTCACGAATTCGACGATTATTGTCCAAACTCGTAAATTTCGCCTTAACTTCATTTCTTATGATTTGTTCTTTTCTTCAAATGGATTCAATCCATCATATTAACATCTTGACATACATATTTCTTTAACTTATATACATGATAGGTTATTACTTGTTCTTCATAAGTCTATAACTTGTAAAAGTATGAACTACTTATGAATTCACTTTACATGACTTATCATAGCTTAAATCTTTTAACCATCATCCTTACTTCTTATTATCATACAACTTATTATTTCAACATAAAACAAGTTCCTATAAGTTCTTCCTTGTTTCATAACTTATATGATTATGAATAGCTTATTCATGACTTATACGACTTATTAAGACTTAAGCTCTTTGATTACTCATTCCTATCATTCCTTAGCATACATGTTCTACCACTACCCATTTCCCTACCAATGGAAGAGAAAGAGATTCATGGTTTAAGTTCTTATCCTTGAATATCACTTGGTTAATCTTTGTTCTTCTTCTTGCTTCTTGAATTGTGAAGACTAGCTTTCTAGCTTTTCTAGCTTATTCTCACTTATTCTCTCTAACCAATAAGCTCTCAACTTGTTAGATGAAATGAACAACCAAAAAAAATGAAAACCAAGCTTGCTATTTATAAGAGTTGCTAGGTTAGGGCATAAGGGTCATTAATCCAATCCCACCTCCTTAACTCCACCTCCTTACTATTCCATTCTTAACCACCAAGTTTACTTGCTCACCAAATAAGTTATTTGGCCATCACAATAATTAGCCATTAAGTTAACTTGGTTGCCACACATAAGCACTTTACTTGCTCATCACACATAAGCACTTTACTTAGCATTTAAGTTACTTAACTTATCCTTTGCTTAACACTTAAGTCTACTTGCTCGACACACTTAATTCTTGGTCACCAATTCACCCATATAATCAAGGGTTGCCCCATGGATCCTCCTAATCCATTGGATTCTTACTTTGGGCTTAAGGTTTAATTAATCCTAACTTATACATTGGGCTTGTTCAATAATTTACATTGGACTTAACATTACAAATATTTGGGCTTTAACATTAATTCATATTGGGCTTTATTATTATCCCAATTGAACATTACAATTTCCTACACAATTCAACAAGTCCATTATATTTAGCTTAAAAGTCTCATAACATATAATTTACGTAAAATTCTCGTATTCCAACTCGTATACTTATTTAATATACGACATTCCATCATTCATACATACTTGTATAATACCTCGTATTATACTTGTATTCATTACCTCGTACAATACTTGTGTAATATACAATCATAGCTTTAATTCATTATACGCATTTAAATTCCTCCTCGAAACTCATTTTCCTAACCGTTAGGTTTTAAGTCCGCAGGCGAAAAACTGCGTTTGCCATAACTAAAATATTATTGGATATTCTATCTCACCTTGATATTCTATCATTACGTATTTCTCGGAAGTTCAAAAATAATTTCTAAGTAGAAATGCGTGAATAGTATTTTTCAAAAAATTTCTTGGAAAGTTTTTATTTTCGTCATGGAAATTCAAACACTTTAATTCTACCACATAGCCAAAATACTACGACATTCCGATATGTCTAGGTCATAGAACGACCTTCAAATAGTTACTCCCATAATTAATTAATTAAATTCATTTAATCCACATAATCAAATAAAAATTTAATTCTCAAAAATTTGATTTTTCTGGGGCGTTACACTCTTCCCCCCTTATAAGGATACTATCCCCAGAATCTCGCTAATAATACATACACCATTGAGTAAAATTTTTCTTTTGTTTTAATCTCAAGTTCCCACAATGCTTCTTCGACATTGTGGTTCTTTCATTTCACCTTCAACGAAGGTATTATCTTATTTTTCATGACCTGTCACTTCCTATCAATAATTTGAATTGGAAGTTTAAATACTTATTAACATATTACGCTATCTTCCTCTGATTAATTCTTCCTTTAACTTCAAAATTATTTGAAACTCAAATTCCTCCTTCAAAACAAGATTATACATGATCTTCTCTTTATCCTGCATCCTCTTCTTCACTTGCTTAAACTCCTCGTTACCTAGTTGTATTTAATTAACTCGTTCCATTATCATGGATTAAGTCTACGTTGTGAATAACATTTCTATCACTTCATTCCGTAATCTAATTTCTAACTTCGTCCTCACCACCTCCGTTATTAACTCATTGTGAGTCGCTAATATCGATAGCTTTTCCCTACCCTTCCTACTTAACGCATCAGCTTCTATATTTACCTTCCATGTATGATATAACCTATCATAGTCATAACCTCTTATCCATTCTAATCACCTTCTCTACTTCATATTCAACTTCTTTTGTGTGGAGATATATTTCAAATTCTTAGAGTCCGTGTATATCTCACACTTCTCCCCGTATAAATACTATCTTCCGATTTTTAATTCTAAAACTACAGCTGCCAATTCTAGACCATAAGTAAGATAGGCCTCCTCATAACTCTTTAACTGGCGTGATGCATATGTAATGACATTGCCATGCTACATGAGCACGCAACCCCATCTTCTATGTGAAACATCGAGATACACTATAAAATCCCTCGTATCACTTGATAAAGACAATACAGATGTCTCACTTAATCTTCCTTTTAGCTCTTAAAAACTATTTTCTCACTTCTCATTCCCAACACACTTCTCAATAACAAATTTTATCTATCTCTTTAAGATATAATTCACACGTAGTGAATTTCGTATCCAACTTCTCCCTCCGTAGTGTTTCTCACACTATCTTCAAATGTTTAACGTGATCTTCTGACATCTTAAATTAGACTATAATATCACCAAGGATCATTACAACACCCTCGTCCAAATAATATTTCAACACTCTGTGACGCTAATGGTACTTTCAACCATAGCACCTCATAAGAGTACCTATCAATTTGCCACCGACCTGCTCGGCACCCATTACAGAAAGTCTAACTTTTGCACAATAGTTAACCCAAACGACATAACCAAAAACTCATCATAACAATAACGATTTCTGAACATCGTCTTAGGTACCTCCTCCTTCTTCCTTAATTTCAACCGACTATCCTCCGTACGCAAATCTATCTTAGAAAAATTCTTTTCCCTCTTCAATTGATCAAATAGATCATCGATCCTGAGCCATGGGTATTCACTCTCAACTGCTAACTTACTCCCCTTACGATAGTCGATACCCAACCATAACTGTAACGCCCCCAAATTTAGGTACTTGAAACCCGAACTCAGTGCATTACGATACCATTTCTTTGAGCGAAAATAATAATATTATCATAAATATCAAATTTAATGTACATATCAGAGTCTAATGCCAGGTACGCGACCGTAAAACATTTCATTACATGATAGATAATAAATATAATCATCTTATTTAAGTCTAACTACTACATAAGATAACTCAAACTTATTCGGGTAGCTTTCCTTTTCTTTTGTTCTTGGTAGAGCCCTCTAGTCAATCATACTTAACTAAAAACATTTAAATTAAGCAAGGATGAGCATTTGAGTGCCCAGCTAGTAATAACAATTATAAACATTAGCTGAAAGGATTAAATGTTTTCTTTGTACTACCCTTCTACAACAATTCAAAAGTTGTGAAGTAATTTGGACCGATAATAATAACATAACAACTCTCTATCAAATTTTTGAAACTACATACTGACTATAAATAGGGTTAAGGTGACATACTATGAACATTATTCTCAATTTTTGAAAAGGTTTAACTGAACTTCATCTATAAACCGTTATAACTTACGGACACGAGGGTGATCTGCCCAATGTGCCCTGTATTGATCAATACTACATGCAAGAACGATATTATCGTTCACTCTGGCCGCCTTGGGCGCATAAAAGTTTTCCCATGTTCGGGATGTTCATACATAATCTGGAATCCGAACCAAAGCAATTTGATTGGATACAAAAAGGTTTTATCATATTCAATGATATTTCTGAATCTGTGTCTAGCTGGGTCAAATAGCTTAGACGTATATATATATATATATATATATATATATATATATATATATATATATATATATATATATATATATATCAACATGTGATTAAATACAATGATTATCCAAGTGGGGACACTTGTGTAACCATATTTAGGAATTAACGAACGGAATATATATCTGAATTATCATATACTAACATGTTGATAAACAATGATCGGATATAGGATATATCACAATAGAGTTAATAATCTAGCATAATAATAATATAATTCTGAAACTTCTTACTCATGTCCATTGCATAAAGAAAATGCAAAGGTAGGATACTTGCTCAATAATAATTAGAGTAAGTATAGGAAACTTGCCTGGTCTGCTGCTTACAATACGTAACTTAGTTTTATCTTTTATACCAAAACCTATCATTAATAAGATCATTCTATCGATTAGAATCACATATCATAACACATAGTACTGCTTATTGCAATTAGCACATAACCTAACCACATTGGCAGTCATTAAATCACAAATAAACACATATACAGTCAAACTATCTAAGTACGTATCAATTTCAAAGACATGTTTGGATTATCTGACTTGCCAGATTTGTAATTACTTACCGAGTTTAAAACTCTATTCAATACCCTTTATATTATTCTGGACAACCTAAGTATCAGACATATTATTTTTCATAGCCTTATAATAATTTTCAAATAATTATTATAATTTATCATGAATTTTCAAATACCGGAATCATTATAAAATGATTTAAACATCAAATAATTCTATTATCATTAATATTTAAATAATATTAAACTATTAATGAAACCATCGCCAAAATATTAAAGTTAGTTATAATAACTCAGAATATTATTAAAGTAATAATAATACCCTTAAATGATTTTTAAAATAATTAAAATTATTTTTAAATAATTATCATTAATATTAAAATATTAATCTATTATCCCTCAAAATATTAAAAGTCATTAAGTATAACTTAAAAATATTTTTAATTCATTTATATCCTTTTTAAATGATTTTTAAATCAAAAAAAACATTTTTAAACTATTTATTTAATATAATAATTAAATAAATTTAATATCAATAATATTAAATAATTAATATTTTTCATGACAAAATATCAAAAGTTATATTTTATAACTTAAAATATTTTTATAACCTTTAAATCATATTTATATAATTTTTAAATCAATAATTCTATTTTTCATAATTTATTTAATATATTTATTAAATAACTTAAATATCATTAATATTATTTAATTAATGAAATTCATCACAAAATATTAAAATAACTTAAAATATTTTCTTATAACATAATATAATTTTAAATGATTTTTCAAGTATTAAAATCATTTTTAAGTAATTTATTTAATATTATAATTAAATAAATTAAATACCATTAATATTCCAAAAATAATAAATATTAACGAAATATATTCAAAATAATTAAAAACTCGTTTTTAGACTTTAAAATAATTTTTAGGAATTTGTTTTGTATTTTTAATAATTTAAAACTATTTTCTCTATTTATTAAATAAAAATAATAATTTCCATAAATAAACTGTCGCTAAAGGGCCCATAGCGACAGAACCGTCGCTATAGGTGTTCTTGACCATGTCCTTGAGCTTCATGTTAGTAACTAAGGTATGAGGTTTGACTAACTTTTGATCTAGGTTCCTGATGATTTCTAGGCTTGAATTATGTTAGAGTTATAATACAGATGTAGCACTACAACCACAAACAAGGAGTATAGCTATAACATGCAACAACAGTAAGATATGCTCAATCAAAAAGCTTGAGACATGTTCTTCATTTACGGGTTACCCGAAATGAAGAATGATCTAAGGTGTCACTTTCGACCTCCACTTACATGATGATAGTGTAATGTTTTAGTTATCTATGACTTTCAGATTATACTCCACATGTAGCACTACAGATCTAATACATAACATCATCATAAAAACAACAAATCAAGCAGTTACAAGCTAGTCAAACCATTGTCAGAAATCATGTTCTTGATTTTCTTGAAATTCCAGAAATACAACTCCGTGATCGTCTGCAATTGGTTTGACCATCCATAGTGCTCAATCTGTTGATGCTTTCAAGGATCTAAAAGCATTAACTTATAAAATAACTACCATACTATCACTTTAATACAACAAACAACACCAATAAGCTAACACCTGCAAGATCCAAGGTCATGAACAAGTCATCGACCGATCTGGGCATAATCTGGCCACCCAGATTTCTTCCCAAATCTTAGGTCAACGGTATTGAATTGTTAATAACTTCTAAATCTAGACCAGATATAAGCTTGATTCTTGTTCCGGATCCTGACCACATAACAGGATACACATTCGAAGCTTGAAACAATAAAAATAATAAACTGAAAAGGATCTATGGGCTCTGACATTCGTTGTCAGACAACCCAAAAAAATTTCCCAGATTTTTCAAAAACTTGATTTTGAGCATATTAAGGTTATGGATCTAGTATGTGTCAACCCAGATTAACTATATGGACTACAAACAACATATTCTAACATTTAAACATAACATCTAACATGATTTTGAAGATCAAATTTCTAGGGTTAGGTTTATACCTCTTATGAACAAAATCTTGAATTTGACTTCTAGATCTGTTATGGGTGGACTTGGGACTTGATTAGGGACTGGTCTAGCAAGGGAATTTCGGAGGTTTGGGTGAGAGAGAAGTGAGTTGAGTGTTGGTAAGCAAAATGAGCAATTTAGTAACCTTTCTCTCTCCAATTCTATTTAACATGGTGTAATGCTCATAGTTTATCATGTCTATCAAATTTTATTGATTAAAGGCTATTACTAGAACACATGGCTAGCTAGAGTTGGCCACCAACTAAAGTTATGGCAAGTTTTAAAAGTTATCTATTAAATAATGCAAGAAGGGCAATTTGGTCATTTGGCTTTTACTTTTAGTGGCAAAGTTGTCAATCCCTTTCTAACCTCTAGGGTTTGACCCTTAGGGTTTAACCCTAAGGTTTCCTAAGCTCTAAATCTAGAATTGTATATTAAGGGTAAAATGGGAATCTTAGTTTCTAGAAATGTGAATTAGGGTTCCCTAATTGAATTAGGTTTCCTAATCACTTTAGGCTTGCAAAATAGGCTTTGTAAAATACTAATTACCAATAAGCTTGCTAAAATAGCAATTAGGGTCTTGATCTAGTAATTAGGGTTTCTAAATGTCAATTAGGGTTTACCTATTTAACATTAAACATAATAATGGTCATAACACATAACTTAACAAATCTTACGTATTTGACCTTTGTACTATAGTTTATCGGGGGATTTGTCTTTGTTTTACTATAATTGTTCCACACATTAACATTACACACATATAAGACATGTTTATATTACTTGAAACATAAATAATATTATATTATTATTCTCATTCCTTATTCAAAATCCAGGACTTAGGGTTTGAATTCATATCTTAACCTTCATAGATACCATTAAGTTAAAATAATTAACTTAATTAATATAATATACACATCATAATATCCATATCATATATCTATAATAATCATATATTTTCATGGAAAATAAATAATAAATATTTTTATTCTAAAATTAATTTATTATAAGAATATAATCTATAATGATCAATAAGTCAAAAAGAAATTATTTACATCTAATAAATAATTTTATTTATTACATAGATATATATACTTTACTTTGCACATATTCCCACCTTTATATATATATATAAAAAAATTAAATCATAAAATTTCTTATTGAAAATATTGGGTTATTACATTCACCCTCCTTATAAGGATTAGTCCCCGGATCACCATTTTAAAACCTATAGACACTTCATACACAATTCCTTAAGTAGATCTCGATCATAATTGATAGAACCGATCTTTAACTATTCAGCATAAAGTTTGTCTATTTGCATAAACAGAGATTTGATTTCTAATAGAACTCAAATTCCTACTTCAAAATTTCTTTATAAAATAATTTACTATATATACAAAAATCATATATAAGAAAATACAATTAACTTCGATTAATACAATTCGCATCCCTATACCACTTACGGTATCTTGAGCAGTAATGTTTGAAGACTCTTGCGGTTGATTCATTGGGTTGTTTATATTTTCTATATAAATAAATCATAAATTTTGTTGATCCATCTAAAATCATATAAATCATAAATTTTGCATAAATTTTTTTTATTTATTAAAAATAAATATGAATGATATGTGCGAGGTAATGTGTAATATATATTTATATGTGTGATAAATAAAATTTATTTATTACATTAATTATTCTGAGATAATTTTGTTTTAGGAATATTGTTTATTATAAATGATAATCTTAAAAATAATTTATTTTTATATTAGAAATGTTTTATTAATTATTTTTCCATGAAATTATATGTTTATATTATTCAAATAATATATGAAATGATTTTAGAATAATTATAATAATTATTTCATTATATAAATTTATTCGGGATATTAAGTTAATTATTTTAACTTAATGATAACGAATAAATCGATATATGGAATCAAACCCTAATTTTGGGTTTTGATCGAGGAATGATAATAATATTATAATATTATAATATTTTGATTTTTTGATGCTATAATAATGTCTTTGTAAAAATTATCTTTATTGATGGTTGGTCGATTATGGTATATTGACCAAACCACTAGCATTAATTGATTTAACTCTGTTTTATCAATTTAAATGGGAAACTTCTGAATGTTAAATATTTGGGTTATATGATATATGTTATGTGTTACTTGAGGATATGCTAATTAGAAAACCTAATTATTAAATTAAAACCCTAATTATATAAAATTTTTAATAAACCCTAATCAGGAAATTTAAATAGGAGGTATGATTTGTCGAAATTGTGTTATTCTTTGTGATTAAAGGTCATGTATAATATGTTTTATATCACTTAATAAATAAACCTAATTAGTGATTTAAAACATAATGATTAAAACCCAATTGCGAAATTAAAACCCTAACCGATATTTAGGAACCTGGCGATAATTGTAAACCTTAATTGCTTAAGTGGCAAGGTTAATTATGTTATTAAACTCTAATAATCATGATTAATGTAATTAGAAACCCTAATTACAAGTTGTAAACCCTAATTACAAATTGTTAAAACTAATTAGTAAATTGTTAAACCCTAATTACTAAACTAAAACCCTAATTTAGTAATTAAAAACCTAATAGTAATTTGGTAACCTAATTACCAAAAGAATAAACCCTAATTGCTAAATTAGCAAAGTCGATGATAAGTATATGATCTAAACCCTAATATTCTTGTATAAAGTAATTAGAAAATTAATCTAATTAACAAACCTAAATTGTCTAATTTTAGAAACAAAAATTTAGTTATTTTATATTATTATTTTTGTAATAAACCATAAATGTTAAATCCTAAATTTGGAATCCTAGACTTTTGCTAAAATTGGCTCAAACCTAAACCTAAACCAAAACCCTAACCACAAGGGTTTGGCAATTACCAAAATGCCATTAATTTGTCATGCCAAATGACCTTTTTGCCCTAATTGGATTATTAAGTACTAGACTAGGTTTTGACAATTGTTATGAGTTGTTGGCTAACCCTAACAACTCTACACCTTAAAATTGATGACAACGACAACATATATCGACAATTCATGCATCATATGATGTACTATTTAAGGATTGAGAGAGAGAAAATGTTATTTTGTTGCCCAAATCTTCACTAAGCTCATACTTGACCCTCTCTCTCTAAAAAGCAGCGAAAATCTCTAGCATTTGGGTCCCCAATCCAAGCCCCACGATCAACCATACCAAATCGGCAACACAAAATCAAATTTTGGACATCAAAGTACAAAACCTTAGCTTGAATCATGTCAGAATTTTTGTTGTTTGATGTTAGAATTTATTGTTAAAACATGTTGTTTATAAGTTATTATGACGATCTGGGTTGGTTTTAGATAGATCCATATCATCAAAATCTTGAAATTGAGTTTTTGAAAATCTGGAAAATTTTTGTTGTCATTGACAAGCAAATGTCGAGAGCCTCTGTAATCTTTGTATGTTAACTATTTTTTGTTGTTTAAAGCTTTGAACTTGTAGTGCGGTATGTCCTCTTTAATCTAGATCAAGAATCATGCATAAATCCGTATTATATTGCAAGTTATTCACGGTCGAAATCTGGTTGTGGGCATTTATTTGGAACTTTACGGGCGATCGAGAACTTGCCCAGATTAAATCGACGGGGAAGTTCGATGGCTCGAGATCACCTTGTTGTTAATTGTTTTGTTAATTTGTTGGATCTATGTTGTAGTATGGTATATAGAGTACATTTTATGCCTTAAAATCTCCTTTTAATCGAGTGAGGGAATTAGTAATCTATGGTCGAGCAGGACGAGACGAACATGAAAAGCTATTTTACGGGTAACCCGAGAAAACACTTGAACGTGTCGTAAATGCGACATGGTTTAATAGAGTTGAATCTGGCTATTGTATTGTTGTTTTAGTGATGTTTTGTGATGGATCTATAGTATTACATGTGGTTTATATTACTGCGACTTTGAAATCACTAAAGCATATCATATCTTGCAAGTTGTGGAAGCCCAAAATGAGCGGTCGAGGCTATTCTTCATTTACAGGTAACCCGAAAATGAAAAACGACTCTGACAACTTGTTAAGTGGCTCGAGATCTACTTTATTATAGGTTGTTTGGTCATTTTAATTGTTGTACCTTGTAGTAGTGCATTAGTACTACAATATCGGAATGATAGCGTCTTTCGATAACATCGAGGATATGACCCGAAAATCTTGGTCGAACTTCGATACCTTGTTCAACTTCTTTATAAAAATGCAGGTTTCATCAAGAACATGAAAGAACACCTATAGCGGCAGTTACGTATAATTTATAAAGCGATCTTCAATGACGATTTATTTATAATTTAGAAAATTAATAAAAAAATTGATAAAAAGGGTTTTTAATTATTAAAAATACAAAATAAATTATTAAAAATTATTTTAAATTACGAAAATTATATTTTAATTATTTTAAATATATTTCATAAATATTTAATATTTTGGAATATTAAAAGTATTTAATTTATTTAATTATAATATTAAATAAATTATTTAAAAATGATTTAAATACATGAAAAATCATTAAAAATTATATTATGATATATGAAAATATTTTAAGTTATCTACAATGACTTTTAATATTTTATGATAATTTTCATTAATAAATTAATATTAATGATAGTTAAGTTATTTAGTAAATGAATTAAATAAATAAATTAAAAATGATTTTATTATATTAAAATCATTTTAAATAATAATAAGGTATTTAAGAATATTTTAAGTTATAAAATATAACTTTTAATATGTAATAGTTAATTTCATTAATTAATAATGATATTAAAAATTATTTAATTATATTAAATAAATTAGTTTAAAAATGATTTTATTATTTTAAAAATCATTTTAAATGAAAATAAAGTGTTTAAAAATATTTTAAGTTATAAAATATAACTTTTAATATTTAAAGAATAATTTCATTAATAATTTAATATTAATGATATTTATTTAATGATTAATGATATTAAATTTATTTAATAATTATATTAAATAAATAGTTTTAAAATGGTTTTATTAATTTAAAAATTATTTAAAAGGGATAAAAATGAATTAAAAGTATTTTAAGTTATAATTAATGACTTTTAATATTTAGATAAATAGTTCATTAATATTTAAATATTAATGGTAATTATTTAATAATGATTTTAAATGTTTTAAAAATCATTTAAAGGTAATATAAATGTTTTAAAAATAGTTTAAGTTATAACTTAATATTTTGGCAATGGTTTCATTAATAATTTATTATTAATTAAATATTAATGATAATAGAATTGTTTATTATTTAAATCATTTAATAATGATTACGATATTTCAAAATTATGATAAATGGTAATAATTGTTTAAAAATTATTATAAAGCGATGAAAAATAGTCTGTTGGTGTTTAAAATATCGAATGAATATTGAACAAGCTGTTTAGAGTCTTAGACTTCGATAATTACAAATAAGGTTGTCGGTGAAGCCAGATATATTTAGAAATTGATGCGGATTTAGATAGATTGACTTGATAAGTGAATTATTTGTGATTGATGGTGTTAAAATTATGTGATGATGTGATTAGGAATGTCTTTGTTGCAATAAGCGATATATATATGATATATTATTCTAATCGAACAATGATCTATTTAATGATAGGACTTGATAGAAAAGATATATCTAAGTTGTGTATGGCGACATGAAGGCAATGATATCTAAACCTTTGCATTTACTTTATCTTTGGGGACATAAATGAATAATATCTAAACTATTCATTTCAATTGTTCAAATATTTCAACCTTTGTATATACTTATGCAATGATTACGTATAAGTAAGCTATTAAACAATAATTGTTGTACAATTTCCTTTATTACATTAATAGTGATCAAGTTATTTATTACATTAGTTAATTTCTATAACATGGTTATCTGAAGTGTCCCCACTTGGATAATCATTATATTTTATCACATGTTGATACATACTTATAGTTGCTTAGTATATATACCTTGAAATAAAAGGTCGTCTAAGCTATTTGATCCATTTAGACATATATTTAAAGTTGTTGTTGAACAAGATAAAACTTATCAATAGAATTGTTTTGGTATGGATTCAAAGCTATTATGAACATCCCATCATGGGAAATTTTTATGCTTATTCTGGCGGACAAAGGATGAGCGATAATATCGTTCTAGCAATATAGTATTGATCGTCTGAGGGCATAGCAGGTTTGATCACCCGTGCTAGTAAGTAAAATGACGGTTCTGAGATGAAGTTACTGCTTAAACCTTTTCAAAAATATAAAACAATGTTCATGATCATCAAATGATCATCATTTATAGATGCATACGTAGTTTCAAAAAAAAATTTAAAATTTAAAATGACATGTTATTGATTATTGGTCGATTTACTTCACAACTATTGATCCGTTGTAGAAGTTTAGTTCGAAAACATTTAATCTTTTCATTTTAGCGATATTGTTGATATTACTTCTTTGGGCACTCAAATGCTCATTCTTGCTTAATTTAAATGTTTTTCGACTAAGTGTGAACAAGCCGAAGGATCTTGCGAGAACAAGGGGAAAGGAAAGTTCTTTGAATGAATGTTTAAGCTATTACATGTAATAGTCTAACTTTATGATAAGGATGATAAGTACTATTATTATTATTATTATAATATATGAATGTTTAAAGGTTTACGTGCTTGGGAACTAAACTCGATAATATGTAAATAAAATTTGAAAATCTATATTATTATTAATATTATTAGTATTATTCGCTCATAGAAATGGTATAAATGAAATCTGGGGTTAGGGTTTCAAATGTATCCGGATTAGGGACTTTCTGAAATAGTATCGAGCTATAGGGTTAGAAACCTTAGGTGGGATAGACTTTAGGCTATAACCTTAGAACATAGGGAAATGTTGAAAATATAAATAACTTTCATATAGAGTTTAAAAGTAGATGAATCGAGATAAATTCATCGTCGAAACAAACTAAAAGATAACTTATATAAAACCCTTATATGTTATGTGTATATAATTTATGCTAATCGGGATAATTTATATGTGTAGATGTCGGTGAAAAGGATTAGGATACCCTTGGATCATAAAGAAGAAAGCCGATATCAAAGCCAATAAATGAAATAGAGGCTCAAAGTGAAAGCAACCTCGATGAGGTGGTTATAGTGGAGAATATCGTGCGGATCCAGGAAATGGTGGAACTAGCAAGCGGTGATTGAACAACTTTGAAGTTGGGTGATCAAGCATCAATAAAAGTCACGAAAATCTGCGGGACCAAGTTTCCTCTTTGGAGCAGTTGTGGGAAATAGAAAAATTACTAAATACCCAACTTGCGAGAAAGCATTAATTGAAACCATGGAAGAACAAGATAAGCTTAAAATCCAAATTGACCAACTAGGGCTAAAAGCAACAAGTCGTATGCGACTCAAACCAAAAGGAAAAAAAGAAAAATGAATGATCGTGATCACGATAACAACGAAAGAACTTTAAACACATAGAAAAGTGTACAAATTGTGACAAAAGCATGAAGGCGTGTGCGGGGAAAGGGAAAATGTTTGCTACAATTGCGGTCATGGGGGACATTTTTCTCTTGATTGTCCCAATCAAAAGCGATTATATGCATTTTATTTGTGGAATAGAAGGTCATCGAGGCAAAGGGATGTCCACAATCAAGAAAAGGCGTAGTGAATAGGTAGTATAGGTTACGTGGTGTAGGTTTGTTTAATATTATATGTGTGCTTAGTATGTTTGTGTAATGTAATATTCTCCCTTTTGTGTTAATCAAAGTTGTAAATCCAGACTCTTGTAGTCACAAAGGGATAGTATTATGGGCTATATTATATAAATTACCTTGAATTAATGAAAATGGACTTATGTTTGGGTAATGAAACAAGTTTAATATATTAAACTTATGTGATAAGGTTTAGAATGTAAGTTAAATTATGTTTTATTTAACGAGATAATGCATACTCGACGACAAACTTCGAAATCAAAGGCGGAAGAATGCATCGACAACGTTGAAGGACAACCACAACCGATCGAATGCGTGATTCATGAAACATGGTAGCTCGAAGCCATCCAACAAGAGAACGACGACCATTGGGAACCAACAGACAATCGCTTAGCAAACTTCAAGGACTTTAAAAGTTGTAGGACCTCCGAATTTAGAGTCAATGACCTACTATAAAGCCCAAACTTGGGTTAAAGAAATAGAAAAGGCGTTTGTAATAGCTAGGGTGGTGAGGGCAAAAGACCTCTTTTGCCACCTACATGATGAAGGGAGAGGCAAATTTTTGGTGGGAAGCAGATCGAGGCGAGGGATGGGGAAGGTGTAGTTGCTTGGGAAAGGTTTAAAACAACATTTTTTTGAAAACTACTTTTCATCTAGTATGCGAGGCTAGGATGGAAGTAAAATTTCTTGAATTAAAACAAGAGAATATGGTATTGCGGAATATCATAAAATTTAATGAATTAGCTAGGTTAGCTTGCATCAAAGTCGTCTGGAGGCTAGAAAAGTAGCGAAAGGTTTGAAATTGGGATTAAAACCACAGCTCTACAACAAGGTGGCGATGTTGCAAATCCCTACATTTGCGACACTCATGGAGAAAGCACTTATTCTTTGAGGAGGAAGTGAGGCCATGAGCCTTTACAACAAAGAAAGGAGGAACAAGGGAAAAGTTGAGGCTGGGAAGGTGGAAGCAAATCTTTGGGAATAGGAGGGATAAGAGGAAGGTGAACAACTTTGGTGGGGTGCGGGTAAAACAAGAAGGTGTAAATAAGAAATAGTTGGTGCAATGTGGGAATTGTGGGAAAAAATCATTTGGGGAATGTCTAAAGGGAAAATTCGCATGTTTCAAGTGTGGGCGGGGAGGGCCATATCTCTCCCAATTGCCCCAATTCTAAGACAATTAGTGGGTGTTTTACATGCGGATCAAAGGATCATAGGGTGAAAAGGCGTCCAGAAAAGGAAAGCGGAGGTAGCAAGTGTGAACATGGGGAAGCGGCGGAACTTTGGCAATCACGGACCAACTTCATCCAAAGCCAAGAAAAAATCTCTGCGCAGGTCTTCAACATGACAGATCCAAGACACGGTGGCGGTGGCGGTGGAATTCAGTACTTTTCATTATAACTTTTATTTTCATATATATGATTTTTCTAGTTATAGTAAATAATTTTATAATAAAAAAATTTGAAGGAGGAATTTGAGTTCTTTTAGAAATCAAATTTCCGTATAATCGAAAAAACAAGTTTTAAGTAAAAGTTAAAGATCGATCGATCGGGTGATCGAGATCTACTACAACGATTGTGAATGTCATGTACCACAGGTAGGTATAGGTTTTAAAGTGGTGATTAGGGGCGGAATCTTTATAAAGGAGGTGAATGTAACAACGATATTTTCTATATAAATAAATCATAAATTTTGCATATAAATTTTTTTTATTTATTAAAAATAAATATGAATGATATGTGCCAAGGTAATGTGTAATATATATTTATATGTGTGATAAATAAAATTTATTTATTACATTAATTATTACTGAGATAATTTTGTTTTAGGAATATTGTTTATTATAAATGATAATCTTAAAAATAATTTATTTTATATTAGAAATGTTTTATTAATTATTTTTCCATGAAATTATATGTTTATATTATTCAAATAATATATGAAATGATTTTAGAATAATTATAATAATTATTTCATTATATAAATTTGTTAGGGATATTAAGTTAATTATTTTAACTTAATGATAACGAATAAATCGATATGGAATCCAAACCCTAATTTTGGGTTTTGATCAAGGAATGATAATAATATTATAATATTATAATATTTTGATTTTTCGATGCTATAATAATGTCTTTGTAAAAATTATCTTTGTTGATGGTTGGTCGATTATGGTATATTGACGAACCCTAACGATAATTGATTTAACTCTGTTTTATCAATTTAAATGGGAAACTTCTGTTTATTAAATATTTGGGTTATATGATATATGTTATATGTTACTTGAGGATATGCTAATTAGAAAACCCTAATTATTAAATTAAAACCCTAATTATATACGAATTTTTAATAAACCTAATCAGGAAATTTAAGCTAGGAGGTATGATTTGTCAAGAATTGTTATTCTTTGTGATTAAAGGTCATGTATAATATGTTTTATATCACTTAATAAATAAACCTAATTAGTGATTTAAAACATAATGATTAAAACCCTAATTGCGAAATTAAAACCTAAGCGATATTTATAATTGATAATTGTAAACCTTAATTGCTTAAAAGTGGCAAGGTTAATTATGTTATTAAACTCTAATAATCATGATTAATGTAATTAGAAACCCTAATTACAAGTTGTAAACCCTAATTACAAATTGTTAAAACTAATTAGTAAATTGTTAAACCACAATTACTAAACTAAAACCTAATTTAGTAATTAAAAACCTAATAGTAATTTGGTAACCTAATTACCAAAAGAATAAACCCTAATTGCTAAATTAGCAAAATCGATGATAAGTATATGATCTAAACCCTAATATTCTTTGTATAAAGTAATTAGAAAATTAATCTAATTAACAAACCTAAATTGTCTAATTTTAGAAACAAAAATTTAGTTATTTTATATTATTATTTTTGTAATAAACCATAAATGTTAAATCCTAAATTTGGAATCCTAGACTTTTGCTAAAATTGGCTCAAACCTAAACCCTAAACGAAACCACAACCTAAGGGTTTGGCAATTACCAAAATGCCATTAATTTGTCATTATTAAATGACCTTTTTGCCCCTAATTGGATTATTAAGTACTAGACTAGGTTTTGACAATTGTTATGAGTTGTTGGCTAACCTAACAACTCTACACCTTAAAATTGACGACAACTTGACAACATATCTCGACAATTCATGCATCTATGATGTCTATTTAAGGATTGAGAGAGAAAATGTTATTTTGTTGCCCAAATCTTCACTAAGCTCATACTTGACCCTCTCTCTCTAAAGCCAACGAAAATCTCTAGCATTTGGGTCCCCAATCCAAGCCCCACGATCGGCCATACCAAATCGGCAACCTGAAAATCAAATTTTGGACATCAAAAAGGTACAAAAACCTTAGCTTGAATCTGTCCAAGAATTTTTGTTGTTTGATGTTAAATTTATTGTTAAAACATGTTGTTTATAAGTTATTATGACGATCTGGGTTGGTTTTAGATAGATCCATATCATCAAAATCTTGAAATTGAGTTTTTGAAAATCTGGAAAATTTTTGTTGTCATTGACAAGCAAATGTCGAGGCCTCTGTAATCTTTGTATGTTAACTATTTTTGTTGTTTAAAGCTTTGAACTTGTAGTGCGGTATGTCCTCTTTAATCTAGATCAAGAATCATGCATAAATCCGTATTATATTGCAAGTTATTCACGGTCGAATCTGGTTGGCCGGCATTATTTGGAACTTTACAAGCGATCGAGAACTTGCCCAGATTAAATCTGACGGGGAAGTCGATGGCTCGAGATCACCTTGTTGTTAATTGTTTTGTTAATTTGTTGGATCTATGTTGTGAGTCGGTATATAGAGTACATTTTATGCCTTAAAATCTCCTTTTAATCGGTGAATTAGTAATCTATGGTCGAGCAGGACCCAGACGAACATGAAAAGCTATTTTACGGGTAACCCGAAAAAACACTTGAACATAATAAATGCGACATGGTTTGGCCGAGTTGAATCTGGCTATTGTATTGTTGTTTTTTAGTGATGTTTTGTGATGGATCTATAGTATTACATGTGGTTTATATTACTGCGACTTTGAAATCACTAAAGCATATCATATCTTGCAAGTTGTGGAAGCCCAAAGCAGAGCGGTCGAGCTATTCTTCATTTACGGGTAACCCGAAAAATGAAAAACGACTCACACAACTTGTTAAGTGGCTCGAGATCTACTTTATTATAGGTTGTTTGGTCATTTTAATTGTTGTACCTTGTAGTGCGTGCATTAATACTACAATATCGGAATGATAGCATGCTCGATAACATCGAGGATATGACCCGAAATCTTGGTCGAACTTCGATACCTTGTTCCTTCTATATAAAAATGCAGGTTTCATCAAGAACATGAAGAACACCTATAGCGACAGTTACATAAGCATATAAGCGATCTTCAATGACAGTTTTATTTATAATTTACGAAAATTAATAAAAAAATTGATAAAAAGGGTTTTTAATTATTAAAAATACAAAATAAATTATTAAAAATTATTTTAAATTCTAAAAATTATATTTTAATTATTTTAAATATATTTCATAAATATTTAATATTTTTGGAATATTAAAAGTATTTAATTTATTTAATTATAATATTAAATAAATTATTTAAAAATGATTTAAATACATGAAAAATCATTAAAAATTATATTATGATATATGAAAATATTTTAAGTTATCTACAATGACTTTTAATATTTTATGATAATTTTCATTAATAAATTAATATTAATGATAGTTAAGTTATTTAGTAAATGAATTAAATAAATAAATTAAAAATGATTTTATTATATTAAAAATCATTTTAAATAATAATAAGGTATTTAAGAATATTTTAAGTTATAAAATATAACTTTTAATATGTAATAGTTAATTTCATTAATTAATAATGATATTAAAAATTATTTAATTATATTAAATAAATTAGTTTAAAATGATTTTATTATTTTAAAAATCATTTTAAATGAAAATAAAGTGTTTAAAAATATTTTAAGTTATAAAATATAACTTTTAATATTTAAAGAATAATTTCATTAATAATTTAATATTAATGATATTTATTTAATGATTAATGATATTAAATTTATTTAATAATTATATTAAATAAATAGTTTTAAAATGGTTTTATTAATTTAAAATTATTTAAAAGGGATAAAAATGAATTAAAAGTATTTTAAGTTATAATTAATGACTTTTAATATTTAGATAAATAGTTCATTAATATTTAAATATTAATGGTAATTATTTAATAATGATTTTAAATGTTTTAAAAATCATTTAAAGGTAATATAAATGTTTTAAAAATAGTTTAAGTTATAACTTAATATTTTGGCAATGGTTTCATTAATAATTTATTATTAATTAAATATTAATGATAATAGAATTGTTTATTATTTAAATCATTTAATAATGATTACGATATTTCAAAATTATGATAAATGGTAATAATTGTTTAAAAATTATTATAAAAGCGATGAAAAATAGTCTTGTGGGTGTTTTTAAAATATCGAAATGAATATTGAACAAGCTGTTTTAGTCTTAGACTTCGATAATTACCCGATAAGGTTGTCGGTGGCCAGATATATTTTAGAAATTGATCTGGATTTAGATAGATTGACTTGATAAGTGAATTATTTGTGATTGATGGTGTTAAAATTATGTGACAATGTGATTAGGAATGTCTTTGTTGCAATAAGCGATATTATATGATATATTATTCTAATCGAGATGATGATCTATTTAATGATAGGACTTGATAGAAAAGATATATCTAAGTTGTGTAGCGTGAACAAGACAAATATCTAAACCTTTGCATTTACTTTATCTTTAAGGACATAAATAAGATAATATCTAAACTATTCATTTCAATTGTTCAAATATTTCAACCTTTGTATATACTTATGCAATGATTACGTATAAGTAAGCTATTAAACAATAATTGTTGTACAATTTCCTTTATTACATTAATAGTGATCAAGTTATTTATTACATTAGTTAATTTCTATAACATGGTTATCTGAGTGTCCCCACTTGGATAATCATTATATTTTATCACATGTTGATACATACTTATAGTTGCTTAGTATGTATACCTTGAAATAAAAGTCGTCTAAGCTATTTGATCCATTAGACATATATTTAAAGTTGTTGTTGAACAAGATAAAACTTATCCATAAGAATTGTTTTGGTATGGATTCAAGGCGTATGAACATCCCAATCATGGGAAATTTTTTATGCTCTTCTGGCGGACAAAGGATGAGCGATAATATCGTTCTAGCAATATAGTATTGATCAATACGAGGGCATAGCAGGTGATCACCCGTGCCGTAAGTAAGTAATGACGGTTTCTGAGATGAAGTTACTGCTTAAACCTTTTCAAAATATAAAACAATGTTCATGATCACAAATGATCATCATTTATAGTGCACATACGTAGTTTCAAAAAAAAAAAATTAAAATTTAAAATGACATGTTATTGATTATTGGTCGATTTACTTCACAACTATTGATCCGTTGTAGAAGTTTAGTTCGAAAATATTTAATCTTTTAATTAAGCGATATTGTTGATATTACTTCTTTGGGCACTCAAATGCTCATTCTTGCTTAATTTAAATGTTTTTTCAAAAGTGTGAACAAACCAGAAGGATCTTGCGAGAACAAGGGAAAGGGAAAGTTCTTTGAATGAATGTTTAAGCTATTCTATGTAATAGTCTAACTTTATGATAAGGATGATAAGTACTATTATTATTATCATGTAACGAATGTTTAAAGGTTTACGTGCTTGGGAACTAAACTACGATAATATATAAATAAAATTTGAAAATCTATATTATTGTTAATATTATTAGTATTATTCCGCTCATAGAAATGGTATCGTGAAGTCACAGTTCGGGTTTCAAGTTCCGGGTTTCAAGTATTCCGGATTAGGGGACTTTATCGTTTATGGGTCCAATACTACATTTTTCCAGTATGATCACCTTATCAAGGTTGCTTTCAATGTAAGCCTCTATTTCAGCTATCAGCTTTTATATTGGCTTGGTTATGGAGGTTGACTCCTTCTTTACGATCTGAGGGTATCCTAATCCTTTTCTATCTGACATCTACACATAAATTATCCTGATTAGCATATAATATATACACACAATAATTAATGGTTTTATTTAAGTTATCTTTTATTTTTGTTTAACGATGAATTTATTCGATTCATCTCCTTTTAAACTCTATGTGAGTTGTTTGTACTTTCAATGTTTTCCTCTGCTCTAAGGTTATAGCCTAAGGTCTACCCCCACCTAAGGTTTCTAACCCTAAAGCTCTGATACCAAACTGTAACGCCCCCAAATTCAGGTACTTGAAACCCGAACTTAGTGCATTACGATACCATTTCTATAAGCAAAAATAATAATATTATCATAAATATCAAATTTAATGTACATATCAGAGTCTAATGCCAGGTATGCGACCGTAAAACATTTCATTACATGATAGATAATAAATATAATCATCTTATTTAAGTCTAACTACTACATAAGATAACTCAAGCTTATTCGGGTAGCTTTCCTTTCCTTTTGTTCTTGGTAGAGCCCTCTAGTCGATCATACTTAACTAAAAACATTTAAATTAAGCAAGGATGAGCATTTGAGTGCCCAGCAAGTAATAACAATTATAAACATTAGCTGAAAGGATTAAATGTTTTCTTTGTACTACCCTTCTACAACAATTCAAAAGTTGTGAAGTAATTTGGACCGATAATAATAACATAACAACTCTCTATCAAATTTTTGATACTACGTACTGACTATAAATAGGGTTGAGGTGACATACTATGAACATTATTCATAATTTTTGAAAAGATTTAACTGAACTTCATCTGTAAACCGTCATAACTTACGGACACGAGGGTGATCTGCCCAATATGCCCTGTATTGATCAATACTACATGCAAGAACGATATTATCGCTAACTCTGGCCGCCTTGGGCGCATAAAAGTTTTTCTATGTTCGGGATGTTCATACATAATTTGGAATCCGAACCAAAGCAATTTGATTGGATACAAAAAGGTTTTATCATATTTAATGATATTTCTGAATCTGTGTCTAGCTGGGTCAAATAGCTTAGACGTATATATATACATATATATATATATATATCAATATGTGATTAAATACAATGATTATCCAAGTGGGGACAATTGTGTAACCATATTTAGGAATTAACGAACGGAATATATATCTGAATTATCATATACTAACATGTTGATAAACAATGATCGGATATAGGATATATCACAATAGAGTTAATAATCTAGCATAATAATAATATAATTCTGAAACTTCTTACTCATGTCCATTGCATAAAGAAAATGCAAAGGTAGGATACTTGCTCAATAATAATTAGAGTAAGTATAGGAAACTTGCCTGGTCTGCTGCTTACAATACGTAACTTAGTTTTATCTTTTATACCAAAACCTATCATTAATAAGATCATTCTATCGATTAGAATCACATATCATAACACATAATCTTTGCTTTTATTGCAATTGCAGACATAACCTAACCACATTGGCGGGTCATTAAATCACAAATAAACACATATACAAATAAAACTATCTAAGATGCGTATCAATTTCAAAGACATGCTTGATTATCTGAATGCCAGATTTGGTACTTTCTTACCGAGTTTAAAACTCTATTCAATACCCTTTATATTATTCTCGACAACCTAAGTATCGAGGACATTTATTTTTCATAGCCTTATAATAATTTTCAAATAATTATTATAATTTATCATGAATTTTCAAATACCTAATTATTATAAAATGATTTAAACATCAAATAATTCTATTATCATTAATATTTAAATAATATTAAACTATTAATGAAACCATCGCCAAAATATTAAAGTTAGTTATAATAACTCGGAATATTATTAAAGTAATAATAATACCCTTAAATGAATTTTAAAATAATTAAAATCATTTTTAAATAATTATCATTAATATTAAAATATTAATCTATTATCCCTCAAAATATTAAAAGTCATTAAGTATAACTTAAAAATATTTTTAATTCATTTATATCCTTTTAAATGATTTTTAAATCAATAAAAACATTTTTAAACTATTTATTTAATATAATAATTAAATAAATTTAATATCAATAATATTAAATAATTAATATTTTTCATGACAAAATATCAAAAGTTATATTTTATAACTTAAAATATTTTTATAACCTTTAAATCATATTTATATAATTTTTAAATCAATAATTCTATTTTTCATAATTTATTTAATATATTTATTAAATAACTTAAATATCATTAATATTATTTAATTAATGAAATTCATCACAAAATATTAAAAATAACTTAAAATATTTTCTTATAACATAATATAATTATAAATGATTTTTCAAGTATTAAAATCATTTTTAAGTAATTTATTTAATATTATAATTAAATAAATTAAATACCATTAATATTCCAAAAATAATAAATATTAACGAAATATATTCAAAATGATTAAAAAACTGCGTTTTAGACTTTAAAATAATTTTTAGGAATTTGTTTTGTATTTTTAATAATTTAAAACTATTTTCTCTATTTATTAAATAAAATAATAATTTTCATAAATAAACTGTCATTAAAAGGGCCCATAGCGACAGGCAAAATCATATATAGGTGTTCTTGAGCATGTCCTTGAGCTTCATGTTAGTAACTAAGGTATGAGGTTTGACTAACTTTTGATCTAGGTTCCTGATGATTTCTAGGCTTGAATTATGTTAGAGTTGTAATACAGATGTAGCACTACAACCACAAAACAAGGAGTATAGCTATAACATGCAACAACAGTAAGATATGCTCAATCAAAAAGCTTGTCAGACATGTTCTTCATTTCTGGGTTACCCAGAAATGAAGAACAGTCTAAGGTGTCACTTTCCAGCCTCCACTACATGATGATAGTGTAATGTTTTAGTTATTTATGACTTTCAGATTATACTCCACATGTAGCACTACAGATCTAATACATAACATCATCATAAAAACAACAAATCAAGCAGTTACAAGCTAGTCAAACCATTGTCAGAAATCATGTTCTTGATTTTCTTGAAATTCCAGAAAACCAAATCCGTGATCGTCTGAGCTGGTTTGACCATCCATAGTGCTCAATCTGTTGATGCTTTCAAGGATCTAAAAGCATTAACTTATAAAATAACTACCATACTATCACTTTAATACAACAAACAACACCAATAAGCTAACACCTGCAAGATCCAAGGTCATGAACAAGCTGTAAGACCGATCTGGGCATAATCTGGGCTGCCCAGATTTCTTCCGGTCAATGCCGGTCAACGGTATTTGACCGTTAATAACTACAAATCTAGACCAGATATAAGCTTGATTCTTGTTCCAGATCCCAGACCACATAACAGGATACACATTCGAAGCTTGAAACAATAAAAATAATAAACTGAAAAGGATCTATGGGCTCTGACATTCGTTGTCAGACAACCCAAAAAAAATTCCCAGATTTTTCAAAAACTTGATTTTGAGCATATTAAGGTTATGGATCTAGTATGTGTCAACCCAGATTAACTATATGGACTACAAACAACATATTCTAACATTTAAACATAACATCTAACATGATTTTGAAGATCAAATTTCTAGGGTTAGGTTTATACCTCTTATGAACAAAATCTTGAATTTGACTTCTAGATCTGTTATGGGTGGACTTGGGACTTGATTAGGGACTGGTCTAGCAAGGGAATTTCGGAGGTTTGGGTGAGAGAGAAGTGAGTTGAGTGTTGGTAAGCAAAATGAACAATTTAGTAACCTTTCTCTCTCCAATTCTATTTAACATGGTGTAATGCTCATAGTTTATCATGTCTATCAAATTTTATTGATTAAAGGCTATTACTAGAATACATGGCTAGCTAGAGTTGGCCACCATCTAAAGTTATGGCAAGTTTTAAAAGTTATCTATTAAATAATGCAAGAAGGGCAATTTGGTCATTTGGCTTTTACTTTTAGTGGCAAAGTTATCAATCCCTTTCTAACCTCTAGGGTTTGACCCTTAGGGTTTAACCCTAAGGTTTCCTAAGCTCTAAATCTAGAATTGTATATTAAGGGTAAAATGGGAATCTTAGTTTCTAGAAATGTGAATTAGGGTTCCCTAATTGAATTAGGTTTCTTAATCACTTTAGGCCTGCAAAATAGGCTTTGTAAAATACTAATTACCAATAAGCTTGCTAAAATAGCAATTAGGGTCTTGATCTAGTAATTAGGGTTTCTAAATGTCAATTATGGTTTACCTATTTAACATTAAACATAATAATGGTCATAACACATAACTTAACAAATCTTACAGTCATATTTGACACTGTACTATAGTTTATCAGTAATGTTAGGATTTGTACTGTTTTACTATAACTGTTCCACACATTAACATTACACACATATAAGACATGTTTATATTACTGAAACATAAATAATATTATATTATTATTCTCATTCCTTATTCAAAATCCAAACTTAGGGTTTTGAATTCATATCTGACATAACCTTCATAGATACCATTAAGTTAAAATAATTAACTTAATTAATATAATATACACATATCATAATATCCATATCATATATACAATAATCATATTTTCATGGAAAATAAATAATAAATATTTTTTATTACAAAATTAATTTATTATAAGAATATAATCTATAATGATCAATAAGTCTAAAAAGAAATTATTTACATCTAATAAATAATTTTATTTATTACATAGATACATATACTTTACTTTGCACATATTTCCACCTTTATATATATAAAAAAATTTAAATCGCAAAATTTCTTATTGAAAATATTGGGTTATTACAGTAACGACTCATCCTCTTCCTTAACATCCTCCTAACTTGCGTCACGATTATACAACAAGAGCGTCACGGTATTTTATTATCGTAAATTACTACCTTGGATTTTCTTAGAAAATCGAAGATTCAAATTTTTATGCTAACAATTTATTAAAGTTCTCTGGTTAATCAACTCATTCATACCGAGAATTACTTCAAATTCTCTCAACTTTATCGGTACTTATGTACCGATACTTGCTTACATTCCTTATTCATGAAGCCATTTCCACGAATATAATTAACAAAAGTTATTTCCCCATTCTTTACATTAACGTATAAACGTATTTATAATCCCTTCCAAGAATGAACTTAATCACTAAGCAAACTTTCATGCTATAAAAGAAAAGTAGCACTCTAATCAAACAACACATAAGCATTCATTGTATTGACCGGAATGATACCTGCTACTAACACTGATGCAACCACATCATGGATAACTTACCACTACCACACCTTTATTTTCCTCCGACCCCTTCTTTGGGCGATTTCTTTCCATGTGGTCCAACGACCCACATACAAAACAACAATGGTTTTTCTTAATTTAGGATAATTGGGTAATATATGACCCTCCTGTCCATAGTTATAACAAATCGATTCCCCTTCAAACAGACTCCTACCTGAGTCTTCCCATATGTCGTACATGCTTCAATCCTACGCTTAGGATCTCTGTGTCCCACTCCAGCATTTCTGGAGTTAAAATTATTTATTTTTGGCATGATGCCACTACCACCGGCATTCTCTACCTTAATTCCTCCCTCTTCATTGCTCTTATCTTTTCTCTTTTTGTGGTATTGGGTTAACGCCTCACTACCATCCTCCGCTATAATCGCTTTCTCTAGAATGGTCCCATAGGATGCACTCTGAAACACAGAAATTCCACTATAGAGCCAGGGTTTCAAGCCCTGCTCAAACCTACGAGCCTTCCTCTCCTCAGTGTCCACTTGATGTGGAGCAAACTTTGCCAACTCATTGAATTTGGTCGCGTACTGGGGAACCGTCATGTCCCCTTACTTAAGTTCTAAGAAATTAATCTTCCTCCTCCCCTGCATACTTGTAGGGAAATAATTCTCGAAGAAAACCTTCTTGAATTATTCCCACATTACCGCATCTGTTCTAGCCCCACCCTGGTGAGCCTCCCACCAAAAGTTGGCTTCCCCTTTCATCATATAAGTCACAAAAGAACTCTTTTGTGCCTCACCTACATTTTATAATAACAAACGCCTTCTCTATTTCTATTACCCATGTCTGGGCTTCTAACGGGTTCGTCGTTCCTTTGAACTCCGGCGGACCTACACTTTTAAATTCTTTAAAGGTAGTCATTCTGGTTACCCTAGGTTCCGCAGGTACTCTACCCCCGGTTTAGTTAAATGCAGCCGTTAATAAATTAACGAACTCTTGCATAGGTTTGTTTTGACCCCCCCCCCCCTTGATTATCATTACGTGATTCCACTTCCTGATTACGTCGCCTTCTTCTTAACGACATTTTCTGATTTAAATAAAATTTCATTATTATCTATTTACTTACTTCGTTATTATTCGCCACATAACAACTCATACCATAACAAAGCATATTAAATGAAAACTTCATTATATTCATATGCTTCTTCATAGTCTGAAACTATTTACACTTTACTTCCATAGCCAACGGCTAGTACATTTCTATCCCGCAATTGAACTTCTCAAAAGTTGGGATTTACAAAAAGACTACCATGTTATACAAAAGAGGGTTTTACATCACTATACACATATTTATAACTCTAGACTTCTAATAATGCATAACAGCGTCCTCGTATTTCTCATTCGCAATCATCGCTGCAATATCCCGACTAATAGTATGACGAGTTTGTCCTGATTCCATGGGATGACAAGAAACTTTCAGCTTGAAATCTATATGAGCACTCTTATGGATGTAAGACATTCGTGCTATCTTCCGATCTCTCTTAATTAGTTTCCTACGAAGCTCTACCACCTCGTTCATATAATCTCTAGCCTTATTTATCATAAGCACCTTCTCATCATGCTCTGACTCAAAATCTGCTTCTGCAGACTCCTTCGCTACATAAAGAGCACTAATCTCTTCATTCTGATTCTGCACAACTGTACTCAGTTGCACATTCCAATCAAGCACTGCCAGATATAATGATCTCATTGCATCTAGAGGTGATGATTGTAGCCACATCGTTCATCATACTAAGGTATGACGGTATATCCATATCTCCCTCGGAGTAGTCTTCCTCAGAAAAGTACTCCTCTATCTCTGACTCCTCTAGAATCACTAATGGTACCTCCGCCACCGGCATAGGTACAGGCTCTACTCTGTTCACAATTTCTTCGTTCACCGCGTGTATATCTCTATACATCAAGCTATCAATAGACATCCTACGATAACACGTATGTTGATTAGTACATAACACACAATAGTATAAGCACAAATCACATTTAATTTATTTAGGGTTACTTTCCATCTTTTAAATATTTCGGTACTGAGATACCTCAATACTTTATTAACTCATTCAACTTAAGTAAAGCTTGAGTTTACTTCCTTCGGACTTTTCTTCCTTAACAAGGTTATTAGCCTAAGGTTCTTCCCCCCTTAATTTTTATAACCTAATGCTTTGATACCAACCTGTGACGCCCCCAAATTCGGGTATCTTCCAACCCGACAGATGGTGTTACACGATAATCATAACTGTACATTCATTCTATTGAAACGACATCAAAATGTGTGTATCAACGACATTCTTATTACATTAATAATATTACATCTCATTCCCAGGTTCTAAAACCATTACATTCTTTGTTCATCATATTATGATATATACAACTTACTAGTTTATTACAAGGTAAACTAATCGTTCATCTTCGTCTTGCCTTTATCCTTGTTGGATCCCTCGATTCATTCGGTCCTAGCTGCATTCATATGGTTCAAGCAAGAGTGAGCATAACAAACTCAGCAAGTACAATAATTTCTTTTAAACGACATGCTTGAAACATAGAAATCTTATATCTTCAGTAACTGAACAATAGTTACGAAGTACTATTGATAATTCAAAATAGCACTTCTTTTCCTTCAAAACGTTTTACAATAACAATATTCAGTAAAACATAAATTCTGGCTCAAGACCATGAGCAGTTCATAATTTCTTTGAAAAGGATAACCCGGCAATAAGTCCGTAAGTCCGGCATATCTTACGAGCACTTCTGGGTGATCAGCCCATAGTACTCTATGTTGATCAACACTACATTCTGTTAAAAGTATGTACGTTAAAGTTTTTCCAACCTCGCGTGCCCATCGAATAATCGATGAAAAATGCATTTGTTTATTCATACTCAGGCTTACCTTGAATCCGTACCAAACAATTGGCATAGGATAGCGTTAACAATTCTATATTGAAAGACTTGTAAATAAATTAATCAATCTTCAAGATTAGTCTAGCCAAGTTAAAACTGGCATCGACATTATCGTAAAATAATTCATGCATCTCATAACATGAATCACAGAAAACTTGGCTAACAATAAGGTTAGACAAGCGATAAGAAAAACTTGCCTTCAGCGTCTGCTATAGTATAATAACTTTTCCTTTCAGTCTTTACGGTCTCTACAACACATAACCACATAACATACCACATTAGGTCATGAATGAACATACATGGTTCCTAATGAATCTTACCCTTCTTCTCAATGTAATCCTGTATTAGATTTGTTATTATTGGTTCCGGCTTATCGTTATAACTTACATCATTCTTACCAACTTCTTTCTCTTCTATAACTTAACTGAAATTATTTCATTAATACAACTTGTTTCAAGTTAATCATCATTCTTCACGGCTTACTAATGTTATCACATCACTAACCGAGACTCGATCGTTATTGGTTACGTACACTTATTGCTTACCATTCACGTTCACGTTCAATTGACTTATATTCAACCTTTAGTATTATACCTAAGGTTTATATCATTAGCAATGATGTTACATTAAGTTGATTAAGGATTTAATTCAGCCTTCATTCACTTCTCCTTTCATTTATATTCAAAAACATCCCTCTCTATGCTTCACTTAGTGTTGGCGCTGCGGCGCCGACATTCCTTCTTTGTGTCACGCCGCGGCGTGACTTAACAGTGGGTAAAATCTGGACTCAAATACTGCAATGCGAGTCTCCTTTGCTATATGCATGGCATTTAGCCAGATTAGCGAGTATATACTCTATCTCGCCCAAGCAAGCGGCATGGGCCTTTATTGCTCAGAGTCGTGACTGCGACACGACTCTGTGCCTCAAAAAATTTTGACAGTTTTCCCAACTTTGCAAAATTCTCGGACGCATAACTTCTTCGTTATAAGTCTGAATTAACTCGTTCAAAAGCCTACGGTTCACAAATTACATACTCTACGCGTTCATATAAGAATTTTATCTATTTGACTTCGTTTGCTAAAAATTCACCTATTAGTCCATTTTTAATGAAAACGATAAACGTTCGTGAACGTTCAACGCTTGTTTCTTCGTTCTAAGTTAGAATTCGGTCATTCTCGAGTCTGCAACTCTATAATGCCAAATAAGACTTGTCTCCATTGAAAACCAATGTTTCCAAGCTCAATATCAAAATTCGACTTCCATTTCGAGAATTTCACGAATTCGACGATTATCGTCCAAACTCGTAAATTTTGCCTTAACTTCATTTCTTATGATTTGTTCTTCGCTTCAAATGGATTCAATCCATCATATTAACATCTTGACATACATACTTCTTTAACTTATATACATGATAGGTTATTACTTTTTCTTTATAAATCTATAACTTGTAAAAGTATAAACTACTTATGAATTAACTTTGCATGACTTATCATAGAATAAATCTTTTAACCATCATCCTTACTTCTTATTATCATACAACCTTATTATTTCAACAAAAAACAAGTTCCTACAAGTTCTTCCTTGTTTCATAACTTATATGATTACGAATAGCTTATTCATGACTTATACGGCTTATTAAGACTTAAGGTCTTTGATTACTCATTCCTATTATTCCTTAGCATAAATGTTCTACCACTACCCATTTCCCTACCAATGGAAGAGAAAGAGATTCATGGTTTAAGTTCTTACCCTTGAATATCAATTGATTAATCTTTGTTCTTCTTCTTGCTTCTTGAATTATGAAGACTAGCTTTCTAGCTTTTCTAGCTTATTCTCACTTATTCTCTCTAACCAATAAGCTCTCAACTTGTTAGATGAAATGAACAACCAACAAAAATGAAAACCAAGCTTGCTATTTATAGGAGTTGCTAGGTTAGGGCATAAGGGTCATTAATCCAATCCCACCTCCTTAAGCCACCTCCTTACTATTCCATTCTTAACCACCAAGTTTACTTGCTCACCAAATAAGTTACTTGGCCATCACAATACTTAGCAATTAAGTTAACTTGGTTGCCACACATAAGCACTTTACTTGCGTATCACACATAAGCACTTTACTTAGCATTTAAGTTACTTAACTTATCATTTGCTTAACACTTAAGTCTACTTGCTCAACACACTTAATTCTTGGTCACCAATTCACCCATATGATCATGGGTTTCCCCATGGATCCTCCTAATCCATTGGATTCTTACTTTGGGTTTAAGGTTTAATTAATTCTAACTTATACATTGGGCTTATTCAATAATTTACATTGGACTTAACATTACAAATATTTGGGCTTTAACATTAATTCATATTGGGCTTCATTATTATCCCAATTGGACATTACAATTTCCTACACAATTCAACAAGTCCATTATATTTAGCTTAAAGTCTCATAACATATAATTTACGTAAAATTCTCGTATTCCAACTAGTATACTTATTTAATATACGACATTCCATCATTCATACATACTCGTATAATACCTCGTATTATACTTGTATTCATTACCTTGTACAATACTTGCGTATTATACAATCATAACTTTAATTCATTATACGCATTTAAATTCCTCCTCGAAACTCATTTTCCCTAACCGTTAGGTTTTAAGTCCGCAGGCAAAAAACTGTGTTTCTCATAACTAAAATATTATTGGATATTCTATCACACCTTGATATTCTATCATTACGTATTTCTCGGAAGTTCAAAAATAATTTTCGAGCAGAAATGCGTGAATAGTGTTTTTCAAAAAATTTCTCGTAAAGTTTTTATTTTCGTCTTGGAAATTCAAACACTTTAATTCTACCACATAGCCAAAATACTACGACATTCCGATATGTCTAGGTCATAGAACAACCTTCAAATAGCTTACTCCCATAATTAATTAATTAAATTCATTTAATCCACATAATCAAATAAAAATTTAATTCTCAAAAATCTGATTTTTCTGGGGCATTACACCAACTTTATCCTCTGGATCTACATCTTCTTGGCCAGCTGCGGCCTGATAATCTAGTCGTCAGTGGTTATGTTGCCTTCAAGGCTCGCGATAGAGGTTACCTCTTGATCCTAAATATCTTCACTTATAGCCATAACTTGATCGCTTCCTAATTCAATACATTCCTCAGGGACGCTTGAACTGGACCCATCATAAAAAGGTATGAACTCTTGATTCTTTGATGGGTTAGTTTACTCAATAACCTCACCACCTTTTCCTTCATCTGATCCTTCACATTTTTCCTGGGCTTGAGAGGATTCGACCATGAAATCGCCCTCAAATTTTTGTTGCATTTCTTGCAAGGAACTTTCTTTTTTTGTTTTTCCTTCCTTAGACAGGATTAGTATTTCCTCATCATCATCCAAGGTGATAAAATCAGGAACGTGGTTGCTATCTTTGGACTAGAAGATGTTTGATGTTAGCAGAGGAATATCCTTTGGGGATTCCCATGTCTCCTTTGTCATTCCTTGCATTAGGATCAGTCCACCTTGTGTTCTGCCAGAATTGGTGCTCATAATATTCACCTCCTTTGAACTGTATGTCTCGAGTGGACATCTTAAGCTTTTTATTTCCTCTTCGCTTTTTCTAGTTATGAGGAATTCTATCTTCAGCTCTTCCTTTTCAATGAGATCCTGGATTTTATATCGCAAAGACCAGCATTCCTCAGTCGTATGTCCAGGTGAGTTAGAATGATACACATCTTGGTGAAATCATAACTCTTTATCTTGGGATTTATAAGAGGCAGCAACTCAGTAATCCTTCCTTCGCTTATCAGAAAGTATAACATTTATTCATTTGATTTGCTCAGAGGGGTGAATTTTCGGGCTCTTATGGCGGTTGTTTGATCTTTCTTCTTTGAGAAATTGCATTCCACCGAGCGATTTTTCCGTTGGCGAGATCTTCTAGCAATTTTATCAATCCCCTTTTCTTCTCCTTTTAGCCTGCTTTGATCTTCTTTATTTAGCAGGCTCATCATAGAGAGATATGGGCTTGCATTATGGTTGACCTCTTTTTTCTCTTGGCTTTCTGATTGTTGAGTGAAAAACTGCCTTGTATCCTGATGTTGTCGCACTATCTGCTTAGCTAGCAGATTTACATGATTCTGGATCGTCTCTAATTTTTTCATTACTGTTATACCCTCCTCTAAGTCTTCCCACTTTAGGACATTTGATCTGTGCCTTTGGGGGTATTCCTCTATCCTTCGTACGTACTTACGATTTGGATACATTTCAGCGCTTCCTGACCCGATCATGTTTACTTCTTCCATATCATGCTGCAATGGAAGGTTGGTGTTGACATTTTGTTGGCCAGGTTGTTGGACCATAATACTACAACTTTTGATCAGATTATGAATCTTATGCTTTAAGGACCAACAATCTTGTGTGTCGTGTCCCGAAGAGCCTATGTAGTAAGCAAATCTCTGGCTTGGATTGTATCTTTTGCTCCCAAGTTCCAGAGGTGGAGCCAGCTCGATAATTTTCTTGTGATCCATCAATATCGCCAATACATTTTCAAGGGAATCGCCTAGTGGAGTGAACACCCGATTTTTCAGTTCTCTCAAATTTTCTTTTCCTATCCTAGAATTTGTTGAATACAGCCTGTTGTTGAAATGGCAGATTGTCTCGCTTTTTCCAAATGGGGGGCTGTTGGTTAGTCTCCTAGCTTGCCCTTGTACAACAAGGGATACATCTTTAGTGCCTTTATTGGGTACCCCCTTGGGATCGCTCGCATATTTGCCAATATGTATATTCTTAGCGACTGCTTCCAAGCCAGTGAAGTCTTTAATCTTGGCTGCCTTCAGGCCCATCTCTGCCATTTCGTCGTGTTTGATCATTTCTGAGAATGGCTTTCTTATGCATGTTAGGATCCTCTCATAGTAAGGAGCCTCTTGGATATCAATAAACTTCATTACCATCTCAGTTTTTGTCATTGATGGAATGACTTGCGCTGCTAGATATCTCCACCTTTGGGCATATTCTCAGAAAGACTCAGTACTTTGCTTTTTAACTTTAGTCACTTGGTATTGATCTGGTGCCATTTGTGACTGAAAATTGTACTGATTTAGAAAGGCGTGGGCCAATTCTTCCTAGTTGAGGATTTTGACATTGTCAAGTCGGGCATACCAGGTTTTAGCCTCTCCAGTGAGACTCTTTTGGAAAAGCTTCATTCTAAGGCTTTCATCTTCAGCATAAGACCCAAGCTAACCAATATATACTTTTAGGTTCATATAGGGATCACTTGCCCCATTGTACTTTTCAAACTTTGGGACTTTGAATTTGCTAGGATATCGAGCCCCTAGGAATATGCAGAGATTGAAATAGGTGACACTTCCATAGTTTCCAGTCCCTTTGATTGACTGGATGGTTTCCTCCATTTGTTAGACTTTCTTTCTTATATCCCCAGTTTCTCGATCATCCCTGAGTTTTGTGATTTTAAGGGTTTTGTTGGTTTTGTCCAACTGAGATTCAGGGACTGGAATTTCTTTGTCCAGGCCCTGGGTTCCTCCTTGTGCAGAGGATTCTGTATGTATGGGGATTCGTGGACCCTGAGTAGACTAATGTAGTTCTTTGAGCATAATATCCAACTTTGTAATTTGATAACTTAATCTTTCGAACTCCTCGCGAGAGACAGGAGTAGGATTAGACTGGCCAGATGAAGCCATGCTTGGCTATAGGCTTACTGCCTTTTTGGACTTTGACTGGGTAACAGGACCAATTGTTTCCCCTACAAAAACTTATGTAGTTTAGTCTTAGGGAATGTATAAATGTTACATGTTATAATGTGTTCTATTTTTAGGAGTATTATCCAGCAAAATGGATGTCAGTCGTTTGTAACACAAGATAGCATGCTAGGCTTTATTATGCATGTGCACATATTTTTCATATTTTCCATTACATAAAGATTGACATGGAATGAAATTACAAGTAATTGTTTTTACAAGTAATTGAAAAAATGGAAAGCATGAAGAGACTTTCCTCCGCGTTTGGTTTATCAGAGGCTAACCTATCTTAGGTTACTCTCGTGGCTTTTTGGCATGAAGGTTCCCAGATCATCGCAATTTACTTGACGGGAAATTAATCCGGTCTTTCAACTGGAGAAAATCTGGGTGGTGCCTTTCCTGAGCCTCGTTGGAATTAGTCTCCCTACGAGTCCAGTAATCAAACACTGACAGGATAGCCTCCTGATGGAGGAACCACAAAACATACATTCACATGCAACATATCTCACCGTTATGTAAATGATGACATGTGCGAAGCACTAATATCACAGGCAGATATAGTGTAAAGCATTAAGTGCAGTAAGTAAATGCATTCGTACACATTCATCAAAATGTAAATGCAACATCCACACACAAGCATATAATAGTTTGAAAAGTTTGTAGTAGCGGCTTAAGTCCTCTTACTGGATGTCCCCAGCAGAGTCTCCACCTGTCGATGTCGGGATTTTTATTGTCCCTCTTCTGTTCTTGTTTTTTGGTGTTCTCATGTTAGGTGAGATTTGTTTGAAAAAATAAGTTGTGAAACATTTATATATCGACGATTTGACTGTAAGAGTCGCCAGTTGGGTTTTTAAATGGTTGTACCAACACAACCGAGAAAAGGTTTGCACATTGACCCGGTGATGTGACACTGCTAAACGGGTCTATGAAAATGAGATTCATTAGGGCCCGGGAACTTTCTTATGCAGAGGGAAGGTGTTAGACACCCCCCGACATCTGTGCAGTTATTTAGAAGTAGTGTTATGCCTCGTTCGCACCTATATACACATGATTTGAATTTGTATAAAAAATTAGTTTTAAACAAGATATAGCAGTGAGGTTTTATAAAAGAGGTTTTTCAAACCCTGTGCTCAATAGTAATTCAGGCCTTTGATACTTCCATTTTATTAAATGTTCGGCTTGATTGCTTTTATTTTTGAGATGCGATGTATCTTCGAGATGCGAAGCATCTTTGAGAAAATAATATATATAGCAGTGCCGAATTCCTTGTGGGCATGAAAGTCATCTAAGGAAATTCAAACACCATGAATAATTTACAAGGTGCTTACAGCTAAAAATGTCCATCACGAGAACCGAATCAAGATTCAGTAGACTGAATCTATGAACACATGATTCCTAGGATCACATGATGCCGCAATTTATATGAAAGCAATAAGCAGTTATATATATATAAGTTATAAATATATAAATACAGACTATCAACCACCACGAAGCGAACTTCGTGGGGGACAGGAAATGTAAATATATAAAAGTGGTAAATATATATATATATGGACATGATCAACCACCACGAAGTACCTCCATGAGGGATTAGAAATGTAAATATATAAAAGTGGTAAATATATATATAGAGACGTGATCAACCACCACAAAGCACCTCCATGGGGGATCGGAAATGTAAATAAAGTAGTAAAAGACAATCAACTGCCACAAAGTAAACTCCAGGTGGGATGAAATGTAAAGAAAGCAATAAAGACGATCAACCGCCACGAAGTAAACTCTAGGCGGGACGAAAAAAAAAAGCAATAAAAGGCCATGAAGTAAACTCCGGGCCTGACAGAAATATAAATATATATATATATATAAAAGCGATAAACGCACCAAATATAAAATCAAGGCTCATCGAACAGAGTTCGACAATAATTCATATATATAAGTATATATATATAAGCAGTAAACGCTCCGGATATAAAATCCAGGCTCATCGAACAGAGTTCGACAACAGTTCATATATATAAGTATATATATATATATATATATAAAAGTAGTAATGCTCCAGATATAAAATCCAGGCTCATCGAACAGAGTTCGATAACAGTTCATATATATGTATATATATACAAAAGTAGTAAACGCTCTGAACGTAAGTCCAAGCTCAATCGACGCATAACTCGATAATGTTAGTCCATATATAAATATATATATATATATATATATATATAAACAAAACGAAATAAAAAGCCACGGACCAAAGTCTGGGCATACACACGCAACACGACTCTCAACGTGAAGAACGATGTGTGCAAGATTTGGAGAAAAGACTTTGAAAACTGTAAGAAGGCTTACAGTAGACTGCCAAAGAATACTTCTATAGCTTTAGATGGATGAACACTCGGCTCCCGCCAGTAAAAATATGACAATATATGAGCTCACAAGTGTTTAAAATGAGAAAGCACTCAGTTTATAGTGTGTACAAAGCAAATTGGATAGTGCTTCCTCGCCTTTTCCTCTTATAAAATTGCCACCCTAAGCCCTCTATTTATAGAGGGGGGAGCCGCAGGTACACCTACGGCAGCCACAGATGTACCTACGGCTTCCCGGGGTGCCCTGGGCTCCATGGGTCTTGCCGTCTCGAAGTACGTGCATACGTGCAACGTGATATCCGCTCGAACTTGCAGAATTTCAATCTGAGCCTCCGATTGAGGCATGCCATACCATTCCGGAAAGCTCTTTCCGAGAGCTATGTAATGACATTGGATTTGCCCATTTTTGATTCCAGGAAGATGGGTCCATAACCAAAATGGCATTTCTGGGTTTTCGTCAGGCAGTCCGTTGAGATGTTTTGTGTAGTTTGTGCTCGGAAGTTAAGATATTGTTTTTGTGGGACTTCTTTTGAAGAAATTTGAGTTGAGATGAGTGTATTTGATTTGAGTTGAAGTTGAGTTGGCAAAATGACAATTTTTCCCCTCCTGGGGTTATCTTTGGGTTTAAAAATTTATTTCCCGGGGTTATCTCCGAGGTTAGAAAATGGATCTCCCGAGGCTATCTTCGGGGTTGGAACTGATGTTGTGGTTCTCTAGGGTTATCTCTGGAGTGTGAAAAGATGTTTTTATCCTCCTGCATAATTAGTAATAGGAAAACAAAATTTCGAGTGTCTACATCTTCCTCAGTAAGGAATTGAGCCTCTATGGCAAGATATGGTTTGTGTTCTTGTGCGCAAAGTTGTTCCCATCCACGCATACCACTGAGGTGACAAAGGAGAAAGTGCTTCTGTTATTATGCAAGACTTCCACATCGATGTGGGTGCCATTATCAACTTCTCGATACGGAGATGCCTGTGAGGGCCATTTTTTGGCGACCTGTCACACCCATCCCTCATCTGTGGGTTGTGCAGAGAGGCTGGCATTAGATGGTCTGGAGATGAGCCTACCCAATAGCCTCTCCAGCCTTTGGACTCCCGTATGATTTCACCTTACACGGTATGTCCTGGGGGGGAGCCACACCCAAGAGTCGTCGAGTTTATATTCCCACCCACTTTGGAGGAAGAGGAAGAGGCTGAAGACACATCCAAAGATGACAAGTTTCAAGCTGATGAGATGACTGGAGAGCAAAAGACTGTAGAGAGTTAAAGGACGGACAGATTTATGTTTAGCAACTAATTTTGCAGTCTCCAGCGCCTTGTGGACAAGAGGGATAAAGAAGCCAACCGACTGATAAGGCGACTGGCGGCCAGGAAAGACTATATTTTCAAAGCCATGAACACGTCCTTTGCCTCGCTAAATGCTGCCTTATAGACTCTGAATCTAGCCGCAGTCGCACAGATTCCATACCAACAGATAGAGCCCATGCCACAATTTCCACCATCTGATTTTGATAATGAAGAGCGATGACTTTATAAGCCACGACCACCATCACCACCATCACCTCAACCTTAGATGATTACAGGGAAGTCCTTTTATACTTATTGTTATATGTTTACAATGAGGATGTTGTAATTGTTAAGTTTGGGGGAGTTAGTTTAGTTTAGTTTTATTGCATGTTTATTTTAGTTTGTTATATTTTTGCATATGTTGTCATGTTAGGTTTAGATTCACTATGTTGCATTCATGTAGTGTAATTGCATAATAGTTGCATAATTAATGTAGTATTGTAAATAGTTTTTATTAGTTTGTTAGTTTCCATTTCTGTTATTTTTAGTCCATAATATATATATATATATATATATATATATATATATAATTTACAAAAAAAATTAGTTTGTTTATCTTGCATGAGTCCAGCTGTTTGATATGATATAGTTTATTTTGGCCAATGATGAGACTGGAATTGAGTAGACAAGTATAGTACTGACTATTAGAGCTTTGATGTGATTTCTTGTTATGAATCGAATATTTTTCTATTTGAAACTGGTATAATAAGGTTAGCACAGTAATAACAACTATGTTGATTGATTGAGTTTAAATTGATACATAAGGGACCTCTAAAAGATAATGTTAGTTTGAATGAAAGAATGACATGGATAAGCAGTGAAGGCTAAAGTTAAGCAAGAACCTAAGTTTGGGGGAAAATTTGGGGTATATAGGCTATATCTAAAAAAAATAAACATCGTGGCTAGTCTAGTTTCGTGGCCTTTGTTACTTGAGCAAGTAAGCCCGAAGGGATTGTCTTTACACCTAGCGCCCTAAGGCCTTAATGGTTTGGGAGTCATTGGTCGAAAGCTCGTTAAGGTAGAATTAAAAAGCCTAAGGGGATTAGACATTACACAGCCATGTGTATAAAAAGAGAATAAAACATGAAATAAGAGCAAAAAGCCCCTGTAATTGAAAAATAAATCATAAGTACCCTATTTGGACCCTTGATGTTGGTAATTATTTGATTTTAGTTGGATCTTAACTATTTTTGGATTTCTTGAGTGTACACTGTATGATACCTTCTAAGAGACCTATTATGTGTTAAATTTAATGTAGTTGGCATAGTTGTTGAGCACACACTCACTATATCAGTGACAAAAGTCTAAGATTTGATGATTGATGAGGAATTTACTGATTGGTTTTGATATGAAGTATTGCCTTGTTTGCTTAATTTCACTGAGGCCGGTTGAATAGATTTGTTTCTATCATTACTGTTGGATTCGTAGGCATGTAGATTAGTTGCATTGCATTTTTGTTTTGTTTTATGCTAGAGGACTAGCACGGGTTTAAGTTTGGGGGAGTTTGATGAGTGGGTTTTATACCTACGAATCGGCCTCTAATTCAAGCTAAAATTGTGTTAATCATTTATATTTATGTTCGTTTTTACTTGTTTATGTTTGTTTTATATTTAGGTTGCATGGCGTAGCATTCGTGGCATAAAGGTGGCGTTGTGAAAGGAAGTGGCAACAAAATGAGCAAAATTGTGGATCTGAAGAACTACCCCCCGTCGAGGCGGGAATGAATGCAAGAAAAACCCCCATCGGGGCGGGGGTACTTGAGCAACTATAGAATGACCCCCCGCCTAGGCAGGCCTCTATAGAATAACCCCCCCTGGGGGCAGGGGTATGCGGCAAGAACAAGAGTTATACTTCAATTGTAGTTCTGCAGCAGCGTGAAAGGGAACAAGTTGGCTTGGCTTGGGACTTTGATTGGAATGAGTTTATGAAAAAAATACGTGACTAAGGAGAATATAACATAATACAACTGGAGAGAGATAACAACAATCAATCAAGGAGCAATTTTGAGCCCTAATTGGAGTGAAGGACATTGGAGAAAAGAATTGAAGGTCAGAATCACGAAGATTACGAAGTGGAGAAAAGAAGAAGGGTGGTTTTGTATATATTCTACTTCTTTAATTCAGTTATTGTAATTGGGATGACAGATTCTTTTATGATTTTAGTTTTTATTTCATTTATGATGAACTAACTTACTTTTTAGGCTTATGATGGATCTTTATTGTTGAACGATGATTATCATACCTTGAATTCAGTTTAATAATCTATCAATTCAGTTTATCTATTATGATTTGTGCTTAATTTATGAATTACTTGATCACCATTTCTGTGTGGATTTGTATGGATTCGAGAGATGATGTATGAATCTAGACATAGTCACTTTAGCATGTGTTCTTTCATTTTGTGTTTACATGTAATCTTGATGAATGTTAGAATAGAGATATACCTAGCATCACATGTAATCGGGTAGAGAACTTGAATTTAAACCTTATTTGATTTTAATTCACATAGAGATATAGTGAATTAGTTGATTAGGTTGTTTGGCTTAATTCTATCTAATTTGTGGAATTAAGTTAATATGGTATTAGTGCATCATGAGATGGCTAATTCTACCTAAGTGTTATTGATTAATAAATTGAGATAGTGAATTAAACTGGAATAAGGTGTGATAATTGGAGTGAAACTTAAAGTGAAGTTATAAGCCTAATTCTCCAATATTTGCTTGAAATTATGGTTTTTAAGTTGTGTTGATTGATTGGTATTTTTAGTTCTTAGTTTTTCTTATTTATAATCATTGTTTTGGTTAGTTTAATAAAATTTGGATTAATAGTAGTAATTGTTAGGATTAATTCCATACTAATCTTTGTGGGAATGATATTTTTACTTATCATTATATTACTTGTTGACCACGTGCAGTTGCATGAGCGTAATTAGATTTCGACCAACAACGATTTTGAAAAATGAGTAAGTGGGGGTTCATGTATTAAGCCAAATTTATAACAAATACTTCATAAAAAACTCCTTTATTTATCTCAATTCACTTAGCTTCACAAAACACATTTATTCATCATTAATATTATTGGCGCGCTATTAGGTGACCAAACCCCTTTCCTCAACAGAACTTTCTAGACATCGTGAATAATGCAAATAATAATATGAATAACTTTGTTGTCTCGATTATTGATTTAATAATATAAAATATTGTGCAGATGATACTGTGACAATAATTGAATCAATAATATGAGATATTATGCAGCAATTACTGTGGCAATAATTGAATAAAACTAAGTGACTTCTCACGTAAGCATCAATAATCAAAGATATTGTACAATACCGTGTGCTACTATACAACCATGCATATTACTGTACTTCTATCACCGGGTATTTCAATAGTTTAACGGTAAAACTTTTGCCGTTATTTTTATAAAAAGTTATTTTTGTCGTTTTCTAACTCCGACAGTAATTCCGTTGTGGGGTCTACCAATGATTGTGTCGTCATACAAATATTCCCTGATAAAACAAATATTCCCCGACCAAACGAATATTTTATGACAACTTGCTTACTTTGCAAAATTTGTAAATATTACTCACAACTATAACATATTATCAAATCCACACCTTATTATTCAAAAAGATATTTCGAGAAAATTAAATCTTTATTCATAAAAGTTGGGGTCTTACAACCTGCCCTTCTTATGAAATTTCATTCTCAAAATTGGTGTACGTACCTGGTATGTCGAAGAGGTGAGGATACCTTATTTTTATTTTAGATTCTAACTCTCAGGTCCTTTCCTCAACATCGTGGTTTCTCCACAAAACTTTGACTTGAGGTATAACCTTGGAGCGTAGAATATGTTCCTTCTTATCCAAGATTTTAACAGGTATCTCCTCATACGTTAAATCTTCTGCTCTCTCATCTGGTTCTAATTCAATAATGTGGTTCGGGTCTTCCACATATTTACGTAATATAGATATGTGAAAAATGTTATGAACACGAGACATACTTGGCGGTAAGGTGAGTCTATAGGCCACAGTTCCTACTCGATTGAGGATTTAAAATGGGCCAATGAATCGAGGATTGAGCTTTTTTCTCTTTTCAAATCTTGTAAATCCTTTCCATGGAGCAACACGTAACAACACATGATCTCCAACATTGAATTCCATGTCCCTTTGATGAAGATCAGCATAACTCTTTTGTCGATCTTGTGAGGTTTTTATACGTTGCCGGATCATTTGAATCTTTTCCGTTGTCATGCGTACCAATTCTGGTCCCAACAACGTTGCTTCACCCACCTCATCCCAGCATATTGGAGAATGACACTTGCGTCCATAGAACGCCTCAAATGGAGCCATGCCTATACCTACTTGATAATTGTTATTGTAGGAGAATTCCACTAATGGCAAGAACTTGTCCCAACTTCCTTTGAAGTCAAGGACACAGAGTCTTAATAGATCTTAAAGAGTTTGAATAGTCCTCTCTGACTGCCCGTCTGTTTGAGGATGATATGCCGAACTAAATCAAAAATATGTGCCCATAGCTTTCTGCAAACTGACCCAAAATTCTGAAGTGAATCTTGGGTCTCGATTAGAAACTATGGATACTGGCATACCATGCAGTCTTACAATCTCATTTATGTATATACGAGCAAGACGTTCAAGTGAATAAGTTTCTCGTATAGATAAGAAATGATCAGACTTGGTTAATCTATCAACAATGACCCAAATTGCATCTATGCTTTGCGAAACCTTGGGAAGACCAATAAAGAAATCCATGGTAATGTGCTCCCACTTCCATTCTGGAATTTCAAGAGTGGTTGCAATAGACCTTTTCGCACTTGATGCTCCGCCTTGACACGTTGACAAGTTAGACATCTTGAGATAAACTCTGCGATCTCTCTTTTCATATTGCTCCACCAAAATGTATGTCGAAGATCACGATACATTTTGGTACTCCCAGGATAGATTTCAAATGGGGTGTTGTGCGCCTCCATCATGATTTTATACTTCAAATCAGAGTCGTTAGGAACACAAAGTCTGAAGTTGACTCGAAGTATTCCTTCTTCATCGATTCTTGCTTTCGGAATAGCACCTTCTTGCACTTTCTTCCTCATACGCATCAGCTCCAGGTCTATAGCTTGAGAAGCTTTAACTTTATCGATTAAAGTCGGTTCTACTCGTATATTTGACATCATCACGTGGGTCCCTGGAGTATTTAACTCTATCTCCATCCTTTGTAAGTTATACAAAATGGGCCTTTGCGTTGACAATATTGCACTCGTACCTGCATATGATCTTCTACTCAATACATCAGCTACCACGTTCGTTTTTCCATGATGGTATTGAATGGTATGATCGTAATCTTTTAATAGCTCGAGCCAACGTCGTTGCCGCATGTTGAGCTCCTTTTGGGTGAAGAAATATTTGAGGCTTTTATGATCCGTATAGATCTCCACTTTCTCCCCATACAGGTAATGCCTCCAGATTTTAAGCTCAAAAATGAGAACACATATTCTTTGAGTTTTCGTGAGGCTTAGGCTATGACTTTCCCATGTTGCATGAGAACACATCCTAACCCTCTGCCTGAAGCAACGATGTAGATGACAAATCCCTCCGAACCAGATGGTATTGTCGGAACAGGTGCTGAAATGAATCTCCTCTTGAGTTCTTGAAAAATCTTCTCACATTCCTCACTCCTATCGAATTTGTATCTTTTTGAGTCAGCTGAGTTAACGGAGTGGCGATTCAAGAAAACCCTTCCACGAATCTCCGATAATAACCAGCTAAGCTCAGAAAGCTACGTACTTTGGTCACTGACTTAGGTTGCTCCCAGCTTTGTATTGCTTCAATCTTCGTTGGGTCAACAGATATTCCGTGATTTGATATCACGTGCCCAAGGAATGCTACTTCCTCAAGCCAGAACTCGCATTTCTTCAACTTGGCATATAGCTTATTTTCACGAAGCTTTTGGAGTATCAGCCTCAAGTGTTTCTCATGATCTTCACGGATTTTGAAGTATATGAGGATGTAATCAATAAAGACAACCACAAAATGATTTAAATATTTCTAGAATACTCGGTTCATCATATTCATGAAGGCAGCAAGAGCATTGGTCAATCTAAAAGACATGACTAGAAATTCGTAATGCCCGTACCGAGTTCTGAAAGTAGTCTTTGGAATGTCTTAGTTTTAATCTTTAACTGATGATATCCAGAATGAAGATCAATCTTTGAAAAGAATTTAGCACCCTGTAACTGATCAAACAAGTCATCAATGCGAGGCAATGGGTACCTATTTTTGATGGTGACATGATTCAACTCCCGATAGTCATTACAAAGTCGCATACTTCCATCTTTCTTCTTTACGAATAAAATTGGAGCACCCCAAGGAGACGTACTAGGATGAATGAAACCGATGTCTAACAATTTCTGCAGTTGGGTTTTTAACTCCTGAAGTTCAATAGAAGTCATTCGATATGGGGTTTTGGAAATGGGTTTTGTATCGGGTTCAAGGTCAATACAAAACTCAATTTCATGCTCTGGGGGTAGGCCAAGAAGTTCTTCAGGGACTACGTTAGGAAATTTATTAACAATAGAAATATCATTCAAATCTGACGTATTTTTGTTTAAATCTATGACATGGGCTAAGAAAGCTTGACATCCATTTTTCAATAAACGAATGGCTTTATGGCTTGATATGATAGTGATTGACTTTAGTGGTTTGGTTGCTTGAATTTGCATAATAAGTTGGTTAGGAATATGAATGTTAACAACCTTACGAAAACAATCAATTTTAGCATGATGAGTAGTTAACCAATCAATCCCTAAAATCACATCAAATGAAAGTATTTTCAAAAAGATAAGATCAACAGGTAACGTGAGGGTACCGATTTGAATCAAATAAGATTTATAAACAGTGGATGTAATGAAGATTTCCCCCAACGGAGTTTCCACAGATAAGTCAAAGTCTAATTTCTCTGGAGTTAAATTTAAACGTTAAGGGCAAGTAGGTGAAATAAAAGAATGGGTAGAACCGGTATCAAATAAGGTATAGACTTTGCAAGAGTTTATGATTATCTTACCCATGATAACTTCGTTCGGGTTCCTCGCTTTTTTGGAGGTCACGACAAACGCTCTCCCTTGAACTACCGGCTTTGACTTATCTGGGATAGCCTTTGGTGTTTCCATCCCAGCTGGACTTGACATCACTACATGATAAAATCAGGTTAGGTGACCTTCTCTTCCGCAATTGTAACATGCTTTGGGTTGTTGCATGCAATTTGGACTGATGTGTCCTTCCCCTCCGCATTTGTAGCATATGACCGGTGGTCGTTCTCCTTCCTTGCAAACGGGTGCTGGTGCTACTGTATTTCCATCATTATTGAACCTTCTCTTTTTAAAATTTCCACTTCTATTATCTTGGCCAGGATTACCACAGAAGTGGTTACCATTTATGGCATGTTAATTTCCTCCACGTTTGTTATCACCGCTTCGATTACTGCTACCACTGGTAATATCATTTTGCCAGCTGCTATCTTTTATTTGGGCTGACTCATTATCGTGCTCCAATAACTGAGCCCTATTCACAATATCTGAATACAAGTAAAGTTTGTGAGAAATGAGGCATTGACGTATTTCGGGTTTCAAACCTCGCAGAAACATTCGTGTCATACGCTCCTCATTATCTACCAAATGGGATGCAAATTGGGATAACTCCGCAAACTTAGCATCGTACTACGATATGGTCATATTGTTTTGCTCCAGCTTGATGAATTCAAACTCCTTCATGTGACGAATACTTTCAGGAAAGTACTTGTCATTGAACAATTCTTGGAACTTGTGATAACCCGAAAATTCATAAAATCTTGAATGATTAGAATAAAGGATAAAGAATAAAACCTAGATGAGAATTTGAGGATTTATTTAAAATTTTCAAGTAAAACCTATATGGTTTGCTATTCGAATGAGAATAGAGAAAATATGGGTTATAAAATTTCTAAACCCTAGAAATGAATTAATATGTACTTGAAGGAATATCAAGAATAAGGTATTACGATACCTGTAAATTTGATGTAAACTGAATAGTCTAAGAAATTTTATATAAGTACATATGGAAATTTTATTAAGGAAATAAGATTTCACATGAAGAGATGTTATGAGGTTAAACGTAGATGAGTATATGTATAGAAATATATATACTTAGTAAGGTGCTATATATATTTTAGCAAGTGGAATGATGAATTAAGTTAATGATATAAAGATCAAGATAAAACTATGTTAGTAATTAACATAGCTTGAATGTGGGCCTTGATTGGTAAATAATAAGATAAATAAGTTTAAATTTATTAGCTAATATGATTAGCAATAAAAATGGCGTAAGATAAAACTCAAAATTTGATTTAGAAATAAAATTTTGAAGCACGGACTGCTCGGTTGCGTCCGGAACATCATGTATAGTCAGAAAGGACAATTAACACAAAATGTGTAAGGGTTGACTTTTTGGTCAAAGTCAACAGTTGACTTCTATAAAAAAAGGTCAAAATTGGAGTGAGAAGTGAAATATGTTATTTGAATAATGGTATAATATTTAATATTATACCAAAGGAGGTAAAGTAAAAATATGAGATGAGATCCAATATATATATTGGTATGAACTAGTTAGTAAATTAAATTCATATTTGAATAAATGATTGAATATATTAAATTTATATATTTAATATATAAATAAATTGTTTGAAAATAAGTTATGAAGAGGAAGAGGAAATTAAATTTAATTATACAATATAAATTGTATAACTTAAAAAAGTTATTTAAATATGGTATGAGATTTAAATGACCTAAATGGTTACTTTTATTTATTGGTCATAGAATTAATTCAAGTGAATTAAGAATTAAGTTATGTAACCTAATATATATATTAGGTGTGTTAATTAAATAACCTAAGAGATTATAATATGGTAGAATATTAGTATATAAATATATATACTAACATTAAGAGATTTATTTTATAAATCTCAATTAATTAATTTTATAACCTAATTATAGAAAGTCTAATTGGATTAAGGAAATAATTGTGTATGAGTAAGAATTTATGTTATAATTGAGGAAATGAAAACCTTAATTAAATAATTAGGGAATGGTAATATTAAGAGTGTTGGATATATGATATTTTGTCATGGCCCAAAGAGCTAAATTTAGTAGCCCAAAAGAATTAATTGAGTGGCCCAACTTTTAGCCCAATTGAGAGGGGGTATTATGGACCTTATGTATGCTAAATAAGAGATAAAAAGAAAGCAAAAATTGGGAGCATTATAAGGCCACTTGGCTGGACATGTGATGAGGGAAAAAGAGGGGAAGAATGTGGTGTATTCACTTTAGTTGGTGACCAACTTCTACCTACTCCTCCTATGTGTCATTTTTTTATTTATCCAACATCTTTGTGCATAATTGTAAGTAATCTCTTGGTAATTAAGAAAGGGATAGAATTAGTGGGAGCAATTGAGGGGCACATGGCCGGATGGTATGTGGAAGGGAAAAGGAGGAGAAGTGAGATAGTTGTATATATCTATATCTAATCTATCTTATTTTGTTTCTCTTTCATCTCTTTTATTTTTCTAGCTAAATGAACTAAATAGAGAGAGAGGAGGCAATTTTGGCAGCCTTGAGTAGTAGAAGGGAGGGAGTTTGATTTTTTCATATCAACACTTCATCTCATATGTTTGAAGGAGAAGATTTTGAACAAAGGTATTAACCCTTTTGTTTATGTAATTTGTAATGATTGTAAATCAAACCTTGAATCTATATTTCTAAACTCAAAAATCATGAATATACATGTTAATGAGTGTTTATTGTTTAGATATACCCATATTGGGTGTTATTTTAGTTGGAAATCAAAAATAAAGAAAAGTGATTTTTCTAGTTTATAAACCTTAAAATTTCTATGTACTTTGGATTTCCACCGTTTTTGATCTACACCTTCTTTTTGTGATCCGTAAAAGAGGGGTGCTAGATATGTAAGTTAACTACTAAACCCAAGTGGTAGCACTCAAAAATGTTGAGTACACAATCCGTAGTGACTGTTTTAGGAAAAATAGTTTTGTGTCTTTAAAGAAAAACGGACTATTTTGGACAGTCAAGGGTAGGGACAGTTTTGTCATTTTTTTGACATTAAAAACTTCTAGAAAAATTTGGGAGGATAATATGATAAGTTTTCTAACATCTCCAGGTGGAATCACTAAAAAAGGAGTTTTAGATTTTCGTATGGATCATTTTTAACAAAGTATGAAAAGTGAAAAATTTTCAAATGTATACTACCAAAGATTTTACAAGGGCTGTTTTGGAATCTTAATTTGTGAGGAAAATTCTGGCCTTTTGGAACATGAAAATATATGGTATTAAGTACCTCCTGTCCAAAAATGAGCTCATTCCGAGTTAAAATGACCAAGTTATGACCATTTCAATTTTTGTAATTTTTTGACGCAAACGGCTATAACCGGAGTCCTATAACTCTGATGGCGACGAAATTTAAACTGGAGTGTCACATTAACACATATGAGATTGTGTCAAAAGATGGGAATTTCTGGAGTTAAGCATGATAGGGCTAATTTCTTAAGCTACGCACTAAAAATGATTTTTGAAAAATACCAAAAGAAGTTGGAAAAATACTTTTTGTGTATTAAATATATGTATATGTGTTTGGACAAAGGATAGAAAAATAATAAGCTGATAGTGATAAGGATATGGAATCCAGCTTGCTGGATTGAAGAATCTGATGAATCCAGCTTGTTGGATTGAAAAACAGTTTACTGAATTGAAAATTTGTTGAATCCAACTTGCTGGATTGCAATCTAGTTGCTGGATTTGGAATCCAGGTTGCTGGTTTGGTATTTGACTTATTAGTTTTTAAAGAAGAACTTATAATATATAAGATTAGAGTGTTAAATCATAATGTATATGATATAGTGATTAAAGAATTATCAAAGGATGATAATAATACTGATGTGTTAAGATATTATCTAATATTTGATTAAGTGTTAGATAATTTATGGATAAAGTATTTATATTATGATACAAAGTATGATATGCTGACTAAAAGATCAATCTTATAATTGATAGGTCTTTCATAAGAGATTACATTAGATTGTTTAGCGGTGTCAATCGCATGATGCAGTAAGTTTCCTAACTCAAACTTGAGTTGTATGTTCAAAGCATGTTAGTGAATAATTGTTGTTGATTATTCACGTCTATACTGATTATTGATTCGCACTTAGTGCATGTTGCATATGTTCATCAGGTATGAAAGGTTGATCACCTTTATTACCATAAGGTTCAGTTAAATTGTTCAGGGTCATTGTTGACCTTCAAACATTATTGATTCAGTCACTCAATTATTGACACTTGATTCATGTTATTTCACAATTATTACATTGTTGAAAACATGAAAGCTTATTCATTCTTTTTAATCATGATATATCCTCAATTAAATTTAAACTTGTTGGGCAAACTTGTTGCTCACCCTTGCTATATCATGATAAAAAATTTCAGATTAAGATGAAAGCTCGAGTAAAGACAAAAGAAAAGACAAAGTGCAAGATTAAATTATGGTGCAGTTAGATTTATTAAATTTTCTGACGAAAATAGCATTGTAAACCTTTTTAGATATTGAAGGTATATTTTTAGTTAAGGTTGTAGACCTTGGGAATGATGTGTAATAGTTTAATGTATAAATACTTTATATTTATATCTTCCGCAATAGTTATAGAAATGATGTACCAGATCTGAGGTAAAAAGTACCCAAATTTGGGGGTGTTACAGAACTTCTCCCAAGACATCTTTAGTGCGGCAGGCTGAGTACGCTTTACAGATTCTCACCAATGATCTGCCTCTCCTCGCAACATGAAGGTGGCAAAGGGAACCTTTTGCTCCTCGGAGCATCCCAAGACATTAAATATCTTGGTGATCTGCTTAATCCACGTCTCTGCCTTAAATGGCTCTGCTTTCCTAAAAACTCTGGTGGTCCAAGCTCCTTGAATTGCTTAGCGGTGACCATCCATGAGTTGCCAATGTTTTCACCTGCATTTTGAACAGGAGTTTCTCTCTCCTGATGATGCATGAATTGCAGAAAGCTTCTGAACATCCCATCGTTCATCATTTGGTCGGTGTTGTTATTTATATGAGTATTATTGCCTTCTTGATGCACATTATCCTGGTTATTGATCATTGATGACTCAACGGTCTCATGTGCTCCATTGTTTATCTCAACATTTTTTGATGTTATTTTCAAACACTGCCACAAAACAAGGGTTAATTGACATGCCACATATTATCCTTATATTCTGATTGACCAATTAAATAACAAATAAGCTTAGGTATGTCATACTAGAGAAGGATTTACCCGTCTCTCATCTCCTAGTTCTAGCCTCACATCTCAGCTAAGGATCATATCCCTAAGCTTTGATACCAACTGTGATGCCCCCAAAATAGGTATACACAATCCATTCTGAGTCGCCAAATATATGGTGCAGAATTTAAATACAAACTTTGTTTATACAATACGAGAAAACGTAGCTGAGAGTTTTAACACGAATATTATCTCATAGACAATATTCAAACTCAAATGGAGTCCTCATTATATTTATTATCACACTATTTAATAGAATATTGAGGACTACTATAGTTACCATCTTGGACCATCACTCCATTCCCCGACTAATCCCACCTATATTCAAATTTCCTGAAGAGAACAATGAAAGCAAAGGGTGAGCTCAACTAGCCCAGTAAAGAATATTATGAATAAGATAATGCAGAATAAATTATTGTTAGCCTTCAACAGTGTTAAACTGATAGAATACAATAGACAATAAGTTTAACTGCAGCGAAACAAATAATCCATTAGAAGAGTCAAGTAGAGCATGATATCTACTATCTTCTATGATTTAAAAGTTCATCATCAATATTTTATCGCTGTAACATAGCTCAATAAATAATCCACATCATCAAATTATCCATGCACTACGGGCCAAGGATATTCGTTAGTATCACATCCACAAATTATCCATGCACTACGGGTCAAGGACATTCGTCAATGGTCATAATCATGCCAACAACTGTCCATCAATGCACAACAGGCCAATGAGGACTTTTACCACATCATTTATAATATTACAGGTCATGATTATACTGATACATAATTCCTGGTCATAATCATACCAATCAACAGTCCATCTATGAACTACGGGCCAAAGATGACTTCCATCACAATATAAGCATGAGGATGATGACAAATATATAAGAATACAATTAAGTGTGAGCAAGGATAAATTTTAAAAATTTATAATTCAATTTATCTAGAGTTCAAGAATATCCAAATTGTCAACATGCTAACTGCTTTGTGGAGTAAAATTCAAGAGTAATATTCATGTATCAAAAATAATTTGGACTTAAAAGAAATCAATTTTTGTCGTGAATAGTGCCCTGGGTGAATAGTACCCCATAAATAGTACTTTGTGAATAGTACCCCGTGAATAGTATCCCGGCATGAAAAGATTAAAATTTAACAAGAATATTCAGAAGAATATTTTCGTGAAAAGATACAAGATGAAATACAAATTTTAAGGATATTCTACTAATTTCAAGGAGTATAGAAGCAATACTTATTAACATAAGTGTAGAATTAGGAATATAAAACGAAATAATATTACTTACATACTACAGAGTATGGAAGAAAATATTATTTCTTACGAATATTGAACAAAAATAATATCCCTTACCTTAAAAGGAGAGTATTTCTGACTGGTATGGCGGGGATATTCTTGAAGAAAACTTATACTATTTTCTACACTCAAAGCTTCCTTAAACTCAAAAGAAATACGCTCAATATTATAGAAGAAGAATTCTTTGATTCTGGTGTGATTTTCATTTCTAAACTAAGCATCCTATTTATAGGAGAATGGCAGGATACTATTTTGAAAATAAAATCACGGACGCATAGTAGGAGTTCACAGGCAAGGTTCACGGGAATTCAAAAGAAAAAATTTTATTTTACTATGCAGTACTATGCAAACAATAAAATTAATATATTCTATTATATATATATATATATATATATATATTATAGACACTCAAAATTTCGTTTTCCTGCTACTAACTATGCAGGAGGACAAAAGCGTCTTTTTCACACTCCAGAGATAACCCTCGAGGACCACAACATCAGTTCCAACCCCAGAGATAGCTCTGGGAGATCGATTTTCCAACCCCGGAGATAACCCCAAGGGATTAAGTTCAAAGCTTGGAGATAACCCCAGGAGGTCAAGCCAATCTCAGAGATAACCCTGAGGACAGTCAGAGTCAACAGCAGGCCAACCTCAGAGATAACCCTGAGAAAAGACTGCTACAACTGGTGATAACCCCGGGTGGGGAAAAATGGTCATTTTGCTAACTCAACTTCAAATCAAATCAAATACAATCATTTGAACTCAAATTACTTCAAAAAAAGTCCCACAAGAATCATTTCTTGACTTTCAAGCGCCAATTACGCAAAACAGCTCAACGAACTGCTTGACGGAAACCTAGAAATGCCATTTCGGTTATGGACCCATCTTCCAGGAATTAAAAATGGGCAAATCATATGTCAATGCATAGCTCTCGGAAAGAGCTTTCTGGAATGGTATGGCACGCTTCCATCGGACTCCCAGATTGAAAGTTATGAAGGTTCGAACGAATAGCGCGTTGTCCGAGTACACGTACTTCGAGATGGCAGGACCCACATTTCCCGGGGCACCCCGGGCAGCCACGGATATACCTGCGGCTCCCCCCTCTATAAATAGAGGGCTTGGGGTGGCCATTTTATAAGAAAAAACGGTGAGGAAGCCCTGTCCAATTTGCTCTATACACACTATAAACTGAGTTTTTTCTCATTTTAAACACTTGTGAGCTCATATATTGCTATATTTTTACCGGTGGGAACGAGTGTTCATCCATTTAAAGCTATAGAAGTCTTCTTTAGCAGTCCACTGTAAGCCTTCTTACACCTTTCAAAGCCTTTTCTCCATATTTTGCACACACTGTTTTTCACGTTGAGAGTCGTGTTGTGAGTGTATGCTCAGACTTCGATCCGTGGCTTTTTATTTCATTTTTTATATATATATTTATATATATGGACTAATATTATCGAGTTATGCCTCGATTGAGCCTAGACTCACGTCCGGAGCATTTATTGGTTTTATATATATATACACTTATATATAAACTGTGGTCGAACTCTGTTCGATGAGCCTGGATTTATATCCAGGCGTTTATTGCTTTTATATATATACATATATATATATATATATATATATATATATATATATATATACCCATCAAACTCATTTGATTGAGCACGATATAAACTCCAAAGGGATGAAATATATATATATATATATATATATATATATATATATATATATATATATTTCATTCCTTTTGAGTTTACTTAAATAGCGATTGATCGCTTTTCTTGCTTTTATTTATATTTCATTCCACTTTGAGTTTACCTCGTGGTGGTTGATCGTATTATTTCTTTATTTATATTTTTATCCCCATGGAGGTGCTTCGTGGTGGTTGATCTTGTCTATATATATATATATTTACTTTGCTTTTATATATTTACATTTCAGGTCCCCCATGAAGTTCGCTTCATGGAGGTTATAATCTATATATATATATATATATATATATATATATATATATATATATATATATATATATATATATATATATATATATATATATATTCTGATTATATATATAATCGCTATACTTTTAATATAAACTGCTACATCATGTGAGCCTAGGAATCATGTGATCACAGATTCAGTCTCCTGAATCTAGATTCGATTCTCGTGATAGACATTTTCGACTGTAAACAGCTTGTACATTATTCATGGTGTCTGAATTTCCTTAGATGGCTCTCCTGCCCACAAGGAGTTCGGCACCGCTATATATCTTATTTTCTCGAAGATGCCTCGCATCTCGAAATGAAAAGTAATTAAGCCGAACACTTAATAAAATGGAAGTATCAAAGGCCTCAATTACTATTGAGCATAAGGGTTTAAAAAATCTCTTTTACAAAGTATCACTGTTATATCTTGTTAAAATTGAATTTTTACACAAATTCAAACCCTTTGTATATAGGTGAGAACGAGGCATAGCACTACTTCCAAATAATTGAACATTGACCCATACACACACACATTCATACAATAGTTTAATTGAAAAGTGGCAGTCACCGTGGTAACACAGATGTCGGGGGGTGCCTAACACCTTCCCTCCGCATAAGCAAGTCTCCGGACCCTAACGAATCTTGGTTTCACAGACCAGTTTAAGCAATGTTACATCACGTGGTCAATGTGCAAACCTTTTCTCGGTTGAGTTGGTGCAACCATTTAAAAATACCAACTGGCGACTCTTACAGTCCAATCGTCGACATATACATGTCGGACCTTTTCACAACCTATTTTTTCAAACAAATCTCACCTAACATGAGAACACCAAAAGACAAGAACAGAAAAGAGACAGTAAAAATCCCGACGTCGACATATATATAAGTAATAAAACAAAACTGATGTGACGCCCCCAAAATAGGTATACAACACTCATTCTGAGTCGCCAAAATAAATGGTACTGAAACAACTACAACTTTATTTATACAATTGTCGTACGAAATACGACAACACATAAACTGTGAGTTTAAATACAAATATTGTCATATAGACAATATCCACACTCAAATAAGTCCTCATTAAAATTATTGATACACTATTTTACTAAATAGTGAGGACTACTAAGACAACTTCTAGAACCATCATTCTATTCCCCGACTAGTACTCGCTACATTCTCGCCTCCTTAGAAGAAAAATGGAACAAAAATGAAAAGGGTGAGCTCAACTAGCCAAGAAAAGAATATTATGACTAAGATAATATAGAACAAATTATCGTTAGTCCTCAACAGGGAAAAATCTGATAGAATACAATAGACAACAAGTTTTAAATCAATATTCGCAGCGGAAAGAATAATTCATAGAAGAGTTACATAGAGAATGAAATCTACTATTATCTATGAATTTAAAAGTCCATCATAAATAATTTATCCCTGTAACATCAATCAATATACATCATAAATCAAATATTCATCTTTGCACTACAGACCAAAGATATTCATCAGTTGGTCATGTTCATCTCAACACCTATACATCTTTGCACTACGGCCAAAGATATTTATAAGAAAAATCAACCATCTTTGAACTACAGGCCAAAGATATTCAGTAATATCATTATTTAGGACTAAGGATGATGAAAAATATTTTAAAGAAAACGAATCCAGTGAAACAAAAGAACAAATAATAAGGATTCGTACTTTTTAAATAATCCAGTTCAAAAATACTTCATAACTAACCATAGTGAAGTAAAATTCAAGAATGATCAAAACATGGATACAATCAAAGCTAGTATCCATAATAGATATTTTGGACAAAAAACAAAATTTTAATTTTTTATGAATAGTGTCGTATTCGGGAATAGTGTCGTATACGTGAATAGTGCCGTATACGTAAATAGTAACCCCAACACTAAAAGACAAGAATTTCACAAGAAAAATCTTACCAATATTTTGGCATAATGATATTGAAAGAAATAATATCATTTACAAAAAAATAACATCCCTTACCTCGAAAGAATAGTACTTCTGGCTGAAATATCAGATATAACGCTGAAAGAACTTGCACCGTATAGCAACACTCAAAGTATCAAAATACTCACAAGGATACGCTCGATAATATAGAGAGAGAAAACTTTAGTTTTTGGTATAATTTTTAATTCTAACCTAAGCACCCTATTTATAGGAAACTGCTTAGAACACCAAAGCAAAAAATTTAATAAAATATTATTATTCTTAAAATTTCTTACGCCCACTTTTGAATATCTGAATTCAGCCACACAATAATGATAAAATCAAAAAAAAACGTTTTTGTTATTAAAAATAATTAAAACTTCAAAAATCAATTATTTCAGAACTTTAATACCTCATAAAAAATAGCCCGTTTATCAAAAAAATTTGAATCCTATGTCCACTCCATAGGAAATTCAATTCTCTACAACTTTGTAAGTTTAAGTTTTTCCAAATTCCAAGCAGAAGTTGACCGAAATCCACAAACGAGCGATTTTACAGGCTATAATCAAATTTCAGTCAAGAAATGGGCCCACAAACATGTTTAACATGTTTTAAATATTTTTAGTAACAAAAATACTCTGCCTCCTCATTTAATCATATATCACACATTCGTTGTAAAAATATCACCATTATTATATTATTATAATATATTTAAATGAATTATTTTATCAGAAAAGATAAAATATCAATTTTTTAACAATTGTCACTTTAAAATTTTCTCCATCTATATCCACATAAAATGAATATTTTCCTTATCATATAAATCAATAATTAATTATTCACAAATAATATTACAGAATCACAATACTGGCAACTAGGCCGTTCCCAGGAAAGAGGGGGCTTTCCAATAAGGGTTTCTCCTTACTGGCGCGCAATTAGGTGACCAAACCTCTCCTTAGATAGAACTTTCTAGACATTGCCAATAATGCTATCTAATAATATTATTCAAATAATATGAATTATTTCTCCGATAATGGAAAATACTGTGTAGTGATAATTATTGAAACAACAATAATATAAATATCAACGTAGCAATTACTGAATCAATAAAATAAAATATTGAACAGTAAATACTGTGACAATTATTGAGTAGTACCTTCTTACATAAGAATCAATAATTGGTGCAATACCGTGTGCTACTGTGTTTTAACCACCGAGTATTTTAACAGTATTAACGATAACAACTACGCCGTTATTTATAAACAACTTATACTTGTCGTTTTCTTCATCCAATCGCTTTTTTTATGTGCTCCACACATATTGCTGCATGCGTCATTATGAATATTCCCCGACAGTAAGAATATTCCACGACCAAACGAGTATTCTCCGACAAATATTTTATAACCACTTGCTTATTTGAAATATTTGCGCATTTTACCCATAACTAACCACATTAATCAAATCAACCCTTACTATTTCAAAATAATAAATAGAGGAAATTAAATTTCATTTATAATAAGTTGGGGTCTTACAACCTCCCCTCCTTATGAAATTTCGTCCTCAAAATTGACATACGTACCTGGTGTTTCGAAAAGGTGAGGATACCTCACTTTCATTTCCATTTCCAACTCCCAGGTCATTTCCTCTATAGCATGATTCCTCCATAAAACTTTGACTTGTGGTATGACCTTTATGTGTAGGACATGCTCCTTTCTATCCAAGATCGTGATAGGCACCTCTTCATACGTTAAGTCTTCAGCTATTTCGTCCGGTTCTAACTCAATAACGTGGTTCGGGTCTTTCACATATTTACGAAGTACAGATATATGAAAAACATTATGAACACGAGACATGCTTGGAGGTAACGCGAGTCTATAGGCCACATTTCCTACTCGGTCAAGAATCTGAAATGGACCAATAAATCGTGGATTGAGCTTTCCTCTCTTCCCAAATCTTGTAACTCCCTTCCATGGGGAAACTTGCAACAATACATGATCCCCAATACTAAATTCCACGTCCTTTCGATGAAGATCCGCATAACTCTTTTTTCGATCTTGTACCGTTTGTATACGTTGTCGAATCATTTGGATCTTTTCTGTAGTAATACGTACCAACTCTGGTCCCAACAATGTTGCTTCACCCACCTCATCCCATCATACGGGAGAGCGACACTTTCGTCCATATAATGCTTCGAATGGAGCCACACCTATACTTGCCTGATAACTGTTGTTGTAGGAGAATTCCATCAATGGTAAATACTTATCCAACTCCCTTTGAAGTCTAGGACATAGAGTCTTAATAGATCTTCAAGAGTTTGAATAGTCCGCTCTGATTGTCCGTCCGTTTGAGGATGGTATGCCGAACTAAATTGTAAATCCGTTCCTATAGCTTGTTGCAAGCTAACCCAAAATTGTGAAGTGAATCTTGGGTCACGATCCGAAACTATGGATACTGGCATGCCATGCAATCTCACAATCTCATTTACATACATACGAGCAAGACGTTCAAGGGAATAAGTCTCCCGTATCGGCAAGAAATGAGCAGACTTTGTTAATCTATCAATAATAACCCAAATAACATTTATGCCTTGAGAAACCGTGGGAAGACCCATAATGAAATCCATGGTAATGTGTTCCCACTTCCATTTTGGAATCTCAAGTGGTTGTAATGGACCCTTAGGCACTTGATGCTCCGCCTTTACACGTTGACAAGTTAAACACCTCGAGATAAACTTTGCAATCTCTCTCTTCATATTGTTCCACCAAAATGTATGTTGAAGATCACGATACATTTTGGTACTTCCAGGATGGATTGCAAATGGTGTATTGTGTGCCTCCATCATGATCTTGTATTTCAAATCAGAGTCGTTAGGAACACAAAGTCTGGAGTGGACTCGAAGTATTCCTTCTTCATCGATTCTTGCTTCTGGAATAGCACCTTGTACTTTCTTCTTCATACGCATCAGCTCCGGGTCTGTGGCTTGAGCAACTTTAACTTTTTCGATTAAAGTCGGTTCTATGCGTATACTTGACATCATTGCATGGGTCCCCGGAGTCTTGAATTCTATCTTCATCTTTTGTAAATCACTGAAAATGGGCCTTTGTGTTGACAACATCGCACTCTTCGTTCACGTATGATCTTCTACTCAATGCGTCGACTACCACGTTAAACTTTTCTAGGATGGTATTGAATGGTGTGGTCGTAATCTTTCAACAAACTTTCCAACGCTGTCGTTCCGCATGTTGAGTTCCTTTTGGGTGAAGAAATATTTGAGGTTTTTATGGTCTGAATATATCTCCACTTTTTTCCCATATAGATAGTGCCTCCAGATATTTAGCGCGAAAATGACTGTTGCCAACTCTAGATCATGAGTAGGATAATTCCTCTCATATTCTTTAAGTTGTCGCGAGGCATAGGCTATGACTTTCCCATGTTGCATGAGAACACATCCTAACCCTTTGCCTGAAGCATCGCTGTAAATAACAATCCATCCGAACCAGATGGTATTGTCAAAACAGTTGCCAAAATGAGTCTCCTCTTGAGCTCTTGAAAACTCTTTTCGTATTCCTCGCTCCATACGAATTTTGTATCCTTCTGAGTCAACTGAGTTAACGGAGTAGTAATTCGAGAAAATCCTTCCACAAATCTCCGATAATAACTAGTTAAGCCCAGAAAGCTACGAACTTCGGTCACCGTCTTCGGTTGCTCCCAACTTTGTATTGCTTCAATCTTCGCCAGGTCAACAGATACTCCATGTTTTAACACCACGTGCCCAAGGAATGCTACTTCCTTAAGCCAGAACTCGCATTTCTTTAACTTGGCATAAAGCTTGTTTTCACGAAGCCTTTGGAGTACCAGCTTCAAATGGTGCTCATGATCTTCACGACTTTTGGAATATATGAGGATGTCATCAATAAAGACAACAACGAACTGATCTAAATATTCCTTGAATACTCAGTTCATATTATCCATAAAAGCCGCAGGAGCATTAGTCAATCCAAAAGACATGACTAAGAACTCATAATGCCCATACCGAGTTCTGAAGGCGCTTTGAATATCCTCGCCTAATCTTCACCGATGATATCCGAAACGAAGATCGATCTTTAAAAAGAATTGTGCTCCTTGTAACTGGTCAAACAGGTCATCAATGCAAGGTAGCGGATACCTATTCTTGATGGTGACATTGTTTAATTCCCGTTAGTCAATACAAAGTCGCATACTCCTGTCTTTCTTCTTTACAAATAAAATAGGAGCACCCCAAGGAGATGTACTAGGACGAATGAAACCGATGTCCAATAACTCCTGTAGTTGGACCTTTAACTCCTGAAGTTCAATAGGAACCATTCGATATGGGGTTTTAGAAATGGGCTTTGTACCAGGTTTAAGATCAATAAAGAATTTAACTTCACGTTATAGGGGTAGACCGGGAAGTTCTTTAGGAAATACGTCAGGAAATTTACTAACAACAGGAATATTATTCAAATCTGACGTGTCCTTATTCAAATCCATAACATGGGCTAAGAAAGGTTGACATCCGTTTTTCAATAAACGAATAGCTTTATGACTTGATATGACAGTGATTGATTTTAGTGGTTTAGTTGCTTGAATTCGTACAACAAGTTGGTTGGGAATATGAAAACTAACAACCTTACAAAAATAATCAATTTTGGCATGATGAGTAATTAACCAATCAATCCCTAAAATCACATCAAAAGCAAGTATCTTTAAAGAGATAAGGTCAACAGGTAATGTGATGGTGCCAACTTGGATCAAACAAGATTTATAAACAGTGGATGTAATAAAAGTGTCTCCTAACGGAGTCTCCACAGATAGGTCAAAGTCTAATTTCTCTGGAGTTAAGTTTAAATGTTGAGCACAAGCAGGAGAGATAAATGAATTGGTAGCACCGGTATCTAGTAAGGTATTGTGACACCCCCAAATCCAGGTTACCTAACCCCCGAATTTGGTGTTCACGATCCACAATATAATACCATCTAACTACCCATTTTAATATAAATAGAATACATAACTCATTAATATAGATTGTTAATACATAAGTCCCAAATCTACTAACCTTAACATTACGTATATACCCCTTTAGATATACAAAAGGGTTTACAATATAATACAACATAATAATAATATTGTTCATCATAACTAATTCATAACTATTCCTTTTCCTTTGTTCTTCTTCGCAGCACCTTCTGCAACTTCGTCCCTAGATGAAAAGTTTTATTTATAGCAAGGGTGAGCAACAAGTTTGCTCCGTAAGTTAAGAGATACAATAAAGATATAGAAATCAATATCAAACCTTCTCACATTCTACGCAACAATAATTCGATAATGAAAGAGTACAACGCTTTCAAGGTTTTCTACGATATTCAAATGAATAATCAAGAATTAATTCTACTTAAATAGCAGAAGTGGAATGTTTTCCAGATTTATGCTTTGAAATGATCCATCGATCTTGAACTTCTCTTCTCGAGTAACTATCAAAGTTAAACTTTGATATACCCAGTATATCGATAACCATAAAGATTAAATCATACCCTCTCGCAAGTATATAAAGTGATCACTTTTAGTATACCCTATATTATGCATAATACTTAATCGCTAAGCAAAGGCCTCTAATACTCGACCGATAAAATATTCCCTTTATATAAAAGGTTGTTCTTCTCATTTTATAATCAAGATTTTGATTTTACAACAAAATACCGTGATTTCAAATTCTATTTACTTCTCGATCTAGCCAAAATAATTGGCATCGATCCATCAATAATAATTTAATTCTCTTCTCTAACCTATCAAGTTCTAACAAATGTTCATCTAACCGTAATAATTGGCTAAGATATTTCTCAACATAATTCGATAATAAATGTGAATTATCTCAGATCATCAATTCTAGCTTCTACTGATATGTATATCCAACAAATGCTTATTCTACTTAATGTATATATTCAATCAAGAATTCATTTTGAATTATTAAACATGCACTAACTGTGAATAATAAACAATAAATCCCTGGACATGGTATAATTAGCAATAATTAACCACTATAATAATTGAATGAATATAACTCAAGGTTGAGTTAGGGAACTTGCCTCTTCCGCTGATTACAGCTACACAATAAACTTATCTGCGTTTGTAAGACCTATAACCAATAATATCGGTCCAACAATTAGCACAATCATTTTATAACACATAACACTATAATTCACAGTCAAACTTCCCCTAGGCACATTACCACATAGCCACATCAGTGTTTATAACCTATATAAACACATAACAAGTCTAACTATTTTGGTCTTGTTGGATTTCGATCCATTCTCGGTAATCTGGTCACCCTATCCGACAATTAACACAGTTATTGTCAATTACACTTGGTCTCTAAGCTTCAATATTATTTTAGATAAGTCAAATATCATTTATAATATTTTTCGGAAGCTTTTAATAATTTACAAGCAATTATTATAATTTATAATAATTTTTCAAACATCGTAATCATTTTAAATGATTTAATTATAAAATAATCTTATCATTATTAATATTTAATAATATAAAAATATTAATAACATACTTGTCGTAATATTACAGTTATTTTTAATAACTTATAATATTTTTAATCATCAATATTCTACTTAAATGATTTTTAAAATAATTGAAATTATTTTTAAATCATTACCATTAATATTTAAATATTAATGAAATTATCATCAAAATATTAAAAGTCATTAATTATAACTTAAAATATTTTAAAATCATTTTTCTCATTTTTAAATTTTTAAATCAATAAAATCATTTTTAGTTCATTTATTTAATATAATAAGTAAATAAGTCTAATATCATTAATATTAAATTATTAATGAAACTTCTCTAAAAATATTAAAAATTATATTTTATAATTCAAAATATTTTTAAATACATTATTCTTATTTAAAATAATTTTTCATAAAATTAAATCATTTTCTCTAATTTATTTAATACACTAATTAAATAAATTAAATACCTTTAATATTTAAATAATAATAAATATTAAAGAAAAATATTCCAAATAGTCAGAAATTATTTTTCATAATTTAAAATAATTTTTAAAACCATTTTTGGTAATTTTTAGAATTTATTTCTATTTTAATCATTTTTCGGAAATATCAAAAATTAAAAAAAATAAAAACCGTCGTTATAGGGCTTTAGCGACACAAAGCGTCGTTGTTAGTGTTCTTGAGCTAAAAGAACACTAACATAATTCAATTTTTATCAACCTCGCTTTGTTTCACCAACTTAAATCCTTAGTTTAAAATCGCTTTACGGCCACTTTTAAAGTTTAAAATCGTAGTACATGTGTAATACTACATCTATAAACCATCAACTTGGTCATAACACCACATAACATAACGATTTGGGCTCTCAAAGAAGTCGTCAGACCATATCCGGGTTTCTCCGTAAACCCGTAAACTCGACTAGCATCTTTTTTTGATCATTTTAATCTATGTTCGCCATGGTTTATGTGATATAAAGGCTCAAAGTTATAGTCCAGGTACCAAAGAACAATTACAAAGTAACAACTCAATCTACAGAATCAGTATGGTCAAAGTATGTCAGAAATTGCGTTCCCCAGATTTCTGGGTTTTTCCAAAAAAGTAAAAATTAGCTCGGGTGGTCTACTTTGACCACCTTTCACGATCGATCTATTGAGTTTATGAGAGATCTAAAGACCCAGATCTATAGTACACATAACCAGCTACAAGATGTACCAAATAACAACATCAAAAACCAAAACGACTGACAGATCCAGACCTTATAAAAAGTTGTCGAAGTCGCTTTTTAAATTCGGGGTCACCAAATTTTCATTCTATCAACGCTTATCAATGGATTTTGACCTTAAATAACTTCAATCCATACATCTAATGGCTATACAACCACTTGCGATTAAAGACAACCTAACAAGCTACCAATAACAACATTATTAAAAACAATTATTATCACCAACATACATAGATCTAGGACCACTGACATATCTTGTCAGACCACAAAAATTTCTCAAAAATAGATTTTGAAAACTTGCATTTTTACCCACTTTGATGTTATGGATCCATGATGGATCAACATAGATCAACTAAAAACACCATATAACATAAATATAAACACTTGAACACAATTATTTTCTTAGCATACAAGATCAAAAAATCAATTTGGGTTTATACCTTCTAGCATTCAAATCCTGGATTTATACTCTCCAATCTGTTATTGGTTGATCTAGGGGCTGTATTTAGGACTGGTCTACCTTAGAATTTCAGAGGTATGAGAGAGAATAAGAGTTGGTGAGAGCAAAGTTGGAAATGAACAAGTTTTATGAACTTTCTCTCTCTAGATCTCTTATATCATAGATGTAATGAATCCAAGTGTGCAAGTTGGAAAGATATAGATAAGATTTGATATAGAATTTAAGCACATGGGATAATCTTAAGTGATGACTCACTAGATCTTGCAAATCTTCTAACTTAATATCTAAGTAAAGGGGTACTTTGGACTTTGTACATGAAATTTTAATGGCATACATGGAATTTACCAAACCCTTAGGGTTTAACCCTAAGGTTCTAACCCTAAAGTTTTACAACTTTAGCTTCTAGGATTTTCTAAATTAGGATCTTTAAAATAGAAAATTAAGATTTTCAAAATTATAATTAGTGTTCCCTAATTATATTAAAGGTTACTAATCACATTAAAGTATATTAATCACTTTAGAGCTTACTAATTAGGATTAGGGTTTCTTAATTAGGTTTTAGGATTCCCAAATTATAAATTAGGGTTTCCTGGCTTTCGATTAGGGTTCTTAACTACGCGTTAGGGTTTCAAATCTTGATATTAGAGTTTCCAATCGCTTATTAGGGTTTATAAATATTGTACCATACCCGACCAATCATTGATCAACATTCTATACAGTACAAACACGTACTCATCAGTATAATTATTTAAATTTTATTTTCAATCGAATCCCTATCCGGACTTAGGGTTAGGGTTTTTATTCTTCGTTAAGCACAACTCTCCTCTAATTTCTCAGTCAATACACAAATTGACTACTTCTCGATACTCAGATCACGTATATACAAAGATAATATAATATTAATAAATAATATAATATATATAAAAAAAATTTATTTGTGAAATTTGGATTATTCAAATCCCGGGTTATCACATCCACCCTCCTTAAAAGGATTCCGCCCTAATCACCGCTTTCTTATTCTCTACAATCTTTTAAAGTTGTATCATCAATTCATTTTAAGAACACAATATTAATTTGTGTTTCAAATTCTAACCTATGACTTGAATCTATAAAAGAAAATAATTCACAAAGAATAACTAACCAAGATTACTCACAGAATTAAATTTCTAAACGAAATCAAGTACCCTACCACCTCCCCGAGTAGTCACTACATCTTGCGTTGTCATGTTGAAAGTACGGGCCGTTGGTCTTCCCCGTTGTGCAGTGTCCTCGAATCGCCAAGGTTCCACCACCGGGTCCGTTGTCGACACTTTCCTTCTCCGCATTCCTTTTCTGGACAGCCTGCATTATATGATCAAGTTGATCCACAGCAAAACAACCTTGAATTTTCTTCTGACTTGGACAATTGGGTGACATGTGCCCCTCTCTTGCCCGCAGCTTGTAACAAACTCCTTTCTTCTTTAAATGTAGACTCAAAATGGTTCTTTCCAGTCGTCGCGATGGTTCCCTTCCTTTCCTATTCTCTTCACCTTACTACCCGATCAGGTATTCTCACCCACTTCCTCTTATTCTCGATTACTACCACCACCGCTTCCACCATCATTGGTCTTCTTCTTCTTCTTCTCCCGATGAAATCGAGATGCAAATTTCGCTTCCTCCTTCAAAGAATTAACGCTTTCTCCAACAAAGCCGCTGAACGTGTTGATCCGCATGCAATACCGCTACCTTATTGAATATCCCCGCCTTCATCCGTTTCAAATCTTCTCGCTTTTCTTGCTTCGTGTCCACCGATGAGGTGCAAATCTTGCTAATTCGTTGAATTTGGCAAGATACTCGATACCGACATGTTCTCCTACTTTAAGTTCCAAGAACTTAACTTCCATCCGGAGCTTGATACTCTGGGTGAGAAGTAATTCTCAAAGAACAACTCCTTAAATCTTGTCCACACTACCACCGCTGTACCAACTATTGCCCCGATTAGTCTCCCACCAAAGAGTTAGCTTCTCCCTTCATTAAGTATGTTGCAAAAGCCATCTTTTGCTCTTCTCGCCACTCACAATGATGATGAACGCTTTCTCCATCTCCTTTACCCAAGTTTGGGCTTCAATCGATCCGTGGTTCCTTTGAATTCGTGGAGGTCCCACCGCCTTAAAGTCCTTGAAGTTAGCCAACTGTCACCGGTTGATTCTCGCTTCTTCCTCTTGCGTAAGAAGCTCTATTCTCCATAGCTTTGCCATCATATTTGCAAAGTTTTGCATTGGGTCAACTTGACCTCCTTCGTTATTCACCGACCGCTTCTTCTCGCTGGTTTCGATTCGTCGCCTAGTAGCGCATGATCCGATAAAAATCTTATATTAATTTTCTTTCTCCATACAAATTCTTAACACAATAAGAATTCAACACATAGTTCTCATGTAATCGCATATTTATTCAAATAGCACATAGTACATATAGTACTTAACATATATTACTATCCCTTTTAAAATAATTCTAGGATTAACATACTCAACTTTACATAGAAGCTTACAATTCTCCAACTTTACACAAAAGTTGCCATTTACCAAATTCACATATCTAATCCCCTGCTCATCAAACTTACCACACTTAGGAGTTCAAGAATCTGCCACAATTATATGAGTGTATGAACTTATCCTAGTCGACCTTTTTCAAGCCCATTCACACGAGGGGTTCAAAATATTTCATATAATCATGAGTCTTGAGCTTACTATAAGTATAAGTTTTAAGAACACACAACTTAATCTTAATCTTATATTCATATAGAAAATAAAGATTTCATTCATTTAAACATATATTTACATATGCTTAAACATCATTCTTGATATTATAACACTTACTATCATAATCTTCTACCAAAAGATACTATTACATATATCTAAGTTGTCTACCGACCACTTCCTTCACCAGTCTTCTTCTTGTTGGGACACTTGTTAAATCCCTGACCCGTTCTTCACATGAGAAACACTTCTTCATATTCGGCTTAGGACAATGCAAAGAAATATGTCCTTCCTACTTACAATTAAAGCAGACGTTCTTCCACATCATGCATTCTCCCACATGTCTTTTTCACACACTTGCTATAAGCTTGCTTCTTCTTCTTCGGTTTGAATTTTCAAAGTTGTCGTTGTTGTTGGCCCTCTTTCTCTTCTTATTGTCTTTCTTGATGGTTCCTTCAGATGATCCACCACCTTCAATCTTCATCCTTCCACTTGCGCTTCAAATTTCGCTCCGCTTCTTCACCATTTCGTAAATGCCCGCTCTGTCTTCCACAACTCCTCCAAGAGAAATACCTTACTCTGGAGTTCCTGGGCTTCTACAGTTAGCTGATCTTGTTCTCCAACTTTGATCTTATTCTTCAACTCCACCTTAGCTTCTTCAAACTCTCCTCCTCATCACCACCACTTAGATACATCTCTGATAATCATCATGATCACTCCCTTAGATTGATCATTGGTTCATCTTTCTCCACTTCTTCCACCGACTCGCTTCGCTTCTAGCACCTAGGCTCATCTACATCGACATCAAAAGCGATACAACCTCTCCGCATCTCCGTACTCATCTTTTCTTCTCCCGACATCCTACAATCAATTTAAACAACTTGATTAGTACTTCACCAGTACACACTCTTCACACTATGTGTCCACTTATCTCACTATCGATACGCTTCTACAATCCCTCACTTAGTACTCCAAATGAGTATTCTCTATCTCGCTCAAGGTTATAATCCTAGGGTTTTTCCCCACCCCACTTAAGGTTTATAACCTACAGCTTTGATACAAACCTGTGACACCCCCAAATCCAGGTTACCTGACCCCCGAATTTGGTGTTCATGATCCACAATATAATACCATCTAACTACCCATTTTAATATGAATAGGAATACATAACTCATTCACATAGATTGTTAATACATAAGTCCCAGGTCTACTAACCTTAACATTACGTATATACCCCTTTAGATATACAAAAAGGGGTTTACAATACAATACAACATAATAATAATATTGTTCATCATAACTAATTCATAATTATTCCTTTTCCTTTGTTCTTCTTCGCAAAGACCTTCTCGCAACTTCGTCCCCCTAGTCAAAAGTTTTATTTATAGCAAGGGTGAGCAACAAGTTTGTTCATAAGTTAAGAGATACAATAAAGATATAGAAATCAATATCAAACCTTCTCACATTCTACGCAATAATAATTCGATAATGAAAGAGTACAACGCTTTCAAGGTTTTCTACGATATTCAAATGAATAATCAAGAATTAATTCTACGAAATAACAAAGTGGAATATTTTCCAGATTTATGTCGAAATGCGATCCATCGATCTTGAACTTCTCTTCTCGAGTAACTATCAAAGTTAAACTTTGATATACCTGTGTATCGATAACCATAAAGATTAAATCATACCCTCTCGCAAGTAAGTATATAAAGTGATCACTTTTAGTATACCCTATATTATGCATAATACTTAATCACACAAGAAAGGCCAAATACTCAACCGATAAAATATTCCCTTTATATAAAAGGTTGTTCTTCTCAATCTTAGAATCAAGATTTTGATTTTACAACGAAATACTGTGATTTCAAATTTATTTACTTCTCGATCTAGCCAAATAATTGGCATCGATCTATCAATAATAATTTAATTCTCTTCTCTAACCTATCAAGTTCTAACAAATGTTCGCTCAACCGTAATAATTAGCTAAGACATTTCTCAACATAATTCGATAAATAAATAGAATTATCTCAGATCATCAATTCTAGCTTCTACTGATATGTATATCCAACAACAAATTATTCTACGAATGTATATATTCAATCAAGAATTCATTTTGAATTATTAAACATGCACTAACCGCTAATAATCAACAATAATAAATCCTCGGACGTGGTATAATTAGCAATAATTAACCACTATAATAATTAAACAATATAACTCAAGGTCGAAGTTAGAAACTTGCCTCTTCCGCCGATTATAACTACACACAATAAACTTATCTCATGCTCAGAAGACCTATAACCAATAATATCTGGCCTCACAATTAGCACAATAATTTATAACACATAACACTATAATTCATAAATCAAACTTCTCCTAGGCACATTACCATATAGCCACATCGTTGTTTATAACCTATATAAACACATAATCAAGTCTAACTATTTTGGTCTTCATTGATTTCGATCCATTCTCTGTGATCCGTCACCCTATCCGACAATTAACACAACTATTATCAATTAAACTTGGTCTCTAAGCTTCAATATTATTTTAGATAAGTCAAATATCATTTATAATATTTTTCTAAGCTTTTAATAATTTATAAGCAATTATTATAATTTATAATAATTTTTCAAACATCTAAATCATTTTTAAATGATTTAATTATCAAATAATCTTATCATTATTAATATTTAATAATATAAAAATATTAATAACATACTTGTCAAAATATTAAAGTTATTTTTAATAACTTAAAATATTTTTAATCATCAATATTCTACTTAAATGATTTTTAAAATAATTGAAATCATTTTTAAATCATTACCATTAATATTTAAATATTAATGAAATTATCATCAAAATATTAAAAGTCATTAATTATAACTTAAAATATTTTAAAATCATTTTTCTCATTTTTAAATCAATAAAATCATTTTTAATTCATTTATTTAATATAATAATTAAATAAGTCTAATATCATTAATATTAAATTATTAATGAAAATTCTCTAAAAATATTAAAATTATATTTTATAATTCAAAATATTTTAAACACATTATTCTTATTTAAAATGATTTTTCATAATATTAAATCATTTTTTCTAATTTATTTAATACACTAATTAAATAAATTAAATACCTTTAATATTTAAATAATTATAAATATTAAAGAAAATATTCCAAATAGTCGTAAATTATTTTTCATAATTTAAAATAATTTTTAAAACCATTTTTGGTAATTTTAGAATTTATTTCTATTTTAATCATTTTCTCTGAAATATCAAAAATTAAAAAAAATAAAACCGTCAGCTAAAGGGCTTTTAGCGACACAATAAAGCGTTGTTTTTGTGTGTTCTTGAGCTAAAGAACACTCGACAAATTTATAAATTTATCAACCCCGCCTTGTTTGACCAACTTAAATCCTTAGTTTAAAATCGTTTCTGGGCCAGCTTAAAGTTTAAAATCGTAGTACACATGTAATACTACATCTATAAACCATCAACTTGGTCATAACACCACATAACATAACGATTTGGGCTCTCAAAGAAGCTGTCAGACCATATCTGGGTTTCTCCAGAAACCCAGAAACTCGACTAGGCACCTTTTTGATCATTTTAATCTATGTTCTGATCATGGTTTATGTGATATAAAGGCTCAAAGTTATAGTCCAGGTACCAAAGAACAATTACAAAGTAACAACTCAATCTACAGAATCAGTATGGTCAAAGTATGTCAGAAATTGAGTTCCCCAGATTTCTGGGTTTTTCCAAAAAAGTAAAAATCAGCTCGGGTGGTCTACTTTGACCACCTTTCACGATCGATCTATTGAGGTTATGAGAGATCTAAAGACCCAGATCTATAGTACACATAACCAGCTACAAGATGTACCAAATAACAACAACAAAACACCAAAACGAATCGATGATCCGGGCCTTATAAAATGTTGTCGAACATTTTAAATTCGGGTTACCAGATTTTCATTCTGTCAACGCTTATCAATGGGTTTTGACCTTAAATAACTTCAATCTAGACATCTAATGGCTATACTACCACTTGCGCATTAAAGACAACCTAACAAGCTACCAATAACAACATTAAAACAACAATTATCACCAACATAGATACAGATCTAGACCACCGACATATCTTGTCGTACCACAAAAAATTCTCAAGAACAGATTTTGAAAACTCAGCATTTTTACCCACTTTGATGCTATGGATCCATGATGGATCAACATAGATCAACTAAAAACACCATATAACATAAATATAAACACTTAAACACAATTATTTTCTTAGCATACAAGATCTAGGTCAATTTGGTTTTAGCTTTTCTTGATCCAATCTTTGATCTATACTCTCCAAATCTGATATCGTTGATCTAGGGTTGATTTAGACCTGATCACCTTAGAATTTCAGAGGTTTGAGAGAGAGAGAAGAGTTGGTAAGAGATAAAGTTGAAAATGAGCAAGTTTTATAAACTTTCTCTCTAGATCTCTTATATCATAAATGTAATGAATCCAAGTGTGCAAGTCAAGCAAGATATGGATAAGATTTGATATAAATTTCTAAAGACATGGGATAATCTTAAATGATGACTCACTAGATCTTGCAAATCTTCTAACTTAATATCTAAGTAAAGGGTATTTGGACTTTGTACATGAAATTTTAATGGCATACATGGAATTTACTAAACCCTTAGGGTTTGACCCTTAGGGTTTAACCTTAAGGTTCTAAAGGTTAAAGTTTTACAACTTTAGCTTTCTAGGATTTTCTAAATTAGGATCTTTAAAATAGAAAATTAAGATTTTCAAAATATAATTAGTGTTCCCTAATTATATTAAAGGTTACTAATCACATTAAAGTATACTAATCACTTTAGAGCTTACTAATTAGGATTAGGGTTTCCTAATTAGGGTTTAGGATTCCCAAATTAAAAATTAGGGTTTCCCGACTTTCAATTAGGGTTCCTAACTACGCGTTAGGGTTTCAAATCTTGAGATTAGAGTTTCCAATCCCTTATTAGGGTTTATAAATATTGTATTCTACCCCACCAATCATCGATCAACATTCTATACAAAGACAAACACGTACTCATCAAGATAATTATTTAAATTATATTTTCAATCAATCCATATCCTGACTTAGGTTTAGGGTTTTTATTCTCCGCTAAGCACAACTCTACTCTAATTTCTCAATAATACACAAATTGACTACTTCTTGATACTCAGATCACGAGATACACAAGACAATATTAATAATCAAATATATATAAAAAAAATTATTCGTGAAATTTGGATTATTCAAATCCCGTTATCACAATTATAAACTTCGTGAAATTTATGATTATTCAAACCCGATGATGACCACAGTTGTGGTCCCTCTACCGAACGCATACTCAAGTTATCTCGCTCTAATAATTAAGCCCCGCTGACAACATCTGAATAGAGAGAAAATTTATGAGAAATGAGATACTGACATATGCCGGGTTTCAAACCTCTCAGAAACATCCGCGTCATACGTTCCTCATTCTCCACCAAATGAGGTGCAAACCTGGATAACTCCGCGAACTTCGCCAGATCGACACCGTCCATGTTGTTCTCGCTCCGCCTAATAAACTCTACCTCCTTCATATATGACGAATACTTTCGTGAAAGTACTTATCATTGAATAGTTTCAAACGCTTTCCCAAGACATGCCGAAAAGTACGGATGGGTACGCTTCACAGATTCCCACCAGTAATCTGCCTCGTTACAAAATATAAAGGTGGAGAATGGAACCTTCTGTTCCTCCGTACATCCCAAGACGTCGAATATCTTGGTAATTTGCTTGACCCACGCCTCCGCTTTTTTAATCGAATCCGGCTTCCCCGCACTCGTGGTCCCAATTCTTTGAATCGCTTGGTCGTGACAAACCGTGTGTTGTTATATCATTCCCACCTGTATTTTGTACACGAGTCTCCTTCGTCTGATTTTGCATGAACTGCAAAAAGCTTCTAAACATCCCGTCGTTCATCGTCTCGATCAACAGGTTGTTTACAGGAGGAACATTGCTTGGCATGTTGCACGCTTCTCCCTCATTGGGTGAGTACAGCGTCTCCACTGGCCTCATTTACTCTCATCATTAACATTCTCGGCCACCATTCTCAAATATTGCCATAAAACAAGGGTTAATTAAAGAAATTAACATATCACATAATATCCCTATATTCTGACCAACCAACAAATAAGCTTAGGTAGGACACACTACCGAAGGATTTACTCATCACTCCCCTCCTAGTTCTATTCTCCGATCTCCGTCAGAGACCATATCCCTAAGCTCTGATACCAACTGTGACGCCCCCAAAATAGGTATACAACACCCATTTTGAGTCGCCAAAATACATGGTACAGAAATAACTACAACTTTATTAATACAATTGTCGTGCAAAATACGACAACACATAAACTGTGAGTTTAAATACAAATATTGTCATCTAGATAATATCCACACTCAAATAAGTCCTCATTATAATTTTTGATACACTATTTTACTAAATAGTGAGGACTACTAAGATAACTTCTAGAACCATCATTCCATTCCCTGACTAGTACTCGCTATATTCTCGCCTCCTTAGAAGAAAAATGGAACAAAAATGAAAAGGGTGAGCTCAACTAGCCCAGGAAAGAATATTATGAATAAGATAATATAGAACAAATTATCGTTAGTCCTCAACAGGGAAAAATCTGATAGAATACAATAGACAACAAGTTTTAAATCAATATTCGCAGCGGAAATAATAATTCATAGAAGAGTTACGTAGAGAATGAAATCTACTATTATCTATGAATTTAAAAGTCCATCATCAATAATTTATCCCTGCAACATCAATCAATATACATCATAAATTAAATATTCATCTTTGCACTACAGGCCAAAGATATTCATCAGTTGGTCATGTTCATCTCAACACTTGTACATCTTTGCACTACTACCAAAGATATTTATAAGAAAATCAACCATCTTTGCACTTCGGGCCAAAGATATTCAAAGAATATCATCATTTAGGATCGAGGATGATGAAAAATATTTTAAAGAAAACGAATCCAAAGAAACAAAAGAACAAATAATAAGGATTCAGTATTTTAAATAAATTCAAGTTCAAAAATACTTCATAACTAACCATAGTGAAGTAAAATTCAAGAATGATCAAAACATGGATACAATCAAAGCTAGTATCCATAATAGATATTTTGACACAAAAACAAAATTTTAATTTTTATGAATAAGGTCGATTCGAAATAAGGTCGTATAACGTGAATAGTCCGATATCGTAAATAGTAACCCCAACACTAAAAGACAAGAATTTCACAAGAAAAATCTTACCAATATTTCTAGGATAATGATATTGAAAGAAATAATATCATTTACAAAAAAATAACATCCCTTACCTCGAAAGAATAGTACTTCTGGCTGAAATATCAGATATAACGCTGAAAGAACTTGCACCGTATAGCAACACTCAAAGTATCAAAATACTCACAAGGATACGCTCGATAATATAGAGAGAGAAAACTTTAGTTTTTGGTATAATTTTTAATTCTAACCTAAGCACCCTATTTATAGGAAACTGCTTAGAACACCAAAGCAAAAAATTTAATAAAATATTATTATTCTTAAAATTTCTTACGCCCACTTTTGAATATCTGAATTCAGCCACACAATAATGACAAAATCAAAAAAAAACGTTTTTGTTATTAAAAATAATTAAAACTTCAAAAATCAATTATTCCGAAACTTCAATACCTCATAAAAAATAGCTCTTTTATCAGAAAAATTTGAATCCTATGTCCATTTCATAGGAAATTCAATTCTCTACAACTTTGAAAGTTTAAGTTTTTCCAAATTCCAAGCCGAAGTTGACCAAAATCCATAAACGGGCGATTTTACAGACTATAATCAAATCTCAGTCAAGAAATGGGCCCACAAACATGTTTAACATGTTTTAAATATTTTTAGTAACAAAAATACTCTTCCTCCTCATTTAATCATATATCACACATTCGTTGTAAAAATATCGCCATTATTATATTATTATAATATATTTAAATGAATTATTTTATCAGAAAAGAAAAAATATCAATTTTTTAACAATTGTCACTTTAAATTTTCTCCATCTATATCCACATAAAATGAATATTTTTCTTATCATATAAATCAATAATTAATTATTCACAAATAATATTACAGAATCACAATACTGGCAACCAGGCCGTTCCCAGGAAATAGATGGCTTTCCAATAAGAATTTCTCCTTACTGGCGCGCAATTAGGTGACCAAACCTCTCTTTAGACAGAACTTTCTAAACATTGCCAATAATGTTATCTAATAATATTATTCAAATAATATGAATTATTGCTCCGATAATAAAAAATACTGTGTAGTGACAATTATTGAAACAACAATAATATAAATATCAACGTAGCAATTATTGAATCAATAAAATAAAATTGAACAGTAATTACTGTAACAATTATTGAGTAGTGTCTTCTTACGTAAGAATCAATAATTGGTGCAATACTGCAAAGCTTCTTGTGTTTTAACCAATTTAGTATATTTTAACAATATTAATTGTGAATAACTATCTTTTGTTATTTATAAACAACTTATACTTGTCGCTTTCTTCATCCAATCGCTTTCAAGTTATGGGCCCTACATATTAATGTTGTGTCGTCGCATTTAATATTCCCCGACGGTAAGAATATTCCACGACCAAACGAATATTCCCCGACAAATATTTTATTACCACTTGCTTATTTAAAATATTTGTGCATTTTACCCATAACTAACCACATTAATCAAATCAACCCTTACTATTTTAAAATAATAAATAGAGGAAATTAAATTTCATTTATAATAAGTTGAGGTCTTACAACTGAGATAATTTTCTCCCGACGATTTTGAAAATGGAGTAAGTAGGGGTTCATGTAATATGCCAAATTTATAACAAATATTTCATAAAAACCCCCTCTATTTATCTCAATTCACTTGGCTTCACAAAACACATGTATTCATCATTAATATTATAACTCACAATATTAACAACCAGATCATTTCCAGGAAAGAGGGGCCTTTCTGATAAGGACTTCTCCTCATTAATATTATTGGCGCGCTATTAGGTGACCAAACCCCTTTCCTCAACAGAACTTTCTAGACATCGTCAATAATGTAAATAATAATATGTATAACTTTGTCGTCTCGATTATTGATTTAATAAAATAAAATATTGTGTAGATGATACTGTGACAATAATTGAATCAATAATATGAGATACTATGCAGCAATTACTGTGGTAATAATTGAATAAAACTGAGTGACTTCTCACGTAAGCATCAATAATCAAAGATATTGTACAATACCGTGTACTACTATGCAATCATGCGTATTACTATACTTCTATCGCCAGGTATTTCAATAGTTTAACGGTAAAACTTTTGTCGTTATTTTTAGAAAAGTTATTTCTGTCGTTTTTTAACTCCAACAATAATTCTATTGTGGAGTCCACCAATGATTGTGTCGTCGTATGAATAGTTTCTGATAAAACGAATATTTTCCGACCAAACGAATATGTTATGACAACTTGCTTACTTTGTAAAATTTATAAATATTACCCACAACTATAACATTTTATCAAATCCACACCTTATTATTCAAAAAGATATTTCGAAAAAATTAAATCTTTATTCATAAAAATTGAGGGTGGGGGGTAGGGGTGGGGTTGGGTGGGGGTGGGTGTAGGGGTGGGGGGTGAGGGGTAAGGGGTAAGGGTATGGGGTAATGGTGGGGTAGGGTTAGGGGGTAGGGGTATGGGGTAAGGGTGGGGTAAGGGGTAGGGGTTAGGCGTAGGGGTAGGGAGTAGGGGGAAGGGGAAGGGGCAGGGTGGGGGTGGGGTAGGGGGCGGGTGTAAGGGAGTAAGGGTAGGGATGGGGTGGGATGAGGGGTGGGGCATAGGGGGTTGGCGACTTGGCATGAGAGTTTTATATAATCAGTAAATATTATTTTTTTTTGAGATGTGGGGTGAGGCGTGGGGGTGGGTGTGGGGTGTGGGGTGATGGGGGATAGGAGTGGGGGTCGGGGGATGAGGGGTAGGGGGTGGTGGTAGGTTTTTTGCGGTAATCATTGAATAATATAACCATTTATTTAAAAGTTTTAAATTAATTGTTTATCATTTTTTAATGTATAAATAAGTTTAAAATATATTATTATTGATAAGAGTATAATAGTCCAAACGATATTTTTTAATCTAATCTTTTAATTAATTCGGGAAAAAACAAACATAACATAGAATTATTTTAAATTATCCCATAAAAAACAAATACGTGACTAGAACTATTTAATCTTAAAATTAGTATCTCATATATTATAATCTCGAAATTATAATACTTACAAACAATTCTTTAGTAAGTAAACAACATAATGGATTATTGTAGAATTCACAAAAAATATATCGCTAAATGAATAGCCACATACATTTATTTTAATGGCTAATTGTAGAAATCACAAATAATGACTTATTTTAGAATTCACAAATAATATATCGCTTAACAAAAATTCACAAATAATGGCTTAGTGTAGAATTCACAAATTATAAATCACTTAATAGAGGCTACATATGTTACTTTATTTTATTTTATTTTTAAGCACATTCTTGGGTATACAATATAATTCCATAATAAGCCTCACGCCTCACCAGAGATAAAAGAATTAATAATATCAACTAATCAAGTCTTACAAATAAAAGAAATAAACTCACAAACCTACCTCACATAAAAAAATAAAAAAAATGCATTTCACATCAAGAAAGAAATAAATTCATCTAAATAAAAATCGAACATAGAAACATAAATATCACATTTCCTCGTTCTTAGCCACACTACTCATCTGCATGCTACATATATCAAGAGTAAATAACGTTTTTAACTGGAATTAGATTTAGGAAACTAGAGAGCACTCAACGAATAGCATGCAAGCTAACAGAAGATCTAAGCATCAACCCAATCAGCATCCAGATTTAGTTGTAAAGCCATTCGAGATGAAAAATTTATTTATTTAATCAGAATTATGCCGCTAAAGAGGAGACAACGTAACCAAGAGACTGAGTCTCATAATGAAAATCAAGGGGGTCCTAACTTCATACAACCTCTAATCCATGTCATTACGTAACTCTTGACAGAAGCGATCCGAAGAAGTACAGATATACTTCGTTTGGATGCTCAGATAATTTGACGTGTCTTTATTCAAATCCATAACATGGGTTAAGAAAGCTTGACATCCGTTTTTCAATAAACGAATAACTTTATGATTAGATATGACATTATTGTTACTAATTTACATGCTTATATAACTATTTGTTCACATGTGTGTACTATTGATTTACATTCTTGTACTATTAGGGGAGTTGGTTCATCTCATATTCAGAATAGTGCATAGATGAATTTAGTATGATTATGCACTGAGAATTATTCTAGATAATCATGACCATTACCGCTAAACACCAAAGAAAATATTTATGTAAACTCCTCATCAAAGATGAAATAAACCTTGTTCTAACATAAATCAATTAATAATAGTTTAAAAGTCGGTAATGATAATTTACTAGTCTTCCTTGTACAAGCCAATATTAGACTACTGGTAGTAATAAAACGACAAAGAACTTAATAAAGTTATATAATAAATTCAAAAATGTGCAATTTTCAAATAACATCCGCAGCCACAACCACAATGTATCATCCGCAGCCACAACCACAATGTGCAATTTTTAAATAACATCCACATAATAATGCGGCTTTTTTTTTTCCAAATGATGCTTTATGTTGTCCCCTAGGTTGATATTTTGGTGTCACATGATGGTCCTCTTTTCATCCTGAATTGCAACCTTCACAGATCCGTTCATATCTAATTCAGACGTTATCAAAATCAATGAACTACTTCAACTTTTAAACATTGGTAAAAGGAGGCCTGACAAGGGGCTTTTAACCAAATTCTATTATAACGCACACAACTCTTAAAGCTAATGTTCCTCCCAAAAATTTTAACACACAGATCAATGGTGAAGGAAGAAACAGATCCGTGATGATAAGTTTCCATAATCCCACAGCCAGATAAAGATTTTTCATCTGTAATAAGTTGCCAATATGTAAAGCATGATAGTTGTTGAAATGGTAACCAGCAGTTCCTGCACAAGTATAATAAACTTGTCATATTGGTGGTCAGTTTAGCAAGTCATTCACAAAAAGACAAATTACTGCAGCCCACAAAAGGGATTAGGAAAGAGCATGTTCAAAGGGGGGAATTTATTTGGTTCCTGGGGTGATGTAAATTTAAGATTGGATTTCATATTAAAGGTTACCTATAGGTTAATATGCTGTTAGTCTTTATAATTATTTACTGTTATTATGTTTTAGCCATCAAGATTAGTTCGTATTTTAGCAGTTTCAATTATAGAAATAAGATCAAGGTAAGGCTTCAAGTATTTCTTATTTTTCTTCTTTGATAAGTAAAAAGGGAAGGCTTTAAGAATTCGGCTTTATTGTGATATTTTTTGCTTTTGAAAGTCCAAAGAGATGTTCCAGTCTTTTAGTGAACTTGGTCCCCAAGTCATAGTAGCTGGTCATAGTAGTAGCAGCGTCTGTTATAATGTACTAGTAATATTTTGAAAAGTCCATGAATGAATAAACATACATTCTGTTACAGATAACATCAAATAAACATTAAATAGGATTGATGCCATAATGAAAAATATAACGCCATATCATAAAGTTCACACTGACGTCATATGCAATATGATGCCATAAAGTAAAGATCCATCATCAACAAAAGATTACATCATCTTTCTCTTGGGTGTAATGCTTAAGAACCCTAAGGCCATGTTTGTGATTATAATCCCAATACTATTAATGCTAAGATTAAATAGTCTTAAACACATGTTTATTTTTTATAGTATTATTTATGGATAACTTAAAATAATGTCATGTTATGTTTGTTTTTTTAGGATTAATTAAAGGATTGGATTAAAAAATATCATTTGGACTATTATACCCTTACCAATAATAACATATTTTAAACTATAATTTATACTTGTTTATACACCAAAAATATAATTATATATATATAAAAACACAAATATAATAATTTATCACAATTTAATCTAAATAGATATAATAAGATATTAAATGAGTTTTTATTTATTAACAATGTATAAACCCAAAATCAAAACAGCAAGAAAGATGAAAGAACCAAATGACGTAGCTCTCCGCTACGTAAATATAATAATTATAGTTTGTTATGTAAATAGAGGTGGCAAACCACGGTAGGATCGAAGCCAGATCAATTGAATTCATGGTCAGGCCAAAATGGCTTAGAGTTTTGGCGGTCGATAATGTGAGGCCAGTGGCATGCCTTGGGCTTATGCTGCTTCTTCCTTTATTTGTTTTTTTTTTTTTTGCAAAATCTTGCTACACCAAAAATAATAATAATAATAAATATTAAAAATAATAAAATAATTTATAATACACAATAATTCTAATTACCTACATTAACTACATATCTCAATCAATTAAAATTTTAATAGTATTATAAATTACTTTCAAAGTATATAATCAAATTTGATTTTTTTAAATTATACTTTAAAATTAATATAATTTATTTAACTTTTAAAAATAATAAATACTGTAATTAATACTAATATATAGATAATTTTAAATTTTTATAATTATATTATCTAACTTAAACTAATAATTATTAGTTTTATACTTTGAAATTGAAGAACTATTTCGAAAGTTCATGCAATTGTAATTGTTTATGAGCGTGAGTAAAGATATATAGAGGATATATTGAGGGAATTAACATTTCCACCAATAAAATTAAAAGCGATATCAATTCCCTATACTAAATTAATTCCGTTCTCCTATTACATTTTTTAAATCCACCATATATATATTTAATATTTTTGGACTTTCTTTTTCACATGAATTTTTTTTTTTAACTTAGAAATTATACATCTAATTTGTTTATATTTGATCATATAGTATTGCTTTAATGTCTAATTAATGCATTAGTTAATTTTTTTTCAACTTAATTAAATATCAAACAGGGCTTAAGCGTTGCGGTAAGAGTTTCCGTCTAAGGTGGCTAAATTATCTAAGGCCAGACATTAAGCATGGATCTTTTACTCCTGAAGAAGACACCATTATTTTCATTCTATAGTTGAAGATTGCATTAAAAATAAATAGTTGTTGTAGTTCAGTTGGTTTAAACTCTTATTTATTTACTTACAAGTCTTGTGTTCAAGCCTCACAACCCACAAGTAGCAACATTTTATTTTTATTTTTTAAAAAATCACGGGCCACTGCCCTATTCATCCATGGGTCGACCAAAATGGCCCAGATTTTCCCTGGCTAAAAACTACACTTGCCCATAGCTCGCCCATGGCGGGCGGGGTTTACTTCATCATGAGTTTTGGGCCACGTTTGCCAGATCTAGCTGTAAACAATAAAAATACATGAATTTAAAATTTAAAAAAAAAAAAGCTCAGTAATTAACAATGACTTCCTTTTTAGGACAATGAAAATAAAAACTCATTTAATCAGTTTAATCTAAATGGATGCAATAAGATATATATTAAAAGGTGTGTATTTCTACTTATTTAATTTGTATTGATACTAAACACATAAATAATATATCACAGCTCAATCTAAATGGATAGAATAAGATATTATGGTCATTTTAGAAAAAGGTTGAGGTTAATTTTGTCTAGCAATTTTTAATCCCAAATGGTAGAGATTATGATATTAGGTAGAACATGGTATTAAATAATCCCACATCATAAGCTATTTTATAATCTCAGAACTAATAGTCCCCCTCAAATTTAAAAATAAACAAGCCACTTGGGATTAATAGTCATATCCCAAGTGTAATCCTTGCAAACAAACATAGCCTAAGTGTAATATGATGCCTGTGGGAATCTAGGTGTGATGCCTAGACTGTACTCTTCCTTCTTCTCATTTCTTATTCTTCTTCTTTCATTATTTCTGCTCGTTTAGCTCTTCAATTAGATATGACCCTCTCTTTCAACCCAAAAATTGTTAACAAAGTCCAACAAATCCCATAAGCCCAGCAGCCTAAAGCCAACAATAAACCCTAAACCTAATGTTCATGGTACTACTATAGTACCAGAACAACCTCAGAATCACATTATGCTTCCCACTTCCCCCTAAATCATGCCCAAATATATTATCCAATTCTCTTAATTTGAAGATGACTTCAACTCAAATATCTTCCTTCACGTTTTAGCCCATTGCCCATCAAAACAGGCTTAAAGAAACCTTTTTCCTAATTCCTACAGTCCATATCCATCAAGTTTCCAACGAGACAGATTCCTACATGTGTCCTGCAGCACCAATATAAGGACAATGTTACCTTGTTATTATATGCATTAACATTCTTTTAAGTATCCTTCTAAAAAATGTTTGAGAATAATGTGCTATTAAATAATTTATTCTATATCCTATTAGAAAAGATAGGGCCCATCTGAATCAGTAGAATGAAATAGTCTGGAATGGAAATGAACTTCGTAATTTTTATCCAAAGAATGGAATGAACTCCACATTTTATTAACCAATTGTAATGAAATGGAATGAACTAATACTATTCACATGTCTGGTTCTTACTTGGAAAGATTGTTGGAATGAAGTGGGACTCTTAGGAATTGTGATATGTGCACTGGGAAGTGTATCAAATTAGTGTGTGACTGAGTTATTTCCATTCCCAGTAATGAGCTCAAGGGAAGAAAGATGATGTTTGGTGGTAAATGGTAATGCAGACTGCAAATAGTGGCTCGTTCCAATAGAAGGGAAAACTGTATGTCCGAAACATCACTTTAAAAGAATGGAGCATTCACTCTGGCCTATTACTCCGATCCAAATGGACCCCATAGGTATATAAAAGGAGTTGGGGTACTAACAGACTAAAAATTATAGTTTATTATTACTAATTGATGAAAATGGTAAAGAATAATTTGAAGTAAATTAGTACGAATACTTGAAGCAAAAAAAAAAAATACATACCAAGACTAAAGCGTGAATATAAAAGATCATGATGGATTTGTAAGGCTAAAATATTATATTTAGATGGTTGGTTGAAATTATGACAGTATCTCAATTTTGAATTTTAGAAAGAAATACTTTGAAAGCACATATAAGAGGGAAGGATACGTGAACAAGCATCTAAGACATCATCAAAGAGTGAGTATATCCACCCAACATAAAGGCCTTTTATTATGACAGAAGTCATGGTTAGTACCTGGTTATTGTATAAGAAAGCAGGTATATAACCGCCCACCAACTCGATCATATTAAGGACACCAGTATACCCCTGCAATGATGCAACAAACAAAATTCAATAAGGTGATGAACATAATGAAACTGGACACAAAACACAAAGTGGCTGGTTCAGGATTGATGGAGAATATTTTTCTGAATTTGGTTTAAATGTTCAGGTGATGTAGGATAAGTAAATCAAAATTATATAAACTGCCCAAAGCAAGAGGGAAATCCCATGTACACGCGATGTATACTAGATAGCATTGGAAAATAAGGAGGAAAAAATAAAAAGGACCTCTGCCAGATAAAGATCTAACTCAAACAACTCCTAATTCGAGAATGAAAAAACAAAAAGAATTATACTCCTCCAAAATGGAGAAAATTTCATGCAACAGTTTTACACATCAGATAGAGTAGGAAAATGATAAGGCAACAAAAAAAGACCTATGCCATTTAAAGAAACTAAAGAAAAATTATCCCCAACTCCAGAAAAAGACAAAATATAAAGAGCAGAAACTACACTTCTCCTAAAGGAGAAGATCTCATGTAAGCATGTTGGAACATCATATGGCATAGGAAAACAATAGAAAAGGACCTATGCCAGATCAAGATACTAAACAAAAAGAGTCCAACTTTAGAGAAAAAGAACTATACTTCTCCAAAAGGTGTATACCCAAACCCCAACCCCAAAAATCCTAATAAAAACTAAAAGCACAATCACAAAGTGCCCAGATGAATCTAAAATTCAATTTAAATTTAAAAGTGCTAAGATTCATTAAAAGTTACTAAACAATATATCTTATGATTACTACTATTATCGATTATTAAGATAATTTACAATATTATCATTAAGTGACTAAACTTTAATTAATCTATGCCAATTTTAAGTTTGAAACCGTCTCAAATTGATTTTAAAAAGTTAAAAAATGATTTTAAACTTTGGAATGGAGGGAGTATTTCCAAGATTCCTAAATAGCATTAGTGAATAATTTTTTTACTTTTCTTCAATGTTTTTAAAATTTTATTATGAATAGTTACTTATAGTTGATGTAAATTTAATGATGTGTGTGTATATATTTATTTAATATTTTAAGTATTTGTCAAATCCCTGCCAAACTTGGATTTCCATTTTTCGATAGCCAAACCACCATATTCTTTCATCTTAGAAGCCTAGGTGGCATGGTTTTTGTTTTTTTGGGATGACACCTAAAGCCCAACAAAGGAAGAATAAGTTTCAGCATATATTTATGCAAAGTGTCCCATTGGGTCATTCATTTCCAAGTCTCTGTAACCAAATGATCAGCATAAGAAAGCAAAGAACGAACAGCATGTATGTAGCAGCAACTGCAATCAACTTGCATCGCATACCAAAGACGAAAGTGCTATACAACCAAAAACCAGTGCAAGAGATCGCAGAAGCCTTTTCCCCATTCGCATCATTCGCCCTTCATCCTCACCTTCTTCCTGCAGACAGGATAACATAATGAAAGAAATGGTAAGAAAAAATAGATAACTAAAGCTACTCAGAACAAGATGTTCTGAAATATAGAAAGCGAGTGAAATTTCTAAACAAAGCTTACCGTGAAAGTGGGAGATACCAGTGGTTCAAATGTTTTTAACTTCTCAAATATCCTATATACATACACAAATGATAAAAACTGCACAGGCTTCCACTCAGCAGTACGTGTAATGATAATCCAAGCTGACTGCAGCAAGACCAGAGAATAACTAAGAATCCAGATATTGAGAAGTGAGAAAGCATCGGTATCAAATTAATTGGTGCCCATCGCAACTAAAGCAACAATAACTCCAAACCATAATACCAGATCCACAATTTGCATTGTAGTATTACTATTTGTTTCACTACATAACATACTCCACAAACAGCATAATCTTGACCAAGGAAAAAGCTTCCCTGTCTCCAGAAATTTACACATTAGGCAACCCAAGTGCTTACATTAACCCTAGTAAACTTTTTTCTTTTTTTACTTTTTTCCCTTTTCCTTTCGATAACTTAACAGAAGTAATCTTTACACACTAAATAATAAAAATTAACCATTTTTTTCTAGTTTCTCCAAAGAAAAATTAGATGGGGTCTTAACAATTGCTAACAACTCTAAGCACTAAACAGAAATTTAAATTGAATTTCCTATTCTACTGGACAGCAAAATCAATATCAGGGTTCCAGATAATTTACAAAAGTAATGATGCACAAAACATTGTAATCAGCAAAGGTAGACATCAAATTTAAACTAGACATCATTTGACTTTTGTTCAAAGCTCCTTGAAGTACAGATACAAAATGCTTTCCGAGCACAAGACCTTTCCCCATGAATCACTAGGTGACAACTGCTCATGTTTAATATTTTGGACCCATTTATATACAGTACTACTGCAGGATTTCTATATATCTTTCTATGCAATTTAAAAGTCAATTTTCTGGTCCCGCTCCATTTGTTTGTGCATGGTCAAAAGTTTAGAGTAACAGAAAGTAAAAACCTTAGAATCAACTGATCAGCACTCTAATGAAATTTTGTTAAAAACTGCTTCGACATGACACACTTTTCATGAAGAACTACTCATGCTTGAAGAAGAATATGAAACATCCAAAGCATTCAACATATGCATGGACGTTGTTAAAAGTTATCTTGATAAAATCAGGTTATTAAGTTGTCTCCAGGCATTCAAGACCTAATTTGTCTCCGCCTTTCGTGCCAATCTTTTTATAAAATTTGTATGATAGTATATGCACAAACTTGATACAACACTTGCCAAAGAAAGGTTGAGGAAAATACTCCCAAAATAACATTCTTCTGACAATAAATTCTTAATCGAATCCTGATGCTTCCGGTTGCAAATTAACTTTATATAGCACCGCATGCAAACTTCTAAAACATTTGCAAGAATAAACTCTTTTTCATGAAAGAAGAAATTTTATAAATATAAAGAGAGTATACAATAAAACACTAGAAAATTTAAAATCACAAAAAACAACTATTAGGTGATGCTCATATTTAGGGTCATATAGTTTAAATATTGGAAGATTTGAAATTGCATTCGACTAAATAGAGATATCGTAGTCGCAGAAGCTTATAAAATCAAGAAATGCTTTGCCAAAACACAAATAAACTATAGAGAATTTGAAATGCAGTTATCAAAACTTTGAAAAGGTCAAAACCAAATGACATCCCACTAAGTTATTAAATTTTGAAATAGCTAGCTAACTATCTCACAAATAAATTTTAATAGCTAGCTATCTATCTCACTAGTAAAGCTGGACTATTTCTCATTATATTTTAAGTCTAGTATTAGAAGAGGAGATTACTACGCGTGAGGAGGACAAGAAGTCCTCACAAAAGAAAACAAAGGAATCAAAGAAAAACAAAAAGGGTAAATCATAAGATTAATGTAGCACCGCCTGCCAATCACTATAAAGATTATACAAAGAAATTTTTCCAAAAGCTCCCTGATGCGGGATCATTATGAGAGTTTTAATTGTAGTAGTAGATTTCAATTATGAGAGTTTATAGTAGTAGATTTTAGTTAGAAGATTGCTTCCTTTCTAAATTAAGATTTTTACTTAGTCCCCAAGTATTGGGTTTTCTATTTAAGAATTGTAATACTTCATCATTTTTAGATTATTGAATATATTGATTTGAAATTAAAGTTGTGTGCTTTTGTGTGTTTCTTTACCGATTCTCTGCGGAGATAGGTACTCTTATTACTTTTTTCCATCTTGTCCTACATCGTAATGGTATCAAGAGCCAAAATTCCTAATATCTTTTGATTTCAACCAATTCCTTCCATCCAATTGTCGTAGTTCGCTAGCGAATCGGCAATAATTTTCTAAGACAAAAGCATGGTCTATAAAAGGGATCGTCTGGATAAAAGAAATGTTTATTTAAAGTCATTTAATTTATCTACACGGTGTTGTTATATTATATGTGATAAACCCATAGTTTTAAACAATGCTTTTAGAATCATGATGATGATCATACTAATCAGATCTAAATTCTTAGATAGCTTGAAACTAAAATAGTTCCCAATCGATGGATTAATAAAAAGGGGATTAGTGAATCCGGATAGATTGGTACATACGTTGCTTGCTCTTAGGAAGAGGATAATTGATCTCATAATCATTTGTGTGGAGACACTAAAACAACCATGTAGGTGCATATTGGAGAATAAGTTCACTAAATGTATCTCGCTAAGGAATACCTAATAGAGTTTTACTTGTCTGTCAATAGAAATTCTCTCTACTGATAGTAGTACAAGTGATCCTTAGACTTGAGATCGTCATAGTATGATGAGTTATACTTTGACATGTCCCTTAAGACTCTTACAGTATATCAAAGGGTATGTGTTAGTTCCCAGAGGCACAATAGTTATCTAGAAGGGGGGTTGAATAGATATTTTAAATTCTTTCTTTGCAAAATTCTTGTTAGTTTTGATAATGATTTAAGCACAGCGGAATTAAGATTTGTTTGTTTTCCCTTCAAGATATAATGAATTAATAGGAGTAAAGCAAGTTATACGCTTATAGATAGCTTATGGCAAGAATATAAGAGACAGTGATTTTAAGTGGTTCAGAGCATTCAAAGCTCCTAGTCCACTCTTCTACTTCTCGAGTAGGAAATCCACTAAGGATATCTTTACAACTTCTGAATCTCACAGATTCCTTCAAGACCAGCAGTCTTGGAACTTCTTAGTTCACTATTGAACTCTTCAAGTCCAGCAGACTTGGTACTTCTCAGTTCACTTAGAACTCTTCAAGTCCTTCTGACTTGGAACTTCTTCCTTCACTTGATAATAGTTGAGTTCTTGAATGGTGCTACTCAGTTGCCGTTAAGCTTGTGTTCGAAAGAACTGAGTAGCTGAGCAAGCTTTTCTTTTCAGATCGTAGAGTTGAGCGTTGAGTGTTCTTCAGCGTTTTGTTCAGTACTTGCTTAATTTCTTTCATCTGGTGAAGCTTTATATATATGATGTCTTTGAAATGTATCCGTTGAGGACATCCGTTGAAGCATTAAATGCATTTGACATTTCTGAGCTTTGATGGAGACTTTTTGCACAACTTCGATTAGCGGTCGCCCACCGATCTGATGAGATCGCTATCTCACCTAACACCTGAAAAGGTGTTTTCTGCTGACTCATAGTACTTTCCTTAGCTTCTTCAATACGTTTCTTTGTTATATACTAAGGATGATCGCTTGTGTCATCGGACTCCCGAGGTCTTCAACGCCTATAGCTCATATTTGTTGTGATTTATCTTTAAACAAATGGATTTAGGCTCGATGCTTTCCGACACGCATGATGATGAAGCTCTCACGATTCCGATCGTGGTGTCTCTTACCACCTCGTACTTGATCCGATCTTGATAGATGAGAACACTACGATTTCTTTTTAGTCTTCGGTCTACTACGATCTTTACTTGTTTGACTTGCAGACTCTACGCTTCCGAGAGCACTCTATGACCTCTGATTTGGCTCGGCAAGCGTTAGGACTACTCTACGACTTCGGAGAGGCCCTTCAAAGCAGATACACTACGATCCTCGATGCTCTACGATTCTGCCTTGTCATCTGCAATCTCTTAATCATCTTGATAGACTATGATTCAGTTGAAGCTTATCTATTACATCTCAAGATATAGATCAACCTAACAGCTTTGATCTTTTCTTCTATACATTCATTTATAGAATGATAAACATTAAAGTCCAGATCAACCTAACAAATTTGATCTATCACTAAGTCCTTGTACATGTGTTCCTTTGAAGGACTTTACATATAATCATGGCTATTAACTTTCAACATCAAATTTTAAATGTGCAATCTCCCAACAATCTCCCCCTATTTGATGTTGACATAACCAAGGAGATTTGTATCATGATTATTAATTTCTAGATGCAGTTGCTAGAAAGTAAATATGACTTAGTGTTTCAGTGAGCAGCTAAAACCTCTAGAGAATATGCATGAATTTATTGATATTTGTAAAGACAGATATTACAATTAAGCTTAGTTACATCAATAAGAAATGAGTTTCAACTTATCTCTATTTCTTCTGCCTTTTGTTCCTTGGAGGATTTGCATACTCTTGAGCTCTTCTTCTCCTGCTAACTTCATCTCTCCATGCTATACTTCCATCTCACTTTGACTTAGCCTTGGCAAATGTTCGTGTCTATCAATGAATGCAGGATCTCCAATTGGCATTCTTAGGCCTGTGGTGGTCACCTCTTGTGAGCTTGGAGAAGGCCTTTGACTCCTTAGTGGTTGTGCTCCTTAGTGGTTGTGCCATGAGAATTTGCTGTTGTTCAGGTCATGGAGTCTGATGGCGAGACTGTCTTGCAGGAGAACTTCTTGAGAAGTGAGCAAGTTTACCTTTGCCTTTGCCTCCTTTGCCTTTTCCTTTGTGTCGCTTTCTTTTCTTTTATTCTCCCCTTTATGTCGAAGATCAAGGGTTCGAATATCTTCAGATAGGCGAGTCATGCCTTCTACTAGTTCGCTGGGATTGAACAATGTCTACACGATTTTCTTGAATCAGAGAGTCAGTTCGAGCTTCTCGCTTTTGCAGAATGGCCAAGACATTTTCTGTTCGTTGCATTTGACCCATGGAGAATGCTTGGAATTCTTTCATTTGGGTCTTTAGACTAATGAGATTTTCTATTAGAAGTTGATTTTGGGTTTCTTGAGTATTTTGTAAAATAAGAACAACATCCCTGTGCTTCTTAGCAGCTAGAAAGTGGATTTGATCCCTTTCATTGATACTCTGAATCATCTCTTTTATTATCTCCCTAAGCTTCTTTGTCAGTTCAGAACTTAGGTTGCTTGGGAGAGTATTGGCAGCATCAATCAAATGAGTTAGCCTCATATGAACAAGTTTTGAGTGAACTTCAAGATCTTCTTGTATGTCCTTGGTCACTTTCTTAGTTGCTTCTGACAACTCCGTTTTGGTAGGGAGATCAGATATAAGCTCAAGGAGTGCGGATTATTTGGAGGAGAGGCTTTTGAGTGTTGACCTTGCATTTGGTAGAGAGCAAGATCAAGACTGAAATAGTCGTTGGTTGAGGAAGATGGTATGTCTGATGGAGGGGTAGGTGTGTGAGGTCGAACTTCAAAAGGGATTGAGTCTACGATCTTAACAGGTGACTCGACGACTTGTGCAGGTGATTCTACGATTGGATGTGGCTCAATAATCGTAGAGGGAGAGATGATAGGAGATTGGATCAACACAAAGTGTGGCACATTTGGTTCATCAGTTACAAAATGTTGGGATTCTGTAACTGAAAATTGATTGAGTGGATGAAGTATCACTTCCAACCATCTTGGTAATTCATAGAATTGGTTGAAAAATGATGGTGGACAGTGATTTACCCTAAAAGAGATGAGAATAGTTTGTACCTCATGCCCATATTCTGAAGAGGGGCTGTTGGTGATCAGTTTTCGAGAAAAGTTGATTTTGCATGGGAATCCATGAGCTAGCACCGAAATTGCTGGATAGGCTTTGAAGGTCCAGAACATGTGATCCCAGGAGTTGAGAATTTGGGCTCTGTGAAAGGGCATCATAGGTAGATAGGAGAACAGTTGATTGTAGTTGGCTCTCCTATAACCATCACAGCCCACAGCTATAATCTCAACCTCATCATCCTCTTCTTCTTCTCTGTCTTCTTGTGAAGATTTCACTTCAACAATTACCTCTACTTGACTTCCTTGCTTTTCTTCTCTCTCATCCTTAATAGCTTCACTTCTTTCCATTTCTGCAGTTTCTGAAGCTAGAATCTCTCGAGGAACTGAGGGAGATTCCTAATGATCTCTTGGCAGTTCCTCCTCAGGTGCAGCTTCTTCTGACATAGGGACTTCATGATGCTCCCCCTCAGCTAGATCAGTCATTTGCATTTCACAGAAGGACTCCTTGGGATACCAAAGTCCCAAGTGAGGTGTACCCTTGAGATACCTGAAAATCCTTTTTACTGCAATTAAGTGTGACTCTACTGGCAGTTAGATATAGAACAAAGCCTATCATACCTCTCTGTATTGAGTTATATCAATACTTTTACTTTTTTCATCTTTGTCAAGCTTGGTTGCTGGAACAATTGAGGTTTTCATGGGAGAAGCTGATTCCATGCCATACTTTTTAAGTAAGTCTTTAATGTACTTGGCTTGGTTTATGAAGATTCCTTCATCAGTCTGCTTTACTTGCAGTCCAAGGAAGAAGTTCAGCTCTCAAACTTGCTCTGCATAAGCTTGGCAAATCTCTTACATAATTTTTCATCAGTAGAGCCAAAGATAATGTCATCAACATATATTTGAACTAATAAGATTTTGTTTTTATGCTTTCTAAGAAATAATGTGGTGTCTACTCTACCTCTAGTGAACCCATTTTCAATAAGAAAGTTAGTTAATGTTTCATACCATGCTCTAGGTGTTTGTTTAAGACCATATAGGGCTTTGTCTAATCTATAGACATAATTAGAGAGAGATGGATTGATGAAACTTGGAAGTTGCTCTACATAAACTTCTTCTTGGAGTTCACCATTCAGGAATGCACTTTTGACATCCATCTGAAAAACATTGAATTTCATGTGAGCAGCAAAGGCAAGGAATATTCTGATGGCTTTTAATCTGGCAACAGGTGCAAAGGTCTCATCGTAGTCAATGCCTTCTTCCTAAGAGTAACCTTTGGCCACTAGTCTTGCCTTATTCCTTGTTATTACTCCATATTGTTCCTGAAGACCCACTTGGTGCCAATGACAGGATGACTCTTTGGTCTTGGAACTAATCTCCATACTTTGCTTCTTTCAAACTGATTTAGTTCTTCCTCCATGGCTTCTATCCAGTTGGAGTCTTCCATAGCATTTTCTATCTTCTTGGGTTCCATTTGTGACAGAAAGCTCAGATAGAAACACTCATTTTGGGTGGCAGCTCTTGTTTTGACTCTTGCATTTAGGTCTCCAATGATTAAGTCTTGAGTGTGATCTCTTGCCCATCTATTTCCTGTTGGAACATCTGTCCTGATGCCTTCTTGTTTGTGACCTTCAAGATCAATTTCAGCTTCTTGATGTGGAGGTTCGTTGTCTTGCGTAGTTCTCTCTACGATCTCCTCTTCTTGCTCAACGATTTCATTTTCTGGAACTACGATCGTGGTGTCGAGCTCGACGACCTCGTTCGTAGTGTCTGAATTATCATTCGTAGTGTCTTGAGACATTGTTTTGTCCAAGTCTGTTTCATCAAAGATGATGTGAATTGAGACTTCAACACTTAGTGTTTTCTTGTTGAACACTCTATAAGCTTTACTGTCTGTGGCATATCCGAGAAAGATTCCTTCGTCAGACTTGGGTTGGAACTTTGTCAGATACTGTTTTCTATTGTTGAGTATATAGCATGCACAGCCAAACACATGAAAGTAGCTGACATTTGGCTTTCTTCCTCTCCACAGTTCGTAGGGAGTCTTCTTTAACGTAGAGTGTACAAGAGATATGTTCTGAGTGTAGCATGCAGTGTTGACAGCTTCTGCCCAGAAGTATTCAGGCAGATGGGTTGCTGCTAGTAGAATTCTTCCAGCCTCTATCAACGTTTTGTTCTTTCTCTCAGCTACTCTGTTTTGCTAAGGGGTTCGTGGAGCTGAGAAGTTGTGACTGATGTCATTGTCTGTGCAGAACTGGTCCATCTCAGAAAAGTCAAATTCTCTGCCATGATCACTTCTTATAGCCTTGATTTTCTCCTCTCTCATTCATCACTAGTCTGAACATTTTAATTAGTTGGGAGCTAGTTTCATCTTTTGAGTTTAAAAAGAACACCCATGTGAATCTGGTGTAGTCATCCACTACGACCAGTGAGTATCTCTTCCCTCTAAGACTCGTTGGAATTGGCCCAAATAGATCCATGTGAAGCAGCTGCAGGGGCTTGTCAATTGAGTTGACAGTTTTGCTCTTAAATGAGCTTCTAGTATGCTTTCCAAGCTGACGGGCATTGCAAGGCCTTTCTTTGACGAAGCTGACTTGGGTAAGTCTGCAACTAGATCTTTTGAGGCCAGTTTAGACACGCTTTTGAAGTTGAGATGGGACAGTCTTTTATGTCATAGCCAGCTCATTTCTTCAGATGCTTTAGCCAGAAAGCATATCGTCTCGTCCGAGCTTAGTTGATCAAGATTGACAGTATATATGTTGCCTTCTCTTGTTCCAGTCAGCTTTATAGAGGATGTCTTCAGGTCTCTGACTTGACATTGATTGTTAAGAAAAGTGACTTGATGACCCTTGTCGCAAAGTTGGCTTATGCTCAGAAGATTGTGTCGTAAACCTTCCACATAGGCTACTTTACTAAAAGATATTGCACCATTCCCAGCTGAGCCATATCCTCTTGTCTTGCCAGAGCTATTGTCTCTAGGCTACTTTACTAAAAGATGACTGACAGACCTTCCTTCTCTATGTAATTAGACAGAAGGGCTTTGTTCCCTGTCATGTGCCTTGAGCATCCACTGACCAGATACCAGGTTGTGATCGTGGAGTTCTGTTCCTGTGGTAATATTAAACTTTTCATTTTAGTACCCATACTTGCATGGGTTCTACTTCGTTAGTACCCTTGGGAACCCAGATTTGCTTAATTCTGGGTTTCACATGCATAGGATTATGGTAGCATATGGCAGCCTTATGACCAATTTATTACATACAAAACATCTAATATAATGCATGCTTGTGTGTGTGTGGATTCTTCCTCCATTTGGTATTTACCGAATTCCAAAATTTCATTACGGTGAAAAAGTATAAAAAAACCGAAAAACCTAGATCAAAAAAACCAAACCGAAAAACCTAATCTCACCGGTGTTCGGTAAAAAACCGAAAAAACCAAATTTTTTGAGCACCCCTACCTCTAGAGGCCAAACACTTGGGTGACTAACGTTTATCAAAAAAAGGAATCTAACCCGGTGAATTCAAGGATAGCACGAAAGACTAGGAGTTGAACTCGTACCTTAGGAAGCATGGTTCTACAAGGATATGAATTTGATTCTCCTTCTTCTTCGTTTATATTGATAATTAAGCACAAAACATGATCATGGTGATAGTTTATATTAAAATTTTAAAATTCGTTTAATCGCGCTTCTACTACTTTTATGTGATTTGATTGCATGATCACGCTCTATACAAACCTAACAGTGGTATAAAAGCCTAACTTTGTGCTAATTATCGATTTTGATGATTCCATATATGTATGGTATGCGATTGGATCGGATTTTCTGGGTTGTAAAAAATTTTCTGGTTCTGCTACGCGGCTGCGCCTAACCCAAAAATCGTTCATGGACTTGCAGTGCAGCCGCGCCGGTTCCCAATTCATTCTGGGTGCGACCGCTCCCAATTGCAGAATCTGAATTTTTTTTATTTTTTCAATTTAAATAAATAGTTTATTTAATTGATAAAAGTTTAAAATAAAGATGTTTATTTTATCTGGAATATGATTTCAAATTACTAAAAATTAAAGGAGTTAAATTTGAATTTAGTTTTTGATTAAAATAAAAGAGTTTATTTTGTTTCAAAACTAAATTTTAGCAAACTTTTGCCCATTAAATGATATTGATTCATATATGGAATGGTTTTATTATTCATGAGATGAATGTTATTTATTGATGCATATGGTAATGATATGTATGATAATAAATGGAATTGATTATGGACTATTGACCAATGTGATTGGATTTTATTTTAGTTGGATGCATGAATGATTAGGTTTTATTAAATAGAGTCCACGTACCTCATCTTCTCTAGTTTTTCTTTATGTAATTTCTATCTCCTTCCTATGTACTTCCCCTTGACTGCTGATCAAAGTTTCTATTTAATGTAAATAATTTATGCAATATGATTTAGTTAAAATTACTTGAAGAACCGAAGACCAAGTAACAAGGAGCACTTGAAGACTCGTTTATAATGGAGTCCGGGTTTAAATATAATAGCTATATTTAAATTCAGTTCTTACACCCTAGTTTTGACTTTTTGATTCACTTGGTGGCTCTAGTGAATCAAAGTAGAATAAAGTCCATAATCAACCGGGTAGAATATAGTATTCTATATGTGCTTACTTATACTATATATATTTATTATATATTATATATTATGCAACATGTTTCGCATGTAAAATAATGACGCGTATTTTATATATATGTGTGCATACGCTAAACAATATGAGACAAATTAATAACTAACCCCTCAAAAAAATTATATTAAGTTGTAACGTTCAAAGTTATTTGGAATATCGAACGTCGCCTTCTAGCATGGTAAAGCAATAGAGTATTGAATATTTAATATGAGTTTGTGTTGTGCACACACAAGGCAAATATTAAATATTTAAGATGTTACTTTATTATATATGATGTTTATAAGGAATTGAACATTACCGCTTTGTTGTGCACAGACAAGGGTTGTAGTTTTCTCTTCACTTATATGGAAATGTAGGGTCTAACTTAATCTAGATTAAGTTAGTTCAAATGTGAACACACTTGATCATTATGATCTAAGAGGCAAAATAAAAAGGAGTTACATGGTGATGTAATTGACATAAGTTGTCTACATATTTATTTATATATAGTTTGTTGTGCACACACAAAGCTATATATATTTAAAATGGGATCCTTATTCTCACTAGCAGATCTTTAATTAAATTTTGTTGAACTATATAAAAGAGGGTAATATAGTTTGAAGAAAATAGTGGGAGATACCAATTTAAAATAAGACCTAATTTATTTTGGTAATTAATTAAATGAATGTATATTAAAATGTTGTCTTTTTCACATGCAGAATTTGAAAATGTCAAACTCACTAATATCAATTGTAAAGATACTTGATACTAATAAAAACCGGCCGGAATCAATTATACTTAATCGTTAAGAAATCTAAGAATTGTTCTCACTGCTGAAAAGATTTCTTATATCCTAAATTCGCCCGTCCCTGATTGCAGACTCAACCTCTGAGGAAGAGATTGCTACTTTTAGAAACTAACAAGATAATGCAATCGTGGCTCAATGAATCATGCTCGCATCCATGAGTAACAAGCTTCAGCGTCATCATGAAACTATGGATGCTACTACTATATTGTTACACCTTAAAAGAGTTGTATGGTGAGAAAAGTAAGACTGCTAGATATCAGGTTTATAAGGAATTCTTCCAATCTCGTATGACTAAGGGCACTACTGTTGACTCATGTCCTAAAGATGATCAATTTGATTAAACAACTTGGACAACTAGGGTTCATTATGGAAAGTTAAGTCAAGATTTGATCTCACAGTCACTCCCAGACACCTCACAATTTGTTGTGAATTTCACATGAATAAGTTTGATATCAGCTTGCCTGAATTACTTAACATGTTGAAAACTGCTGAAGGTCACTTCCTATTCAAGAAGGACCAAGTCTTATTGGTGGATGATTCTTCCAAGAAAAGGAAGAGGCCCAAGGTATCTTCTGAAAAGAAGAAAAACAGGAAGGCTAAGGTTAAGGTGAAAGTGAAGGAAAATAAGAAATCTAATCCAGCTAGCAAAGGAATATGTTTCCATTGTAACAAGTCGGGTCATTAGAAGAGAAACTGTGAGAAGTTTTTCGCGAAACAAAAGCAGAAGAAGCTTGGAGAAGCTTCGACTTTTGATCAAAGTTTGTTCATGATTAAAATTAATTTTTCTGAAAGTCAAAGTTCTACTTGGGGTATTAGATACCAGTTGTGGTTCTCACATATGTAACATTATGTAGGGACTAAGCAGAAGTAGAAAACTGAACAAGAAAGGTCGTCCTACGAGTGGGAAATGGAGCAAAGGTTGTTGCATTAGCTGTAGAGACTTATTGTTTAGCACTGCCTACAGACAAGTCCATTAGCTTAAATAATTATTTTGTTCTAACACTTGTAAGAAACATTATTTCAATTTTTGTATTGGATATGAATGGTTTTGATATTATAATAAAGAACAATAGTTGTTTCAATTATAATAAAAATGTTTTATATGGTGTTGGTAAATTGTTAAATGGACTTTACATACTTGACTTGCATGAAAATATACTTCAAATTGAACAAACTAAGAAAAGAAAAGGAGATGACATTAATTATATCTTTATGTGGCACTGTAGACTCAATCATATTAATGAAACAATATTATCCAAGTTGCATAAAGATGAGCTCTTAGAGCTAACAGATTATGAATCATATCCAACTTGTAAGTCTTGTCTCATGGATAAGATGATTAAATCTCCTTTTAGTGGAAAAGGAGAAAGAGTTACAGAGTTGTTAGTGTTGATACGTATGTGGACCTATGACAACGAATACACGACGAGGGTATTATTATTTTATTACTTTCACTGATGATAATTCAAGATTTGAATATGTATTTGATAAAATACAAATCTAAATCGTTTGAAAAGTTCCAAGAATTCAAGAGTGAAGTAGAGAAACAAACTGGCAAAAATATTAAGATTCTTCGATCAGATCGACGTGGTGAATACTTAAGCAATGAGTTTCTCAATTATCTCAAAGAAAATGGTTTAATCTCACAATGAACTCCACCAGGGACGTCACAGTTGAATGGCGTATCTAAAAGTAGAAATCAAATATTGTTGGACATGATTCATTCCATGATGAGTTTTACCGATCTTCCAATATTATTCTGGGGTTATGCCCTAGAAGCGGTTGCATACCTACTAAATAAGGTCCCCTCCAAATCCGTCCCTAGGACTCCATATGAGATGTTGACTGGGAAGAAACCTAATCTTAAGTATGTTAAGATTTAGGGATGTCCAGCTTATGTGAAAAAGTTTTAGAATGATAAGCTAGGGATAAGATCTGATAAGTGCAGATTTGTGGGTAGGACTGAGCAAAAAATGGGTATAACCGAATTATCGAACCGAACCCAAATAAATTAACCGAAATTTTCTAATAATTCGATTGTTTTTAACATTTCGGTTATATCCGAAATTATTTACGATTTACGGTTCGTTTATACGAGTTTCACTTTTGGGTTATTCGGTTTAACCGAATAACCGCATAAGCCTTACTAAGTAACACTTAAAATAATAATATGACATCTCAAATTTTTATTTCTCACTTTCTCAGCCGTCAGCCCACTAGCCCAGAGCCCCAACCCTAGACCCAGAGGCCAGATCTCGAACTCAATGCAGTGATGAAGCTATATGGTTTAGGGTCTGATCTGGTTTAATCCCCAGAAATCAGAATTTGAAGACAACCCCTTTACTCTTTAGGGCTTTTTGAGCTCGCCCCCTTTTCTTTCTAGCATCCATCATTCGTTTGTATCGTTTGTAGTAGTGTTGTTTATGGTTTGGCTTAATTAATGCGGTGACGAAGCTTATATGGTTTAGGGTTTCTGATCTGGTTTAATCTCCAGAATTTGAAGACAACCCCTTTGGGTTTTTGATCTGGTTTAATCTCCATCATTCGTTTTGTTTTAGCACACCCTTTTTTTTAGTTTGGGTTTGAATCTTATACCTCTAATTTGAAAGGGTATTTTGCAGTTTCTGTTTTCTTTTCATTTTTGCCAATTCTTGATTGACCCATTTTGGGAAAAAAAAATTAGGGCTTATGATGATAGTTTTAATTATCTTAGCGGATTTCAGTGAGATTACTTTATCAATGATCTGATTGTTACACACATTGAAGCCCTTGATTATAGCTCATTAACTTTTTACTAATAATTACGTAATTTGTTTTAAGTTTTTATGTTGCTTGATGTTGTGATGAGGTTAGGCACCAATTGGTGTTTTACGGCAATGGACAAGGCTGAATAAGTCTTGCCGTGATCCCATCTTTATAACGACTTCTCCTTCCACTGAACATTTGATTTAATTAATTTATTACTTGTGTTTTTGTTGCTTAAGTTTTTTACAAATGATTATTGACTTTTTGATTTAAGGAGTGAAAAAATGAAAGAACAAAATAGCCTCAATCTTTAGCGTCCATTACCAATTCTGGTGGTCTGGTGGAGAAATTTTTGTTCCTCTAGGCATAATGGCTTGGACGCCATAGTTTGAGTGACTATCCTGATAGTTTGTCTGCTGTAGACTGTATATATGTTTTAGTTAATAACTTAATATCACTGTACTGCTATTATTCGGTTATTAACTGAATAATTTATTCGGTTATTCGGTTATCATGTATTTCGGTTAGTTGTTCGGATATTCAAAACAATGCAATTCCGGTTTTCGATTATAACCGAAATATTTATTCGGTTTGGATAATAACCGAATGCTCACTCCTATTTGTGGGATATCCTAAAGAAAATTTAGGATACTATTTCTGCAATCCTACTGAGTAAAAAGTGTTTGTTGCGATACACGCTTCCTTAATGGAAAGGGAATTTATCATTGAAGGGGCTAGTGGGAGGAAATAGATCTTGAAGAAGTTCAAGAACCACAAACCACTACAGATCAAGTGGATGAACCTGTCCAAGTAGAGACACTTTTGTACCACAACCTATTTGTAAATCTGGAAGAGTACCGAAGATACCTGAGAGGTATGAATTCGTCATAGAGGATGAAGATGAGGTACGCATCATGAATGATGATGATCCATTGAATTACGAACAGGCTATGAGTAGTAAAGACTCAGATAAATGGCTAAAAGCATCGGGTGCAAATAGGTCTTTAAGAGAAAGATTGGAGCGGACGACAAGGTGGAGACCTAAAGGCCCGACTGGTTGCAAAAGGTTTCAAACAAAGACAAGTAGTTAACTATGATGAAACCTTCTCCCCAGTAGCTATGCTCAAGTCCATTCGGATTTTGTTTGTGATTACAGCTTATTATGACTACGAAATCTGGCAGATGGACGATATATTACTGATAAGGAATGATTTTCCTATGCTATAGTCGATCAAAATCTGGTTATCAAAACACTTCTCCATAAAGGATTTGGGTGAGGCATCCTATATTTTGGAGATAAAGATCTATAGAGATAGATCTAAAAGAATGCTTGGCTTGTCCCAAGGAACGTACAAACGTACATTGACTCGATGCTAAAGAAGTTTAGCATGGAAGATTCCAAGAGAGGTCTCATGTAAATGAGCAATGGAATACATCTCTCTAAGAAACAGGCCCCAAAGACACATGAGGAGAGACCATATAAGTAAGATTCTTTATGCTTCAGCAATGGGATTTATCATGTACGGTATGATATGTACTAGACCGGAATGTCGCTCATGCACTTAGTTTAACAAGCAGATATCAGTCAAATCACTGGAAGGCAATGAAAAACAACCTAAAGTACTTAAAAAGAACTAAGGATGTATTTCTCGTCTACGGTGGGTCTGAATTGAAACTAAAGGGTTACACAGACTCAAGCTTTCAAATGGACCAAGATGACAGTAAATCCGTTTTGGGGTATGTGTTTACCTTAAACGGTGGCTCAATGAGTTGGAAGAGTTTCAAGCAGCAAACAGTTGTTGATTCAGTGACAAAGGCAGAGTACATAGCTGCAAGTGAAGCTACAAAGGAGACTATTTTGATGAAAAAGCTCATAACTGAACTTGGTGTGATTCCTAGCATTAGAGGAACAATACCTTTATTCTGTGACAACATCGGAGCTGTTACGCAGGCTAAGAAACCCAAGTCTCATCAAAAACACGTGTTGCAGCGGTTTCATTTGATTAGAGAGATCATTGAAAGAGGAGATGTCACCCTAGAGCGTGTAGACTCTCAAGACAACATTGCAGATCCATTTACTAATGCTTTAACACAACAGTTTGATCGTCACTTAGAGAAGATGGGTATGAGATACTATTGCGATTGGCTTTAGTGTAAGTGGGAGATTGAAAGTAATATGCACATAAGCAAATCATATTTGATATGATAAAGCATATACTTTGTAACAATCTTATTCATTTATTAATAAAAGAATTATTTTTTTAAAGGCATTTAATTTATCTACATGGTGTTATATTATATGTGATAAACCCATAGTTTTAAGCAATGCTTTTACAATCATGATGATGATCATGCTAATGAGATCTAAATTCTGAGATAGCTTAAAATTAAAATAGTTCCCAGTCGATGGATTACTAAAAAGAGAATTAGTGAATCTGGATAGATTGGTACATACGTTGCTTACTCTTAGAAAGAGGTTGATTGATCTCATAATTATTTGTGTGGAGACACTAAAACAAGTATGTAGGTGCTTATTGGAGAATAAGTTCACTGAACATGCTCGCTAAGGAATACCTAATGGAGTTTGATTTGTCTGTCCATAAGAATTCCCTCTAGTGATAATAGTACAAGAGATCCTTAGACTTGAGATCATGATAGTATCTTATGTATGATAAGTTATACTTTTACACGTCTCTTAAGACTCTTAGGGTATATCAAAGAATATGCTTGGGTATAATAATTTATACATGGAGATAATGAATGATCAATAAAGAATCCATCGCTTCTAGTAAAAGGAGAGAATGTCCTATGTGATTCGATAAATGACAACTTAGGAATTGTTGGCCAAAGTAGAATAATGCAAATTATTCTACAAATGCACAATTCTAAATAATTAAGACATAGAATTACTGTCAAGTCTTATTTTATTTAATTATATATATTTCGATTCCCAAATGCACAACTCTAAATAATGCAAATTAGAAAGGACAGTAATTCTATGTCTTATATTTAATTGGGACATTTTATGGTGGAAGGATCGAATTGTACGATAACTATTTACTCAAAGGTTTTTTATGATTAATGTTGAAATCTATATTATGTGGAAAGTCGTTGATCACTAAGGGGCTTACCTTTATTGTAGAATAAATGTTATCTATTTAAATAAATTAAATAGTTTAATTTATTTATTTAAATAAGATTAGAATTGTTCTAATTGATTTATTCACAACCGGTTTAATTTAGAGAACCTAAAAGGTCACACCATAAAAGAAAAAATATTTATTTAAAAAGTTAATGGCATAATCGTAATAATAAGTTAAGTGCATTTAATTTAATTTATGGTGATAAAATAAATTAAATAACTTAATATTTATAATTTAATATTTTGAAAATATTGAATATAAATTAATAAGAGGAGTCTTATTATTATTATTACTATTATTATTAGTTTAATTCAAAAAGGAGTTTGGGAATTAATTAATAAAAGTACTCTCATATATTCCTAATTGGATTAGAAGCCTAATTAATTAAAGGAGTTTAATTAATTAAAATAAAACCCTATTCCTAAATGGTTTAGGAAGGTTGTTACATCTATAAATAAGAGGACTCTTATTATGGGTTAGGATTACACACTTAATTCCAAGAGTTGAGAGAGTACGTATAATTCTATAGAGATAGAATCTAAGCTTTTGCCAAACACCTATAGTCTTGAATACTTGTTCTTCCTTGGTGGATCACCTCTAGATGTTAAACGCTTAGGTGGCTAACATTGATCAAAGGAAGAAATCAAACCCGATAAATTCAAGGAGAGCATGAAAGACTAACTTGTACCTGAGAAAGCATGGTTCTACAAGGGTATGAATTTGATTCTCCTTCGTTTAGATTGATAATTAAGCACAAAACATGATCATGGTTTGTACAAAAATTTTAAAATCCGTTTCATCGCGCTTCCGCTACTTTTATGTGATTTGATTGCATTATCGCGCTATATACAAACCTAACATCGTCGTCACCGCATTCTCCATCTATCCTGAGGGGAAAAAACCGATACAGCACTGCTACCACAATTCTACCACTAGAGCAATTCTTCTGCTGCCAAATTACAGTTTAGTACCCCTAGGTTTTTGAAATTCTCAACTCAACCCCCAAAATTTTTAAAACTTTCAATTCAACCCCTAAAGTTTTTGAAATATTCGATTTAGCCCCCAAAGTTTTTGAATTTTTCAATTTAACCCCCAAAATTTCTAAAATTTTCAATTAAAACCTTCTACATATATACACTGTCTTCGAGGTTTAACAATCTAGACTTTCTTTGGGGTGAGATAAAGCAACTTGAGCATCGTCATATACAAGCAACTTACAAGGTCTTGTGTCCCATATAGTGCCGAGTATTTGAAATTATGCGATGAGCTTGCACTTTTTGAAATAAGTCTTGCAAATTTAAAGGTACATAACCACATGCTTTGTTTATCCATATTTTGTTCAAGCACAAAAAAATATTCATCCTAATCATGTTTGTTCAACTAAACGCGTTCACAAGAGGAGACTAGCAAAGTAAATTCTTACAAGACAATTGATGAATGTCTCACAATACTTGAACGTATCAATAACCAATATGAAATTGGTGAGGATGAAGAGCAAGTACTATCACATATTGATACTTGTGAGAAACATGAAGCATAAGTTAAGTGTGTTGAACTTGAACAACTTTCAGAGATAGTTTGCAATAGGGAAATTAAAGTTAAGTTTGACCCCCAATGCGAAAACATCAAGAAAGATAAAGTTGAAGTCAGCCATGTTGATTTTCTCTTTCCGGTTAATACATTTGAGTCCCAAGGTACTTCAAATTTCTATATTATGTCATTGTTATTCCCGAAAATTGTGCTCATGACATTAAAACATATGCGAATGTTTTGTTCGAAGACATCTCTCAGACTGTGGTTTATTATTCTACGATATTTTAAAACTCGAGGAAGAGTGTTTTTCAAAGGCGAGGAGAATGAATGAATGATGCGGAACGGAAGAAGAAATTCAAAAAATTTATTATTAATTTTGTATTGTTATTTAGAGATAAATGTTGAGTTGTTAATGAAATTATTTAGTAGAATATTATAGTAGGGGCTTTTCATTAGGAGAGTTTTAATTGTAGGAGTAGATTTCAATTATGAGAGTTTATTATAGTAGTAGATTTAGTTAGGAGATTGTTTCCTTTCTAAATTAGGATTTTTACTTAGTCCCAAGTATTGGGTTTTCTATTTAAGCATTGTAATACTTTATTATTTTTAGATTATTGAATATATTGATTTGAGATTAAAATTGTGTGCTTTTGTGTGTTTTTTTACCGATTCTCTGCGGAGATAGGTACTCTTATTCCTTTTTCCCATCTTATCCTACATAACTCCCATTGAATGAGCCCAAAGAGAAATAAAGAAAAACACTTTATCCCAAAACATATCACACTATTCATGGTCCAACCATAAAAATTTCTAACATTCCTCTCGTGGCAAAACAAGCACATCTAAAGAATCCCCCTACTCCTTGTATGGTCAAAGGGGTCAAACTGCATAGAAAAAAATATTCCACCGGGAAGGAACATATCCAACTTTTGCCCATCACATTAAACAAACAACACAACTGTCAAGCCATCGAAAAAAATGAGAATGAGACTCGCTATTTAACATACACATAAAACACAAGTGGGATAAAAATTTGTAAGGACTACCCCTTTGATGCATGTCTTTGGTGTTAAACCGACCAAGGTTAAGGAACACATGAAAGACTTAATTTTCAAGGGAGCCTTTCCTTTCCCTCTGACTATTTTTTCGCAATTGAGTGTACTTATGTGTACTTCATAATTAATTCAATTTTAATTGTGACTATATCTTTGCTTTATACAAGTGTTTATGTGAGACATGTATAATTAATATTATATATTCATAAATTGTCCCAAGACCTACTTCCTACTGCCATGGGAAGACCCACATAGTCTGGGCCATTTCACCAAAAGTTATGCAACCCAAGTTCTGTACCTTTATAATTTTTTATTTACAAAAAAAGAAAGAAAAAAGCTCCTTTAAATACCTATTTTACAGCCTTGATCTTGGGCATATAATATCTTAGCTCCTTTAAATACCTATTTTAGCTCCTTACCACAAAAGATGACTGAAGTAACCAAAAATTGTCTTAAGTACATAATTCAAATCCAAAATGCTTCTAAAGTCTATTTTACCCTCAAAAGTACTTAAATATGGAACATTGTGTCTGGAAAAAGGAAGAATCTTTAATATACTTACGTGGGGTCCATAGTGGATAAAAATGAGAACTTTTTTATCTTCTCTCAACTTCTAAAGTATACTTGAGACATCTTTTATGGGACAGAGGTAGTAGATTTTAGCCCCCACCCAATATAAAATATTACCCCTACCATTTCATACCTCTAGTATCACCTCGTATAACCAAAAAAAAAACACCTCTTATAACCAAAAAAACTGGGTTGATACAATGAACCAACAATACTGATACAACATGAAAATATATAATTGCCAATCATGAATCTGAAATTGAAACACGTGCTCTATCTCAATAGTCTTTCAGACATCCAAAAAGCTAGATGGCGTTTTGCCTGATTAATGTTCAAGAATTAATTAGGTAAAAAATCTAGGGGGATCACAATGTGCGTATTCTATGTCATAAGAGAGCAAAATTAGTATATACTGAAGCAAATTTGAATCCATGTAGTTTCAATATTAGAAATAACAAGAAATAAAAAGTTGCTCATCACTGTGACACTTACAAATGCAGCTGATATTGCCATGTTGATTCGCATATCTTTAACGTCAGACTTGGTGTACCTGACACACATGCATGCTCCAGTTCAACAAAAAGTACAAACACCAGTTTTGCAGAACCATCAAGCTATTGTAACACAATGTGTGATGAAAGTATAAACACTAACAGCCTGTTTGTAAGATTTTTTTTTTTGGTTTTTGGGGGGGGGGGGGGGGCAGGAAGGAAAGAGAAAGTTGGAGCATTCCTTCCAAAAAGTTAGAAGGATTGTTCCAGCTTTCCCTTCCCCTCCCCTCCCTCAAAAATAAAAACTTGCAAACAAGCCGTAAGAGAAAATGCAAAATCGAAACATGAAATTGATACATAAGTCGGTGCTGTTTTCTCCTCTCTTTTTAAGCATGGATCAACTAGTACGATGGTTTTAAATATATATAATGTGTGAAAAAAAATGTTAAACTGCCAATGAAATAGGGGGAATATGCAGTGGAAAACAAATCAACATTAATGAACTCCCTTTAGTCCAAATTTATATGACCTCTTTTCTATTTTGGGATGTTTCATATTAATTGAACATTTTCCATATATAAATGCATTAATGTTCAATTCAACTATATGACCCTTATGTTCAAAAATCAAAAAGAGAATCTGGAAAAAGGAAAAATTTTAAAAAGAAAAGAAGATGTCTCCATGTTGGGGCATGTCACAAAAAACTCTTTAAAATGAGTATATATAGTTTAGATTCATGCTTTGAATCAAAAGTAACTTAAAATAGATAGACACGTTCGGTCTGATTGTGACTTTGCAAAATTTCAAAGACTGCCTCATCTGACTGATGTTTGCCTCATATATGGCTCAATCAATAAAGCATAACATACAATCATGTATGAATAAAGTCATACACAAAAAGCCATAATAAATTACAAGATTGCATAAAACATGAGGTTTGGCGCTAATATATATCCATCAAGTTTAACTTTTCAAAGCCAATATGAGATATTTTCAAAATCAAAATTGATATGATTCATCTAACTTTGGAAAACAATAACTCATGTAATTAGTAGTACTTTTCACGTAGTTTACAATTTTCAAAGTTGTATTATCTAAAATTAAATCAATTAATACCAATTTTGAATTTGAAATATTTCAAATTGACTTCAAAAGGTCAACATTGATCCTATATATTTGAATGGAGGAAGTATAATCATAACAATATATATATATATATGTCTGTGTCTGTGTCTGTGTCTGTGTCTGTGTCTGTGTCTGTGTCTGTGTCTGTGTCTGTGTCTGTGTCAATTTTAATCTTAAAAAACTGTTCACATTATCTTATGGTACCCTTGCAATATTAATATGCATCAAAGGCAGAGGTATTTCAAAGAGTCAAACATATGCACAAGTATATAAGCAAAACACAAGTTCAAAATCAAGCTGGTAAGTTTGACCCTAATTACCTATGGGCAGTGTTTCTTCATATCTGATATATTTGAAAGGGGCTGAGAAGTAAATGAATCCAATAAACAATATGTGATTGGCTTCTTACTATATCCACCCAGTACAAAAGGTGGTTGTGCTACTTAATCAAGACACCCAATTAAGATTGGTTTTATATCCTCAGGACAATGATGAGTCACCATATCGAAAAAAGAGGAGCTAGATAAGACATTTTCCCAGTTGCACAAATTTTTAATGCTTGTCATGAGTAACTAAATATACAACAGCATACCTTGGTCCCCATGGTACAATTGGCTGCTTATCAGCATACTTTATATCCTTTGAAACCTAGAGTTAAAAAAAAGAAGTCAATAATTAATATTAGGATACGGCCTGAAAAATCGTTATGCTCCAAAACAGGGGTGCTCATGTAAATGGTTATATTATCACAGCCCATACTTGAGGTTCCTCTAATACCAATTCTACCCTAACATAGGTCCAAGATTGGTGCAACCCTCTGAAAACTCGTTTCCACCAAATGAAATTCTTCTAAAATTTAATTCTTTTAGGAGCAAAGTAGGCGGCGTGGGTGAACACCCAAGAACAAAGTTTGCTTTCATCTCAACTACCAAAATCATTATATTACATCAAGATGCTATCTTAACAACAAAATCGAAGTTTAAGAAACGTCGATGCTAATGGATTGAAAAAAATTAAACATGTGTTGTCATAATGATCGACAATCCCAGCAAGGAAGTAGAGTTCTAGTAATTAAAAAGCGAGAAAGTTAACTCAAACAAAAGACAGATTGGTAAAGTTTACCTTAAAAGAACCAAATGTCATGCCTTTCTTCCGATTTGTTAGTTGAGCCATCATGACTTTATCATATGCCTTTTCCAACTGGAAACATTGCATTAAAACTCCCCATTTTGAGCACATATAGCCATTTTAATTTTAAAAAATTACCATATAAAAATTCATCAACCCAAAGTAAGAAAGAAAATAATGATAAGAACTCGATACTTACTCGAGCAGCAGTAACATCATCACCTCTCCTCTCAGCATCCTTACGTTTTCTAGCATATGCAGCTTTAACCATGTCAAATCCCTCAATGGGACTCACACCAAGAACCTGTGGTCATGGATAATCACCCAGAATTGGTCCAGCCCCCCAGAGTGAACCAAAAAGGGTTTTACAAACAGCATATGACCCAGACTCTTTGAACTGCAAACTTTAGGGTATGAATGGGACACTAACTACATTACCTCATATGGATTAAAATCATTTTCTGAACTAGAACTTCCAGCAGCCGATGAAGCAGCACAAACTACCCTTATATTCAGTAGATACTTTCTAGAAAAGCTGAAAAATTCAATATCCTGACACCATAGTTAATTGCTGATATAGGGGACATTATTAACAAATGAAGTAGTGAAAATTATAAAATTTAAGATACAAGTAAATCAAAGAATTAATATATATGATGATAGAAAACAATGTTTTCTTGCCAGCATCCAGATGAAATAAAAAGAATAACAGACAATAGGAGGAAAATTTGATCTAACCCCTCATTAGATAGCTGATTATAATTTTGAGTTGCATGTTTCACACTGTTCTAGACCTGAAAGGAAGACACTTTGTTCAACTAACTTCATTTGGTGAAAAATAACTAATCCAATATTCTATTCTCTTACATTCCCTAGCATTATTTAAAAAAAAAATAAGACAAACAGATAAACAGACAAACAAACAAACAAAGTGTTAAGGAATTGATTAACCAAGATGCTACCCGAAAACAGGAGAGGAGAAACGTGAAAGTGAAACTTCAAAATGTGCACTATTTCAACTGAGGAAATTAAATTAAACCTCAAGTGCCAAACCATTAATTTGATCATCGAGACATAAGTGTATCGGATTTGCAGGTCCTCCTGAGATGTTTCAGCATATGATCTTTCCTAGTGTTTACAATTACTAACCTTAACAGTCAAGAACTCACTTCCTAGCTATCTTAAGATTTTCTCACTGTCATAATATTTCCTTTCATAATGAATCAAATATAAGCATTATAAATATGCCTATCATAGTCACCAAAAATTATAACCAGGCAGTAATCTATAATACAAATTACAAATTTTAAAACTGCTGATTATCTTTTTAAGAATCCTATAAATACATAAACTACATATATGCAAACATTCATATATATCATTTCAATGTAATATCATATAGTTAGGATACAAACAAACATTAAATCCTTGAGAAATGTGGAAAGAGAAGATTAAACATTACCTAATGACTACTGAAGGGGGAAAGAGAGATACTGAGCCTTTGAGAAAGGAATTCTTCTGAGAAAATCGCGAGTAAGGACAGTGAAACACATTCGATGTTGCTAACGCCATTAATTTACGGTTATAAATTGCTTGTGGTACAGAATCGAGGGTTTTCTTTTCAGAGGTTTATAGGGTTTTTGATTGACGTGAAAAAATTGCCGGTAAGGCTCAATAGCTCTCTTTGCCGGAACCAAATCCACAACGACGGTGATTTCTTTGCCGGAATCCAAATCTGCCCGAAGTATATATCTGCTTGTGGGCTGGCCGTTGCAGAATCCTATCTTAGGAACATGAAAGCGCTTATACCTTGTTTGTAAGTTTTAAAAAAGAGGAAAGGACAGAACCTTAAAAAACATTACAATTTTTCCTCGTTCAATCTAAAAAAAAAAAAAAAACACTTTCTTGAACAAAATTAGAAAAGCTTTGATTGAAAAATAAGCTTAGTAAATTTCTTTTTTATTTTTTAATTACTCTTAACATTAACACACAAAAAAGAATTTAGGTGTGGTTTGATAAAATTGAGTGTTAAGATCTGAACAATTTAGAGCTTCTATCCAGAGTTGTATCGGAATGAAAAATGTTGTTTCATAAATTTTTCCAAAATGTTTGAATAATAGTATTTTACCATTTTAACCATCTGAACAGTTTAAGCAATACCCGTTTAATAATCAGAAAGGTCTAAATAGTATTTTAAATATATATTTATAATATTTTGACCACGATATGATAAAATAAAATGTATCATATTCAATGAAAACATTTACATAGCATAATAATTCAACCATACAAATTAAATTAACTTCAAACAATTGTTAAGAGTTGAAGTGCAATTTATTCACGTATATTAGATCAGGTCTTGTGCTTAATTGATTCAATCTCAAGAAAATGTTAAGTGCCTCAATTCCACTGTGGTGTCTTTGAAAGTCCCTACGCGATATTGGATTAATAGTCAAAGATTCTCTATTGTAATCTCCATTATCACCACTACTTTATTAGTCCGTGAATAACTTAATTATAGGAATAGCTAAATAACTTAATTATAGGAATAATATTGATTGTAGGATGAATAAGCTTGATTGTAGGATCTCTATATCTACTATAAATATGTACATGTAAGGATACTAAAAATAATATGAATGAAAATATTCTTCTCTACGATTTTCAAGTTGGTATCAAAAAACCACGAAACTCTAAATCATTCTTCTTTGAATCCTTAAACCATGAGCAAATCAAATTCTACCCCATCATTATTCAACACGAAGGTTCATCATTCAATCGAATGAGATTTGTATTGAATGAGACCAACTATGATCTGTGGTCTCAAATGTTAGAGATGCAAATTGCGAGAAGGAGAAACTCTCCTTCATTAAGTGGCTATCGTCGTCACACCTAAGGAGAAAGATGAAGGCTATGAAAAGTGGTATTGACAATCGAAGGTCAAAAAAGATGGTTGTGATGTCTATGTCCCGGAGATTATGAAGCGATACATTCGACTTTACTACCTGCTGCACGAGATATTTGGAAAGCTCTGTCTAAAGCCTTTTATGATGGAGCGGATGAATTACAAGTTTTTACCTTGAACGAGAGGGCTTTCTCTGCCAAACAAAATGGCGAGATAGCTCTCTATATATTATGGAGAAGCCCATTGAAATCTTGATGAGTTGGATCATCGTGATAAAATTGGTCATGGTGGATGAGACGGATATTGCATCTATCGAAATTGCTTGACGACAAAGGGTGCATATCTTTCTCATTTGGATTAGAGGGATGATTTGAGCAAGTCTTGCGGCGAAATCTTGAGGAAGGATCTTATCCACGAATTAGAAGAGTGTTATGCCTAGTTAAATAGCGAAGATGTTCGGCCGGGGGTGATGAACAGAACAAGGAAAATTACGAAGCTTGACCATGGTGACTCGGGCAGGTCTAATCAAAATTGGTCTCCTCGACACCGACAAGACAAAAAAAAACATCCATCCTAAGAATGCTAATGGTGGCGACAAATCATCATACAAATGCACCCATTGTGATCAAGCGGGTCATACAAAAAAAGTCGATGCTATGAACTTGTGGGATATCCGAATGGTGGGATCATAGCCGTGATTCTCGGAAGAAGAATTCCAAGAATACCTCTCTTCTTTGCAATTGTTGAAACAAAGGCGAGAGGATGATAGCGGTGAAAAGTTCTTGGCATTGGCGGGGTAGCATGGTAATGGTGGTAAGGTTTTAAATATTTCTACACTGTTTCTAATAGTGCATGGATAATTGATTAGGTCTTCTACGGATCATATGACATTTGATTCTAGACAAGTTTCACCTATTAAACCTTCCTCACAAAGTTACATTTCCACTTGCCAATGGTACCTCAATTCCGATTATTGGGGAAGGATCTTTGTCCTCACTAACACCTTAAATTTAGATTACATTTTGGTTGTTCCCTCTTTGAATTATAATCTTTTGTCGGTTTCTCAAATAACCCTTTGCCTTATTTTGTGTTGTCATTTTTTGGCTTTGAATTTTGTGTATTTAAGGACATCCGGACAAAGAGGATTGATTGGTTGTGGTGTTAGGCGAGGAAGTTGTATTACTTAGACTTGGTGTCCAAAGTTCGGATAAGTTGCGTCGAAGCTTTAAAGATTGGGGGTTGAGGAGGAGGAAAAAAAAATCGAGATATGGTTATGGCATCGATGTGCAGGGGCATGCTTCTTTTGGTTACATAAAGAAATTATTTCCTAGTTTATTTGCAAACTTTGATGTTTCTAGTTTCAAATGTGATGTTTGTGAACTTGCAAAAAAAGCCATCGTGCTTCGTTTCCATTAATTTTGAATAAAAGTCCGTTCCTTTTATGATTATACATTACGATGTTTGGGGACCATCTAAATTTGCTACTTTGGATGGATCGCGTTGGTTTATTACTTTTATTGATGATTGTACGGGATGACTTGGGTATGTTTGATGAAGTCAAAAAGTGAAGTAAACTTGTTATTTCAAAAATTTCATAAAATGGTTTGTAGTCGATCTGATGCACGAGTTCGGGTTCTCATGATGTGATGATGGAGGTGAATATTTGAGTTTTGAATTGAAGCGGTACTTGGAAGCCCATGGAACCATTCATCAAACTACTTGTTCGATACACCCCAACAGAATGGGGTGGCGGAGCGAAAAAATCGTCACTTATTGGAGGTTGTTCGTGCTTCATTAATAGAAACACATATGCCTTTATCCTATTGGGGACACGCACTTACCTCTGCAACATATTTAATCAACCGAGTACCATCCAGCACTATTAATTTTCGGACACCATCTCAGGCTCTTAGTGAAGCAATTGTGGCTCCAGTCATTCCAAACTTACCTCCTCATGTTTTTGGTTGTGTAGTATTTGTACATCTTCATCAACGTCAGCGCAACAAGTTGACACCTCGAGCATTGAGATGTGTTTTTTTAGGGTATGGTGCTTATCAAAAGGCGTACCGATGCTATCATCCTCCAAGCAAACAAATGTTTGTTACAATGGATGTAGTTTTTCATGAAGACTTGATGTATTTTTCCTCGAGCACGAACTTGAGGGGAGTACACGGAAGAAAGTTCAAGCTCTAGACTATGATTTTTTGATCTCTATAGAAGCGGAATTCTACGAACTTGGTAACAATCTGAATGGGAATGAAATGGGCATACGAACTTGGTAATGAGAATCTGGTGAATTGGATTTGAGTGGTATAAATTTGGACCACAATGGTGATGAACGTGATGAAGACCCAGAAAATGAAGTTGTGGAGCAACCTCCATTTGAATCTCTCGCACCACAGGCAACTGATACACCAAACCAATCGTCTGCTGAGGATGGTCCTGTTGTAGTGTCTGAACCACCAAGAAAACAACTACCACCGCGTCAAACCAGAGGTATCCCCACACCCACATATGAACCCGAACTTTCTAGTAAAGTTAAATATCCCATGAGTCATTATGTGTCTAACCATCGACATATGCGAATCAAATAAGTCATTTGTAAATCAATTATCTCTTGTATCTATTCTAACGATGTGTGCGAGGAAGCCTTAGCATGACCCAAAGTGGAAAAATTGCTATGAATGAGGAGATGAAATCCTTGCGAAAGAATGAAACTTGGGAACTTGTTGATGCGTCCTTGAGGAAGAAACCAGTTGGATGTCGGTGGGTTTATCTTGTGAAACACAAAGCGGATGGTACAATTGAGCGTTTTAAAGCAAGGCGGTGGCAAAAGGTACACCCAAACCTATGGAATTGATTATCTGAGATACATTTGCACATAGCTAAAATCAACCTGATTCGAGTCTTATTGTCTCTAGGCTGCGAACTGGATTGGCCATTGCAACAATTTGATGTGAAAAATGCCTTTTCGCATGGCGAGTTATGCGAAGAAGTGTACATGGATTTGCCACGGGGTGCATGATACGAAAGTGCATTGTCGGAAGGTGTGCAAATTAAAGAAATCATTGTATGGGCTAAAACAATCTCTGAGAGCATGGTTTGGAAGATTCACGAAGTCCATGAGGTCCTTTGGCTACCATCAGAGTAATTCAGACCACACTTTATTCTTGAAAAGACAACATAGTAAGATCACTGCCCTTATTGTGTATGTTGATGACATGGTGGTTCTGAAATGACCACGATGAAAGGAAGGCTCTATAAAGTTACTTGTCAAGCGAATTGAAATGAAAGACCTCGGTCACTTGAAATATTTTCTTGGGATCGAAGTGTCTCGATCGATAAAGGGATTTTCTTGTCTCAAAGAAAATATGCTTTAGATTTGTTGCGAGAAAACTAGTATGTCGACATGTCGACCGGTGATACACCCGATGAAGAAGGATTGAAGTTATGTGTTGAGACTAATCGGTGCCTGTTGATAAAGGGAGATATCGAGGCTCGTTGGAAGATTGATGTACTTAGCCCACACTAGGCGGATCTTTTTATGCATTGAGTATTGTTAGCGGTTTATGCATAATCACGGAGAACAACATATGAATGCGATTATCGCATTTTAAGGTATCTGAAATCTGCTCTCTGAAAGGGCATTTTGTTCACTAAAAATGTAGATTGTCAAAGTGTGGATGCATATAGTGATCTTGTTGAAATTTGGAGCAATAGATAGATGACAGACGATCTACTTTGGGATATTTCACCTTTGTAGGTGGTAATCTCGTTACATGGAGAAGCGAAGCGCGAATGTTGTTGCGTTCAAGCCGCGGAGAGAATTTGAATTTAGGGTATGACACTTGGAATATGTGAAGTATTGTGGTTGAGACTTCTCTTGAGGATTTGGGATATCTGCTGAAAGCAATGGAATTGACTTTATTGTGACAATAAAAAGCGACATGTGATATTACTCATAATCCGATACAACATGATCGTGACAAAACATGTGGAAGTAGACAGATTCTTCATTAAGGAGAAATTGGATGAGAAAATTGTCGAGTTGCTAAGATTCGATCAGAAGATCAATTGGTGATATTCTCACCAAAATTTGTTTCAAGTCGAGTGTTCTCAAAGTTTTTGGGCAAGTTGGGCATGTGTGACATCTATGCACCAACTTGAGGGGAGTGTTGCGATATTGGATTAATAGTCAAAGATTCTCTATTGTAATTTTTCTTATAGGAATAACTTAATTATAGGAATAACTAAATAACTTAATTATAGGAATAGCTAAATAACTTAATTATAGGATTCTATATCTTAAATATGATTGTAGGATGAATATATGCTTGATTGTAGGATCTCTACTATCTCTCCATAAATATGTACATGCATAACTATATCATACAAAAAACATGAATGAAAATATTCTTCTTTAATTTTCAAAAATTTGGATATTGAGCCTCCAGGTGCCATATGTGCGTTGACCTGCTGACGTTGCACATATGGCATCACTAATGTGGACATTTGCCAATTAATTGCTAAAAAACTGGTGAAGCCCAATGTCGACGTCGGGATTTTTATTTGTCCCTTTTCTGTTCTTGTTCTTTGGTGTTCTCATGTTATGTGAGATTTGTTTGAAAAAATAAGTGAAAAAGGCCCGACATGTGTATGTCGACGATTTGACTATAAGAGTCGCCAGTTGGTGTTTTTAACTGGTTGCACCAACGCAACCGAGAAAATATTTGCACATTGACCCAGTGATGTGACACTGCTAAACGGGTCTGTGAAACCGAGATTCATTTGGGTTCGGGGGCTTGAATGCGGAGGGAAGGTGTTAGCGGTACCCCCGACATCCGTGTTACCACACTCCACCCACCACTTTTCAAGAGACTATTATATGAATGTATGTGTGTGTGGGGGGGGTTAATGTGTTGTTATTTGGAAGTAGTGTTATTCCTCGTTCGCACCTATATACAAAGGGTTTGAATTTTTGTAAAAATTCAATTTTAAACAAGATATAGCAGTGATGTTTTGTAAAAGAGGTTTTTCAAACCATGTGCTCAATAGTGATTGAGGCCTTTGATACTTCCATTTTATTAAGTGTTCAGCTTGATTGCTTTTATTTTCGAGATGCGAAGCATCTTCGAGAAAAATAATGTACAAAGCGGTGTCGAACTCCTTGTGGGCATGAAAGCCATATAAGGAAATCCAAACACCGTGAATAATTTACAAGCTGCTTACAGCTGAAAATGTCCATCACGGGAACTGAATCTAGATTCAATAGATTGAATATGTGATCACATGATTCCTAGGCTCACATGATCTTTTAATTTATATGAAAGCGATGGCGATTATATATATATATAAGTCAGAAATATATATATATATATATATATATAGACATGATCAACCACCACGAAGCACCTCCATGGGGGATCAGAAATGTAAATAAAGTAGTAAAAACAAGATCAACCACCACGAAGCACCTCCATGGGGGATCGAAAATATAAATAAAGTAGTAAAAACGATCAACTGCCACGAAGTAAACTCCAAGCGGGACTAAATGTAAAGAAAGCAGTAAAAGGCCACGAAGTAAACTCTAGGCCTGACAGAAATGTAAATATATATATATATATATATATATAAAAGCGGTAAACGCACAAGATATATATCGATCCCGGCTCGGTTTATCATTTCAGCGATTTGTCGCTATATATATATATAAAAGTAGTAAACGCATCGGATGTAAAATCCAGACCCATCGAACAGAGTTCGACAACAGTTTATATATATAAGTATATATATATATATATATATATATATAAGCAAGTAAATGCTCCAGATGTAAAATCCAGGCTCATCGAACAAAGTTCGACAACAGTTCATATATATAAGTATATATATATATATATAGAAAAGCAAGTAAACGCTCCAAACGTAAGTCTAGGCTCAATCGAGGCATAACTCAATAATGTTAGTTCATATATATACATACATATATATACAAACATAAATAAAAATCACGGACCGAAGTCCGGGCCCACACACACAACACGACTCTCAACGTGAAGAAAAGTGTGTGCAAAGATGAAGAAAAAGGCTTTAAAGTGTGTAAGAAGTCTTACAGTGGACTGCCAAAGAAGACTTCTATAGCTTTAAATGGATGAACACTCGGTTCCCACCGGTATAAATATAACTGAATATAAGCTCACAAGTGTTTAAAATGAGAAAGCACTCAATTTATAGTGTGTACAGAACAAATTGGGCAAGGCTTCCTCGCCGTTTTTCTTGCAAATATGGCCACCCCAAGCCCTCTATTTATAGAGGGGGGTGCCGCAGGTGTACCTGCAGCAGCAGCAGGTGTACCTGCGGTTGCCCGGGGTGCCCCGGGCAATGTGGGTCCCGTCGTCTCGAAGTACGTGCACTCGGACAACGCGCTGTTCGCTCGAACCTTCGTAACTTTCAATCCGGGAGTCCGATGAAAGTGTGCCATACCTTTCCAGAAAGCTCTTTTCGAGAGCTATGCAATGACATAGGATTTTCCCTTTTTTGATTCCAAAAAGATGGGTCCATGACCGAAATAGCATTTTCGGGTCTCCGTCAAGCAATCCGGTGAGCTATTTTGCGTAGTTTGCGCTCTGAAGTTAAGATATGGTTCTTGTGGGACTTATTTTGAGAAAATTTGAGTTGACATGAGTGTATTTGATTTGAGTTGAAGTCGAGTTGGCAAAATGACCATTTTGCCCTCCCGGGGTTTTCTCCAGTTTTCGCATAGTTGTAGCGGGTTTTTCCCAGGGTTATCTCTGAGATTATCATTTTGTTGACTCTGAATGTCCTCAGGACTATCTCTAAGGTTGGCTTTCCCATCCGGGGTTGACTCCAGGCATTAAACTAGATCTCCCGGGGCTATCTCCGGGGTTAGAATTGATGTTGTGGTCCTCAAGGGTTATCTCTGGAATGTGAAAAAGACGCTTTTGTCCTCCTTAATAGTTAGTAATAGGAAAACAAAATTTTGAGTGTGTACAGATGCCCCTCTTTATCATGCTCATGCAATGCAATGGAATAGACATGATAAAGATTAGTAGACACTTGAAATATGACAAGGTATTTTTAATTATGCAAATCGCCATGTAATGAATGTTATGATGAATGTTAAAATGTTTTCGCAAATCATAGTTCGCAAATCGCACATTGCATTTCGCACTGTGCTTTTTGTATTTGGCCAATCGCACTTCGCAAATCGCAAATCGCAAATCGCACATCGCATTTCGCATATCGCAAATTGCAAATCGCATTGTAATGAATGTTATGATGAATGTTAAAATGTTTTCACAAATTGCTTTAGCTTTATTGAGGATTAATGATGCCTATGCTGATGTTGACTACAACAGTTTGGCTTTTTGTCGGTGTCGCTGATGCCTGTTTGATGAAGAGAAATTGAGATGTTTTCTACATCTCTACTGGGGATGACGTTCTAAGATCACCAGATCTTCCCGATGTATAAGCTTGGTAGTTTACAATGGTGCCTACCCTGATGACAGTTTGACAACGGATCCTACCCTACTGGTAGTTGAATACGTTGACATCACCAAACTGTTTCGGTTCCCACTCGAACGGTGGTATACAAAGCTTTCATCACCGAATTGTATTGATGTTGCGCTGAATTGATGCCAATGGTTTTGAATACTAGATCTTCCGATACCTTCGCTGAAGTAAGATTCAAAGGTTTGCTTCACCAGACTCTGCCTGATGTTACGCTTGATAGAGATGTACGTTGATGTAGCGTATTTTCACATGTACAGATCATGCATGATGTGATGATCTAGATTTTCTTAGGAGTCTATCACCCTAGGTTGGTGCAGATTATAAATTATATGGGGTAGAATTTTTCTCACCCTTTTTGAGGTGATTTGGAGTTTCCTTTCGCTGTTGGGTGCTTGTGCCCCATTTCCTTGAGCGTTTGATTCGCAACCCGGCTGAACTGATGACCTGAATGTCGTTGATATCCCTGAAAGGTGCAGCTCATTCTTTCACTGCCCAGATTTGAACTTCAGTGTAGAGGCCTCAACTTATGAAGATTTGACGTAGGTTAACATGTTTGATGGTGTAGATTTCATTCGCTAAACCTTTTGTCATTGGGCCTTTACTTTTGAGTTAAGAACTTTTTTGAGAATTTTCCCCTTTTTCTGTAGGGGCAAGCTTATATCGTCGTGATAGGATTTCTTCCCTTTCTATTGATGAGAGGCTTGATCCTGCCTTAAACTCCTTCCCTTTCTTGGAATCGGAAAATTCCCCTGTCCTTTGGCATGTTGATGTCGGGTATTCATATGAGAAACTCTCTTTGTTGACCAAATAGCCAGTGAGATGATATGAGGGAAACTCTGATGATGATGGACCATGCTGATGGTGCTGACTGGTGCATGCCCTAGTGTTGAGTTGTCGTTGTTTCTGAGATTGTTCTAATCTTGTTGTAAGGGACCCAATATCGGTTTGTCCCCAATCTTGAAATTTCCTCACCCTTGCTTGTTGTCTGGGATAGTTTCTTTGACAGATGGGCTGATAAGATGCTAAGATCGCAAGAGGCTTTTACCTCTGTACCATATGGTGAACAGGTAGTGGATTTGGGTTTTGATGACCTCGATCATTGTTCCTAACTTGATTGCACAATCGGCCTTGATGGTTTTCTTCTGATTTGATGAAGACTTGTGATTAAGGGTGTCGGCTCTTTGAAGGTCCTCGCTGCTGGTTGCCTTAGTGTATCGTTGTTTCTTCCTTTCTGGGATTTTTGCCAAAATTAATGGAATGACATTGAAGTGTTGTTGGGTCTTCTCAACATAGGTCACTGACTTGGAGGGTTTTTCTTTTGAGGGTCAGACCACACCACTAATGGCTGCCTATGTACTCCCATTGATGAGGGGAGATCAGGTCTGCGTAGTTTGAACTTGATAAGATAAATGGTTTGAGAAGTGTTTGTTTGGGGTTTTTAGGTTTTTGTAGAGGTTAGACCGCACCGTGAATGGCTACCTACGTACTCCCATTGATGAGGGGAGATCAGGACTTTCGTAGTTCAGGCCTGGTGTAAGAGTTCAGGCCTAGTGTAAGAGGTTCAACGCTTTAAGGGTGTAGAAATATTTTTGTTGTTTTTGTTTTGTAGAGAAGGGTGTAGAAATGTTTTTGTTGTTTTTTATTTTATTGCGATCGGGTCATATAAAATGGTTGCCTACGTCTCCTGTGTATCGAGGAGATCGGTCGGCGTAGTTACATACGATGCCAAACTTGATTTGATTTAATTTTTTTCTTTTTTTTTTTTTTTTTTTTCTTTTTTTTTCTTTTTTTCTTTTTTTCTTTTTTCTTTTTTCTTTTTTTCTTTTTTTCTTTTTTTCTTTTTTTCTTTTTTTTTCTCTTTTTTTCCTTTTCTTTTTTCTCCTTTTTTTTCTTTTTTTCTTTCTTTTTTTTTAATATTTACACGCATGGAAAATAAAAGGCATACTACGAAGAAAGTGATACTGTCCCAACATCTTCTGGAAATTGCAACTTTATCCCCTGGATCTACATCTTCTTGGCTAGTTGAGGCCTGATAGTCTAGTTGTCAGTGGTTATATTGCCTTCAAGGCTTGCGATAGAGGTTACTTCTTGGTTCTGAATGTCTTCACTTATAGCCATAACTTGATCACTTCCTGATTCAACACTTCCCTCGGGGATGCTCATACTGAACCCCTCGCAAAAAAAGATGAACTTTGGATTCTTTGATGGGTTGGTTTCCCCGATAACCTCATCACCTTTTCCTTCATCTGTTCCTTCACCTTTTTCTTGGGCTTGAGAGGATTCGACCATGAAATCTCCCTCTAACTGTTGTCGTATTTCTTGTAAGGAACTTTTCTTTTTTGCTTTTTCTTCCTTGGAAAGGATTAGTATTTCCTCTACATCATCCAAGGTTATAAGATCTGGAATGTGGTTGCTATCTTTGGACCACAGGATGTTGGATGTTGGCGGAGGAATCTCCTTTGGGGATTCCCTTGTCTCCTCTGTCATTTCCTGTATTAGGATCATTCCATCTTGTGTTCTGCCAGGAATATCGCTCATAGCCTTCACCTCATCTGAACTGCTTGTCTCGAGTGGACATCTTAAGCTTTTTATTTCCTTTTCGCCTTTTTTGGTCATGGGGAATTCTATCTCCAGCTCTCCATTTTCAATAAGATCCTGGATTTTATGTTGTAAAGACCAGCATTCCTCAGTCGTATGTCCAAGTGAGTTAGAATAGTAGAGACATATCTTGGTGGAATCATAACTCTTTATCTTGGGATTTATAGGAGGCAACAACTCAGTAATCCTTCCTTCGCTTATCAGAAAGTGTAGCATTTCTTAATTGGATTTGCTTAGAAAGGTGAATTTTCGGGCTCTTGTGGAGGTTGTTTGATCTTTCTTCTTTGAGAATTCGCATTCCCTCGAGCGATTTTTCTGTTGGCGAGGTCTTCTAGCAATTTTATCATCCCCTTTTTCTTGGCCTTCTGATAGTTGAGTGAAAAATTACCTCATATCCTGACGTTGGCGCATTATAAGCTTAGCTAGCAGATTTACTTGATTCTGGATCGTCTCTAATTTTTGCATTACTATGATACCCTCCTCCGAGTTTTCCCACTTTAGGACATTTGTTTTGTGCCTTTGGGGTAGTCCTCATCCTTCAGATGTATTTCTTTACGATTTGGATACATTTCAGTAGCTTCTGACCGGGATCATATTTACTTTCTCCGTATCATGTCAAGAATCGGAAGGTTGGTGTTGACATTTTGTTGATCGAAGTTGTTGAACCACAATCACGCCACTTTCGATCGATCGATTTTGAATTTTATGCTTTAAGGACCAACAATCTTGTGTATCGTGTCCGAGACCCTGAGTGGTAAGCACATCTCTGGCTTGGATTGTATCTTTTGTTCCATGGTTCCAAAGGTGGAGCCAATTCGGTAATTTTCTTATGATCCATTAATATCGCCAATACATTTTCAAGGGAATCGCCCAGTGGAGTGAACACCTGATTTTTTGATCTTTCAAATTTTCTTTTCCTGTCTGGGCATTGGTTGAATGCAGCCTGTGGTTGAGATGGCAGATTGCCTTGCTTTTTCTAAATGGGGGATCAGAGGTTGGTCTCTAGCTTGCCTATATACAACAAGGGATACATCTTCAATGCCTTTATCTGCACACCCTTGGGATCGCTTTCAGATACTTGTCGGTCTCAGATATGTTTGGCGGCATCGCTTCAAAGGCGAGAAGTCTTTAATCTTGCCTGCCTTCAGGCCCATCTCTGTCGTTTCACCGTGTTTGATCATTTCCAAGAATGGCTTTCCTATGCCTGCTAGGATCCTTATATATAAGCAAAATTACCTTTTCGATTGAGATTGAATAAATCAAGCACAAAACCTAATTCAATCATGTAGAAAAAAGAGTGATCTGATACTAACATTTCAATCCCTATGCAAATCGAAAAAAGAAACCTCCCTACAGTTACACAAAAACGTTATAAGAGTGATCTTATCCTATAGAAATTGATAATAATGAACAATAGATGAAGAAGGGAGAGAAGATTTACCGGCGAAAGAAGAAGAGCAGTAGCGAGGGAGAAAAGCAGCAACGCAAGAGATCGTTGGTTAAATTTTTATTGGGGATAAAAGACGAAATTTGTAATATTGAAGAGGTTATTTTTGACCCCAAAAAATATTTTCTCGCTTAGATATGCCTCTGGATGGTATAAGATTATTTTTGTGTCTAACCGATTAAGAGATAAATTTTTTTTTACCTCTGACCGAATAATAGGCAAATCCATTAAGAACTATTCAGAGACAATCAAACAGAACCTTAGACATTCATATACTTTATATAATGACATTTTCTTTTTTTTAACAAAAAAAACTATATCCTTTCTTATCCTATCATTTTCATACTAAAAAAATCCTTGATATCTTAACCCCTAAAGCTAATAAACAAGGTGTAGTGATGGCAACAAGTCGGGGCGGGTGGATTGAGTTTTACGTTACGGTGTTCGTCTTAAGTTGGATTTGATTTTACACTACCGTGTCTGTTTCATGGCCCATGTAGTTCAAGGCATTAAATTGGGGAAAAATATAACACAACGGGAAATTAATTTTTATAGAATAGAAAACGCTCTTCTCTCAAGACCTTCGCCGCACCACGTCGTGCCATCATTCTCTGTTCCAGCCAACACTCCATACTCCGATAAATTCTAGTAATCAATATTTATATATATAAAAAATTCTAGTCATAGTGTTATTGCTAGCGGCATGAAGAAAAAGAGTTTTATCGAGGATTTAAGATATTTTACTTTTTAGGGTTTAACGTATTTGGACTACAATTGAAAAAAATTAGCTATTTTTACTAGATTATTATGAATTTTGATTACAATCTTACTCGCTTATGTTTTAAAAACTGATTTTATTACTGCTATTTACCACCTAAATGTGCAACTTGTATGCAACACCTGCAATTCACCTTTGTTATGACTTTGCTATGAATTAGAAATTACTGAAAAGGAAACTAAGCTTGCAGGAAAAGAAGAAATTGACAGAAGGAATAAAAGGTTCATGCATTCGATAAATCTGAAATCAGATCCCAATAACACATATAGTAGCTCAGCAGCATTACACGCTAGCACCATGCTCAGCACATGACAACACATGACATGTAACAAACTTTAAACATACTCATAAAGGAAAGACTTAAGTACCCTTACTGAATAAAATAGAAAGACTATTCTATCCCCCAATCATTTATTAGATAACCAACTAAACTAATTAAGGTTAACAGGTAATCTTCCTAACAATTCCCCCTCCCTTAAGAAAATCCTTGTCCTCAAGGATTAAAGTTTGGAAATTCTTTACAGATCTTTTGCCATTCTTTCTAAGTAGCATCCTCAAGTATTGTGTTGGACCATTGCACCAGAACCATAGTCATAGGGTTGTTGTGTTTTTTGATAATTTTCTCGACAAGGATTGCAGTTGGCCCATGTTTTAGTTCCCCTTCTTTAGTCACTTTAGGCAACATAGTTTGTATAACTTTCTTCCTTCCAATTTTCTTCTTGAGCTGAGACACATAAAAACATCATGAATTTTGTCTTCAGGGGGTAATTTAAGCTGATAGGCCACCTTCCCAACTCTTTTAACTATGGAATAAGGTCCATAGTATTTAGCAGATAATTTGAAGTTCTTTCTTACACTGACAGATGACTACTTATAGGGCTGTAACTTAAGAAAAACTTCATCTCCCACCTCAAACTCCCTTTCGGATCATTTTTTATTTGCATACATCTTCATTCTTTCTTATGTTTTCTACAAATTTTCCTTTAATAACTGCTGTAATTTGTCCCTATCCTTTCTCCATTGAGCAGGTTTATGTCCAGTTATGCAACTCAAGTACATCTTAATACATTGGTTGACCCTTTCACTTTGGCCATCAGTTTGGGGGTGGTAGGCTGAACTTATCTTGATCTGTGTCCCCGTGGCTTTAAAGAGTTCCTTCCAGAAACTACTAGTAAAGATTTTATCTCTGTCAGATATAATGGCCTTCGGGGTTCCATGTAGCTTGATCACATGATCTAATATTAACTGTGCAACTTGCGAGGCTGTGTAAGGGTGTGATAGAGCCATTAAATGACATCCTTTGGTGAACTTATCTAATGACATCCTTTGATGAACTTATCTATTGTCACCAATCAGATCCCAATAACACATAAAGTAGCTCAGCAACATTACACGCTAGCACCATGCTCAGCACATAACATCACATGAAATGTAAAAAATTCTAAACAGACTCATAAAGGAAAGACTTAAGTACCCTTACTGAATAAAATAGAAAGACTATTCTATATCCCCAATCATTTATTAGATAACCAACTAAACTAATTAAGCTTAACAGGTAATCTTCCTAACAAAATGTGGGTGTTTTACTATGTACTGTCTTTGCTTGGTGAGGTCGTTGCTTATATTGTTCGACTTTAAATAAGTTTAGTGAAGCCATTGAATAAGAATGATCCATCTTTTTTGCTCTCAAATTGACCAAATTAGTCATTCACCCACTTCTTCTTTTTTCGGATTATAATTATTGAATTCATTCTCATCTATTTCACGTTAAGTGCTTGAATTGAGTTTCAAATATTATATATTATTCTTTGTTTTTGTACAATTGTTAGTGTTTTATATTTCTTTTCTTTTTTGTGATGATGCTTACAAGGTGTTTTTCTAAATGTCCAACCGTAGAACAATAATCTATGTGAGTCGTCATCGTTACTATGTGTCATTTCTCTTTGATGTAATTACTTATTTTGGTTAATGATGCTTTTCATTATTGATTCTCTTTGTTCGGGGATGACTTATTTTAAAATGACTTATAAATTAAAAATTAAAATGATTAATAAGTCATATTAAGTGGTAACTTATAAACAAAAGTGTTGGACATCTTTTGGATTTATAAGTCATAAATTAAGTTAAAATAAAATATAAAAGTGCTTAGCTAAAATGATGTATAGGTTAAAATAATATGTAAACACTATTAAAATAACGACAAAATAGTCTTTACATTTGGTCAAATTTACTTATTTTACAATGACTTATAAATCATTTTTTAATAAGAGTATGTTCGGATATAAGTCATTTGTTACTATTTACCTGTTCGGGAAAGACTTATTTTTCTACTTATAAGTTGAGTTTTAAATAAATAAAAAATAAGTATTTATAACTTTTTTTTAAATGACTTATAAGTCATTTTAAAATAAGTTAGTTTGACCAAATATAATGTCTATTTCCCCCCTCTTTTTATTAATGTACTTTTTAATAATCTTTATATTTATTTTAACTTATGAGTGATAAGTAGGTTTTATACCTACTTATCCGGTATCTATTACTTGAATTAGTTACTTAAACCTATGTTTCTTAGTTACTTTTCATACATTTTATGTTATTTTGTAGGTTATGACATAAAATTGGCATGAAGAAGCAAGGAAAAGCAATTCGGACATCTTTTAGACTAAAATACGCAAGCAAATACAAGAAGGGGAGATTGCAGAGCTTTTAACACCAAGTTGGATCCATGTTCTTAGCTTGGAACTTGGATTATACTGTAGATCTTCTTCTTAGCTTTCCAGAACATCTTGAATCATCCCAATCAGAGTTCGGATGCGAGAGTTATGGCCTTTTTATCAACGAAGATCAAAGCTAAGAGTTCTCATGCTTGCAATTTACACAACATCTAATTCAAGCTCGATTTCGATCTTGTTCCGGCCAGATTTTCTCAATTCTCAAAGAATAAAAGTTATAGAGATCGTCGATAGCTTCGATTTGATAGGTGGCAGACCCCGTAAATCCTCCCGGATCAAAAGTTATGGTCGTTTTACCAGAGGACACTACAGCAAAAAAGTGACCACGGGCGGGGCTTTCCCCTTCACAAAATGCCACGGGGCGGGCATACCAAATTACAAAATAGTAAGGACCCCACCGGTGGGCCCTTTAGTTTTATAACCCCACGTAAGGTGGGTACGCGCAAAAAAGTCATTTTTTGTCCGAATTTGAGTCCAAGAAGGATTGGTTCAATCCAATTGACTCAATGACTTCCAAGAGGACTTAAAGACATGTAAAGAGGCATATAAAAGGAGGAGAATCACAGATTAGGAGAGGAAGAGAGGATTTCATTAGATTAGATTAGAGTAGAATAGGAGAAAACACTAGTTTTTATGAGATTTGGAGATTGAAGCACTTGGAAGCCATTGGAGATCAAGATCAAGAAATGGAGACGGAGGACCTAATTTGCCGACAATGATTCACTTCTTTTCCTAATCATATTCTTATCTTTTAATGTGTATTCAAGTGTGGATTCTTAGTTTTAATTCAATGAACTAATTCTTTGTTTGAGATTACAATGGATCTTATTGTGTAGTTTATTTTAATATGCTTCGCTATCAATTATTATGTTCTATGGTGAGGATTGTCTATTGTGATTTGGACTTAATTGTTTAATTGATTGGCCATCAATTACCGTGATAATGTATATGAACTCGAGAGATGAAGTTTAGATTTAGATCTGATCATGATAGCATGTGTTTGTGATTTCTGCATAGATGGAATTCATGATTCGTGTTTAGGATAGAGATATGCCTTTACGCCATATGTAATCTTATAGAGAACTTGTGCTTTAAATCCTTTTTAATTGTAATTCACATAGAGATATATTGGATTAGTTAATTAGGGCGTCTTGCATAATTCTATCATCTGTGGATTTAAGTGAGTATGGGTATTATGCATCGAGAGGTGGTTTTATCTGCTTTAGTGTTCTTGATTAACAATTCAGGATAGAGAATAATTGATGAGAAGTGTGTTAACTTAAATGAAGCAATAAGTGAAGTTGTGATCTTAAATCTCCGTAATCTTAATTTAACTAGTGGAATTTAATAGTAGTTTAATTATATAATTTGAAATTCATTCGTTTAAATAAGATTGAGTTGGTTACGGGTTAGTACTTGGTGATTTTTATTAAATAATTCCTCGTGGGAATGATACTCTACTTTCATTTTATTACTTGTTGACCATGTATACTTGCGTGTTGTGCGTAATAAGATAGTACCCAACAATGAGTAAAACACCTTCATAACTTGTTTTAACTTAATTTTTGACTTATAAGTCAATTTGATGTCGAACGATTTTAGGTGGTGTTTGTTTGTGTTTGAATGCCTCTTAATTCACCTGCCTCTAATTCGTTCAGAGGTAAATCTTGTTTGGTAAAAAATTTTTTGCCTCTTAATCGTGAAGACAGAAACTCAAATCTTAACTATTAAAAGATGTCTCAATAAATATTGTACTCCTTTAATTTAAAATTTTAAGATCATTTAATTTTTTTATAAATAACTCAATGGGTTAAAATGATAAAATAATATCATTTAGATGTTTTATAGTTTTTAGTTATCAAATAATTTTTTAGATTCAGATGTTATTTCATTCAGATGACCTAATTTATTAAGATGTATTAACCATTCAGATCTTAATTACTCAGTTTAATCAAACACCGGCTTACTTATAAGTCACAACTTAAAATAACTTATAAGTCATTTAAAATAAGTCATTCCCGAACAATCAAGTCAAAATTTGTTATTTATAAAAAATGACTTATCAATCCTTATATATAAACACACATCCAAGATGACGTCAAATGACATAAGCAATTCTCAATTAATTAAAAAACTCACTGAGTCAACCCTTGATTAATTTAGAGTTAACTCGGTTATCTGAGCTCTTACTCTTCCGTATACGTATCATCGTTTTCGTTTAACTCTTCAGACCCTCTAGTTTCTCCTCCCTTCAGTTCTCTTAAATCTCTTATCCTCCCTTCAATTCTCTCAAATCTCTTCTCCCCCTCATGACAATCACTCTATTTAATCCACCAACTCACAGCAAGAAAACTTCATGTGTCGTCGTTGATCCCTTTATCCACCTCCTCAACTTCGCTAAACCGAATTCTTATCGGCTGTAAGCCTTATGCAACTTTTGTGTGTCTTCATATTCTTTTTCTTCTTTAATTTCTTGTGTCTATATATTTGTGAATTCTGCTTTAAGGGTTTGTTCATAAATGAATTGGATCTCTGATTTGGGATGGTTTCATTATGAATTTGTACAAAAATGAATTAGGTATATGATTGGGGTTTTTTCTTCTTGAAAATTAGGTATGTGATTTGGGTTTTTTTGTTCATGGATTTGTTCAAAAATTAATGACTATATTGTTTCAATTCATCTTGCGTGAAATTCTTGAATAATTTATTTCAATTTTAGATTTAATTTTCGTTAATTGTTGAGGCATAATTATGGAATTATTTTCCAATCATTAATCATTAATTCTTGAATAATTATGCTTTGTCTGTTTTCTCAATGCATAGAGAATATGCTACCTAGGGGAAAACATGAGATAAATAGAGGTTGAACTGAACTGGTTTGCATCGTGAAATCAAGTTTGTTATGTTTTCTGTTTGATTTTTGAGAAAAAATAAAATGAAAAGTATTATTACTACTTAAATTTATAAATAATATTGTATTAATGGATTTAATATCTAAATTTAAAATAATATAGTATTAAATTAAACATGTATATTTATATATATTGATTAGTATTTGTTGAATTTTTTATAGATTTGATGAGAAGGTACTTTGTGAGCAGAACTACAGTGCCTATTGAAATTCACAAATTTTTAGCAGCCTCACATATTGATTGCGGAGAATAGAGTTGTCCAAGGGTTTTGATTTTGAATTCGCCAGGTACACACTTAAGTGTTTTAATGTTGTTCATGTGAGATGATTTAATGACTTGATGGACATGGGCATTGATGTTGTTTATGTGAGATTATTTAATGATTTGGGGGAAAAAGAGTTTGATATTCTTTGGAAGAAGAAATTTTATTTTTAATTTTTTAAGGTTTAGAGACAAAATAAATAATAATTATGTATTTAGATTAACAGTAACAACAACTGTTGTGCGGAGTTGAGTTGGAGTAGTCGGGGTGGAAAAAAATTGAGAAACATTGGGAGGCAAGGTGTTGCATTGATGAAACTTATAAATTATTCAATTTAAATTCCTACTCAATTCCAGTTCTGATATAATCAGATTGCATCAACCGATTTGCTTTATTTATTTTCCTGGAATAAAATAGATTTTTGGGTGATGGGTCTGTTTTATGTTTTTTAATTGGTCATGATCAGAATTTGACTGTTGCTAAAAAGGTTATAAAAATTCAAAATTTTGGTAAAATTAGTAGATGTTGAATTATAGAGTAAGTGCAGTTGAAGTTAATGGATAATTTATGCTGCTAAAGTTCTCAGGTGAGGATATTGACATTCTTTTTGGTTATCTGTTTTTCATCACTTTTTCTATTTGTTTAGTAATTGTTTTACATGTATTTTGTGGTATGGCTGTTTAATCAATTTCTCAAAAAGGCTGATGATTTAATAAAGTTGTTTGCTCTTATGCCTCTTTTAATTGTATATATGTTATTATGTATGCTTATATATTGTTGTGCATATGCTTGCTATGAGATTCTATTGATACAGAAATTTGTGTATGTTGATCTTTATCTGTAAAATGTGTACATTACATGTTTGATTAAATGCCAAAAAGAAATATACATTAATATTTCATAATGCCTAGAATGTATACTAATATAACCTAACTCTAAAGGTTTTTAGTCAAAGATGATAATGCAGGGAGGTTAAGGACACTAAATGCGTCTTGCTAAATGCTTGGTAGTTGACGAGACTGGAATGATTATATTCAAAGCAAAAAACGATCAGGGTATGGTTTATTGTTGAAGTTACTCAAAAACATTGTCATTTAGCCTTTACTTTGATTTCCTTATAATGTTATGTGTTAATTATTCTAAGTTTGGTCTACTTTGTTAGGAGAGATCTCAACTGATAGCCACTTGATCCCAAATTGAGAATTTCAGTTTGCATAAACATGACCAATTGATTTTTGATGTTTAATGTGGACTCCTCATTTGTTCATTTTCTTTACAACTATTGATATGCTGAATAAAGACTCAAAATATGAGGTATATGTGGATGATATGACAAATGTTTTGTAATGAATTCGTGTTATAGATATAACTAGAAGGTTGACAGTGATTTTCGAGGAATGAGAAGATTACCATTTACAATTTTCAGATAGCTAGATTCTTGAAATTTTTATTTCTTTATAGTTCTTAAGAGCCAATTTAATATACTAAGTTATTTTTTTTGAAAAGGGTAAAATTTTACTGGCTTGGAATTGTGCTTACAACTGCTGCTCATTTCATAGGCAAGAATAATTTTAAATTTTAACCTCTCGCATTTGCACAAAATTGAGTTTCTCATCTTTAGTTGTACACTGAAAGATGTCTTATGTTCAGTGGACTTGATGAAAGAGGGTGTTACTGTGATCCCGTGTAATGCAAAAATTGACATGTTCAAAGGATCAATGAGGCTTGCAGTCGACAGTGTTTAAGGCACTAATCCAGCTAGCTTTTTTGTGAAGGAAGATATCAATTTGTCTCAGATCCAGTCTGAGCAACTGAATGTTGTTGAAGAATGACTTTCTAACAGGCGCTACTCCTTCTTACCAAGAATAAAAACCAATCAGAAAAAGCTTTTACTGTTTATTAGCAAGTTTTCTTCTCATGTCATGTAAAAAATGTATTGAACAGTTTATATGAAAATAAATTTTTATAAAAAAAATAATTTTCTCATTTTAATTTTAATAAATTATACAATCTGTTATTCAAACTAGCCTGTGCATTGCACGGACTACCAACTAGTAAGTCAAAAAATAAATTACTCCCAAACACATCAACAGCCAAAAACTACTTACTAACTTTTAAGTTATTGTCGAACATGCTATAACAATGGCATCCCATCAATTCTAATTTCAAAAACCACCAAATGGAACTTGAACATCTACAATGAGACCTACTTCAATTTTTGGTTAACTGAAAATTCACAAAAGTCTTAGTTGCGTATTTATTTTTTCCTGTATCCGCTACAAACATCAATAAATGACCAACTATTTGCATTAACTTTAAGTGCATGAACGGTTAACCAATGTGTACTACGTTCGCTAGGTTGGGTGTGTCCTCACCCATGAAAGGAATTCAAGTTAAAAAAGGATTTACTTGTTAGATTGGTTGAAGACTAAGATAAGGAGATGTGATCCCTAATTTGATTTGAAGAATAAATTATTTCTAATCCATAATAAGAATGGATTAGGAAGAGTATACTATAAATAAGGCTATGAGGGAATCTTATTTTACACATGAGAGAAGCTTGGTAGCAAGAAGGTATCAAAAGAATAAATTGAGAGGATTACAATTTGTTGTTCGTAGGTATCCCTCGTCATCTCTGTTCAATTTAAAGCTTGAAGACTTTATTGCTTGGGGTGTTTTTTGGGTGGCGAAGTTAATTAGGTTTCTCAACCTAATTAAAGGTAAATTTGTATTCTCTTAATTTATTGTGTAACTGATGTGTTAAAATTATGTACTGCAAGTGCACAATGTCGAATTGAAGAACTGGCAAGTACAGGTCGAACCCACAAAGACTAGATTAATTTTAATGTTTCCTTAATATCTATTTTAGGCGAATTAGAAATAAAGATTGAGAATTAATTAACTAAAATATGAAAACTAATAATGAGGAAGCAATCTAGGAATCCGAATCCATTAAATAATAAACATAACATATAATTCAATCTCTTCTATTTTTATAACTCAATTATGATTTTGATCTCCCTTCCCTTTAATTTTGTAATTTGCAATTAACGTGGGCAAACATATACTATGAAAATTTAAGGATTAACTATAACCCATCAAAATGTCTTTGAGCAAGCATGAATTATGAAAAACTCATATCTTAACAATAATCTATCAAAACCTCTTAATTAATTTAAAATCACATAAGAACTATAACACAAAGGTATTTCGATAACGAAACATGAAGGCGAAATCAATTAAACACAAAAGCATAAATAATAGAAGAGATGAAAAATATTATCAAGAATAATTATTTAATTTCATCTTCATCCTAGATGAAAGAAATTATCTAGACATGGAAAATAATTAAACTAACTAAAATAAAGAAAAGAAGAAGATTAAAAATAAATAAGAAAACTCTCTTTAATTAACGATCATCCAACGAACATACAATGGAGAAGTAATTTAATTTACTCCTACTCCTAACCTAAACTAATACAATACCTAATGCTCATTCCTCTCTAAAACATGATACTTATTTATAGAAAAAATAACTTTGAACCCTAATTTAAATTCATTGAACTTGGACATTTTTGTTCCTTTTCCATGTAGGTTTCAACTTCCTAGTGACAATCAACTTCTCAAAGAGATCTTCTAGATAGACTTTCCTTTCTCTTGTTGGATTTGACTTGCACACCAAGATTGTTACACCTCTTTCCTTCTGCTTGCATGATTCTTCTTGGATATTCCTTACATGAATAAGAGCATTAAATATCGATTGATCACCAAGATTTTGACATTATTATAACAACTATTAAATACTACAAAATAAAATAAAATATATTAATTTAATAAACTAATATAATTAAAATGCCAAAATTAGGGTTAATAAAATGTATGAATTATGTGTCTATCAGTTACCTCAAGTATTAGGGCATAAAACTTAGGAGGATTATTGTAAGCCCATTATTAGTGATATAGTGGAGATTTGAAGTTTGACCTGTGGTTTTTACCTTTTAGTTTTAGAAGTTTTTCCACGTAAATTTGTTGTCTTGATTGTGGATGATTATTTGTTATTTTCGTTCCCATAATTGGTTTTGTTGATTTATATTTAATTGCACAAAGACGGAAAAGGAATTCCTAGGATTGAGATTATTTTTAGGCGTAGTTTTTCCAACACACATCAACCCCAAACGCGTTGGAGGTGAGTTTATGGTCCAAAATGTAATGCACTGAAATCAAGTTGCGTTCACGCAGCCAAAATGCATGGCCAAAATATGTATGCATATCTTCTTTTGCTCTGATTTGTATCAATTGAAAGTTATATTGCTGCTTCAAAACTAAGTTTCAGTTGATACAAATCGATAGTATAAACTTGTTGTCAATTGATACAAATAACCAATTAATTGGGGATTAGTTTTGAAACCAATTAATTGATAAATTGAAGCATTAGTATAAACTTATCCCTGATTTGTATTAATTAATTGGTTTCAAAACCAATCCCTAATATCACTCAATGATGGAGAATTAAAACCAAAAACCCACAAATCAGTTGATCTTGATTTCTCACTCCAGATCTATACTATCTTTGTAAGAAATTGGCAAAGATTTTTCAAGTAAAGAGTGAAATAATAGAAAGAGAAGATGAGAGATTAGAAAAGAACTGACAAAGATCTGAGAAAAAGAAAATGAAAGATAGATGAGTGAAGGAAAGTGATGAGAAGATATGGTATTTGTCCATAGTTGTATGACTCGCTTCATAATATCCATGAAATCGATGATTTGATCCTTGGTGATAGCAAGGAGGGTGTATGTGGGGTGTGTTTGTCAATGTAGAAAAAAAAGAGTTGAGAAGAAACATATATTTGGTTGTTTTGCATGATCTGATTAGGTAAAGAAACATATTAGGTAAACTATTACAATTATTATTATAATATTAATTATTACTATTGTTAATAAACATATTATTATGAAACTAGTCAAAATGTTCCCTTCATCTCAAAATATAAGACGAGTATAGACCTTTAAATTTTTATTTTATTTTATATTTCAAAATTGATATATCTATTAAATTTTTATTAATGCAATTACGATTATAATAAGCTATCTAAAAAGTATACTAATATAAGGTTACGGAAACAAACAATAATTTCGTACCATAAATAGAGAAATATGAAAGAAAACGATATCCCTTGACGAGTATAAAAAAATGATATCCCATACGAGTATGAAAGCATATATGAAATTGAAAATGTATTTTCACCCGTCATGCGGTAATCCGCGTAGACAGATCATTTTCACAACTTAATAAAGAATGAATATGAAGGTTTATTCACCAGGCATGCGGTAATCCGCGTAGACAGATTATTCCCACAGATTAATAAGGAATAGAATGACAACCCTTATGAGTATGAAGAAAATAACATCCTTTACCTTAGTAGGAGACTAAATCTGACTGGTATAACGAAGATTATTTTAAGGAAATCTTGCACTATTACCTACACTCAAAGTATCCTTATATTCGAAAGAAATACGCACAATATTATAGAAGAAGAATTCTCTGATTCTGGTGTGATTTTCGTTTCTTAACTAAGCAACCTATTTATAGGAGAATGACAGGACACTATTTAAAAATAATCACGAACTAAATAGTGAATTTTCTAAAATTTTATCTGATTTTACTATTCATCTAAATTATTCTAATAAAACAAATAACTTTATATATAATATAAAAAGTTTTCTGTTTTATTACTAATATAATAATAATAATAAAACAAAAACTAAAATAACTTTCTGCCGATGGTTTGAAAAATTAGGGTGTTCCCCCATGGAATAATAAGTCATACTTACAACAAACGCCTCATGACAAACCCCTCTATTTATACCAAAAATTGAATAAATATCTACCACAAATCATTATCTTCAATCAACACATTTTTTAATCTTTCAACAATTATTCATCATTAATATTATAGATTCACAATATTGACAACCAGATCATTCCCAAAAAAGACGGGGCTTTCCAATAAAGATTTCTCCTTATTGGCATGCAATTAAATAACCTAACCCCTTTACTCGATAGAAATTTTTAGACATTATCTATAATGCTAATCAATAATATGAGTTACTATGTCGTGACAATTAATAATATAAAATATTATGCAGATGTTACTATAACAATTATTGAATCAATAATATGAGATACTATGCTATTTCTACTGTAGCAATTATTGAATGAGATACTGAGTGAATATTTACGTAAGAATCAATAATCAGAAATACCGTGCAATATCATGTGCTACTGTGCAATACCACGTACCACTATAGAACAACGCGTATTACTATACTTTTATCACCGGGTATTTCAACAGTTTAACGGTAAAAGTCTTGTCGTTATTTTTATAAAAAGGTTATTTTTGTTGCTTTCTATATCCGACAGTTATTTCGTTATGGGGTCCACTAATGATTACGCATTCGTACGAATATTCTCCGACAAAAAGAATATTTCCCGATCATACAAATATTTTTTGACAATTATTTACTTTGTAAAATTTGCACATATCACCCATAACTATAACATTTATTAAATTATCACCCTACTATTTAGAAAAAATTAAATCTTTATTTATAAAAAGTTGGGGTTTTACACCTTAACTCTATGGCTCTTTGCTCTTGGCCCTTGGCTCTGCGGCTCTAGCTTCTTTAAGTACTCATCAGTTTCTCATGGTCTGATGATGTGCTGCTAAGATAACGTATAATCTCTTTTCTTTTTTGTACTTGGCAGCTTTGAACACATCTTCAAACGTAGAGTGATACTTACTCTACATTATTTTGACTTTCAACAATATGTTCTTTTTTGATGATGATCCTTTACTTATATTAGTCGTTCAATGTCCATCATCATCTGTTCCATTTTGAATGATACTAACTTTTATACTCTTTTGAAATCTTCCTGTTGAAAAGTGTCCATTGTAACATTTAATGCTCAGATACTTTGATATCCCTGATGTTGACTTTCTAGAGCTTTGTGTCAGCATACTTTTTGAATCAGGACTTGTCACATCAAGTTGCAGCTTTACCTGCTTCCTTGATAGGTGACTTTCGGTAAACTAGCCAGTGGACAGAAATTTGATTTCTACTAAGGATATACTGTTTGACACCTTTGGATCGTCTACTTACAACGTTCCACTTGAAAGTAGTATGCATGTAAGACAATCATATTTGATATGAAGTTACATATTCTTTGTAATCTTTTTCGTTTATTAATAAAATAATTAATTTATTAAAGGTATTTTACTTTATACATAATGTTGTTATATTAAATGTGATAAACCCATAGTTTTGAGCAATGCTTTTAGAATCATGATGATGATTATGCTAATGAGATCTAAATTCTAGATAGCTCACAAACTAAAATCGTTCCTAATCGTTGAATTACTAAAAAGGGAATTAGTGAATCCAGATAGATTGGTACATACGTTGCTTGCTCTTAGGAAGAGAGTGATTGATCTCATAATCATTTGTGTGGAGACACTAAAGCAAATATGTAGGTGCTTATTGGAGAATAAGTTCACTGAACGTGGCTCGCTAAAGGAATACCTAATGTAGTTTTACTTGCATGTCTATAGGAATTCCTTAAGTGATAGTGGTACAAATAATTCTTAGACTTGAGATCATCATAGTATCTTGTGTATGATGAGTTATACTTTGACATATCCCTTAAGACCCTTGGGATATATCAAAGGGTATGTTTGGGTATAATAAGTAGAGATAATGAATGATCAATAAAGAATCTACCACTTCTAGTAAAAGGAGAGAATATTCTATGTGATTCGATAAATGACAACTCAGTAGTCTTTGGCCAAAACAGAATGAAATTAGTAAGGTGTTCCTAATTTGCATTATTCAGAGTTGTGCATTTGAGAATCGAAATACATATAATCAAATAAAATAAGACTTGACAGTAATATAATGTGGACATTGTATGGTAGAAGGATTGAATTATACAGTAACTATTCACTTAAATGTTCTTTTATGATTAATGTTGAAATCTATATTATTTAGAAAGTTGTTGATCGCTAAGGGGGCTTACCCTTATTGTAAAATAAATATTATTTATTTAAATGAATTAAAATATTTCAATTTATTTATTTAAATAAGATTAGAATTGTTTGAATTGATTTATTCACAACTGGTTTAATATGGAGAACCTAACAGGTCACACCGCAAAAAAAAAAATTTATTTAAGAATTAAATAAATTAATCGTAATAATATATTAAGTATATTTAATTTATGCTATGGTGATAGAATAAATTAAATAACTTAGTATTTATTATTTAATATTTTGAGAATATTAAATATAAATTAATAAGAGGAGTTGTAGCGATTAGCATTTCCAGAGTAAATAAAATAAGAATTTAATAAAATAAAATTTTATTTTATTTAATATATTTTTATTATACTACGTATGTGTTTATGTGGAGTGTAATGTATGTATGTGTATATGTTGTGGTGAATATATTATAATATATTTACTACGTGTAAATAAATTGCTGAAATCAATTTATAATGCTAAAGATATAATTGGATGTGTATTAAAATAATTTAAGGAAATAAATTATTTAATATATTAAATAAAATATTTTATTTAATAAATAGCTTTTATTTTTATAAAAAAGATTTATGAATATTTATCAAGATATTTAAAGTGTATTACGTATATTTAATATATATATATATATATATATATATATATATATATATATATATATATATCTAATGCGATAAGTATAGAGGATATTATTTAAGTACATAATATATGAGAATTTCATGAGTGATGCTCAAAATAAAGGTGCTGAGTCAATAATCAAATAAGCTGGAGATGGAAGCGTTAGTATCCTTCAAGTAAAGGAAGTAAGAGCTTTCAAGAGACTATAGGGAAGAAACTCAGCTATCTTATAATCATATTCAACAAATCTATAGAACGTAAGGAGCAAGAAATGTTTCCTCTATAAATATCAAATTAAGCTTTCAAAGACTTAGTTCATGAAATAAATTTTGTGACGCGCCCAAATTCAGGTACTTTCAACCCATAGATATGGTGTTATACGGTATTCATAATTATACATTTATTTCATTGAAGAATAAGTCTTGGCAGACACTACATTTTTATACACTATATTTTGTAAAAATTCATGTTAGAATAAATACTATACATTTTTTGGGAGTCACAAGCAAAAAAAAAAAAAAAACTGAACTTATCCAATAAACTGGTCCAATATATATTCCTGTCTATGTAGCATTACTCTCCATTAAAACATCAAAATGATTGTATTTATTACATTCTTATTACAATAATAATAATAAATCTTTTCTTAGGTTTTGTTAACCAAAAACATTCTTCATTCGTTATAGTATAATTCATACAAACGTACTAGTCTATTACAGGATAATCTATTTATCCATCTTAGCCTTGCCTTTATCCCTGCTGGAACCCTTGGTTCGTTCGGCCTTAGCTGCAATTATATAATTCAAGTGAGCATAACTAGCTCAGCAAGTCTAGCAATATATAATACAATTATCACGTCGAGAATTATATGATTATTCTTTAATAACTGAACAATTAGCTATGAAGTACTATGAAATATTTAATAGCACTTTTCATTCTCTTAATATCATTCCAAAGTACATACATTAACTTAGGAATTCTGAGTAGGTCAAAAGACCATGAACATTCTCTTTTGGTTTTCATTCATGAAAAAGGACAAGCCGACACTAAGTCCGTAAGTCGGATATATCTTACGAGCACTTCTAGGTGATCAGCCTATAGTACTCTATGTTGATCAACATTCATCCGTTAAACGTATCTACGTTTAAGTTTTGACTGTAACAACCCGATATTTTCTATACAAATAAATTAAAATTTTGCGTATAATTTTTTTTTGTATTTATTAAAATAAATATGGGGAATATGTGCTAAGATAATGTGTGTATGTATTTATGTGATATATTTATTACATGAATGATTTTAAATAATTTTATTTTAGAATTTTTGATTGTTATAACCTATATTATTATAATAATTAATTTTATAGTAGAAATATTTTTATTAATTATTTTCTATGAAAGTATAATTATATATTATTTATATAATATATAAGATGATTTTTTAGAATTATTATAATAATTATTTTATTATATGAATTTTGTTCGATTATTAAGTTAATTATTTTAACTTAATTAAGAATGTTAAGTATGATGTATAAATTAGATATGGAATCCAAACCCTAATTTTTGGATTTTGATCAAGCATGAGAATAATAATATAATATTAATTATATTTTAATTTTTTTCATCTTTATAAATATGTATCATATATGTGTGACCGATAAGGGTTGGTCAATTATGGTGTTATGTGACAAACCCTTGTATTACTGTGTGAAACCCTAATGTTCATGCATAATGTGATTAAAAACCCTAATTATTAATTTTAAACCCTAATTGATAAATTCGGCACCTTAATTGCTAAATTTGAACGCTTAATAATAATTAGTAAATGTTAAATCCTATTATGCAAGACCTAGGTGGTTAGATAACCTAACTTAATTAGAAAACCCTAATTACAAATTTTAGAGACTAATTAAATAAAACCCTAAATGAAAGCTTCGTAACCTAATTATACATTAGGTGAGACAATTAAATAACCTAAGGGTTATGGTAATAAGGAAATGTTAGTATTTAATATGTATACTAACTTAAGTGGATAATCTTGTTATTTCAAGTGATTAATAATTTTAAACCTATTTTTAGTAAACCTAATTAGGTTATGAGCTAAAGTCACATGTATAAGTAATTAAATTTCATAAGATTGGGAATGAGAACCCTAAACAAACAATTTGGGTAGCATATATTAAAATTGTTAAACTATGTTCGTTACATGGCCCAAAACAAGTAAAGGAGAAGCCCAAAAGAAATAAAATGCAAGCCCAAACTTAGTCCACTTGATTAAGGGTATTTTAGACCTTTGATTTATCTAATTTATGCATTAAAATAAAGGCTAAATGAAGGAATTAGTGGGCATATATATAGCTGGCCACATTAGCCTTTTTAAGGAAGAATATTAAGCTAATCAAGTTCCATAAGTAGAAGTCTTACACACAAGGACAAGTGTGTCATGCTCCCATTGGTGGAAAATCTACTTAGCACCCTTAATCACATGATTAGGCTAAATTGAAAGAGATAAGGTGAAGCCTTTTATCCATGGGACAACAAAAGTATGGGGGATAATAGTTTACTCACCACATTCATTTGCTAGATCACTTCATTTCTCCTATTCTCCTTCTATTTTTTTTCTCCCAAGCTAGCAACATACAAAGAGAGAAAAGAGAGAGAGGGGTTCGGTTTTCTTGAGAGGGAGAGGAGTTATTGTTCATGCATCCTAGATTCATAACCTACTTTGGAAGAACAAGAAGGATAACAAAGAAAACTAGGTGAGGTTCTCTTTCATTCTTTTTCTTTTCTTCTTTTATTTTGTGTTATAGCAAGATTTGTTAGGGTTATGAACTAATACTCAAGATACCCTAGTTCTACATATCATCATGTATGGAACTAAGTATCTTGAGTTTTAGATCAAAGGTTTCGAGGAAGGAAATGAGCATATGTTCTCCAAGGGGTGAAACTCTTGTTTTTCTTCCACTAAATCTTGTGTAACTCAAGTTTTACAACTTGGATTTGTGATCCGTCGAAGGGGGGGTGCTAGATACATGAGTTATCTAGTAAACTCAAGTGGTAGAACACAAATTTAGCAAGTATTGAAGCCATGGGGGATGTTTTCCCTAAAACAGTCCACATAGAATATTAAGGTTTTAAAACCCTAAAAAGCTACTGTCCCTGTTTTTCTTAGGACTGTTTCAGACAGTTTCAAGTCTTTTAAAAATCTGGAAAAAATCACAGAGGTACCTTGAGAAGTTATTTACGTGTAGGAAAAAGAACGGACACGTTTCGATTTATAGGTTGTGCGTAATGGCTATTTCTGTAAAGGACTCCCAAATATTAACACCCGCATTTCTCACAGTGTATACATGGGAAAAATCCGAAATTTGTACAGTATGTTTATATATGTTATGGGAGTATACTCTAAAAATTTCAGAATTTTCTGAGCAAAACTCGATTTATGAAAAATAAAGCAATATCCGAGTGTTTTGGGCACTTTAAAATTAGTAAATCACTTTCTAAAATTCCAGAAAAATTTGGGGATCATTGTTGGGTCATATACTGTCTAAACCCAGAATAGAAGAATTTTTGGAATCAGTTTGGTATTTTTCCTAAAAATGATGAAGTTATGAATAAAAGGAAATAAATAGTTAAATGATGTCTTAAATAAAAAAAAAATATGATTTTAATGCTTGAATACTCCTAATATATAATATTATGACTATTTTAGGGCATTTTGGTAATTTATAATAAGAAATATTATTTATGACCTTTTATGGATATTAAATAAGTTATTTTGTAAAGGGTGAACAATTAGAATAAATTGTTTATTGTTCAAATAAATTATTAAAATGTTATTATGATATTAATAATATTAGAATATGATATTGTGAAGTAAATAAAAATATTAAGATTAAAGCTTCATTAAAATATTATTAAATAATTAATCTTAGATTAAAATATTATTAAAAGGTTAATAATATTGAATTAAAGTATTATTGGATGATTAAAATACTATTAAGTAAATAATAATATTCGAGATTAAATAAAATTAGTAAAGGAATAAAATATTATTAAACGAGTAATAATATTAGTAAATGAATAAAATATTAATACGATTAGTAAATGAATAAAAGTATTATTAATTGATTAATGATACTAAAGCATAAGTAAGATATTATTAAAGTAATAATATTAATGCATGATTAAAATATTATAACGAGGATTAATAATATTAGTAAATTATTAAAATATTATTAAGATGTTAATAATATTAGTAAGCGAATAAAAGTATTATTAGTGAACTAATAATACTAAGAGGTGAATTAAATATTATCAAGATTAATAATATTAAGTGAATTAAAAATATTTTATATTATACTTAATGACTTTTAATATTTTAAGAAATTGTACATTAATATTTTAATATTAATGATAATTATTTAAAAATGATTCTAAATGTTTTAAAAATCATTTAAGGGTAATATAAATGTTTTAAAAATATTTTGAGTTATTATAAATAACTTTAATATTTTGGCAATGGTTTCATTAATAGTTAAATAATAATTAAATGATAATAGAATTATTTGATATTTGAATCATTTAATAATGATTTTGGTGTTTGAAAATTCTTGATAAATTAATAAATGTTTATTGAGTCATTTAAAATAATATGACTGATATTTACATATATTGAGTTACAAAATAGTGTCTTAGACTCGATAATTACTCTTCGATAAAGTCGCTTTATTAATCGGCATATTTCGTAAATTGATCCGGACTTAGATATTTTGATCAGATTAATGTTTGTTTATGATGCAATAATCGTTGAACATGTGTGATAATGTGATTAGGTTATGTCTTGATCATGCGAAATGCAAGACTATATGTTATAAAGATATTGTTCTAATAGATGAATGATCCGATTAATGATAGGTCGTGATATAAAGATAAAACTAAGTTGCGTATTGTAAGAAGAAACGATCGTAAGTATCCTACCTTTGCATTTTCTTTATGCAATGGACATGAGTAAGAATGTTTCGTAATTATATTATGACTGCACAAATTATTAACCCTATATTATATACGCCATTGATTATCAACATGTTAGTATATGGTAATTCGATATATATATTTCGCTCGATAATTTCTATAAATGGTTATACAAGTGTCCCCACTTGGATAATCATTGCATTTAACCACATGTTGATACACTTTTGTTAATTACCGTATATATATGTTGAATTATAGATTATTGTTGAACAAGATAAAACCTTATTATTATCCAACCGAATTGCTTTGGTTTGGAACCCCGACAAGTATGAACATCCCTTACACGTGAAAACTTTTATGCACCTGAAGGTGGATGAGTGAACGATAACATCGTTTCTTGCATGTAGTATTGATCAATACAGGGTACAACGAGCTGATCACCCCCGTGCCCGTAAGTTATGACGGTTTACAGATGAAGTTCTGTTTAATATTTTCAAAAATGAAAACAATGTTCATAGTATGTCCCCTTAACCCTATTTATAGTCAACACGTAGTTTCAAAAAGTTGAAAGAGGGTTGTTATGTTATTATTATCGGTTCAGATTACTTCACAACTATTGATTTGTTGTAGAAGGGTAGTATAAAGAAAACATTTAAATTCTTTCAACTTATATATATATATATATAATTGTTATTACTTGCTGGGCACTGAAATGCTCATCCTTTGCTTAATTTAAATGTTTTCAGCTAAGTGTGAACAACCTGAAGGCTCTACTAGAAACAAGGAAAAGAGAAAGGTTGCTGAATGATTTCATTGTTATCTTATGTAATAGTTTAATATTATTTATTATCATGTATTGTAAGGAATGATTAAAGGTTACGTACTTGGGAGCTAGACTCTGATAATTATATAAATTAAGTTTAATATTTATATTATTGTTATTATTATTAGTATAATTCCGCTCATAGAAATGGTATCGTGAAGCACTGAATTCGGGTTTCAAGTACCTGAATTTGGGGGCATTACGTTGGCAACCTCACGTGCCCATCGAATAATAGATGTAAAATACATTTATTTGTTCATACACAAGCTTACCTTTGAATCTGTACCAAACAATTGGCATAAGATAGCGTTAACAACATTATATCGAAAGACTTGTAAACAAATCAATCAAACTCTTAGGATTAGTCTGGTCGAGTTAAAACTGACATCGACTCTTTCATAAAACAATTCATGCATCTTATATCATGAGTCACAGAAAACTTGGCTAACACGAAGGTTAGACAAGCGTTAAGAAAACTTGCCTTCAAGCGTCTTCAATTAAATATTCAACAGTTCTTGATCTTTATTGTGACGCCCCCAAATTTGGGTATCTTCCAACCCGACAAATGGTGCTACATGGTGCTATAGTTCACACATACATTGAATTAAAATGCCTCAAAAGAATGAATATGTCTTATATATATTCCAAACAATATTCCCTTCCCAGGTTCTTTATAACCAATACATAAGTTCTTTGTCATAATATCAAATACATTACAACATTAAACCTATACTATTACATAGACAGTTCAACGGTCTGCCTTAGCCTTCCCTTTATCTTTATCGGATCGTTCGGTCCGTTCGATCTTAGCTGCATTCATATGGTTGAAGTAAGAGTGAGCATAACTAGCTCAGCAAGTATAACAATTCCATTTAAACGATATGCTTAAAACATACAAATCATATATCTTCAATAACTGAACAATAGTTATGAAGTACTATCGATAATTCAAAATAGCACTTCTTTTTTCTTTATAACGTTTTACAATGACAACATTCAGTAAAACATCAATTCCGGTCCAAGACCTTGAGAATTTCATACTTTCTTTGAAAAGCACAACCCGACTATGAATCTTACCCTTCTTCTCAATCTAATCATGTATTAGATTTGTTACTATTGGTTTCGACTTGCCGTTTATAGTTTACATCATTTTTACTTTCACGTTTGATTAATTATCTTCAACCTTTAGTTATCATACTTAAGGTTTAAAATACTTTAAACAATGCTACATTAAGTTAATTAATATTGTACTTCATCATTAACCAACTACCTTTCTTTTTATCTTCATAACCTTTCTTCACTGTGAAAATCCTAAGGCTGGCGCTGCGGCGCCAGCTTCCTCTTATTAAGCCGCGCTTGTGAAAACCCGAGAATTTAGACAATTTTACAAAATCTTAAATGATTGATTTAAGGTCAAATATTAGACCTAGACAGAAAATAAGTGTATGTGTTTGATGTTATTAGGATTGAATTTTGAGGATTTCAAAATTCTGTGTAGGATTTAAGTGAATTATTCAGGATTAAAGATTTATGTGATTAAGTTCTGTGAAATTTGTTATGTATGTGTACAGAATGTGGTTAAGGGTCAAGGGTTGATCAGGTAAAATTATATATGTGTCAAACCCTAAGTATATATTAAGAACATCAACGTTCAGTTAGAAAACCCTAACGTCTGATAAGAAAACCAAGAAATCGGTTCTGGAAACCCTAGTTTCAGTTCCGTGAGTCCGAAACCCTAATTCGAATATTAAAAACCCTAGATTGGAAATGCAATGCTATATATAAGGTTTAACGTTATTAATTATAAATTAATTAGGGAAAAACCCTAATGAATTACTGGAAACCCTATTTGAGTATTAGAAAACCCTAATACCATATCTGAAAATCCTAATTTCAGATTTTGAATATTTGAAACCCTAATCTGAGAATATAGCGGAGAATTATAATGCTCAAGTGATTTAGATTATAAGTTTAATAGGGTAAAGCTTAATTATTTAGTAAACCCTAAATTCCAAAATTTGAACTTTAATTATTCTGTCTGAAACCCTAAATCGGGATATTAAAACCCTAGGTGGGAAGCTTGAAGTTAAGTATAGAGTTTCTATGTTATTAATTGTAAGTGTAATTAGGGATAACCCTAATTGATTAATTGGAAAGCCCTAATTTCAAATATAGAAAACCTGGACATGCAATTAGAGAAAACCTAATTATTAACTTATAGAGTTTAATGTTAATTAGGAAGCCTTAACCCTAATTAGCAAGCTTGAATGAGATTAATAAACTTTATTGTAATTAGGAAACCTAATCTAAATTAGGAAACCTAATTTCTAAATTGAAAGATTATTTTCTATGTAAAATCCTAATTAGTGGGTTATAAACTCTAATGACCAATTATGATCCTAATTGCTAAATTAGCAAATTTAATTAGGAAATAATAATCCTAATTGGCAAGCTTAATTTATGATTAGGAAATTATAATATAATTATCAAATCCTAATTATAATTTAGAAATATTAAATTTCTATTTTTGAAACCTAATGATTATGGGAAATTACCAAGTTGCCTTGCACTTTATGAGCCAAATGACTATAATGCCCTTTTGAGTGTTTTAGTGAGCTAACTTGTAGTTGTGTCCAAAACTTTAGTTTCTTACTTAACCGTACTAACTCTTGGTGACTCACAACTCAAAGAGACATCGACTCTGTAGAACATCCCATACATGAATCTAAGTTGTCTATAAAAGGATTGGAAGAGAGAGAAAATCATTTGGTAAACTAAAATTTGTTCAACACTCAAATTAATACTTTCAAGCCTCAAACCTACGAAATTATTAAGGCATATCAGTCCTAAATCAAAGCCCCACGATCACAAACAACATATCAAAAGCCAAAAATCAAGAAATCAAAGTTAGAAAAGGTATAAAACCCTAAGCCTAGAAATTCTTTGATTCGATGTTATTTGTTGCAATTGATTGTTTAACGTTGTGTAATAGGGTGTCAATTGATGATATGAGTTGTTAAATCCAGGACCCATAACATCAAAGTGCTCAAAATTAAAGTTTTTCAAAATTCGGAAACTTGAAAATTTTCGTCTGACAGCCATATGTCAGAGCCTTTAGATCCGTGTGTGTTAAGTGTTTTTGATATTTAAAGCTTGTAACATGTAGTCTGTTATGTGGTCTTTAAGATACAAAAATAATCAAAGCTAGATCAATTGTAGATCAAATATTATAGGCAGTCAAAACCCGTTGACCGAAACTGCCATGAACAGCGAACCCAGATTTTGAAGAACAGTTTCCGTGGTCGACTTTGACCGGCCATTTCCAGTTAAATCTGTTGTTTTCATGATGATGTTAAGTGTTAGAGTTGTATTCCTACATGTTGTCCACACTGAAATTGATAGATCACATAAGCATTACACGATCATCAAGTTATAGAGGTCCAAAGTGAGCCCCAAGAACTGTTCTTCGTGAAGAACAGCTCTGACAGCTACTTTGATGGCCAATATCTCCCAGATATGATGTTGTTTATCCATGAAGTTTGTTGGATCTTGTAGTCTTGTATTTCCTCTACAAGATCTGACCAAGAACATTACCAGAAACATAACACACACAAAGTTATAGCCGGTCAAACCAGCCCCCTCGCACGCTGCCTTGTCAGTGTTCTTGAGGCTCAAGAACACCTAAGGCAACGGTTGTCTGTCGCTAAAGGCATTAGCGACGGTTTTAATTATTTTTATTTTCTGGAAATTCCGAAAATGATTTAAAAATTTGAAAAATTAGTTTTTAATTATTAAAAATACATAATAAATTCTGAAAAATTATTTTAAAGCCTGAAAAATAGTTTTTAATTATTTGGAGTATATTTCGAAAATATTTAATATTTTTGGAATATAAATGGTATTTATTTATTTAATTATAATATTAGATAAATTATTTAAAATAGTTTTAATTCATGAAAAAATCATGAAAAATTATATTATGGTGTTAGAAGATATTTTAAGTTATTATTGATGACTTTTGATATTTTGTGATGAAATTCATTAATATTTATTATTAATGATAATTAGTTTATTTAATGAATATGTTAGATAAATTAGGGAAAAATAGATTTAATGCTTTAAAAATCATATAAAAATGATTTTAAGTGTTATAAAAATATTTTGAGTTATAAATTATAACTTTTGATATTTTGGCATGAAAATATTAATATTTTAATAATTACAACAATTATCGGATAATGGATTTGATTGTTTAAAAATCATAGAAATGTGATTTTAAGGTATTAAAATACTTTGTGATGTTATAATTATATTATAATATTATGTTATGATTTCATTAATATTTGGTATTTAATAAATATTAATGATCAAGGAATAATGTGGTACTTATATTAATATCGCTTTATTGATTAATGTTTTAATTACTTTAAAAATATTTAAAGGAAATAATAATGTATTGAGATATTATAAATATGATATAATATTATGGCATGTAATTCATTAATGTTTAGCAATAAATAAATATTAATGACTAAAGAATTATGTGATATTTAATTCATTTAAATACGAGTTTAATGATTGGAAAATTATGATAAATGATATTAATTATCCGAAAATTGTTACCGCATTATGAAAATTGTTTTGTTGATAATATGATTATCTAAGATTATTGTTAATTGTTTAGCAGAGTTTAATTGAGCGTAAACTCGATAATTATCCGATTAGGCCGTCGAGATGATTAAACTGTGGTCGATTTCAACTTAGACTTAATTAGTCTCCATTTTGATGCTAAGTCTATGTGTTGTATGGTGATAGGATTATGTGATAATGTGTTTAGGTTATTTTATACTGTGATGATATTATTCTAATATTTGGAGATCGGTATTATCTGTATTAGGTCTTCGGATAAAGCTAAGTTATATTTCGTATCGGTAATCAACGGAACAGGCAAGTTTGTTTTTCTTAACTCTACTAAGAGTGTTTCATTCAGTTATGCTTATGGTTAATCGTTACTGATTACCATGTAGAATTGTACTTTGTACATCTTGTATGTATAAGTCAGGTATGAAAGGCTGATCACCTTCATTTCCAGTTGGTCCAGATATATATTGTTTATTTTGAATACTTGTTCAGTCAAATGTTTGTTCATGCTAATTCACAACTACATTGTGAATTATAGCCAGCTTATTACTCAGACTCTTTCAATCATGATATATCCTTAAATTGTATTTAAACTTGCTGGGCAACTTTCATGCTCACCCTTGATATATCATGATAAAAAATTGCAGATTAAGATAAATGCGTCGGATACAAGGAAAGTTAAAGACAGTTCCAGCTTAAAGTTAATGTGCGCGATTAGTTTTGTAATAGTCTTGTATGATGATAAGTTATGAAATGTGTATAAGTTATGGTTACTCGACCTTGGGATAGTGTATAATGTTTAATGTATAAACAATTTATGTTTATATCTTCCGCAACAGTTATAGAAATAGCGAACCGGATCCGCGGTGATTCGGGACCCGGATTCGGGCGCCATTCTACGTATGCCTGCCACCACTCTTCGATGGTCGAGAGGTCGAACCCGTGCATTTGGCCACTCTTATCTCTCTCTCAGCGACATTGACGACATGAGACTTCAGGAGAGGCAGGCCTTTGCCTGCACTACAGTAACGCCACTCTTTGGCCTTGAAATTGTGGCCATGCGCCATTTCTGTGCACCAGACAGTTGACAGTTTTGTTTTACACAACGAACTTCCTGGACTCCAAATTTGATCATTTTAAGTCCGAATTGGCTCGTTCAAAAGACATTAGCTCATAAATTACATACTTTACATGTTCATGCAAGAATTTTCCATTTTCAACTTCGTTAACTCAAAATTCACATTTGAGTTCATTTTTAACGAAAGCAAAAAACGTTCGTGAACGTTCAACCCTCGTTTCTTCGTTCTAAATCAGAATTCGGTCATTTTCGAGTCCACAACTCTATAATGCCAAATAAGACTTGTTCCCATTGAAAACCAACGTTTCCGAGCTCAAAGTCAAAATTCGACTTCCATTCCGAGAATTTCACGAATTCGACGATTATCGTCTAATCGTGAGAATTCCGGTATAACTTCGTTACTTATGATTTGTTCATCATTTCAAATGGATTATTTCCATCATATTAACATCTTAACCTAATCATTTCATTAACTTATTTACATGATAAGTTATTACTTATTCTTCATGAGCTTATAACTTATAAAAGTATAAACTACTTATGATTTCATTTCACATGACTTATGATAGTTTAAGTCTTCTAACCATCATCCTTACATATTCTTATCATACAAACTTCATTCATGTAAACATGTTACAAGTTCTTATAAGTTCTTCCTTGGTTCATAACTTATATATGAACAACTTGCTTATTCAAGGCTTATAATGACTTAAGTCCTTTGATTAACCATTTTCTTTACTTCTTAGCATACATGTCAATCAATTAGCACTTCTCTTATCAACCTACAATTGTAGAGATGGAAGATTAATGACATACGATCATTACCTTTAAAGTTCACTTGGTTAATCCTTTTCTTTCCTTCTTGTTCTAACAAACCAACTTATACTTTTCTTGCTTTTTTTCTCTACTCAATAAGTTGAAAGTTGTTGGATGAAATGAACAAGCAACAAATGAAATCCAAGCTCTCTATTTATAGGAATTGCTAAGGTTAGGGTATAATAGTCAATAGTCACATCCCACCTCCTTAATCACCTCCTTATTATTCATTACTTAGTTATTAAGTTAACTTGCTAACCACTTACTTTGCTTGGCCATCACACTCTTTTCTTGGCCACCAAGATCAACCATGCGATCATGGGACCCACATGGGTTACCCCATAGATCTTATTCACCCATTGGATCTTAATAGTTTGGGCTTTAGGTTTAAATAACTTATCTTACACTTTGGGCTTGTATTAACAAACTTACTTGGGCTTTACCATTACTTACACTTGGGCTATAATAATAGTTTACATGGGGCTTAATCACAATCCCAATTAGACTTTACATTTCCTATATAATCTCACAAGTCCAATTACATATGGCTTAAAGCCTTATAACATATTGTATACGTATTAATCTCGAATTCTAACTCGTATACTTATTCAACATATACGACATACTATCATTCATACATACTCATATAATACTTCGTATCATACTCGTATTCATTACCTCGTATAATACCTACGTATTATACGATCATCTATTTAATTAGTTAACGCTTTACTTTTCCTAACGTTCTAGAATTAAGTCCGCATGCAAAAACCTACGTTTTCCATACTTGAATTATTATTACATAATTCATCTCACCTCGATATTCTATCGTTACGTATTTCTAGGAAGTCCAAAAATAATTCCCGAGTAGAATTTAATAAATAGTGTTTTTCAGAAAATTTCTCAAAATCTTTTTATTTTCGTCTTGAAAATTCAAACACTTTAATTCCTTCACATAGTCAAAATACTACAACATTCCGACGTTTCTAGGTTATAGAATGACATTCATCTTACTAACACATAATAATAACAAATAATATATTTTTATTTATTATTTAATTAAATAAAATTATTTTACAATAGATCCGAATTTATCGGTCGTTACATTCTTCCTCCCTTATAAAGATTCTGTCTTCAGAATCTCGTCTCACATTACACAAATAACTGAGGGTAATCTTTCCTTATCTTTTCTTCCAATTCCCACGTTTCTTCTTTGGCATCGTGGTTCTTCCATAACACCTTTACAGAAGGTATAACTTTGTTCCGCAGAACTTGCGCTTTTCTATCGATAATTTGAATCGGCATCTCTTCGTACGTTAAGTCCTTCTCGATATGAATAGGCTCATACTCTATTACGTGCTTATAATCCAGCTTATAAGGACGTCACACAGATACGTGAAACACGTTATGTATTCGTTCTAAGTCTAGAGGTAATGCTATCATATAAGCTACCTCGCCTACCCGTTTTAACACTTCAAAAGGTCCTATAAACCTTGGACTTAACTTTCCCTTCTTTCTAAAGCATATCTTTCCTTTCTTGGGAGATACCTTTAGAAACATGTAGGAGCCTACTTCAAACTCCCTATTTAGTCAATGCGAATCCGCATACTTTTTTTGTCTGTCTTGAGCTGCTACGAGACGCATTCGTATCAACTTCACTACATCCGCTGTCTGCTGTACCAATTCTAGCCCTAGCATTCGACGTTCTCCCACTTCATCCCAACACAATGGTGTTCTGCACTTTCTTTCGTATAAGGCTTCATAAGGCGGCATACCTATGCTTGCATGATAACTGTTGTTATACGCAAACTCTACTAATGGTAGATGATCATCCCAACTACCCTTGAAATCTATGACGCAAGATCTAAGCATATCTTCTAACGTCTAAATTGTTCTCTTGCTCTGTCCATCGGTTTGTGGATGATACGCCGTACTCAGCTTCAACTGCGTTCCCAACTGCTCGTGCATACTCCTCCAAAAGTTCGATGTGAATCGTGGATCACAATCTGACACAATCGAAACTGGTACTCCATGTCTGGAAATAATTTCCTTAACATAAAGTTTAGCTAACTGGTCTAAGTTATACTTAACCCTTAATGGCAAAAAGTGAGCCGACTTCGTCAATTGGTCCACTATTACCCAAATCGCATCATACCCTTTCGTTGTAATCGGAAGTCCCACCACAAAATCCATCATGATATGCTCCCACTTCCACTCCGGAATCTCCAATGACTGTAATAAGCCACTTGGTCGTTTATGTCCGGCCTTAACTTTCTGACAAGTCAAGCACCTACTCACATACTCGGCTATCTTTCTCTTCATGTTTGGCCACCAAAAACTCTATCGAAGGTCTTGATACATCTTAGTACTACCAGGATGAATCGAGTACCTCGAACTATAAGCTTCTTGTAAGACTTGCTCCTTTAATTCCGTCTCATTCGGAACCCAAATTCTTCTTTTAAATCTCAATAACCCCTCATTATCAAAACTTTACTTTAAATCTTTTTCATTGGTTAACCGCTTCTTCATCTGGTCACACTCATCAATTTTGAGCTGTACCTCCTTGACTCTGACTACAATGGTAGATTGAATCTCTGTCACGAACAGTCTCTGCCTTGATTCACTCAGCAACTTCACTTCTATTTCCATCCTTGCCATCTCTATTATTAGCTCAGTTTGAGCCGTTAACATAGAAAACTTCTCCCGACCCTTTCTACTTAAGGCATCGACAACTACATTGGCTTTTCCAGGGTGATACAGGATTTCACAGTCGTAATCCTTTATCAACTCCAGCCATCTCCTTTGTCTCATATTCAACTTCTTCTGCGTGAAGATATATTTTAGACTCTTATAGTTCGTGTATATCTCACATTTTTCTCCCATAAAGATAATGTCTCCATATCTTCAAGGCAAAAACTACTGCGGCCAGTTCCAGATCATGAGTAGGGTAAACTTTCTCATAATCCTTCAACTGCCTTGATGCATACGCAATGACCTTGCCATGCTGCATGAGCACGCAACCAAGTCCTCTATCACGAGCATCGCTATAAACTCACGAAATTTCCCGTGTCATCGGGTAATGACAAAGCAGTAACTCAACTTAACCTCTTCTTCAGTTCTTGAAAACTGTTCTCGTATTTCTCAGTCCACACGTATTTCACCGTCTTCCTTGTCAAGTTTGTGAGACCCCGAAATTTATGAAATGAAAGTACTCAATTTTTTTATAATTATTATTTTATTTAGTAAATGGCTAAATTGATAAAAGGTTAAAATTAAGGGTGATATTTGAATATTTTTTAAAGTAAGCAAGTTATTATAAAATAATCAGTGGTAAAAGTAATGCGATGTCTGGCGTGGTTGCAAGAGTAGCACCAGTATTGATTATTAATGCTTACGTGAGAAGTCACTCAGTTTTATTCAATTATTGTCACAATATTTTATATTATTAAATCAATAATTGAGATGACAAGTTATTCATATTATTATTTGCATAATTAACAATGTCTAGAAGTTCCGTCAAGGAGAGGTTAGGTAATCTAATTGCGCGCCAATAAGGAGAAATCCTTATTCGAAAGCCCCCTCTTTCCTGGGAACGACCTGATTGTTAATATTGCGAGTTATAATAATAATGAATAAATGTTATTAAAAATCGAATTTGAGTTCGGAGTTGAATTTGGAGATGCGGATGTGATGTTTGAGTCCGGAATGAGGAAATTAGTAAAAATAGACTATAAACACAAAATTTGCCGGGGTTGACTTTTTCAGAAAAAGTCAAACTTCGAAAATTCAAAAATGAAAATGTTGTTAAAAATATTGAGGGGATTTTTATGAGGTATTTGATGTAATTTTTGCTTATTTTATGGACCCCCATTTACTTAATTTTTAAAATAATCGGTAGAAAATTATTTAATATAATAAAGGTGGGGGCCATATGTGGGGCCCACGTGTGAATTATTGAAATATGAAAATGGGGGTGGGAGGGAGTTACGTATGTTGGAGGTATATATATATATATATATATATATATATATATATATATATATATATATATATATGATAATGACATGTGGGTGGGGCCCACATGTTGGAAGAAGGAATTGGGGGGAGGATTTCTGAAGGATGTCACGGGAATGAATGGTCTGGGAAGGAGTACTAAGTTATTATTATTATTATTATTATTATTATTATTATTATTATTATTATTATTATTATTATATATATATATATATTATAATAAGTTTTGTTTTTTTATGAAAAATAGAATATATTATATTTTCTTGCATAGTGCTGCATAGTAAATCAAATATTTTCTTCAGAATTGCGTCCGTGAACTTTTCCCTATTGTGCATTCAAATAGTATCCTTTCCATTCTCCTATAAATAGGATGCTTATTTAGAATTAAAAAACACACCAGAATCAAAGAATTCTTCTTCTATAATATTGAGCGTATTTCTTTAGAGTTTTAGGAAGCTTTGAGTGTAGAAAATAGTGAAAGTTTTCTTCAAGAATATATTCGCTATACCAGTTGGAATACTCTTCTTTTTGAGGTAAGGGTTATTATGATTTTTTTTTTTATATTCTGAAGAGATATTATTTTCCTTCAATATTCGTAAGGGGTATTGTTTATTTCGTGTTCATGAAGAGAGTTATTTTCTTTCAATACTCGTAAGGGTTATTATGTTTTTTTCATATTCTGAAGAGATATTATTTTCGTTCAATATTCGTAAGGGGTATTGTTTCTTTCTTGTTCATGAAGAGAGTTATTTTCTTTCAATACTCGTAAGGGTTATTATGTTTTTTTCAAATTCTGAAGAGATATTATTTTTCGTATTCGTATGAATATTATTTTCGTTCAACCGTTGTAAGTAAGGGGTTTCTGCCAGGGACAGTTTCTTAATTTTTCTGACCCTCAAAAATTCTGGAAAAATTTGAAATGATAATTTGATGAGTTTTCTAGTTTGTGTCCAAAAATGGCGATTTTTGGATGTATATATTAGGAGTTATGAATTTTATGGGAAAAGACTATTTTAAAAGTAAACCCTTATAACTCCTTGTGGTTAACTCCAAAATTGGTGAAATTTTTATTGGCGTTACATGTATATAACACGATATACCTCAGTAAATTTCGAAATTTTTTAGCCAAAGTACGCTTTATGATAAATGTCTAAATATTCTAATGCTTTTGGCCATATGAAAAATAGTAAATAAATTTTAAAAATTTTAAAAAAATATATGTTCAATATGGGACAATATTCGCTAAATCCCAGAAAAGAAAATTTTTGGGACTGATTTGGTATTTTTCATAAAAATGGACTAGTTATGAGTAAATGAATTAAATATGTTATGTGAAGTAAAAAAAATTGGAAAATAGGATTTTATGGCTTAGGAATCCTATATAAGGTATATGCAGATTTTTGATGAGGGTTTTGGTTATTGGTGATGAAATCTTATGAGTTTGACATTTTAGGATGATTAAATGCATTAATTAGTAAAGTGTAAACAATTAAAATAAATTGTTTATAAGTTTAAGAAATAATTAAAATATTGTTATAATATTAATAATATTAGATTATGAGATTATTAAGTGATTGATAACATTTAGATTAAGGTGTTATGAAATCATTGATTTAAAATATTATTTAATGATTAATAATATTAGTAAATGAATTTAATGTTATTATATAATGAATGATATTAAATGAGTTTATAATATAATGAATAATGTTATCATCTTCGTTAAATATTCGTTGAAATATTATTTTCTATTCAAATCATTTTTGATACAATATTATTCTTGAATTTTACTCCACAAAGCAGTATCATGTTGACAATCTGAACATTATTGAATTCTGAATAAATTAAATTGTTAAAGTCTTCAATATTTATCCTTTGCTTTCTTTTAATTGAATTCTTATATCATTGTTATCATTCTCATGCTTATATTATGATGAAAGTCATCTGTGGCCTGTAGTGCATAGATGGACTTGGTATGATTATGACCAGAGATTATTCGGTATAATCATGACCGTAATGTTACAAATGATGTGGTAAAAGTTCTCATTGGCCCGTAGTGCATTGATGGACAGTTTTTGGTATGATCATGACCGTTGATGAAAACACGAATATCCTTAGCCCGTAGTGTGACGCCCCCAAAATAGGTATACATCACCCATCTTGAGTCGCCAAATACATGGTACAAAATTCAAATACAACTTAATATTATAACGTAAGTAAAAAATACGACAAAATATAAATCGAGAGTTTTAATACGAATATTGTCTTCTAGGCGATTATTCAAACTCAAATGGAGTCCTCAATACATTTATTATCATACTATTTCATAGAATAGTGAGGACTACTAATGCTATCATCTGGACCGTCACTCCGTTCCCCGATTAGTCTCGGTTACGTTCTCATTTCCTGAAGAGAATAATGAAAGCAAAAGGGTGAGCTCAACTAGCCCAGTAAGAAATATTATGACTAAGATAATGCAGAATACATTATCGTTAGCCTTTAATAGTGTTAAACTGATAAAATATAATAAACATCAAGTTTAACTACAGCGGAACAAGCAATCCATTAGAAGAGTTAAGTAGAGCATGATATCTACTATCTTCTATGATTTAAAAGGTTTTTCATCACTTTTATCGCTGAGACTTAGCTTAATAAATAATTCACATCATCGAATCACCCCTGCACTACGGCCAAGAATATTCTTTAGTATCACGACCACAAATTATCCATGCACTACGGTCCAATGATATTCGTGTATTCATCAATGGTCATGATCATGCCAACAACTGTCCATCAATGCACTACGGGCCAATGAGGACTTTTACCACATCATTTGTAACATTACGGTCATGATTATACTGAATAATCCCTGGTCATAATCATACAAAGTCCATCTATGCACTACAGGCCACAGATGACTTTCAACATAATATAAACATGAGGATGATGACAATGATATAAAAATTCAATAAAACAAGTTCAAGGATAAATGTTTAAAGATTTATAATTTAATTTATCTAGAAATCAATAACGTCCAAATTGTCAAAATGATACTGCTTTGTGGAGTAAAATTCATGAATAATATTGTACCAAAAATAATTTGGACTGAAAATGAATCAATTTTTATCATGAATAGTACCCCTGTGAATAGTACTCGAGTGAACAATTACCGTGAATAGTACTTTGGGAATAGTAATCTAAATGAATAGTACTCTAGATGAAAAGTTAAAACTTATCAAAAATGCTCGTAATAATATTTCCATGAAAAGATACTGGATGAAGCGCAAATATGAGGATATTCTACTAATTTCATGGAGTATAGAAGCCAAAACTTTAACCAAATGAGTATAAAATTCGAAATCTGAAACGAAATAATATTACTTACATACTACAGAGTATGGAAGAAAATATTATTTCAAGCGAATATTGAACAAAAATAACATCCCTTACCGTGAAAAGAAGAGTATTCTAACTGGTATAGCGGGGATATTCTTGAAGAAAACTTTCACTGTTTTCTACGCTCAAAGCTTTCTAAAACTCTAAAGAAATACGCTCAATATTATAGAAGAAGAATTCTATGATTCTGGTGTGATTTTCAATTCTAACTAAGCATCCTATTTATAGGAGAATGAAAGGATACTATTTGATTTAGAAAATCACGGACGCACAGTGTTTGAAATTAAACGAATTCATGGGCTGAAATCCTGAAATTCACGGATGACTAAACTCCAAGTAAAACAAAAACTAAAAAAATATAATATGTATATATATTCATTACATGCCTTATATGGCACATAACTTCACCCACCAAAATCTACACCACCCACTCATTCACCAGATTCTCCCCCACCCCATTATTCATTTTATATATATATATATATATATATATATATATATATATATATATATATATCCCACCAACACACCATCCTTAATTCTTTTCTTACTACCCGTGATAACACCCCCCCACCAAAACATGTTACTTTCAACATATATATATATATATATATATATATATATTAGTATACTTATAACACACATTATTTTGAAAAATGGGTAAATGGGGGTCCAAATAATACGCCAATATTTACAACCAATACTTCATAAAAATCACCTCAATATTTTTAACAACATTAATCATCATTATTATAATTCGCAATATTTAACAATCAGGTCGTTCCCAGGAAAGAGGGGGCTTTCCAATAATGATTTCTCCCTAATGGTGCACAATTAGGTGACCAAACCTCTCCTTGACAGAACTTCTAGACAACCCGACACTAAGTCCGTAAGTCCGTAAGTCCGACATTACTTATGAGCACGTCTAGGTGATCAACCTATAATACTCTATGTTGATCAACACTACGTTCTTTAAACGTATGTACGTTTAAGTTGTGGCAACCTCACGTGCCTGTCATTTGACGACAAAACATTTGTTTAGCATACTCAGTCTTCATTTGAAAACCACACCAAAATAGTTTGGTAAAACATTGACAATACTTCGATAGATTATAAGAAATCCAACATATCGTATGTCTAGCCGAAAGAATTGACTTTGACTTCATCATACATAAATTCATGCGTAAGAATACATGAATCACAAAACATGTCCAGATTGAACATAGACAAGGGTTAAAACACTTGCCTTTAGCGTCTGCTACTGTTATTACACTTTCTCTTTAAGTCTTTAAGGTCTCTACAATAGATGATCACATAACGTAACACATTAGGTCATGAATAAACATACATGGTTCCTAATGAATCTTACCCTTCTTCTCAATATAATCATGTATTAGATTTGTTACTATTGGTTCTGGCTTTCCGTTTATAGTTTACATCGTTCTTACATTCACGTTTGATTAATTATCTTCAACCTTTAGTGATCATACTTAAGGTTTAAAATACTTTAAACAATGCTACATTAAGTTAATTAATGTTGTACTTCATCATTAACCAACTACCTTTCTTTTTATCTTTATAACCTTTCTTCACTGTGAAAATCCTAAGGTTGGTATTTGTGCGCCAACTTCTCTTATTAAGTCGTCTTTATATTAACTCTTCGATGGTGAGGGTCAAACTTCGGCGTTATGGCGCCTACTTTCTTCTCTCTAGTAAGCCTTCGTGAGACTTCGATGAGTCTCCGAAAACCTTTGTACTGCAATGTTGCCGCACTCTTTAACCTTAATTTGGCCATGATCTTAGCTCATGCACCAGAACAGTTAGCGAGCTTTGTTTTGCACAACGAACTTTCATACTCTAAATTTGATCATTTTAAGTCTGAATTGGCTCGTTCAAAAGCCATTAGCTCACAAATCACATACTCTACATGTTCATGCAAGAATTTTCCATTTTCAACTTTGTTAACTCAAAATTCACCTTTGCGTTCATTTTTAATGAAAAGGATAAACGTTCGTGAACGTTCAACGCTCGTTTCTTCGTTCTAAGTTAGAATTCGGTCATTTTTGAGTCCGCAACTCTATAATGCCAAATAAGACTTGTTCCCATCGAAAACCAACATTTCCCAGTTCAAAGTCAAAATTCGACTTCCATTTCGAGAATTTCACGAATTCGACGATTATCGTCTAATCGTGAGAATTCCGGCATAACTTTGTTACTTATGATTTGTTTATCATTTCATTAACTTATTTACATCACTAGTACAAAGTAGTAAATAAACAACACTTAAACCACAACGTTTTTATAAAAAACGTTTGATATTTTTTTCATAACGTTTTTTAAGAAAATATTGTAGATATATATGAAAAAACGTTATCTATTTAAAAGAATAATTTTTGATTTTAAATAAATAACGTTTTTTTAAAAAACGTTATCTATGTCAAAAACACGGAGCTTAAAATAAATCGCGCTTTTCACTTTAAATAAAAAACCCTCCCCCTTGCGGCCTTGCCTCCCAGCCTTCCAACGTCTGAAGCAGTTCTCCAAAATCCCAATCTACACCCTCCCCTATCTCTCACTCATCTTCACTCTCTCACCTCAAACAGTTCAGAAAAAAACTTTGAAATCGGCGCCATCCCCTTCAACCCCGACGACCGGGGACCGATTGAACCCTCCGTCGGAATCAACACTTCTCTCCTCCCCAACTACCCCGTCAATGTTCCCTTCGGTCCCTTTTCTCGGTCCGACAAGCTGGGTCGGATCGCCGACTTCACTTGCAACAACCCCAATTCCAATAACCCTAGAAGCGCTCGCGGTAACCCTACTGTGTATGGCGTACTTTCAACACAGGACGACAACCCATTCGCAAGGAAGATGCATCACTTGTGGCTGCACATGCTATCTGGCGCTTGAATTGAAATCAAAAAAAGTTGGATGCCGATTTGGTGGTTTCATCTCAGAGTAAGAAACTCAAACTAAAATCTTCTAAGGGTAAAACCCTTTGTCGTGTAAGTACCCGTGCTTCCCATTCTTCTATTGTAGAATTACCTACTGTGGTTGAAACTTCTCCTATAAACAATGTATATTCATAAAATGATTCGGGCAAATAAGCTTAGGTTATAAGTTATAGCATAAGTTTGTAATGTCTTGGATGTATTTTGCCTTTATCAATCCTGTGAACCTTCTTAGTTTTTGAGGAGATTATTTACCCATCTGCCTAGGTAAATAAGCTTTTGTCATGTGTAATATATATCTTAGGCATAGAACTAAATTATTCCTTTTAAGAGATTCCGTACCGCATCACATGCTCTCTTTGTAGGCTACTATACAAGACTGTGCCTTAATAATAAAAACATCACCTACCTGATGTCCATGTATGGACTGCTCTGATTCTGTACTAGTTCTCAGATTCCTTATTTTCATAACCCTGGTTGTTCTCAAACTTCTTATAGACTGAATGAGAGAAAAAAATAACTTGAGAATTTGAAGTTAGAAACTTTGATTTTTTATCCAAGTATGGCCAGCTCTGATTGTGGACTAATTCTCAAATTCCTTTATTTCTTAACTGTGGTTATTCTCAAACTTCTTGAAGGATGAAAGAGAGAAAGAAGTAACTTGACCTCCTTAATTTTGGGAGATAAGTCTTTCCAACTGCTGTTGCTATCCATTTGATTATTTTGTGATTTAATGTTGGTATGCAACTCATTCTTTTTTATATTGCTATTGGTGCAGACATTCCAGGAGTCACTAATTGCAGCTGGAGCTGGCATCTCCTTAATTGGTAGATTCAGTGGTGATGTCTCAATCTAGCATATCAGTCACCTCATAATTATATTCCTTCTCCCATTTCTAGATGGTGAAATAGTTTCAGTTCTTGTATTAACTTGTCATTTTGTTGACACTAACATCTCATTTCTCTATTTCCCACACACTCGCGTTTGCAAACATTGAATGTTTGAGTACAGAACTGGTGTTCATACATTTTTCATAATTTTAAAGTTATCATTCTCATTTCCTAGTCTAGTTGTTCTAATTTTAGACCTAATACTTTCTTAACATTTATTATTAATTTGAAGAATCTTTTATTTGATATGTAATTTGAATTAAGCATTTGGACAATTGGATATTTAGTGTCTTCAGCCCCAATGTGTTCAAAGCTTAAAATTGGCTTTGAAGAATGTATTGAAGGCAATCATTGTTGGAGTTTGAATTCACAGTAGTGAACTTGCTTCATCTGAACGGGGCTTTGACAACTAAGAATTAAATTTGTCAAGAATTTAATCCCCTTCCCATTTGCACGTTGTTCTAAATAATATTAACCATATGATAACCTTTGGTGAGGTTGGTTCTAAGATGTCCCCTTTATGATGCACATATAAGCTTCTGCTATTCAGATTTCTTGATAATTACTAAAGGATGACCTATGATATAGTAACTTTCGCAACTGTATGTTAATGTTTTCTTTATTTTGGCGTGCCTTTTACAGTTTTCCTTGTAATAGTTTGAACATTGAATAGCTTTTCTATTTTGAGTGGTTTCTGAGACATTAAAAGGTTGACCATGTATTTGGTACTGTATAAGCTGTGTAACACAACACAAAGCTCTACTTGCTCTCAAAAGCTGTGTGCTTTTTGTCTTCTTCTTGGTTCTATTGCTTTTTGGGGATTAAGGAGCCTGTGGCCATTGCTACCAATGTTATTATCCTAAAAGTTGCTAATTTTTCTGTAGAAATCATTTCAGGTCCTTCTCCGGAAGAAGGAAGGTGATAGGAGCATGTGGGAATATCCATTTACTGTAGCTGGTGTGAACATTCAGTAGATTATTCAGTAGTTATCATTCTCATTCTCATGCCATGTGTCTGACTGAGACAAACAAGCTCTTCAGCGTTTGACTGAGACAACAGAGAAAGCCAAGATGGAGCTGTTGTAACGATCCGGAAAAATCGAACAATTTGTAACATAATTTTATTCGAATTAATAATGAATAAAATTATATTATTTGCTATTACTATGAGTTAGTAAGATGAATGTCGTTCTATAACCTATAAATGTCGGAATGTCGTAGTATTTTAACTACGTGAAGGAATTAAAGTGTTTGAATTTTCAAGACGAAAATAAAAGATTTTCGAGAAATTTTTTGAAAAATACTATTCATCGATATTTGTTCGGGAATTATTTTTGAACTTCCGAGAAATACGTAATGATAGAATATCAAAGTAAGTTGGATTATGTAATAATTATTCAAGTATGGAAAACGTAATTTTTTGCATTCGAGCGTAATTAGAGAATGTTAAGGAAAATAAAGTGTTAGGAGCTAATGTAATGATCGTATGATACGTATATATTGTATGAGGTAATGAATACGAATATGATACGATGTATTATACTAGTATGTATGAATATGGGATACCGTATATTATGAATTAGTATATGAATTAAAATACGAGAATTATAAGTATATAATACGTACTAAGGCTTTAAGCCATTTGTAAATGAACTTGTGGATTATGTAGGATATACAAATCCAATAAGAATTGGATGTGCAAGTCCAAGTGTTTGTTAATAAAAAGCCCAAAGTAAATTAAAACAAGCCCAAAGGAATAAGTTAATCTGTGGACCTAAGCCCAATTAATGATCCAATGGGTAAAACTTGATCCATGGGGCAACCTATGGGTGAACTTGGTGACCAAGAACTTTGAGTGATGACCAATATATTAAAGTAATGACCAAGCAAAGGATATGATTTGTGTTGGCCAAGTTAACTTAATTAAGAAGTAATGAATAGTAAGGAGGTTAACTTAAGGAGGTGGGATGTGGCTTTTGACCATTATGCCCTAACTTAGGAAATCCTATAAATAGAAGGTTTTGGATATCATTTGTTACTTATTCTTTTTCATCCAACATAAAACAACTTAATTGTTAGAGAGAATAAGCACTTTTAAGTCAAACTTTCCTTGTTAGATTTTCAAGAAGAAGAAAGCTAGTCATCAAAGGTAAATGATCTTATGATCTTATATCTTCCATCTCTACTATTGTAGGGTGATAAGGGAAGTGTAGCTTAATGAACATGTATGCTAAGAACTCATAAGAATTGGATAATCAATGGACTTAAGCCGTATAAGTCATGAATACGTAATTTGAACCTAAATAAGTTGTGAACTTATGATGATCATATATTTGAACTTGTATCATATTTACATAAATGAAGTTGATATGTTAATAAGATGTAAGAATATTGATTAAAGGATTTGAATCAATAATAAGTCATAAGAAATGGAATCTTGTAGTTTATAAATTGTTAAGTTATAAACTTATGAAGAATAAGCTAAAATCTAACTTAAAAATAAGTTGTTGTAATGTGTAAGTTGAGATGTCTATAGGATGAATTGAATTCATTTAGAACGATGATCAAATCCTAAGTAACGAAGTTTTGCCGGAATTCACACGATTGAACGATAATCGTCGAATTCATGAAATTCTCGGAATGAAAGTCGGATTTTGTGTTTGAACTCGGAAACATTGGTTTTCGATGGAGATAAGTCTTATTTGGCATTATAGAGTTGTGGACTCAAAAATGACCAAATTCCGACTTAGAACAAAGAAACGAGCATTGAACGTTCACGAACGTTTATCATTTTCATTAAAAATGAACCAATAGGTGAATTTTGAGTTAACAAAGTTGAAAATATAAAATTCTTGCATGAATACATAGAGTATGTGATTTATGAGCTAATGACTTTTGAACAAGCCAATTCAGACTTAAAATGATCAAATTTGGAGTCCGAAAAGTTCACAAAGTTAAAAATCTGTCAAAGTCATCTGGTGCACAGAGTCAAGGCGTCATGATTGCGACCAAGGCTTATTGGTGGCGTTGCGATCTTAGAGCCATGCACGACCTACTAAACTTTTCGCGTCACAAATACTATGCAGAATGACTTAGGACTCGTGCCACATCGCCGAGCCTAGACCCTGACCACTGTTAACTTGCGCCGCAGCGCGGGACAAAGAAGAAAGGGTGGCGCCGAAGCGCCAAACTTAGGGTTTTGACAATAATGAATGTTTGTAAGTAGAGAAAGAATGTTAGTTAATTAGCAATGTACTAAAGCTTAATTATAACATTGTTAAGACATTGTTAGACACTTAATGTATGATGACTAAAGGTTGATGATAATCAATTGAACATGAACGTAATAACAATGTAAACTATAACGGCAAGCCGAAACCAATAGTAACAAATATAAGTCATGATTAGATTGAGAAGAAGGATAAGATATAGTCGTACACATACTTGATTATATATGACCTAATTTGGTTTGTTATGTGATCATGTATTGAAGAGACTTTAAAGACTCAAACAGAAAGTAATTGTACAGTAGCAGACGCTGAAGGCAAGTATTCTAACCCTTGTCTATGTTCAATCTAGACAAGATTTATGGTTCATGTATTCTTACGCATGAATTGTTATATGATGAAGTCAAATCCAATTCTTTCGGCTAGACTTAAGATGTTTGGATTTCATAGAATCTATTGATGTATGGTTAATGTTTTACCAAGCTATATTGGTGTGGTTTTCAAACGAAGACTGAGTATGATAAAAATGTTTTATCATCGAACGACAGGCACGTGAGGTTGCCACAACTTAAACGTACATACGTTTAAAGAATGTAGTGTTGATCAACATAGAGTACTATAGGCTGATCACCTAGACGTGCTCGTAAGAAATGCCGGACTTACGGACTTAGTGCCAGGATGTCCTTTTCAAATAAAGTGTGAAATTCTCAAGGTCTTGGACCGGAATTGATGTTTTACTGAATATTGTTATTGTAAAACGTTTTAAAGAAAAGAGAAGTGCTATTTTGAATTATCGATAGTACTTCATAACTATTGTTCAGTTATTAAAGATATATTATTTATATGATTCAAGTATATTGTTAAATAAAATTATTGTACTTGCTGAGCTAGTCATGCTCACTCTTGCTTGAACCATATGAATGCAGCTAAGACTGAACGTCCTGAAAGATCCTCTAAAGATAAAGGAAAGGCTAAGGCAGACCGTTGAACCGTCGATGTAATAATATAGGTTTAATGTTGTAATATATTTGATATTATGACAAGAACAAATGTAATGGTTATAAAGAACTTGGGGAATGTTAATATTACTTTGAATATATAGAAGATATATTCGTTCTTTTGAGGTTTTTCAATTGAATGTATGTGTGAATGGTAGTACCGTGTAGCACCATTTGTCGAGTTGGAAGATACCCGGATTTGGGGGCGTCACATGTTGGTATAAAAGCATTAGGTTATAAAACTTAAGGGGGGGGGGGGGGTGGAATTTAAAACCTTAAGTCATAACCTTAAGAGAATTCAAAGAAGTAAAAGAAGAAAATAACCTTATAAAAATGCATTATGAATATGTTATGTGTTTTTATTATTCTACTGATGTGTACTAATCAACTTAATTGTGTTGTGTATATGTCAGGTGGAAATGGAATGTATAGAGATATGCAGGCAGTTAGTGAAGAATCGGTTAACCAGATAGAGGTTATACCAAACCCTATAGCAGAGGAGCCAGAGATAGTAGTGATTGAGTCTGGAGACTCAAAGGACCCCGATCTCATGTCAGTATTTGATGGCATGATAGAAGAGGAAGTGGAGGTTGTGTCCTTCAACCCGATAGCACTTTCAGAAGAGACACCCCAAGGGGAGTCTATGATGTCACTGTTCATGGCAGTATTAGACAGAAACCTTCACTATTGTCAGGAGGTGAAAGAGTTACGAGCAGAGCTCTAGGCTGTCTTACTGGTTAAGACAGATGTGGATTCGATGTGGGAACAGGAACATGATGAGAGGGTTTTAGCCAAGGACAAGGTCCATGAGCTAAAGCATGAGGTTTTTGAGCTCAAGGGGGAGCTAAAGACCTAGAGACAAAAGATAGGGGGAATGTCCTATATCCATAGGAGTTCTCATCAGGATTTCCGACAGCAGTAGTTTGGGTATCCGATGAGAGGTCAAGCGCACTCGACACACTATCGATCGGGATATTATTCTTTGGTGCAGCCACAACAGATTTTAATAATGCCTTAAAGGCAGATGTAATCTAGTAATAGCTAGAGTAGTTTAAGATATATAAATATTGTGTATGTAGTAGTGACGTAAAACCCTCTTTTGTATATCAAAGGGTAGTCCTTTGTAAATCCCAATTTTTAGAAAGCAATTGCGGGATGGTAATGTAATCAACTTAGGCTGTGTAATGAAACGATGTAGTATTATACTACAACGAATGAATCAATATAAGCCTTTTTACGAAACATATTGAGTAATGGATGTTGAAGTTATTATTTAATCTTGAATAATAACTAACTAATAAGAAGGGAATAATAACGCAATGTGTTGTTTATTGTAACAGCAAAATGCCACCAAGAAGAGGGCAACGAAACCAAGGCGCTAACGTAAATCAACCGGAAGGAGGTCTGGTTAACCCAGTGCAGGAATTTTTTAATTTATTAACAGTCGCGTTCAATAGAAATGGGGCTAATATCCCCGTAAATACGGGAGTATCACGAACTACTACCTTCAAGGATTTTAAAAGTGTCGGTCCACCGAAGTTCAAAGGAACTACGAACCCCATAGAGGCCCAGACATGGGTAAAGGAAATCGAGAAGGCATTTGTCATAACAAATGTCTAAGAAGGTCAGAAGGTTGCCTTTGCAACCTATATGATGAAAGGTGAAGCCAATTTTTGGTGGGAGTCTAACCAGGCTAGGGCGGGTATAGAGAACCTAACGTGGGTGAGGTTCAAGGAGATATTTTTCGATAATTACTTTCCCACGAGTATGCAAGGAAGGATGGAGATGCGATTTCTGGACTTAAAACAAGGGGACATGACGGTTCCCCAATACGCTGCCAAGTTTAATGAACTGGCGAGGTTCGCTCCACACCAAGTAGACACCGAGGTTAGGAAAGCTCGACGGTTCGAGTAGGGCTTAAAACCCTGGCTCTATAACCGTATATTTGTGTTCCAAAGTACTATATTTGGGACTATTTTAGAGAAGGCGATAATCGCTGAAAGTGGAAGCGAGGCTTTAAGCCAGTACCACAAAGATAAGAAGAATAAGGGAAAGGTTGATGGGGGAGTGAAGATAGAAGGAGCCAGCGGGAGTGGCGAGGGACAAAAGCGGAAAGTGTTCAACTCTTGGAATACCTAAGTGAAGCAAGGAGATCCAAAGAGAAGAATGGAGGCCTGCAAAACCTGTGGGAAGACTCATTTGGGAGTGAAAATCGGATTTTTATGACAATTAAATTTTGGGTTTGATTATGTGAATTAAATGAATTTAATTGATTTATTTTGTGAGTAAGCTATGGGCCAAGGTCGTTCTATGACCTAGAAAAATGTGTTTATGTGGTTAGTAATCCGCTTATGTGAATAGAATTAATTGTTTAGAATTTCCAAGATGGTTAAAATAAATTAAATGTTTTTTTCAAGAAAATAAATATTTTCCGAGAAATTTCCACAAAACACTATTCATCTGTTTCAGTTCGGAGAATTATTTTGAAATTCCGAGAAATGCGTAATGTTAGAATATCGAGATGAGATCAAATATCTAATAATATTTCATTTATGGTAAACGAAGTTTTTGCTTGTGGACTTAAAACCTAAGGGTTGAGTATATTGATTTCCGAGAAGGAAATGAAACGCGTAGAAGGAATTGGATTATTGTTAATGTGTGTATTATACTAGTATGATACTATTTAGTATCTACGTATAATACGATGAGTTAATACAGAGTACAATACGATTATCGTACGAGTATTATACGGAGAAAATACGTGAATTATACGTATAGAATACGATTCGTATTTTGGAATTAAGTTAAGACTTAATGTTAATTCATTTGGGTTGGATTATGTTTAGTCCAATTAATTAAATGAAGAAGCCCAAGGGATTATTGTGTTAAGCCCGAGTCAAGGCCCAATATTAGATCAAGGTAAGCCCAATGCAAGAAAAATCGAACAGGATCGAACCGGTGGTCACCGAATGGGTAAAACCTATGGGGCAACCCATGGGGATGACCCATGGGCAAGGTGGGCCGCCACTTGGTGTGCAAGGCAAGATATCACTTGGTCACCAAGTATTTTACTTGGTGACAAAGTGTTGAATAAGTAGGAGGAGGTGGGACATTTGACCAAAAAGCCCTTCCTCTTGTTTTCTATAAATAGAAAGCCTATGTTGGCCATTTGATGTTTTTCCAAGACTCAACCAACATATTTGAGAGAGAAAAAGAGCTAGACTTAAACCATTCTTCTACCTTGAAGCTTTTTCATTAGAAGTTTATCAAGAACACAAAGATCGTTAAGGTAATATTCCTTAATAGTAGTTCCATCTCTTTTGGTTTTCTTTTAGTATGGAGAATCATAAATGGGTGGTGTATGGCTTGTATGGTGGAACAAGAATGACTTACCATAGATTCAATCTCTATAAGTCATGAAATCATAAAAATCATAAGGTTTGTTATAGTTAAAATCATGAAAATATTGATTGTTGAGGTTGATTGTTGATAAACAATTGAACTCCATCAATACGTTAATATGTGCATCTTGTTTGGTTAGGATGTAGATATGAAGTCCATGGAGTATTCCATGTGATTTGGCTTATAGAACATTAGTAACAAAGTTATGGCGAATTTCACGGAAATAGACGTTAAACGTCGAAAACGTAAAAATTCCAGATTGGTGGTCAAAAGTTGTCGTGAGATTTAAAAACATTATTTTTCAATGTCAACACATGAGATAGGGTATTTAAGAGTCATGGACTCAAGAATCGCTTGATTCCAACTTAAAACGAAGAAAACGAGCATCAACGCCATTAACGCTATTTAACGCTTAGAAAATGAACTCAATAGTGAATTTTGAGTTAACGGATTCAAAAGTGTCAAATTTTATATGAACGCAGTAGAGTATGTCATTTATGACGTGTAGGCTTTTGAACGGACCAAATCGGACTTATAACGAAGAAGTTATGGATCCGAGAATCTCACCAAAATTTTTATCTCGTTGAAATTTTTCAGGTGTTAAGGTCCTGCAAAGCCACCGCAGACATGCATGTAGTTAAAGTTAAATGTACATCGCAAAGACCGCACAAAGTGTAGTTGGTTATCGAAAGTGGCACCGCAAATACCAATCGATAGAAGTAAAGTCTCGCCAAGCACGCCGGTGACCGAAGCTGGTATCGCTAAACGCAATGCCAGCCAATACCAGCCTTAGTATAGAGATGTCACGCACATGCAAAAAGTGTGGTTTTTTTTATAGATAACTTAGGTTTTGAACTTCAATTGTTCAGAAACCTAAAAGAGTAAAGTTTATACATTTCATAAGTGTACTAAAACTATTCCTATACTACCTATACTAAGGTATATGGTATTGAAACTTAGGAATTGAATGCATGTTAGCAAGATATGAATGAAGAACACAAAGTGTTATCAATGAACCCTAGTCGGGAAAACAACGCTGGTACTTTGCCAATGATGATAGAGTCCGCGCTAATAACGTAAGTTGGTTAATAAGTCGGACGAAGGGTAATAAGTCGAGTTGACTTTATTAATGATATTAAGTTAACAAAGACATAGAAGAGAAAGAAGTTGGTAGAAAACAATGTGAATAATTGTTTGATAGCTAATTATAGTGTGCTATGTGAATATATCATGTAGATTCTCAGAAAGGCCGGGTCAATCGATTAAGTTATTTGAAGACGCCGAAAGGCAAGTTTTCTTAACGCTTGTCTAACTTTCAAGTTAGTCAAGTTTTATGTGATTCATTGTATCAATTGCATGAATCGATTTTAAAGAAAGGGTCAATGCCGATTTAACTCCCTACTTAGACTACTCGTAAGATATAGATTGATTGATATTCATATCTTTCTATATAGAAATGTTAACGCTATCCTATGCCAAGTAATTGGTACGGATGTGAAGGTAAGGTTTGTCTATGAACAAACAAAAGTATTTTTCATCGATTATTCGATGGGCACGCTGAGTTTGCCAAATGTTAAACGTAATACGCTTTTAACGAATGAGTGTTGATCAACATAGAGTACTATAGGTCGATCACCTAGAAGTGCTCGTAAGTAATGCGGATGTACAACCTTTAGTGTTGTGATATATCCTTTTCAAGTATGAAAATAAAAAGCTATCGCTCATGGTCTATCGACCGTTCGTAATTCCTAATCTATTCTATACTTTGGGAATTTATGTTATGAAATGTTAAAGTATTAATGTTTCATAATACTTCATAACTATTTGTTCTATTATGTAGGAATTGTCATATAATTCACGAATGTGGTATTACTGTTATCCTTTGTTAAACTTGCTGAGCTTGTTATGCTCACTTCTTGTGTGAATTATATGATTGCAGTTAAGGATGAACGTACTGAGAATGCTAAGAGAGATAAGGGCAAGGCTAAGATGGATACTTAACCATCGTGTAATAGATTAGTATGTTTGTATGTATTATACATTATGAACAACAAACGATGTAATCGGTTTATGAACCTGGGAAGGATTATACTTTGATTGTAATAAGAAGATAGTAATTACATTCATTATGTTGTATTTCAATGGAATGATTGTATAGTTATGAGTATAGTGTAGCACCATATGCTCCAAGTTGAAGATACCCGAATTTGGGGGCCACAAAGTTGGTATCAAAGCATTAGGTTATAAAACTTAAGGGGGAAGAACCTTAGGCTAATAACCTCGTAAGGAAGGTAAAAGTCCAAGAAAGAAATTCAAGTCAAATGAATTAATAAGGTATTGAGAAAACTCAGTACCGAAAGATTTAAAAGATGGAAATTAATCTTAAATAAATTAAATGTGATTTGTGCTTATACTATTGTGTATTATGTACTAATCAACGTGTTATATGTTATGTAGATGTCGATTGATAGCATGATGTATAGAGACATTCACGTTGTGAGTGAAGAGTCATTGAACCAAGTGGATGTAGTACCTATGCCCGTGGCGAAGGTACCGTTAGTGGTTCTAGAAGACTCGGATATTGAGGAGTACATCTCTGAGGAGAAATACTCCGAGGAGACAATGGGGATAACGTCATATCTGAATATGATGATTGATGTGGAGGAGGAGATGGAGGTAACATCGATTAACACGGTGGTACCTACTCAGGAGCCAACACCTCCGGATGCAATGAGATCATTGTATCCGGGCAGTTGTTGATAGGAATGTGCATCACAAGCACCGTGGTGCGTATACATAGAAATGAGGAGATAACCGCCTATATATGAGGCGAAGGAATCTGCAGAGGCGGATTTTGAGTCGAGCACGATGAGAAAGTGCTTATGACGGATAAGGCACGGACTATAAGGAAGAGGCCGCTGAGCTTCAAAAAGAAACCGTTGAAAAAGACCAAAGATAGCTAGATGTCATACATCCACGAATGTGCTCATGAGGATTTCAAGTCGAAAATTGCTTGTTATTCTATCGAGTCGTAAAGCGCACTCGGCTATACCATAAGTCGAGATATTGTGTCGATATCGGCAAATCGTAAATATGAGAATGTCGTTCGACAAAGTTAGTAGTAGATCGTTAGATCTTTTTGTATATATAGTAGTGACGTAAAGCCTCTTTTTGTATAATTAAAGGGTAGTCTTTTGTAAATCCCAATTTTTGTAGAAGTCAATCATGATAGTATGTAATAGCTTTTTGGCTAAGGAAACATGATGTAAATAGTTTTGACTATGAAAGCATATTAATATAATGAAGTTTTATTTAATATGTGTGTTGTGGTATGAGTTGTTATTTTAGAATGATAACCAAGTAGTTAAATAGATAATAACGAAACTTTATTTAATCAGAATTATGCCGCCAAGAAGGAGACAACGTAACCAAGAGGCCGAGTCTCATAATGAAAATCGGGGGGGTCCTAATAACCCTATGCAAGAGTTCGTTAATTTATTAACTACCGTGATTTAACCAAGTTGGGGAGGATTCTCAGAGCTCCCGGGTAGTAAGAACAACTACCTTCAAGGAATTTAAGAGTGTGGGTCCTCCTGAGTTCCGAGGAACGACGGACCCACTAGAGGCCCAGACATGGGTAAAAGAGATTGAAAAGGCGTTTTGTGATAACAAACTAGGTGAGGCGCAAAAGACTTCTTTTATGCACTTACATGATGAAGGGAGAAGCCAACCATCGGTGGGAGGCTCACTGTGGTGGGGCTAGGACAAAAGTCAAGCATGTGGGAACAATTTTTAAGAAGGTGTTCTTCGAGAACTACTTCCCTACTAGCATGCAAGGTAGGATGGAGATTAAGTTCTTAGAACTTAAGCAGGGGGATATGACAGTTCCCCAGTATGCTGCCAAATTCAATGAATTGGCAAGGTTTGCTCCACATCGTGGATACTAAGAGAGAAAGGCACGCAGTTTGAGCAGGCTTAAAACCCCGCTCTACAAAGAGAATATCGCTTTTTCAGAGTGCCTCCTATGGGACCATTCTGGAAAAGGCGATAATAGCAGAAGGTGGTGGCGAGGCATTGTCTCAGTACCACAAAGAGCGGAATAATAAGAGTAAGTTAGAAGATGAGGTAGTAAGGCTGAAGTTGCCAGCGGAAGCGGCAACTTGCCTAAAAGGAAGAGCTTCAACCCTGGGAATACTGGGGTAAAGCAGGGAGATCCTAAGCGGAGGACGGAGGCATGCAAGACATGCGAAAAGACTCACATGGGAGTCTGTTTAAAGGGGAAATCAATCACATAAAACTCAAGGGGGAGGGGGGCATTGTCACCCAACTGTCCTAACCCTAAGAAAGAACCAGGGGTGTTTTGTCTGTGGGTCATTGGACCACATGGCAAGAAATTGCCCGAAGAAGGGTTTAGAGGGAAATAAGGGTTCTGGTAGTGGTAAATTAGCCATTATCGACCAACACCATCAAGGGTAGACCTCTCCCAGACGCTTAATATGATCGTCCAAGATGCGGTTGCATCAACGGATGTGGTAAAGCAGTATCATTCCTAAATTCAATGAGATAAATGCTTATGTGCTATTTGACTCAAAAGCTACTTGTTCTTTTTTATAAGATGTGAATTTGCTAAGCGATTAGGTTTAATCCCTAAAAAGTTACCAATACCTTTAGACGTTAAGGTAGCTAACGAAGAGATAATCCCCATCAACATATTCATAAGGATTGTTGCGTAGATATTAGAGGGAATAAGTTATCTGTGAGATTTGGTACCGATAAGGTTAAAAGAATTTGATGTAATTCTTGGTATGGATTGGTTGATTAACCATAAGGCGATAATAGATTGCCATAGAAAAGTGTAAACCTTCGCTTTCTAAGAAAACCAAGGTAGTGTTCTTCTTTAGAGTAAATCACCGAGACGCTTTTGTTGTCTCGTCGATGACACAAGCTAGGAAGATGTTGAGAAAAGGGTGTGTAGGTTATCTGTGCTATGTTGTGGATACCCAAAGAGTGGGAACATCCTCGACCGTATACCTATAGTGCAAGAGTTCGCGATGTATTTTCGAGGAGTTACCGGGTATTCCACCGACAGGAGGTTGAGTTTGTAATTGATCTCATTACCGAACGGCACTGCTTAGCTTTCAAGGGCACCATATCGAATGGCGCCAGCTTGAGATGAAGGAGTTAATGGTTCAATTACAAGAACTATTAGATAGAAAGTACATTCAACCGAGTGTGTCTCCTCGGGGAGCACCGATATTGTTTGTAAAGAAAAAAGGATGGGTCGTTAAGACTTTGTATCGACTATCGAGAGTTGAATTTTCAAATATTTTTGAATATTATGGTGAATTTGAGACAAGTTAACGATTAAGAATAAATACCCGAGAATTAGATCTATTTGATCACTTGAAAGGGGCAAAGTATTTTTCTAAGATAGATTTACGAAAAAACGATTAATAAAATACCGCAGAGCATTGATGATATTCTAGTCTATTCAAAGACGCCAAGATCATGCCGAATATTTGATCGATCGATCATCCAAATTTTCTGAAAGGGCAAAGTATTTTTCTAAGATAGATTTGCACATCGGTATCATCCGCTAAAGGTGAGGAAGGAGGATGTACCTAAGACAATGCTCGTAACTCATTATGGTCATTACGAAGTTTCGTGATGTCGTTAATTAATGCGCCACCGATTTATGGATATGATGAACAGAGTTCAAACAAAGTATTTGGACAAAGTTCGTCAGAAGTGTTCATTGATGATGATATTCTAGTCTATTCAAAGACGCCGTAAGATCATGCCGAATATTTAATAGTGTAGTGTTGGAAACACTAAGAAGGAAAAGTGTATGCAAATTCACAAAGTGTGAATTTTGGCTTGAGAGAGTGCGCTTTCTAGGACATGTTATTGATAAAGATGGCATTTCGTGATCCAAAGAAAAGTAGAAGCAAGCATGAGTGGGAGCAACCAAAAAATGCCAACCGAGGTTCGGAGTTTTCAAGGGTTAAGGGATACTATAGAAGGTTCATTCCGGACTTTTCTAAAATAGCTACTCCATTGACAAATCTGACAAGAAAGTCTGCAGAAGTATGTGTGGACCAAAAAATGTGAGAACAGCTTTTCGGAGTTAAAGAAGAGGTTAAGTGAGGCACCAGATTGTCCTTACCAGATGATACAGGAACTTTGTAGTATATAGCGATGCTTCAGATAAAGGATCTGGGTTATGTGCTCATGCAAAGATGGCAAGGTCATCACAGATGCGCGCCACGCCAATTAAAGGATTATGAGAAGGCCTATCCTACTCATGATCCGAATTGGCAAATGTAGTTTTTGCCTTGAAGATATGGAGGCATTATCTATATGGTGAGAAGTGTGAGATATACACGACCACAAAAAAGTCTCAAATATATCTTCACACGTAAGAGTTGAACATGAGATGAGAAGGTGGTTAGAGTTAATAAAAGATTACGATCTGTGATATTTTATATCATCCGGAAAGGCAAATGTAGTAGCCGGCGCGCTAAGTAGAAAGGGTAGAGAGAAATCATCAATGTTAACAACTCAGAATGAGTTGATAACAACGATGGCAAGAATGGAGTTAGAAGTTAAGTTACCGGAGGAAGCGGTGGAAATGTTATTTTCCATGGAAACCCAACCGACCATAGTGGAACGGGTTAGGGGAGTACAATTGAGCAACGAGGAATGCAAGCAGATGAAGAAGAGGATAGAAGATGAAGAAAAGACTAAGTATAACCTCGATAAGGAGGGATTACTTCATTTTGAAGGAAGAATTTGGGTTCCAAATGATTCCGAATTAAAGGAGGAAATAATGATGGAGGCTCATAGTTCGAGGTACTCGATACATCCCGAGTGTACGAAGATGTATCAAGACCTTCGTCAGAACTTTTGGTGGCCGAATATGAAAAGGGAGATAGCGTAATATGTTAGTAGGTGCTTAAATTTGTCAAAAGTTAAGGTCAAACACCAACGACCTAAGCGGGTTGTTGCAACCTGCTAGAAATTCCAGAGTGGAAATGGGAGCACATCACAATGGATTTTGTGGTGGGACTTCCAACAACAAGAAAAGGATACGATGCTATTTGGGTGATAGTGGATCGATCGACTCAAAATCGGCTCATTTTCTACCAATAGGAGTTAGGTATAACCTAGATCAATTAGCTAAGTCAGATGTCAAGGAAATTATTTCCGCACATGGAGTACCTATTTTTTGATTGTGTCGATCGTGATCCACGATTCACATCAAACTTTTGGAGGAGTTTGCAAGAGAAAATGGGAACGCAGCTAAGATCGAGTACGGCGATCATCCTCGTATCGGATGGTCGAGTGAACGGACAATTCAAACGCTTGAAGATATGTTAAGATCTTGTGTTATGGATTTCAAAGGAGTTGGGACGAATATCTACCGTTGGTGGAATTTTCGTACAACAATAGTTTTCACGCTAGTATAGGCATGCCGCCTTACGAAGGCGCCAGTATGGAAGGAAGTGCCGAACTCCATTGTGTTGGGATGAGGTGGGTGAACGCTTGATGTTGGGACCTCGAGATGGTACAAACAAACGGCATGACATGGTGAAGATAATACGTGCTCGATTAGTTGCGCCCAAGATAGGCAGTAAAGAAGTATGCATCCTCACAGAGAAAAGAGAGAATTCGATGTAGATCTTTTGTTTTTCTCGAAAGTATCGCCTTGAAGGGGAAGATACGCTTTGGAAAGAAAGGGAAGTTAAGTCCAAGGTTTGTAGGACCTTTTGAGATTTTAAGAAGGGTAGGAGAGGTGGCTTATGAAGTAGCCTTTACCTCCGTAAATGGAACGATTCATAATGTGTTTCATGTGTCTCATGTTAAGGCCCCTTATAAACCGGACTATAAACACGTAATAGAGTATGAATCTATCCAGATAGAGAAAGATTTATCATATGAGGAACTTCCAATTCAAATTATTGATAGGAAGGAACAAGTATTAAGAAATAAGGTCATACCTTCAGTGAAGGTGTTATGGAGAAACCACAATGCTGAAGAAGCAACGTGGGAACTCGAGAGTAAAATGAAGGAAGATTTTCCTCATTTGTTTATGTAATTATAAGCTAGATTCTGGGGACATAATCCTTATAAGGGGGAGAGAATGTAACGCCCGAGAAAATCGGATTTTTATGACAATTAAATTTTTATTTGATTATGTGAATTAAATGAATTTAATTGATTTATTTTGTGAGTAAGCTATGTGAAGGTCATTCTATGACCTAGAATGTGCTAATGTGGTTAGTAATCTGGCTACGTGTTAGGATTAAATGTTTAGAATTTCCAAGACGAAATAAATGTTTTCCGAGAAATTTCTCTAAAAACACTATTCATCCGTTTCTGTTCGGGAAGTTATTTTGAAATTTCAAGAAATGCATAATGTTAGAATATCGAGATGAGATGAAATATCTAATAATATTTCATTTATGGCAAACGAAGTTTTCACTCATGACTTAAAAAACCTAAGGGTTGAGTATATTGATTTCCGAGAAGGAAATGAAACGCGTAGAAGGAATTTGTTATTGTTAAAGTGTGTGTTATACAAGGATGATACTATTTAGTATCTATGTATAATACGATGAGTTAATACTGAAGTACAATACGATTATTATCGTATGAGTATTATACGAGAGAATACGTGAATTATACGTATGGAATACGATTCAGATTATGGAATTAAGTTAAGACTTAATGTTAATTCATTTGGGTTGATTATGTTTAGTCCAATCAATTGAATGAGCAAGCCCAAGGATTAATGTGTTAAGCCCAAGTCAAGGCCCAATATTAGATCAAGTTAAGCCCAATGCAAGAAAAAACCGAACTGCGGGATCGAACCTGGGGTCACCGAATGGGTAAAACCTGGGGCAACCCATGGGGATGACCCATGGGCAAGGTGGGCCTACCACTTGGTGTGCAAGGTAAGATATCACTTGGTCACCAAGTATTTTACTTGGTGACAAAGTGTTGAATAGTAAGGAGGTGGGACATTTGACCAAAAAGCCCTTCCTCTTTCATTTTCCTATAAATAGAAAGCCTATGTTGGCCATTTGATGTTTTTCCAAGACTCAACCAACATATTTTTGAGAGAAAAAAGAGCTAGACTTAAACCATTCTTCTACCTTTGAAGCTTTTTCATTAGAAGTTTATCAAGATTACAAAGATCGTTAAGGTAATATTCCTTAATAGTAGTTCCATCTCTTTTGGTTTTCTTTTAGTATGGAGAATCATAAATGGGTGGTGTATGGCTTGTATGGTGGAACAAGAATGACTTACCATAGATTCAATCTCTATAAGTCATGAAATCATAAAAATCATAAGGTTTGATATAGTTTAAAATCATGAAAATATTGATTGTCGAGATTGATTGTTGATAAACAATTGAACTCCATCAATACGTTAATATGTGCATCTTGCTTGGTTAGATGTAGATATGAAGTCCATGGAGTATTCCATGTGATTTGGCTTAGAGAACATTAGTAACGGTTTACGGCGAATTTCACGGAAATAGACGTTAAACGTCGAAAAACGTAGAAATTTTGATTGGTAGTCGAAAAGTTGTCGTGAGACTTGAAAATGTTGTTTTTCAATGTCAACACGTGAGATAGGGTATTTAAGAGTCAGTGGACTCAAGAATCGCTTGATTCCGACTTAAAACGAAGAAAACGAGCATCAACGCCATTAACGCTATTTAACGCTAAAAAATGAACTCAATAGTGAATTTTGAGTTAACGGATTCAAAAGTGTCAATTTTATATGAACGCCGTAGAGTATGTCATTTATGACGTGTAGGCTTTTGAACGGACCAAATCGGACTTATAACGAAGAAGTTATGGCTCCGAGAATCTCACCAAAATTTTTATCTTTGAAAATTTTCTCAGTCGAGGTCAGCGCGCCGCCGCACAAGAAGTTTAAATGTCACCAATAAAGCCGCCAAGACAAAGTGTAAGTTGTTATCGAAAAGTGGCACCGCAAATACCACTCGATAGAGAGGAAGTCTCGCATCACAGCAAGACCGAGAGACCGACATGGGTATCGCTAAACTGCATCCGCAAGCAAATACCAGCCTATTGATATGTCATGCCACACACGCAAAAGCAGGTTTTTGATAGATGACTTAGGTTTTGAACTGCAATTGTTCAGAGACCTAGAAGAGTAAAGTTTATGCACTTCATAAGTGTATTAAAACTATTCCTATACTACCTATACTAAGGTATATGGTATTGAAACTTAGGAATTGAATGCATGTTAGCAAGATATGAATGAAGAACACAAAGTGTTGTCAATGAACCTTAATCGGTAAACAACGTTGGTACTTTACCAATGATGATAGAGTCCTGTTAATAAACGTAAGTTGATTAATAAGTCGACGAAAGGGTAATAAGTCGAGTTGACTTTATTAATGATATTAAGTTAACAAAGACATAGAAGAGAAAGAAGTTGGTAGGAACAATGTGAATAATTGTTTGATAGCTAATTATAGTGTGCTATGTGAATATATCATGTAGATTCTGTAAAGGCTGTGGTCAGTCGATTAAGTTATTTGAAGACGCTGAAAGGCAAGTTTTCTTAACGCTTGTCTAACTTTCAAGTTAGTCAAGTTTTATGTGATTCATTGTACTGAATTGCATGACTGATTTTAAAGAAAGGGTCAATGCCAGATTTAACTCTACTTAGACTACTCGTAAGATATAGATTGATTGATATTCATATCTTTCTATATAGAAATGTTAACGCTATCCTATGCCAAGTAATTGGTACGGATGTGAAGGTAAGGTTTGTCTATGAACAAACAAAAGTATTTTTCATCGATTATTCGATGGGCACGCGAGTTTGCCAAATGTTAAACGTAAATACGTTTAACGAATGAGTGTTGATCAACATAGAGTACTATAGGCTGATCACCTAGAAGTGCTCGTAAGTAATGCGGATGTACAACCTTAGTGTTGTGATATCCTTTTCAAGTATGAAAACAGAAAGCTATCGCTCATGGTCTATCGAATTTGCCTCGTAATTCCTAATCTACTCTATACTTTGGGAATTGATGATATGAAATGTTAAAGTATTATTGTTTCATAATACTTCATAACTATTTGTTCGCTTATGTATGAATTGTCATATAATTCACAAATGTGGTATTATCATTATCCTTTGTTAAACTTGTTGAGCTTGTTATGCCTACTTCTTGCATGAATTATATGATTGCGCTTAAGGATGAACGCATCGAGAATGCTAAGAGAGATAAGGGCAAAGCTAAGATGGATACTTAACCATCGTGGTAATAGATTAGTATGTTTGTATGTATTATATTATACATTATGAACAACAAACGATGTAATCGGCTTTATGAACCCGGGAAGGATTATACTTTGATTGTAATAAGAAGATAGTAATTACATTCATTATGTTGTATTTCAATGGAATGATTGTATAGTTATGTATAGTATATATACCCGAATTTGAGCACCATATGTCATCGGGGACGTTGGAAGATACCTTGACCATGAGGGGATTTCAGTAGATCCAGCGAAGGTTGAAGCCGTGATGAATTAGGAACAACCGAAAACGCCGACTAAGGTGCGGAGTTTCCTAGGATTAGCGGGATACTATCAGAGATTCATCCAGGATTTTTCAAAGATAGCTACTCCGTTGACTAACTTGACAAGGAAGATGGTGAAATACGTGTGGACTGATAAATGTGAGGACAATTTTAAAGAACTGAAGAAGAGGTTGAGTGAAGCACCTGTTTTGTCATTACCCGATGACACAGGAAATTTTGTAGTGTATAGAGATGCTTCGTATAGAGGACTTGGTTGCGTGCTCATGCAGTATGACAAGGTCATTGCGTATGCATCAAGGCAGTTGAAGGATTATGAGAAAGTTTACCCTACTTATGATCTGGAACTGGCCGCAGTAGTTTTTGCCTTAAAGATATGGAGACATTATCTTTACGGAGAAAAATGTGAGATATACACGGACCATAAGAGTTTAAAATATATCTTCACACAGAAGGAGTTGAATATAAGACAGAGAAGATGGCTAGAGTTGGTAAAGGATTACGACTGTGAAATCCTGTATCACCCAGGAAAAGCCAATGTGGTTGCCAATGCCTAAAGTAGGATGGGTCGGGAGAAGTTATATATGTTAACGGCTTAAACTGAGTTAATAACAGAGATGGCTAGGATGGAAATAAAAGTAAAGTTGCAGAGTGAATCGGGGCATATATTGTTTGCGACAGAGATTCAATCTACCATCGTAGAAAGAGTCAAGAAGGTGCAGCTGAAAACTATTGAGTGTGACCGGGTAAAGGAGAGGCTAACCAATGAAAAAGATATTAATTACAGTCTTGATAACGAGGGGTTATTAAGATTTGAAGGAAGAATTTGGGTTCCGAATGAGACAGAATTAAAGGAGCAAGTATTACAAGAGGCTCATAGTTCGAGGTTCTCGATTCATCCTGGTAGTACTAAGATGTATCAAGACCTTCGACATAATTTTTGGTGGCCGAGTAGGTGCTTGATTTGTCAGAAAGTTAAGGCCGAACATCAATGACCAAGTGGCTTATTACAGTCATTGGAAATTCTGGAGTGGAAGTGGGAGAATATGATGGATTTTGTGGTGGGACTTCCGACTACAACGAAAGGGTATGATGCGATTTGGGTGATAGTAGACCGGTTGACAAAGTCGGCTCACTTTTTGCCAATTAGGGTCAAGTATAACTTAGACCAATTAGCTAAACTTTATGTTAAGGAAATAATTTCCAGACATGGTGTACCAGTTTCGATTGTGTCAGATCGTGATCCACGATTCACATCGAACTTTTGGAGGAGTTTGTAGGAGCAGTTGGGAACGCAGTTGAAGTTGAGTACGGCGTATCATCCACAAACTGATGGACAGAGCGAGAGAACAATTCAGACGTTAGGAGATATGTTGAGATCTTGCGTCATGGATTTTAAGGGTAGTTGGGATGATCATCTACCATTAGTAGAATTTGCATACAACAATAGTTATCATGCAAGCATAGGTATGCCGCCTTACGAAGCTTTGTATGGAAGGAAATGCAGAACCCCATTATGTTGGGATGAGGTAGGAGAACGCCGAATGTTAGGACCTGAAATGGTGCAGCAAACAGCGGATATTGTCAAGCTGATACGCATGCGTTTAGTAGCAGCTCAAGACAGACAGAAGAAATTTATAGACTCGCATCGAGAAAATAGAGAGTTTGAAGTAGGCTCTTACGTATTTCTAAACGTATCTCCCTGGAAAGGAAAGATACGCTTTGGAAAGAAGGTGAAGTTAAGTCCAAGGTTTATAGGACCTTTTGAAGTGTTAAAACGGGTAGGTGAGGTAGTTTATATGGTAGCGTTACCTCCAGACCTAGAACTAATACATAACGTATTTTATGTATCTGTATTACGTCCTTATAAGCCGGATTATAAACACGTAATAGAGTATGAGCCTATTCATATCGAGAAGGACTTAACGTACGAAGAGATGCCAATTCAAATTGTCGATAGAAAAGAACAAGTTCTGCGGAACAAAGTCATATCTTCCGTGAAGGTGTTATGGAAGAACCACGATGAAGAAGAAGCAACGTGGGAACTTGAAGAAAAGATGAAAAAGAATTATCCTCACTTGTTTGTGTAATTTTTTTTTGTTTACGAGATTCCGGGGACAAAATCTTTATAAAGGGGAGAGAGTGTAACGATTCGGAAAAAATTGAACAATTTATAAAATAATTTTATTTGAATTAATAATGAATAAAATTATATTATTTGCTATTACTATGAGTTAGTAAGATGAATGTCATTCTATAACCTAGAAACGTCAGAATGTCGTAGTATTTTAACTATGTGAAGGAATTAAAGTGTTTGAATTTCCAAGACGAAAAAAAGGTTTTCGAGAAATTTTCTGAATAACACTATTCATCAATATTTGCTCGGGAATTATTTTTGAACTTCCGAGAAATATTTAATGATAGAATATCAAAGTAAGTTGGATTATGTAATAATAATTCAAGTATGGAAAACGTAATTTTTCGCATGCGAGCGTAATTAGAGAATGTTAAGGAAAATAAAGCGTTAGGAGCTAATGTAATGATCGTATGATACGTATATATTGTACGAGGTAATGAATACGAATATGATAAGATGTATTATACTAGTATGTATGAATATGGGATACCGTATATTATGAATTAGTATACGAATTAGAATACGAGAATTATAAGTATATAATACGTACTAAGGCTTTAAGCCATTTGTAAATGAACTTGTGGATTATGTAGGATATACAAATCCAATAAGAATTGGATGTGCAAGCCCAAGTGTTTGTTAATATATAAAAAGCCCAAAGTAAATTAATACAAGCCCAAAGGAATAAGTTAATCTAAGTGGACCTAAGCCCAATTAATGATCCAATGGGTAAAGCTTGATCCATGGGGCAACCCATGGGTGAACTTTGTGACCAAGAACTTTGAGTGATGACCAATATATTAAAGTAATGACCAAGCAAAGGATATGATTTGTGTTAGCCAAGTTAACTTAATTAAGAAGTAATGAATAGTAAGGAGGTTAACTTAAGGAGGTGGGATGTGGCTTTTGACCATTATGCCCTAACTTAGGAAATCATATAAATAGAAGGTTTTGGATTTCATTTTTTACTTATTCTTTTTCATCCAACATAAAGCAACTTAATTGTTAGAGAGAATAAGCACTTTTAAGTCAAACTTTCCTTGTTAGATTTTCAAGAAGAAGAAAGCTAGTCATCAAAGGTAAATGATCTTATGATGTTATATCTTCCATCTCTACTATTGTAGGGTGATAAGAGAAGTGTATCTTAATGAACATGTATGCTAAGAACTCATAAGAATTGGATAATCAATGGACTTAAGGCGTATAAGTCATGAATAAGTAATTTGAACCTAAATAAGTTGTGAACTTATAATGATCATATATTTGAACTTGTATCATATTTATATAAATGAAGTTGATATGTTAATAAGATGTAAGAATATTGATTAAAGGATTTGAATCAATAATAAGTCATAAGAAATGGAATCTTGTAGTTTACAAATTGTTAAGTTATAAATTTTTGAAGAATAAGCCAAAATCTAACTTAAAAATAAGTTGTTGTAATGTGTAAGTTGAGATGTCTATAGGATGAATTGAATTAATTTAGAACGATGATCAAATCCTAAGTAGCGAAGTTTTGCCGGAATTCACACGATTGGACGATAATCGTCGAATTCGTGAAATCTCGAAATGGAAGTCAAATTTTGTGTTTGAACTCAGAAACATTGGTTTTCGATGGAGACAAGTCTTATTTGACATTATAGAGTCGCAGACTCAAAAATAACCAAATTCCGACTTAGTACGAAGAAACGAGCATTGAACGTTCACGAACGTTTATCGTTTTCGTTAAAAATGAACCAATAGGTGAATTTTGAGTTAACAAAGTTAAAAATATAAAATTCTTGCATGAATACATAGAGTATGTGATTTGTGAGCTAATGGCTTTTGAATGAGCCAATTCGGGCTTAAAATGATCAAATTTTGAGTCCGGGAAGTTCATAAAGTTAAAAATCATCAAGTCATCAAGGGCATGATCAGTCAGGTGCTGCGCCCAAAAGGCTTATTGGTGGCTGCAGCGTCGGAGCCATGCACTGACCTCATCGAACTTTCGCGCAGAATGACTTAGGACTTGCGCCGCAGCGCCAAGCCAGGACCTCGACCACTCGCTAACTCAAGCATGACAAGGACCTGAAAGAAGAAAGGGTGTGAAATGTAGCATACCATCCCTAGGGTTTTGACAGTAATGAATGTTTATAAGTAGAGAATGAATGTTAGTTAATTAGCAATGTACTAAAGCTTAATTATAACATTGTTAAGACATTGTTAGACACTTAATGTATGATGACTAAAGGTTGATGATAATCAATTGAAAATGAATGTAATAACAATGTAAACTATAATGGCAAGCCAAAACCAATAGTAACAAATCTAAGTCATGATTAGATTGAGAAGAAGGGTAAGATATAGTCGTACACATACTTGATTATATATGACCTAATTTGGTATGTTATGTGATCATGTATTGAAGAGACTTTAAAGACTCAAACATAAAGTAATTGTACAGTAGCAGACGCTGAAGGAAAGTATTCAAATAAGGTGTGAAATGCTCAAGGTCTTGGACCGGTATTGATGTTTTAGTGAATATTGTTATTGTAAAACGTTTTAAAGAAAAGAGAAGTGCTATTTTGAATTTTCGATAGTACTTCATAACTATTGTTTAGTTATTGAAGATATATTATTTATATGATTCAAGTATATTGTTAAATAAAATTGTTGTACTTGCTGAACTAGTCATGCTTACTCTTGCTTGAACCATATGAATGCAGCTAAGACTGAACGTCCTGAAGGATCCTTTAAAGATAAAGGAAAGGCTAAGGCAGCCCGTTGAACTGTCGATGTAATAGTATAGGTTTAATGTTGTAATATATTTGATATTATGACAAGAACAAATGTAATGGTTATAAAGAACCTGGGGAATGTTAATATTACTTTGAATATACAGAAGACATATTCGTTCTTTTGAGGCTTTTCAATTGAATATATGTGTGAATGGTAGTACCGTGTAGCAACATCTGTCGGGTTGGAAGATACCCGAATTTGGGGGCGTCACAGCTGTCATCTTTGACACAGGCTAATATATGATACGTGTGTAATACTATATATTTTGAGTTACAAATTATAATATTGATTTTACTTTCTCTCTTTTGCATTGATTCAACTCGGTTCATTTATTTTTCCGGTTTTCCCTAGTTCGCCTTTTATTACGACTCTGCGCAGATGGCCCTAAACACATAGAGACCACCCTTACTCTCGGCAAAATTTGAGGAACTATGCTCAGATCTACTTGATAGGTACCTATAATTCCTTAAAAGAAGTTTCGCGCCAACTACATGAGCATATATCACACACCATTGTGGCTCATCTCTGAACTCTTTGTGAGAGATTGAACACTATCACTTTGCTGTTTAATCGAAAGATTATGACCACTGAATTTGGTGTTAGATTTTGATTACTATGATTTTATTGTAGATAACAGTTTGAGGGTATGGAAAATGATCAGTATAATCAGAACAGATTAACAAATTACATGTATAGATTCTGTAGTTGATGCTTTCTAATTCTCTTTATATACACAAATAAGTAGTAAGACATAAAAGAATAGTGATCAATGACCCAGTTGGTAGATTAAGTGACATACGCAAGCATGATCATTTATAACTTTACCTGAAACAAGGGTGCCACATAAAACAGTTACAAAGTCGATTGACATAAAATAATCAAGAATTCTCTGAAAACAATCAATGTCGTACAAAGTCTCTACTGAGTATCCCATATTTGGTATTAGTAGATCATCTAGTGATGCTTGGTCTAACTGTGCCCCGACTCTTTTCTCCAGATTTTCTTTGAATGATGGACTTGCTTGTAAGATCATAGCAGTACGAAGTAGCCTCACTAGAATCTTAGTCTGCATGATTACTTTCTGACTGGGAAGAAACTCCAAAATCTCTTCATGGAGAGCCCTCTGATCTGCCTCAGAAGGTGTGGATATAGTAGAGACTGGCTTAGCATTACTTGCATCCTTAAAACTCGAGTTCCTGTTCATCGAGGGAATATACTTTTTGGCATAAACCACGAGGGACCCAACAATGTTCTCAGGCTTCATGCCTCCTGATTCAATAGCTTGGATCAATCTTTTATAGAGAGCTAAACTAAGAAAGGACACATCCTCGTAACACCAATTATCACTCACTAATTGTGACTTATTTGAAGTTGATATTCCATTCCAAAAGACATTGGCTTCTGTTTTTTCCCTATCATTGCAGCCTGATGCGGGACAACTAAATAACTATGTATCGGCTGAAGCTTTCATTGCCAAGGAATTGATACATCCGGAGACTCTGTGAAGCTTCTCGCCATATGGAAGAACTTCTTCAGAGTTTCAAGAGCCTTTAATGTGTCACCAATTCCCAAAAACTTCATTCAGAAGACCTCGATGCAGTGAAATAAGATTTCCCTCTCCAAAATCTTCATTCATTTGGAGGTATTCTGCTGCACACCTAACACCAACTACATTTGTAGCATTGAGCTCCATTTTGACCAAGAACAGAATCCACTAGAAGTAAGCTTCTTTTACGTTAATGATGTTTTTCTATGTATACATTTAGCTGTTATTATACAATTTTTGAGTTTTAAGGGCTTATGTGAGATAAACAGTTGATTTTTCACCTTTTGGCATGGAATATGTGATTAGCATATGATGTGAATAAAATTATATGGAATTGTTATAGTGTTGATTGACACAATATAATGTTGAGTTTTATTGATAATGTATGTTACTTATCTGCAGTTTATGATTACTTATTTGTATTTTTTTAACCACAGGTGTTTCTTAAAGCTATGGCAGAGACTGGGCAAATAAAGCTATGGCAGAGACTGAGACCTCTCTTTACAGTAGTAATTTACAATTCAATATAGTAGTAGTTTATATTGAAAAGTGAATTTGAGATGTATATATGGACAGTTTGGTATATATTTTGTGGATGTAGTAATTTGAAACTGTAAACGAATGATATTATTGGGATGTATTTTGAATGGTTGATACATTTTGGCTTTAAATTTAAATGAGAATTTAGACCTTTTTTAGCTATATATCATGGCATTAGCAGATTGCAGGTGACTGATAATATAGGTGAACCAATTTTTTTTTCTTTTTAAAAATGTTGTGTATGCAGCACAGCTACAACGTTTTCAAGTTAATCTACAACATTTTAAAAATGTTGTATATATGTGTCTAAACGTTTTCTGATATATTAAACTACAACATTTTTAGCCAGAAAACGTTGTGGAATCATACATTCTACAACGTTTTCAAGCATCTGCTAATTTATGGAAAACAAATCCACAACATTATTTTCTTAAAAAATGTTGTAGAATGTGCCTAACTACAACGTTTTAAAAACGTTGTGTAAGGGTGTCAAATAGATGACACCCTTAACCATGACTTTTTTCTGATTGAAACCACAACATTTTTTCTGCGTTATCTATTTACTATTTTTTAGTAGTGCATGATAAGTTATTACTTGTTCTTCATGAGCTTATAACTTATAAAAGTATAAACTACTTATGATTTCATTTCATATGATTTATGATAGTTTAAGTCTTCTAACCATCATCCTTACATCTTCTTATCATACAAATTTCATTCATGTAAACATGTTACAAGTTCTTATAAGTTCTTCCTTGGTTCATAACTTATATATGAACAACTTGCTTATTCAAGGCTTATAATGAATTAAGTCCTTTGATTAACCATTTTCTTTACTTCTTAGCATACATGTCAATCAATCAACACTTCTCTTATCAACCTACAATTGTAGATATGGAAGATTAATGACATATGATCATTACCTTTAAAGTTCACTTGGTTAATCCTTCTCTTTCCTTCTTGTTCTAACAAACTAGCTTATACTTTTCTTGCTTTTTCTCTCTACTCAATAAGTTGAAAGTTGTTGGATGAAATGAACAAGCAACAAATGAAATCCCAGCTCTCTATTTATAGGAATTACTAAGGTTAGGGTATAATAGTCAATAGTCACATCCCACCTCCTTAATCACATCCTTACTATTCATTACTTAGTTATTAAGTTAACTTGCTAACCACTTACTTTTCTTGGCCATCACACTCTTTTCTTGGCCACCAAGATCAACCATGTGATCATGGGGCCCACACGGGTTGCCCCATGGATCTTATTCACCCATTGGATCTTAATTGTTTGGGCTTTAAGTTTAATTAACTTATCTTACACTTTGGGCTTGTATTAACAAACTTACTTGGGCTTTACCATTACTTACACTTGGGCTATTACAATAGTTTACATGGGGCTTAATCACAATCCCACTTAGACTTTACATTTTCTACATAATCTCACAAGTCCAATTACATATGGCTTAAAGTATTAGAACGCATTGTATACGTATTAATCTCGTATTTTAACTCGTATACTTATTCAACATATACGACATACCATCATTCATACATACTCATATAATACTTCGTATCATACTCGTATTCATTACCTCGTATAATACCTACGTATTATACGATCATCTCTTTAATTAGTTAACGCTTTACTTTTCCTAACGTTCTCAAATTAAGTCCGCATGAGAAAAACTACGTTTTCCATACTTGAATAATTATTACATAATTCATCTCACCTCGATATTCTATCGTTACGTATTTCTCGGAAGTTCAAAAATAATTCCCGAGCAGAAATCAATGAATAGTATTTTTCAGAAAATTTCTCGAAAAACTTTTATTTTCGTCTTGGAAATTTAAACACTTTAATTCCTTCACGTAGTCAAAATACTATGACATTCTGACGTTTCTAGGTTATAGAACGACATTCATTTTACTAACACATAATAATAACAATTAACATAAATTTATTCATTATTTAATTAAATAAAATTATTTTACAATAGATCCGACTTTCTCGGTCGTTACATTTACAGTTTCTACATGATATATTCACATAGCACACCACAATTAGCTACCAAACAATCTAATCACATTGTTTTTACCAACTTCTTTCTCTTCTATAACTTAACCAAATTTATTTCATTAATAAAACTCGATTCGAGTTACTATTCTTCCTTACGGCTTATTAACGTTCTCATGTCCCTCAATCAATACTCAATGACCCTTGGTTAATTACCATAGTAGTTGAATATGATTCAGTTTATCACTCTTTACATTCTTCGATTAATTACTATTAAACAACGTTCATTTCCTACAGTCATCAGTATATAAGTGATTTAAGAATGGTCTTATAATGTATACTAAGTATATACATGCTCCATCATTGTTGAGTAAAAAATTGGGTTCAAAAGTAACTTGGTCAACATTTTTCCTCTCTCGGTGCTGCGGCGCCATCCTTATGCATAACATTGGCGCTGAGGCCCCAACTAATAGTAGGCAAGCCCTCGTCTACGTGACATGCGAACCCAACTAACAAGAAAGAAGCCTCGTCTCCATTGCACAAGACTGAGACTCCTTTTATACCAAAGGGTCAAGGTCGCCATTGAGCAATAGCTAATTCCTTACCCGGTACAAGTACAGGTGTTATATGTTTGGGGTGGCGCTACGGCGCCTACCCTGAGCCTTTGAATTTTTTTATATTTTCCAATTCAATTCTTTTCGGACTCCTAATTTGGTCATTATAAGTCGGAATTGGCTCGTTCGAAAGCCGTTATCTTACACATACCATGTACTTCGATTTCATTTGGATAAAAATAGTTTTGAAACCCGTTAACAATGAATTCACTATTTAACTTTCTATTACACGTTCGTTTAATGTTTCGTGAACGTTAATAACTTGTTTCTTCGTTTTAAGTTAGAATTCAACCATTCTTGAGTGTGACGCCCCCAAAATAGGTATACATCACCCATCTTGGGTCGTCAAATACATGGTACTGAATACAAATACAAACTTAATTATACAACATGAGCTGAGAGTTTTTACATGAATATTATCTCATAGACAATATCCAAACTCAAATTCAATCCTCATTACATTTATTATCACACTAAATAGTGAGGACTACTAAAACAACCATCTCGGACCATCACTCCGTTCCCCGACTAGTCCCGACTACGTTCTCATTTCCTGAAGAGAACAATGAAAGCAAAAGGGTAAGCTTGACTATTCCATTAAGAAATATTATGAATAAGATGATGCAGAATAAATTATCGTTAGCCTTCAACATTGTTAAACTAATAAAATACAATAGACATCAAGTTTAACTGCAATGGAACACGCAATCCATTAGAAGAGTCAAGTAGAGCATGATATTAACTATCTTCTATGATTTAAAAAGTTTATCATTAACTTTATCACTGGGACTCAGCTTAATAAATAAATCACATCATCGAATCATCCCTGCACTATGGGCCAAGGATATTCATTAGTATCACATCCACAAATTATTCCTGCACTACGGGCTAAGAATATTCGTGTAATAATCAATGGTCATGATCATACCGAATTATCCCTGGTTATAATCATACCAATCAATCGTCCATCTATGCACTACGGGCCAAAGATGACTTTCATCACAATATAAGCACGAGGATGATGACAATGATATAAGAATTCAATTAAATGAAAGCAAATGATAAATTTTAAAGATTTATAATTTAATTTATCCATAATTCAATAATATCCAAATTGTTAACATGATACTGCTTTGTGGAGTAAAATTCAAGAATAATATCTATGTATCAAAAATAATTTGAACAAAAAAGAAATAAATTTTTTTTTAGTGAATAGTACCCCGTGAATAGTACCGTGTGAATAGTATTTCGGGAATAATACCCCGTGAATAGTACCCCAGCATGAAAAGTGCCCAAAATACCTGAGTGAATAATATTTGAGTGAATAGTAACCCGTAAATAGTACCCCGACATGAAAAGTGCCTCGAATACCCGAGTGAATAATATTATAGTGAATAGTAATCGGGTGAATAGTTACCCGTGAATAGTACCCCAGGTGAAAATATTGATATTTAATAAGAAAGTTCAGATCAATATTCCAATAAAACGATACTGGATGAAGCGCAAAACTCAAGGATATTCCACTAATTTCAAGGATTATCGAAGCAATACTTACCATAGTAAGTTTAAATTTAAGAATATAAAAAGATATAACATACAAAACTGCAAATGGATTTTCACCTGTCATACGGTACATAATCCGCTTAGACAGGTTATTCCGATATATTAAAGGATGAATACGAAAAAATAGTATTCCTTATGAATACGAAAGAAATAATACCTCTTACCTTAGTAGAAGACTGGATACTGCAATAGTGAAGTAGCAGAATAATCTTCTTCTTGCTCTCTATAGTTTTTCTCTCTATAGTGTCTCTTGTGAATCTCAGTGAATTAGTGAGAATGAAAGAAGAATTAAGCTTCTATTTATAGGAGAATGGACTAAATAATAACTGATTCATGAACGGTCCGGATTAATTTACTATTAAAACGGATAGTTCATATTTATTACTATTAAAACCACAACCGACGGTCCAGATTGATTTACTTTTAAAATCACCACTGACGGTCCAGATTGATTTACTTTTAAAACCACCACCGACGGTCTAGATTGATTTACTATTAAAACCACCATCAATGGTCCAGATTGATTTACTATTACAACCACCATCAATGGTCCAGATTGCTTATCTATTAAAACCACCATCGACGGTCCATAAAATTAATAAATCTTCCCATGGAATACTAAGTCAAACTTACAACAAACGCCTCATAACAATCCCTATATTTATATCAAAATTTGAATAAATATTTATCACAAATTATTTATCTTTAATAAACACATTTTTAATTTATTAACAATTATTCATCATTAATATTATAACTCACAAAATTTAACAACCAAATCATTCCCAGGAAAGAGGGGGCTTTTCGATAAGGATTTCTCCCTAGTGGTGCGCAATTAGGTGACCAAACCTCTCCTAGACAGAACTTTCTAGACATCGTCAATATTGTAAATAATAATATGAATAACTTTGTTGTCTCAATTATTGATTTAATATTATAAAATATTGATACTGTGACAATAATTGAATCAATAATATGAGAGATATTATGCAAGATTACTATAGCAATAATTGAGTATAATCGAGAGACTTCTCATGTAAGCATCAATAATCAATCTGAGTGTGATACTTATACGACCCACCAGCGTATTCATTGTACTTTTAGCACCGTAGTTCAGCGGTTTAACGATAAAAATTTTCGCCGTTATTTTTATAAAAAATAATTCTATCATTTTCTAACTATGACAATACTTTTTGTAGGGTCCACTTAATGATGATTGTGCGATCGTCTGATTATTCCTTGTTAAAGCGAATATTCTCACCAATCGAATATTTTATAACAACTTGCTTACTTTGCAAAATTTATAAATATTACCCACAACTATAACATTATATCATATCTACACCATAATATTTAAAAATATATTTCGAGAAAAATTATTATTTATTTATAAAAGTTGGGGTCTTACAACCTCCTCTTCTTATGAAATTTCGTCCTCGAAATTAGGGTACGTACCTGATATGTCGAAGAGGTGAGAATACCTTGATTTAATTTCAGATTCTAACTCCCAGGTCATTTCTTCAACATCGTAGTTTCTCCACAAAACTTTGACTTGAGGTATAACCTTGGAGCGTAGAATATGATACTTTGTAAAATCCCAAATTTTACGAATAAAGATTTAAATTTCTCGATTTTTTTTTTGAATATTATGGTGTGGATTTAATATAATGTTATAGTTGTGGGTAATATTTATAAATTTTGCAAAGTATGCAAGTTTTTATATTATTCGATTGGTCGGGGAATATTCTTTGTGCTTCGGGAATATTCGTATGACTCAAGACAATCATTAAGGACCCCATGTAATGTAATTATTGTCAGATTGAGAAAACGACAAAAATATTTTTATGAAAATAACGGCGGAAGTTTTATCGTTATCACCGTTGAACTACTTTGTAGTAAAAGTACAAAGAATACGTCTGCGGGTGGTTGCATAAGAAGCACACTGCAGATTGATTATTGATGCTTACGTGAGAAAACACTCGCTTTTGTTCAATTATTGCTATAATAGTTCTTTGCATAGTATCTCACGTTATTTGATTCAATTATTGTTTATTGTTATATTATATATATATAAGTTTTGTTTTATTAGTATTATTAGTGCAATAAAACATAAAAGTTTTTTATATAAAGTTATTCGTTTTATTAGGCAATAATTAGAATATATAATATTCTATTATGCATAGTGTTTTGCATAGTAAAATCTTTTTATATAAAATGTAATACTTTTATAAAGTTATTTGTTTTATTAGACAATAATTAGAATATATTATATTTTATTATGCATAGTGTTGCATAGTGTTTTACATAGTAAAATCTTTTTATATAAAACAGAATACTTTTATAAAGTTATTTGTTTTATTAGACAATAAATAGAATATATTATATTTTATTTAAAAGATTTTTGTTTTATTAGAATATTTTATTAAATCAATCTGGACCGTCTGTTTAAAAGTAAATCAATCTGGACCGTTCATGGATTGGTTACTATTCAGTCCATTCTTCTATAAATAGAAGCTCATTCCTTCATTATTTCTTATGAATTCACTGAAACTCTAGAGAGAGAAACTATAGAGAGAATTCTTCTTCTATAATCTTGAACGTATTTCTTTAGCGTTTAAGAAAGCTTTGAGCGTAGTGCAAGTTTCTTCAAGTATATCATCGCCCTACCGTCGGAGTACTCTTCTTTATAAGGTAAGGGGTATTATTTTTTTTATATTTATGAAGAGAACTTCTGTTATTCCATTCTTTATTATTATGTTGGAATAACCTGTATACGCGGTCTACCCTATACTTCGTGATTTCTGTTATTATTCCATTCTTTATTATTCATTTGAATAACTCAGATACGCTGCTACCCTATAATTGGTGAAATTCTTCTCATTATTCCATTCTTTATTATTCTCATTGGAATATCCCGCATACTATGCGTTTTATGCTTGGGACTGGTTTCGCTCTTTATTATTACATTGGAATATCCCATGTTCAGTGTGTTTTTACGCCGACTGGTTCCGCCTTTATTATTCTCGCTGGAATATCCTGCTCATATGCTTTTTCTGGGGACCGGGTTCCGCTCTTTATTATTCTCATTGGAATATCCTCATGCATGCGTTTCTGCCGGACCGATTTCGTTATTTATTATTCTATTGAATAACTCCGCTCATGCTAAGTACCGCATGCATGGTGATTTCTGTTGTTATTCCATTCTTTATTATTCATTTGAATATCCTGTCGGTCGTATTACTTTGACCAGTTCCATTATTTATTATTCTCGTTGGAATAACTCCATCCTATGCGGCACCGCATGCATGGTGATTTCTTTTGTTATTCCATTCTTTATTATACTCAGTTGGTTAAAGTTTTGACTTCTATACTCCATGAAATTAGTGGAATATCCTTGATATTTGCGCTTCATCCAGTATCTTCTCATGAAAATATTTTTCTGAGCATTCTTGAATTTTACTCTACAAAGAAGTAGCATGTTGACAATTTGGACGTTATTAGTTCCTGGATAAATTAATTCTTGAACTTGTTTTATTGAATTCTTATATCATTGTCATCATCCTCATGTTTATATTATGTTGAAAGTCATCTGTGGCCTGTAGTGCATAGATGAACTTGGTATGATTATGACCAGGGATTATTCGGTATAATCATGACCGTAATGTTACAAATGATGTGGAAAAAGTCCTCATTGGCCCGTAGTGCATTGATGGACAGTTTTTGGTATGATTATGGCTATGGATTCTCTTCGGCCAAGGGAGCAAAGATGAATTGTTTTATGGCATGATCAGGACCGTTGATGAATACACGAATATCCTTGGCCCGTAGTGCATGGATAATTTGTGGTCGTGATACTAATGAATATCCTTGGCCGTAGTGCAGGGATGATGTGGATTATTTATTGTTTGAGTCTCAAATGATAAAGGTGATGAAAAACCTTTTTAACTCATAAAAGATAGTAGATTTTATTCTCTACTTGACTCTTTTAATGGATTGCTTGTTCTGCTGCAGTTAAACTTGATGTCTATTGTATTTTATCAATTTAACATTGTTGAAGACTAATGATAATTTATCCTGCATTATCTTAGTCATAATATTTCTTACTGGCTAGTTGAGCTCCCCCTTTCCTTCACTGTTCTCTTCAGAAAATGAGAACGTAGCCAGGACTAGTCGGGGAACGGAGTGACGGTCCAGATGATAGTATTAGTAGTCCTCACTATTCTGTTAAATAGTGTGACAATAAATATAATGAGGACTTATTCTGAGAGTGGATATTGTCTAGAAGACAATATTTGTATTAAAACTCACAGCTTTCTTGTTGTATATTAAAGATTGTATTTGTATTCTGTACCATGTATTTGGTGACTCAGAATAGGTGATGTATGCCTATTTTGGGGGCGTCACATCCTTCTTATCCAAGATTTTAATAGGTACCTCTTCATACGTTAAATCTTCCGCTATCTCATCCGGTTCTAATTCAATAATGTGGTTCGGGTCTTTCACATATTTACGTAATATAGATATGTGAAAAATGTTATGAACACGAGACATACTTAGTGGTAAGGCGAGTCTATAGGCCACCGTTCTTACTCGATCGAGGATTACAAATGGGCCAATGAATCGAGGATTGAGCTTTCCTCTCTTTTCAAATCTTGTAACTTCTTTCCATGGAGCAACACGTAACAACACATGATCTCCAATATTGAATTCCACGTCCTTTCGATGAAGATCAACATAAATCTTTTGTCGATCTTGTGAGGTTTTTATACATTGTTGGATCGTTTAAATCTTTTCCATAGTCATACGTACCAAATCCGGTCCCAACAACGTTGCTTCACCCACCTCATCCCAGTATACTAGAGAACGACACTTTCTTCCATACAACACCTCAAATGGAGCCACACCAATACTTTCTTGATAACTGTTGTTGCAAGAAAACTCCACAAATAGTAAGAACTTTTCCCAACTTCCTTTGAAGTCAAGGACACAGAGTCTTAATAAATCCTCAAGAGTTTGAATAGTCCTCTCTGACTTCCCATTTGTTTGAGGATGATACATCGAACTAAATCATAAATCTGTGCCCATAGCCTTTTGCAAACTAACCCAAAATCGTGAAGTGAATCTTGGGTCTCGATCAGAAACTATGGATACTGTCATACCATGCAATCTTACAATCTCGTTTATGTACATACGAGCAAGACGTTCAAGTGTATAAGTTTCTCGTATCGGTAAGAAATTGTAACGCCCCAGAAAATTGAACTTTTTGTAAATACTTTTATAATGAATAAAATAATATTATTTAGTAAGGTGAATGTTGTTCTATAACCTAAAAACGTCGAAAAGTCATAGTATTTTAACTACGTGAAAGAATTAAAGTGTTTGAATTTACAAGACGAAAATAAAAGTTTTCCGAGAAATTCTCCGAAAAATACTATTCATCGATTTCCGCTCGGGAATTATTTTCGAACTTCCAAGAAATACGTAACGTTATAATATCAAGGTGAGATGGATTATATAATAATAATCTAAGTATGGAAAATGTAATATTTCGTATACAGACTTAATTAGAGAACGTTAGGAATATCAAGCGTTAAAAAGATAATGTAAAGATCGTATGATACGTATGTATTGTACGAGGTAACGAATATAAGTATAATATAAAGTATTATATAAGTATATACGGAGGATGGAATAACGTATATTACGAATTAGTATACGAAAGAGAATACGAGTATAATACGTAGAGAATTTGTAATAAGACTTTTAGCCAAATGAATTGGACTTGGATGGATTGTTTGCAATTGATAAAGTCCAATAGGATTAATGTGCAAGCCCTAGTTGTTGTTAATGAGAAGCCCAAGTGGGAGAAATGTTAAAGCCCAAAAGCTTAAGTTAAGTTAAGTAATCCAAGCCCAAGCTAGGATCCATTGGGTTATAATGACCCATGGGGCACCCCATGTTAATGGGGTTAATCTTGGTGACCAAGACAATTATGTAATGGCCAAGTATTCTATGTGGTGAACAAGTATAGGATAAGTGTTGTGGTTAGCAAGTAAACTTGGTAAGTAAGAAATGAATAGTAAGGAGGTTAGTTTAAGGAGGTGGGATGTGCTTTTGACCAAAGTGCCCTAACTTTAGAAAGCCTATAAATACCAAGCTAGGATTTCATTTGTTGCTTGTTATTTTTCAACCAACAACTTTGCTTTATAAAGCAACTTAAGTGTTAGAGAGAATAAGCACTTATAAGCTAAACTTCCATATTTGTTTTAAGAAGAAGAAGAACTAGTTCATCAAGGGTAAGACTCTTGTCCTATAATCTTCCATCTCTTCCATGATAATTTAATAGTGAAGTGATGGTCTTGTATGCTAAGAATGATAGGAATGAATAAAATAAGGACTAAAGTCCTAATAAGTCGAGAATAAGTACTTTGATCATAGATAAGCTATGAATTAAGTAAGAACTTGTAAGACTTGTGTCATGTTTGCATGAATGTTGTTAAGATGATGAAATTTTGTAAGAATGATGAATAAAGGACTTAAATTATCATAAGTCCTGAGAATCAAAACTATAAGTAGTTTATACTTTGATAAGTTATAAACTCATGAAAAATAAGCCATAAGTTATCATGAAAATAAGCTGATGTAATATGTAGTTTGAAATGTTCATATGATTTATAGAATGCATTTAGAACGATGAACAAATCCTAAGTAATGAAGTTTTGCTGGAATTCACACGATTGGACGATAATCGTCGAATTCGTGAAATTTTTGGAATAGAAGTCAGATTTTGTGTTTGAACTCGGAAACGTTGGTTTTTGATGGAGACACGTCTTATTTGGAATTATAGAATGGCTGAATTCTGACTTAAAACGAAGAAACGAGCATTAAACGTTCACGAACGTTTATCGTTTTTGTTAAAAATGAACCAATAGGTGAAATTTGAGTTAACGAAGTCAAATAGATAAAATTCTTGCATGAACATGTAGAGTATGTGATTTGTGAGCTAATGGCTTTTGAACGAGCCAATTCGGACTTAAAATGATCAAATTTGGAGTCCGAGAAGTTCGTTATAAAAATTAAAGTCATCAATTATGCGGTGCACAGAAGTGGTGTGCATAGCTATAGCCTGACAGATATTGATGTGATTTGCACAGTACGGGATATAGTGCATGAGAGATATCTTTGCGAGAGTCAAGCATGGCCACCACCAAGAGAGTTAAGTGTGGAAATGCAGTACTGGACTCGACCAAATACTATTAGAAACTTCATGGCCAGTAGCGAGTTGTATAAGGATGACCCAGTGCCGCAGACACATTGACTTATGGAAGGTATAGTAAGGAAGGTTTATCAGTATGAAATGAATGGTAACTGATTAGTAAAGAAGTGAAGCTTAATTATTATATTGTTAAATCTTTATTAAACCTTAGATATGAGACATAAAGTTTGAAGATAAGTAATCAAACATGAACGTAAGAACAATGCAAACTATATCGGAAAGTCGAAACCAATAATAATAAATCTAAGTCATGTTTAGATTGAGAAGAAGGGTAAGATTCATTAGGAAACAAGTATGCTCATTCATGACGTCCTAATGTGTATGCTATGTTATCATCTAATGTAGGGACTTAAAGACTTAACGTGAACGTGTAATAACCATAACAGATGCTGAAGGCAAGTATTCTAACCCTTGTTTCAGTTCAATCTGGAAAAGCTTTGTGGTTCATGTATTCTTACGCATGAAGTGTTAAAAAGTCAAATCCAATTCTTTTGGCTAGACTTATGATATGTTGGATTTCTTACAATCTATCAAAGCATGGACAATGTTGTACCAAGTTATATTGGTGTGGTTTTCAAATGAAGACTGAGTATGCTAAAAATGTTTTGTCGTCAAACGACAGGCACGTGAGGTTGCCACAACTTAAACGCACATACGTTTAATGAATTTAGTGTTGATCAACATAGAGTACTATAGGCTGATCACCTGGATGTGCTCATAAGAAATGTTGGACTTACGGACTTAGTGCTGGGATGTCCTTTTCAAATAAAGTATGAAATGCTCAAGGTCTTGGACCAGAATTGATGTTCTACAGAATATTGTTATTGTAAAACGTTTTAAAGAAAAGAGAAGTGCTATTTTGAATTATCTATAGTACTTCATAACTATTGTTCAGTTATTGAAGATATATGTTTTATATGATTCAAGCACATTATTAAATAGAATTGTTGTACTTGCTGAGCTAGTCATGCTCACACTTGCTTGAACCATATGAACGCAGCTAAGATCAAACAGACAGAAGGATCCGACAAGGATAAGGGCAAGGCAAAGACAAACCCGTAGAATACTTATGTAATAGTATAGGTTTAATGTTGTATTATATTTGATAATATGACAAGAACAAATGTAATGGTTATAAAGAACCTGGGGAATGTTAATATTATTTTGAATATATAGAAGACATATTCGTTCTTTTGAGGCTTTTCAATTGAATGTATGTGTGAATGGTAAGATCTGCAAATGACACCATCTCGCTTCCGTTGGAAGATACCCAGATTTGGGGGCGTCACAGGTTGGTATCAAAGCATTAGGTTATAAAACTTAAGGGGGGGGGGATTAAAAACCTTAAGTCATAACTTTAAGAGAAGTCAAAGAAGTAAAAGAAGAAAATAACCTTATAAAAAAAATGCATTATGAGTATGTTATGTGTTTTTATTATTCTACTGACATGTACTAATCAACTTAATTATTTTGTGTAGATGCCAGGTGTAAATGGAATGTCTAGGGAAGTACATGTAGCCAGTGAAGGATCGGTTAATTAGATAGAGATTATACCAAATCCCATAGCAGCAGAGCCCGAAGTTGTAGTGGTTGAGTCTGGAGACTCAGAGAGTTTACACTACTAGAAAATCAATCTATAGCGACGGGATTTAGCGACGGTCGGGGCAGAACCCTCGCAATAGATGTATATAGCGGCCACACAAATCGTTCAGGTATAGGCTCTATAAAGGTAGTCTATTCCGAGGATCCCTAGTTGGCCGTCGGTATAGGAATTTTTTTTTTGGGATTTTAACGAGTGTCAAAGGGAGGCATAGATAATAACGAGGGTTTCAAGGGCACAAATCTCTCCCGTTCTTTTCCCCAAATCAACTCGATTCTGTTCTTTCCCCCCAAATCAACATCTGAATCAGTCGATTTTCAAGGGTGGTCATTTTATCAGTCACAAATCTCTCCTGTTCTTTCCCCCAAATTAACATCTCAATCTTCGATTCTGTTCTTTCCCCCCAAATCAACATCTGAATCAGTCGATTTTGCAGGGAGCTTACTACTGCGGTACGTTCCTCTTCCCTCTGTTTTAACTTTGTTTTTCATTTTTCAGTAATGGCTTTTGTGCAAAAAGACTTATTCCAACTAATATTTTTCAGGATTATCTTGCCAAGATGACAATCCAAAGACAGAAACATTCTGCTTCAAGTAATTATCCTACCTTTCCCTTGCATCTATGGCGCATGCCTTTTTTAATCCGTTTTGTTCAGTTCCATATTGTTGTTTGTGGCGCATGTCTTGTTACACGTTGTCCATTTTCTCCAAAAGAGAAACTGTTACACTTTGATAGATCTATTTCTGATATTATATCTTGATGCTCCTTGTACTATTAGTAAATATATTACTACTTTGGAGACCACGTTTAATATATTACTGGCCATTTTCCTTCAATTATTCTCACATATATATCTCTATATATATCTCTACAGCTTGTTGTTTTATTTACCTTCTAGACAACATCTAATTAGCCTAGTCTATTTTCTATTTTGCATCTAAAAATTTGATATGATTATGAGAATTAGGTAATTTTCTAAAGGGTGTCTTTCTGTTAGACATAAATGTCAGTTGTCTATCAATTATGAATTGACAGTCTTTACTCTTCTGAATTCATATTTTTTTTACTCAAGTTGCTTTAATGGCTTCTAATAGAACGTCTAGATCTCGTGCTAATAGGGAAGATGGCCCGGAAATTAATGATAATGAGATCCATGCCGATGAACCACATGCAGAGGAGGAAATCATTTATGAGAATGCTGAAAGTACCATGCATATATCTACACTTATACTTGCATTGTCATGAAGGTACCATGCGTATATATATCTACACTTATACTTCTTACTTGCAAAAACAAAGCACCTGAAATGGATTATTTTTGGCTGTTGAACAAAGCACCTAAAGTGTATATATATCTACACTTATACTTCTTACTTACAAAGCACCTTCTTACTTGGAAATATTTTGGCTGTTGAACAAGGAAGGAACACCTGCAAGCTGATTATTAGTTGTACAGCTGTTTGTTAGTTGTTCTTGATCAGCACTGCTGAAATTAGGGCTCTTATTAATTCCAGTACTAATACAATTGAATTGATAATTGGATTGTGGATCACCAAACACTGGCTGAAACTTAGTTGTGAAGTTTGTTACGTGGATATTAGCACTAAACCATACCTAAAAAGCCTAGAAATGGACTATTTTTTGTCAAAAGCATAAGACATTACATTTGTGTGTTCCAAAGCATGAATATAGACTATATATAACAGCTACATGATGTGATAATGTATATAACATAGATGCTTGGGACTGCTATATGAATTATGGACTGCTAAAGGTTTCTTTTAAGTTCTATTATGGACTGTTTGTAAATTTATAGCTAAAACTGTGCCTAAATCATGTTATGGTCTAAAACTGTGCCTAAACTGTTTGTAAATTTATGGACTGAAGATGTGGACTGCTATGGTCGTTTGAGATGCAACTTTGTGTTATTTACAAACTCTTTTACATATATAAATCATGTTATATTTCAGTTTTGTTTAGTTCATATATCTTGATTCTTTCTCTTTTTTAGGTTCTCGACCTAAAGAGGAAGCGTGGACCAACTATGGGAGCAAAGTTATGGTCAAATATCGATGCACCCAAAAAAGTAATTTATGAAGCAAATGGTCAACCCGTTGGGGAGACGCCAATAAGTTAACAACATTTCTAAGATTGTCTTGCTTTCATGATGGAGAATTTTTTCCAATAAGTACTCCAACATGGTCCAATATGACAAAGGCTAATATGACAAGGGCTTGGGATGAAATTCAAAGTTATTAATCAATAGCATTTTATAGAATTTGACATTAAAAACTTTGAAGGTAATTTAATATATGTAAATTTGTTTGTTGTAGAAACGATTTACCTTAGATCACCCCAATGCTAAAAGAAAACTGATGGCTATCATGAACAATAGGTGGAGAGATTGGAAGTCTAACTTAAAGAGTAATAATTTTGTGCATGGTGACCGTGCCAAATCGATAATGAATACTATCAACAATGATCGAGTAAATCCTAATCAATGGGCTGCGTTGGTTGATTATTGGTTAATCAACGATGCATGGTTGTTTTTATTCTAATTTATGTATTATCAATTCTTACTTATTGTTATATATTATTATTAATTTATAAATACATGCAATGCAGGATATAGCTACAAAAAATTGTGAAAATCGAAAAAAATTGTTGGTAGGTCATACGTTGGGCACTAAATCAATTCCAAAAAAGAAGCATGAATTGGTAATATTTGATGTTATTTCATGTATTAGACTTCTATGAATAGAGTATTTCTTGTTTCATGTACTATTTTTTGTTTTATTTGTAGTACCAAATAAATAAAAAAGAGATTGATCGAGCGGATATGTATATACAGTCCCACACTCGAAGTGATAACTCAATTTTATCGGGAGCATCCTTGAATGTGGTACGTATTTATCAATTCTCAAACAATGGGGTCTTTTAACTCTTTATTCTATATTGTCTTTAAGCTCTTTACCGAGGGTATGATTCTATATACTGATTATTATATGATTAGTAGAAGTTAATCAAATGTTTGTATAATTGACTGCTATGGACTGAATTTAGGCACAAGGATTTTCATGAAAGATGGTCTGAGTATACAAAATGTTGAAGAGCAGTTAAGTTTTCATTTTGTAGTATTGAATATAGCTTGAAACATGCAGCTAGCAGCAATATAGAAAGAATTAGGAGCGGTTAGCAACTTAGCATTGACAAAAATAGCAATTATTCTCTTCCTGATTAGTTTATCTTTATAATTGTGACTTTATGTTTTTGCCTTTCCAAAAAAAAATCTTCTGTATTTTTAATTATCGCTATTTTGGCGGTTTATTGTGTACCATGTTTAATGTTTATATGTCTCGGTCTCTGTTTTTTGTTTGATCAGTTGACTATAAATTAGTACTAAATTGAAAGAGGCAGCAGTATATTTTCAAGGATGTGTGTGTGTACACATTATCTTTATCAGTATGAAAGAGGCAGCAGTATGAAAGAGGCAGCAGTATCTTTATCAGTTCTTTTGTGTGTGTGTGTACCATGTTTAATGTTTATATGTCTCGGTCTCTGTTTTTTGTTTTTTGTTTGATCAGTTGACTATAAATTAGTACTAAATTGAAAGAGGCAGCAGTATATTTTCAAGGATGTGTTCTAGTATTTTCCTAAATTCTGCACTGTTCATTCTTTGGCAAACAACCCTGCCATTTCATCATGATCAAGCATCTATACTATAAGAACTTCTCACGGCAGACTTTTTGTTCCTAAGAACTTCTCGCAGCGATCTTTTGTCTTTGAAGTTTTGTTGTCCTAATTACATCTCTAAAATGTTAGTTGCCATTTTTGGAGTTCATTGTGATGAATCAAATCAAAAAACCAACTCAGTTCTTATATATAAGAAGAATTTAGAGTCCATAGAGTCCATGTTTTCTTTAGAGTCCAACTCAGTTCTCATTTTTGGTGTTCATAGAGTTCATTTTTGGAGTTCATAGAGTCCATGTTTTCTGTTTTTAGGGGAGAATTTAGTTTTACTATAAACGGTATTGCTGACTTTGTTTAATAGACTTGAATTAAGTAGTGTTTGGTTTGCTTCAAATCAATAATTTATTACTTGAATTACTACTATTAGTTGTTGCCTTCTCATTGTATTGGAAGTCACCTTCTTCATATGGTTTCCTATTCTAGCCAAAAAGCTAATGCAAAAACTTAGTATGCGACTGAATCCTGACAAAGACTAAGCAAACAAGCTTGGAAAGAAATTATTTGCTACTCTTCTTTAAGTTATGTTGAACTGCCTTGTATATTTAAGTTATGTATATTTTGCATTGTATATTTTCACAGGAAAAAATTATTGAGTTAAAGAAAACTCAAGAATCGACTGGTGAAAGCAGTAGTACAGGACGGAATGATATACTTGCACAAGTTCTTGGACCAGAGCGACATGGTAGACTTCGACAAGGTGGAGTTGGTGCCACATTTACAAACACTTGGGGCCTCGTGACACAAAATAATGAGGTACTACGTGAGAATCAAGAATTGAAAATTTGAGTTGAAAAGGTGCGGGAAAAAGGAGACGATCTCGCAAGGAAAGTGGATGAACTGTTATCAATGATGACAGAATTTATGAAGAAGTCATCAGTTCCAAATGCTCATTCCAACAATCAGGTGTTGCCCTGTCTCTACTTATACTTAAAATTTTTGCTCTATCACTCTGTTTGTATGGATTAACAAGTTTACTTGATAATTAATTTGTAGGATCGATCCACAGAAGGAGATAATGGTGATATTAGTGGATCAAATAATCCTATAGAGGACTTGTGACATGTCTCGTGCTGCTAGAGAGATGTTACATGTGCAGTTGGAAATTTGTTAGATGTAACACTATTTTGGATGAAAATTTGTTAGATGTGATACTGAAAATATGTTAAATGTGCTACTGGTTATGTATTGTTTTGATACATAGTAACAGTATTTTGGATGGTTATGTAACAATATGTTAATAGACTTTATTTGTTTTGTTCTTTTAGTTGTAAATGTTATATTCAGATTGGATGGTTGAATGTAGTTATGCTTCTTAATGTAAAAATAAATTTGGAAAGATACAAATGACGATCGGACCGCTTTCTAAAAGTTAATTATTTGGCGCCAAACACCTATAAATTTTACCACGACCATCGTGATACACCTCACATTCAAGCATAAATCTCACCTATAACGACGACCACGGAATCGTCATGAATACACCTAACATTCGCGCCAAAATAACATCTATACCGACTGCCCGCCACCGTCGCAGATAGATCTTACTATATAGCGACGATGTAAATGATCATCGCAATAGCCTCGATAATTTTCGAGCCAATTCTTCTTTAGCGACGGCCATGGCCGTATCCATATATGATTATCGACCGTCGGTTAAAAAACTTTAAGCGCGTTTTGTGGAGTTTTCTGCGGACGCGCAATGCGTCGCTATATATATAAAAAAGACCGTCACTATAGGTTTCAAATGACGACTTCTATAACAGTCAAGACGACCGTCGCTATATAGCTATAATGACGGTCTTTTTATTTATAAGACGATGTGTCACGTAATCCAACTCGCTATAGCTCAATTTTCTAGTAGTGTTAGACCTTATGTCCGTGTTCGACGGCATGATTGAAGAAGAGGTGGAGGTAGTATCCTTCAAGCTAGTAACAATAGCAGCAGAGATGGCTCCTGGGGTGTCAATGATGTCACTTTTTATGTCAGTGTTGGATAGAAACATCCATTACAGTCAGGAGGTTAAGGAGCTAAAAGCAGAGCTCCAGGATGTCATAGAGGATAAGACATACGTGGAGTCCATGTGGGAGCAGGAACACGATGAGAGGGTTTTGGCTAAGGACAAGGCCCATGAGCTGAAACAGGAGGTCTTTGAGCTCATGGGGGAACTAAAGACCAAAAAGTAGAAGATATGGAGAATGTCCTATATTCATAGGAGTTCTCATATGGATTTCCAATAGCAGGTAGCTGGTTATCCTATAGAGGCAGGGCAGACGCGGCATACTATAAGCCGTGATATTATTGCCGGTCTTGCTAAGGCAGATTTTGATAATGCCTTAAGGCAGATGTGATCTAGTATTGGCTAGAATAGTTTAGATATGTAAATATTTTGTATCTAGTAGTGACGTAAAACCCTCTTTTGTATAACAAAGGGTAGTCTTTTATAAATCCCAATTTTTGGAAAGCAATTGTGAGAAAGTAATGTAATCAGCTTAGGCTGTGTAATGTAAACGAGGTAGTATTATACTACAATGAATGAATCAATATAAGCCTTTTTACGGAACAACTGAGCAATGGATGTTGAAGTTATTGTTTAATATTGAATAATAACTAACTAATAAGAAAGGAATAATAACGAAATGTGTTGTTTATTGTAACATCAAAATGCCGCCAAGAAGAGGACAACGAAACCAAGGCGCTAATGTAAATCAATCGGAGGGAGGTCCGGTTAACCCCATGCAGGAGTTTGTTAATCTTTTAACAGTCGCATTTAATATAAATGGGGCTAATATCCCCGTAAATCCGGGAGTAGCACGAGATACTACTTTCAAGGATTTTAAAAGTGTGGGTCCGCCGGAGTTTAAAGGAACTACGGACCCTATCGAAGCTCAATCGTGGGTGAAAGAAATTGAGAAGGCATTTGTGATAGCAAATGTCGACGAGGCCCAGAAGGTTACTTTTGCAACCTACATGATGATGGGAGAGGCCAACTTTTGGTGGGAGGCCAATCAGGCTAGGGTCGGGATCGAGAATCTAACGTGGGTGAGGTTCAAGGAGATATTCTTTGAGAACTACTTTCCCACGAGCATGCAAGGAAGGATGGAGATGCGGTTTCTCGATTTAAAACAAGGGGACATGACGGTTCCCTAATACGCCGCCAAGTTTAATGAACTGGAGAGGTTTGCTCCACACCAAGTGGACAACGAGGTTAGAAAGGCACAATGGTTCGAGCAGGGCTTGAAACCCTGGCTCTATAACCGTATTTCTGTGTTCCAAAGTACTTCATTTAGGACCATTTTAGAGAAGGCAATTATCGCTGAAGGTGGTAGCGAGGCGTTGAGCTAGTACCACAAAGAAAAGAAGAATAAAGGAAAGTGGATGGGGGTGTGAAGGTTGAAGGAGCCAGCGGGAGAGGCAAAGGGTATAAACAGAAGATGGTTAACTCTGGGAATACTGGAGTGAAGCAAGGAGACCCGAAGAGGAGGATGGAGGCCTGCAAGACTTGTGGGAAGACTTACTTAGGAGTCTGTCTCGAGGGGAAGGCCGTATGCTACAACTGTGGAAAGGGGGGGGCACATTTTACCTAACTGTCCAAGTCCGAAAAAGAACCACAGATGCTTTGTGTGTGGGTCAACTGACCACATGGAAAAGAACTGCCCGAAGAAAGGAACGGACGGGAATAAGGGCGCCATTAGTGGTAAGTTAACTATTGGGGGTCCAGCGTAGCCGGGTAGGCCAATGGCCCATACCTTTAACATGACAGTCCAATATGCGATGGCATTAGGGGACGTAGTCATAGGTATTATTCCGATCAACAGCCTAAATGCTTATGTGCTATTTGACTTGGGTGCTACTTGTTCGTTTATAACATATGATTTTGCTAGACGATTAAGATTACTTCTCGAAAAGTTACCTATACCTTTAAATATTAAGGTAGCAAACGAAGAGATAATTCATGTTGAAGATATTTATAGGAGTTGTTGCGTAGATATACGGGGGTGTAAATTATCGGTAGATTTGATATCGATAAAGTTAAGAGAATTCGATATAATTCTCAGAATGGATTGGTTGGTTAACCATGGGACAATTATAGACTGTCAGAAGAAATGTGTGAATATTAGAACGTTAAGACAACCTCAGATAGTATTTTACGGGAATAGATCACCAGGACGGTCGTGTTGTCTTACCATGACACAAACTAGGAGATTATTGAGGAAAGGGTGTGTAGGTTACCTGTGTCATGTTGTTGATACGCAGAGAGTGGTAGCAACCATGGAACAAATACCTATAGTTAAAGAATTCCCGGATGTATTCCTGAGTGAATTTTCGGGTCTTCCGCCGGATAGGGAGACCGATGTTGTAATAGACATTGTGCCAAGAGCAGCACCAGTTTCCAAGGCACCGTATCGTATGGCGCCAGTGGAAATAAAGGAGTTGACGGTACAATTACAAGAGTTATTGGATAGGAAGTACATTCTACCGAGTGTTTCGCCGTGGGGAGCACCGGTACTATTTGTCAAGAAGAAGGACAGATCGTTGAGACTTTGTATCGACTACATAGAGATGAACAAGTTGACGATAAAGAATAAATACCCATTGCCCAGGATCGATGATCTCTTTGATCAGTTGAAAGGGGCTAAGTATTTTTCTAAAATAGATTTAAGAACGGGGTATCACCAGTTGAAGGTTAGGTTAGGAGGATGTACCAAAGACAGCATTCAGGACTCGTTATGGTCATTACGAGTTTCTGGTAATGTCATTTGGATTGACTAATGCACCAGCTGCATTTATGGATATGATGAACATAGTGTTCAAACAATATTTGGACAAGTTCATCGTGGTGTTTATCGATGATATTCTAGTCTATTCTAAGACGCCAGAAGATCATGCTGAACACCTAAGATTAGTGTTGGAGAGACTAAGGAAGGAGAAGTTGTATGCAAAGTTCACTAAGTGTGACTTTTGGTTGGAAAAGGTACAATTTTTAGGTCATGTCATTGACCATGAGGGGATTTCGGTAGATCCAGCGAAGGTGGAAGCCGTGATGAATTGGGAACAACCAAAAATGTCGACTGAGGTGCGGAGTTTCCTAGGGTTAACGAGGTACTATCGGAGATTCATCCATGATTTTTTGAAGATAGCTATTCCATTGACTAACTTGACAAGGAAGACGGTGAAATACGTGTGGAATGATAAATACGAGGATAGTTTTCAAGAACTGAAGAAGAGGTTGAGTATAGCACCTGTTTTGTCATTACCCGATGACACAGGAAATTTCGTAGTTTATAGCGATGCTTTGCATAGAGGACTTGGTTGCATGGTCATGCAGCATGGCAAGGTCATTGTGTATGCATCATGGCAGTTGAAGGATTATGAGAAAGTTTACCCTACTCATGATCTGGAACTGGCCACAGTAGTTTTTGCCTTAAAGATATGGAAACATTATCTTTATAGAGAAAAATATGAGATATACACGGACCATAAGAGTCTAAAATATATCTTCACACAGAAGGAGTTGAATATGAGACAAAGGAGATGGCTGGAGTTAATAAAGGATTACGAATCGTGAAATCACAGATCACCCCGAAAAAGCCATATTCTTAGGCGCCTTAAGTAGGAAGGGTCGGGAGAAGTTATCTATGTTAACGGCTCAAGATGAGTTAATAACAGAGATGGCTAAGATGGAAATAGAAGTGAAGTTGCCAAGTGAATCGGGGCAGATATTTTTTGTGACAAAGATTCAATCTACCACCGTAGAAAGTGTCAAAGAGGTGCAGCTCAAAACTGTTGAGTGTAACCGGGTAAAGGATCGACTAACCAATGAAAAAGATACTAAGTAGAGTCTTGATAATGAGGGATTATTAAGTTTTGAAGGAAGAATTTGGGTTCCGAATGAGACAGAATTAAAGGAGCAGGTATTACAAGAGGCTCATAGTTCGAGGTTCTCGATTCATCCTGGAAGTATTAAGATGTATCAAGACCTTCGACAAAGTTTTTGGTGGTCGAACATGAAGAGAGAGATAGCCGAGTATGTGAGTAGGTGCTTGACCTGTCAGAAAGTTAAGGTTGAACATCAACGACCAAGTGGCTTGTTACAGTAATTGGAAATTCCGGAGTGGAAGTGGGAAAATATCACGATGGATTTTGTGGTGGGAGTTCCGACTACAATGAAAGGGGTATGATGCAATTTGGGTAATAGTGGACCGGTTGACGAAATCGGCTCACTTTTTGCCAATTAGGTTCAAGTATAACTTAGACCAGTTAGCTAAACTTTATGTTAAAGAAATAATTTCCAGACATGGAGTACCAATTTCGATTGTGTCAGATCGTGATCCACGATTCACATCGAACTTTTGGAGGAGTCTACAAGAGCAGTTGGGAACGCAGTTGAAGCTGAGTACGGCGTATCATCCACAAACTGATGGACAGAGCGAGAGAACAATTCAGACGTTAGAAGATATGTTGAGATCTTGCGTCATGGATGTCAAGGGTAGTTGGGATGATCATCTACAATAGTTATCATGCAAGCATAGGTATGCCACCTTATGAAGCTTTATACGGGAGGAAATGCAGAACACCATTGTCTTGGGATGAGGAAGGAGAACGCCGAATGCTAGGGCCAGAATTGGTGCAGCAAACAGCGAATATTGTCAAGCTAATATGAATGCGTTTAGTAGCAGCTCAAGACAGACATAAGAAATTTACAGATTCGCATCGAGAAAATAGAGAATTTGAAGTAGGTTCTTATGTGACGCCCCCAAAATAGGTATACATCACCCATGAGTCGCCAAATACATGGTACAAAATTCAAATATAACTTAATTATACAACAGACATGAAAAATACGACAAAACATAATCTAAGAGTTTTAATAAAAATATTGTCATCTAGACAATGTCCACACTCAATGGAGTCCTCATTACATTTATTGTCACACTATTTAACAGAATAGTGAGGATTACTAATTCTATCATCTGGACCATCACTCCGTTCCTCGACTAGTCCCGGCTACGATTTCATTTCCTGAAGAGAACAGTGAAAGAAAGGGTGAGCTCAACTAGCCCAGTAAGAAATATTATGACTAAGATAATGCATAATAAATTATCATTAGTCTTCAAAAATGTTAAACTGATAAAATACAATAGACATCAAGTTTAATCTGCGAGAATAATAAGCAATTATTAAGAGAGTCAAGTAGAGCATGATATCTACTATCTTCTATGATTTAAAATATTTTCATCAATTTTTATCGCTGAGACTCAGCTTAATAAATAAACCACATCATCGAATCATCCCTGCACTACGGGCCAAGGATATTCATTAAATCATCAATGGTCATGACTATACCGAATAATCCTTGGTCATAATCATACCAAAAATTGTCCATCAATGCACTACAGGCTACTGAGGACTTTTACCACATCATTTATAACATTACAGGTCATGATTATACCGAATAATCCCTGATCATAATCATATCAAGTCCATCTATGCACGTAAGCTAAAGATGACTTTCATCACAATATAAACATGATGATGATGACAATGACATAATAATTTAATAAAACAAGTTCAGGAATAAATTTTAAAGATTTATAAGTTAATTTATCCTGAAATCAATTACGTCCAAATTGTCAACATGATACTGCTTTGTAGAGTAAAATTCAAGAATGCTTAGAAGAATATTTCCATGAAAAGATACTGGATGAAGCGCAAATATCCAGGATATTCTACTAATTTCATGGAGTATAAAAGCCAAAACTTTAACAAAATGAGTATCATAGAATATATGAAACTGCAATTAGATTTTCACCCGCCATGTGGTAATCCACGTAGATAGATCATTTCCACAATTTAATAAAGAATGAATACGAAAGATCATTCACCATGCATGTGATAATCCACATAGACAGGTTATTCCAACAAAATAATAAAGAATGGAACCAAATAAGAATCCAGAATCCGCACAGACGGGATATTCCAAAAGAATAATAAAGAATAGAATAATGGATCAAGAATTCACCATGCATGCGATGTAATCGCATGCATGTGTTATTCCAATGTAATAATAAAGAATGGAACCAGTGTCTAGCGTAATCTGCACAGCATGTGATATTCCAAATGTAATAATAAAGAATGGAATAACAAAAATTCACCATGCAGCGATAGAATCCAGCATGCATGATATATTCCAAATGTAATAATAAAGAATGGAACTAGGTCTAGCAGTAATCCGCATTGCAGATAGGATATATTCCAACAGTAATAATAAAGAATGGAATAAAAGAAGAATTTCACCATGTATATACTGTATTCTTCATAGACAAGTTTATTCCAACATAATAATAAAGAATGGAATAACAGAAGCTCTCTTCATGAATACGAAAGAAATAATACCCCTTACCTTAGAAAGAAACTGGATACTGGAGTAGAGAGGTAGCAAACTTTTCTTCTTCTTTCTCTCTGTAATTTCTCCCTATAATAATTGCTCTATAGCTTTAGTGAATTGGTGAGAAATGAAGGATGAATGAGCTTCTATTTATAGGAAAATATAGTTTCAATAATTACACATTTTGGGGCTCAAAATATTACAAAGATAATACCTTCACTTTTTTTTTTTTTTTAATTTAGTCCTGCAAGTATTATCAAAGTTGCACCACCTCCCATAATAGTAAATAATGTGAATTAATAGTTCAAACATGCGAATCAATAGTTATAATCATGGGAAAATATGAATTACAAAGATAGTACCTCCATCTATACCTCCATTTTAACTTAGTCATGCAAGTATTATCAATCTTGCACCAACTCCCCTAATAGTACAAGAATGTGATTCAATAGTACACACATGTGAACAAATAGTTATATAAACATGTGAATTAGTAGCAATTAATTACTCATTTATCCGATTAATTACCCGATTTATCAATATAACCCCTGCATACATCAATTATCATCTAATAGATGTCGATTTCCACTAACACTAATAATTACAACATAATGGAACTATCAATTTCATCTTTAATCAACACGAACTTATTCATCATTAATATTATAATTCACAATATTTAACAACCAGGTCGTTCCCAGGAAAGAGGGGGCTTTTCGATAAGGATTTCTCCTTATTACGCCGCAATTAGGTGACCAAACCTCTCCTCGATGTAACTTCTAGACATTGTAAATATTGAAATTTAATAATATAAATAACTTTGTCATCTCAATTATTGATTTAATAATATAACATATTATGCATATGATACTGTGACAATAATTGAATCAATAATATGAGAGATATGATGCAAAGAATTATCGTAGCAATAATTGAGTATAACCGAAAGACTTCTCACGTAAGCATCAATAATCAATACCGTGTGCTACTATACAACCACGCCAGACATCGTATTTTTTTACTACCGGGTAGTTCAACAGCTTTAATTGTAACACTTCCGCCAGTTATTTTTATAAAAGATAATTACGCCATTTTCTTACTACGACAATACTTCCGTTGTGGGGTCCACTAATGATTGTGCCATCGCATTTAATATTCTCTGTTAAAACAAATATTCCCCGACTAATCGAATATTATATAACAACTTGCATACTTTGCAAAATTTTTAAATATTACCCACAACTATAACATTATATAAAATCCACACCATAATATTCAAAAAAATATTTCGAGAAATTTAAATCTTTATTCATAAAATTTGGGGTCTCACAATCTCCCCTCCTTATGAAATTTCTCCCTCGAAATTTACGTACGTACCTAGTATGCCGAAGAGATGGGGATACCTTGACTTCATTTCAGATTCTAACTCTAGAGGTATAACCTTTGAGTGTTGAATATAATCCTTCTTATCCAAGATTTTAACACGTATATTCTCATACGTTAAATCATCTGCTATCTCGTCTAGTTCTAATTTAATAACGTGGTTCGGGTCATCCACATATTTACATAACATCGATACGTGAAAAACGTTATGAACACGCGACATACTTGGCGGTAAAACGAGTCTATAGGCCACAGTTCCTACTCGATCGCGAATTTCAAATGGGCCAATAAAATCGAGGGTTGAGATTTCCTCTCTTCATCGATTCTTGCTTCTAGAATAACGCCCTCTTGAACCTTCTTCTTCACATTCATCAGCTCTGAGTATGTAGCTTGCACAGCTTTAACTTTATCGATTAAAGCCGATTCTACTCTTATAGTCGTTATCTTCACGTGGGTCTCTAGAGTCTTTAACTCTATCTTCATCATTTGTAAGTTATACGAAATGGGTTTTTGTGTTAACAACATCGCACTCAGAAACGCGATACGATCTTCTACTCAACGCGTCACCTACCACGCTCGCTTCTTCCACAATGATATTGAATGGTATAGTCGTAATCTTCAACAAATCGAGCCAACGTCTTTGGCGCATTATACGTTCGTTTTGGTTGAAGAAATATTTGAGGGTTTTAGAAATGGGTTTTGTACTAGGGTCAATACAAAATTCGATTTCATGCTCTAGGGTTAAGCTAAGAAGTCTTCAGGAATACGTCAGGAAATTTATTAACAATAGAACTACCATTCAAAACTGTGACCCTCATCCAAGACTTGGATAACACGTCACATTGATACCTATCAACTTACCACCGTTATTCACGGCGTCCCCTATAGAAAGTCTGGCTTCGGTGTATTCCACACAAAGAAGTCAACAACGAAAGGATCGGGGCTCTTTACTTATGGCTTGGTATGACAATGATTGACTTTAGTGGTTTGGTTACTTGAATTCGCATAACAGGTTGGTTAGGAATATGAAAGTTAACAACCTTACAAAAAGCTTGATGAGTAGTTAACCAATAAATCCCTAAAATCACATCAAATGCAAGTATTTTCAAAGAGATAAGATCGACAGGTAACGTGATAGTGTCAATTTGAATCAACAAGATTTATAAATAGTAGAGGTAACGATGGTTTCTCCTAATGGAGTTTCAACCGATAAGTCAAAGTCTAATTTCTCTAGGGTCAAATTTAAACGTTGAGCGCAAGCAAGAGAGATTAAAGAATGGGTAGAACCGGTATCAAATAAGGTATAGACTTTGCAAGAATTTATAATTAACTAACCCGTGCTAACTTCGTTCGGGTTACTCACTTTTTGAGAAGTCACGAAAAATGCTCTTCTTGAAACCACCGACTTTTTTTTGTCCGTATCTGCCTTTGGTGCCACCGTCCCAGCTGGAGTGGACTTTGGTTCACGACAAAATCGGGCTAGGTGACCTTCTTTTCCACAATTGTAACATGCTTTGGACTGCATCACGCAGTTTGGACTGATATGTCCCTCCCCTCCATATTAGAAGCATACAATTGGTGGTCGTTCTACTTCCTTGAAAATGGGTGTTGGTGTTCTTTGCTTTCCATCGTTGTTGAACCTTCTTCTTCTTAAATTTCCACTCCTATTATCTTGACCATGATTACCACCGGTGGTTACCATTCTTGGCATGATAATTTCCCCCATGATGGTTATCATTGTTCCGATGGTCGCTACCACCCCAGATGATTATTATCGTGTTCTTTGGTCATTGCCTTTTGGTTGTGGCCGACTCATTATCGCGCTCCAATAATCGAGCCCTATTCACAACATCCTAATATAAACAAAGTTTGTGAGAAATGAGGTATTGACGATATCGAAGTTTCAAACCTCTTAGAAACATTCGCGTCATTCACTCCTCATTATCGACCAAATGGGATGCAAACCGGGATAACTCCGCAAATTTAGTCTCGTATTATGACACGGTCATATTGTTTTTCTCCAACTTGATAAACTCCACCTCCTTCATGTGACGAATACTTTTGGGAAAGTACTTGTTGTTGAACAACTCTTGGAACTTCTCCCAAGACATCTTGAGTGCGTCAGGCTGGGTACGTTTTACAGATTCCCACCAGTAATTTGCCTCTTCACGCAACATAAAGGTGGCAAAGGGAACCTTTTTCTCCTCGGAGCATCCTAAGACATCAAATATCTTGGTGATCTGCTTTAACCACGTCTCCGCCTTAAGTGGTTCTGGTTTTCCCAAAAACTCCAAAGGGTCCCAAATCCTTGAATCGCTTAATGGGTGACCAACCGTGGGTTGCCATTGTTTCCACCTGCATTTTGAACATGAGTCTCTCTCGCTTGATGTTGCATGAATTGCATAAAGCCTCTGAAAATTTCATCATTCATCATCTGATCGGTGTTGTTATTTACTTGAGGATTATTGTCTTCCTGTTGGACATTATCCTGGGTATTGATCGTTGGTGACTCAACGGTCTCATGTGCTTCATTGCTGATCTCAACATTTTCAGATGCCATTTTCAAACACTATCACAAAACAAGGGTTAATTGACATATCACATAATATCCCTATACTCTGACCGACCAATTAAATACCAAATAAAGTTAGGTAGGTCATACTTGCGAAGGAATTCCCCGTCTCTCCCCTCCTAGTTCTTGTCTCACATCTCAGCCAGGGATCATATCGCTAAGCTTTGATACCAACTGTGACGCCCCCAAAATAGGTATACATCACCCATCTTGAGTCGCTAAATACATGGTACAAAATTCAAATACAACTTAATTATACAATTAAATGAAAAATACGACAAAACATAATCTAAGAGTTTTAATAAGAATATTGTCATCTAGACAATATCCACACTCAATGGAGTCCTCATTACATTTATTGTCACACTATTTAATGTAATAGTGAGGACTACTAATGCTATCATCTGACCATCACTCTGCTCCTCGACTAGTCCCGCTACATTCTCATTTCAAAGAGAACAAAGGAAAGAAAGGGTGAGCTCAACTAGCCCAGTAAGAAATATTATGACTAAGATAATGCATAATAAATTATCATTAGTCTTCAAAAATGTTAAACTGATAAAATATAATAGACATCAAGTTTAACTGCAGCGGAATAAGCAATCCATTAGAAGAGTCAAGTAGAGCATGATATCTACTATCTTCTATGATTTAAAATGTTTTCATCAATTTTTATCGCTGAGACTAAGCTTAATAAATAAACCACATCCTCGAGTCATCCCTGCACTACGGGCCAAAGATATTCATTAAATCATCAATGGTCATGACTATACCGAATAATCTCTGGTCATAATCATACCATAGACTGTCCATCAATGCACTACAGGCTACTGAGGACTTTTACCACATCATTTATAACATTACGGATCATGATTATACCGAATAATCCCTGGTCATAATCATACCAAGTCCATCTATGCACGTAAGCTAAAGATGACTTTCATCACAATATAAGCATGAGGATGATGACAATGACATAATAATTTAATAAAACAAGTTCAAGAATAAATTTTAAAGATTTATAAGTTAATTTATCCTGAAATCAATTACGTCCAAATTGTCAACATGATACTGCTTTGTAGAGTAAAATTCAAGAATGCTTAGAAGAATATTTCCATGAAAAGATATCGGATGAAGCGCAAATATCCGTGATATTCTACTAATTTCATGGAGTATAGAAGCCAAAACTTTAACCAAATGAGTATCATAGAATATATGAAACTCGCAAATGGATTTTCACCCGCCATGTGGTAATCCACGTGAGCGCATCATTTCCACAATTTAATAAGGAATGAATACGAAGGATCATTCACCATGCATGTGATAATCCACATAGATAAAGTTATTCCAACAAAATAATAAAGAAATGGAACCAATTACCATGTGCATGTAATCCGCATGCATGTGATATTCCAACAAAATAATAAAGAATGGAATAACAGATCAAGAATTCACCATGCATGCGATGAAATCGCATATGCATGTGTTATTCCAATAATAATAAAGAAATGGAAACCAGTCTAGCAGCGTAATCACATGAATGTGATATTCCAACGAAATAATAAAGAATGGAATAACAAAGAATTCATCATGCATGCGATAGAATCGCATGTATGCGAGTTATTCCAATAGAATAATAAAGAATAGAACTAGGTCTAGCGTAATCCGCACAGACAAGATATTCCAACAGAATAATAAAGAATGGAATAACAGAAGAATTTCACCATGTATGCGGTACTTCTCATAGACAGGTTATTCCAACATAATAATAAAGAATGGAATAACAGAAGCTCTCTTCATGAATACGAAAGAAATAATACCCCTTACCTTAGAAAGAAACTGGATACTGGAGTAGAGAGGTAGCAAACTTTTCTTCTTCTTTCTCTCTGTAATTTCTCTCTATAATAATTGCTCTATAGCTTTAGTGAATTAGTGAGAAATGAAGGATGAATGAGCTTCTATTTATAGGAAAATATAGTTTCAATAATTACACATTTTGGGGCTCGAAATATTACAGTTCAATACCTTCAGCTTTTCTTTCATTTTTAATTTAGTCCTGCAAGTATTATCAAAGTTGCACCACCTCACCTAATAGTAAATAATGTGAATCAATAGTTCAAACATGCGAATTAATAGTTATAATCATGGGAAAATATGAATTACAGTATAGTACCTCCATCTATACCTCCATTTTTAACTTAGTCATGCAAGTATTATCAATCTTGCACCAACTCCCCTAATAGTACAAGAATGTGATTCAATAGTACACACATGTGAACAAATAGTTATATAAACATGTGAATTAGTAGCAATTAATTACTCATTTATCCGATTAATTACCCGATTTATCAATATAACCCCCAGACATCAATTATCATCGGAATAGATGTCGATTTCCACTAACACTAATAATTCCAACATAATGGAACTATCAATTTCATCTTTAATCAACACGAACTTATTCATCATTAATATTATAATTCACAATATTTAACAACCGTGTCGCTCCTGGAAAGAGGGGGCTTTTCGATAAGGATTTCTCCTTATTAAGCGCATGATTAGGTGACCAAACCTCTCCTCGATGTAACTTCTAGACATTGTAAATATTGAAATTTAATAATATAAATAACTTTGTCATCTCAATTATTGATTTAATAATATAACATATTATGCATATGATACTGTGACAATAATTGAATCAATAATATGAGAGATATGATGCAGCAATTATGTAGCAATAATTGAGTATAACTGAGTGACTTCTCACGTAAGCATCAATAACCAATACTGTGTGCTACTATACAACCACGCATTACATTATACTTTTACTACCGGGTAGTTCAACAGCTTTTAACGGTAACACTTCCTCATGAATTATTTTTATAAAAAGATAATTCTGTCATTTTCTTACTACGACAATACTTCCGTTGTGGGGTCCACCAATGATTGTGCCATCGTACGAATATTCTCTGTTAAAACAAATATTCCCCGACCAATCGAATATTATATAACAACTTGCATACTTTGCAAAATTTTCAAATATTACCCACAACTATAACATTATATCAAATCCATACCATAATATTCAAAAAAATATTTCGAGAAATTTAAATCTTTATTCATAAAATTTGGGGTCTCACATCTTACGTATTTCTAAAGGTATCTCCATGGAAAGGAAAGATACGCTTTGGAAAGAAGGGAAAGTTAAGTCCAAGGTTTATCGAACCTTTTGAAGTGTTAAAACGGGTAGGTGAGGTAGCTTATTTGGTAGCGTTACCTCCAGACCTAGAATGAATACATAACGTGTTTAATGTATCCGTATTACGTCTTTATAAGCTAGATTACAAACACGTGATAGAATATGAGCCTATTCATATCGAGAAGGACTTAACGTATGAAGAGTTGCCAATTCAAATTATCGATAGAAAAGAGCAAGTTCTGCTAAACAAAGTCATACCTTCCATGAAGGTGTTATGGAAGAACCACGATGCAGAAGAGGTAACATGGGAACTTGAAGAAAAGATGAAAAAGAATTACTCTCACTTGTTTGTGTAATTTTTTTATATATAACAAGATTCTGGGGACAGAATCCTTATAAGGGGGAGAGAGTGTAACGCCCCAGAAAATTGAACTTTTTGTAAATACTTTTATAATGAATAAAATAATATTATTTAGTAAGGTGAATGTTGTTCTATAACCTAAAAACGTCGAAAAGTCGTAGTATTTTAACTACGTGAAAGAATTAAAGTGTTTGAATTTACAAGACGAAAATAAAAGTTTTCCGAGAAATTCTCCGAAAAATACTATTCATCGATTTCCGCTCGGGAATTATTTTCGAACTTCCAAGAAATACGTAACATTATAATATCAAGGTGAGATGGATTATATAATAATAATCTAAGTATGGAAAATGTAATATTTCGTATACGGACTTAATTAGAGAACGTTAGGAATATCAAGCGTTAAAAAGATAATGTAAAGATCGTATGATACGTATGTATTGTACGAGGTAACGAATATAAGTATAATATAAAGTATTATATAAGTATATACGGAGGATGGAATAACGTATATTACGAATTAGTATCTGAAAGAGAATACTGAGTATAATCGTAGAGAATTTGTAATAAGACTTTTAGCCAAATGAATTGGACTTGGATGGATTGTTTGCAATTGATAAAGTCCAATAGGATTAATGTCTTGCCTTAGAGTGGTTGTTAATGAGAAGCCCAAGTGGGAGAAATGTTAAAGCCCAAAAGCTTAAGTTAAGTTAAGTAATCCAAGCCTAAGCTAGGATCCATTGGGTTATAATGAACCATGGGGCAACCCATGTTAATGGGGTTAATCTTGGTGACCAAGACAATTATGTAATGGCCAAGTATTCTATGTGGTGAACAAGTATAGGATAAGTGTTGTGGTTAGCAAGTAAACTTGGTAAGTAAGAAATGAATAGTAAGGAGGTTAGTTTAAGGAGGTGGGATGTGCTTTTGACCAAAGTGTCCAAACTTTAGAAAGCCTATAAATACCAAGCTAGGATTTCATTTGTTGCTTGTTATTTTTTAACCAACAACTTTCCTTTATAAAGCAACTTAAGTGTTAGAGAGAATAAGCACTTATAAGCTAAACTTCCATATTTGTTTCAAGAAGAAGAAGAACTAGTTCATCAAGGGTAAGACTCTTGTCCTATAATCTTCCATCTCTTCCATGATAGTTTGATAGTGAAGTGATGGTCTTGTATGCTAAGAATGATAGGAATGAATAAAATAAGGACTTAAGTCCTAATAAGCCGAGAATAAGCACTTTGATCATAGATAAGCTATGAATTAAGTACGAACTTGTAAGACTTGTGTCATGTTTGCATGAATGTTGTTAAGATGATGAAAGTAAGTAAGAATGATGAATAAAGGACTTCAATTATCATAAGTCCTGAGAATAGAAACTATAAGTAGTTTATACTTTTATAAGTTATAAACTCATGAAAAATAAGCCATAAGTTTTCATGAAAATAAGTTGATATAATGTGTAGTTTTAAATGTTCATATGATGTATAGAATGCATTTAGAATGATGAACAAATCCTAAGTAACGAAGTTTTGCCGGAATTCACACGATTGGACGATAATCGTCGAATTCGTGAAATTCTTGGAATAGAAGTCGAATTTTGTGTTTGAACTCGAAAAACGTTGGTTTTCGATGGATACACGTCTTATTTGGCATTATAGAGTTGCGGACTCGAGAATGGCTGAATTTCGAGTTAAAACGAAGAAACAAGCGTTGAACGTTCACGAACGTTTATCGTTTTCATTAAAAATGAACCAATAGGTGAAGATAATGGTTAATTTAAGTCCTTAGGAATGAGACATAAGGGTTGAAGATAGGTAATCAAACATGAACGTAAGAACAATACAAACTATATCGGAAAGCCGGAACCAATAATAATAAATCTAAGTCATGTTTAGATTGAGAAGAAGGGTAAGATTCATTAGGAACCAAGTATGCTCATTCATGACGTCCTAATGTGTATGCTATGTTATCATCTCATGTAGGGACTTAAAGACTTAACGTGAACGTTTAATAACCGTAACAGACGCTGAAGGCAAGTATTCTAACCCTTGTTTCAGTTCAACCTGGACAAGTTTTGTGGTTCATGTATTCTTACGCATGAAGTGTATATGATAAAGTCAAAGCCAATTCTTTCAGCTAGACTTATGATATGTTGGATTTCTTACAATCTATCAAAGCATGGACAATGTTGTACTAAGTTATATTGGAGTGGTTTTCAAATGAAGACTGAGTATGCTAAAAATGTGTTGTCGTCAAACGACAGGCACGTGAGGTTTGCACAGCTTAAATGTACATACGTTTAAGGAATGTAGTGTTGATCAACATAGAGTACTATAGGCTGATCACCTAGACATGCTCGTAAGAAATGTCGGACTTACGGACTTAGTGCCGAGATGTCCTTTTCAAATAAAGTATGAAATGCTCAAGGTCTTGGACCGAAATTGATGTTCTACTGAATATTGTTATTGTAAAACGTTTTAAAGAAAAGAGAAGTGTTATTTTGAATTATCGATAGTAACTATTGTTCAGTTATTGAAGATATATGTTTTATATGATTCAAACACATTATTAAATAGAATTGTTGTACTTGCTGAGCTAGTCATGCTCACACTTGCTTGAACCATATGAACGCAGCTAAGATTGAACGGACATAAGGATCCGGCAAGGATAAGGGCAAGGCGAAGACGAACCCGTAGAATACTTATATAATAGTATAGGTTTAATGTTGTATTATATTTGATAATATGACAAGAAAAAATGTAATGGTTATAAAGAACCTGGGGAATGTTAATATTATTCTGAATATATAGAAGATATATTCGTTCCTTTGTGGCTTTTCAATTGAATGTATGTGTGAATGGTAGTACTGTGTAGCACCATCTATCGGGTTGGAAGATACCCAGATTTGGGGGCGTCATAAAAATGAGTAGACTTGGTCAATCTATAAATAATGACCCAAATCGCATCCATGCCTAGAGAAACCTTGGGAAGACCTGTAACTAAATCCATGGTAATGTGCTCTCACTTCCATTCTGGAATTTCAAGTGGTTGCAATGGACCTTTTGGCACTTGATGCTCCACCTTGACTCGTTGACAAGTTAGACACCTTGAGATAAACCACGCTATCTATATCTTCATATTGCTCCACTAAAATGTATGTCGAAGATCACGATACATTTTGGTACTCCCAGGATGGATTGTAAACGGTGTGTTGTGTGCCTCCATCATGATTTTATACTTCAAGTCAGAATCGTTAGGAACACAAAGCCTGGAGTTGACTCAAAGTATTCCCTCTTCATCGATTCTTGCTTCTAGAATAACACATTCTTGCACTTTTTTCCTCATACGCATCAGCTCCAGGTTTGTAGCTTGAGCAGCTTTAACTTTATTGATTAAAGTCGGTTCTACTCGTATATTCGCCATCATCACATGGGTCCTTGGAGTCTTTAACTCTATCTCCATCCTTTGTAAGTCATACAAAATGGGCCTTTGCGTTGACAATATCGCTTTTCATGCCGCATATGATCTTCTACTCAATGCATCGGCTACTACGTTAAACTTTTCGAGATGGTATTGAATGGTATGATCGTAATCTTTCAACAACTCAAGCCATCGTCGTTCTTGCATGTTAAGTTCCTTTTGAGTGAAGAAATATTTGAGGCTTTTATGATCCGTATAGATCTCCACCTTCTCTCCATACGGTAATGCCTCCAAATCTTAAGTGCAAAACGATTGCGCTAACTCCGGATCATGAGTAGGATAATTCCTCTCATATTCTTTGAGTTTTTAAGTGAGGCATAGGCTATGACTTTCCCATTTTGCATGAGAACACATCCTAAACCTTTGCACAAGCATCATCAGTAGATGAGAAATCCTCCAACCGATGGTATTGTCGAGCGGGTCTTTGAAATGAGTCTCCTCTTGAGTTCTTGAAAACTCTTCTCACATTCCTCGCTCCAACCGAATTTTGTATCTTTTCGAGTCAGCTAAGTTAATGGAATAGTGATTCGATAAAACCCTTCTACAAATCTCCAATAATAACCAGCTAAGCCGATAAAGCTACGTACTTCGGTCACTGACTTAGGTTGCTCCCAGCTTTGAATTTCATCAATCTTTGTTGGGTCAACAGATATTCCATGATTTGATATCACGTGCCCAAGGAATGCTTCTTCCTCAATCCAGAACTCGCATTTCTTCAACTTAGCATATAGCTTATTTTCACGAAGCTTTTGGAGTATCAGCCTGAAGTGTGCTCATGATCTTCACGACTTTTGGAATATATTAGGATGTCATCAATAAAGACGACTACAAAATGACCCAAATATTCCTTGAATACTCGGTTCATCATATCCATGAAGGCAGCAGGAGCATTAGTCAATCCAAAAGACATGACTAGGAATTCGTAATGCCCATACCTAGTTCTGAAAGCAGTCTTTGGGATGTCATCGATTTTAATCTTTAACTGATGATATCAGGAACAAAGATCGATCTTTGAAAAGAATTTTGCGCCTTGCAACTGGTCAAACAGGTCATCAATGCGTGGCAACGGGTACCTATTTTTGAAGGTGACAGATTCAACTCCCGATAATAAATACAAAGTCGCAAACTTCCATCTTTCTTCTTTATGAAGAGAACAGGAGCACCCCAAGGAGACGTACTAGGACGAATGAAACCGATGTCTAACAATTCCTGCAGTTGGGTTTTTAACTCCTGAAGTTCAATAAGTGTAATAACCCGATATTTTCTATATAATTAAATCAGAAATTTTGCGTATAAATTTTTTTTATTATTATTTTAAAGATGAGAAATATGTGCCAGGTAATGTGTATGTATTTATGTGATAAATATAAAATTTATTTATTACATGAATAATTACAAATATATTTTTAGAATTATTGATCAATATAAATTATATTCTTATAATAATTAATTTTATAGTAAAAATGTTTTTATTATTTATTTTGCATGAAAATATGATTTTATATTATTTAATAATATATGGAATGATTATAGAATTATTATAATAATTATTTTATTTTATTATATGAATTTATTTTAGATTAGTTAAGTTAATTATTTTTAACTTAATTGATAATGTTATATATGAAAGATAAATCAGATATGGAATCCAAACCCTAATTTTGGATTTTGGTCAATGAATGGGAGTAATAATATAATATTATCTTTATTTCTGTGCTATAAATGTGTACTGTATGTACATATTGTTGATGGTTGGCTAATGATGGTGTATAATGTCAAAACCCTAATATTAATTAAATTTAAACCCTAACTTGAAACTCAAACCGGAGTTTTATGATTGGTAAGGAATTGTGGTACGTGATTAATGACAATTATTATATTATGCTAATTAGGTAAACCCTAATTATTGACTAGAAACCCTAATTATAAATTAGAAACCCTAATTTCTAATTTAAAACCCTAATTGCCAAAGTGGAAACCCTAATTATTATTTTAGTAAATTATAATATTAATTAGGAAACCCTAATTCATAATTTGGGGAACCCTAATAATATCAAGAAACTCTAAGTATTTTTAAAACCTTAATTTTAATTAGTAAGTTCTAATTAAATTTTATTAAACTTTAAACTTAATTTTTCAAACCCTAGAAATTATTTGGGAAACCTTAAGATTTAAAATCTATTGATTAAAACCTAGATTCAAGTACCATGGACAAGAATACCATTAAAATTGCAAGAAAATGACCTAATTAATCTTTTTGTCACATTATTAGATTTGTTACTTGCAAATCTTGCCAAGATATGGAGTTGGTGAACTAATTTAGCTCTCCCATGTACTCTACATGCCAGCTATCAGCCATATTTGATCAGCCAATTCAATGTATCCCACTTATATATAGATCTAAAGAGAGAGAAAATTCATTTGTCAAGCCTCTTTTGTGACCAACTCTCTACCAAGACCTTCTCTCTCTTTAACTCACAAAAACCTTTGGCATTTCAGTCTCAAAATCAAGCCCCACTACCTTCATTAACAACTCAGAAGCATAGAATCAAAATTATTCAAAGTGAGGTATAAAACCCTAACCTAAAATCTGATCTTGCTAGATGTGTTAGAAGTTATGATTTCGTGTTGTAATGTGTTGTTTATAGTGTTATTAAGTGATCTGAGTTGATATATGTTAGATCCATAACATCTATAGGCTCAGATCTAGTGTTTTTCAAAATCTAGAAAATGTTGAATATGTTGTCTGACAATGAATGTTAGACATCCTAGATCTTAACATGTTTACTGTTTTGGTGTTTTAAATGTTTGATCTTGTTGTATGATATGAGATCTGTGTTCTAGAACTTGTAGAAGGATCCGATCAAGCATAGAATGAAAGATATTCATGGTCAAAGGTCGTTGACCGACCATGACTTCCAAAAATTTGGAAAACCAAGAACGGGCCCAGAACCATTTGACAGCTTATTTATGCCTCCAGATCTCTCATGTGTTTATTGATTTGTTCTTGTTCTTGTATCAATGTTATAGTATGGTAGTTATACTACATATTCATGCCTTTATATCGATTATATTACAAACAGATTGATAGTAATAGAAGGTCAAACTAGCCTACTCGACTTTGATGTTTGTTTTCTGGAATTTCCAGAAAAAAGGATGAACAAGCCCTCTGATAGGGTTTGACCGAATTGAATCTGGAAAATAAGATGTGTTTGAACTGCTCTGTTGATGTTTATATGTTCTTTGACATGTGTACTACATGTATGAGCCATGAGATCGACCAGTTAATGACCAGAACTTAGATTAAATTAAGCTAGAAAGTGCCTACTCGAACTGTCTGGGTTTCTGGGTTACCCAGAAAACCCAGAATCATTCTGACAGCTACTTTAGACATTTAGATGTTTCATTTAATACATGTTATAAACCTGTTTTTTTGTTGAATCTTATAGTATTACACTAGTTCTACACACTATGATCAATAGATAGACTAGAAACATCATGATCTGATCGTTACGCTTGGTCAAAGTAGTACCCGCGTTCACTGATAATGATGTTCTGGGGTTGATGAAGAACACGAAGAACACCTATAGCGACGGTTCTGTCGCTATAGGCGATCTTTAGCGACACTATATTTCTAAAATTAATTATTTTATTAAATAAATAGAAAAAATAGTTTTTAATTATTAAAAATACATAATAAATTCTTAAAAATTATTTTAAAGCCTAAAGATTAGTTTTTAATAATTTTGAATATATTTCATAAATATTTAATATTTTTGGAATATTAAAGGTATTTAATCTATTTAATTGTTATATTAAATAAATTATTTAAAAATGATTGTAATACTTGAAAAATAATTTAAAATTATATTATGGTATAGGAAAATATTTTAAGTTATTTTTAATGACTTTTAATATTTTGTGATAAATTTCATTAATAAATTAATATTAATGATAATTAATTTATTTAATCAATATATTAAAAAATTATGAAAAATTGAATTAATGATTTAAAAATCATATAAAAATGATTTAAAGGTTATAAAAATATTTTAAGTTATAAAATATAACTTTTGATATTTTTCATGAAAAATATTAATATTTTAATGATATTAGATTTATTTAATATTTATATTAAATAAATTAGTTTCAAAATAATTTTAATATTATAAAAATCATTTTAAATAAAAATAAAGTGTTTAAAAATATTTTAAGTTAAAAATATAACTTTAATATTTAAAGGATAATTTCATTAATAATTTAATATTAATGATATTAAATTTATTTAATAATAATATTAAATAAATAGATTAAAAATGGTTTTATTAAGTTAAAATTATTTAAAAGGATATAAATGAATTAAAAATATTTTAAGTTATAATTAATGACTTTTAATATTTTGATAAATAATACATTAATATTTAAATATTAATGGTGATTATTTAAAAATAATTTTAATTATTTTAAAAATCATTTAAGGGTAATAGTAATACTTCAAAATATTTTATGTTATTATAAATAACTTTAATATTTTGGCAATGGTTTCATTAATAGTTTAATATTATTTAAATATTAATGATAATAGAAATATTTAATATTTAAATAATTTAATAATGATTCTATGTTTAAAAAATCATGATAAATTATAATAATTAATTAAAAATTATTATAAGCCATTTAAAATAATTTGACCAGTGTTCAAGTTATGTTGAACTACAGGATAGAGTCTTAGATTTAATAATTACCCGATAAAGCCGTCGGTACACCGAAATGTTTCAGAAAGTAATCTGGACTTAGATAGTTTGACTAGATACGTGTTTGTTTGTGATTCAATGGTGATATAATTATGTGACAATGTGATTAGGTTATGTCTTTGAATTGCAATGAAGCGTTATTATGTGTTACGATATAATATTCTAATCGAATCTAATGATCTTATTAATGATAGGTTGCTATATAAAAAGATAAAACTAAGTTGCAGAATCGTAAGCGTGCAGGACAGGTGATATCCTACCTTTGCATTTTCTTTATGCAATGGACATAAGTAAGAAAGTTTCGTAATTATATTATCATTGTGCGAATATTAACTCTATTGTTATCGATTATGTATCCCATCATTATTTATCGAAGACAATGTTATTGTATAATTTAGATATTTATTCTGTTCGTTAATTTCTAAATATGGTTATACAAGTGTCCCCACTTGGATAATCATTGTATTTAATCACATGTTGATACATACTTATTAATTTTCATTATGTATACGTTGACTTAAAAGCTGTCTAAGCTATTTGACCCAGCTAGACACAGATTTAGAAATATCGTTGAACATGATAAAACTTTATTGTATCTAATCATATTGCTTTGGTTTAGATTCCTGACTAAGTATGAACTGTTAGAGTTTATGCCCTAGAGGCCAATTATTTGATATAATTGCTTAACGTTTTGATATTATATTTGATTGAATAAATAAATGATTTTATTATGATTTTATTTACTGCGTTATATAAGTGTTAACATAATAAAAATCCTTAGAATAGTGATACAAATTATATAGTTTCAAGTATGTGACTTGAACATGAGATTATATAATTATAATTAGTATCATTATTCTTAAATGTCCCTAGTCGAGTATCATTGTTGATGGGACAACAATGATTCATTTAGACTAGTATGTGGATTGACTGATGACCAAATCTTATTGGTCATAAATATATTAGATATTAAGTCAATGCATAGGTACATGTTAGAGAATGGTGTACTAGACAAACCCACCATGCGAATTCTATGTGGAGCATTATGCGAAGTGTCATTAGCAATTCTCATAGTGACAATGATGTAATGGTCCTCTGACCTGAAATCACTATATTACTACACGAGAATTTATGTACTTTGATATCATCAAATGTCACCTTTAATAGGGTGGACTATAAAGGTGATTATTGGGTACATCATGAATCGTGTGAGGAATATGAGTGATCTAGATGGAATTTAACCTTCCTATATATTAGGGATGATATCCATAGGCCTCTTGATTGAGTAGGACTATGAAATTCATGGCCATGCTCAAATAGTGATTTGTTTCATATAGTCTACTCATTGATCGAGAAAACTTCGATTAAATTATGAAGAGTATGACACATTCCATGACTCGAGTTTAATCTAGGATATTAAGGTTAAAAGGATTAAATTACATTGAAACATTGGTCACAAAAGGTTGCATCGAATCATCGCTCTTATTATTACTTGGGTAGCGATGATGCATTACTAGATGCCGCTTTTTCGTTATAATTTTATAATATGATTTTAAAATTATTGCCAACGTGATAATAACCTATAGGGTCACACACATGTAACGTAATTTAAAAGGGAATAAATTTAAATTTTAAGGATTTAAATATATTAATATGATTAATAGTATTTAAATCACGAATTTAAATTAAAAGGATAATTTTATATATGTATATTAATTAAGTAAGACTTAATTAAGTTATATATATATAAATTGATTTTATGAAATTCGGTTTTGATTAATTCCTTTTAACTACTATATATAGGATATATAGCAGACTACTTAGGTTAATTCATAACTTGAAAACCTTAGCCGCTCTTAGAGAGAGACTAGAGAAAACTTACGCTTTATAAAGGTTCCTTTGGTGGCTAGTCTGTAAGTCCCTCTTATTGCGAGAATCGTTCGACGGTTCATGCGGCGTTAAATGTGGATACCATAAAGACGTAGTTTCGTGAGGAATTGCGTTAAGATTCGAGCGCATCAATTTGATTCTCGTTTTTCATATTAAGATAATCTCTAAACAATCGAGTTAATTGTTTTTCGCATGGATCCTGTTTTTGGGTTTGAAAATTGCTTTGAATTTTTATATTTCATTTGCATTTGTGTCGAAAATCCTACAAAGGGTATCGAGAGCTACTTGCGAAATGATTAATTGATTACGTGTTTATTGCTTTTGATATATTTGATATATGATGTTACAATTTTACCGATCTAAAATTGATTATATTGTTTTCGATATATATGATATATGATGATACAATTTTACCGAACTGAAATTGAGTATATGATATTCTGTAATCGATATATTTCGGTATTATGAATATCAGTAATTGATATGCATGTATATGATGTTCTATTAATTGAGTATATGATATTCTGTAATCGACATAATCTGGTATTATGAATATCAGTAGTAGATATGCATGTATACGAAGTTCTGTTAATTGTATGGCGTAATAACAGTATACAAATTCTGTTCTAATTGGATTAGAGGCATGAAAATTTGATTTAATATGATTAATTGAAACTGGACATATATGATATGAAATGGGTGTATTGTTATTATGAGTATCTGGTGGATTAAAATACGTGATTCTCAAACTGCTTGAGAAGAATCATTTGGGAAAATTTCATGTCTGATTGTAGTTCAAAAATTTTTTTAATGGGACCACCAGGAGAGACCCCCCCGCTTGGACCCCAATCATGGCCTACGATGGTCGTGACCCCAATTTGTTATATATATATATATATATTTTCTTTAATTTTATATAAACAAGTTATGGCCTTTTGACCCGTAGGTTAGTGTTTTGGTTTTGAAATACTACTTGCATATGTCGTGCCTTTCTATAAATTCTAATGTAAAATTCTCTTCTCATCTAAATCCCCTCGAATGTAACTCGAGGTTTTTTATGTCATGTAATAATCAGAATCAATGAAGATGAAAAGATGAAGGACACGATGGAAAGATGATGATGGAGAGGAGGCACATGCTTGAGGAAGATCCAAGAAAGCTATTTATTTTAAGATCTTTTACCACCTTAGATTGACCTTCAATCTTTCATTAGCTTGAAAAGATTGACGATGGATTGGGCCATAATCGTGACACATTTAATTTTGCACTTTATTTATGCTTGTATGCGATATGATATGATAAATAATGTGCATGCTTAATAAGATTAAAATTGGTGAGATCTAAATTTATTAATAAAATCCCTCATTAAATTATTAAGTCTAAATCGATGCCTTCCAATGAATAACACTTATCAAGACCTTGATCAATAGATGTAGGTTTGCCAAAGCAAAGTACCCTATTTATCTAGGTAAGATGCGATAGGATAATTGTGATATCCAAACCGTTAAAATCATTGGGCCCACTTAACTAAGTTATCTCAATAGGATTGTGGACTTAGAGGCATAGAGTTTGGTAGGTACCATTAGATGGACTAGAAACAATTGTTGTTTACCAAACTATCCAGGAGTTATATATGATATAATTGACAAAAGGGTTGTCTACCTAAATAATTATGTTTTAAGAGATTAGCCAAAGCTAACTTAGGGCATAATGAAATATGGATCTTGGCTCACTAGAAAGATTTAATTGAAAAATGTTTTCCGAATTAATGGTGAGGGCTATTAATTTGAATAAAATAGTGGGAGGTATATTTTGAATGTACTATTATCAATTACATAATATCAACTCTGCAATTTGACTTATTATTTTTTTGCACTTATAAATTGTAGATATCAATGGCAAACAACAACAATATAAGTAGTCTTTCACTACGATCAGTCCTTGAGAAGGACAAGCTGAGTGGATTTAATTTCCTTGACTGGCATAGGAACTTGAGGATTGTCCTCAACAAGAGCGCAAGTTATATGTCATTGAAAAGCCCATTCCTACAACACTAGCTGATACTGCACCACGTGCGGAGCATAATGCTTACAAGAAGCATCAAGATGATGCTCTGGACGTGAGTTGTCTCATGCTAGCAACCATGAACGCTGAGCTTCAAAAGCAACATGAGTTGATGGATGCTTATGAGATAATCGAGCATCTCAAGAAATTGTTCGAAGGGCATGCTCGACATGAGAGGTATGATACAAGCAAGGCATTGTATCACTGCAAAATGGGTGAACGTGATCCAGTTGGTCCACACATGTCTTTGAAAATGATTGGGTATATTGAGTACCTTGATAGGTTGGGTTTTCCAATCACTTGAAGAGCCCAAACAGATCTTGTTTTGCAATCCACAGCAGCAATGACTATTCTCGATTTGTCATAAATTATCTTATGAATGAAATTGCGAAACCCTTTTACGAGAAGTTGTTGAGCATGTTAAGCTACCGCCGAGAACAACATGAAAAAGGCGGGACCCGCTCCCATAATGATGGTGCAAAGGGAAATGCTAAGGGAAAATGGAAAGCCAAGAAGAAGATAGGATCTAAATCAAAAGCTAAACCTAATCCCAAAACCAAACAGGCTTTAAAACTTAAAGGTGGGGTGGCTAAAGAAGGTGATTGTCATACATGGAAAACCCGGACCTTTGAAAAAGGAATTGTCTTGCTTATTTGGAAGAAGTGAAGAAAAGGAAAGGAAGTATGACTTAGATTCGTGTATATATGTTATAGAAGTCAACTTGTCTACTTCACATCATGGGTATTAGATCTTTGGATGTGGTTCTCACATTTGTGTTAATGTCGGGAACTCAGAAGGAGTAGGACTTTGGAAAAGGAGAGGTTGACCTACGTGTTGGGAATGGAGCAAAAGTTGTTGCCTTTGGCCGTAGGAACTTATTATTTATCTTTGCCCTCTGGGCTAGTTTTAGAATTAGAAGATTGTTATTTTGTGCCTACTATAAGCAAAAACATTATTTATGTTTCTTGTTTGGACAAGAAAGGTTTTTCATTTATAATAAAGAACAACCGTTGTTCGTTTTACTTAAATGATATATGTTATGGTGTTGCACAATTGTTTAATGGTCTTTATATTCTTGATTTGGAAATGCCTATCTATAACATAAATATAAAATGATTTAAATCAAATGATTCAAATCCGACATATCTCTGGCACTGTCGTTTGGGCCATATAAATGAGAAACGCATATCAAAACTCCATAAAGATGGATTTTTGGATTCATTTGATTTTGAATCATATGAAAAATGCGAATCTTGTTTATTAGGCAAGATGACTAAAGCCCTTTTCAATTGGGCCAGTGAGTGAATCTGCTAGAGATATATTGGGACTTATACATAGTGATGTATGTGGACCCATGAGTTCGTTAGCAAGAGGTAGGTTTTATTACTTCATTACATTTACTGACGACTTTAGTAGATATGGATATGTGTATCTTATGAGACACAAATCCGAATCCTTGGAAAAGTTCAAGGAATTCAAGAATGAAGTTCAAAACCAATTTGGCAAAAGCATAAAAGCCCTTCGATTCGATCGAGGATGTGAATACTTAAGCCAAGACTTTGATGACCTTCTAAAGGAGTGTGGTATTATATCACAGCTCACTCCACTTGGAACACCACAATGGAATGGTGTGTCTGAGAGGAGGAATCGATCCTTGTTGGACATGGTACGATCAATGATGAGTCATGCAGATCTTCCAATAAGCTTCGGGGTCATGCCCTGAGAGGCAACACCGCATTCACACTTAACCGTGTTCCTACAAAGACGGTTCAGAAGACACCATATGAGATGTTGACTGGGAAACGTCCTAGTGTGTCGTTCATGAAGATTTGGGGTTGCGAGGGTAAAACGTCTGGATTCTGACAAGCTCGGACCCAAATCTGACAAATGTAATTTTGTGGTATACCCAAAAGAAACAAAAGGGTATTATTTCTACAAACCTTCTGAGAACAAAGTGTTTGTTGCTCGAACTGGTATCTAGAAAGAGAATTTGTCTCTAAAGGAAACAGTGGGAGGAAAGTAGAACTCGAAGAAATTCGAGAACCACATAATATCATTGAACCTAAGTTGGAACGTGAGCAAGAACCACAAGATGTTGTGGAAAGTGAACCTACTCAAATTACACAAGGAATTCATAGATCTGGTAGGACACGCCAAGAGCCCGAGAGATATTATGGATATCTTGTGACTCAAAACGGCGATGTGATGCTCATAGATCAGGATGAGCCTGCTTCCTACCAAGAAGCTATGAATGGACCAGATTCTGAGAGATGGCTTGAAGCCATGAGATCTGAAATGGACTCCATGTATACTAACCAAGTATGGACTTTGGTTGATCCACCCGAAGGGGTAAAACCAATAGGGTGCAAGTGGGTTTTCAAGAAGAATACCGACGTGGATGGTAATGTACAAACCTATAAAGGCCGACTGGTAGCAAAAGGTTTCAAACAAGTTCAAGGTGTTGATTATGATGAAACCTTCTCTCCAGTGGAAATGGTTAAATCCATCGAGATCTTACTTGCTATCATGACTTTTTATGATTATGAAATCTGGCGGATGGATGTCAAAACCGCTTTCCTTAATGGAAATCTCCTTAAGGATGTGTACATGACACAACTGAGGGTTTTGTCGCTCCAAAGGATCTTTGAAAGGTATATATCGTACAACGATCCATTTATGGATTGAAGCAAGCCTCTCTGAGTTGAAATCTTCGATTTGATGAAGCGATCGAAGAGTTTGGCTTTATTAAAATGAAGATGAACCTTGTGTATATAAGAAGGTTAGTGGGAGTGATATTGTATTCCTAATATTATATGTTGACGATATATTAATTATTGGGAATGACATTCCTTCATTACAGGCTGTAAAAACATGGTTAGGAAAATGTTTCTCCATGAAAGATTTAGGCGATGCAGCCTACATTTTAGGTATCAAGATCTATCGAGATAGATCGAAGAAAATGCTCGGCCTAAGTCAGAGTATATATATTGATAAAGTGTTGAAACGGTTCAGCATGCAAGAGGCAAAGAGAGGACACTTACCCATGACTCATGGTGTAAAGATCTCTAAGGCCCAATGTCCTCAATCACAAGATGATGAGGAGCGTATAAGAAAGATCCCTTATGCTTCAGCAATTGGATTTATCATGTACGCAATGATATGTACTCGTCCGGATGTCTCGTATGCTTTGAGCATGACGAAGAGATACGATCGAATCCGTGAAGGTCATCGGAAAGAAGATGAAGAATATCCTCAAGTACCTAAAAAGGACTAAGGATTCATTCTTGGTATATCGAGGTGAAGAGGAACTAGCAGTAAAGGGTTACACAGATGCTAGTTTCGGTGATAATGATGATTATAAGTCTCGATCTGGTTTTGTGTTTTGCCTTAATGGTGGTCTTTGTTAATGGAAGAGTTCAAGCAAGAGATGGCGAGTTAGCGATTCTAAAACAGAGAAATTGAGTATATTCTGTCGCTCTAAAGTCGTGACAAGGAGGATGTATGGATTAAAAAGTTCATCACTGAACTTGGTGTTGTTCCAACCATTGTTGATCTGATTGCTCTATACTATAATAATAATGGAGCCATTGCACAGGCTAACGAACCCAGATCTCACCAACGATCCAAGCATATACTTAAAGCGTACCATCTCATCCGTGAAATCATTGATAAAGGAGATGTACATATAGGAAGAGTGCCAACGGATGATAATATTGCGAGATCCACCGACCAAGGCTTTGGCGCAGCAGGCTAGCCCACGGTCACACTAGTTCCATGGGTATTAGATACATGAGTGATTGGCTCTGAGTGCAAGTGGGAGGTCATGTTAGAGTTTATGCCCTGAGGCCAATTATTTGATATAATTGCTTAACGTTTTGATATTATATTTGATTGAATAAATGAATGATTTTATTATGGTTTTATTTACTGCGTTATATAAATGTTAACATAATAAAAATCATTAGAATAATGATTGAAATTATATAGTTTCAAGTATGTGACTTGAACATGAGATTATATAATTATAATTAGTATCATTATTCTTAAACGTCCCTAGTCGAGTATCATTGTTGATGGGACAACGATGATGCATTGAGACTAGTATGTGGATTGACTGATGACCAAATCTCATTGGTCATAAATATATGAGATATTAAGTCAATGCATAGGTACATGTTAGAGAACGGTGTACTAGACAGACCCACCATGAGAATTCTATGTGGAGCATTATGCGAAGTTTCATTAGCAATTCTCATAGTGACAATGATGTAATGGTCCTCGACCAAAATCACTATATTACTACACGGAATTTATGTACTTTGATATCATCAAATGTCACCTTTAATAGGGTGGACTATAAAGGTGATTATTGGGTACATCATGAATCGTGTGAGGAATATGAGTGATCTAGATGGAATTTAACCTTCCTATATATTAGGGATGATATCCATAGGCCTCTTGATTGAGTAGGACTATGAAATTCATGGCCATGCTCAAATAGTGATTTGTTTCATATAGTCTACTCATTGATCAAGAAAAACTCAGATTAAATTATGAAGAGTATGACACATTCCATGACTTGAGTTTAATCTAGGATATTAAGGTTAAAAGGATTAAATTACATTGAAACATTGGTCACAAAAAGGTTGCATCGAATCATCGCTCTTATTATTACTTGGGTAGCAGTGATGCATTACTAGATGCCGCTCACTGTTTATAATTTTATAATATGATTTTAAAATTATTGCCAACGTGATAATAACCTATAGGGTCACACACATAGAACGTAATTTAAAAGGGAATAAATTTAAATTTTAAGGATTTAAATATATTAATATGATTAATAGTATTTAAATCACAAATTTAAATTAAAAGGATAATTTTTATATATGTATATTAATTAAGTAAGACTTAATTAAGTTATATATATATAAATTGATTTTATGAAATTCGCTTTTGATTAATTCCTTTTAACTACTATATATAGGATATATAAGCACTACTTAGGGTTAATTCATAACTTGAAAACCCTAGCTTTTCTTAGAGAGAGAGACTAGAGAGAAAACATACTGATTTCATAAAGGTTCCTTTGGTGGCTAGTCTGTGAAGTCCCTCTTATTGCGTAATCGTTCGATGGTTAAATGCGGCGTTAGTGTGGATACCATAGAGGCGTAGTTTACGTGAGGAATTGCGTTAAGGATTCGAGTGCATCAATTTCAGATTCTCGTTTTTCATATTCGGTATAATCTCTAAACAACTGAGTTAATTGTTTTTTGCATGGATCCTATTTTTGGGTTTCAGAAATTGCTTCGAATTTTTATATTTTCGCTGCGTTTTATGTACTGAACCCCTACATGAACATCCCGAATATAGGAAAATTTTTATGTGCCTAAGGCGGATAGAATGAACGATAATATCGTTCTTGCATGTAGTATTGATCAATACAGGGCACATTGGGATGTACACCCTCGCGCCCGTAAGTTTTGACGGTTTGCGGATGAAGTTCTGCTAAACCTTAGCGAAAATTAAAAACAATGTTCATAGTCAGTCGACTAATACTTATTTATAGTCAGTACGTAGTTTCAAAAATTTGATATAGAATTGTTATATTGTTATTATTGGTTCAGCTTACTTCACAACTGTTGATTCGTTGTAGAAATGTCATTCAAAGAAAACATTTAATCCTTTCAGCTACTATTTATTGTTGCTATTACTTGTTGGGCACTCAAATGCTCATCCTTGCTTAATTTAAATGTTTTCAGCTAAGTGTGAACAACCAGAAGGTTCGACCAAGAACAAGGAAAAAGGAAAGCAAACAGAATAAGTGTTATGGTATTCTATGTAATAGTGTGACTTTATTAAGACAATGATATCTATTAATTATCATGTAATGAATGTAGAAAAGGTTACGTACTTGGGATTAGACTCTGATATATGTAAATTAAGTTTGGTATTTATATTATTATTATTATTATTATTATTATTATTATTATTATTATTATTATTATTATTATTATTATTATTATTATTATTATTATTATTATTATTATTATTATTAGTATTAGTATTATTTCTGCTCATAGAAATGGTATCGTAAAGCACTGAGTTTGGGTTTCAAGTACCTGAATTTGGGGTCATTACATCATGGTATCCGAGCTTTAGGGTTAGAAACCTTAGGTGGGATAGACCTTAGGCTATAACCTTAGGACATAGGAAAATGTTGAAAATACAAATAACTCATTTAGAGTTTATAAGGAGATGAATTGAATAAATTCATTGTAAAAACAAAATAAAAGATAACTTATATAAAACTACTAGTAATTGCCCGTGCCTAAAGGCACGACGTAACGAAAAATTAGATTAAAATTCAAAAAAATACTACATTACCTAAAGATTTTTTGCAATCTAAAATAACGTACAATCAGATATAACAATTATCATAATTTACCAAACCTCCACAATAATTAATTTTCTTTAAAAATAGATATCCAAAAAAATCTAAACCTATTTACAAAACTTAAAAATTATCAATAAAAATTTTCATAATTCACACACCACCATAATAACAATTATTATTATTATTATTATTATTATTATTATTATTATTATTATTATTATTATTATTATTATTATTATTATTATTATTATTATTATTATTATTATTATTGTTATTGTTGTTGTTGAGTTGGAAGAATTGAGATGAAATCTGAACCGTTCTTGTAGTTTGTCAAATAAAATATTTAAAATGGGTTCTGTTTTATTATATAGATATTATAATTATTTTTATTATTATTATAATAATAATAATAATTATTATTATTATTAATACTATTATAATAATATTTATTATTATTATTAGTATTATAATAGTACTAATAATAATAATAATAATAATAATAATAATAATAATAATAATAATAATTATTATTATTATTATTATTATTATTATTTGTGTGTGTGAAGAAAAGAGGAGAGAGAAAGATTGTGTGTGAACATGAGAGAGAGTAGGGTGTAGAAGTGAATTTAATTTGAGCGGAAAGAAATATGAGCCTTTAGATTAAGTTGGAAGAATTAAGTTAAAATGAATCTGAACCGTCCTTGTGCTTTGTCAAACGAAAGATTCAAAATGGGTTCTGTTTTATTATATAGATTATTTGTTGTATGTATATCTTATATGCTAATCAGGATAATTTATGTGTGTAGATGTCAGATAGAAAGAATTAGGATACCCTCAGATCGTAAGAAAGGAGTCAACCTCCATGACCAAACCAATGTCAAAGCTAATAGCTGAAATAGGAGGCTCACTTGGAAAGCAACCCTAATGAGGTGATTATACTAGAAAAATGTAGTACCGGACCCAGAAACGATAGTATAACTGATAGGTAGAGTATAGTTAAAGAATATATGGTCAAGCTCGAGTTCTTAAACTCATATTAGTGTGGTGAGTTCTTAAACTCATAATGTGTGGTAAGTTTGACGAACTTGGTATAGTTATGTGCGAATAAATTATTGAGGATAATGGGAATATATAGAATACTAAGCAATTGATCCTTAGTGAAGGCGTAAGAAATAGGTAGTATTAGTATTACTTAAATATGTGTGTTCTTTGTTGTGTATATGATAGGTATGTTTGTGTAATGTAATATTATTAACTTTTGTATAAGTTGTAGCAGCAAATCCCGACTTCTGAGTCACAAAGGGATATCAGATGTTTAAAGCAGTAAGTGTTATGGTATGTCAAGTGCTACGAGTATGAATCTTTGTTGGAGTAATGAAATAAGTTGGTATAAAGGTAGTAATTATTTATCTGAACACTGGTTAATACAGTTAACCAAATTTTCAAAATCTAATATTTTGAATACATGATTATTTGAGTAGAAAATTTCGCGTTATATGTATACCCTAAGACATAGAAGGTAGGTCGATGAAAGATAAATTATGACTTTATCTGATAATGCCGCCAAGACGAAAAATGAAACCAAAGGGCAGAAGAATCTGTCAATAAAGTTGGAGGACAACCAGACCCGATGCATAATTTTGCGAATATTGTCGCTCAAGCTATGCAGAACGGAATACCAGCCATGGGAAATCAGCCAGATAATCAATTAACGAACTTCAAAGACTTCAAGGCAATCGGACCGCCAGGACTTAGAGGATCAACTAACCCTTTAGAAGTATTTCTGATAGCTAGGATAATGGAGGGGCAAAAGACAGCTTTTGTCACCTATATGATAAAAGGGGAGGCGAATTTTTGGTGGGAGGTAAATCAAGCTAGAGTCGGAGAAGGGAATAGTGGTAGAATGACTGGAAAAAGGAAATGAGATAATTTCGGGAATACCAAAATTAGGCTAGGAGGAGAAAAGAAACATGTTATGCAGTGTAGGAATTGCGGAAAGAATCACTCGGGAGAGTGTCTTAAAGGTAAGTTTGTGTGTTATAAGTGTGGGCAGAAGGGACATATCTCTCCCAACTGCCCCAATCCAAGAATGTATAGTGAGTGTTTCAAGTGTGGATCAATGGAGCATAAGGTGAAAGACTGTTCAAGAAGGAGAAAGGGAGGCAAGGAATGCGAATACGGGAAAAGGTAGCAGGACATTGGCGACAACGAGACCAACTTCAACAAACAAACCAACAGAATCAACAGCAAGAGTCTTCAACATGACTGTTCAGGAATTGGTAGCAGCCGGGGATGCAACTCCAGGTATTATTCGTATAACTTTTATTTTCTTATATATAATAAATTATTTTATTAAGAAATTTTGAAGGAGGAATTTGAGTTCTATTAGAAATCAAATTTCCGTTTAATCAGATAGATAAACTTTATGCTGAATAGTTAAAGATCAGTTCGATCAATTATGATTGAGATCTACTTGCAATGACTATGTATGCTATGTACCCTTGTATGTATAGGTTTTAAAACTAAGTGATTAGGAACGAAATCTTTATAAGGAGGGTGAATGTAATAACTTAGATATTTTTATATAATTAAATCGTAAATTTTATGTATAATTTTTTTTATTATTTTAAAGATGAGAAATATGTGCGGTAATGTATATGTATTTATGTGATAAATATAAAATTTATTTATTACATGAATAATTACAAATATATTTTTAGAATTATTGATCAATATAAATTATATTATTATAATAATTAATTTATAGTAAAAATATTTTATTATTTATTTTTCATAAAAATATGATTTTATATTATTTAATAATATATGGAATGATTATAGAATTATTATAATAATAATTTTATTTTATTATATGAATTTAGTTTAGATTAGTTAAGTTAATTATTTTTAACGTAATTAATAATGTTATATATGAAATATAAATCGGATATAGAATCCAAACCCTAATTTTGGATTTTGGTTAATGAATGGGAGTAATATTATAATATTATCTTTATTTCTGTGCTATAAATGTGTACTTACTAGTACAAAACCATAAAAAAACAACACTTAAAAGATAACGTTTTTATAAAAAATGTTGTGGTATTTTTTTTAAGAACGTTTTTTAATAAAACGTTATAGATACATATAAAAAGATGTTATATATTTATAAGGGTAATTTTTAATTTTAAATATATAACATTTTTTTAAATAAAATGTTATCTATATAAAAAAACACGGAGCAAAATCCTCAAACCCTTCTTTAAAAAACACGGAGGCTTGGAGTCGGGTAAGAAAAAAAATTGTCGTGCTTTTGTTCCGTTCCCCTTTTCAAAATCCTCGAACCCTAAACTCCACCATTTTACTCATTCGCTTGTGTTTTAGGCTTAGTACTAGTTCACAGCTCGCTACTTCTGTCGAATCTTTTTGCTAGGGTTACCATTTTTTCAATTTTCTCATCCCGATCGTTTAAACTGTAAATCAAACGAGAAGAAGAAGAGAAGATTGTTTGTGTTTGTTCGAAAAAGGTGGTGTTCCAAATGCAGCAGCGCGGGATTCAGGGGATGCTAAAAGAAGGGCATAAACATCTCTCTGGACTCGACGAAGCTGTTCTCAAGAACATTGATGCTTGCAAACAACTATCCACCATCACCAGAACTTCTCTCGATACCAATGGTTGGTATTACTCGAATTATTTACTACTTTGCTATTTTCTCTAAGATCTCTCTTCATTGGTAATGTACTGCTAAAATTTCTCTAAGATCTCTCTTCAAGAATAGTGTAATTTTGCTTCTGAATTGTTTGCATATGTTAGCTGTAATTTACTACTCTGTTTATTTATAAATTCTTCTCACTAGTACATCGGTACTGCAGATTGAACCTCATGACTATATGGCCATACTTTTTGATTCAGTTGTTCGGTTTAACATCTTGATTGATTTCGATAGAGATATCTGGGGTTATATCTCCTTAGGTTACTTCAAGCAGGTGAGCATTCTGATATCTTATTGGACTTTATACTTGAATTTTAAGGGAAAACATTAACCAAGAAATTGTACACTGTTGAGCAGATAACAAAGGCTGGTGAGGTTGGGTCCTCAACAATGCCTCACAAGGTGAACCCAATAGATTTTGATTTCGGGGGAATATAACTGGATTTTTTTTTACTTCAATACCTCCTCATAAACCCACTTGCAGATATAGACTGTTTTAAATGGATTTATTACCTCAACAACTAGTTTGTTTTGAATGGATTTATTAGTTTTCCTGGGAGAGTAGTATTGATTGGTTTTTCTTTTTTTACAATCCTATTCGTTATTGTTCGATTCACTGAGGCGGCTTGAATTGATGACTTTGTCTATCGAAGTTCTGAAGCAAGACCAAGTAGATAGTTTGACTTCTGATGAGTATAGCTGTATAAGAATGCTAATGCTATGGTAGGTTCTGTTTAGGTCAGGACCTTAGTTCAGAAAAGCTTCAAGGCAGCATTAGATGAAAATGATATCCTGATTTCGCCTGCGGCTCCATCTGCTGCTTATAAGATTGGTATGTGCTCGTTAGAAAAGAAATTTACTTGATGACCTTCTTACCTATTTAACTTGTTTTTCTTTTTTCCTCCCCTTCCTCTTCTCCCTTTTTGCTTAGTAGAACAATTTTTACCGGGCACTATAATTGTTTCAGGTGAAAAGAAAAATGATCCATTGGCAATGTATGCTGGTGACATCATGACAGTAAGTCCAGCCTTTCCAGGTTCCTTTTTATAATTTTCCCGACTTTTTGGTGTTTATTACACTGGTGATTTAGCCACTTGGCTTGAAGAATAGAATCCATTTCACCTGCTAACTCTTTTTATTTCTATTTTTAGATGACAATATAAATAAAACTTATTACATGCTTAGTAGGCTAGTTATTAAAATTTTATGTTCTAATAATTGTTTAGAGGTTAGATGCTTCACCAATATATGGCTTTTGGGAATTATAGCTCTGTAGAAATTCAAGTTGAGAACATTCAAGATATAGATGCATAAGATATCGACGACTCAGTACTGTCCTAGAAGGAAATTGTTCAGACAATTGTTCCACTTTGTCATTGGGTGGGAAATTGATTTTGGTAGTTCACCTATTTTGAACACTCATGATAAATTTTTTTTACAGATGTACATTCATTTAGTTAGCATCTATAGTATTAGATTCCTAGAGTCGATTTCATCTACTTAAAGATTTATGTCCCTAAAACTTAAATTATTCTATTGATTAACTCAGGTCAGCAAGGCACTTCTTGCTGAATTTTCTGCTGCCAAGAAGAAAAATAGACCGTTTAAGGGGCTGGGATTAGAGCACATGAATGACTCTTGCCCTGTTATCCCATCTCAGCTTACAAGTTCTGCATTGAGGAGCACTCAATTCCAGGTAATAGTGCTATTTTTTTTACCTGTTTTGGGCAAGTCATGTTTCAACATTTATGCAATGTTCACAACTTTTCTCTCCCAGACGAATATTCTTTTCCTGAGAGAGAGAGAGATCTATTGAACCGTTTTGCTGCTGAAGTTTCACAACACCAAGCACAAGGAGTAAGCAAAGAACAAACTTTCACTATGGTAAGGATGCACATTTAATTCAGATTGTATTTACCGTTTTCTTTCTCCAATCTTGCATCTATGCATCATTATCAGTTCTGCTTCTTGCATTTCCCCTTCCTCACCCTATCTCTCTCCCTCCTAACTATGTGTTTTATCTTTCTACTACCAGACGTATCAGCTCGTTGAAGATTTGGGAAAAGCCTTCGCAGATCTGGCTATTATGAAAACCTTTATAGAGGCTGAGGCAACTGTGTCTGCAGGCCAGTTGAAGGTATTCTGCAACTGTTTACAAATTTTTTTTATCTGCTTTATCTACATCACTACCTAATACCTATACCCTCTTCCTTTATATTCCTAGAAGAGGATAGAAGGTCATTTTGTTATCTTATTTATACTCTGTACATTTGATATAGTCCTAGTATGTTAATTTCCTTTGATTTGTCAATAAAAGAAGGGAATTTTAATGACAATCCAGTTGTGGGTGAAAACTCAAGTTGAGAACATTCAAGTTTAGAAAATTCTGGACTTCTTTTTCCCTCTCCTCGATATCTTATGCATCTATATTACAAGTTGAGAACTTAATACATGCTCCAAAACTGGCAATGACAGTAAGAGCCATGATTGAGATGTTGAGAGCAGTTGCTAGCTTAATGCCCTCCATTCCTCTGTAAGTTTCTTAATTGATAATGACATATTGTAATTCTATTGCTCTAATTCTTATTTTCCTAATGTTTCAGTTTTGACTTTTCTCTTTTTTCCCCTCCTTCACCTGATTCTTGCAACTATTTTTTCGTTTGGTTGGTTATACTTATTACATTTTGTCATATGTAAATGCTCTGGATACGCAGTGTCATTATGTTGGGTTAGCAGGTTATGCAAGAATGTTCAAACCTCCTTCGGTGCAGACAGGATACCGGAAGTTCACCTGCTTGCACAGGCTGAGCAGTCTGCAAAGAGGCAGAAATTAAAGGTGAAATGCAGAACTGGTATCGTAACAGTACTGTCGTTCCTGGTACCAGTGCTAATAGTTTTTTGTTACAGATTTGGGAGAACTATGTTGAAGGAGAAGAAGTTTCTAATGATCCAGCTACTGAAAGAAAACAGAAAGAAGAATTAAAGGTGCTTGAGTTATATGATCAATTTAAGAAATACTTGTTTATTCATCTTTAATCAATTTTGTGAGTATCTTATACTCATTTATACGTTCAGGTAGTGGTTACCGAAGTGCTTGGTGGTGGAAAGTTCTATGTCCAGGCAGTTGCAGATCAGAAAGTGGCCTCTATTCAGCAGCAGCTTGCTTCCTTGAGTCTTCTAGAGGCTCCTGTAATTGGTGCCTTTAATCCTAAGAAGGGTGACCTTGTTCTTGCAGAGTTTAGTGCTGATAATTCTTGGAACCGAGCATTGGTGAGAGTGACATAACAATCTTCTTTCAACTTAATTTGAGATTTTCTATACCCTGCCAAACTTTTTTCTGGGCATCTGGAGTGAATGTTTAGTATAATTGTGGGTAAGTTGGAGAATTCCTATTGGTGGAGAGGGCAGGAATTCAGCTAATGTAATAAATGGCTTTCACATGCTTTCAAATTTATATGCACATCTGTCAAAATCAACTCACCCTGCCATGACGTTAAACATACCATATGTAGTAGTCATTTCAATCAAGTTTACTGTGTATCACATGGCTGGCAAACATAGCCTGAACTTAACTTAATTTTCTAGTGTTTTATAATGTTCATCTGTTGCTTTACATTTTTCATGAGTTCATTTAGCAGCTATATGCAATAATTCCTGTTTTAGATTGTGTTTACATTAAATGAATTAGAGAATAGTTTAATGAATCATCCAATTTCCTTGGACTGTATGACTGTATGTGAGGGTGCTTTTAATACAAAGCTCAACACTTTTCACAAAGCAACATTCAGTTATTATTTTTGAATGATTATAATTATCTTCATTTCTTAACAGTGTTACTTATTCTACTCTTTTTGCTATTCAATATGTAAAGATTGATAATGCTACTCAAGATGTTGTTGAATCTCCAAAAGACAAGTTTGAAGTGTTTTACATCGACTATGGAAATCAAGAAGTTGTTGCTTACAATCAGTTGCGACCTCTTGATTCGTCTGCGTCCTCATCACCTGGCCTTGCTCAACTGTGCAGTCTTGCTTATGTTAAGGTTACTGGCGTATTTTGGGAGAACCTAGGCTTTTTTGCACATGCTTAGGTAGTAGCTTAATTTTATGGATAGTTTGGTTTATTTTGTGGATTGAAAAGTGAATATGAGATGTATGTATGGATAGTTTGGTATATATTTTGTGGATATAGTCATTTGAAATTGTAAACGAATGGTATTATTGGGATGTATTTTGAATGGTTGATACATTTTGTCTTTAAATTTAAATGAGAATTTAGACCTTTTAGCTATATATCATGACATTAACATATTGCAGGTGCATTGATAATAAAGGTGAACTACAACCTTTTTTTTTCTTTTTTTTTAATCTACAACATTTTAAAGATGTATATTTGTATAAATAAATGACACATTCTAAATAGATGTCACATTATAAACGTTGTGTAAAACTGTCTAAACGTTGTTTGATATATTAAACTACAACATTTTTATCCAGAAAACGTCGTGGTATTATATCTTCTACAACGTTTTCAAGCATCTGCTAATTATGGAAAACAAATCTATAACGTTTTTTTCTTAAAAAACGTTGTGTAATGTGCCTAACTACAACGTTTTAAAAATGTTGTGTAAGGGTGTCAAATAGATGACACTCTTAACCACGACGTTTTTCTGAATGAAACCACAACTTTTTTTTCGTGTTATCTATTTACTGTTTTGTAGCAGTGACTGTATGTACGTATTGGTGATGGTTGGCTAATGATGATGTATAATGTCAAAACCCTAATATTAATTCGTTAAACCCTAACTTGAAACTCAAACCGGAGTTTGCGATTGGTAAGGAATTGTGGTACGTGATTAATGACAATTATTATATTACGCTAATTAGGTAAACCCTAATTATTGACTAAAAATCCTAATTGTAAATTAAAAACCCTAATTTCCAATTTAAAACCCTAATTGCCAAAGTGGAAACCCTAATTATTATTTTAGTAAATTATAATGTTAATTAGGAAACCCTAATTCATAATTTGGGGAACCCTAATAATATCAAGAAACTCTAAGTATTTTTAAAACCCTAATTTTCTATTAAAAACTCGAATTTTAATTAGTAATTTCTAATTAAAATTTTATTAAACTTTAAACTTAATTTTTCAAACCCTAAAAATTATTTGGGAAACCTTAAGATTTAAAATCTATTGATTAAAACCTAGATTCAAATACCATGGACAAGAATACCATTAAAATTGCAAGAAAATGACCTAATTACCCTTATATTCACATTCTTAGATTTGTTACTTGCAAATCTTGCCAAGATATGGAGTTGGTGAACTAATCTATCTCTCCCATGTACTCTATATGCCAGCTATCAGCCATATTTGATCAACCAATTCAATGTATCCCACTTATATATAGATCTAAAGAGAGAGAAAATTAATTTATCAAGCCTCTTTTGTGACTAACTCTCTACCAAGACCTTCTCTCTCTCTAACTCACGAAAACCTTTGGCATTTCAGTCTCAAAATCAAGCCCCACCACCTTCATTAACAACTCAGAAGCATAGAATCAAAATTATTCAAAGTGAGGTATAAAACCCTAACCTAAAATCTGATCCTTGCTAGATGTGTTAGAAGTTATGATTTTGTGTTGTAATGTGTTGTTTATAGTGTTATTAAGTGATCTGGGTTGATAGATGTTAGATCCATAACATCTATAGGCTCAGATCTAGTGTTTTTTAAAATCTGGAAAATGTTGAATATGTTGTCTGACAATGAATGTCATACATCCTAGATCTTAACATGTTTATTGTTTTGGTGTTTTAAATGTTTGATCTTGTTGTATGATATGAGATCTGTGTTCAAGAACTTGTAGAAGGATCGGATCAAGCATAGAATGAAAGATATTCATGGTCAAAGATCGTTGACCGACCATGACTTTCTAAAATCTGGAAAACCCAGAACGGGCCCAGAACCGTCTGACAGCTTATTTATGCCTCCAGATCTCTCATGTGTTTATTGATTTGTTCTTGTTCTTGTATCAATGTTATAGTATGGTAGTTATACTACATATTCATGCCTTTATATCGATAGGGTTTGACCGGATTGAATCTGGAAAATAAGATGTGTTTGAACTGCTCTGTTGATGTTTATATGTTCTTTGACATGTGTACTACATGTATGAGCCATGAGATTGACCAGTTAATGACCAGAAGTTAGATTAAATTAAGCTAGAAAGTGCCTACTCGAACTGTCTAGGTTTCTGGGTTACCTAGAAAACCCATAATCGTTCTGACAGCTACTTTAGGCATTTAGATCTTTCATTTGATACATGTTATGAACATGTTTTTTTTGTTGAATCTTATAATATTACATTAATTCTACAAACTGTGATCAATAGATAGACTAGAAACATCATGATCTGATTATTACGCTTGGTCAAAGTAGTACCCTCGTTCACTGACAATGATGTTCTGGGTTTGATGAAGAACACGAAGAACACCTATAGGGACGGTTCTCTCGCTATAGGCGGTCTTTAGCGACACTATATTTCTAAAATTAATTATTTTATTAAATAAATAGAAAAAAATAGTTTTTAATTATTAAAAATACATAATAAATTCTTAAAAATTATTTTAAAGCCTAAAAATTAGTTTTTAATAATTTTGAATATATTTCATAAATATGTAATATTTTTGGAATATTAAAGATATTTAATCTATTTAATTTTATATTAAATAAATTATTTAAAAATAATTTTAATACTTGAAAAATTATTTAAAATTATATTATGGTATAAGAAAATATTTTAAGTTATTTTTAATGACTTTTAATATTTTGTGATAAATTTCATTAATAAATTAATATTAATGATAATTAAGTTATTTAATAAATGTATTAAAAAATTATGAAAAATAGAATTAATGATTTAAAAATCATATAAAAATGATTTAAAGGTTATAAAAATATTTTAAGTTATAAAATTTAACTTTTGATATTTTGTCATGAAAAAATATTAATATTTTAATGATATTAGAATAAATTAGTTTCAAAATGATTTTAATATTATAAAAATCATTTTAATTGAAAATAAAGTGTTTAAAAATATTTTAAGTATAAAATATAACTTTATAATTTAATATTAATGATATTAAATTTATTTAATAATTATATTAAACAAATAGATTAAAAATGGTTTTATTAAGTTAAAAATCATTTAAAAGGATATAAATGAATTAAAAATATTTTAAGTTACAATAATGACTTTTAATATTTTGATAAATAATAGATTAATATTTAAATATTAATGGTGATTATTTAAAAATGATTTTAATTAATTTAAAAATCGCTTAAGGGTAATAGTAATACTTTAAAAATATTTTAAATTATTATAAATAATTTTAATATTTTGGCAATGGTTTCATTAATAGTTTAATATTAATTAAATATTAATGATAATAGAAATATTTATTATTTAAATCATTTAATAATGATCCCGTGTTTGAAAAATCATGATAAATTATAATAATTAATTAAAAATTATTATAAGTCATTTAAAATAATTTGACCACTGTTCAAGTTATATTGAACTACAGGATAGAGTCTTAGATTCAATAATTACCCGATAAAGCCGTCGGTACACCAAAATATTTCAGAAAGTAATCTGGACTTAGATAGTTTGACTAGATACGTGTTTGTTTATGATTCAATGACTGATATAATTATGTGACAATGTGATTAGGTTATGTGCTGACTGCAATGAGCAGTATTATGTGTTACGATATAATATTCTAATCGAACGAATGATCTTATTAATGATAGGTTGCTATATAAAAGATAAAACTAAGTTACAGAATCGCTGTGTGGCAGACCAGAAAGTATCCTACCTTTGCATTTTCTTTATCTGAATGGACATAAGTAAGAAAGTGTCGTAATTATATTATCATTGTGCGTAATATTAACTCTATTGTTATCGATTATGTATCCCATCATTATTTATCAAGATGCAGATATTATTGTATAATTCAGATATTTATTCTGTTCGTTAATTTCTATATATGGTTATACAAGTGTCCCAACTTGGATAATCATTGTATTTAATCACATGTTGATACATACTTATTAATTTCCATTATGTATACGTTGACTTAAAAGATGTCTAAGCTATTTGACCCCGCTAGACACAGATTTAGAAATATCGTTGAACATGATAAAAATTTATTGTATCCAATCAAATTTCTTTGGTTTGGATTCCCGACTAAGTATGAACATCCCGAATATGAGAAAGTTTTTATGCGCCTAAGGCGGATAGAATGAACGATAATATCGTTCTTGCATCTAGTATTGATCAATACATGGCACATTGGGATGTACACCCTCGTGCCCATAAGTTATGACGGTTTACGGATGAAGTTCTGCTAAACCTTAGCGAAAATTAAAAATAATGTTCATAGTCTGTCGACTAATACTTATTTATAGTTAGTACGTAGTTTTAAAAATTTGATATAGAATTGATATGTTGTTATTATCGGTTCAGCTTACTTCACAACTGTTGATTTGTTGTAGAAGTGTCATTCAAAGAAAACATTTAATCCTTTCAGCTACTATTTATTGTTGCTATTACTTCCTGGGCACTCAAATGCTCATCCTTGCTTAATTTAAATATTTTTAACTAAGTATGAACAACTAGAAAATTCAGCCAAGAACAAAGAAAAAGGAAAGCAAACAGAATAAGTGTTATGATATTCTATGTAATAGTATGATTTTATTAAGACAATGATATTTATTAATTATCATGTACTGAATGTAGTAAAGGTTGCGTACTTGGGATTAGACTCTGATATATGTAAATTAAGTTTGGTATTTATATTATTGTTATTATTATTAGTATTATTTTCGCTCATAGAAATGGTATCGTAAAGCACTGAGTTCGGGTTTCAAGTACCTGAATTTGGGGGCGTTGCAATAGGAGCCATTCAATATGGGGCTTTGGAAATGGGTTTTGTACCAGGTTCAAGGTCGATACAAAATTCAATTTCACGCTCTGGGGGTAGGCTAGGAAGTTCTTCAGGGAATACGTCAGGAAATTTATTAACAATAGAAATATCATTCAAGACTGACGTATTTTTGTTTAAATCCGTGACATGAGCTAAGAAAGCTTGACATCCATTTTTTAATAAACGAATAACTTTATGGCTTGAGATAACAGTGATTGACTTTAATGGTTTGGTTGCTTGAATTCGCATAATAGGTTGGTTAGGAATATGAAAGCTAACAACCTTACGAAAACAATCAATTTTTGCATGATGAGTAGTTAACCAATCAATCCCTAAAATTACATCGAATGTAAGTATTTTTAAAGAGATAAGATCTACAGATAACGTGTGGTTGCCGATTTGAATCAAACAAGACTTATAAACAATGGATGTAATAAAAGTTTTCCCCAACGGAGTTTCAACAGATAAGCGAAAGTCTAATTTCTCTGGAGTCAAATTTAAACGTTGAGCGCAAGTAGGAGAAATAAAAGAATGGGTAGAACCGGTATCAAATAAGGTATAGACTTCGCTAGAGTTTATTATTAGCTTACCCATGATCACCTCGTTCGGATTCCTCTCTTTTTGGGAGGTTACGACAAACGCTCTCCCTTGAACTACCGGTATTGTCTTGTCTGGGACACCCTTTGATGCCTCCATCCCAGCTGGACTTGACTTTGGTGCACAAAAAAATTGGGCTAGGTGACCTTCTTTTCCATAATTATAACACGCTTTGGACTGCATCGTGCGGTTTGGACTTATGTGTCCTTCCCCTCCACATTTGTAACATACGACCAGTGGTCGTTCTCCTTCCTTAACAACAGGTGCCGGTGCTGACGTCTTTCCATACTTGTTGAATCTCCTCTTCTTGAAATGTCCACTCTTATTGTCATGACCATGGTTACCACCGAAGTGATTATCATTTCTGGCATGTTGATTCTCTCCACGTTTGTTGTCATCGCTTTGATGACTGCTACCACTGGTATTATCGACTTGTCGGTTGCTCTCTCTTGGTTGGGTTGACTCATTATCGCGCTCCAATAACTGAGCCCTATTCACAACATCTGAATACAAACACAGTTTGTGAGAAATTAGGTATTGACGTATCTTGGGTTTCAAACCTCTTAGAAACATCCGTGTCATTCTCTCCTCATTATCAACCAAGTGGGACGCAAATCGAGACAACTCGACAAACTTAGCTTCGTACTGCGCCACGTTCATATTGTTTTGCTCAAGCTTGATGAACTCTACCTCCTTCATGTGACGAATACTTTCAGGAAAGTACTTGTCATTGAACAACTCTTGTAACTTCTCCCAAGACATTTTGAGTGCGGTAGGTTGACTTTCGCTTTGATTCCCACCGATGAATCACTCTGCTCATAACATACGAAGGTGGCAAAGGAACCTTTTGCTCATCGCAAAGATCCCAAGACATCAAATATCTTGTTGATCCGCTTTATCCATGTCTCCGCCTTAAGTGGTTTTGGCTCTCCAAAAACTCGGTGGTCCCAGCTCCTTGAATCGCTTAGCGCGGTGTTGTCAAAGTTGTCGATTTTTCCACCAAAGATTTTGGACAGGGGAGCCGCTTTTTGCTGATGTTGCATAAATTGCATAAAGCCTCCTGAACATCCCATCGCTCACCATTTTATCGTTATTATTGTTTACATGAGGATTATTGTCTTCCTGTTGCACATTATCCTGGGCATTAATCTTTGGTGACTCAACGGTCTCATGTGCTTCATTGTTTATCTCAACATTTTCGGATGCCATTTTCAAATACTGCCACAAAACAAGGGTTAATTAACATATCACATATTATCCCTATACTCTAACCGACCAATTAAATACCAAATAAACTTAGGTAGGTCATACTAGCGAAGGAATTCCCCGTCTCTCCCCTCCTAGTTCTTGTCTCACATCTCAGCCAGGGATCATATCCCTAAGCTTTGATACCAACTGTGACGCCCCAAAATAGGTATACATCACCCATCTTGAGTCGCCAAATACATGGTACAAAATTCAAATACAACTTATTATATACAATGTGTGTAAAATACAAAGAAAACATAATCTAAGAGTTTTGACTGATGTAACATGATTTGGACTGCTGCATACAGTTTTGACTGATGTGTCCCTCCCCTCCGCATTTGTAACATACGACCGACGGTCGTTCTCCTTACTTAACAACATGTACTGGTGCTAAGATCTTTCCATCATTATTGAATCTCATCTTCTTGAAATTTCCACTTTTATTATCTTGGCCATGATTACCATCGAAGTGGTTACCATTTCTGGCATGTTGATTCCCTCCACGTTTGTTGTCACCGCTTCGATGACTGCTACCACTGTATTATCGACTTGCCGGCTGCTCTCTCTTGGTTGGGTTGACTTATTATTGCGCTCCAATAACTGAGCCCTATTTACAATATTTGAATACAAATACAGTTTGTGAGAAATGAGGTATTGACGTATTTTGGGTCTTAAACCTCATAGAAACATTCGCGTCATTCTCTCCTCATTATCAACCAAATGGGATATGAACCGGGACAACTCGGCAAACTTAGCCTCGTACTACGACACGGTCATATTATTTTGCTCCAACTTGATAAACTCCAACTCCTTCATGTGACGAATACTTTCAGGAAAGTACTTGTCGTTGAACAGTTCTTGGAACTTTTCCCAAGACATTTTGAGTGCGGAAGGCTTAGTACGTTTTACTGATTCCCACCAATAATCTGTCTCTCCTCTCAACATGAAGATGGCAAAGGGAACCTTTTGCTCCTCGGAGCATCCCAAGACATCAAATATCTTGGAGATCTTCTTTATCCACGTCTCCGCCTTAAGTGGTTTTGGCTCTCCCAAAAACTTCGGTGGTCCCAGCTCCTTGAACTGCTTAGCAGTGACCATCTGAGAGTTACCAGTGTTTCCACCTGCATTTTGAATAGGAGCCGCTCTCGTCTGATGTTGCATGAATTGCATAAAGCATCTGAACATCCCATCGTTCATCATTTGATCGGTGTTGTTGTTTGCCTGAGGATTATTGTCTTCCTGTTGCACATTATCATGGGTATTGATCGTTGGTGACTCAACGGTCTCATGTGCTTCATTGCTTATCTCGACATTTTCAGATGCCATTTTCAAACACTGCCACAAAACAAGGGTTAATCTACATGCCACATATTATCCCTATACTCTGACCGACCAATTAAATACCAAATAAACTTAGGTAGGTCATACTAGCGAAGGAATTCTGCTCTCCCTCCTAGTTCTTGTCTCACATATCAGCCAAGGATCATATCCCTAAGCTTTGATACCAACTGTGATGCCCCCGAAATAGGTATATATCACCCATCTTGGGTCGCCAAATACATGGTACTGAATACAAATATAAACTTAATTATACAACATGAGCTGAGAGTTTTTACACGAATATTGTCTCATAGACAATATCCAAACTCAAATTCAATCCTCATTACATTTATTATCACACTAAATAGTGAGGACTACTAAAACAACCATCTCGGACCATCACTCCGTTCCCCGACTAGTCCCGGCTACGTTCTCATTTCCTGAAGAGAACAATGAAAGCAAAAGGGTGAGCTCGACTAGCCCAGTAAGAAATATCATAACTAAGATAATGCAGAATAAATTATCGTTAGCCTTCAACATTGTTAAACCGATAAAATACAATAGACATCAAGTTTAACTACAGCGGAACAAGCAATCCATTAGAAGAGTCAAGTAGAGCATGATATCTACTATCTTCTATGATTTAAAAATTTTATCATTAACTTTATCGCTGGGAATCAGCTTAATAAATAAATCACATCATCGAATCATCCTTGCACTATGGGCCAAGGATATTCATTAGAATCACGTCCACAAATTATTCGTGCATTACGGGCCAAGAATATTCGTGTAATCATTAATGTTCATGATCATACCGAATTATCCCTGGTCATATTCATACCAATCAATAGTCCATCTATGCACTACGGGCCAAAGATGACTTTCATCACAATATAAGCATGAGGATGATGACAATGCTATAAGAATTCAATTAAATGAAAACAAAGGATAAATTTTAAAGATTTATAATTTAATTTATCCAGAATTCAATAATATCCAAATTGTCAACATGATACTACTTTGTGGAGTAAAATTCAAGAATAATATCCATGTATCAAAAATAATTTAGACATAAAAGAAATAAATTTTTTTTCGGTAAATAGTACCCCGTGAATAGTACCCCGACATGAAAAGTGCCCCAAATATCCGAGTGAATAATATTTGAGTGAATAGTAATCAGGTGAATAGTAACCCATGAATAGTACCCCAGCATGAAAAGTGCCTCGAATACCCGAGTGAATAATATTATAGTAAATAGTAACCGGGTGAATAGTAACCCATGGATAGTACCCTGAGTGAAAATATTGATATTTAATAAGAAAGTTCAGATCAATATTCTAATAAAACGATACTGGATGAAGCGCAAAACTCAAGGATATTCTACTAATTTCAAGGATTATCGAAGCAATACTTACCATAGTAAGTTTAGATTTAAGAATATAAAAAGAAATAACGTACGAAACTGCAAATGGATTTTCACCTGTCATACGGTACGTAATTCTCTTAGACAGGTTATTCCGATATATTAAAGGATGAATACAAAAAATAGTATTCCTTATGAATACGAAAGAAATAATACCCCTTACCTTAGTAGAAGACTGGATACTGCAATAGTGAAGTAACAGAATACTCTTTTTCTTGCTCTCTATAGTTTCTCTCTCTATAGTGTCTCTTGTGAATCTCAGTGAATTGGTGAAAATGAAAGAAGAATTAAGCTTCTATTTATAGGAGAATGGACTAAATAATGACTGATTCATGAATGGTCCAGATTGATTTACTATTAGAACGGATGGTTCATATTGATTACTATTAAAACCACAACCGACGATCCAGATTGATTTACTTTTAAAACCACCACCGACGGTCCAGATTGATTTACTTTTAAAATCACCACCGACGGTCTATATTGATTTACTTTTAAAACCACCACCAATGGTCCAAATTGATTTACTATTAAAACCACCATCAATGGTCCAGATTGATTTACTATTACAACCAACATCAATGGTCTAGATTGATTAATTATTAAAACCACCATCAATGGTCCAGATTGGTTATCTATTAAAACCACCATCGACGGTCCATAAAATTAGCAAATCTTCCCATGGAATACTAAGTCAAACTTACAACAAACGCCTCATAACAATCCTTATATTTATATCAAAATTTGAATAAATATTTACCACAAATTATTTATCTTTAATAAACACATTTTTAATCTATTAACAATTATTCATCATTAATATTATAACTCACAAAATTTAACAACCAGATCATTCCCAGGAAAGAGGGGGCTTTTCGATAAGGATTTCTCCCTATGGGCGCGCAATTAGGTGACCAAACCTCTCCTCGACAGAACTTTCTAGACATCGTCAATATTGCAAATAATAATATGAATAACTTTGTCGTCTCAATTATTGATTTAATAATATAAAATATTGATATCATGACAATAATTGAATCAATAATATGAGAGATATTATGCAAAGAATTATCTTTAGCAATAATTGAGTATAACTCGAGACTTCTCACGTAAAGATCAATAATCAATACCGTAAGCTACTATGCAACCACACATATGACTGTACTTTTACCACTAGGTAGTTCAACAGTTTAACGGTAAAACTTTCGCCGTTATTTTTATAAAAAAATAATTCTGTCGTTTTCTAATTATGAAAATACTTCCGTTGTGGGGTCCACCAATGATTGTGTCGTTGTACGAATATTCCCTGTTAAAATGAATATTCCCCGACCAATCGAATATTTTATAACAACTTGCTTACTTTGCAAAATTTATAAATATTACCCATAACTATAACATTATATCATATCCACACCATAATATTCAAAAATATATTTCGAGAAAAAATATTCTTTATTCATAAAAGTTGGGGTCTTACAACCTCCCCTTCTTATGAATTTTCGTCCTCGAAATTAGGGTACGTACCTGATATGTCGAAGAGGTGAGAATACCTTGATTTAATTTCAGATTCTAACTCCCAGGTCATTTCCTCCACATCGTGGTTTCTCCATAAAACTTTGACTTGAGGTATAACCTTGGAGCGTAGAATATGATCCTTCTTATCCAAGATTTTAACAGGTACCTCTTTATACGTTAGATCTTCCGCTATCTCGTCCGGTTCTAATTCAATAATGTGGTACGGGTCTTTCACATATTTACGTAACATAGATATGTGAAAAATGTTATGAACACGAGACATACTTGGCGGTAAGGCGAGTCTATAGGCCACCGTTCCTACTCGATCGAGGATTACAAATGGGCCAATGAATCGAGGATTCACCTTTCCTCTCTTTCCAAATCTCGTAACTCCTTTCTATGGAGCAACACATAACAACACATGATCTCCAATATTGAATTCCACGTCCTTTCGTTGAAGATCAACATAAATCTTTTGTCGATCTTGTGAGGTTTTTATACGTTATTGGATCGTTTGAATATTTTTTATAGTCATTCGTACCAACTCCGGTTCCAACAACGTTGCTTCACCCACCTCATCCCAGCATACTGGAGAATGACACTTTCTTCTATACAACGCCTCAAATGGAGCCATGCCAATACTTGCTTGATAACTGTTGTTATAGGAAAACTCCACCAATGGTAAGAACTTGTCCCAACTTCCTTTGAAGTCAAGGACACAGAGTCTTAATAAATCCTCAAGAGTTTGAATAGTCTTCTCCGGCTGCCCATCCGTTTGAGGATGATACGCCGAACTAAATCGTAAATCTGTGCCCATAGCTTTTTGCAAACTAACCCAAAATCATGAAGTAAATCTTAGGTCTCGATCAGAAACTATGGATACTGGCATACCATCGAATCTTACAATCTTTTTTATGTACATACGAGCAAGACGTTCAAGTGTATAAGTTTCTCGTATCGGTAAGAAACGAACAGACTTGGTCAATCTATCAACAATGACCCAAATCGCATCTATGCCCTGAGAAACCTTGGGAAGACCAGTAACGAAATCCATGGTAATGTGCTCCCACTTCCATTCCAGAATTTCAAGTTGTTGCAATGGACCTTTTGGAATTTGATGCTTCGCTTTGACTCATTGACAAGTTAGACACCTTGAGATAAACCCCACTATCTCTCTCTTCATATTGCTCCACCAAAATGTATGTCGAAGATCACGATACATTTTGGTACTCCCAGGATGGATTACAAACGGTGTGTTAGGCGCCTCCATCATGATTTTATACTTCAAGTCGTAATCGTTAGAAACACAAAGCCCGGAGTTGACTCAAGTATTCCTTCTTCATCGATTCCTCGCTTAGGAATAGCACCTTCTTTCACTTTCTTCCTCATACGCATGACGCCTCTAGAGTCCGTAGCTTGGCTTGAGCAAATTTTAACTTTATTGATTAAAGTCGGTTCTGCTCGTATATTCGCCATCATCACATGGGTCCCTGGAGTCTTTAACTCTATCTCCATCCTTTGTGAGTCATACAAAATGAGCCTTTGCGTTGACAATATCGCACTCGTACCCGCATATGATCTTCTATTCAATGCATTAGCTATTACGTTCGCTTTTTTCAGGATGGTATTGAATGGTATGATTGTAATCTTTTAATAGCTCAAGCCATCGTCATTGTCGCATGTTGAGTTCCTTTTGAGTGAAGAAATATTTGAGGCTTTTTAGATCCGTATAGATATCCACCTTCTCTTAATACAGGTAATGTCTCTAAATCTTAAGCGTAAAAATGACAGTTGCCAACTCTAGATCATGAGTAGGATAATTCTCTCATATTCTTTAAGTTGTCGTGAGGCATAGGCTATGACTTTCCCATGTTGCATGAGAACACATCCTAAACCTTTTCCTGAAGCATCACTGTAGATGACAAATCCCTCCGAACCAGATGGTATTGTCAGAACAGGTGCTGAAATGAGATTCCTCTTGAGTTCTTGAAAACTCTTCTCACATTCCTCGCTCCAATTGAATTTTGTATCTTTTCGAGTTAGCTGAGTTAATGTAATAGCGATTCGAGAAAACCCTTCTACAAATCTCCGATAATAACTAGCTAAGCCGAGAAAGCTACGTACTTCGGTCACTGACTTAGGTTGCTCCCAGCTTTGAATTGCTTCAATCTTTGCTGGGTCAACAGATATTCCATAAATTGATATCACGTGCCTAAGGAATGCTACTTCCTCAAGCCAGAACTTACATTTCTTCAACTTGGCATATAACTTGTTTTCACGAAGCTTTTGGAGTATCAGCCTCAAGTGTTTCTCATGATCTTCACGGCTTTTGGAATATATTAAGATGTCATCAATAAAGACGACTACAAAATGATCCAAATATTCCATGAATACTCAGTTCATCATATCCATAAAGGTAGCAGAAGCATTAGTTAATCCAAAAGACATGACTAGGAATTCGTAATACCCGTACCGAGTTTTGAAAGCAGTCATTGGGATGTCATCGATTTTAATCTTTAACTGATGATATCCGGAACGAAGATCGATCTCTGAAAAGAATTTTGCGCCTTACAACTGGTCAAACAGGTCATCAATGCGTGGCAACGGGTACCTATTTTTGATGGTGACATTATTCAACTCCCGATAATCAATACAAAGTCGCATACTTCCATCTTTCTTCTTTACGAAGAGAACATGAGCACCCCAAGGAGACGTACTAGGATGAATGAAATCGATGTCAATTCCTGCAGTTGGGTCTTCAACTCTTGAAGTTCAATAGGAGCCATTCGATATGGGGCTTTGGAAATGGGTTTTGTACCAGGTTCAAGGTCGATACAAAATTTAATTTCACACTCTGGGGGTAGGCTAGGAAGTTCTTCAAGGAATACGTCAGAAAATTTATTAACAATAGAAATATCATTCAAGACTGACGTAATTTTGTTTAAATCCATGACATGAGCTAAGAAAGATTGACATCCATTTTTCAATAAACGAATAGGTTTATGACTTGAGATGACATTGATTGACTTTAATGGTTTGGTTGCTTGAATTCACATAATAGTTTGGTTAGGAATATGAAAGCTAACAACCTTATGAAAACAATCAATTTTTGAATGATGAGTAGTTAACCAATCAATCCCTAAAATCACATCGAATGCAAGTATTTTCAAAGAGATAAGATCGACATGTAACGTGTGGTTGCCGATTTAAATCAAACAGGACCTATAAACAGTGGATGTGATAAAAGTTTCCCCCAACGGAGTTTCAACAGATAAGTCAAAGTCTAATTTCTCTGGAGTCAAATTTAAACGTTCAGCGCAAGTAGGAGAAATAAAAGATTGGATAGAACTGGTATCAAATAAGGTATAGACTTCACTAGAGTTTATGATTAGCTTACCCATGATCACCTCGTTCGGATTCCTCTCTTTTTGGTAGGTTACGACAAACGCTCTCCATTGAACTACCGATTTTGCCTTGTCTGGGACGACCTTTGATGCTATCCCAGCTGGACTTGACTTTGGTGCACGACAAAATCAGGCAGGTGACCTTATCTTCCACAATTATAACATGATTTGGATTGCTGCATACAGTTTTGACTGATGTGTCCCTCCCCTCCGCATTTGTAACATACGACCGACGGTCGTTTTCCTTCCTTAATAACAGGTGCTGGTACTGATGTCTTTCCATCATTATTGAATCTCCTCTTCTTGAAATTTCCACTTTTATTATCTTGGCCATGATTACCATCGAAGTGGTTACCATTTCTGGCATGTTGATTCCCTCCACGTTTGTTGTCACCGCTTCGATGACTGCTACCACTGGTATTATCGACTTGCCGGCTGCCCTCTCTTGGTTGGGTTGACTCATTATCGCGCTCCAATAACTGAGCCCTATTTACAACATTTGAATACAAATACAGTTTATGAGAAATGAGGTATTGACGTATTTTGGGTCTCAAACCTCATAGAAACATTCGCGTCATTCTCTCTTCATTATCAACCAAATGGGATGTGAACCGGGACAACTCAGCAAACTTAGCCTCGTACTGCGACACGGTCATATTATTTTGCTCCAACTTGATAAACTCCACCTCCTTCATGTGACGAATACTTTCGGGAAAGTACTTGTCGTTGAACAGTTCTTGGAACTTTTTCTAAGACATTTTAAGTGCGGCAGACTGAGTACGTTTTACTGATTCCCACCAATAATCTGCCTCTCCTCTCAACATGAAGGTGGCAAAGGGAACCTTTTGCTCCTCGAAGCATCCCAAGACATCAAATATCTTTGTGATCTGCTTTATCCACGTCTCCACCTTAAGTGGTTTTGGCTCTCCCAAAAACTCCGGTGGTTGTATGAGTGAGTTTTATATACATGAATTGAGTGCGTTTGAGCTTAATCTTTTGGATGTTTTTAAGTGTTTGTGTCTATTCATGCATGTTTTACGTTGTTTAGTAGGAATTGAGACAAAAGTAACTTGGATCGATGTTTGGGGTGGCTAGATTCGCGTTTTTGGCTTGTTATTTACATAGCATCCACTTCCAAGCCAATTTCAGCATTTCTCCGGACCTTATTTCGAAAAACTCAAAGAATGAAAGTTGTAGACCTGCGTCTCCTATTTCCAGAACATCTTGAATCATTGAATTCGGAGTTCGGACGAAGAAGTTATGTCCATTTTCTCAAAGGACATCGGAGTAGAAAATTTCTAGACATGAGGCCAGCGCCGGGGCGGCCAAACAAGGCCTATGCCCAGCCTTGGGGTGCTAGAATGCAAAGGTGTTGCGATTACCATGCCCGGTAGCAAGGGCGGCTACTGAAAGGGTCTGTCGAAGCTTGGACGCATTTTGGGGCGAATTTTGACACTTTTCTGACTCCAAATTGGATTGGGTTTGTTTCTAAGCGAAAAATTGGACTTGTAACCTATAAATACATGATGTAAGACATAAAATAAAGGGTGATTACATAGATTAGATTAGAGATACACTCCTTTAGATTAGGAATTCATTCATAACTGGAGTCTAATCAGGAATCAAGAGAGATTTTGTGGAGAAGAATTCCAATTGAAGATTGAAGCTTAGGAGATTTTCTTTAAGAGTTTCTTCTTCTTATTATTTTTAATGGTGTAATTCTTTCAAGATTATTTTCAATAGATTGTTGGTTTTATTTTTCGTTATGAACTAACTCTTTTATTAAGACTACCAATTGAACCTTTTATGTCTATGAATTAATTATTTGATTTATTCCAATTATTTATGTCAAGGTGAATTGTTTATCATGTCTTGTGCGTATTGATTAATTATTTGGCCAGTAATTACCGTGTTACTCTAGAAGGATTCAGAAGATGAACTTTAGGGTTAGAAATGGACATGATAATATGTATGCTTAATTATTTGCATGAGACGAATAATTAGGGTCGTGAATTGAATAGTAATATCTGTTCACTGCATGTAACAAATTGGGAATTGGAACTTAATGGGTTTAATTTAATTATTTTGCATAAGAATATCGCAAGATTAATTGAATTGAATAAAAGTACAGATCACTTGAGAAAGGGCTTTTAACACTTAGAATTTCTGTTAACAATTCAGTAGACATAATAATTGGATTAATTGGATAATTGGTTTGTAGTACATAAATTGGGGATATTGTAGTCTTAACCTTTATTTATCTGAATTCATTCGTCGAGTCTTAATCTTTATTTATTTGAATTAATTTTAAAGTAATCTAGTTTTAATTGATTAATTTAGTTTTCTAAATTAGAAAAATTACACTTTGCAATTGTTTAAATAAAATGATTTGGTTAAGAGTTAGTACTTGGTAATTTTTATTAAATAATTTCTCGTGGGAACGATACTTTTTTTTTATCACTTTATTACTTGTTGACCGTGTATACTTGCACGTATTCATTGATTGCGAAATCGATCAATAAGTTTTTGGCGCCGTTGCCGGGAAATTAGTTTATAATTTTTCCAATATTAATTTTTATCAAATTAGTTTTAATTTAAACGTTTTTTTATTATTTACTTTAATTCTCTTACTATTTTTTTATTTCTTTTCAGGTACCATGATGGAATTTAATTATCAATGACCGTATACGAGAATGACTCAACCAGGGGGAACGGAGATTGATGGACTCGCGACAGTACTTTTTGCATTATCAGCACAAATTGAGACACTTTCGAGGAGGTTAGACGCTTTTGCAGCACAACGTCATCAAAGTGTGATGGTTACTTGTGATTATTGTGCTAGAAATCATATGAGTCATCAATGCGCCATCAGTTTTGAGTCGGTACAGTATGGTGGTGATTACCCCAACAATTATGTCTATCCCAACAACTATCATCAGGATTGGGGGTATCACCAAGATTTTTCATGGAGCCATACTCATCAAGATCAATTTTATGCTCTAAGTCCAATATACCCACCGGATTTCTCGTGTCCACCTCCACTACAACAGGAGGAACATTCAAATTTGGAGGAAATTTTGTCCAAGTTCATAGCTTCAAGTGAGGAGAGGAGGATTAATCAAGAGATATCGAGTTAAAATTTTGCAAACCAAATGGAACAACTAATCAATGCCTCGAACATTTGTCCTCAATACACTTGGCCCTATGACATGGATTCCGAGACTGATGGAGAGCCCGAACAAAATCTGCAACTAGATGAGCCACAAGATGTTGAAAGAGAGGAAACAATTGGGAACCAAGAAAAGGAGATCAACAAAGAGTTAAGTGTAAGATTCAAAGAAGATGAGCCGATTTCATTAGTATCCCATATGCCTCCTCCACCAAAGTTCAAGAATCCGGGCAGTTTTGCAAAACCATGCCCAATTGACAGTCATGTCGTCGGCAAAGCTCTTTGTGACATAAGAGCTAGTACAGTTGTGGAGTCATGGTGGGATGAAAAGGAGAAGATAGAGAAAGATCCCATTGTGTTTATTAAGCTTCAATGCCCTAATCTGATCATCGACATAATGGAGAAAAAACCTAGTTTTTAGACGTTTTTAATGGGGAACATGTGACGCCCCCAAAATAGGTATATATCACCCATCTTGAGTCGCCAAATACATGGTACAAAATACAAATAAAAACTTAATTATACAACTGTCGTGTAAAATACGACAAACATATACTGTGAGTTTTAATAGGAATATTGTCATTTAGACAATATCCACACTCAAAGGAGTCCTCATTACATTTATTGTCACACAATTTAACAGAATAGTGAGGACTACTAATGCTATCTTCTGGACCGTCACTCCGTTCCCCGACTCGTCCCAGCTATGTTCTCATTTCATGAAGAGAACAGAGAAAGAAAGGGTGAGCTCAACTAGCCCAGTAAGAAATATTATGACTAAGATAATGCAGAATAAATTATCATTAGTCTTCAACAATGTTAAACTGATAAAATACAATAGACATCAAGTTTAACTGCAGCGGAATAAGCAATCCATTAGAAGTGTCAAGTAAAGAATAAAATCTACTATCTTCTATGATTTAAAATATTTTCATCAATTCTTATCACTGAGACTCAGCTTAATAAATAAACCACATCATCGAATCATCCCTGCACTACGGGCCAAGGATATTCATTAAATCATCAATGGTCATGACTATACCGAATAATCCATAGTCATAATCATACCAAGTCCATCTCTGCATGTAAGCCAAAGATATACAACTATAAAACCAATAATCAACTGTCCATATTTGTACGTAAGCCAAAGATATACAATTCAATAATCAACAGTCCATCTTTGTACGTAAGCCAAAGATATACAATTCAATAATCAACAGTCCATCTTTGCACGTAAGCCAAAGATATACAATTCAATAATCAACAATCCATCTATGCACTATATGCCACAGACGACTTTCAACATAATATATACACGAGGATGATGACAATGATATAAGTATTAATCAAACAAAAACAAGGATAAATATTAAAGACTTTAAATTTATCCAAATATTATCAACCACTCATAATCTAATATTATTAATAGCATAACAATATTTTAATCACATCTTAAACTTATAAACAATTTATTTCAATTGTTTTCTCTTTACCAAATAATACATTTAATAATTCAAAATTATCATACTCATAAGATTTCATCACAAATGATTAAATCCCTCATCAAAAATATGCATATACCTTATATAAGATTTTCACGCCATAAAATCCTATTTTCCAACTTTGTTACTTCATATAACATATTTAACTCATATGTTCGTAAGTAAACCATTTTCATGAAAAATACCAAATCAGTCCCAAAAATATTTCTTTTCTGGGATTTAGCAGAATATAGTCCCATAATGAACATATATTTTTCTCGGAATTTTTAAAATTCATTTAGTATTTTTCAAAAATCAATTTCTAATTAATTCCTTAAGAAATTAGCTACCTCAAGTTTAACTCCAAAAATTCATAAATCTTGGCAGGATCTTACAAATGTTAACGTGAGCTTCCAGTTTAAATTTCATGGTCATCAGAGTTATAGAACTCCGGTTATAGCGTTTTTCGTCGGATAAACCTAAATATTGAAATAGTCATAACTTGCTCATTTTAAGTCGGAATGAGCTCATTTTTGGACAGGAGGTACTTTATACCATATATTTTTATGTCCCAAAAGGCCAGAATTTTTCTCACAAATTAAGTAGCCGAAACTGCCCTTTTAAAAATCTGGGCAGTAGCATTTTTGGTATTTGCAGCTTTTGACTCCTTTGCTAAAATCAGTCTACACGAAAATCTACAACACCTTTTACAGTGATTCCACTTGGAGATACTACAAAACTCATAGATCTAACTCTAGAACTTGACCACACTCAAAAATTCAAAATATAATAGGAGATATGGTCAATTGAATTTCATGTTTCATTTTCACCAAAATCTGATTTTCAACCCTTTGTGATTTCTTAGAAACTTTCATGTTTTCACATAATAACCAACATAACTCATCATAACACTTACTAATACTTCATATACCCATGATTTTCATCAGTCCAATGCTTTTATTATGACTCTTATCATAATCAACGTAACCAGATTATTTCCACAAATTTAATAAGGAATGAATATGAAGGATCATTCACCATGCATGTGGTAATCCACTTATACAGGTTATTCCAACAGAATAATAAAGAATGAAATAACAGAAGGATTCACTATGCATGCGATAGAGACCGCATGCATACGTGTTATTCCCAATGAATAATAATAAAGATTTTAATAGGTCCCACAGAAACGCATGCATGCATATGATATTCCAACAGAATAATAAAGAATGGAATAACAACAGAAATCACCATGCATGCGGTACTTCACATAGACAGGTTATTCCAATAGGATAATAAATGATGGAACCAGGTCCGGCGTAAAACGCACAGATATGATATTCTGACAGAATAATAAATGCGGAATAATAAATAATAGAACTAGGTCAGGCAAAATTTGCACCGACAGGATATTCCAACAGAATAATAAAGAATGGAATAATAGAAGAATTTCACCATGTATGCGGTACTTCGCATAAACAAGTTATTCCAACATAATAATAAAGAATGGAATAATGTAAGAATTTCACCATGTATGCGGTGCAGCTTATAATAAGCAGAGTTATTCCAACATAATAATGAAGAATGGAATAACAACTCTTACGAGTATTGAAAGAAAGTAATTCTCTTCATGAATACGAAAGAATAATACCCCTTACAAGTACAATAAATAATATCCCTTACCTCAAAAGAAGACTGGATACTGGAATAGTGAGGTAGCATACTTCTCTTCTTCTTTCTCTCTATAATTTCTCTCTATAATAATGGCTCTAAAGCTTTTGTGAATTGGTGAGAAATGAAGGAAGAATGAGCTTCTATTTATAGGAAAATATAGTTTTGATAATTGCATGTTTTGGGGCTCAAAATATTACAGTACAATACCTCCAACTTTTCTTTCATTTTTAATTCAGTCATCCAATTATTATCAAACTTGCACCACCTCCCCTAATAGTAAATCATGTGAATCAATAGTAAATCATGTGACTCAATAGTTCTAAACATGTGAAAAAATTAATTACAGTATAGTACCTCCATCTATACCTCCATTTTTAACTTAGTCATGCAAGTATCATCAATCTTGCACCAACTCCCCTAATAGTAAGTGAATGTGACTCAATAGTAACTCGTGAATAGTAACTCATGAATAGTAACTCATAAATAGTACTCTGACACGAAAAGTTCCCTGAATACCCGATTGAACAATATAATCTCCAGACATCAATTATATCGAAATAAATGTCGATTTCTACTAACACAAATAATCCCAACACAATGGAACTATTAAATTCATCTTTAATCAACACGAACTTATTCATCTTTAATATCATAACTCACAATATTTAACAACCAGGTTGTTCCCAGGAAAGAGGGGGCTTTCCAATAAGGATTTCTCCCTATTGGCGCGCAATTAGGTGACCAAACCTCTCATTGGCAGAACTTCTAGACATTGTAAATATTGTAATTTAATAATATGAATAACTTTTTCGTCTCAATTATTGATTTAATAATATATCATATAACGCAGATGATACTGTGACAATAATCGAATCAATAATATGAGAGATATGATGCAGCAATTACTGTAGTAATAATTGAGTATAACTGAGTGACTTATCACGTAAGCATCAAAAACCAATACCGTGTGCTACTATGCAACCACGCGTATTACTGTACTTTTACTACCGAGTAATTCAACAGTTTTAACGGTAAAACTTCCGCCGTTATTTTCATAAAAATAATTCTGTTGTTTTATTACTACGACAATACTTCCGTTGTGGGTTCACCAATGATTGTGCCGTTGTACGGATATTCCCCGACAAAAGAATATTCCCCGACCAATCGAATATTATATAACAACTTGCGTACTTTGCAAAATTTATAAATATTACCCACAACTATAACATTATATCAAATCCACACCATAATATTAAAAAAATTATTTCGAGAAATTTAAATCTTTATTCATAAAATCTGGGGTCTCACAGAACACATCGATAAAGAGCATGCTAGGTGACTTTCATTCAAGGGTCATTACTATTTGGAACCTCCTAAAAGAGACATTGTTACTGATGGATGGAGGGTTCCTCAATTTTCGTAGGGGAATCAGATAGAGAATTGAAGAAGTCAGGCTGAGACTCTAAAACAAGCGCTTATTGGGAGGCAACCCAAGTTTAATTTTTAATTTTAGTTTTTATTAGGTTTTATATTAGTATTTTTGAATGTGCATTTATTTAGAATTTAATAAAATTATTTCTATCATGGTTTACAGGTTGTTCAAGTCAAATTCAAGTGTGGTGCCCAATTTGTTCCATAGCCTATTCTCCAAACTTAGCGGACAAGGAGGAAGATTGCTATATTTTCAGGGAAGTCCTCAACTTTAATTTTTTTTCTATTTTAGCCATTGAGGACAATGTCTAGTTTAAGTTTGGGGGCATTTTAGTGTCGTATTGCATATAGTTAGTTATTTACATTATAGTTCGTTATTATTTTGTGTTAGCACTATTTTTTTTAGGTTGCATATAATACATGGTAGTTATTTGCATATTCATATATGTGTTGCATTAGTATGTGTTCATGTAGTATCATTGCATTTTTTTTTTGCATGAATCATGTGATAGGTTGGTGTGGTCTTAGCTCTACTTATGATAAGATTGGTTTTGCATGTTAACTTGAACAGTGTTGATAATTGATGATGAGTTCTAATTTTAATCATGATGATAATTTGAGCCTGTCTTAAACTTATGTAACTGGTTAGCACTTAAAGTTTAACTGTTTTAATCCACTTGGTTCAAGGGTTGCATAATTTGTTTCTGAGGGAAAATCTTGGTTAAAATTGAAGGAAATTAGTGAACTGACGGTAAAGGTTGGAATGACGTAAAAGCTTGAGTTTGGGGGAATCTATGGGATATATATATACAAAATGAAAATGAAAAAAAAGAAAAGAAGAAGAAGAAATGATGAAAAGAAAAAAAATATAGAAAATCCAAAAAAAAAAAGAAAAAAAAGAGAAAAAAAGAAGAGAGAAGAGAATAAACATCGTGGCATGCTTGTCTAGTTTTGTGGCCTTTGTTACTTGAGTAAGTAAGCCCGAGGGGATTGTCTTTACACCTAGCGCCCTAAGGTCTTAATGGCTTGGGAGTCGTTGGTCGAAAGCTCGTTAAGGTAGCATTGAAAAGCCAAAGGGAATAAGACATTGCACAATCATGAGAAAAATAAAAAAATGAATAAAACATGAGAAAGAGCAAAAATGCCCTCGTGATTGAATAAAAGTAGAAATAAATCCTGTATTTACCCTTAGACTTGGTAATTGCTTAGTTTTAACTGGAGTTGTCATGTTCACAAAAGTAATTGAATTGGAACTGAAATTTTCCTTCTAAGAAGTTTGCTATGTGATTATCTTGAACTGTGGTTGGTTAGAATGGTTAACAAGCAAACACACACAACATGGGTGATGATTGGTTTGGATTGACTAATTGGTTAGAGTTATGGATTTTGACTTGTTTGAATATATTGTTTGAGTATCAATGGTATCTCTGAGGCCTGTTACTATATATCATACTGATTTATTACTGGGTTCATAGGTATATTAGGAAATAGATCATCCATATGCATTAATGTAGTTGAGTTTGGTTGTTTTTTTTTAGTTCTTTTGTATTTTTGCTTGAGGATAATCAAATGTTTAAGTTTGGGGGTATTTGATGAGTGAGTTTTATACACATGAATTGAGTGCGTTTTAGCTTAATCTTTTGAATGTTTTTAAGTGTTTGTGTCTATTCATGCATGTTTTACGTTGTCTAGTAGGAATTGGGACAAAAGTTACTTGGATCAACGTTTGGGGTGGCTAGATTCGCGTTTTTGGCTTGCCATTTACATAGCATCCACTTCCAAGCCAATTTTAACATTTCTTCGGACCTTATTTCAAAAAACTCAAAGAATGAAAGTTGTAGATCTACGTCTTCTCTTTCCGGAACATCTTTAATCATCAAAATCGGAGCTCGAACGAAGAAGTTATGGCCATTTTCTCAAAGGACATCGAAGTAGAAAATTTCCAGACATGAGGCCTGTTCCGGGGCGCCCAAACAAGACCTATGCTCAGCGCCAGGGTGCTAGAATGCAGTGTTGTAGCACCGTGCCTAGCGCCGGGGCATTGGGGAAGGGTCTGGTCAGGCTTGGACACGTTTTGGGGCGAATTTTGACACTTTTTTGACTCCAAATTGGATTGGGTTTGTTCCTAAGCTAAAATTTGGACTTGTAACCTATAAATACATGATGTAAGGCATAAAATAAAGGGAGATTACATAGATTAGATTAGAGATACACTTCTTTAGATTAGGAATTCATTCATAACTGGAGTCTAATTAGGAATCAAGAGAGATTTTGTGGAGAAGAATTCCAATTGAAGATTGAAGCTTAGGAGATTTTCTTTAAGAGTTTCTTCTTCTTCTTCTTATTTTTAATGGTGTAATTCTTTCAAGATGATTTTCATGAGATTGTTGGTTTTATTTTTCGTTATGAACTAACTCTTTTATTAAGACTACCAATTGAACCTTTTATGTCTATGAATTAATTATTTGATTTATTCTAATTATTTATGTCAAGGTGAATTGTTTATCATGTCTTGTGCGTATTAATTAATTATTTGGCCAGTAATTACTATGTTACTCTAGAAGGATTTGGAAGATGAACTTTAGGGTTAGAACTGGATATTATAACATGTATGCTTAATTATTTGCATGAGATGAATAATTAGGGTCGTGAATTGAATAGGAATATCTGTTCACTGCATGTAACAAATTGGGAATTGGAACTTAATGGGTTTAATTTAATTATTTTGCATAGGAATATCGCAAGATTAATTGAATTGAATAAAAGTTAACTGATCACTTGGGAAATGGCTTTTAACACTTAGAATTCCTGTTAACAATTCAGTAGACATAATAATTGGATTAATTGAATAATTGGTTTGTAGTACATAAATTGGGGATATTGTAGTCTTAACCTTTATTTATCTGAATTCATTCGTCGAGTCTTAATCTTTATTTATTTGAATTAATTTTAGAGTAATCTAGTTTTAATTGATTAATTTAGTTTTCTTAATTAGAAAAATCACACTTTGCAATTGTTTAAATAAAATTGATTTGGTTAAGAGTTAGTACTTGGTAATTTTTATTAAATAATTCCTCGTGGGAACGATACTTTTCTTATCACTTTATTACTTGTTGAGCATGTATACTTGCACGTATTCATTGATTGCAAAATCGATCAACATGGTCCCAGCTCCTTGAACTGCTTAGCAGTGACCATCCGAGAGTTGCCAGTGTTTCCACTTGCATTTTGAACAGGAGCCACTCTCGCCTGATGTTGCATGAATTACTTAAAGCATCTGAACATCCCATCGTTCATCATTTGATCGGTGTTGTTGTTTGCCTGAGGATTATTGTCTTCCTGTTGCACATTATCATGGGTATTGATCGTTGGTGACTCAACGGTCTCATGTGCTTCATTGTTTATCTCGACATTTTCAGATGCCATTTTCAAACACTGCCACAAAACAAGGGTTAATCTACATGCCACATATTATCCCTATACTCTGACCGACCAATTAAATACCAAATAAACTTAGGTAGGTCATACTAGCGAAGGAATTCCCTGTCTCTCCCCTCCTAGTTCTTGTCTCACATATCAGCCAGGGATCATATCCCTAAGCTTTGATACCAACTGTGATGCCCCCGAAATAGGTATATATCACCCATCTTGGGTCGCCAAATACATGGTACTGAATACAAATACAAACTTAATTATACAACATGAGCTGAGAGTTTTTACACGAATATTGTCTCATAGACAATATCCAAACTCAAATTCAATCATCATTACATTTATTATCACACTAAATAGTGAGGACTACTAAAACAACCATCTCGGACCATCACTCCGTTCCCCGACTAGTCCCGGCTACGTTCTCATTTCCTGAAGAGAACAATGAAAGCAAAAGGGTGAGCTCGACTAGCCTAGTAAGAAATATTATGACTAAGATAATGCAGAATATAATATCGTTAGCCTTCAACATTGTTAAACTAATAAAATACAATAGACATCAAGTTTAACTGCAGCGGAACAAGTAATCCATTAGAAGAGTCAAGTAGAGCATGATATCTACTATCTTCTATGATTTAAAAAGTTTATCATTAACTTTATCGCTAGGACTCAGCTTAATAAATTAATCACATCATCGAATCATCCATGCACTACGGGCCAAGGATATTTGTAAGATCCCAAATAATTAATAAATGAAATTTAATTTCCTCTAATTATTATTTTGAAATAGTAAGGGTTGATGTGATTAATGTGGATAGTTACGGGTAAAATATGCAAATATTTCAAAATATGCAAGTGGTTATAAAATATTCATTGTTGTTTGGGAATATTCGTTTGGTGTCGTGGAATATTCGTATCTTGTCGGGGAATATTCGTAAATACGACAGTAGCAATGCATGTGTGGGCCCCATAACGAAAAAGCGATTGGAGGAAGAAAATGACAAATATAAGATGTTTAAAAATAACTTGGCGTAGTTATTACCGCTTTTACAATTGTTGGAATACCGGTGGTTAAAACACGATGTCTACGCGTTGTTGAACGGTAGCAGACGGTATTGCACCAATTATTGACTCTTACGTAAGAAGGCACTACTCAATAATGGTTACGATAATTCTTTGTTCGTTGTTTTATTTTATTGATTCAATAATTGTTTGCGTTGATATTTTATATTCTTTGTTGTTTTAATAATTGTCATTACACAAGATTTTTTTATTATCGAAACAATAATTCATATTATCTGAATAATATTATTAGATAACATTATTGGCAATGTCTAGAAAGTTCGTCTAAGGAGAGGTTTGGTCACCTAATTGCGCGCAACCATGAGGAGAAATTCTTATTGAAAGCCCCTCTTCACTGAGGAACCGCACGGTTGTCATTATATTGTGATTCTCGTAATATTATTTGTGAATAATTAATTATTGATTCATATGATGAGGAAAATATTGATTTTATGTGGATATAGATGGAGAAAATTTTTAATGTGACAATTGTTAAAAATTGAAATTTTATCTTTTCTCGATAAAATAATTCATTTAAATATATATTATTATATTTTAATAATATAATAATGGTGATATTTTTACAACGAATGTGGGATATATGAGTATACGAGGAGGAAGAGTATTTTTGTTGCAATAAATGTTTAAAACATGTTAAACATGCTCGGTGGACCCCATTTATTGATCAAATTTGATTATAGCCTCTAAAATCACCCGCTTATGGATTTCGATCAATTTACATTGGGAATTTAGAAAAACTTTCTTCTCGCAGTTGTAGAGAATTGATTTCCTATAAAAATTCATGCGATTCAATTTTCTGATAAAAGGCTATTTATTGTGAATTATTAAAGTTCAAGTCTCAAAAATAATTAATTTTTGGAAGTTTAAATTATTTTAAATTAGAAAAACGTTTTTTTATTTTCTTCTAGAAGGTTGGCATGTGTGAATTGTTTGAGATTCAGATTTCAAAGAATACGTATAATATTTTTATAAATATTAATATTTTATTAAATTTTCTGCTTTGGTGTTCTAAGCAATTTCCTATAAATAGGTGCTTAGGTTAGAATTGAAAATCACACCAGAAACTGAAGTTTTCTCTCTATATTATCGAGCGTATTCTTGTGAGTATTTTGAGTATACTTTGAGTATTGCTATACGGTGAAAGTTCAAGATATAGTCTATATCCAGTATTCCAGTTAGAAGTACTGATCTTTCGAGGTAAGGGATATTATTTTTTTTCGTAATGATATTATTTCTTCAATATCATTATGCTGAAATATTGATCTGAAGTTTTTATCAAATTTGGAACGTTTGGTGTCGGAGTTACTATTCACGTATACGGCACTATTCACGAATACGGCACTATTCATCGAAAAATGAAAATTTTTCTTTTCGTCCAAAATATCTATTGTGGATACTAGCTTTGATTGTATCCATGTTTTGATCATTCTTGAATTTTACACCACTATGATTATTTTTGAGGTATTTTTGGACGTGGATAAAATAAAGTACGAATCCTTAATCCTTAATCCTTGTCATTTTGTTTCACTGGATTCGTTTCTTTAAAAAATATTTTTCATCATCCTCAGTCTTAAATGATGATATTATTGAATATCTTTGGCCTGTAGTGCAAAGATGAATGATTTATGATGAATATCTTTGGCCCGTAGTGCAAAGATGAATGATTTCTGATGAATATCTTTGGCCCGTAGTGCAAAGATGAATGATTTCTGATGAATATCTTTGGCCCGTAGTGCAAAGATGAGCAGTGTTTTAGATGAACATGACCAATCGGTGAATGTCCTTGGCTCAGAAAGTGCAAGGATGAATATTTGATCTCGGATATATATTGATTGATGTTACAGGGGATAAAAATAGACGATGAACTTTAAAATTCATACATAGAAGATAGTAGTTTGCATTCTCTACTTAACTCTTCTAATGAATTATTATTTCATTACGATTATTGATTTAAAACTTGTTGTCTATTGTATTCTATTATATTTTTCCTCGTTGAAGACTAACGATAATTTTGTTGTATATTATCTTAGTCATAATATTCTTTACTGGGCTAGTCGAGCTCACCCTTTTCCTTTTGTTCCATTTTTCTTCTTAGGAGGCGAGAATATAAGCGAGTACGAGTCGGGGTATGGAATGAAAGTTCTAGGGAGAGTTGTTTAGTAGTCCTCACCATTGTTGTAAAATAATGTACCAATAATTATGATGAGGATTTATTTGTATGTGGATATTGTCTAGATGGCAATATCTGTATTTAAACTCACAGTTTTACTATTGTAATAATAAAGTTGTAGTTGTTTCTGTACCGTGTATTGACAACTCAGAATGGGGGATGTAGACCTATTTTGGGGGTGTCACAATATTCATTAGTATCACGTCCACAAATTATTCCTGTACTACGGGCCAAGAATATTCGTGTAATAATCAATGGTCATGATCATACCGAATTATCCCTGGTCATAATCATACCAATAAATAGTCCATCTATGTACTATGGGCCAAAGATGAATTTCATCACAATATAAGCATGAGGATGATGACAATGATATAAGAGTTCAATTAAATGAAAGCAAAGGATAAATTTTAAAGATTTATAATTTAATTTATCCAGAATTCAATAATGTCCAAATTGTCAACATGATACTACTTTGTGGAGTAAAGTTCAAGAATAATAACCATGTATCAAAAATAAATTGGATAGAAAAGAAATAAATTTATTTTTTCAGTGAATAGTACCCCGTAAATAGTACCCTGCGAATAGTACTTTGGGAATAGTACCCCGGTATGAAAAGTGCCCCAAATACCCGAGTGAATAATATTTGAGTGAATAGTAATTAGGTGAATAGTTACCCGTGAATAGTACCCCGACATGAAAAGTGCCTCGAATACTCGAGTGAATAATATTATAATGAATAGTAACTCGGTGAATAGTAACCCGTGAATAGTACCCCGAGTGAAAATATAGATATTTAATAAGAAAGTTCAGATCAATATTCTAATAAAACGATACTAGATGAAGCACAAAACTCAAGGATATTCCACTAATTTCAAGGATTATCGAAGCAATACTTACCATAGTAAGTTTAGATTTAAGAATATAAAAAGAAATAGCATACAAAACTACAAATGGATTTTCACCTGGCATACGGGACGTAATCCGCTTAGACAGATTATTCCGATATATTAAAGGATGAATACGAAAAATAGTATTCCTTATGAATACGTAAAAAAATAATACCCCTTACCTTAGTAGAAGACTGGATACTGCAATAGTGAAGTAACAGAATACTCTTCTTTTTGCTCTCTATAGTTTCTCTCTCTATAGTGTCTCTTGTGAATCTTAGTGAATTGGTGAAAATGAAAGAAGAATTAAGCTTTTATTTATTGGAGAATAGACTAAATAGTAACTGATTCATGAACGATCCAGATTAATTTACTATTAGAACGGACGGTTCATATTGATTACTATTAAAACCACAACCGACGGTTCATATTAATTTACTTTTAAAACCACCACCGACGGTCTAGATTGATTTACTTTTAAAACCACCACCGACGGTCCAGATTGATTTACTATTAAAACCATCATCAATAGTCCAGATTGATTACTATTACAACCACCATCAAATGATCCAGATTGATTAACTATTAAAACCACCATCAATGGTCCAGATTGGTTATCTATTAAAACCACCATTGACGATCCATAAAATTAGTAAATCTTCCCATGGAATACTAAGTCAAACTTACAATAAACGCCTCATAACAATCCCTATATTTATATCAAAATTTGAATAAATATTTATCACAAATTATTTATCTTTAATAAGCATATTTTAATCTATTAACAATTATTCATCATTTATATTATAACTCACAATATTTAACAACCAGATCATTCCCAAGAAAGAGAGGGCTTTTCGATAAGGATTTCTCCCTATTGGCGCGCAATTAGGTGACCAAACCTCTCCTCAACAGAACTTTCTAGGCAACGTTAATATTGCAAATAATAATATGAAAAACTTTGCCATCTCAATTATTGATTTAATAATATAAAATATTGATACTGTGAAAATAATTGAATCAATAATATGAGAGATATTATGCAGCAATTACTGTAGTAATAATTGAGTATAACTGAGTGACTCCTCACACAAGCATCAATAATTAATATCGTGTGCTACTATGCAACCACGCGTATTACTGTACTTTTACCAACGGGTAGTTCAACAGTTTAACGGTAAAACTTTCGTCGTTATTTTTATAAAAAAATAATTATGTCGTTTTCTAACTACGACAATACTTCCGTTGTGGGGTCCACCAATGATTGTTGTGACACCCCCAAAATAGGTATACATCACCCATTCTGAGTTGTCAATACACAGTACAGAAACAACTACAACTTTATTATTACAATAGTAAAACCGTGAGTTTAAATACAGATATTGCCATCTAAACAATATCCACATACAAATAAATCCTCATCATAATTATTGATACATTATTTTACAAAATGGTGAGGACTACTAAACAACTCTCTAAAACCATCATTCCATACCCCCACAACTGCGTACTCTCGCTACATTCTCGCCTCCCGAGAAGAAAAATGGAACAAAAAGGAAAAGGGTGAGCTCAACTAGCCCAAGAAAGAATAATATTATGACTAAGATAATATACAACAAATTATCGTTAGTCTTCAACAGAAAAAAAATTTAATAGAATACAATAGACAACAAGTTTTAAATCAATACTGCATGATGGAAAATATTAATTCATAGAAGAGTTACGTAGAGGATGAAATCTACTAATATCTATGAATTTAACAAATCCATCATAAATATTTTTATCCCTCAGAACATCAATCAATATATATCTCGAATCATATATTCATCCTTGCACTACAAAAGCCAAGGACATTCACCAATTAGTTATGTTCATCTAAACATCTGCTCATCTTTTGCACTCACGGGCAAAGATATTCATCAGAAATCATTCATCTTTGCACTACAGGCCAAAGATATTCAATAATATCATCATTTAAGACTGAGGATGATGAAAAATATTTTTTTTTTAAAGAAACGAATCCAGTGAAACAAAATGACAAGGATTAAGGATTAAGGATTCGTACTTTGTTTTATCCACGTCCAAAAATATCTCAAAAATAATCATAGTGGTGTAAAATTCAAGAATGATCAAAACATGGATACAATCAAAACTAGTATCCACAATAGATATTTTGGACGAAAAGGAAAATTTTCATTTTTCGATGAATAGTGCCGTATTCGTAAATAGTAACTCCGACACCAAAAGTTCCAAATTTGATAAAAACTTGAGATCAATATTTCAAAGATAATGATATTGAAGAAATAATATCATTACTGAAAAAAAAAAAATATCCCTTACCTCGGAAAGACAGTACTTCTAACTGGAATACTGGATATAGGCTATAACTTGAACTTTCACCGTATAGCAATACTCAAAAGTATACTCAAAATACTAACAAGAATACGCTCGATAATATAGAGAGAAAAAACTTCAGTTTCTGGTGTGATTTTCAATTCTAACCTAAGCACCTATTTATAGGAAATTGCTTAGAACACCAAAGGCGAAAATTTAATATAATAATATATTTATAAAAAATTTCTATGCCATCCTTTGGGAATCTGAAATCAGCCACCTAGCATGTGATTAATGAGGCTCACAACATATAAAGCTTTTATCAGATGACAATTAAAACTTCCAAAAATCAATTATTTCGGAACTCCGGAACTTCAATAATTCACAATAAATAGCCCTTTTATCGTAAAATTTCGAATCTCGCGTGTTTTTATAGGAAATTCAATTCTCTACAACTTTCCGGAAAAGCTTTTTCAAATTCCAAATGTAAATTGACCAAATCCACAAGCAAGGCGATTTTACATGCTATAATCAAATTTCAATTCAATAAATGGGGTCCACCGACATGTTTAACATGTTTTAAACATTTATTGCAACAAAAATACTCTTCCTCCTCGTATACTCATATATCCCACATTCGTTGTAAAATATCACCATTATTATATTATATAATAATATATATATATATATATATATATATATATATATATATATATTTTAAATGAATTATTTTATCGTAAAAAGATAAAATTTCAATTTTCAACAATTGTCACATTAAAATTTTCTCCATCTATATCCACATAAAATCAATATTTTCCTCATCATATGAATCAATAATTAATTATTCACAAATAATATTACGTAATCACAATATTGACAACCAGTGCGCCCGTGAAAGAGGGGCTTTCCAATAAGAATTTCACCTTACTTGCACAAGCAATTAGGTGACCAAACCTCTCCTTAGATGTAACTTTCTAGACATTGCCAATAATGTTATCTAATAATATTATTCGAGATAATATGAATTATTGCTTCGATAATGAAAAATACTTGTATAATGACAATTATTAAAACAACAACTATATAAAATATCAACACAACAATTATTGAACCAATAAAATAATTTGAACAATAATTCATCAGTAACCATTATTGAGTAGTGCCTTCTTCGTAAGAGTCAATAATTGGTGCAATACCGAAGTGTCTTCTTGTGCAACAACGCCAGACATCGTGTTTTTTAACCAAGATTATTCCAATAGTGTAAATCTGTAATAACTACTGCCAAGTTATTTTTAAACAACTTATATTTGTCGCTTTCTTCCTCCAATCGCTTTTAGTTATGGGGCCCACACATGGTCGCTACTGCGCAGTAATTTAATATTCCCCACAAAGATTTAATATTCCACGACCAAACGAATATTCTCCGACAACAATGAATATTTTATAACCACTTGCTTATTTTGAAATATTTGCGTATTTTACCCATAACTATCCACATTAATCACATCAACCCTTACTATTTCAAAATAATAAATAGAGGAAATTAAATTTCATTTATTAATTATATGGGGTCTTACAACCTCCCCTCCTTATGAAATTTCATCCTCGAAATTGACATACGTACCTGGTGTTTCGAAAAGATGAGGATACCTCGCTTTCATTTCCGTTTCCAATTCCCAGGTCATTTCTTCTATAGCATGGTTCCTCCACAAGACTTTAACTTGTGGTATGACCTTCGTGCGTAGGACATGCTCCTTCCTATCCAAGATCTTGACAGGTACCTCCTCATACGTTAAGTCTTCGGCTATCTCGTTCGGTTCTAACTCAATAACGTGGTTCGGGTCTTTCACATATTTACGAAGTACAGATATGTGAAACACATTATGAACACGAGACATACTTGGAGGTAACGCGAGTCTATAGGCTACATTTCCTACTCGGTCAAGAATTTGAAATGGACCAATAAATCGTGGATTGAGCTTTCCTCTCTTCCCAAATCTTATAACTCCCTTCCATGGGGCAACACACAATAATACATGATCCCCTATACTAAACTCCACGTCCTTTCGATGAAGATCCGTATAACTCTTTTGTCGATCCTGTGCCGTTTGTATGCGTTGTCTAATCATTTGGATCTTTTCTGTGGTCATACGTACCAACTCGGGTCCCAATAATGTTGCTTCTCCCACCTCGTCCCAACATACTGGAGAGCGACATTTTCGTCCATATAATGCTTCGAATGGGGCCACACCTATACTTGCCTGATAACTGTTATTGTAGGAGAATTCCACCAATGGTAAATACTTATCCCAACTGCCCTTGAAGTCTAGGACACATAGTCTTAATAAATCTTCAAGAGTTTGAATAGTCCTCTCTGATTGTCCGTCCTTTTGAGGATGGTATGCGAATCAGAATCAGAATCCGCACCCATAGCTTTTTGCAAGCTAACCCAAAATCTTGAAGTGAATCTTGGGTCACGATCCAAAACTATAGATACTGGCATGCCATGCAACCTCACAATCTCATTTACATACATACTAGCAAGACGCTCAAGAGAATAAGTCTCCGACGGCAAGAAATGTGCAGACTTGGTTAATCTATCAACAATAACCCAAATAGCATTTATGCCTTGAGAAACCGTGGGAAGACCCGTAACGAAATCCATGGTAATGTGTTCCCACTTCCATTTCGGAATCTCAAGTGGTTGCAATGGTCCCTTAGGCACTTGATGCTCCGCCTTTACACGTTGACAAGTTAAACATGACGAAAAGGAAAATTTTCATTTTTCGATGAATAGTGCCGTATTCGTGAATAATACCGTATACGTGAATAGTCTTAGATACGTAAATAGTAACTCCGACACCAAAAGTTCCAAATTTGATAAAAACTTCAGATCAATATTTCAGCATAATGATATTGAAGAAATAATATCATTACGAAAAAAAATAATATCCCTTACCTCGAAAGACAAAGATTTAACCGGAATATCGGATATAGGCTATAACTTGAACTTTCACCGTATAGCAATACTCAAAGTATACTCAAAATACTCACAAGAATACGCTCGATAATATAGAGAGAGAAAACTTCAGTTTCTGGTGTGATTTTCAATTCTAACCTAAGCACCTATTTATAGAAATTGCTTAGAACATCAAAGCGAGAAAATTTAATATAATAATATATTTATAAAAAATTTCTATGCCATCCTTTGGGAATCAAATCACCACCTAGCATGTGATTAATGAGGCTCACAACATATAAAGCTTTTATCGATGACAATTAAAACTTCCAAAATCAATTATTTTAACTCCTAACTTCAATAATTCACAATAAATAGCCCTTTTATCGGAAAATTCAATCTCACGTGTTTTTATAGGAAATTCAATTCTCTACAACTTTCCGTAAGAAAGCTTTTTCAAATTCCAAATGTAAATTGACCAAATCCACAAACAGGCGATTTTACATGCTATAATCAAATTTCAATCAATAAATGGGTCCCACATTTATGTTTAACATGTTTTAAACATTTATTGCAACAAAAATACTTTCCTCCTCGTATACTCATATATCCCACATTCGTTGTAAAAATATCACCATTATTATATTATATAATAATATATATATATATATATTTAAATGAATTATTTTATCGTAAAAAGATAAAATTTCAATTTTCAACAATTGTCACATTAAAATTTTCTCCATCTATATCCACATAAAATCAATATTTTCCTCATCATATGAATCAATAATTAATTATTCACAAATAATATTACGTAATCACAATATTGACAACCAGCGCCTCCCGTGAAAGAGGGCTTTCCAATAAGAATTTCACCTTACTTGCGCGCAATTAGGTGACCAAACCTCTCCTTAGACAGAACTTTCTAGACATTGCCAATAATGTTATCTAATAATATTATTCAGATAATATGAATTATTGCTTCGATAATGAAAAATACTGTGTAATGACAATTATTAAAACAACAACTATATAAAATATCAACACAACAATTATTGAACCAATAAAATACTGAACAGTAATTACTGTAACCATTATTGAGTAGTGCCTTCTTACGTAAGAGTCAATAATTGGTGCAATACCGGTGCCATCGCGTGCAACAACGCGAGACATCGTGTTTTAACCAACGGGTATTCCAACAAAGTAAATTCAGAACAACTACGCCATTATTTTTAAACAACTTATATTTGTCGTTTTCTTCCTCCAATCGCTTTTACGTTATGGGGCCCACACATGGCTACTGCTGGTCGCATTTAATATTCCCTGACAATGACGAATATTCCACGACCAAACGAATATTCTCCGACAACAATGAATATTTTATAACCACTTGCTTATTTTGAAATATTTATGATTTTACCCATAACTATCCACATTAATCACATCAACCCTTACTATTTCAAAATAATAAATAGAGGAAATTAAATTTCATTTATTAATTATTTGGGGTCTTACAACCTCCCTCCTTATGAAATTTCATCCTCGAAATTGACATACGTGACTGGTGTTTCAAAAGATGAGGATACCTCGCTTTCATTTCCGCTTTCCAATTCCCGTGTCATTTCTTCTATAGCATGGTTCCTCCACAAGACTTTAACTTGTGGTATGACCTTCGTGCGTAGGACATGCTCCTTCCTATCCAAGATCTTGACAGGTACCTCCTCATACGTTAAGTCTTCGGCTATCTCGTTCGGTTCTAACTCAATAACGTGGTTCGGGTCTTTCACATATTTACTGAAAGTGCGGATATGTGAAACACATTATGAACACGAGACATACTTGGAGGTAACGCGAGTCTATAGGCTACATTTCCTACTCGGTCAAGAATTTGAAATGGACCAATAAATCGTGGATTGAGCTTTTCTCTCTTCCCAAATCTTATAACTCTCTTCCATGGGGCAACACGCAATAATACATGATCCCCTATACTAAACTCCACGTCCTTTCGATGAAGATCCGTATAACTCTTTTGTCGATCCTGTGCCGTTTGTATGTGTTGTCTAATCATTTGGATCTTTTCTGTGGTCATACGTACCAACTCGGGTCCCAATAATGTTGCTTCACCCACCTCGTCCCAACATACTGGAGAGCGACATTTTCGTCCATATAATGCTTCGAATGGGGCCACACCTATACTTGCCTGATAACTGTTATTGTAGTAGAATTCCACCAATGGTAAATACTTATCCCAACTGCCCTTGAAGTCTAGGACACAGAGTCTTAATAAATCTTCAAGAGTTTGAATAGTCCTCTCTGATTGTCCGTCCTTTTGAGGATGGTATGCGCAATCGAATCAAATCTGCACCCATAGCTTTTTGCAAGCTAACCCAAAATCTTGAAGTGAATCTTGGGTCACGATCCAAAACTATAGATACCGGCATGCCATGCAACCTCACAATCTCATTTACATACATACTAGCAAGACGCTCAAGAGAATAAGTCTCCGTGATCGCAAGAAATGTGCGAGACTTGGTTAATCTATCAACAATAACCCAAATAGCATTTATGCCTTGAGAAACCGTGGGAAGACCCGTGAATGAAATCCATGGTAATGTGTTCCCACTTCCATTTCGGAATCTCAAGTGGTTGCAATGGTCCCTTAGGCACTTGATGCTCCGCCTTTACACGCTGACAAGTTAAACATGTTGAGATAAACTTTGCAATCTCTCTCTTCATATTGTTCCACCAAAATGTATGTCAAGATCACGATACATTTTAGTACTTCCGTGATGGATTGCAAATGGTGTATTGTGTGCCTCCATCATGATCTTGTACTTCAAATCGTAATCGTTAGGAACACAAAGTCCGAGTGGACTCAATTATTCCTTCTTCATCAATTCTCGCTTAGGAATAACACCTTCTTGTACTTTCTTCTTCATATGCATCAGCTCGGCCTGGGTGGCTTGAGCAACCTTAACTTTTCTATTAAAGTTGGCTCTGTCGATACTTGACATCATCGCACTCGCTCTCGTGATATGATCTTCTACTTAACGCGTTAGCTACCACGCTCGCTTTTCGGTGATGGTATTGAATAGTGTGGTTGTAGTCTTTCAATAGCTCGAGCCAACGTCATTGCCGCCGCATGTTGAGTTCTTTTTTTTGAGTGAAGAAATATTTAAGGCTTTTATGGTCCGAATATATCTCCACTTTCTCCCATATAGATAGTGCCTCCATATCTTTAAGCGCGCAAACGATCACGCTTGCTAACTCTAGATCATGAGTAGGATAATTCCTCTCATATTCTTTAAGTTGTCATGAGGCATGACTATGACTTTCCCATGTTTCATGAGAACACATCCTAACCCTTTGCCAAGCATCATCAGAGATAACAAATCCATCCGAACCGGATGGTATTGTTAGAACAGTTAGAAATAAGTCTCCTCTTAAGCTCTTGGAAACTCTTCTCGCATTCTTCACTCCAAACGAATTTTGTATCCTTCCGAGTCAATCGAAGTTAATGGAGTAGCGATTCGAGAAAACCCTTCCACGAATCTCCGATAATAACCAAATTAGACCCGTAGCTACGTGCATTTCACCACCATCTTGATTTGCTCCCAACTTTGTATTGCTTCAATCTTGGCACGGGTCAATGGATACTCCATGTTTTGACACCATACGTGCCCAAGAAATGCTACTTCCTCAAGCCGAACTCGCATTTCTTTAACTTGGCATATAACTTATTTTCATGAAGCCTTTGTAGTACCAGCTTCAAATGGTGCTAATGATCTTCACGACTTTTGGAATATATGAGGATGTCATCAATAAAGACAACAACGAACTGATCCAAATATTCCTTGAATACTCGGTTCATCATATCCATGAAAGCCGCAAGGGCATTAGTCAATCCAAAAGACATGACTAGGAATTCATAATGCCCGTACCGAGTTCTAAAGGCGCCTTTGAATATCCTCGCCTAATCTTCACCGATGATATCCGAATCTAAGATCGATTTTTGAAAAGAATTGTGCTCCTTGCAATCGGTCAAACAAGTCATCAATACGAGGTAGAGGATACCTATTCTTGATGGTGACATGGTTCAATTCCCGATAGTCAATACAAAATCGCATACTCCCGCCTTTCTTCTTTACTTAATAAAACAGAGCACCCCAAGGAGATGTACTAGGATCTAATGAAACCGATGTCCAACAATTCTCAGAGTTGGACCTTTAACTCCTGAAGTTCAATAGGAGCCATTCGATATGGGGTTTTAGAAATGGGCTTTGTACCAGGTTCAAGGTCAATAAAGAATTCAACTTCACGTTCTGGGGGTAGACCGGGAAGGTCTTCAGGAAATACGTCAGGAAAGTTAATAACAACAGGAATATTATTCAATTTTGACGTGTCTTTATTCAAATCCATAACATGGGCTAAGAAAGCTTGACATCCATTTTTCAATAAACGAATCGCTTTATGATTAGATATGACAGTGATTGATTTTAATGGTTTAGTTGCTCGAATTGAACAACAAAGTTGATTAGGAATATGAAAACTAACAACCTTACGAAAAACAATCAATTTTGGCATGATGAGTAGTTAACCAATCAATCCCTAAAATCACATCAAAAGCAAGTATCTTTAAAGAGATAAGGTCAACAGTAAGATAAGGGTGCCAACTTGGATTAGACAAGATTTATAAACAAAGGATGTGATGAAAGTTTCTCCTAACTGAGTTTCCACAGATAGTCAAAGTCTAATTTTTCCGGAGTCAAATTTAAACGTTGAGCACAAGTAGGAGAGATAAATGAATGGGTAGCACCGTTATCTAGTAAAGTATAAACTTCACAAGAATTTATAAATAGCTTACCCGTGATCACCTCGTTTGGGTTCCTCGCATTTTGACCAAATACAACAAACGCTCTTCCGAGAACCGCTGACTTTGACTTTTCTCGGGACGGTCTTTTAGTCACCGGCCCTCATTGAACTAGGTTTCGCTCACTGCAATCTCGAGCGATATGTCCTTCCTTTCCATAATTATAGCATACCGCAAATCATGTTGTGTGCTTGACCGATATGTCCTCTTTCCCGCATTTATAGCATATGACGGGGGGTCGCGTTCTCCTCCCTTGGAACTAGTTGTTTCACTGCACCGCTCGCCTTCACATGGTCGTTGTTGAATCTCCTTTTTAAAATCTCCTCCCGACTTGCTTCTTCTATTTTCATGGCCATGATTACCACCAGAGTGGTTACCATTTTTGTCCGCCTTTTTTTTTTTCACTCGGGTTATTGTTGTTTTGTTGATCGCTATCTCCTGGATGATCCTCGATTGTGGTACCTCTACGACCACTCGTTATCTCGCTTCTAACAATTGAGCCCTATTAACAACATCCTGAATAAAGAGAAAATTTATGAGAGATGAGATACTTGACGTATGCCGGGTTTCAAACCTCTCGAAACATCCGCGTCATCGCTCCTCATTCTCCACCAAATGAGGTGCAAACCGATAACTCGCAAACTTCGCCTCATCTTTGAGACACCGCCATGTTGTTCTCGCTTCCAATAATAAACTCCACTTCCTTCATATGACGAACACTTTCGTGAAAGTATTTGTCATTAAATAGTTTCAAATGTCTCCCAAGACATGCTAAGTGCGGTGGATGGGTACGCTTCATAGACTCCCACCAACGAGTCTGCCTTTCGCCACGGAACATAAAGGTGGCGAATGGAACCTTCGTTCCTCCGTGCATCCCAAGACATCGAATATCTTGGTAATTTGCTTGACCCATGTTTTCGCCATGATCGGATCAGGCTTTCCCTTAAATTCTGGTGGTCCCAACTCTTTGAACTGCTTGGTTGTGACAACCCATGAGTTGCTATCATTTCCTCCTATGTTTTGAACACGAGTCTCCCTCGTCTGATTTTGCATGAACTGCAAAAAGCTTCTAAACATCCCCTCGCTCATCATCTCGCTTTCCGTGGTGTTGTTCACAGGAGAACATTACCAGCCTGTTGCACGTTCTCCTCGTTGGTGAGTACAAGCGTCTCCACGGTCTCATTTCCATTGTTAATATTCTCAGTCGACATTCTCAAATACTGTCATAAAATAAGGGTTAATTAAGGAAATCAATGTATCACATAATATCCCTATATACTGACCAACTATCAAATAAGCTTAGGTAGGACACACTAGAGAAGGATTTACTCGTCTCTCCCCTCCTAGTTCTATTCCCCGATCTCCGCCAGAGATCATATCCCTAAGCTCTGATACCAACTGTGACACCCCTAAAATAGGTATACATCACCCATTCTGAGTTGTCAATACACCAAGATGTAAACAACTACAACTTTATTATTACAACAAGAAAAACTGAGTTTAAATACGATATTGCCATCTAAACAATATCCACATACAAATAAATCCTCATCATAATTATTGATACATTATTTTACAAAATGGTGAGGACTACTAAACAACTCTCTAAAACCATCATTCCATACCCCGACTCGTATCTCTTACATTCTCGCCTCCCGAGAAGAAAAAATGGAACAAAAAGGAAAAGGGTGAGCTCAACTAGCCCAAGAAAGAATATTATGACTAAGATAATATACAACAAATTATCGTTAGTCTTCAACAGGAAAAATTTAATAGAATACAATAGACAACAAGTTTTAAATCAATACTGCAATGAAAATATTAATTCATAGAAGAGTTACGTGAGAGGATGAAATCTACTAATATCTATGAATTTAATAAATTCATCATAAATATTTTTATCCTCGTAACATCAATCAATATATATCTAGAATCATATATTCATCCTTGCACTACAAAGCCAAGGACATTCACCAACATTGGTTATGTTCATCTAAACACTGCTCATCTTTGCACTACTACGGCCAAAGATATTCATCGAAATCATTCATATTTGCACTACAGCCAAAGATATTCAATAATATCATCATTTAAGACCGAGGATGATGAAAATATTTTTTAAAAAGAAATGAATCCAAAGGAAACAAAATGACAAGGATTAAGGATTAAGGATTCGTACTTTGTTTTATCCACGTCCAAAAATACCTCAAAAATAATCATAGTGGTGTAAAATTCAAGAATGATCAAAACATGGATACAATCAAAACTAGTATCCACAATAGATATTTTGGACGAAAAGGAAAATTTTCATTTTTCGATGAATAGTCCGTATTCGTGAATAGTACCGTATACGTGAATAGTGCCGTATACGTAAATAGTAACTCCGACACCAAAAGTTCCAAATTTGATAAAAACTTCAGATCAATATTTCAGCATAATGATATTGAAGAAATAATATCATTACGGAAAAAAAATAATATCCCTTACCTCGGAAAGACAAGATTTAATCGAATATCGGATATAGGCTATAACTTGAACTTTCACCGTATAGCAATACTCAAAGTATACTCAAAATACTCACAAGAATACGCTCGATAATATAGAGAGAAAACTTCATTTTCGTGTGATATTCAATTCTAACCTAAGCACCTATTTATAGGAAATTGCTTAGAACACCAAAGCAGAAAATTTAATATAATAATATATTTATAAAAAATTTTCTACGCCATCCTTTGGGAATCTGAAATCAGCCACCTAGCATGTGATTAATGAGGCTCACAACATATAAAAAACGTTTTTGTTATTTTAAACAATTAAAACTTCCAAAAATTAATTATTTCAGAACTCCGGAACTTCAATAATTCACAATAAATAGCCCTTTTGGCAGAAAATTCGAATCTCGCGTGTTTTTATAGAAAATTCAATTCTCTACAATGTTACAGAAGAAAGGTTTTTCAAATTCCAAATAGAAATTGACCGAAATCCATAAACGGGCGATTTTACATGCTATAATCAAATTTCAGTCAATAAATGGGGTCCACTGACATGTTTAACATGTTTTAAACATTTATTGCAACAAAAATACTCTTCCTCCTCGTATACTCATATATCCCACATTCGTTGTAAAAATATCACCATTATTATATTATATAATAATATATATATATATATATATATATATATATTTAAATGAATTATTTTATCAGAAAAAGATAAAATTTCAATTTTCAACAATTGTCACATTAAAAATTTTCTCCATCTATATCCACATAAAATCAATATTTTCCTCATCATATGAATCAATAATTAATTATTCACAAATAATATTACAGAATCACAATATTGACAACCGTGCGCTTTCTGGAAAGAGGGGGCTTTCCAATAAGAATATCTCCTCATCGGGCGCAGCAATTAGGTGACCAAACCTCTCCTTAGACAGAACTTTCTAGACATTGCCAATAATTTTATCTAATAATATTATTCAGATAATATGAATTATTGCTTCGATAATGAAAAATACTGTGTAATGACAATTATTGAAACAACAGCAATATAAAATATCAACACAACAATTATTGAACCAATAAAATACTGAACAGTAATTACTGTAACCATTATTGAGTAGTGCCTTCTTACGTAAGAGTCAATAATTGGTGCAATACTGTGTGCTACTGTGCAACAACGCCAGACATCGTGTGTTTTAACCAAAAGGTGTTCCAACAAAGGTAAAATCAGTAATAACTACGCGGTTATTTTTAAACAACTTATATTTGTCGCTTTCTTCCTCCAATCGCTTTTCAGTTATGGGGCCCACACATGGTCGCTACCAAGTTGTACGAATATTCTCCAAGCAGTCTAATATTCCACGACCAAACGAATATTCTCCGACAACAATGAATATTTTATAACCACTTGCTTATTTTGAAATATTTGCGTATTTTACCCATAACTATCCACATTAATCACATCAACCCTTACTATTTCAAAATAATAAATAGAGGAAATTAAATTTCATTTATTAATTATTTGGGGTCTTACAATTGTGCCATCGTACGAATATTCCCTGTTAAAATGAATATTCCCCAACCAATCGAATATTTTATAACAACTTGCTTACTTTGCAAAATTTATACCACAACTATAACATTATATCATATCCACACCATAATATTCAAAAATCTATTTCGAGAAAAATTATTCTTTATTCATAAAAGTTGGGGTCTTACATTGAGTCCACGAATCTTATATACATTGTTCTACGTTACAGCATCGAAAACTAGGGTTTTCGAATTACATGGCAACTTTTAACTACTAATCCGGAAATTCTACGATTTCAACGTTTAACGCTTAATCTCGGAAATTTCGCCATAACTTCGTTACTCATGTTTTATACGCCAAATTAAATGGAATCAATGCATTGATTCATTGTCTATAACCTAACCAAGCAATATGCACATACCCTATACATGATGGTTTTCAATTTGTCCATCAACAACCAAGTTAACGCTTAATGGTTTTCTTCGATTAAACTCACTTAAACGCCTATGATTCTTACTTATACATGGCTTATCAACATTTTAATTCACTAATATCCATCCTTATTACTCCGGAAGAGACATGCTCCACTAATTCATACTTTTCTATAAAAAATAAATAGAAAAGGATTGAAGATAAAGGTTTACATATTATTACCTTAACGTTCTTCGCGTTCTTTAATAAAGCTTAAATGTTTTGCTTTGGATCCTTGTGATTACTTGTTACTACTCTTTTTTCTCTCTCAATATATGTTGGTCAAAGTTTTTAAAACAACTAATGAACCACACAAGCCTTTCTTATATAGAAATTCCAAGTGGAGGGAAAAAGTGTCATTCGTCCCACCTCCTTACTATTCAATGCTTAGCAACCAAGTAAAGCACTTTACTTGGCCACTAAGTGGCCGACCCATATGGCCTTTTGGGTCCCACATGGGTTGCCCCATGGGTTTTACCCATGTGGTGATCCATCGGATCAATCTGCGGTTTGGTTTCTTAGTTCGGGTTTAGAATTAAATCGTATTGGGCCTATCTTGGGCTTGACATAATCCAAGTTCAATTGAAATTGACAAAGTCCAATTACTAAGAGTCCATTAAGAACTAATCGTATTCTATTCGTATAGCTCTCGTATTTTCTTTGTATAGTATTCGTACATTATTCGTATTCTATGTCGTAATAATCTTCATACAATACTCGTATAATAACTAGTATCATACTCGTATTTCTCACATATAATAACCCTAATCATTATACATAGCCATTTCATTCTTAAAACTCATTTTTCCTAACCCTTAGGTTTTAAGTTCGCAGGCAAAAGCTCCGTCTGTCATAACTGAAATATTATTGGGTATTCCATCTCGTCTTAGAATTCTATCATTACACATTTCTCAGAAATTCAAAATTAATTCTCGAGCAGAAACGGATAAATAGTGTTTTACAGAAATTTCTCAAAAAACTTTTATTTTTGTCTTGGAATTTCAAGACAATTAATCTTAGCACATAGCCAGAATCCTAACCACATCCACACATTCTAGGCCATAGAACGACTTTCAAACAGCTTACTCACGTAAATAATCAATTAAATTAATTTAATTCAAATAATCAAATAAAATTTAATTCACATAAAAATCCAATCTTCTCGAGCGTTACATTCTCCCCCCCCCCTTATAAGAATTCTATCCCGAGCCAGAATCTCGATACAATTACATAAATAAATGGGGAAATTTTTCCTTTATTTTACTATTGAGTTTCCACGTTGCTTCTTCGGCATTGTGGTTCCTCCAAATTACATTCACCGAATGTATTATCTTATTTCTCAAGACTTGTTCCTTCCTATCAACAATTTGAATTGGAAGTTCTTCATACGTTAAGTCTTTTTCTACTTGAATAGATTCATATTCTATTACGTGTTTGTAGTCCGGTTTATAAGGACGCAATATAGACACATGAAACACATTGTGTATTCGTTCCATCTCTAGAGGTAAAACTACTTCATAAGTTACCTCTCCTACCCTTCTTAAAATTTTAAAAGGTCCTATAAACCTTGGACTTAAATTTCCTTTCTTTCCAAAACGTTTCTTCCCTTTCCAAGGCGATACCTTCAGAAAGACATACGACCCTACCTCAAACTCCCTCTTCTCACGGTGAGGATCTGCATACTTCTTTTGTCTATCTTGAGTCGCTACCAATCGAGTATGTATTAACTTTACCATGTTTGTCATTTGTTTTACCATCTTAGGTCCTAACATTAGACGTTCACCTACTTCATCCCAGCACAGTGGAGTTCTGCACTTTTTCCCATATAACGCTTCATAAGGCGGCATGCCTATACTAGCGTGAAAACTATTGTTGTAAGCGAATTCCACCAAAAGAAGATGTTCGTCCCAACTCCCCTTGAAATCCATAATGCAAGATCTTAACATATCTTCTAGCATTTGAATTGTCCGTTCACTTTGTCCATCCGTCTAAGGATGATACGCTGTACTCAACCTCAACTTTGTTCCTAGTTATTCTTGCAACCTTCTCCAAAAATTCGATGTGAATCATGGATCACGATCTGAAACAATCGAAACCGGTACTCCATGTCTTGAAATAATTTCTTTGACATAAAGGTTAGCCAATTGCTCTAGGTTATACCTAACTCCTATTGGTAAGAAGTGAGCCGATTTTGACAACCGATCCACTATTACCCAAATAACGTCGTATCCCTTCCTTGTCGTTGGAAGTCCCACCACAAAGTCCATTGTGATATTCTCCTTTTTCCACTCTGGAATCTCTAGTGATTGCAATAATCCACTCGGTCGTTGGTGTTCAGCCTTAACTTTCTGACAAGTTAAGCACTTACTAACATATTCTGCTATCTCTCTTTTCATGTTTGGCCACCAAAAGTTCTGTCAAAGGTCTTAATACATCTTAGTACTACCTGTATGGATCGAGTACCTCGAACTATGGGCCGTACTCATTATCTTTTCTTTTAACTCAAAATTATCTGGAACCCAAATTCTTCCTTCAAATTGAAGTAACCCTTCTTTATCAAGATTATACCTAGTCTTTTCTTCATCCTCCGTCCTCTTCTTCATTCGTTCGCAGTCCTCGTTACCTAGTTGTACTTCTTTAACCCGTTCCACTATCATTGGTTGAGTCTCCATTGTGAATACCATCTCTACCGCTTCACTCAGTAATTTAACTTCTAGCTCCATTCTTACCATCTCCGTTATTAACTCATTCTGAGTCGTTAACATTGATAACTTTTACCTACCCTTCCTACTTAATGCGTCGGCTACTACATTTGCTTTCCCCGGATGATATAAGATATCACAGTCATAATCTTTTATCAATTCTAACCACCTTCTTTGCCTCATATTCAACTTCTTCTGTGTAATGATATACTTTAGACTTTTATGGTCCGTATATATCTCACACTTCTCCCTGTATAAATAATGTCTCCATATTTTTATTGCAAAAACTACTGCTGCCAATTCTAGGTCATGAGTAGGATAGAATTTCTCATAATCCTTCAACTGACGTGACGCATACGTAATGACCTTGCCATGCTGCATGAGCACGCAACCTAGTTTTCTATGCGAAGCATCGCTATAAACTACAAAATTCCCCGTATCATCTGGTAAAGATAATACATGTGCCTCACTTAACCTCCTTTTTAGTTCCTAAAGTCTATTTTCATACTTCTCAGTCTACACATACTTCACTGACTTCCTCGATAAATTCGTCAATGGTGTAGCTACTTTAGAAAAGTTCTGAATGAACCTTTTATAGTATCCCGTTAACCCCAAAAAACTCCGAACCTCAGTTGGCATTTTCGATTGATCCCAATCATTAACTGCATCTACCTTCGTTGGATCCACAGAAATGCCATCTTTATCAATAACATGTCCTAAAAACAGCACTCTTTCAAGCCAAAATTCACACTTAGTGAATTTTGCATACAACTTCTCCCTCCCTCCATAGTGTTTCTAACACTATCCTCAAATATTCAGCATGATCTTCTGGCATCTTAGAATAGACTAGAATATCATCAATGAACACTACAATAAACTTGTCCAAATATTGTTTGAACACTCTATTCATCATATCCATAAATGCGGCTGGCGCATTAGTCAACCCAAACGACATAACCAGAAACACGTAATGACCATAACGAGTTCTGAACGCTGTCTTAGGTACATCCTCCTTCCTTATTTTCAACTGATGGTACCCCGTACACAAATCTATCTTAAAAAAAATACTTTTCCCCTTTCAACTAATCAAATAGATCATCGATCTTGGGCAATGGGTATTTATTCTTAATTGTTAACTTGTTCAATTATCGATAGTCGATACAAAGTCTCAACGATCCATCCTTTTTCTTTACAAACAATACAGGTGCTCCCCATGGAGACACACTCGATTGAATGTAATTCCTATCTAAAAGTTCTTGTAATTGAACCATTAACTCCTTCATCTCTACCAATGCAATCCTATATGGTTCCCTAGAAATTGGTGTCGTACCCGGTAACACAACAATCATAAATTCAACGTCCCTATCCGGCGGAAGACTAGGTAACTCATCCAGAAATACATCTGCGAACTCTTGTACTATAGGTATCTATTCCAATGATGCTTCCACTCTCTGGGAATCCACAACATGGCACAGGTATCCTATACACCCCTTCTTCAACATCTTCCTAGCTTGTGTCATGGTTAGACAACAAGAGCGTCCCAGTGATTTACTACCGTAGAAAACTACCTTGGGTTTCTTAGAAAGCCGAAGGTTCACAATTTTTCTATGACAATATATTATAGCCTTATGGTTAATCAACCAATCCATACCAAGAATTACATCGAATTCTCTTAACCTTATCTATAGTAAATCTACCGATAATTTGTTACCTCTAATATCTACGATATAATTCCTATGAATGTGTTCAATGGGAATTATCTCTTCGTTTGCTACCTTAACATCTAAAGGTATTTCTAATCGTCCCGAAAATAAACCTAATCGCTTAGTAAATTCACATGCTATAAAAGAACAAGTAGCACCCGAATCAAACAACAAATAAGCATTTATTTCATTGATTGGAATGATACCTGCTACTACATCCGCTGATGTAACAGCATCTTGGAAAGACATATTAAAAGTACGGGCCATGGGTCTACCCGACGATGGTGTTGGTCCAGTAATGGCTAACTTACCACTACCAGTACCCTTGCTACCCTCTGACCCCTTCTTTGGGCTATTTCTTGCCATGTGGTCCATCGACCCATAAATAAAATAGCCCTGGTTCTTCTTGAGATTAGGAAAATTGGGTGATATATGACCCTTTTGCCCATAGTTGTAACAAATTGACTTCCCCTTAAGGCAGACTCCTAGATGAGCCTTTCCACATGTCTTGCATGCTTCGATCCTTCGCTTAGGATCCCCTTGTTTTACTCCAGTATTCCCGGAGTTAAAACTCTTCCTTTTGGGCATACTTCCACTACCACTAGCTCCCTCCACCTTGGATCCTACTTCTCCATTGCTCTTATTCTTTCTCTCCTTGTGGTATTAGCTCAAAGCCTCACTACCACCCTCAGCAATAATTGCTTTCTCTATAATGCTCACATACGAAGCACTCTGGAATACAAAAATACTACTATAGAGCTAGGGTTTCAATCCCTGCTCAAACCTACGAGCCTTCCACTCCTCAGTGTCCACTTGGTGTGGAGTAAACCTTGCCAATTCATTAAACTTGGCCGTATACTGGGGAACCGTCATGTCCCCTTGTTTAAGTTCTAAGAACTTAATCTCCATTCTCCCCCCGCATGTTTGTAAGAAAATAGTTCTCGAAAAAAACCTTCTTAAACTGTTCCCACGTAACAACATCAGTTCTAGCCCCACCCTGGTGAGCCTCCCACCAGAAGTTGGCTTCTCCTTTCATCATATAGGTCGCAAAAAAAGTCTTTTGCACCTCTCCTACGTTTGTAATAACAAACACCTTCTCTATTTCCTTTACCCAAATCCGGGCCTCTATTGGGTCAGTATTTCCTTTGAACTCCGATGGACCTACACTTTTAAATTCCTTAAAGGTAGTCGTTCTGGCTACCCTAGGTACCGTGGGTGGTCTACCCCCAGTTTGGTTATATACAACCGTTAATAAATTAACGAACTCTTGCATGGGGTTGTTCTAACCCCCTTGATTATCATTATGGGATTCAGCTTCCTGATTACATTATCTTCTTCTTGGCGGCATTTTTCTGATTAAATAAATAAAGTTTAATTATTATCTATTTGCTTACTTAGTTATTATTCGTCAAACATCAACTAATACCACAATCAAGCACATTTAATAAAAACTTCATTATATTAATATGCTTCTTCATAGTTTGAAACTATTTACAATTTGATTCCATAGTCAAAGCTACTATATTCCTATCCCGCAATTGAATTTCACAAAAATTGGGATTTACAAAAAGACTACCCTTTAATTATACAAAAGAGGGTTTTACGTCACTACACATATACACAAAAGATATACTAATCTATACTTCTTCCATCTACTTCTAATACTGCATGACAGCATTCTCATGCTTCTAATTCGCAAGAATCAACACAATATCCTGACTAATAGTATGTCGGGTTTGCCCTGACTTAATCGAATAACAAGCAATTTTCAGCTTGAAATCCTCATGAGCACTCTCATTGATGTAAGACATCCGTGCTATTTTCTGGTTTTTCTCACCCAGTTCCTTACGAAGCTCAACGGCCTCATTCTTATAATCCGTTGGCTTATCCTTCATGAGCACCTTTTCATCATGCTCTATCTCAAAATCTGCTTCTGCAGACTCCTTAGCTTCATGGAGGTCACTAACCTCCTCCCTCAGGTTCTGCACAATAGTGCGCAGTTACACATTCTGGTCAAGCACCGCTAGATACAATTCCCTCATTGCGTCTGGAGGTGTTGGCTCTAGTGCAGGTACCACCTTATTAAATGATGCTACCTCCATATCCTTATCCACATCGACCACCATATCGAGATATGATACCGATCCCAAATTTTCCATATCCCCCTCTGAATAGTCCTCCTCTTAATAATCCTCTTCTAGCTCAGACTTTTCTAGGTTAACTACTGGTACCCCCACCACTGGCACTGGCTCTACCTGGTTTACTGACTCTTCACTCACTATGTGTATATCCCTATACATGAAGCTAGCGATGGACATCTACAATAACACATAACATGTTGATTAATACATAATACATAATAATATAAGCAAAAATCACATTTAGTTTATTTAGGATTAATTTCCATCTTTTAAATCTTTCGGTACTGAGTTTCCTCAATATTTAATTAACTAATTCTAATAGATTTCCTTCACTTCTAACTCCTCATTTACTAACGAGGTTATTAGCCTAAGGTTCTTCCTCCCTTTAAGTTTTATAACCTAATGCTTTGATACCAACCTGTGATGCCCCCAAATTCGGGTACTTTCAACCCACAGATATGGTGCTACACGGTACTCATAAATATACATTTATTCCATTGAAACAACATCAAAATGATTATATTTACTACATTCTTATTACAATAATAATAATAAATCCTTTCCCAGGTTTTGTTAACCAAAAACATTCTTCATTCGTTATAGTATAATTTATACAAACGTACTAGTCTATTATAGGATAATCTATTTATCCATTTTAGCTTTGCCTTTATCCCTACTGGAACCCTCAGTTCATTCGGCCTTAGCTGCAATCATATAATTCAAGCAAGAAGTGACCATAACTAGCTTACCAAGTCTAGCAATATATAATACAAGTACCACGTCGAGAATTATATGATTATTCTTCAATAAATGAACAATTAGCTATGAAGTACTATGAAACATTTAATAACACTTTTCATTCTCTTAATATCATTCCAAAGTACATACAGTAACTTAGGAATTCTGAGTAGGTCAAAAGACCATGAACATTTTCTTTTAGTTTTTATTCATGAAAAAGGATAAGCCGACACTATGTCCGTAAGTCTGATATATCTTACGAGCGCTTCTTGGTGATCAGCCTATAGTACTCTATGTTGTTCAACATTCATCCGTTAAACGTATCTACGTTTAAGTATTGGCAACCTCACATGCCCATCGAATAATCGATGTAAATTACATTTGTTTGTTTATACACAAGCATACCTTTGAATCCATACCAAATAATTGGCATAGGATAACGTTAACAACACTATATTGAAAAACTTGTAAACAAATCAATCAAACTCTTAGGATTAGTCTAGCCGAGTTAAAACTAGCATCGACTCTTTCATAAAATAATTCATGCATCTTATATCATGAATTACAGAAAACTTGGCTAACACGAAGGTTAGACAAGCATTAAGAAAACTTGCCTTCAAGCGTCTTCAATTAAATATTCAATAGTTCTTGATCTTTACAGTTTCTACATGATATATTCACATAGCACACCGCAATTAGCTATTAAACAATCTAATCACATTATTTTACCAACTTCTTTCTCTTCTATAACTTAACCAAATTTATTTCATTAATAAAACTTGATTCGTGTTACTATTCTTCCTTATGGCTTATTAACATTCTCATGTCCCTCAATCAGTACTCAATGACCCTTGGTTAATTACCATAGTAGTTGAATACGATTCAATTTATCACTCTTTACATTCTTCGTTTAATTACTATTAAACAACGTTCATTTCCTACAGTCATCACTATATAAGTGATTGAAGAATGGTCTTATAATGTATACTAAGTATATACATGCTCCATCATTGTTGAGTAAACAATTGGGTTCAAAAGTAACTTGGTCAACATTTCTCCTCTCTCGGCGTTGTGGCGCCATCCTTATGCACAACATTGAGCTGCCATGCATACCAACTAACTAACGATAAACAAGCCCTCGTCTACAATGTGTGTGAGAGACTCTTTTATACCAAAGGCAATCATGAAAGTGCCATTGAGCGAAGAGCTAATAATCCCCTACCCAACACTACGGTGCGAGTGTTATATGCTTGGGGTGGCGTTGCGGTGCCTACCCTGAGCCTTTGAATTTTTTTTATATTTTCCAATTCTATTCTTTTTGGACTCCTAATTTGGTCATTATAAGTTGGAATTGACTCGTTCGAAAGCCGTTATCTTACACATACCATGTACTTTGATTTCATCTGGATAAAAATAGTTTTTAAACCCGTTAACAATGAATTCACTATTTAACTTTCTATTACACCTTCGTTTAATGTTTGTGAACGTTCATAACTCGTTTCTTCATTTTAAGTAGGAATTCGACCATTCTTGAGTCCACGACTCTTATATACATTGTTCTACGTTACGCCATCAAAAACTAGGGTTTCTAAATTGCACATCGACTTTTGACTACTAATCCAAAAATTCTACGATTTCAACGTTTAACACTTAATCTCGGATATTTTGCCATAACTTCGTTACTCGAGTTTTATATGCCAAATTAAATGGAATCAATGCATTGATTCATTGTCTATAACCTAACCAAGCAATATGCACATACCCTATACATGATAGTTTTTAATTTTTCCATCAACAACCAAGTTAACGCTTAATGGTTTTCTTCGATTAAACTCACTTAAATGCCTATGATTCTTACTTATACATGGCTTATCAATGTTTTAATTCACTAAAAGCCATCCTTATTACTTCGGAAGAGATATGCTCCACCAATTCATACTTTTCTATGAAAAATAAATAGAAGAGGATTGAAGACAAAGGTTTACGTATTATTACCTTAACGTTCTTCGCGTTCTTAAATAAAACTTAACTGTTTTGCTTTGGATCCTTGTGATTACTTGTTACTAATCTTTTTTCTCTCTCTCTCTTTCAATATATGTTGGCCAAAGTTTGTAAACAACTAATGAACCACACAAGCCTTTCTTATATAGAAATTCCAAGTTGAGGGCAAAATTGTCATTCGTCCCACCTCCTTACTATTCATTGTTTAGCAACCAAGTAAAGCACTTTACTTGGCCACCAAGTGCCGGCCCACATGGCCTTTTGGGTCCCACATGGGTTGCCCCCATGGGTTTTACCCATGTGGTAATCCATGGGGTCGATTTGCGGTTCGGTTTCTTGGTTTGGGCTTAGAATTAAATCGTATTGGGCCTATCTTGGGCTTGACATAATCCAAGTTCAATTAAAATTGACAAAGTCCAATTACTAAGAGTCCATTAAGAACTAATCGTATTCTATTCGTATAACTCTCGTATTCTCTTCGTATAGTATTCGTATTATATGTCGTAATAATCTTCATACTATACTCGTATAATAACTAGTATCATTTCTCACATATAATAACCCTAATCATTATACATAGCCATTTTATTCTCGAAACACACTTTTCCTAACCCTTAGGTTTTAAGTCCACAGGCGAAAACTTCGTTTGTCATAACTGAAATATTATTGGATATTCCATCTCGTCTTAGAATTCTATCGTTACACGTTTCTCAGAAATTCATAATTAATTCCCGAGCAAAAATGGATGAATAGTATTTTTACAGAAATTTTTCGGAAAACTTTTATTTTTGTCTTGGAAATTCAAAATAATTAATCCTAGAACATAGCCAGAATCCTAATCTTATCCGCACATTCTAGGCCATAGAAAGATCTTCAAACAACTTACTCACATAAATAATCAATTAAATTCATTTAATTCAAATAATCAAATAAAATTTAATTCACATAAAAATTCAATTTTCTCGGGCGTTACAAATTTTCCACTCTTTCTCTGTATTTTCTAATACTAAACTAAAAAGTTTGGATAGAAATCTAAAGCAAGAAGGAGTTCAGTAGCTCCAATTAATAAATTCCAGCAAAACCATTATCTAGGATCAACAATTAAAATGTATCATTTTATACTTCTGATATATTCATAAGCTAAAGATTAGTTGAATATTTGTACTGAGAAAGTGATTCATGATGGAATTTGGCTTGAATAAAGTTTTGTATTGATTGAATTGGTTGTTAGATGCTCAGAGAATGATTATGAAATTAGGGATTATAGTATATTAAAAACTCTATAAAACTGAACTTCTAAATTTGTGCCCACCATATATGTGATATAATGTTTGAAAGGAGTTACTGTTAAACTTGGAGATTATAGTGATGTGTATGAGATAATTGATCATATGATATGAAGAGGAATGCTATTTTTAGTTGTTTAAATTTATGAAAGAATAGCTAGAGAGCATGATAAATGTTTTGGGTGCTGAAATGTAAGGTTCTGCTGAAACAGAGCCTGTCTTGGTCTGTTGCCGAAGTGGAGCGGTCGTGCCACTTCTAAGGGCAAAACTAGTGCGGTCGTGCTACTCTTGTTGAAAGTTTAGATCTGATCTAGATAGGGTTTTGGATGTGCTGCAGAATGTTTCGGTTTGGCCCCCTTCATTTTCCATTTCTGTCTTTTTTTTCTCATTCGGCCCACCCAACTCCTCCTCACTCCCTCTCTTCGGCCCACCATCCCTCCCACTTCTTCCTGTCACCACTCTGACCACTGCCTAGGTGTTGTTATAGCATTTTTGGCTGCTATAGCATGGACCTTTTCGAACATCCTTTTTTTCGATCTGAGCTTTGCCAAGTCCGAGGGTTTTCTAGATTGTGGGTCTTTCTTGTGCGATTAGTAGAGGGCTTTGTTCTTGTGGTGCTAGAAGTGGAGTCATGATCTGAAGTGGTGGGTTATGGGTTGGGGGTTCTGGATCTTGATGAGAAATTTGAGTCCTTTGGCTCCGACAATTATGGATCTATGGTTGATTCGGGGCTCGGCGGAAGGAGGCTATTGTATCAGCCGCCCTCTCTTCCTTATTATGGATTTGGGTTGTATTGCTAATCTCTAAATGTTTTAGTTTTAGGTTGGTTTATGGAGTTGTGCTGGGTTGTTTTTTTCTTTCCATTAATTGATTTGTTATGCATTTACTAGCTGTGTCACGTGCCTTCGACACTACATGGATGGTGGAATTTATCCCAAACTTTGGACTGCCAAAATAATTTATTAGGGTGAGCGAGAAATTCAAAATCAGTTGTATTTTATTAGATAGATGTTCATTGTCCGGTCAATTATTGGTGTTTCTTATGATGGCTATAACTTGTTTTTGCTTGACTGACTCATGGCGTTTCTTCTAGTTGATTCTTTTTGCTCGTGTTGTCTTTTTTCTGGAATCATTTAGGAGTTCTAATTTGTTTTAGTCATTGACGGATTCCGTTCTAGGCTCATTGCCAATTCGGTATCTCTCTTGGCTAGTGTTTGTGTCTGATTTGAAATCCCATGTGCTGTATGGTTTTCCGGTGGGCTATTATACTCCGGAGGAATTTGGGAGACAAATCGGAGGAAAATTTCTATTGTTCACGTGACTGTGATGTTGCCAGCTGGTTAATGGGTCCCACTTCATTTGGGTTGTTTAAATTTCAAATTTGACAAGCTAATTTCATTTGGGCTCTTACATTTCAGCTTTTTGCCTACCTTCATGTGGGATGGGATTGATGATGTCTACATATCCTTGACATGTAGCAAATGGATCCATTGAGGACTAATCGTGTGGGTCTTGGGCCCACGGTTTGGGCTGATATTGTTATACCTATGGTTTGTTTGGCTTTTAAACTAATTTTCTTAGTTGTTTCTTTTGCCTAACCTCAGGTTGTGAGGAAAATGTAATTTAGGTTAGGTATTTTGCGTCCTAGGTTGCTAGATGTTTTAGTCCTCTCGGGAGAAGAGGACGATGTTATGATCTTCAATGTAATATCCAAAGTTTTTTGCAATGTTAATATACAAACAAAAATTTAGCAAATATATATATATATATATATATATATATATATGAGTTTTCAAAATAAAAACTTAAAAGAAGTTTGGGAAGTGATCATAATAGACCTAACTTGGTTTAAAGACCTTTAAAGTCTAGTATTGTTGTTCTGTGATTATTATGAAAGAACTCGGGCATAACATCAGAAAGACAATGTGAATAAAATCTTAATTCTAAGCCTGTTTGGAAGTAGCATGACCGTGCCACTCCCAAGGCTAAAATGCACTGGGGCGTGTGTTTTGTTTATAATGTGAAGCAATGAGCATGTATTTAAATTTATCTTAAGATATAGTAGCAAGTCTATATAATGTTTTAAAATGGTTAAACATGTTTTGGTTGTGGTAAGCATGATTTTCAAAAGAGATCTCTAAAAATAAGAATGAAAGCAGGATATACCTCAATATGTTATATGAATGCAAGTATAGATTGTGTACGTGTTATATGATTAGACATAGCTATCTGGTTTATGTGGCTATGTGTATCAAACATGGTGTATATGGTTGAATATGTGCAAATCCTATATATGAGCATTAGTTGCTTATAGCTAATATGTGGCTATACATGGTATGACTAATGTAGGCTTTGTGAGAAAAAGATAAGCTAAGATATAAGTTGTAAGTGTAGCCTACAAAAGAGGCAAGTATCTAAACCTTAGTCTTTTTCAGCAAGTATCCTAACTTCTTTTTATTTAAACAAGTAAGTTTAAGCTTTATTCAATTATAAGTTGAAAGTATATCATTATGTTGATATAAGAATGCTATGATGCATACTCGTTCAATTTTAGTATGCATGAACAGTTTGAAAGCAGTCTAAGCCATTTGTTCCGGCTAGACACAGATTAAAATATTTCATTTCTTTTACATTAAGTCTTAAAATATTATTGTTGATATGGTTTAAACTGTCCAACTATATTAATTTAGTTTGAACTCTAGTTTGAGAATGAACAATCCCTGAATTAGGAAGATTTTATGAAAGGTAAGAATGTTGAACCCGAATGTGGTTTTGTATAAGATAATATTGATCAATACAGGACATAAAGGGATGAATTTTTGATAGAACCTTTTCAAGAAATGAAAATGAATGTTCATGGTCTTGTGACCACCACTCAACAATTCAAAAGTTGTTATGTTGTTCCAAGAATGCAAGTGAGTCAGAATTTATTTAAATTGCTTTACAGTATTTGTTCTACTGTCAAAGCGTATCAAAGAAAACATTTATTTCTTTTTAAGATATTTATGAATGATATTACTTGCTGAGTAATTAAATGCTCATTCTTGCTTTATTATAAATATTTTCATCTAAGCAAGGCCTTGTAGAAGGTTCAGGGAAAGACAAAGGCAAATGCAAACTTAGCGAATGAATTGGAGTTGAATGTTATCTAATAGATGGTTATAATGTTTGTAAATATTTAACTATCATGTAATAAGAAGTTAAAGGTCTTTGTACCTGGGTTAGAAAGACTCTGATGTAATAATTTTTTTAAGTTTGATATTATATTATATTGAATGCTTAGTATTGTGGAGTATTAAATACGGGTTTGAAAGTACCCGAATTTAAGGGCATCATAGGTTGGTATCAGACCTTTAGGTTAGAAACCTTAGGTTGGGAAACCTTAGGTCATAACTTTAAGCAAGCTAGACAGATAGGAAGTAAATAACTCATATAGAGTTTTAAAGAGATGGACTATGGAAGTTCATCATAAAATGTAAATAAAATAACTTAAATAAAATGTTATTTGTTATGTGTATATATAACTTGTATTATGTATTAATTGAGCTATTTAATTTTTGTGTAGATGGTTGGAGTTCAGAGTATGCCGATAGATGTCGAGAGCAAGTAGCTCCACAACATGTATTACCACCATTTGCACCGGAGCAAGTGTCAGTAGTGGTGATAGATTCTGATTCTTGCACCGGAGCAAGTGTTAGTATTTGTAGAGGAATTAGAAGAGGCCTTAGAGGCCAACACTGTTCATGATGCTGAGCAGCACCAACATGAGATGGAAGAAGCCCTAGTGCAATTAAGGACTATGGTTCATCACTTGATATAGCAGAATGTGAACTTGATTACAAGACTACAGATTGCAGAGAACCATGCTCAATATTTTGAGGCAAAAGTTCAGGAGTGGCAGGAAGATTATCTTAAGTTAAAGAATATTAGGACTGCCAAACTGCAGAGGCAGGAAATATCTGACCAACATATCCAATATTTGGAAGATGAACTTAGAGCCTCTAAACGGAGGATAGATCTAATGAACTATGGTTATAATACCTCGATGGAGAGAGTATAGACTGTTGTCTGGGCTTATCCTCAAGAGATTGGTCGGTTCTGACATTCCATTTCTCGCGCTCGGGTGATTGCCATTACCGAGGAGGAGCGTGTTAACACTATATCAGTCGGATGAAATAGGGCTGACAGAGTTATGATATGTGATACTATGTGACTCTGTGTAACACTCTATGTACATATGTGATGTAAATGATGTAAATATAGTAGTATGTGTGTAATGACTATGTATCCCAACTTTATAATAGTAATAGGGTATCTTTTGGAATCCTAACTTGATAGTAGTTAAGGATATGTAAAATCCTTTTGATAAGAAGATAGAAATGATATGTAAATAGCAAGTGAAATGCTATAGTATGAAAATAGATGAAGGAGCTATTAATCAGAAGACAAATATGTACAAGGCTAGTGGAAAGAAACATGTTTAATATAAAATAATATTAAATATGTTTTGTTGTGAATATTATTACTTTACATTAAGTGATAAAATTTTAAAGCAAGGAATGATTTAATAATAATAAATTCTATTAAACAAAAAAATGTCGCAAAGAGGAAGAGGTAGTGGAAGACCACCCTTGAATAGAAATAGAGACGAAAGGTCTAATAACGAGAATGAAATAGAAATGAGGGTCAAGAAAACATAATGCAACAATTTATAGACTTATTGATGGCAGTTTTCCTAAATAGGAATTCTCCTCAACCAAATGCAAATTTAGAACCACCAGCTGTTTATGTAGCTAATTTTAAGGACTTTAAAAGTGTGGGACCACAAAATCATTGTGTTGGTTTATATGAAAAATTTTAAAATCTGATTTTATAGCGCTTCCGCACTATTTATGTAATTTGATTGCATGTTCGCCCTATATAAAATTCTAACAGTGGTATCAGAGCATAACCGAGTGTTTCGTCGTGGGGAGTACCGGTACTATTTGTCAAGAAGAAGGATGGATCGTTGAGACTTTGTATCGACTACAAAGAGTTAAACAAGTTGACGATAAAGAATAAATACCCATTGCCCAGGATCGATGATCTTTTTGATCAATTGAAAGGGGCTAAGTGTGTTTCTAAAATAGATTTAAGGATGGGGTATCACCAGTTAAAAGTTAGGAAGGAGGATATACCAAAGACGGCATTCAGGACTCGTTATGGTCATTACGAGTTTCTGGTGATGTCATTTGGGTTAACTAATGCACCAGCTGCATTTATGGATATGATGAATAGAGTGTTCAAGAAATATTTGAACAAGTTCGTCGTGGTGTTTATCGATGATATTCTAGTCTATTCTAAGGCGCCAGAAGATCATGCAGAACACCTAAGAATAGTGTTGGAGACACTAAGGAAGGAGAAGTTGTATGAGAAATTCACTAAGTGTGAACATTTAGTTGGAAAGGGTACAGTTTTTAGGTTATGTTATTGACCATGAGGGGATTTCAGTAGATCCAGCGTAGGTAGAGCCGTGATGAATTGGGAACAACCGAAAACGCCAACTGAGGTGCAGAGTTTCCTAGGGTTAACGGGATACTATCGGAGATTTATCCAGGATTTTTCGAAGATAGATACTCCGTTGACTAACTTGACAAGGAAGACGGTGAAATACGTGTGGACGGATAAATGCGAAGACAATTTTCAAGAACTGAAGAAGAGATTGAGTAAAGCGCCTGTTTTGTCATTACCCGATGACACAGGAAATTTCGTAGTTTATAGCGATGTTTCGCATAGAGGACTTGGTTGCGTGCTCATGAAGCATGGCAAGGTCATTGCGTATGCATAAATGCAGTTGAAGGATTATGAGAAAGTTTACCCTACTCATGATCTGGAACTAGCCGCAGTAGTTTTTGCTTCAAAGATATGGAGACATTATCTTTATGGAGAAAAATGTGAGATATACACGGACTATAAGAGTTTAAAATATAACTTCACACAAAAGGAGTTGAATATGAGACAGAGGAGATGGCTAGAATTGATAAAGGATTACGACTGTGAAATCCTGTATCACCCTGGAAAAGCCAATGTGGTTGCCGATGCCTTAAGTTGAAAGGGTCGGGAGAAGTTGTCTATGTTAACAGCTCAAACTGAGTTAAAAACAGAGATGGCTAGGATGGAAATAGAAGTGAAGTTCCCAAGTGAATTGGGACAGATACTGTTTGCAACAGAGATTCAATCTACTATTGTAGAGAGAGTTAAGGAGGTGCTGCTCAAAACTGATGAGTGTGATCGAATAAAGGATCGGTTAACCAATGAAAAAGATATTAAGTACAGTCTTGTTAACGAGGGGTTATTAAGATTTGAAGGGAGAATTTGGGTTCCAAATGAGACGAAATTAAAGGAGCAAGTATTATAAGAGGCTCATAGTTCGAGGTTCTCGATTCATCCTGGGAGTACTGTTGCCTCTTTTTTAGTTCTAACAAAAGAGCTCTAACTCATGCAAGTATACATGTGTCAACAAATAATACAGAGTAAGTAGAGTATAGATCCCACAGAGAAAGTTGTTTAATTCAAACCACTATGCATCAACTAAATCACTATTTTTATATGCTTAAACTAAATATTGTAATTATGAATTACTCTAAATGCAAATAATAACTAAAACAAGAATAATAATGGAATAAATCAAGTCTAAAAATAATGAAATCCTAACTTCATTTAATACTTCATCTAATTACCACCATCATGCAAGAAAGTTCACATATCACAGGAAAGTAGCTAAGAGCACTAATATAGACATAGCCATTTTTTCAATGTACTATGACCTACTTACATAGCATCCACATGCGATAGACACCATGTTATCATCAATATAACCAAAATCACTATATGTCTATGTGAAATTGCAACCATATTGAATTTAAGCACAAGCCCTTATTTTAACTCATACGATGAAACAATATATGTCTATCTGGTTCACAAAATACACAAGCTATGCAAAATAAGCCCATATACGTATGCTATCATGATTACAATCCATACTCGCATGTTCATTTTCAATTCCATACAAGCACTTAGAACGAATGGTGATCAAGCATTCATGCACGCAAAATAACCATGATAGAAATTCCTTATGATATGTAAAATAGTCCAGCTATCAAGCACGTAATTAAACTACATATTAAAATCTGTTAGAATCCCATAATGGAGTTTAGTTCATGACTGAACCAAAAGCCATTATGGGATCAAAGCTAAACATGGATAATAAGCAAACAATTGAAAGAGAAGGGATAGAAATGATCAAACCCAATTGCTGATTATAAACCAATATTAACGTTCAAATCCTCATATAAATCCAGCAAAATAACAAGAGTTATCCATAATGATAGATAATCCCAAGAAGAAGTAGAAAAGATAGAATTTAGGCTTCGTTCTACGTTGGAATCTCTCCCAGAGTGTAAACCCTAGTTCCAATATGAAAAATACATAAAAAGTAATGAATAATGCGTCTGACACCAGTCATAATCGTTTTTAATTAATTACAACCCTTAAAATTAAAAATTAAAATAAACAGCTCAGCAACATCAGTCATCACACGCGGGCGCGCGCTCCCCCAATGTAATCCTCATGCGGGCACGCGGTATAGATTTCTGTGCAAACTTCGGTTGGTCGCATGCGGTATGCATGTGTGTTAACTGTGTATGTGGCCACAAGAACAGCATGGCTGCGATCTGGATTACTGGATTCTGTTCTTTCGCTACATCGCTTCTATTCTCACTGCTCTCATTCTTTTGTCCATCCATGCTTAGTCTCCTTGCTCCACTTGATCCTCATGTTGTGCCTTCATTGTTCACATGCCATCTAATACCACCATATTAGGCCATTTCCTGCACTTTTACACCAAAAGAGTTCTCAGTACATGCAATGTGAAATAACATGAAATGCAACTAAAAACACACTAAAATGTACTTGAGATGGGCATAGTTCGCGTGAATTGATATACAATAAGTAGGTATAAAACCCACTTATCAAATACCCCCAAACTTGAACTATTACTTGCCCTCAAGCAATGAATATTATATAAACAATGAAAATGCAACTACAGCACTATGCAACTAAGCTATGATGCAACTAGTCTCATATTGTTCCAGCTCTAACAGAATTTTTAGTCCAAAATGCCTCAGCGAATTATCCAGCTTCACGAATACAAATTCAAACTGAACTATAGGCATAATGTCATACACTCAGATAATTCATAAATGCTATAGAGATATTGTGTGTGTGTGTTGTGTTCACCAAAACTTTAATTAAGCAAAGAATACACATGCTAAACTGCTCAAAACAGAAAGTTGTAGCCTAAATCAAGACTCATGTATACTTATGCAACAAAGACTGTTCCAACATATCACAACAAATTGAGGTTCTACAATGGGTTTAAATGCTTTATTGCTACTCACGAGGGCGATCTTCGCTCTTTCCCGCGGTGCTTATTACTACATTTCTTTTCTTTTCTTTTTCTCTTCTTTTTTTTTCTTTTTTATAACATGACTGTGCAATGCCTCATTCCACTAGGCGAACACTGCTACCCTTTAGCGAGCTTTCAACCAACGACTCCCAGACCATGAAAGACCTTAGGGCACTAAGTCTAAAGACAATCCCCTCGGGCGTACTTACTCAAGTAGCCAGGGCCCCGAAATAAGACTAGTCACGTTATTGCTATTTGTTTTTTTAATTTTTTTTTATACATAGCATACCCATGTTTTCCTAAAGTTTGAATGTCAATGTTTTTGCAAGTCTACATCTATGTTCCACATATTTCTCTTTTTAAAACTACATTTTCTATCGAGCAATGCAACACATACTTCTTATACCTATAAGTGATTGTGAACACATCCGTGCAAACCGAAAACATTTAAACAGCAACAAGAATTCATCGTGTAAAACATTATAACTACGTTCATGTTATCCAAAATACTCAAAAATCTTTCACAATTCACTATCATCATTGGCTAGGCAAAAATTTCCATAGAGCTAGACTTTGTGAGACATGTAAACTAAAAAAAAAAATTTCTAACACAAACAAATAAACTAAACATGCAAAATTTAAACTAATCATGCAAATACTACATGCAACTATGCTACTACCCCAATACCCCCAAACTTAAAGTATTCAATGTCCCAGTGAATGAAGGTAAAAGGGTTAGAGAAACTCCTTAATGATCAGTGGCACCACCCTCCTCGGGTGGTGAATCTGGTGGTGGATACGACACTACAGTCCCAAACTGAGGCCACTCTAACATCGTCCCCTGCTGGGAAAAAGCCTCGGCCAAGGCCCTCGTGAGACCCGTAGCAAACGCTCCAAAGTTATCGTACATGGCATCGACTTTTCGCTCCAACCTTCGGAGCTGGCGATCACCATGAGCAGTATGTGTTTGCATCGTCGGGCCTACCTCATCTGTCTGAGAGGGCTGGTGTGATGGCTCTGGGAATGTGGGCTGGAGGATAAATCCTCTTCCTCTCGGATGTGGTTCACCACCCGTCCAATCCTTAAACTTGGCAATAGTAGCATGAGTGATGTCGTGGTTCGGGTTCTGCAGTTGCTCGTTATTGCAAGGGACTCCTTGTTGGGTACAAAGCATGGCTGCCACAGACGCATGCGAAATACTACCAGTGGTTCTCCCCCGCAAATAACGCAACATGTTTTGATGAATTAAGTAGCCTACATCAATGTACTTGCCCTTGATGATGCCCCACAAAATGATAGCGCTCAGGGGTTATTTCATGCTGGTGAGCTGACGGAACTAATTTGGCACAGATAAACAGATTCCACGCTTTGGCATAACGATTTAAGGCGGATGCTGGAAAAGATTTTGGCTCAGTTGTCCTTGCCTTATAATTCCATTTGGTGCCCAGAATGCACAATTCAACAATCACTACTGCCAGAACCGTTTCTAAATGCGCACCATCTACCCAATTAGCAGACCTGGTCGGTGGTGTGTCATTTATTCTGAAGACTGCTCTGATCGCTGACGGTCAAAAATCCACTTGTACTCCTCGAACTAGCGTTATCCCTCCTTTCATTTCCTTAGCATTCACGTAGAACTCTCGAACAACCCCCATGGGAATAGGCATAGGAGTTGCAGTCACGCAAACCCAACCTCTTTCTCGTATCATATACCATAGTTGGCCGTCTTGCTTCTCAGGTTTAAATCCCCATTCCTTCACAAAAGATTTGGCCACGATTCGATAATATTCCTGCTGAGCTTCCAAACTGATAAACTTCCTGTGGTCCAGGACATCCTCTTCTTGGTTACTGGAGGAAGATGCTGATGAGGAAGAGATGGAGATGGAGCGTGCTCTTTTTTGACCCATTTGTAGTGGATAGAGAGGATGAAGCTTTGATTGAGATGGAGTGATAGTACACGCTTGGATTTCTCCCCACACTGAGTTTGTACAGCCCTTTCTTGAAACCCTAGTTTATATCAGTGGATGAAAGCGTGGGTTTGAACTTTGAACGTGGAGAGAATCGTGGGTATGTGATGAGAGATGTACAACTTCAATTTGTAACTGAAAGAGTGAGAGAGACGTGTGTTATGGAGACTGAGATTATTACGCTTCTGTTATGATTCAAATAAGAGCCCAAATAATCCCCAACACGTTTTTAAAACTTTTAAAACCTGTCTCGTTCGGTGTCGGTCGCATGGCCAAGTGCTGGTATTTAATGTGATTCATCTTGTGGGCGCCTTGGTATGAATTAGGTCATGATTGGCATGTCGCCAATATGTACATTTTTATCTTGCATTCCTTGCTTTCGCCGCTACCGTCCCGATATCTCCTTTCACGATGTTCAACTTCAATCTACCTATCAGTGATGCCTTCAATTGCTGATACCTACATAGACATTAATGCCCATTGTTAAGACATGAATCAATGACCAAAGAAATTCTCACCTATTTCAAACATTCTCAATGCAAATCATGCTACACACTCAATTATGCAAAACAGACGAACTATCAAAAATGAAATAAAAATGAACTAACCAAAGCAACCTAAACTGAATGATTAAAAAGAGAATAGAGATAGAAATAATGAGTTGCCTCCCATCAAGTGCAAAGTTATAGTCAATTAGCCTGACTGTCTCTGAATCTCATGACAAAGAAAGAATTGAGGTGACTTTCTGCCTGTCCACCTCACCCCAAAATTTAATGACTTCAACTTTCGTCAATGGCTCTACCTTCAACTCTGAATTTTCACCAATTACACAACTCAACGGCTCATAGTTTACCAAGTTCGGTACCTCATCATTTAGGCCTCGATTCACTGAATCAACCCAGAAACATTCTTCTTCATCTGTTGGGAACTTCATTGCCTTGAAGACATTAAAGGTTACTTCCTGATCATGTACACGCATCGTGAGTTCCCCTTTTTGCACATCTATAGAAGTCCTGCCTGTAGCTAAGAATGGTCTCCCCAGTATGATTGGTATGCTTTTGTCTTCCTCGTAATCTAAAATGATGAAGTCAGCTGAAAAGATAAATTTATCCACCTTCACCAAGACATCCTCAATAATTCCCTGTGGATACGTGATGGATCTGTCAGCTAGCTATAAAGAAATGTTTGTCGGCCTTGGATCCATTAATCCAAATTGATTGAATACTGACAAGGGCATCAAATTTATACTTACCCCAAGATCACATAAACACTTACTGAAGCTCATCTTCCCGATTATGCACGGAATTGTGTAACTGCCCAGATCATTTATCTTCGGAGGTAATTTATGCTAAAGCACTGCATTGCATTCCTCTGTCAAGGCTACTGTCTCAAATTCATCTAATCTCCTCTTCCTTGACAATATACACTTCATAAACTTTGCATAGCTTGGCATTTGTTCCAATGCCTCGGTGAAAGGTATGTTGATTTGCAGCTTTTTAAATACCTCCAAAAACTTGCTGAATTGCTTATCTTCCCTCTGCTTATTTAATCTCCGCGGATATGGTACTTGAGGGTGAACTGGTGGTATTGAACTCATAGGCCTCTCAACTGACCCTGCTTTATCTTTCTCTTTCTCTTCATGTTGTACCTCAAAATTTTCCAGATTTTCTTTCTCGTGATCCATCTCTGCTTTCTTTCTCATGTGTGCATGCGCAACCTCCTCGATATCACAAAGGCGGCGGGCGTGCGACTCTCAGTACCTGCGATGTCTTTCCCAGATCGCAATGTGATCGCTTGACAATCGCTCCTTCCGTCTCTTCTTGGATTTGTCTCAGATTACTTGGCAATGAACCTTGGGGCTGTTGTTAAAGCATGCTCGCCATTTTCCCCATCTGAGTCTCCAAATTCTTAATAGCCACCGCTTGTCTTTTAATCATAACTTCCTTGTTCGCCATGTACTTCAACATCATCTCCTCCATTTCTGATTTCTTTTCTTGCTGAGGTGCCGCTGGAGTGTGATGTTGTTGTTGTTGAGAAAATCCCGGTGGAAATGGTGGTTTTGGTGTAAAATGTGGCTGAGATTGCTGTGATTGAAATTTTTGATTGGGCTAAAACTGATTCTGCTGATTCCCTTGGTTATTGTACCAACTGAAGTTTGGATGATTTCGGTTATTGGGGTGGTATGTGTTCTGAAACTGTCCTTGGTCTTTCCTATAATTACTCACATACTGTACCGACTCCAAGCTTATAGCACATTGATCTGTGGAGTGCGACCCCGTACAAATCTCATATACGCAGGCAACTGTTTTCACTTTGCTCTCTGCCAGTGTATCTATTTTCTTTGCCATAGCTACCATCTGTGCCGACAACTGAGTAATAGTGTCCACTTCCAACAAACCTGCAACCTTGGGTTGAGGCATCCGAGTTGTAGGATTCTGAAAATCATTTGAAGCCATAGTCTTGATAAGTGTATAGGCCTCATCATAGCTCTTTGCCCATAATGCCCATCCTTCGGCTGCGTCTATAATAGGCCTCGACTGCCATCCCAATCCATTGTAAAATGTGTTAATCACCATCCAATCTGGCATACCATGGAGCGGACACTTCCGTAGCATCTCTTTGTATCACTCCCAAGCCTCGTATAAGGATTCACCCTGTTGTTGTTCAAACTGAGAGATAGCTGTCCTCATCTTCGTCGTCTTAGCCATTGGGAAAAATTTGGCTAAGAACTTTTGTGCTAAGTCCTCCCATGTAGTAATTGATCCAGCAGGCAAAAAATGTAACCAACTCCTTACTTTATCCCTCAAAGAGAATGGGAACAACCTCAGTTTTATGCTAAGTCCTCGCAGCGGGCGCGCTATCCTCCAGTGTAATCCTCGCGCGGGCACGCGGTCTACAATTTCTCATACAACTTTCGGTTGACATGGCATGCGTAGCGTGTGTTAACTTGTGTGACGCTTGGCATTCTGCGATCTGGATTCGGTTACATTCTTTTACTGACTTACATTACTGCTCATTGTTCATTCTTTTAACCATCCATGCTTAGTCTCCTTGCTCCACTTGATCCTCATGTTGTGCCTTCATTGCTCACATGCCATCTAATACCACAATATTAGGCCATTTCCTACACTTTTACACCGAAAGAGTTCTCAGTACATGCAATGCAACTAAAAACACACTAAAATGTACTTGAGATGGGCATAGTTCGCGTGAATTGATATCCAATAAGTAGGTATAAAACCCACTTATCAAGTACTAAGATGTATCAAGACCTTCGACAAAGGTTTTGGTTGCCGAACATGAAGAGTGAGATAGCCGAGTATGTGAATAGGTGCTTGACTTGTCAAACAGTTAAGGCCGAACATCAACAACCAAGTGGCTTGTTACAGTCATTAGAAATTTCGGAGTGGAAGTGGGAAAATATCACGATGGATTTTGTAGTGGGACTTCCAACTATAACGAAAGGGTACAACACGATTTGGGTAATAGTGGACCGGTTGACGAAGTTGGCTCACTTTTTTCCAATTAGGGTCAAGTATAACTTTGACCAGTTACCTAAACTTTATGTTAAGGAAATAATTTCCAGACATGGAGTATTAGTATTGATTGTGTCAGATCCTGATCTACGACTCACGTAGAACTTCTGGAGAAGTCTGCAGGAGCAGTTGGGAATGCAATTGAAGTTGAGTATGGCATATCATCCACAAACTGATGGACAGAGCGAGAGAACAATTCAGACGTTAGAAGATATGTTAAGATCTGGTGTCATGGATTTCAAGGGTAGTTGGGATGATCATCTACCATTAGTAGAGTTTGCATATAACAATAGTTACCATGCAAGCATAGGTATGCCGCCTTACGAAGCTTTGTACGGAAGGAAATGCAGAATACCGTTGTGTTGGGACAAAGTGGAAAACGCCGAATGCTAGGGCCAGAATTGGTGCATTAAACAGCGGATGTGGTGAAGTTGATACAAATGCGTCTAATAGCAGCTCAAGACAGACAGAAGAAATTTACAGACTCGCATTGAGAAAATAGGGAGTTTGAAGTAGGCTCTTACGTATTTCTAAAGGTATTTCCCTAGAAAGGAAAGATACGCTTTGGAAAGAAGGGAAAGTTAAGTCCAAGGTTTATAGGACCTTTTGAAGTGTAAAAATGGATAGGTGAGGTAGCTTATATGGTAGCGTTACCTTCAGACCTAGAACGAATACATAACATGTTTCACGTATCGGTATTGCGTCTTTATAAATCGGATTATAAGCACATAATAGAATACGAGCCTATTCATATCGAGAAGGACTTAACGTACGAAGAGACGCCAATTTAAATCATCGATAGAAAAGAACAAGTTTTGCGGAACAAAGTCATACCTTCCATAAAGGTGTTATGGAAGAACCACGATGCAGAAGAAGCAACGTGGGAACTTGAAGAAAAGATGAAAAAGAATTACCCTCATTTTTGTGTAATTTTTTTTAGCGAGATTCTCGGGACAGAATCCTTATAAGGGGGAGAGAGTGTAATGCCCCAGAAAATCGAACCTTTTGTAAATACTTTTATAATGAATAAAATAATATTATTTGTTATTATTATGTGTTAGTAAGATGAATGTCGTTCTATAACCTAGAAATGTCAGAAAGTCATAGTATTTTAACTACATGAAAGAATTAAAGTGTTTGAATTTCCAAGACAAAAATAAAAGTTTTCCGAGAAATTTTCTGAAAAACACTATTCATCAATTTCTACTCGAGATTTATTTTTGAACTTCCGAGAAATACTTAACGTTAAAATAACAAAGTGAGATGGATTATGTAATAATAATTCAAGTATGGAAAACGTAATATTTAACATGTGGACTTAGTTCGAGAACGTTTGGAAAATCAAGTATTAAGAATCTAATGTAATGATCGTATGATACGTATGTATTGTGCGAGGTAGTGTTACGAGTATGATAAGAAGTATTATACGAGTATATGGGAGTGATGGTATTCCGTATATTATGAATTAATATACGAGTTAGAATACGAGAATTATATGTGTATATGTGATAAGGTTTTTAATTAAATGACATGGACTAGTAGGATTGTGTAAACAATTGAATAGTCCAATAAACATTAAGGGGTAAGCCCAAGGGGTGGTTAATGTGAATCCCAAAACAAATTAATGCAAGCCCACAAGAAGCTATGTAATTAAACTAGGCCCAAAGCTATGATCCAATGGGTAAAGCTAGATCCATGGGGCAACCCATGGGTGATCTTGGTGCCCAAGTGTTGTGATGACCAAGAACTTTATGTGGTGGCCAAGTATCTTGTGTAGGGAGAAAGTTTACTTAGTTGTTAAGAATGGAATAGTAAGGAGGTTAGTAAAGGAGGTGGATGTCTTAATGACCCCTTTGCCCTAACTTTGGAAGCTCTATAAATAGCAAGCTTACAATTCATTATTTTCTTGTTCAAAATTATCCAACAACTTTCCTTACAAAACAACTTAATTGGTAGAGAGAATAGGCACTTTTAAAAGTCAAACTTCCATTGTTAGATTTCCAAGAAGAAGAAAGCTAGTCATTAAAGGTAAATGATCCTATGCCATTAGTCTTCTATCTCTACCATAATAGCTTGATAGAGAAGTGATGGTCATGTATGCTAAGAAATCATAAGAAATGAATAAGCAATGGACTTAAGTCGAATAAGTCATGAATAAATAAGGTAAACCTAAATAAGTTATGAACTTATGATGAACAATGATGAACTTGTCATATGAAGTTAGTATGATTGATAAGATGTTAGAATGTTGTTTAAAGGACTTAAACCAATAATAAGTCATAAGGAATGAAGTCTTGTAAATTATAATTTGTTAAGTTATGAACTTATGAGGAATAAGCCATAACCTAATTTTAAAGATAAATTATTGTAATATGTATGTTGAGATGTCTAGTTAATGAATTAAATCCATTTAGATTGATGAACAAATCGTTAGTAACGAAGTTTTGCCGGAATTCACACGATTGGATGATAAACGTCAAATTCGTGAAATTCTCGGAATGGAAGTCGGATTTTGTGCTTGAACTCAGAAACGTTGGTTTTCGATGGAGACAAGTCTTATTTGGCATTATAGAGTTGCTGAGAGACCCCGAATTTTATGAAACGAAAGTATTCAATTTTCTTATATTTATTCTATTTAGTAAATGGTTAAATTGATAAAAGGTTAAAGTTAAGGGTGATATGTGAAAAATTTTCAAAGTAAGCAAGTTGTCATAAAATAATCGGTGATAAAAGTATAGTAATACGCGTGGTTGCATAGTAGCACACGGTATTGTACAATATCTTTGATTATTGATGCTTACATGAGAAGTCACTCAGTTTGATTTAATTATTATCACAATATCATCTGCATAATATTTTATATTATTAAATCAATAATTGAGACGACAAAGTTATTCATATTATTATTAGCAATATTGACAATGTCTAGAAGTTCTGTCAAGGAGAGATTAGGTCATCTAATTGTGCGCCAATAGGGAGAAATCCTTATCAGAAAGCCCCCTCTTTCTTGGGAATGATCTGGTTGTTAATATTGTGAGTTATAATATTAATGATGAATGTTATTAAAAATCGAATTTGAGTCCAGAGTTGAATTTGGAGACGCGGACGTGATATTTGAGTCCAGAACGATGAAATTAGTAGAAATAGACTATAAACACAAAATTTATCGGGGTTGACTTTTTGGTTAAAAAGTCAGCAGTTGACTTTTTCAGAAAAAGTCAAACTTCAAAAATGAAATTATTGATAAAAATATTTCCATTGTGTTGGGATTATTAGTATTAGTGGAAATCGATATTTATTTCGATGATAATTGATGTCTGAAGGTTATATTAACCAATCGGGTAATTACTCGGATAAATGAGAAATTAATTGCTATTAATTCACATGCTTATAACTATTTGTTCACATGTGTGTACTATTGATTCACACGCATGTACTATTAGGAGAGGTGGTGCAAGATTGATAATACTTGAATGACTAAATTAAAAATGGAGGTATAGATGAAGGTACTATACTGTAATTATTTTTTTCACATGTATAGAACTATTGAGTCACATAATTGTACTATTGATTCACATGATATACTATTAGGGGAGGTGGTGCAAGTTTGATAATACTTGTAGGACTAAATTAAAAATGAAGAAAAAGATAAAGGTATTATACTGTAATATTTTGAGCCCCAAAACGTGCAATTATCGAAACTATGTTTTCCTATAAATAGAAGCTCATTCTTCTTTCATTCTCACCAATTCACTAAGACTCACAAGAGCAATTATAGAGAGAGAAGCTATAGAGATGGAAGCTATAAAGGGAAAGAAGAAGAGTAGTCTACTACTTCACTATTCCAGTATCCAGTCTTCTTCTATGGTAAGGGGTATTATTTATTTCATATTCTGAAGAAATATTATTTTTCGTATTCGTATGAGTATTATTTTCGTTCAATATTCGTAAGGAATATCATTTTCGTTCAATATTCATTATCTTCATTTAATATTCGTAAGGAATATTATTTTCGTTCAATATTCGTAAGGGATGTTATTTATTTCTTATTCGTAAGGGTAATTATTTCTTACTATTCATGAATTACTATTTACGGGTTACTATTCACCCAGTTACTATTCACTCAAATATTATTCACTCGAGTATTCAGGGCACTTTTCGTGCCAGAGTACTATTCATGAGTTACTATTCATGGGTTACTATTCACCCGATTATTATTCACTCAAATACTATTCACTCGGGTATTTTGGGCACTTTTCATGCTGGGGTACTATTCCCGAGGTACTATTCCCGAAGTACTATTCACAAAGTACTATTCATGGGGTACTATTCAAGACAAAAAAATTGATTCTTTTCTGTCCAAATTAATTTTTGATACATGGATATTATTCTTGAATTTTACTCCACAATTGGTGATCATGTTGACAATTTAGATATTCTTGAACTCTAGATAAATTGAATTATAAATATTTAATATTTATCCTTTATCTCATTTGATTGATTCCTTATATCATTGTCATGATCGTCGTGCTTATATTGCGTTAAAAGTCATCTTTGGCCCGTAGTGCATAGATGGACTGTTGGTTATTGGTTTTACAGTTTTATGTCTTTGGCCTGTAGTGCGAAGATGATCTGTTGTTGAATATCTTTGGCCTGTAGTGCAAAGATGATTTGTTGTTTTATAGCTTTGGCCTGTAGTGCAAAGATGGATAGGTGTATGACATGATCATGACCACTGGTGATACTAACGAATATCCTTGGTCGTAGTGCAGGAATAATTCGATGATGTGATTGGCAGGATCATGACCATTAGTTAACAGTTGAATGTCTTTGGCCGTAGTGCACTGACAGGCAATTGATTGGTATGATCATGACCATTGGTTTTATAGTTGAATATCTTTGGCCAGTAGTGCAAAGATAGACAACTGATTGGTATGATCATTGTTATTACATTTAAATATCTTTAGCCTTTGGGGTAAGGATATTGGGTAAATGTTTTATTAAGCCTTTGTGGCAAGGAGAAATTATTGATTCACATTATTATAAACATGAATTGTGAATTTAATTAACATCTTTGGTGGTTCAGGTGAAGACAGGTGGTGAAAGTTCTATTTGTCTTTGGTATAATAAAGAACTGTTGATGGGTATTACAGGGATAAAATTGATGATAAACTTTTAAATCATAGAAGTTAGTAGATATCATGCTTTACTTGACTCTTCTAATGGATTACTTATTCCGCTGCAGTTGTTGATCTAAAACTTGTTGTCTATTATATTCTATCAGTTGTTATATTGTTGAAGGCTAAGGATAACTTATTCTGCATTATCTTAGTCATAATATTTCTTACTGGGATAGTTGAGCTCACCCTTTCTTTCACTGTTCTCTTCAGGAAATGAGAATATAGCTGGGACTAGTTGTAACGCCCCAGAAAATTGAACCTTTGTAAAATTTTTTAATAATGAATAGAATAATATTATTTATTATTATTACGTGTTGATAAGATGATTGTCGTTCTACGGAAACGTCGTAGTATTTTAACTACATGGGAGAATTAAAGTGTTTGAATTTCTAAGATGAAAATAAAAGCTTTACGAGAAATTTTCTGAAAAACACTATTCATCAATTTCTGCTCTGGAAATATTTTTGAATTTTCGAGAAATGCGTAATGTTATAATATCAAGATGAGATGGATTATGTAATAATAATTGAAGTATGGAAAACGTAATATTTCTCATGCGGACTTAATTTGGGAATGTTAGGATTATTAAGCGTTAAGGAAAAGAAGTTGTGATTGTATGATGTGTATGCATTGTACGAAGTAATGAATTTAAGTATAATACGACGTATTATACTATGATGTATAAAGAATGAAATAACGTATATTATGAATTAATATATGAGCTAGCATACGAGAAATTATACGTGGTGTGAAGCCCCCAAAATAGGTATACATCACCCATCTTGAGTCGCCAAATACATGGTACATAAATCAAATACAACATAATTATACATCTGTCGGGTAAAACATAAACTGAGAGTTTAAACAAGAATATTGCCTTCTAGACAATATCCATTCTCAATGGAGTCCTCATAGGCGATGATACAAACTCAAATTCAGGTCCTCATTACATTTATTATCACACTATTTAACAGAATAGTGAGGACTACTAATGCTATCATCTGGACTGTCAATCTGTTCCCCGACTCGTCCCAGCTATATTCTCATTTCCTGAAGAGAACAGTGAAGAAAGGGTGAGCTCAACTAGCCTAGTAAGAAATATTATGACTAAGTTAATGCAGAATAAATTATCATTAGTCCTCAACAGTGTTAAATTGATAAAATACAATAGACATCAAGTTTAGCTGTAGCGGAATAAGCAATCCATTAAAAGAGTCAAGTAGAGAATAAAATCTACTATCTTTTATGATTTAAAATATTTTCATCAATTTTTATAGCTGAGACTCAGCTTAATAAATAATCCACATCATCCCTGCACTACGACCAAGGATATTCATTAGGGTCACGACCACAAATTATCCATGCACTACGGGCCAAGGATATTCGTGTATTCATCAATGGTCATGATCATGCCAACAACTATCCATCAATGTATTACGGGCCAATGAGGACTTTTACTACATCATTTGTAACATTACAGTCATGATTATACCGAATAATCCCTGGTCATAATCATACCAAGTCCATCTATGCACTACAGGCCACATATGTCTTTCAAAAAAAATATAAACATGAAGATGATGACAATGATATAAGAATTTAATAAAACAAGTTCACGAATTAATTTATCCAGGAACTAATAACGTCCAAATTGTCAACATGATACTTCTTTGTAGAGTAAAATTTAAGAATGCTCAGAAGAATATTTCCATGAAAAGATACTGGATGAAGCGCAAATATCAAGGATATTCCACTAATTTCATGGAGTATAGAAGTCAAAACTTTAACCAACCGAGTATAATAAAGAATGGAATAAAAAAAGAAATCACCATGCATGCGGTACTTCGCATAGACAGGTATTCCCTAATGATCAGTGGCACCACCCTCCTCGGGTGGTGAATCTGGTGGTGGATACGGTACTGCAGTCCCAAACTGAGGCCACTCAAACATCGTCCCCTGCTGGGCAAAAGCCTCGGCCAAGGCCCTCGTGAGACCCGTAGCAAATGCTCCAAAGTTATCGTACATGGCATCGAATTTTCGCTCTAACCTTCGGAGCTGGCGATCACCATGAGCAGTATGTGTTTGCATCAACGGGCCTACCTCATCTGTCTGAGAGGGCTGCTGTGATGGCTCTGGGAATGTGGGCTGGAGGATAAATCCTCTTCCTCTCGGATGCGGTTCACCACCCGTCCAATCCTTAAACTTGGCAATAGTAGCATGAGTGATGTCGTGGTTCGGGTTCTGCAATTTGCTTCGTTATTCCAGGACTCCTTGTTGGGTACAAAGCATGGCACGCCATGAATACGTCTGAGAATACTCCCGATGGTTCTCCCATAAATAACGCAGCATGTTTTGATGAATTAAGTAGCCTACATCAATGTACTTGCCCTTGTTGATGCCCCACAAAATGATAGTGCGCTCGGTGGTTATTTCATGCTGGTGAGCAGACGAAACTAATTTGGCATAGATAAACAGATTCCACGCTTTGGCATAACGATTTAAGGCGGATGCTGGAAAATATTTTGGCTCAGTTGTCCCTGCCTTATAATTCCATTTGGTGCCCGGAATGCACAATTCAACAATCACTACTGCCAGATCCATTTCTAAATACGCACCTTCTACCCAATTAGCAGACCTGGTCGGTAGTGTGTCATTTATTCCGAAGATTGCTCTGATCGCTGAAGGTCAAAAATCCACTTGTACAACTCGAACCAGCGTTATCCCTCCTTTCATTTCCTTAGCATTCGCGTAGAACTCTCGAACAACCCCCATGGGAATAGGCATAGGAGTTGCAGTCAAGCCAACCCAGCCTCTTTCTCGTATCATATACCATAGTGGGCCGTCTTGCTTCTCAGGTTTAAATCCCCATTCCTTCACAAAAGATTTGGCCACGATTCGATAATATTCCTGCTGAGCTTCCAAACTGATAAACTTCCTGTGGTCCAGGACATCCTCTTCTTGGTTACTGGAGGAAGATGCTGATGAGGAAGAGATGGAGATGGAGCATGCTCTTTTTTGACCCATTTGCAGTGGATAGAGAGGATGAAGCTTTGCTTGAGATGGAGTGATAGTACATGCTTGGATTTCTCCCCACACTGAGTTTGCACAGCCCTCTCTTGAAACCCTAGTTTATATCAGTGGATGAGAGCGTGGGTTTGAGCTTTGAACATGGAGAGAATCGTGGGTATGTGATGAGAGATGTACAACTTCAATTTTTAACTGAAAGAGTGAGAGAGACGTGAGTTATTGAGACTGAGATTATTGCGCTTCTGTTATGATTCAAATGACAGCCCAAATAATCCCCAACACGTTTTTAAAACTTTTAAAACTGTCTCTGTCCGGTGTCGCGCGCGGCCGCGCGGGTATTTAATGTGATTCATGCGCGGGCGCGCGGGTATGAATTAGGCTGTGATTGGCATGTCGGCGCATTGGTACAAGACATTTCTTGCATTCCTTGCTCGGTCGGCCATGAATCACGATATCTCTGCATCTTGATGTTCAACTCAATCGCTTTATCGGTGATGCCTTGAATTGCTGATACCTATATAGACATTAATGCCCACTATTAAGACATGAATCAATGACCAAAGAAAATCTCACCTATTTCAAACATTCTCAATGCAAATCATGCTACACACTCAATTATGCAAAACTGACAAACTACTAAAAATGAAATAAAAATGAACTAACCAAAGCAACCTAAACTGAATGATTAAAAAAAGAATAGAGATAGAAATAATGGGTTGCCTCCCATCAAGTGCTAAGTTATAGTCAATTAGCCTGACTGTCTCTGAATCTCACGACAAAGAAAGAATTGAGGTGACTTTCTGCCTGTCCACCTCACCCCAAAATTTAATGACTTCAGCTTTCGTCAATGGCTCTACCTTCAACTCTGAATTTTCACCAATTACACAACTCAACGACTCATAGTTTACCAAGTTCGGTACCTCATCATTTAGGCCTCGATTCACTGAATCAACCCAGAAACATTCTTCTTCATCTGTTGGGAACTTCATTGCCTTGAAGACATTAAAGGTTACTTCCTGATCATGTACACGCATCGTGAGTTCCCCATTTTGCACATCTATAGAAGTCCTGCCTGTAGCTAAGAATGGTCTCCCCAGTAGGATTGATATGCTTTTGTCTTCCTCATAATCTAAAATGATGAAGTCAGTCGAAAAGATAAATTTATCCACCTTCACCAAGACATCCTCAATAATTCCCCGTGGATACGTGATAGATCTGTCAGCTAGCTGTAAAGAAATGTTTGTCGACCTTGGATCCAACAATCCAAATTGATTGAATACTGACAAGGGTATCAAATTTATACTTACCCCAAGATCACACAAACACTTACTGAAGCACATCTTCCCGATTGTGCACGGAATTGTGTAACTGCCCAGATCATTTAGCTTCGGAGGTAATTTATGCTGAAGCACTGCATTGCATTCCTCTGTCAAGGCTACTGTCTCAAATTCATCTAATCTCCTCTTCCTTGACAATATACCCTTCATAAACTTTTCATAGCTTGGCATTTTTTCCAATGCCTCGGCGAAAGGTATGTTGATTTGCAGCTTTTTAAATACCTCCAGAAACTTGCTGAATTGCTTACCTTCCCTCTGCTTATTTAATCTCCGTGGATATGGTACTTGAGGGTGAACAAGTGGTATTGAACTCATAGGCTTCTCAACTGACCCTGCTTTATCTTTCTCTTTCTCTTCATGTTGTACCTCAAAATTTTCCAGATTTTTTTCTCGTGGATCATCTGCTTCTGCTTTCATGTGTGCATGCCCTCCTCCTCAAGATATCACAAAGGCGCGGGCGTGCGACTCTCAGTACCTGCGATGTCTTTCCCAAATCTCAATGTGATCGCTTGACACTGTTCCTTCCCGTCTCTTCTTGGATTTGTCTCTGTATTACTTGGCAATGAACCTTGGGGCCTGTTGTTAAGCATGCTCGCCATTTTCCCCATCTGAGTCTCCAAATTCTTAATAGCCACTGCTTGTCTTTTAATCATAATTTCCGTGTTCGCCATGTACTTCAACATCATCTCCTCCATTTCTGATTTCTTTTCTTGCTGAGGTGCAGCTGGAGTGTGATGTTGTTGTTGTTGAGAAAATCCCGGTGGAAATGGTGGTTTTGGTGTAAAATGTGGCTGAGATTGCTGTGATTGAAATTTTTGATTGGGCTAAAACTGATTCTGCTGATTCCCTTGGTTATTGGACCAACTGAAGTTTGGATGATTGCGGTTATTGGGGTGGTATATGTTCTGAAACTGTCCTTGGTCTTTCCTATAATTACTCACATACTGTACCAACTCCAAGCTGATAGCACATTGATCTGTGGAGTGCGACCCCATACAAATCTCATATACGCAGGCAACTATTTTCACTTTGCTCTCTGCCAGTGTATCTATTTTCTTTGCCATAGCTTCCATCTATGCCGACAACTGAGTAATAGTGTCCACTTCCAACAAACCTACAACCTTGGGTTGAGGCATCCGAGCTGTAGGATTCTGAAAATCATTTGAAGCCATAGTCTCGATAAGTGTATAGGCCTCATCATAGCTCGTTGCCCATAATGCCCATCTTGCGGCTGCGTCTATAATAGGTCTCGACTGCCATCCCAATCCATTGTAAAACGTGTTGATCACCATCCAATCTGGCATACCATGGTGCGGACACTTCCGTAGCATCTCTTTGTATCACTCCCAAGCCTCGTATAAGGATTCTCCCTGTTGTTGTTCAAACTGAGAGATAGCTGTCCTCATCTACGTCGTCTTAGCCATTGGGAAAAATTTGGCTAAGAACTTTTGTGCTAAGTCCTCCCATGTAGTAATTGATCTAGTAGGCAAAGAATGTAACCAACTCCTTGCTTTATCCCTCAAAGAGAATGGGAACAACCTCAGTCTAATAGCATCCTCTGTCACCTTGTTGTATCTGAATGTATCACAAATCTCAATGAAACTCAACAAGTGTTCATTCGGATCATCCGTAGCAGCACCCCCAAACTGTACCAAATTCTGCACCATCTGAATAGTGTCCGGTTTAATCTCAAAAGTATTGGCTTCTATCGCCAGTCTGACTATGCTAGACTGAAGTCCATTAATATTCGCCATGGAGTAGTCTCTTAGAGCCCGGTGCTTTTCTCTTTGCTCAATTCTCTGTTCTTCTGCCATACTAGCTGTAGTACTCTCTAATTGAGCTTGCAAATTTCTCCGCACACTTGCTTTCCAACCTCTTCCGTTAATGTTATCCTGCGCTAGTGTTAATTCTGAGTTGGATGATCGCGTGTGCATAATAATCTACAAGTACCTGAAACCAAAACAAAAACAAAAGTAGAAATGAGATAAGATTAGATTTGTCTAAGTCATACAATATAGCTTAAAATTGATGATAATTATTTAAATTTAAACGCCTTTCCTTAAATTCCAAAAAAACTTGTTGCTTCTTTTTTAGTTCTAACAAAAGAGCTCTAACTCATGCAAGCATACATGTGTCAACAAGTAATATAGAATAAGTAGAGTATCGATCCCACAGAGAAAGTTGTTTAATTCAAACCACTATGCATCAACTAAATCACTATTTTTATATGCTTAAACTAAATATTGTAATTGTGAATTACTCTAAATGCAAATAATAACTAAAATAAGAATAATAATGGAATAAATCAAGTCTGGAAATAATGGGATCCTAACTTTATTTAATACTTCATCTAATTACCACCATCATGTAAGAAAGTTCACATATCATAGGAAAGTAGCCAAGAGCACTAATATAGACATAACCATTTTTCAATGTACTATGACCTACTTACATAGCATCCACATGCGATAGACACCATGTAATCATCAATATAACCAAAATTACTATATGTCTATGTGAAATTGCAACCATATTGAATTTAAGCACAAGCCCTTATTTTAACTCATACGGTGAAATAGTATATGTCTATCTGGTTCACAAAATACACAAGCCATACAAAATAGCCCCATATACGTATGCTATCATGATTACAATCCATACTCGCATGTTCATTTTCAATTCCATACAATCACTTAGAATAAATGGTGATCAAGTATTCATGCATGCAAAACAACCGTGATAGAAATTTCTTATGATATGTAAAACAGTCCAGCTATCAAGCACGCAATTAAACTACATATTAAAATCCGTTAGAATCCCATAATGGAGTTTAGTTCATGACTGAACCAAAAGTCATTATGGAATCAAAGCTAAACATGGATAATAAGCAAACAATTGAAAGATAATGGATAGAAACGATCAAACCCAATTGCTAATTATAAACCAATATTAATGTTCAAATCCTCATATAAATCCAGCAAAATAACAAGAGTTATCCACAATTATAGATAATCCCAAAAAGAAGTAGAAAAGATAGAATTTAGGCTTCGTTCTACGTTGGAATCTCTCCCAGAGTGTAAACCCTAGTTCCAATATAAAAAATACGTAAAAAGTAATGAATAATGCGTCTGACACCAGTCAGAATCGTTTTTAATTAATTACAACCCTTAAAATTAAAAATTAAAATAAACAGCTCAACAACATTAGTCATCGCGCGCGCAGGCGCATCTCCTCGATGTAATCCTCGCGGCGGTATGCGCATCTACAATTTCTCAGTATTACACTTCGGTTGGTCGCTGGAATGCGGTGTGTGTTCTTAATAATGGCCGCATGTATGCTGTCACTTCTTCGCATCTGGATTCTGGTTACATTCTCGCTACTACTTACATTACTGCTTTTCATTCTTTTGTCCATCCATGCTTAGTCTACTTGCTCCACTTGATCCTCATGTTGTGCCTTCATTGCTCACATGCCATCTAATACCACCATATTAGGCCATTTCTTGCACTTTTACACCAAAAGAGTTCTCAGTACATGCAATGCAACTAAAAACACACTAAAATGTACTTGAGATGGGCATAGTTCGCGTGAATTGATATCCAATAAATAGGTATAAAACCCACTTATCAAGTACTAAGATGTATCAAGACCTTCGACAAAGTTTTTGGTTCCCGAACATGAAGAGTGAGATAGCCGAGTATGTGAATAGGTGCTTGACTTGTCAAACAGTTAAGGCCGAACATCAACAACCAAGTGGCTTGTTACAGTCATTAGAAATTTTAGAGTGGAAGTGGGAAAATATCACGATGGATTTTGTAGTGGGACTTCCAACTATAACGAAAAGGTACAACACGATTTGGGTAATAGTGGACCGGTTGACGAAGTGGGCTCACTTTTTGCCAATTAGGGTCAAGTATAACTTGGACCAGTTAGCTAAACTTTATGTTAAGGAAATAATTTCCAGACATGGAGTATTAGTATTGATTGTGTCAGACCCTGATCTACGACTCACGTCGAACTTCTGGAGAAGTCTGCAGGAGCAGTTGGGAATGCAATTGAAGTTGAGTACGGCATATCATCCACAAACTGATGGACAGAGAGAGAGAACAATTCAGACGTTAGAAGATATATTAAGATTTTGCGTCATGGATTTCAAGGGTAGTTGGGATGATCATCTACCATTAGTAGAGTTTGCATATAACAATAGTTACCATGCAAGCATAGGTATGCCGCCTTACGAAGCTTTGTACGGAAGGAAATGCAGAATACCGTTGTGTTGGGACGAAGTGGAAAACGCCGAATGCTAGGGCCAGAATTGGTGCATCAAACAGCGGATGTGGTGAAGTTGATACAAATGCGTCTAATAGCAGCTCAAGACAGATGTAATATGTAGGTTGAGATGTCTAGTTAATGAATTAAATCCATTTGGATTGATGAACAAATCGTTAGTAACGAAGTTTTGCCGGAATTCACATGATTGGATGATAAACGTCAAATTCATGAAATTCTCAGAATGGAAGTCAGATTTTGAGTTTGAACTCAGAAACGTTGGTTTTCAATGGAGACAAGTCTTATTTGGCATTATAGAGTTGCTGAGAGACCCCGAATTTTATGAAACGAAAGTATTCAATTTTCTTATATTTATTCTATTTAGTAAATGGTTAAATTGATAAAAGGTTAAAGTTAAGGGTGATATGTGAAAAATTTTCAAAGTAAGCAAGTTGTCATAAAATAATCGGTGATAAAAGTATAGTAATACGCGTGGTTGCATAGTAGCACACTGTATTGTACAATATCTTTGATTATTGATGCTTACATGAGAAGTCACCCAGTTTGATTTAATTATTGTCACAATATCATCTGCATAATATTTCATATTATTAAATCAATAATTGAGACGACAAAGTTATTCATATTATTATTAGCAATATTTACAATGTCTAGAAGTTCTGTCAAGGAGAGGTTAGGTCATCTAATTGCGCGCCAATAGGGAGAAATCCTTATCAGAAAGCCCCCTCTTTCCTGGGAACGATCTGGTTGTTAATATTGTGAGTTATAATATTAATGATGAATGTTATTAAAAATCGAATTTGAGTTCAGAGTTGAATTTGGAGACGCGGACGTGATATTTGAGTCCGGAACGATGAAATTAGTAAAAATAGACTATAAACACAAAATTTACCGGGGTTGACTTTTTGGTTAAAAAGTCAACAGTTGACTTTTTCAAAAAAAGTCAAACTTCAAAATTTCAAAAATGAAATTATTGATAAAAATATTTCCATTGTGTTGGGATTATTAGTGTTAGTGGAAATCGACATTTATTTCGATAATAATTGATGTTTGGAGGTTATATTAACCAATCGGGTAATTAATTGGATAAATGAGAAATTAATTGCTATTAATTCACATGCTTATAACTATTTGTTCACATGTGTGTACTATTGATTCACACGCATGTACTATTCGGAGAGGTGGTGCAAGATTGATAATACTTGAATGACTAAATTAAAAATGGAGGTATAGATGAAGGTACTATACTGTAATTATTTTTTTCACATGTATAGAACTATTGAGTCACATAATTGTACTATTGATTCACATGATATACTATTAGGGGAGGTGGTGCAAGTTTGATAATACTTGCACGACTAAATTAAAAATGAAGAAAAAGATGAAGGTATTATACTGTAATATTTTGAGCCCCAAAACGTGCAATTATCGAAACTATGTTTTCCTATAAATAGAAGCTCATTCTTCTTTCATTCTCACCAATTCACTAAGACTCACAAGAGCAATTATAGAGAGAGAAGCTATAAAGAGAAAGAAGAAGAGTAGTCTACTACTTCACTATTCCAATATCCAGTCTTCTTCTAAGGTAAGGGGTATTATTTATTTCATATTCTGACGAAATATTATTTTTCGTATTCGTATAAATATTATTTTCGTTCAATATTCGTAAGGAATATCATTTTCGTTCAATATTCATTATCTTCGTTTAATATTCGTAAGGAATATTATTTTCGTTCAATATTCGTAAGGGGTGTTATTTATTTCTTATTCGTAAGGGTAATTATTTCTTACTATTCATGAATTACTATTTACGGGTTACTATTCACCCAGTTACTATTCACTCAAATATTATTCACTTGAGTATTCAGGGCACTTTTCGTGCCGGAGTACTATTCACGAGTTACTATTCATGGGTTACTATTCACCCAATTATTATTCACTCAAATGTTATTCACTCGGGTATTTTGGGCACTTTTCATGCTGGGGTACTATTCACGAGGTACTATTCCCGAAGCACTATTCACGAAGTACTATTCATGGGGTACTATTCAAGACAAAAAAATTGATTCTTTTCTGTCCAAATTAATTTTTGATACATGAATATTATTCTTGAATTTTACTCCACAATTGGTGATCATGATGACAATTTAGATATTCTTGAACTCTAGATAAATTGAATTATAAATATTTAATATTTATCCTTTATCTCATTTGGTTGATTCCTTATATCATTGTCATGATCCTCGTGCTTATATTGCGTTAAAAGTCATCTTTGGCCCGTAATGCATAGATGGACTGTTGGTTATTGGTTTTACAGTTGTATGTCTTTGGCCTGTAATGCGAAGATGATCTGTTGTTGAATATCTTTGGCTCATGGTGCAAAGATGATCATTGTTTGATAGCTTTGGCTGTAGTGCAAAGATGGACGGTGTATGACATGATCATGACCATTTGGTGATACTAACGAATATCCTTGGTCGTAGTGCGAGAATAATTCGATGATGTGATTGGCGGGATCATGACCATTAGTTAACGATTAAATGTCTTTGGCAGTAGTGCAATTGGACGAGCCATTGATTGGTATGATCATGACCATTGGTTTTATAGTTGAATATCTTTGGCCAGTAGTGCAAAGATAGACAACTGATTGGTATGATCATTGTTATTACATTTAAATATCTTTAGCCTTTGGGGTAAGGATATTGGGTAAATGTTTTATTAAGCCTTTGTGGCAAGGAGAAATTATTGATTCACATTATTATAAACATGAATTGTGAATTTAATTAACATCTTTGGTGGTTCAGGTGAAGACAGGTGGTGAAAGTTCTATTTGTCTAGGGTATAATAAAGAACTGTTGATGGGTATTGCAGGGATAAAATTGATGATAAACTTTTAAATCATAGAAGTTAGTAGATATCATGCTCTACTTGACTCTTCTAATGGATTACTTATTCCGCTGCAGTTGTTGATCTAAAACTTGTTGTCTATTATATTCTATCAGTTGTTATACTGTTGAAGGCTAAGGATAACTTATTCTGCATTATCTTAGTCATAATATTTCTTCTTTGGGCTAGTTGAGCTCACCCTTTCTTTCAACGTTCTCTTGAGAAATGAGAATATAAATTTGGGACTAGTTAAGCATACAGGAAATCGAACCTTTGTAAATTTTTTTAATAATGAATAGAATAATATTATTTATTATTATTACGTGTTGATAAGATGATTATCGTTCTACGGAAACGTCGTAGTATTTTAACTACGTGGGAGAATTAAAGTGTTTGAATTTCTAAGACGAAAATAAAAGCTTTCCTAGAAATTTTCTGAAAAACACTATTCATCAATTTCTGCTCGGGAATTATTTTTGAATTTTCGAGAAATGCGTAATGTTATAATATCAAGATGAGATGGATTATGTAATAATAATCGAAGTATAGAAAACGTAATATTTCGCATGCGGACTTAATTTGGGAATGTTAGGATTATTAAGCGTTAAGGAAAAGAAGTTGTGATTGTATGATGTGTATGCATTGTACGAAGTAATGAATGTAAGTATAATACGACGTATTATACTATGATGTATAAAGAATGAAATAACGTATATTATGAATTAATATATGAGCTAGCATACGAGAAATTATACGTGGTGTGAAGCCCCCAAAATAGGTATACATCACCCATCTTGAGTCGCCAAATACATGGTACATAAATCAAATACAACATAATTATACATCTGTCGGGTAAAACATAAACTGAGAGTTTAAACAAGAATATTGCCTTCTAGACAATATCCATTCTCAATGGAGTCCTCATAGACAGTATACAAACTCAAATTCAGTCCTCATTACATTTATTATCACACTATTTAATGAAATAGTGAGGACTACTAATGCTATCATCCGGATATTGTCAATCTGTCCCCACTCTAAAATCCCGGCTATATTCTCATTTCACGAGAGAAAAAGGAAGAAAGGGTGAGCTCAACTAGCCTAGTAAGAAATATTATGACTAAGATAATGCAGAATAAATTATCATTAGTCCTCAACAATGTTAAACTGATAAAATACAATAGACATCAAGTTTAACTGCAACGTAATAAGCAATCCATTAAAAGAGTCAAGTAGAGAATAAAATCTACTATCTTTTATGATTTAAAATATTTTCATCAATTTTTATAGCTGAGACTCAGCTTAATAAATAATCCATATCATCCCTGCACTACGGCCAAGGATATTCATTAGGGTCACGACCACAAATTATCCATGCACTACGGGCCAAGGATATTCGTGTATTCATCAATGGTCATGATCATGCCAACAACTGTCCATCAATGCACTACGGGCCAATGAGGACTTTTACCACATCATTTGTAACATTACAGTCATGATTATACCGAATAATCCCTGGTCATAATCATACCAAGTCCATATATGCACTACAGGCCATAGATGACTTTAAAAAAAATATAAACATGAGGATAATGACAATGATATAAGAATTCAATAAAACAAGTTCACAAATTAATTTATCCAGGAACTAATAACGTCCAAATTGTCAACACGATACTTCTTTGTAGAGTAAAATTCAAGAATGCTCAGAAGAATATTTCCATGAAAAGATACTGGATGAAGCGCAAATATCAAGAATATTCCACTAATTTCATGGAGTATAGAAGTCAAAACTTTAGCCAACTGAGTATAATAAAGAATGGAATAACAAAAGAAATCACCATGCATAAGGTACTTCGCATAGACAGGTTATTCCAACAGAATAATAAGTAACAGAACCAGGTCCGGTGTAAAACACACAGATAGGATATTCCAACAGAATAATAAAAATTGAACCAGGTCCGGTGTAAAACACATAGACAGGATATTCCAATAGAATAATAAAGATGGAAGCAGGTCCGGTGTAAAACACATAGACAGGATATTCCAACAGAATAATAAAGAATGGAATAACATAAGAATTTCACCAAGTATAGTGTATGCCGCGTATACAGGTTATTCCAACAGAATAATAAAGAATGGAATAACATAAGGATTTCACCAAGTATAGGGTATGCTGGCGTATCAAAGTTATGTATAGGGTATCTGCCATGATCTGAGTTATTCGAATGAATAATAAAGAATGGAATAACAGAAGTTCTCTTCATGAATAAGAAAGAATAACACCCCTTACGGGTACAACAAATAATATCCTTTACCGTAAAAGAAATTGGATATAGAAGTAGTAAAGTAGCAGAATGCTCTTCTTCTTTCTCTTTATAATTTCTCTCTCTAGAGTTTTAGTGAATTCGTAAGAAATAATGAAGGAATAAGCTTCTATTTATAGAAAAACGGAGAGTGGTCTTGGTCTTAACGTAGGGTCAAAATGACTCTTGGTAATATTGAAGAGACAACTACTATTTCTTGAAGGGTAATTAACCTTGGAACAATCAAGAGGCAAATAACTCTTGATAATATTGAAGAGACAACTACTATTTACGAAGGGGTAATTAACTCTTGGAACACCGAAGAGGAAAATAACTCTTGGTAATATTGAAGAGACAACTACTATTTACGAAGGGGTAATTAACTCTTGGTAATATTGAAGGGACAAGTTACTATTAAGACTTTAAATCAACGATCCATATTGATTTACTATTATAATTTCAACCAATGGTCTGAAAAATTAGTACATCTCCTCATGGAATAATATTGTACCTAAATACCCAAATGCACAATACTAGAGTGAATAGTAATCAGGTGAATAATAATTTGTGAATAGTAACTTGTGAATAGTAACTCGTGAATAGTAACTCCGACATGAAAAGTTTCCCGAATACCCGATTGAACAATATAACCTCCAGACATCAATTATCATCAGAATAGATGTCGATTTCTACTAACACAAATAATCCCAACATAATGAAACTATCAAATTCATCTTTAATCAACACGAACTTATTCATTATTAATATTATAACTCACAATATTTAGCAACGAGTTGTTCCCGGAAAGAGGGGGCTTTCAATAAGGATTTCTCCTATATTGGCGCAATTAGGTGACCAAACCTCTCCTTGATGAACTTCTAGACATTGTAAATATTGCAATTTAATAATATGAATAACTTTGTCATCTCAATTATTGATTTAATAATATAACATATAATGCGAGATGATCTTTGTGACAATAATTGAATCAATAATATGAGAGATATGATCAAAGCAATTCTTTGTAGCAATAATTGAGTATAAATGAGTGACTTCTCACGTAAGCATCAATAATCAATCTGGCGTCTACTATGCAAATAATACGTTTATTACTGTACTTTTACTACCGGGTAGTTCAATAGTTTTAACAATAACATCTCCGCCGTTATTTATAAAATATTTTTGTCGTTTTCTCAATCCGACAATAATTCCATTGTGGAGTCCACCAATGATTGTGCCATTGTACGAATATTCCCCGGCATAAAGAATATTCCCCGACCAATCGAATATAATATAACAACTTGCATACTTTGCAAAATTTATAAATACTACCCACAACTATAACTTTATCTCAAATTCACACCATAATATTCAAAAAAATATTTCGAGAAAATTAAATCTTTATTCATAAAATTTGGGGTCTCACACGTGGTGTATAAATATTAAGTTGGTTAATTAAAGGTAATGGACTTGTAGGATTATTAGCTTAATGGTAGAAGTCCAATTATTAAGTGATACTCAAGCCCAAGTGTTTGATAAATCATGAGCCCAAACTATTATAGTATAAGCCCAATAAGGAATTAGCTAGATTAATTAGCAAGCCCAATGTGATTAAGCCATGATCCATGGGGTAAACCAAGTGAGAAATGGGTAGACTTGATGGGCAAACAATTTGTGTGATGAACAAGTGTTGTGGCTAGCAAGTAGACTTGGATGTTAAGTAATGAATAGTAAGGAGGTGGAAGTTGAGGAGGTTAATAAGGAGGTGGGATGGCTTAATGTCTATAATACCCTCACTTTGGGTTGCCTATACATAGAAGGCTTGATTTTTCATTTGTTGGTTGTTCAATTTCTCCCAACTCCTCTCAAGATAAGCAACTTATTGGTTAGAGAGAATAAGCACATAAGTCAATCATCCTTTGATAAATCTTCAAGGAAAAAAAGCACAAGTGCTTCTAGGGTAAGACTCATGTCTATTATATCTTGATCTCTTCTATGATAGGATTGATAGAGAAGTGGGATAGTATGCTAAGAACATGTAATAAGTTATTAATGAATGAACTTAAGCTGAATAAGATGAATAAGCAACTTGAACTCAAATAAGTTGATAAACTCTTGAAGAACTTGTCATATGATGTTAGTATGTTTAATATAGTATGAAAACATTGATTGATGGACTTAAGTCCATAGTAAGTCATAAGCATGAGAATTTGTAGTTAATAAGTTGATTAAGTCATTGACTTATGAGAATAAGTCAAAACCTACTTTGATAATAAGTTGGTGTAATAAGTAACTTGAAATGGTAATGTGTTGGTTAAAATCCATTTAGAATGATTAGTAATGAAGCTTTGCCAGAGTTCACACGATTGGATGATTATCGTCGAATTTGTAAAATTCTCGGAATGGAAGTCGTATTTTGTGTTTGAAGTCGGAAACATTGGTTTTCGATGGAGACAAGTCATATTTGGCATTATAGAGTTGAGGACTCGAAAATGACCGAATTCCGACTTAGAACGAAGAAACGAGTGTTGAACGTTCACGAACGTTTATCGTATTCGTTAAAAATGAACTAATAGGTGAAATTTTAGCAAACGAAGTCAAATAGATAAAATTCTTGCATGAACGCATAGAGTTTGAAATTTGTGAACCATAGGCTTTTGAACGAGCTAATTTGGACTTCTAACGAAGAAGTTATGCGTCAAGAGTTTCGCATGAATTTGCAAAAGTCAAAATTTTCTAAAACCTGAGAGTTGGCCATGCCAAGGCCAACCCAAGGCTAAATGAGTGGCGCATGACACAGAATGCGATGTCTGAGCACCTTTGCTAAGTTAGCTAGCCAATGCGACCTATAGAGTAAGGACTCATGTGCAATACCGAAGTCTGGGACTTACTCTCTCTTTTAACTCGCGCCACGTAGCGACTTGAAGAAACGATATGGTGGCGTATGGCAATTGAGATAAGGATGTGATAATTTATACTTTCTGATATAAAGTGAAAGAGAATTCATTAGTAATGAACTAAGGTAGTAGCATAACATTGTTAAGGCATTATTAGACACCTAATTATATGATGATTAAGAGTTAATAATCAATTGAAAGTGAACGTAATGTGAATGACGTAATGAAAAGTCGAAACCCATAATAACAGATATTAGTCAGGGTTTAGATTGAGATGAAGGGTAAGATATAATAATATACTTACTTGATTATATAAGACCTAATGTGGTATGTTATATGATCATGTATTGTAGAGACTTAGAGACTTAAAGTGTACGTGTGATAATCAAGAAGCAAAACGCCAAGGCAAGTATTCTAACCCTTGTTCCAGTTCAGTCTGGACAAGCTTTGTAATTCATGTATCCTTTCGCATGAAGTTTTGTATGAGGAAGTCAAAGCCAATTCTTTCGGCTAGACTTAAATTATGTTTCTATCAAAGCATGTACAATGTTTACCAAGTTATATTAGTATAGTTTTCAATTGAAGACTGAGTATGCTAAAATGTTTTCGTCGTTTAACGACAGGCACGTGAGTTTGCCACAACTTAAATGTATACACGTTTAATGAATGTAGTGTTGATTAACATAGAGTACTATGGGTTGATCACCCAGAAGTGATCGTAAGTAATGTCGGACTTACGGACTTAGTGCGGGGTTGTCCTTTTCAAAAGAACTTATGAGATGCTCAAAGTCTTGGATCAGAACTGATGTTTTACTGAATATTGTTGTTGTAAAACGTTTTGAATGAAAAGAAGTGTTATTTTGAATTATCTATAGTACTTCGTAACTATTGTTTAGTTACTGAAGATATATGAGTTCTATGTTTCAAGCATGTTGTTTATTAGAATTGTAATACTTGTTGAGCTAGTCATGCTCACTCTTGCTTGAACCATATGAACACAGCCAAGATCGAACGGACCGAAGGCTCTGGCAAGGACAAGGGAAAGGTGAAGACGAACCCTTAGCTTACCTATGTAATAGTATAGGTGTATGTTTGTAATATATTGAATATTATGACAAGAACGAAGGAATGGGTTATAAAGAACCTGGGAAATGTAATATTATTTTGAATATATAGAAGTTATATTAGTCCTTTTGAGATTCTTCAATTGAATGAATGAATGAATGAATGAATGAATGGTAGTACCGTGTAGCACCATCTGTCGGGTTGGAAGATACCCGGATTTGGGGGCATCATAGGTTGGTATCAAACCATTAAGTTATAAAACTTAAGGGAGGATTAAAAACCTTAAGTCATAACCTTAAGAGAAGTCAAAGAAGTAAAAGAAGAAAATAACCTTATAAAAATGCATTATGATTATGTTATGTGTTTTTATTATTCTACTGGCATGTACTAATCAACTTAATTGTTTTGTGTAGATGTCAGGAGTAAACAGAATGTATGTAGATGGTCAAGCCATTACTGAAGAATCGGTGAACCAAATAGAGGTTTTACCGAATCCCATAGCAGCAGATCCGGAGGTGGTAGTTATTGAGTCTGGAGACTCAAATGATGCTGACTACATGTCAGTATTCGATGGGATGATAGAGGAGGAAGTGGAGACAGTGTCCTTTAATCCAATAGCTATAGCAGCCGAGATAGCTCCAGGGGGGTCGATGATGTCTTTATTCATGTCAGTATTGGATAGAAATATCCATTATTGTCAGGAGGTTAAGTAGTTGAAGGCAGAGGTCCAAACTGTTATAGAGGACAAGACTGATGTCGAGTCCATGTGGTTGCAGGAACATGATGAGAGGATTTTGGCTAAGGAAAAAGTCCACGAGTTAAAGCATGAGGTCTTTGAGCTCAAGGAGGAGCTAAAGACCAAACTGCAGAAGATAGGGAGAATGTCCTATATCCATAGGAGTTCTCACACATTTCGATGGCGGAGTGTAGGTGGTTATCCTGTGTAGAGGTGGGGATGAGATACGACATACTATCAGCCGTGATATTATTGCCGATCTTGCCAAGGCAGATTTTAATAATGCCTTGAGGCAGATGTAGACTAGTAATAGCTAGAGTAGTTAAGTATGTAAATATTTTGTAATTAGTAGTGACGTAAAGCCCTCTTTGTATAGTAAAGGGTTGTCTTTTGTTAATCCCAATTTTTGGAAAGCGATAGCGGGAAAGTAATATAATCAACTTAGGCTGTGTATGTAACCGATGTAGTATTATACTACGAAGAATGAACATAAGTCCTTTTTATGGAAATCAATGAGTAATGGATGTTGGAGTTATTGTTTAATATTAAATAATACTAATAAAGAAAGGAATAATAACGAAATGTGTTTATTGTATCAGCAAAATGCCGCTGAGAAGAGTACAAAGTAATCAAGGTGCTAACGTGAACCAATCGGAGGGAGGTCCGGTTAATCCGATGTAGGAGTTTATTAATCTGTTAACAGCCGCATTTAATAGAACAAGGGCTAATATCCCCGTAAATCTGGGAGTAGCACGAGCTACGACCTTTAAGGATTTCAAGAGCGTGGGTCCGCCGGAGTTCAAAGGAACTACGGACCCTATTGAAGCCCAAACGTGGGTTAAGGAAATAGAGAAGACATTTGTGATAGCAAATGTCGACGAGGCCCAAAAGGTTGGCTTTGCAACCTATATGATGAAGGGAGAGGCAAACTTTTGGTGGGAAGCCAATCAGGCTAGGGCCGGGATAGCGAATCTGATGTGGGAGAGGTTCAAGGAGGTATTCTTCGAGAACTACTTTCCCACGAGCATGAAAGGAAGGATGGAGATGCGGTTTCTCAAGTTGAAGCAAGGGGACATGTCGGTTCCCCAATACGCCACCAAGTTTAATGAACTGGCAAGGTTTGCTCCATACCAAGTGGATACCAAGGTTAGGAAGGCGCGACGGTTCGAGCAGGGCTTGTAAACCTGGCTCTATAACCATATTTTGGTGTTCTAAAGTACTTCTTTTGGAACCATTTTAGAGAAGGCAATAATCGCCGAGGGTCGTAGTAAGGCTCTGAGTCAATACCACAAGGACAAGAAGAGCAAGTGTAAAGTAGATGGGGGAGTAAAGATTGAGGGAGCCAGTGGTACTGGCGAGGGTCAAAAGAGGAAGGTATTTAGCTTTGGGAATACTGGAGTGAAGCAAGGAGACCCAAAGAGGAGAATGGAGGCCTGCAAGACCTGTGGAAAGACTGACTTAGGAGTCTGTCTCAAGGGAAAGGCCGTCTGTTACAACTGTGGATAGGAGGGGCACATGGTGCCTAACTGTCCAAGTCCAAAGAAGAATCACGGATGCTTTGTGTGTGGGTCAACTGACCACATGTCAAAGAACTGCCCGAAGAAGGGGACGGATGGGAACCGGGGAATTAATAGCGGTAAGTTAGCTATTGGGGGTCCAACGCAGCCGGGTAGGCCGATGGGTCGTACCTTTAACATGACAGTTCAAGATGCAGTTGCATCAGGGGACGTTGTCGCATGTATTATTCCGATCAACGACATAAATGCTTACGTGCTGTTTGATTCTGGTGCTACTTGTTCGTTCATAGCTTGTGATTTTGCTAAACGATTATAATTACTTCCCGAAAAGTTGCCTATACCTTTAAGTATTAAGGTAGCGAATGAAGAGATTATTCCTATTGAAGATATTTATAGGACTTGTTGCGTAGACATACGGGGTTGTAAATTATCGGTAGATTTGATACCGATAAAGTTAGGAGAATTTGACGTAATTCTCGAAATGGATTGGTTACTGAACCATGGGGCAATTATAGATTGTCAAAAGAAATGTGTGAACATTAAATCGTTAAGATAACCTCAGGTAGTATTTTATGGGAATAGATCGCCGGGATGTTCGTGTTGTCTAACCATGACACAAACTAGGAAATTGCTGAGGAAGGGATGTGTAGGTTACCTGTGCCATGTTGTTGATACCCAGAGAGTGGTAGCAACCATGGAATAAATACCTGTAGTAAGAGAATTAGCCGATGTATTTCCGAGTGAATTGTTAGGTCTTCCGCCGGATAGGGAGACAGAGTTTGTGATAGACATCATGCCAGGAGAGACACCAGTTTCCAGGGCACCTTATCGTATGGCGCCAGTGGAAATGAAGGAGTTGATGGTGCAGTTGCAAGAACTGTTGGACAGAAAGTACATTCAACCGAGTGTTTCACCATGGGGAGCACCGGTACTGTTTGTCAAGAAGAAGGACGGATCATTAAGACTTTGTATCGACTACCGAGAGTTGGACAAGTTAACGATAAAGAATAAATACCCATTGCCCAGGATCGATGATCTCTTTGATCAGTTGAAAGGGGATAAATTTTTTTCAAAAATAGATTTAAGAACGGGGTATCATCAGTTGAAGGTTAGGAAGGAGGATGTACCAAAGACAACATTCAGGACTTGTTATGGTCATTACGAGTTTCTGGTGATGTCATTTGGGTTGACAAATGCACCAGCTACATTTATGGATATGATGAACAGAGTATTCAAACAATATTTGGACAAGTTCGTCATGGTGTTTATAGATGATATTTTAGTCTATTCTAAGACGCCAGAAGATCATGCTGAACACCTAAGATTAGTGTTGGAGATACTGAGAAAGGAGAAGTTGTATGCGAAATTCATGAAGTGTGAATTTTAGTTGGAGAAGGTACAATTTTTAGGTCATGTCGTTGACCATGAGGGGATTTTAGTAGATCCAGCGAAGGTGGAAGCCGTGATGAATTGGGAACAACCGAAAACACCGACTGAGGTGCGGAGTTTCCTAGGGTTAGCGGGTTACTATCGGAGATTCATCCAAGATTTTTTAAAGATAGCTACTCCGTTGACTAACTTGACGAGGAAGACGGTGAAATACGCTTGGACTGACAAATGTGAGGACAATTTTCAAGAACTGAAGAAGAGGTTGAGTGAAGCGCCTGTTTTGTCATTGCCCGATGACACATGAAATTTCATAGTTTATAGCGATGCTTCGCATAGAGGACTTGGTTGCATGCTCATGCAGCATGGCGAGGTCATTGCGTATGCATCTAGGCAGTTAAAGGATTATGAGAAAGTTTACCCTACTCATGATCTAGAATCGGCATGATAGTTTTTACTCTAAAGATATGGAGACATTATCTTTATGGAGAAAAATGTGAGATATACACGGACCACAAGAGTCTAAAATATATCTTCACACAGAAGGAGTTGAATATGAGGCAGAGGAGATGGCTGGAGTTGATAAAGGATTACAATTGTGAAATCCTGTATCACCCTGGAAAAGCCAATGTAGTTGTCGACGCCTTAAGTAGGAAGGGTCGGGAGAAGGTGTCTTTGTTAACGGCTCAAACAGAGTTAATAACAGAGATGGCTAGGATGGAGTTGGAAGTGAAGCTGCCAAGTGAAGTAGGACAAATGCTGTTTACAACGGAGATGAAATATACTATCGTAGAGAGAATCAAGGAGGTGCAACTAAAAATTGATGAGTGTGTCCGGATAAAGGAGCGGCTGGCCAATGAAAAAGATATTAAGTACAGTCTTGATAATGATAGATTATTAAGATTTGAAGGAAGAATTTGGGTTCTGAATGAGACGGAATTAAAGGAGCAGGTATTACAAGAGGCTCATAGTTCGAGGTTTTTGATTCATCCTGGTAGCACCAAGATGTATCAAGATCTTCGACAGAGTTTCTGGTGGCCGAACATAAAGAGAGAGATAGCCGAGTATGTGAGTAGGTGCTTGACTTGTCAGAAAGTTAAGGCCGAACATCAACGACCAAATGGCTTGTTACAGTCATTGGAAATTCCGGAGTGGAAGTGGGAAAATATCATGATGGATTTTGTGGTAGGACTTCCGACTACTCAAAAGGGGTATGATGCGATTTGGGTAATAGTAGACCGATTGACAAAGTCGGCTCACTTTTTGCCAATTAGGGTCAAGTATAACTTAGACTAGTTAGCTAGACTTTATATTAAGGAAATAATTTCCAAACATCGAGTACCAGTATCGATTGTGTCAGATCGTGACCCACGATTCACATCGAACTTTTGGAGGAGTCTACAAGATCAGTTAGGAACGTAGTTGAATTTGAGTACGGCATATCATCCACAAACGGATTGACAGAGCGAGAGGACAATTCAGACGTTAGAAGATATGCTAAGATCTTGCGTCATGGATTTCAAGGGTAGTTGGGATGATCATCTACCATTAGTGGAGTTTCAAATGCTCAACAATAGTTATCATGCAAGCATAGGTATGCCGCCTACGAAGCTTTGTATGGGAGGAAATGCGAGAACGCCACTATATTGGGATGAGGTAGGAGAACGTAGAATCTTTGGGACCGTAATTGAATGCGACAAATAGCGGACATTGTTAAACTAATACGGATGTGTTTGGTAGTACCTCAAGATGCATGAAGAAGTTTACTGATTCACATAAAAGAATAGAGAATTTGAAGTAGGTTCAGACATTATTTCTAAAAGTATCTCCCGGAAAGGAAAGATACATTTTGGAAAGAAGGGAAAGTTAAGTCCGAGGTTTATAGGACCTTTTGAGGTATTAAAATGGGTGGGTGAGGTCGCTTACATGATAGAATTACCTCCAGACCTAGAACGAATACATAATGTATTTCATGTATCAGTATTACGTCCTTATAAGCCAAATTATAAGCACGTGATAGAATATGAACCTATTCATATCAAGAAGGACTTAACGTATGAGGAAACGCTGATTCAAATTGTCGATAGAAAAGAACAAGTTATGCGGAATAAAGTCATACCTTCCGTGAAGGTGATATGGAAAAACCACGATGCAGAAGAAGCAACGTGGGAGTTAGAAGAAATGATGAAAAATAATTACCCTCATTTATTTGTGTAATTTTTTTTAGCGAGATTCTGGGGACAGAATCCTTATAAGGGGGAGAAAATGTAACGCCCCTGAAAATTGAACCTTTGTAAATATTTTTAATAATAAATAAAATAATATTATTTATTATTATTACGTGTTGATAAGATGATTGTCGTTCTATAACCTTGAAACGTCGGAAATGTCGTAGTATTTTAACTACGTGGGAGAATTAAAGTGTTTGAATTTCTAAGACGAAAATAAAAGCTTTCCGAGAAATTTTTCGAAAACACTATTCATCGATTTCTCCTCAGGAATTATTTTTGAATTTTTGAGAAATGCGTAATGTTATAATATCAATATGAGATGGATTATGTAATAATAATCTAAGTATGGAAAACATAATATTTCGCATGCGGACTTAATTTGGGAATGTTAGGATTATTAAGCGTTAAGGAAAAGAAGTTGTGATTGTATGATGTGTATGCATTATACGAAGTAATGAATGTAAGTATAATACAACGTATTATACTATGATGTATGAAGAATGAAATAACGTAAATTACGAATTAATATACGAGCTGGCATACGAGAAATTATACATGGTGTATAAATATTAAGTTGGTTAATTGAAGGTAATGAACTTGTAGGATTATTAGCTTAATGGTAGAATTCCAATTAGTAAGTGATACTCAAGCCCAAGTGTTTGATAAATCATGAGCCCAAACTATTATAGTATAAGCCCAATAAGGAATTAGCTAGATTAATTAGCAAGCCCAATGTGATTAAGCCATGATCCATGGGGCAAACCAAGTGAGAAATGGGTAGACTTGATGGGCAAACAATTTGTGTGATGAACAAGTGTTGTGGCTAGCAAGTAGACTTGGATGTTAAGTAATGAATAATAAGGAGGTGGAAGTTGAGGAGGTTAATAAGGAGGTGGGATGGCTTAATGTCTATAATTCCCTCACTTTGAGTTGCCTATAAATAGAAAGCTTGATTTTTCATTTGTTGGTTGTTTTATTTCTCCCAACTCCTCTCAAGATAAGCAACTTATTGGTTAGAGAGAATAAGCACATAAGTCAAGAATAAGTCAATCATCCTTTGATAAATCTTTAAGGAAGAAAAGCACAAGTGCTTCTAGGGTAAGACTCATGTCTATTATATCTTGATCTCTTCTATGATAGGATTGATAGAGAAGTGGGATATTATGCTAAGAACATGTAATAAGTTATTAATGAATGAACTTAAGCCGAATAAGTTGAATAAGAAACTTGAACTCAAATAAGTTGATAAACTCATGAAGAACTTATTATATGTTTGTCACATGATGTTAGTATGTTCAATATAGTATGAAAACATTGATTGATGGACTTAAGTCCATAGTAAGTCATAAGCATGAGAATTTGTAGTTAATAAGTTGATTAAGTCATTGACTTATGAGAATAAGTCAAAACCTACTTTGATAATAAGTTGGTGTAATAAGTAACTTGAAATTGTAACGTGTTGGTTAAAATTCATTTAGAATGATTAGTAATGAAGCATTGCCGGAATTCACACGATTGGACGATTATCGTCGAATTTGTAAAATTCTCGGAATGGAAGATGTATTTTGTGTTTGAAGTCGGAAACGTTAGTTTTCGATGGAGACAAGTCATATTTGGCATTATAGAGTTGCGGACTCGAAAATGATCGAATTCCAACTTAGAACGAAGAAACGAGCGTTGAACGTTCACGAACGTTTATCGTATTCGTTAAAAATGAACTAATAGGTGAAATTTTAGCAAACGTAATCAAATAGATAAAATCCTTGCATGTACGCATAGAGTATGAAATTTGTGAACCGTAGGCTTTTGAACGAGCCAATTCGGACTTATAACGAAGAAGTTATGTGTCCGGGAGTTTCGCCGAATTTGCAAAAGCTGCAAATTTTCTAATGCACAGAGTTGGCGCCGTGGCGCCAACCCAAGGCCAAATGAGTGGTGCCAAGAAGGCTTTGCAGATGCAGATGTTTGAGCACTGCTCGCTAACTTCATACTGCAATACGATACGACCATAAATAAGGACTCGCACCAGCAGCCTTGAGTCCGGACTTTGCCTCTTCGTTAACTTTCATAGATATGGCATACGCATTGAAGAAGCAATGGGTGGCCATGTTAGCCAACCCTAGGATGTGGACAGTAATGAATGCTTTCTGATATAAAGTGAAAGAGAATTCATTAATAATGAACTAAGATATTAGCATAACATTGTTAAGGCATTATTAGACACCTAATTGTATGATGATTAAGAGTTAATAATCAATTGAAAGTGAACGTGATGTGAATGACGTAATGAAAAGCCGAAACCCATAATAACAGATCTAAGTCAAGGTTTAGATTAAGATGAAGGGTAACATATAATAATATACTTACTTGATTATATAAGACCTAATGTGGTATGTTATATGATCATGTATTGTAGAGACTTAGATACTTAAAGTGTACGTGTGATAATCAGTAAGCAAACGCTGAAGGCAAGTATTCTAACCCTTGTTCCAGTTCAGTCTGGACAAGCTTTGTAATTCATGTATCCTTTCGCATGAAGTTTTGTATGAGGAAGTCAAAGCCAATTCTTTCGGCTAGACTTAAATTATGTTTCTATCAAAGCATGTACAATGTTTACCAAGTTATATTGGTATAGTTTTCAATTGAAGACTGAGTATGCTAAAATGTTTTTGTCGTTTAACGACAGGCACGTGAGGTTGCCACAACTTAAACGTATACACGTTTAATGAATATAGTGTTGATCAACGTAGAGTACTATGTGCTGATCACCCAGAAGTGCTCGTAAGTAATGTTGGACTTACGGACTTAGTATCGGGTTGTCCTTTTCAAAAGAACTTATGAGATGATCAAAGTCTTGGACCAGAACTGATGTTTTACTGAATATTGTTGTTGTAAAACGTTTTGAATGAAAAGAAGTGCTATTTTGAATTATCGATAGTACTTCGTAACTATTGTTCAGTTACTGAAGATATATGAGTTCTATGTTTTAACCATGTTGTTTATTAGAATTGTAGTACTTGTTGAGCTAGTCATGCTCACTCTTGGTTGAACCATATGAACATAGCCAAGATCAAATGGACTGAAGGCTCCGGCAAGGATAAGGGCAAGGCGAAGACGAACCCTTAGCTTACCTATGTAATAGTATAGGTGTATGTTTGTAATATATTGAATATTATGATAAGAACGAAGGAATGGGTTATAAAGAACCTGGAAAATATAATATTATTTTGAATATATAGAAGTTATATTAGTCCTTTTGAGACTCTTCAATTGTATGAATGAATGAATGGTAATACCGTGTAGCACCATCTATCGGGTTGGAAGATACCCGGATTTGGGGGCGTCACACTAGTCGGGGAATGGATTGACGGTCCAGATGGTTGCGTTATTAGTCCTCACTATTCTATGAAATAGAGTGATAATAAATGTATTGAGGACTCTATTTGAGTTTGGATATTGTCTAGAAGACAATATTCATGTAAAAACTCTCAGCTCATGTTGTATAATTAAGTTTGTATTTGTATTCAGTACCATGTATTTGGCGACCCAAGATGGGTGATGTATACCTATTTTGGGGCGTCATAGTTGGTATCAGAGTTTAGGGATATGATCCTTGGCTGAGATGTGAGACAAGAACTAGGAGGGGAGAGACTGGGAATTCCTTCGCTAGTATGACCTACCTAAGTTTATTTGGTATTTAATTGGTCGGTCAGAGTATAGGGATTATATGTGACATGTCAATTAACCCTTATTTTGAAACTATATTCTAGAATGATATCTGAAATACAGGAGATGAGAAATGGGAAAATCGTGATAGAGAGAGGAAATAACCGAGAAGGTACAATCCGAAAAGAAAGCAAGGTATTCTCATCTCTTCGAACTACTAGGTACGTAAATTTTGAGGGCAAAATTTCATAACGAGGGGAGATTGTGAGACCCTGAATTTTATGAAATGAAAGTATTCAATTTTCTTATATTTATTCTATTTAGTAAATGATTAAATTGATAAAAGGTTAAAGTTAAGGGTGATATGTGAAATTTTTTCAAAGTAAGCAAGTTATCATAAAATAATTGGTGATAAAAGTATAGTAATATGCGTGGTTGCATAGTAGCACACTGTATTATACAATATCTTTGATTATTGATGCTTACGTGAGAAGTCACTCAGTTTGATTCAATTATTGTCACAGTATCATTTGCATAATATTTTATATTATTAAATCAATAATTGAGATGAAAAAGTTATTCATATTATTATTAGCAATATTGACAATGTCTAGAAGTTCTGTCAAGGAGAGATTAGGTCATCTAATTGCACGCCAATAGGGAGAAATCCTTATCGGAAAGCCCCCTCTTTCCTGGGAACGATCTGGTTGTTAATATTGTGAGTTATAATATTAATGATGAATGTTATTAAAAATTGAATTTGAGTTTAGAGTTGAATTTGGTGACGCGGACATGATATTTGAGTCCGGAATGATGAAATTAGTAAAAATAGACTATAAACACAAAATTTACCGGGGTTGATTTTTTGGTTAAAAAGTCAACAGTTGACTTTTTTTTGGGAAAAGTCAAACTTTGAAATTTCAAAAATGAAATTGTTGATAAAAATATTTCCATTGTGTTGGGATTATTAGTGTTAGTGGAAATCGACATTTATTTTGATAATAATTGATGTTTGGAGGTTATATTGACCAATCGGGTAATTAATCGGATAAATGAGAAATTAATTGCTATTAATTCACATGCTAATAACTATTTGTTCACATGTGTGTACTATTGATTCACACGCATGTACTATTAGGGGAGGTGGTGCAAGATTGATAATACTTGCTTGACTAAATTAAAAATGGAGTTATAGATGAAGGTACTATACTGTAATTATTTTTTTCACATGTATAGAACTATTGAGTCACATGATTGTACTATTGATTCACATGGTATACTATTAGGGGAGGTGGTGCAAGTTTGATAATACTTGCAGGACTAAATTAAAAATAAAGAAAAAGATGAATGTATTATACTGTAATATTTTGAGCCCCAAAACGTGCAATTATCGAAACTATGTTTTCCTATAAATAGAAGCTCATTCTTCTTTCATTCTCACCAATTCACTAAGACTCACAAGAGCAATTTTAGAGAGATAAGCTATAGAGAGAAAGAAGAAGAGTAGTCTGCTATTTCACTATTCTAGTATCCAGTCTTCTTCTAAGGTAAGGGGTATTATTTATTTCATATTCTGAAGAGATATTATGTATTATATTCGTATGAATATTATTTTCGTTCAATATTCGTAAGAAATATCATTTTCTTTCAATATTCATTATCTTCGTTTAATATTCGTAAGGAATATTATTTTCGTTCAATATTCATAAGGGATGTTATTTATTTCTTATTCGTAAGGGTTATTATGTCTTACTATTCATGAATTACTATTTATGGGTTACTATTCACTCGGTTACTATTCACTCGAATATTATTCACTCAAGTATTCGGGGCACTTTTCGTGCTGGAGTACTATTCACGAGTTACTATTCACTGGTTACTATTCACCTGGTTATTATTCACTCGAATATTATTCACTCGGGTATTTTGGGCAGTTTTCATGCCATGGTACTATTCACGAGGCAGTATTCTCAAAGTACTATTCATGGGGTACTATTCACGACGAAAAAATTGATTCTTTTTTGTCCAAATTAATTTTTGATACATGAATATTATTCTTGAATTTTACTCCACAATTGGTGATCATGTTGACAATTTAGATATTCTTAAACTCTAGATAAATTGAACTCTATATAAACATTAAGAATCATGTCCACAATTGGTGATCATGTTGTCTATCATTGTCATGATCCTCATGCTTATATTGCGTTAAAAGTCATCTTTGGCCCGTAGTGCATAGATGGACTGTTTGTTATTGGTTTTACAACCAGATGTCTTTGGCCTGTAGTGCAAAGATGATCTGTTGTTAAATATCTTTGGCCTGTAGTGAAAAGATGATATGTTGTTTGATAGCTTTGGCCTGTAGTTCAAAGATGGACAGGTGTATGACATGATCATGACCACTGGTGATACCAACGAATATCCTTGGTCGTAGTGCAGGGATATTTTGAAGATGTGATTGGTAGGATCATGACCATTAGTTAACAGTTGAATGTCTTTGGTCGTAGTGCACTGACAGGCAATTGATTGTTATGATCATGACCATTGGTTTTATAGTTGAATATCTTTGGCCAGTAGTGCAAAGATAGACAACTGATTGGTATGATCATTGTTATTACATTTAAATATCTATAGCCTTTGGGGTAAGGATATTGAGTAAATTTTCTATTAAGCCTTTGTGGCAAGGAGAAATTATTGATTCATATTATTATAAACATGAATTGTGAATTTAACAAACATCTTTGGTGGTTCAGGTGAAGACAGGTGGTGAAAGTTCTATTTCTCTTGGGTATAATAAAGAACTGTTAATGGGTATTACAGGGATAAAATCTATGATAAACTTTTAAATCATAGAAGTTAGTAGATATCATGCTCTACATGAATCTTCTAATGGATTACTTATTCCGATGCAGTTGTTAATCTAAAACTTGTTGTCTATTATATTCTATCAGTTGTTATACTATTGAAGGCTAAGGATAACTTATTCTGCATTATCTTAGTCATAATATTTCTTACTGGGCTAGTTGAGCTCACCCTTTCTTTCACTGTTCTCTTCAGGAAATGAGAATATAGTTGGACTAGTTAGGGAATTGATTGATGGTCCAGATGGTTACATTAGTACTATTCTATGAAATAGTGTGATAATAAATGTATTGAGGACTCTATTTGAGTCTGGATATTGTCTAGAAGATAATATTAGTGTAAAAACTCTCAGCTCATGTTGTATAATTAAGTTTGTATTTGTATTCATTACCATGTATTTGGTAACCCAAGATGGGTGATGTATACCTATTTTAGGGCGTCATAGTTGCGGACTCGAAAATGACCGGATTCCGACTTAGAACAAAGAAACGAGCGTTGAACGTTCACGAACGTTTATCGTTTTCGTTAAAAATGAACCAATAGGTGAATTTTGAGTTAACAAAGTCAAAAATATAAAATTCTTGCACGAACACGTAGAGTATGTGATTTGTGAACTATAGGCTCTTGAACGAGCCAATTCGGACTTATAACGAAAAAGTTACGAGCCCAAGAGTTTCATAAAAATAAAAATCAGAAAAATTTCGTGCACAGCCAGTCGAAATATGCACCACAAAATTTCAAGGCCAAATAGGTGGCGCCGCAACGCCAAACATGGCCGAGAGAATGCTGTGACCTACTAAAGTTTGGAGCCGCAACGCGACTCATTTTATTGAAGTTAGCGCCAGTCACGAACAGGGAAAACCCTCTTGACGAGTTTGCGTCACGGCATGGATCGAGTAGTAAATAAAGTGCAAATTTACATTTTTGATATTAGGTTTAGACAATGAAAAAATTTTATAAGTATAACATGAATGGTAATTGATTTACAATGAATTAAGGAACATAATGAAACATTGTTAAGACATGTTTAAACCTTAAGTATGATCATTTAAGGTTGAAGTAAGTTAATTGTATGTGAACGTAAGAACAGCTTAACAGAACGCCGGAACCAATAATAACAAATCTAAGTCATAATTATATTGAGAAGAAGGGTAAGATTCATTAGGAACCATGCATATCTATTCATGACCTAATGTGTTATTTGATGTGATTATCTACTGTAGAGACCTTAAGGACATAATGTAAACGTGTTATAACTGTAGCAGACGCTAAAGACAAGTATTCTAACCCTTGTTTCAGTTTAATCTGGACAGGCTTTGTGATTTATGTATTCTTACGCATAAATTGATGTATGATGAAGTCAAAGCCAATTCTTTTGGCTAGACTTAAGATGTTTTAGATTTCCTATAATCTATCAAAGTATGGTCAATGTTTTACCAAGTTATATTGGTGTGGTTTTCAAATGAAGACTGAGTATGCTAAAATGTTTTGTTATCAAATTACAGGCACGTGAGGTTGCCACAACTTAAACGTACATATGTTTAATGAATGTAGTGTTGATCAACATAGAGTACTATAGGCTGATCACCTAGACGTGCTCGTAAGAAATACCGGACTTACGAACTTTGTGTCGGGATGTCCTTTTCAAAGAAAGTATGAAATGCTCAAGGTCTTGGACTGGAATTGATGTTTTACTGAATATTGTCATTGTAAAACATTTTAAAGAAAAGAGAAGTGCTATTTTGAATTATAAATAGTACTTCGTAACTATTGTTCAGTTATTGAAGATATATGATTTGTATGATTCAAGCATATTTTTAAATAGAATTTTTGTACTTGTTGAGCTAGTCATGCTCACTCTTGCTTGAACCATATGAATGCAGCTAAGATTGAATGTCCTAAAGGATGCTCTAAGGATAAAGGAAAGGCTAAGGCAGACCGTTGAACTGTCAATGTAATAGTATAGGTTTAATGTTGTAATATATTTGATATTATGACAAGAACCAATGTAATGGTTATAAAGAATCTGGGGAATGTTAATATTACTTTGAATATATAAAAGACATATTCGTTCTTTTGAGGTTTTCAATTGAATGTATGTGTGAATGGTAGTACCGTGTAGCACCATCTATCGGGTTGGAAGATACCCAGATTTGGGGGCGTCATAGGTTTGTATCAATGCCATAGGTTATAAAACTTAAGGGGGGGGGGATTAAAAACGCCCAAGAAAATTGAATTTTTATGACAATTAAATTTTTATTTGATTATGTGAATTAAATGAATTTAATTGATTTATTATGTGAGTAAGGTATGCGAAGGTCGTTCTATAACCTAGAATGTGCTAATGTGGTTAGTAATCTGGCTATGTACTAGAATTAATTGTTTAGAATTTCCAAGATAAAAATAAATGTTTTCCGAGAAATTTTCGTAAAAACACTATTCATCCGTTTCTGTTCGGGAAATTCTTTTGAAATTTCGAGAAACGAATAATGATAGAATATCGAGATAAGATGAAATATCTGATAATATTTCATTTATGGCAAACAGAGTTTTCGCCTGCGGACTTAAAACCTAAGGGTTGAGTATATTGATTTCCAAGAAGGAAATGAAATGTGTAGAAGAATTTCGTTATAGTTAATGCGAGTGTTATACAAATATGGTGTTATTTAGTATCTATGTATAATACGATGAGTAAATACGAAGTACAATACGATTATCGTACGAGTATTATACGGAGAGAATACGTAAATTGTACGTATATGATACGATTCGTATTATATAATTAAGTTAAGACTTAATGTTAATTCATTTGGGTTGGATTATAATTAGTCCAATTATTTGAATGAGCAAGCCCAAGGGGATTAATGGGTAAAGCCCAAGTCAAAGCCCAAGGTTAAATTAGTTAAGCCCAATTCATGAAAATCTAACCGTGGGTCGAACCGGTGGGTCACCGAATGGGTAAAACCCATGGGGCAACCCATGGGGATGACCCATGAGCAAGGGTGGGCCGGACCTCTTGGTGTGCAAGCCAAGATTAATGCTTGGTCACCAAGCATTTTACTTGGTGACCAAGTGTGAATAGTAAGGAGGTGGGGAGTGTAATGTCCATATTGCCCTCCATTCTATTTTCTATAAATAGGAAGCTAGGTTTGGCCATTTGATGTTTTTCTAAGACTTAACCTAGATTATTTAAGAGAGAAATAGAGCTAGAATTAAACCATTCTTCTACCTTGAAGCTTTTTCATTAGAAGTTTATCAAGAACACCAAGAGTTCTTAAGGTATATTCCTTATCTTTCATTTCCATCTCTTTTGATTTTCTTTTATCATGGAGAATCATAAAATGGGGGGTATGTGTCTTGTATAGTGGATTAAAGATGACTTATTATAGATTCAATCTCTATAAGTCATGAGATCATAAGAATCATGAGGTTCGATATAGTTTCAAACCATGGAAATATTGATTGTTGAGATCGATTGTTGATAAACGATTGAACTCCATCAATACGTTAATATATACATCTTGCTTGGTTAGGATGTAGATATGAAATCCATGGAGTATTCCATGTGATTTGACCTAGAGAACATTAGTAACGAAGTTATGGCGAATTTCATGGAAATAGACGTTAAACGTCAAAAATGTTGAAATTCCGGATTGATAGTCGAAAGTTGCCATGAGACTTGAAAATGTTGTTCAATGTCAACATGTGAGATAGGATATTTAAGAGTTTTGGGTTCGAGAATCGTCGGATTCTGACTTAAAACGGAGAAAACGAGCATTGAATGCTCATTAACGTTTACGAACATCTAGAAATTGAACTCGATAGTGAATTTTGAGTTAACGGATTCAAAAGTGTCGAATTCTTATATGAACGTGTAGAGTATGTTATTTATGACGTGTAAGCTTTTGAACGGACCAAATCGGACTTATAACGAAGAAGTTATGGCTCCGGGAATTCCACAAAAATTTTCAAACTATGGAAATTATCTCATGCGATATGCAGCGTAATGCTGAGACGTAGTATTAAATGTGGTACCGCAAAGACCCAAGACAAATGTAGTTGTATACTACTAAATGGCGCCGCAGTGCCACTGATAGAGTAAAGTCTCGTGTGCCAAATTCATGGCCGGGACTCAGCCATCGCTAATGTCTGCTGCATGTGATTGAATCTAGTACTAATAAGCCCACGTCATGACGCGAAAAAAGGGGTTTTGATAGAGAACTTAGGTTTTGAACTTTAATTGTTCATAGATCTATAAGGGTAATTTTTTTACACTTCATAAGTGTATTGAAACTATTCCTATACTACCCATACTAGAGTATATGGTATTGAACTTAGGAATTAAATGCATGTTAATAAGTTTTGAATGATGAACAAAGTCAGTACTTTATCAACGATGTTCGAGTACAATTAATAATGTTAGTTGGTTAATAAGCCGGGATGAAGGGTAGTAAGTCGAGTTGACTTTATTATTAATATTAAGTTAACTAAGACATAGAAGAGAAAGAAGTTGGTAGAAACAATGTGAACATTTGTTTAAAAGCTAATCACAGTGTGCTATGTGAATATATCATGTAGATTCTGTAAAGGCTGTGGTCAGTCGATTAAATTATTTGAAGACGCTGAAAGGCAAGTTTTCTTAACGCTTGTCTGACTTTCATGTTAGTCAAGTTTTATGTGATTCATTGTACTGAATTGCATGACTGGTTTCAAAGAAAGGGTCGATGCCAAATTTAATTTGTCTAGATTACTCGTAGTATATAGATTGATTGATATTCATATCTTTCTACATAGAAATGTTAACGCTATCCTATGTCAAGTAATTGGTACGGATGTGAAGGTAAGGTTTGTCTATGAACAAACAAAAGTATTTTTCATCGATTATTCGATGGGCACACGAGTTTGCCAAATATTAAACGTAAATACATTTAATGAATGAGTGTTGATTAATATAGAATACTATAGGTTGATCACCTAGAAGTGCTCGTAAGTAATGCGGATGTACAACCTTAGTGCTGTGATATCCTTTTCAAGAATGAAAACAAAAAGTTACTATTCATGGTCTATTGACCGGTTCAGAATTCCTAATCTACTTTATACTTTTGGAATTGATGATATGAAATGTTAAAGTATTATTGTTTCATAATGCTTCATAACTATTTGTTCAGTTATGTAGGAATTTTCATATAATTCACGAATGTGGTATTACTGTTATCCTTTGTTAAAACTTGTTGAGCTTGTTATGCTCACTTCTTGCATGAATTATATAATTGCAGTTAAGGATGAACGTACTGAGAATGCCAAGAGAGATAAGGGCAAGGCTAAGATGGATACTTAACCATCGTGTAATAGATTAGTATGTTTGTATGTATTATACATTATGAACAACGAATGATGTAATCGGTTTATGAACCTAGGGAGGAATATACTTTTATTGTAATAAGAAGATAGTAATTACCTTTATTTTGTTGTATTTCAATGGAATGATTGTATGGATATTAGTATAGTGGAGCACCATATGTCGGGTTGGAAGATACCCGAATTTAGGGGCGTCACATGCATCAGGGGACGTAGTCGCAGGTATTATTCCGATCAACGACATAAATGCTTATGTGCTGTTTGATTCGGGTGCTACTTATTCGTTTATAGCATGTGATTTTGCTAGACGATTAGGATTACTTCCTGAAAAGTTGCCTATACCTTAAAATATTAAGGTAGCAAACGAAGAGATAATTCCTGTTGAAGATATTCATAGGAGTTATTGCGTAGATATACGGGGGTGTAAATTATCGGTAGATTTGATACCAATAAAGTTAGGAGAATTCAATGTAATTCTCGGAATGGATTAGTTGGTTAACCATGGGACAATTATAGATTGTTAGAAGAAATGTGTGAATATTAGAACGTTAAGACAACCTTAAATAGTATTTTATGGGAATAGATAGCCGGGACGTTCGTGTTGTCTAACCATGACACAAACTAGGAAATTATTGAGGAAGGGATGTTGTTGATACCCAGAGAGTGGTAGCAACCATGGAACAAATACCTATAGTTAAAGAATTCGCGGATGTATTTTCGAGTGAATTACCGGGTCTTCCGCCGAAAAGGGAGACCGAGTTTGTAATAGACATTATGCCAGGAGCGGCACTAGTTTCCAGGGCACCGTATCGTATGGCGCCAGTGGAAATGAAGGAGTTGATGGTGCTGTTATAAGAACTGTTGCACAGGAAGTACATTCAACCACCGGTACTATTTGTCAAGAAGAAGGATGGATCGTTGAGACTTTATATCGACTACAGAGAGTTAAACAAGTTGACGATAAAGAATAAATACCCATTGCCCAGGATCGATGATCTTTTTGATCAATTGAAAGGGGCTAAGTATTTTTCTAAAATAGATTTAAGGACGGGGTATCACCAGTTAAAAGTTAGGAAGGAGGATATACTAAAGATGACATTCAGGACTCGTTATGATCATTACGAGTTTCTGGTGATGTCATTTTGGTTAACTAATGCACCAGCTACATTTATGGATATGATGAATAGAGTGTTCAAGCAATATTTGGACAAGTTCGTCGTGGTGTTTATCGATGATATTCTAGTCTATTCTAAGATGCCAGAAGATCATGTTGAACACCTAAGAATAGTGTTGGAGACACTAAGGAAGGAGAAGTTGTATGCGAAGTTCACTAAGTGTGAATTTTGGTTGGAAGGTACTGTAACGTCCCGAAATTCGGTCTATCTTTACACCCAGATTCCATACGTCACGAGTACATCATTCATCCAAACATACATCATTATATACTGAAATATAATAACATACATTCTAAATTCCCAGGTTCAAAAACCTTATAACCTTTCTCATTACAAATAATGATCATTACATTATTCCTCTCATCTTACAAGAGTGACTTTTATCCGCCACCAAGGATACATAAAAATTCATTAAACTAGTCTATAGTTTAATTTTCATCTTTCTACATTACAAGTCGTCACTTGATCTTTTCGCTCATTCACATTCTGAATGACACTTCATCTGGATACCGTCAGCTTGATTCTTACGGGATCCTTAAGTTCTTCTAACATCGTTCGCTGAAAATGTTTTTATTTAAAGCAAGTGTGAGCATTCAATTGCCCACCAAGTCATAATAGTTGAACATACAACTTTAAGAGTTTAACATTACTTTGAAACTTCGATAACCGAACAAAGGTTATGAAGCAGCTTGAATAATAGGAATAATCTCGATTCCTATCATTTTAAAATATTAGTCACATTCACTTTGAAATACTTTCATCCTTTACTCTCTTTCATACACATTCTGTCTGGCTAGAATCAATAGCACAGACTCAACAATAACGGTTCATGTATAAACAGAACATTCTCATATTGAACAGTTCAATCATAAAATAGTTCATATCATAGAAACATTGAAGTGTTCACATTGTGGCACAAGGCCTCATACGTTCTACCACCTTGCACAAATATCACACATTAGCACATAGACAAAACTTCTCAAGTTCAACATCTGAGAAGTTTAAGAAACTAGCATTCATTTAAAATATGAATGAAGTTAGGAAACTTGCCTTATGAATGCCTATGACTTTACGCCGAATCGCCATTCCAATCCCTATAACACATAAGGAAATAACAAATTCACCAATTAGTCATATACTTGACTTACACATTGGTTTACTTAACTTTACTTCTAAGGGTTTGCGTTCTTACAATATAATTTTACTCGACTAACTTTCATTACCGGTTTACGGCTTCATGACATACGGAGATGTCTTACTCAAAACATTCTTCATCTTTGATGATTTACATTCTTATCTTCTTCTTATAACTTCTTTAGGACTCAAAGACACATCATCGCCTCCTCTCCGCGGTAGTCCATATGGTACTCTCGAGTGGTTTCCACAACAACAACAACAAACAAGTTCCTCGTCTCATCTACACTGTCATCACAGTGAGTTAGATCGGTTACCAATTTCGTATATACCTTTGCTCTCTGAAGGAATTGTTTAGCCCAGCTCCCATATGTCAACCATCAAAGGTTACGATTTTACCACAACCTAAACTTATCTTAACTTATATGAAATATTAACTATAATGTTCGTTAAGTCAATTTCTTATTCCTTTTGGCTTTCTAGCAAGTAATTGCCATACCTCAGGACTCATTCTTATCCAACTCACATTCGGCTTTCATTAATCTTATTACCATTCGATACGACTTTCTCGATACGATTCATATGTTACTTACTACCTTCGTCAACGTCTATGTCATACAACCAGGGTATACTTAGAACGTTCGTCCAACGCGAATACGACTCACGAGGATCGTTTACGTATTCAGCGTTCATGTTACTCGTCTTTTAATCTCTCAATCAACCTTTACCCAAGGTTTTAATTACTTTCAATCATTATCCATCCCATGAACCCTATGTTCTTTATTCTTTCTTAATGTCGAAGCCATACCGATCGTTGTATGCTAAGACTGATCGTTCATCACAACAACGTTGCGTTCACAGCGTCTATACGCTTTACATTCATCTCGCATTACTATGACATAACATCAAAATGTTATTCATTACCCCCGTCACTCAACGTCTAAGGAATCACAATCATAGCAATCCCTCACGTTCGTTTATCGCGACTACGGTCCCCGGATATCAGTTTCGTAACCCGCGTTCACCTTCTTTTGATCTTGTTTAATCTTTTCGTTCAACCTTCATTAAAGGTTTAATACACTTAATTAATAGTTACATTAGTTGAACTACATGTTCATATTTCTTTCTTGCACATCCCCAAAGAATTGAAAGCAAGAAAATCTCATTTCGGGCATTTAGATCAAGACCGCAAGGCGTGCCGGTACAAGCGCTACTTCCCTTCCCTTTCCTTCGTCTTCATGCAAGGTGCCACTTAGCAGTAGCTAATGGCCTAAGCTCACGCCAAGCGGTGCTTAAGCCCCCCAAGGCACGACTCGCGCATCAAGGCGTAAGCATGAAACCTAGAAAAATTTTCTAAGTCTTTTACAAGCTTGAGACGCTGACTTCGAAATCTCATATCTTATTCATTATAACTCAGAACGAGGTCATTCCAAAGCCATTTTCTTACTTATCTTATGTACTTCAATTGTCGATGGACAGAACTTCATTCTTAACCCGTTAACATTCCATTCAATTGGCTTAATCTTCGCTCTTCATTTGTTTTACGTTTTTAACGTTCTTCATTCGTTCGTCCGTAATTCGGTCATCCGAACTCAGAATTCGTTCATTCTTGAGTACTCATGTTTTATATGTTCCCTTACATTCTTATAAAACCCTACACGTTCGGGTTCATTTACTAACTTTCTAATTCTCGTTCTTCTTTTACGAAATTTTCACCATAACTTCGTTATAGCTCCGTTTTAATACATTCTTCATGAACGTTTCTACCGTTCCTAACCAAGCAATAAGCATCTAACTTATACAGGATGGTTTTAAACTTGTCCATCAACAACAATTATACTACGATGGTTTTAAATTTGTCCATCAACAACGTTCTTCGTGTTCTTCGCGTGTTCTTCGTATTCTTCGTGTGTTCTTCATTTTTAATCGATATTTTGGATTACGATTTCACTTTTTCTTGGAATTTGATGTTATAGAACATCATTCCTTACTTATTTAACCTACTCATTCATAAGATTCATTCGGATCGCTCAAAATCCTTACGAATCTTATACTTCCTTAAAAAATTTATAAAATAAACTTCTAATTCTTATTTCTTCATTTTCTTACGATTTCAACCATATGAATTCATTCTCAATACCTTTTACTCCTTATTTTCATTAATCTATGTTTTTGAACATAGAAACTTAAAGAAAATTTCTAATAGAATAGGTTTCGGATTACCTTTCTCCTTTGATCTCCTTCCGTCGGACAAAGTTTGCTCACGAGCCAACTTTTCCTCTTCCTTTTCTCTTCTTCCTCCCATCTAAACTCTCTCTCTCTCTCTCTGAAAGTGTAGGATTTTCAAGAATCCAAACAAATGAGCTTAAGGCTTGTTTATATAGAAAACCAAGGCTAGGGGCATTTTAGTCATTTCGCCCTCCCTAACCTCCTTATTATTCAAGGCTTAAGGATCAAGTTAACTTATCCCTCAAGTTTGCTTAGCCCTTAAGCTTGCTTAGCCCTTAAGTTTCGTAGTTCCGTCTTTTGGGTTTCGTCCGATAATTTTAAAAACTGCGATTCTCAGAATCCAAATATTTTTTGATATTTCGTGTTTCTTTTACTGATTAACTTTTACGTATTCTTCAGATTTCTAAAAAATTGAAAAACACTTTTTGGTATCAAGCATTTTCCTGCATGTTTTCCCGTAACGTAGCTAAATGAGTGAAAAGTACATAGCAGTACTTTTTCGTCGTTTTTGTTTCGTCCGATTTCTGCACATTTTTCGAGAAAAACTTTTATCGGCTTACTTAACTTTTCATGATATATTATCGTCAAATCTTTCGTCAGAATTTTTTTTCGACATACCGAACTCTCGGAAAGGCTTAGGTTATTCAAACCCTAACCCTTAGGTTTCGTCGGGTGAATAGTGCATATTTCGTCTTTTTCCCCAAAAATATTTTTGTCTCCAGAAAAATTTTATTTTTGTCTTGAAAATTCTTATTCGTTCAATCTAGCTTGTAGCCAGAATCCTCCCATTTTATAATCATCCTAGGTTCTAGAATGATTAATAAATACATAGCACATAATATTATTAATAAAAATTCCTTTTTATTAATAACTAATTCTTTAAATCTAAATTTCTGGACAATCCAGATTTTCGGGTTGTCACAAGTACAGTTTTTAGGTCATGTTATTGACCATGAGGGGATTTCAGTAGATCTAGCGAAGGTGGAGGCCGTGATGAATTAGGAACAACCGAAAACACCGACTGAGGTGCGGAGTTTCCTAGGGTTAGCGGGATACTATCAGAGCTTTATCCAGGATTTTTCAAAGATAGCTACTCCATTGACTAACTTGACAAGGAAGACAGTGAAATACGTGTGGACGGATAAATGCGAAGTCAATTTTCAAGAACTGAAAAAGAGATTGAGTGAAGCGCCTGTTTTGTCATTACCCGATGACACATAAAATTTCGTAGTTTATAGCGATGCTTCGCATAGAGGACTTGGTTGCGTGCTCATGAAGTATGGCAAGGTCATTGTGTATGCATCAAGGTAGTTGAAGGATTATGAGAAAGTTTACCCTACTCATGATCTGGAACTGGCCGCAGTAGTTTTTGCTTTAAAGATATGGAGACATTATCTTTACGGAGAAAAATGTGAGATATACACGGACCATAAGAGTCTAAAATATGTATATCTTCACACAGAAGGAGTTGAATATGAGACAGAGGAGATGGCTAGAATTAATAAAGGATTACGACTGTGAAATCATGTATCACCCTGGAAAAGCCAATGTGGTTGTCGATGCCTTAAGTAGAAAGGGTCGGGAAAAGTTGTCTATGTTAACGCCTCAAACCGAGTTAATAACAGAGATGGCTAGGATGGAAATAGAAGTGAAGTTGCCAAGTGAATTAGGATAGATACTGTTTGCAATAGAGATTCAATCTACCATTGTAGAGAGAGTCAAGGACGTGCAGCTCAAAACTGATGAGTGTGATCGGATAAAGGAGCGGTTAACCAATGAAAAAGATATTAAGTACAGTCTTGATAACGAGGGGTTATTAAGATTTAAAGGAGGAATTTGGGTTCCGAATGAGACAAAAATAAAGGAGCAAGTATTACAAGAGGCTCATAGATCGAGGTTCTCGATTCATCCTGGGAGTACTAAGATGTATCAAGACCTTCGACAAAGTTTTTGGTGGCCGAACATGAAGAGAGAGATAGCCGAGTATGTGAGTAGGTGCTTGACTTGTCAGAAAGTTAAGGCCGAACATCAACGACCAAGTGGCTTGTAATAGTCATTGGAAATTCCGGAGTGGAAGTGGGAAAATATCACGATGGATTTTGTGGTGGGACTTCTTACTACAACGAAAGGGTATGACGCGATTTGTGTGAGACCCCGAATTTTATGAAATAAAAGTATTCAATTTTTCTATTTTGGTAAATAGTTAAATTGATAAAAGTTTAAAGTTAAGGGTAATATGTGAAAATTTTGCAAAGTAAGCAAGTTGATATAAAATATTCGTTGTGTCGGGGAATATTCTTTTTGTCGGGGAATATCTGTACGACAGTAAAATCATTGGTGGACCCCACAACAAAATTATTGTAGGATTGAGAAAATGACAAAGATATTTCTATAAAAATAACGGCGGAAGTTTTACCGTTAAAACTGTTGAATTACTCGGTAGTAAAAGTACAGTAATACGAGTGGTTGCATAGTAGCACACGGTATTGATTATTAATGCTTACGTGATAAGTCACTTAGTTTTGTTTTATTAGTATTATTAATGTAATAAAATGTAAAAGCTTTTATATAAAATAGAATACTTTTATAAAGTTATTTTATAAATAAAATATATTATATTCTATTGTACATAGTGTTTTTCATAGTAAAATCTTCTTATATAAAACAGAATACTTTTATAAAGTTATTCTATAAATAGAATATATTATATTTTATTATGCATAGTGTTGTATAGTGCTCGCGTAGTGTTTTTTGCATAGTAAAATCTTTTTATATAAAATGCAGTACTTTTATAAAGTTATTCGTTTTATTAGATTATAAATAGAATATATTATATTTTATTTAAAAGATTTTGCTTTAAATATGGCCCGTCCGATTAAAAGTAACCGTTCATGGATTGGTTACTATTCAGTCCATTCTTCTATAAATAGAAGCTCATTCCTTCATTATTTTTTACGAATTCACTAAAACTCTAGAAAGAGAAATTATAGAGAGAGTTCTTCTTCTATAATCTTGAGCGTATTTCTTTAGATTTAAGAAAGCTTTGAGCATAGTGCAAGTTTTCTTCGAGTATATCCTTGCCCTACCAGTCGTAGTACGAACTCTTCTTTCAAAGGTAAGGGATATTATTTGTTGTACCTGTAAGGGGTATTATTTCTTTTGTATTCATGAAGAGAATTTTTGTTATTCCATTTTTTTTATTATTCTATTGGAATATCCTGTCTGTGCATTTTACGCCGGACCTGGTTTCGTCTTTATTATTCTGTTGGAATATCCTATCTGTACGTTTTACGCCGGACCTGGTTCCGTTATTTATTATTCTGTTGGAATAACCTCTCTATGCAAAGTACCGAATGCATGGTGATTTCTGTTGTTATTCCATTCTTTATTATTCTGTTGGAATATCCTGTCGGTGCGGATTACGCCTGACCTGGTTTTGTTCTTTATTATTATGTTGAGAATAACCTGTCTGTACGATCTATCACATGCATAGAGAATTCTTCTGTTATTCCATTCTTTATTATTCTGTTGGAATAACCTGTCTATGTGGATTACCACATGCATGGTGAATGATCCTTTGTATTCATTTCTTATTAAATTGTGGAAATGATCTGTTTACGTTGATTGTTATGAGAGTCATAATAAAAGCATTGGACTGATGAAAATCATGGGTATATGTAGTATTAGTAAGTGTTATGATGAGTTATGTTGGTTATTATATAAAAACATGAAAGTTTCTTAGAAATCACAAAGGGTTGAAAATTAGATTTTGGTGAAAATAGAACATAAAATTCAATTGACCATACCTCCGATTATATTTTGAATTTTTAAGTGTGGTCAAGTTCTAGAGTTAGATCTATGAGTTTTCTAACTTATCCAAGTGGAATCACTGGAAAAGGTGTTATAGATTTTCGTGTGGACTAATTTTAGCAAAGCACAAAAAACTGAAAAATGGAAAAATACTACTGTCCATATTTTTAAAAGGGCAATTTCGGCCACTTAATTTATCAGAAAAATTCCGGCCTTTTGGGACATGAAAGTATATGGTATAAAGTACCTCCTGTCCAAAAATGAGCTCATTCCGACTTAAAATGAGCAAAGTTATGACCACCATTTCAATATTTAGGTTTTTTCACTTAAAATGCTATAACCGAGTTCTATAACTCATTGACCATGAAATTTAAATTGGAAGCTCACGTTAATATGTGTAAGATTCTGCCAAGATTTGGGGATTTCTGGAGTTAAACTTGAGGTAGCTAATTTCTTAAGGAATTAATTAGAAATTGATTTTTGAAAATTAGTAAATGAATTTTTAAAATTATGAGAAAAATATATGTTCAATATGGGACTATATTCTGCTAAATTCCAGAAAAGAAATATTTTTGGGACTAATTTGGTATTTTCCATGAAAATGGTTTAGTTGCGAACATATGATTTAAATATGTTATGTGAAGTAACAAAATTGGAAAATAGGATTTTATGGCTTGGAAATCCTATATAAGGTATATGCATATTTTTGATGAGGGATTTAATCATTGGTGATGAAATCTTATGAGTATGACATTTTTGAATGATTAAATGCATTATTTGGTAAAGTGTAAACAATTGAAATAAATTGTTTATAAGTTTAAGAAGTGATTAAAATATTGTTATGATATTAATAATATTAGATTATAAGTGGTTGATAATATTTGAATAAATTTAAAGTCTTTAATATTTATCCTTGTTTTCATTTGATTAATACTTATATCATTGTCATCATCCTTATGTATATATTATGTTGAAAGTCATCTGTGGCCTGTAGTGCATAGATGGACTTGGTATGATTATGACCAGGGATTATTCGGTATAATCATGACCGTAATGTTACAAATGATGTGGAAAAAGTCCTCATTGGTCGTAGTGCATTGATGGACAGTTTTTGGTATGATTATGGCTATGGATTCTCTTCGGCCAAGGGTGCAAAGATGAATTGTTTTATGGCATGATTAGGACCGTTGATGAAAATACGATTATCTTTGGCCCGTAGTGCATGGATAATTCGTGGTCGTGATACTAAAGAATATCCTTGGCCTGTAGTGCAAGGATGATTCGATAATGTGGATTAATTATTGAGCTGAGTCTCAGCAATGAAATATTAATTCATAGATGTGATAATCATGAATATCTTTGGCCGTAGTGCAAAGATGATTTAATTAGTATGATTATGAGTAGAGATTTTGATTTGGTATAACCATGATTTTTGATGTTTCAGGTGAAGATAGGTGAAGAAAATTATCTTCGTCCTGGGTGCGAAGAGGAATTCAGAACCACAATTATGATTATGAATTATTCATATGATTGTGGACAGGAATTGTTGATTGATGTTACAGGGATAAAATATTATTGGTAGACTTTTAACATGGATAAGATAATAGACCTGATGGTCTATTTGACTCTTTTAATGGATTGCTCGTTCCGCTGCAACTATGGTTGAAAAGTTTTATCATCTACCATATGTTCTAAATCTCTGATTTGTTATTAACAAAAAGCTATTTATAATTTAATTATCTTTAGTTATGATAATCTTTACTGGGCTAGTTGTGCTCACCCTTTTGCTTCACAATTTCTTTCAGGTAATAAGAGTGTAGCTGGGTCGAGTGGGGATAACAGGGGAATAGAACGGTGGTCTATAGCTGTTGAGGTTCTCCCTAAATAGTATGAAAATAATTTTATTGAGAACTTTAGATAACTGTGTCGTATTGTATACGTCATTTGACATTTAATTTTGGTGAACCGAATAGGGTGAGGCGAACCCAACTTTGGAAGGGTGTTTTGTCACTATCATACAAGATGTCTAATGACATACAACCTCGTTTTATCATAAGACAGGGTTGTGCACATCCACTTGCTGAGTATATCTACGAGCACTACCTATATGATCTTGGAGTTTATTAAAAATATAATTTTCACTTGGAGACAGTAGAGATAGTTATATGTCAAGAGAAGACTCACCATTGGAAGGAACATGATAGTAATCTTCTCGTTTTTCTTTGGGGTCTATTGGGTCAACCAAGGATAATTCTCTGGACATATGATATCTATCATAACTTAGATTCATAGCCTCCTATGTACGAAGGTTTCCTTGAGCACTTCCCAAAGATTTTAATTTCTAAAACAGTTTTTGACTGTACTTTTATGTAACATACGATTGTAAGGTTGTGGTTGAGGCACCATGAGAGTTACATACATTTGTATTAAAACTCACAGTATACTTGTTGTCGTATTTTGCACGACAGTTGTATAAATGAAGTTGTCAGTAGTGTATTTTCTGGCGACCCAAGATGGGTGATGTATAACTATTTTGGGGGTATCACAAATGGTATCAGAGCTTAGGGATATGGTTGCTGGCAGAGATAAAGTTTAAAACTAGGAGGGGAGAGACGAGTTATATACTTCACTAGTGTGTGACTTACCTAAGCTGAAATTGTTTACTTGATAAGTTGTCAAATTGTGATATATCGATTAACCTTTGTTTTGAAACTATATTCTAGAATGATATCTGAAATACAGGAAATGAGAAATGGGAAAAGCATGATAGCGAGGAAATTACCGGGAAGGTACAATCTGAAAAGAAAGCAAGGTATTCTCATCTCTTCGAATATCAGGTACGTACGTAAATTTCAAGGGCGAAATTTCATAAGGAGGGGAGATTGTGAGACCACGAATTTTATGAAAAAAAAGTATTCAATTTTTCTATTTTGGTAAATAGTTAAATTGATAAAATTTTAACGCTAAGGGTAATATATGAAAATTTTGCAAAGTAAGCAAGTTGATATAAAATATTCGTTGTGTCGGGGAATATTCTTTTTGTCGGGGAATATCTGTACGACGGTAAAATCATTGGTGGACCCCACAACAAAATTATTGTAGGATTGAGAAAATGACAAAGATATTTCTATGAAAATAACGGCGGAAGTTTTACCGTTAAAACTGTTGAATTACTCGGTAGTAAAAGTACAGTAATACGAGTGGTTGCATAGTAGCACACGGTATTGATTATTAATGCTTACGTGATAAGTCACTTAGTTTTGTTTTATTAGTATTATTAATGTAATAAAATAGAAAAGCTTTTTATATAAAATAGAATACTTTTATAAAGTTATTTTATAAATAAAATATATTATATTCTATTGTACATAGTGTTTTTCATAGTAAAATCTTTTTATATAAAACAGAATACTTTTATAAAGTTATTCTATAAATAGAATATATTATATTTTATTATGCATAGTGTTGCATAGTATCTGCATAGTGTTTTGCATAGTAAAATCTTTTTATATAAAACAGAATACTATTATAAAGTTATTCGTTTTATTAGATTATAAATAGAATATATTATATTTTATTTAAAAGATTTTACTTTAAATATGGCCTATCCGATTAAAAGTAAATCAATCTGGACCGTTCATGGATTGGTTACTATTCAGTCCATTCTTCTATAAATAGAAGCTCATTCCTTCATTATTTCTTACGAATTCACTGAAACTCTAGAGAGAGAAACTATAAAGAGAGTTCTTCTTCTATAATCTTGAGCGTATTTCTTTAGAGTTTAAGAAAGCTTTGAGCATAGTGCAAGTTTTCTTCGAGTATATCCTCGCCCTACCAGTCGTAGTACGAACTCTTCTTTCAAAGGTAAGGGATATTATTTGTTGTACCTGTAAGGGGTATTATTTCTTTTGTATTCATGAAGAGAATTTTTGTTATTCCATTTTTTATTATTCTGTTGGAATATCCTGTCTGTGCATTTTACGCCAAACCTGGTTTTGTCTTTATTATTCTGTTGGAATATCCTGTCTCAGACGCTTTTATGCTTAATTCGGTTCCGTTATTTATTATTCTGCTTGGAATAACCTCTCTATGCAAAGTACCAATGCATGGTGATTTCATTGTTATTCCATTCTTTATTATTCTGCTTGGAACATCCATTCTATGCAATTTCACTTTGACACGTTCCGTTATTTATTATTCTGTTGGAATAACTTGTCTATCGATGTACCGCATGCATGGTGATTTCGTTGTTATTCCATTCTTTATTATTCATTTGGAATATCCTCATTTGTCAAGGATTACGCTTTGACCGGTTCCATTCTTTATTATTCTGCTGAGAATAACTCCGTCTGTGCTATCTATCGCATGCATGGTGAATTCTTCGTTATTCCATTCTTTATTATTCTCGTTGAATAACTCGCTCATGTGGATTACCACATGCATGGTGAATGATCCTTTGTATTCATTTCTTATTAAATTGTGGAAATGATCTGTTTACGTTGATTGTTATGAGAGTCATAATAAAAGCATTGGACTGATGAAAATCATGGGTATATGTAGTATTAGTAAGTGTTATGATGAGTTATGTTGGTTATTATATAAAAACATGAAAGTTTCTTAGAAATCACAAAGGGTTGAAAATTAGATTTTGGTGAAAATAGAACATAAAATTCAATTGACCATACCTCCGATTATATTTTGAATTTTTAAGTGTGGTCAAGTTCTAGAGTTAGATCTATGAGTTTCCTAACTTATCCAAGTGGAATCACTGGAAAAGGTGTTGTAGATTTTCGTGTGGACTGATTTTAGCAAAGCACGAAAAACTAACAAATGGAAAACAGCTACTGTCCATATTTTTAAAAAGTCATTTTCGGCCATTTAATTTGTGTTAAAAATTCCGGCCTTTTAGGACATGAAAGTATATGGTATAAAGTACCTCCTGTCCAAAAATAACCTCATTCCGACTTAAAATGAGCAAGTTATGACCATTTCAATATTTAGGTTTTTCCGACGAAAAATGCTATAACCAGAGTTCTATAACTCCGATGACCATGAAATTTAAACTGGAAACTCACGCTAACTTGTGTAAGATCCTGCCAAGATTTGGAAATTTCTGGAGTTAAACTTGAGGTAGCTAATTTCTTAAGGAATTAATTAGAAATTGATTTTTGAAAAATAGTAAATGAATTTTTAAAATTCCGAGAAAAATATATGTTCAATATGGGACTATATTCTGCTAAATCCCATAAAAGAAATATTTTTGGGACTGATTTGGTATTTTCTATGAAAATAGTTTAGTTGCGAACATATGATTTAAATATGTTATGTGAAGTAACAAAATTGGAAAATAGGATTTTATGGCTTGGAAATCCTATATAAGGTATATGCATATTTTTGATGAGGGATTTAATCATTGGTTATGAAATCTTATGAGTATGGCATTTTTGAATGATTAAATGCATTATTTGGTAAATTGTAAACAATTGAAATAAATTGTTTATAAGTTTAAGAAGTTATTAAAATATTGTTATGATATTAATAATATTAGATTATAAGTGGTTGATAATATTTGAATAAATTTAAAGTCTTTAATATTTATCCTTGTTTTTGTTTGATTAATACTTAATATCATTATCATCATCCTCATGTATATATTATGTTGAAAGTCATCTGTGGCCTGTAGTGTATAGATGGACTTGGTATGATTATGACCAGGGATTATTCGGTATAATTATGACCGTAATGTTACAAATGATGTGGAAAAAGTCCTCATTGGCCGTAGTACATTGATGGACAGTTTTTGGTATGATTATGGCTATGGATTCTCTTCGGCCAAGGGTGCAAAGATGAATTGCTTTATGATATGATCAATACCGTTGATGAAAACACGATTATCTTTGGCCTATAGTGCATGGATAATTCGTGGTCATGATACTAAAGAATATCCTTGGCCTGTAGTGCAGGGATGATTCGATGATGTGGATTAATTATTGAGCTGAGTCTCAGCAATGAAATATTAATTCATAGATGTGATAATAATGAATATCTTTGGCCGTAGTGCAAAGATGATTTAATTAGTATGATTATGAGCAGAAATTGTGATTTGGTATAACCATGATTTTTGATGTTTCAGGTAAAGAAAGGTGATGAAAATTATCTTCGTCTTGGATGCGAAGAGGAATTTAGAACCACGATTATGATTATGAGTTATTCATATGATTGTGGACAGGAATTGTTGATTGATGTTACTGGGATAAAATATTATCGGTGGACTTTTAACATAGAGGAGATAATAGATCTGATGGTCTATTTGACTCTTCTAATGGATTGCTCGTTCGGCTGCAATTATGGTTGAAAAGTTTTATCATCTACCATATGTTCTAAATCTCTGATTTATAATTGATGAAAGCTATTGATAATTTAATTATCTTTAGTCATGATATTCTTTACTGGGCTAGTTGTGCTCACCCTTTTCGCTTCACAATTCCTTTCAGGTAATAAGAGTGTAGCTGGGTCGAGCGGGGATAACAGGGAAATAGTGTGATGGTCCGAGACTGTCGAAGTTTCTCAATACATTATAAAACGGCAAGACATGCAATAGATAATTGTATTGAGGACCTAAGATGTGTGTGTCGTATTTTATACGTCACTTAATAATTGATTTTGGCGAACAAAAATAGGGTGATGAGAACCCGACTTTGAAAGCGTCAAAAGTGCACCTCATTAGAATGAATATGATAGTAATCTTCTCGTTCTTCTTTGGGGTCTTAAAATTTTTGTTACTGTATTTTATATGACATTGTAACAATTTGAGTTTGGATATTGTCTATGAGACAATATTGTATTAAAACTCACAGCTTAACTATGGTCGTATTCTGTACGACAGTTCAACAGTTGTATACATGAAGTTTGTATTTAATTTTTATAGTGTGATATCTGGCGACTCAGAATGGGTCGTGTATACCTATTTTGGGGGCGTCACAATTTGGGTAATAGTGGACTGGTTGACGAAGTCGGCTCACTTTTTGCCAATTAGGGTCAAGTATAACTTGGACCAGTTAGCTAAACTTTATGTTAAGGAAATAATTTCCAAACATGGAGTACCAGTATCGATTGTGTCAGATCCTGATCCACGATTCACATCGAACTTCTAGAGAAGTCTACAGGAGCAGTTGGGAACACAATTGAAGTAGAGTACGGCGTATCATCCACAAACTGATGGACAGAGCGAGAGAACAATTCAGACGTTAGAAGATATGTTAAGATCTTGTGTCATGGATTTCAAGGGTAGTTGGGATGATCATCTACCATTAGTAGAGTTAGCATATAACAATAGTTACCATGCAAGAATAGGTATACCGCCTTACGAAGCTTTATACGGAAGGAAATGCAGAACACCGTTGTGTTGGGACGAAGTGGGAGAACGCCGAATGCTAGGGCCAGAATTGGTGCATCAAACAGCGGATGTGGTGAAGTTGATAAAAATGCGTCTAATAGTAGCTCAAGACAAACAGAAGAAATTTATAGACTCGCATCGAGAAAATAGGGAGTTTGAAGTAGGCTCTTACGTATTTCTAAAGGTATCTCCCTAGAAAGGAAAGATACGTTTTGGAAAGAAGGGAAAGTTAAGTCCAAGGTTTATAGGACCTTTTGAAGTGTTAAAACGGGTAGGTGGGGTAGCTTATATGGTAGCGTTACCTCTAGACCTAGAACGAATACATAATGTGTTTCACGTATTGGTATTGCGTCCTTATAAGCCGGATTATAAGTACATAATAGAATATGAGCCTATTCATATCGAGAAGGACTTAACGTATGAAGAGACGCCAATTCAAATCATCGATAGAAAAGAACAAGTTTTGTGGAACAAAGTCATACCTTTCGTGAAGGTGTTATGGAAGAACCACGATGCAGAAGAAGCAACGTGGAAACTTGAAGAAAAGATGAAAAAGAATTACCTTTATTTGTTTGTGTAATTTTTTTTTAGCGAGATTCTTAGGACAGAATCCTTATAAGGGGGAGAGAGTGTAACGCCCCGGAAAATTGAACCTTTTGTAAATACTATTATAATGAATAAAATAATATTATTTGTTATTATTATGTGTTAGTAAGATGAATGTCGTTCTATAACCTAGAAACGTCAGAAAGTCGTAGTATTTTAACTATGTGAAGGAATTAAAGTGTTTGAATTTCCAAGACGAAAATAAAAGTTTTCCGAGAAATTTTTCGAAAAACACTATTCATCGATTTCCGCTTGGGAATTATTTTGAAATTTCGAGAAATACGTAACGTTAAAATAACAAAGTGAGATGGATTATGTCATAATAATTCAAGTATGGAAAATGTAATATTTAGCATGTGGACTTAGTTCGAGAACGTTAGGAAAATCAAGTATTAAGAATCTAATGTAATGATCGTATGATATGTATGTATTGTGCGAGGTATTGTGAGGATCCAGAATTTTACGAATAATTTTTTATTATTATTTATTTTATTTAATATTTATATTAATTATCAATATTGTGTGAAGTATCTATGATACAAGTCTAGAGAAGTGGTCAATTTGTTTATTGACTAGGAAATATGAGTACAGTTGTGCTTAACAGAGAATAGAAACCCTAACCTTAAGTCCGGATAGGGATTCGGTAGAAAATATAGTTATAAAAATTGTATTGATGAATATGTGTTTGTACGATATAGATTTGATGATCAATGATTGATCAGATAGGGTATAAACTTAGTAAACCCTAATAAGGGATTAGAAACCTTAATCGAATGTCGGATAACCCTAATTTTTAATTTAGAAACCCTAAACCCTGATAAACGAACCCTAACCCTAATTATGGGTAACACTAAGAGTTTGTGATATTAAATATTATCACAAGTATGTAGATTTAGATTATGTATAAAATTTATCAGGAAAATCAAGTGAGAAATAGCGAATCCTAATTGGTAAACCCTAATTTCAGTTCTGAGAGTTCGAAACCCTAATTCGGATATTTAAAACCCTAATTCAGGAATTCAAATGTTAAGAATAAAAGCTTAAGTGTTATAAGTTATGGGATAAAAGTGAAATGTCCAAAATACCCTTCAAATTATAGGGGAAAAGACCAAAATACCCTTAGTAGGTGCGAAATGACCAAAATGTCCTTTTACTTAAAACTTAAGTAAAAGATCACCAAATCTTGGTGAGTCATTGCTCTAAGACTTATCCCATGTGCTTATTATCTTTCCTAGATCAGATTTTGTGCCACCTTGCAAGATTTGGTTCATGAATCAAAAGATTATAACTTAAAAGTTAAGTAAGAAACTTACTTTACTTTTCATATTAACCTAGACCATTCTCTCTCTATATTTTCAAAATGGGAAGTGAGAGAGAGAGAGAGAAGTTAAGTCATGAACACCATATAGCTTGCCTAGATCAGATACATCAAGATCAGAAATCAAAATGATCAAAGCCTAAGAGGTATAAAACCCTAACTTGCTAGATCATATGATTTGATGTTATATGTTGTTATTTGTTTGTTAAAGTTGTGTTAAGAGATGTCATTTAGCGATCCAAGATGTTACATCAAGGATCCATAACACCGAGGTGTTAGAAAATCAAGTTTTAAGGACTGACCTAGAACCCTAAAATATGGCCTGATAAGCCGATGTCAGGGCTCATAGATCTCAACCTGTTCATGATTTGTTGTGTTTGAAGTTATAGACTTGTTCTTTGCCATGAGGAGAGTAGACTAGAAGTGGAATCACATCCATACCATGTCTAGATCTCAAGTTATAAGCAGTCAAACATGGTTGACCGACCATGACCAATCGGATTTACGGGCAACCCGTAAACCCGTAATGGTCTCGATACCATTTTCAAGGCCTTAGATCTTGCTGTTGCTTGATAGTTTGTCCATGTTATTGTTTTGATGTTGTAGACTGACATGTAGACTACACATATATATCTTTAGATCACTTAGAACTTTCACTGAATCAAAGTTATTAAGGGTCAAAGTAGCCTTGACCATCAGTTTTGAGAAAATCTGGAAAACCCAGAAAAGTTAAGAACAAGTTTTCTGACATGGTTTGACCATGCCAGATCTTGTTCATGTGATGTTGTTAGATGGATCTAGTGTTATGATATTGTACCCTTTCATGTATACTACATGTTGGAACTTTTAGATCACAGAAACAATGCTTAGAATCAAAGTTACAAAGCACCAAAGTAGGTACCCTGCAACTGTTCTTCATTTCAACTGTTCTTCATTTCTGGAAAACCCAGAAATGAAGAACAGCTCTAACAAGAAGTTTGGGAGTCTAGATTTTTCTGGTTTGTTGTTGTATGACCATGAAACAAGTTAGTGATTGTAGTATTACATTAGTACTACATTTCTAAAAAAATTACAAGTCTAGAAACCTTATGATCACATATCTATATGTGGTCAAACCTAGCAACTTGGTGTCTGACATTGCATATTCTGGGTTTGTGAAGAACACCTATAGCGACAGTTCTGTCGCTATAGGGTCCTTTAGTGACACTTTATTTTTTTGAAAATTATTATTTTATTAAATAAATAGAGAAAATTAGTTTTTAAATATTAAAAATACAAAATAAATTCTTAAAAATTATTTTAAAGCCTAAAAATTAGTTTTTAATTATTTTGAGTATAGTTCATAAATATTTAATATTTTTGAAATATAAAAGGTATTTAATTTATTTAATTATAATATTAAATAAATTATTCAAAAAAGATTTTAATACTTGAAAAATTATATTATGGTGTTAGAAAATATTTTAAGTTTTTTTAATAACTTTTGATATTTTGTGATGAATTTCATTAATAAATTAATATTAATGGTAATTAATTTATTTAATAAATATATTAAATAAATTATGGAAAAATAGAATTAATGCTTTAAAAATTATATAAAATGATTTAAGGGTTAGAAAAATATTTTGAGTTATAAAATATAACTTTTGATATTTTGTCATGAAATTATTAATATTTTAATATTAATGTCAATTATTGGATAATAGATTTAAATGTTTAAAAATCATATAAATGTTATTTTAAGGTATTAAAATACTTTGAAATATTATAAATATATTATAATATTATGGTATGATTTTCATTAATAGTTAATAATAAATAAATATTAATGATAAGGGAATAAGGTGGTATTTAATTTATATAAATAAGTTATAAGTGATTGAAATTTTTTGATAAATAGTAATAATTATTTATAAATTGTTATGAGCTAGGGAAAAATAGTTTTAACTGATAATTAAATTATTTAATATAATTGTGAAGTATTTATGCAGAGTCTTTTTGGGATTAAGCTCGATAATTATCAAATTAGGCTATTGGGCTATCGAAATAGTACCAAACTCAACTCAGACTGTAATAGTTTGACTTGAGGTTAGGTTTTATGTGTCTTATAGACCGATAGGTTTATGTGATAATGTGTTTAGGTTATTTTATGACAGTAATTCACAGTGATACATTGTGATGATAATATTCTAACTTGGAGATCAATATTATTAATATTAGTTCTTCAGACGAAGTTAAATAGACTGTGTAGCAATAGTCGACGATACATGCAAGTTTTCCCTGCATTTTGTGCAAACCTCATATTTCAAATACAAGTTTCATATAAGTTATTTTATTAAATGAAAATTTGATATTTATCAGTTATGATCTGGTAATACATAATGTTTATGAATTATGTTATTCAAAGGTTATGAATTCTTGTTCAAACATAACCGAGTCATATGAGTTATTATTATGGAAAATTGTGTTTGATTTGATATCAATGCATAGTTTGTGAGAAACCAATTTTGTTTGGTACAAATGTATAAAAACATAGTTTGTGAAAAAGAAATTTTGTTTAGTGCCGATATATATACTGACACTATTAGAACCAAGCGATGAGGAGTCAGGTGGACAATTATGGTTGTCCTTGGCAAAATAAGAGTCGTCTCCGACATTTATAGCAATGATCGGTAGTAAATCGCTTCCAAACATTTATAGCAATGATCGGACAAAGACATGAGAGGATGATATGCATACTCCTAGTTTTGTTTGGTTGAGCGAATTAATCCGGGTTGCTAAGTCTATAGGATCGATAAAGAATTCTCGTAATATGCACGAGGTTTAGCGATAAACCTCAAATTATATATTTATGGCATTACTCAACTTTATGTTCATTTATTTCGAAATTGATATATGTATAACATTCGCTTATTGTTCAAAACTTGCTTTGAGCTTTACAGAGCTCATCCCTGCAAATATTTTCTTCATTTGCAGATAGAAAGAATATATTCCAAAAGTTTCGGTATTGGGGATAAAAGGCTTAAGTCATGGATATCCGTTGAAAACTATCACGTAATAGTAACGGTATATTATTTGTTTAATGTAATATTAGTTTGCAGTATTTAGTTGTCATTCTAATGGAATTAGAAAAGTGTACAGTATCTATATGAACTATATATATCTAAATGATAGTGTTAACAGACATTGGCTCTCTAATGCACTAAGGTAGCGCTTCACTCAGTTCCAAGAACTCTAACATTAATACTGTGGAAGTCAGATATATATAAGAATTATAGATATGGAAGAAATATATATATATGATAATGAACCTGTACATCCAAGTGAGGGTACTCAGTTATAATGATTGTTCTGACGAGAACTAATATTTACTGTGAGTATTGTGAATCTTGGATTTATAGGAATTATTATCTTATAGAATATTTACGTGAGCCTCAAATTGGCTACAGTGAATGTAAATAATTTGGGGGCGTCACAGGTAGTGTATACGAGTATGATACGAAGTATTATACAAGTATATGGGAATGATGGTATTCCGTATATTATGAATTAATATATGAGTTAGAATATGAGAATTATACATATAGTATATGTGATAAGGTTTTTAATTAAATAACATGGACTAGTAGGATTGTGTAAACAATTGAATAGTCCAATAAACATTAAGGGGTAAGCCCAAGGGGTGGTTAATGTGAAGCCCAAAACAAATTAATGCAAGCCCACAAGAATAAGCTATGTAATTAAATTAGGCCCAAAGCTATGATCCAATGGGTAAAGTTAGATCCATGGGGCAACCCATGGGTGATCTTGGTGCCCAAGTGTTGTGATGACCAAGAACTTTATGTGGTAGCCAAGTATCTTGTGTAGGGAGCAATTTTACTTAGTTGTTAAGAATGGAATAGTAAGGAGGTTAGTAAAGGAGGTGGATGTCTTAATGACCCCTTTACCCTAACTTTGGAAGCTCTATAAATAACAAGCTTACAATTCATTATTTGCTTGTTCAAAATTATCCAACAACTTTCCTTACAAAATAACTTAATTGGTAGAGAGAATAAGCACTTTTAAAAGTCAAACTTCAATTGTTAGATTTCCAAGATGAAGAAAGCTAGCACTACTACAAAACAGTAAATAGATAACGCGGAAAAAACGTTGTGGTTTCAGTTAGAAAAATGTCGTAGTTAAGGGTGTCATCTATTTGACACCCTTACACAACGTTTTTAAAATGTTGTAGTTAAGCACATTACACAACGTTTTTTAAGAAAAAGACGTTGTAGATTTGTTTTCCATAAATTAGCAAATGCTTGAAAACATTGTAGAAGGTATGATTCCACAATGTTTTTTGATAAAAATGTTGTAGTTTAATATATCAGACAAGGTTTAGACAATTTTACACAACGTTTATAATGTGTCATCTATTTAGAATGTGTCATTTATTTATACAAATATACAACATTTTTAAAATGTTGTAGATTAAAAAAAGAAAAAAAAGGGTTGTAGTTCACCTATATTACTAATGCACCTGCAATATGTTAATGTCATGATATATAACTAAAAGGTCTAAATTCTCATTTAAATTTAAAGCCAAAATGTATCAACCATTCAAAATACATCCCAATAATACCATTCGTTTACAATTTCAAATGACTATATCCACAAAATATATACCAAACTATCCATATATACATCTCAAATTCACTTTTCAATCCACAAAATAAACCACAAAATAAACCAAACTATCCATAAAATTAAGCTACTACCTAAGCATGTGCAAAAAAGCCTAGGTTCTCCCAAAATACTCCAGTAACCTTAACATAAGCAAGACTGCACAGCTGAGCAAGGCCAGGTGATGAGGACACAAAAGAATTAAGAGGTCGCAACTGACTGTAAGTAACAACTTCTTGATTTCCATAGTCGATGTAAAACACTTCAAACTTGTCTTTTGGAGATTCAACAACATCTCGAGGAGCATTCACAATCTTTACATATTGAATAACAAAAAGAGTAGAATAAGTAACACTGTTAAGAAATGAAGATAATTATAATCATTCAAAAATAAAAACTGAATGTTGCTTTGTGAAAAGTGTTGAGCTTTGTATTAAAAGCACTCTCACATACAGTCATACAGTCCAAGGAAATTGGATGATTTATTAAACTATTCTCTAATTCATTTAATGTAAACACAATCTCAAACTAGAATTATTGCATATAGCTGCTAAATGAACCCATGAAAAATGCAAAGCAACAGATGAACATTATAAAACACTAGAAAATTAATTTATGTTCAGGCTATGTTTGCCAGCCATGTGATACACAATAAACTTGATTGAAATGACTACTACATATGGTATGTTTAAAGTCATGGCAAGGTGAGTTGCTTTTGACAGATGTGCATATAAATTTGAAAGCATGTGAAAGCCATTTATTACATTAACTGAATTCCTGCCCTCCCCGCCAATAGGAATTCCCCAACTTACCCATAATTATACAAAAAATTCACTCTAGATGCCCAGAAAAAAGTTTGGCAGGGTATAGAAAATCTCAAATTAAGTTGAAAGAAGATTGTGATGTCACTCTCACCAATGCTCGGTTCCAAGAATTATCAGTACTAAACTGTGCAAGAACAAGGTCACCCTTCTTAGGATTGAAGGCACCAATTACAGGAGCCTCTAGAAGACTCAAGGAAGTAAGCTGCTACTGAATAGAGGCCACTTTCTGATCTGCAACTGCCTGGACATAGAACTTTCCACCACCAAGCACTTCGGTAACCACTACCTCAAAGTATAAATGAGTATAAGATACTCACAAAATTGATTAAAGACGAATAAACAAGTATTTCTTAAATTGATCATATAACTCAAGCACCTTTAATTCTTCTTTCTGTTTTCTTTCAGTAGCTGTCGGGTAAAATCTAATTACGCATAACACGCAAATATACGTGGTCAACAAGTAATAAAGTGAAACTAGAGTATCGTTCCCACAAGGAATTATTAACACAAAATCACCAAGTACTAACCCGTAACCAACTCAATCATATTTAAACGAATGAATTTCGATATATAAATTCAAACTGTAAAATTAAATAAACCTAACTATTCCTATAATAAGATTAGATAATGAAGACCTGAGATCACAATTTCATCTATTAACTCATTTAAATCAACACACTTCCTGTTAAGCCAAACTAATTGTACCGGATTGTTAGTCAAGAACACGAAAGTATAGCCATTTCTCAATGTACCATACCCATATCAAATATAATCCCCAGTTGAAAGAATACACATGAACACCCAAATTACCTAAACCACTATATGTCTATGTGATTTATAAATAATTAGGGTTTAAGCCCAAGTTCTCAATTGATTACGAGTGGTGCTTCGGTACATGTCTATCCTAAGCACAAATCATACATCCTATCACAATGTGGAATATACAATCAAAAGCTATTAAGATCAGACCATACTTCGTCTTTCAAGTCCATATGGATTATCACAATAATTAATGGCCAATCAACTAAGCAAATAAGCATAAATCTTAATAGACAATCCCATAACATTCAATAAGGTTAACAATGAAATATATTAGAATAAACTAATCCATAAAATCCATTGCCATCTCAGAATAGAGTTTAAATCATAGCTGAATCAAATCTACCATCCACATACTGAATAAACATCATAAGATACAATTATGAATCAAAGAGAAAATAAGAGTAGAGAATTATAGTGCAAATCTTTTCTCCTGCTCCAATATTGAATCTTTAATGCTTCCCAATTACTTCAAGTCTTCAGATCTAATCAAATCTAAGAATAACTACGCTAATCTACTCTAATCTAATATAATGGAATCCTCCTTCTCATCTAATCTATCTAATTCTCCTCCTTTTATAAGTCTCTTTATATGTCTTTAAGTCCTCTTGGAAGTCCTTGAGTCAATCGGATTGAAACAATCTTTCTCCAACTCAAATTTTGCCAAAAACCACTTTTTTATCGTACCCCGCCTCAAATGGGGTTTTATATTTGAAAAGGGCCATTTTGCCGGCTATGGTTCTATTTTGCAGCTTGTATGCCTGCCCCGGTGGGCATTTTGTTAAGGGAAATCCCGCCCCGGCGGGGGTCACTTTTCTACTCTAACGTCCTTTGGAAAAATGACCATACCTTTTAATCTGGGAAGAGTTACGACGCCTGCCACCTATCAAATCGAAGATATCGACGAGCTCTACAACTTTTATTCTTTGACAATTTACAGATTTGGATTAGATCATGGTCGAAATTTGGAAGTAGATGCTATATAAATGGCAAGCATGACAACTCTTAGCTTTGATCTTTGTTGATGAAAAGGCCATAACTCTCACATCCGAACTCCGATTGGGACGATTCAAGATGTTTCGGAAATCTAAGAAGAAGATCTACAGTATAATCCAAGTTCCAATTCAACTTGGTGTTAAAAGCCCTGCAATCTTCCATTCTTGTATTTGCTTACATTTTTAGTCCAAAAGATGTCCGAATTATTTTTCCTTGCTTCTTCATGCCAATGTTATGTCATAGCCTACAAAATAACATACAATGTATGAAAACTAACTAAGAAACATAAGTTTAAGCAACTAATTCAAGTAATAGATACTGGATAAGTAGGTATAAAACCTACTTATCAGTAGCTGGATCATTAGAAACTTCTTCTCCTTCAATATAGTTCTCCCAAATCTGTAACAAAAAACTATTAGCACCGGTACCAGGAATGACAGTACTGTTATGATACCAGTTCTGCATTTCACCTTTAATTTCTGCCTCTTTGCAGACTGCTCAGCCTGTGCAAGCAGGTGAACTTCTGGTATCCTATCTGCACCGAAGGAGGTTTGAACATTCTTGCATAACCTGCTAACCCATCATAATGACGCTGCGTATCTAGGGGATTTACATATGACACAATGTAATAAATATAACCAACTGAACAAAAAAATAGTTGTAAGAATCAGGTAAAGGAGGGGGAAAAAGAGAAAAGTCAAAACTGAAACACTAGGAAAATAAGAATTAGAGCAATAGAATTACAATATGTCATTATCAGTTAAGAAACTTACAGAGGAATAGAGGGCATTAAGCTAGCAACTGCTCTCAACATCTCAATCATGGCTCTTACTGTCATTGCCAGTTTTGGAGCATGTAATAAGTTCTCAACTTGAAATATAGATGCATAAGATATCGAGGAGAGGGAAAAAGAAGTCCAGAATTTTCTAAACTTGAATGTTCTCAACTTGAATTTTCACCCACAACTGGATTTTCATTAAAATTCCCTTCTTTTATTGACAAATCAAAGGAAACTAACATACTAGGACTATATCAAATGTACAGAGTATAAATAAGATAACAAAATGACCTTCTATCCTCTTCTAGGAATATAAAGGAAGATGGTATAGGTATTAGGTAGTGATGTAGATAAAGCAGATAAAAAAATTTGTAAACAGTTGCAGAATACCTTCAACTGGCCTGCAGACACAGTTGCCTCAACCTCTATAAAGGTTTGCATAATAGCCAGATCTGCGAAGGCTTTTCCCAAATCTTCAGCGAGCTGATAAGTCTGGTAGTAGAAAGATAAAACAACATAGTTAGGAGGGAGAGAGATAGGGTGGGGAAGGGGAAATGCAAGAAGCAGAACTGATAATGATGCATAGATGCAAGATTGGAGAAAGAAAACGGTAAATGCAATCTGAATTAAATGTGCATCCTTACAATAGTGAAAGTTTGTTCTTTGCTTACTCATTGTGCTTGGTGTTGTGAAACATCAGCAGCAAAACGGTTCAATAGATCTCTCTCTCTCTCAGGCAAAGAATATCCGTCTGGGAGAGAAAATTTGTGAACATTGCATAAATGTTGAAACATGACTTTCCCAAAACAGGTAAAAAAACTAGCACTATTACCTGAAATTGAGTGCTCCTCAATGCAGAACTTGTAAGTTGAGATGGGATAATAGGGCAAGAGTCGTTCATGTGCTCTAATCCCAGCCCCTTAAATGGTTTATTTTTCTTCTTGGCAGCAGCAAATTCAGCAAGAAGTGCCTTGCTGACCTGAGTTAATCAATAAAATATTTAAGTTTTAGGGACACAAATCTTTAAGTAGATGAAATCAACTCCAGGAATCTAATACTATAGATGCTAACTAAATGAATGTACATCTGTAAAAAAAATTTATCATGAGTGTTCAAAATAGGTGAACTACCAAAATCAATTTCCCACCCAATGACAAAGTGGAACAATTGTCTGAATAATTTCCTTCTAGGACAGTACTGAGTCGTCGATATCTTATGCATCTATATCTTGAATGTTCTCAACTTGAATTTTTGAAGAGCTATAATTCCCAAAAGCCATATATTGGTGAAGCATCTAACCTCTAAAAAATTATTAGAACATAAAATTTTAATAACTAGCCTACTAAGCATGTAATAAGTTTTATTTATATTGTCATCTAAAAATAGAAATAAAAAGAGTTAGCAGGTGAAATGGATTTTATTCTTCAAGCCAAGTGGCTAAATCACCAGTGTAATAAACACCAAAAAGTCGGGAAAATTATAAAAAGGAACCTAGAAAGGCTAGACTTACTGTCATGATGTCACCAGCATACATTGCCAATGGATCATTTTTCTTTTCACCTGAAACAATTATAGTGCCCGGTAAAAATTGTTCTACTAAGCAAAAAGGGAGAAGAGGAAGGGGAGGAAAAAAGAAAAACAAGTTAAATAGGTAAGAAGATCATCAAGTAAATTTCTTTTCTAACGAGCACATACCAATCTTATAAGCAGCAAATGGAGCCGCAGGCGAAATCAGGATATCATTTTCATCTAATGCTGCCTTGAAGCTTTTCTGAACTAAGGTCCTAACCTAAACAGAACCTACCATAGCATTAGCATTCCTATACAGTTATACTCATCAGAAGTCAAACTATCTACTTGGTCTTGCTTCAGAACTTTGACAGACAAAGTCATCAATTCAAGCCGCCTCAGTGAATCGAACAATAATGAATAGGACTGTAAAAAAAGAACAACCAATCAATACTACTCTCCCAGGAAAACTAATAAATTCATTCAAAACAAACTAGTTGTTGAGGTAATAAATCCATTCAAAATAATCTATATCTGCAAGGGTGGGTTTATGAGGAGATATTGAAGTAAAAAAAAATCCAGTTATATTCCCCCGAAATCAAAATCTATTGGGTTCACCTTGTGAGGCATTGTTGAGGACCCAACCTCACCTGCCTTTGTTATCTGCTCAACAGTGTACAATTTCTTGGTTAATGTTTTCCCTTAAAATTCAAGTATAAAGTCCAATAAGATATCAGAATGCTCACCTACTTGAAGTAACCTAAGGAGATATAACCCCATATGTCTCTATCGAAATCAATCCAGATGTTGTTGAACCGAACAACTGAATCAAAAAGTTTGGCCATATAGTCATGAGGTTCAATCTGCAGTACCGATGTACTAGTGAGAAGAATTTATAAATAAACAGAGTAGTAAATTACAGCTAACATATGCAAACAATTCAGAAGCAAAATTACACTATTCTTGAAGAGAGATCTTAGAGAAAATTTTTGCAGTACATTACCAATGAAGAGAGATCTTAGAGAAAATAGCAAAGTAGTAAATAATTGAGTAATACCAACCATTAGTACCGAGAGAAGTTCTGGTGATGGTGGATAGTTGTTCACAAGCATCAATGTTCTTGAGAATAGCTTCGTCGAGTCCAGAGAGATGTTTATGCCTTTCTTTTAGCATCCCCTGAATCCCGCGCTGCTGCATTTGGAACACCATCTTCTTCTAACAAACACTAACAATCTTCTCTTCTTCTTCTCATTTGATTTACAGTTTCACCGATCGGGATGAGAAAATTGAAAAAATGGTAACCCTAGCAAAATGATTCGACAGAAGTAGCGAGCTGTGAACTAGTACTAAGCCTAAAACACAAGCGAACGAGTAAAATGGTGGAGTTAGGGTTCGAGGATTTTGAAAGGGGGAACGGAACAAAGGCACGACAATTTTTTTTCTTACCCGACTCCAAGCCTCCATGTTTTTTAAAGAATGGTTTGAGGATTTTGCTCCATGTTTTTTTATATAGATAACGTTTTATTTAAAAAAATGTTATCTATTTAAAATTAAAAATTGCCCTTATAAATATATAACGTTTTTTCATATATATCTTGTGGCCTTTTTAAAATAGGTATCACATCACCTATTCGAGTCATACCAAATACATAGATGCGAAACAACTACAACATCATTAATATAATTGTCGTGAAAAATACGACAACACAAATACTGTGAGTTTAAATACCAATATTATCTTCTAGACAATATCCACACTCAAATAAGTCCTCATTACACTTATTGATACACTATTTTACAAAATAGTGGGGACTACTCTAACAACTTCCTTGGACCATCACTCTATACCCCGGCTAGTTCCTGCTAAATTCTCACCTCCTGAGAAGAAAAATGGAACAAAACGGAAAAGGGTGAGCTCAACTAGCCCAGTAAAGAATATTATGACTAAGATAATATACAACAAATTATTCTTAGTCTTCAACAGGGAAAAATCTAATAGAATCTAACAGACAACAAGTTTTAGATCAACAACTGCAGCGGAAACAACAATTCTTTAGAAGAGTTAAGTAGAGAATGAAATCTACAATCATCTATGAATTTAAAAGTCCATCATCAATATTTTATCCCTGTAACATCAATCAATATACATCTTGAATCAAATATTCATCTTTTCACTACGGGCCAAAGATATTTATTTGTATCACTAGTTGGTCATGTTCATCTCAACACCTGTTCATCTTTGCACTACGGGCCAAAGATATTCATCAGGTAATCATTCATCTTTGCACTACAGGCCAAAGATATTCATCAGGTAATCATTCATCTTTGCACTACAAGCCAAAGATATTCATCAAGTATCATCATTAAGGACTGAGCAAGATGAAAAACATTATAAAGAACGAATCCAATAAGATAAAAGGACAAAGATTAGGAATTCGTACTTTAGATAATCCAAGTTCAAAAACACTCCATAATAAACCATAATGGAGTAAAATTCAAGAATGAAGATCAAAACATTGATACAATCAAAGATAGTAACCATATTAGACATCTGGAACGAAAAAGAGAAAATTTCATTTTTCGATGAATAAGACTGTGATGTTTATGAATAGATCAGTATCGTGAATAAAGTCGATCGTGAATAAGTAACCCCCATGTAAAAGGTAGAAATTCCACAATCAAACTCATATCAATATTTTGGCATAATGATATTGAAGAAAATAATATCATTTAAGAAGAAAATAACATCCCTTACCTCAAAAGAACTGTATTTCTGATCGAAATATCGGATGTAAAGTCGAAGGAAACTTGCACTAAATAGCAACTCTCAAAGTATCTAAATACTCACAAAAATACGCTCGACAATATAGAGAGAGAAAACTTATGTTTCTGGTGTGATTTTTAATTCTAACTTAAGCGCCTATTTATAGGAAAATGCTAGAATGCTATAGGAGACTAAAATAATAAAATATTATTTTTTTTATTTTTCTTACGCATGCCAAGCTAGACCAAACCTTCAGCCACCACAAGTGGGGCCCACCAAAAATTAGCCACTTTTCCCAACAACTAAAAGTGGGTCCCACATTCTAGAAATCTCCACCAGAATAAAATAATTTCTGAATCAATCACCTCTTAAAATTCATAACAAATCATGCGTTAATTTTTAACGGTTCAAAATTTGTGGACATATACTCAACTTATATATGTATAATATATCCAAAAATCACAAAGATCCAACGGTCGGATTAAAATTTATAACTCACGCAATATAGCTTAAGAACACTGATTTTTCGGACTATGAGTCCTTTGGACCAGTTTCATTCAAACAGTCACCACGCAAAATCCACAAAGAATTTTTGGGTGATTCCAATTTCTACGGTTAGCTTACTTCTAGGGCTTTCTTTTGATATATGGCTCATCTCCTAACTCATTATACACAAAGAGTTATGGATTTTACAAAATCAAGTAATAAACTAATTTTTCTAAAAATTCCATACTTTGTTCTTCATTTCGACAAAATACTGATAAAACACCTCATCATTAATTCCTTCAATTATATCCACATAAAAAAAAATATTTCCTTCATTTATATCAACATAAAATAAATATTTCCTTATCATATAAATCAATAAATAATTATTCACAAATAATATTACAAAATCACAATAATGACAACTAGGCTGTTCCCAGGAAAGAGGGGGCTTTCCGATAAGGATTTCTCCTTAATGGCGCGCAATTAGGTGACCAAACCTCTCCTTGACGGAACTTTCTAGACATTGCCAATAATGCTATCTAATAATATTATTCAAATAATATGAATTATTGATCTGATAATGGAAAATATTGTGCAGTGACAATTATTGAAACAACAATAATATAAAATATCAACGCAGCAATTATTGAATCAATAAAATAAAATATTGACCAGTAATTACTATAACAATTATTAAGTAGTGCCTTCTTACGTAAGAATCAATAATTCAAAAATATCATACAATAATACCGTGTATATCATCTTTATGCAACCACGCCATTATCACTGTATTTTAACCACTAGGTAATCCAACAGTGTTAACGGTAACAATTACACCGTTATTTATAAAAACTCAAACTTGTCGTTTTCTTCATCCGATAGTTATTCTATTATGGGGCCCACAAATGACTGCGTCGTCGTACGGATATTCCCGACAAAAAGAATATTCCATGACCAAATGAATATTCCCCGACAACAATGAATATTTTATAACCACTTGCTTATTTTGCAAAGTTTTCACATTTCACCCATAACCAAAATATTATATCCAATTAACTCCTTATTATTTCAAGATAATGAATAGAGGAAATTCAATTTTATTTAAAATAAGTTGGGGTCTTACATATCTACAACATTTTATTAAAAAACGTTGTAAAAAAACATACCACAACATTTTTTATAAAAATGTTATCTTGTAAGTGTTGTCTTTTTATGGTTTTGTACTAGTGTAGTCATCAAAGGTAAAAGATCTTATGCCAATAGTCTTCTATCTTTACCATAATAGCTTGATAGAGAAGTGATGGTCATGTATGTTAAGAAATCATAAGAAGTGAATAAGCAATGGACTTAAGCCGAATAAGTCATGAATAAGTAAGATAAACCTAAATAAGTTATGAACTTATGATGAACAATGATGAACTTGTCATATGAAGTTAGTATGATTGATAAGATGTAAGAATGTTGTTTAAAGGACTTAAACCAATAATAAGTCATAAGGAATGAAATCTTATAAATTATAATTTGTTAAGTTATGAACTTATGAGGAATAAGCCATAACCTAATTTTAAAGATAAGTTCTTGTAATATGTAGGTTGAGATGTCTAGTTAATGAATTAAATCCATTTGGATTGATGAACAAATCGTTAGTAACAAAGTTTTGCCGAAATTCACACGATTGGACGATAAACGTCGAATTCGTGAAAGTCTTGGAATGGAAGTCGGATTTTGTGTTTGAACTCAGAAACGTTGGTTTTCGATGGAGACAAGTCTTATTTGGCATTATAGAGTTGCGAACTCAAAAATGACTGAATTCCGACTTAGAACGAAGAAACGAGCGTTGAACATTCACGAACGTTTATCGTTTTCGTTAAAAATGAACCAATAGGTGAATTTTAAGTTAACAAAGTCGAAAATATAAAATTCTTGCATGAACACGTAGAGTATGTGATTTGTGAACTATAGGCTCTTGAACGAGCCAATTCGGACTTATAACAAAAGACTTACGAGCCCGGAAGTTTCACAAAAATAAAAATCTATAAAAAATTTCTGGTGCACAGAGCTGGCGCCGCGGTGCCAGCCCAAGGTCAAATAGGTGGTACCGCAGCGCTGAGCATGGCCGAGAGAATGTTGTGACCTACTGGAGTTTGGCGCCGCAGCGTGGCCCATTGTATTGAAGTTGGCACCGCAATACCAACCGGGAAAACCTCTACTAACGAGTCGCACCGCTTCATTGAATCGAGTAGTAAAGTGGCCTTGTGATGACAAATTTTATGGTTTAGACAATGAAGAAAGTTTATAAGTATAACATGAATGGTAATTGATTTACAATGAATTAAGGAACTTAATGAAACATTGTTAAGACATGTTTAAACCTTAAGTATGATCATTTAGGGTTGAAGTAAGTTAATTGCATGTGAACGTAAGAATGACGTAACAGAACGCCGGAACCAATAATAACAAATCTAAGTCATAATTAGATTGAGAAGAAGGGTAAGATTCATTAGGAATCATGCATATCTATTCATGACCTAATGTGTTATGCGATGTGATTATCTACTGTAGAGACCTTAAGGACATAACATGAACGTGTATAACTGTAGCAAACACTAAAGGCAAGTATTCTAACCCTTGTTTCAGTTCAATCTGGACAAGCTTTGTGATTCATGTATTCTTACGCATGAATTGATGTATGATGAAGTCAAAGCTAATTCTTTCGGCTAGACTTAATATGTTTTGGATTTCTTATAATCTATCAAAGTATGGTCAATGTTTTACCAAGTTATATTGGTGTGGTTTTCAAATGAAGACTGAGTATGCTAAAAAAATTTGTCGTCAAACGACAGGTACGTGAGGTTGCCACAACTTAAATGTATATACGTTTAATGAATGTAGTGTTGATCAACATAGAGTACTATAGGTTGATCACCTAGACGTGCTCGTAAGAAATGCCAGACTTACGAACTTTGTGTCGGGATGTCCTTTTCAAAGAAAGTATGAAATGCTCAAGGTCTTGGACTGGAATTGATGTTTTACTGAATATTGTCATTGTAAAACGTTTTAAAGAAAAGAGAAGTGCTATTTTGAATTATCAATAGTACTTCGTAACTATTGTTCAGTTATTGAAGATATATTATTTATATGATTCAAGCATATTGTTAAATAGAATTGTTGTACTTGTTGAGCTAGTCATGCTCACTCTTGCTTGAACCATATGAATGCAGCTAAGATTGAACGTCCAGAAGGATCCTCTAAGGATAAAAGAAAGGCTAAGGCAGACCGTTGAACTGTCAATGTAATAGTATAGGTTTAATGTTGTAATATATTTGATATTATGACAAGAACCAATGTAATGGTTATAAAGAACCTGAGGAATGTTAATATTACTTTGAATATATAAAAGACATATTCATTCTTTTGAGGTTTTTTAATTGAATGTATGTGTGAATGGTAGTACCGTATAGCACCATCTGTCGGGTTGGAAGATACCTGGATTTGGGGGCGTCACAAAAGATGTTTAATTTTGATAAGGATTAAGATTCAACATATTTTATATTTCAGAAATTTTAAGTTAAAATAAACGAGTTTATTTTGAACTGGAAATTGGATTCCTTATTAATTAAAATAAAGGAGTTTATTTTAATTTAGAATTTCATTAAAAATAAAGTAGTTTTTTATTCAAAATTATATAAAATAAAATAAAGAAATTTATTATGATTTAGATTTTGATTAAAATAAAGGAGTTTATTTTGTTTCAAAACTGGATTTCTAGTAAACTTTTAATTGCTCATTAAATGATATCAATACATATATGGAATGGTTTTCTTTATTCATGAGATGAATGTTACTTATTGATGCATATGGTGATATGTATGATAATAAATGAGGTTGATTATGGAATATTGACTAATGGATGATATAATTTTATTTTAGATGAATGCTTGAATAAATGAGTTTCATAAATAGAGTCTGCATACCTCGTCTTCTCTAATTCTTGATATAAATTTTGTCTCCTTCCTATGTACTTCCCCTTGACAGTTAATCAAGATTTTTATTTATTGTAAATAGTTTATGTAATAAGATTAGTTAGAATTATTTGAAGAATTGGAGACCAAAAAGCAAGGAGCGCTTGAAGACCCGTTTGAAATGGATCATGGGTTTAAATGTAATAGTTATATTTAAATTCAGTTCTTGCACCCTAGATTTGACCTTTTGGTTAACTTGGTGGCTCTAGTAAAACAAACTAGAATAAAAGTCCATAATCAATTCGGGTAGAATATAGTATTCTATATATGCATGTTTATTATATATTATATATTATCCAACATGTTTCGCATATTAAATAATATGACGCATAATTTATATATATATGTGCATGGGTGCTAAACAAGATGAGACAATTAATAATAAACTTCTCAAAGAAATACGTTAAGTGTGACGCCCCCAAAGTAGGTCCACACAACCCATTCTGAGTCACCAAATACATGGTACAAAAATCAAATACAACTTCATTTATACAATTATCAATTATCGTGTAAAATACGACAAAATATATGCTATGAGTTTTAATACAAATATCGTCTCGTAGACAATATCAAAACTCAAATAAAATCCTCATTACAATTATTGTCACACTATTTTATAAAATAGTGAGGATTACTAAAATAACCATCTTGGACCATTACTCCACTCCCTGACTAGTCCCAGCTACATTCTCGCCTCCTGAGAAGAACAATGGAACCAAAAGGAAAAGGGTGAGCTCAACTAACCTAGTAAAGAATATTATGACTAAGATAATGTAGAAAAAATTATCCTTAGTCCTCAACAGGGAAAAATCTAATAGAATACAACAGACAACAAGTTTTAGATCAATAATGCAGTGAAAACAGCAATCCATTAGAAGAGTCAAGTAGAACATAATGTCTACTATCTTTTATGATTTAAAAGTCCATCATCAATATTTTATCCATGTAACACCAATCAATAATTATTTCCAATCAACGAATTATCTATGCACTACGGGCCATAGATAATCGTTTGTATCACCAGTGGTCATGATCATGCCAAACACCTGTCCATCTATGAACTACGGGCCAAAGAGGACTTTCAACAAAAACCTTTATATGTAACATTAAAGGTTATGATTATACCAATACACAATTCCTGGTTATAATCATGCCAATTAATAGTCCATCTTTGCACTACGGGCCAAAGATGACTTTCAACACAATATAAGCATGAGGATGATGATAATGATATAAAGATTCAATCAAGTGAGATAAATGATAAATGTTAGATATTTATAATTCAATTTATCCAAAGTTCAAAAATATCCAAATTGTCAACATGATAACTATTTGTGAAGCAAAATTCAAGAATGATAATCATGTATCAAAAATAATTTGGACAGAAAAGAAAATTAAATTATGTGGTGAATAGTACTCATAAATAGTATTGTATAAATAGTGCCCATGAATAGTACCTAGACATGAAAATATTAAAATTTAATAAGAAAGTTCAGACCAATATTCCAGTGAAATGATATTAGATAAAGCGCAAAACTTAAGGAATTTCTAATCATTTCAGGAATTATAGAAGCAATACTTACCATAGTAAGTTTAAATTTAGGAAAATGAAATGAAATAATATCCCTTACATAATATGGAATTTGAAAGAAAATAATATTTCTTACGAGTATTGAAATAAAATAATATCCTTTACCTCAGTAGAAACTATATTTGACTAGAATATCGGATATTATCCTGAGAAAATCTTGCACTAAAAGCTACACTCAAAGTATATTTATACCCAAAATATTGAAGTAGAAGAGTTTTTGTACTTCTGGTGTATCTCATCTTCTGAATGTGCCTTCCTTTTATAGGCGAGGTTGGGAGGCAAGCCTCCGTTAATTTAGAAATTTTAGTCACGGTTTGCCAAACCCATCAGTATTCTCTTTTGAAAGTTTTTCCAATGAAGGGACACCCTTATAAAATCTTAGAAAATAAACCACACTCTGCCAAAAAAAAAGAAATGAATGACACATCTTTTGACAAATGAGGGCCACCCAAAGAAACTAAATCATACTCTGCCAAACTTAAAGAAATGAATGCACACCTTTTAGAAAATTTGCCAAATGAGGGGCCACCTAAAGAAAATAACAATCTGCCAACTTAAAAAAAAAACATTTGGAAAATAATTCCGCATCTCCCAATAATTAAATAAAACACTACCAATATTTATCAATTATTCATATATTTTTAATCTTTCAACAATTATTCATCATTAATATTATAAATCACAATATATTAATAACCAGATTGTTCCTAGGAAAGAGAGGGCTTTCCGATAAGGATTTCTCCTTACTGGTACGCAATTTAATAACCTAACCTCTTTCCTCGACAAAACTTTCTAGACATTGTTAATAATGCAAATAATAATATGAATAATTGTGTCGTCTCAATTATTGATTTAATAATATAAAATATTATGCAGATGATACTGTGACAATAATTGAATCAATAATATGAGATATTCTGAAACAATTACTGTGATAATTATTGAATGAAACTGAGTGACTTCTTACGTAAGAATCAATAATCAAAAATACTGTGCAATACTATGTGTTATTGTGCAACCACGCGTATTACTGTACTTTTATCACTGGGTATTTTAACAGTTAACGGTAAAAGTTTTGCCGTTATTTTTATAAAAAGGTTATTTACGTAAACTTTCTATGTCAAGCGGTTATTACATTACGTGGTACACCAATGATTGCGTCGTCGTACGGATATTCCCCAAAAAAAAGAATATTCCCCGACCAAACGAATATTTTATGACCACTTGCTTAGTTTATAAAATTTGCATATATCTCCTATAACTAAAGCATTATATCAAATCAACAACTTATTATTCAAAAATAATATTTAAAGAAAATTAAATCTGTATTCATAAAAAGTTGGGGTCTTACATTAAGTCCTAAACGTTTAAAGATATTTAGAATATTGAATGTCGCCTTCTAGCATGATAGAACGATAGAGTATCTGTAACAATCCAGAATTTTATTTGTAATTTCAAATATTTATTGAATTAAATAAATATTTTAATTAATGCGTTTGTTGTTTAATAGATATTTGTTGGATTATTTATTAGTAAGTAAAAAATTCATGAGTTATAGAAATTAACTTAATTAAGATAAAAGAGTGATGAATTAAATTTATGAGATAATACTCTAATTTAACTTAATAACTAAATTAGAGAGTTGTTATAACAACCCGAAGAATTTAGATCGTTCAGAATTTAAGTTTAAAGAATTAGTTATTAATAAAATAAATTTTTATTAATAATATTTTGTGCTATGTGTTTATTAATCGTTCTAAAACCTAGGATGATTATACTACGGGAGAATTATGGCTACGAGCTAGAATGAACGAGTATGAATTTTCAAGACAAAAATAAAAAAAATTCGAAAACAAAAATGTTTCCGAGGAAAAAGACGAAATAGACACTATTCACCCAACGAAACCATAAGGGTTATAGTTTGAATAACCTACGCCTTTCTGACAGTTCGGTATGTCGAAATGACATTCTGTCGAAAGATTTGATGATAATATATCATGAAAAGTTAAGTAAGTCGATAAAAGTTTTTCTTGAAAAACGTGCAGAAATCATACAAAATAAAAATGACAAAAAGTATTGTTATGTACTTTTCATTCGTTTAACTACGTTAGCGGAAAAAGTAAAGGAAAACGCTTAACATCAGAAAGTGTTTTTCTGTTTTTCGGAGATCCGAAGAATACGTAAAAGTTAATCGGTAAAGGAAAGACGAAATATCCAAAAATATTTGGATTTCGAGAATCACAGTTTTAAAATTGTCCGACGAATCCCGAAACACAGAACCTTGAAGCTTCCCTGAGAAGCTTCGTGAATAGTAAGAAGGTTAGCTAAGGAGGTGGGAATAGTAACCTTTGGTGCAAAATGACTATTTTACCCCTATATTTGGTTTTCTATAAAAGGAAGCCTTAATTCATTTGTTGATGATTTTGAAAATCACCAACACTTGAGAGAGAGAGAGAGAGAGAGAGTTCAGATGGGAAGAAAAAGGAGGAGGAAAAGCTTGCTCGTGTGCAAACTTTGTCCAACGGAAGTAGATTAAAGGAGAAAAGAAATCCAAAACCTAGTCTAAGTTAGATTATCTTTAAATTTTATATGTTCAAAACATAACTTAATGAGAATGAAAGTAAAAGATGTTAAGAATGATTTTCATATGGTTGAAATCATGAGAACAAGAAGAAATAAGAATTAGAAGTTTAGTTTATAAATTTCTTAAGGAAGTATAAGTTTTTTAATGAATTTGAACGATCCGAATGAATCATATGAATGATTCGGTGAAATAAGTAAAGAATGGTGTTTCATGACACTAAATTCCAAGAAAAAGTGAAATCATAATCAAAGTATGGATTAAAAATGAAGAACGAACGAAGAACTCGAAGAACACGAAGAACGTTGTTGATGGACAAATTTAAAACCATCGTAGTATAAATTGTTGCTGATGGACAAGTTTAAAACCATCACATATAAGTTAGTTGCTTATTGCTTAGTTAGGAATGATAGAAACATTCATGAAGAACTAGTTTAACTTAGATATAACGAAGTTATGGCAAAATTTTTGTAAAAGACAAACGAGAATTAAAAAGTTTATAAATGAACCCGAACGTGTAGGGATTCATAAGAATGTAAGAGAACGTAGAAAATGTGAGTCGTGGACTCAAGAACGAACAAGTTCCGAGTTCGGATGACCGAATTATGGATGAACAAACGAAGAACGTTAATAACATAAAATGAGCGAAGGATGAAAATTTAAGCTAATTGAATGGCAAGTTAACGGATTCAGAACAAATTTATGTCCAAGAGAAGTTGAAGTACGTAAGATAAGGAAGAGAATGTCTTTGGAACGACCTCGTTCTGAGTTATAACGAATAAGTTATGAGATTGTGAAGTAAGCGTCTCAAAACAGTGCAACACTTAGAAAAAATTTTCCAAGTTTTATACTTGGCGCCGCAGTGCCAGCCATGCCTGGAGAGGCGGCATCGCAGCACCAGCCCGGGTAGTCAAGCACTACATAGTGGCACTGCAGCACGGAAGATAAGAGGGGAACCGGCGTCGCAGCGCCGGTGCAGAGCAAGACCCAGAGAAGAGCTTTTAATTGCTCAACTCTAGGGGAAAGTAAAATGAAAGATAAAGAACATTTAGTTAATTGAATGTAACACTTAAGAAAGTGAATTAAACCTTTAGTAAAGATTGAACGGAAAGATTGAACGGGATTAAAAGATAAAGAATGTAAATGCAAATTACAAAACCGATATCCGGGGACCGTAGTCGCGATAAAATGAACTTGGGGGTTGTTATAATTGTGATTCCTTAGACGTTGAGTGACGAGGGTAATGAATAACATTTTGGTGTTATGTTATAGTAATGAGAGTTACGGATAAAGCATGTAGACGTTGTGAACGCAACATAGTTATGTTGAATGATCGGTCGTAGCATATAACGAACAGTATGGCTTCGACATTAAGAAAGAATAATGAATGCTATCAAGAAAGCCGTAACGAATGGTAATGAAGACTAATGACTAAACCTATGAACGGTGAAGAACTGAATTAAAGACAAGTACGCATAATGTAAAGAAGCCGAGTTAATGTATATAACTTGGATGACGTTCCGAGTCGAATGAACCGGATGTTGTAAGATAAGAATAAGGTAATGTAAAATGCTCTATATATCATGAAGCCGTAAAGCGGTAAATAAAGTTGGTCGTGTAAACTTAGATTACAAGAACACGAACCCTAAGAAATAAAGTTATGCTTAAACCAATGCGTAAGTCAAGTATATGACTAATTGGTGTATGTGTTATTTCCTTATGTGCTAGATAGGAATTGGAATGAAGCGATTCGGTAATGCGTAAAGCTGTAAACCGTGGTATGTAGTATGCATAAGGCAAGTTTCCTAACTTCATTCATATTCTAAATGAATGCTAGTTTCTTAAAATTCTCAGATGTTGAACTTGAGAAGTTTTACTTATGTGAAAATGTGTGATATCTGTACAAGGTGGTAGAACGTATGAGGCCTTGTGCCACAATTTGAACACTTCGGTGTTTCTATGAGATGAACTGTTCTGTGATTGAACTGTTCAATATGAGAATGTTATGTCTTTACATGAACTGTTATTGTTAAGTATGTGCTAATGATTCTAGCCAGACAGGATGAGTATGGAAAAGGTAGAAGAATCGAGATTATTCCTATTATTCAAGTTACTTCGTAACCTTTGTTCAATTATCGAAGTTCTAAAGGAATGTTTGAATTCTTGAAGTTGTTTGTTCAACTACTATGACTTGCTAAGCAATTGAATGCTCACACTTGCTTTAAATGAAAAACATTTTCAGCGTACGAGTAGAAGAACTTAAGGATCCCGTAAAGATCAAGCTGATCGGTGTCCAGAAGAAGTGTCATTCATTAGATGAATGAGCGTGAAGATCAAATAAAGACTTGTAATATAGAATGATAAAATTAAACTATAGACTAGCTTAATGAACTGTTATGTATCCTTGGTGGCGGATGAAAGTCACTCTTGTAAGATGAAAAGAATAATGTAATTATCATTATTTGTAATGAACGAGGTTATAAGGTATTAGAACTTGGGATTTGAGAATGTATGTTGTTATATTTCACTATATAATGATGTATGTTGGAAGAATGATGTACTCGTGACGCACGGAATCAGGGTATTAGATCTTACTTGTGTGATGCGATTAGACCCTGTTTGTTGTTGATTATTGTAGTGTTACATCAACACTACAAGATCAATACAATAACCTACCGAAAAACACTTTGAATCTGTAATTAATGTTTGGTCAAAATGAGACCCTTGAACACTGGTTGTCAGTGTTTTTGGTGCTCAAGAACACTTTAGGCGATGGTTTACGTATTTAAAGGCTATAAATGACAATTTAATAATTTTATTTATTTTAATTTCCAAAATCATTTAAAAATAGAAATAAAATTAAAAAATTACAAAATTAATTTTAAAAATTATTTGAAGTTATAAAATTAACTTTTAATAATTTGGCATATTTTTCATAAATATTGGTATTTATTTATATATTATTGATTTTAATTTATTTAATAAATGCATTAAATAAATAAATTAAAAATAATTTTATTACATTAAAAATCATTTTAAATGATAATAAGGTATTTAAAATTATTTTAAGTTATAAAATATAACTTTTAATATTTTAAAGTAAATTTCTTTAATTATTTATTATTAATGATATTTAGATTTATTTAATAATTACATTAAATAAATTAATTAAAAATGATTTTAATATTATAAAAATCATTTTAAATAAAAATAAAGTGTTTAAAAATATTTTAAGTTATAAATATAACTTTTAATATTTAAAGATAAATTTCATTAATAATTTAATAATAATGATATTAGATTTATTTATTAATTATGTTAAATAAATAGTTTAAAAATAATTTTATTGATTTAAAAATCATTTAAAAAGGATATAAATGAATTAAAAATATAAATGATTTTTAAATAATTACCATTAATATTTAAATATTAATGCATTATTTATCAAAATATTAAAAGTCATTTATTATAACTTAAAAGGTAATATTAATACTTTAAAAATATTTTGAGTTATTATAAATAACTTTAATATTTTGACAATGGTTTCATTAATAGTTTAATATTAATTAAATATTAATGATAATAGAATTATTTAATATTTAAATAATTTAATAATGATTCTGGTGTTTGAAAAATCATGGTAAATTATAATAATTGTTTAAAAATTATTATAAGTCATTTAAAAATATTTTGACCAATGTTTAAGTTATATTGAACTTCAGTATAAAGTTTTAGACTCGATAATTAATCGATAAAGTTGTCGGTATACCGAAATATTTCAGAAATTGATCTGGACTTAGATAATTTGACTAGATACGTGTTTGTTTGTGATCCAATGACTGCTAAACATATGTGATGATGTGATTAGGATATACGCTGACTGCAAATAGCAGTACTATGTGTTATAGTATGTTATTCTAATCGAATAAATGATCTTATTAATGATAGGTCTTGATATAAAAGATAAAACAAAGTTGTATAAGCAGCAGATCAGGCAAGCATCTTAACTTTGCATTTACTTTATGCAATGGACATGTGTAAGCTAATATCTAAACTATTCTTTTTCATTGTTCAAATATCTTAACCTTTGTATATACTTATGCAATGATTCTGTATAAGTAAATTATTAGATTATAATCTGTTGTACAAGTTCCTTAATTCTGTTATTATAGATCAAGATATAAATTATGTTCATTAATTTCTAAGCATGGTTATACAAGTGACCTCACTTGGATAATCATACATACTTATTGGTTTCCAGTATGTATACATTGACTTAAAAGCCGTCTAAGCTATTTGATTCAGCTAGACACAGATTTAAAAATATTGTTGAATAAGATAGAACTTTATTGTATCCAAATCGAATTATTTTGGTTCAAATTCTAGACTAGTATAAACATCCCGAATCTGGGAAACTTTTATACGCCTAAGGCGGATATGCTGGACGAAAAAATCATTCGAACATGTAGTATTGATCAATCAGGGTATAGCGGGCTGATCACCCCCGTGTCTGTAAGTTATGACGGTTTACAGTTGAAGTTCTGTTTAACCTTTTCGAAAATAGAAAACAATGTTTATAGTCTGTCGAATGATCTCCATTTATAGTCAGTACGTAGTTTCAAAAATTTGAAATGGAAATGATATGTTGTTTATTATTGGTTTAGCTTACTTCACAACTGTTGATTCGTTGTAGAAGTGTCATTCAAAGAAAACAGTTAATCCTTTCAGCTAACTTTTATTGCTTGCTATTGCTTGGTGGGCACTCAAATGCTCATCCTTGCTTAAATTAAATATTTTCAGTTAAGTGTGATCAATAGAAGGCTCTGCCAAAAACAAGGGAAAAGGAAAGGTTGTTGAATGAGTTCTGTGTTATCTTATGTAATAGTTTAACTTTATTAAGACAACGATATCTATTAATTATCATACAATGAATGTTTAAAGGTCGCGTACCTGGGATTAGACTCTGATATATATAAATTAAGTTTGGTATTTATATTATTGTTATTATTATTAGTATTATTCTGTTCACAAAAATGGTATCGTGAAGCACCGATTTCGGGTTTCAAGTACCTGAATTTTGGGGCGTCACAATTTTCAAAACTCTAAGTCTCCATTAGTACAACTCATTTAGGAATGCAAGATAAGTCCACATCATCTAAATCATGCTTCCATACTCATTTGTACACATACTCAAGTTATTTACATAAGCTAGAAACATCAGAATTTAAAGCCATATTATTCATCATGCTTTGTTTTGCAAAAACTCCAAGTTTTCCATTAGAATATCCTTTAAAACCAAGTTAGCAAAACTTATTATACACGAAGCAAACTTATGCCTTAGATTTGACTTTTTTATGTATAAATCTAGGTTGTCTATGTGAAGCCCCCAAATCCGGGTCCCTTCGAACCTCGAATCCGGTCCGCCACGATACTACTATCATCAAACTATTATATCTTTTATTCATAACTTAAATGAATATAACCTTGCTTATTATAATTTATAATATAAATTCTTTCCATATCCAGGATCTATGTATAATGACCCCAAACTATTATAAGTTTCAAATCTTGGTCATTTACCATTCCCGTCTTACATCATATTCGATGTTATATAAATATGCAGAATAATTTAAACTTTTTCAATCTCCTTTGAAAAATAATCTTTTATTGATTTCTTAACTTGAATCAATTACAAATCCCTGAATCAAATTATGTTATGATTCCTTCTATTCGAATTATGCATAAATCTTTACATCTTGATTCGAATTTCTCTGTGTATCACATAGTGCAACTTAACATGTATTACATATTGTAAACTACTATCATGTACATTTCCTAGAACCTAAACATGGTTCAGGAGTATATATTTAAATAAATAAATCAATATCCTTCGATGCTATTGAACTTTATCTATCAAGTAGCACGTAATCTTTACCGTGAGTCCTTAACCTGCAAAAGTGGTTATTTACAAGGGTGAGCTCGACAGCCCAGAAATTCTAACAGTTTTCATGCAGCACATAACATATAATAGCATATTCAGTTCATGCATTCATAATCAATTAGTATTTACTACGCATGTTACTTCACACATAACAGGCATAGAGATTTACTTCACAAGTATATTATCAAATCAACTTCCACATTTCATATATATCTCATATGCATTTCATATATATACATCAACATTCTAATAGCATAATATAGGTCAACTAACAGTTATCGAATTCATATAATAAATAGGAACTGAAAGACTTGCCTGATTCGTAGTTTATCAACTACAACTTAAATGCATATCGCTAATTGCACTTCGTGTATCCCTACACAATTATATAATCATGGATTCATACCCATCAGTCATACATTTCATACGCTCTTAATATAAGAACAAATATTGTTTCCTAACTTTGTTTCATTTTTACTTGAACTTAGGATAACCATGAGACTAGCTCATTCTACTATCATATTTATTTCAACAATCTTGTTTCATAACTTGTAGTCCTTAAGGACAACATATAACTATAACTTAAGACTATGCAGTTAAAAACTGCTCTTGGTCATTATCTTAAAACAATGGCACGTAGCAAGATCAGTATTTAAGCTTGGGAGTGGCGGCGTAGCCTTCTCCCAAACAGTAACTGACTTAGGCTTTTTATTGCCCAACTTAATTCCTAGCACGACATGTATTCTAATACGTACTATAAACATACATCAAGTAGGTTCTAATAGTTCTTCAAGTTCACATTTCAAATCATTTAGTTTTGAATTACATAGTTCTATGTTGAATTATTTACAATAACAAGGCTTAACAACTTCTTTTAACAAAGTTTTAAGGTTTATAAGCTTTTAAACCTTATATTGGTACTAACAACCTTTAATACGCATGTTCACATGTATCTATCTCATTTATATAGACATAACATAGTTCATACTTTTAAAACATGCTTAAATAACTTATGTCATGCTTGACTAGTTGAGTGCACATATCATTCATGTTCAAAGGCATAAATAACTCTATTATGCTTGCTTATAAGGTCATAATGCAAGTAACACAACGCTCATCAAAGTTAGTTTCTAAAACTTTTAAATTTCTTTTTAAAACACGTACTAAACCGAGCTTGACAACCTTTTTATGTGCAATACATCTTGGAATTACATTCCTTATCCATCCGCGCACATAACTAGGCCACATTCACATGTTTCCAAGGTCGAAACTTAAAAGACACAAAGTTCGTCAAGTTTCACTTTCAAAACTTCAAGTTTTTCTTTTAAAACACTTTAAACCAAGCTATATCAATCTATTATATGCAAGCCAACTTTAAAACAACATTTCATGTCCATTGATATGCGTATATAGGGTCCAAGGTCAGAACTCAAAGGATACCAAATTCATCAAATTCCGTCTCTCAAAAACTTTAAGTTTTCTTTTAGAAAATCATGTGAAGGCATTCCATAATTAGTAAAGTAATCTTAGCCATATGACACGTCTATTATCATGCATATTCATATTTTATTACTTAGAATAACATATTCCATCGTCCGGAGCACTATACTTGCGTATATGCTCGTTTGACGCCCTCCGATCGCCTCCTATTACGTAACAGTCACAAAGATGACTGTTTTGACTCTTTCTAACGATCTCAAATTGAAATAATTAAAGAACAAAAGTTGTAGGTCTATTCGTCCTCGTTTCGGATCATCTTGAATCACCTCAATCGGAGTTCTTATGAAATAGTTATGGCCGTTTTACCAGAATAGGTTAAAGTAGTCACAGTTAACAGACATTGGGCGCGGCCGCGCCCAATTCCTTCACCAAACCAGCGCACCCGTGCCATAAGACAGCGCTCAGCTGCGTCCCTGCGCCCCTGGATGGCGCGCCCATGCTTGGCTTTCCCAGATTACAGTTTCCTAAATGTTTTTACTTCAAAACTTCATAACTTCTTCATTTTAGGTCCAAATCAGTTGGTTTTCGATTTGTTGGACTCATTAAACTCTTAGCTACCCATCTACAGAGTAATTATAACACTTCAAAAACATTAACTAACCCAAAGATTAATCCGAAACTCATATTCATACTAAATTTTCATGATTTGACAAATTTAGCGAATTCATTCACTACGAATTCGTTTCTAAACCAAATTAATTCATCTAACTTGCGTTCTTTTCATTTCTCAGAGGGATAACATAATACATCATAAATTTTACCATTTACAAAGTGACTTTGCCATAAATTTTGACTCCAAATCAAACCAAAGCAATATATTACTACCAAACCCAAACCCATTGCTTTAACATACTCTGAACAACTATCATGGTTCCATATAACTCAGATAATGTCATAATATCAATTTACAACCCAATTCATAAGTAATTTCATGAAGATTTTAGAAAGCTACCATTCTTGAAAGTAAGAACACATATGAGGACATTACCTCTTCAAAGCTTGAATTTGCTAATTTCCTTCCAATCAGTTTGCTCACTCAATTCTCCCACACTCACTCTCTATAGCTACTTATCAGACAATTTAGCAACTGGAAATTGAAAGGCAAGCTCTCTATATATAGCCAAACCATTACCCAATTTTGGTCTTTGCCTTAGAAATCAAACCAATAGAAGAAGGAAGAAGATGTTGGACAAGAAGGAGTTGATTACCTGCTCCATCTTCCTCCATCATTAGCAGCTACTAGCCTTTGTCGAGCTTAAGCAATAGAGAAGTAGGCCATTGGCCTATTACACGGTTGATGTAAACTTTGAGACTAAGAAATTGGGACAAGCTATTTAGCTTACTATATTGGTAACAAGGCCACTCAATATACCAAGCTTATTTTTTTTTTGGGGTTCTTTAAGTAAATTATAAGGACTTAACATTACTACATTAAATTAAGTTATGGGTACATATACACACATATATATATGTTCTCACCTACATATAGGAAGTATACTTATATTTTAAATATACACCAATATAATCTTATATCCCATGTACATTGGACTAGTCCAAATAATATTTTAATCTGGCTAAATATAATTCAGTTGGGTACTTTTAACCCATTTATTTCATATTACACATAAATATAATAATGATAATTATTAATCATTAATTCTCTTGTAATAATTTCGGTTAAACCTTGATCTAGTTTAACTTTAATACTCGAGACCACCTGAGGCTCATTTATCCCATTCTTTGAAGTTACATATAACTCAAGCTCATTATTTCTATAATAAAATATTAGAATTAGGCCACGTTTGGCTTTTTCCCAATTCCACATTATTTTATTATTTATTTAATATAAAGTTTATGTCACACTTTATCACAATGCTAAATTATTTAGCTTAAATAATTACATACATATAATATGTACAACCTTTACACTTAGAATAATTAATATTTACTCTATTATTTATTTAAATTATACACTATATCATTATAATTATTCGATCGTCCTAAGACAACTTTCTCAATCTTTACATTAATATCTTTCAAATATTAAACCCTTTCATATATTACCATATTATGTAATATATAAAAATACCAAAATTAATTAACATAATCATTTCATTTTCTTTATGTAAAGCACATATATTAATTCACCATTTTACTTATGTGAAATACTCCTTTCATTTAATTTACTATCATGCCACTGCCATTAAATTATATTATTCCATAACATAATTTTCAACTTAATTTAAGTTAACCAATATTTATTCTTGTTTAGTTAATTTCTATAACTAACCCACATTCAATTCATGCTTTGCTATCTAAATCCATTCATGGATAGTAGGAACATCACTTATGATCCTTTATATAACATATTAGCCACTAATATACAACTCTTAAAGTTCATATTACATAAACTCATCCTGAACCATCTGCTGAATAGGGCGTAGCGATGGTCTTAGGCTTTTAATGAGTGGCAGCGATCGCGCCACCTTAAGTTCAAATCTTGAGACATGTTACGCTTTCAAGAAAGCGAAAAACTTAACTCATAAATCCTTTAACATGCTCCATACATGCTATCTCATTATACTAACCAACATGAATCTCTAATGACTACATTCTTCAATAATTTAGAAATTAAACTTCAAGTTCAACTCTTCTTTCTTTAATCTATACATTTAACCATATCCCAATATTAGTCAATAAATCTCTAAAAATATTTATCTAAAGATATATCAATTTTCTTCTCTCGTCAACAACGTACATATGTATAAGTCCAAACCTAGTACACATCGAGTCTTTAATGGTATTCAATATAGTACACTGAGTGGTTTCCCACAAACAACCAACAAATTAGTTTCCGTCTCGTCTACACTGTTTTCACAGTGAGTTAGATCGGTTACTAATTCGTATATACCTCCGCTCTTTGAAGGAATTGTTTAGCCCAGCTTCTATACATCCACCATTAAAGGGTATGATTGCACTACCTTAGACTTGATACTTACTCGTACACATACTCCAGAAATTGGTGATTATCAAAGATATTTTAATGTCATCAACTTACTATAATAAAATAATTTTAACTTACTATATGTTTTTATTTGAACCCTTCACATGCCTTAAGAATTTTATCTACTAAATTCTTATTTTAATATTTTCTGAAAATTCGGGTTCTTACAGTCTACACACATTCACAAGATCAGAAAGCTTGTTCAAAATCTCTAGTTTCCAAATCTAAAAGTTTTCTTTGAACGTTTGTACTAAAATAACTAACATGGCTTCTACATACATTGAAAATCTCAGTCCACAAGTTAAGGTTGTTTATAAGTATATAATAACCAAAGTAGCATGCTCATCCTCTTACTGAGTCATTAAAGCAGTACCTGAGAAAAACACCTGCACCTTGCATTGCGCGTATTAACAAGCTTATAAAAGTGGCGCGGCCGCATACTTCGCTTCGAGGCAAAATAAATGGCTCTGCTTCTGCAGAGCCTTAACACATGCATAACAATTTCCAAAACTAGACTATCTGTAACACCTCAGAGCATTCATACCAACTCAAGTAACACAGAGACATGCTAATTCATAGTACTTAACAAATATTTCATGAGAATTGCAAGAATTTGACAAAACTTAAACTAAGAACAAAATAGAAATTATACCTCCTTGAAGCTTGAATTGAACTCCCTCACTACTTTGATTATACCTCCCTCAATGCTCAGTGGCTCTCACTCTCAACTACACTTATCAGATATTTTTTCACGTAACAGAGAATGAAAAGAGGAGGGTACTATAAATAGAGAACTGATTACCCAGTTCATAGCCTTGCACCATGGTTTGAATCAGTGGAAAATGGAAGAGAACAATGGTTAGAAGAGAGTTGGCCAACCACCATCCCATAGCCATCATCACCATGGATTGTAGCCTTTTGGTTTTACTGGATTTTACACAATGAAGGAGTAGGCTACTGTTTGAGCACTGTTGGGACACTTAATATGGGACACATATTTTAACTCCCAGCAACGTGTTATAATGTTTAGTTTGTTCTCTTATACTCCCAAAATATAATTTTAATGTGTTAATGCTAATACACAATGGAAAGTTTGGGATTATTTATGTACTCACATCATATAATCCATGTATATTAGTCCAGTCTAATTAATATTTATAACATATATGGACTCAATTTAATTGGTAACTAATAATTTAATATCCCCTTAAAAATTTATTATTCCAGTTAGACTTACTTATTAGAATAATTTATAATTCTTTGACAGAGTACATCTTTTAATGTTTCCACACCTCCTTACTGTCACATAAGTAATTGTTTATGTAACTTATAATTCCCTACACTTTACTATATAGTTTTCTATATATTACATAGTTATATTAAAGTGTCACGCTATATTTTCTTTATAATGTAGGAACCATATGCTATCACATATTTTACACACATCAACTAAATGATATAATTTTAATTATATAATTTACTTTACTCACAATATTGATCAATTAATAATATAATATTAATTAATCTCTCCCTTCTTAATTAAATTATTCCCTTAAATCTCCATACTCATGCCACACAAGGCATTTTCACAATTCTCATCACATTTCACATTCTTATAAATTCAATTTGACTTAGTTGAATTATTCATTTCACAACACATCAATATTTATTTTTCATATCAATATTCCCTTTTCTCATTAAACTAAAATAATATTTATTCATGAAATTCACGGTTCTTACAGTTGGTCATCTCAGTATTTAGAGTACAAGTCTGCACCAAAGTAAGTTTGGGTTGGATAAGCTTCAAGGGTAATTTAGAGTTTAACGAACATCAACTAAGGATTAATTGAATCAATAATTTAATAACAATATGCTATGGAATGAGTCATAAATGAATCAACATTGTATATTGAAGTCATGCTTAGAAATGAACTAAAAACATTAAGCATTGAATAATATATCAAACCTTGCTTGAATAATATTAAGCTAAGGCTAGAATTTTGTTTAGTAAAAGAATTGAGTTATTGAACATGCATAATTGATAGAAAGTTGAACAATAAAACTTGCTCATCATAAGAATAACAGAATTTAGAAACTTGCATAATAAGAAACAAGTTAAAGATATGAAACCTTCTCAAAGTAAGAGTAAGGGTAAAGAGCTTGCATGAATATAATTACGTTATATAAGTATGATTAGGAATTACTTGCTCAATATAAAGGTAAATAAGATAGAACAAACTCAAATAGAGGTTAGAGTTTGAAAACTTGCATAAAATAAGTAAGATATGACAACTCAAATAAAGGTTGGGGTTTAAAAACTTGCCTTGCATGTAAGCTAAACCGTATACTTGATTCCAATATCCTATACAAATGACATCATGACATAATTAGTTACTACATGTACTCAGTACATAATTAAGTATCTATTTCATGTACGACTTGTAGTCTTAGGTTCAACTACTTGGTTAAACCATAACTCTTCAATTTATTACATAATTCATTAATTGCTAATAATATTTTTCATACTTGGTACTATAACACCATAATAAGACAAAATCACATTTTAACAGTCATAGCATTACTCTTTATCAACAATTATAGAGTTTTATAATCAAAATAAATTTTCTGGCCAAAATTGCTAACTGGTGTTGCAGCGCCCCGGTTTACATTGGGAATGGCGTTATGGTGAGATAAAAAACTATAATCTGGCTTGCTATGATCTTGACCATACGTTGTAATCTTGATTTGATATTTGCGGTGACGACACGATCTTCTGATCTTTGGAATTATACTACTGAAGTGACCTTCAGTCAAAATACAATTTTAGACAGACAACGTTTGTGAAGAACACAAAACAAAGCCAAATTGGCTTACAAGCTACTTTCTAACAATAAATTTAACACATATAAACTACATAAATCTCATAGAAACATAAATTAAGGTTTTTAACTATATAAACAACATAAATAACAATATTATAACTTTTAATTTCATTATTTCTATTATTTCTTCACCCTTTTTACACTCATAGTGAAATTCATCACTGTGAATTCATTTTTCAACCAAAACAGTTAATTTAAATTACTTTTTTTGTTTCTTCATGTATTTTCACAATCAATAGTCAATTTATGGTTTATACTATGAATTGAGTATCAATTTTGATTCTAAATTAAGTCGCATCAAACATATATCAATATAAATTTACTATAATGTGATTTTCTCCATATTAAAACATATTACATGAATCAATTTACTCTAAACCATCTATAAACCACATGAAAACATTTTATATCAACAAATTAACATATAAACTACATAATAAACAATTCAATCTCCACAAAATTTACAGAGAACTTTTGATAGAATAAAACTAAAACCTTAAAAACTAAAATTATACCTTTTATTGCTAGAAGATATGAAAGGCTTGAAAATATTCCTCCTTCTTCTAAATTCTCAAACTCACATAGAATTCTCTCTTCTTCTTTCTCTCTGTTCTCTCTTCTTTCTTCTTTCTTCTCTCTTTTCTCTCTTCCTTCTTTCTCTTCTATTTTTTTACGTAACTTAAAAAACTAACTGATATAATATAATATAACGTATAATATATAATACATATTAATATAATATATATATATATATATATATATAATATAACTGATGTCAGTTATAACTTTTGAAAATGAAAAGCCATAAGGCTTGTTTGGCTAAAACCACTTTAAAATTAAAGACTTAAAACCCTTAAGCCTTGTTTGGTAAAACCAATTTAAATTAAATACTTAACATTCATTAAGCCTTGTTTGGCAAAACTGAATTAAACTCTTTTAATTTATTTTCATAACTCCTTTATAATATAGTTTATTGTCCCATTTTATTTAATTAAATTCCAATATTCAAATTTAATTAAATTAAAGCTAATAAAAATTTATTACATCATTTTGCCACATAATCGAATACAACAAAATTATAATTTCTATTATAATTTTATTCAATAAATTAATACATTACTTTAATTACTAAATTAAATTAAAATAATATTATAACAATTCATTTAATCCTTATCAACTCTCTAATTTAATTATTAAATTAAATTTAGAATATTATCTCATAATAATTAATTCATCACTCTTTTATTTTAATTAATTTCAAAATACTAATTATCAACTTAATTAAAATCTTACCTTATTTAAGTTATTTTCCTTAATTAAAATCTTACCTTAATTAAGTTATTTCCCCAAACTCATAAATTATTTATTTAAAAATTAAATAATTAAATCAAATCAAATTAAGAAAATATTTATTCTACATAACACAATAATTAAAATATTTATTTACTTTAATAAATATTTGAAAATACAATTAAAATTTTGGATTGTTACATCCTTCCTCCTTATAATTTTATTCAATAAATTAATACATTACTTTAATTACTAAATTAAATTAAAATAAAATTATAACAAATCATTTAATCCTTATCAACTCTCTAATTTAATTATTAATTTAAATTAGAATATTATCTCATAATAATTAATTCATCACTCTTTTATTTTAATTAATTTCAAAATACTAATTATCAACTTAATTAAAATCTTACCTTAATTAAGTTATTTCCCCAAACTCATAAATTATTTATTTAAAAATTAAATAATCAAATCAAATTAAGAAAATATTTATTCAACAATAATACAATAATTAAAATATTTATTTACTTCAATAAATATTTGAAAATACAATTAAAATTCTAGATTGTTACATCCTTCCTCCTTATAATTATATTCAATAAATTAATATATTACTTTAATTACTAAATTAAATTAAAATAATATTATAATAATTCATTTAATCCTTATCAACTCTCTAATTTAATTATTAATTTAAATTAGAATATTATCTCATAATAATTAATTCATCACTCTTTTATTTTAATTAATTTCAAAATACTAATTATCAACTTAATTAAAATCTTACCTTAATTAATTTTTTTCCCCCAACTCATAAATTTTTTATTTAAGAATTAAATAATCAAATTAAACAAATATTTATTCAACAATAATACATCAATTAAAATATTTATTTACTTCAATAAATATTTGTAATTACAATTAAAATTCTGGCTTGTTACATCCTTCCCTCCTTACAAGGATTTTGTCCCCAGAATCACAACTCAAACATTTCATTCGTCACATTCGTCACATTCTTCCCTCCTTACAAGGATTCTGTCCCCAGAATCGAAGACATAATTAAACAAATAACTCAGGATAATTTTTCATCATTTTGTCTTTGAGTTCCCACGTAGCTTCTTCAGCATTGTGGTTCCTCCATATCACCTTCACGGAAGGTATCACTTTATTTCTGAGCACTTGATATTTCCTGTTAACTATCTGGATAGGAATCTCCTCATAAGACAAGTTCTTATCAAACTACAACGGTTCATACTCGATCACATGCTTGTAATCGGGTTATATGGTCGTAGCACCGAAACATGAAAAACATTGTGAATATGTTCCAACTCTAGAGGTAGAGCTACCTCGTAAACCACTTCTCCTACTCTTCGCAACACCTCGAAGGGTCCAATAAACCTTGGTCTTAGCTTTCCCTTTTTACCAAAATGAATTTTCCCCTTCCAAGGAGAAATTTTAGGAATAAAAAATTTCCTACATCGAACTCGCAATCTTGTATGTGTTGATCAGCATACTTCTTACACTATCTTGACATTACCAATCTTGTCTGATAAGTTTGACAACCTCGGTGATCTGTGCATGCAGTTTCGATCCTAACAGTTGATGTTCACCAACTTCATCCCAGTACAGTGGAGTTCTGCACTTCCTACCTTACAATGCTTTATAAGGCGGCATGCCAATGCTTGCGTGGTAACTGTTATTGTAGGCGAATTCTGTCAGTGGTAAATGATCATCCTAGTTCCCTTTGAAATCCATGATGCATGCTCTATGCATATCTTCCAATGTCTGGATTGTTCATTTGCTTTTGCCGTCTATTTGAGGATGGTACGCCGTACTCATTCTCAACTGTGTTCTCATACATTCTTGTAGTCTCTTTCAAAAATTTGACATAAATCTCGGATCTCTGTCTGGCACAATTTACACTGGAACTCCATATCTCGAAACGATCTCCTTAACGTACAACTTTGACAATTGGTTAACATTGAATCCAATCTTTATTGGCAAAAAGTGTGCTAATTTTGTCAGCCTATCCACTATCACCCAAATCGCATCGTAACCTTTCTGAGTAGTCGGAAGACCTACCACAAAATCCATTGTGATGTGCTCCCATTTCCATTCCGATATTTCCAATGGTTGAAGTAATCTGCTTGGTCTCTGATGCTTGGCCTTGGCTCTTTGACTTGTCAAGCATTTCGCGATGCATTCTGTGATAAGTAGGTTTTATACATACTTATCCGATATTTGTTACTTGAATTAGTTGCTTAAACTCATGTTTCTTAGATACTTTTCATGCATTTTGTGTTCATTTTGTAGATTTTATGCTTCTGAGTTGTGTGAGTGACTATTGGTATGAAAATGCAAGGAAAAGTAATCTAGACATCGTTTGGGCTTTCATATTCATTTCATGCTCTTGGCTTGGAACTTAGATTATGTTGTAGAGCTTCTTCTAATCTTTCTGAAACATCTTGAATCATTCTAATCGAAGTTCGGATGCAAGAGTTATAAAATTTGTCGTTGAACTTCACTATTTTGGATGACCATTTGCATAACAGTCACTTCCAGCCCAATTTTGACATTCATCCGTTCGTTATTTCTCAATTCTCAAAGAATGAAAGTTGTAGAGCTCGTCCAGAGCTTCGATTTGATATGTGACAGGCCTCGTAACTCTGTACGGATCAAAAGTTATGGTCGTTTTAGCAGAGGACACTATAACAGAAAATAGAACCATAGCAAGCCGGGGTTAGGGGTCCTGAGTTCAATAACAGGCCACTAGAAAGTCGGGGTTTGCTATTATGAAGGCAACAAGCAAGCCGGGGCTTGGGTACGTGCAAAAAAAGTAGTTTTTGGCATAATTTGAGTTCAAGAAGGATTGGTTCGAACTGATTGACTCAAGGACTTCGAAGAGGCCTTAAAGACATATAAAGAGGCATATAAAAGGAGGAGAATTGCAATTGTTAAAGAGAAGGAGAGGATTCCATTAGATTAAATTAGAGTAGATTAGGACAAAACCCTAGTTCTTATTAGTTTTGGAGATTGATGCAACTTGGATACCATTGAAGATCAAGAACAAGAGCTTGAGGAAGATGTGGATTTGCTGACAACAGATTTATTTTTACTCTACTCTTATTTTTGTCTTTCAATGTTATTTCAAGTGTGGATTCTTAGTTTTAATTCAATGAAATAATTCTTTGTTTGAGATTACAATGGATCTTATTGTGTAGTTTATTTTAATATGATTCGCTATCAATTATTATGTTTTATTGTGAGGATTGTCTATTGTGATTTGGACTTAATTGCTTAATTGCCTAGCTAACAATTACCGTGATAATCTATATGAACTCGAGAGATGAAGTATAGATTTAGATCTGATCATGATAGCATGTGTTTGTGATTTCTGCATAGATGGAATTCATGATTTGTGTTTAGGATAGAGATATGCCTTTACGCCATATGTAATCTTATAGAGAGCTTATGCTCTAAATCCTTTTTAATTGTAATTCACGTATAGATATAGTGAATTAGTTAATTAGGGTGTCTTGTTTAATTCTGTCATCTGTGGATTTAAGTGGGTATGGGTATTATGCATCGAGAGGTGGTTTTATCTGCTTTAGTGTTCTTGATTAACAATTCAGGATAGAAAATAATTGATGAAAAGTGTGCTAACTTAAATGAAGCAATAAGTGAAGTTGTGATCTTAAATCTCCATAATCCGATTTGTAATTAGTGGTAATTAGAATTAGTTTAATTAAGTAATTTATTTTATAATATTAAATTGATTGTTTAAATAAAATTAGTTTGGTTAAGAGTTAGTATTTGGTAATTTGTATTAATAATTCCTCGTGGAAATGATACTCTACTTTCACTGTATTTTTTATTGACCACGTATACCTGCGTGTTGTGCATAATTAGATTTTACCCAACAAGTTTTTGACAACATCTCTTTTTATATTCGGCCACCAATAATGTCGTCGTAAATCTTGATACATCTTCGTACTTCCTGGATGAATTGAATATTTTGAGTTATAAGCTTCGGCCAATATTTCGTCTTTAATACCCAGTACTGCTGGAACCCAAATTCTTCTCTCGAACCTTAGTAGGCCTTTGGTATCGATCTTGTATTTCACTTCACTACCCTCAACCACTCTTTCTTTGATTTTCCTACATTATTCATCTTGTAGTTGAGCGTTCTTCACTTTGGCCACTAAAGTTGGACTAGCTTCCATCTGGAACAATCTTTCATCTGATTCTTTTGGAAGTTTTATTTCCAACTCTAGCCTTGCCATTTCTGAGATAAGTTCCTCCTAAACCGTTAACAACATCAATTTCTCACGACCTTTTCTACTCAAGGCATCACCAACCACATTTTCTATACCCGAATGATAAAAGATCTCACAATCATAATCTTTTATCAATTCTAGCCATCGCCTCTGACGCGTGTTCAGATCTTTCTGTGTGAAAATATACTTTAGACTTTTATGGTCCGTATATATCTCACATTTCTCTCTATAGAGATAATGTCTCCATATTTTCAGAGCAAATACCACTGCAGCCAACTCTAAATCATGAGTCGGGTATCCTTTCTCATAGTCCTTTAGTTGCCTTGATGCATACGCAATGACTTTGTCATTTTACATAATCACACAACCTAGTCCTTTATGTGATGCATCACTATACACCACAAAGTTTCATGTATTATCTGGTAATGATAACACAGGTGCCACACTTAACTTCTCTTTCAAGTCTTGAAAGCTCTCTTCACACTTCTCCGTCCAAACAAATTTTACAGATTTCCTTGTCAAATTTGTCAACAGAATGACAATCTTGGAAAAGTCTTGAATAAACCGTCTGTAGTAACCTGCCAATCCCAAGAAACTCCTCACTTCTGATGGTGTCCTTGGTTGCTCCCAATTTATTACAGCGTCCACCTTTGATGGATCCACTAAAACCCCATCTTTATCAATCACATGTCCCAAAAATTGCACACGTTCTAGCCAGAATTCACACTTAGAGAATTTCGCGTATAATTTTTCCTTTATTAGCATCTCTAACGTCAAACATAAATGTTCCACGTGTTCCTCTTGAGATTTGGAGTACACCGGAATTTCATCAATGAATACCACCACAAACTTATCTAAAAATAGTTTAAACATCCTGTTCATCAAATCCATGAATGTTGTAGGGGCATTAGTTAAACCAAAAGACATTACTAGAAACTCATAGTGTCCATACCGGGTTCTAAATGTCGTCTAAGGTAAATCCTCCTTCCTTACTTTTAATTGATGATACCCAATTCTAAAATCTATGTTTGAGAAGTACTTAGCTCCCTTCAACTGATCAAACAAGTCATCTATTCTTGGCAACGGATATTTATTCTCAATAGTGACTTTGTTTAATTCCCTATAATCAATGCAAAGACGCATTGAATCATCCTTCTTCTTCACGAATAACACCGGTGCTCCCCACGCTGATACACTCGGCTAAATGTATTTCTTGTCTAGTAGCTCCTGCAGTTGTACCATCAATTCCTTCATCTCTACCGGAGCCATCCTATATGGGGCCTTCGATATCAGAGTAGTCCCTGCTGCGAAATCGATAACGAACTCGATCTGTCTGTCAGGTAGAAGTCCTGGCAAATCCTATGGAAATACGTTCCCAAAATCCCTAACAACAGGTATCTCTTCCAGTTTCACACCCTTCTTTTGAGTATCGACTATGTAAGCTAAATATCCTACATAGCCTTGACTCAACAACTTCTTGGCCTGCATAATCGTCAAACATCTCGCTTGTCTAGGCGATTTGCTACCATAGAAGACTACCTTTGATGGAGTAATAAGGTTTACACTTTTCTTTTGGCAATCAATTATTGCTCCATAATTGAATAGCTAATCCATTCCCAATATAACATCAAACTCTCCAAGTTTAATTGGGATTAAATCTACTATAATAACATTCCCCTTAATATTCACCCTACAATTCTTTTATATAGACTTAACGAAAATCACCTCCCTATTCGCAATTTCTATGTTTAAAGGGAAATTTAATTCTTCAATAGGCAATCCTAACCTCTTAGCAAATTCATCAGATATAAACGAGCAAGTAGCACCCGAATCAAATAATACATAAGCATCTATATCATTGATTGGGATAATACCTGACACAACATCTTTTGATTGCACCGTATCCTGCACAGTCATGTTAAAGGTTCTGGCTTTGGGTCTGTTTGATGATTTTGGTCCAGCAATAGCCAATGTACCTCCACTGCCGCCTCCCTTGCTTCCAGATGCCTCTCCAGCTTTCTTCTTAGGGCACTCACGAGCAAAATGATCCTTTGACCCATATGTGTAGCAAGCATTCTTCTTTGGTTGATGGCAATTTGGAGCAATGTGACCCTCCTAGCCACAGTTGAAGCATACTCGCTTACCCCTTAAGCACACGCCAGTGTGATTCTTCCCGCATGTAGCACATGCTTCAAACTTCCTTTTCTGCTGGCTACTATGTTGGCTTCCAGCACCAACACTCGCATTCCACTTCCTCTTCAAGTTATTATTATTACTCCCACCACTGCTACCACCATCTTACTTTCACTTTCACTTTCACTCTTCTTCTTTCTTTGTTCCTGATTGTATTTCGTCACAGCCTCTCTGCCACACTCAGCAATAATCTCATTCTCCAGCACCGCTACAAATGTCTTTAACTGAAATATGGAGATTCTGCTGTACAATTAGGGCTTCAGTCCCTATTCAAATCTTCTCGCCTTGCGCTCATTTGTGTTAACTTGATATGGCGCAAACCTCGCCAACTCATTGAGCCTTGCTGCATACTCTGGCACTATCATTGTGCCCTGCTTAAGCTCTAAAAACTGCACTTCCATTTAATTCTGTGAACTCTCTAGGAAATAGGTCTAAAAAAATATTTCTTTGAAACTATTCCAAGTCATCATTCCATGACCTCTTCGGGTTTTATTGGCTTGCCACCAATAACTAGCCTCTGCTTTCAACATAAATGTTGCAAAAGCAGTCTTCTGGTCCTCACCTACTCTAGCAACATCAAAAACATTCTCTATTTCCATGATTCAGGTCTGTGCCTCAACTAGATTCATGGACCCACGGAATTCTGGTAGTCCAACTGTTGGGTATAATCTAGTTACGCACAACATGCAAGTATACGTGGTCAACAAGTAATAAAGAGTAAGTAAAGTATCGTTCCCACAGAGAATAGCAAGAAATTAATCCTAACAATTACCAATTTTGTATTAACCCAATTTTATTAAACTAATCAAAATCAAGAATGATAACTAATAAAAACTAGAAATTAAAAATATCAATCAATCAACACAACTTAAATACCCTTAATTTCAAACAAATAATGGAGAATTAGGCTTTACAACTTCACTTTAAGTATCATTCCAATTATCACACCTTATTCCAATTTAATTCATTATCTCAGTTTATTAATGAAGAACACTCATGTAGATTTATCCATTTCTCAATGCACTAAAACCATACCAACTTAAATCCAAAATTAGATAGAATTAAGCCAAACACCCTAAATAACTAATTCACTATATCTCTATATGAATTATAATTAAGAAAAGATTTAATTCCAAGTTATTACCAAATTACATACGATGCTAGGCATATCTCTACCCTAACATAAATCAAGATTCTATTCATTCACAGAATTCAAAAACACATGCTATTGTGACTAGGTCTAGAGTCATACATCATCTCTCGAATCCATATAACTCCACATAAAATTGGTGATCAAGCAATTCATAAATTAATCACAAATCACAATAGATAAACTGAATCAATAATTTATTAAACTTGAATCAAGGCATAATAATTTTTATTCAACATTAAAGATCCATTGCAAGCCTAAAAAGTAATTTAGTTCATAACTAATGAATTAAATATTGAATAAATCAAAGAAATCATCATCCTGATTACACAAATTTGATATTAGAGAAGAATAGCAATACACCGACCTTCTAGCCCTTCAAATCTGCAATCTTCGTGAATTCACCTCTTTTTCTTCGTTCCTCCAAGTTCTTGCTTTCAATTCTGTGTCTCTAAGTGTATATTCTATTGTTTTATCTACAACACTTCACATAAGTTAATTCACTTTAGCCCCATCAATACCAATTCTAATCCATCTCAAACTCATCACAAAGGAATTCTAATAACAATCAAACTCCTAATTAAACCCAACAAGTTTTTCTTAAACATAAAATCCCAATTAACATCAAATAACCTCCTTGACACACTCCTAATATAAACTTATTACATAAAGAAGCTAGATTTCCCAAGGCAACTCAACTTGTAGCATCTCAAAAGCACAGAGATAGACCCAAACTCGTCAAATACCAAGGCGCTCCTCACACAAGTGGGTTTATATCTACTGACGGTCTTGGCTCGGGCTATATGACCAGTAACATCCCACGCCTGTAGCGCGTCCCACGTCACTTTGCTTATCATCATGGCGCACCCCGCGTCAGTCATGCAGAATGTTAGACTTCACTTGAGCTTTCTTCCAATGCCCACATTTTGACGTGTTCACTTAATATCCTGCAACAAGAACAAAAACCCATCAAAACATGAAATACTAAAAAAAACTAACAATATAATAAGCTAAATAATGATGAATCGTAGGTTAAAAACCTACTCATCAAATTCCCCCAAACTTGAAACATTGCTTGTCCTAAAGCAAAATGAAATGCAATGCAACTAACTATGCTAAACTATGAATCCATTATTAAGACAGACTTAGTCTACTCATACAGCCTCAGAAAAATTAAGTAAGCACGATAATACATCATACCTAAACCAATCAATAACTTCCCCAATTACTTATCAAATCTTACCCTGTTCTTACTGATATAGTGTGTGTGTGCTCAACAACCATATCAACTGATATAATGCTAAATACAACACATAATAGATCTCTTTAAAGGCATCATACATCGTAAACTCATAAAATTCATAAACAAACTAAATCCAACCAAAGTCAAACATCCACCAAATTTAAGAGTCCAATCTGGGATACTTATGCTCTATTATTATTTTTTTCATTATTATTACATGGGCTTTTTGCTCTTTTCCCATTTTTTTTATGCATGACTGTGCAATGTCACATTCTATTAGGCTAACAGTGCTACCCCTTAGCTAGCTTTCAACCAATGACTCCCAGACCATAAAGACCTTAGGGCGCTAGGTCTAAAGATAATACCCTCGGACGTACTTGCTCAAGTAACAAAGGCCCCGAAACAAGACTAGTCACGGTATTTATTCATTTTCATTTTTTTAAGCTTATATATCCCAAATTTTTTCCCCAAACATAAATGTTTATCTAAATTTAGCCACTCTGCCTATTCATGTCTTTCATTCATTCAAACTAGTATTATGTAACAACCCGATATTTTCTATACAAATAAATCAGAAATTTTGCGTATAATTTTTTTTAAAATTTTATTTATTAAAATAAATATGGGAAATATGTATAGATCAAAGTGTGTATATATGTGTGATAAATAAGATATATTTATCACATGAATTATTGCAAATAATTTTTATGTTAGAATTATTAATTATTATAAATTATATTCTTATAATAATTAAATGTATAGTAGAAATGTTTTTATTAATTATTTTCCATGAAAATATATTTATATATTATTTAAATAATATATGAAATGATTTCTAGAATAATTATAATAATTAATTTTTATATGAATTTTGGAACAGATTATTAAGTTAACTAATGTTAAGCATGACAGATAAATCAGATATGGATTCCAAACCCTAATTTTTGATTTTGATCAAGGAATGAGAATAATAATATAATATTAATTATATTTTGATTTTTCAGTGCTATAAATATGTATGTGGACTGACAGTGGTTGGTCAGTTATGGTGTATTATGTCAAACCCTAGTATTATTGTGGGAAACCCTAATTTGAAACTCAAATTAGAGTACAAGATTATTATATAATCAAGATAGTGTGATTAATGACTGGAATTATAGATATTAATCTTAATTAAGGAAAACCCTAATTTTTGAAAACCGTAATTAATGTTTATAAACTCTAATTTTTATATGTGGAACCCTAACTGTCTAATTGGGAAACCTTAATTGCTAATTTAGACTGTTGAATGCTAATTAGTAGACTTTAAACCATAATGTTCATGTTTAATGTATTTAGAAACCCTAATTATAAATTGTTAACCCTAATTGTGATTTGGTAACCTTAATTATCAAAACATAAACCCTAATTACTAAATTTAGCAAGGTTAATTATAATTAGTAAATAATACCCTAATGTTCATGTATAACGTAATTATTAACCTAATCAAATTAAGGAAACCCTAATTATAAATTTTAGAAACTAAAATTTTATTTTTGTGTAAACCCTAATTAAAAATCCTATAAATGCTTTATGCTAAACCTTAGGGTTAAACCCTAAGGGTTTGCCAAGTTTACATTTATGCCATTAAATTCTCAAGCCAAAAGACTAATTTGCCCCTCTTATATAATTGAAGCTAGCAAGTAGGTTTTGACATTAGGTGAAGTTGTTCACCAAATCCAACAACCCCATGTGACCTTATATCTCCAGCAAACCAAGCAACCTTAGCTAATTCATGCATCCACCACTTGTATATATAGATTGGAGAGAGAAAAAAATCATTTGGTAGCCTAATATTGCACAACTCTCATCCTTGAGGCTCTCTCTCTCTCTAAAACCCACGAAATTTGGTAGCATATCAGTCACATAATCAAGCCCCACAAATACATATACCAAAATCAGAAGCCAGAATCAGAAATTGATCATAGAAGGTATAAACCCTACCCAAGAATCTGACCATTGATATGTTGTTAGATGTTAAAATTTTTGTGTTAAACATATTATATATAGTGTATAATGATGATCTGGGTTGCTAGATGTTAGATCCATAACATCTAGAGGCTCGAATTTGAAGATTTACATAGTCTAGAAAAATTATTTTGTGTTCTGACAACCGAATGTCAGACTTGATCTCTCTGTGATCTTTAATGAGTTTTGTGTTTTGAAAGTTTGTAGTTGTAGTCTGATATGTGCTCTTTGATCTGAGCTTGAAATCAGGCTTAGATCATATATAGATTGCAGGTTATGGAAGGTCAAACTGTGTTGACCGACCATGACTTGCAAAGTTTCTTGGTAACCCAGATGTCCCAGTTGGTTCGGCGATACTTATTTATGGGCTTTGATCTTGCAGGTTATACATGTTTTGTAAATGTTGTTATAACAGGGTTATAGTACGTTAGATAGACTACAATATAATGTCTTAATATCAACTAAATGATAAACATATGGGGTTTAACAGCCGGTCAAACTAGCCAGGTCGAACACATTTTCTGTTTTCTGGGTAACCTAGAAAACATTTGAATCGTTACTGACGAGGTTTGGCCCGGATCTCATCTAACTTGATTTGTTGTTGATGTGGTGATGTTTTGTAATAGATCTGTAGTCTCACATGTTGTCTACAAGCAGGAACTTTTAGATCACAAAAACAACACTTATATCACAAGTTGTGGAAGCCTAAAGTAGGCTACATGAACTGTTCTTCATTTCTGGGTAACCCAGAAATGAAGAACAGCCTCTGACAACCACTTTGATGGCTTAGATCTCCCTCAATTTATGCTTGTTGGCCATGATTGTTGCTGGAACATGTAGATCTACACTAATACTATAAGATCTGACCACAAGCATGCCTTGAATCATCACAGATTAAGAATAACACTTGGTCAAAGTAGTACACACGATAACTGCACATGAGTTTTGGGTTTGAAGATGGACATGAAGACACCTATAGCTACGATTCTGTCGCTATAGGTGGTCTTTAGCAACAATTTAATTATAAAAATTATATTTTATTAAATAATTATAGAAAATTAGTTTTTAATTATTAAAAATACAAAATAAATTATTAAAATTATTTTAAAGTCTAAAAATTAGTTTTTTGATTATTTTTAATATATTTCATAAATATTTAATATTTTTGAAATATTAAAGGTATTTAATTTATTTAATTATAATATTAAATAAATTATTTAAAAATAATTTTAATATATAAAAATCATTTAAAATTATATTATGATATAAGAAAATATTTTAAGTTATTTTTAATGACTTTTAATATTTTGTGATGAAATTCATTAATAAATTAATATTAATGATAATTAAGTTATTTAATAAATGAATTAAATAAATAAATTAAAAATGATTTTATTATATTAAAAATCATTTTAAATAATAATAAGGTATTTAAAATATTTTAAGTTATTAAATATAACTTTCAATATTTAAAGGTAAATTTTATTAATTAATTATTATTAATGATGTTAAGGTTATTTAATAATTATATTAAATAAATTAGTTTAAAAATAATTTTAAAATTATAAAAATCATTTCAAATGAAAATAAAGTGTTTAAAGATATTTTAAGTTATAAAATATAACTTTTAATATTTAAAGAATAATTTCATTAATAATTTAGTATTAATAATTATTAATTTATTATTAATGATATTAAACTTATTTAATAAATATATTAAATAAGTAGTTTAAAAATGGTTTTATTAACTTAAAAATCATTTAAAAAGTATTTAAATGAATTAAAAATATTTTAAGTTATACTTAATGACTTTTAATATTTTGGTAAATAGTACATTAATATTTTAATATTAATGGTAAATATATAAAATTGATTTTATATATTTTAAAAATCATTTAAGGGTAATATAAATGTTTTAAAAGTATTTTGAGTTATTATAAATAACTTTAATATTTTGGTAATGGTTTCATTAATAATTTAATAATAATTAAATATTAATGATAATAGAATTATTTGATATTTAAATCATTTAATAATGACTTCAGTGTTTGAAAATTCATGATAAATTATAATAACTGTTTAAAAAAAATTATTATTAAGTTATATGACTGATAATTACAGATATTGAACTTCATATTAGAGTCTTATACTCGATAATTACCCAATAAAGCTGTCGGTACACCGACATATTTCAGAAATTGATCTGGACTTAGATATTTTAACTGTAGTAATGTTTATTTGTGATTCAATGACTATTGAACATGTGTGACAATGTGATTAGGTTATGTGATGACTGCAATAGGCAGTATTATGTGTTACGATATGTTATACTAATCAGTAAAATGATCTTATTACTGATGGGTGATTACATAAAAGATAAAACTAAGTTGCAAATTGTAAGCAGCGTACCAGGAAAGTATCTTACCTTTGCATTTTCTTTATGCAATGGACATGAGTAAGAATGTTTCAGAATTATATTAGTATTATGCTAACTTATTAACCCTGTTGTTATATATATATATATATATATATATATATATATATATCCTATCATTGATTATCAACATGTTAGTATATGGTAATTGGATATATATTACATTACGTTAATTTCTATATATGGTTATCTGAAGTGTCCCCACTTGGATAGTCATTATATTTAATCACATGTTGATACACCTTTATTAATTACCCGTATATATATATATTGAATTATAGATTATTGTTGAATAAGATAAAACCTTACTATTATCCAACCGAATTGCTTTGGTTTGGAACCCCGACAAGTATGAACATCCCTTTCACGGGAAAACTTTTATGCACCCAAGGTGGACAGAGTGAACGATACCATCGTTCTTGCATGTAGTATTGATCAATACATGGCATAACGAGCTGATCACCCCCCATGCCTGTAAGTTATGACGGTTTACAGATGAAGTTCTGTTTAACCTTTTTGAAAATTAAAAACAATGTTCATAGTATGTCACCTTAACCCTATATATAGTCAATACGTAGTTTCAAAAATTTGATAGAGAGTTGTTATGTTATTATTATCGGTTCAGATTACTTCACAACTATTGAGTTGTTGTAGAAGGGTAGTACAAAGAAAATATTTAATCCTTTCAGCTAATATTTATAATTGTTATTACTTGTTGGGCACTCAAATGCTCATCCTTGCTTAATATAAATGTTTTCAGCTAAATGTGAACAACTTGAAGGCTCTGCTAAAAATAAGGGAAAAGGAAAGGTTGCTGAATGAATGCAATGCTATTTTGTGTAATAGTTAACTTTATTAAGACAATGTTATATATTATCTATCATGTTATGTAATGAATGATTTAAGGTCACGTACTTGGGAGCTAGACTCTAATAATTATGTAAATTAAGTTTAATATTTATATTATTGTTATTATTATTAGTATTGTTCCGCTCATAGAAATGGTATCGTGAAGCACCAAGTTCGGGTTTCAAGTACCCGGATTTGGGGGCTTTATAGGTTGGTATCAGAGCTTAGGGTTAAAAACCTTAGGTGGGGTAGACCTTAGGCTATAACCTTATAATAGAGGGAAATGTTGAAAATACAAATAACTCATATAGAGTTTAAAAAGATGAATTGAATAAATTCGTCGTCAAACGAAATAAAAGATAATTTATAAAAACTATTAATTGTTGTGTGTATATACTATATGTTAATCAGGATAATTTATGTGTGTAGATGTCTAGTGGAAAAGGCTTGTTATATGCTTATAGCATGAAGAAGGATCAAATCCATACACTCGAGCTAATATCGAAGCCAATAGTTGAAATAGAGGCTCACAATGAAACTAACTCAGATGAGGTGGTTATTTTGGAAAACGTAATACCAAATCTGGAGATGGTGGAGCTGACAGATAGTGATTCGGACACTAAAGTTGAAACTGATCAAGCATCAACAGAGGTGCAGGATCTGAGGAACAAGGTTTCTTCTCTGGAAAAGCTGTGGAAAATAGAGAAGTTGTTAAATAGTCAACTGTGTCAGGCGTTAATAAAAAAAATGGAAGAACAAGATAAGCTTAAAATCCAAATTGATCAGAAGGGAGTCACAAGTAACACATCGTAATGCGACTCCCGAAAAGAAGGGAAAAAGAAAGATAGAAGACCATGACTTAGGAAAAACAGATAAGAAAAAAGGGAAAAAAATATGTTATCTTTGCGGCTATGAGGGACATACCACTCTGTATTGTCCCGAATATAAACCAGGAGCATGTTTTATCTGTGGGATAGAAGGTCATCAGGCGAAAGGTTGTCCAAGAAAATGACGTAGTGAATAGGTAGTATAGGTTCGGTTGTATAGGTCTGTTTAATGTAATATATATGATAAGTATGTCTGTGTAATGTAATGTTCCCAACTTTTGTATTAGTCAAGACTGTAAATCCCGACTTTTGTGGTCACAAAGGGATAGCTGATGTTTAAAGCAGTATGTGTTATGCTATGTAAAATATTCGTTAAATGAATATGAATCTAAGTTTGAGTAATGAAACAAGTTTAATATAATAAACTTACATGATAAGATTTAGAATGTAAAGAATAATTTATGGTTTTACTTAACCAGATAATGCCACCAAGACGTCAAACTCGAAATCAAAGGCGAAGAATCATCGATAACGTTGAGGACAACAAAAGCGAGACCTAATCGACACTTTTGCAAACATGGTAGCACAAGATATGCAGCAAAGAATTCCCGCCGCAGGGAACCAGCCGGACAACCGCTTAGCGAACTTTAAAGATTTCAAGGCTGTGGGACCGCCAGAATTTAAAGGTACAACTGACCCTGTAGAAGCCCAAACTTGGGTTAAAGAGATTGAAAAAGCATTCATGATAGCTAGGGTAGCTGAAGGGCAAAAGACTGCTTTTGCCACCTACATGATGAAGGGTGAGGCAAATTTTTGGTGGGAAGCGAATCAGGCAAGGGCAAGAGAAGGTGTAGTTACATGGGCTAGGTTTAAAACTTTGTTTTTAGAAAATTATTTTTCATCAAGTATGCAAGCTAGGATGGAGGTGAAATTTTTGGAGTTGAAGCAAGGGGATATGTCAGTTACGGAATATGCCGCAAAATTCAATAAGTTGGCTAGGTTTGCTCTGCATCAAGTTGATACGGAGGCTAGGAAAGCTAGAAGGTTTGAGCTGGGATTAAAACCTTGGCTCTATAACAAGGTGGCGGTGTTGCAGATTCCTACATTTGCAGCACTCATGGAAAAGGCTATAATTACGGAGGAGGGGAGTGAGGCCATGAGCCTCTACAACAAGGAGAGAAAGAACAAGAGTAAGGTCAAAGGAGCTGGGAAGACGGAAGTTAATAGTGGAAGTAGAAGTGGTAGTAGCAAAAGGAAGGGGAGAAATTTTGGAAGTGCTCAGGTGAAGCAAGAAGGAGTTAAGAAGCAAGTTGTGCAGTGTGGAAACTGTGGAAAGAACCACTCTGGAGAATGTCTGAAAGAAAAGTTTGTATGCTATAAGTGCGGGCAGGAGGGCCATATCTCTCCCAACTGCCCCAATCCAAGAATGGGCAATGGGTGTTTTCTATGCGGGTCGACTAAGCACAAGGTGAAGGATTGTCCGAAGAGGAGAACGGAGGCAGGGAGTGTAAATACTGACAAGAGCAGCAGGACTTTAGCAATCATGGGACCTACGTCATCGAGCAAGACAACAAAATCTTTGAAGCCCCGAAAATAGGTATACATCACCCATCTTGAGTCGCCAAATACATGGTACAAAATTCAAATACAACTTAATTATACAACAGTCGTGTAAAATACGATAAAACATATGCTGTGAGTTTTAATACAAATATTGTCATCTAGAAAATATCCACACTCAATTGAGTCCTCATTACATTTATTATCACACTATTTAACAGAATAGTGAGGACTACTAATGCTATTATCTGGACCGTCACTCCGTTCCCCGACTAGTCCCTGCTACGTTCTCATTTCCTGAAGAGAACAATGAAAGTAAAAGGGTGAGCTCAACTAGCCTAGTAAGAAATATTATGACTAAGATAATACAGAATAAATTATCGTTAGCCTTCAATGATGTTAAAAAGCGATACAATATAACAAACATCAAGTTTAAGCTGCGGTGAAACAAGCGATCCATTAAAAGAGTCAGTAGAGAATAAAATCTACTATCTTTTATGATTTAAAAGGTTTTTCATCACTTTTATCAACGGGACTCGACAATAAATAATCCACATCATCCATGCTTCTGACCAAGGATATTCATTAGTATCACAACCACAAATTATCCATGCACTATGAGCCAAGGATATTCGTGTATTCATCGATGGTCATAATCATGCCAACAATCATCCATCAATGCACTACTACGGGCCAATGAGGACTTTTACCACATCATTTGTAACATTACGGTCATGATTATACCAAATAATCCCTGGTCATAATCATACCAAGTCAATCTATGCACTACAGGCCACAGATGACTTTCAACATAATATAAATGCACAGACAGGATATTCCAATAGATTAATAAACAACGGAACCAGGTCATGCGTAAACGCACAGACAAGATGTTCCAACAGAATAATAAATAACGGAACCATGTCATGCGTAATGCACAGACAAGATGTTCCAACAGAATAATAAAGAATGGAATAACAGAAGAATTTCACCATATATGCGGTACTTCGCATAGACAGGTTATTTCAACATAATAATAAAGAATGGAATAACAGAAGAATTTCACCAAGTATGCGGTACTTCGCATAGACAGGTTATTCCAACATAATAACAAAGAATGGAATAACAGAAGTTCTCTTCATGAAGACGAAAGAAAGAAATAATACCCCTTACCTTAGAACAACTAGATATAGGAGTAGTGAAGTAGCAGAATACTTTTCTTCTTTCTCTCTATAGTTTCTCTCTCTAGAGTTTCAGTGAATTCGTAAGAAATAATGAAGGAATGAGCTTCTATTTATAGGAGAATGGATTGAATAGTAACTAATTCTGAACGGTCCAGTTGATTTACTTTTAAACGGTAGGTCAGTTGGTTTACTATAAAATATTCTAATAAAACAAAATCTTTTAAATAAAATATAATATATTTTATTTATAATCTAATAAAACGAATAACTTTATAAAAGTATTACATTTTTATATAAAAAATTTTACTATCTGTAATACTATGCGAGCACTATGCAAATATACTATGCATAATAAAATATAATATATTCTATTTATAGTATAATAAAATGAATAACTTTATAAAAGTATTCTGTTTTATATAAAAAGATTTTACTATGCAAAACACTATGCATAATAAAATATAATATATTCTATTTATAGTCTAATAAAACGAATAACTTTATAAAAGTATTATGTTTTATATAAAAAGCTTTTCTATTTTATTACATTAATAATACTAATAAAACAAAACTTCATCATCATTATTATAATTCACACTATTAATCGACCAGGTCGTTCCTAGGAAAGAGGGGGCTTTCCAATAAGGATTTCTCCCTATTGGCACGCAATTAGGTGACCAAACCTCTCCTTGCCAGAACATCTAGACATCGTTAATATTACAAATAATAATATTAATAACTTCGTCGTCTCAATTATTGATTTAATAATATATAAAATATCGACAATAATTGAATCAATTAACGTGATATACTATGCAACAATTACTGAAGCAATAATTGAACAAAACTGAGTGACTTCTCATGTAAGCATCAAAAATCAATATCGTGTACTACTATGCAACCACGTGTATTCCTGTACTTTTAACACCGGGTGTTTCAACAGTTAACGATAAAACTTCCACCGTTATTTTGATAAAATATTTTTGTCGTTTACTCAATCCGACAATAATTCTGTTGTGGGGTCCACCAATGATTGTGTCGTCGTACGAATATTCCCTGTTAAAACGAATATTCCCCGACCAATCGAATATTATATAACAACTTGTGTACTTTATAAAATTTATAACTATTACCCACAACTATAACATTATATCAAATTCATTCCATAATATTCAAAAATGATAATTATAGAAAATTCATCTTATTCATAAAAGTTGGGGTCTTACAATCTCCCTTCTCTATGAAATTTAAGCCCTCGAAATTAGAATGCATGATACACAGGTATGTCGAAGAGGTAAGGATACCTTGATTTTATTTCAGATTCTAACTCCTAGGTCATTTCCTCAACATCGTGGTTCCTCCATAAAACTTTGACTTGAGATATAACCTTGGAGCATATAATATGTTCCTTCTTATCCAAGATTTGAATAGGAACCTCTTCATACGTTAAATCTTCCGCTATTTCGTCTGGTTCTAACTCAATAATGTGGTTCAGGTCTTTCACATATTTACGTAACATGGATATATGAAAAATGTTATAAACACGAGACATACTTGGCGGTAAAGCGAGTCTATAGGCTACAGTCCCTACTCGATCGAGGATTAAAAATGGGCCAATGAATCGAGGATTGAGTTTTTCTCTCTTTCCAAATCTCGTAACTCCTTTCCATGGAGCAACATGTAACAACATATGATCTCCAATATCGAATTCCACGTACTTTCAATGAAGATCATCATAACTCTTTTGTCGGTCTTGTGAGATTTTTATACGTTGTCGGATCGTTTGAATCTTTTTCGCAGTCATACGTACCAACTCCGATCCCAACAAAGTTGTTTCACCTACATCATCCCAGCATACTGGAGAATGACACTTTCTTCCATACAATGCCTCGAATGGAGCCATGCCAATACTTGTTTGATAACTTTTGTTGTAAGAAAACTCCACCAATGGTAAGAACTTGTCCCAACTTCCCTTGAAGTCAAGGACACAGAGTCTTAATAAATCTTCAAGAGTTTGAATAGTCCTCTATGATTGTCCGTCTATTTGAGGATGATATGCCGAACTAAATCGTAAATCCGTGCCAATAGCTTTTTGTAAACTAACCCAAAATCGTGAAGTGAATCTTGGGTCTCGATTAGAAACTATGGATACTGGCATACCATGCAGTCTTATAATCTCGTTTATGTACATACGAGAAAGACGTTCAAGTGTATAAGTTTCTCATATTGGTAAGAAATGAGCAGACTTGGTCAATCTATCAATAATGACCCAAATTGCATCTATGCCTTGAGAAACCTTGGGAAGACCAGTAACGAAATCCATGGTAATGTGTTCCCACTTCCATTCTGTAATTTCAAGTGGTTGCAATGGACCTTTTGGTACTTGATGCTCCGCCTTGACTCGTTGACAAGTTAGACGCCTTGAGATAAACAGCGCTATCTCTCTCTTCATATTGCTCCACCAAAATGTATGATTTAAGATCACGATACATTTTGGTACTACCAAGATGGATTGCAAACGGTGTGTTATGCGCCTCCATCATGATTTTATACTTTAACTTGGGATCGTTAGGAACACACAGTCTGGAGTTGACTCGAAGTATTCCTTCTTCATCGATTCTTGCTTCCGGCATAGCACCTTCTTGTACTTTCTTCCTCATGTGCATCAGCTCCAGTCCAGTAGCTTGGCGGCTTTAACTTTATCGATTAAAGTCAGTTCTACTCGTATATTCGCCATCATCACGTGGTTCCCGGAGTCTTTATCTCTATCTCCATCCTTTGCAAGTCATACAAAATGGGCCTCTGCGTTGACAATATCGCTTTTTCGTCTCGCATATGATCTTCTACTCAATGCGTCAGCTACCATGTTTGCTTTTCCAGGATGGTATTGGATGGTATGATCATAATCTTTCAACAGTTCAAGCCAACGTTATTGTCACATGTTGAGTTCCTTTTGAGTAAAGAAATATTTGAGGCTTTTATGATCCGTAAAGATCTCCACTTTGTCCCCATACAAGTAATGCCTCCAAATTTTAAGTGTGAAGACAACAGCTGCCAACTCTAGATCATGAGTAGGATAATTCCTCTCATATTCTTTGAGTTGTCGAGAGGCATAGGCTATGACTTTCCCATGTTACATGAGAACACATCCTAACCCTTTGCCTAAAGCATCACTGTAGATGACAAATCCCTCCGAGTCAGATGGTATTGTCAGAACAGGTGCTGAAATGAGTCTTCTCTTAAGTTCTTGAAAACCCTTCTCACATTCCTCGTTCCAACAGAATTTTGTATCTTTCCGAGTCAGCTGAGTTAAGGGAGTAGCGATTTGAGAAAACCCTTCTACGAATCTCCGATAATAACCAGCTAAGCCGAGAAAGCTACATACTTCGGCCACTGATTTAGGTTGCTCCCAGCTTTGAATAGCTTCAATCTTTGCTGGGTCAACAGATATTCCATGACTTGATACCACGTGCCCAAGGAATGCTACTTCCTTAAGCCAGAACTCGCATTTCTTTAACTTGGCATAAAGCTCATATTCACGAAGCTTTTAAAGTAATAGCCTCAAGTGTTGGTCATGATCTTCACAGCTTTTGGAATAAATAAGGATGTCATCAATAAAGACGACCACAAAGTGATCCAAATATTCCTTGAATACTAGGTTCATCATATCCATGAAGGCAGCAGGAGCATTAGTCAATCCAAAAGACATGACTAGGAATTCATAATGCCCGTACCGAGTTCTGAAAGCCATCTTTGGAATGTCATCGGTTCTAATCTTCAATTGGAGATATCCGGAATGAAGATCAATCTTTGAAAAAAAATTGGCGCCTTACAACTAGTCAAACAGGTCATCAATGCGAGGCAATGGATATCTATTTTTGATAGTAACATGGTTCAACTCCCGATAATCAATACAAAGTCGCATACTCCCATCTTTCTTCTTCACGAATAGAACAGGAGCACCCCAAGGAGACGTACTAGGACGAATGAAACCGATGTCTAACAATTCCTGCAGTTGGGTCTTTAACTCCTGAAGTTCAATAGGAGCCATTTGATATAGGGCTTTGGAAATGGGTTTTGTACTGGGTTCAAGGTCGATACAAAATTCAATTTCACGCTCTGGGGGTAGGCCAGGAAGTTCTTCAGGGAATACGTCAGGAAATTCATTAACAATAGAAATATCATTCAAAACTGACGTATTTTTATTTAGATCCGTGGCCTGAGCTAAGAAAGCTTGACATCCATTTTTCAATAAACGAATAGCTTTATGGCTTGAGATGACAGTTATTGATTTTAATGGTTTGGTTGCTTGAATACACATAATAGGTAGGTTAAGAATATGAAAGCTAACAACCTTACGAAAACAATCAATTTTTGCATGATGAGTAGTTAACCAATCAATCCCTAGAATTACGTCAAATGCAAGTATTTTCAATGAAATAAGATCGACAGGTAATGTGAGGGTACCGATTTGAAGTGGATGTAATGAAGGTTTCTCCCAATGGAGTTTCAACAGATAAGTCAAAGTCTAATTTCTCCAGAGTCAAATTTAAACGTTGAGCGCAAGTAGGAGAAATAAAATAATGGGTAGAACCGGTATCAAATAAGGTATAAACTTCGCTAGAGTTTATGATAAGCTTACCCGTGATGACCTCGTTCAGGTTCCTTGCTTTCTGAGAGGTCACGACAAATGCTCTCCCTTGCACTATTAGCTTTGACTTTTCTGGGACGTCCTTTGGTGCCTCCATCCTAGCTGAACTTGTCTTCGGTGAACGACAAAATTGGGCTAGTTGACCTTCTCTTCCACAATTATAACATGCTTTGGGCGACATCGCTATGCGCTTTGTCTTGATGTGTCCCTCCCTCCATTTTGAAGCATATGATAGGTGGTCGTTCTCCTTCCTTAACAACGGGTCTTTGGTCTTTGACGTCTTTCCCTCATTGTTGAATCTCCTCTTCTTGAAATGTCCATTCTTATTATTTTGGCCATGATTACCACCGAAGTGGTTACCATTTCTGGCATGTTGATTCCCTCCACACTTATTGTCACCGCTTCGATGACTGCTATCACTAGTATTATCATTTTTTAATTTTGCTCTCTTTTTTGTTGGGTTGACTCATTATCACGCTCCAATAACTGAGCCATATTAACAACATCTGAATACAAACAAAGTTTATGAGAGATAATATATTGACGTATCTCGGGTTTCAAACCTCTTAGAAACATTCGCGTCATTCTCTCCTCATTATCAACCAAATGGGACGCAAACCGGGACAACTCGGAAAACTTGGCTTCGTACTACGACACAGTCATGTTGTTTTGCTCCAGCTTGATGAACTCTACCTCTTTCATGTGACGAATACTTTCGGGAAAGTACTTGTCGTTGAACAATTCTTGGAACTTCTCCCAAGTCATCTTCAGTGCGGCAGGTTGAGTACGTTTTACAGATTCCCACCAGTAATCTACATATGCACGCAACATGAAGGTGGCAAAGGGAACCTTTTGCTCCTCGGAGCATCCCAAGACATCAAATATCTTGCAAATATGCTTTATCCACATCTCCGTCTTAAGAGGTTTTGGCTCTCCAAAAAACTCCGGTGGTCCCAGTTCCTTGAACTGCTTAGCGGTGACCGTCCGAGAGTTGCCAGTGTTTCCACCTGCATTTTGTACAGGAGCCGCTCTTGCCTGATGTTGCATGAATTGCATAATGCCTCTGAACATTCCATCGTTCATCATCTGGTCAGTGTTGTTGTTTGCCTAAGGATTGTCACCTTCCTGATGCACATTATCCTGATTATTGATCTGTGGAGACTCAATGGTCTCCTGTGCTCCATTACTAATCTCAACATTCTCGGATGCCATTTTCAATTACTGCCACAAAACAAAGATTAATTGACATGCAATATATTATCCCTATACTTTGTCCGACCAATTAAATGCCAAATAAACTTAGGTAGGTCATACTAGCGAAGGAATTCCTCGTCTCTCCCCTCCTAGTTCTTGTCTCACATCTCAGCAAGGGATCATATCCCTAAGCTTTGATACCAACTGTGATGCCCCCAAAATAGGTATACATCACCCATCTTGAGTCGCCAAATACATGGTACAAAATTTAAATACAACTTAATTATACAACAATCGTGTAAAATACGACAAAACATATGCTGTGAGTTTTAATACAAATATTGTCATCTAGACAATATCCACACTCAATTGAGTCCTCATTACATTTATTACCACACTATTTAACAGAATAGTGATGACTACTAATGCTATTATCTGGACCGTCACTCCATTCCCCGACTAGTCCCTGCTACGTTCTCATTTCCTGGAGAGAACAATGAAAGTAAAAAGGTGAGCTCAACTAGCCTAGTAAGAAATATTATGACTAAGATAATACTGAGAATAAATTATCGTTAGCCTTCAACAGTGTTAAACCGATACAATATAACAAACATCAAGTTTAAGCTGCGGTGAACAAGCAATCCATTAAAATAGTCAAGTAGAGAATAAAATCTACTATCTTTTATGATTTAAAAGGTTTTTCATCACTTTTATCATTGGACTCGACAATAAATAATCCACATCATCCTCACACTACGGCCAAGGATATTCATTAGTATCACAACCACAAATTATTCATGCACTACGGGCCAAGGATATTCGTGTATTCATCAATGGTCATGATCATGCCAAAGAATCGTCCATCAATGCACTACGGGCCAATGAGGACTTTTACCACATCATTTGTAACATTACGGTCATGATTATACCGAATAATCCTCGGTCATAATCATACCAAGTCCATCTATGCACTACAGACCACATATGACTTTCAACATAATATAAACATGAGAATGATGACAATGATATAAGAATTCAATAAAAACAAGTTCAAGAATTAATTTATCCAGGAACTAATAACGTCCAAATTGTCAACATGATACTGCTTTGTGGGGTAAAACTCAAGAATGCTCAGAAGAATATTTCCATGAAAAGATACGGGATGAAGCAAAAATATCAAAGATATTCCACTAATTTCATGGAGTATAAAAGCCAAAACTTTGACCAACTGAGTATAATAAATAATGGAATAACAAAAGAAATCACCAAGCATGCGATAGATCGCATGACATGAGTTATTCCAATGAATAATAAATAATGGAACCAGTCATGCGTAACGCATTGCATGTGATATATTCTAACGAATAATAAATAATGGAACCAGTCATGCGTAAATAAACGCACGATGTGATATTCAGCAATGAATAATAAACAACGGAACCAGTCATGCGTAAGCGCATGCATACAAGATGTTCCAATGAATAATAAATAACAGAACCGGTAATGCGTAATGCATGCATAAAGATGTTCCAAAGAATAATAAAGAATGGAATAATGTAAGAATTTCACCATGTAAATGCGGTACTTAGCATAGACAGGTTATTTCAACATAATAATAAAGAATGGAATAACAAAAGAATTTCACCAAGTATGCGGTACTTGACATGACAAAGTTATTCAACATAATAACAAAGAATGGAATAACGAAGTTCTCTTCATGAAGACGAAAGAAAGAAATAATACCCTTACCTTAGAAACAACTAGATATAGGAGTAGTGAAGTAGCAGAATACTTTTCTTCTTTCTCTTTATAGTTTCTCTCTCTAGAGTTTCAGTGAATTCATAAGAAATAATGAAGGAATGAGCTTCTATTTATAGGAGAATGGACTGAATAGTAACTAATTCCTAAACGGTCCGTTGATTTACTTTTAAGCATGATCGGTCCAGTTTAGTTTACTATAAAATATTCTAATAAAACAAAATCTTTTAAATAAAATATAATATATTCTATTTATAATCTAATAAAACGAATAACTTTATAAAAGTATTTTGTTTTATATAAAAAGATTTTACTATAAAAACACTATCACGAGCCTTATGCAAATACTATGCATAATAAAATATAATATATTCTATTTATAGTCTAATAAAACGAATAACTTTATAAAAGTATTACATTTTATATAAAAAATTCTTTACTATGCAAAACACTATGCATAATAGAATATAATATATTATATTCTATTTATAGTCTAATAAAACGAATAACTTTATAAAAATATTATGTTTTATATAAAAAGCTTTTCTGTTTTATTACATTAATAATACTAATAAAACAAAACTTCATCATCATTATTATAATTCAAACTATTAATCGACCAGGTCTTTCCCAGGAAAGAGGGGGCTTTCCAATAAGGATTTCTCCTATTGGCGTATTGATTAGGTGACCAAACCTCTCCTTGGCGTAACTTCTGACATCGTTAATATTGCAAATAATAATATTAATAACTTCATCGTCTCAATTATTGATTTAATAATATATAAAATATCGACAATAATTGAATCAATTAACGTGAGATATTATGCAACAATTACTGAAGTAATAATTGAACAAAACTGAGTGACTTCTCACGTAAGCATCGATAATCAATATCGTGTGCTACTATGCAACCACGCGTATTCCTGTACTTTTAACATCGGATGTTTCAACAGTTAATGATAAAACTTTCGCCGTTATTTTCATAAAATATTTTTGTCGTTTACTCAATCCGATAATAATTCCGTTGTGGGGTCCACCAATGATTTTGCCGTCGTATGAATATTCCCTATTAAAAAGAATATTCCTCGACCAATCGAATATTATATAATAACTTGCGTACTTTGCAAAATTTATAACTATTACCCACAACTATAACATTATATCAAATTCATTCCATAATATTCAAATAATAATAATTATAGAAAATTCATCTTTATTCATAAAAGTTGGGGTCTTACAAAATCTACTGCAAGGGTCTACAACATGACGGTCCAAGATACAGCTGCAGGTGGCAATGGAATTCCAGGTATTATTCGTATAACTTTTATTTTATTATGTATGATTTTCATATATATATATATATATAGTAAATTACTTTATAAAGAAATTTTGGGAGAAATTTGAGTTCTTTTAGAAATCAAATTTCCGTTTAATCATATAGACAAGCTTTATGTGAATAGTTAAAGATCAGTTCGATCAAATTATGATCGAGATCTACTTGCAATGATTGTGTATGCTATATACCCTTGTATGTATAGGTTTTAAAACGATGATTCTGGGGACGGAATCTTTATAACGGAGGGTGAATGTAACAACCCGATATTTTCTATACAAATAAATCAGAAATTTTGTGTATAATTTTTTTTTTTATTAAAATAAATATGGGAAATATGTATAAATCAAAGTGTGTATATATGTGTGATAAATAAGATATATTTATTACATGAATTATTGTAAATAATTTTTATGTTAGAATTATTGATTATTATAAATTATATTCTTATAATAATTAAATATATAGTAGAAATGTTTTTATTAATTATTTTCCATGAAAATATAATTATATATTATTTAAATAATATATGAAATGATTTTTAGAATAATTATAATAATTAATTATTATATGAATTTTGGTACAGATTATTAAGTTAACTAATGTTAAGTATGACAGATAAATCAGATATGGAATCCAAACCCTAATTTTGGATTTTGATCAAGGAATGAGAATAATAATATAATATTAATTATATTTTGATTTTTCAGTGCTATAAATATGTATGTGGACTTACAGTGGTTGGACAGTTATGATGTATTATGTCAAACCCTAGTATTACTGTGGAAAACCCTAATTTGAAACTCAAATTAGAGTACAAAATTATTATATAATCAAGATAGTGTGATTAATGACTGGAATTATAGATATTAACCTTAATTAAGGAAAACCCTAATTTTTGAAAACCTTAATTAATGTTTATAAACTCTAATTTTTATATGTGGAACCCTAACTGTCTAATTGGGAAACCCTAATTGCTAATTTAGACTGTTGAATGCTAATTAGTAGACTTTAAACCATAATGTTCATGTTTAATGTATTTAGAAACCCTAATTACAAATTGTTAACCCTAATTGTAATTTGCTAACCTTAATTATCAAAATCATAAACCCTAATTACTAAATTTAGCTAGGTTAATTATAATTAGTAACTAATACCCTAATATTAATGTATAACGTAATTATTAACCTAATCTAATTAAGAAAACCCTAATTACAAATTTTAGAAACTAAAATTTTATTTTTGTGCAAACCCTAATTGAAAATTCTACAAATACTTTATGCTAAACCTTAGGGTTAAACCCTATGGGTTAGCCAAGTTTACATTTATGCCATTAAATTCTCAACTAAAAGACCAATTTGCCACTCTTATATAATTGAAGCTAGCAAGTAGGTTTTGACATTAGGTGAAGTTGTTCACCAAATCCAACAACCCCATGTGACCTTATATATCCAGCAAATCAAGCAACCTCAGCTAATTCATGCATCCACCACTTCTATATATAGATTGGAGAGAAAAAAAATCATTTGGTAGCCTAATATTGCACAACTCTCATCCTTGAACCTCTCTCTCTCTCTCTCTCTAAAACCCACGAAATTTGGTAGCATATCAGTCACATAATCAAGCCCCACTAATACATATACCAAAATCAGAAGCCAGAATCAGAAATTAATCATAGAAGGTATAAACCCTACCCAAGAATCTGACCATTGATATGTTGTTAGATGTTAAAATTTTTGTGTTAAACATGTTATATATAGTGTATAATGATGATCTGGGTTGCTAGATGTTAGATCCATAACATCTAGAGGCTCGGATTTAAAGATTTACAAAGTCTGGAAAAATTTGTTTTGTGTTCTGACAACCGAATGTCAGACTTGATCTCTCTGTGATCTTTAATGAGTTTTGTGTTTTGAAATTTTGTAGTTGTAGTCTGATATGTGCTCTTTGCTCTGAGCTTGAAATCAGGCTTAGATCATATATAGATTGCAAGTTATGGAAGGTCAAACTGTGTTAATCGACCATGACTTGCAAACTTTCTGGGTAACCCAGATGTCCCCAGGTCAGTCTGACAGCTTATTTATGGGCTTTGATCTTACGGGTTATACATGTTTTGTAAATATTGTTATAACAGGGTTATAGTATGTTAGATAGACTACAATATCATATCTTAATATCAACTAAATGATAAGCATATGGGGTTTAACAGCCGGTCAAACTAGCCAGGTTGAACACATTTTTTGTTTTCTGGGTAACCTAGAAAACATTTGAATGTGTTGCCTGACAGGGTTTGACCGGATCTCATCTGCTTGAGTTGTTGTTGATATGGTTATGTTTTGTAATAGATCTGTAGTCTCACATGTTGTCTAAAAGATGGAACTTTTAGATCACAAAAACAACACTTATATCACAAGTTGTGGAAGCCCAAAGTAGGCTACATGAACTGTTCTTCATTTCTGGGTAACCCAGAAATGAAGAACAGCCTCTGACAGCTACTTTGATGGCTTAGATCTCCCTCAATTTATGCTTGTTGGCCATGATTGTTGATGGAACATGTAGATCTACACTAACACTATAAGATCTGACCACAAGCATGCCTTGAATCATCACAGATTAAGAATAACACTTGGTCAAAGTAGTACACACGATAACTGCACATGAGTTTTGGGTTTGAAGATGGACATGAAGACACCTATAGCTACAGTTCTGTCGCTATAGGTGGTCTTTAGCAACAGTTTATTTATAAAAATTATATTTTTATTAAATAATTATAGAAAATTAGTTTTTAATTATTAAAAATACAAAATAAATTAATAAAAATTATTTTAAAGTCTAAAAATTAGTTTTTAATTATTTTTAATATATTTCATAAATATTTAATATTTTTGAAATATTAAAGGTATTTAATTTATTTAATTATTAAATTATTTAAATTATTTAAAAATAATTTTAATACATGAAAAATCATTTAAAATTATATTATGATATAAGAAAATATTTTAAGTTATTTTTAATGACTTTTAATATTTTTGATGAAATTCATTAATAAATTAATATTAATGATAATTAAGTTATTTAATAAATGAATTAAATAAATAAATTAAAAATTATTTTATTATATTAAAATTATTTTAAATAATAATAAGGTATTTAAAAATATTTTAAGTTATAAATATAACTTTCAATATTTAAAGGTAAATTTCATCAATTAATTATTATTAATGATGTTAAGGTTATTTAATAATTATATTAAATAAATTAGTTTAAAAATGATTTTAATATTATAAAAATTATTTCAAATGAAAATAAAGTGTTTAAAGATATTTTAAGTTATAAAATATAATTTAAAATATTTAAAGGATAATTTCATTAATAATTTAGTATTAATGATTATTAATTTATTATTAATGATATTAAACTTATTTAATAAATATATTAAATAAGTAGTTTAAAAATGGTTTTATTAACTTAAAAATCATTTAAAAGTATATAAATGAATTAAAAATATTTTAAGTTATACTTAATGACTTTTAATATTTTGGTAAATAGTACATTAATATTTTAATGTTAATGGTAAATGTTTAAAATGATTTTAAATATTTTTAAAATCATTTAAGGGTAATATAAATGTTTTAAAAGTATTTTGAGTTATTATAAATAACTTTAATATTTTGGTAATGGTTTCATTAATAATTTAATATTAATTAAATATTAATGATAATAGAATTATTTGATATTTAAATCATTTAATAATGATTTTAGTGTTTAAAAATTCATGATAAATAATAATAACTGTTTAAAAAAATTATTATTAAGTCATATGACTGATACTTACAGATATTGAACTTCATATTAGAGTCTTAGACTCGATAATTACCCGATAAATCTGTCAGTACACCGACATGTTTCAGAAATTGATCTGGACTTAGATATTTTGACTGTAGTAATGTTTATTTGTGATTCAATGACTATTGAACATGTGTGGCAATGTGATTAGGTTATGTGCTGACTGCAATAGGCAGTATTATGTGTTACGATATGTTATACTAATCAGTAAAATGATCTTATTACTGATAGGTGATTACATAAAAGATAAAACTAAGTTACAAATTGTAAGCAGCGTACTAGGAAAGTATCCTACCTTCCCATTTTCTTTATGCAATGGACATTAGTAAGAATGTTTCAGAATAATATTAGTATTATGCTAGCTTATTAACCCTGTTGTTATATATATATCCGATCATTGATTATCAAAATGTTAGTATATGGTAATTCAGATATATATTCTGTTCGTTAATTTCTATATATGGTTATACAAGTGTCCCCACTTGGATAATCATTGTATTTATTCACATGTTGATACACCTTTGTTAATTACCCGTATATATATATATATATATATATATGTTGAATTATAGATTATTGTTGAATAAGATAAAACTTTACTATTATCCAACCGAATTGCTTTGGTTTGGAACCCCGACAAGTATGAACATCCCTTTCACGGGAAACTTTTATGCACCCAAGGTGGACAGAGTGAACGATACCATCGTTTTTGCATGTAGTATTGATCAATATAGGGCATAACGGGCTGATCACCCCCCGTGCCCGTAAGTTATGACGGTTTGCAAATGAAGTTCTGTTTAACCTTTGTGAAAATTGAAAACAATGTTCATAGTATGTCACCTTAACCCTATATATAGTCAATACGTAATTTTAAAAATTTGATAGAGAGTTGTTATGTTATTAGTACCGGTTCAGATTACTTCACAACTATTGAGTTGTTGTAGAAGGGTAGTACAAAGAAAACATTTAATCCTTTCAGTTAATATTTATAATTATTATTACTTGTTGGGCACTCAAATGCTCATGCTTGATTAATTTAAATGTTTTCAGCTAAATGTGAACAACCTGAAGGCTCTGCTAAGAACAAGGGAAAAGGAAAGGTTGCTGAATGAATGCAATGCTATTTTGTGTAATAGTTAACTTTATTAAGATAATGTTATATATTATCTATCATGTTATGTAATGAATGATTTAAGGTCACGTACTTGGGAGCTAGACTCTGATAATTATGTAAATTAAGTTTAATATTTATATTATTGTTATTATTATTTGTATTGTTCCGCTCATAGAAATGGTATCGTGAAGCATCGAGTTCGGGTTTCAAGTACTCGGATTTGGGGGCTTTACATACTCAGGTAGAGATGGATGTGATGGATAGGATTCACTTCGAGGAGAAGTTGGAGGAAGCCAATGATAGGGCAAATGACCTAGAGGATGAGGTGTGGTGCAAGAGAAGGAAGATGAACAAGATGGGCTATGCAGTGCGCACGACCATAGAGAGATTGATCGATGGGGTAAATCACTACCTGGCAGATCAGGGACAGACCCGACACACCATAAGCCGAGATTTGGTGGTGCACATCACTCAAAAAGAGTACCAGAGCGCCGTGGAGCGCGGGATGATAGATTGAGTCTAGGTGTTAGAACTTAGTGGTTGTAGTATTGTATTTATTTATGTGTTGTTTAATCTGTTGTTATTGAAATCTCAGTCTTATGTGTAAGATGTGAGATAGTTGTAAACCCTCAAGTTTTTGAAAAATACTAGAGGGGTAATATGTGGGTGTTGTCCCTATCTTTTGATATAAGAGGGGATATGATGTTTCATTTATAGAAGTACGCTAGAAAGGATCATGTAATTATTTGGCATACAAATATAAATGATCTTATTTCAGACACGTGTTATAAAATTTATTCCTTTTTATATGAGAAATATTTAAGTAATATAATTAGATAATAAAATGAAAATTTTATGATGCAGAAAAATGCTGCCCAGACGTAGAATAATTGCACTGGAAGAGTCGGTTAATGATGAGAGGGGACCATTAGATCCGATACAGAGGATGGTAGATTTGTTAGGGGAAGCTTTTAGGGGAAGAAATGAACTAGTACCACCCGTTCCCCAAGTGGTTCAAGTCATAAGCTTTAAGGATTTTAGGAGTTTAGGACCTCCAGAATTCGTAGGCACTACCGATCCGATCGTGGCTCAGACATGGATCAAAGAGATGGAGAAGGCTTTCACCATCGATCATGTGGGTGAAGACCCGAAGACGGATTTTGCAACCTATATGATGAGAGGCGAAACGAACTACTGGTGGGATGCAAATCAGTAGAGAGCGGGAGAAGGGATAGTAACTTGGAAGAGATTCAAGACTCTGTTCTTCAAAAATTATTTTCTGAAGATCATGAAAAATAAGATGGAGGTAAAGTTCTTAGAACTTAAGCAAGGAGATATGACGGTGGCACAATACGCGTCTAAGTTCAATGAACTGGCCCGGTTTACTGAACATCGGGTGGTAGATGAAGAGAGGAAAGCTAGACGTTTTGAGCAAGGACTTAAGCCTTTGTTGTTTAATAAGGTGTCAGTTCTTCTGATCGATTCTTTTACGACATTGCTAGAGAAGGCCATTATTGCAGATGGAGGAAGTGAAGCTTTAAGTCTGTATAACAAAGAGAAGAAGGGTAAGAGCATAGGAGGAGATAGTCGTGGAGTAAGCAGTAGCGGAGGGAGTAATTTAGGAAAAAGAAAGTGGGAGAACTGTGACAGCCCCAAATTTGGGTCCTAAATCACCACGGATCTGGTACAATCATTCTAAAACTATTACGGAAGATATAAACATGAATTATTTATACATTAAATATCACACACTATCCCCCAAGGTCGAGTAACCTTAACTTATACACAATTCATTATCCTAGCTGACATACAAAGATATTATCATACATTACTGTTACAAATTTAGCTACACACATAAACTAACACTGTAATTATCTTTAACCTTTCTTTGTATCCGACGTATTTGCCTTAATCTGCAATGCTTATCATGATATAGCAAGGGTGAGCATATGTTTGCCCAGCAAGTATAATTTATTTGAGGATATATCATGATTAAAAGAGTCTAAATAATAAGCTGGCTATAATTCAACAATATAGTTGTGAATTAGCACAAACAAACTTTTGACTGAACAAGTATTGAACATGAAAAAATATATCTGGACCGAATGGTAATGAAGGTGATCAGCCTTTCATACCTGACTTATATATGCAATATGTACAGAGTACAATTCTATAATTCTTAGACATAGAAATCAGCAATGATTAACCATAAGCATATCTGAATGAAATAACTCTAAGTAGAGTTAAGAAAAACTTGCTTGTTTCGTTGATTATCGTTACGCATTTTAATAAGCTTTGACTGAAGACCTAATATATACATAATATCGATATACAAATTAGAATAATATCATCATAATATAATACTATTATATATATGTACATAGAATAACCTAAACACATAACACATAACCCTCTCAATCTACAACACATAAAACTTAGCATCAAGTCAGACTATTTAAGTCTGAGTTGAATCCGACAAAATTCTAATATCCCGATGGTCTAGTCGGATAATTCTCGAGTTTAAGTTCAATTAAACTCTGCCTAAACACTTAACCATTATCTTAGATAATTTATTATCAGTCAAAATATTTTTCATAAGCTCGTAATAATTTTCAGATAATTATTACCATTTATCATGAATTTTCAATCGTTAGAATCGTATTTATATAATTTAAATACCATATAATTCCTTTATCATTAATATTTATTTAATATTAAATATTAATGAAAAAAATAACATAATATTATAATATTTTTATAATATCAAAAAGTATTTTTAATACCTTATGATTTTTAAACAATTAAATCTATTATCCAATAATTGATATTAATATTAAAATATTAATATTTTCATGAAAAATATCAAAAGTTATATTTTATAACTCAAAATATTTTTCTAACCCTTAAATCATTTTTATATGATTTTTAAAGCATTAATTCAAATTTTCCATAATTTATTTAATATATTCATTAAATAAATTAATCACCATTAATATAAATTTATTAATAAAATTCATCAAAAAATATCAAAAGTTATTAAAAATAACTTAAAATATTTTCTTATACCATAATATGATTTTTCATGTATTAAAATCATTTTTAACTAATTTATTAATATTATAATTAAATAAATTAAATACCTTTATATTCCAAAAATATTAAATATTTATGAAATATACTCAAAATAATTAAAAACTAATTTTCAGACTTTAAAATAATTTTTAGGAATTTATTTTATTTTTTTAATAATTAAAAACTAATTTTTATCTATTTATTAATTAAAATAATTAATTTTCGAATTTAAGTGTTGCTAAAGGTGGCTTTAGTGACAAAACTGTCGCTGATTGTGTTCTTCGTGTTCTTGAGTCCAAACCCAGAATTCATGTCAGACATCAAGGGGCTTGGTTTGACCATCATTTGATCTTAGCTCTTAGTGTTTTCTAGGCAGTCTATGGCATCAAATATATAATACATATGTAATACTACTACTACAAACTGATTGCATGACCAAACAATAACTTAACTGAGAGATCTAAGCTATCAAAATACTTATTGAAATTTCTTCATTTCGGGTTTTCCGAGAAATGAAGAAACGATCAGTTATCCACACTTATAATCTTAATAACTTGCATCCTGAGCTTGCTTTGTACGATATAAAGTTTCAATCATGAAGTAAAGATGTCAAGGTACATGTATACAACCTTAAATCAGTTTATCATCAACATATTAAAGAGATCTCGAGCGGTCAAACTAGGCCACAACAACTGTTCTTGAACATTTCTGGAAAACCCAGAAATGTTCATCGACAGATGGTCAACCCAGGTTTGACCTGGTATAACTTTGATTTCGTTAAGAATTTAGGTGATATAAAAGCTTATATATGTAGTCCATATGACAGAGTACAACATTAATACAACAACTTGGCCCAAAATTAAACCATAGCAAGATCTAGGGTATCAAAAATGATTGTCGGACCATTCTAGGTTTCTGGGCTGCCCAGAAACCAGTTGGTCAATGTCAGTCAACGTACTTTGACCTCCTATATCTTTTAATATACATATGATCTGACCCTGATTTCAGTTTTAGATCATAGTCGACATGTCAAAGAACAAATCTATAACTTATAACACACTAAACAACTAACAGATAAAGATCTAGTGGCCCTGACATTAGGCTGTCAGGCCCTATTTTTCCACTTTTCCAGATTTTTATAAACTTTAATTTCGAGCATCTAAATGATATGGATCTAAGTTTTGGTAACCCAGATCATCAAATGACACCCTCTAACATAACTTTAACCAATAAACAACAACATTCAACATCAAATCAAAAGATTTCTAGGTTTAGGGTTTTTATACGTATTAGGCTTTGATTCTTGAACTGATCCTTGATGATCTGATCTTTGAGAGTTAAGATATGATCATGACTTATCTCCTCACTGTCTCACACTCCCCATTCCCGAATTTTAGAGAGAGAAGGTCTTGGGAGAAAAATGAGAACTAAAGTGGCCCTTTCTCTCTCTTTAATCCATACATATGATATGATTCAATGTATTTAGAAATCTAGATGGCTGATATGTATTAAATTAGTCACATGGTTAGGGCTAGGGTTGGTGAACAACCAAAGATATAGCAAGATTTGCAGGCTACCTTATAAAAATATAAAAAGGGTACTTTAGTCATTTTGATTTTAGTTTTAATGGCATACATGTCAATTGTCCAAACCCTTAGGGTTTAGGGTTCAACCCTTAGGGTTTAGGTTTTAACCCTTAGACTTTTGCAAATTTATTTCTAAGACTTCCAAATTCTGGTTTTCAAAATAGAAAATTAATATTTCTAAATTATAATTAGGATTCTCTAATTATATTAAAATTTCTAAATCATAATTCAAGCTTTCTAATTAGGATTAATATTTCCTAATTAAAATTGCTAATTTTAGTAGTTAAGTCCATAATTGTACCTTAGGGTTTCAAACGGAACAATTAGGGTTTATAACCCAAGAATTAGGCTTTTAAATAGAAAAATAATCTTTCTATTTTAGAAATTAGGTTTCCTAATTAGATTAGGGTTTTCTAATTATTTATAACTTGAAAATTAGGATTAATGTTTCCTAATTAACATTAAAATTATTACACTAACAATCAGGTTTTCCTTAATTATAAATTAGGGTTTCTAATCCAGAAATTAGGGTTTTCTAAATCAATTAGGGTTATCCCCAATTAGGTTATCATTAATAACATTTAAACCTTATACCAACATTTGCATTCCCAAACTAGGGTTTTTAATTTTTTGAATTAGGGTTTCGAATTCCCGGAACTAAAATTAGGGTTTTAAAATCGGTTTCTAGGGTTTCTTATCCATTGCTAGGGTTTTCTAATTGAACATTGACGTTCTTAATATATACTTAGGGTTTGACACTGATAAAATTTATCTGGTCAAACCTTGACCCTTAACCACATTTTGAACACATAAATGACCATATACACAGAACATATTCACGTATACACTTAATCCTGAATAATTCACCAAAATCCTTCACAGAATTTTGAAATCCTCAAAATTGCTTCCCAAAAATGTCAAACGCATACACTTATTTTCTGTCTAGGTCTATTATTTGACCTTAAACCCATCATTTAAGATTTTAATAAATTGTCTAATTTCTTGAGTTGTCACAAGAAGAAGAAGAAGAAGAAGAAGAAGAAGAAGAAGAACAACAACAACAACAACAACAACAACAACAACAACAACAACAACAATTTTAACAATCAAGTGAGGAAGTTTCATGGAGAGTTTAAGAAGAAGGCATAAGGATGTCCGAAGTGTGGGAGGTATCACCAGGGCGAGTGTTGGAAAGGGCACAGTGTATGTTACAACTGTGGCCAAGAGGGGCATATTTCGCCCAACTGCCCAAAGCCAAAGAAGATTAAAGGTTATTTCGTTTGTGGTTTGGCGGATCACCTGATTAAGGATTGCCCAAGGAAAGGGAGAAGCGGAGGAAGCAGCCAGCAAGGAGGAAGCGAAAAACTGATGATTGGCAGACCAACGCCATCCAACCGTCCAACTTCTAAAACGTTTAATATGACTGTCCAAGATGCAGTAGTTACGAAGGACGTTGTGTCAGGTATCATCCCGATCAATGATATAAATGCCAATGTATTATTTGATTCGGGTGCCACCTGTTCTTTTGTATCTGAGGAATTTGCTAGTCGACTTAATTTACCTCAATAACAATTAGGAAATCCCTTGAACATAGAAGTTGAAAATAAGGAAGTAATCCCTGTAGAATATATTTACCGAAATTATCGTGTAAATATTAGAAATCATGAACTAAGCATAGACTTAATCCCAATAAGATTAGGAGAGTTTGACGTAATAATGGAAATGGATTGGTTGTATAACCATGTTGCGATTATTGACTATTAGGATAAAAGAGTGAACCTTTAGACTCCGAATAAGTCTAAGGTGGTGTTTTATAGTAGCTCATCGCTTAAGCAATCGTGTTCCCTAACGATGATGCAGGCCGATAAATTGATAAGAAAAGGATGTGTAGGTTACTTAGCATACATTGTTGACACTCGGAAAAAGGGAGTAGAAATTAAGGATATATCCGTAGTAAGAGAATTTTAAGATGTATTTCCGAACGATCTACTTGGTCTTCCGCCAGACAGAGAAATCGAATTTGTAATAGACTCAGCACCGGGAACTGCGCCGATTTCAAAAGCCCCATACTGTATGGCGCCAGTAGAAATGAAGGAATTGATGATACAATTGCAAGAGTTGCTAGATAAGGGTTACATACGCCCGAGTGTGTCTCCTTGGGGAGCACCAGTGTTGTTTGTAAAGAAGAAGGATGGATCGATGAGGCTCTGTATTGATTATCAAGAATTGAACAGAGTGATGATTAAGAATAGATATCCATTACCGAGGATAGAAGACCTTTTTGACCAACTGAAGGGAGCCAAGTGTTTCTCGAATATAGATTTATGAACGGGTTATCACCAGTTGAAGGTACAGGAAGAGGATATATCAAAGATGGCGTTTCGAACTCGTTACGGACATTTTGAATTTTTGGTAATGTCATTCGGGTTAAAGAATGCTCCTCCAATGGACTTGATGAACCAAGTCTTCAATCCATTCTTAGATAAATTCATAGTAGTTTTCATCGACGATATACTAATCTACTCAAAGATGGAGGAAGAACACACCGAACATCTGAAGATGGTTTTAGAGGCGCTAAGGAAAGAGAAGTTATATGCAAAGTTTTCCAAATGTGAATTTTGGATGTAGAAGGTTCAATTCTTAGGACACGTGGTGGATAAGGATGGAATTTCAGTAGACCCTGCGAAAGTGGAAGCAGTGAGTAATTGGGATCAACCGAAGACGCCAACTGAAGTGAGAAGTTTCTTAGGGTTAGCTGGGTACTATCAAAGATTTATCAAGGATTTTTCTAAGATAGCAACCCCGTTGACCAATTTAACGAGGAAGACAGTGAAGTTCGTGTGGACTGACAAATGTGAGAAAAGTTTTCAAGAGCTGAAAAAGAGATTGAGCAAGGCGCCTGTATTATCACTATCAGGTGATACGAGAGGATTTGTGGTGTATAGTGATGCATCACATAGAGGACTGGGTTGTGTGCTAATGTAACATGGAAAAGTCATTGTGTATGCATCACGACAATTAAAGGATTATGAAAAATGATACCCTACTCATGACTTAGAGTTAGTGGCAGTAGTTTTTGTGTTAAAGATTTGGAGGCATTATTTGTACGGAGAAAATGTGAGATATACATGGACCACAAGAGTATGAAATATATCTTCACACAGAAGGAGCTGAAAATGCATCAAAGAAGGTGGTTAGAATTAATCACGGATTATGACTGCGATATTCTTTATCACCCGGGGAAGGCGAATGTAGTTGTCGACGCACTAAGTAGGAAGGGAAGGGAGAAGTTATTTCATTTAACAACTCAGGGGGAGTTAATATAAGGGAAATGGAAAAATTGGAGATAGAAGTGAAGGGACCGGAAAGGTTTGAAGAGAGATTGTTTGCTAGAAGCTCGTCCGACCTTGTTGGACAGAATAAAGGAATCACAAGAAAAGGATGAAGAATGCGAGAAAATCAGGAAGAGAATCACAAAAAATGAGGAAGAAAATTCAAGATGGATAGAGACGGTATTTTGAGATTCGAAGGGAGAGTGTGGGTGCCAGCGGTAACCGAATTGAGGGAAGAAATTTTGCACGAGGCACACAACACGATGTATTTCGTTCATCCAGGAGGCACGAAGATGTACTGGGATTTGAGGAAACATTTTTGGTGGCCCAATTTGAAACGAGAAATCACGGAGTGTGTTAGTAGATGTCTTACGTGTCAACGAGTCAAAGCAGAGCACCAGAGGCCGAGAGGTCTACTTCAACCATTGAAAATACTAGAGTGGAAGTGGGAGCACATTACGATGGACTTTGTGGTGGGACTTATAATCACGCAGAAAGGTTTTGATGCCATTTGGGTTATAGTAGATCGACTAATGAAGATGGCTCATTTTCTATCGATCAAGATCTGATATAGTTTGAATCAGTTAGCAAATATGTACGTAAAGGAAATTATTTCACGACATAAAGTGCCGGTATCAATTGTTTCTAACCGAGATCCGCGCTTCACGTCAAAATTCTAGAAGAGCTTGCAAGAAAGGATGGGAACACAATTGAAGTTAAGTACCGCTTATCATCCGCAGACAGACGGGCAAAGTGAGCGAACGATACAAACGCTGGAACACATGCTTAGAACTTGCGTGATGGACTTCAAAGTAAGTTGGGATGATCACCTAACCCTAGTAGAATTTGCATACAATAATAGTTATCATACGAGTATAGGCATGCCACCGTACGAAGCTCTTTACGGGAGAAAGTATAGAACACCATTGTGTTGGGATGAAGTCAGAGAGCGAAAGATGCTAGGGCCGGAATTAGTTCAACAAACCGCAGATGTGGTGAAAGTGATAAGAGCTAGACTAGTAGCGACACAAGATCACCAGAAAAAGAATGCAGACTTGCATCGTCAGGACCGCGACTTTGAAGTCGAAAGTCACGTTTTCTTAAAAGTATCTCCCTAGAAGGGAAAAATAGGATTCGGTAAGAAGGAAAAATTGAGTCCGCGATTCATAGGACCATTCGAGATACTGAAGCGAGTGGGTGAAGTGGCGTATAAAGTTGTACTACCACCTGAGTTGGAGCACATTCATAACGTGTTTCACATCTCCGTGTTGCGTTCGTACAAGCCTGACTACAAACATGTGATTTCTTACGAGCCCATTCAAGTAGAGAAGAATCTAGCATATGAAAAAAATTCCTGTCCAGATATTAGATAGGAAAAAACAGACATTAAGGAATAAAAGTATATCTTCTGTAAAAGTACTTTGGCGAAACCACGATGCCGAGTACTTTTACAGAAGATATACTTTTATTCCTTAATGTCTGAAGCCACGTGAATTAGAAGATAAAATGCAAAGGGATTATCCCCATTTATTCGTGTAACCTTGTACCAATTCCGAGGAAGGAATTTTTATAAGGGGGGATGTAAGAACCGAGAATTTCATGAATAAATATTATTTTGATAAAATAAGAGAATGAATATTTATTTGAATATAAATATTGATGTGTTGTGAAATGAATAATTTAACTAATTTAAATTGAATTTATAAGAAATTAGAAAATGTGGAAATGATGATGAGAATTTTAAGATACCTTGTGTGGCATGAGAATGAGGATTTAAGTAAATTAGTGAATTAATATTATATTATTAATTAATTATTAATGTAAATAATAACTTACATTACATAATTAGATTATGTATTATCTATTTAATTGATGTGTAAGATATGTGTTAACATATAGTTCCTACATTAAAAAGAAAGTGTATTGTGACACTTTAGTATAACTATATAATATATAGAAAACTATATAGTAAAGTATAAGAAATTATAAGTTTCATAAATAATTATTATGTGACAATAAGGATGTGTGGGAATATTAAAGATGTATTATGTCAAAGAATTATAAATTATTTCAATAAGTGAGTCTAATTGGAATAATAAAGTTTTAACGGGATATTGAATTATTAGTGACCAATTAAATTGAGTCCATACATGTTATAAATATTAATTAGACTAGACTAATGTACATGGATTATATGATAAGGATACATAAATAATCCCTAAATTTTCATTATGTAATAGCATTAACACATTAAAATTACGTTTTGGAAACCCAAGAGGACAAATTAAGCATTATAAACACAGTTGCTGAGGTTTAAAACTCGTGTCCAATTTTAAGTGACCCAAATAGTGGTGCACAGTAGCCTAACTCTATTTTGCGTATGAAGTAATCGGCAGTTAAAGGCTACAATAGCCATGATCATGAGCTGAGATATGGGGAAAAGGGAGTTGGTGATCTCTTTTCACCAAACTCTCTTAATCCAATGAATTTTTCTTCCATCCTTTGGTTTGATTTCTTAGACAATGGCTTAGCATGGTCAATGAATTTTCTATAAATTGAACACTTCTCTTCTTATTCTCTGTTGCTGAGATTTTCTGATAAGTGGCATATAGAAGTGTGAGTTGCTAAGAATTGAGGGAGCATACTTAGTGCATTTGAGGAATCCATTAAGGCTTCAAGAGGTATAAAATTATGTTCTTAGTTAAGTTTTGTCAAATTCTTGCAATTCTCATGAAATCTCTATTAACTAGTAAGAATTAGCATGTCTCTGTGTTGTTTGAGTTGGTATGTATGCTTTGAAGTGTTTTAGTGAGTCTGGTTTTAGAATTAGAAATACATGTGCTAAGGCTCTACAGAAGCAGAGCCATTTATTTTTGCCTATGAACGAAGTGGCGCGGCCGCACCACTTCTATAGCTTAATATTGTGCGGTCGCGCGGGGTGTCTTTCTCAGATACTACTTTAATGATCCAGTATGATGATGAGCATGCTACTTTGGTTAGGATATTCACATAAACAACCTTAACTTATGGACTAGGATTGCTATGTATATAGAAGCCATGTTAGTTTGTTTTAATATGAACATTCAAAGAAAATTTAAAGATTTGGAAAACTAGAATTTTTGAACATAGAGTAATATACTTTCTGATCTAGTGAACATGTGTAGATAACCTAGACATATACGTAAACAAGTCTAACGTAAGGCAAAATTTTGCTTCGGGTATAATAAGTTTTGCTAGCTTGATTTTAAAGGATTTTCTAAAGGAAAATTTGAAGTTTCGCAAAACAAAGAATGATGAATAATATGCCTTCAAATTCTGATCTTTCTAGCCTAGGTAAGTGACTTGGGTATGTACACAAATGAGCATGAAAGCATGATTTTGACTATGTGGACTTATCTTGCATGCTTAAATGAGTTTTTACTAATGGAGACTTAAAGTTTCAAAAACAAACTTGATAAGCTATATACATTTGAGTTAAGAACTTGTGAGCATGCTTATGTGGTCTAACTTGTATACATGAGAGGATGATAATAAGTGGAATGGCTTTGCATACTTGGTGGCTTAACATGAGATTCTCAAAGGAAATCTTAAGAATGAGAAACTAGTTTTTGATAATAGATGCGTCATAAGTATTCTGAAATTGGCCATCATGAGTAGGTGTGTATGTCTATGGATGTGATTAACATGAATGCCTAACTAGACATGTGCATGGTAAAAAGGGAATATGACAAGTCTAAACGATGTAAAATTTCATGACATGAAATACATGACTAATTTAATGTAGGCATGTATAGTTGAGATCTATTGACCACATAGCATGTGTATAACGGATAAATGTAAGAGGATTTATAAAATGAACACTTAAAGTCTTGATTAAATTAAAATGAATAATGACCTATGTTAATGTTTTGATGTAGGGTCAAAACTAGTTATTCACATAATAACATGTGTGTTGTGCATGAATATTCATATATGTGCAAGATGGGTGTACACTGATCTTCTGCAGAAGCAACCATTTCTTGGTTTGCACTGTAGCGGTATGACCATGTCGGTCTATGATGGGATCGGTTTTACGCTATTAGTTTGAAGGTTTTTGCATGCTTGTATTGTTACTTTAACATGTATTATATGATCAATACATATCCAATGTGTTAAGAAGCATGCTAAATGATAGGATTGAATGTTTAATGAAGTTATTATAGACTTTCAAATGATAAGTCCAAAAGGTATTTGCAAACTATAAAGCAATGATTAGAGACTATGATTATTTGAATTCATTGTGACTTATAAACTGATTTTGTGCTATAAGTACGCAAGGTGTGTGATGAAGTATGTAAAGAGTATACTACTAAGTTAGATGTTTATGTATGCATTTAAACTTATATGTCATGTATGATCATATATAACTAATGAATATCCTATACGCGTACTATATTATGTTAAGATTCGAAAGAGTATTGATAAGCTATATTTTGGTAAACTACGTTTGAGGCAAGTACTCGAATTCTACTCTTTATTAAGCATTACTTGAACTTGTGCTATTATTGATCGTACAAGTAGAACTTTGAAAGTATAATACTTCGTAATCTAGAAATGAAATGGTTTACAAACCTTGATTCGAACGAAAATTGTTATATATATGTTGTGAAATAAAACTGTCTAAGCCATTGCTTCGGCTAGACTATTGATATTTGATCGAAAGCTATTCAAACCAAATTAACTTGGTGTAGACTCTTATAACTGAGTTGAACAAACCTCTTGGTAGAGGAATTATATATTTGTCGGGAAACCGACGTTCGCACATGAGAATGATTAAATGGTAGGTATGACATAGGGTACTTTAGGCTGATCACATGTTGTACTCGTTTTTGTAGAGTTGTCAGTTTATTACTGTTAATTCTAGGAGAAGTTCATAGTCCCTAGTGACTGCTCAGAATTCATTACTTTAAAATCTTGAATTGATTAAGCGTTGAATATTATTGATATTTTCTGTCCATAGTGACTATTATTGATAATCATTGATACTTCTTGCTATCTTGAACTATCATTATTGATATACCCTTGAGAAATCTAAATTACATTGATTACCCTTTTTTCTATATTACTTGCTGGAAAAAATTGTTGCTCATCCTTGCGTTCCTTAAAACTTTCAGTTAAGGCAGAACATGGTGAACCTTCTGGCAAAGACAAGGGTAAAGAGAAGGCTTTGGAGTAGTTATTTCTATGTTGCTAGGAATGTACTATTATTTGATTGTAGAAGAACTTATTAAGCTATGTTTAATTTAAGTTGTATTGTATTATGTATTAGTTATGTCCAAACGGTGTTTAATTATGATTAAGATATGTAAGAGATGTTTAAGTTACGAACCCTTGGGATAAGAACAATTATGTTATAACAATGTAATTTATTATATTATTCTGTTGTGTGAGATGTTGATTTATTATTAGAGTTAGTACGTGATAACTAAATTTGAGACAAGTGTGGTCTGGATTTGGGGACGCCACAGTGCCGTCGTACGAATATTCCCTGATAAAATGAATATTTCCCGACCAAACGAATATTTTATAACAACTTGCTTACTTTAAAAAATTTGTAAATATTACCCACAACTATAACATTATATCAAATCCACACCATAATATTCAAAATGATATTTAGAGAAAATTAATCTTTATTCATAAAAGTTGGGGTCTTACACATGCGGTAATCCGCGTAGACAGGTTACTCCCGCAGATTAATAAGGAATAGAATGACAACCCTTATGAGTATTGAAAGAAAATAACATTTTTTTAAGAATACGAAAGAATAATATCCCTTACCTTAGTAGAAGATTGGATACTACAATAGTGAAGTAGCGGAATAATCTTCTTCTTTCTCTCTATAATTTCTCTCTCTAGAGTTTCAGTAAATTCGTAAAAAATAATGAAGAAATGAGCTTCTATTTATAGGAGAATAGACTAAATAGTAACTAATTCATGAACGATCTAGATTAATTTACTATTAAACGGACGGTCCATATTGATTTACTATTAAAATTTAAAGTAACGGTCCATACTGATTTACTATTATAACTTTAAACCAGCGGTCCATACTGATTTACTATTATAACTTCAACCAACGATCCATATTGATTTACTATTATAACTTCAACCAATGGTCTAAAAAATTAGCACATCTCCTCATGAAATAATAAGTCAAACTTATAACAAACGCCTCATAACAAACCCCTCTATTTATATCAAAAATTGAATAAATATTTACCACAAATTATTTATCTTCAACACATTTTTAATCTTTGAATAATTATTTATCCTTTAATATTATAACTCACAATATTGACAACCAGATCATTCCTAGGAAAGAGGGGGTTTTCGATAATGATTTCTCCTTATTGGCGCGCAATTAAATAACCTAACACCTTTCTTTGACAGAACTTTCTAGACATTATCAATAATACAATTAATAATATGAATAACTGTGTCGTCTGAATTATTGATTTAATAATATAAAATATTGTGCAGATGATATTGTGATAATAATTGAATCAATAATATGAGATATTATGTAGCAACTATTGTGATAATTATTGAATGTGACTGAGTGACTTCTTATGTAAGCATCAATAATCAGAGATATTGTGTAATACCGTGTGCTACTGTGCAACAACGCATATTACTATACTTTTATCACCGGGTATTTCAACAGTTTAACGGTAAAAGTTTTGCCGATATTTTTATAAAAAGGTTATTTCTATCGCTTTCTATATCCGACAATTATTCCGCTATGTGGTCCACAAATAATTGTGTCGTCATACGAATATTCCCCGATAAAAATAATATTTTCCGACCAAACGAATATTCCCCGACACAACGAATATTTTATATCAACTTGCTTACTTTGTAAAATTTTCACATATCACCCTTAACTATAGCATTATATTAAATCATCACCTTACTATTTAAAATAATATTTAGAAAAAATTAAATATTTATTCATAAAAGTTGGGATCTTACATACTGACCATCTGAAAAATCTAGTTTAATATTCAAATAAAAGTGATTTATATACGGTAACTAACGTGAAACTGCATTCATAAACTCTGATAGTAATATATAGGTATTTTTTTTATAACCTCATATACTATGTGTTTAGAGCATTCACAGCAGTTTCTCTAATAGACTCTTTATCCCCACATTTGAAGAATATATCAATAAATCAGTATCTAACAGATTCCTTATCCTTATATAATTCTCTATTTTAATCCCTATATATGATTTGACTCCTCAGGGTGAGGGATGCCTGTCAAATTCACTCATTTTTATTTTTTAAACAGAGGATTTAGAGAAAAAAGAGAACTATAAAAAAAATTAAAAATCAGTCAAATTTTGATTTTGATCTTTTTTTGTAAAAAATATTACTACTAATTATAAATTTTGTTATTTTATAATTAAAATAATGTTATTTTAATTCTCATAAACACATAATGATCGTTGCACATTTTGATTTTTAGCAATATCTATTTTTAAATTAAAATAATTGCAAATTTTAAATTCAAACAACAATTATTTTTAAATAAAAAATAGTTACAACATTCAAAACATGATTTGACTGTTGAAACTTTTAAATTTTAACTTTTAAATTTTAATATTTAAGGAATCGATATTAGGAACCTGTTGGGTAGATAGTGAAAAAATTGAATCCCTATCCTACAGAATGACCCAATAGCACTGCAGTGTATGGATAAAGATAAAGAAACTGTTGTAAATGCTCTTACAAGCGATATTTAATGTATATTGAAATGAATTTGTCGTTATATATCACAACATTCATATCAAATTTTTTATTTTCTATTTTTTTAAATGATAATTTTACAAACAATATCCAAATATAAACAGTAAATCTAATTTAATAACAAAATTCTAATTTTATATTTCTTAAAAATTAATATTTTTACAAGAATCACCTTACACAAGTGTGTGTATATATATATATATTCACGTGTATATCTTTCTCATAAATATTATAAAATACATATAATTCAATACATATGTCTCTTTGTTTTTTTTTAAATATAAATATATATACTTAATTATTAATTTCAAATATAGTCAATTTGATAATAAAAATTAATAGAAGATTTTTTATCTCGAAGCAGAGGAAGTAATTAATTAAAGAAAATTGATATTTTCACAATGACAATTTTTATGTGAAAATACTATTTTATGTTGTGAATTTATTGTTTTCTTTAATTAAATTAGATAATATTATATGAGGGATTTTCTATAAATAATAGATGACGATATACGTATGTATGTGTTTGTCAGCGTGTGTGTTTGGGTCCCAGCTAAATCGTCCTGAGATCCCATCCAAGTCGCTCCACATAAAAGTTCCTTTTTTTTTTTTGGCTAAATACGGCATCACACACTGCTTTGTTATAGCTGTAAAACCTTAACGCCTAAGCATTCTTCCATAACCACCGGTATATATATTACAAATAGCCCGCTTCCACAACCCAAACCCCCAAATTGTAGTTTTTGAGAGAGAAAAGAAGAGAGAAGAAAGAAGAGAGAGAAAGTGATGGCGAACGAAGGAGAAGAATTTCCGAATGTTGATTTTTTCGATTTATTACCGGAAGGATGCATAGCCAACACGGTGTCGCATACAAGTCCGGTGGATGCTTGCCGGCTTGCCCTGGTGGCATCCAGTTTCCGGTCGGCGGCGGAATCCGACTCTGTTTGGGAGAGGTTTCTTCCGTCTGATTATCAAGAGCTCATTGCCCGGTCTGTTGATTATGGGGATTCGTGCCGGAAGATTCCCCCGTCTTTTGCTTCTAAGAAGGAGTTGTATCTCTTTCTATCTGATAATCCTCTGATCATTGATGGTGGCGCTAAGGTAATTGATTTAATTATTGAAATTGTGATATTAGATTAAAATAGTACTCGTATGTCACTATTTTGGAATTGGATGTTTGTGGCCCATAAAACTGTACTTTCCTAAATTGGTTTAGCATTCTACCTGAGAAAACTTACTGATTTTGGAATGGGGTACTTGTGGCCGATTTTCTTATTGGTTTAATATTTTTTTCCCCAAGATATAAATAAGGCCACAACAATAATGATAATAAGACTACAATAGAATATGTTACTATAAGACTGATTTTGTCATCCACAAAGTAATTATAAGATTTTAAGTTAAATGAGGACAGTTCTTTTGTAAATTACAAGTAGTTAAATATTAAAAGAAAATTGGTTGGGTCCTCAGGTGAGGACGTTTAATATGTTAGTTTCTGTGACTTTGCTCTGTTTTTGCTTTTACAAAGTAAGGTACTTGAGTTTGAGCTTTTGTTTGTACAAGGTATGTAAATTTGAAATTTTGGCCTTATTGCAAATCTAAGGTGAGTTGGCTAGGTGTTTGTTTGTACAAGGTAAATAGAAATTTTGGACTTGTTACAAATATATTATAGTTGCAAGTTGCTACCAAATGCTACAAAATGTTTTATTTACCTAGGTTGAATTCCGTTCATATATATGTTAATTATATCTATGTTATCGGTCCGAATCTTAAGCTCACCCCTTATCTAACATACCTTGCATACCCCCTTTAGTGACGGATTGAGCGACGATTCGGTCCGTCGCTAAAAGCTAAGACGAAGGTTCTATATATAGTAATGAATTTGAATAAATATCATAAAGAGGGTATCTGAGGTATGTTAGATAAAAGGGGATATGCAAGGTGTATATATATATATATATACACCTTGCATATCCCCCTTTATCTAACATACCTTGCATACCCAAGTTTGGCCAAGGCTACTTCACAAAATGACGTAGTTTTGTATAAAAGTTATAATTAAAGATTTTTTATATAAAACCCAAAAATAAAAAACTTAACCCTAGGTGGTAAAACTACGTCGTTTTACTAAGTAGCCTTAGAGCGAGCCAAGCTTGGCTAAGGCATGCCTTATGCCTTGGGTTACTTTTTCTATATATATATATATATATATATATAGAGGTTCCATCCACAGCAACTAGTTGCTATGGAGCAACCCCTTTTTTGGCCTGTTGATTTTTTTTTTCTCATGAAATTTCAACAGGCTAAAAAGGGGTTGCTCACATCAACCGATTGCCGTGGATGGAACCCTATATATATATATATATATATATATATATATATATATATACCTACGTAAGTGTACATATATGTATATATATTTAATTTGTATAAGCTTGACCAACTGGTTTTGAGTCGAAGAGAAATTCTTGGTCACAGAAGTTTGTGTACTTTATTTTATTTTATTTTCTTTCCATAACTTTTGTTTTTCTGGTATTTCATATTGCACTACAACATAGACAATTTTAAATGGCCAGTTAATTTGTATTTTGAAAGTTTTAGGTTCATAATGTCGTCAGTCACATGCAGTTTTAGCATAACTTTTGTCAATTTCTTCATTCTGTTGATTGTTATGTAGTTTATGCAGCACTATGATTAATGGTACCTGGATGGCTGACCTCTATTTGATATTAAGCAGAGTTTTTCCCTGGAAAAATGGAGTGGGAAGAAATGCTTCATGATAGCTGCAAAGGAGCTATTAATTGTGTGGGGTGACACGCCTAGGTACTGGAGATGGGTCTCTCATGCAGAATCAAGGTGCAGATTTTCATAGTATTTTTTTCAACAATATTTTGGTCCTTATTTTTGGTTTTGAAGTGAATTTTTTCTGCATAAAAAAAATGACTTCTTTTGATAGACATTTTGTGGTTATATTCTAAAAGTGGTAAATGTTCAAACACAGATTTGCGGACGTGGTTGAGCTTGTTAGTGTATGTTGGCTTGAAATTCGTGGAAAGATGAATACTAGTATGCTGTCCCCAGATACAGCTTATGCAGCTTACCTTGTGTTCAAGTCAACACCAGCATCCTATGGATTTGAAGACCAACCTGCAGAGGTTTTTGTTGGCATTAGTGGGAGCGAAAGTGAACCCCGGACTGTTTATTTGGATCCTGATAAAGAGCAGCGCATCAGACACTTCACTGCACCTAGGCAAATTGGGCTAACCCGAATGCCCAACAGGCCAAGGCCTCAAGCTAATGTGCCTAGAGAAACTAATGGCCGATATCCAAAGAAGAGAGTAGATGGATGGTTAGAGATCGAGTTAGGAGAGTACTTCAATAAGACGGGAGAAGATAGGGAACTGGAGATGACTTTGATGGAAGTGAGAGGTGGGAACTGGAAGAGTGGCCTCATTGTTCAAGGGATCGAGATTCGACCCAAGGGTGGTAAATATATTGAGTAAAGAATTATCTACTTTCAATTGTGATGTTTACAGCCATTTTCTGTTTCATATTCATGTTCATGGATCGTTGCATAAAATTTGAGCTATATATGATAGGTAGCGTGTTCGAACTTGGAACTGGTAGATAAGATTGAACCTTCTAGGTTAAAGAGAGTGCTTCCCCTTCTCCCTTCCCCTTCTCCCCGCCACCTATTATTGGTTCGTTACTTTAATTTTCTTCTCTCTCTTAACAGAAGATTGGACCTGGTAGGTTGAAGGGAGTGCTCCCCCCTCACCCCTCCACCTGTTATTCATTTAGTTTCTTATTTTCTCTCTTTTACCTCGTTTTTCCTCTCCTTTTTCTTTCTTTTTTCATTCTCTTTTACTTTTTTCTTTTCCTTTCCTTTTTCTTTCTTTTTTCCTTCTCTTTTACTTTTTTCTTTTCCTTTCCTTTTTCTTTCTTTTTTCCTTCTCTTTTACTTTTTTCTTTTCCTTTTCCTTTTCCTTTCCCCATAGGATTCTTGCCAAGGTCGAAGGGAGTGACTCCCTCCTCCCCTTTCCTCTTCAAAATCCCCTTTGTTCGTGTTACTTTGCAAGTGTTTCTAGTTTTTTTGTTTTAGTTTTGAAATAACTGAAGATATTTACTGCTATCTACGAAAGAGCAGAATGTTGACAAAAGGTCTTGGAAATGGATCAGAAATCTGGGCAGTAGCTGCTTTATTGAGATAGCTTATCGATATTTCAAATTCTTAAGGCTCTCAGTCTTTTCAAACTAGGCGAAATCTGTGGCTCTTACCTTCGGCGTGGAATTATTTAATCGATTGTTAGGATCTTTATGTTTAGTTGGAAATGTATTAGGAAAGTTATGCAATTGAACTGGAGCAATGGTGCAAGGAATCATGTGCTTCTTAGTGAAGCATATGAGACTTGTGTTTTTAGCTTTGAATGCAGTCATACATTTAGTGTTTGTAGTGATATCCTGTAATTTATTGTTTGTAGTGATATCCTGTAAGTTTATCTTAATCCAAGTCTTTGGAATTAGGTAGTCAGTAATAAAGCCTTCTGCAAAAAGGAAAAAAATTTTAAAAAGGCTGAATTTTTACTTTGTTGGAGCTTTGTAAATTGTAATGAAAAAAGTTCGTTAGTAGTGTATGACTTTGTGTAACCTTTGGATTGGAGTAATAAGGGTGGAAATGAATTGACTCATTCCTATGGAATGTAAAAAAATTGTGTTTGGTTGCGATTGAAATAGATTGAATCATTTTTTTTTTGTTATTTTCGATTGAAATTTAACATTCTTGCCCAAGATTTCCCAAAACTTTCTGAGTAATTTTTTTTTATCATTGAGCCATGAGCATCTTGGGAGAGGGAGAATATGGAATAACTAACTTGAATGGAATGAATCATTTCAATTTATATTCTATTCTTTCTCATCCTCCTAATCGCCGCCGAAAATCGAGAATTGGAAGGAATGGGGCATCAAGAAATTGTTGGTGCTGGAGTTTGATTTGATTTTTTGGAAACGGATTTCACGAAGATTCTAGTGGAGATGATGAAGCACTAAACAGACTTTTGGGTTTGTTATACTCCGATTGGGTGATCGAAAGAATCTGATACAAAATTGGGCATATTTTATTTCTTGGAATTGAATAAGTTTTAATCATTTACACTATTTTTTAGTAATTGTTATTCTGGGTTTGTGTTTGTTTTAATTTTTAAAAAATAAGTAATTATCAGATTGAGAAAATTTTAGTCCAAAAAATTTTAACTTTTGTAGAATTTTATAGGAAAATTATTCAGATAGACCTCTTTAGGTTTTTCGTCCCAAAATGAAGAGTCATACTGAAAATGACATGATGTTTAAACCTACCGTTAATAGAAAGTGGATATAATTAACTCTCATTTGATGTTGATGGGTTACTTCAAATGAATTAGGAAGCTGAATGATAACTCTGAGAATTTTTCTTGGAAGCTGCACTTTCTTTTCTAAATGATAATATCATTTTGGGACAATTGGGTATGGACAGAAGTATTTGGAAAAGATATAGAGAGTATAAGGAATAGTTTGAAATTTGCCCTTTTCAACATTTTTGATATGACAATGTTCGAGCAAAATGATGGCTTGTATAGCAGACAATTGAAATCCTATTACGTTATGTTGAAAACTCAGGGCCAAGTGATAACATTCTAATTAGGCTCGCATCAAACGACAACGAGGAGATCAAATCAACTCAAAGATACTTACGTTGGAGCTTAATTCAAGTGAACAGCGAGGAGAGGATCATTCATATGTTTTGGGATTGCTAGATACTATCTATTTAGCAAGTCCAAATCAATGCAAGTCAAGTCATTATGTAATGCACGGAACAAAAGAAAAAGATCGAGGATGCATGACAAAGCGTTTATTATGGGATATGTTTCTAAATTCATTAATTTGGTCTAAACAAAACTTTAAGTTTGTTGGAGGAAGCAAAATGGACAAGGATTCAAATCTGGGACTTAAAAACACAGAAGAAGACATTCTAACCAACAGGCGCACCCCGCGCCATATTAAATACTAGGGGGACGTGCATACCAGCCAGGGTAGTGACCCAAGACTAGTGACGGCGCATCCCGCGCCAATGTGATAAATTTTGGGCGCGTTTTTTGAGGCAACACGGCTTTGACTATTTGACCAGATTTCTTTCCATATTTTTAGGAGATCTTTCATATCTTTCCATAATTCTAATGTATCTAAGGTATTTATTAGATTGGATGTGATTTCCATATTGATTTGTTAGTTAGGATTTCTATTTCCATTCAAATTCTTATTCCTTGTAGGAATTAGGGTTTTGATGTCTTATTCCTTATAGAATTAGGATTTCTTATTATTAGTATTAATAAGGTTACATTTATTGTAATAGATAGACAACTTTTGATTAATAAACTTGTGAGATTATTCTCCTTTTGGTTCTTTGAGAACTCCTGAATTGTTCATAATTTTTCTGTGAGATTCATTATCGACTTATCATACAACAATACATAGCTACGTGTGACGTCTTCTACTGCATCAATCGTTGATTGTACCAAGGTTATTGTAGACATTCAAAATTTTGCGTTCCTGTTACTAACCATGCAAGAGGGCATAATCATCTTGTATCTTCCAAAGACACCCCTGGAAGTCAAAATCATCAAATCCAAACCCCAGTGACAACCCTGGGAGATCAAATCAAACCCCGACGACAACCCCGGGAGATCAACTCAAATCCCAGAGACGACCCTGGGAGATTAAGTCAAAACCCCGGAGACAATTCCGGGATATCAAATCAAACCCCGACGACAACCCCGAGAGATCAACTCAAACCCCGGAGACAATCCCCGGAGATCAAATCAAAACCCCGGTGACAACCTTAGGAGATCAAATCAAAACCTGGAAACAACTCTGGAGATCAAGTCAAACTTGGAGACAACTCCGGGAGATCAAATCAAAACCCTGGCGACAACCCCTGGAGATCAAATCAAAACCCGACGACAATCCTAGGAGATCAAGTCAAACCTCGGAGACAACCTCAGGAGATCAAGTCAAAACCCTAGTGACAACCCCGGGAGATCAAGTCAAACCCCGATAACAATCCCTTGAAACATCAAACCAACCTCAGAGACAACCCTGAGGACTGACAAAAGTCAACAGCAGCCCCATCTCGGAGACAACCCTAGGAAAAGATATCTACAACCACGTCAAGCCCAGAACCGACCCGAGAGGGCAAAATAGTAATTTTTCTAACTCAACAGCAATTCAACCCAAAACACTGCAAAAGAGGTCATGCAGGACCATAGAGTCAATCCTGAGTGAAAACAGCACAAGACAACTCAACGGAGGGACTGCGAAGACTCGAAGATCTGGTTATGAATCCATCTTCCCAAATTTGGAAAAGGTCAAATCCTATGTCATTGTGTAGCTCTCGAAAAGGTATTTTCGGAAAGGATAACACGCCTCCATCGGACACCCGGATTGAAAGTTATAAAGGTTCGAGCAGACTACGCGTTGGTTTGAGTGCATGTACTTCGAGACGACGGGACCCACGGGGCCCGGGACCACCCGAGCAGCCGTAGGTAGACCCGCGGCTACGTTGGTCTATAAATAAACCCCCCCTCCATCAGCCAAAAAAAGAAGAAAAAAACAGAGGGAATTCCGTCCATTTCAGCTCTTAAACCCTCTTATAGTGTTCCAAACTTCGATATTCTTCTTTGTAAACACTTATATACATATATATTACAACATATCAAATTTTAACCAGTGGAAACGGAGTTTTCAAGATTCAAAAGAGGTTTAAAGCTCTTATCGCTATACACTGTAAGATCCTTTCAGATCTGAAACTTTTACTCTATTTTCTATATATATATATATATATATATATATCAAAATTGAACTGTTGAGCCTGGATTATAAATTCGTGGCTTTTTATTGCTTTAATATATATAAGTTATATATATGTTGATAGTTGATTGTGATTAAAATATATGTTTTAACTGTTCATTCAATGTAAAGCTGTGATATTAATGTTTGTGGACTAGATTTATTTAAATTTGGCCATATCTAACTTTTAACCGGTTCAAAAGTTGTAAAATTGGAACCGTTAAGCTAGAATGGCTAAGATTTATTTTAATCTAGTTTTCTTTCTAGTTTTTGTAAATATTAAGCAACCACGCGTCCCTAGATCTGTATCTAGAGGAAACGGGAAGCTTGTCTACGCGCATGCAAGGATTTAACTGATGAATCATTTGTTTTGCGATGTTTAGATTAAATATTTGTTTTATTTTATTATATTTTCTATGCAGGCTATCCACGTGATATTATGTGAGCCTAGGAACCACAGGATTTAAGATCCAGCTGACAGATCTAGATCTGGTTCCCATGATGGACCCTTTTCCGTTGTACAGTTAGCTTGTAAATCATATTTGTGGTGCTCGGGTCACTTCGATGGCTTTTATGCCCATAAGGAGCCCGACACTTATATGTATATTATTTCGTCGAAGATTCTTCGCATCTCGAGAATAAAATCAAAACAAGCCGAATACGGAATAAAATGGAAGTATCAAAGGCATCAATTACTATGTGAGCATAAGGGTTTGAAAGCCTGTTTTCAAAATATCATTTTACATGCCTTATATTAAAATTGAACTTTAATACAAGTCAAACCCTTTGTATATAGGTGCAAATGAGGCATAACACTACTTCCAAATAATGCACGTAGGCCCAATTAACTGCACACATACACATCAAATAGTTAGGGAATTGAAAAGATGCGGTAACCGTGTTTTCACGGAAGTCGGGGGGTGCCTAACACGTTCCCCCCGCTTAATCAAGCCCCCGAACTCTATGAATCTCGGTTTCCATGGCCTATTCAACAGAGTCCAATAATTGGGCCTTTTTGCAAAATTTTTCAAACTCGGTTGAGTTGATATAACCATTTCATTACTACTAACTGGCGACTCTGAATTTTCAAATCGTTGACATTTTGTGTCCGACTTTCTTTTCAAACTCGCCCTTTCAAACAAAATTTAAAAGACATAGAGAACATAAAGGGTAGAAAGAGGAATTCCAAAAAAAGGAAATTTTTCCTGATATCGACAGGTGGCGACTCTGCTGGAGATAGTAGAGGGCATAAGTCGCTTTTCAAACTTTTCAAATTCCTTTTTTACCTGCTTATGTGTGGATTTTATCATTACATTAAATGGATGTAAACAATTTTTTTATTACTTTATATTAGTGCCTCGCACGATGTCGTCATTACATATGGTGAGATACGATGTATGTGAATGTATGTTGTGTGATTCCTCCACTAGGAAGCAAACCCGTCGTGTTTGATTACTGAACTCAACGGAGAATAATCACGCGAGGCTCAGGAAAGGCACCACTCAGATCTGCTCCAATTGAAAGATCGGATTAGCTTCCCATCTAGTAAATTGCAATGATCTGGGGACCTTCATGCCGAAAAGCCGCGAGAGTAGCCTAAGATAGGTCAGCCTCTAATAAACCAAACTCGAAGGGAAGTCTCTTCATGCCTTTCCCTTTTAATTCCATGTAAATTGTAAATTCAATGTAAATTATGATTCCATGTAAATATAAAAGAAAAGAAAAAGAAAATGTGAATATCATTTCCATTCCCTATAAATATTGTTATTTTATAGATATTAAATCCTGTCATGTTATCCTGTCATCAAAACAACTGACAACTGTTTTGCAGGAAACATTAAAAAAAACTTTAAACAAACACATTGCACAACATGCATCCTATTAATATATACATCAAAATTAATTTACCTACTTTCATTGTAGGGAAACAATTGGTCCCGTTACCTGATCAAAGTCCAAAAAGGCACTAAGCCCACCTTCAGATATGGTTGCAAGTGCCTAACCTGAATCTACTCCTGTTTTTCGAGAGGAGTTTGAGGGACTAAGAAACCAGATAGCAGAATTAGCTGTCTTTTTGAAAGAACAAAACAAAAGGACTCAGGGTTAACAAATACCCACTGAAACAAAGTCCTCTGCACAAGGAGGAAGCCAGGATACTGACAAGAAAGAAAAGGAAGTGCAGATACTTGAACCTCAAACCCATGAAAAAACCCAACAAAACTTTAGAAGTCACCAATCTTAAAGAAGATCAAGAAACTGGTGATATTCGAAAGAAAGTGCAACAAATGGAAGAAACCATCCGGTCAATCAAAGGGATTGAAGCGTATGGGAGTGTGACTTACTCGGATCTCTACATTTTCCCAGGGGCCCGTTATCCAGACAAGTTCAAAACTCTAGATTTTGAAAAATATGACGGACTGGGAGATCCATACACTCATTTGAATGTGTTTATTGGAGAACTTAGGTCATATGCCGAGGATGAAAAGCTAAGGATGCAGTTGTTCCAGAAAAGTTTAACTGGAGAGGCCAGAGCATGGTATGCTAGACTGGACAATTCCAAAATCCACAGCTGAGAAGAGCTAGCACATGCCTTCCTAAGCCAATATAGTTTCCAATCACAAATGGCTCTATATAGGTATCAAATCACCAAGGTTAAGAAGAAAAGTAGTGAATCTTTCCGTGAATATGCCCAATGGTGGAGACGCCTGGCTGCCCAAGTCATTCCATCAATGACAGAAATAGAAATGGTAATGACATTCATTGATATACAAGAAGCTCCATTTTACGAGAGAGTCTTAGCAGGTATAGGAAAACCATTATTAGAAATGATTAAACACGGAGAAATGACTGAAATGGGGTTGAAGTCTGGAAAAATTAAATATCTCACTGTTTTAGAAGTCGTGGCTCACATTTAAGCTGGAAATTATGGGAATAACCCTCGAAGGGGTCATAAAAAGAAAGAAGAGGATGTATCCTTGGTACTGTAATGACAAACTCAGAGAGGCAATCAGAACTTTCCCATTCAAAGGAGAAATTATTCCCCCTTCCAAACTCCTGTACAATCTTCAAATCCTCAATTTCAAAAAATTAGAGAAGTTAAACGTCGAAGAACATTCACACCCTTAGGGGACTCGCTGGAAAATATACTCAAACTTCTGACAACGTAAAAGAAGATTGTCCAACTCCTTCCCCCAACCAATTCAAGTGGAAGGAATTTTGACACAAATAAGAAATGTGCTTATCATTCTGGAGCTCCGGGTCATGATACCCAAGATTGTTGGTCTCTCAAGCACAAAATCCAGGATCTGATAGATAATGGGGAAATTGTGGTGACAACACAAGAACAATCACATGTACAAGATAATCCTCTACCCCAACACAATGAAGAGGGCGTCAATATGATCAGCAATGGGAATGGAGAAAGTTCTAATTACCTCAAATATGTAGGTGATTCTCCCCAAACAAGCAAAGATAATTCTGATAAATGGGATTATTCAGAATTTTGGTTTATGATATAGCGAGAAATGAAGTCTGTTAAAGAACAGATTGATCAACCGACGTAACTGGTGATACATCAGCACCGAGTAACTCGATAGCTGATCAGTCAGGGGCATACAAGTCTCCTCTCCCTTATGACAAGGAATCAACAACAATTCCAAGAAAATTAAACTTTGGAAGAAAAGCTTGCAAGAAAAATTAGAGCCCAGTCTCTTCGGGACTATGCAGACCAAAGGGAGTTCACTCCTTTGGGTCAACCAATGGAGGAGATTTTGCAGATGTTGATTAATGAAGGGAAGATCACATAACTGTTACCCCCAATCATTCCACATTCTAAGAGATTTGATGCTACCAAGGTCTGTCAATATCATTCCAACACTTCTGGTCATAACACGGAGAGCTGTTGGGCACTTCGTCATCTAATCCAGAATATGATTGACATCGGTGACCTGAAAATGGTAAATAGTGGTAATATCTTGCCTAAAGAGGATGAGATATTCCCTCTAGGAACACAGAGATGGAGGAAAGTTATAGCAGTCATATCCTTTATAGGAGACTTATCTATGGCACCTTTAGTAATTCAAGGAAAAGGGGATCAAGAAGGAAAGAATCCTATAAAAGTGGCTGCACCCGAGTCTCTGATGCTGCCATTTAGGCCGCAGTATCCTATAATCAACTTGAAAAGAGTCCCATTGAACTATGAGAAAGATGGGAGATTAACATCAAATCACACTGCTGTTATATCAAAAGAAAACCTACTGTATCTACCTCAGCGAGTAATAAAGGAAGTCATTAAATCCACGGGAAGAGTTCCCGAGGAGAAAATTGAAGAATTTCTCCGCAAGATGGGACATAATGAAGCTAAAGTGGTGTAAAGATTAAAAGAAGCACCCCGACATATATCCATCCTAGATTTTCTTTTGTCTTCGGAAGATCATTGCATGGCCTTAGTGAAAGTACTGGAAGAAGCTCACCTGCCAAAGACAGTGGATATCGAAAAGTTTCATCATTTGATAGATCACATTTTCAACAATAACTTGATATCTTTCACTGATGATGACATACCATCAGAAGGGACAGGTCATTGCATATAGCAATGATGTCCTCAAGATATGTGGTAGGAGGTGTGTTGATAGATGGAGGATCGTCCTTGAACATCTGTCCCTATGACACGTTGGAAAGAATAAAGATCAATCTAAAGTGAATCTGGGCTAGTCATGTAGTCATAAGAGCCTTTGATGGATCTCGGCTGGAAGCTGTAGGAGAAATTGAACTTCCAGTGGAAATCGGTCAACATACTTTCTACGTATCCTTCCAAGTGCTAAACATTACCACTGGATACAATTTATTGCTAGGAAGACCGTGGATCCATATGGCAGGAACAATCCCATCCACCCTTCTCTAACATGTCAAATATATTATCAATGACAATCCGATAACTGTCAATGCCGAGCCAGAATATCCTGTTTATACACAAAGCGATATGCCTGTAATCAGTCTAGACAAAGGAATTGAGCCTGTCAGTTTTCAAGTCCTTGAGGTGAGCAATATTCGGTACCAACCTATTGGAGCCCTAACTTTAAAGCCCAGAGTTTCCACCGAAGTAATGTCGGCTGTAACGATCGAGAAATTTTGTAATTAAATTTAAATATTTATTGAATTAAATAAATATTTTAAATAATTTATTTATTAAGATAAATAAATAATTGATGAAATTGTGGTGCAATAATTTAGTTAAGCGTGTATGTTAATTAAATTAGTGAATGGTAATTTTATTATTTGAAGATTTAATTTAATGAAATAATTAAATCAAATGAATTGTTTGATATTTAAGAAAAGAATTAAAATAAATAAAATGATGTTCTAGTTTAATTTAATAATTAAATTAAATGTGTAATAATTTGTTAAGTATAAAAATAATTATAATGGAAATTATAATTATAATTGTAAGAACATAAATTAAACTAATAAAAGTGTGACAAGTGGAACTATATAATATAAAAATAAATTAGAATGGGAAGTTTTGTGTAGCCAAACAAGGCCTTGTGGCATTTATCTTAATCCAACTAACGTAACCTACTGGCTTTTTACCTGAAGTACGTGGGGAGGGAGCCTATATCAGTTATTCTATGCGTATTATTCCTAAGGCTAAGTTCGAAACACAGAGTGTTAGAGAGAAACAGAGGAAGAAATTGAGAGAGAGCTGGAGAGGAAATTGAGAAAGTGCAGAAGAATTGGAGTATCAAGAGAAAGAGGGGGAAACATTAGCAAGCAATCCTGTATCATTTTGATTATAGTAATCAAGGATTGAAGGTATAAAAACCTAAATTCATGTTCTTAATTTCTAATATAGAATTGTGTGAATTTGAATTATAATTATTAATGAGTTTATGTAATCAATTGGTTATCATCTATAAATGGTTTTTAGTAAGAGAATTCAAGAAAATCATGTGTGTGTTCTTGAGTTTTCTTGGGAAAAAGGGAAAATTTGGTTTATGAATTGTTAGAATAGTAGATATTTGTGTTAAAGATGGCTTATAATCTGTTATATGTTGGTTTCAAACGATTTTGGTTTAATAAATTCATGTATGCATGTTTTCAAAATGAAAATTTGGAGTTTTGTGGTTATATGTAAAATATAGTTTGTTTTGAAACTGAAATTTATGCTTGAATCATGTGATAATTTGTAAACTTGTTGTAGATGGTGTTAATACATTCAAAAACGAAAACAATGCAATTGAAATGGTTTAATTTGGTTAAAAATGAAGTTTTGGTGATTGAATTCGCTAAGTGTGTTGAAATTGATTATGAATTAAGTTTTAAATTTCCGCACGGGCGCGCCGGATTCAAAGGTAGACATGGCGCGGCCGCGCTAGTGGTCTAGCAGACCCAGTAATGAACTGTTAACAACATAGCTTGGGAGATGTTAACTTAACCTACTCTAATGATTGTAAAGGAACTTAAAACATGTTATAAGACGTAATAATATATTGTAATCACAACGTTGAAATTATAGATTATGAATTAATAAGTTGTGAAAGTTCGTAACGTGGTGTCATGAGAATTGGTGTCGTTATGCAATCACCATATTGGGTACTGTTATATAATTAGGAGTTCAGATATATGGTATGTGAATGACTAGGATAATCAGATCCTAAGCTAAAGATTATACACTTGACTAAAATAAAAAGTAAACCAATGAAGTTAGTGTTAATATAACTAATTGGTATTGTGATCTTAATTGTAAGTGTAGGGTATTTGGCAAACGTTTGTAGTAATTGTGACACCCCCAAAATAGGTATACATCACCCATCTTGGGTCACCGAATACATGGTACTGAATACAAATACAAACTTAATTATACAACATGAGCTGAGAGTTTTTACACGAATATTGTCTCATAGACAATATCCAAACTCAAATTTAATCCTCATTACATTTATTAACTGACTAAATAATGAGGACTACTAAAACAACCATCTTGGACCATCACTCCGTTCCCCGACTAGTCCCGGCTATGTTCTCATTTCCTGAAGAGAACAATGGAAGTAAAAGGGTGAGCTCAACTAGCCCAGTAAAAAATATTATGACTAAGATAATGCAGAATAAGTTATCATTAGCCTTCAACAATGTTAAACTAATAGAATATAATAGACAATAAGTTTAACTGCAGCGGAACAAGCAATCCATTAGAAGAGTCAAGTAGAGCATGATATCTATTATATTCTATGATTTAATAAGTTTATCATTAACTTTATCTCTGGGACTCAGCTTAATAAATAAATCAAATCATCGAATCATCCCTGCACTACGGGCCAAGAATACTCGTGTAATCATCAATGGTCATGATTATACCGAATTATCCCTGGTCATAATCATACCAATCAACACTCCATCTATGCACGTAAGCCAAAGATGACTTTCATCACAATATAAGCGTGAGGATAATGACAATGATATAAGAATTCAATTAAAAGAAAGCAAATGATAAATTTTTAAATATTTATAATTTAATTTTTCTAAAATTCAATAATGTCTAAATTGTCAACATGATACTGCTTTGTGGAGTAAAATTCAAGAATAATATCCATGTATCAAAAATAATTTGGGCAGAAAAGAAATAAATATTTCGGTGAATAGTACCCCGTGAATAGTACCCTGTGAATAGAACTTCGAGAATAGTACCCCGTGAATAGTACCCCGACATGAAAAATGCCCCGAATATCCGAGTGAATAATATTTGAGTGTATAGTAATCGAGTGAATAGTAACTCATGAATAGTAACTCGTGAATAGTACCCCGGGATAAAAAGTTCCCCGAATACCCGAGTGAATAATATTATAGTGAATAGTAATCAGGTGAATAGTAACCTGTGAATAGTACCCCGGGTGAAAATATTGATATTTAATAAGAAAGTTCAGATCAATATTCCAATAAAACGATACTGGATGAAGCGCAAAACTCAAGGATATTCCACTAATTTCAAGGATTATAGAAGCAATACTTACCATAGTAAGTTTAGATTTAAGAATATGAAAAGAAATAACATCCAAAACTGTAAATGGATTTTCACCTGTCATATGGTATGTAATCCGCGTAGATAGGTTATTCCGACATGTTAAAGGATGAATACGAAAAATAGTATTTCTTATGAATACGAAAGAAATAATACCCCTTACGAATACAACAAATAATATCCCTTACGAATACAACAAATAATATCTCTTACGAATATAACAAATAATATCCCTTACCATAGTAGAAGGCTGGATACTACAATAGTGAAGTAGCAGAATACTCTTCTTCTTGCTCTCTATAATTTCTCTCTCTATAGTGTCTCTTGTGAATCTCAGTGAATTGGTGAGAATGAAAGAAGAATTAAGCTTCTATTTATAAGAGAATGGACTAAATAGTAATTGATTCATGAGCGGTCCAGATTGATTTACTAGAACGGACGGTTTATATTGATTACTATTAAAACCACAACCAACGGTCCAGATTGATTTACTTTTAAAACCACCACCGACGGTCCAGATTGATTTAATTTTAAAACCACCACCGACGGTCCAGATTGATTTACTTTTAAAACCACCATCAATGGTCCAGATTGATTTACTATTACAACCACCATCAATGGTCCAGATTGATTAACTATTAAAACCACCATAAATGATCCAGATTGGTTATCTATTAAAACCACCATCGACAGTCCATAAAATTAGTAAATTTTTCCATGGAATACTAAGTCAAACTTACAACAAACGCCTCTTAACAATCCCTATATTTATATCAAAAATTGAATAAATATTTACCACAAATTATTTATCTTTAATAAACACATTTGTAATCTATTAACAATTATTCATCATTAATATTATAACTCATAATATTTAATAATCAGATCATTCTCAAGAAAGAAGGGGCTTTCCGATAAGGATTTCTCCCTATTGGCGTGCAATTAGGTGACCAAACCTCTACTCGACAGAACTTTCTAGACATCGTCAATATTGCAAATAATAATATGAATAACTTTGTCGTCTCAATTATTGATTTAATAATATAAAATATTAATACTGTGACAATAATTGAATCAAATAACGTGAGATACTATTCATCAATTACTGTAGCAATAATTGAGTATAACTGAGTGACTTCTCACATAAGCATCAATATCAATACCGTGTGCTACTATGCAACCACTCGTATTACTGTACTTTTACCACCAGATAGTTCAACAGTTTAACGGTAAAACTTTCGCCGTTATTTTTATAAAAAGATATTTCTGTCGTTTTCTAACTACGACAATACTTCCGTTGTGGGGTCCACCAATGATGGTGTCATCGTACGAATATTCCCTGTTAAAACAAATATTCTCCGATACAACAAATATTTTATATCAACTTGCTTACTTTGCAAAATTTTCAAATATCACCCTTAACTTTAACCTTTTATCAATTTAACCATTTACTAAATATAATAATAATTATAAGAAAATTGAATACTTTCATTTCATAAAATTTGGGGTCTTACAGTAACTGTGTAGCTTACACACGAGGAAAGTTCCCTAACTTCATTCTCTTTATAACGAATGCAAGTTTCATAACTATGTTTACCTTTTGTTATCAAGCAAGTTTCATATACACTAATCTTATGTTGAGCAAATTCCTTGGTTTTATGATGTTTACGATTATGCAAATTATTGTATTCTAATTCTTTTACATTGAGCAAATCCCTAACTTTTATTGTTTTCTCTTCAAAGCATAAACTATTCAAGTTCATTGTTTCAAATGAGATTTTCTAATTCCTTTGGATGTAAAAATTTGTATATACCATGTCTATTCAATCGTAAATTGTTGATATTCAATCGTTGACTTAGTTATTGTTGTTCAAACTTATGTTGTTGAGTTAAACCTTCAAATAATAAGCAAACTCTTATTGATTGGACTAATGTGAGAGCCCCAAATCCGGGTCCTAAATCACCACGGATCTGGTACAATCATTCTATAACTATTGCGGAAGATATAAACATAAATTATTTATACAGTAAACTTTACACACTTTTCCCCAAGGTCGAGTAACCTTACACACAATTCATAAACTATCTAACACACAATCCCAAGCTGAACTTGGCTTTTTCCTTTCCTGTATCCGACGTATTCGTCTTAATCTGCAATATTTATCATGATATAGCAAGGGTGACCAATATGTTTGCCCAACAAGTTTAAGTTCAATAGTTTAAGGATATATCATGATGGAAAGAATTGAACAAAAGCTGGCTACAGTTCTATAATATAATTGAGAACTAGCATGAACAAACTTTCATAGCTGAACGAACATTGAACATGAACATAGCAATTATATCTGGACCGAATGGTAATGAAGGTGATCAACCTTTCATACCTGATGAATACATCATTATGAACAGAGTGCGAATAAATAATTCATAGACATGACAATCAGTAATGATTAACCACAAGTATATCTGAATGAAACAACTCGAGGTCGAGTTAAGAAAAACTTGCCTGAACCGTTGATTACCGCTATGCAATTTAATAAGCTTTGTCTGAAGACCTAATATTAAATAATATAGATCTCCAATATTAGAATAATATCATCACTGTATAATACTGTTATACATATATTTATAAAATAATCCTAAACAAATAACACATAATACATACTCATATCAGTCTATGACACACCTAAGACTCAGTATTAAGTCAAACTATTTCAGTCTAATTTGAATCCAACACAATTCTAATATCCCGACAGTCTAGTCGGACAATTATCGAGTTTAAGTTCAATTAAACTCTGCCTAAACACTTAAAAATTATCTTAGATAATTTATTATCAGTCAAAATATTTTTCATAAGCTCGTAATAATTTTTAGATAATTATTATCATTTATCATGAATTTTCAATCATTAAACTCGTATTTATATAAATTAAATACCACATAATTCCTTTATTATTAATATTTATTTAATATCAAATATTAATGAAGTACATGTCATAATATTAGAATATATTTATAATATATCAAAGTATTTTAATACCTTAAAATTACATTTATATAATTTTTAAACAATTAAATTCATTATCCGATAATTGCCATTAATAATAAATATTAATGGTTTTCATGACAAAATATCAAAAGTTATATTTTATAACTTAAAAATATTTTTATAACACTTAAATCATTTTTATATGATTTTTAAAACATTAATTCTATTTTTCCATAATTTATTTAATATATTAATTAAATAAATTACTTATCATTAATATTAATTAATTAATGAAATTCATCATAAAATATTAAAAGTTATTAAAAATAACTTAAAATATTATTTTATACCATAATATAATTTTTCATGATTTTTCAAGTATTAAAATTATTTTTAAATAATTTATTTAATTTTATAATTAAATAAATTAAATACCTTCTATATTCCAAAATACTAAATATTTATGAAATATACTCTAAATAATTAAAACTAATTTTCTGACTTTAAAATAATTTTTAGGAATTTATTATGTATTTTAAATAATTTAAAACTAATTTTCTCTAATTATTTATTAAAATAATTAATTTAAAAACTAACTTTATCGCTATATAGGGGCTTTAAGCCACAAATCAAAATCGCTAATGGTGTTCTTGACTATTCTTGGCCAAACCTGGAAACCCATGTCAGTGGACAAGGTGGTAGGTTTGACCGGCTATATATAACTCTTGGATCCTGAGGTATCTGGGTTCGATTAGGTGTTCAGATTATAGTATTGATGCAAATACTACAACCCTAAACAAACAACATGGCAGTTCTATACCAAAACAGAGAGATCTGGGCCCTCAAAAATCTTGTTAGTCCTGTTCTTCATTTTCTGGGTTACCCAGAAATGAAGAACAACCAAGGTACCTACTTTGCAACTTTAAATCATAGCTTTCTGGACTCGGTTTTTGTGATCTAGTGGTTCAATCTTGTAGAACACATATCAGGGTACGACGGAATAACATCAGGTCATCATAACAACAACTAATCTAAGAGAAATGGACCGATCAGTGTGGTGGTCCGGAACTGCCTTTGAAGGTTTCTTGGTTACCTAGAAACTTCATCCAACAGTTTCGTCAACACAACTTTGACCACTGATTCCTTTGATTCTGTGAAGGATCTAAAGCTTCTAGAGGCATGGATCGATAGTATATACATTAGTCTACACAAGTAAAACACTAACATGTCATAAACACTTAAACACAGCAAGATTCGAGGCCTGCAAAAATGTTGTCAGAGATTTCTGGGTAATCTGGGTTACCTAGAAATGGATTCCGTGCTCGGTCAACACAGTTTGACTGCTCCTATCTTACGATCTAGACATGATTTGACACTATTTCCAGTTCCAGATCACAGGCTACATGGCACAGAACAAATCCATAACATAAAACACACAGAAATCAAGTATGCTAATCTTAACCAACAAGAAAATAGGAACATTGTCGTGCTACCCGGTAACATCTAAACAACAAGCATGAATTATATTATGTATAAAATTATAACTAATCTCAAGATATCAACCAAGTTCAAAAATCTATCAAATTTCTATGTCATCATTGGCCAAATTAGAATTCAACTAACTAGAAGCCTGGGATTATGCAATGTTATGAAACTAAACACATACTAAGTAAACAAGACAAAATAAAACTAAAAAAAAAAAATTCATGTAGAATTTAACTACAAAGATACTAAAATACCCCTACTATGCAACTTAAACATGCAATCAAACTATATGCAACTAAATATATGCAACAACTACTCACTACAACCCAATACCCCCCAAACTTAAAATAAACAATGCCCTCATTGTAATTAAAAGTGAAAGAATACTCTCCTAAGTGGCAATGTCATCTCCATTCGCCTCCTCATGATCCGATGGTATATCAAGCGATGGCTAAGTTTGAGATATTCTATAGTTGGAAACTGAGTGTGGGCTTCTAACTATCTGAATGCTTGAGTCAGAAATTCTAAAATTTTAGTAATTTTTTTTACGTGATCGAGCTATTCTTGTGCATGCGATGTTTAGCTTAGTTTAGTGGGTAGTGGCCATATGCGAATTTGACCATACTTTAAGCGACTTTCAGTTTTTGTTTGACTTCTGTTTGATCCTGAATGCTTATAGCAATTGGATTGAACCTGAGAGGAGAAACAATAAAACTAATATTAAGACTTACCACTATCTAACATCTACTAAATATGGAAATGTAAATAAGAATTAAACAAGGAGGGAGAAAGATTTGATGGGGTGCCTCCCATCGAGCGCTCGGTTTATAGTCCTTTAGCTAGACTTTTTTCTTGACACCGCTGTCCAATTCCTCGACGATAAGCTAGGAACCCTCCATCCATTAGAACTGCAATGTGCGTAGGTAGGTTCCCCATCTTGCGTGTCTGTGACTTGAAACAACCTAGCATATTTCCTGTACATGATGCCCCCGGTTCTATTGCATAGCCAGGTGCTCCTTCCGTTGTATCTGTGAATAGATTCTTGCATTGAGGCATGACAGATACAACAAGATTTTCTTCTTCTATTATCTCTTCCTCAGCCCACCATGGTGTGTAAGAGGCCTCATAATCGCAGAAATTCTTGCTTTGGATGTGACTACCAAGGGGACATGGGTGTGCAAATTTCACTGAATTGTTTAACTCTAACTGAGAAGGCACTTGGGGTATTATACAAGTCAGCTCATGTTCTTCATTTTCCATACCCCTAGTTGTCTCCTCAATGTCCACTCCTTTCAGGTTCATTCGATGGCATGTACACTTACGCTCTCCATCGGGTTTAGTTGTCCATGTCATAGCACCAATTGTTTGGAGGGCGATTGTTCAAGGCTTCGAACATTTGATCCATCTGATTCTGAAGATTCTGAATTGACCTCTCTTGATCAATCATATTCTCCTCAGTTGACGCTACAAACTTGAACCACAAATCCTCCAATCTTGAATTATCTTGTTCAGTTTCAAAATCCATGTGTTGAGGACCATTCATTGAGGAGTTAATGAGTTGTTCCATCTGTCTGTTAAGATTTTGGCTTGATAACTCCTGACTCATCATCATCTCTTCATGGTCTGCTATGCTTTTTGACATGAATTCCTTCAACTCTGATTTTTTTTTGTGTTGCCTTTGGAGGTGGATATGAGAAATCGATGGATATGTTGAACTTGAGATGCAATATTGATCTTGATAGTTATAACCCCATTCATAATCTAGGTGATACCCCCAACCTTGTTGATAATCAGGATAAACATCGTTGTTGAAGTAATCACCCCCAAACTGCACTTGTCCAACGTTGATGTTTCACTGATAACTCGGATGTCGCCAGCACAGTATTCACATGTAACTACTATCTCTCGAGTGTGTTGGGCTGCAAGAATATCCAACCTCTCCGAAAGTGTTGCAATTTGTGCTGACAATGTAGAAAATACATTGAGTCCCTCTGTGCTTATGTCCCTTGGTTGAGTCCTATTTGCAAAAGGCCATTGATAAGAAAAGTCACCCATGGTACCTAAAAAGAGAAAAATATAAGAAGATAATTAAAACAAAATAAAAATATTTAAATTAAGACCAATTTGATTGAAATTAATGTTGGCAAAAATTTATTAAGCTAATTCCTCGGCAACGGCGCCAAAAACTTGTTGGTCGTTTTACCGATCAATATATACGTGCAAGTATACACGGTCAACAAGTAATACAGAGTAAGTAAAATATCGTTCCCACGGAGAATTAACTAATAAAGTTTACCAAGCACTAACCCATAACCATTTCAGTCTAATTTAAACGAATGATATTATATTTTATATTTAAACTATGAAATTAAATAAACCTAACTATTCCTAGAGTGAGAATAGATAATGAAGACCTGAGATTATAATTTCATCTATTGACTCATTCAAATCCATACACTCCATGTTAAGCCAATCTAATTGTACCGGTTTGTTAGTCGAGAACACGAAAGTAAAGTATAGCCATCCCTCAATGTACCATACCCATATCACATATAATCCACAGTTGATAGAATACACATGAACACCCACATTACCTAAACCACTATATGTCTATGTGATTTATAAATAATTAGGGTTTAATCTCAAGTTCTCAATTGACTACGAATGGTTCTTCGGTATATGTCTATCCTAAGCACAAATCATACATCCCAACACAATGTAGAATATACAATCATAAGCTATCAAGATCAGATCTAAACCCATACTTCGTCTTTCAAGTTCATATGGGTTATCACAGTAATTGATGGCCAATCAACTAAGCAAATAAACATGAATCTTAATAAACAATCCTATAGCAATCAATAAGGCTAACAATGGAACATATCAGAAAAACTAATCCATAGAATCCATTACAATCTCAGAATAGTGTTTAAATCATAACTGAATTAAAGCTATCATCCACATATTGAATAAACATCATAAGATACAATTAGGAATCAAAGAGAGAGTAAGAATAGAGAATGGTAGTGCAAATCTGTTCTCTTGATCCAAGATTGAACTCCAATGCTTTCCAATCGCTTCAAGTCTTCAATCTAATCAACTATAGAAATCACTACTCTAATCTACTATAATCTAATTATTCCAAAGTGAAGAAAGAAATAGCAGTAGCTTGAGCCCCCAAGGGATGGAAAATGTTTTACATAATGAAAATACGTCTAATATATAAGCCCTAATTGAATCCCCCACTCAATCACGCTTCAATTGCACTGTTTAATAAAAAGTCAGCTTTGGTCAACATCAGACGTCGCGCGGCCGCGCAGGAATTGGCCTGAAGTTGGGTGTGGCCGCGCTCAAGCAAAAATTCACGTTTTTTGGCTCCAGGTCGCATGTTGCAGTTGTATGAAATGCACTACAAATTCAGCATACCGCGCGGTCCATTTTCTACTGCAGTGTCCTCTGGTAAAATGATCATAACTTTTGATTCGGGAAGAGTTACGGGGCCTGCCACCTATCAAATCGAAGATATCAATGAGCTCTACAACTTTAATTCTTTGATGATTGAGAAATTCTGGCCGGATGAAGGTTGAAAGTGGTCTGAAAGTGACTGCTATGAAAATGGCTAACCAAAACAATGAAGTTTGACGTCCGTTGGTACAAAGTTCATAACTCTTGCATCCGAACTCCGATTAGAACGATTCAAGATGTTCTGGAAAGCTACGAAGACTCTCTACAATGTAAGCTAAGTTCCAAACCAAGAACATGAAGTAAACATGAAAGCCCAAATGATGTCCGGATTGCTTTTTTGTGCATTTTCCTTGCTTTTCCTTACTAGTAGTCACTCACACCGCTCCCAAACATAAGATCTACAAAATAAACACAAAATGCATGAAAAGTAACTAAGAAACAAGAATATAAGCAACTAATTCAAGTAAATGATACCGGATAAGTAGGTATAAAACCAACTTATCAATAACAACCCAGATCACTAAATGATATCTTATAACACACTTCTACACAACAAATCACATAATCACATAAAATTTTAAGGATCTAGCAAAGCTTAGGCTTTTATACCTTTAAAGCTTTGATCTATGAACTGATCCTTGTGATCTGATCTTGGCAAGCTATGAAGTGTTCTTAGCTTTGATTCTCTCTCTCTCACTCCCCATTTCGAAAATTATAGAGAGAGAAGGTCTTGGATAATATGAAAAGTAAAGTAAGTTACTTTTCTTTAGTTTTAAGTTTAATCTTTGGATTCAATGAACCAAGAAGTTTCTAGGTGGCACAAATCTAATCGTGTAAAGATTTAAGGCACATGGACTAAACCTTAGGCTTGATGATCACAAGATTTGCCATATCTTTTGCTTAGGTTTTAAGAAAAGGGTATTTTAGTCATTTTATATTTTATTTTAAAGGCATACTCCCTAACCCTTAGGGTTTGGGGTTTAACCGTTAGGGTTTAGGGTTTAACCCTTAAAATTTTGAAATTTAATTTTTAAGACATCCGAATTTCGGTTTTCAAAATAGAAAATTAATATTTTTAAATTATAATTAGGATTCTCTAATTATATTAAAATCTCCCAATCATAATTCAAGCTTGCTAATTAGGATTAACATTTCCTAATTAAAAATTTTAAATAATAATTAGGGTTTTACCAAAATGGGCATTAGGGTTTATAACCCAAGAATTAGGGTTTTCTAAATAGTCAATTAGAGTTATCCCTAATTATATTTATAATCATAAATACTTAAATCATTAAATTTAGCCTTTAAATTCTCAAATTAGGGTTTCATATTCCGAATTAGGGTTTTAGATTCCCGGAACTAAAATTATGGTTTCCAGAATCAGTTTTATGGTTTCTTATCAGTCGTTAGGATTTTCTAACTGAACGTTGACGTTCTTAATATAATATTATGGTTTGCCACTGATAAAGGTTATCTGGTCAACCCTTGACCCTTAACCACATACTGTACACATATAATACCATATTCACATAACATATAAACATATACACTTAATCCTGCACAATTCACCAAATTCCTGCACAGAATTTTAAAATCCTCGAAATTCCTTCCTAAAAATGTCAAATCCATTCACTTATTTTCTGTCTAGGTTCTAATATTGAACCTTAAATGTTTAATCAATCTATTATGATTTTAAAAATTTTCTAAATTCTCGGGTTGTCACATTCACCCCTTCTTCTAAAAATTTCATCCCTGAAATTTACCTTACACCTTATACCATACACCATACACCATTCATACACATCATCACATGCTACCCAATACACCACTCATAGGAGTAAAAATTTTCAAATTGTGATGAGGAGTTATATAGATTATTGTCTTGTCATTTTCACAAAGGTTATATGGAAATTCATCCGCAAACCGTCATAACTTACAAACATAGTGGGTGATTAGCCCGTTATGCCCTATACTGATCAAGTACTGCTGGTCGGAACCATTTTCTTATTCTTCTCATCCGCCTTGGGCGCATAAAATTTTCTTACCTCAGTCTTATCGGAATCTGCACCAAAATAATTTGGTTCGGGAAAAATTTTCAAAGAAATCTTAGAATTTTATAAACGTTGGTCTAGCCGAATCAAATAGCATAGACTCATATCAATAATTCAATTTCAATCGAATTACGAATGTGTGTAGCCAAAACCCCGTTGGCAAATTAAAATTTTGAAAATTTTGTTGAAAATGACGTCATGATGCTGTACTGTATTAAACAGCCCGTTTGAGGATGCCGTCATCGAGTGACTTTGTCATAACACATCATACAATAGTGGAATAATGGTTTTAGATCAAATTTAACACTAAGTATTCTTGCATTTACAACTCCATCAACTTTTTATCATCTCTGAACCAGGTTACATGGTACATTAGTGATAAATAAAAATATATTTTGATATTTCAAATCATTATCGTCTAGTCGAAACAAGTAGCATAGACTATACTTTAAACCGTTCAAAAATTATTACAAATCTGTTTTATCATCTCAACAGGTAACGAGGTGTCGGTGGCCCGAAGTCCACGCATACACAATGGTTACCAAGTGTTGAGAATAAAAATTCATTTTTCAAAAGCACATAGTGCGTATTTAGCTTGATGTCCAAAAATTCTCGAAGTCTAGCATAGCTAGGAGTTTTGAAAAACTTATGTCTCCACTAATGATCAATTGCTTAAACAGTCTATCTGTTCCTATTATCCTCAATACTGCATTCACACTTAGTTCTACCCAGTTCGTCAAACTTAAGAACTCATACTTAATCCTATATTCTCCACCTATATCCTACATATCTGTTATACACATGTGAAAAGAATCACCTTCTCAACAAGTATATAGCAAATAGCGCGACACAAACATTTTATAATCCCTAATTAATCCTAATCCCCTTCTCAATACGAATTTCATTCAACTCGTATTCATAATCCTTTCCTGAATCTGTACCAATTCATAGTACAAATGACACACAACAATCTTGCTGTAAACTTTTCAATCATTTGATTGATTCTTATCCCATACTATAACCTTATCAGATCACGGGGTGATCTCATTATATTACAATTCATTTCTATACTTTGATCGTTTTGTTTTACGATCCCCTATCCCTGTACTTTTAGTCTTTTAGACTCGATCTACTCATCACTATTGTTCACCTTTATTATCAGAGTTAGGAAACTCTGTATCTTTATTGTGACGCCCCCAAATTCGGGTCTCTTCCAACCCGACAGATGGTGCTACACGATACTACCATTCATTCATTCATTCAATTGAATAGTCTCAAAAGGACTAATATAACTTCTATATATATTAAAATAATATTACATTTCCCAGGTTCGTTGTAACTCATTCATTTGTTCTTGTCATAATATTCAATATATTACAATCATCGAACTATTCTATTACATAAAGAGTTAAGGGTGCGTCTTCGCCTTGCCCTTATCTTTGCCCGAAACCCTTCAAATCGATCGATCTTAGTTTGTGTTTCATATGGTTCAAGCAAGAGTGAGCATGACTAGCTCAGCAAGTACTACAATTCTAATAAACAACATGCTTGAAACATAGAACTTATATATCATCAGTAAATGAACAATAGTTACGAAGTACTATCGATAATTCAAAATAGCACTTCTTTTCATTCAAAAAGTTTTCCAACAATAATATTCAGTAGAATATCAACTAAGGCTCAGAACTATGAACAGTTCATAATTTCTTTTGAAAAGGACCACCCAAGCACTAAGTTAAATGTAAGTCCCAGCGTATAGCTTACGAGCACTTTTGGGTGATCAGCCCATAGTACTCTATGTTGATCAACACTACATTCATTAAACATGTATACGTTTAAGTTGTGGCAACCTCATGTGCCTGTCGTTAAACGACAAAAACATTTTTAGCATACATGGTCTTCGATTGAAAACCATACCAATATAACTCGGTAAACATAAATCATGCTTGAAAGAATCATAATATAAGTCTAACCGAAAGAGTTGGCTTCTGACTTCATTATTCAAGACTTCATGTGAAAGAATACATGAATTACAAAACTTGTCCAGACTGAACTGGAACAAGGGTTAGAATACTTGCCTTCAACGTCTGCTTACTGATTAACACACGTACACTTTAAGTCTCTAAGTTTCTAGAACACATGATCATATAACGTACCACATTAGGTCATATATAATCAAGTATGTATAATATTATATCTTACCCTTCATCTCAATGTAAATCCTGACTTAGATCTACTATTATGGGTTTTCGGCTTTTATTACGTCATTCATCTTTGATTGATTATTAACTCTTAACCAACATAAATTACATGTCTAACAATGCCTTAGCAATGTTATATTAACACCTTAGTTCATTACCAAAGAGTTCTCTTTCATTCTATACTTGTAAACATTGTTGTCCTACAAAACTCTAGGATTGGCGTAGCATGCTTTCACATAACTCTCTGCATCTCGCTGTGATGCGAGTTAGCGATATGTCTGCGATTCTAGCCTCATGACTGCGGTAGGCTTTAAAAGGCGTGAGTCATCGCCTTGTTGCACATGGACTCTGTGCCTCAGATAGTTTGCAAAATTTTGAAAATTTCACGAAACTCCCGAACGCATAACTTCTTCGTTATAAGTCCGAATTAGTCTATTCAAAAGCCTACGGTTCACAAATTACATACTCTATGCATTCATACAAGAATTTTATCTATTTGACTTCGTTTACTAAAATTTCACTTATGAGTTCATTTTTAACGAAAACGATAAACGTTCGTGAACGTTTAACGCTCGTTTCTTCGTTCTAAGTCGGAATTCGGTCATTTTTGAGTCTGCAACTCTATAATGCCAAATATGACTTGTTTCCATCGAAAACCAATGTTTCCGACTTTAAACACAAAATACGACTTCCATTCCGAGAATTTTACGAATTCGACGATAATCGTCCAATCGTGTGAATTCCGGAAAAACTACATTCTTAATGATTCTAAATGGATTTTAATCAACAAAGGATCATTACAAGTTACTTATTAAACCAACTTATAAACAAAGTAGGTTTTGACTTATTCTCATAAGTCAATGACTTATTTAACTTCTGAACTACAATTCCTCATGCTTATGACTTTCTATGAACTTAAGTCCACCAATCAATGTTCTCATACTATAATCAACATACTAACATCATATGACAAACATATGACAAGTTCTTCAAGATTCCAATAACTTATTAGAGTTCAAGTTGCTTATTCAACTTATTCGGCTTAAGTCCATTCATAACTTAATTCTCATATGTTCTTAACATACATTTTCATTAATTACACTTCTCTTATCATCCTATTATAATAGAGATGAAAGAATATTGGACACAAGATCATTACCTTGAAGTCTAACTTCTTCTTCTTGGAAAGTCTAACAAAGGAAGCTTTAACTTAAAAGTGCTTATTCTCCCTAACCAATAAGTAGCTTTATATTGAGAGAAGAATGTTGGATGAAATAACAACCAACAAAAATTGAAATGAGCTTTCTATTTATAGGCCATCCAAATCTAGGGTAGAATGGTCATTATAACCTTCCACCTCCTTAACTAACCTCCTCATTCCACCTCCTTAATCCTTCACCTCCTTACTATTCATAACCTAGCAACTAAGTAAACTTGCTAGCCACTTCTAAAACTTGGTCACCACACTTTTTGTTTGCCCATCAAGTTTACCTATTTTACACTTGGATTGCCCCATGGATCATGGCTTCACATTGGGCTTTGATAATTAATCTAACTACTTCTTTAATGGGCTTGTGCTACCATAGTTTGGACTCATGACTTATCAAACTCTTGAACTTGATTGTCACATTATATTGGACTTCTACCATTAAGCTAATAATCCTACGAATCCATTACCTTAAATTTAACAACTTAACACTTATACCCCACGTATAATCTTCGTATGCTAGCTCGTATATTAATTCTTAATATACGTTATCTCATTCTTCATACATAATAGTACAATACGTCGTATTATACTTACATTCATTACCTTTATATAATGAATACACATTATACGATCACAACTTTCTTTCTTTAACGCTTAATAAACCTAACGTTCCTAAATTAAGTCCGCATGCAAAATATTACGTTTTCCATACTTAGGTTATTATTACATAATCCATCTCACCTTGATATTATAACGTTATGTATTTCTCGGAAGTTTAAAAATAATTCCTGAGCAGAAATTGATAAATTGTGTTTTTCGGAAAATTTCTCGGAAAGCTTTTATTTTCGTCTTAGAAATTCAAACACTTTAATTCTCTCACGTAGTTAAAATACTACGATATTCCAACGTTTCTAGGTTATAGAACGACATTCATCTTATCAACACATAATAATAATAAATAATATTATTTTATTCATTATTAAAAGTATTTATAATTGTTCGATTTTTTGGGGCGTTACATTTATAACTTGCCGAGATTCGTCTTTGAATTATACAGACCAACTAACTTTATGTGAGTTAGATCTTATCCTAATCACTGCGGTTATTGGTCTCAGGTATTCCTACCTAAGATTCATAACCAACAGCTTTGATACCAACTGTGAGAGCCCCAAATCCAGGTCCTAAATCACCACGGATCTGGTACAATCATTCTATAACTATTGCGGAAGATATAAATATAAATTATTTATACAATAAACTTTACACACTTTTCCCCAAGGTCGAGTAACCTTATACACAATTCATAAACTATCTAACATATAATGTTATTATCATACTATACTTTTATATTTTAACTGCAAATATAATCCCAAGCTGAACTTGGCTTTGTCATTTTCTGTATCCGACATATTCGTCTTAATCTGCAATGTTAATCATGATATAGCAAGGGTGAGCAATAAGTTTGCCCAGCAAGTTTAAGTTCAATAATTTAAGGATATATCATGATGGAAAGAATTGAACAAAAGCTGGCTACAGTTCTATAATATAATTGAGAACTAGCATGAACAAACTTTCATAGCTGAAAGAACATTGAACATGAACATAGCAATTATATCTGGACCGAATGGTAATGAAGGTGATCAGCCTTTCATACCTGATGAATACATCATTATGCACAGAGTGCGAATAAATAATTCATAGACATGGCAATCAGTAATGATTAACCACAAGTATATCTGAATGAAACAACTCGAGGTCGAGTTAAGAAAAAATTGCCTGAACCGTTGATTACCGCTATGCAATTTCATAAGCTTTGTCTGAAGACCTAATATTAAATAATATAGATCTCCAATATTAGAATAATATCATCACTGTATAATACTGTTATACATATATTTATAAAATAATCCTAAACACATAACACATATTACATAATCATATCAGTCTATGACACACCTAAGACTCGGTATCAAGTCAAACTATTTCAGTCTGAGTAGAATCCAACATAATTCTAACATCACGGCGGTCTAGTCGGACAATTATCGAGTTTAAGTACAATTAAACTCTGCCTAAATACTTAAAAATTATCTTAGATAATTTATTATCAGTCAAAATATTTTTCATAAGCTCGTAATAATTTTTAGATAATTATTATCATTTATCATGAATTTTCAATCATTAAACTCGTATTTATATGAATTAAATACCACATAATTCCTTTATTATTAATATTTATTTAATATCAAATATTAATGAAGTACATTTCATAATATTAGAATATATGTATAATATATCAAAGTATTTTTAATACCTTAAAATTAAATTTATATGATTTTAAACAATTAGATTCATTATCCGATAATTTCCATTAATAATAAATATTAATGTTTTTCATGACAAAATATCAAAAGTTATATTTTATAACTTAAAATATTTTTATAACACTTCAATCATTTTTATATGATTTTTAAAACATTAATTCTATTTTTCCATAATTTATTTAATATATTAATTAAATAAATTACTTATCATTCATATTAATTAATTAATGAAATTCATCACAAAATATTAAAAGTCATTAAAAATAACTTAAAATATTTTCTTATACCATAATATAATTTTTCATGATTTTTCAAGTATTAAAATCATTTTTAAATAATTTATTTAATATTATAATTAAAAAATTTAAATACCTTCTATATTCCAAAAATATTAAATATTTATGAAATATATTCTAAATAATTAAAAACTAATTTTTAGACTTTAAAATAATTTTTAAGAATTTATTATGTATTTTAAATAATTTAAAACTAATTTTTCTCTAATTATTTATTAAAATAATTAATTTCCAAAATTAACTATCGCTATAGGGGCTTTAAGCGATAAATCCGTCGCTAATGGTGTTCTTGAGCTATTCTTGGCCAAACCCAGAAACCCATGTTAGTGGACAAGGTGGTAGGTTTGACCGACTATATATAACTCTTGGATCCTGAGGTATCTGGGTTCAATTAGGTGTTCAGATTATAGTATTGATGCAATACTACAACCCTAAACAAACAACATGTCAGTTCTATACCAAAACAGAGAGATCTGGGCCCTCAGAAATCTTGTCAGGCCTGTTCTTCATTTTCTGGGTTACCCAGAAATGAAGAACAACCAAGGTACCTACTTTGCAGCTTTAAATCATAGCTTTCTGGACTCGGTTTGTGTGATCTAGTGGTTCAATCTTGTAGAACACATGTCAGTATACAAAAACAGAACATCAGATCATCATAACAACAACTAATCTAAGAGAAATGGACTGGTCAAAGTGGTGGTCCGGAACTGCCTTTGAAGATTTTTGGGTTACCCAGAAACTTCATCCAGCAGTTTCGTCAACACAACTTTGACCACTGATTCCTTTGATTCTGTGAAGGATCTAAAGCTTCTAGAGGCATGGATCGATAGTATATACATCAGTCTACACAAGTAAAACACTAACATGTCATAAACACTTAAACACAACAAGATCCGAGGCCTGCAAAAATGTTGTCAGATATTTCTGGGCAATCTGGGTTACCCAGAAATGGATTATGTGCTTGGTCAACGCAGTTTGACTGCTCCTATCTTACGATCTAGACATGATTTGACATTGTTTCCAGTTCCAGATCACAAAGTACATGGCATTGAACAGATCCATAACATAAAACACATAGAATAATCTAATACACAGAAATCTAGTGTCCCTGACATATGGCTGTCAGACAACTTTTTAGGGTTCAAAGTCAGTTTCTAAAAACTTGATTTTTGAGCACTTTGATGCTATGGATCTAGGATATAACAACCCAGATCACTAAATGACATCTTATAACACACTTCTAAACAACAAATCACATAATCACATAAAATTTGAAGGATCTAGCAAGGCTTAGGCTTTTATACCTTTAAAGCTTTGATCTATGAACTGATCCTTGTGATCTGATCTTGGCAAGCTATGAAGTGTTCTTAGCTTTGATTCTCTCTCTCTCTCACTCCCCATTTCAAAAATTATAGAGAGAGAAGGTCTTGGATAATATGAAAAGTAAAGTAAGTTACTTTTCTTTAGTTTTAAGTTTAATCTTTGGATTCAATGAACCAAGAAGTTGCTAGGTGGCATAAATCTAATCGTGTAAAGATTTAAGGCACATGGGCTAAACCTTAGGCTTGATGACTCACAAGATTTGCCATATCTTTTGCTTAGGTTTTAAGAAAAGGGCATTTTAGTCATTTCATATTTCATTTTAAAGGCATACTTGTCATTTATCCTAACCCTTAGGGTTTAGGGTTTAACTGTTAGGGTTTAGGGTTTAACCCTTAAAATTTTGAAATTTAATTTCTAAGACTTCCGAATTTCAGTTTTCAAAATAAAAAATTAATATATCTAAATTATAATTGGGATTTTCTAATTATATTAAAATATCCCAATCATAATTCAAGCTTGCTAATTAGGATTAACATTTCCTAATTAAAATTTTAAATAATAATTAGGGTTTTACCAAAATGGGCATTAGGGTTTATAACCCAAGAATTAGGGTTTACTAAATAGTCAATTAGGGTTATCCCTAATTATATTTATAATCATAAATACTTAAATCATTAAATTTAGCCTTTAAATTCTCAAATTAGGGTTTCGGATTCCCGAAACTGAAATTAGGGTTTTCAGAACCGTTTTTAGGGTTTCTTATCAGTCGTTAGGGTTTTCTAACTGAACGTTGACGTTCTTAATATAATATTAGGGTTTGCCACTGATAAAGGTTATCTCTGTCAACCTTGACCCTTAACCACATAATCGTATACATATATAATACCATATTCACAGAACATATACACATATACACTTAATCCTGCATAATTTACCAAAATCCTTCAAAGAATTTTGAAATCCTCAAAATTCCTTCCTAAAAATGTCAAATCCATTCACTTATTTTCTGTCTAGGTTCTAATATTGAACCTTAAATGTTAAATCAATCAATTATGATTTTAAAAATTTTCTAAATTCTCGGGTTGTCATAACTAATCTATATGACGAGTGTTCTAAAATTCTAGAACCATTGATAAGCTAGTTCCAAACTAAACTTTCTTTAGTGCGGAAATCCTAAAGTCAAACTGAGATGAACAACCTTAATATAGGGGATTATGTACGCGTTAGCATTTAGATGTTTGTGCATGTTACATGGTATGAAGGGCTGATCCTAATATAAGGTCTGTATAGTCTAATGACTGTTAAAGGTTGTAGTAGAAATACTTAATAACCTCAGGACATAGTTCATGGTCTTAAAGACCCTCAGATATAAATCCTGAGCTTGTTTTATATTCTTGATTCGTAGAACAAGTTCTCTATTATTCAGTATTCAGTGCTTAACCTTATGTTGTTGCCATTATCATTCTTTATATTAGTGAACAATTGTTTTCTCACTCTTGCATTAAACACTGCAGCTAAAGTTGAGAAAATGGATGAGCCGTCTTCTAGCAAAGGAAAGGGCAAGATGTCCAAGTGATGAAGATTTATTTAAATTTATTTAAATGATTTATGTTATAAGACTTATGTTATATTGTGATGTATTCCGCAAACTTGTGTAATAATTTAAGGTTAGATTACCTGGGATTGATTTAAGTTGATGTAACCCTTTAATGGGTAAGATTATTGTTTATGTTATGTCTTTATCCTTTATTATGGGTAGTTAGATATAATTGTTTTAGATAGTGAGCACCAACTACTGTGGGAATGGAGTACCCGGATTTAGGGGTGTCACATCGGCTAGTAAGGAAATTATATCCTTGGGTTTTTGGCCTGGACAAGGGCTAGGGAAGAGTCAGCAAGGAATCAGAAATCAGTTCAAATTCTTAGCCAGACAAGAAATGTTGGATTGGGCTATTCCTCTAGATTAAATCACCGGAACCCGCACAAGCATCAACTTGTTCTTTCCTCTACCATTCTGCTACCTAATCTTATAAGTGCAGGATTTGTAAAGCATATGAGGAAAATCCCTGTTTTCATGGCTGGGATGTTGATTCCTAGGGCCAAGCCGGCTAGTGGAAAAGAAGTCCTAATTCCAGATAAAAAAAGCAATGAAAGGAATGAGAGACTCAAACAAGATGTACAAAATCGACTATCAAAGATGTACTTTATGGTGCATATTGAAGGAATGAACAATGATATCCCAGAGGATGATTATGAAGAAGATCAATTCAAAATCCTTGGCTCGGATGGAGTTGAAGGGAGTGGTTCAAAGGAAGATGTCTGTGACAACCAGAAAATTTAGAGGATCTTGAATGATTAAGTTAAATGTTAAAGTTTAAAACCTAAAGTAAAAATAGAGGAATAATTTTAAATTTTTAAGCAGAACCTATATGGGTTACTATTAAAAAAAAGAATTGAGAAAATAAGGGTTATGAAAATTCATTCAAAATCTAGAAAGAGATTTTTGTATGTGAAAAATTTATTTAAAGAAATAAATTTTAAATGAAGAGATATTATTAGATTAAATTAAATGTGTATATGTATAGATACGTATATACTTGGAGATGTGTTATATATGATTTAGCTAAACAAGAGGATTGATTATTTAAAGTAATCATACAAGAATAAATGAAAAGTTTCATTATAAGAAGCTGGTAGTAGTCAAGCGTTAGAAATCTTATAAAAAAAAGAAAAAGAAATAAGAATGTGGCAAGTCAGAATAATATATATGATAAGCAATATGAAAAAGACTTATTGAAAGTAGCAAAATGTATTAAGAGGGTTACTAGACGTTCAATTAAATGTCTAGTCTAATATATGAGTATATAAATCATTTTATGATTTATGAAGAATATGTATGTTTACGTAATATGGTAAATATATTAAATTATATATGGTATATGTACATAAATTGATATAAACAGTTTATAATGTGAGAAATTAAAATTATTAATTATTTTCTATATGTGATGTGTGTAGGTTTGGTGTAACTGATAATTGGGAGTTAATGAATATATATTATATATGTATTTATTAAGTGGGGGAAACTAAAATTATTGGGAACAATTTGTGTGATGAAGCAAAAATAGGCAGGTTAAGCATATAATATTTATATATACTTTACCCAAGAGCATTAGAATAAATTCTTATATAAAATTAGTTTAATAAAGAAAAGATATTATATTTATCGTAATATCTTAAGTAAATAAATTCTTAATTGAATTTATGTTAATGAGCTAAGGATATTATATTATAATATCTTGGGTATGAAAATAATTGTATTTGTTTAAGAAATTATGTGTAGCATATTTATTTTACCATTATAAAATAAATATGTAATTTAAGTATGTTATGTTATATTTTATAAATATATCATAGGAAAGCCACATAACCTAATTATATATTAGGTAAGGTAATTAAATAACCTAAGAGTTTTATGGTATTGAGAAAATGTTAGTATTTAAAAGTTATACTAACCTAATAGATTAATTTTGTCTATTTCTAGTGAATAATAATTTTAAATCTAATTAAAGCAAACCTAATTAGGTTATTGATTAAAGAAATATGTGTAAGTAATTAAATTCCTTAAGATTGGAAATAGAAACCCTAAATAAACAATTAGGGTAATATAAATTAAAATTGTTAAACTATATTTATTATATAGCCCAAAACAATTAAAGGAGAAGCCCAAAAGAAATAAAATGCAAGCCCATACTTAGCCCACTTGAATAAAGGTATTTTAGACCTTTGATTAATCTAATTTGTGCATTAAAATAAAAGAAAAATGGAGGAGTTATTGGGCATATATATATAGCTGGCCACATTAGTCTTTTAAGGCAAAAAGATTAAGCTAATCAAGTCCAAAATTAGAAACTCTTACACACAAGGACAAGTGTGTCATGCTCCCATTGGTGGATAGCCTAATTAGCCTCCTTAATGACATGATTAGGCATGATTAGCAAGGGATAAGACTAACCCTTTTGTCCAAGGGACAAAAGAAACATAGGGGATATTAGCACCCCATTTCATTTCACCAACATTTCATTTTCCTTCTCCACCATTCTTCTTCTTCTTTTTCTATTTTCTCTCAATTAGCAAGAACACAAAGAGAGGAAAATAGAGAGAGAGAGATTTGGATTCTTGAGAGGAGGAGGAGTATATTGTTCATACATCCCAAGTTCCTAGTCAACTTTGGAAAGAAAAGAAGAGCATCCCACAAGATAAGGTAAGGAAATCAAACCCTAGTTTCTATGTCATGTATGCTCTATGTGATCTTGTGAGAGATTCATGGAAGGACAAGTTCTAATAGGCTAGAGTCTCATATGAATGATAAATCTTATGTATAGTATGTTTATCTTGCTCATCTATATAGTTTATGTTGAGAAATTTTGGAAAAAGGAAGCTAAAGTAGTTTTGGGAAAAACCCTAATTTAAAGGGGGTCATCATTGCTTTTCATTTTGAAATCTACAAATAGTTTTTGTGATTTTGCTTCTTGGTATGCTAGACCTATGAGTTTAGAGCAAAACCCTTTGGAAGCATGTAAAAATGTTTAAAAAATGAGTGAGATATGGATTTATTACTAAAACACCTCAACTAAATAACTCATGTGCAATATCAGTCACTTCTGGACTAATTTTCGGGACCGAAACAGATCCAAATTTGATGAATAAAAACTGTAGTTTGGGAAGATACGAATCTAACGAGTCTGATTGGACCCAAATCGGAGTTATACATTTCATTTTATTCAAGTTTTAGTGAAGGACCCCAAATGTGAATAAAATCAAAAAATCTCAAAAGCTATCGCACGGTTCAAAGAAGAACCTGATTCTATTTAAATTTTTCTTGCCACCGATTCGGACACTTTCTCGCTTGGCCATTAAGTGATTCTTGGACCAAAATTTTTCTAAAATTCTTAAGAATATAAAGATATTTAATCCAAAATTTGTCTGGGCAGTTAGCTAATTATTAAGTAATTAGTGGTTTAAACTCATTTAAAATTATTTTAAACTTACTAATTTATAACTTTTAATGCAATTAATGGATTATTAAACTAATTACATGAAATTTGAATGTAATTAACTATTTAATTATTATCTAAGTAGTATTAGGTGATAATTAAGTAGAGTAGTTAGTATTAATAAAGTAATTATTGATTATTTCATTAAAATTAAATAATAACTAGAAACAAATGATAATTATTCTTAAGTTAATAAGAAAGAATAATTAAAGATTTATGAAGTAAATTAATTATTATTATTCAAGGATAAATAATTAATTAAAATTAAATAAGGACAAAGGTTAATTAATTGTTCATTTATTAATAGTAATGAATAATTAAAGACTAATAAATCAATTATTTATTATTCAAGGATAAATGATTAATTAATTATTACTTAATTAGTATTAAATAATAATTAATGTAACGCCCCGAAATTCAGTCTATTTTCACATCCAGATTCCGTACGTCACGATCCCATCTTCTTCCAAATATACATCATTATATAGCTAAATATAACAACATACATTCTCAAATCCCAGGTTCTAAAACCTTATAACCTCTTTCATTACAAATAATGATAATTACATTATTTTTTACATCTTGCACGAGTGACTTTTATCCGCCACCAAGGATACATAATCATTCATTAAACTATTCTATAGTTTAATTCTATCATTCTATATTACAAGTCTTCACTTGATCTTCACGCACATTCATATAATGAATGTCACTTGTTCTGGATACCGATCAGCTTGATCTTCACGGAATCCTTAAGTTCTTCTAACATTGTTCGCTGAAAATGTTTTTATTTAAAGCAAGTGTGAGCATTCAATTGTCCAGCAAGTTATAGGAGTTGAACAAACAACTTCAACAATTTAAACATTCTTTTAAGACTTCAATAATCGAACAAAGATTATGAAGTAGCTTGAATAATAGGAATAATCTCGATTCCTATCATTTTAAAACATTAGTCACATTCACTTTAAAAATACTTTCATTCTCTACCTCTTTTTATATACACATTCATTCTGCTAGAATCAATAGCACAGACTTAATAATAACGGTTCATGTATAAATGTAACATTCTCATATTGAACAATTCAATCATAGAACAGTTTCATCTCACAAAAACACCGAAGTGTTCAAATTGTGGCACAAGGCCTCATATCGTTATACCACCTTGTACAAATATCACACATTCAAGACATAGACGAACTTCTCAAGTTCAACATCCGAGAAGTTTTAGAAACTAGCATTCATTTAAAATATGAATGAAGTTAGAAACTTACATATACGCATACCACTGACTTATAGTTTACGTTGAATCGCTTTCATTCCAATTCCTATGTAGCACATAAGGAAATAACACATACACCAATTAGTCATATACTTGAATTTACGCATTGGTTTACTTAACTTTACTTTTTAGGGTTCACGTTCTTACAAACTAAGTTTACGCGACCAACTTCCTTTACTGGTTAATGGCTTCATGACATACGGAGATGTCTTACTCAATACTTTCATCATCTTTGATGATTTACATTCTTATCTTCTTCTTATAACTTCTCTAGGACTCAGCACACATAATTTCTCTGCTAGTAATCCATATGGTACTCTGAATGGTTTCCCACAAACAACCAACAAACAAGTTCTCGTCTCATCTACACTGCCCACACATTGAGTTAGATCGGTTGCCAGTTTTGTATATACCTTCGCTCTCTGAAGGAATTGTTTAGCCCAACTCCCATATGTCAACCATCAAAGGTTACAATTGTACTAAAACCTAAATTCATGTTTAACTTATTCAAACCATTAAACTATAACGTTTGTTAAGTCAATTTCTTATTCCTTATGGCTTTCTGGCAACTAAATGCCATACCTCAGGATTCATTCTTTATCGTCTAAGTCATACAGTCTATTGTATACTCAAAACGATCATTCCCTATTCATTCTACGCATTTATAGTGTCAATCATTTTACATTACCTTATTCTTATCTTAAAACGTCCGATTAATTCGACTCGAAATGTCATCCAAGTTATAAACATTAACTCGGCTTCTTTACGCTATACGTACGTATCTTTAATTCAGCCTCTTCACCGTTCACAGTTTTAATCATTGGTCTTCGTTATCCTACGGTCAAACCATACACGGGGTGTAGGTTCTACCCGTTTAATATTCGCGTACACTTAACCTTTACGTCGGTTCAAGTGTTCAACGCTTACATTCCATTCTAACGTTCTCATCCGACTCGCATTTGGCTTTCATTAATCTTCTTACCGTTCTCTATTGCTTTCTTGATAATTCATATGTTACTTACTACTTTCGTCAACGTCTAAGTTATACAACCAATGTACACTTAGAACATTCGCTCGACGTGAATACGATTCACGAGAATCGTTTACGTATTCAATGTTTACGTTGTTCATCCCTTAATCTCTCATTCAACCTTTATCTAAGGTTTTACTCACTTTCATTCATTACTATCATCTTAACCCCATGTTCAATATTCTTTCTTAATGTCAAAGCCATACGGTTCGTTGTATGCTAAGACCGATCATTCATCACAACAACGTTGCGTTCACAACGTCTAAACGCTTTACATTCATATCTCATTTTCATGTCATAACATCAAAATGTTATACATTACTTTCGTCACTCAACTTCTAAGGAATCACAACCATAGCAATCCCTCACGTTCGTTTATCGCGACTACGGTCCCCGAACATCGGTTCCGTAACCCGCATTCACATTCTTCGTCTTTTAATATCGTTTATTCTTTTCGTTCAACCTTCATTAAAGGATTAATACACTTGATTAAGTGATATATTAGTTGAACTACATGTTCATATTTCTTTCTTGCACATCCCCTAGTAATTGAGCACTTAAAACTCATCACTGGCTTTTTTCTCTCCTTCACCGGCCATGACACTCAAGCCCCTTCTTTTACCTCCGTTGTTGCGGCACCACTCTGCAGTTGTCAAATGCAGAGGTCATGTCTTGCATGTGCCAAGATCTTCTCTATTTCTCGTCATAGTTGCCACTCAAAGAAGAGTCGATGGTTCGGCCTAGCCATAGTCTGTGCCCCTCCAAGGTTTGACTATGTCAAGGGCATACGAGAGCACAAAACCTAGAAAATTTTTCTAAGTCTTAGAAATTGCTTAAGACGCTTACTTCCCGATTCCATAACTTATTCGTTATAACTTGGAATGAGGTCATTCTAAAGTCATTCTCTTCCTTATCTTACGTAATTTGATTACCCTTAGTCATAACTTCTTTCTGAATTCGTTAACATGCCATTCAATTGGCTTAATCTTCGATCTTCGTTCGTTTTATGTTTTTAACGTTCTTCGTTCTTTCGTCCGTAATTCGGTCATCCGAACTCGGAACTCGTTTGTTCTTGAGTCCATGACTCACGTTTTAGACATTCTCTTACATTCTTATGAAACCCTACACGTTCGGGTTCATTTACATGATTTCTATTTCTCGTTCATCTTTTACGAATTTTCGCCATAACTTCATTATAGCTCAGTTTTAATCCGTTCTTCATGAACATTTCTAATGTTCCTAACCAAGCAATAAGCATCTAACTTATACGCGATGGTTTTAAACTTTTCCATCAACAACAATTACACTACGAGGGTTTTAAATTTGTCCATCAACAACGTTCTTCACGTTTTTCGCGTGTTCTTCACGTTCTTCGTTCGTTCTTCATTTTTTAATCGATATTTTGATTAAGATTTTACTTTTTCTTGGAATTTGATGTTATAGAACACCATTCCTTACTTATTTCACCATATCATTCATATGATCCACTCAGATCATTCTAATTTATTACGAATCTTATACTTACTCAAGAAATTTATAAAATAAACTTCTAATTCCTATTTCTTCTTTTTATGAATGATTTCAACCATATGAAATCATTCCTAACATCATTTACTTCTTATTCTCATTAAGCTATGTTTTTAACATAAAAACTTAAAGAAAATTATCTAGAAGTTAGGTTTTCGGATTACATTTCTTCTTTAATCTCCTTCCGTCGGACAAAGGTTGCTTACGAGAAAGCTTTCCTCTTCTTTCCCATCTGAAATATGTGACGCCCCCAAAATAGGTCCAATCCATCCAACCTATTCTGAGTCGCCAAATACATGGTACAAAAAACAACTACAACTTTATTACTACAACAACACATATGCTGTGAGTTTTGATACAAATATATACCAACTGTGACTCATGTCCCAACCGTGGACAACACCTCACAGTGAAGCCTTACATAAAGGTACAATCAATAACTGTTTTAAAAATTAAAATATTTGGGAAATGCTCAAGGAAACCTTCGTACATAGGAGGCCATGAATCTAAGTTATGATAGATATCATATGTCCAGAGAATTATCCTTGGTTGATCCAATAGACCCCAAAGAAAAATGAGAAGATTACTATCATGTTCCTTCCAATGGTGAGTCTTCTCTTGACATATAACTATCTCCACCGTCTATAATTGAACATTATGTTTCAACAGAACTCCAAGATCATATAGGTAGTGCTCGTAGATATACTCAGCAAGTGGATGTGCACAACCCTGTCTTATAATAATACGAGGTTGTATGTCATTAGATATCTTTTATGATAGTGACAAAACACCCTTCCAAAGTTGGGTTCGCCTCACCCTATTCGGTTCACCAAAATTAAATATCAAATGACGTATACAATACGACACACTTATCTAAAGTTCTCAATAAACTTATTTCCATACTATATAGGGAGAACCTCAACAGCTATAGACCACCGTTCTATTCCCCTGGTAGCCCCGCTCGACCCAACTACACTCTTGTTACCTGAAAGAAATTGTGAAGCAAAAAGGTGAGCACAAATAGCCCAGTAAAGAATATCATAACTAAAGATAATTAAATTATCAATAGCTTTCACAAGAATAAATCGTAGATTTAGAACATATGGTAGATGATAAAACTTTTCAACCATAGTTGCAATGAACGAGCAATCCATTAGAAGAGTCAAATAGACCATAAAGTCTATTATCTTCTTCATGTTAAAAGTCCACCAACAATGTTTTATCCTCAGAATAACAATCAATAGCCTCATTCCACAATAATGTGAATAACTCATAATCATATTTATGGTTCTAAATTCCTCTTCTCATCCAGGACGAAGATAATTTACATAACCTATCTTTACCTAAAACATCAAAGATCATGGTTATACCAAATCACAGTTCCTGTTCATAATCATACTAATAAGTTCATCTTTGCACTACGGGCCAAAGATATTCATTAACAGTTCATCTTTGCACTACAGGCCAAAAATATTCAACAACAGGTCATCTTTCCACCGTCTATAATTGAACATATAAACCATAAAACTATAATTTAAAAGATATTCATTAACAGTTCATCTTTGCACTATAGGCCAAAAATATTCAGCAACATGTCATTTTTGCACTACGGGCCAAAGATATTCAACAATATATCATCTTTGCACCACAGGCCAAAGATATTCAATAACTGGTCATCTTTGCACTACGGGCCAAAGATATTCAACAATAATTCATCTTTGCACTACAGGCCAAAGATATTCAACAACAGGTCATCTTTGCACTACGGGCCAAAGATATTCATATCTCAAAGAAATATATAATCATTTCAGAATTTATATAAACAATAATTATAACCATGTTGATCAATTCACCTTTGCACTTTAAGCTAAAGATATTCAATTATAAATTCAATGGTCATGATCATACCATTCAACAATTCAACTTTGCACTACTGGCCAAAGAGAACCCATAGTCACGATCATACCAATAATCTACCCATCTTTACACTCAAGTCATAGAGAAATTTCTTCACCAGGATTATAAAAATGTTATATATGATAATAAAAATAATATGATCAAAACATGGATTTAATTTCAAGAGTAAGATTCATAAATCAACGATAATTTGGTCAGAAAAAGAAACCAATTTTATCGTGAATAGTATCCCATGAATAGTAACTCGTGAATAGTAACCCCAACATAAAAAGATAAACTTTCACAATAAAATCCATATCAATATTTATAACACCTTAATCCAACTGTTATAAATCACTTAATAATATCTTAATTTAATATTATTAATATTACAACAATATTTTAATCATTTCTTAAACTTATAAAAAATTTATTTTAATTGTTTACACTTTACTAATTAATGCATTTAATCATCCTAAAATGCCAAACTCATAAAATTTCATCACTAATAACCAAAACCCTCATCAAAAATCTGCATATACCTTATATAGGATTCTCAAGCCATAAAATCCTATTTTCCAATTTTTTTACTTCACATAACATATTTAATTCATTTACTCATAACTAGTTCATTTTCACGAAAAATACCAAATCAGTCCCAAAAATATTTCTTTTCTGGGATTTAGCAGAATATAGTCTCATATTGAATATATATTTTTCTTAATTTTAAAATTCATTTACTATTTTTCATATGGCCAAAACTGCCGAATATTTAGACATTTATCATAAATTGTACTTTTATCCAAAAATTCTGAAATGTACAGGGTATACTGATATTATATAGATGTACTCCCAATAAAAATTTCATCAATTTTGGAGTTAACCACAAGGAGTTATAAGGGTTTACTTTTAAAATAGTCTTTTCTCATAAAATTCATAACTCTTAATCTATACATCCAAAAATCACCATTGTTGGACACAATCAAGAAAACTCATCAAATTATCATTTCAAATTTTTCCAGAATTTTTAAGGTTCGAAAAAATTACGAAACTGAAAAACATAACAACCCTTAAAATCCCCTACCTCAAAAGAGCAGTACTTCTGACTGGAATATCGGATGAAAAGCCGAAGGAACCTTGCACTGAATAACAACTCTCAAAGTATCTAAATACTCATAAAAATACGCTCGATAATATAGGGAGAGAAAACTTATGTTTCTGATGTGATTTTCAATTCTAACTTAAGCGCCTAATTATAGGAAAATGTTAGATCGCCAAAGGAGACTAAAATAATAAAATATTATTTTTTTTCTTCAATCTTCCACGTTTCCTCCTTGAATCAGCAGCCATTTTAGAACAAAAATAGCAGCCCACATGTTTGCAAAAACAAAAGTGGGTCCCACCCAATTTTAATAAAAAATCATTTTATTTTTCGAAACTTCAACAATTCATAGAAAATAGCTCGTTTATCAGAAAAATACCAATTTTATGTCCATTCCACACGAAATCGAATTCTCTACAACTTTGTAGCTTTAAGTTTTTCCACGTTCTAGACAGAAAATATCTGAAATTCACAAATGGACAATTTTCAACCCCTTTTAAAATTCATAACAAATCATGCGTTAATTTTTAACGGTTCAAAATTTGTAGACATATGCTCAAATTATATATGTATAACATATCCAAAAATCACAACAATCCAACGGTCGGATTAAAATTATAACTCACGCAATAGAGCTTTAGAACACCGATTTGATCTTTTAATACCTCCAATCCTATAAAATACTGATAAAACACCTCTACATTAATTCCTTCATTTATAACCACATAAATAAATCCATCATTTATATCCACATCAAATAAATATTTCGTTATCATATAAATCAATAATTATTTATTCACAAAGAATATTACAGAATCACAATAATGACAACCAGGCAATTCCCAGGAAAGAGGGGGCTTTCTAATAATGATTTCTCCTTACTGGCGCGCAATTAGGTGACCAAACCTCTCCTTGATAGAACTTTCTATACATTGCCAATAATGTTATCTAATAATATTATGAATTATTAATATGATAATGGGAAATACTGTGCAGTGACAATTATTGAAACAACAATAATATAAAATATCAACGCAGAAATTATTGAATCAATAAAATAAAATATTGAATGAATAATTACCGTAATAATTATTGAGTAGTGCCTTCTTACGTAAGAATCAATAATTCAAGAATATCTGTAATACCGTGCTACTTTGTGCAACCACGCCAGACATCGAATTTTAACCACTGTGTATTCTAACAAAGTTAATTGTAACAATTACACCGTTATTTATAAAAACTCATACTTGTCATTTTTTTCATCCGACAGTTATTTTGTTATGGGGCCCATAAATGACTGCGTCGTCGTACGGATATTCCCAACAAAAAGAATATTCCACGACCAAGTGAATATTCCCCGACAACAATAAGTATTTTATAGCCACTTGCTTATTTTAAAAAATTTCATATATCACCCTTAACTTTAACTTTTTATCAATTTAACCATTTACTGAATAATAATTATAAGAAAAATTGAATACTTTTATTTCATAAAATTCGGGGTCTTACAAAATCTCTCTCTCTCTCTCTCTCAAAATTTGTAGGATTTTCAAAATCCTAAACAAATGATTTAAGCTTCGTATTTATAGAAAACCAAGGCTAGGGGCAAAATAATCATTTTGCCCTCAAACCTCCTTACTATTCATGACTTAAGCACTAAGTTAACTTAGCCCTTAAGTTTACTTACTCCTTAAGTTTACTTAGCCTTTAAGTTTACTTAACCCTTAAGTTTACTTACTCCTTAAGTTTACTTACTCCTAACTCCACCTCCTTACTATTCACCAAGCTTCCAAGGTAAGCTTTGTGCTTCCGTCTTGCGGAATTCGTCCGACAGTTTGAAAACTGCTATCCTCGGAATCTAAATATTTTTGGATATTTCGTCTTTCCTTTACTGATTAACTTTTACGTATTCTTCCGATTTTCAAAAAACTGAAAAACATCTTTTGGTGTCAAGCGTTTTCCTTCACGTTTTCTCCTAACGTAGCTAAATGAATGAAAAGTACATAACAATACTTTTCGTCATTTTTATTTTGTCCGATTTCTACAGGTTTTTCGAGAAAAACTTTTATCGGCTTACTTAACTTTTCACGATATATTATCGTCAAATCTTTCGATGGAATGTCATTTTGACATACCGAACTCTCGGAAAGGCTTAGGTTATTCAAACCCTAACCTTTAGGGTTTCGTCGGGTGAATAGTGTCTATTTCGTCTTTTTCACCATAAATATTTTGTTCCCGATATATTTTTATTTTCGTCTTGAAAATTTTTATTCGTTCAGTCTAGCTCGTGGCCAGAATCCTCCCGATTAATATTCATCCTAGGTTCTAGAACGATTAATAAATACATAGCACATAATAGTATTAATAAAAATTCATTTTATTAATAACTAATTCTTTAAATCTTAAATTCTGGACAATTCGATATTCCGGGTTGTCACATTCTTCCCTCCTTATAAAAATTCCGTCCTCGGAATTTCTAAAACCACACCCATACCCGGGTGCCTACAACCTTTAGCAAAGGTTTAATCTCAATTCATCCTTCTCACAAGGATCATCTTTTGACATAATCGTTATTAGTTAAACCTCGCGCTTAACTATACTTTTAATCTTTCAAGTCCTCACATTCACCCCTTCTTCACAGAATTTCGTCCTCAAAATTTTAGCTTACCCTTCTTCTCAACTTCTCTTTAAAGAAGTTCTTATCTTTCATACATTCCCTACCCTTCATAGCTTATCAAGAATCATGAAGTGAAAGGAATAAATAGGAATATAAGGATTCCTTTAAAACATTTCATACTTTTGCTGAGGGGTCAAATTGACCATGCTCTTACTAGGTTTAATAGCATTTCACCGTAAACCCTTCTTACACGACCAGTATACAATCACAAAGAAGGTAAACTACCTCTTCCATATGTAGGCGATCAACCCATCGTATAACCCCATTTCAGGGTATGTTCACCTCAGACTTAGTCATTAGATTCCGCACCAAAACAATTTGGTTCGACATAACTATTCAAAGAAAGCTCAATTTTCTTTTAATCACGACATACCATTTGTCTTAGCCAAATCAAGTAGCTTAGACCATATCAATAAATTGGACATCAACTTGAAACATTCATCTAGTCAACTCACTTGACATCGACTACTTCTTTAAATTCTTTCACAATACATCAAAATGTTTTATGACGTCATGATACCGTACTTTTCACAGTACATTGAGGACTTCCTCAGTTTATGACTTCATCATTATACATCATACCATAGCTGGTTGTTGATCCTAAGATCAAATCCAACACCAAGTTTAATTGCATTAATAACTCCATCCTTTTACCATCCTTGCATCAAATGCACTGATGATATAAATTCATTTTGATATTTCAAATTAATTTCTGTCTAGCCGAAACAATTAGCATAGACATACCAAGAATAGTTCTTTTAAAATCCATTGGTTCCAAAAACTGAACCAATTCTTTCATTTTCAAAATGCGCACATCAGTACGATTTCAAGAAACTTCAAAATCTAGCATAGTTAGATGACTTGGAATATCCTATTCTCCATCTTCTTTCATTATCTTACTTGTGACAATACTTAATCTTCTCTAGCACCTTCAATGCTAAGTCTACTGAAAATAACTCGTTTTCAGTCTACACATTCCTATACCTTAGTACAGTCCATCAAGTTACCACACATTATGAGTTCAGAAACTTTACACAATAATATGAGTTTAAGAACAATCCCAGTCAAACCATAGGCGTCCATTCGCTGAGAAGTTCAAAAATATACCATATAATTATGAGTCACGAACTTACCATAAGTATGAGTTTCAAGAACTCGCACCTACTTTATCGTTCTCTACTTATCAAGTATATACATGAGAAAAGATTCACCTTCTCGTCATATACATCTTGATAGCGCGACCAATTCTAATGATTATCACTGTAATAAACTGAGTGGTTGTTACACCAAGCACAAACCTCTGCCCATATAAAGGTTCATACAACTCAGCTATCACATGAGTCCTCAATTGAAATCTTACAACTTCTAACTTTTTCTTTACTTAATACGATTTTTTTTAATTCGTATGCTATCCTTTACAACTTAATCTAAGCTCTTCTTCCCGTACTACTTTGTAGTACCATTCATTTATAGCATTAGCTATAAATCATCCATCGTTTAACAGAATATCTGTTACTATGATTTACTATGATCACGTGGTGATCTTTTTATCCTTCTCTCTACGATTATAGTCTTAGGTACTCATATCTAAGGTTTATAACCTATCAGCTCTGATACCAATCTGTAACGCCCTGAAATTCGGTCTATTTTCACATCCAGATTCCGTACGTCACGATCCCATCTTCTTCCAAACATACTTCATTATATAGCTAAATATAACAACATACATTCTCAAATCCCAGGTTCTAAAACCATATAACCTCTTTCATTACAAATAATGATAATTACATTATTCTTTACATCTTACACGAGTGACTTTTATCTGCCACCAAGGATACATAATCATTCATTAAACTATTCTATAGTTTAATTCTATCATTCTATATTACAAGTCTTCACTTGATCTTCACGCACATTCATATAATGAATGTCACTTATTCTGGATACCGATCAGCTTGATCTTTATGGAATCCTTAAGTTGTTCTAACATCGTTCGCTGAAAAAGTTTTTATTTAAAGCAAGTGTGAGCATTCAATTGTCCAGCAAGTTATAGCAGTTGAACAAACAACTTCAAGAATTTAAACATTCTTTTAAGACTTCAATAACCGAACAAAGATTATGAAGTAGCTTGAATAATAGGAATAATCTCGATTCCTATCATTTTAAAACATTAGTCACATTAACTTTAAAATACTTTCATTCTCTACTCTCTTTCATACACATTCTGTCTAGCTAGAGTCAATAGCACAGACTTAACAATAACGGTTCATATATAAACAGAACATTCTCATATTGAATAGCCAATCATAGAAACGCTTCATCTCACAAAACACCGAAGTGTTCAAATTGTGGCACAAGGCCTCATCATACGTTATACAACCTTGTACAAATATCACACATTCACATATTATTGATGTAACTTCTCAAGTTCAACATCCGAGAAGTTTTAGAAACTAGCATTCATTTAAAATATGAATGAAGTTAGGAAAATTGCCTTACGATAACTCTACACCTTTCTATAGTTTACGCTGAATCGCTCATTCCAATTCCTATGTAGCACATAAAATAATAACACATACACCAATTAGTCATATACTTGAATTTACGCATTGGTTTACTTAACTTTACTTTTTAGGGTTCACGCTTCTTACAAACTAAGTTTACGCGACCAACTTCCTTTACTGGTTAATGGCTTCATGACATACTTGAGATGTCTTACTCAATACTTTCATCATCTTTGATGATTTACATTCTTATCTTCTTCTTATAACTTCTCTAGGACTCAACACACATCGTTTCTCTGCTAGTAATCCATATGGTACTCTGAGTGGTTTCCCACAAATAACCAACAAACAAGTTCCCATCTCATCTACACTGCCCATATAGTGAGTTAGATCGGTTGCCAATTTTGTATATACCTTCGCTCTCTGAAGGAATTGTTTAGCCCAACTCCCATATGTCAACCATCAAAGGTTACAATTGTACTACAACCTAAATTCGTCTTTAACTTATTTGAACCATTAAACTATAACATTCGTTAAGTTAATTTCTTATTCCTTATGGCTTTCTGGCAACTAAATGACATACCTCATGATTCATTCTTTATCGTCTAAGTCATACTGTCTATTGTATACTCGGAACGATCATTCCCTATTCATTCTACACATTTATAGCATCAATCATTTTACATTACCTTATTTTTATCTTACAACGTCCAATTAATTTGACTCAGAACGTCATCCAAGTTATAAACATTAACTCGGCTTCTTTACGTTATACGTATTTATCTTTAATTCAGCTTCTTCATCGTTCACAGGTTTAATTATTGGTCTTCGTTATCCTACGGTCAAACCATACACGGGGTGTAGGTTCTACCCGTTTAATATTCGCGTACACTTAACCTTTACGTTGGTTCAAGTGTTCAACGCATACATTCCATTCTAACGTTCTCATCCGACTCGCATTCGACTTTCATTAATCTTCTTACCGTTCGCTACGGCTTTCTTGATAATTCATATCTTACTTACTACTTTCATCAACGTCTAAGTTATACAACCAATGTACACTTAGAACGTTCGCTCAACATGAATACGATTCACGAGAATCATTTACGTATTCAATGTTTACGTTGTTCATTCCTTAATCTCTCATTCAACCTTTATTTAAGGTTTTAATCACTTTCATTCATTACTATCATCTTAACCGCATGTTCAATATTCTTTCTTAATGTTAAAGCCATACGGTTCGTTGTATGCTAAGACCAATAGTTCATCGCAACAGCGTTACGTTCATAGTGTCTAAACGCTTTACATTCATCTCTCATTATGATGTCATAACATCAAAATGTTACACATTACTTTCATCACTCAACGTTTAAGGAATCACAACCATAGCAATCCGTCACATTCGTTTATCGCGACTACGGTCCCCGGACATCGGTTCCGTAACCCGCGTTGACATTCTTTGTCTTTTAATATCGTTTAATCTTTTATTTCAACCTTTATTAAAGGTTTAATACACTTGATTAATTGATACATTAGTTGAACTACATGTTCATATTTCTTTCTTGCACATCCCCCGGTAATTGAGCACTTAAAAACTCATCACTGGCTTTTTCCCCTGCACCGGCGTCACCGCAGCGGCATACCACTGCAGTTGTCAAACTATCGAGGGTCGGAATATATGCAGCCACTATCTTCTCTATTTCTCGTCGTCATGGTGCCACTCAAAGATGGTGATGGCTCCTACCTCATTGCTCAATAGCCTCCCCCAAGGCTTGGACTGAGTCATACACATTACGAGCACAAACCTAGAAAAGTTTTCTAAGTCTTAGAAATTGCTTAAGACACTTACTTCCCGATTCTATAACTTATTCGTTATAACTCAGAATGAGGTCATTCTAAAGCCATTCTCTTCCTTATCTTACATAATTTGATTACCCTTGGACATAACTTCTTTCTGAATTTGTTAACATGCCATTCAATTAGCTTAATCTTCGATCTTCGTTCGTTTTACGTTTTTAACTTTCTTTGTTCTTTCGTCCGTAATTCGGTCATCCGAACACGGAACTCGTTTGCTCTTAAGTCCAAGACTCACGTTTAATACGTTCTCTTACATTCTTATGAAACCCTACATGTTCAGGTTCATTTACCTAATTTCTATTTCTCGTTCATCTTTTACGTATTTTCGCCATAACTTCGTTATAGCTCAGTTTTAATCCGTTCTTCATGAATGTTTCTAACGTTCCTAACTAAGAAATAAGCATCTAACTTATACGCGATGGTTTTAAACTTGTCCATCAACAACAATTATAGTACGATGGTTTTAAATTTGTCCATCAACAATGTTCTTCGCGTTCTTCGCATGTTCTTCGCGTTCTTCGTTCGTTCTTCATTTTTTAATCGATATTTTGATTATAATTTTACTTTTTCTTGGAATTTTATGTTATAGAACACCATTCCTTACTTATTTCACCGTATCATTCATATGATCCACTCGAATCGTTCTAATTTATTATGAATCTTATACTTCCTCAAGAAATTTATAAAATAAACTTCTAATTCCTATTTCTACTTTTATCAATGAGTTCAACCATATGAAATCATTCCTAACATCATTTACTTCTTATTCTCATTAAGCTATGTTTTTAACATAAAAACTTAAAGAAAATTATCTAGAAGTTATGTTTTCGGATTACCTTTCTTCTTTAATCTCCTTCTGTCGAACAAAGGTTGCTTACGATCAAACTATTCCTCTTCTTTTCCATCCGAAATCTCTCTCTCTCTCTCTCTCAAAAGTTGTAGGATTTTCAAAATCCTAAATAAATGATTTAAGCTTCGTATTTATAGAAAATCAAGGCATTTTGCCCTCAAACCTCCTTACTATTCATGACTTAAGCACTAAGTTAACTAAGCCCTTAAGTTCACTTAGCCCTTAAGTTTACTTAGCCTTTAAGTTTACTTAACCCTTAAGTTTATTTACACCTTAAGTTTACTTACTCTTTACTCCACCTCCTTACTATTCACCAAGCTTCCAAGGGAAGCTTCGTGCTTCCGTCTTGCGGAATTCGTTCGACAGTTTGAAAACTGCTATCCTCGGAATCCAAATATTTTTAGATATTTCATCTTTCCTTTACCGATTAACTTTTACGTATTCTTCCGATTTCCAAAAAACTGAAAAACACTTTTTGGTGTCAAGCGTTTTCCTTCACGTTTTTCCCTAATGTAGCTAAACGAATGAGAAGTACATAACAATACTTTTCGTCATTTTTATTTTGTCCGATTTCTGCATATTTTTCGAGAAAAACTTTTATCGGCTTACTTAACTTTTCACAATATATTATCGTCAAATCTTTCGACCGAATGTCATTTCGACATACCGAACTCTCGGAAAGGCTTATGTTATTCAAACCCTAACCTTTAGGGTTTCGTCGGGTGAATAGTGCCTATTTCATCTTTTTCCCTAAAATTTTTATTTTCGCCTTGAAAATTTTACTGCTCGCTCAGTCTAGCTTGTGGCGAATCCTCCGATTATTAATCATCCTAGGTTCTAGAACGATTAATAAACACATAACATGTAATAGTATTAATAAAAATTTATTTTATTAATAACTAATTCTTTAAATCTTAAATTCGGACAATCCGATTTTCCTAGGGTTGTCACAATTAAAGACAAATAATTTTAATTATTTAATATTTAATTAACATTAAATAATAAGTAGATGTAATTAGCTATTATTTATTAAATAATAACTAAAGGTAATTAATTAATTACTATTTAACTAATATTAAATGGTAATTAAATGAAGATAAATAAAGATTATTTAAATGAATCATTAATTAAATAATTATAATAAATTGTTTAAGGATCTAATAAGTGTTTATTACTTAAGAAAGACCTTATAAATTTATAAAATCATTAACCTAAGATTTATTAATTATCTTATAGGGTTAATGATGGTACATTATACTATGTGTACATTGTGATTGAATTATTTACGGCATAATAACATAAGTAAGCGTATAGACGTACAATTATATGTAATACTAATTAATAGACCAACATCGTCAATGCTAGGTCATTCAAAGAGTTTTAATTAGTTAGTCGTAGTTCGTCAAACAGGTAAGTTCTCTAACTCAAACTCGAGTTATTATTTTTCAAGCATATTAGTGGATAATTGTTGTTGATTATTCCACATCTAATATTATTATTGAATATTCGCATTATGGCAAGTCTCCTAACTCAAACTCGAGTTATTATGTTTCAAGTATGCTAGTGGATTAATTATTGACAATTATTCCACATCTTTGATTATTGATTCGCACTTAGTGCATATTGCATATGTTCATCAGGTATGAAAGGCTGATCACCTTCATTACCATAAGGTTCAGTTAAATTTGTTCATGATCATTGTTGACCACTCAACATAATTATTCAGTTTTTCAGTTATTGAAGTTTTGATTCATGTTCTTTCTCAATTATATTACATTGTTGAAAACTCAAAAGCTTATTCTTTTCAATCATGATATATCTTCATTGTACTTAAACTTGCTGGGAAAAATAGTTGTTCATCCTTGCTATATCATGATAACAAATTTCAGATTAAAACGAAGGCTTGAAGAATGACAGTGGTAAAGGCGAATTCCAATTTTAGATTATTATGCATTTAGAACTACCAAGTTATCTGATGCAAATGACATTGTAAACCTTTTAAGTTATTGAAGGTATGTATTAAGTTAAGGTTTTAGACCTTGGGAATTATGTTGTAAAAGTTTATTATATAAACAATTTATGTTTATATCTTTCGCAGTAATTATAGAAATGATGTATCGTAACGTACCAGATCTGAGGCAAAAAGTACCCGAATTTGGGGACGTCACAATGTCAACCATGATGAGAATGTTGTCTTAGTCATCATCAAGGAGGAGACTAACAACAACAATCCCTTTATCCTCCTAGTCAATGCGGATTTGACCTTAGGAAATTGGAGCAGCACTCCTTGCATCAATCGAAAAGGGCAGAAAATCCATATGCCCTGAAATGTAGATATTATTAATTGCTTACTTTTGTTGCACAGTACTAGCAATTACTTTTGTCATGCTTTTGCTAATGCTTTGTATGATCAAACAATTTCATATATTAAGTGAAAGCATTTTATTTTCAGGACTCCGGAGTTGGGTTTGTCTATCCTTGTTGATGAAATGCCAAATCTCCACAATGACTACAATTTTGATGTAGAGTTGGACTTTGACTTGATGGGGATTGAGCAAGAAGAGATAGATAACTATGAGGTGCCTGAGGAGATCAAAGAATGGGTCAAAGACAAACTCAAGCCAAACCTCGATCAAACCACCTCTGTCAATATCGGAACCTTAGAAAACCTTAAAAAATTCAGATTGGCATGGACCTTACCCCAAACCAAAGAAAATACCTGATTGCTCTACTAACTCAGTTCCAGGATGTGTTTGCATGGTCACACGAGGACATGATTGGTTTGTCTACTGATATTATCATTCATCGACTGCCTATTAAAGAAGGATTCAAGCCAGTTAAACATAAGCTTAGGCGACTAAAACCTGAGTGGAGTTTGAAAGTCAAAGAAGAAATTGTTAAACAATTCAAAGCCGGCATAATCATGGTATCAACCTACCCTGAGTGGATGTCTAATATAGTTCCTATGCCTAAGCCCGGAGGAAAGGTACAAGTATGTGTGGATTACCAGGATTTGAACAAAGCTTGTCTCAAGGAAAACTTTCCAGTACCTTTTATCCACATACTAATAGACAACACAACGTAGTATGTCATGTATTCTTTTGTTGACTGCTTTGTCGGGTATCATCAGATCATGGTTGCTGAAGAGGACAGGGAGAAAACAACCTTCATCGCTCCCTAGGGAACCTTTTGTTATAGACGTTAATTTTTTAGCCTTATCAATGCCGGTGCCACCTATTAGCGAGCCATGATGGCCCTTTTTCATGACATGATGCACAAAGAGATAGAGGTCTATATGGATGACATCATCATTAAATCCCAAAAGGAAGATGACCATATCAACCACCATAAAAATCTTTTTAACCGGTTGCGTAAATATAACTTGAAGATGAATTCAGCCAAGTGTGCCTTCGATGTCAAATCAGGCAAGTTGGTAGGATTTCTAGTGAGCAACAAAGGCATTAAACTGTATCCTGCCAAAATTAAAGCCATCACTGAGATGCCCGTGCCCCGAACAGAAAAGAAGATACGGGGATTTCTGTGGAGAATCAATTTCATAAGAAGATTCATATCTTAACTCACGACAACGTGTGAACCCATCTTTAAGCTATTAAGGAAAAATTCCTCTATGAAGTGGAATGAAGATTGTCAAAAAGCCTTCCTCTTCATCAAAAAGCAATTAGTGGAAGTTCCTATCCTGGTACCCCCAAGGGACAAGATTTCCATGTTTATGTACCTGTCAGTTAATGTCAATGCTATGGGCTACATGCTGGGGCAAAAAGATGATAGAGGCAAGGAAAGAGCTATCTATTACCTCAGCAAAAGATTCAGTAGCGGCAAGCAGAAGTACACTTTGATTGAAAAGACCTGCTGTGCGTTAGCATGGGCCGCCATGAGATTAAAACATTATCTTCATGGGCACAAAACCTATCTCATATTCCACATGGATCCTCTGAAGTACATATTCAACAAACACATATTGAATTGTCGACTGTCCAAATGGTAGTTAATCTTCCAATAATTAGACATCTCCTACGTGACTCAAAAGTCCATCAAAGGTCAGTGAATTGGGTAGATCAATTGGCCGAAGCACCATCAGGGAATTTCGAACCCTTAGAAACATATTTCTCGAATAAAGGAATCATGACAATTCAACAAATCCATCAGAAAAATACAGTCAAATCTTGGAAATTGTATTTTGATGGAGCCTAAACATAGGTGCCGGAGCAGCAACAGTTCTGGTATCTATTTTGGGAGAACAGTATCGCATGTCAATCAAGTTGCAGTTTGTTAACACCAATACCACAGCTGAGTATGAAGGCTATATAATGGGATTGAAACTGGCCCAATCCATGGATATCAAATGGTTGTTGGTCTTTAGGGATTCTGAGTTGGTCATCAAATAAACCACCGGGGAGTATTATAACAAAGAATTGCATTTACTCCCTAACATCGACAAGTTATCAAGATGGCTATGAAGTTTGATGAAATAACCTTTATCCACATCCCTCGAAGTAGGAATAACTTTGTTGATGCATTGGCAACATTGGCTTCCTTGATCCACATATCTGATAGGATGGGAATTCCTGATATCAAAGTTGTATGCCAAAAGGCACCAGCCTATGGAAATTACATTGGAGAAGTATCAGATGAACTTCCTCCCATCAAATAGCCCTGGTATTAGGATTTCAAAGAATATCTTTGAGATGGGTCTACACCCGCTGGGGCAAGTCAAGCTGAAAGAAAGCGGATCCATAGAATGGCCCTGAAATTCTATTTGAGCAGAGACACATTTTATAAAAGGGATGTGGGAATAGGTGGAATATGTGGTCCACACATGAGCGGCCCTTTACTTGCCAAGAAGATGTTAAGAACATGGCATTATTGGATGTAATAACCCGATATTTTCTATATAAATAAATAAGAAATTTTGCATATAATTTTTTTTATTTATTTTAAAGGTGAGAATATGTGCCAGGTAATGTGTATGTATTTTTGTGATAAATAAAATTTATTTATTACATGAATAATTTCAAATAATTTTATTTTAGAATTATTGATTATTATAAAGTATATAATTATAGTAATTAATTTTAGTACTTATTTTCCATGAAAATAAATTTATATATTATTTAAATAATATATGAAATGATTATTAGTATTATTATAATAACTATTTTATTTACGAATTTATTCAAATTAGTTAAGTTAATGATTTTAATTTAACTAATTATGGTACGTATGTGATAGATAAATCAGATATGGAATCCAAACCCTAATTTTGGATTTTTATCAAGGAATGAGAATAATAATATAATATTAACACTACACCAAAAATGGCCTCTAGTGAAGGACAAATCCTTCACTAGAGGCCCTATATCACTCACAAGTGATTTATTGCGAAGAAATATTTCCTTCACACGAGTACTCGCATTAGACCTCCTCGCAATTGGGTATCCTTCGTTAAGTAGTAACTAAATGTTTTTTGTGAAGGATATATTGTGAATAACTTTTTTATTCACAAATTGTATTTAGTAATGGAAATTGTTAATTTAGTGAAAGATTGGTTTCTTCACAAATAATATTTTAAGGACTATTTGAAATCAAATGAATAACTTGATTCCCTCACAAATAATATATTGTGAGGAACAAATTTATTTAACGAGAGAATATTTTCCTTCACTATTTATAAATTGAGAATCTTTCTTCAATTTAGTGAGGGAAATAATCCTTCATTAATTAACTAAAAAAGATTTTAGTAAGGAAAATAATCCTTCACTAATGTCCTTTTCTCAAATAAAATCCTTCATAAATTATAATTTGTAAATAAAAAATTAATTGGTAAATAATCAAAATTCATTGTAAATTATAATTAATTTTAAAATCAGTGGTTTTATATTTTTTTTGCTAAAATCAAACTGAAATTAAATAAAAGAAATTGTACATAATTCATGGGGTATACCCCATATAGAGACCATCAAAGGACAGACCCTATGATGTCAACAGTAAACCAAATGCAAAGAAGCCTAAAAGAGATATCACCAGGCTAATACAATGTTAACCAAATTTAAAAACCTAGTCGCACCCATAAAGATGCATCTAACCAAATTTAAAAACCCGCCGCACCAAAAACAACCACCCAATTAGGTCTTCCCAACTAGCAGCAGCAAGCATGACAACAGTCAAACATCAGCAACCCAATTAGCCACTCAAAGCAGAGCCCATACACAGCAGCAGCACCAGTAGCAGCAGCAGAAAGCAGTAGCATTTAAATAGTAGCAACGTAGCAGCATCAATTGCATTAACTAAGCTCTAGCAGCCAAACCCACTAAGCAGTCCAGTAGCAGAGGCACTCAAACCTGGAAATCAGACCATTGCAGCAGGAGCCCAATTTTATAGCCAACAGCTGTAGCAACAATATCCCTTCGCCACAACAAATTTCAAGACCAAAGAAAATTTCAAATGAGAACAAAAGCGATTCAGATCTCAAATCAATAATTTTAAAGTATATATTTTGTAGTTGTTGAAAGAAAGTTCATCCCACTCAATATGAAAATCTTTGGGCTTATCCTCCATTCTAAAGTCGTAAAATTATTTTCTTACCTCCAACGCATTGTACACCACATAAAGTTTGATTGTCCCTTGACTACGAATTATGTGATATATTACACTCCTCTAAGTTTAACAAAATGAAAATCAAAAGAAGGAAGCTAGCATACAACGAAACCTGATTCAAATGTGGCACATCATATTTGTTCTCTACTTAACAGCCATAACAACAGTAGAAAGAAAATCAGTTGTAGCAACAAAATAAAAAAGAAAAACAATAGTAAAGAGCATAAATTCTTACTAAACATGTCTGCTGAAAAAGAATGACCCCACAAACAAGTGCAAAAAAACAACCAAAATCAGAAAAGTCTGCAGCTTAAGGCCTCTTGAACTGCCCCACAAGCATGATCAGGTTACTTCAAATAACAAAATTATACAAACTCAACAACACGCTAAGTTTTATAGCACGAACATACCTGTGATTTTACCTGCGCTAAGTTTCATAACACGAACATCATCAATTTTGTTGCATGATGAGTTTTACTTGTGATTTCAACTCGTCAAGCTCGTCGGCAGAGCACCCCAGTATTTTTTCTAGTTGATCATTAAAAGAAGAAAGCCAAGCTTCACCCCTTGCATCATAAACTTTTGCAACCATTATATATCTGGAAAATTGACAAAAAAAATAGATTATGGCATTCTCAAAAAATAGGTTTCACAAAGTACTTCTAAAGCTAAAAATGTGAGTGTTTTTCATACCTCAAACTGCATTCCTCATCATTCTTTTGACATCCTTCACACCAAAACCCAGATCCGATAGCTTCGGTAACTTTTTTGTTGCATGTCTTGTAAGCATGATACCATATTGACTGATCAGGTTTGATTAAGCTTACATAAGCTTTTGTGCTGAAAAACACAGGCTGCAATAAACAGATTTCAAATTTTCAAACATAAAAATTCACTCCATTATGATGATCTATTTTTATCTCCTAATATTCATTTTTTCATCAAGTTAGCTAAGAATTTTCCTTTTTTGCATGTTAAGAACTGAACTGAATAATAAAGAACTCAATTCTACTGCAGATTAAAAAGTCAGGGGCTTCTAAATTCTCAAGAATTTTATTTGCTACAATACCTTCTCCTCGCCCAATGATGGATTAGACGTTATATGAGAAAGGGATACTCAGTCAGAGTACAAGGATCGAAATTCGCCCTTTGTTGAGGGGCTCAAATTCCTTAACAATACCATCATTGCTGTAATTATTTTGTCTTACCATTGAATACATATGAAATTTTAGAAATAAAAATAATTGGTCAAAACAGGCGAGACTAACCTTCTTGGTCATTTTCAATGCAAGTTTTATGATTGTTGACTTTTACCCAACCTATATTTCAGCAGCAAAGAATAGAAATAGACTTGTGATTCATCTTAAATAGTATAATCGGCATGAAATGATGACCTTAAATGTATACAAAAAGAGAAATGCCTGTAAATGGCTCTTTAAGTGGTACATTGCGAGTCCATGAATGCCCATCACCCTTATCCAAGATTTAGGTGTTGCCTCTACCCATTCAGAAAAAAAAATCAAGAAGCGGACTCACCTAAAGGTCCTAAACACTAACATCTCTATTAATAATGTACAAGTCCATAAAGACCATAACCAAAAAAAACCTCTAGTTCTTGTTTTTGGATTGACATGATCTATCAAAACAGTAATCAAATGGTTCAGTAACTAAAGTCGCTCTTTCCAAGTGATAAAGTAAAGCCCAAATTTGTTAGAGATAAGAAAGAAGGTTAATGAACAAATTTAAAATTTGAGCCATTCTCATGATTTACAGACTTATAGCTAAACCCTAAGCTACTAGACTACTTCATTCCCCTAAATAACAAACAAATAAACAAAAAAAATAGCTCAAGCCAAAGGCCCTGAACCAGGTTAGTTCCTTAGTATAGTGGAGGAATGAAAAAGTAAAGTAGATACAATATATATACCCATAAAAAATAACCAACCAAACAGGAAATCCAAATAATGCAGACGCCGAAACAAGAAAAAAATACATGCCCACTGCTAATTGACATGATAAAACAAACAACATCAGAAGGGAGTTAACAACATTAGGATGACAATGATAGAACCAACAACATCAGGATGACAATGATAGAACAAAACATTCTGAACTTAACTTCAGAAGGGAGTCAACAACATAAGAATGATACTCATAGAATAAAACATTATAATACAAAGAATCCTAACTGATAACAGGACAAATTAAATAAATTTTGTTAAGGTTAGTTAATGCTCAAGAGATTGAGTTGATTTACAAAATGGGATTCAGGGATAGCCACCACAGTAACAGATATTAAAAATTACCAAGAGAATATTCAATTATATTACCCCTAATAAGCTAATATGTAACAAGATAATCCTATATATTCTAACTTTCTACAAACGAATAAATAATTTATAGGATCATATCCAATACAAAATGCCTATCCTCCTATAATAATATCCAATATAGAGTAGCTCAACCTCAACCTTTGCACATTAGCACACAATTTGTCATTTGAGAAATAAACCAACAATAGAGTTAAGGAGATACTAACATCAAGCTGCAGAGAAATAACTTCATTTAGTTAATGCAAGACAAATTCCTTACCAAAGCATGTTAAAATTTGGAGCTCAAACTAAATTCTTAAAGTCAAACTAAAAATACTTGCTTCAATGCCATCCAACACCCACAAAAGAAATAATGATAAACAAAAAAGGGATAAACCCTTGCTGCTAATGATTAAGCTTAATAGTTCTCACCAACTACAAACCATAATTTACTATTAAGAGTAAATTGTTAACAACACTATAAAGTTGAAAATTGAAACAACAATAGAAACTGTTACTAATGCAGAATATTTAACCAGCTTTAGAAACAGCGAAGTTATTAGACAATGAACATCTCATTTGTCAAAATCTTGACATTTTCAGCAATACATACTCACTGAGATATTTCTACCAACATGTTAACCACAAATTACTCAATCAGACATTTGTACAAGCATCTTAACTGCAAATTTACTTCAAAAAAATGCAATGGTTTCCTTTATTCATGGCCATGGCACAACAATCCCAATTCAAATATGGAGACGAAAAAATAAAGTTAATATGAAGGCATGGAGCTTATCCCCACTTTTTAACTCCTTCTCAAATAGATTTGGATTGGAGTTGAAGATTATGTCAGTTGCATTAAAAATTAGCAAATAAATGAAGGGAATAGTAGTAGAATATGAGAGTTCCTTCATCTCAAGCCATAAATAATATGGGACGAGATCTGACTTTTAGTTTTATGCTTTGTTACAGCACAAAAGTAGCTTACCAAACAAATACTTTCATCCAGTCATTATTCTTCTACTGAAAGCAGTGTTTTGTAGTAATATATACTCGACCATTGGAAGTGCAATATCAACAGAGGCCACATCGGACTCACTAAAAAAATCACATTTTTAATAAAATGAAATTAAAATAGACCTGGCCAGGAAATAGGAAAGCAGAGGTGGGCTTGTAATCCGAAAAAAAGGCATCATTAGCAGCAGTTTGAGATCCAACAGAGACGCTAATAAAAGCCCTAGATTTATTCAAATTTGTCAAACCAAAACCTTGAATTCCATGCTTGAAACCCATGAAACAAACCGAATTAAAGCTCCTCAACGATTCTGAAGCTTCAAAAATGGTGAGATTTCGAGGAGAAATGGAAGGGAAAAGGAGAGAGGAACTCATCTGCATTAGCCCTATCTGGCCGGTCATATATCAGAGAACGTCATACCAATCAACGTCATATTGAAGTTGTGAGCAGCATTAGCAATTCCCGATTCTCTACAAGCATCGACAGCGACGGCAGCATCGACACACCAGACTTTGACGAACTGGACAGGTCGATGTTATTCGCAGTCATCAAATCGAACGCAGACATAGCTTGAGTGTCGTCGATGAGGCGTTCATTCGCACGGAACTATGGCCATTCTTTTAGAATATATAAAACCAACATCGGAGAGAGAGAAATTATAGAGATGGGAGAGAAAAGAAACTAGATCTAAACCTTGTTTTAATTTCAAATTTTCACTTCCGTGTTTTTTCGTGAAAAAACGTTATCTATTTAAAATCAAAAATTGTCCTTATAAATACATATATGTATCTACACCGTTTTGTTAAAAAAACGTTATAAACAAAAACACCACAACGTTTTTAATAAAAATGTCATCTTTTAATTATTGTCTTTTTATGATTTTATACTAGTGAATTTATATTCACCACAATTAATTCAAAAAAAATTATTTAGAACAAGATAGTGACCAATTTTATTCCTCGCAAAAAACTTCTGAATAATGATATATAGTGAGTAATAATTCCTTCACTAAATAGATTTTTTCCTCGCAAATTTTCATCATAAATTAGCTCCAAAAATCTTTTTATCCCCCCAATTTTGCGAGGAAAAAAATATAAAATGTGAAGGATGTTTCTTTCGCTAATAACTATATTGTCACTATACTTTTTTTCTTCACTGTTCCTTCGCTAAACAACTCCTCATGTGAAGGAATAAATTCCTTCACAAAATTTCCTTCGCTAGAGGCCATTTTTGATGTAATGTAATTATATTTTGATTTTTCAGTGCTATAAATATGTATTGTATGTACATATTCATAATGGTTGGTCAATTATGGTGTATACTGTCAAAACCCTAGTATTAATTCGTTAAACCCTAACTTGAAACTCAAACCGAAGTTTTCGATTGGTAAAACATTGAGGTACGTAAGTAATAACAATTATTATATTATGCTAATTAGGTAAATCCTAATTATTATCTAGAAACCCTAATTGTAAATTAGAAACCCTAATTTTCAATTTAAAACCCTAATTGCTAAAATGGTAATCTTAATTATTATTTTAGTAAATTATAATGTTAATTAGGAAACCCTAATTCATCATTTGGGGAAATCTAATAATATCAAGAAAACCCTAAGTATTTTTTAAAATCCTAATTTTCTATTAAAAACCCTAATTTTAATTAGTAAGTTTTAATTAAAATTTTATTAAACTTTAAACTTAAATTTTTAAACCCTAGAAATTATTTGGGAAACCTTAAGGTTTAAGATCTATTGATTTTAACCTAGATTCAAGTATCATGGACAAGAATACCCTTAAAATGCCTTGTTAGTTTACTAAAAAAGCCTTTTTGAATTTATTTTAATGAGATAGCTTGCAAAGTCACCACTCTAGATTATAGCACATGCCCTAAAACTCATCCAATCTTATCCTCTTTGACACCTTGCAAGTTAGATTCAATGTATCTAAATTATTTAAATAGATTAAGAGAGAGAAAGATGCACATTTTTGCTCATTCATTCCCAAACACTCAACTCAACTCTCTCAAGCTCAAACCCACGAATTCTACTAGCATTTCAGTCACTAAAACCAGCCCCACTAACACCCATAACCAAATTAGTAGCCAAGAATCAGAAATTGATCATCAAGGTATAAAACCCTAACCTAGAATCTGATCATGCTTGCTATGTTAGATGTTATGATTTTATGTTAAAACATGTGTAGACACTCGAAATTTTCTGCACTCCTATTACTAACATTGCAGGAGGGTAGATTCGTCTTTTAGAGATAACCCTGATAGACAGCTTACATCAATTCCGAATACTACCGAAAGTTCAGTTCAATCCCGGAACACAAATCGGGAACATCATCTCAAACCCGGAACACACACCGAGAATTTCATTTCCAATCTCGGAGATAACCCCGAGATATGCAAATCAAAAGACCGTAGAATAACACCGGAGAGAGGGCATTACATCTCGGCGATAACACCGCGACGCTTTCGGTTCCAAGGTCCCAGAGAGAAACACACGGAGTAGCAACCCCATCCTTGGTGATAGCCCCGAAGAGATGCCATTGCAGTTCCGGCGATAACCCCAGAAATGCTTGTTTCAAACATATGCAATCAGCTTCAACCTCAGACATCCTGTCGAGGAACACACACCTTAGACCCGGAGATAACAACGGGCAGACAGGAACACCCACAGATGATAGTGAGACATACAAACAAGCAGCAGTCCAATCTCAGCTGTAACCCTGAGCAACGTCTGCTTTCTACTTAAACCAGTGATAACCCCGGTGAGGAGTCACAATGTCATCTTACCATATCAACAAGATGATATCATGGCATACCAACAAGTAGTCCAATCTCAGCTGTAACCCTGAGCAACGTCTACTTTCAACTCAAACCTGCGATAACCCCGACGAGGAGTCAAACGTCATCTTGTTCCTTCGATAATGGCACGTCGTCTCAACACTTCATACATACATACATCCAATAATGTCCCACAAGAGCCGAGGATTGACAATCCCGAGTGACTATTACGCGTGGCAGTACTTTGGATAGAATTTGAAGCTTGAAGACCATGGGCATAGACCCCTCTTCCTGACTTCGTACAACCTCTAATCCATGTCATTGTGTAACTCTTGACACAAGCGATCCGAAGAAGGTCAGATATACCTCGTTCGGATGCTCGGATTGAAGTTCTACAAGTTCGAAAGCGACATTATCTTCGCATTTATTGCATGTACTACGAGACGACGGACCCATGAGGCTCGGATACACCACGACCAACATGCAGTACAAGCTAATCATGGGCTGCCAGCAGTGTACCTGCTGACCATCCGTCTATATATACAAGCCTTGAGGTCAGCTATTTGAGAAGAAGAGGGAGGGAAAAAGGCGAGGAAGCCCTTTCCATTTTACTCTGCATACACATCTTTTGAGTGTTTCCTCACTTCTAAACACTAGTTAGCTCACATATAGCTATCTTTTATCCGGCGGGAGCTAAGTGTTTATCCATTTAAAGTTATAGAAGTCTACTTTGGCAGCCCACTATAAGCCTTCTCATATTCTATAAAGCCTTCTTCTCATATTAGCACACACCTTTGTTGTACACGCGTTGAGAGTCGTGTCACAGTGTTTGCCTTGACTTGATCCGTGGTTTTCATTTATGTCTCGTATATATATACTTATATATATGTATATATTTCATATATGGACTAACATTATCGAGTTATGCCTCGATTGAGCCTGAACTTGATGCAGAGCGTTTAATTGCTTTTATATATATATATATATATATATATATATATATATATATAAAAATCGTGGTCGACTACATCGATGAGCCCAGATTTTATATCCGATGTGTTTAATTGCTTTTATATATATATACTTATATATATAATTGTTGTCGGACATATCAGATGAGCCCGGATTCACATCCTGTATTTATTTGCTTTTATATATATATATATATATATATATATATATATATATTTGTACATATATATATATATATATATATATATTTTTTACATTCTGTCCTACTGGAGTTTACTTCGTGGCCTTTTATAGCTTTTATTTACATTTCGTCTGCTTTGAGTTTACTTACGTGGCGATTGATCGCTTTTACTGACTTTATTTACATTTCGTCCCACACTAGAGTTTACTTACGTGGTGGTTGATCATATCCATATATATATATATATATATATATATATATATATATATATATTCTGACTTTTATATATTTACATTTCCGATCCCCCATGGAGTTGCTTCATGGTGGTTGATCATGTCTCGTATATATATATATATATATATATTCTGACTTTTATATATATAATCTGCTTTGCTCGCTTTCCATACAAATTGCGATATCATGTGAGCTAGGAATCATGTGATCACGTGTTCGAGTTCTTGAATCTAGATTCTGTTTCCATAATGGACATTTTTCAAATTGTATGGCGACTTTGTACATTATTTTTACAATTATGCGAATTTCCTTGGATGGTTGTCATGCCCATGAGGAGTTCGATCTTCTTGTATATTATTTTCTCGAGAATGCTTCGCATCTCGAAAATAAAAGTAAACAAGCCGAACATTTAATAATAAAATGGAAGTATGAAAAGGTCTCAATTCCTATTGAGCACAGGGTTTGAAAAACTTCTTTTACAAAACTTCATTGATATATCTTGGTAAAACTGAATTTTTCTATAAAATTCAAACCTTGTGTATATAGGTGCGAACGAGGCTTCGTACTACTTTCAAATAATTGCACATTGATCCACACACACACATTCATATAATAATTTCTTTGAAAAGTGGCGGTCACCGTGGTAACACGGATGTCGGGAGGTGCCTAACACCTTCCCTCCGCATAATCAAGCCCCCGGACCCAAAATGAATCTCGGTTTCATAGACCCGTCTAGCAGTGTCAAAACACTGGGTCAATGTGCAAACCTTTTCGGTTGCGTTGGGGCAACCAGTTAAATACACCAACTGGTGACTCTTAAAGTCAACTCGTCGACATTATACATGTCGGACCTTTTTCACTTGTTTTTTCAAATAAATCTCACATTAACATGAGAACACCAAAGAACAAGTAACTAAAAGGGACACTCAAAAATCCTGACATCGACAGGTGGCGACTCTGCTGGGGACTCCAGTAAGAGGGCTTAAGCCACCATTACAAGCTTTTCAAAATTGGTATATGCTTGTGTGTGAATGTTGCATTTACATTTATGATGAATGTGTACGAATGCATCTTAATTACTGCACTGCTAAATATCTATCTGTGATATTAGTGCTTCGCACATGTCATCATTTTGCATAAACAGTGAGACACGTTGTATGTGAATGTATGTTGTGTGGTCCCTCCACCAGGAGGCTATCCTGTCGGTGTTTGATTACTGGACTTGTGGGAAGAATGATTCCCCGGGGCTCAGGAAAGGCACCACTCAGATTCGCTCCGGTTGAACGATTTGATTAACTTCCGTCAAGTAGATTGCGATGATCTGGGAACCTTCTTGCCAAAAAGCATGCGAGTAACCCTAAGATAGGTCACCTACGATAAACCAAACGCGGAGGGAAGTCTCTTCATACTTTCCATTTTAAATTACCTGTAAAAACATTTACTTGTAATTCTATTCCATGTTCATTCATATGTAGTGGAAAATATAAAGAATATCTATGCATGCATGACATGTTATCAATTAACAACCGGTTTTCCAGGACAAAATTCCTAAACAGACATGTTATGATAACATTTATATTACCCTAAGACTAAACTACGTAAATCTTTTGTAGGGAAGCAATTGGGCCTGTTACCCGTTCAAAGTCCAAAAAGGCAACATGCCTACAGCCAATCATGTCTTCTTTTGACCAGTCTAATGCTGTTTCCCGAGAAGAATTTGACGGATTGAGTAAACAAATCACAGACTTGGCTGTCCTACTAAACGAATTACACCAGTCTACTCAGGGTACGAAGATACCTACACATACAGAATCCTCTACACAAGGAGGAGTTCAAGGTCTGGAAAAAATAGTTCCAAAACATCAGTTGGATACAACTAACAAAGACCCTAAAAATACCCATCTCAAAGGAGATCCAGACACTGGTGATATCAGGAAAAAGGTCCTTCAAATGGAGGAAACTATCCGCATTCTCAAAGGGATTGGAACACATGGCGTTGTTTCATATACGAGACCTTTGCATATTTCACAGTGTTCAATATCCGGAGAAATTCAAGACCCACGATTTTGAGAAATATGACGAATTAGGGGATCCTTATACACATTTAAAGGTGTTCATAGGAGAACTTGGGTCTTCTGCGAGAAAATGAAAAGCTCACGAATGCAAATTGTTTCAAAAAAGTCATTGGAGAAGCTTGGCTCATGGTATACCAGTTTAGACAACTCTAAGATCCATAGTTTGGGAAGAGCTAGCTCACGCCTTCCTTACTCAATATAGTTTTCAATCTCGGATGGCTCTGGCCCGTACCAAATTACCAAGGTCAAGAAACAGATCTAATGAGTCATTTAGAGAGTATGCTCAAAGGTGGAGGCGCCTTCTTTGCTCAAGTTATTCCTTCCATAATGAATCGAAATGGCCATGACCTTCATAGATGTACAGGAAGCTCCTTTCTATGAAAGAGTTCTAGCTGGTATTGGCAAACCATTTTCTGAAATGATCAAACACGGCGAGATGGCGGAGATGGGATTGAAGTCCGGTAAAATTCAAGACCTAGCCGCTCTTAAAGCTGTTGTTGAGCACATCCAGTCCGGATCTTATGGAAACAACCCCCGGAGGGCCCATAAAAAGAAAGAGGAGGATGTTTCCTAGATACTACAAGGACAAAAAGGCAATCCAAGCATGCCTATGCAGAGGAGAAACTACTCCCCTTTTCCAGCATAACCTTCAAACCCTCCATTGCCTAAAAGTGGAGAAGTAAAGCGACTTCGAACGTTCACACCCTTGGGGGACTCGCTCGAGAATATTCTTGCTCTTCTGACTACTCAAAAGAAAATTACACATCTTCTTCCACCAGCCAACCCTAATGGGAGGGGTTTTAATGCTACACGGAAGTGTGCTTATCATGACGGGGAACCTGGACATGATACTCTAGATTGTTGGGCCTTGAAACATAAGATTCAAGATCTAATAGACAACGGTGAGATCGTGGTCACTAAACCAGATCAACCTCATGTGCAAGATAACCCTCTTCCTCAACACAAAGAAGAAGAGGTCATCATGATCAGTTGGAGCACTGTACAAGGTTCCAATTCTAACGGCGAATCATCCCAACCCATCAAAGACGGTGTTGACAAATGGGATTATGCAAAGTTCCATTTTACCATGGAAAGAAAGATGAAAGCTCTTTCCAAACAAATAGAACAATTGGCAGAACTGGTGACCCACCAGCATCAAGTTACAAGCTAATTAATCAGGCAGGAGCATGCCTATCTCCTTCCTTGTGTTACGAATGCCTCCTCACCACCTTCAGAAAGAGAAGCTATAGAGGACAAGGTTGTGAAGCGAGCAAATGCTAAAGCCCGTCAGGATTTTTCCAATTAGAGGGAATTCACCTATTTGGGCCAATCTATGGAGGAGATATTACAGATGTTGATCAATGAAGGAAGAATTACCTTCCTTCTCCTCCCATCAATCCAGCTCGTAGGCGGTTCAATCCTGATGAAATGTGTAAATATTATTCACATTCTCGAGGTCACAACACAGAAGAATGCTGGGCACTCCGTCATCTTATTTAGAATCTTATTGATAACGGTGTCCTGCAAATAGCAGATGATTACACTGTACAACTCAAGGGTGGGAATGCATGTCCTACCAAATGGAAAGGATCAGTAGCAGTTATATCCGAAGTGGATGATGAGACTGTCAAAGTATTTCTCATACAACCAATTCAACTCAAAGGAGCTGATAATTCCTTGAAAGTGACCGCACCAGAGCTAATTTCTTTATCTTTCAGACCACAATATCCTGTCGTCAGCTTACACAACGTTCCATGGAATTATGGAGAAGTTGAAGGATCCATGTCTTATACTACTGCTACAGTGTCGAAGGAAAATCCACTGTATCTTCCTCAAAGGATTATTAAACCTACTTGCGAAGCTAAGGGGAAGTTGCCAGTGGAGAAGATTGAAAAATTCCTCCGCACTATGGGCCACAATGAAGCCAAAGTGGTTTTAAGCTTGCGAGAAGCTCCACACTAGATTTTGATACTGGATTTGGTTTTCTCTTCCGAGGATCATCAAAAGATCTTACTAAAGGTTTTAGAAGAAGCCTATTTGCCAAAATCAATAGACGTGGAAAAATTTCAACATTTGGTTGATCACATTTTCAACAACAATGTGATATCCTTCACTGATGACGACATACCTCCCAAAGGGATCGGTCATTGCAAGCCTTTGCATATTACAGTTTGGTCTTCCGGGTATATGCTAACAAGAGTATTGATAGATGGAGGCTCATGTCTAAATATCTGTCCTTATACCACCTTGGTAAAGATGAATATCAATCTCAAGCGGATCCAAAGCAGCCACACGGTCATCAGAGCTTTTGATGGATCCCGGCGAAATTCCGTTGGAAATATTGAGTTGCCAATTGAGATTGGTCCAAATACATTCAATGTATCCTTCCACGTCCTCAAGATAGACTCAGGATACAACCTACTATTAGGGAGACCATGGATACACATGGCTGGAGTTATTCCCTCCACGCTACATCAATAACTCAAATACATTATCAACAACAGTCTAGTCACTGTCAACGCTGAGCCGGATTGTCCTGAACAAGGAAATCTACCAATTATCAGCTTCAATTCAGAAGTTGAATCGGCCAGTTTTCATACTCTGGAAGTGAGTAACACGCAATACCATTCTATTGGAGCGCCACTTCCCGTACCCAAGATTTCTGCCGAGATTATGTCGGCCATTCAAGAAATGATGTCATTGGGTCATCAACCTGAACAAGAGCTTGGTAAGGATAAGCAGGGTATTAAGCACCCTATTCAAATGTCCAGTCAAAGTGGAACAACCGGACTAAGCTATTCTGCCAGTTCCAGTTACAGGAATCCTCATAAGCACAAGCAGGTTCCTCAAACTTTCACCGCACGACGATTTTCTATACCTTTACCTCATGAGTTAATGCAATCTCCGGTAAAGGTTCCAGCACATGTTGTAGCTATGCTGTTTCCAAAACCAGTGCCAATCAAAGCAAAAGAGGCGCTGATTCCTGATCCCGAAGTGGAAGAAAAGGAACGGAAACGTAAACATGACATTGCCTTGACGATGGCAGGCATTCGCGTCATTGTTCATAATGAACATACAAATAGATACACCCCAGACGATGATTTCCCAGATGTCATGGTTATTAGTCGGGAGAAGGAGGACAATAACAATCCTTCCATCACTGCAGTCCATCCGAACTTTGCCCTCGATAATTGGAGCAGCACTCTATTCATTGGTCGACGAGGGTAAAATGGGCAAAAAATCCCTCTACCCTGTAGATAACTTTAATTGCTTGCTTTCCTTTACAGCACTAGCAGTTATTTTATCAAGTACATGCTAACACTTTTATATGATCGAGCGATTTGCATATATTAAGTGAAAGCATCTTTTGTTTCGAGGACTCGAATTTAGATGTGCATGTCCTTTGTTGATGACATGCCTTCTCTCCACAAGGGTCAGAACTTTGATGCAAAGTTGGACTCGGACTTGATGGACATCCAAGAGGACATTGAGACACCTCGGAGATTAAGGAATGGGTCACAGACAAAACCAAACCCAATCTTGATCAAACCACTCTTTTCAATCTCTAACCTTAGACAACCCTAAGCTAATCCAGTTGGTTCGGAACTTACCACCACTAATCAACTGAATGACATGGTTGCACTATTAACCCAATTCCAGGATGTGTTTGCATGGTCTCATGAAGACATGGTAGGTTTGTCCACTGACATTATTCTTCATCGCCTTCCCATCAAAGAAGGATTCAAGCCAGTTAGGCAAAAGCTCAGGCGATTGAAACCTGAATGGAGTTTAAAAGTCAAAGAGGAAATTATGAAACAATTTCAAGCTGGCATCATCATGGTGTCTACATATCCGGAGTGGATATCCAACATTGTTCCCATGCCTAAACCAGGGGGAAAGGTGCGAGTTTGCGTGGATTATAGGGATTTGAACAAAGCTTACCTTAAAGATAGCTTTCCCGTGCCCTTTATCCACATTCTTATTGACAATACTGCTCAATACGGCATATACTCCTTTGCTGATTGCTTTGCAGGGTACCATCAAATTATGGTCGCTGAGGAAGATCGTGAGAAAAACGCTTTCATCACGCCTTGGGAACCTTTTTTCTGAGACGGTTGTCATTCGGCCTTATCAACGCCGGGCAACCTATCGGTGAAACTATGATGGCTCTTTTCCATGATTTAATGCACAAAGAGATAGAGATCTCGTGGATGACATCATTGTCAAATCCCATAAGGAGGATGACCACTTAGACCATCTCACAAAACTTTTCAACAGTTTAACGTAAAGTCTGACTTGAAGTTGAATCCCGCCAAGTGTGCCTTTGGTGTTAAGTCGGGCAAGTTGCTAGGTTTCCTAGTCAGCCACAAAGGGATTGAACTGGATCCTACCAAAATCCAGGCCATTAAGGAAATGCCCATTCCTCAAATAGAGAAGGAAATACAGGGATTTTTGGGAAGAATCAATTTCATTAGCAGATTCATTTCTCAACTCACAGTAACCTGTGAGCCTATCTTCAAGCTGTTAAGGAAGAACTCCTCCATGAAATGGAACGATGAGTGTCAGAAAGCCTTCCTTACCATTAAAGAGGAACTGGTTAATGCTCCTGTTTTGGTACCTCCCAGGGATGATGTTCCCCTGTTCATGTACCTGTCCATAAATGACAATGCCATAGGCTGTATGCTGGGACAAAAAGACAATAGAGGCCAAGAACGAGCTATCTATTACCTCAGCAAAAGATTCAGTACCAGTGAACACAAGTACACTCTGATTGAGAAGACTTGTTGTGCTTTAGCATGGGTTTCCATTAAGTTACAACATTACCTCCATGGTCACAAAACCCATCTCATATCTTGAATGGATCCTCTCAAGTATGTGTTCAGTAAGCCCATACTGAATTGTCGACTGTCCAGATGGCAGTTGATCCTACAGCAATTTGAGATCGTCTATGTGACGCAAAAGTCTGTCAAAGGTCAAGGAATTGCAGATCAACTGGTCGCCGCACCTGCAGGGGACTACAAACACTTGGAAACATACTTTCCTGACGAAGGAGTAATGACAATTCAAATTTCTGACATCAAGAAAATACATGCCGATGTGGAGAATGTATTTTGATGGAGTCTGATATCTACTGAAGGCTCGAGTGGAGCAATTTTAATATCCCAGACGGGAGGCGGATATCCGTCGTCATAAATTGCGCTTTATCAACACCAACAACACAACCGAGTATGAAGGTCAGATCATGGGGCTAAAACTTGTCCGCTTCAATGGGCATCGGCGGTTAACTATCTTTGGGGATTCCGAATTGGTAATCAAGCAATCCACAGGAATCTATCAAACCAAAGAAATACATTTGCTGCCTTACCATCGGCAAGTTTTACAGATGGCTTTGGAGTTTGAAGAAATCTCCTTTCTACACATTCCTCGTAATAGGAATGATTTTGCAGATGCATTAGCAATGTTGGCCTCCTTGGTTTACATACTGGACAAGGAAAACATGCCAAGCATCACGTTTACTCTGCAAAGAGCCCCAGTCTATGGGAATTACGTTGGAGAAGTATCGGATGAGCTACCTCTCATCCATAACCCTTGGTATCAATGCATCAAGGAGTATCTACGAGATGGATCTACACCCGCTAAGGCGAGCCTAACTGAGAAGAGGCGGATTAAATCGACTTGCTATGAAATTCTACACGAGTGGAGATGCACTCTCACAAAAGAGATCGCAGATTAGGTCTCCTCGGATGTGTAGACAAAGACCAAGCTCAGAGACTCATGGATGAGATCCATGGTGGAGTATGTGGCCCACACATGAGCGGCCCCTTACTTGTCAAGAAAATTCTCAGAACGGGACATTATTGGTTTACACTCAAAGCTGACTATGATGATCATGTCAAGAGGTGCTATCAATGCCAGATTCATGGGAATGCTATCCACGCCCCTCCAAGGGAACTCCACAATATGAGTTCACCATGGCCCTTCTCAATGTGGGGAATGGACGTGATCGGGCCCATCGAGCCCAAAGCTAGTAATGGACATTGATTCATATTCACCATGATCGACTACTTCACCAAATGGGTAAAAGCAGCATCCTTCCCCAAGGTCACTAAAGAAGTTATCATTGTTTTCATAAGAAATAATGTTATCTATCGATATGGACAACCAGAGGTCATTGTGTCAGACAATGCTAAGAACCTCAACAACAAAATGATGGAGGAGTTATTCAGAAAATTCCACATCAAACATCTCAACTCCGTCATCTACCCTCCAAAGATGAATGGTGTTGTTGAAGCGGCTAATAAAAACATCAAAAAGATCATGCAGAAAATGTCCGCCAATCACAAAGGATGGCCTGACCTCTTGCCTCTGACTTTATTAGCCTACAGAACTTCCATGCGAACTTCCACTGGGGCAACCCCCTACTCATTAGTCTATGGGATGGAAGCAGTGCTCCCCATAGAAGTGAAAATGGAATCCCTCAGAGTATTATTGTATGCTCAGTTGGATGAAGACCAATGGGTACAAGACAGGTATCACCAATTGTCTCTGATAGACGAAAGGCGATCCGCGACTATCTTCCATGGTCAGTTATATCAGTAAAGGATCGCATGATCCTACAACAGAAAAGTCTGACTACGGCAATTCAAACAACATGACTTGGTTTTGAAGAAGATCATTGACAAACAAGATCAATCTAAGGGAAAATTCGCTCCTAACTGGGAAGGCCCATTTGCTGTCAAGGAAATATTGACAGGAGGTGCTCTCAGATTGTAGGAAATGAATGGCAATGAATTTCCACAGCTTATCAACTCGGACACCGTGAAACGGTACTATGTTTGAAGTTACCATAAAAAAACATCCTAGTTTTGATCCTCAAATCACCAGTCATTCCGGTTTTGAACTCTTTCCTTTCTACATACTCTTCTGCACCTCATGGAAACATACACTTCAAACCAGCAGCCTGGTATCACTTCATTTCAAACCTTTCACAATTTTGGTTATCCTGAAGATGGGATTAAACCTTTCACACTTGCAGTTTATCCTAAAGACGGGATTAAACCTTTCACACTTGCAGTTTATCCTGAAGACGGGATTAAACTTTTCTACGCCTGCAGTTTATCCTGAAGACGGGATTAAACTTTTCTCGCTGCGGTTTATCCCGAGGATTGGATCAAACTTTTACACACTTGCGCTTTGTCCCCATTATGGGATCAAACTTTCTTCTCCGCATGATATAGCCTGCACATGTGATTCACACTTCTCTTCGCCTTCAATTCGTCCTGAGTGGCGAACTACGTCAACCTGATCTCCCTGATACCTGGGGGTACGTAGGCAACCATATTCTCTATGGCCCGGTCACAATAAAGAAAAACAACAAAAACATTTCTACCCTTTCTCTACAAAACAACAAAAACAATAAAAATACTTCTACACCCATCTGCCTTCTGCATTCAGCGTTGAACCTCCTACACTAGGTTTGAACTATGCAGACTTGATCTCCTCTTCATAGAGTACGTGGCGACCATTCATGGTGCGATCTAACCCCTACCGTAACAACATACTTGTCACACCAAGATCGGGATCAATCTTCAATTCGCCCCCATTTCACGGTTTTTGAGATCAAAGGGATGGAATTACCCAACCTCTTCTCACAAATAGAAGATTCGGTGACCATCTAAGCTGCGATCGTGCCTCAAAGAGCAATACCAACCCATAAGAGATGCAATTAACTAGGCTTCTCATAAATAGAAGTACTGGCGACCATCTATGGTGCGGTCAATCTCAGAGAGGAAGAAACTACCCTCCTCTCCACTTTTCCATACAGATACCAGTCCTAAGACACCAAAGATGGTAGGGATTTATAGAAATCAGTGATCCGTTTGGAGAGATCTTGCGATGTCTCAATGTCCATCTATCAAGGATAAGTTCAGAATGCATCAAGATCACAAGGCCCTGGAAAAAACAGGCAAACATCAAGTAAGTATCAAGGCATAACTAAGAGGGAAGTGAATCAAAATATATTTCCCTGCCATATATAATACTGTTTGATATATACATATGTGCTGTACATGAAAAAATGTCTAAGCTAGTATGTGCAGGAAAATACAAAGCTATCTACATATCTGTGTGTATGCAGACTATCAGAGCTAACATAGCATCCCTCTCGGAAGACGGAGGGAGCACTGCAAGCTCCTACCCAAGGGTATCTACACGAGCTAGCAGATCAGAGGCTAACTACATGGTGGCATAATGCTCATCAATGTAAGCACTCATGTCATCTGGGATCTCACTGAAGTGTTGTCTGCAATGGCCACATCCCTAGTAGATAAGGCGGCATCCTGCTCCACTATCAATACATCCATGGCTGATCTAGCCTCATCCCTCTCCAAAAGAGCGGTATCTCTCTCATCAAGAGTTGTCAACATCGCGACCCTAGCCTGATCTCTCTCATAGGTCATCAGATGTAAGCTCTGCTCCAAATGTTGTCTTAGAATCTTGAGTAACATGGCACTTCGGGGTGGGAGAATCCATCACAAATCTTGGCAAATGCCAAGCCAATCAAATCATCGGTGGGAATAACAGCCTCCTCTATAGGCTCTTCATCGTCATAATCAATCCCCTGCACTGTGGATACTATCGCAGCCGATGCAGTCTCTGTCTCCATCCATGCGGAATACTCTGCAGAACAACTGGATGATGACAAAAAACTCAAATGACTCTCGCCGATCCCAACAGTATACAACTGGATCATCCTCCGTGATAAGCGGTGTGTGACGAAGTTACCGACTCACTGCCCCCTCATACGAATGAAAATCCTCGAATCGGGTCAAACCGACACATCATGGCGGTGGGTGGTAAGTAAACATGCTCTTCAATCGGCCGGAGGAGGTAATCCATGCCCGAGCATGAGTAATGAAGTCGTAGGGTGAATCTAAGCCACGAACACCGGTAATATGGCAAATGGATCCCTAATCCTGCGCCGAAAAAAGTTGACCACGATCAAAGATCTCATGCACTCTGCAGTTTGAAAGGAGTATGACATGGCTATCTCCTGGGTGAAACAAAACCCCTGCCGTCTAAATGTTCTAATCGGTCTCAAGTGTGACATAAACCACACATACAACATGACCGAACTACCTGTAAACACTCTTGCCAGATAAGTGCAGCAATATGTAGCTGACCTCAGAGTCTCTGTAATGATCATCGGTACAATGGTACGACCCTCCCTGAGATCTCTCACTGCCATAATGATGCCGATATCCAGCTCATCCATGTACCGCGGCATGAAGACGTATGACAATACGCATAGAAGTAGTACATCTATTCTGGCTGAATGCCAATGATCCTCCGGTGTGGTGAAATCCCCGGAATGTCGTGCATAGCTATCCTCAGAGCCAAACCTATCAAACAGGAAATGCTGGGATATCACGTGGCCGAATATAATCTCGTCCTGGACCACTCTACGTCTCAATCCGGCGAGGGTCATGAACTGTCTGCTCATGTCTCCAATAGCCATATGCACGCAAGGTCTGTCCAGCGGCAGCATCGTCAACCGTGCATACTCCTCCAAAGTAGGAGTCAACTCCTGGGTCCCAAATCGGAAAACCTGTCTCTCCGATACCCAGTGCTCTATCATGCCCTCTACAAATCCTATGGGAACTTGAAACATCAACAGGGTCATAGTATGTCATAGACCGTCATCTCACGATCACCATATCGATGGTGATATACTATCATACCATGAGTAAGCGTACCACTACCACCACAAATGGTGGGGTATGATCAATCTGACTAATCGTCAAGAAGAAGACATCTCATGCGGGCGTTTCATAAGACCATCCAGGTCAATCTTTGAATATCTCTGGACATACATACATATGCATAACATAATAACATGCATGATGCAATAGATGGAAATATGATATAGGGAATGGAAAATGTACATACATTCCTAAGTATATCATCATCTAATACATCTCTGTCTGACTAAAATATATAGGAAATGTGGGCGAAGCCCAACATACAATGTAGGCCTATCAAAAGAGATAGCGAGAAATACATCGAAAAAAGTCAAGAGTGTCGATGTCTACATCATCGATCCTGTCCACCGATGTAATTCCTCCCGAGTCATTTGGATCTCTATCTCTGGGGATGTCGGTAGATATAAAAAGTAGGATCTGCTACCGGCAAAACTATATGGGTCACTTGAGGGACCAAATAGCCAGCTGGAAGGATCAAAAGTATCTACCTTTGCAGGATCTCTGCAAAAATCCGAATGAAAAGATGTGACTGGTCCAGCTGCCGAGTCAATCTGTCAATCTGTGTCACATGAGTCGGATCTCTGACACAGGCTATACAATCCGTCATCATCATGGATCCTGGAACCATATCCCCCCTAAACTGTGTGACGCGGGTCTGAGCTCCAATGGTACAAGGGATCCACCAATGCTAGAACATCTCCTAAGAACAGGGGCCCTCTGACAATGTAAAACCGTCAATTTGCATCAATGGGATGTCAATGACGGGTGATCATGAATAGGCTAATAACGCTTTGGCGGGAGGCAAGATCGATATCTGAATCTCTCTGTAGTGCTCCTAATAAGACGCTCTACTAAATAGAGCTCCCATCCTCCATCTCGTGAAGAGAGAGAATCTGCGGGTGGAAATGACGTACTCAACTCCAGTCGGGTACCCATCCTCAAAACCAACTCCCAAATGCTCTCCAGAGTAGGGAATCCATGTGATGATATCGGCTGTCAACAACTTCAACTGTAGGTGACAATGAGTGAAACCCTCAGCAACAGGGACCTTCGCCAGTATGGAATGATGCCATCTTCGTCCTCGTGGATAGGTGTCTAAAATTAACACGCACACAGGACGCAAACAAGGGAGCCTCTCATAGGCCCAAAACTGCCAACATAAAGGCAAACATCTACTGTTAGTCAACACTCTTAACCCATACATGGGAAAAGACAAGAGAAACACTCACCAGCAGAAATGGGTAGAATCCTAACCACGCCTCGGTCAAGCCCTGCGAACGCATGCGCATTCCCTTGAGGAAATAGGCAAAGGTGTAGGAACCCCAATCATACTCTCCTATACGGTCCACGTGTCGAGTGGCGCTGATCCAAGCAAAGGACACCGTAGAAGAGTTATCTGCTATGAAGCAGCCCCTAATGATCATCAGGAACAATCATCGGAGAACGCGATCCCTGACTCTCACATCATCGGGTATAGGCTCACTCAATAGCCCGCCCATAGCATCTATGCTCAAAGGACCTGTACGAACAGTCATGCCCTTGAGCGCCTCTGCCGGAACTCCCAACAAGGATCTGACGGTAGTAGGGGTGATATCCGCCGTGCAAGGCACCTGCTCCCCTCTAAACTCCATATCTGAGATAAACCGGCAATCCATTGGCGTCATCATCACCTAGCAGATCAAAGAAATGGAGGTGGCGAGTGCAGTGAAACCACCGCTCAAACAATGCCCTGAGGTAACCCTAGGGACAGCGACGTGGTAGAATGGAGAAGAACCTCCCGAATCCCCAGCCATGGACGATCGCTCTGTAGTCGTCATGCAAGGCCCGATACATAGAGTGGATGCTAAACCCGCCTCCCTCGAGTCAGGTGTGAAGCCGGAACCTACATCAAATGCAGATCAACATCGGACTCCTTGACTCCTATCAATAGGAAATAAAGAAGATTAAAGATCTAACTTCATACCTCGTTTGCGTGCAGGTATACTGAAGGATTCCTACTCAAGTCACCCAGAAGATCTGGGTTCGCCACTTGAATACCTGGCAATTCCTTACGGGGAACACGTACAGCAGGAGCAGGAACCTTGATCGGTGCATCCTCCTCCTCGTCCCCAACATTCGGCACTTCAACCCGAATAGGGCGTATCATCGCTTTGCCTCACCGCCAAGCGACGAGGTCATCTAATGAAGCAATTGGCCACCGAGGCTTCAAAAGCCCTCCTCCGTACACCAGAAGTGGTCCTGCGGGAACTACTCGGCTGATCCAGATCCATGATATCTGGACAACAAGTCTCCAAATCACCTCAGAAATGGTGTGGAAATTTCTTACCTGAAGTCTTTTCAAAATGCATTCTATGATTACATGCATATATGCATTGCTTTAACATACATCTATAATAGAGTTAAAAATGCATGACTACCCAATGCCTACATTTTGGAAAAATTTTGCCATAGCCCCTTTGTAAATGGGACTATCCACATGAACATAGGCATGACTAGGTGGCCATTCAGTAGCACACCTATACACAGTCATATACATCCTGTATGTATCAATACATTCAGCGAAGATAAAATTAAAGTGTAATCTAATTACGAGGATTATTTTGCTTGTCTACCTTTACTCATTTGTCCTCATATAGGATAAGAAATGACGATAAAAGGTGCCAATTGATTTATTTCAAAAGTCAAATTTTTTCACATCATTATGTTCAAAGATGGTTTAATACTAACATTTGCTATGTTGAATATTTTTATCAAGTCATATCGGCATGCATATTCACTACTATGTGTCTAAATGCATTTCATGCGATAAGTCATTTTCCAAAGGATGAAATTGGAAAAAATACATGCATGTGTTACCGGATAAATGAAGAACGCTTATGCGATGGCGAGAATATCTGAAAAGTTTCCGAACTCAATGAGATCTGAAGAAACGACTCTCCTGATTTCCTTCGATCGCAACTTGAAAATGACTTATAAAGCAACCAGCTTGCCTATACATAAACGACGGTTGGCGCATGAAACTAACACGCGCTTCCTGCGAGTACACTGCGGTACTCTACATGGGTCCCACACCTTCTGGCTCGCTCGATTAGAGTTGCAAAGGAGGTCTCACAAATGGTGAAAAGGCCAAATCGGAATAAAAGTGTTACGCGATTGAGCGGAATAGCCTGAAATCCTGGTTTCTCATCGGTCAGAGTTAAACTCCCGTCGTCTCAAAGGTATTCGCTTGAATGCAGGGTATACTATACCAATGAGCTCATCTTTCACAGATTATGCTCGGCAATACCCCATAAAGGTCCGATGCCATCAATGAGTATCAGGCAACCCTGACGTATCCCCAACGGGGGTTACAACGCAAAACCACGAAATATCAAACCTCCCCGGCGAGGGTTACAACGCCGAAGTTATCAACATCTACGTATCCCCGGTGGGGGTCACAACGCTCATCTATCAAGCATCTATGTATCCCCGGCGGGGGTCACAACGCGCATCTTTCAAGCATCTATGTATCCCCGGCGGGGGTTACAATGCAATGCAACCATTAATGCACACATCAATGAAGGTCAAGCAGCCTTGACATCATGTCAGCCGATGGCAAGTAAACCTATCGAAGCAACCTTCCCCGACGGGGGCTACAACGCAATGCTACCATTGACACATACATCAATGAAGGTCAAGCAGCCTTAACAATGCATCCAGCAGGGATTTATCCGGTGATACACACATCAACGAAGATCAGGCAACCCTGATAAACTGTTAGCATTAACTCCGACAGAATGAGGGAATATGTTATACACATCCTCAAATGCATAAAGCTTTATCCCCACGGATCTCTTACACACAAGAGGTACCTCTATGGAATATAAGCGATTGTCTCAGGATTAAAGACTTTGGTGATAGCCCCAACGTCAACATCCTTGAAACTTGGATCGCATGTCCAGCCATCACCGATTGTCATCCCAAAGAGGATTACCCGACAATCATTCATGCATTCTACATGCATTTGCATCATGTTCTTTGCATATAGCATCATGTTTATCTTGTTTGCATTTCAAGTGTCTAGTATTCTTTATCCTATCCATGCCTTGCATTGCATGAATATGATAAAGAGGGGCATCTATAGACATTCGAAATTTTCTGCACTCCTATTACTAACATTGCAGGAGGGTAGATTAGTCTTTTGGAGATAACCCTGAAAGACAGCTTACATCCATTTTGGATACTACCTGAAGTTCAGTTCCAACCCTAAACACAAACCAAGAACATCATCTCAAACCCTAATGTATACACAGAATGTCATTTCCAATCTCAGAGATAACCCCGAGATATGCAGATCAAAAGACCGGCAACAACACCGGAGAGGACAGTTCTATCTCGGCGATAACACCGCAACGCTCAGTTCCAGTCCCAAAGAAACACTAGGAGTAGCAACCCCATCCTTGGTGATAGCCCAAAGAGATGTCATTGCAGTTCTGGCGATAACCCCGAGAATGCTTGTTTCAAACATATGCAATCAGCTTCAACCTCAGACATCCTGTTGAGGCACACACACCTCAGACCCGGAGATAACAACGGGCAGACAGGAACACCCACAGATGACAGTGAGACATACAAAACAAGCGGCGATCAATCTCGGTTTGTAACCTCGAACAACGTCTACTTTTCGCTTAAACCGACGATAACCCGGGTGAGGAGTCACAACGTCATCTTACCATATCAACAAGATGATATCACGGCATACCAACAAGTAGTCCAATCTCACCAGTAACCACGAAAGCAACGCTTACTTTCAACTCAAACCGGCGATAACCCCGGCGAGGAGTCAAACGTCATCTTGTTCCTTCGACAATGGCACGTCGTCTCAACACTTCATACATACATACATCCAACAATGTCCCACAAGAGCTGAGGATCGCCATTTGAGAAGAAGAGGGAGGGAAAAAGGCGAGGAAGCCCTGCCCATTTTACTCTGCATACACATCTTTTGAGTGTTTCCTCACTTCTAAACACTAGTTAGCTCACATATAGCTATCTTTTATCCGGCGGGAGCTGAGTGTTTATCCATTTAAAGTCGTAGAAGTCTACTTTGGCAGCCCACTGTAAGCCTTCTCATATTCTATAAGGCCTTCTTCTCATATTAGCACACACTGTTGTACACGTTGAGAGTCGTATGAGTGTGTTTGCCCGAACATCGGTCTGTGGTTTTCAGTTCTGTTTGTATATATATACTTATATATATGTATATATTTCATATATGGACTAACATTATCGAGTTATGCCTCGATTGAGCCTGAACTTGATGCCCTGAGCGTTTAATTGCTTATATATATATATACTTATATATATAATTGTTGTCGAACATATCCGATGAGCTGGATTCACGAGATTGCATTCATTTATCGCTTATATATATATTTGTACATATATATATATATATTTAAATTCTGTCCTACTGGAGTTTACTTACATGGCCTTTTTACGCCTTTATTTACATTTCATCCTCGCCTGGAGTTTAATTAAATGGCGCTTGATCGCTTTTATAGCTTTATTTACATTTCGTCCCACCTAGAGTTTACTTAATGGTGGTTGATCATCATATATATATATATATATATTCTGACTTTTATATATTTACATTTCCAATCCCCCATAGAGTTGCTTCGTGGTGGTTGATCATATACAGATATATATATATTTCTGACTTTTATATATATAACTCGCTTCTTTTTCCATACAAATTGCGATATCATGTGAGCCTAGGAATCATGTGATCACAGTTCGATTTATGAATCTAGATTCGGTTCCCATGATGGACATTTTTCAAATTATGTGAACTGCACATTATTTTTTACGATTGTCTCGAATTTCCTTGGATGGTTGTCATGCCCATGAGGAGTTCGGTACTGCTGTATATTATTTTCTCGAGAATGCTTCGCATCTCGAAAATAAAAGTAAACAAGCCGAACATTTAATAATAAAATGGAAGTATGAAAAGGTCTCAATTCCTATTGAGCACAGGGTTTGAAAAACTTCTTTTACAAAACTTCATTGATATATCTTGGTAAAACTGAATTTTTCTATAAAATTCAAACCTTGTGTATATAGGTGCGAACGAGGCTTCGTACTACTTTCAAATAATTGCACATTGATCCACACACACACATTCATATAATAATTTCTTTGAAAAGTGGCGGTCACCGTGGTAACACGGATGTCGGGGGATGCCTAACACCTTCCCTCCGCATAATCAAGCCCCCGGACCCAAAATGAATCTCGGTTTCATAGACCCGTCTAGCAGTGTCAAAACACTGGGTCAATGTACAAACCTTTTCGGTTGCGTTGGTGCAACCAGTTAAATACACCAACTGGTGACTCTTAAAGTCAACTCGTCGACATTATACATGTCGGACCTTTTTCACTTGTTTTTTCAAATAAATCTCACATTAACATGAGAACACCAAAGAACAAGTAACGAAAAGGGACACTCAAAAATCCCGACGTTGACAACATGTTGTTTGTAGTCTAACTAAGTGATCTGGGTTGTTACTTCCTAGATCCATAACATTAATATGCTCGAAATCAAGTTTTAAGAAAATCTGGGAAAAAAATTTGTGTCTGACAATGTAATGTCAGACCCTGTAAATCTTTGCATGTTATGTGTTTTTTTTGTTTTATGTTTTAGATATGTAGTTGGATATGTGCTCTTTAATCTGATCAAGAATCAGGCTTAGATCCGGTCTAGATTGCAAGTTATTCGTGGTCAAACCACGTTGACCGACATTGACCGTATGAAATCTGGCCAGCCATGAACTTGCCTAGAAAGCTCTTACAGCAAGTTCATAGGCCCAGATCTTTTTGTTGTTAGTTGTTTTGTTCCTGTTGATGTAATAAGGTTGTAATCTGGTATATGGACTACATATTTATGCCTTAAAATCTCCTTAACATCAAACGAGTTGATTGTAGTGGCCGGTCAAAGTAGGCAAAAAGATCATCAGGACTGTTTTCTGGGTAACCCAGAAAACGTTTGAACCTTATTTCTGACAAGAGTTGACTGACTTATATCTTTTTGTTGTGTTGTTGTTATGATGATAATAGATATGTACACCTACAGGTTGTCTACACACTGAAAGTCTTAAATCTCAAAAACATTACATGAGAAGCAAGTTGTAGAAGCCCAAAACTAGCCAGACGAACTGTTCTTCATTTCTGGGTAACCCAAAAAATGAAGAACAGCTCTGACAGTTTGTTCTTGAGCTTGAATTTTGAATTTGGTGCATGATATGACCCTGTTAGTTGTTGGATCATGTAGTATTACATTAGTACTACAATATCTAACCACTAACTAGTCCAGAAACATAATATACACTAAGTAATTACTGGTCAAAGTAGGGTACTTGACTACTGCCTATGAATGTTCTTGAGCCTCAAGAACACCTAAGGCGACAGATTCTGTCGCTAGGCTATTGCGACAGTTTTATTTATTTTAAAAAATTTATTTTCTAAAAATCATTTAAAAATAGAAATTAATTATTAAAAATTCCAAAAATTATTTTAAAAATTATTTTAAGTTATAAAAATTAACTTTTAATAATTTGACATATTTTTCATAAATATTAATATTTAATTGGATATTATGATATTTTATTTATTCAATAAATGCATTAAAAAATTAATTAAAAATGATTTTATTATATTAAAATCATTTTAAATGATAAAAAGGTATTTAATAATATTTTAAGTTATAAAATATAACTTTTAATATTATGAGACAAATTTCCTTAATTGTTTAATATTAATGATAATAGATTTATTTAATAATTATATTAAATAAATTAATCAAAAAATGATTTTAATATTATAAAAATCATTTTAAATGAAAATAAATAGTTTAAAAATATTTTTAGTTATAAAATATAACTTTTAATATTTAAAGGTAGATTTCATTAATAATTTAATATTAACGATATTAGAATTATTTAATAGTTATATTAAATAAATAATTTAAAAATGGTTTTATTTATTTAAAAATCATTTAAAAAGAAAATAAATGAATTAAAAATATTTGAAGTTATAATTAATGACTTTTAATATTTTGATAAATAATACATTAATACTTAAGTATTAATGATAATTATTTAAAAATAATTTTAATTGTTTTAAAAATCATTTAAGGGTAATAAAATGTTTTAAAATATTTTGAGTTATTATAAATAACTTTAATATTTTGCAATGGTTTCATTAATAGTTTAATATTAATTAAATATTAATGATAATAGAATTATCATTTAATAATGATTACGGTGTTTAAAATTAATGATAAATTATAATAATTATTTAAAAATTATTATAAGGCTATGAAAAATAATAAGACTGATATTTAATATATCTAAACGAATATTAAACTACAGAATAGAGTTTTAAACTCGATATTTACCCGATAAAATCATCGCTTGATTTTTCCGTGAAGCTTCGAAATTGATCTAGACTTAGATAATTGGACTCGATACGTGTTTGTTTGTGATCCAATTATTGTTTAACGTATGTGACAATGTGATTAAGTTATGTCTTTGTTGCAAATAAGCGATCTTATGTGATATGATATATTATTCTAATCAAATAAATGATCTTATTAATGATAGGTTGTGATATAAAAGATAAAACTAAGTTGCATACTAGTAAGCAGCAACTCAGGCAAGTATCTTAACTTTGCATTTCCTTTATGCAATGGACATGAGTAAGAAAGTTTTAGAATTATACTATTATTGTGCCAGATTATTAACTCTATTATTATCGATTATGTATCCAATCTTTTGTATTCATACAAGTTCTTAAATTATCTGATCCTTGTTTATTAATACAGGACTATTGTACAATCCAGATATTTATTCTGTTCGTTAATTTCTAAATATGGTTAGACAAGTGTCCTCACTTGGATAATCATTGTATTTAATCACATGTTGATACATACTTATTGATTTCTAGTATGTATACGTTGACTTCAAAGCCGTCTAAGCTATTTGCTTTGGCTAGACACGAACTTAGAAATATTGTGGAAGAAGATAGAACTTTTTATTTTCCAATCAAATTATTTTGGTTCGGATTCCCGACTAAGTATGAACATCCCGTACATAGGAAAACTTTTGTGCGCCAAAGGCGAATAAGATGAACGATAATTTCATTCTTATATGTAGTATTGATCAATCATACAGGCATAATGGGTGATCACCCCCCCCCCCCCCATAAGCCCATAAGTTATGACGGTTTGCAGATGAAGTTTTGTGTAACCTTTTCGAAAATAGAAAACAATGTTCATAGTCTGTCGACTAATCTCCATTTATAGTCAGTACATAGTTTTAAAATTTTGAGATAGAATTGTTATGTTATTATTATTGGTTCAGCTTAATTCGCAACTATTGATTCGTTGTAGAAGTATTATTCAAAGAAAACATTTAATCCTTTCAGCTAACTATTATTGATTGCTATTACTTGCTGAGCACTCAAATGCTCATCCTTGCTTAATTTAAATGTTTTCAGCTAAGTGTGAACAACCAGAAGGCTCATGCAGAAATAAAGGAAAAGGAAAGCAAACAGAATAAGATTTGTGGTATTCTATGTAATAATTAGACTTTATTATGACGATGATACTTATTAATTATCATGTAATAAATGTTTAAAGGTCGCGTACATGGGGATTAGACTGATGTATAAATTAAGTTTGATATCTATATTATTGTTATTATTATTTATATTATTTATATTATTTTGCTCATAGAAATGGTATCGTGAAGCACCGAGTTCGGGTTTCAAGTACCTGAATTTGGGGGCGTCACATTCGATCTCTCTCAAAGCAAATTGTGATGATAATGTCAAGAGATGTTATCAATGCCAAGCCCATGGAAATACCCTCCATGATCTTCCAAATGAATTACATTGTATGAATTCACCGTGGCCCTTTTCAATGTGGGGAATGGACGTGATTGGGTCAATAGAACCCAAAGCCAGCAATAGTCATCAATTCATCTTCTCTATGATTGATTACTTCACAAAGTGGGTAGAAGCTTCTTTTTTCCCAAAGTTACTAAGGAGGTAACCATTGGTTTCATCAGAAACCATATCATTTATCGATATGGACAACCGGAGGTGATCATATCGGACAATGTCAAAAATATGAACAACCAAATGATGAAGAAATTATGTAGCAAATTCCACATCAAACATCTTAACTCTGTCATTTATCATCCCAAGATGAATGGTGTTGTCAAAGCAGCCAATAAGAACATCAAAAAAATTATGCAAAAAATGTCCGCCAATCACAAGAGATGGACTAACTTGTTACCTTTAACTCTATTAGCCTACAGAACATCAATACAAACTTCTACTAGGGCTACCCCCTACTCATTGGTCTATGGAATGGAAGCAGTACTCCCCATAGAAGTATAAATGGAGTCGTTAAGAGGGTTAATGGATGCTTAGATGAATGAAGATCAGTAGTTGCAAGATCGATACCACCAGCTATTTTTGATAGATGAGCAGAGGCCTGCAACCATCTTTCATGGTCAGTTGTATCAACAAAGGATTGCTCAATCATACAACAAGAAATTTGGTCTCCGACAATTCAAAGAGGATGACTTGGTGTTGAAGAAAGTCCTTACTAATCAAGATCAATCCAAAGGAAAGTTCGCCCCGAATTGGGACAGTGATAAGTAGGTTTTATACCTACTTATTGGTTACCAACTCACTAGAATTATGCTCAACTTAAGTAGTTTTATTAAGTTTTATTTGCTTTTTGTGATTATTTTGCAGTATGCATAGCTGGAACTCCTTTAGAACTTATGGCATGGAATAGCATGAAATGGTATGGAGATAGCATTAACATGGCATGGTGGACTTGAGCTAGAATGAAGAGTAGCTGGACTACAACAGGTGAAGAAGAGGATCAATGAAGTGGTAGAGTGAAGAAGAAAAGAGATTAAGAAGAAGGAAATAGCGAGATGATGCAACAACAAGAGCCAACGAGAATGCAAAATACAAAGAAGAGACCCATTAGCCACACGCCATTGAATCTATAAATGGCGCGCCCACGCCAAAGGATTATAGAGGCATATTAAGCAATCGCGCAGTCGCGCTCCATTGTCAAAGGACCATGGCATGCCCGTGCTATGCAGTCAACACAGACTCCTACAGCGCGCCCGAAACCCTTTACACCATCGCGCGGCCGCACCGATCATATTCAGTTTAAACTGCTGACTTTTTGTAATTTGAAATTTGAGCGTGTTTATTTGTTATGAGATGATATGGTTGGTTGCCAAAGACGTGGTTTTTCAGTTTGTACTACTGTTCTTAAGTTTAGACTACTCTAAGGAGGGTTGGAGCATTTCCATTACTACTTTAAGCTCCTCTCTTTATTTTGATTGAAAAAATAATACTAGTTTTAATTTTGGAGATTTTTGTGCATTGAAACAAGCCTAGAAATAGACTTTGCAGCAGGAATTAACATATTTGATCTCTCAACTCTCTTTAATATCTTGTTTACATTATTCATTTCAATGGTTTGCTTTAATACCATAATGATTCTTGGTTCAGAAATGAACTAAATTCCATTATGGGATTCTAATGGATTTTGATGCGTAGTCTAAATATGTATGCCTGATTGTGATGTTGCATATTTAACATAGGATTGCCTATTATGGTTGTGCTAAATGCTTGAATGCTTGATCACCATTCACACTAATTGCTTGTACGGATTTGGAAAATAAAATATAAGTATAGATTAGATCATGATGGCATATGTTCATATGGCTTATTTGTATTAGGCTTTGTGATTCGTGACCCAGATAGGCATATACCGGTTCACCATGTGTAGTTATTAAGAGAGATTGTACTTAAAATCATTATTGCTGTAAATTCACATAGATATATAGTGAGTTTGGTAATTATGATGCTTACATGAATTCTATCAATTGTGGATTTTGTGTAAATTGGACATAGTTCATTGAAAGATGATTATGTTCCACTTTTGTGCTCTTGACTGGCTTTCCATAATAAATAATTAAACAAAACATGAGGTTTGTATTTTAGATGAAACAATACATGATATTAGGATCCCATTTCTCTCTAATTTGATTACCTTATCTTAGTTATTATAATTTATGTATTGATAATTAATTTAAAATTCAATTTATTTGTGGGTTGATCGTTTAAGCATACAAAAACAGTGATTAGGTTGTTGCATGATAGTTTAGATTTATTCTCCTTTCTCCGTGGGATCGATACTTTCTTACTCTGTACTACTTGTTGACCCGTGTATACTTGCATGAGTTAGAGTCCATTTTGTTAAATCAAAAAGGAGGCAACAAGTTTTTTGCCCCGTTTTCGGGGAGAGGCGTTTATTTTTAATATTGTCGTCATCAACTAAAGCTAGATTTGTGTGACTTAGACAATTCTATTCTTATCTTATTTCTATTTTATTTTATTTTTGTTTGTATTTCAGGTACTTGTGTACATTGCATGCACACGCGATCGACAAACTCTGAATTGGTGCCTGCACAGGATAATATCAACGACAGAGGTTGGAAGTCGAGAGCACGTCCGAATATACAAGTAAATTTTGAAACTTCAACATCTAGCATAGCAGCAGAAGAGCAAAGAGAAGAACATTGGGACTTGAGAGATTATTCAATGCCCAACATAAATGAGTTGCAGTCGAGCATTGTGAGGACAGCTATAGCAGTCAATACTTTTGAGATAAAATCGGGCAATATTCAAATGGTACAGAATTCAGTCCAGTTTGGGGGTGCTGCTATAGATGATCCAAACGAGCACTTATTGAGCTTCATAGAGATTTGTGATACCTTCAAGTACAATGGGATGTCTGAAGATGCAATCAGGCTCAAACTATTCCCATTTTCTTTACGGGATAAGGCTAGAAGTTAGCTCCACTCTTTGCCATCAGTATCTATTACTACACGGGAGGACTTAGCGCAGAAGTTCTTAGCTAAAATTTTCCCAATGGCTAAGACTGCTAAAATAAGGACCGCAATTTCCCAGTTTGAACAATAAAAAAGTGAAACATTGTATGAAGCATGGGAACGCTACAAAGAGATGCTAAGGAAATGCCCTCATCATGGAATGCCTGATTGGATGGTAATTGTAATACCCGAGAATTTCCGCGTATTATTAAATAAATATATTAATGGAAATGAATATTTATTTGAATATGAACAATTTCGTGTTATGAAATGAGATAACTCAATTATATTAAATAATTGAATAATTGAGAATACGTGGAGTTTGTGGTAAACTCGTTGAAAGCCTTGTGTGGTATGTTGATGGGAAATACTAATAGTAATGTTAATCGACGAAGAAATTATAAGATGAGCAATTAAGTAATATTAATTGTTAATGGTTGTTGTAGTATACTATTAGTTGATAATTGATGTGTGGTATATTAATTATTTAATAATAAGGATTAATTAATGATTATATTAATTAATTGATGATGGTTGTGGTAGAATATTGAATTTTTAGTAATTAACTAATAATGTGTGATTACTATTATTTGCAATATATTATAAAGATAAATAATGATTATGGAAATCCATAACTACATTAGTCAATGGGCGGATTAATTAATATTGATGTTAATTAATTAAGGAAGTGCATGACTTATTTATTTAACAAATAAGTAAGTTAGTAATATAATAATATTATATTGACTATTATGTGCATGTACTGTACTAACTATATATATGCGGTCTTGGCGTAGTGTGACTATATATTAAGTTATATGATCTATATTATATCACGTGGTAATTAATCGAGTGAAGGAATAAATTTATTTATTTAACATAAATAAGTAAGATATTAATATAATAAGGTTATTATATGATTACATGAGTAGTAGAATTAATTATGGAACTACCCGAACAATAATACATGATTGCATTATTTTATTGCATATATTTAATGTATATGGACTATATGGTGTGAGGGTATAATTTATCCCTGAAATTCCCAATATGGTAACAATTGCACATTAAGATTTCATTGTGGAAAATTAAATAGACCAAACCATGCCTTGATGATATGAAATGCTAGAATTTTCTCCTTTGTCCCAAATTTAGAGTCCCATTTACTCTAAAATCTCATTCACGTGTGATAGCAAAAGGCTAGCCTATTTCTTCTTCCAACTCTCTAACTCATGATCATGGGGGAGTGGTGATAATGATGAGTTCCAACAACTAATCTAACAACTCCTTATTAACCCCCATCCAATCCTTTAGCACGTGAGTTTGATTTATGGGAGAATGTTATTGTCTAGATCATGATGTTCTATAAGTATGAGCTATCCTTCCATTTTTCCAAGTGTTGAGAATTGCTAAGTGAGAATTGAGAGCATACAAGCATCCTTAGAGTTTAAGAGTTCAAGTAGTAGCAAGTTCTTTCACATTACAAAGGTATAATTCCATTACTAGCTTTCCAATTTTAGTTTCTGTAAAAATGGTGTCTTAAGTCTTGAAATCCAAATTCTTAAATTCATGAAATTATATGTTAATGAGGTTGAGTATTGGTTATAAAGTTGTTATATGACCATATAAACATGTTTAAACTGATACATGATTGTTTGGAAATGAATTAGTGAATAATTTTTGAGGTTAGGATAGCTTTACTTAAGTAGTCATCATACCGCTACCTTTGAACGAGAGGAGCAGCCTTGTTGCTTAATTACACTAAAGCGCATCGCAAATTGTGGTTATCCTCGCTTGCGAGTTGAATGATCTGTTGCAAGTCTGATCCATATGAGCTAGTGGTTATGACTTAAGCTAGCATGTGAACATGTGTATGATGTATATATGGATATGTTAACCTAATGTGAGCATGTTTTCATAGACTTCCATGATTAATGGAGACCTATGGTTTAAATGGAGATTTGAACCTTAAGTTTTGAAAACAAACTATGGAAAGATCATGTTCTACAAATTATGAACCTAGTGAGCTATACATGACTGATTTTGCACATAGATGAGCATGTTGTAGTGTACATGGTCCTTTGAGCATGATCAAACTTGTTAAGCCTTATGTTAGAAATATTTTCAATAAGAAGCTTAGCCTAGTGAGCTAACATGCATGATTTCTACATGGTTTATATTCTGATTTTGAAAGCATATAAGTATGACTTGGAAATGCATGAATAAACCTTTAGCTTGTGTTTATTTGATTAGTAAGGAAACATGAGCATGTTGAACCTATTAGCAAGCTTTGAATGTGAATATTGTCAAGATACCATGAAGACTAGAATCTAACATTTGTGATCATATTTGATGACACTCTTAGACTCGCTCATGTAGCACAAACATATATATACCATGCTTGTGTAGCACATTTCAAGAAAAGCATGAACAAAGCCTATTTTCAACTAAAGTGGTGTTAGTTTCACATATGTATTATGAATACACACAAGCATGCCTAATATGAGTTTTATAACTATCTTGTATGTTTAGAAAGCAAGCATGCTAGACCTTGTGAGTTCATGACCTCGAATGGTCTTAAATGGTTGAAATGTTTAATTTAGAAGGAAACCTAGATTGACTTGAGGAGGATGAAAAGACCCTTAACATGACAAATAGATCAGGTATGACTGTTTTGGGCAAGCCGAACATGAACCACAAGGCAGCAGCTGCATCTTGGCTTGGCCAAAGGACGGTGCAGCTGCGCCGGTCCTAGGCTTAGCCATGGCGTAGCTACGCCAGTCTGGAATTCTAGATAATGAGTTCTGACTTTTGGGCAGTAACTTGCATGATGCCTATGATGCTAAATGTGATCTAAAACCTACTGATGTACATATATATGTGTGATGCTTAGTTGATAAGTTGGTGTTGCATTGAAATGGAAAGTCCATGAGTAGAAGAAGTCTTAACCTTGAGTATTCTTGATTTGTTTATAAAGTAACTAAGTATTTGGTTCATGATGACTTATAAACTGATTTTGTACCATATGTGCATACTTGAATCGTGTCAAGCTTGATTAAAGACTGTGTTAGCTAATTAACATCTTGAACATATAATGCGTTATAAATAGGATTCGAAAGTGTTGATTTATTAACGTGGATAAACTACGCTTAAGGCAAGTTTCTCTAACCTTACTCAAATTCATATTGAGCAAGTATCCTAAACCCTTACACTATTTTATTCGACAAACACCGTAAGCTTATCCCTTTGAATACAAGTTATATTACTTTCTCGTTCAAATGAGCTAGTATGTTAAACCCTTGTGAAAGCTATTATTCATGTTGAAATTGGTATTGCCCTTGAATATTGTGAAAGAGTCGATGCCATTTGATTCGGCTAGACTATATGCATGTTTATGAAAACTGTCCAAACCAATTGTTTGGTGCGGAAATCTTAAAAACTGAGTTGAACAACCCTTATGGTAAAGGGAGTGTATGTTGTTGGAAACCCTAACACATGAATGATTTATTATTGTGGTGTTATGCATAACGTATAGTATTGTAGATTGATCATCTATTGTACTTGATATTTTTGGGTTATCAGTGTAATATTGGTAACTCTAGTGCAAGTTCAATAGTCCTTACTGACTACTCAGTATAAATTGTTTATTCAGTTGGATACCTTGATAGCCGTTGAATTCATATATATCTGTTGATTTATATTGAATTATCATTCCTATTCAAAGAATTGTTGATATTTCTTATCCCTGATGTTATTCTGACAATTTGAACTATCCTAGAAATGACACTTCAATATTTCAAACCTTGTGATATATATCCTACACCCTTGTTGTATATTACTTGTTGGGCAATTTGTGATCATCCTTGCTTATTTAAAACCTTTTAGTTAAGGAGGAACATGGAGGTGTCTCTGGAACAGACAAGGGCAAGGGCAAGGCTACCGACTAGCTTGTCCTTTTTATGTTTAAAGTATATAATGTTGTATTAAGACTATTTCAGATTATGTTTAAGCTTAAGTAAGATCATGTAATAAGTCTTTATTAGATATTATTATGTAATCTATTAAGCACTGTAGGTTGCGAGACTTGGGGAATAATTATAATAAAACATTGTATATTATTCTAAAGTAGATTTTCCGTTGTGTATGCGTTATTTTAGATAGTATGGTTTTACCATGAGAACGTGATGAACCGAATTTGAGTGACCAAGTGGAGGTCCGAATTTGGGGGCGTCACGGTGATAAATACTTTTTACAATGGATTGAGATGGCAATCAAGGCCGATTGTAGATGCTGCAGTGGGAGGAGCTTTATGGGCTATGAGTTATGAAGAGGCTTATAATCTCAGAGAGACTATGACAGCAAATGACTTTATAAATCCTACGACCAGGATGCCACAACCTAAAGTTACGTGATTGTTAGAGGTGGATACTATCACACAGTTGTCAGCTCAGATGGCATCTATGGCAAAGAAGATTGATTTATTGGCAGAGAATAAAGTGAAGACAATTGCTTTTGTATGTGAGATACATGCGGGGTCGCATCCAACCGATCAATGTGCAATCAGTTATGAATCAGTGCAATATGTGAGTAACTACCAGAAAAACCAAAGTCAGTTCCAGAATTCCTATAACCCCAACAACCGTAACCATCCCAATTTTAGCTCGACAAACAATCAAAATCAACAAAATCAGCAGTTTCAACCTCAACATCAGTATCAGTCACAACCATCTCACCAACAGTATGCACAAAAACCACCATACCCTTCAGGATTTCAACAGCAACCGCAACAACATCCACCACCTGCACCTCAGCCAGAGAAGAAGTTAGAAATGGAGGAGATGATGCTCAAGTACATGGCAAATATAGAGGTAATGATCAAGATCAAGGCAGTGGCTATAAAAAATTTGGAGACACAGATGGGTCAAATGGCCAGTATGCTGAACAACAGACCAAAAGGGACCTTGCCAAGTACAACAGAAGCTAATCCAAGAAGAGAGGGTAAAGAATAATGTTAGGCCATTACTTTAAGATCAGGGAAGCAGGTAGGTTTACAACATAGCACGCTCGCACCACATTTACAAAGGGAAACCGCGCGGCCGCGCAGTGAAGAGAAATTTCCTAATGAAGATTTGATCAAAGAAGGTTCTAAACAAGGGGAAGTGGAGAAGATTAAAGAAGAGTTACCTAAGAAACTAGTGACTAAACCACCAGTTGTTCATCCCCTTGTTCCGTGTCCACAAAGACTACAAAAGAAAAGGGAAGACAAGCAGTTTAATAAGTTTTTGGAGGTATTAAAAAAGCTACAAATCAACATACCCTTCACCGAGGCATTGGAATAGATGCCAAGTTATGCAAAGTTCATGAAGGGGATCTTGTCAAGGAAGAAGAGATTAGAGGACATACAAATAGTAGCCTTGACTAAAGAATATAGTGAAGTGCTTCAACGCAAGTTACTTTCGAAGCTAAAGGATCCAGGCAGCTTCATGATACCGTGTTCAATCAGAAAGATGTGTTTTAACAAATGCTTGTATGATTTAGGGGCGAGCATCAACTTGATGCCATTGTCGATGTTAATCGGTTGGGATTACGGCTCCCAAGGTGATTTAATATTACTTTACTGACTTCTTTAACGGTCCATTACTTATCCACGAGGTATTATAGAAGATGTGCTGGTTAAAGTGGACAAATTTATTTTCCCAGTGGATTTCATCATCTTAGATTATGAAGAAGATAGAAGTATACCTATCATCTTTAGGAGACCATTCCTAGCCACAGGACGAACTTTGATAGATGTTCAGAAATGTGAGTTGACAATGAGGGTTCATGATCAAGAAGTCACCTTTAACGTGTTCAAGGCTATAAAGTTTTCGACTGAGAAGAAGAATGTTTGAGGATTGATATGGTGGACAAGATGTTGAATGATGGAGTAGAGAATTTGGTAGAAAATGAGCCTTTGAAGAGTGCTATTTTGGGGAATTTAGAGATGGAAGATGATGATATTGCAGAGTTTGTTCAAATTCTTGACACAACACCACACTTTAGAAGATTCAAGACTCCTGTCGAGCCACTAAAGCTTTCTGGAGAGACATCAGTGAAACTCAGACTGTCTCTTAAAATGCCTTCAGAACTTGAATCGAAACCTCTCTTATACCACTTAAGGTATGCATTTTTAAATGATAATTTAGAGTTACCTGTTATTATTTCTTCAGTACTAACATCTTGCCAGGAAAAAAAGCTGCTAAGAGAGTTCAAACCAGTGATTGGATGGACCATAGCAGATATCAAAGGGATCAATCCATTATTCTGTATACACAAGTTCCTACTGGAAGATGATAGTAAACCTTCAGTGGAGCAACAACGGAGATTAAATCTGATTATGAAGGAAGTGGTCAAGAAGGAAGTTCTGAAGTGGCTAGACGCATGAATAATATATCCAATCTTAGACAGCTCTTGGGTGAGCCCAGTACAGTGTGTGGCAAAGAAAGGGGGAATGACCGTAGTTTCCAACGAGAACAATGAACTGATACTGACTAGGACAGTGATGGGGTGGAGAGTGTGCATGGATTACCGTAAACTTAATAAAGCTATAAGGAAAGACCACTTTCCACTTCCGTTTATTGATCAGATGTTGGACAGGCTAGCGGGTCACGAGTACTATTGCCTTCTGGATGGATATTTAAGGTATAATCAGATTGTGATAGCTCCAAACGACCAGGAAAAGACAATTTTCACATGTCCATATGGTACATTCGCTTTCAGAAGGATGTCTTTTGGGTTGTGCAATGCCCCGACCACATTTTAGAGATGTATGATGGCAATTTTTTTGGATATGGTGGAGCACAATGTGGAAGTGTTCATGGATGACTTTTTAGTATTTGGAGACTCATTTGATTTGTGTTTAGAAAATTTGGTGATGATGTTGAGGAGATGTGTTGAAACAAATTTGGTTTTGAATTGGGAAAAGTGCAATTTTATGGTACAAGAGGGTATAATATTAGGACACAAGGTTTTGAAGAAAGGATTAGAGGTGGACCGAGCGAAGTTAGAGACTATTGAGAATTTGCCATCACCTACTTCTGTTAAAGGTGTTCGCAATTTTTTAGGGCATGTAGGCTTCTATAGGAGGTTTATTAAAGACTTCTCTAAGATCACAAAGTCGCTTTGCAGTTTATTGGAGAAGGATGTGCAGTTTAAGTTTGATGAAGAATGCATGTCTGCATTTGAGTATTTAAAGAGAAAGTTAACTACAACACCAGATTGGGACTTTCCATTTGAATTGATGTGTGACGTAAGTGACTTTGCTGTGGGAGCTATTTTGGGCCAGTGAAGGGACAAGATCTTTCATGTGATATACTATGCAAGTAAGACCCTTACTGATGCTCAGTTGAATTATACCACCACAGAGAAGGAACTTTTAGCAGTTGTGTATGCTTTCGATAAGTTTCGTGCATATTTGATTGGGACTAGGGTGATAGTGTACACAGACCATGTAGGAATTTTGTACTTGGTGGCGAAGATAGATGCAAAGCCTCGTCTAATCAGGTGGATACTTTTGTTGCAAGAATTTGATTTGGAAATGAAGGACAAGAAATGGACTGAGAATCAAGAGGCGGACTACTTATCTAGATTGGAAAATCCAAGAAGGGATGTAAATGTAAATGACAAGGTTGTGATTAATGAGTCCTTCCCAGATGAACAGTTATTTGTGGTGAAAGGGGAAGTGACATGGTTCGCAGACTTTGCAAACTATTTAGTGAGCAAGATAATCCCTTCTGACTTGATGGGGCATCAAAAGAAGAAGTTTTTGCATGATGTAAAGTGGTTTATATGGGATGAACCGTACTTATTCAAGCAGTGCGCCGATCAGATGATAAGGAGGTGTATTCCATATAGCAAAACATAGGGTATTCTATAGGATTGCCATGCGTCAGTATATGGAGGTCACTATGGTGGAGAAACGAAAGCGGCTAGAGTGTTGCAACCTGGATTCTATTGGCCAACAATTTTTAAAGATGCTTACAGTTTTGTCCAGAAATGTGACAGATGTCAAAGAGTTGGGAATATATCAAAGAGAAATGAAATGCCCTTGAACACAATCATCGAGGTAAAAATTTTTGATGTGTGGGAATAGACTTCATGGGCACTTTCATTTCATCATGTGGGAACCTTTATATCTTATTGGCGGTTGATTATATTTCTTAGTGGGTAGAAGTGGCAGCTCTTCCAATGAATGATGCTAAAGTGGTCCTAAGATTTTTACAAAGGAACATCTTCACAAGGTTTGGGACTCCAAGGGCCATTATTAGTGATGAGGGCAACAATTTTTGTAATCGTCAGTTCACAGCTCTATTGGCTAAGTATGGGGTGAGTCATCGTATTACTACAGCTTACCATCCTCAGAATAATGGCCAAGCAGAGGTATCGAATCGCAAAGTGAAGAGAATTCTTGAAAAGATTGTGAATCCCACAAGGAAGGATTGGTCATTGAAGCTAGACGATGCAGTATGGGCTTACAGGACCGCTTATAAGACACCGTTGGGAATGTCATCATTTCAGCTTGTTTATGGAAAGGCTTTTCACCTTCCTATGGAGCTCAAACACAAGGCATATTGGGCGATAAGGAAGCTGAATTTTAACTTGAAGGCTGCAGGAGAAAAACGTCTACTCCAACTCAATGAGTTGGATGAATTTAGATTTCAGGACTATGAGAACTCTAAGCTATACAAAGAAAAGGTGAAGAGATGGCATGACCACCGCAAGATTATGGAATGAGTGTTTGAACCGGGGCAAAGGGTTCTATTGTTTAATTCCAGACTTAAACTCTTTCCCGGGAAGCTCAAGTCAAGGTGGTCAGGGCCATTTACTGTGAAGACAGTTTATCCACATGGTGTGATCGAGATATTTGATAAGTTCCCAGACAAGCCTTTCAAGGTCAATGGACAGCAGCTTAAGCACTATTATGGTGGTGAGGTTGATAGGCAGAAGGTCACCTCAATTCTTTCTTCTACATGATTGGAGCAGAGATAGTCAAGCTAACTGACTATAAATTAGCGCTTAATGGGAGGCACCCCATTATTTCTCTTCCTTACCTCTTGTTTAATTCTTTATGAATCATGTTTATTTTCTCATTTTCATGTTTAATTCTTGATAGCATATAATTTTTTATATAAGTTTTGTTGGAGCTGAATGTGCATATCATTTTGGTTAGGAGTAGCATATAGAGCATTCTCTTGGATATATTCATTCATGTTACTTAGTTCATATTTTGATCTTGGGGAATTGGTATATCTCATAATTGTAAATGCTACATGTGCAGGTGATTTGCAGAATGTTAGTAGCCACTTATTTCTACTTCAAGTGCAAATTTCATTCTTATCGGTAGTACATAGCGGTAGTCCGCCGTGGCCTCTCGATGGTTCAAAATGGCGCGCTCGCGCCGTACTTCTTTATAATATGGTCAACAACGCGCCCGCTCCCTTTACACATTAAATCTCAGTACGCCCGTGCCATGATAAAAGTGTGCCCGCGCCATCAGCAGGTATAAAAATTGTGTGGCCGAGCCTAAGGTCGGTTGTAAAAAAATTTTAAAGACTTAAAATCGTGTCCCACCCCACTTCTTATTTCAGTTACCATTCTTCAACGTGCGTCTCCCCATCTCTTTTCAAAAATCGACGCCTATCTCTCCACATCTTCCAAACATTTCCGTTTCAAATCTTAACTCCTCACTCCACTACATATTGTACGCATTCTATTCTACATCAAAATTAAAATATTTGACGGGTTTGTCAGAACATTGGGTGATGTAAGGTATATTCCAGAATTAAAAAAGAGCTTTCTATCGGTTAGAGTACTCGACTCTATAGGTTGCAGTATCTCAGTCAGAGATGGTGTCATGAAAATTACCAAGGGTTTGATGGTAATTATGAAGAGCTGATAGGGGACACAGTTGCTAGTGGAGTAGCAATTTCTATGCAGGATAATTCCAACAGTGATAGCACAAAAATATGGCACATGCGACTTGGTCATTTAAGTGAAGGTGGAATGAAAGAACTTCACAAAAGATAGTTGCTGAAAGGTGTCAAAATGTGCAGTTTGAATTTTTGCAAGTTTTGTGTGTACGGCAAACAACGGAGGGTCAGCTTCAAGGCAGGGGCAAATACCAGTAAGAATGTACTTGATTATGTACATTCGGATGTGTGGGGCCTGATCAAGCACACGTCAATGGGTGGAGCCCATTATTTTATTAGCTTCATAGATGACTACTCCAGAAAGGTGTGGGTGTATTTTATGAAGCAGAAATCTAAGGTTTTAAGAATCTTTAAGCAGTGGAAAGTTAAAGTAGAAAACCAGACCAAAAAGAAGCTGAAGTATTTTAGATCAGATAATGGCATAGAATACAAGGACATGTCATTCCTATAGTTTTGTCAGGATGAAGGTATCACCAGGAACTTCTCAGTCAAAAGAACTCCAGAGCAAAATGGGGTTGCCGAGAGGATGAACAGAACTCTATTGGAACGTGCCAGATGTATGAGGTTGAATGCAGGATTGCCTAAGAATTTCTGGGCTGAGGCAATCAACATAGCATGTTATCTGATAAATCGATCTCTTTCAGCTGGAATTGATTACAAAATCCCCGATGAGGTATGGAGTGGGAAACCAGTTGATTTTTTCTGTGAGGAAAATCTTTGGTTGTCCAGCTTATGTTCATCTGTCAATCGAAGAGTGACAATCCAAACTTGATCCAATGTCAAAAGAGTGTATTTTTGTTGGATATGAAGATGGAGTCAAGGGATACATGTTATGGGATCCAGTATCCAAGAAGAAGGTTGTCAGCAGAGATGTGGTGTCTAATGAGAAACACATGCTGAATAAGTCCAAGAATGAAGAATCTGCAGCAGGTGAGTTGCAGAAACACCCAATTGAGGTGGAGCATCCTGAAGAGATTGAAGATGATAATCCTTCAGATCCCCAAGAAAGGTCCTATAATCTTGTTAGAGATCAGGAAAGGCGAGTCAGCAAACCAGTGTAGAGACATGGGTTTAAAGACATGGTTTCCTTTGCCTTGATTGTTGGTAGTGGAGATCCAACTAGCTATCAAGATGCTATTCAGTCCGAGGATAATGATAAATGGGCGATAGCGATGGTAGAAGAAATGGAGTCTTTACAGAAGAATCAGACTTGGGAGTTAGTTCAACTTCCAAAAGGATCAAAGGTTTTAGGTTGCAAGTGGGTGTTCAGGAATAAGGAAGCTCAGTTTAATAAAGAAGGTGAAAGATTCAAGGCCAGATTAGTGGAAAAAGGATTCTCCCAGAGAGAGAGAATTGACTACAATGAGATCTTCTCACAAGTTGTGAAACACATCGATTCGGTTGATCTTGTCTATTGTAACATCACATGATATGGAGTTAGAGCAGCTTGATGTGAAAACAGCTTTTCTCCATGGTGATTTAGAAGAAAAGATCTACATGAAGCAGCCTGAGGGGTTTATTAAACCAGGGAAAGAGGGATTAGGTTGCAGTTTAAAGAAGTCTCTCTATGGTTTAAAGCAGTCCCCAAGACAGTGGTACATGAAGTTTGACAACTTCATGGTGGCTCATGGTTACTCTTGTTCGGAGTATGATCCATGTTTATATTTCAGATCCCTTGATGATGGCTCTCTAGTATTGTTGACATTATATGTTGATGACATGTTGATTGCAGCAAAGAGGAAATTAGATATTCTTCAGCTGAAGAATTTGTTAAGCAGTGAATTTGACATGAAAGATCTTGGGTCGGCCAAGAAGATCCTAGGTATGGAAATTCACAAGGATCATCAGGCAGGAAAGTTGTGGCTAACTCAAAAAGGATATGTGCAGAAGGCCTTGGAGAGGTTTAACATGAATAATGCTAAACCAATTAGCACTCCGTTGGTAGCCCATTTCAGATTATCTTCATAGTTGAGCCCACAGATAGAGGATGAGATGGAGTATATGTCCAAAGTACCGTATGCAAATACGGTGGGTTGTCTCATGTATGCCATGGTATGTACAAGGCTAGATATCTCACATGCAGTCAATGTGGTTAGCAGGTATATGGCAACACCAAGGAAAGAGCATTGGAATGTTGTCAAATAGATTTTTTATTATCTAGCAGGTACAACCAATTATGGTCTTATGTTTGATCGTGATACCATAAGAAGTGAGGTTACAGGGTTTGTTGATTCAGATTATGCTTGAGACCTAGATGCAAGGAGATCTACGACAGGGTTTGTATACACCTTTTATGGTGGATGTATATGTTGGAGGTCAATGTTGCAGTCTACGGTAGCATTATCAACAACAGAGGCTGAGTATATAGCGTTGACAGAGACAAGAAAGGAGGCTTTTTGGCTTAAGGGACTAGTTAAAGAACTAGATTTCAAGGAGGGCAGTATTCAGATTCAGTGTGATAGTCAAAGTTCTATTCACTTAGCCAAGAACCAGGTGTTTCATGCCAGGACCAAACATATCGATGTTCGGTATCACAAGATTCGTGTATGGCTGAACAATGGTGACATTACAGTTCGCAAAGTTCACTTAAAGGAGAATGTCGCAGATATGCTCACAAAGTCGGTTACAGCAGAAAAGTTCAAGCATTGCTTGGACTTAATTCACTTCATCGAATACAGAGATTGTGGTGGAGTATCCAGGGAGAGGGATACATTCACAGACACACAAAAGTTCACAGTAGTTGAAAAATATGAGCCAAGGTGGAGATTGTTGAATATTTAGCTCATCTTTCTTCTTTAGTCAAAGTCTCCACCCATTCTTTTTTTTCCACAGTCCAGCCCATTGATTTTCGCCTTTTTTTTTTCCTACAATCAAATTTTTGGGCTATAAATAGGCAGCAAATGAGAAGGGAATTACACACCAAAATTGATAGAACATCTTTTAGAGAGAAAAGAGAGCAAAGCTCTAGTTTGAGTGTCAAAGAGTGTGGAGAGTTAGAGAGAAAGCTCAGTTAGAACATTCTGAGAGTGAGGGTGTAGAGAGAAAGCTCAGTTAAATCTCTATATTATTTTCTGTGGGCCCAAGTGCAAAATTAAGGTTCACATGACCTAATTAAATTAAATGCACAATTAAGGTTCCACGACCTAAGGACACAAGAAGAAGGCTCTTGGAATCCTAATAACCCTAATACGGTTTCTGAATTCTAGGAGTTCTGCCACGTGTCATTAGAGTAATCGCCCACCTGTTCTTCTCCCCTCTTCAATCAATCAACCAATTGCGTGCTCTTCGTGGATTTCTCTCCTCCTCAACCAATACGAAACCCTAACTAGCAAGGTGCGATTTCCTTGCCCACATTTCTTTGGCGACTCTGCTGGGGAGGTGTAGAATTCGTGAAGGGTATGCTCACAACTCGAAGTGGGAGAACTACAGGAAGAGCTGCTTCACCAACAAATTAATAGCATTACCTCATCGGATCCAATTCCAAGGTAAGCAACTCAAGCTTTCCAAGGCACAAATCTGTATTTTGACTAACCAATTATTGAAGACGCTTCATAAGGGAGTTCAACATCACCATACATGGCTGATCAACAACTAACGAATGTCAGGCAGACAGACGCGGGAAGGCAAGGCGAGGAAGAAAGTTGAGAGCAGGCAAATGCTATGCAACTGGAGATGCTCAAGGCGTTGAAGGAAGCATGGGAAGGACAACAGATGATGATGGCTATGATGCTGGAGATATTGTAAAGCCCCCAAATCTGGGTACTTGAAACCCGAACTCGGTGATTCACGATACCATTTCTATAAGCGAAATTAATACAAATAATAATAACAATAATATAAATATCCAACTTAATTTACATACATCAGAGTCTTATCCCAAGTACGCAACCTTTACTACAATACATTACATGATAAATAATAAATATCATTGTCTTAATACTGTCTAACTCTTACAAAAGTTAACATAAGATTATTCTGATTGCTTTCCTTTTCCCTTGTTCTGGCCTGAACATTCCGGTTGATCATGCCTAGCTGAAAACATTTAAATTAAGCAAGGATGAGCATTTGATTTCCCAGCAAGTAATAACAATTATTAATATAATTAGCATAAAGAATTAAATGTTTTCTTTGTACATCACTTCTATAACGAATTAATAGTTGTGAAGTAAACTGAACCGAAAATACTAACATAACAATTCTATCTCAACTTTTTGAAACTACGTATTGACTATATATATGTATATATATATAGGGTTAGTTGACATACTATGAACATTTTTTTCAATTTTCTAATAGGTTTAGCAAAACTTCATTCGCAAACCGTCATAACTTACAGGCTTGAGGGTGATCATCCCAATATGCCCTGTATTGATCAATACTACATACAAGAATGATATTATCGTTCACTTTGTCCGCCTTGGCGCATAAAAATTTTCCCGTGTTCGGGATGTTCATACTTAGTTAGGAATCCGAACCAAAACAATTTGATTGGATACAAAAAGGATTTATCATATTCAACGATATTTCTAAATCTGTGTTTAGCTGATCAAATAGCTTAGAGGTATATATATATATATATATATATATATATATATATATATATATCAACATGTGATTAGATACAATGATTATCCAAGTGGGGACACTTGTATAACCATGTTTAGAAATTAACAAACAGAATATATATCTGAATTACCATATACTAATATGTTGATAAACAATGATCGGATATAGAATATATCACAATAGGGTTAATAATCTAGCATAATAATAATATAATTCTGAAACTTCTTACTCATGTCCATTGCAAAAAGGAAATGCCAAGGTAGGATACTTGTCTAGTCTGCTGCTTACAATACGCAACTTAGTTTTATCTTTTATACAGAAACCTATCATTAATAAGATCATTCTACGATTTGAATCACATATCATAACACATAGTACTGTTTATTGCAGTGAACACATAACCTAATCACATTGTCACACATGTTTCACAGTCATTAAATCACAAACAAACACATATACAAACACATTATGTAAGTCCAGATCAATTTAAAACTCACATGCAGTCATCTGGCTTTTTTGTCGGTAATTATCGAGTCTAAGACTCTATATCGAAGTTCAATATATATTTAAACTGTTTAAATAACAGTAATATCATTTTTAAATGACTTACAATAATTTTTAAACAATTATTATAATTTATTCTAATTTTTTCAAACACCGGAATCATTATAAAATGATTTAAATATCAAATAATTCTATTATCATTAATATTTAATTAATATTAAATTATTAATGAAACCATTGCCAAAATATTAAAGTTATTTATAATAACTCAAAATATTTTATATTACCCTTAAATAATTTTTAAAACATTTAAAAATCATTTTAAATAATTACCATTAATATTTAAGTATTAATGTACTATTTATCCAAATATTAAAAGTCATTAATTATAACTTAAAATATTTTTAATTCATTTATATCCTTTTTAAATGATTTTTAAATTAATAAAACTATTTTAAAACTATTTATTTAATATAAATCATTAAATAAATCTAATATCCTTCATATTACATTATTATCATTAATATTGAGTTATTAATGAAATTATCCTTTAAATATTAAAAGTTATGTTTTATAACTTAAAATATCTTTAAACATTTTATTTTCATTTAAAATATTTTTCTAATATTAAAATCATTTTTACATTACTTTATTTAATATAATTATTAAATAATCATAATATCATTAATATTAAATAATTAATGAAATTAAACTTTACTAAATTAAAAGTTACATTTTATAACTTAAAATATTTTTAATACCTTATTATTATCATTTTAAAATGATTTTTATATAATAAAAATCATTTTTAATTAATTATTTAATGCATTTATTAAATAGATTAAATATCAATAATATTCAAATAAATACTACTCCCTCCGTCCTAAATTAATTGCTCAGTTTTGACTTTTTAAGTCAAATTGACTATTTTTAGAATTAATGATTAAGCGTATATAAATATATTTCTAAAATTATAAAAATTGGGATTAGTAATAAATTGTATATACTTTCTTTTGGTTATAATCTCTTCACCTATATTTTAGCAAAAATAGTAAAAAGATTAGTTTTAAAAATGGTCAATTTGACTTTAAAAAGTCAAAACTGAGCAATTAATTTGGGACGGAGGGAGTAAGATTTATGAAAAATATGCCAAATTATTAAAAGTTAATTTTTTATAAATTAAAATAATTTTTAAAATTATTTTTTATAATTTTCAGAATTTATTACTATTTTTAAATAATTTTTAGAAATTTAATTAATTAAAGTTATTAAATTTGTCGCTAAAGCCTTTGGCGACAGTAAGTGTCGCCTTAGGTGTTCTTGAGAAACCCAGGCCTTCAAAGTCAGTGTTCGAGATGCTATGTTTGACCATCATTAAATCAATGTGAAATGTGTTTCTGGGCTATCTAATGCTTGAATCTTGTAGAACTAGTGTAACACTACATGTAACAACCAATAATCAGGTCATACATCATCACAATCAAAAGTTATTAAGCTTTGAACTTGCTGTCAGAATGTGTTCATCATATTTACGGGTCACCGTAAAATTTTCGATCATACGGTTCATTCACGATATTGATGGCCTTATAGAATTAATTTTGTTCATGTTATAGGTGGTCTACACGTCGGGCCGTGAAGAACAACTAACAGGGTACATGATGGAAACAATTTACAAGTCTAAACATCATTAATAAGAAAGATCTAAGGCTCAGAAAATCGTGTCAGGGCATGTTCTTCATTTCTGGGTTTTTCCAGAATGAAGAACAGAACGAGTATGCTACTTGGGATCCTTATATCTCGTGTTATGAGTTCACTACAAAAAAATGGGGCTTCAGCAACAACCAATTTTCGTTGCTAAAGGTGCCAAATTTCGTTGCAAAAGGGTTTTGGCAACGACTTTACTGTCGTTGCGTCTTTTCGTTCTTGTGATGAGCGTTGCTAATTGTTCCGCAACAAACATTTTTTTTTCGTTGCCAAAAGTAATACATTTTGCAACGAAATTTGGCTTTCATTCAGAGACATCGATCCTTTAGCAACAAAATGTATTGTTGCAGAATAATTAAAATTTCGTTACTAAAAATCCCATTTCGTTGCAAAAGCCTGCTAATTGGCAACGAAAATGAACTCTCTTTTTTTTTGCAACGACCATGCATTTTCGTTGCAATTGACACCATTTTGCAACGACATTTTTCATTGCAATAAATTATGAAAATTGTTGCCTAAGCTTGCTTTCGTTGCGGAATGTAAATTTTTTAGCAACGATTTTCGTTGCTGATTATATTATTTGGCAATGACATTATGTTGAATCAGCAACGAAAAATGTTTGTTGCTGGTTATTTTTCAATATCAACGAAAGTCGTCGATTAACGACGACATTATATGTTGCCGGTTCTTTATATGTGCAACGAAAGTTGATATGATTTGCAATGATAAAAAATATTGCCTTTTATGTTAATATTAACAACAATATCCTCTCCGTTATTATTAGGTTAATTTTTCGTTGCCAAATATTATATTTTTAATGCTATTAGCAACGAAAATTTGTTGCTAAATGTCTAAAAAATTATTGCTATATTAAAACTTGTTCAATACTTTGGTAACGAATTATATTGTTGCCAAATCAAAATTTGACATTCTTTTGTGTGTACTAATAGTGGTCAATGTCCCCACAAAGAAAAATGGCAAAAATACAAAAACTAAAATATTATTAACTTAATAAAATCATCCACTACATAATCATTCATTATCTTTACAATTAACCATCTAAAGCTACCACAGTTCTTGAATCAAAGTATATATCTACATATATAGAGAGTACACTTCATAATTTAGTCCCTTGTCTTCCGTAAGCGTAACACGAAAATTTGATACCCAGTATTGCAAAATTTTGAGTCGTAGAAAGCGATCTTCCCGCATATTTTTAAAATAATAGCAGTGTTAGGAAAATGAAGCAAATAGGTCACCAGAGGCACTTAGTGCCAAAATCAATACACAAAGACAATAGAGTTTCTATGATACTAATGTACATCGTATTACTCATAAGCGTAAAAACAATAGAGTCGTGAGCTGGCCCCGGTATTTGTAGTCTCAGAAGCCCGAAGATGGTCTTTGCTCGGTAGCAGCCTCAAAGGGAGGTGATATTTTATCCTTCTTGTTGAACTTGTCAATGAAATTGAACTCCTTGAGGATGTTTTATGTCCCCGTTGGATGCAAAAAATTGTTGACCCATTTAGGCGTTTCACGTGCTCTGGTAGAAGCTTATTAATAAGATCTGGAGATGCTCCTCGACAACCGTAATTAGAAAAATCGCAGTAACTTTGACCAGCAATGGTTGGTAACAAAAATATTAATCATCTAGAATACCAATAAACTTATTACAATAAAGCCTTTCACGACCATATGCTAATAATCTAAACATTAAAAAGTATATGTCTAAATAAGATGGACACACCTCTTGTTTAAAGTTGAAAAGCGGTGGTAATGGACGACCATTTGGTAAGCGAGCATTGGGCTCTCGTAGCTCATCAAAGAAAGGATGTGAACATGCTTATAACTGCAATTGGAAGAATCAAATCTAAAACAGAAAAGCAATAGACATAAGCTTGCCCCAATCAAAAGGCAAATAAAAGAAATCCTTGTGGCTCTATAGTCATCGGCACAATATAAAGACCACCTATAAGATAATAAGAAATGGACCAGCTACTCAAAAATAAAAACTATTAATTTGTACTTAAGCCAATGAATGAAAACTTATTACTCCTAATTCCTAAATAACAGCATAACAGATATCTATCCGTAACAAAGAAAAATTTGAATGAAACTCACAACACTACAAATGAAGACTTGGTGAGTATAGCGGCAAATAGTGAAGCAAGATCAATTGCTTCGGAGGCATTCATTTGTGGAAAACCTAAAACCAAGAATATGTAAGAATACCAACTATATCTGAATATACCGGAAAAAAACTATAAAAATTGTAAATAAATGGACAGCTTTAGCGGATCAGTCATATGTAATTGACCAAATTTGAATAACTTATGATGTCCACAAAAAATTAAGGAGTATAAACTTAAAGATGGAGAAATTAGAATATAGTCTCGAGTCTCTCGACTACAAGATAGAGCCCATTTAGGACCTTGCATGCTCAATTTTAATTCTTACTTGCAAAAAATCTGTAAGTCCAGTTGTTTTTTCAATTTAGTATGTTAGTTTTTACTTTTTAATAAGTACTGCCAATTGATTTGTAACTGGATAGTTTTATAGAAAATGTTACGAGGCAACAAAGAGAATGTCATACTTCGAGCACCATCAACACTAATTACATACATCTTATAAGTGGTGAGAATCGATAATTTTCAAGTTTATGGCAATTAACTTTTGCGATATGATGTAGCAAGAGCAGAAGAGTAAAAAGCATACCTTGTGCCATGGATGTGCCTTGATTTGGGGAAACCTAAAATCAATATAATTTGGATTCAAACAACGAATTTCTTCTCGAGTTGGTGTGCCAAGAACTTGGAAGATGAAATGTAAGAAACTCTAACTTGAAACACAATCTAAACTCTTTATAGTCTGATTGTCACACCTTGATAATTTCTACCGGCTGATCCACAGAGTTTTCTCCTGAAAATAATGGCTGTAAAATTATTCGAGTGATGTGATGAGAATCAGAATAGAGAAAACCAACAAAAGATACTAACTGCCAACCTGGCCTAGAAGAAGCTCAGCCAAAACACAACTAGCTGACCATATATCAATTGAAGTTGTATATATTCACATGGTTATCACAAAATTGGGCGATTATAAAACACAACTCACAGAGGTATTATACAGAACAAAATATCAGATAAAAATAGAAGTTGTATACCACTTTCAAAGATAGTAACAAGGAGATCCTTCTGTGCGTGGTTGATTGAAGGATTTAGAAGAACATATACTGGGCTCTCATTAATATCCATCAACTGTAAAAGAAAGCCATTCATTATGATAATTCTACAAATATGAAAGTGCAATTATAACAGTTTCATATTCCACAAAATGTAGGGATCATGCATCAAACAATACATTAGAAAGAGAGTCAAATTGTAAACAAAATCCAAACTCTCCTTTGTATGGAGATAGACATCCTGTTCAAATTGATCGTGTTAGAAAAAAAATAGCAGTATTGAGAATGTGAGACCTGCTGTTTAAGATTTCTTTTACCCTATGATACATCAAACTATGTAATGTCTACTTCACAGAGTCGGATGAGAAGCTGAAACAGAACATCAAACCTTTAAAACACAAAAGCAAATATAAATGAACACTTTATCTGAAATTCACTCTAGCAACTTATGAAGGGATATGACCTCTTCATGCTAACCATCTGTACAACATCATAACAAATTCACCATAGTAAAACAAATTTTATTTTGTTATATTTAAGAAAACTGAAATGTATCCATCATTTTACAACTCTAGCTTCAGCAATTCTATATACTGCATCCAGAAGCATGTCATCCATGCATAGGAATCAAAAACTAGAGCTCAATTCTTCAAATAAAGGACGGGAATGGAATTGCTGATGAATTTTTGGTTCATTTTTCTAAGTGTAGATTCATGCTACCAAACACAACATTATCATTCAAGAGAGAACAAATTACGAGTTATCTATCATACATAACTAGAAAATGAAATTTCAGACTTTTAAACGTCTCCATTTGATAAAGTAAAACTAAATCTACAATTCCAAATGTGATGATATTATATAACAAATCTATGTATGCTAACACAGTAAACCCAAGGGTCAGATATCTGTTCTTAACAGATACAAGAATTTCTAGTCAATTCAAAGTGGGAAAATATCCAATTTATACAAGTATAGTAGTAATTAAACAAGAGAATGAGAGCAAGGGAAGGTTACCCTCTCTTCCTCGGGCCACAAAGGTGTGTAATTGTTGCCACGATAGCTTTGATTTGAAGGGGGCTCTATCTGAAAATTCATTAGAGATGATGATGAAGTGCCTGATGGAACATTCACCTACAACAATATAACACAATTTCATCTTTAGTTACAACAAAAGAACCACAAATCCCATAAAAACTAGAAGAAAAAAAATTAAAAATAACATGGTTGACCATGGATGAAGGACAACGTTCCTGAAATTGTAGTGATCTTTGCATAATACCAGACATAGGCTAAATGGGGGTGTTGGATTCATAAGGCAAATTTAAATTCGAACGAATCAAAGATCCATGATGATCCAACTTATGATTCTCCCCTTCATGTTTTTCGTTCATTAATTTGACAATGACGGTTCATGATATGTGTATTCTAGATGGTTTTGTTACTTTTGGTTTTAACCAAGTTCCGCAATTATACAATTTACCCTATCTATAATAAGTATTACACTATGACATGAGTAGTCGAAGCAAATTATTATCAACCCTTGTACAAAAGATAAAAATGGAAAAAGTTATGTGAAGTCTACAATTCTCATTGGCAGCTTAACAAACCTTACCCTGTTGCAGAATACTATTTACACCTTCCACACAAGGAATTTTTGATTCCCTCAGTTATAAACATAAAATTCCCACAAAACAATACTTCCTCTATTGGTGAATTCCTAATCTATACACAATAGCTTAAACAATACTCTTGCAAGGAGAACCAACATATATACAATGAAGGAAAATGCAATTCACATGGGGAAAAAATATTAGCATTTTCTAATTTATAGATTCCATATATGTTATAAGTTACCAATTAAGGACTATTAAGTTAATGTACCACAAACGAGCACAAGTATACTCAAGTTTTAAATCAAGTTAGTCAACTGACACTACACATGTATAATCTAATAAGAGAAATTCATCATACTTAAACTTTCAGCAGCTGCATCTTATTTGAAAATGCAATAGCAATCCAATCAGGCTTTGCAGATGACCACTGGAGCTGGTTAATTTCAGAGCTATCTGAACACCTTCCCCCTCCTTTTAAGACTCGGTGCGTATATTATTAGATTCTGTAAACAGAATTCACAATCAAAGCTCAAAATTTTAGCATCAAAGAGTCACACCAGTCACCATGAGACACTCAAAACTCCTGCACGACAATTGAAGCTAATCTTGAAACTGCAGCAATTGCAGAGTAGGGCAGATCGAATTTAATCGAAAATATCGCGACCGGAGACAGAGACCACTCGTTGTGAGTGACTGGCCGGAGACAGAGACCACTCGCTGTGAGTGACTGGCCGGAGACAAAGACCACGAGCTTATCCAACTTCCGGCGACTTGTGTAGAAGAAAGAGGAACTCACGATTTAGGGAAAAAAGAGACCAGTTCTTCTCGCGATTTCGTCCGGAGTTTGTGAAAGAAAGACGCGATTTGGGAAAAAGAGAGAGGAATTTCACTGTGAGCTTTGTGTAGAAGAGAGAGCAAGTCGCGATTTAGGGATTTAGGAATTTCGCTGTGAGCTTTGTGTACTTTCGCCCGGTTCTCTTTTGTGACCCGTCTCTCTTGTTTTACCCGACTTTCTCCGCGTCTTTTATTTCTCTCCAACAGCTTACTTTCCTGGGTGTTGGATCTCATCCAACGGCTAAAAACGAAAGTTCGGATTTTAAGTAAAATTAGGCCTCCCTGACTAGATCGGTTCCGATATACACACACAATATGCATTACAAGAAAAATAGAAACTATAAGTATCAATGGAAAAATTCAAAATAGAAACTCTTACATGATATATGTTTGATAATTATTTCATATATCTAATTAGAACAAGTAGATATATCTATATGATTAATAAATAAATAATGATAGATAATAAAATATGAATTGTCGAGAATATTAAAATGTTACTCCTTCGTTCCAAAAAAAAGTTTTATTGAGTATGTTTTTGTTAATTTATGAGATCCTAAAATTCAAATTATAATGTAAATTTATTTAATTGTTGAAAATAAAATTTTATTTTAAATAATAATTTTTATGTTATAACATTGAAATTATTTCTGGTATAACATTGAAAATAGGTTGTAACATATCAAACATAAATACAAAGTGCAATTGCAGAGCAACTTTTATCCAGCACTTAGCAAAGAAGTTTCAAAATCTGCTATCCAATTGATTTAGAACCTCCAACATAGTGCGGCGTAGTTCACTATCATCAAGCTACCACCTCCAGATTCCATACAAGCGCTTTCTAATACTAACTAATACTAATCATTTAAATAATACTCCATCCGTCCCATAATAATAAACGTCCCAATATGACTTTCATGGTCAAATTGTTAATTTTAGAATTATTTATTAAAAATATTTATATAGAGTTTTCAATCTCTGAAGTTAACTCTTTTTAATTAATTAAGAGTTGAAACAGTGAGTTTTACAATTTAAAGGATCCCTTTCTTGCTTTATATAAAAAAGTTTTGAAGAATTGATAAGAATTAAAGGGTTGATCTGAATATTTGTTTGGCATTTATGCTCTATTGCACAAAAGAGTGCCACTTTTTTTTTTTTCACTTTTGCCAATGTATGAAATTTTAAAGTTTAATGTAATGTAAAATTATTTACTTTATAGTTTATTAAAAAATAATTGATATTGTAAGTTACTTAAAAATGTTATTAAAAGTAAATTTACTATTATAAAAAAATAATCTATTTATATATAATACAATTTATATTCACTGTAATTAATTCTAAAAAACTTATTTTAATAAAATAGTGACTAATTTTATCTCTCGCAAAAAATCTCTCACCAATAATATATATAGAGTAATAATTTCTTCATTAATAATATTTTTCTTCACAGATTTTTATCAAAAATTGGCGTTAAACATCCTTTTATCATCTCAATTTTGCAAAGGAAAAAAATCTAAATTGTGAAGGATGTTTCATTCATAATAACTATATTGTCACTAATTTTTTTTTCCTTCATTGTTTCCTCGCTAGAAAACTCCTTATGTGCAGGAATGAATTCCATCACAAATTTTCCTTCACGACATCCCTATTTTTCATATATTAAAATATAAAATGAAAATAATAAAATGAGGGGAGAGGGAGAGGGAGAGGAGAGGAGAGGGAGGGGTGGGGGAGGCGAAGGTGGGGGTGGGAGGGGGAAGGGTTCAGTATTTTCACATTTGTTTTAAATATTTTTGCATGAGTATACAGTGAATTTCATCTTTATGTGAAAAAAAATCATGTAAAAATATCAAAAACACATATAAAAATTGTTCTCTCTTTTAATCAAATATATAGTCCATATATAAAATAATTAATAATTTTTAAGTCAATTTATAAGTGTATTAAATTTTCCTTAAAATAGTAATTTTTTTTTTTTGTTAAGAAAAAGAAATACATTTAACATTAAATAAAAAATAAACTCACCTAACACCTTGTTGGGTTTTTAAAACTAAGTAAATGAGAAAAACGCTTAGAAAATTAATAAAAAAACTAATTCCAACATAAATATTATTTTAATTTTATTAAAATAATTCCAACATAAATATTTTAGGAAAAAACTAAAAAATATTACTAACATTTTATCGGTCCATAAAATTAAAACAAAAGATTATAACAACTTTCATTAAATTGGTTACTAATTTATTAAAGAAAAATCAAACGCAATCTGTACATAACAAAAGTTGGCTGAGAAAATGCAATTAAAAACATCATTTAGCACTACTTCTTACTAATTTAGCCACAATTTTTTGTCTGAATCATTTAGACACATTTAGAGTTTAAAAAATTATAAAACAAATAGTCTGAAATGACACGTGTCCGTTGCTGACGTAGCAGGTCTTTTGAATTTTTTTCAAAAATTACTTCTACATAGATTCGAACCTGTGACCTATCATTTGAAACTTTGGTCATTTAACCGCTGGAGCAACACAAGTTATCTATTAATATTTTGCAAGGATTAATATTTATATCAAAACATGAGATTTCTCCCATATATTTCTTTCTTCTCCTTCACTACATACCATTAATATAATCTAGGAAGATATATAATAATAATAATAATAATAATAATAATAATAATAATAATAATAATAATAATAATAATAATAATAATAATAATAATAATAATAATAATAATAATAATAATAATAATAATAACAACAATAATAATAATAATAATATAATAATAATAATAATAATAATAATAATAATAATAATAATAATAATAATAATAATAAAAAAAATAAATAAATAAAAATAATAAAAATAAAATAGGATCGTAGCTATTTACAATGTTACTATAAAAATAAAAGTTCATTGGTTTTCAATGTATACATAAAAGTTACTTCATGCATACGTAACATATGATCCATATATAAATGGTTATACGTTTTATAATTTGTACAACAATTTATGCATGAAATACAAATATACTATCTTATAATAATAACACACTAATTTGTCATTTTATTCTGTGATATATAAGATCGTTAGTATGGAAAGACCTGTTTGAATTCTTTTTTTTACCTTTTTTTCCACAAGCGCTAATTATTATATCAATTCTTTTTTTTTACAAAATAAAAAAGCAGTAAATTTTTGAGAAACAATAGCATTAATTATTCCTTATTTTAAAATGTCCAATATTAAAAAACTAATTAATTAACTTGGCTATTAATTTATGTTATAATCTTCTATATATTGATCATGTATGATCATCGATATGTCTTATAATTATTTCATTACCAATTTCCATCAAAAAAGTGTTCGATTGTCCATTAATTATTTGCTGCAAAAGAAGAAGATAATTGAAAAGAATAACTTATACTATATTCCAAGGCAAAATAAATAAATTAAAGAACAGGTAAGATAAATATCATAATTTTTGTAAGTATTTGACATATATAAGCAGAAATTATAGTATTATTATTTTTATTAATTAATTAATTTATTATTATTATTATTATTATTATTATTGTTATTATTATTATTATTATTATTATTATTAGTAGTAGTACTATTATTGTTGTTATATAACTTCATGAGATTATATTAATGGTATGTAGTGAAGGAGAAGAAAGGAATATATGGGGGAAATCTTATGTTTTGATATAAATATTAATCCTTGCAAGTTATTAACCGATAACTTGTGTTGCTCCAGCAGTTAAATGACCAAAGTTCCAAATGATAGGTCACATGTTCGAATATGTTCCGCATTTGGACATAATTTTTAAATACTAAATACGAATATTTTTTGACAATTCTCCGAATACCGAATATGGTCTTACAAAAACATGCTTATTGGGATTATCTTAATTTAAGGCAACATTGGTCTTACAAAAACATGCTTATTGGGATTATCTTAATTTAAGGCAACATTTTAATAGTCGTTGCAAAAAGTTGTATAAAATATGCAACGAAAATAAAAATTGTTGCTAATGAATGTGGTCCATATTAGGCAACAAAATATAGCAACAAAAAAACTTTCGTTGCCTACGACGAGGAGAAATCAAGTGGTTAAAAATTTTGCAACAAATTTCTAACGAATTTTGTTTCCAAATTTTGCAACGACTTATGAATTTCGTTGCAAAAAGTGAAAGCCTGACACAATCTGCAACGAAGGACAAGTTTCGTTGCTAAACATACACTTTTAGCAACGACTTATAAATTCGTTGCCTGAAAAATCGTTGCTAAAGCCCCATTTTTAGCAACAAAAAAACTTTCGTTACCCACGATGACAAGAAATCAAGTGGCCAAAAATTTTGCAACAAATTTCTAACGAACTTTTTTCCCGCCAATGAATTAGCAACCAAATTTTACAATGACTTATAAATTTCGTTACAAAAAGTGAAAGCCTGACACAATCTGCAACGAAGGACAAATTTCGTTGCTAAACATATACTTTTAGCAATGACTTATAAAGTCGTTGCCCGAAAAATCGTTGCTAAAGGCCCATTTTTTTGTAGTGGTTTGATCTATGTGATCTAATTATTCCAGGTTGTAGCTAACATGTAATACTATAGATCTATTATATAAAACACATATAACAACAACAGATCAAGCAGATCGAAGCCGGTGAAAGGTTGTCAGAGATCAGTGTTCATCTGTTTTCTAGGTTACCCAGAAACAGAAAACGTGATCGTTTTACATACTTTGACCAGCCACTACGATAAAATATATTTGATGTTTAGGAGGTTTTAAAGCATAAACATGAAATACATATAACATACTACAATTTTATTACAACAGAAAGAACAATACAACAAACAACTGAAAGATCTGGGGCTATGAATATGTTGTCAGGCTGTTCTGGGCACATTCTGGGTTTTCCAGATTTTAAAAAGACATGGTCGGTCAACGACCTTTGACCATGATTATCTATCATTATATGCATGATCTGGTACTTCTACAAGTTCTAGATTATAGACTTCATAGCACACTACATGTTCAAACATTAAAAACACTAAAATCATTAACAGACAGAGATATACAAGACCTGACATTTGATTGTCAGACACAAAATTAAAGTTTTCCAGATTTTCTAAATCTTCAAATCTGAGCCTCTAGATGTTATGGATCTAACATCTAGCAACCCAGATCATCAATATATACTACATACTACATGTTTAACACAAAAAAACTAACATCTAACACTTTGATCAAGATCAGATTATAAAATAGGGTTTATACCTTTAAGTGAGCAAATATTTGATTCCTTAACTGCTGATTTGTTATGTGAGTTGGTGGGGCTGATTTTAGTGACTGAAATGCTAGAAGAATTTGTGGGTTTGAGCTTGAGAGAGTGTGGCTAAGTGTGGGTTGCACAAATGAGGTAATAATACACTTTCTCTCTCTTAATCTTTGCAATTAATTGATGCAATGAACTTGTATGCTAATAGCTGATGTGTTGGTGTTGTAGCCCATATCTAGGTTAGGGAAATGATGACTTGCAAGATATGGTAGGATTTTCTAGCAATAATTCACCAAATGAGACAAAAAGGGTAAAATGGTAATTTGTATTTTAATTTAAGGGTATTCTTGTCCAAGGTACTTGAATCTAGGGTTTAATCACTAGATTTTAAATTTTAAAGTTTCCCAACTAATTTCTATGGTTTGAAATATTAAAATTAGAGTGTAATAAAATCTTAATTCAAAACACACTAATTAAAATTAGGTTTTTTAATAAAAATTAGGGTTTAAATAATTAGGGTTCCTTAATCTCATTAGGGTTCCCAAATTAACAAGTAGGGTTTCCTAATTAACATTATAATTTACTAAAATAGTAATTAGGGTTTTTAATTTTAGTAATTAGTGTTCCTAATTAGCAAATTAGGTTTTCTAATTTTTTAGCAAATTAGTGTTTTCGAATATTAATTAGGGTTCCTAATTAACCGTAATTCTATAATATGCATATAATTCAAATAGCACAATTTCTGACCGATCTTAATTTCCAATTTTGAGTTTCTAATTATGGTTTATGACAGTAATACTAAGGTTTGCCGTATAACACCATAATTGCCTGACCATTATCAGTCTACAAATATACTGCATATATTTATAGCACTGAAAATAAAAATATAATTAATATTATATTATTATTCTCATTCCTTGATCAAAATCCAAATTTAGGGTTTGGATTCCAATCTGGTTTATCTTTCATATACAACATTAATAATTAAGTTAAAATAATCAACTTAAATATCTTTGAACAAATTTATATAATAAAATATTTATTATTATTATTATAATAATCATTTCATTTATTATTTAAATAATATAAAATCATATTTCATGGAAAATAATTAATAAAAATATTTCTACTATAAAATTAATTATTATAAGAATATACTTTATACTGATCAATAATTCTAAAATAAATTTATTTAAAATATTCATGTAATAAATAAATTTTCTTTATCACATATATACATACACATTACCTGGAACATATTCCCATCATTAAAATAAAAAAAAATTATATGCAAAATTTCTCATTTATTTAGGTAGAAAATATCGGGTTATTACAGATGTAGAGGAAGCAAGAAGAAATGGGAAATTTTTGCCAGCAATTGATGCAAATTCCCACTTTCAACACCATGTTCCTAGACAATTCACAGGGAGAACAGGCAGGAGTGGAGGACAACAACGATAACAACAATAAGGAGAATCAGACTGCACCTCCATTGACGGAGAATCAGTCTGTTCCAATCATCCACTTGGAACCTCATAATAGTGGTGACGTGCCACAACCCAGACTGGAAGTCAGCCAGGCTCAGACAAACATCATTCCGACCACTATCCCCGTATTTTCACAAGTGCAGATACCAACCATCCTAAGCTTCGTCCAACGAACCAACCCACAAGCACAACCGATACAGGATTTACATGGTGCCAGTGTACATCAACCAATTTCTGTACCATACACACGGCTAATGCCGCCATACATCACAACACCACAGAGAGTCCATACCACAAGCCAATATGTGACAAAGGATGATATAATCGATGTGATTAATCAACTTCAAAGGTAGACATCCCAACCTTCAGAGTTAGACTTTACTCCACCCTACTCGGCACATATTCGGAGACAACCTTACCCGGTAGGGTATATCGAGCATCCCCCGTAATTTCCAAAATACAATGGGGAGAAAGGAAATAGCAGGGAACACATTGCCAGGTTCGTGGAGTCGATCTCCATGGTTAGGATATGATGAAATGAACAATCATAATTTTTGGATGAGAGAATTCAACAAGACTTTGACGGATAATGCCTTTAGTTGGTACTACAACTTGGAGAAGTGATCAACCCATGATTGGGATGATCTTAAATTGTAATTTTTTAAGAAATTTTTCTATGTGTAGAAACAGGTAACTGTCATAGAGCTCATGCGATTCAAGTAGAAGCCAAATGAGGAGTTGTCAGATTACGTGGATAGGTTCAGGGCCCAAGCACAGAAGTGTGCAGAGCCAATTGAAGAAAAGAACTTGGTTAACATATGCAACAATGGTGCTTTAGACGCCTTAAAGCCCCACCTCATTACCAAGGCTTATGATTCATTTGCGACCCTCTGATCTTTTACACGAGACTTGGGAGGAATCATGACATTTCCCACCAGCCATACGATGGTCACATGGAAGAGCAAGAGGACAACAACTGTGGCTTTGACGAATTATCAGATAAAACCACAACGGGACAAGAAGGAGAAGAATGAGAAATTTGAGCGAAGCAGAGAAAAGCATGGGGACAAGTATAACAAAATGCCAGTTCTGGAGGCTATCACATGCGGAGAGAAGGCATTCAGGAGCCTGTACGAACAATGGGTCGAGCACGAAGTAGTGAAACCTCCAAAGCCCCGGTTGGTTGTGATGGAAGAGATTAAAAGAAGACCAGACTTAATACCACCAATACGCAGGGCATCCTACTATGGACTGTTATAGTCTGCTGAGGATATACCATGCGAAGCTGGCGGCCAGGGAGATTGAACTAGGAGAAGAAACGTGCCACACTATCACCCATGGTGCAGTCCCGAAAGTCAAGAACCCAATTACTGGCCCTACCATCGAAAGAACTCTGAACTACAGATGAATTAAAAATCCACCCAAGATGGTGGTCCACCAAAAATGGTGGTTTAAGTCCTCAAGAGTATCCCTTGCCAAGTAATTGGATGAACAATGGAGGAGGCACAAGAATTGTCGAATTAAAAAAAAATCCACCCAAGATGGTGGTCCACTCTAAATGATGGTCAAGTCCTCGTAGACTGCACTTGCCAAGAAATTGGACGACCTAAGTGACGAGGCACCCGATTTCAAGTCCTCGTAGACTGCACTTGACGAGAAATTGGATGACCCAAGTGACGAGGCACCCGATTTCAAGTCCTCGAAGACTACACTTACCAAGAAATTGGACGACCCAAGTGACGAGGCACCTGATTTTAAGTCCTCGTAGACCGCACTCACCAAGAAATTGGACGATCCAAGTGACAAGGCACCCGAGTGTTACACTTTACCATTAAAAGTGAATGAGGCACTTGATTATAAGTCCTTAGACCCGAAAAGTTACACTTTCAACTTTAAAAGTAATTGAGGCACTTGAGTATAAGCCCTCAACCCTGAAAAAGTTACACTTTATCTCTAAAAGTGGTGAAAGTTATGCTTTCTCCGATAAAAAACAAGATTTATTATATAAAATGTTATGCTTTTTATTAAAAACAATTTGATTATAAATAAATTTGTCAAATCTTCACTTATAATTGAACTTTTTTTTTCTAATTTATTAAAAAGAATAGTATAGATTCAAGTGTTGGTTTGCATTAAAAAAACATGTTTTCTCTTTAACAAAATTTATGAGGCCTATTATTTTCTTGGAGTATTAATTTGGACAACTTAAGATCCATTGTTGAATATTGTGTTTTAAAGAATCGTTCAAATTAAAGGCAATCAATAAGGATAAAAGAAACTACAATTTGATGAATGAAATATATGTACATGAATTTTCTGAAACAGAAAATGGAAAAAACTACGAAAGTTCATGATCTAAAGGCCATGACCTGTCGAACTGAAGAAAGGGGAATAGCTAAAGCTTGGTCTTCAAGGCTATCAGGCCTTCAAAGCTATCAGGACTTCAATGCTATCAGGCCTTCAAGGCTATCAGGTCTTCAAGGCTATCAGGCCTTCGAGACTATCAGGCCTTCAATGCTATCAGGCCTTAGAGGCTATCAGGTCTTCAAGCATATCAAACCTTTAATGATATCAGGCCTTCGAGGCTATTAAGCATTCAAGGCTATCAGGCCTTCAAGGTCTTGGGCAGCTAATTCAATTTCCCAAAATCTTGGTCTTTAATTTATCCATGGCATCTTGAAGCTCTTAAAGCTCTACATAAAGTAAGTCATTCTCATGGTGACGTGAAGTGACTTCCGAACGAATTGCAACAACATGATGATTAAAAATAAAGAGATCTAACCTAGCATGGAAAGGAGACATGTCCAAGGAGAGTTAGGAGATGCCATGGGAGATGGAAGGTAATTCAACCCACGCAAAGTACTATCCACAATACCCTCCCAAGCAATCACCAACTCAGCAGAATCCTCATTGGGAGAATGAACATCAGCAATAGTCTCAGAAGGATTCCGCCTTAAAGAAGTAGGAGTCTCAAAACTGTCATGTGGAGAAGTTGTAAAAAGGCGTGAAGAGAGCGCTGCATCACCCACAGCAGGTCATTCGAGCTTACATCAGACAAAGAATCCCTAGCAAAAAGACTGACACAATCATCATGTGGTAAAGAAGACTCGATACCCACTTCCCCATTTGCGATACTCGCAAAAGAGCCCAATGGGATTAGATCAAAGATTTTCAAAATATCCCAGGAGAGCTCCTCTAAGGCTCGCCCTTCTAGGGTTTGCTCCCTTAGAGGTTCCCTCTCCTAGGACTATTTTTTTTGAGGCTTGCAAAACATCAAACCTCGCAAAGTGTTCAGAGACTGGAATAAAGACTTCAGCACTTAAAATATTTTGCGCGATCATCTCACCAAAGGCGTGACTCATGCGCATGGGGTAAAATGCTTACTGGTAGATGACATAGACATCCTACAGCATAGAGGTGCATTCCCCCCCAGGCAGTGACGAATGTGCAAGTAGATGAGCACCATCGTGAGATCAATACAGCAAGGGCGTTATGGTCCTGTTGGATACGTAGGTCTCTACATAGTTGAACACAACAAAAGATGCTCGCACTCTTGAGTATATCCACGTAATCAGTGTTTCCAAGGATCTCGTCGGTCCAATGATATCATCCTTGAAGGCGACCAGATGAATCAGACAAGAAGCAAAGATGACTGAAAGGGTATCCTTGCTTCTCTATGCATATGTGGGGAATGCGATAGGAATGGGGACTCCTGGGTAGTTCTTGTTTTTGCAGAGCATTCAGGTGAAAGGGCCTACAAGTAAGGAAAGTTCATTATAAGAATTCTAAAAAAGCAAAGAAATGATGTCAAATAAAGTGCTTGAGCTCGAAGTACTCATCATGGCAAAGAGGAAAGTCTGAGAGTTAAGCTTCAAAACACCTGAAAAGAAGAAGAAACAATGTCAAAAAGAGTTAGGAATCACAATTATGGAAGAAATAATTTCCCGAAAATTTTTGAAAAAACTTTGGACAGCCAAAAGGCATCCTTTGGAGTCTTTTTTGGGGACTTATAATGGCATATGTCATGGCCAATGGCAATGATTATTGTAGGGCTCATCGCTAGCTTTGTTTTGATATATTATGGGCCCCGAAACTCCAAACGGATCAAAAGTTATTATCAAAATAGTAACTGCTCCTCCAAAACTTCATTTTTTTTTGTTTAAACTTCAATTTCTTTATAGGGTTCCGACATGTAGGCTTTGGCCACCTAGGGGTTGTTCCTTTCATCCCTTAAAAAAATCTCTATAGGGTTCGGCCCCCTAGGGTTCGACCATGTAAGCTTCGGCCCCCTAGGGTTCGGCTATGAAGGCTTCGGCTTTCATCCCTTAAAAAAATCTCTATAGGGTTCGGCCATGTAGGCTTCGGCCACCTAGGGGTTGATCCTTTCATCCCGTAAAAAAAATTCTCTATAGGGTTCGGCCATGTAGGCTTCGACCACCTAGGGGTTGTTCCCCTCATCCTTTAAAAAAACAGCTATAGGGTTCGAACAACTAGGGGTTGTTCCTTCATACCTTCGAGGTCCTGTTGCTCTACCAATTAACTGCTTAGGACGAATATCGACTCCTTACTTCTCCAAAATAAGATAAGTAAAGATTTAATTTTTTTTGAAAAAAAAATAATAAAATAAGATTTCATTTTATTTCCAGAAAAAATTAAGATTTGATTTTATATCCAAAATAAAATTAAGATTTGATTTTATTTCAAAAATAAAATTAAGATTTTATTTTATTTCCAAAATAAAATTAAGATTTGATTTCCAAAATAAAAATTAATAAAAAAAGGAAAGATTTGGTGTATCAAAATAAAAAAATTTATTTGGTGATATTTGATGATCTTTCAAGTTTTTAATTTTCAGAAAAAGGAAACAAATCTTGGTCAAATTATGGAAAGATTTTAGGAGGATTTTCCAATATGTCCAAGGAAGAGCCCTACTAGGATTTGCCTCACTAGGGTTTAATCCTAAGGGTTTGGCTCCCTAGGGGTTCCCTCTACTAAGACCATTTTCTTCAAGACCTGTAAAGTGAAGTCCGCAAAATCGTTCAAAGTGAAGTATTCTTGCACGATCATCTATTTGGGAATGCGACTCTCGCGCAAGGGGCAAATGTTGGCCCAAGTGCAAAATTAGGGTTCACATGACCTAATTGAATTAAATGCACAATTAAGGTTCCACGACCTCATTAAATGTGCAAATTAGAGTTCGCATAACCTAATCGAATGAAGACGGAAAAGTCAAAAATAAATGTGCTACACTCGAGAGAAGCCTCCACGTGTCCCGAGGCAGAAGACTCGTGGAGGCAGCTCATTTTGGGAATTAATTGAGGGATTGGATTGGTGGCTAGAAGGACAGGGCAATATGGGCATTATTCTAATGACTAAAGGGTATTTGTAGAACTTTCCTAAAAAACACGTGACTACTTAATGCTAGGAAACTCTATAAATACCCCTTCCATTCTAGGAAGAGAGAGAACTCTTTTGGTTACTTAAGGCTTGGATATTCCACCTAAAAGCACTAAAGGGTTTGGACACTCTCTCTCAACTCGAAGGACTCAAGAAGAAGGCTCTTGGAATCCCAATAACCCTAACACGGTTCCCGAATTCTAGGAGTTCTGCCATGTGTCATTGGAGTAATCGCCCACCTGTTCTTCTCCCCTCTTCAATCAATCAACCAATTCCGTGCTCTTCGTGGATTTCTCTCCTCCTCAGCCAATACGAAACCTTAACTAGAAAGGTGCGGTTTCCTTGCCCATATTTTCATAGTGAATTTCTGAAATTTCTCCTCGTGGTTTTTTCCCAGTTGGGTTTTCCACGTAAATTTCTGGTGTTATTATTTTATATCTCATACAGTAGTGTGTTTGTATTTATCTTAGTGTATTTGTGTGAGCCTGATTTCTCTACAGTCCCAAACCCACATAGTAGCTTGACTAAAATGAAAAGCTTAGTGTCCGTTTGATAACTGTTTTTGCTTTCATATTTTTGTTTACTTAAATTTTTTTGAAATCAAAAGCAAAAAAATAATGCTTCGTAACTGTTTCCGCTTTGGACGCAAAATCCATTTGGACAACAAAAAAGTGAAAAGACAAAAAGTTGTTTATTCAATTTTGGCAACACAATGAGGAATTCCAATGCTAATAAGGTCCAGGCATCGAATCTTGTGAAAAACAAAATATCAAACTCTTACCTCTTCATAAAATAAAACAAACATTTAAATACAATTATCAAACAACGTTGTTTGATTTGATTTTTGTTTTCACTAGTGAAAGCAACTAAAAGCAGAAACATATGAGAACCAAAAATAGAATTAAAAACATAAAAATAGATTTGGTTACCAAACGAGCCCTTAATATACAAGTTTGGATCCAAGACATATCAACTTAAACTTTTAGGTCAAGTCGAGTTCAACAATAATATGAAATCCTTTGTTATAGACCTCATAGGTTGGTTAGGAACAACATTCAATTTGATGGAGGAATATGATGATGCATAATGTATTGTGAAGACTACTGGAAAGTGCAAAGGACTATTAGTAAATTATTTGTATCATTATTATGGTTAAACTAACAGTAATTAGTTATTTTAGTTAGGTAATTATAATATATCTTTTAATTGTTTGCTTCCTTGTTAAATTAGGTCTCCTAAGTTTTTTTAGAATAAAAGAAGAAATTTTATTAATAGAGAAGAAATGATAAAATAAATGGGGGACAAGAAGTCCACCCTCAACAAACTAAAAGATCAAAAATAAGAACTTAAAAAAGTGCAGCCCTCTAACCTCTACATAAATCTCTAAAAGCCCCCATAGTCCAAAGAGACGCAAGAAAAATAATCCTATCATTCAACAACTGTAAGGATAAGTAACTTTCTCTAAACAACTTAGCATTACGCTCATTCCAAATTCCCCACAAGATAGAAAAGAAGGCACTTTCATAAAATTTTGGCATCCATCTTGCTTCCAAATGCTCTACACAAATTAGTAACATATCTTCCATCGTAGCAAGAATAAATGAGCTTGGACAAATTAATAATCTTGGACAATGCAGAAATAAATGAGCATGCATCTCATTACTCTACCTGCACATAAAACAAATGTCCAGAGATAGAACTTTATAAGACATGCGACCTTGATAAAGATCATTAGTATTTAATATTTGTAAAACCAAAGGCCATACAAAAGCCTGGACTTTGGAAGGGACCTTGGGTTTCCAAATGTACGAAGCCAATGGTAATGGATGAAGAACAATAGACCGAGTTAAAAAAGGAGGAGTAACTCTTACAAGAAAAGGAACCAATTGAATCTAAAGGCTAAATACGCTTATCAGAAGAGATACATAAATGAACCGAATCAAGCAATGTTAGCAAAAATTTCATCTCATTAGATTCCAAATTAGTGAGATTATTGAAAAAATAAAAATCCCAAGAAAGTGAGTTCCCATAGCGCTTTATGAAGTTAGAAATGGGAGCACCATGAAGTAAAGAAATACGATAAACAAGGTTAAAAACCAGAGAAAAGTGGTTATCTCCCAACCAATAATCCTCCCAAAATTGAATTCGATGACCATCCCCAACTCCATATCTCAAATGTCAAATAAAGGAAGTATAACCTTGGGGATATGAATTTCAAGTACTTGCATGAGTAACATAAATTTCGGGTCTAGCATCCCACCCATTCAAAATCATGCTGAATTTTCTCTTAATAACCTTAAACCAAAGGGAATGAGGTTCCAAAGAAAATCTCCACAGCCATTTACCAACCAAAGCAATATTAAGGACCAAATTACCCAGTCCCAAACCCACTCTCACTTAGAAAGATACACTATTTTCCACCCAACCAAATGATCCTTCCTCTCATCACCAGCTCCCGACCAAAGAAAATATCTCATTAACTTTTCTAGTGTATTATCTACACTAAATGGGATCCTAAAAAGAGAGATAATATAGGTGTATACTAGACAAGCAAGCCTGAATCAAAGTAATCCTACCCCCAAGGAAAAATATGCACCTTTCCACCTATCTAAACGTTGACTCACTCATTCAACTACTGGATCCCAAAACGAGACTGGCCTAGGATTCCCACCAAGCGAGACCCCAAGGTAAGTACGCAGAAATTCCTCAATTCGATCTATAACCAACCAAAGACGAATACACTAAAATCTCCCCCATATTTATGTTGATCCCAACTACACTACATTTAAACAAATTAACCCTCGTACCAGAAATAACCTCAAAAACTTTAAAGAATAGTTAACACATTTTTAAAACTTTGGAGTCCCTCTGAAAGAAAGATAACAGTATCATCAGCGAATTGGAGGTGAGAAACCCTCACCTCCTCATGCCCAACTGCACAACTTATGAGGATACCATACTACTCTCCCCAGTTGAGAGCTCAAAACATCAACAACTAAAGTAAACAAGAGGTGATAAAAGGTCTCCCATAAATAATAATAATATAAATAATTATAAATATCTTTTCACCTTTCAAGAGTCTTCATGACACATTCCGCATCATATGGTGCCACATATTAGTTATTTTTTCTCGTATTGGTTAATAACTTTGAACTTTTTCAATTTCACATGATCTTAAGTGCTACAAGTATTTAAATGCATTATAAGCAGTAGTTACCCCAATTCAGATGCCACACATCTAATAAAAAATGAAAGCATGATGTTGAAGTCATATCATCACTTCTAGGATGATGTCTTCTCAATTTCCTGCCAACTACAAATTTGAAAAAGAAGAATTTTCTTGAAAGGTTAAAAAAATCAAAAACAAAATTTAAATAAAGCAGCTGCTACTGTTTTTAATATGGTTTGTTGAATATTGGCTCCATGTTTTGGTCTTTGGTCATTGGTCAATGGTCCTCACTCATTATTGGGTCAACAACAAACATCTTACCAACTCTCTCATTAAATCTCATTAATGCAACTTCCTCATTTAATTCTCCTCCCCTCCATTTGGCTATAAAAGGGCAGCAAATGAGAAGGGAAAAGACACACCAAAAATAACAACAAGCTTAGCAAAGCAAAAAAGAGTTAGAGAGTAAGAAGCTCAGTTAGAGCATTCTGAGAGTGAGGGTGTAGAGAGAAAAAAATAGTTAGTTTATTTCTCAGTTGAGAGATTGTAATCTCCATATTATTTTCATAGTGAATTTCTGAGATCTCTCCCAATGGTTTTTCCCAGTTGGGTTTCCACATAAAATTCTTGTGTTATTATTTTATATATCATACAGTAGTGTGTTTGTATTTATCTTAGAGTTTTTTTGTGAGCCTAATTTCTCAATAATTGGTATCAAGGCTCTTGGTTCACGCCAATGATCCGTTTAAAGAGAAATTAGGCAGGTCACAAATACGAATATGGCAAGCACAAGTGCGAGGTATGAAGTTGAACCATTTGACGGTAAGTTAAATTTTAGTATTTGGCAATGTACAGCCAAAGATGTATTGGCTTAACAAGGATTGATAAAGGCACTAGAAGGGAAGAAACCAGCGACTATAACAGATGAAAAATGGACGGAACTTGAAGCAAAGGTTGTTGCAACAATCAGATTGAGTTTAGTGCCACATATCAAATATCAGGTTTTGACAAAAACCTCTTCGAAGGACTTGTGGGAGAAACTTGAGAAAGTTTACAAGTCAAAGTCTCTGTCAAATCGGTTATATTTGAAGAAGGAATTGTACCGGCTTCGGATGGAAGAAGGGTCAAATTTGACCAATCATATTAATGAGTTTAATAGATTGGTGACCCAACTAACCAGTATTGATGTGAAGTTGGACGAAGAAGATAAAGCCTTATTGCTTCTTGTCTCTACCGATTCATACTCAACTCTCCGCACTACACTCCTTGTAGGGAAGGAAAAGCTTGCATTTGATTTATGTGATGTCGTGATCTGGACTAGGATAAGTTCAGGGCACTACTTCCGAGAGATCAAGGAGATGATCTTCTTTCTTTTCGGATGGGCGTGGCGGGGTCCTAATCGAAAGAAGTATTCCGGCAAGGAATGAGAAAAGTCTCAGGCGAGACCAGGCAAGAAGGATAAATCTCAGGTTGAGTGTTATCATTGCCACGAAAAGGGCCACTACAAAAATCAGTGTCCATTGTTGAAGAAGGATAACAAGAAGAAAGGAAAACAGATTGAAAATTTGCTAATGTTGCTGAGCAAGCAGATGTGTGCAGCGACGGAGAACTGTACACAGTGACAGAAAATGAAGCTTCACAAGGCAATCTTTAATCTGTTAGAGACAGTGGCAGCCTTACAGATTGGTACATGGATTCCGGTTGTTCTTTTCATATGTCCCCTCATAGGGATTGGTTTGATACTTTTACATCCTGCAATGGTGGTACAGTTTTATTGGGTAACAATACAGTCTGCAAAGTTACTGGGATAGGCACCATCAAAGTTAAAATGTTTGACGGGTTTGTCAGAATATTGGGTGATGTAAGGTATATTCCAGAATTAAAGAAGAGCTAGCTATCGGTTGGAGTACTCAATTCTATAGGTTTCAGTATCTCAGTCAGAGATGGTGTCATGAAAATTACCAAGGGTTCGATGGTAATTATGAAGGGCCAGAAGAAGGGCACCCTCTACAAGTTGATAGGAACACAGTTGTTGGTGGAACAGCAATTTTTGTGCAAGATAATTCCAACAGTGATAACATAGAAATATGGCACATGCGACTTGGTCATTTGAGTGAAGGTGGAATGAAAGAACTTCACAAAAGGCAGTTGCTGAAAGGTGTCAAAACGTGCAGTTTGGAATTTTGCAAGTTTTGCGTGTACGGCAAACAACGGAGGGTCAGCTTCAAGGCAGGAGCACATACCAATAAGAATGTACTTGATTATGTACATTCGTATGTGTGGGGCTCGATCAAGCATACGTCAATAGGTGGAGCCCATTATTTTGTAAGCTTTATAGATGACTACTCCAGAAAGGTGTGGGTGTATTTTATGAAGCAGAAATCTGAGGTTTTCAAAATCTTCAAGCAGTGGAAAGCTAAAGTAGAGAACCAGACCGGAAAGAAGCTGAAGTATTTCAGATCAGATAATGGCACAGAATACAAGGACATGTCATTCCTACAGTTCTGTCAGGATGAAGGTATCACCAGGCACTTCTCAGTCAAAAGAACTCTAGAGCAAAATGGTGTTGCCGAGAGGATGAACAAAACTCTATTGGAATGTGCCAGATGTATGAGGTTGAATGCAGGATTGCCCAAGAGTTTCTGGGCTAAGGCAATTAACACAGAGTGTTATCTAATAAATCTATCTCCTTCAGCTAGAATTGATTACAAAATCCGCGAAGAGGTATGGAGTGGGAAACCAGTTGATTTTTCTGTGATGAAAATATTTAGTTGTCCAACTTATGCTCATCTACCAGTTGAAGAGCAACAGTCCAAACTTGATCCAAGGTCAAAAGAGTGTATTTTCCTTAGATATGAAGATGGAGTAAAGGGATACAGGTTATGGGATCCAGTATCTAAGAAGAAGGTTGTCAGAAGAGATGTGGTGTTCAATGAGAAACACATGCTAAACAAGTCCGAGAATGAAGAATCTGCAGCAGATGAGTTGCAGAAACACCTAGTTGAGGTGGAGCTTCCTGAAGAGATTGAAGATGATCATCCTTTAGATCCCCAAGAGAGGTCCTATAATCTTGCTAGAGATCAAGAAAGGTAAGTCAGTAAACTAGTGCAGAGATATGGGTTTGAAGACATGGTTGCCTTTGCCTTGATTGCTGGTAGTGGAGATCCAACTAGCTATCAGGATTCTATTCAGTTCGAGGATAATGATAAATGGGCGATAGCGATGGCAGAAGAGATGGAGTCTTTACAGAAGAACCAGACTTGGGAGTTAGTTCAACTTCCAAAAGGATCGAAGGCTATAGGATGCAAGTGGGTGTTCAGGAAAAAGGAAGCTCAGTCTAATAAAGAAGGTGAAAGATTCAAGGCCAGGTTAGTGGCAAAGGGATTTTCTCAGAGAGAGGGAATCGAATACAATGAGATCTTATCACCAGTTGTGAAATACACATCGATTCGTTTGATCTTATCTATTGTAGCATCACAGGATATGGAGTTAGAACAACTTGATGCGAAAATAGCTTTTCTCCATGGTGATTTAGAAGAAAAGATCTACATGAAGAAGCCTGAGGGGTTTATTGAACTAGGAAAAGAGGGCTTAGTTTGCAGTTTCAAGAAGTCTCTCTATGGTTTGAAGCAGTCCCTAAGATAGTGGTACATGAAGTTTGACAACTTCATGGTGGCTCATGGTTACTCTCATTCGGAGTATGATCCATGTGTGTATTTCAGATCCCTTGATGATGGCTCTCTAGTATTGTTGACATTATATGTCGATGACATGTTGATAGTAGCAAAGAGGAAGTCAGATATTCTTTAGCTGAAGAATTTGTTGAGCAGTGAATTTGACATAAAGGATCTTGGGTCAGCCAAGAAGATCCTAGGTATGGAAATTCACAGGGATCGTCAGGCAGGAAAGTTGTGGCTAACTCAAAAAGGATATGTGTAGAACATTTTGGAGAGGTTTAACATGAACAATGCTAAGCCAGTTAGCACTCCGTTGGCAGCACATTTCAGGTTGTCTTCACAGTTGATCCCACAGATAGAGGATGAGGTGGAATATATGTCCAAAGTACCGTATGCAAATGCGGTGGGTTTTCTAATGTACGCCATGGTATGTATAAGGCCAGATATCTCACATGTAGTCAGTGTGGTTAGCAGGTATATGGCAAATCCAGGAAAAGAGCATTGGAATGCTGTAAAATGGATTTTTCGTTATCTAGCAGGTACAACCAATTACGGTCTTATGTTTGATCGTGATACCGCAAGAAGTGAGGTTACAGGGTTCGTTGATTCAGATTATACTGGAGACCTAGATGCAAGGAGATCTACGACAGGGTTTGTATACACCTTTTATAGAGGATGTATATGTTGGAGGTCAGTGTTGCAGTCTACGGTAGCATTATCAACAACAGAGGCTGAGTATATGGCATTGACAGAGGCAAGCAAGGAGGCTTTGTGGCTTAAGGGACTAGTTGAAGAACTAGGTTTCAAGCAAGGCAGTATCCAGATTCAGTGTGATAGTCAAAGTGCTATTCATTTAGCAAAGAACCAGGTGTTCCATGCAAGAACCAAACATATAGATGTTCGGTATCACATGATTCGTGAGTGGCTGAACAATGGTGACATTGCAGTTCGCAAAGTTCACACAAAGGAGAATGCCGCAGATATGCTCACAAAGTCAGTTACAGCAGAAAAGTTCAAGCACTGCTTGGACTTAATTCACTTCGTCTAATGTTGAGTTCGTAGTGGAGTATCTGTTGAGTAAAATCTATATACGCACAACACGCAAGCATACGTGGTCAACAAGTAATATAGTAATGAGTAGAGTATCATTCCCACAGAGAAAAAGTCATAAGAAACTCAACCTTACAAGTATCAATTTCCTATTAACCCTAATTTTATTAAACTATTCAATTCAATGATTATAATTATAAAAACTAAATTAAGAAATAAATAAACTACCACAAAACAATCACAAATATCAAAATTTGGAATTTCCTACAATTAATGGAGAATTGGACTTATGATTTCACCCTAAGCTTTACTCTGATTTCTACACCTTAATTCCAATTCAAATCCCTATCCCAGTTTATTAATCAAGAACACGAATGTAGTAATAACCACCTCTCGATGCACTAATACCGTATTAACTTAATCCAGAAATTAGTTAGAAACAAGTTAAACACCTTAATCAACTAACTCACTATATCTCTACGTGAATTATAATTAAAGAAGGTTGAGGATTAAGTTCTTTATCCGATTACATGTGATGTCAAGCATATCTCTACCTTAACATTCATCAAGATTCTGCTATTCACAAAATTCATGAACACATGCTATATTAACTAAGTCTAGATTTGAATATCCTCTCTCGATTCCATACAAATCCACAAAGAATTGTTGATCAGGCAATTCATAAATTCAAGCTCAAATTAATATAGATAAACTGGAAATAGCTTGTTAAACTTGAAATCATAGTTTACAAAATCATCGATTCACTTAAAGATCCATCATAAGCCTAAAAAGTGAATTAGTTCATCATAAATGAAATAACTACTGAATAAATCAAAGATAACATTCTTTCAATTACAAATAATAGTCTAAGGAGAAGAATATTGAAAAACACCCTTCACGTAGCCTAGAATTGTAATCGTCTCGAGATTCTTCTCAAAATACTCCTCCAATGCTTGCTATGAAAAACTGGAAATTTTCTTCGTAGTATGCCTTCTGTCTTGTTTAATTTTGTTGTTAGTGGAGTAATAGATGTCCAATAAGCGAGTCCCGATCGAAATTCTCTGCTAATTAGAGTGCATAAGCTAATCAAACACTAGAAACCATCTTCCCACAACATTCAAAGTTCAACATGAGTCTTTGCCAGCCGAGACCCCCCGCCCCCGCGGGCCTCTATTCTGCTGAGTGATTTCTTTTGCTTCATGGACTCTTCCAAAAATGCTCCAATCGACTCCAAATGATTCCAAATGACTCCAAATCTTCGTTAAATGCCACAACAACCACCCTACATATAAAAAACACAAAAACAAATAAAAACGAACATATACACAAGAAAATAGCAACAATAAAGCGTGAAATGGACAATGATTCATGGATATGAAATCCGCTTATCAAAATCCCCCAAACTTAAATCGTGCTTGCCCTCAAGCACAAAACAAACTACATGCCATGCAATGCAATGCAATGAGATGAACTAAATATGATCTAATCTATATGCTTACAAATCCAATAGTACCGCATAATCAAAATTATCGTATCGGCCTTAGGGAAAACAAGCAACTCTACAATATTAATCACTGAAACCACTCCACAATTCCGTATTAATTCTCAAATATTACACCATCATCATTGGTATAGTGTGCGTGTGTTATCAACATCCAAGATAACAGATACAGACTCAAATTCAATACATAACCAATTTCTTAGAAAGAATCATACAATGCAAACTAAAAAAATTCCAAAAATAAACAAGTACCAACTAAAACTAAGCAATTACTATTTCCAGGGGTTCACAGAGGGTAATTATACTTTATTTATATGTATATTATTTTTTATTTATTTTTTTCACACGGGAGCTTTTTACTCTTTTTCCATTTTTTTTTACTCATGACTGTGCAATGTCTCATTCCATTAGGCTAACAGTGATACCCCTTAGAGAGCTTTTGACCAACGACTCCCAGACCATAAAAGACCTTAGGGCGCTAGGTGTAAAGACAATCCCCTCGGGCGTACTTGCTTAAGTAACAAAGGCCCCAAAATAAAACTAGCCACGATATATATATATATATATATATATATATATATTTCATTTTCATATTTTTTTATAAAGCTTATATACCCCACATATAATCCCCCAAACTTAGGTTCTTGCCTAATTTTTTGCCTTTGCTGCCTATCTTTGTCATTTTCTCATTTACTCTAGCATTATCCTTTCGAAACTATTTATGTATCAATTTGAAATGACCAGTCAACAAAGATGTTATTAGCGTGCTAACCTTTTTATACCAGTTTCAAACAAGCGCAAGATTCGATTCATAACAGAAATTATATCACAGTTCTAATAATCAATACTGTATTGGTTAACTTAATCTCAATCTCATCATTGGCCCACAAATAATATGAACTACAACACTACTGGACATATGCAACACAATTTTTTTTTTAGATATAACAAAATGCAATAATAATAGAATTAAAAACAATGCAATAACAGAAATAACCTAAACTACATGCCAAAACCTATATCCAACATCATAATTCCTAAACTAATATGCAAAACTAGAATGCAATGACAAATGTAAACCCTAAGTACTACATATGCATGCAAATATGAATTTAAATCCCCCAAACTTAAGTAATACAATGCCCTCATTGGATGAATAAGCAAAATTAAGTACGTGAGGACTTCCCTGCTATCGCTTAAGTCTGAGGAGGTGGTTGTTGATCTTCTTCTTCGGAATCACTTGGTGGAAACCTTGGCATTGGCACGGGCTGCTGATAAGGAAATTGGGCAGCCGAATTGAAGCTCTGAAGGGTCGTGTTGAGAGAGGCAAAAGACGCGTTCATAGCATCAAACATGTGGTCTTGCCTCAATGCGAGTTGTCGTAATTCCCGACGTGCTGCCTTATTATGTGCACCCATTTGACGTTGAAAATCAAGGAACTGAGGACTGGATATTGCCTCGGTCTGCGATACCTACTCAGCTCCTTGGTCTCCCATAGCTTCATCCTCATCCTCTGACGTATTTACAGCATCAACTTCATCCTCCAAAGCCGATGGAAAGATAAAACCCAGTCCTCGAGGATGGGAATCACCCCTGACCCATACTAAATACTATGCTATCATTATGAAATCTAGCAACGCAAGTGGCATCTGTGTGGGCTCATCGTCGGACCATCCCACACCTGCTTGGCGACATAACCCACATATGAGTGATGGGTGTGGTAAGCTGCCCGAAAAATTTCCACGTAAACACCGATGGATGGAGAAACAAATAATGGCCCCAACGTTAATGATGAAGTCTTGCACAATGGCGTATAGCACTAACACCTTCTCTTTGGTCACGTCTGAGGTGTGTTGGGACGGATACAGTTTAGCACATAGGAAGGCATACCAAATTTTTCCATATCGACTGAGGTCCTTGCTATGGAACATTGTGCCTCCTTTCCAACCTTTGATCCATGTTGTTTCCGGTTTAGTTATTTCCTTGAGAATAGCCTCGTAGTCTGGATCAAAATCTCGTAGTTGAGCATATTGGCATTAGCTAGGTACCCGCAGTTGATAATAGGTGTTTATTGCATCAGCACTGAACGGAACCAAGCGACCCCGCACATACGGGTTGAATGGAGCCTTGTCCTCAGCGTTTGCATAAAATTCCTTGACAATGTTGACCACGACGGGTTCCGGCTCTTCGGTGAATATAGTCCACCCCTTCTGATATATAGGAGGCATCATCTCCCCATCACTGGGATCCGGTGCCAACCCCCGCTCCGGTGTAAGGGCCTTTGTCATCATGTAATCAAAGCGGTCGGCGGCGGCGGTACTCACGAATTTTCGGCGATCAAAGGTTAGTGTTGGTCTTGAACTCTCTCCCTTTTGGTGTTTCGATGTTTGTTGTGAAGCCATGTGCTCTCTCTTGCTTGTATCACCGTCGCTTTCCCCCAAACTTATTAATTTGACCCTCAATTGCTTCTCAAGTATCCTCTATAAATGCCCTAATTCAATTGTTGTGAGAAATATGGTATGAGATGTTGTAATATATAGAGGTGGTGTGATGGGGTCTATTGGTGGATTGAAGAGGTGGGGATAAGTAATGGAGTATTGGAAATAGTGGGGTAGAAGTGGGTGTAGTGGGTGGTAGATGGAGTTATGAAGTAGTGGGGAAGTGGGGAAGTGGTGTATTGTTGGGAAGAGGAGAAGCATGCGTGTAACTGCCAGAAGTCGGCTAAGTTCCAGACCCCACTTTTGCGAGCCTAGCTTCACAATTTACAGAGGACCCACTTCCCGGGGGTGTAAAACAAAAAATAGCCATTCCCGTGGTATGGCTTCTGTCAAAATCTAGGAGGCCCCCGACTCGGCGAGGGGTGTAGTGTATTTTGGGCCCGCCCCGGCGGGGGTGCCTTCTGCTAGGCTCCTCTGTTTTTCACTTTTTTGCTTCATGTTAAGCTACTTCAATGTTCCTTTTCCATCCTGTAAGTCATGAAACATGAACATTAGTGAATATTTTGATCAACTAGAGTATTGTGGGGAGATTAACAAGAATTTTATTATATAATACTACCTAATAACTTAATAGAAACTATATTTTAACAATTATGAATGAACATATGAAAAAATAAACTAAAGATTGGGTTGCCTCCCAATTAGCGCTTGATTTTAAGTCATTCAGCCTGACTACTTCCTGTTCATGGTGCGTCGGCCAATGTGATGGCGATGACATCGGTGTTGGACTCGCCACCCCAATAGTTCTTTAAACGTTTCCCGTTGACTTTGAAAGTTTCTAACGGATTGCGACTGTAGAGTTCAACGGCGCCATGAGAGAACACCCGCTTTATAGTGAATGGTCCCGACCATCTTGACTTAAGCTTTCCTGGGCACAATCGCAGCCGTGAGTTGAACAAAAGGACTGATTGACCCGACTCGAATGTTCGATGCATAATTTTCTGGTCGTGCCATCGCTTGACCTTTTCCTTGTATAACTTGGAGTTCTCGTAGGCGTGGAGGCGAAATTCGTCAAGCTCATTTAATTAAAGTAATCTCTTTTCCCCTACAGCTGCTTGATCAAAATTAAGTTTTTGAATCGCCCTATAAGCCTTATGCTATAGCTCAACTGGTAAATGACAAGCCTTTCCGTACAATAGTTGATATGGTGACATCCCGATCGGTGTCTTGTACGTAGTCCGGTATGCCCATAGTTATTAATCAAGAACACGAATGTAGTATTAGCCACCTCTCAATGCACTAATACCGTATTAACTTAAATCCAGAAATTAGTTAGAAACAAGTTAAACACCTTAATCAACTAACTCACTATATCTCTACGTGAATTATAATTAAAGAAGGTTGAAGATTAAGTTCTCTATCTGATTACATGTGATGTCAAGCATATCTCTACCTTAACATTCATCAAGATTCTGCTATTCACAAAATTCATGAACACATGCTATATTAACTAAGTCTAGATTCGAATATCTTCTCTCGATTCCATACAAATCCACAAAGAATTGTTGATCAGGCAATTCATAAATTCAAGCTCAAATTAATATAGATAAACTGGAAATAGCTTGTTAAACTGGAAATCAAAGTTTACAAAATCATCGATTCACTTAAAGATCCATCATAAGCCTAAAAAGTGAATTAGTTCATCATAAATGAAATAGCTACTGAATAAATCAAAAGATAACATTCTTTCAATTACAATAATAGTCTAAGGAGAAGAATATTGAAAAACACCCTTCACGTAGCCTAGAATTGTAATCGTCTCGAAAATCTTCTCAAAATACTCCTCCAATGCTTGCTATGAAAAACTGGAAATTTTCTTCTTAGTATGCCTTCTGTCCTGTTTAATTTTGTTGTTAATGGAGTAATAGATGTCCAATATGCGAGTCCCAATCAAAATTCTCTGCTAATTAGAGTCCATAAGCTAATCAAACACTAGAAACCATCTTCCCACAACATTCAAAGTTCAACAGGAGTCTTTGCCAGCCGAGACCCCTTCATTTGCTGGCCTCTATTCTCTTTGAAAGTGATTTACATTTGCTTCATGGACTCTTCCAAAAATGCTCCAATCGACTCCAAATGATTCCAAATGACTCCAAATCTTCGTTAAATGCCACAACAACCACCCTACACATATAATACCACAAAAACAAATAAAAACGAACATGTACACAAGAAAATAGCAACAATAAAGCGTGAAATGGACAATGATTCATGGATATGAAATCCACTTATCAGTATCTAGGGAGAGGGATACATTCACAGACACAAAGAAGATCACAGTATTTGGAAAATATGAGCCAAGGTGGAGATTGTTGAATATTGGCTCCATGTTTTGGTCTTTGGTCATTAGTCAATGGCCCTCACCCATTAATGGGTCAACAACAAATATCTTACCAACTCTCTCATTAAATCTCATTAATGCAACTTCCTCATTTAATTCTCCTCCCCTCCATTTGGCTATAAAAGGGCAGCAGATGAGAAGGGAAAAGACACACCAAAAGCAACAACAAGCTTAGCAAAGTAAAAGAGAGTTAGAGAGTGAGAAGCTCACTTAGAGCATTCTGAGAGTGAGGGTGTAGAGAGAAATAAACAGTTAGTTTATTTCTCAGTTGAGAGTTTGTAATCTCCATATTATTTTCATAGTGAATTTCTGAGATCTCTCCCCGTAGTTTTTTCCCAGTTGGGTTTCCACGTAAAATTCTTGTGTTATTATTTTACATCTCATACAGTAGTGTGTTTGTATTTATCTTAGTGTATTTGTGTGAGCCTGATTTCTCAACATAGTTGAACATGCACAGGAACACAAGCAAGCAAGCAAGTCTAATCACCTCCATCCTCAATTTGTCTGGGATAATTTACACTTGCAAAAACATTGAAATAAGAGTTAAAATGTCGTAGCCGTAAACAGTATACAGGGAAGATACGAACTGTTTAGAACAAATGCCATATAATTCACTCGAGTCCAACATCAAAACTCAAGTGGTCTTAGGTGCATTCATATTATCCCATTAAGAACTATGATTGTGATCCAGCATAAAATACAAATTACAGGGCAGGATAAACAAAAACACCCAGCACTAAAAAGTCTTAACAACCAAGAACCTAAAAAATAACATTTGAAAGCCTATACACACACACACACATACATATATATATATATATATATATATATATATATATATATTATACATTTGTGAAGAAGCCTAAAAATCGATGAAAAACATATTCAGTTTTAGTTAATACAAATAGCACCCCACCAACTACTATTATGTAAAAGGCATTATTATGTTGAGTTGTTAATTTTAAGGGTGATTAAAGAAGGGGACTCATCAAAATCTCCTAAACTTATTTCAGTACAGGTTGTGAGGTTACAAGACATCAATCAAGCTTCATCCCAAGGTGCACAACACATATAAAGTACCAAGTTCCAACAGAAAGTTATGTTAGAACAACCTAAACAGACATATCTACATGTAACTATAAAGTTTTTTAAATGTGCCACTCAAAAAATGCCCAATTAATAAAGTTCATAAAAAATAAATTTAAATTTTCATGCATAAAGTTGATAGAAAATCAAATATAAAATCTCAGCTAACCATAGCAAGTTCTTTTTCATGTGGATTGGTAAAGATGGAACTAATAAACCATCGGCTTCCCATATTCATTTAATGTGAACCAATTATTATACTTTAGCATAGCAGCAACATATAAACAAAATAAATACCATAAAGTTCATTAATATTTCTACTTAGAACTATTAACACCAGCTAATAATCAGCTATTAGTTAGGATATTATCTTGACTAACCTTAATTATCTCTTGCGCATATTTATTCCTGTCAATCACTTAATTATAGAGATTATGTATATCTCTTAATATTAGCTAAAGTCTGTTATCATACACATATATATAGGACAACTTCCTTTGTAATCAAAACATACAGAAATACAATATAGAATTCTATGTGATTTATTCAGGTATCAAAGCCATTCCCAATCAACAGCCTTTTTTCTTTCTTTCCCTTTCAATGTCATCCATGGACTCCGGCTATATCTCTTCTTCAGTACTCCCCACCTCTCTTTCACCTTCTGTCCTTCTCTCCCAAGCCCACCATTATATCACATTAAAATTAACTCCCTCCAACTATCTCCTCTGGCGTACCCAAATCAATCCATACCTGCAGGGCTAACAGTTGTTTGGCTATGTTACCGGTGAGTTTGCCCGACCTCCATCCTTTCTGCCATCTAGTTCTCCCTCTACCAATTCTACTACCTCCTGTTCTCCCAATCCAGTGGCCCAACTCTGGGATGCACAGGACAAATTCCTTATGAGTCTGCTTATCTCTTCTCTTAGTGAAGAAGTGATACCTCTTGTCATTGGCCTTACCTCATCTGTTACAATCTGGTCTGCTCTCTCTGCTGTGTTTGCTAGTTAATCTCATACACGTATGTTACACCTATCTATGGAACTCCACTCTCCACAAAAACATGATGAAACTCTCACTGCCTACCTCCATCGATGAACTAGCAGCCTCTGTACGACCCATCTCTCCATCTGATTTCATGGTCGCTGTTTTAAAGGGTCTTCGTGCCGAATTTGCGTCCCTCAAATCCACTTTCTCTATGCTTGATCAGCTTTTGACGTTCTTTGTGTTACTTGGCAAATGTCTCAGCCATGAGTTTCTAACCGAACCATCTGTCTTGGTTGATTCGTCTCTCATTCCACCTCCATCGGCCCATACTGTTTAGCACATCCCCAATCCTGTTCCCCGCTTCCATAATCATCGTGGTCGAGGTCGGGGCTCTCGTGGTCATGGGCGAGGCACTTTTCGTCTCCCTTACACTGGGTCTTCCTTCAATTCCTAGCGTGCACGGTGTGTCTTCTGTGGTGGCTCCAACCACCATTCATATCATTATTACTATCGTCCTCAAACACACTCGTCTGATGGCCTCCTTGGACCACCTCCTAGTTATCGTACTCTGGATGCTCACTTTGTTGCTACCACTCCCGACACCACCATGTCGCCCTCTCTGTCCTCTTTACAATGGTAACCTGACACAAGGGCTAACTACCATGTCACTTGTGAGACCCCAAATTTTATAAATAAAGATTTAAATTTCTCGAAATATTTTTTTGAATATTATGGTGTGGATTTGATATAATGTTATAGTTGTGGGTAGTATTTATAAATTTTGCAAAGTATGCAAGTTGTTGTATTATATTCGATTGGTCAAGGAATATTCTTTGTGTCGGGGAATATTCGTACGACGACACAATCATTGGTGGACCCCACAATGGAATTATTGTGGGATTGAGAAAACGACAAAAATATTTTATTGAAAATAACGGCGGAAGTTTTACCGTTAATACTGTTGAACTACTCGGTAGTAAAAATACAGTAATACGCGTGGTTGCATAGTAGCACACAGTATTGATTATTAGTGCTTACATGTGAAGTCACTCAGTTTTGTTCAATTATTGCTATAGTAATTGTTGCATAGTATCTCATGTTATTTGATTCAATTATTGTCAATATTTTATATATTATTAAATCAATAATTGAAATGATAGAGTTATTAATATTATAAATTACAATATTAACGATGTGTCAGAAGTTCGCCATGAGAGGTTTGGTCACCTAATTGCATGCTTGATAGGGAGAAATCCTTATTGGAAAGCCCCCTCTTTCCTGGGAACGACTTGGTCAATTAATATTGTGAATTGTAATAAAGATGATAAATGTTGTTAAAATTATTAAGGTGATTTTTTTATGAAGTTTGCTTATTTTATGGATTCCTATTTACCCATTTTTCAAAATAATCGGTAAAATTTTTTTAAAGGTGGGGCCCATATGTGTTGGGAAAATGATTTTGAAAATGGAAGAGTATACGTATGGAAGTATATGTGTGTATTGAGTATATGGTGGGAGAAAATGAGATGTGAAAGTGATGGGTGTGTGATGGGTGTGTGAGTGGAAAATGGTGGAAAAGTGGTAGTGTGATAGTGATGTAAAGAAGAGTAGTGAATTTGATTATTGGGTGGGTGGGGATAGATGTTGGTTCTGAGGGAGAAAAATTAAGTGGTGTATATATAATATTGATATATATAAGTTGAAAACATGTGTTTATATATATGTATTATATTTTAATTTTTGTTGTGATTTTATTGGTTAGTTGATTGACTTTATTATATTTGGTTGAAGAAATAATTCTGCAAAAATAATTCGTTCATAAATAGTATACTTCCATTCTCCTATAAATAGAAGCTCATTCCTTTATTATTTCTTACAAATTCACTAAAACTCCAGAGAGAGAAATTATAGAGAAACTATAGAAAAGTATTCTGCTACTTCCCTACTCTTATATTCAGTTTCTTTTACCGTAAGGGGTGTTATTCTTTCTTATTCATGAAGAGAACTTCTGTTATTTCAATTCTTTATTATTCTGTTGGAATATCCCGTCTGTGTGTTTTACACCGGACCTGGTTCCGTCTTTATTATTATTCATTTGGAATATCCTCGTCAGTATGTTTTACAATTTGGACTTGGTTTCGTCTTTTTATTATTATTTTGGAATATCCTGTCATGTGTTTTACACCTGACCGGTTCCGCTCTTTATTGTTATTCCATTGGAATATCACATGCATGTGTTTTTACACCCGACCGGTTCCGCTTTATTATTCTCGTTGGAATAACTCGCTCATGAGAAGTACCGCATGCATGGTGATTTCATTGTTATTACATTCTTTATTATTCTGTTGGAACATCCATCGGTTGCTAATTTCACCGACCGGTTCTCATTATTATTATTATTCATTGGAATAACTTTACATACATGCTGAAGGACCGCATGCATGGTGATTTCTTTTGTTATTCCATTCGTTATTATACTTAGTTGGTTAAAATTTTGACTTCTATACTCCATGAAATTAGTGGAATATCCTTGATATTTGCGCTTCATCCAGTATTTTTCATGGAAATATTCTTCTGAGCATTCTTGAATTTTACTCTATAAAGCAGTATCATGTTGACAATTTGGACGTTATTAGTTCCTGAATAAATTAATTCGTGAACTTTTTTTATTGAATTCTTATATCATTGTCATCATCCTCATGTTTATATTTTTTGAAAGTCATTTGTGGCATGTAGTGCATAGATGGACTTGGTATGATTATGACCAGGGATTATTCGGTGTAATCATGACCGTAATGTTACAAATGATGCGATAAAAGTCCTCATTGGCCCGTAGTACATTGATGGAAAGTTGTTGGCATGATCAATTGAATACACAAATATCATTGGTTGTAGTGCATGGAATTTGTGGTCGTGACCCTAATGAATATCCTTGGCCGTAGTGCAGGGATGATGTGGATTATTTATTGTCGAGTCCCAAAGAATAAAAGTGATGAAAAACCTTTTAAATCATAAAAGATAGTAGACTTTATTCTCTACTTGACTCTTTTAATGGATTGCTTGTTCCAATCGCTAGCTTAAACTTGATGTCTATTGTATATTATCAGTTTAACATTGTTGAAGACTAATGATAATTTATTCGCATTATCTTAGTCATAATATTTCTTCTTGGGCTAGTTGAGCTCACCCTTTCTTTCACCGTTTTCTCTTGTGAAATGAGAACATAGTTGGAACGAGTCTGGGGAACGGAGTGATGGTCCGGATGATAGTATTAGCTAGTAGTCCTCACTATTCTGTTAAATAGTGTGACAATAAATGTAATGAAGACTTTTTCTGAGAGTGGATATTGTCTAGAAGACAATATTTGTATTAAAACTCACAGCATGTATTTTGTCGTACTATACACGACTGTTATATAATTTAGTTATATTTTGAATTTTGTACCATGTATTTGGCAACTCAAGATGGGTGATGTATACCTATTTTGGGGGCGTCACATCACTCCCGACTTAGCAAGTATCAATCATGTTGATGAATATACCGGCTCAGATCATCTTCAAGTCGCCAACGGTAATCTTGCTCCTATCAATAATATATGTTCCACCACTTTTAATTCTAACAATAAAACCTATCATCTTTCTCCTATCTTGCATGTTCCTTCTGCTTCCAAACGCTTGTTATCTGTCAATAAGTTTTGTCAAGATAATAATGTCTACTTTGAATTTCATTCATCCTATTTTCATGTTAAGGATCCCGTCTCCAGCCAAACTCTTTTCAGCGGACCAACTAAGGATGGTCTCTACACCTTGTCAGATGCACCTGCCTTCACTACTCTTTCTGCCTCCCGGGTCTCCTTGTCTGATTGGCATCGTCGCCTAGGCCATCCTCATGACCGCGTCCTCTGTCATATTATCTCTAAAAATAGTCTAAGTGTGTCCTCAAATAAAGCCACCTCAGATGCAAGGGCTCGTCGTATAAATGCAAAGCCTCAGAGATTTCCCCTTCATAGTAGTTCATTTTCTGCAAACCATGTTCTTGAGTTAATATTATGTGATGTTTGGGGTCATGCTCCCTTGACCTCCCTACGTGGAAATAAATATTATGTTATTTTTGTTGATGCTTCTACAAAATTCTCATGGATTTATTTTATTAAACTACGCAGTGAGGTCGTCTCTAAATTTTTGCATTTTCAATCCATGGTGGAAGGCCTTTTTAACTCAAAAATTAAAATTTTCCAAACTGACGGTGCTAAGGATTTTCTACCACTTAAATCACATTTTTCTAAAAATGGAATCATTCATCGCCTTTCCTGTCCACACACTTTGATTTAAAATGGACTTGTTGAGCGTCGTCATTGTCATGTAGTTGAAATTGGCCTAACTTTAATGGCTCAAGCCTCCGTCCCAGGAATTTTTTGGGACTATGCCTTTGAATGTGCCACTTATCTCATTAACCGTATGCCATCTCAAACTAACAACAATATTTCTCCTTTTCACCAATTATTCTCCACAACACCTAATTATAATTTTTTTGAAAATATTTGGTTGCTTATGTTTTCCTTTCTTAAGGCTGTATAACCAAAATAAATTAGAATACCGCTCTCTTCCTTGTATTTTTTTAGGTTATAGTGCTACTCACTTAGGATACTACTTCTTTGAACCAAAGTCGCAAAAACTATACCACGCCCGATATGTCAAGTTTGGTGAGGGTCAATTTCCCTTCTCTCAACCACAACCTTCGGTCCCCCCATCCTTGTTATCCTATCCTCCCACTACTGTCAAATCAGTACCTCCTACTCAACCATGGGTTATACTGCCTCCTCCATCCCCTACATCACGTCCTCCTTCTGCACACCAACGTCCGTCTGCCACTCAATCCCCCCAGCCTGGCTCCCCCTTCCGCCAGCCCAATACTTCCCTGCCTGCATCACAGAACATTCTCCCACCTCCTTCTTCTTCTACTTCTTCTATCCACCATAATTCGGCTGAACCACGCCTTCGGACTGCCAGCTTACGTGCCATCTATAATCGTACCACTCCTCTCTCTGATGCCCTTTCTTCCCAGTTTGGGCACTTCACCTTTGCCCCCATCCGAAGTGTACCTGCCCCCTATCTTTCACCTTCCTTGCCACCCTCTCTCTTGGATCCTGTCCTCTCGGTACCTCCAGGTGATATTTCTCCCCTTCCTCTCTCTAGTTCATCCTCACATTCTACCTCGTCTCCCACTTCTCCTACCACTCTACTGGTTCCCGACACAAATCCGGTTCCTACCACTCTACCAGTTACCACTGCAAATCCTTTACCCAGGATACATCCCATGGTTCTCCGCAAACATCGCCAAGCCCATACTGCATCCATATTCACCACCGAGCCCACCTCCTTCTAATTAACACACAAAAGCCCAATTTGGCGACAAGCAATGTTAGATGAGCTCACTGCACTGTACAAGAATCAAACATGGACCCTGGTCCCCAAATCTCCTCACATGAACGTTGTCGGTAACAAGTGGGTCTTTCGCATCAAGACACATGCTGATGGCTCTCTTGCCCGATACAAGGCCCGCCTCGTTGCCAAAGGCTTTCACCAGTAACCTGGGATAGACTACTTCGACACCTTCAGTCCGGTTATTAAACTGACGACCATTCGTTTAATTTTATCCTTGGGAATCACAAGACAATGGCCCATTAGACAAATTGATGTGAATAATGCCTTTCTCAATGGTTTTTTGGCAGAGCCTATCTACATGAAGCAACCGCAAGGGTTTGTTGATTCCACACATCCAGATTATGTGTGCAAACTACAACGGTCCCTATATGGCCTAAAACAGGCACCCAGGGCCTGGTTCTTCCGTCTCTCTACTTTTCTTCTAAATCATAATTTCACCCAGTCCCCCAATGACACTTCCTTGTTTATCTATAATGATTCTCATACTTTCCTATTTGTTCTTGTCTATGTTGACGACATTCTCATTACAGGTAATTCAGGAAACTCTCTTTCTAAACTGATTCTTGATCTTGGTACTGAATTCTCCCTCAAGGACTTAGGTTCCTTACACTATTTCCTGGGCGTTGAAGTTGAACGAACTCCAGCTGGTCTTCTCCTTTCTCAGACACAATACACCAAAAATATTCTGCAACGTGCTTCTATGTCCACCAACAAACCCCGGTCTACGCCTACGTCTTCAGACAAGTTATCCACATCTTTCAGCGTCTCATTTGACAATCCTACTCTCTATAGGCAAATTGTAGGCTCTCTTCAATATCTAAGTCTTACCCGGCCTGACATCTCCTTCATTGTTAATAAAGTATGTCAGTTCATGCACAAACCAACGGATATTCATTGGACTGCTGTCAAACAGATTCTGCGATATCTACAAGGAACTATGTCTCATAGCTTATTCTTCTCGGCCAGTGCCACTCATACTCTTCATACCTTTACAGATGCCGACTGGGAAGGAGACATCAATGATCGAAAGTCCACTGCTGGAAATGCAATCTTCCTCGGCTGCAACTTGATCTCATGGGTTTCACGTAAGCAACGCACTGTTGCACGCTCCTCTACAGAATCTGAGTATAAAGCCGTTGCAGATGCTGCTGTCGACTTAAAATGGTTCTCTTCGTTGCTCACGGAGTTACGGTTGCCTCTTCATCACCCTCCAATGTTGTGGTGTGATAATCTTGGTGCCTCCTACCTTGCTTCAAATCCTGTCTTTCATGCCCGTACCAAACACATTGAGATAGACTACCATTTTGTCCGTGAAATGGTTGTTGCCAAACAAATCTCTATTCTGTTTGTCTCCTCCAAAGATAATGTTGCTGATGCTCTAACCAAACCATTACCACCTAGTTGCTTCTCGTACAACCGATCCAAGCTCAAAGTGTTTCCACGGATACCTTTTAGCTTGTGGGGGAATATTAACACCAGCTAATAATCAGCTATCAATTAGGATATTATGTTGACTAACCTTAATTATCTCTTGCGCATATTTATTCCTGTCAATCACTTAATTATAGAGATTATGTATATCCCTTAATTTTAGCTAAAGTCTGTTATCATACACACATATATATATATATATAGGACAAGTTCCTTTGTAATCACAACATACAGAAATACAATATAGAATTCTATGTGATTTATTCAGAACCATTTATATCATAAATAGATCAAAAAGAATTGTAACAAAAATGCTATGGGGATAGATAAGAAGTTATGGTCTCACTTGATCTATTGCAATAAGAACATGTATATCTTTCACAAGTGATAATTCTTTTCTCAAACGAACAACCACTCCAACAGCAGCATGTGTGTAATTCAGTCCTGTTTGAACCAGGTCATATAGCGTTAAACCTTCAGGCATTGCCATTGAGTCAACATCCTTCATCTGTCCGACATCAGCACCCTCTCCCAATGGAATAACATCGAATATTTGGCATGGCAATTGATGCCAGTGGGATTCATTGAATGTTATAGAATCCTGAAAAAGGCCAAGCCAAAAATAAGGAAAGAGCCTAATAAGAGGACTTCCAAACATATCCAAAACACAATGCATCAGACAAGCAATCATCCATCTTTATTTTTGAGGGATTGCCACTTAATAGGTACAAATGATAAAGATTGTCACTTAATAAGGTATAATTTGCTCCCAATCCCTCTGCTTTTTTGTTTTGAGTGGAGTGAGAGCTTCTCAATAATTTCATAGGAAGGGAAAATAAGAAAAAAAAACTCAAATTTGCATGCGGAAGTTACTCAGTACATTCCTGTTCTCAATTAAACTAGCAGAACAATGAACAATCCTTAAATAGCATAACAACTGAGGGAACTTTAGGTACACCTATTACCACAAAAAGAAGCTAACTGCATGATGGAACACAAAACCAATACACTCACGCAAATAGATCTTCATTCTATAATATTCTCTATACAATTTCTCATATTAGGTTTTCAATAATGAAGAAATTTATTAAAAAGCAAGGAATGGGACAAACTAAGAGTAATTCCTTCCGGACAAAATGAAATAAAAAGTGGAAAAATATTATACTAAGCCCCAAGAAAGGGATGCCCTCTATTCATGGTACAAAGTTGCGGTAGCGGCCTATGTTTTGAAAGGTCATTTTTTTAAATTAGTATCGGTTTTGGCATCGGTTCCGGTCAATAAGCACATTTAGCCATTAGGAGCTTATGAAAAAATTTATGAAAAGATTCTAAAAAAATAAGAACAAGAAGATGGATGAATTGAGTTCACAAAAAACACTATCTAATGCACATAGCATTGTCCCAATGATAAAACAGACATCTCCCAAACAATGTTACCTAAAACGTGGTCCGACCGTCTTAGTACGCGGTACGCTACATAGCTAAAATATCATAACACTAGGGTATCTTTGTATAAATTTTTATAGTTAGGAATTCTCTTAAAATCTAAATATAATAAACCTAAGTTTTATAGAAGATTTTTAGTTGAATCAGACAGTTATTGTTTTATAAATATTTTAGTACAAATGTGATTTTTGAACATCCAATACTAAGTTATAATATTGATATTTGTGCAGTTATATTTAAACAACAACAAAATTTGTTTGGGTACGCAAGTACCAATACACGGTTCACTAAAGTTTAGGAAAGTTTCGTATCTGGTAACTCTGCTCCCATATCAATTTTACGTTTGAATAAAATTAATATTGATGTTATCTTAACTCAAATGGTTGAGCACGGTTATAATTATAATATCAAGTAGTTGATAGTGGAAGTCATTTCCAGATATTAGCAGTTACCTAGTAGTTAATTACTAATAGTTACTAGCAGTTATTAGCAGGAAAAAATGACAAATAACCTATTATAGTTGTCATCTTTTCAGCATTTGACCACTAAACTTTAAAAACAACCAATTCATTAAACTAGTTAAAATTTAAGGATCACATCGATCATTCTGTTAAATTATCTGAATGTCCATTTATTTATTACCTGTGACATTTTAAAAGAAATAAGAAATCTAAAAACTTTGATATTCTTTTTCCTTTCCTTTTGTTTTTCTCTTCACCTCTTCATCTTTCTACCTAATCCATCGTTGAATCTATCTATGTTCTGAACACGTATCACCGCAATATATCTAAAATAGTCTATAGCCTCAGTCAAATTCCATAGCTACCGCCTTTCATTTACCCGGCCTCCGGTCAAAACTGAAATCAAATGAACCACCCATCTTCTACAAATTTATGTAATTGTAGATCTCAAACTAAAAAAATCACAACTTTTTTCATTATGTATAAATTCTGACTCCACACAATCTCCATCGTGGAATCCAAAGTAAGCCAAAGTCTATCACAATGTATTTTTTGTTTCTCTCTCTCTCTCTCTATATATATATATATATATATATATATATATATATATATATATATATATATATATATATATACACACACACACACACACACAAAGGCTCATGAAACTGAACCTGCTCAGAAATCTAATGCAGTCTTAATGACAATCACTTTCTCACCAAGTCTTAGTTGACTTTTTAAATTGAATAAGTGGACCCAAACATGACATTCACTAAAAAAACAAAACTTAAGTATCCAAACAAGCTTTTTATTATCAATTTATCAGGCATTCTCTCTTCTCTCTTCCTTCACCATACCAGACATTCTCTCTTCCCTCTGCATACCAACGAAAAACAATCTAGCGATTGAAGAGTCATTTTGCCCATCCCTCCCAAGTTCGACGTCCTCCCAAATCTGACGATCTCGATTTCAAGTAATACTTTTTTTCTCTTTTCAGGTTTAAGTTTAAGCAAAAAAAAGAAGAAGAGGAATCTAGGTTTAAATCTAGATCTAGATAACTAAATCAGTGTATAAATTTTGCCAATGTATATATAGAACTTAATTTCTCTAAAAGTTACAAAGAAAAAAGTCCTAATTTTGGATTAATTGTTTTGTTTTTTTTCTTTTTTGCAAAACAGAACAATTACTGTGAGGGCATTAGGTGCAATTAATGTGAGGGCATTAAGTGGAAAATTGTTTATAAAAATCGTCATTTTTGAAATATATCTCTACTTTAGGAACAAATGGAGTTTTTTTGATATCTATGCTCATAATATATTACGGTTGCAATTCCACTTTAAGACAAATATATAAATTTCTTAAGTCCATTAATGTTTGTTGAGTTGTAGTACTGTTCAAGCAAACTTGGCCCGAATTGTACAATTATTGGGTTGTTGAATTGTGGCTTGTTACTTTAACAGCCTTCTTGCACTTCTGAATTTTAATTAGCAGGGGAACAATAAGGGGTTTAGCATGTCTGATTTAGTACACATATGTACATCATTTTTTAAATGGGGACTTTTAATACTTGATTATCTTTTTCCTATGTGAATAATTTTTTGCATAATTTTTGTATATTTACAGATTGTTGAAACGGCCACTGTGGACTTAAGAGTTTGGGAGTTATGACAATGTTGATTTGAATGTAGGAGAGTGCGGCGATGATATAGTTTCAAGTAGATAATGAGTTAGAAGAGTCAAATTCCATTTATAATCCTCAAGTAAGACTTGAGCTAAAGCCCAAAAAAGGACAACAATTTGAAACATTAGAGGATGCCAAAAAATTTACAATGCATATGCAAAAGAGGCCGGATTTAGTATTCGAAGTTGGACCCAAAGGAATAAAGGGGGAGGGAGTGAAGAAATCATAAGGAAGGAATGTGTTTGTTTTAAGGAAGGACGGGGTTCAATAGCAGCAGATACTGATACATAAAGGCGTCGGGGGAATGTGAAAGAGAATTGCAAAGCTAAACTTGCTTTTTTGAAATCAAAATCTGTTTTTTTTTGTTGTGAGTGTATTTATTGAAGGGCATAGTCACGCATTGTCCACCCCAAGAAAAGTCCATCTTTTAAGATCTCACCGCAATGTTTCTAATGCCCAAAAATGCTTAGCGCAACAACTTGGAATGATAAATATACCACCGCAATATAATTTTTTGGGAGTTCAAGCAGGGGGGTTAGAAAACATATGATGTAAGCAAAAAAAATTATATAATTATGAGAGGGATAAACGTAATGAGATGAAGGGGCATGATGGTGGTATGTTGGTTGAGTATTTTAAGTTAGAACAGATCAAGAATTCTTCTTTCATATTTCAAATTGAGTCAGATGAAAATCGTATTACTTGTTGTTTTTGGGTCGATAGAAATTCTAGACGGGCATATAACTTTTATGGTGATGTGGTGATATTTGATACCAATCAGCATGGAATGATTTTTGCACCATTGTTGGGGGTTAATAATCATGGGAAGACCATTGTCTATGCTTGTGCTTTCTTATCTGATGAGACTGTAGATTCTTTTGTTTGGCTTTTTAATCAATTCTTATAATCTATGTCAGGTGATGCTCCAAAGATGATTATCACTGATCAAGATCCAGCGATGGCGAAAGCTATTTTTGAAACTCTTCCAAGTATTTATCATTGGTATTGTTGTCGGCACATTTTGAGAAGTTAGATTTGGTAAAATATGCTCAATACTATAGGGAATTTTTCAGATTGTATATGGAAATCAGAAAGTACGGAAGAGTTTCACTCTAGGTGGTTGGGTCTTGTTCTCATAAGTTGGTTGAATGAGAATAAATAGCTAAAGTCAATGTTTGAAATTCGGTCAAGATGGTTGCCTGTATATGTTAATCATGTTTTCTCGGCCGGTATGTCAAGTAGCCAACGAACTGAGGGCACTCATGCATTCATCAAGACATATGTTAACAAAAGAAATTCATTGGTGGATTTTATGATTCAGTTTGGTAGGGGTCTTGCACACCAATGTCATGAAGAATTAAAGGCCGACAATAAAGACATGAATGAAAAGCCTAAGGTGAAAATGTTCCACTCTTTTTTGTTACAAATGGTTGATATTTACACGTGAATTATTTTATAATTTTCAAGACGAGTTGTGGGGGAGCTTCTTGAATTATAGATTCCAGCTTATTGGAGATTATGATAATCATTATGTGTATAATATTAAAAAATGATGATAAGTATAAAATGAGGGAGATTGTTTATGAAAAAGACTTGGATTATGCTTCATGTAGTTGTAAAAAATTTGAGAGCGTTGGAATTCCTTGTAGGCATCTTTTAGCTTATTTGAACAAGTTTCATGATCTAGAGAAACTTCCAAATAAGTAAATATTAAAGAGATGGACTCAATCTGCAAAATGTGGGAATATTAGAGATGGTGCAGGAATGAAGATAAATGATGACAATTATATCTCACGTTGCAGAGTCAATTGGTTCAAGAATCTTTGGAAGTTGTTGATAAGGCACTTGTAACTGTGGAAGGAACTAAGATATATAAAGATGCTTTAAGTAATGCACTTGAGAAAATTAATATATTGAATAATGGTGATAAAAGTGTAGGAGTTTCCGGTGAAAAATTGGTCTTGATATACTTAGTTAAGTGAAATTAGGTTCAACATATGAACATATGCTTCAAGAACCGAGTCAAGTGCGGGCAAAGGGGTGCGGAAAAAGGCTCAAAGGAGGAAAAGAAAAGAGCATTAGGGAGGCCAAAAAAATAGAAACCGAGAATGTGTCATGGATGTGGAAAAATTGGACAAACACATGATAAAAGAAATTGTCCAATGCTTCAACTCAGGTAACAAATCTTTTTATTTCTGCTTTATCATTTTAATTTGATTTTGGCAAAATTATGAACATATTTTTTATTTAATGTGATTTTATTGAACTTTTTGTAGGTTATCCGTATGCTATGAAGATTCCAATTCAAATACAAGTGAAGACGATGGCGAAAATTATTCATCTACTTGATTGACAACTATTTTTATTTTTTTGACTATGTAATGGCTATTGAAGTTGTGTTTAGTTAACCAAGGTTGTTAATTCACTAGAATTATGTTTTCCTGGCCAATGTAATTGAAATTCTCAATTTTTGGATTGATGTATTTAATTGATAATTTGTAAATTGTGTTGAAATTAATAATTAGTTTTTATTATTTTATTTTATTTTTTGCTGGTATGAAGAGAGAGGAGAGAATGCCTGGTATGGAGAGGGAAGAGAGAAGAGAGAATGCACCAAAAAAATTACTTTAATGGATGGTATCTAAGAAGCTGAAAAATGTTGTTTTATATATACATGTAAAAAATGAAATGACTATATTTTAAAGATACTTTAATATGAGCTATATATAGTATGAGCTTCGAGTTGAGGTATGAAGTGAAAAAGTGATTGCCAGCTAAGACTGTCTGTGATTAGCTAGAATGTTCGTTTACGAACAGTCCATTTGTGAGCCTTATTATGTGTATATATATATATATATATATATATATATATATATATATATATATATATATATATATCATCAGTCTTCACCCATTTGCATTCCAAGGACCTTATTTGAACCTCTAAACAAATAAGCTTTGATATTTGTGTTTTTTAAATCAAGTAGTCTGTTTTCAGCTAGTTAATCTCTATAAGGATATGATGTTGAGAATCAAGGTTGGATAGTATCAAGAGTTTATTGGCAGGGCAGAGCTTATCCTTCCTTGAAATCATTCATCCCAAATTGAAAATCTAACTTTTTCCAAATTAATTATGTGGGAATACGAGGAAGAAGATCATAGATTTGGGTTCTGGGTGGTAAAAAATGGTGAGATAAAGGCTTTAAACCTAGATGAAGAACGAACATAAAGAAGAGAGAGAAAGAAAAGTTAAAGAAGAAAGAAAGTCAAAGTTTATTTTTCTTTTTTCAATTCTCACGTGGCTGCCAAATGGACCAAATTCACATGGGATTGACCAATTCAATAAATGCTTTTTTTTCCTTGTTGCCATGTATGAATATATGCACTTCAATTTAACATCTGTTTAATCAATTTAACAGAATTGTGCAATTGTAAATTTTTAATTAGTTCAATGGCCTAATTACATATTTTTAGAGTTTAGTGATCAAATGCTGAAAATGTGACAACTATAGTGGTATTTGTCATTTTTGCCGTTATTAGCAATTATGTTTTAAATTATTTTAACAACAGTTAGAATGTGGATGTATGGATAACTTGTATTTTCTGATTCCTGTCCTAATGAATATTCTGCGGTTCTCACTAATTTCCTCTTTATTCTACTTTTCTTTCTCTAAATCTATTATCTTTCTCTAAATCTTGTCCTTATTCTCACTACTTCTTGTTCTTTTCTTCGTCAATTAAATTCAGTTTTATAAAACAAATCACAAATTTAGATTGTGACAAGTTGGTATGAGAGCGATCTGCGACCTTATTCATTCATGCTTTCATAAATTTTCAAGCCAATCTACTTCCTTTACACTTCAATTCTGTTCTAATCTTCTGCAAATTAAAATTTTGGCAACAAGTTATGGAATAAACTTCTAGATCTCAAGTGTTATTACAAGAGGACTTTCTAAATTTTAGGCAGTTCACAATGGAGAAATATTAATCCTTGGAAGAAAAGGTGGACAAATTGTGTAATGATATTCCAAGGATGATAAGAGAAATGCACAACCTTAATGAGGAAGAAAATTTGAATGAGCAACGTGAATTTAGAAATCCTATTGGAAGGAATGGTGAAGATAACGGAAGGAGAAATGGGGAAGGAATTTTTATTCCTAAATCAGGTAGATCAAGAGAGAAATAGAAGAAATGATGGGATTGATTTCAACAGAAGGGGTGATGACTTGAAACATTTGAAATTGACATTTCCACAATTTGAAGAAGCTGCAGACCCTAATAACTTCGTTTTTGCAAGGAATACTTTGATATTTGATATTTATGGAATAAGTGAGGTCAAGAAAGTTTAAATCGCTGCAATGCATATGCACAGGTACTGCAAAGAATTGGTACAAATCATATATTGTGGGAAGAGGAATGATTACATGGCAAACTTTCACTACTGATTTGATTGTGAGGTTTGCTTTGGTTGGGCATGAGGACATTTGGGATGATTTCAAGCAATTGAACCAAACCAGTAGCATGGTAGATTATGTAGACAATTTGAAGAGTTGAGGGGACTGGTTTTAACTCAATTTCCTATGTTGACTGAGGAGTACTTTGTATCCAATTTTATCAGTGGTTTGAAGGACACTACCGAAAAAATGTTGAAGTTTTTAGAGCCCACTTCTCTCACTCAAGCATACAAGCAAGCAAATATATATGAGAGTTCAATGACTAGTGCAAGCTGAAGGATTATGGAACCCAAATCTATATAGGCTGAATGTCACTTTTGCAACTCCAAGTTACAACCCATTTTTAAAGTCGTCCATAAAATTTATTTTTCGTCAATTAAGTCCTTTAAGTGACATTTTTTATCGATTACGTTCTTTTTACCCAATTGGATTGTAACCTGACCAAATTTTGACCCAACCCTGCACAGTTTGACATTAAAACTAAAAAGTTTTAAAATAAATTATTATTTCTAATTCAATTTCAGTAATTGTGCGTAAAGTTTCATGAAATATAGATTCAAAAAAATTAAACAAGAAAATAAAATTTTATTTTCAAAAAAAAGTAGATTTTTTATCATTTTTATGTAAAATTTTATTTTCAGAAGAAAAAAAATTTATGTCTTTATGTATTCTTAATATTAGAAATTTTAAAAACAAAAACTAAAAATAGAAATTAAAATACAAATAAAAGATAAATAAAAAAATAGTTTCAAATATTAAAAAATTACAATTATTATTATTTTCGGGGGAAAAAAAATTAGAAAATTTTTCATTTTTAAGAAAAACGAGTAAAGTTTTATAAAATAAAGTACATAAAAAAAAATTAATTTTCATGAAGCAAAATTTAAAAATTTATTTTTTAAAAGATGTAAAATTTTCATAAAAATAATTAAAATTTTAAACTTTAATTTTTTTGAATCTATATTTTATGAAACTTTATTCATTTTTTAAAAATAAAATTTTCTAATTTATTTTCCTGAAGATTATAATTATTTTAAAACTTTTAATTTCTTTTAAAAATATTAAATTAGTTTTTTTATTTATCTTTTACTATTTTTGTATTTTAATTTCTATTTTTAAATTTTTTTTTGAAAATTTCTAATATTAAGAATTCATATAATAATGGTAAAGACATATTTGCCCTTATTAAAATGGGTTGGGTCAAAATGGGTCGGATTTGGTCGGGTTACAGTCAAATCGGATAAAAAGAATGGAATCGACAAAAACATGTCACTTTAAGGACCTAATTGATGAAAATTGAACTTTAGGGACAACTTTAAAAGTGGGTGACAACTTGGAGGGACAGAAGTGACATTCAGCCATATATACTAAATATTCTCCATCATATTCTACCAATTTCATTCCTAATAGGCCAAATGGAACCAATACTGCAACTTCTAAGTTGTTTTCCAAAACTACATCTACGGGTTCTAATGCATGTCCAAGAAGAATTACAGCAACCGAAAGAGAGAAGGGCCAGAGGATTATGTTATTTCTGTGATGAGAAGTATACTTTAGGGCATACATGCAAGAATCCTCAAAATTTTATGTTGGTAGGAGATGAAGAAATGGACAGCAATGAGTATAAAGGACAACCAATATTTGATGAAGACTCAGAGGATTACAGTGAGTTGTTGGAAGGGGACAAGACAGAAATGGAGATCTCTGCTAATGCACTCATGGGAAATCAAAAGAATAATACCATAAAGGTCAGAGGATGGGTGAAGAGGCAGTCTTTCACTATACTCATCGATGGGGGTAGCATTCACAATTTCTTTGATCCACATGCTGTAACTAGGCTAGGTTGTGCACAAGAGCCTACTAAGGCTATGGTGGTTTCAGTAGCAAATGGAAGTCAGTAAGTGCTGGAAAATGTACAGAATGGAGAAAGAGTTTGAAACTGAAATTAGAAATCTTCCCTTAGGAGTTAGGGGGATGATGTTGTTCTAGGAGTTCAATGGTTGAAACAATTTGGGCCTATAGTAATGGTGTTTAAGAGAGATGGAAAAAAGATAACTCTCAAGGGTTAACCTCAAGGCAATGGTTTATGTCTTAAGATGATGACCGGGGAAGCAATGACAAAATCTTTTAGAGACCAACATGACATGATGGTATTGTTATATTCAGTTATCTTACATCCTTCTTCTGATTCTAATTTCTAATGCTCAAGTAAATTTTTTACGAGAGAAATCACAACAAAATGCACGACTCTAAGTTGGCTTCCCTATTAAAATAATATGATGATGTCTTTGTTGAGCCTACTTCCCTTCCACTAAAAAGGTTCTTAGATCATCACATAGACCTCAAACCTAATTCAACACCTTTCTCCATCAGGCCCTATAGACACTCATATGATCAAAAGAATGAAATTGAGAAATTAGTGGCTGAAATGCTATCATCTGGGGTCATTAGACCCAGTAATTCCCCTTTTGCATCTCCCATTCTCTTGGTCAAAAAGAAGGATGGAACTTGGAGGTTTTGTGTAGATTATAGACAACTCAATTCATATCAAGAACAAGTTTCCTATTCCGCTTATTGAAGAATTACATGATGAGTTAGTCCAAGCCAAGGTTTTTTCAAAATTGGACTCAAGGGCTGGTTATCATCAAATTACGATGGGCAAAAAGGGGTATTCCCTATTGTGGTTGTCCACTTTTAAGCATTACAACACTAAATTTTAAAAATATGTAATTAACCTTCTCAACTAATTAAAATTTAAGAATCACACCATTTTGTTAAATTCTCTATCGTTCCTCATCCATTTCCATTGGTTTCATACATTTGGAAAGCCAGGTCCCTTTCAAAATCCAGGCTTTTGTGTGGTCTGTGGTTTTACAAAGATTAAATACTAATAATCTTTATCAAGGTCGCAGGTCATACAAGGTTCTATCTTCGAACATTTGTTTAATGTGCAGGTAGAGTAATGAGACATATGCTCATTTATTTATGCATTGTCCTATTGCTTGGGGTTTGTGGAGCTCTCTATGGAGTGCTAGGAGAGGATTAGGTGTGTTTTGCTGTGACGCCCCCAAAATAGGTTCACACAACCCATTTTGAGTTGCCAAATACATGGTACAGAAAATAACTACAACTTCATTATTATAATTGTCGTGCAAAATACGACAACACATATGCTATGAGTTTTAATACAAATATTGTCTTCTAGACAATATCCAAACTCAAATAAAGTCATCATTACAATTATTGATACACTATTTTACAAATAGTGAGGACTACTAAAACAACTGCCTCTACACCCCGACTAGTTCCCGCTATATTCTCGCTTCCTGAGAAGAAAAATGGAACAAAAAGGAAAATGATGAACTCAACTAGCCCAGTAAAGAATATTATGACTAAGATAATGAAAAATAAATTATCGTTAGCCCTCAATAAATCAGATAAAATATAATGGACAGTAAGTTTAGGTCAATATATATTCGCAGCGGAAATAACAATTCATTAGAAGAGTTAAGTAGAGAATGAATTCTACTATCTTCTATGATTTAAAAGTCCATCATCAATACTTTATCCCTTCGACATCAATCAATATACATCTTGAACCAAATATTCATCTTTGCACTACGGGCCGAAGATATTCATTTGTATCACTAGTTGGTCATGTTCATCTCAACACTTGTCCATCTTTGCACTACGGGACAAGGATATTCATCAAGTAATCATTCATCTTTGCACTACAGGCCAAAGATATTCATCAAGTAATCATTTATCTTTGCACTATAGGCTAAAGATATTTGGTTATATCACTATTTAGGAATAAAGAAAATGAATCTAGTGAGATAAAAGGACAAATATTAGGGATTCATACTTTAGTTTATCCAAGTTCAAAAATACTCCATAATAAATAAATATGGAGCAAAATTCAAGAATGAAGATCAAAACATGGATACAATCAAAAATAGTAACCATAATAGACAACTTGGATAAAGAAAAGAAAACTTAATTTTTCTGTGAATAGTGTCGTATTCGTGAATAGTGCCGTATTCGTGAAGTGTCGTATACGTGAATAGTAACCCCGACACGAAAAGGTAAAGTTTTCACAATAAAATTCATATCAATATTTCGGTATAATGATATTAAAAGAAACAATATCATTTCTGAAAAAAATAACACCCCTTACCTCAAAAGAATAGTACTTCTGGCTGAAATATCAGATATAATGCTGAAAAAAGCTTGCACTGTATAGAAATACTCAAGATATTAAATACTCACAAAAATACGCTCGCTATTATATAGAGAGAAAACTTTTGATTCTGGTGTAATTTTTAATTCTAACCTAAGCACCCTATTTATAGAAAAATGCTTAGAACACCAAAGCAGAAAATTTAATAAACTATTATTATTTATAAAAAAATTCCTACACCCACTTTGAAATCAGATTCCAGCATTTACAACATGCAAAAGGACAAGTGTGGGGCCCACCTTCTAGAAATCTCCACCAAAAATATTTTAAATCATTTATAAATTCAGACACTTCAATAATTCATAATAAATAGCCCGTTTATTAGAAAAATATGAACCTATGTCCATTTCATATAAAATTTAATTTTCTACAACTTTGTAGAAGAAAGTTTTTCCAAATTCTGAATGAAAAATGATCAAAATCCACATACGAATGATCTTGCAGGCTATAATCAAATTTCAGTCAAAAATGGGGCCCACCTATATATTTAACATGTTTTTTTGTAACAAATATACTGCGGACCCAATTTGCTCTCTTCATCTTCATTTATTCATATATCGTGCATTCATTGTCAAAATATCACCGTTATTATATTATTATATTATTACATCATACACTTATAATGTAATATTACAATAATATATTTGAATGAATTATTTTATCGAAGAAAATATCAACTCTAAATAATATAGATAAAATATTAATTTTCAACAATTTCACTTTTCTAAAAATTTATCCATTCCGATAAAATACTGATAAAACACCTCAGCGTTAATTCCTTCATTTATATCCATATAAATAAATATTTTTTTATCATTTTTTTTATCAATAATTAATTATTCACAAATAATATTACAGAACCACAATATTGACAACCAGGTTGTTCCCAGGAAAGAGGGGCCTTTTCGATAAGGATTTCTCCTTACTGGCGCAATTAGGTGACCAAAGCCCTTTCCTAGACAGACCTTCCTTAGACATTGTCAATAATGCTACCTAATAATATTATTCAAATAATATAAATTATTGATCTGATAATGGGAAATACTGTGCAGTAACAATTATTGAATCAAAAATATCAACGTAGCTATTATTGAATCAATAAAATAAAATATTGAACAATAATTACTGTAACAATTATTGAGTAGTGACTTCTTATGTGACGCCCCCAAAATAGGTATACATCACCTATTCTGAGTCGCCAAATACATGGTACAGAGTACAATTACAAACTTCATTATACAACTGTCGTGTAAACTACGACAAAACATAGCTGAGAGTTTTAACACGAATATTGTCTTCTAGACAATACCCAAACTCAAATTCAATCCCATTACAATTATTATCACACTATTTCATAGAATAGTGAGGACTACTAAAGCAACCATTTGGACCGTCAATCCATTCCCCAACTAGTCCCAGTTATATTCTCATTTCCTGAAGAGAACAGTGAAAGAAAAGGGTGAGCTCAACTAGCCCAGTAAGAAATATTATGACTAAGATAATGCATAATAAATTATCGTTAGCCTTCAACAGTATAACAACTGATAGAATACAATAGACAACAAGTTTTAGATCAACAATTGCAGCGGAACAAACAATCTATTAGAAGAGTCAAATAGAGCATGATATCTACTATCTTCTATGATTTAAAAAGTTTATCATCAATTTTATCGCTGAGAAACAGATTAATAATTAATCCACATCACTGAATTATCCATGCACTACGGGCCAAGGATATTCATTAGTATCACAACCACGAATTATCCATGCACTACGGCCTATGGATATTCATATTTTCACCAATAGTCATGATCATGCCAAACAATTCATCTTTTCACCCTTGGGCGAAGAAAATGCATGGTTATGATCATACCAACATATGTCCATCAATGCACTACGGGCCAATGAAGACTATTACCACATCATTTGTAACATTATAGGTCATGATTATACCAAATAATCCATGGTCATAATCATACCAATCAATAGTCCATCAATGCACTACGGGCCAAAGATGACTTTTATCATAATATAAGCAAGCGGATGATGACAATGATATAAAAATTCAATCAAACGAGATTAAGGATAAACATTAAAAACTTTAAATTTATCCAGAGTTTAAAGATATCCAAACTGTCAACATGATACTGCTTTTTGGAGTAAAATTCAAGAATAATATTCATGTATCAAAAATAATTTGGACAGAAAAGAAATTAATTTTTTGGGTGAATAGTACTCAGTGAATAGTACCCCGTGAATAGTACCCCATGAATAGTACATCATGAATAGTACTTCGTGAATAATGTCATATGTATGAATAGTACCGTACGTATGAATAGTGCCATACATATGAATAGTACCCATGAATAGTACTCCAGCATGAAAAACTTAAAATTTAACAAGAATGTTCAGAAAAATATTATTGTGAAATGATACTAGATGAAGCGCAAATTTCAAGAATATTCAACTAATTTCAAGGAGTATAGAAGAAATACTTATCAACATAAGTGTAGAATTAGGAATATGAAACGAAATAATATTACTTACATACTGCAGAATATGTAAGAATATATATTATTTCTTACGAATATTGAACAAAAATAACATCCCTTACAACTGTTGAACGAAAAATAATATTCCTTACAAATATTGAACGAAGATAATATTCCTTACGAATATTAAACGAAGATAATATTTCTTGCGAATATTGAACAAAATAAAATATCTTACGAATACGAAAAATAATATCGTAAGTGAATATGAAATAAATAATACCCCTTACCTCAAAAAGAGAGCAGTTCTGACTGGTATAGCGGATATATTATTGAAGAAAATTTTCATTGTTTTCTACACTCAAAGCTTCCTTAAACTCTAAAGAAATACGCTCAATATTATAGAAGAAGAATTCTCTAATTCTGGTATGATTTTCTTTTCTAAATTGAGCATCCTATTTATAGGAGAATGTAAGGATACTATTTAGAATTTAGAAATCACGGGTGCACAGAGAAATGAACTCACGGGCGTTCCGTCGATTGAAAATTTTAAAAATTTTGATTTTACTATGTTGCACTATGCACACTATGCAGTACTATGCAACACTATGCATAATAAAATATAATATATTCTATTTTTTATATAAAATAAAACTTATTATAATAATAATAATAATAATAATAATAATAATAATAATAATAATAATAATAATAATAATAATAATAATAATAATTTAACTCCCTCCCGTGACAATACAACTCCCCCATTATCATCCCATTCGTGGTCCCCACCCTTTATTATATATATATATATATATATATATATATATATATATATATATTGAATAGCTTTCACCGATTATTTTGAAAAATAGATAAATGAGAGTCCATATAATAAGCAAAATTTACAACAAAGACTTCATAAAAATCCCGTCTATTTATCTCAATATTTTTAATAATATTTATCATCATTATTATAACTCGTAATAATTAACAACCAGATCATTCCCAGGAAAGAGGGGGCTTTCCGATAAGGATTTCTCCATATTGACACGTAATTAGGTGACCAAACCCCTTTTCTTGACCGAACTTTCTAGACATCGTCAATAATGCAAATAATAATATAAATAATTTTGTCATCTCAATTATTGATTTAAAAATATAAAATATTATGATAATAATTGAATCAAATAACGTGAGATACTATGCAGCAATTATTGTAGCAATAATTGAGTATAATTGAGTGACTTCTCACGTAAGCATCAATAATCAATACCGTGTGCTACTATGCAACCACGCGTATTACTGTAATTTTATCACCGGGTATTTTAACAGTTAATGGTAAAACTTTTGCCATTATTTTCATAAAAAGTTATTTTTGTCATTTTCTAACTCCGATAGTAATTCCGTTGTGGGGTCCACCAATACTTATGTCGTCGTTCGGACATTCCCCGATAAAAAGAATATTCTCCGACCAAACGAATATTCCCCGACACAATGAATATTTTATAACCACTTGCTTACTTTGTAAAACTTTCAAATATCATCGTTAACTTTAACCTTTTATCAATTTAACCATTTACTAGATAGAATAATAATTATAAAAAAATTTAATACTTTTATTTCATAAAATTCAGGGTCTTACAATCTCCCCTACTTATGAAATTTCGCCCTTGAAATTTACGTACCTGGTAGTTTGAAGAGATGAGAATGCCTTGTTTTCATTTCAGATTCTAACTGTTGAGGTATAACCTTTGAGCGTAGAATATATTCCTTCTTATCTAAGATTTTAGCAGGTATCTCCTCATAAGTTAAATCTTCTGCTATCTCGTCTAGTTTTATTTCAATTATGTGGTTCGGGTCATCCACATATTTACGTAACATAGATACGTAAAAAATGTTATGAACATGCGGCATACTTAGCGATAAGGCGAGTCTATATGCCACAGTTTCTACTCGATCGAGGATTTCAAATAGACCAATAAAATCTAGGGTTGAGATTTCCTCTCTTCGTCGATTCATGCTTCTAAAATAACGCCTTCTTGAACCTTCTTCTTCACATTCATCAGCTCTGAGTCTGTAACTTGAGCGGCTTTAACTTTATCGATTAAAGTCGGTTCTAATCGTATATTCGCTATCTTCACGTAGGTTCTTGGAGTTTTTAACTCTATCCCCATCTTTTGTAATTTATGCGAAATGGGTTTTTGTGTTAACAACGTCGCACTCATAACTGCATACGATCTTCTACTCAACTCGTTAGCTACCACGTTCGCTTTTTTAAGACTGTATTGAATGGTATAGTCGTAAACTTTCAACAACTCAAGCCAACGTCTTTGGTGCATGTTACGTTCATTTTAGTTGAAGAAATATTTGAGGGTTTGTATCGGGTTCCATGTTTATAAAAAATTCGATTTCACACTCTCGGGGTAGGCTAGGAAGTTCTTCGGGGAATACATCAGAAAATTTATTAATGATAGAAATATCATTCAAAACTGTGACTCTCATTCAAGACTTGGATATCACCTCACATTGATACCTATCAACTTGCAACCATTATTCACGGCGTTCCTTAAGGAAAGTCTGGCTTCGGTGCATCCCACACAAGGAAGTCACCAGTGAAAGGTTCGAGACTCTTTAATTGTGGCTTGATATGACAGTGATTGACTTTAGTAGTTTGGTTACTTGAATTCGAATAACAGGTTGGTTAGGAATATGAAAACTAACAACCTTATGAAAACAATCAATTTTAGCATGGTGAGTAGTTAACCAGTCGATTCCTAGAATCACATTAAAGGCAAGTATTTTCAAAGAGATAAGATCGACAGGTAACGTGAGGGTGCCGATTTGAATCAAACAAGATTTATAAACAGTAGATGTAATGAAGGTTTCTCCTAACAGAGTTTCAACAGATAAGTCAAAGTCTAATTTCTCAAGAGTCAAGTTCAAATGTTGAACACAACTAGGTGAAATAAAAGAGTGGGTAGAACCGGTATCTAACAAGGTATAGACTTCACAAGAGTTTTGATTAGCTTACCCGTGATAACTTCATTCGGGTTCCTTGACAAACGCTCTCACTTAAACTACTACATCTTTGACTTTGTGCAGGACATCCTTCTACGCCGCCATCCCAAATTGGACTTGACTTCACCTGTATTTACAAAATTGAGCTAGGTGACCTTCTCTTTCGCAATTGAAACACGCTTTGGTTTGCTGCGTACAGTTTGGACGGATGTGTCCCTCCTGTCCGCATTTGTAACATACGACCGATGGTCATTCTCTTTCCTTGGAAATGGGTGCTGGTGCTGCTGTCGATGTCTTTCCGTCATTGTTGAATCTTCTCTTCTTAAAGTTGTTCTCACTTAGTTCACCTTTCCTACTATCTTGGCAATGATTACCACCGAAGTGGTTACCATTTCTGGCATGATAATTTCCTCCACGATGGTTATCGTTATTCCGATGGTCGTTGCCACCGGTACGATTATTATTGTGTTGTTGGTTGTTGCCTGTTGGTTGAGCTGACTCATAATAACGTTCTAATAACTAAGCCCTATTCACAACATCTGAATATAAATAAAGTTTATAAGAAATGAGGTATTGACGTATTTCGGGTTTCAAACCTAGCAGAAACATTCGCGTCATTCGCTCCTCATTATCAGCCAAATAAGATGCAAACCGGGATAACTCCACAAATTTAGCCTCATACTGCGATACGGTCATATTGTTTTGCTACATCTTGATGAACTCTACCTCCTTCATGTGACGAATACTTTTGAGAAAGTACTTGTCGTTGAATAATTCTTGGAACTTCTCCCAAGACATCTTTACTGTGGCAGATTGAGTACGTTTTACAGATTTCCACCAGTAATCTACCTCTTCTCTGAACATGAAGGTGGAAAAGGGAACCTTTTGCTCCTCGGAGCATCCCGAGACATCAAATATCTTGGTGATCTATTTTATCCACATCTCTGCCTTAAGTGGTTCTGGCTTTCCCAAAAACTTCGGTGGTCCCAGCTCCTTGAACTGCTTATTAGTGACCATTCGTGAGTTGTTAGTGTTTCCGCCTGCATTTTGAATAGGAGTCTCTCTCGTCTGATGTTGCATGAATTGCATAAAGCCTCTGAACATCCCATCATTCATCATTTGGTCGGTGTTGTTGTTTACCTGAGGATTATAGCCTTCCTGATGCACATTATCATGGGTATTGATCGTTGGTGACTCAACGGTCTCATGTGCTTCATTGCTTATCTCAACATTTTTAGATGCCATTTTCAAACACTGCCACAAAACAAGGGTTAATTAACATGCCACATAACACCCTTATTGTAAGACCCCAACTTTTTATAAATAAAATTGAATTTCTTCTATTCATTATTTTGAAATAGTAAAGGGTGTATTTGATTAATGTGGTTAGTTATGGGTAAAATGTGCAAAATTTTCAAAATAAGCAAGTGGCTATAAAATATTCAGTTTTGTCGGGGAATATTCGTTTGGTCATGGAATATTCCTTTTATCGGGGAATATTCGTACGACGGCGCAGCCATTTGTGGGCCCATTAACTGAAAACTTTCGGATGAAGAAAACGACAAGTATTATTTTTTTATAAATAACGGCGTAGTTTGTTACCGAATTAACACTATTGGAATACACGTGGTTAAAGTACGATGTCTGGCGTGGTTATGCAGTAGCAAATGGTATTGCAGGGTATTTTTTATTGATTCTTACGTAAGAAGGCACTACTCAATAATTGTTACAATAATTATTGTTCAATATTTTATTGATTCAATAATTGCTACGTTGATATTTTATATTATTGTTCTTTCAATAATTGTCACTGCATAGTATTTCCCATTATCAGATCAATAATTCATATTATTTGAATAATATTATTAGATAGCATAATTGGCAATGTCTAAGGAAGTTCTGTCTAGGAAAGGGGTTTGGTCACCTAATTGCGCGCCAGTAAGGAGAAATCCTTATCGGAAAACCCCCTCTTTCTTGGGAACGACCTGGTTGTCATTATTGTGATTATGTAATATTATTTTTGAATAATTAATTATTGATTTATATTATAAGGAAATATTTATTTTACGTAGATATAAATGGAGGAATTTTAGAATGAGACAATTGTCGAAAGTTGTTATTTTTTTGTGAAACCATAATTATCTTCTCTGATAATATATTTAAATATTATTATAATATTACATTATAATAGTATAATGTGATAATATAATAGTATAATTTTTATAATTTAAATGGTAATATTATTGTATTTTTGGGCATGTGAATTAAATGGAGTGAAGATGATCAAATTAGATTTGAATTAGTTTTCAAATTGAATTTGAATTCTTTTATTTTCAAAAACATGTGATAAAGATGGAGTAAGCAAGTTGGTATGCTTGTTCAAGTTAGGTGTGCTGCATGTTTTCAAAGGAATCATCCGTAGGTGAAATTGTCAGAAGTGGTGTGCTACCACTTTTCTAAAAATAGGCTGCTTAGTTAAACAATGAAACTCACACCAGAATCAAAAAATTCTCTCTATAATTTTGAGCGCATTTCTTCTGAGTATAAGGATACTTTGAGTGTAGCTTTTTCTGCAAGATTTTCTCAGAATAATAACTGATATTTCAGCCAAAAGTATTATTCTTTTGAGGTAAGAGATGTTATTTTCTTCGTAAATGATGTTATTTCTTTCAATATCATTATACCGAAATATTGGTATGAATTTTATTATGAAATTTTTACCTTTTCATGTCGAGGTTACTATTCACGTATACAACACTATTCACGTATACGACACTATTCACGAATACAGTATTATTCATGAGTACTATTCATGAAGTATGTTTTTTCTTGTGAAATTATTACATTTTCGTGCCAGGGTTACTATTCACGTATACGGTACTATTCACGTATATGACACTATTCAGGAATACGACACTATTCACAGAAAAATTAAATTTTATTCTCTTTGTCACAAGTTGTCTATTATGGTTACTATCTTTGATTGTATCCTTGTTTTAATCTTCATTTTTGAATTATTGCTCCACAATGGATTATTATGAAGTATTTTTGAACTTGGATAAACCAAAGTACGAATCCCTAATATTTATCCTTTTATCTCACTAGATTCGTTTCTTTAAAATATTTTTCATCATTCTCAGTCCTAAATGAAGATATAACTTAATATCTTTGGCATGTAGTGCAAAGAAGAATGATTACCTGATGAATATCTTTGGCCCGTAATGCAAAGATAGACAGGTGTTGAGATAAACATGACCAACTGGTGATACAATGAATATCTTTGGCCCGTAAAACAAAGATGAATATTTGGTTCAAGATGTATATTGATTGATGTTACAGGGATAAAATATTGATGATGGACTTTTAAATCATTGAAGTTAGTAGATTTCATTCTCTACTTAACTCTTCTAATGAATTGTTATTTTCGTTGTGAATATTGATCTAAAACTTGTTGTCCATTATATTTTATCTGATTTATTGAAGTCTAACGATAATTTGTTCTACATTATCTTAGTCATAATATTCTTTACTGAGCTAGTTGAGCTCATCCTTTTCTTTTTTGTCATTTTTTTTCTCAAGAGGCGAGAATATAACGGGAACTAGTCGGGGTGTGGAGTGATGTTTCAAGTCAGTTGTTTTAGCAGTCCTCACTATTTCGTAAAATAGTGTATTAACAATTATAATGAGGAATTATTTGAGTTTGGATATTGTCTAGAAGACAATATTTGTATTTAAACTCACAACATATGTGTTGTCGTATTTTGCACGACAATTGTAATAATGAAGTTGTAGTTGTTTTTTGTACCATGTATTTAGCGACTCAGAATGGGTTGTGTGGACCTATTTTGGGGGCGTCATAGTTGGTATCAAAGCTTAGGGATATGGTCTCTGGCGGAGACCAGGGAATAGAACTAAGTGGGGAGAGACGAGTAAATCATTCGCTAGTGTGTCCTACAAACTTATTTGTTGGTCGGTCAGAATATAGGGGTATTATTTGGTATGTCAATTTCTTTAATTAACCTCTTTTTTGTAGCAGTATTTGAGAATGGCATATGAAAATGTTGAGATGAGCAATGGAGTGAATGAGACCGTGGAGACACCTTTAATCACCAACCGGGAGAACGTGCAACAGGACGACAATGTTCCTCCTGTAAACAACACCACCGATCAAACGATGAATAACGGGATGTTTAGAAGCTTTTTGCAGTTCATGCAAAATCAGACGAGGGAGACTCATGTACAAAATACGGGTAGAAATAATAGCAACGCGTGGTTTGTCACAGCCAAACAGTTTAAAGAGTTGGGACCACCTGAGTTTTTGGGAAAGCCGGATCTGATCAAGGCGGAAACGTGGGTTAAGCAAATTACCAAGATATTTGATGTCTTGTGATGCATGGAGGAACGAAAGGTTCCATTCGCCACCTTTATGTTCCGTGGTGAGGCATATTACTGGTGGAAATCTGTGAAGCGTACCCAGCCTGCCGCACTCAATATGTCTTGGGAAACGTTTCATAAACTGTTCAATGACAAGTACTTTCCTGAAAGTATTCGTCATATGAAGGAGTTAGAGTTTATTAGACTGGAATAGAACAACATAACTGTGTCCCAATAAGAGGCTAAGTTCGTAGAGTTATCCAGATTTGCACCTCATTTGGTAGAGAATGAGGAATGTATGACGCGGATGTTTCTGAGAGGTCTAAAATCTGAAATTCATTAATACCTTATTTCTCACGAATTTTCTCTATATTTAGATGTTATGAACATGGCTCAATTATTAAAGCGAGATAATGAGTCTGTTCAACCGAGGGATCACAACCAGGGTCATACCGGTGGCAACAGTCAACGGAGCAATGATAACCAGCGGGGAGGAAAATATCTGGACAAAAGCGGTAACCACTCTGGTAGTAATCGTGGCCATGATAGTAGAAGGAGCGATTCAGGGGGAGGTTTCAAAAAGAGAAGGTACAACAATGACAACATGAAGACGTCAGCACCAGCATTAACTATTTCTAAGGGAGGAGAATGACCACCGGTCGTATGTTATTAATGCGGGAAAGAGGGACATATCAGCCCAAACTACCCACAATAATTCAAGGTACGTTATAACTATGGAAAAGGTCATATAGCTCGAGATTATTCTATAGCGAAACCAAGTCCAACGAGGATGGTGACTCCAAAGGCTGTCCCGGACAAGTTAAAGTCAGCGGTTCCTGGAAGAGCGTTTATCGTGACTGCCCAAAATGCGAGGAACCTGAACGAGGTGATCACGGGTAAGCTAATCATAAACTCTTCCGAAGTTTATACCTTATTAGATACCGGTTCTACCCATTCTTTTATCTCTTCTGCTTGTGCTCAACATTTGAACTTGACTTCAGAGAAATCAGACTTTGACTTATCTGTTGAAAATTCGTTAGGAGAAACCTTCATTACATCCACTGTTTATAAATCTTGGTTGATCCAAGTTAGCACCATCACATTACCTGTTGATCTTATCTCTTTAAAGATACTTGCATTTGATGTGATTTTAGGGATTGATTGGTTAACTATTCATCATGCCAAAATTGATTATTTTTGTAAGCCTATTAGTTTTCATATTCCTAACCAACCTGTTATGCGAATTCAACCAACCAAACCACTAAAATCAATCACTATAAAATCAAGCCATAAAGTCATTCGTTTATTGAAAAACGGATGTCAAGCTTTCTTAGCCCATGTTATGGATTTAAACAAAAACACGTCAGATTTGAATAATATTTCTGTTGTTAGTGAATTTCCTAACGTATTTTCTGAAGAACTTCCCGGTCTATGTGACGCCCCCAAAATAGGTATACATCACCTATTCTGAGTCGCCAAATACATGGTACATAATAAAAATACAATCTTAAATATACGACATGAGCTGTGAGTTTTAATACAAATATTGTCTTCTAGACAGTATTCAAACTCAAAATAAGTCCTCAATACATTTATTATCACACTATTTCATAGAATAGTGAGGACTACTAATGCTATCATCTAGACCGTCACTCCATTCCCCGACTAGTCCCTGCTACGTTCTCATTTTCTGAAGAGAATAATGAAAGCAAAAGGGTGAGCTCAACTAGCCCAGTAAGAAATATTATGGCTAAGATAATGCAGAATAAATTATCATTAGTCTTCAACAATGTTAAACTGATAAAATACAATAGACATCAAGTTTAACTGCAACGAAATAAGCAATCTATTAGAAGAGTCAAGTAGAGCATGATATCTACTATCTTCTATTATTTAAAATGTTTTCATCAATTTTTATCGCTGAGACTCAGCTTAATAAATAAACCACATCATCGAGTCATCCCTGCACTATGGGCCAAGGATATTCATTAAATCATCAATGGTCATGACTATACCGAATAATCCTTGGTCATAATCATACCAAAAACTATCCATCAATGCACTGCAGGCTACTGAGGACTTTTATCACATCATTTATAACATTACAGGTCATGATTATACCGAATAATCCCTGGTCATAATTATACCAAGTCCATCTATGCACGTAAGCCAAAGATGACTTTCATCACAATATAAGCATGAGAATGATGACAATGACATAATAATTCAATAAAACAAGTTCAAGAATAAATTTTAAAGATTTATAAGTTAATTTATCTTGAAATCAATTACGTCCAAATTGTCAACATGATACTGCTTTGTGGAGTAAAATTCAAGAATGCTCAGAAGAATTTTTCCATGAAAAGATACCGGATGAAGCGCAAATATCCATGATATTTTACTAATTTCATGGAGTATAGAAGCTAAAACTTTAACCAAATGAGTATCATAGAATATATGAAACTGCAAATAGATTTTCACCCGTCATGCGGTAATCCACGTAGACAGATCATTTCCATAATTTAATAAGGAATGCATACGAAGGATCATTCACCATGCATGTGATAATCCACATGTATGAAAGTTATTCTAACGTAATAATAAAGAATGGAACTGTGTCATGCGTAATCCGCATGCATAGGATATTCCAACAAAATAATAAAGAATGGAATAACATAAGAATTCACCATGTATGCGATAGATCAAGACAAACAAAGTTATTCCAATGAATAATAATAAAGAATGGAACCAGTCTAGCGTAATCGCATGCATGTGATATTCCAACAGAATAATAAAGAATTGAATAACAAAGAATCCACCATGCATGCGATAGACCGCATACGCAGACGTGTTATTCCAATGAAATAATAAAGAATTGAACCAGGTCTAGCGTAATCCGGACAAACAGGATATTCCAAAAGAATAATAAAGAATGGAACCAGGTTTAGCGTAATCCGCACAGAAAGGATATTCCAACAGAATAATAAAGAATGGAATAACAGAAGAATTTCACCATGTATGCGGTATTCAGATGAGACAAAGTTATTCCAACATAATAATAAAGAATGGAATAACAGAAGCTCTCTTCATGAATACGAAAGAAATAATACCCCTTACCTTAGAAGAAACTAGATATTGGAATAGTGAGGTAGCAGACTTCTTTTCTTCTTTCTCTCTATAATTTCTCTCTATAATAATTGCTCTAAAGCTTTAGTGAATTGGTGAGAAATGAAGGAAGAATGAGCTTCTATTTATAGGAAAATATAGTTTCGATAATTGCACGTTTTGGGGCTCGAAATATTACAGTACAATACCTCCAACTTTTCTTTCATTTTTAATTTAGTCCTGCAAGTATTATCAAACTTGCACCACCTCCCCTAATAGTAAATAATGTGAATCAATAGTTCAATCATGTGAATCAATAGTTATAATCATGTGAAAATACGAATTACAGTATAGTATCTCCATCTGTACCTCCATTTTTAACTTAGTCATGCAAGTATTATCAATCTTGCACCAACTCTCCTAATAGTACAAGAATGTGATTTAATAGTACACACATGTGAACAAATAGTTATATAAACATGTGAATTAGTAGCAATTAATTGCTCATTTATCTGATTAATTTCCCGATTTATCAATATAACCCCCAGACATCAATTATAATCGGAATAAATTTCGATTTTCACTAACACTAATAATTCCAACACAATGGAACTATAAATTTCATCTTTAATCAACACAATCTTATTCATCATTAATATTATAATTCACAATATTTAACAACCAGGTCATTCCCAGGAAAGAGGGGGCTTTCTGATAAGGATTTCTCTTTATTGGCGCGCAATTAGGTGACCAAACCTATCATTGACAGAACTTTTAGACATTGTCAATATTGCAAATAATAATATGAATAACTTTGTTGTCTCAATTATTGATTTAATAATATAACATATTATACGAGATGATCTTGTGACAATAATTGAATCAATAATATGAGACATATGATGCAAAGAATTCTTTGTAGCAATAATTGAGTATAACCGAGTGACTTCTTACGTAAGCATCAATAATCAATCTTGTGTTACTATGCAACCACGCCAGACATCTTATACTTTTACTACCGAGTAGTACAACAGTTTTAACGGTAACACTTTCGTCTGCCGTTATTTTTATAAAAGATAATTACATCATTTTCTAACTACGACAATACTTCCATTGTGGGGTCCACCAAAGATTGTGCCGTCGCATTTTTGGATATTCCCCGATAAAAAGAATATTCCCCACCAATCGAATATTATATAACCACTTGCTTACTTTGCAAAATTTGTAAATATTACCTACAACTATAACATTATATCAAATCCACACCATAATATTCAAAAAATATTTAGAGAAATTTAAATCTTTATTCATAAAATGTGGGTCTCAAAATCTCCCTCCTTATGAAATTTCACCTCGAAATTTACGTGCACGCACTGTATCAAGAAGAGATGAGGATACCTTGACTTTATTTCGATTCTAACTCTTGAGGTATAACCTTTGAGTGTTGAATACGATCCTTCTTATCTAAGATTTTAACACGTATCTCCTCATCGTTAAATCTTCCGCTATCTCGCCTAGTTCTAATTTAATAATGTGGTTCGTGTCATCCACATATTTACGTAACATCGATCGTAAAAATGTTATGAACACGCCATATACTTGGCGGTAAAAGCGAGTCTATAGGCCACGCCCCTACTCGATCAAGGATTTCAAATGGGCCAATAAAATCGAGGGTTGAGATTTCCTCTCTTCATTGATTCTTGCTTCTAGAATAACGCCTTCTTGAACCTTCTTCTTCACATTCATCAGCTCTGAGTATGTAGCTTGCATGGCTTTAACTTTATCGATTAAAGTCGATTATAATCGTATATTTGATATCTTCACGTGGGTCTCTAGAGTCTTTAACTCTATCTTCATCATTTGTAAGTTATACGAAATGGGTTTTTATGTTAACAACGTCGCACTCGTAAACGTATACGATCTTCTACTCAATGGGTCAGCTACCACGTTCGCTCTTCCAAAATGATATTGAATGGTATGATCGTAATCTTCAACAGCTCTAGCCAATGTCTTTGACGTATATTAAATGGTATGAAATATTTGAGGGTTTTAGAAATGGGTTTTGTACTGAGGTCAATACAAAATTCTATTTCACGCTCTAGGGGTAGGCTAGGAAGTCTTCAGAGAATACGTCAGGAAATTTATTAATAATAGAAATGTCATTCAAAACTGTGACTCTCATCCAAGAATTGGATAATACGTCATATTGATACCTATCAACTTTCCATCGTCATTCACAACGTCCCCTACGGATAGTCTGGCTTCGGTGCCTTCCACACAAGGAAGTCACCCGCGAAAGGCTCGATGATCTTTACTTATGGCTTGATAAGACAGTGATTGACTTTAGTGGTTTGGTTGCTTGAATTCGCATAACAGGTTGGTTAGGAATATAAAAGCTAACAACCTTACGAAAAGCTTGATGAATAGTTAACCAATCAATCCCTAAAATCACATCAAATGCAAGTATTTTCAAAGAGATAAGATAGACAGGTAACGTGAAAGTGTCGATTTGAATCAAACAAGATTTATAAACAGTGGAGGTAACGAAGGTTTCTCCTAACGGAGTTTTAACCAAAAATTCAAAGTCTAATTTCTCCGGAGTCAAATTTAAACATTAAGCTCAAGGAAGAGAGATAAAAGAATGGGTAGAACCAGTATTTAACAAGGTATAGACTTCGAAAAAATTTATAATTAACTAACCCGTGCTAACTTCGTTCGGGTTATTCGCTTTTTGAGAAGTCACGAAAAATGCTCTTCCTAAAACCACCGACTTTGTTTTGTCCGTATCTGCCTTTGGTGCCACCGTCCCAGCTGGACTTGACTTTGGTGCACGACAAAATCGGGCTAGGTGACCTTCTTTTCCACAATTATAATATGCTTTGGAATGCATCGTGCAATTTGGACTTATGTATCCTTCCCCTCCACATTTGTAACATACGACCAGCGGTCGTTCTCCTTCCATAACAACAGGTGCTGGTGCTGACGTCTTTCTATCATTGTTGAACCTTCTCTTCTTGAAATTTCCACTCCTATTATCTTGGCCATGATTACCACCAAAGTGATTACCATTACTGGCAACTGCTACCACTGCTATTATCGACTTGTCAGTTGCTCTCTCTTGGTTGGGTTGACTCATTATCGCGCTCCAATAATTGAGCCCTATTCACAACATCTGAATACAAACACTATTTATGAGAGATAAGGTATTGACGTATCTCGGGTTTCAAACCCCTTAGAAACATCCGCGTCATTCTCTCCTCATTATCAACCAAGTGGGACGCAAATCGAGTCAACTTGGGAAACTTAGCTTCATACTGCGCCACGGTCATATTGTTTTGCTCAAGCTTGATGAACTCTACCTCCTTCATGTGACGAATGTGACGCCCCCAAATCCGGGTATCTTCCAACCCGACAGATGGTGCTACACTGTACTACCATTCATTCATTCATTCAATTGAAGAGTCTCAAAAGGACTAATATATAACTTCTATATATTCAAAATAATATTACATTTCCCAGGTTCTTTATAACACATTCCTTCATTCTTGTCATAATATTCAAATATATTACAAACATACACCTATACTATTACATAGGTAAGCTAAGGGTTCGTCTTCGCCTTGCCCTTATCCTTTCTGGAGCCTTCGATCCATTCGATCCTAGCTGTGTTCATATGGTTCAAGCAAGAGTGAGCATGACTAGCTCAGCAAGTACTACAATTCTAATAAACGACATGCTTGAAAAATAGAACTCGTATATCTTCAATAACTGAACAATAGTTACGAAGTACTATCAATAATTCAAAATAGCACTTCTTTTCATTCAAAACGTTTTACAACAACAATATTCAGTAAAACATCAATTCCGGTCCAAGACCTTGAGCATCTCATAAGTTCTTTTGAAAAGGACAACCCGACACTAAGTCTGTAAGTCCGACATTACTTACGAGCACTTCTGGGTGATCAGCCCATAGTACTCTATGTTTATCAACACTAAATTTATTAAATGTGTATACGTTTAAGTTGTAACAACCTCACGTGCCTGTCGTTAAACGACGAAAATATTTTAGCATACTCAGTCTTCAATTGAAAACTATACCAATATAACTTGGTAAACATTGTACATGCTTTGATAGAAACATAATTTAAGTCTAGCCGAAAGAATTGGCTTTGACTTCCTCATACAAAACTTCATGCAAAAGGATACATGAATTATAAAGCTTGTCCAGACTGAACTGGAACAAGGGTTAGAATACTTGCCTTCAGCGTTTGCTTAATGATTATCACACATACACTTTAAGTCTCTAAGTCTCTACAATACATGATCATATAACATACCACATTAGGTCTTATATAATCAAGTAAGTATATTATTATATCTTACCCTTCATCTCAATCTAAACCCTGACTTAGATCTGTTATTATGGGTTTCGGCTTTGTTGGGCTTTCGACGAAACGCACAAATGAAATTAAAATTTTAAAGCAATTTCAAAACCCTAAAACAGGATCCATCACGAAAACCAATTAATTCAGAGGTTTAGAGATTATACCGAATATAAAAAAAAGCGAGAATCAAACCGATCGCTACTCGAATCTCCAACACAATAAAACCGATTATGCGCTCTACGGTATCCACATTTAACGCCGCACGCGAACGAGCAAGTCGAACGATTCTCGCAATAAGAAGGACTTACAGTACTAGCCACCAAAAAAAGGAATGGATTTTTTGAAGCTGCTTTTCTCTCTAGTCTCTCTCTAGAGAAGCGGCTAGGGTTTTTCAATTATGATATATTACCCTAAGTAGTCGCTATATATCATATATATATAGTAGTTAAAAGGAATTAATCAAATCAAAACCTAATTTCATAAAATCCGAATTTATATATATATATATATATCTCTTAATTAAGTCTTACTTAATTAATATACATATATACAAATTATCCTTTTAATTTAAATTCGTGATTTAAATACTATTAATCATATTAATATATTTAAATCCTTAAAATTTAAATTAATTCCTTTTTAAATAACGTTCTTTGTGTGTGACCCTATAGGTTATTATTACGTTGGCAATAATTTTAAAATCATATTATAAAATTATAAACAGTGAGCGGCATCTAGTAATTCATCACTGCTACCCAAGTAATAATAAGATCGATGATTCGATGCAACCTTTTCGTGACCAATGTTTCAATGTAATTTAATTCTTTTAACCTTAATATCCTAGATTAAACTCGAGTCGTGGAATGTGTCATACTCTTCATAATTTAATCTGAGTTTTCTTGATCAATGAGTAAACTATATGAAACAAATCACTATTTGAGCATGGCCATGCATTTCATCGTCCTACTCAATCAAGAGGCCTATGGATATCACCCATAATATATAGGATGGTTAAATTCCATCTAGATCACTCATATTTCTCACACGATTAATGATGAACCCAATAATCACCTTTATAGTCCACCATATTAAAGGTGACATTTGATGATATCAAAGTACATAAATTCTCGTGTAGTAATATAGCGATTTCGTGCGGAGGACCATTACATCATTGTCACTATGAGAATTGCTAATGACACTTCGCATAATGCTCCATATAGAATTCTCATGGTGGGTCCATCCCAAGACATCGTTCTCTAACATGTACCTATGCATTGACTTAATATCTCATATATTTATGACCAATGAGATTTGGTCATCAATCGATCCACATACTAGTCTCAATGCATCATTGTTTTCCCATCAACAATGATACTCGATTAGGGGACATTTAAGAACACTGATACTAATGGTAATATATAATCTCATGTTCAAGTCACATACTTGAAACTATATAATTTGTATCATTATTCTAAGGAATTTTATTATGTTAACAATTATATTACGCAGTAAATAAAACCATAATAAAATCATATATTTATTCAATCAAATATAATATCAAAACGTTAAGCAATTATATCAAATAATTGGCCTCTAGGGCATAAACTCTAACAGGCTTTTCATTACGTTATTCACATTACGTTCACTTTCAATTGATTATTAACTCTTAATCTTCATACAATTAGGTGTCTAATAATGCCTTAACAATGTTATGCTAATACCTTAGTTCATTACTAATGAGTTCTCTTTCACTTTATATCAGAAAGCATTCATTACTATCCACATCGTAGGGTTGACGTTGCGGCGCCACCCATTTGGCCTTCGGTTGGCGCGAGTTAGGAGTGTGCTTCGGAACCTTTGTATCTTAAGATCTTTGGCGCCACTCATTTGGCCTTCTATTGTACATCGCAATGTGACTTTGTGCCAAATTTGCAGCTTTTGCAAATTCGGCGAAACTCCCGGACGCATAACTTCTTCATTATAAGTCCGAATTGGCTCATTCAAAAGCCTACGGTTCAAAAATTTCATACTCTATGCGTTCATGCAAGAATTTTATCTATTTGACTTCGTTTGCTAAAATTTCACCTATTAGTTCATTTTTAACGAATACGATAAACGTTCGTGAACGTTCAACACTCGTTTCTTCGTTCTAAGTCAGAATTCGGTCATTTTTGAGTCCGCAACTCTATAATGCCAAATATGACTTGTCTCCATCGAAAACCAACGTTTCCTACTTCAAACACAAAATACGACTTCTATTCTGAGAATTTCACGAATTCGACGATAATCGTCCAATCATGTGAATTCCGGCAAAGCTTCATTACTAAACGTTCTAAATGGATTTTAATTAACACATGAATAATTCAAGTTACTTATTACACCAACTTATTGACAAAGTAGGTTTTGACTTATCCTCATAAGTCAATGACTTAATTAACTTAGGAACTACAAATCCTCATGCTTATGACTTACTATGAACTTAAGTCCATCAATCAATGTTCTCATACTATATTGAACATACTAACATCATATGATAAACATATGAAAAGTTCTTCACAAGTTTATCAACTTATTTAGGTTCAAGTTGCTTATTCAACTTATTCAGCTTAAGTCCATTCATCACTCAATTCTTATATGTTCTTAGCATACATGTTCATTAATTAAACTTCTATTATCATCCTATTATTATAGAGATGGAAGAATATTGGACACAAGATCATTACCTTTGATGTCTAACTTCTTCTTCTTGGAAAATCTAACAAAGTAAGCTTTGACTTAAAAGTGCTTATTCTCTCTAACACTTAAGTTACTTATCTTGAGAGGAGTTGGAAGAAATTTTATCAAATAACAAATGAAGTGAGGCTTCTCTATTTATAGGCAATCCTAAGTTAGGGCATTATGGACATTTAGGCCATCCCACCTCTTTAGTTAACCTCCTCAACTTCCACCTCCTTACTATTCCTAACCTAGCAACCAAGTAAACTTGCTAGCCACTTTCATCATCACAACACTTGGTCACCACACAAAATGTTTGCCCATCAAGTCTACCCATTTCTCACTTGGTTTGCCCCATGGATCTTGGCTTTATCACATTGAGCTTGCTAATTAATCTAGCTAATTCCTTATTGGGCTTACACTACAATAGTTTGGACTCATGATTTATCAAACACTTGGACTTGAGTATCACTTACTACTTGGACTTCTACCATTAAGCTAATAATCCTACAAGTCCATTACCTTTAATTAACCAACTTAATATTTATACACCACGTATAATTTCTCGTATGCTAGCTCGTATATTAATTCGTAATATATGTTATTTCATTCTTCATACATCATAGTATAATTGAAACAACCCGGGTCAAATCCCGAGTCTGGAACAAATCTCGGGTCAAATCCCAAGTCCGAATCGAATCAAATCCATCAAAATAAGGCCTCAAACTACTGTCCTAATAGTATCTTCTTGGGTCATCTTAGCCCACCACAGGCTCCCAAAAGGTCATGACTTGAAGGTACTATTAGTAGTAACTTATTTACTTATATGCTGACAAATTTTTCCCCTATCTTTCGATGTGGGACTGGGGTGTTACAAACTCCCCCACTTAAATTTCTGACGTCCCCGTCAGAATCCAATCACACACACGACCCAAAGATCTTTGTCTCTCTAGCCATTATGGGATAATACCGGCTGGCTTCGTGTCCCCACCTCCGAACCTCCATCTCTCCATTGTGGGATAATACCACCAGCCTTCGTGTCCCCACCTCCGGCAACCAGATCGGATGACCCGAACCGAGCTTTCGAGAGTCGGCTTTGATACCATATGAAACAACCCGGGTTAAATCCCGAATCCGGAACAAATCTCGGGTCAAATCCCAAGTCCGAATCGAATCAAATCCATCAAAATAAGGCCTCAAACTACTGTCCCAATAGTATCTTCTTGGGTCATCTTAGCCCACCACAGGCTCCCAAAAGGTCATGACTTGAAGGTACTATTAGTAGTAACTTATTTACTTATATGCTGACAAGTTTTTCCCCTATCTTTCGATGTGGGACTGGGGTGTTACAAACTCCCCCACTTAAATTTCTGACGTCCCCGTCAGAATCCAATCACACACACGACCCAAAGATCTTTGCCTCTTTAGCCATTGTGGGATAATACCGGCTGGCTTCGTGTCCCCACCTCCGGACCTCCATCTCTCCATTGTGGGATAATACCACCAGCCTTCGTGTCCCCACCTCCGGCAACCCGATCGGATGACCTGACCCGAGCTTTCGAGAGTCGGCTTTGATACCATATGAAACAACCCGGGTCAAATCCCGAGTCCGGAACAAATCTCGGGTCAAATCCCAAGTCCGAATTGAATCAAATCCATCAAAATAAGGCCTCAAACTACTGTCCCAATAGTATCTTCTTGGGTCATCTTAGCCCACCACAGGCTCCCAAAAGGTCATGACTTGAAGGTACTATTAGTAGTAACTTATTTACTTATATGCTGACAAATTTTTCCCCTATCTTTCGATGTGGGACTGGGGTGTTACAATAATACATCGTATTATACTTACATTCATTACCTCGTATAATGCATACGCATCATACGATTACAACTTTCTTTCCTTAACGCTTAATAAACCTAACGTTCCCAAATTAAGTCCGCATGCGAAATATTACATTTTCCATACTTAGATTATTATTACATAATCAATATCACCTCGATATTATAACTTTACGCATTTCTCGGAAGTTCAAAACTCATTCCCGAGCAGAAATCGATGAATAGTGTTTTTCAAAAAAAAATTCGGAAAACTTTTATTTTCGTCTTGGAAATTCAAACACTTTAATTCATCCACGTAGTTAAAATACTACGTCGTTCCGACGTTTCTAGGTTATAGAACAACATTCATCTTATCAACACATAATAATAAATAATATTATTTTATTCATTATTAAAAGTATTTACAAAGGTCCGATTTTCTGGGGCGTTACATTCTCTCCCCCTTATAAGGATTCTGTCCCCAGAATTTCGCTAAAAAAAAATTACACAAATAATCGAGGGTAATTCTTTTTCATCATTTCTTCTAACTCCCACGTTGCTTCTTCTGCATCGTGGTTCTTCCATATCACCTTCACGGAAGGTATGACTTTATTCTGCAGAACTTGTTCTTTTCTATCGACAATTTGAATTGCATAAAGCCTCTGAACATCCCATCGTTCATCATTTCATCGGTGTTATTATTTACCTAAGGATTATTGTCTTCCTGTTGCACATTATCCAGGGTATTGATCGTTGGTGACTCAACAGTCTCATGTGCTTCATTGCTGATCTCAACATTTTCAGATTCCATTTTCAAACACTGTCACAAAACAAGGGTTAATTAACATATCACATATTATCCCTATACTCTGACCGACCAATTAAATACCAAATAAACTTAGGTAGGTCATACTAGCGAAGGAATTCCCCGTCTCTCCCCTCCTAGTTCTTGTCTCACATCTCAGCCAGGGATCATATCCCTAAGCTTTAATACCAACTGTGACGCCCCCAAAACAGGCATACATCACCTATTCTGATTCACCAAATACATTGTACAGAATACAAATACAATCTTAAATATACAACATGAGCTGTGAGTTTTAATACAAATATTGTCTTCTAGACAGTATTCAAACTCAAAATAAGTCCTCAATACATTTATTATCACACTATTTCATAGAATGGTGAGGACTACTAATGTTATCATCTGGATCATCACTCCGTTCTCCGATTAGTCCCTGCTACGTTCCCATTTCCTGAAGAGAACAATGGAAGCAAAAGGGTGAGATCAACTAGCCCAGTAAGAAATATTATGGCTAAGATAATGCAGAATAAATTATCATTAGTCTTCAACAATGTTAAACCGATAAAATACAATAGACATCAAGTTTAAGCTGCGGTGAATAAGCAATCCAAAGAGAAGAGTCAAGTAGAGCATGATATCTACTATCTTCTATGATTTAAAATGTTTTCATCAATTTTTATCATTTGAGACTCGAATTTTAATAAATAAACCACATCATCGAGTCATCCACGCACTACTGAGGCCAAGGATATTCATTAAATCATCAATGATCATGACTATCTTACCGAATAATCCACGGTCATAATCATACCAAAAACTATCTATCAATGCACTACACAAGCTCTCGAGGACTTTTACCACATCATTTATAACATTACGGTCATGATTATACCGAATAATCCCTGGTCATAATCATACCAAGTCCATCTATGCACGTAAGCTAAAGATGACTTTCATCACAATATAAGCATGATGATGATGACAATGACATAATAATTCAATAAAACAAGTTCTAAAATAAATTTTAAAGATTTATAAGTTAATTTATCTTGAAATCAATTATGTCCAAATTGTCAACATGATACTGCTTTGTGGAGTAAAATTCAAGAATGCTCAGAAGAATATTTCCATGAAAAGATACCGGATGAAGTGCAAATATCCATGATATTCTACTAATTTCATGGAGTATAGAAGCTAAAACTTTAACCAAATGAGTATCATAGAATATATGAAACTGCAAATGGATTTTCACCCGTCATGCGGTAATCCACGTAGATAGATTATTTCCACAATTTAATAAGGAATGAATACGAAGGATCATTCACTATGCATGTGATAATCCACATAGACAGGTTATTCCAACATAATATTAAAGAATGGAACCAGGTCATGCGTAATCCGCACAGACAGGATATTCCAACAGAATAATAAAGAATGGAATAATAGAAGAATTCACCATGCATGCGATAGACCTCTCAAACAGGTTATTCCAATAGAATAATAAAGAATGGAACTAGGTCTAGCGTAATCCGCACAGACAGGATATTCCAACAGAATAATAAAGAATGGAATAACAAAGAATTCACCATGCATGCGATAGATCGCACAGATAGGTTATTCCAACAGAATAATAAAGAATGGAACCAGGTCTAGCGTAATCCGGACAAACAGGATATTCCAAAAGAATAATAAAGAATGGAACCATGTCACGCGTAATCCGCACAGACAGGATATTCCAACAGAATAATAAAGAATGGAATAACAGAAGAATTTCACCATGTATGCGGTACTTCGCATAGACAGGTTATTCCAACATAATAATAAAGAATGGAATAACAGAAGCTCTCTTCATGAATACGAAAGAAATAATACCCCTTACCTTAAAAGAAACTGCACATTGGAATAGTGAGGTAGCAGACTTCTCTTCTTCTTTCTCTCTATAATTTCTCTCTATAATAATTGCTCTAAAGATTTAGTGAATTGGTGAGAAATGAAGGAAGAATGAGCTTTTATTTATAGGAAAATATAGTTTCGATAATTGCACGTTTTGGGGCTCGAAATATTACAATACAATACCTCCAACTTTTCTTTCATTTTTAATTTAGTCCTGCAAGTATTATCAAACTTGCACCACCTCCCCTAATAGTAAATAATGTGAATCAATAGTTCAATCATGTGAATCAATAGTTATAATCATGTGAAAATATAAATTATAGTATAGTACCTCCATCTATACCTCTATTTTTAACTTAGTCATGCAAGTATTATCAATCTTGCACCAACTCTCCTAATAGTACAAGAATGGGATTCAATAGTACACACATGTGAACAAATAGTTATATAAGCATGTGAATTAGTAGTAATTAATTGCTCATTTATCCGATTAATTACCCGATTTATCAATATAACCCCCAGACATCAATTATCATCGGAATAAATGTCGATTTTCACTATCACTAATAATTTCAACACAATGGAACTATCAATTTCATCTTTAATCAACACAATATTATTCATCATTAATATTATAATTCACAATATTTAACAACTAGGTCGTTCCTAGGAAAGATGGGGCTTTCCGATAAGGATTTCTCCTTATTGGCGCGCAATTAGGTGACCAAACCTCTCCTTGACAGAACTTCTAGACATTGTCAATATTGCAAATAATAATATGAATAACTTTGTCGTCTCAATTATTGATTTAATAATATAACATATTATACGATGATAATCTTGTGACAATAATTGAATCAATAATATGAGAGATATGATGCAATTAATTCTCGTAGCAATAATTGAGTATAAGCTGCGTGACTTCTTAAGTAAGCATCAATAATCAATCTGAGTGTGTTACTATGCAACCACGCCAGACATCGCATTTCTTTACTACCGGGTAGTTCAATTGTTTTAACGGTAATACTTTCGTCTTTATTTTTATAAAAAGATAATTCTGTCGTTTTCTAACTACGACAATACTTCTATTGTGGGATCCACCAATGATTGTGTCGTCATACAGATATTCTCCGACAAAAAGAATATTCCCCGACCAATCGAATATTATATAACCACTTGCATACTTTGCAAAATTTGTAAATATTACCCACAACTATAACATTATATCAAATCCACACCATAATATTCAAAAAAATATTTTGAGAAATTTAAATCTTTATTCATAAAATTTGGGGTCTCACAGTCAACCCCCAGAACGTGAATTTGAATTCTTTATTGACCTTGAACCTAGTATAAAACCCATTTCTAAAATCCCATATCGAATGGCTATTATTGAACTTCAGGAGTTAAAGGTCCAACTACATGAGTTGTTAGACAGCGGTTTCATTCGTCCTAGTACATCTCCTTATGGTGCTCCAGTTTTATTCATAAAGAAGAAAGACAAGAGTATGTGACTTTGCATTAACTACCGGGAATTAAACTATGTCACCATCAAGAATAAGTATCCGCTACCTCGCATTGATGACCTGTTTAACCAGTTGCAAGTAGCACAATTCTTTTCAAAGATCGATCTTCATTTTGGATATCATCAGCTAAAGATTAAAACTGAGGATATTCCAAAGACTACCTTCAGAACTCGATACGGGCATTATGAATTCTTAGTCATATCTTTTGGATTGAATAATGCTCCTGCTGCTTTCATGGATATTATGAACCGTTTGTTCAAGGAATATTTGGATTAGTTTGTTGTTGTCTTTATTGATTACATCCTCATCTATTCCAAAAGTCGTGAAGATCATGAGCACCATTTGAAGCTTGTACTTCAAAGGCTTTGTGATAACAAGCTATATGCCAAGCTGAAGAAATGTGAGTTCTGGCTTGAGGAAGTAGCATTCCTTGGGCACGTCGTGTTAAAACATGGAGTATCTGTTGACATGGTGAAGATTGAAGTAATGCAGATTTGGGAGCAACCGAAGTTGGTGACCGAAGTACGTAGCTTTTTGGGCTTAGCTGGTTATTATCGGAGATTCATGGAAGGATTTTCTCGAATCGCTACTCCGTTAACTCAGCTGACTCGGAAAGATACAAAATTCGTATAGAACGAGGAATGCGAGAGGAGTTTCCAAGAGCTCAAGAGGAGACTCATTTCGGCACCTGTTCTGACAATACCATCTGGTTCGGATGGATTTGTTATCTCTGACGATGCTTCGTGAAAAGGGGTTAGGATGTGTTCTCATGCAACCTGGGAAAGTCATAGCCTATGCCTCGCGATAACTCAAAGAATATGAGAGGAATTATCCTACTCATGATCTGGAGTTGGCAACAGTCATTTTTACGTTGAAAATATGGAGACACTACCTGTATGGGGAGAAAGTGGATATTTTTACGGATCATAAAAGCCTCAAATATTTCTTCACCTAAAAGGAACTCAACATGCGGCAATGACGTTGGCTCGAGCTATTGAAAGATTATGACCATACCATTCAATATTATCTTGGAAAAGCAAACGTGGTAGCTGACGCATTGAGTAAAAGATCGTATGCGGGTACGAGTGCGATGTTGTTAACACAAAGACCCATTTTGTACGACTTACAAAGGATGGAGATAGAGTTAAAGGCTCCAAGTACCTACGTGATGATATCAAACATATGAGTAGAACTGACTTTAATCGATAAAGTTAAAGCTGCTCAAGCCACAGACCCAGAGCTGAAGCGTTTGAAGAAGAAAGTATAAGAAGGTGTTATTCCAGAAGCAAGAATCGATGAAGAAGGAATACTTCGAGTAAACTCTAGACTTTGCATTCCTAATGATTCTGACTTTAAGCATAGAATCATGATGGAGGCACACAACACATCGTTTGCAATCCATCCTGGGAGTACCAAAATGTATCATGATCTTCGACATATATTTTGGTGGAACAATATAAAGAGAGAGATCGCGGAGTTTATCTCGAGGTGTTTAACTTGTCAATGTGTAAAGGTGGAGCATCAAGTGCCAAAGGGTCTATTGCAACCACTTGAGATTCTGAAATGGAAGTGGGAACACATTACCATGGATTTCGTTACGGGTCTTCCCAAGGTTTCTCAAGGCATATATATGATTTAGGTTATTGTTGATAGATTAACCAAGTCTGCTCATTTCTTGCCGATACGGAAGACTTATTCCCTTGAACGTCTTACTCATATGTACGTTAATGAGATTGTGAGATTGCATGGCATGCCAGTATCCATAGTTTTGGATCGTGACCCAAGATTCACTTCACAATTTTGGGTTAGTTTGCAGAAAGCTATGGGCACGAATTTACGATAAAGTTCGGCATACCATCCTCAAATGGACGGATAATCAGAAAGGACTATTCAAACTCTTGAAGATCTATTAAGACTCTGTGTCCTAGATTTCAAAGGAAGTTAGGATAGGTACTTGTCATTGGTGGAATTCTCCTACAACAACAGTTATCAAGCAAGTATAAGCATGGCTCCATTCGAGGCGTTGTATGGACAAAAGTGTCGTTCTCCAGTATGCTGGGATGAGGTGGGTGAAGCAACGTTATTGGGACCAAATTTGGTACGTATGACTACAAAAAAGATTCAAATGATCCGCCAACGTATACAAGCCTCACAAGATCGACAAAAGAGTTATGTAGATCCTCATCAAAAGGACGTGGAATTTAATATTGGGGATCATGTATTGTTACGTATTGCTCCATGGAAAGGAGTTACAAGATTCGGGAAAAGAGGAAAGCTCAATCCACGATTTGTTGGTCCATTTGAGATTCTTGACCGAGTAGGAAATGTGGCATATAGACTCGCATTACCTCCAAGCATGTCTCGTGTTCATAATGTTTTTCACATATCTATGCTTTGTAAATATGTAAAAGACCCACACCACATTATTGAGTTAGAGCCAGACGAGATTGCCGAAGATTTAACGTATGAGGAGGTACCTGTCAAGATCTTGGATAGGAAGGAGCATGTCCTGGGCACAAAGGTTATACCACAAGTCAAAGTTTTTTGGAGGAACCATGCTATTGAGGAAATGACCTGGGAGTTGGAATTGGAAATAAAATCGAGGTATCCTAGCCTTTTCAAAACACCAGGTACGTACGTCAATTTCGAGGACGAAATTTCATAAGGAGGGGAGGTTGTAAGACCCCAACTTTTTATAAATAAAATTGAATTTCCTCTATTCATTATTTTGAAATAGTAAAGGGTGGATTTGATTAATGCGGTTAGTTATGGGTAAAATATGCAAATTTGTAAAATAAGGAAGTGGTTATAAAATATTCAGTTTTGTCAGGGAATATTTGTTTGGTCGTGGAATATTCTTGTTGTCGATGAATATTCGTACGACGTCGCAACCATTTGTGGGCCCCATAACGAAAAACTTTCGGATGAAGAAAACAACAAGTATGAGCTTTTTATAAATAACAACGTTGTTATTCTTTATTAACAATCTTGTTGGAATACACGGTGGTTAAAAATACGATGTCGTTATGGTTGCACAAGATGTACATGGTATTGCATAGTATTTTGGGATTATTGATTCTTATATAAGAAGGCATTACTCAATAATTGTTACAGTAATTACTGTTCAATATTTTATTGATTCAATAATTGCTACGTTGATATTTTATATTATTGTTGTTTCAATAATTATCACTGCATAGTATTTCCCATTATCAGATCAATAATTCATATTATTTGAATAATCTTATTAGATAGCATTATTGACAATGTCTAAGGAAGTTCTGTCTAGAAAAGGGGTTTGGTCACCTAATTGCGCTCCAATAAGGAGAAATCCTTATCGGAAAGCTCCCTCTTTCCTGGGAATGACCTGGTTGTTATTATTGTGATTTTGTAATATTATTTTTGAATAATTAATTATTGATTTATATGATAAGGAAATATTTATTTTATGTGGATATAAATGGAGGAATTTTAGAATGAGACAATTGTCGAAAGTTGTTATTTTTTTGTGAAACCATAATTATCTTCTCTAATAATATACTTATATATTATTATAATATTACATTATAATAGTATAATGTGATAATATAATAGTATAATTTTTATAATTTAAATGGTAATATTATTGTATTTTTGGGCATGAGAATTAAATGGAGTGAAGATGATCAAATTGGATTTGAATTACTTTTCAAATTGAATTTGAATTCTTTTATTTTCAAAAACATGTGATAAAGATGTAGTAAGCAAGTTGGTATGCTTGTTCAAATTAGGTGTGCTGCATATTTTCAAAGGAATCATCCGCAGGTGAAATTGTTAGAAGTGGTGTGCTACCACTTTCCTATAAATAGGTTACTTAGTTAACAATAAAACTCACACAAGAATCAGAAAATTCTCTCTATATAATTTTGAGTGTATTTCTTGTGAGTATAAGGATACTTTGAGTGTAGCTTTTTGTGCAAGATTTTTTCAAAATAATATTCGATATTTCAGCCAAAAGTACTATTATTTTGAGGTAAGAGATGTTATTTTCTTCGTAAATGATGTTATTTCTTTTAATATAATTATACCAAATATTGGTATGAATTTTATTATGAAATTTTAACTTTTTCATGTCAAGGTTACTATTCACGTATAGGGAACTATTCACGTATACAACACTATTCACAAATACGGTACTATTCACGAATACTATTCACAAAGTATAATTTTTCTTGTGAAATTATTACCTTTTCGTGTCGGGGTTACTATTCACGTATACAGCACTATTCACGAATACGACACTATTCACAAAAAAATTAAATTTTCTTCTCTTTGTCTAAGTTGTCTATTATGGTTACTATCTTTGATTGTATCCATGTTTTAATCTTCATTCTTGAATTATTGCTCCACAATGGATTATTATGGAGTATTTTTGAACTTAGATAAACCAAAGTACGAATCCCTAATCTTTGTTGTGAGACCTCGAATTTTTTGAAATAAAAGTATTCAATTTTTTTTATTTTGGTAAATAGTTAAATTGATAAAAGTTTAAAGTTAAGGGTGATATTTGAAAATTTTGCAAAGTAAGCAAATTGTTATAAAATATTCGTTGTGTCGGGGAATATTCGATTGGTCGGGAAATATTTGTTTTAACAGGCAATATTTGTACGACGACACAATCATTGGTGGACCCCACAACAGAGATATTGTCGTAGTTAGAAAATGACAGAATTATCTTTTTATAAAAATAACGGCGAAAGTTTTACCGTTAAAATTGTTGAACTACCCGGTAGTAAAAGTACGATGAATACGTGTGTGGTTGCATAGTAGCACACGGTATTGATTATTGATACTTACGTGAAGTCACTCGATTATACTCAATTATTGCTACGAGAATTGATGCATCATATCTCTCATATTATTGATTCAATTATTGTCACAAAGATCATCTCAGATAATATTTTATATTATTAAATCAATAATTGAGATGACAAAGTTATTCATATTATTATTTGCAATATTGACAATGTCTAGAAGTTCTGTCAAGGAGAGGTTTAGTCACCTAATTGCGTGCCAATAGGGAGAAATTCTTATTGGAAAGCCCCCTCTTTCCTGGGAACGACCTGGTTGTTAAATATTGTGAGTTATAATATTAATGATGAATAAATTCGTATTGATTAAAGATGAAATTGATAGTTCCATTGTGTAAGAATTATTAGTGTTAGTGGAAATCAACATTTATTTCGATAATAATTAATGTCTGGAGGTTATATTGATCAATTGGGTAATTAACCGGATAAATGAGCAATTAATTGTTATTAATTCACATGCTTATAACTATGTGCTCACATGTGTGTACTATTGATTCACTTGATTTACTATTAGGGGAGTTGGTGCAAGATTGATAATACTTGCATGACTAAATTAAAAATGGAAGTATAGATGAAGGTACTATACTATAATTAATTTTTTCACATGTTTAGAACTATTGAGTCACATGATTTACTATTGATTCACATGATTTATTATTAGGGGAGGTGGTGCAAGTTTGATAATACTTGTAGGACTAAATTAAAAATGAAGAAAAAGAGGAAGGTATTATACTGTAATATTTCGAGCCCCAAAATGTGCAATTATGAAAACTATATTTTCCTATAAATAGAAGCTTATTCCTTCATTATTTTTCAACTATTCACTAAGTCTCACAAGAGCAATTATTATAGAGAAATTATAGAGAGAGAAGCTATAGAGAGAAAGAAGAAGCGAAGTCTGCTACTTCACTATTCCAGTATCCAGTCTTCTTCTGAGGTAAGTGATATCATTATTATGTAAGGGGTATTATTCTTTCGTATTTCATGAAGAGAGTTATTTTCTTTCAATACTCGTAAAGGTTGTTATTCCATTCTTTATTATTATGTTGGAATAACCTGTCTATGCGAAGTACCGCATACATGGTGAAATTCTTTTGTTATTCCATTCTTTATTATTACATTGGAATAACTCCGTTATGCATGCTGATCTATCGCATACCGGTGAATTCTGTTGTTATTCCATTCTTTATTATTTTGTTGGAATATCATATGCATGCGGATTACGCATGACTGGTTCCATCTTTATTATTACATTGGAATATCCTCATGCATGCGGATTCGCATGACCTGGTTTCATTCTTTATTATTACGTTGGAATATCCTCATGCATGCGGATTATGCATGACCTGGTTCCATTCTTTATTATTCTGTTGGGAATAACCTGTCTATGTGGTCTATCGCATGCATGGTGAATTCTTCTATTATTCCATTCTTTATTATTCTATTGGAATAACATGTCTATGTGGATATTACCGCATGCATGGTGAATGATCCTTTGTATTCATTCCTTATTAAATTGTGGAAATGATCTGTCTACGTGGATTACCGCATGCCGGGTGAAAATCCATTTATAGTTTCGTATAATCTATTATACTAGTATGAGATATCATTTCTTTTGTACTCGTCATGGAATATCATTTTCTTTGGTATTTTTTTTACGAGTTACTATTCACGGGTTACTATTCACCTAGTTACTATTCACTCTAGTATTATTCACTCGGGTATTCGGGGCAGTTTTTGTGTTGGAGTACTATTCATGAGTTACTATTCATGGGTTACTATTCACCCAAATATTATTCACTCGGGTATTCAGGGTACTTTTCATGCTGGGGTACTATTCACGAGGTACTATTCCCGAAGTACTATTCATAGGGTACTATTGTGGGGTACTATTTACCCAAAATATTATTCTTGAATTTTACTCTACAAAGCAGTATCATGCTGACAATTTGGATATTTTTAAACTCTGGATAAATTTAAAGTCTTTAATATTTATCCTTGATTTCATTTGATTAATGCTTATATCATTGCCATCATCCTCATACTTATATTTTGATGAAAGTCATATTTAGCTTACGTGCAAAGATGGACTGTTGATTATTGGTTTTACAGTTGTATATCTTTGGCTTACGTGCAAAGATGGACTGTTGATTATTGGTTTTACAGTTGTATATCTTTGGCTTACGTGCAAAGATGAACTATTGATTGATGAGTATCTTTGGCTTATGTGCATAGATGAACTATTTATTGGTATGATTATGACCAGGGATCATTCAGTATAATCATGACCCGTAATGTTATAGATGATGTGGTAAAAGTTCTCATTGTCCCGTAGTGCATTGATGGACAGTTATTGGTATGATTATAACCAGGGATTATTCGGTATAATCATGACCATTGATGATTACATGAATATCCTTGGCCGTAGTGCAGGGATGATTCAATGATGTGGATTATTTATTAAGCTGAGTCTCAACGATAAAATATTGATTATATACTTTTAATTCGTAAAAGATAGTAGATATCATGCTCTACTTGACTCTTCTAAAATACAATTGTATGTCTTTGTCCTGTAGTGCAAAGATGAATTGTTAATGAATATCTTTGGCCGTAGTGCAAAGATGAATTTATTAGTATGATTATGAGCAGGAATTGTGATTTGGTATAACCATGATTTTTGATATTTCAGGTGAAGATAGGTGATGAAAATTATCTTCGTCCTGGGTGCGAAGAGGAATTTAGAATCACAATTATGATTATGAGTTATTCATATGATTATGGACATGAATTGTTGATTGATGTTACAGGGATAAAATATTATTGGTGGACTTTTAACATGGAGAAGATAATAGACCTGATGGTCTATTTAACTCTTCTAATGGATTGCTCGTTCCGCTGCAACTATGGTTGAAAAGTTTTATCATCTACCATATGTTCTAAATCTCTGATTTTTTATTGATGAAGGCTATTGATGATGTAAATTATCTTTAGTCATGATATTCTTTATCATTAGTTGTGCTCACCCTTTTTTGCTTCACAATTCCTTTTAGGTAATAAGAGTGTAGTGGGTGGAATTGGCCGGGAATAACAGGAGAATAGAAATCGGTGGTCTATAGTCATTTGTTGAGGTTCTCCCTAAATAGTATGGAAATAATTTTATTGAGAACTTTAGATAAGTGTGTCGTATTGTATACGTCATTTGATATTTAATTTTGGTGAACCGAATAGGGTGAGGTGAACCCAACTTTGGAAGGGTGTTTTGCCACTATCATACAAGATATCTAATGACATGCAACCTCGTGTTATCATAAAACATGGTTGTGCACATCCACTTGCTGAGTATATCTACAAGCACTACCTATATGATCTTGGAGTTTGGTTGAAATATAAATTTTAATTGCAGACAGTGGAGATAGTTATATGTCAAGAGAAGACTCACCATTGGAAAGAACATTATAGTAATCTTCTCATTTTTCTTTGGGGTCTATTGGGTCAACCAAGGATAATTCTGTGGACTTATGATATCTATCATAACCTAGACGCATGGCCTCCCATGTACGAAAGTTTCCTTGAGCACTCCCCAAAGATTTTAATTTCTAAAACAATTTTTTACTGTACTTTTATGTAAAGTACCATTGTAAGGTTGTGGTCGAGGCACCATAAGAGTTACATACATTTGTATTAAAGCTCACAGTTTAACTGTGGTCATATTTTGTATGACAATTCAATAGTTGTATAAATGAAGTTTGTATTTAATTTTTATAGTATGATATCTGGCGACTCAGAATGGGTCGTGTGGACCTATTTTGGGGGCGTCACATTTGTCCTTTTATCTCATTAGATTTGTTTCTTTAAAATATTTTTCATCATCTTCAGTCCTAAATGATGATATAACTGAATATCTTTTCCTTGTAGTGCAAAGATGAATGATTACCTGATGAATATCTTTGGCCCGTAGTGTAAAGATGGACAGGTGTTGAGATGAACATGACCAACCGGTGATACAAATGAATATTTTTGGCCCGTAAAGCAAAGATGAATATTTGATTCAAGATGTATATTGATTGATGTTACAGGGATAAAATATTGATGATGGACTTTTAAATCATAGAAGTTAGTAGATTTCATTCTCTACTTAACTCTTCTAATGAATTGTTATTTTCGCTGCGAATATTGATCTAAAACTTTTTGTCCATTATATTTTATCTGATTTATTGAAGGCTAACGATAATTTGTTCTACATTATCTTAGTCATAATATTCTTTACTGGGCTAGTTGAGCTCATCCTTTTCCTTTTTGTTCCATTTTTCTTCTTAGGAGGCAAAAATATAGCGGGAATTAGTCGGGGTGTGGAGTGATATTTCAAGTCAGTTGTTTTAGCAGTCCTCACTATTTTGTAAAATAGTGTATCAATAATTGTAATGAGGAATTATTTGAGTTTGGATATTATCTAGAAGATAATATTTGTATTTAAACCCACAGCATATGTGTTATCGTATTTTGCACGACAATTGTAATAATGAAATTGTTGTTGTTTTCTATACCATGTATTTGGCGACTCAGAATGAGTTGTGTGGACCTATTTTGGGGCGTCACACCTATATTCTAACCGACCAATTAAATAACAAATAGGCTTAGGTAGGTCATACTTACGAAGGATTTATTTGTCTCTCCCCTCCTAGTTCTAGTATAACATCTCAGCCAGGGATCATATCCCTAAGCTTCGATACCAACTATGAAGCCCCCAAAATAGGTATACATCACCCATTCGGAGTCGCCAAATACATGGTACAAAATACAACTACAAACTTAATTATACAATTGTCGTGTAAACTACGACAAAATATAGTTGAGAGTTTTAACATGAATATTGTCTTCTAGACAATATCCAAACTCAAATTCAAGCTCATTACAATTATTATCACACTATTTCACAAAATAGTGAGGACTACTAAAGAAACCATCTGGACCGTCAATCCATTCCCCGACTAGTCCCAGTTATATTCTCATTTCCTGAAGAGAACAGTGAAAGAAAAGGGTGAGCTCAACTAGCCCGGTAAGAAATATTATGACTAAGATAATGCAGAATAAATTATCGTTAGCCTTCAATAGTATAACAACTGATAGAATACAATAGACAACAAGTTTTAGATCAACAACTGCAGCGGAACAAGCAATCCATTATAAGAGTCAAGTAGAGCATGATATCTACTATCTTCTATGATTTAAAAAGTTTATCATCAATTTTATCGCTGAGACTCAACTTAATAATTAATCCACATCACTGAATTATCCATGCACTACGGGCCAAGGATATTCATTAGTATCACAATCACGAATTATCCATGCACTATGGGCCAAGGATATTCGTGTTTTCACCAATGGTCCTGATCATGCCAAACAACAATTCATCTTTGCACCTTTGGCCGAACAGAACGGATGGTTCTGATCATACCAACATCTGTCCATCAATGCACTACGGGCCAATGAGAACTTTTACCACATCATTTGTAACATTACAGGTCATGATTATACCGAATAATCCTTGGTCATAATCATACCAATCAACAGTCCATCAATGCACTACGGGTCAAAGATGACTTTTATCACAATATAAGCATGAGGATGATGACAATGATATAAAAATTCAATCAAACGAGATCAAGGATAAGACTTTAAATTTATCCAGAGTTTAAAAATGTCCAAACTGTCAACATGATACTGCTTTTTGGAGTAAAATTCAAGAATAATATTCATGTATCAAAAATAATTTGGACAGAAAAGAAATCAATTTTCTGGGTGAATAATACTCAGTGAATAGTACCCCATGAATAGTACTTTGCGAATAGTACCCTATGAATAGTACTTTGTGAATAGTGTTGTATGTATGAATAGTATCGTACGTATAAATAGTGACGTATAGTACCCATGAATAGTACTCCAGCATGAAAAACTTAAAATTTAACAAGAATTTTCAGAAAAATATTCTTGTGAAATGATACTAGATGAAGCGCAAATTTCAAGAATGTTCCACTAATTTCAAGGAGTATAGAAGCAATACTTATCAACATAAGTGTAGAATAAGGAATATGAAACGAAATAATATTACTTACATACTACAGAGTATGGAAGAATATATTATTTCTTACGAATATTGAACAAAAATAAAATCCCTTACAATTGTTGAACGATAAATAATATTCCTTACGAATATTGAACGAAGATAATATTCCTTACGAATATTAAACGAAGATAATATTTCTTGCGAATATTGAACGAAATAAAATTTCATACAAATACGAAAAATAATATCGTAAGTGAATATGAAATAAATAATACCCCTTACCTCAAAAAGAGAGCAATTCTGACTGGTATAACGGATATATTTTTGAAGAAAACTTACATAGTTTTCTACACTCAAAGCTTCCTTAAACTCTAAAGAAATACGTTCAATATTATAAAAGAAGAATTCTCTGATTCTGGTGTGATTTTCTTTTCTAAACTAAGCATCCTATTTATAGGAGAATGGAAGGATACTATTTAGAATTTAGAAATCACGGGTGCACAGAGAAATGAATTCACGAGCGTTCGAACGATTGAAAATTTTTACAATTTTGATTTTACTATGCTGCACTATGCAGCACTATGTGTGACGCCCCTAAATCCGGGTACTTTCAACCCACATATATGGTGCTACACATTACTCATCACTATACATTCATTTCATTGAAACAACATCAAAATGAACATAATTACTACATTTTTATTACAATATTAAGTAGAAATCCTTTCCCAGGTTCTATAACCGAATACATTCTTTGTTATCATAATATGATTCTTACAAACATACTAATCTATTACAGGATAATCCACTTATCCATCTTAGCTTTGCCTTTATCCCTACTAGGAACCTTAGTTCGTTCGGCCTTAGCTGCAATCATATAATTCAAGCAAGAAGTGAGCATAACTAGCTCAGCAAGTCTAACAAAAGATAATATTAATACCACGTCGAGAATTATATGATTATCTTCAATAACTGAACAAGTAGCTATGAAGTACTATGAAACATTAAATAACGCTTTTCATTCCATAACACAACTCCAGAGTATATATAATAACTTAGGAAATATGAGCTGATCAAAAGACCATGAACATTCTCTTTTCGTTTTCATTCATGAAAAAGGACAACCCGACACTAAGTCCGTAAGTCCTATATATCTTACGAGCACTTCTAGGTGATCAGCCTATAGTACTCTATGTTGATCAACACTCATCCGTTAAACGTATTTACGTTTAAGTTTTTGCAACCTCGCGTGCCCATCGAATAATCGATGTAAAATACATTTATTTGTTCTTAACCAATCTTACCTTTGAATTCGTACCAAATACTTGGCATAGGATAGCGTTAACAGTTCTATATCGAAGGACTTGTAAACAAATCAATCTAACTCTTATGAATAGTCTAACCGAGTTAAAACTGATATCGACCCTTTCGTAAAACAATTCATGCATCTCATAACATGAATCACAAAAACTTGGCTAACACGAAGGTTAGACAAGCGTTAAGAAAACATGCCTTCAAGCGTCTTCAAATAAAAATATTCAACAGTTCTTGATCTTTACAGTCTCTACATGATATATTCACATAGCACACTGTAATTAGCTACCAAATAATCTAATCACATTGTTTTTACCAGCTTCTTTCTTTTCTATGTCTTAATTGAATTTATTTCATTAATAAATGTTAATTCGACGTACAATTCTTCATTACGGCTTGTTAACATCTTACATTACTAACCAAGACTTAATCATTATTGGTTAATTACCAAATTTTAAATACACATTACTTCCGTATATCTCGCGTTATTCGTTTAATTACTATAAACGACACTCATCTTCTAAAGTCATCACTATATATATACGATATAAGAATGGTCTTACCATGTATATTAAGCGTATACATGTTCCACTATTGTTTTACAATAAATTGGGATTAGAAAACTAACTTGCCCAACTTTTCTCCACTACTGGCGTTGCAGCGCCAACCCTCAATACACTATTGGCACTGCGGCGCGACAAAGCAGTGCCTAATCCCCTGTCTCGATGTTGCGACGCGAGACTCCTTACTACTAGTGGCGATGTGGGGCCACTCTCCAGTATCTAACTTCCCCTGCCTGGAGCTGCGGCACGATAGATAAAGCTTGGGTTGGCGCAGCGGCGCCTCCCCTGAGCCTTTGAATTTTTTTTCTAATTTTCCATACAATTCTTCCCGGATTCATAACTTAGTCTTTTTAAGTCAGATTTGGCTCGTTCAAAAGCCATTTTCTTACATGTTCCATGTACTTCGATTTCATCTGGACAAAAGTATTTTTCAAGTCAGTTAACGATGAATTCACTATTAACGTCATAATAAGCATTCGTTAAACGCTCGTGAGCGTTCATAGCTCGTTTTCTTCGTTCTAAGTCAGAATTCAACCGTTCTTGAGTCCAAGACTCTTGAATACGTTATACTACGCTATGCCATTGAAAACTAGGGTCTCCAAACTAAACTACAAGTTTTGACTACTAATCCGGAATTATACGATTTCAATGTTTAACGTCTAATTTTGTAAATTTCGCTATAACTTCGTTACTCGTGTTTTATATGCCAAATGAAATGGAACCAATCCATTGATTCATTGTCCATAACCTAACCAAGCAACAAGTACACAACCTACTTATGATGGTTTTCAATTTGTTCATCAACAACCAATCAAAACTTAATGATTTTTCGTCGGTTAAACTTACTTAATCACTTATGATTTCTACTTATACATGGCTTGTAAATGTTTAATTCACTATTAGCCATCCTTATTACTCCGGAAGAGACATACTCCACTAAAACATGATTCTCTACGAAGAATAAAAATAAAAGGATCAAAGACTAAGGTTTTACGAATTATTACCTATACGTTCTTCGCGTTCTTGCTTAAACTCGTATGATTTACTTCAAGCTCACTTGATTACTTATTTCTAGCTCTTTTCTCTCTCTCAAATTATATTGGTCAAAGTTTGTAAAACCACAAATGACCAAGCTAAGCTTTCTTATATAGGCAATTCAAATAGAGGGTATTTTGGTCAATTTGTAACCTCCTTACTATTCACACGTCCATTGCAACTTAGCCACCAAGTAAACACTTTACTTGGCCACCAAGAGGCAGGCCCATATGGCCTTGTGGGTCCCTCTATGGGTTGCCCCATGGGTTTTACCCATTCGGTGACCCATTGGTTCAATCTGCGGTTCGGTTTCTTGGATCGGGCTTGATTTAACCTAACGTTGGGCTTTAACAATACTCAATCTAGGGCTTCATTTCACATAACATTGGGCTTGACATAATCCAAGTCCAATTGGATTCTACAAAGTCCATAAACTCAAAGTCCATTAAGAACTAATCGTAGTCTACGCGTATCACTCACGTATTCTCTTCGTATAGTATTCGTACGATATTCGTATTATACGTTGTAATATTATTTATACTATACTCGTATACTAACTAGTATCATACTCGTATATCACACATATAATAACCCTAATCATTATACGTATTCATTTCTTTCTCGAAAATCACTTTCCCTAACCCCTAAGTTTTAAGTCCGCAAGTGAAAACTTCGTTTTCCATAACTGAAATATTATTGGATATTCCATCTCGTCTTAGAATTATATGATTACGCGTTTCTCATAATTCCAAACTTTATTCCCGTACAGAAACGGATGAATAGTGTTTTTACGAAAATTTCTCAAAAAACTTTTATTTTCGTCTTGAAAATTCAAAACAATTAATTCTAACACATAGCCAGAATCCTAACCACATCCGCGCATTCTAGGTCATAGAATGACTTTCATACAACTTACTCACATAAATAATCAATTAAATTCATTTAATTCACATAATCAAATAACAATTTATTTCATATAAAAATCTAATTTTCTCCGGTGTTACATTCTCCCCCCTTATAAGGATTTTGTCCCATGAATCTCGCTACAATTACATAAATAAATGAGGAAAATTTTCCTTCATTTTACTCTCGAGTTCCCACGTTGCTTCTTCGACATTGTGGTTCCTCCAAATCACCTTCACCGAAGGTATTATCTTATTTTTCAAAACTTGTTCCTTCATATCAACAATCTAAACTGGAAGTTCTTCATACGTTAAGCCATTTTCTATCTAAATAGATTCGTACTCTATTATGTGTTTGTAGTCCGATTTATAAGGACGCAACACTGACACGTGAAATACATTATGTATATGTTCCATCTCTGGAGGTAAAGCTACTTCATAGGCTACCTCTCCTACCCTTCTTAAAATTTTAAAAGGTCCTATAAACCTTGGAGTTAACTTCCCTTTCTTTCCAAAAAGTATCTTCCCTTTCCAAGGCGACACCTTTAGAAAGACATACGAACCTACATCAAACTCCCTCGTCTCACGGTGAGGATCTGCATACTTCTTTTGTCTATCTTGAGCCGCTACCAATCGAGTACGTATTAACTTTACCATGTCTGCCGTCTATTGTACCATCTCAAATCCTAACATCCGATGTTCCTCTACTTCATCCCAGCATAGTGGAGTTCTGTACTTCCTCCCATATAACGCTTCATAAGGCGGCATGCCTATACTAGCGTGAAAACTATTATTATACGCGAATTCCACCAAAGGCAGATGTTTGTCCCAATTCCCCTTAAAATCCATAATGCAAGATCTTAACATATTTTCTAGCGTTTGAATTGTCCGTTCACTTTGCCCATCCATCTGAGGATGATATGTTGTACTCAATCTCAACTGCGTTCCCATTTGCTCTTGCAAACTCCTCTAAAAATTTGATGTCAATCGTGGATCACGATCTGACACAATCAAAACAGGTACTCCATGTCTTGAAATAATTTCTTTGACTACAGTTTAGCTAATTATTCTAGGTTATACCTAACTCCTATTGTTAGGAAGTGAGCTAATTTCCTCAACCGATCCACTATTACCCAAATAGCGTTGTATCCCTTCCTTGTCGTTGGAAGTCCCACCACAAAGGCCATTGTGATATGCTCCCATTTCCACTATGGAATCTCTAGTGATTTCAATAATCCACTCGGTTGTTGGTGTTCAGCCTTAACTTTCTGACAAGTTAAGCACTTACTAACATATTCAGTTATCTCTCTCTTCATGTTTGGCCACCAAAAGTTCTGTCGAAGGTCTTGATACATCTTAATACTACCTGGATGTATCGAGTACCTTGAACTATGGGCCTCACTCATTATTTCTTCTTTTAACTCAGAATTATCTAGAACCCAAATTCTTCCTTCAAAATGAAGTAATCCCTCCTTATCAAGGTTATACTTAGTCTTCTCTTCATCTTCCATCCTCTTCTTCATTCGTTCGCATTCTTCGTTGCCTAACTGTACTTCTTTAACCCGTTCCACTATGGTTTGTTGGGTCTTCATGGTGTATATCATCGCTACCACTTCATTCGGTAATTTAACTTCTAAATTCATTCTCTCCATCTCCGTTATTAACTCATTCTAAATCGTTAACATTGATAGCTTTTCTCTACCCTTCCCACTTAGCGCATCGGCTACTAAATTTGTCTTTCCTCGATGATATAAGATATCATAATTGTAATATTTTATCAACTCTAACCACCTTCTCTGTCTCATATTCAACTCCTTCTGTGTAAATATATATATTTAGACTTTTGTGGTTCGTGTATATCTCACACTTCTCCCCGTATAAATAATGTCTCCATATTTTTAAGGAAAAAACCATAGCTGCCAATTCTAGGTCATGAGTAGGATACACCTTATCATAATCCTTTAAATGGCGTGACGCATACGCAATGACCTTGCCATGCTGCATGAGCACGCAACCTAGTCCTCTATGCGAAGCATCGCTATAAACTACAAAATTCCCCGTATCATCTGGTAAAGACAATACAGGTGCCTCACTTAACCTCCTTTTTAGTTCCTAAAAACTATTCTCACTTAACTTCTCAGTCCACACATACTTCACTGACTTCCTTGTCAAATTTGTCAACGGAGTAGCTATTTTAGAAAAGTCCTGAATGAACCTTCTATAGTATCCCGCTAACCCCAGAAAATTCTGAACCTTAGTTGGTGTTTTTGGTTGCTCCCAATCATTAACTTCTTCCACCTTCACTGGATCAACAAAAATGCCATCTTTATCAATAACATGTCCTAAAAACTGCACTCTTTCAAGCCAAAATTCATACTTTGTGAATTTCACATACAACTTCTCCTTCCATAGTGTTTCCAACACTATCCTTAAATGTTCAGCATGATCTTCTAGCGTATTAGAAAAGACTAGAATATCATCAATGAACACTACGACAAACTTGTCCAAATAGTGTTTGAATACTCTGTTCATCATATCCATGAATGCGACTGGCGCATTAGTTAACCCAAACGACATAACCAAAAACTCGTAATAACCATAACGAGTTCTAAACGTCATCTTAGGTACATCCTCCTTCCTTACTTTCAACTGATGGTACCCCGTATGCAAATCTATCTTAGAAAAATACTTTGCCCCTTTTAACTGATCAAATAGATCATCGATCCTAGGCAATGGGTATTTATTCTTAATCGTTAACTTTTTCAACTCTCGATAGTCGATACAAAGTCGTAAAGACCCATCCTTCTTCTTTAAAAATAATACTGGAGCTCCCCACGGAGATACACTCAGTTGAATGTACTTCATATCTAATAGTTCTTGTAATTGAACCATTAACTCCTTCATTTCTACCGGCGCCATCCTATAGGGTGCCCTAGAAACTGGTGTCGTTCTTGGCAACAAATCAATCACAAACTCGACCTCCCTATCCAGCAGAAGACCTGGTAACTTATCGGGAAATACATCTGCAAACTCTTAAACTATAGGTATCTTTTCCAATGATGCTCCCACTCTTTGGGTATCCATAACATGGCACAGGTATCATATACACCCCTTCCTCAACATTTTCCTAGCTTGTGTCATAGTTAGACAACAAGAGCGTCTCGATGATTTACTACCATAGAACACTATCTTGATTTTCTTAGAAAGCCAAAGGTTCACACTCTTTCTATGACAATCTATTATAGCCATATGGTTAATCAACCAATCCATACCGAGAATTACATCGAATTCCTTCAACCTTATCGGTACTAAATCTACCGATAATTTATTACTTCTAATATCTACACAGCAATTCCTATGAATATGTTCAATGGGAATTATCTCTTCATTTTCTACCTTAACGTCTAAAGGTATTTCTAATCTTTCCGGGAGTAAACTTAATCATTTAGCAAATTCACATGCTATAAAAGAACAAGTAGCACCCGAGTTAAATAACACATAAACATTTATTTCATTGACTGGAATGATACCTGCTACTACATCCGCTGATGCAACCACATCTTGGACAGTCATATTAAAAGTACGGGTTGAGGTTCTACCCGACGATGGTGTTGGTCCAGTAATGGCTAACTTACCACTACCAGTACCCTTGCTACCCTCTGACCCCTTCTTTGGGCAATTTCTTGCCATGTGATCCATCGACCCACACACAAAACATCCCTGGTTCTTCTTAAGATTAGGACAATTGGGTGATATGTGACTCTCCTGCCCACAGTTATAACAAACTAACTTCCCTTTCAGACAGACTCCAAAATGAGTCTTCCCGCATGTCTTACATGGCTCGATCCTACGCTTAGGATCCCCTTGTTTCACTCCAGTATTCCCAGAGTTCAAATTATTCCTCTTGGATAGACTTCCACTACCACTAGCTCCCTCCGCCTTGGGTCCTCCTTCTCCTTTACCCTTATTCTTCCTCTCCTTGTGGTATTGGCTTAAAGCCTCACTACCACCCTCAACGATGATTGCTTTCTCCAGAATGGTCCCATAAGAGGCACTCTGGAAAACAGAAATCGTACTATAGAGCTAGGGTTTCAATCCCTACTCAAACCTACGAGCCTTCCTCTCCTCAGTGTCTACTTGGTGTGGAGCAAACCTTACCAATTCATTGAATTTGGCCGCGTATTGGGGAACCATCATGTCCCCTTGTTTAAGTTCTAAGAACTTAATCTCCATCCTCCCCTGCATGCTGGTAGGAAAATAGTTCTCGAAGAAAACCTTCTTAAACTGTTCACACATAACCGCATCAGTTCTAGCCCCACCCTAGTGAGCCTCCCACCAGAAGTTGGCTTCTCCTTTCATCATGTAGGTCGCAAAAGATGTCTTTTGCACCTCAGCTATGTTTGTAATAACAAACGCCTTCTCTATTTTCTTCACCCATGTCTTGGCCTCTATGGGGTCCGTAGTTCCTTTGAACTCCGACGGACCTACGCTTTTAAATTCTTTAAAAGTAGTCGTTCTGGCTACCCTAGGTAGTGTGGGTGCTCTACCCCCAGTTTGGTTAAATTCAACCGTTAATAAATTTATGAACTCTTGCATAGGGTTATTCTGACCCCCTTGGTTATCGTTATGTGATTCAGCTTCCTGATTACATTGTCTCCTTCTTGGTGGTATTATGCTGATTAAATAAATAAATTTTCATTATTATCTAATTGCTTACTTAGTTATCATTCATCAACAATAACTCATACCACAACAAAGCACATTTAATAAAAACTTCGTTATATTAATATGCTTCTTCATAGTTCAAAACTATTTACAACTTGATTCCATAGCCAAAAGCTATTACATTACTATCCCGTGATTAACTTCTACAAAAATTGGGATTTACAAAAAGATTACCCTTTAATTATACAAAAGAGGGTTTTACATCACTACACGTATACAAAAAGATCTACCTATCTACTAATACTGCATCACAACATTCTTATATTTCTGATTCGCAATAATCGACACAATATTCCGACTAATAGTATGTCGAGTTTGTCCCGACTCAATAGAAAAACAAGTAATTTTCAGCTTGAAATCCTCATGAGCACTATCATGAATGTAAGACATCTATGCTAACTTCTGGTTCTTCTCAACCAGTTCCTTATGAAGCTCTACAGTCTCATTCTTATAGTCCATCGCCTTATCCGTCATGAGCACCTTCTCACCGTGCTCTGAGTCAAAATCTGCATCTGCAGACTCCTTTGCATCATAGAGATCACTAATCTCCTTATTCTAGTTACACTGCATGTCAAAGGCGCAGCACATACGGTCCCGACCTTTGCTCGCTAGATACAATGCCCTCATTGCATCTGAAGGTGTTAGCTCTAGTACAGGTACCACCGGATTAAATGATGCTACCTCCATCTCCTCATCCCCATCGACTACCATATCAAGATATGACGTCGATCCCATATTTTCCTTATCTCCCTCAAAATAATCCTCCTCCGAATAGTCCTCCTCCGGCTCGGACTCTTCTAGGATCACTACTGGTACTCCTACCACGGGCAAAGGTACAAGCTCTACCCGATTAATGAACTCTTCATTCACCACGTGTATACCCTATACATGGAGTTATCAATGGACATCTACAATAACAAATAACATGTTGATTAATATATAATATACAATAATATAAGCACAAATCACATTTAGTTTATTTAGGGTTAATTTCCATCTTTTAAATATTTCGGTACTGAGTTTCCTCAATACTTAATTAACTCATTTTACTCGAGTTCAATTCCTTCTGACTTCTTCTTTTCTAACGAGGTTATTAGCCTAAGGTTCTTCCCCCATTAAGTTTTATAACCTAATGCTCTGATACCAACCTGTAACGCCCCCAAATCTGAGTACTTTCAACCCACAGATATGGTGCTACACGGTACTCATCACTATACATTCATTCCATTGAAACAACATCAAAATGAACATAATTACTACATTCTTATTACAATATTAAGTATAAATCCTTTCCCAGGTTCTGTAACCGAATACATTCTTTGTTATCATAATATGATTCTTACAAACATACTAATCTATTACAAGATAATCTACTTATCCATCTTAGTTTTGCCTTTATCCCTACTGGACAGTTCATTCAGCTTTAGCTACAATCATCTAATTCAAGAAAGAAGTGAGCATAACTAGCTCAACAAGTCAACAAAAGATAATATTAATACCACGTCGAGAATTATATGATTATCTTCAATAACTAAACAAGTAGCTATGAAGTACTATGAAACATTAATTAGCACTTTTCATTCCATAACACAACTCTAGAGTATATATAATAACTTAGGAATTATGAGCTGGTCAAAAGACCATGAACATTCTCTTTTTCGTTTTCATTTATGAAAAAGGACAACCCGACACTAAGTCCGTAAGTCCGATATATCTTACGAGCACTTTTAGGTGATCAGCCTATAATACTCTATGTTGATCAACACTCATCCGTTAAACGTATTTACATTTAAGTTTTTGCAACCTCGCGTGCCCATCGAATAATCGATGTAAAATACATTTGTTTGTTCTTAACCAATCTTACCTTTGAATCCGTACCAAATATTTGGCATAGGATAGCGTTACAGTTCTATATCGAAAGACTTGTAAACAAATCAATCTAACTCTTATGAATAGTCTAGCCGAGTTAAAACTGGCATCGACCCTTTCGTAAACAATTCATGCATCTCATAACATGAATCACAGAAACTTGGTTAACATGAAGGTTAAATAAGTTGTGAGACCCCAAATTTTATGAATAAAGATTTAAATTTCTCGAAATATTTTTTGAATATTATGGTGTGGATTTGATATAATGTTATAGTTGTGGGTAATATTTATAAATTTTGCAAAGTATGCAAGTTGTTATATAATATTCGATTGGTCGGGGAATATTCTTTTTATCGGAGAATATTCGTACGATGGCATAATCATTGGTGGACCCCACAACAGAAGTATTGTCGTAGTTAAGAAAGCATGAAATTATCTTTTATAAAAATAACGGCAAAAGTGTTCTGAATTAAAAGCTGTTGAACTACCCGGTAGTAAAAGTGCGATGTCTGGCGTGGTTGCATAGTAGCACCTACGGTATTGATTATTGATGTTTACGTAAGAAGTCACTCGGTTATACTCAATTATTGCTACATTAATTCTTTGCATCATATCTCTCGTATTACCGATTCAATTATTGTCACAAGATCATCTCATATAATATGTTATATTATTAAATCAATAATTGAGATGGCAAAGTTAATTCATATTATTATTTGCAATATTGACAATGTCTAGAAGTTCTGTCAAGGAGAGGTTTGGTCACCTAATTGCGCGCCAATAAGGAGAAATCCTTATCGAAAAGCCCCCTCTTTTCACAGGAACAACTTTGGGTTGTTAAATATTGTGAATTATAATATTAATGATGAATAAGTTTGTGTTGATTAAAGATGAAATTGATAGTTCCATTATGTTGGAATTATTAGTGTTAGTGAAAATTGACATTTATTTTGATAATAATTAATGTCTGGAGGTTATATTGATCAATCGGATAATTAACCGGATAAATGAGCAATTAATTGCTATTAATTCACTTGCTTATAACTATCTGTTCACATGTGTATACTATTGATTCACATGATTTACTATTAGGGGAATTGGTGCAAGATTGATAATACTTGCATAACTAAATTAAAAATGGAGGTATAGATGAAGGTACTATGCTATAATTAAATTTTTCACATGTTTAGAAGTATTGAGTCACATGATTTACTATTGATTCACATAATTTACTATTAGGGGAGGTGGTGCAAGTTTGATAATACTTGCAGGACTAAATGAAGAAAAAGAGGAAGGTATTATAATGTAATATTTCGATCTCCAAAATGTGCAATTATTGAAACTATATTTTCCTATAAATAGAAGCTCATTCTTCCTTCATTTCTCGCCAATTCACTAATGCTATAGAGCAATTATTATAGAGAGAAATTATAAAGAGAAAGAAGAAGAGAAGTCTGTTACCTCACTATTCCAGTATCCAGTTTTCTTCTAAAGTAAGGGGTATTATTTCTTTCATATTCATGAAGAGAGCTATTGTTATTCCATTCCTTATTATTCTGTTGGAATAACTTGTATACGCGGACTACTATATACATGGTGGAATTATTCTGTTATTCCAATCTTTATTATTATGTTGGAATAACCTGTCTATGTGAAGTACCGCATACACGGTGAAATTCTTCTGTTATTTCATTCTTTATTATTATGTTGGAATAACCTGTCTATGCAAAGTACCGCATACATGGTAAAATTCTTCTGCTATTCCATTCTTTATTATTCTACATTGGAATAACTTTCGTGTGGTCTATCGCATGCACGGTGAATTACATTGTTATTCCATTCTTTATTATTACATTGGAATATCACATGCATGTGAATTACGCATGACTGGTTCCATTCTTTATTATTCTTTGGAATATCACATGCATGCGGATTTTGCATGACCTAGTTCCATTCTTTATTATTACATTTGGAATAACTTTTATGCATGCGATTACATCGCATGCATGGTGAATTCTTCATTATTCCATTCTTTATTATTACATTGTAATAACTTTTACTATGTGGATTACTGCATGCATGGTGAATGATCCTTTATATTCATTCCTTATTAAATTGTGGAAATGATCATCTACGTGGATTCTGCATGGCGGTGAAAATCCATTTCATAGCTTTAGTATATTCTATTATAGTCGTATGAGATATCATTTCTTTTGTACTCATCATGGAATATAATTTTCTTTGATATTTTTTTACGAGTTACTACTCACGGATTACTATTCACTCGGTTACTATTCACTCTAGTATTATTCACTCGGGTATTCGGGGTACTTTTCGTGCCGGAGTACTATTCATGAGTTACTATTCACGGGTTACTATTCACCCAATTACTATTCACTCTAGTATCATTCACTCTGGTATTCGGGACACTTTTTGTGTCGGGGTACTATTCATGGGGTACTATTCCCGAAGTACTATTCACGGGGTACTATTCACCCAAAAAATATATTTCTTTTTTTTCTAAATTATTTTTGGTACATGAATATTATTCTTGAATTTTACTCTACAAAGCAGTATCATGTTGACAATTTGGACGTTATTGATTTCTGGATAAATTAAATTATATATCTTTAAAATTTATCCTTGAACTTGTTTTATTGAATTATTATGTCATTGTCATCATCATCATGCTTATATTGTGATGAAAGTCATCTTTGGCTTACGTGCATAGATGAACTTAGTATGATTATAACCAGGAATTATTCGGTATAATCATTACAGTAATGTGACGAATGATGTGGTAAAAGTCCTCATTGGCCTGTAGTTCATTGATGGACAGTTGTTGGTATGATTATGACTAGGGATTATTCGGTATAATTATGACCATTGATGATTACATGAATATCCTTGGCGTTAGTGCGAGGATGATTCGATTTTATTTATTAAGTCTCATCGATAAAGTTGATGAAAAACTTTTTAAATCATAGAAGATAGTAGATTTTATGCTCTACTTGGCTCTTCTAATGGATTGCTTATTTCACTGTAGTTGTTGATCTAAAACTTGTTGTCTATTGTATTCTATCAGTTGTTATACTGTTGAAGGCTAAGGATAATTTATTCTGCATTATCTTAGTTATAATATTTCTTACTAGGCTAGTTGAGCTCACCCTTTCTTTCACTATTCTCTTCAGGAAATGAGAATATAGCTGGGACGAGTCAGGGAACGGATTGACGGTCCAGATGGTTGTTTTAGTAGTCCTCACTATTCTGTGAAACAGTGTGATAATAAATGTAATGAGGACTCTATTGAGTGTGGATATTGTCTAGATGACAATATTCTTGTTTAAACTCTCAGCTATGTTTTGTCATATTTTACACGACTGTTGTATAATTAAATTGTATTTGAATTTATGTACCGTGCATCTAGCGACTCAAGATGGGTGATGTATACCTATTTTGGGGGCATCAAAGTTGGTATCAAAGCTTAAGGATATGATCCCTGGCTGAGGTGTGAGACAAGAACTAGGAGGGGAGAGACGGGGAATTCCTTCGCTAGTATGACCTACCTAAGTTTATTTGGTATTTAATTGGTCGGTCAGAGTATAGGGATAATATGTGATATGTCAATTAACCCTTGTTTTGTGACAGTGTTTGTATTCAGATGTTGTGAATAGGGCTCAGTTGTTGGTGCACAATAATGAGTCAGCACAACCAAAAGACAACGACCAACAACACGATAATAATCGTACCGTTGGCAACGACCATTAGAACAATGATAACCATTGTGGGGGGGAAATTATCATGCCAAGAATGGTAACCACTTCGGTGGTAATCATGGCCAAGATAATAGGAGTGGAAATTTCAAGAAGAAGGTTCAACAACGATGGAAAGACAATGCGGACCAACACCCGCTTTTCAAGGAAGGAGAACGACCACCGTCGTATGTTTCAAATCTTGAAGGGAGGGACATATCGGTCAAACCGCACGATCGATCCAAAGCATGTTACAATTATAGAAAAGAAGGTCACCTAGCCCGATTTTTTTGTGCACCAAAGTCAAGTCCAACTGGGACGGTGGCACCAAAGGCGGATAAGGACAAAACAAAGTCGGCGATTTCAGGAAGAGCATTTTTCGTGACTTCTCAAAAAACGAGTAACCCGAACAAAGTTAGCACGGGTTAGTTAATTATAAATTCTTGCGAAGTCTATACCTTATTAGATATCGGTTTTACCCATTCTTTTATCTCTCTTGCTTGCGCTCAACGTTTAAATTTGACCCCAGAGAAGTTAGACTTTGACTTATTGGTTGAAACTTCGTTAGTAGAAATCTTCATTTCATGTGTTATCCAAGTCTTGGATGAGAGTCACAGTTTTTAAATGATATTTCTATCGTTAATAAATTTCCTGTCGTATTCTCGAAGAACTTCCTGGCCTACCCCAGAGCGTGAAATCGAATTTTGTATTGACCCCAGTACAAAACCAATTTCTAAAACCCTTAAATATTTCTTCAACCAAAAGCGTTATAATGCGCCCAAAAGACGTTGGCTCGAAATTGTTGAAGATTACGACTATACCATTCAATATCATCGTGGAAGAGCGAACGTGGTAGCTGACGCTTTGAGTAGAAGATCGTATGCATTTACGAGTGCGATGTTGTTAACACAAAAACCCATTTCGTATAAACTTACAAATGATGAAGATAGAGTTAAAGACTCTAAGGACCCACATGGTGATATCAAATATACGAGTAGAATCGACTTTAATCGATAAAGTTAAAGCCGTGCAAGCTACATACTCAGAGCTGATGAATGTGAAGAAGAAGGTTCAAGAGGGCATTATTCTAGAAGCAAGAATCGATGAAGAGAGGAAATCTCAACCCTCGATTTTATTGGCCTATTTGAAATCCTTGATCGAGTAGGAACTATGGCCTATAGACTCGTTTTATTGACAAGTATGTCGCGTGTTCATAACATTTTTCACGTATCGATGTTACGTAAATATGTGGACGACCCGAACCACATTATTGAATTAGAATTAGATGAGATAGCAGAAGATTTAACGTATGAGAAGATACGTGTTAAAATCTTGGATAAGAAGGATTATATTCGACACTCAAAGGTTATACCTCAAGAGTTAGAATCTGAAATTAAGTCAAGGTATCCTCACCTTTTCGGCATACCAGGTACGTATGTAAATTTCGAGGGCAAAATTTCATAAGGAGGGAAGATTGTGAGACCCCAAATTTTATGAATAAAGATTTAAATTTCTCGAAATATTTTTTTGAATATTATGGTGTGGATTTAATATAATGTTATAGTTGTGGGTAATATTTATAAATTTTGCAAAGTATACAAGTTGTTATATAATATTCGATTGGTCGGGGAATATTCTTTTTATCGGGGAATATCGGTACGACGGCACAATCATTGGTGGACCCCACAACAGAAGTATTGTCGTAGTTAGAAAATGACAAAATTATCTTTTTATAAAAATAACGGCAAAAGTGTCACTTTAAAAAGCTGTTGAACTAATCGGTAGTAAAAAATACGATGTCTATTTATGGTTGCATAATAGCACACACTGTATTGATTATTGATGCTTACGTAATAAGTCACTCAGTTATACTCAATTATTGCTACAGTAATTGCTGCATTATATCTCTCATATTATTGATTCAATTATTGTCACAGTATCATCTGTATAATATGTTATATTATTAAATCAATAATTGAGACGGCAAAGTTATTCATATTATTATTCGCAATATTGATAATGTCTAGAAGTTCTGTCAAGGAGAAGTTTGGTCACCTAATTACGTGCCAATAAGGAGAAATCCTTATCGGAAAGGCCCCTCTTTCCTGGGAACGACCTGGTTGTTCAATATTATGAATTATAATATTAATGATGAATAAGTTCGTGTTGATTAAAGATGAAATTGATAGTTCCATTGTGTTCGAATTATTAGTGTTAGAGAAAATTGACATTTATTTTGATAATAATTAATGTCTGGAGGTTATATTGATCAATCGAATAATTAACCGGATAAATGAGCAATTAATTGCTATTAATTCACATGCTTATAACTATGTACTCACATGTGTGTACTATTGATTCACATGATTTACTATTAGGGGAGTTGGTACAAGATTGATAATACTTGCATGACTAAATTAAAAATGGAGGTATAGATGAAGGTACTATACTATAATTAAATTTTTCACATGTTTAGAACTATTGAGTCACATGATTTACTATTGAGTCACATGATTTACTATTAGGGGAGGTGGTGCAAGTTTGATAATACTTGTAGGACTAAATGAAGAAAAAGAGGAAGGTATTATACTGTAATATTTCGAGCCCCAAAATGTGCAATTATTGAAACTATATTTTCCTATAAATAGAAGCTCATTCTTCCTTCATTTCTCACCAATTCACTAAAGCTATAGAGCAATTATTATAGAGAGAAAGAAGAAGAGAAGTATGCTACCTCACTATTCCAGTATCCAGTTTTCTTCTAAAGTAAGGGGTATTTTTTTTAGTATTCATGAAGAGAGCTATTGTTATTCCATTCCTTATTATTCTGTTAGAATAACCTGTATACGAGGACTACCGTATACATGGTGAAATTTTTCTATTATTCCAATCTTTATTATTATGTTGGAATAACCTGTATATGCGAAGTACAACATACATGGTGATTTTCTTCTGTTATTCCATTCTTTATTATTATGTTGGAATAACCCGTCTATGCGAAGTACCGCATACATGGTGAAATTCTTCTGCTATTCCATTCTTTATTATTCTGTTGGAATAACCTGTCTGTGCGATCTATCGCATGCCTGGTGAATTCTGTTGTTATTCCATTTTTATTATTATGTTGGACTATCCTGTCTGTGTAGATTACACATGACCTGGTTCCATTCTTTATTATTATATTGGAATATCTTGTCTGTGCGGATTTCACATGACCTGGTTCCATTCTTTATTATTCTGTTAGGGATAACTCCCTGTTCTACATGCGGTCTATCGCGATGCATCTTTGAATTCTTCATTATTCCATTCTTTATTATTCTATTGGAATAACCTGTCTATGTGGATTACCGCATGCATAGTGAATGATCCTTTGTATTCATTCCTTATTAAATTGTGAAAATGATCTGTCTACGTGGATTACCGCATGGAGGGTGAAAATCCATTTGCAGTTTCGTATATTCTATTATACTCGTATGAGATATCATTTCTTTTGAACTCGTCATGGAATATCATTTTCTTTGGTATTTTTTTATGAGTTACTATTCACGGGTTACTATTCACCCGATTACTATTCACTTTGGTATTATTCACTCGAGTATTCGGGGTACTTTTCGTGCCGGAGTACTATTCACGAGTTACTATTCACGGGTTACTATCCACCCGATTGCTATTCACTCTAGTATCATTCACTCGGGTATTCGGGACACTTTTCTTGTTGGGGTACTATTCACGGGGTACTATTCCCGAAGTACTATTCACGGGGTACTATTCACCCAAAAAATATATTTCTTTTATGTCCAAATTATTTTTGGTACATGAATATTATTCTTGAATTTTACTCTACAAAGCAGTATCATGTTGACAATTTGGACGTTATTGATTTCTAGATAAATTAAATTATAAATCTTTAAATTTTATCCTTGAACTTGTTTTATTGAATTATTATGTCATTGTCATCATCCTCATGCTTATATTGTGATGAAAGTCATCTTTGGCTTACGTGCATAGATGGACTTGGTATGATTATGACCAGGGATTATTCGGTATAATCATGACCGTAATGAATGAGACGAATGATGTGGTAAAAGTCCTCATTGGCACATAGTTCATTGATGGGACGGTTGTTGGTATGATTATGACCGTGGATTATTCGGTATAATCATGACCATTGACGATTACATGAATATCCTTGGCCGTAGTGCGGATGATTCGATTTTATTTATTGTCGAGTCTCAAATGATAAAGTTGATGAAAAACTTTTAAATAATAGGAGATAGTAGATTTTATGCTCTACTTGGCTCTTCTAATGGATTGCTTATTTCGCTGCAATTATTGATCTAAAACTTGTTGTCTATTGTATTCTATCAGTTGTTATACTGTTGAAGGCTAAGGATAATTTATTCTGCATTATCTTAGTCATAATATTTCTTGTTGGGCTAGTTGAGCTCACCCTTTCTTTCACCGTTCTCTTGAGAAATGAGAATATAGTCGGGACGAGTCGAGAAACGGATTGACGGTCGTCCAGATGGTTGTTTTAGTAGTCCTCACTATTCTGTGAAATAGTGTGACAATAAATGTAATGAGGACTCCATTGAGTGTGGATATTGTCTAGATGACAATATTCTTGTTTAAACTCTCAGTTATGTTTTGTCGTATTTTACACGACTGTTGTATAATTAAGTTGTATTTGAATTTATGTACCATGTATCTGGCGACTCAAGATGGGTGATGTATACCTATTTTGGGGGCGTCACACAAGCGTCAAGAAAACTTGCCCTCAAGCATCTTCAAATAAAAATATTCAACAGTTCTTGATCTTTAAAGTCTCTACATGATATATTCACATAGCACACTGTAATTAGCTACCAAACAATCTAATCACATTGTTTTTACCAGCTTCTTTTCTTATATGTCTTAATTGAATTTATTTTATTAATAAATGTCAATTCGACTTACAATTCTTCATTACGGCTTGTTAACGTCTTACATTACTAACCAAGACTTAATCATCATTGGTTAATTACCAAAGTTTGAATACACATTACTTCCGTATATATCGCGTTCTTCATTTAATTACTATAAACGACGCTCATCTTCTAAAGTTGCCACTATATATATACGATATAGGAATGGTCTTACCATGTATATTAAGCGTATACATGTTCCACTATTGGTTTACAATAAATTGGGATTAGAAAACTAACTTTCTCAACTTTTCTCCACTATCAAGGTGGCTACACATATTTCAATTCAATCTATCACTACTAGGTCTTTGCTTGCGCGACAAGCGTGCCTAATCCCTGTCTCTCTGGCTGCACTGAGACTCCTTTACTACTAGTGGCGTATATTTCACTCTCCGATAACTTGGTTGGCGCTTCTGGCGCCTCCCCTGAGCCTTTGAATTTTTTTTCTAATTTTCCATAAAATTCTTCCCGGATTCATAACTTAGTCGTTTTAAGTCGGATTTGGCTCGTTCAAAAGTTGTTTTCTTACATGTTCCATGTACTTCGATTTCATCCAGATAAAAGTAGTTTTCAAGTCCGTTAACGATGAATTCACTATTAACGTCCTAATAAGCGTTCGTTAAACGCTCGTGAGCGTTCATAGCTCATTTTCTTCGTTCTAAGTCAGAATTCGACCGTTCTTGAGTCCACGACTCTTGAATATGTTATACTACGCTATGCCATCGAAAACTAGGGTTTCCGAACTAAATGACAAGTTTTGACTACTAATTCAGAATTATACGATTTCAACGTTTAACGTCTAATTTCGTAAATTTTGCCATAACTTCGTTACTCGTGTTTTATACGCCAAATCAAATGAAACCAATCCATTATTTCATTGTCTATAACCTAACCAAGAAACAAGTACACAACCTACTTATGATGGTTTTCAATTTGTCTATCAACAACCAATCAAAACTTAATGATTTTTCGTCGGTTAAACTTACTTAATCACTTATGATTTCTACTTATACATGGCTTGTAAATGTTTAATTCACTATTAGTCATCCTAATTAATCCGGAAGAGACATGTTCCACCAAAACATGATTTTCTACGAAGAATAAAAATAAAAGGATCGAAGACTAAGGTTTTACGAATTATTACCTTTACGTTCTTCGCGTTCTTGTAACAATCCGAAAATTTAAATTGTAATTTTAAATATTTATTGAAATATATAAATATTTAATTAATGTGTTTATTGTAGAATAAATATTTGTTTAATTTGATTTGATTTGCTTATTTATTTGTTGAATAAATAATTAATGAGTTAAGAAAATTAATTATTATGCGATAATATTCTAATACAATAATTAAGTTAGAGAGTTGATAGGGATTAAATGGATTATTATAATGTTCTTAATTTAATTTGGTAATAAAAGTGTGACAATAAACTATGCTACAAATGAGTTATTAAAATAAATTAAAGGAGTTTAATTCAGTTTTTGCTAAACAAGGCTTAATGAATGTTAAGTCTTTAATTTAAGTATATTTTACCAAACAAGGCATAAGGATTAATTAGTTAATTTTAAGGTAGTTAGCCAAACAAGCCTTATGGCTTTTGAGTTTCAAAAATAAAATAACTGATGTCAGTTAATAGATATATTTACATTATACAATTATTATATATTATATATATCATATATGTTATAATCTATGTACGTGAGATAGAAAGAACTCAGAAGAAGAAAAAGAAGAGAAGAAGAAAAGTTGAGAGAGAATTGAGAGAATTCTAGAGAGATTTTGAGAGAGGATTGTGGGGAAGGAAGCTTGATAATAAAAGGGTAACTATCATCTTCAAAAAACTAAGGTATCATCTTACTCTTACTTTTCAAAAAGTTTTAGTTTTATTCTATTCAAAAGAATTCTCTGCAAAAATTTGTGTGAAGGTTAATTATTTGTTATATATATAGTTTCTATATGATAATTGGTTGTTATAAAATTGTTTTCATAAGATTATAGATGAGTTATAGTAAATTAATTCATGTTATATATTTATTTGTGAAAGAAATCATGTTACAGTGAATTGGTATGAAAATATATGAAGATGGATTAGTTTAAAGTAAAATTGAGGTTTAATTCTTTGTATAACATATCAATTGAGTATTGATTTTGAAAGAAGATGAAGAAACTAAAACATAGTATGTTGAATTAACTGTTTTGGTTGAAAAACAAAATCACAGTGATGATTTTTACTGAAACTGTCAAAAAGTGAAGCTTTAGCAAAAATAGTGAAAATTAAATGTTGTAATCTTGATGTTTATGTTGTTTAGGTGGTTAGAAACGTGTTAGAAACATTAGATTATGTTTCTATAAACATAATTTTTTGGAAGCAAGAGGGATGTCAAAATTTTATGGAAATATGCCCTCTTTTTTATCTTGTGGGGAATTTAGAATGAGTGTAATGCTAGATTGTTTAGAGAAAATTACTTGTCCTTAAAATTATTAAATGATGGTGCTAATTTTTTTGTGTCTTTTTGGACTTATGCTATGGGGTATTTTAGAGACATCTCTGTTACTAATTTATGTAGAGGTTAAAAGACTGCATATTTTAAGTGTTTTTTTGTATTTGATCTTTTAAATTATTGAGGATGGACTTTTTGTCCCCCATTTAATGCTTCTTTCCTTCTCTATTAATAAAATTTCTTCTTTTATCAAAATAAAATAAAATTAGATGTCCGTTTATTTACTACACAGCATTTTAAAAAAAAAATCTAAAAAAATGACATGAAAACAAATAAGCAGGTGGGTCCTACTTACTTACAAAACTCATTATTCTATGCCTAATTTACCCACACTTAACACAAAACCCAATTGAATTCTCACCCAGCTTCTGCAACTCTCTTTCTCTGCCCTTCAACTGCGGCCCACGATCATCTAAGCAAGTTTGAAACAAGATCCAAATTAAGAGAGAATATTATATGAAATACATACTTTCAGCAGATCTTCATTTATCTTCATTTTGGATGCATATGCAAGATGATCCCTTATATCAAGGACAATAAAGTTCGTGATGAAGAGAGAAAAAAGCTTAGGCAGGTCTCCAACTTTTTATTCATCCGGAAAAAAAAAACTTATTATTTACATAATAGATGATCGAAAATTGACGTAATGCAAGTCCTCACACAAATAAGTAGCAGTATTTGATCTTTGATTGATCCTTACAAATCGTGAATAGGTGGCAAAGAGTAGAAGGGTTTGTGTGGTGAGTTGATGCACATTTGGGTGAAGAATATGAACAATACTTTGTTGTTCTCACTTTTTATTTTTCTTTTTTGGAATGAGCTATTGGGGCAGAATCCAATTCCACGATCGGCAATTTTGGCGATTTCCGCCCTTCGTTGTAGCTCCTGCGCCTCGTGCCTGTAGTTGATTACTCCAGCGGCGATCTCTCTTTGTATCCTCTGTAGGTACTCTTTTTTTTGGGTCACTATTTTTAAAATTCCCACCTAATTGAAACCCTAACACTATATTTTTGAGTTTTAAAATGGATAAAAAAGAAAAGAAATGGACGGAAAATTTAAGTTTTCTTTTTAATTCTTATGTTTCTGAGTTTTTTAATAAACAGAAAAGAAAAGAAATAGATAAAAAACTTGACCACTTTTTCTGTCAAAGTTTTCCGTCCAAAATTGGCCTTATTTGGACGGAAAAGAAATTGGAATAAGTAATATTTTTATAATTTCCATATTATCCTCAACTTTTAATATAATAAAATTTAAATTACAATTCATGTCCTCAATTTGTTTTTATCAATTGCCCTAAATATTTTAATGAAGGAAATGCGTTCCATTACTAGGACTTGTGGGTCTTGATTATAGCTCCCAAGATATGTCAGCTGCTCTGGGCAACCTTACAGTAACGTTTACGTTCTTGTTGGTGGTCATCTTCAAGTAAGATCTGTGCCATTAATTAGTGCTATGAAATCATGGCTTCATTTTATATATTTTTTTTCTACTTAAAAAACTTGATATATATATATGTATTACACACACACAATTTGATTTCATGCGATTCCCGACGAATATTTAAATCTTAGTTAATTCAATGCTCAATACTGTGAGTGAGATTACAAGCCACACAAAAGAAAATACAAATTCATACAAAGGTCAGGATCAAATTTAAAACCTAATTGACCTTTACAAAAAGACCTAATGCATGGTATACTACCACATTTAAAAGAAAGAAAAAGTACTAATTCTATATATTTTTTGACAAGCATTTTGTTGGGACATAATTTCCAATAACAGATTTATTCCCTAAAGTTTAATTTTTTCTTAAAAAAAATCATCAAAAAATTATATGTGATTGTGTCTTATATATTAATATAAACCTTAATATTCATAATAATAATAATAATAATTAATCAACAAGAAAGGACAGATTGATACAAAATTATTTCGAAACAAGTTTCTTACTGAAATGATATCTTTAAAGGACTTACTGAAATGAATTTCGATGAGGAAAAAATCGGTGCAGCCTATTTATGGCTACTAAAAAATCAAGACAAGTCACGAGCAGTGTTTGAGTTACCATTAGAGAGGAGATTGAATTTCTTGAAGAATTTGATGAATAATCTCCATTAGTATTAATAATACAAATTATGTTTGATGACTTTTGGGTATGGTATGACAATGACTTTGTAGAAGTAATTTTTGTTTAACATTTATTTGGATATTTGTATTTGATTATGGAATTTTTTTCTTTGATTAAATTTATCTTGCATATTTTTATTCATGGTTCAATGGTTATAATTAATACAAGGGTAAATTTGTAAAAGTGATATTTTTCTTTTCTTTTCATTAGAATTCAAAAACGCAAGAATTTTTTTTTTTTAATTTTCTATTCTTTTCTATTAAAAACTCAGAAACAAGAAAAATTTCAAGTTTTCTATTCTTTTCTTTTCGGTTCTAAATTAAGTTTTCTATTCTTTTCTTTTCTGTTCAAAACTCAAAAACAGAGTCTAAATGTTACCCCAAATTCATTACAGAGACGTGAGGAAGAAAAAGATAAAACTCAGATCTAAAGATAAGCTAGATAAAACCCAGATCTGAAGATAAAACCCAGATCATACGATAAACTAGAATTTGTAGTGGAGGAAAATGATGAAATGAAGGATTTGAGGCTAATGGAATTAAATCCAAATCTGAAGGAACAAACCCAGATGAAGAAGGAACTTAGAGAAAAGAGAGAAATAATAGATAAAAGAAAAAGAAAGAAATAAAAGTATTCTTCTTTTTAAAATTCTTGTGTGGCTACCAAATCCACATGGGATATATACCCACTTTAATATATATTTCTTTTTCTTGTTCCACGTAGGAGGCTAATAATTATTGTGTTATTTTAAGAATTTTTTTTTTAATCCACATCTGAAAATAGAAGCTCAAATTTGGCATTCTTCCAATTAATTTGACGGAATGGCATGATTAATAATTTTTAAAAAGTTCAGTTGGTTAATTACATATTTTTAAAGTTCAATGGTGTAATGCTTAAAATTGGACAAACACAATGAAGTAATACCCCTTTTTGCCGATTAGGATCTCTCCTAATGATATACCTAAAACAGCTTTTAGTATACATTTTGGAAAACATCCCATATAAACACTAAAATTAAACACTTCTTCATTTTTCCCTCTAATGCCTATGTGGGACTTTTGCAAACACTTTCAACATTTCAAGTAGGTGACTTTGGAGTCAATTTTCTCATTCAATTCTTAATGGATTTGAACAAAATCATAAATATACCACGTTATACTCCTCATGAGAGAGAACACATTGGTGCAACCAAGGACAGACATTTTTGAGTGTGGGTCCTCATATAAATTGAGCCTCAAAATGCTTTAATATTTAATTTCAAGTATTTCAAACCCATTTCCAACAATCCCCACATGAATGTAAAATTGGCTTTATGATCCTCAAAATGAATGAAAAAAAAAAATGTTATGAATATGTTATGAATACTACTAGTTCGAGTACATGAGAAAAGATATTTCATCGGGTTAAGTAGCCTAGTGGCTTTGAACTTTCCCTAGTAAAATCTATCGGTTTTACTTGGCTAATCGATGAACTTGATGTCTTTGAGCTATCGACTTTTTGTGTAAACCAAGATAATAGAATTCACAAAATATCTCTTGAGACATAGTTGGTTCTCACGTTTGTGTTCATTTTGGCCTTGAAACACCTCTTGGTTCCATTGAGTATATTAGAGAATTGACCTTGAAAATTCTCACGAAGTGGCCCCTTTCTTACTCACGTGGGTGACTTATCAAGAGTATCTGCAATACTCCACTTGAGCGTATTTCAAGATATAAAAAGTCATTAAAAAGCGTAACTTATCCTAATTCTCATGGCGGATGTACCTTTGTCTCATCATAGGAATGGTTAGGAGTAAATATCTCCTCGATTACTTTCTTGAGTACTACATAGTTAGGTTTGCCCATTGAACCTAGATCTTGGGATCTCCGATCGACTAGGTTGGGTTGCCACTATGATGACTCTTATTTAAACAATAGGCTTTAAACCCATTCCCTTGATGATCTTTTCCACTTGCTCTCTTGTTAAAACCTTTAAATAAGCGGATCCATGATATTATCTTTTGACTTTACATAGTCGATTGAGATAATTCCATTTGAAACAATTGTCTAACGGTATTATGTCTTAAATGCATATATATGGCGTGACTTACTTAGTTTATATAAATGACTATGTGCTCTTCCAATTCTTTGATTGGCTATCACGATGTATACATATAAATTAGCGCAGTCTTGACCAATTTGGAATATCCTCTAAAAATTACGAAGCCACTCTGACTTCTTCTCGACTTTGTCTAAAGCAATGAATTACGATTCCATTGTAGACCTTGCAATACAAGTTTGTTTTGAGGATTTCCAAGATCTTTCTTTGCACCTCGAGGGTAAAGACATATCCACTTGTGGATTTGAGTCTTTATTATCGGATATCTAATTAGCATCACTATATCCTTCCAATCTTTCTTTGGATATCTTGTATAGTGCGATCCATATTTTTGAGTATGTTTTAAATATCCCAAAACTCTCAAAATAGCTTTCGATGATCTTTACGGATTACTCGTATACTGAGCTTAGCTTACTTACTTAAAGAATAAGCTATATATCGGTCTAATGAGTTCATGACATACATTAAAGCGCCTATTATCGAGAATATTCTAGTTGAGATATGTTATCACCTTCATTTTGGCTAGATGAAGATTTATATCAAGCTGGGGTCTTATTTAGAATTATATTATACTTATTAAAATTTTCAAGTATTTTTTCAATATAATGAGTTTGAGATAATATAATTCCATCGGATGTTCTAGAAATCTTGATTCCTAATATTATATCAATGAACCCCAAGTCTTTCATATCAAATCTATTTGCCAACATCGTTTGGTAGAGTTGATAACTTCATTGTTCTTTACCCATGATTAACATATCATCCACATAAAGACAAACAATGACATATTCCTTTTGAGTACTTTTGACATAAACACATTTGTCATACTCATTGATTTTAAATCCATTTGATAACATAACATTATCAAATTTCTCATGCCATTGTTTTGGTGCTTGTTTTAATCCATACAAGGATTTAACAAGTTTGCATACTTTCCTTTCTTGTCCAGGAGCTATGAAACCTTCAGGTTGTTCCATATATATTTCTTCATTTAATTCACCATTTAAGAATGCAGTTTTTACATTCATTTGATGTATTTCAAGTCTATTTAATGATGTTATTGCTATTAGCATCTGAATAGATGTAATTCTTATAGCTTGGTGAATAAGTGTAAAATAATCCAATCCTTCCTTTTATACATAGCCTTTAACAACAAGCCTTGCTTTATATTTATCAATTGAACCATCGACTTTCATCTTCTTTTTGAAGATCCATTTATACCCTAAGGGTTTGGAACCGGTGGAAGGTCCACCATTCCCATATATGATTTTGCATAATGGACTCAATTTCACTATTAATTGCTTCTTTCCAATGAGAAGCATCTGGAGAGGATATTGCTTCCTTGTACGTTTGAGGATCGTTTTCTAACAAAAATGTTAGAAAATCCGGACCAAAAGACTTTGAAGTCCTTGCCCTTTTGCTACGTCTAGGTTCATCCACTACAGACTCTTTGTCTATATTTTCAGGATTATTACTAGTAGCATCCAAAGGTCTTTTGTTTGAATTTGAATCTTTATTTATATTATATGGAAACATATTCTCAAAAAGAATGATGCATCTCTTGATTGATAAAAGTATTAACATGAATATCGAAATTTGATTTATGAACAAAAAGCGATAAACACTCTTTATTATTTGCATAACCAATGAATACCACGATCGATTGTTTTTGGTCTATCTTAACCTTTTTAGGTTTAGGAACCATCACTTTTGCTAGACACCCCACACTCTTAAAGTATTTATAGCAAGGTCTATGACCTTTCCATAATTCATAAGGTGTTTTGTGAGTTTTCTTATGAGGCACTTTGTTAAGAATATAATTGGCGAGAAAAGCAAAGCTTCCCCCACAAAAATTACAGGGTGCTCGAGAACTAGTTAACATAGCATTCAACATTTCTTTCAATGTTAGGTTCTTGCGTTCGTGAATACCATTAGATTGAGGTGAATAAGGAGGCGGTAGTTTGGTGAATAATACCATGAGTAGAGCATATCTCTTTGAATGGTGATTCATATTCACCACCTCTATCGCTTTTCTTATTGCTTTAATCTTTTTGCTAAGTTGATTTTCAACTTCATTTTTATAAAGTTGAAACATTTCTATAGCCTCATCTTTTCTTCTTAACAAATATACATAACAATATCTTGTGCGATCATCAATAAAGGTAATGAAATATTTTTTCCACCTCTTGTTTGCACAAACTTTAAATCACATATATCGATTGTGAATTAAATCTAGAGGTTCGATTTTTCTTTCAACAGAATGAAAAGGTAATCTTGTCATTTTGATTCCACACAAATTTCACATTTATGTTTTTGATTAATATCAAATTTAGGCAAAATTCTAAATTAATTAATCTACATATAATGTATTATAATTAACATGTCTAATCTAGCATGCCATATATTTGAAGATTCTAACAAGTAAGCGGAAGAATTAATTTTATTATTATCAATAGACTTGATTACAATGATCATTACATTCATCTTAAAGAGCCCATCAGACATATAGCCCTTTCCCACAAATATATCATTTTTAGTAAGTACAAATTTATCGAACCTGAAAACACCAACTTGAAGCCATTCTTGCTAAGTAGTGACCCGAAACTAGATTTTTGGGATATCGGCACATGAAGCACTTCGTTCAAAAGTCGATTCTTTGCGGATGTCATTTTCGATTACAATCTTTCCACGTCCTTGAACCTTTGAACTTGAGGAGTTTCCCATGAAGAGTTGATCATCATTTTCTCTTGGTTTGTAGGTAGAAAACATCCATTTGTTGGAACAAATGTGGCGAGTAGCCCGATGTCCACCACCATTCTTTGGGGTTTCTACCAAGTTACATTCGGATCTGTTGCGAGAGAGATTAATGTAAAACATTTTGAAAAGCTTTCGATTCTGTCACATTTGCTTGAACCTTTTGTTCTTTCTTGAATTTCTTTGGCTTGCGACATTCATTTGATTTATGTCCTGGAATGCCACAGTTGAAGCATTTGCCTTTGAATTTTTTCTTGGCCTTGAAAGTATCTTTGCTTTCACGCTTCCTTTTGTTGTTATTGTTTGGCCTTTGTTCTACCACATTAGCCTTTGCTTCAATGAAATTTTTCCCAATCTTCTTCTCGGATCCTCGATTGTCCTCTTGATCCTAAATCGCACAATCGAGTTCTTGAAGATTCATCTCTTTGCGTTTATGCTTGAGATAATTCTTGAAGTCTTTCCATGATGGTGGAAGTTTTTCAATCATTACGACAACTTGGAATGAATCACTTAATGACATTCCTTGAGAATGAATATCATGTAGAATTACTTGTAATTCTTGAACTTGAGTGATAGACGCTTTAGAATCTACCATTTTATAGTCAAGAAATCTACCAACAATAAATTTTTTCATGCCGACATCTTGATTTTATATTTCTTGTCTAAAGATTCCCAAAGTTCCTTTGCGGTTTGAATTGTACAATACACATTATATATTGTATTATCTAATCCATTCATTACATAATTTACTACAAAGAAAATCGCATGTTTCCATGCATCAATTATGACCACTTTTTCCTTGTCGGTTTCTCCTTGACAAGAGTAGGGCAGGTCCTCTTCTTGTAGAAACCTTGCCAAATTCAATGTTGTGAGATAGAAGAGCATCTTTTGTTGCCAACGCTTGAAATCAGTTCCATTGAACTTTTCAGGCTTTTCTCCATGAGACATACTCATGGCAGGAATGGTACTAGTAGATGCCATTTCTGTTATACAAAGAAGACAATTATGAACAAATTTTCTGTTGTACAAAAATTAACAGAATTCAAACAACAATATTTTATAAAATTCAAACAACAAATTTTGTTTACAAAATTTCAGTTGTAGAAAATTTGTTTACAAATTTCTTTAGCAGAAATCCAAATTCTGTTTACAAAATCAATTTACAAATTCAGTTTGCATTCTATAGTTGGATAGGTTTTGACAATCACATGATATTTCAATTTGTATTTATTGATTTATTACTCCTATAGTACACAATACTGTACTATTCATATAAAGTTAAACAAAAACAGAATAACAAAATATTAAAAACCAATCAATTAACATGGAACATAAATAATAACGAGAATATATAAATCATTAATATGTAATATATATAATATTTACATAATATATATAATAATAGAATACTTTATATTAACATGTATTAACATGTAATGTAATAACATGCAAAAGATGTATATTAATATTACATTAAAATACTAATTCTACAATTATACTATTTGTACGTAAAAATTTATTTTGAAAACCCATTTTACATTCACATAAATAAGCGATATTAAATAATACTACAATTACGAGATATGTAGTAAATTTGCTTTAAGATATATATATATATATAAGGATCAAATCAATACCCTTTATCTTACTCACCACCTGCTCACCCCCTTTTTAGTAGCGGACACAGCGGCAGTTTTAGATTATACAACCATCGCTACATACTTTTAGCGACGGACAACATATAGCGTCATTAAAAGTATAGACAACAATTCAGATAAATAAACAGCAAATCGTCCGCTCACCAAAAAGGGGTGAGTACCAGTAAGATAAAACAATGTATACTGATCCTAATCGTATATATATATATATATATATATATATATATATATATATATATATATATATATATAAAATAACAAAAAATTAATCAAAACAGAACATAATTATAAAATGAAAAACAGATAAATCCGAATCCTTTAAATTCACAAAGTCTCCTTAAAGTAAATTTATTCCCTCACTGGTGCTAAGGATTAATTGAATAATTGCTTCCCAAGATAAAACGGATTTCCAGTTCTTAATTAGAAGCACTTCAAAATTAAGAACACTTTGAACACAATTCTATGTTATATACTGAACTGAATGAATAATAATGATGCATGCATGAAGAAAAACTGGGAAAACTTACTGTACAGTTTTAACACTTTGGCAGAGAACGGGAATTTGTTTACAGAAATGGGAAGGAACAGAACAGAACGGGAGAAAATAACTTATTTTATTTTAGCACGCCCAGATGGATTATTTATAGAAATAATTCCGCGGTTTATCAGTTGGAATATTACCGTTGGCGTGCAAACCGTTTGTCAATACTACGTAGTATCGTGATAATAAATAAAACAAAATCTAATAATATATTAAACAGATTTTGTCCAAAAAATTATATATTACGACACCCACCACTTGAGCCGGACTACGGCCTGCGGGACGGACGGCGGCGACGGAGCGCGCGTGTGAGTTCGAACCAAGCCTTGGCTAGGTCATCTCCCTTCCACAAAAGTGGGGTGCCCATTGGGGCCCTTCCCATTGAGCAAACATCCCATATATAAATTGTGACGCCCCCAAAATAGGTCCACACGACCCATTCCGAGTCACCAGATATCACACTATAAAATCAAATACAAACTTCATTTATACAACTGTTGAACTGTCGTGCAGAATACGACCACAATTAAACTGTGAGTTTTAATACAAATGTATGTAACTCTCATGGTGCCTCGACCACAACCTTTCATTGGTACTTTACATAAAAGTATAGTAAAAAACTGTTTTAGAAATTAAAATCATTGGGAAGTGCTCAAGAAAACCTTCGTACATGGGAGGCCATGCGTCTAGGTTACGATAGATATTATATGTCCATAGAATTATCCTTGGTTGACCCAATAGACCCCAAAAAAAATGAGAAGATTACTATCATGTTCTTTCCAATGGTGAGTCTTCTCTTGACATATAACTATCTCCACTGTCTGCAATTGAAAATTATATTTCAACCAAACTCCAAGATCATATAGGTAGTGCTCATAGATATACTCAGCAAGTGGATGTCCACAACCCTGTCTTATGATAACACGAGGTGGTATGTCATTAGACATCTTGTATTATAGTGGCAAAATACCCTTCCAAAGTTGGGTTCACCTCACCCTATTCGATTCACCAAAATTAAATATTAAATGACATATACAATACGACACACTTATCTAAAGTTCTCAATAAAATTATTTCCATACTATTTAGGGAGAACCTCAACAGCTATAAACCACCGTTCAATTCTCCTATTATCTCGCTCGACCCAGCTACACTCTTATTACCTGAAAGGAATTGTGAAGCAAAAAGGGTGAGCACAACTAGCCCAGTAAAGAATATCATGACTAAAGATAATTAAATTATCAATAGCCTTCATCATTAATAAATCGTAGATTTAGAACATATGGTAGATGATAAAACTTTTCAACCATAGTTGCGGTGAAAGCAAATCCATTAGAAAAGTCAAATAGACCATCGTGTCTATTATCTTCTCCATGTTAAAAGTCCACCAATAATGTTTTATCCTCAGTAACATCAATCAACAATTCCCGTCATCCCACAATCATATGAATAACTCATAATCATAATTGTGATTCTAAATTCTTCTTCGCACCTGGGATGAAGATAATTTTCATCACCTATCTTCACCAAACATCAAAAATCATGGTTATACCAAATCACAATTCCTACTCATAATCATACTAATAAATTCATCTTTGTACTCTTCGCCAAAGATATTCATTAACAATTCATCTTTTCACTACGTGCCAAAGACATACAAATCGTATTTTTAGAAGAGTCAAGTAGAGCATGATATCTACTATCTTTTACGAATTAAAAGTGTATAATCAATATTTTATCACCGAGACTCGACAATAAATAATCCACATCATCGAATCATCCCCGCACTACTGCCAAGGATATTCATGTAATCACCAATGGTCATGATTATACTAGAATAATTCCCGTTATAATCATACCAATAATCGTCCCATCAATGCACTACGGGCCAATGAGGACTTTTACCACATCATTTATAACATTACGGGTCATGATTATGTCAAATGATCCCTGGTCATAATCATACTAATAAACAGTTCATCTATGCACATAAGCCAAAGATACTCATCAATCAATAGTTCATCTTTGCACGTAAGCCAAAGATATACAACTGTAAAACCAATAATCAATAATCCATCTTTGCACGTAAGCCAAAGATATACAACTGTAAAACTAATAATCAATAGTCCATCTTTGCACGTAAGCTAAAGATGACTTTCATCATAATATAAGCATGAAGATGATGACAATGATATAAGCATTAATCAAACGAAATCAAGGATAAATATTAAAGACTTTAAATTTATCCAAAGTTTAAAAATATCCAAATTGTCAACATGATATTGCTTTGTGGAGTAAAATTCAAGAATAATATTCATGTACCAAAAATAATTTGGGACAGAAAGGAAATATATTTTTCAGGTAAATAGTACTCCGCAATAGTACCCTATGAATAATACTTCGGGAATAGTACCTCGACATGAAAAGTACCCCAAATATCCGAGTGAATAATATTTGGGTGAATAGTAACTTGGGAATAGTACTCCGACACGAAAAGTGCCCCGAATACCCGAGTGAATAATACTAGAGTGAATAGTAACCAGGTGAATAGTAACTCGTGAATAGTAACTCATAAAAAAAATACCAAAGAAAATGATATTCCATGACGAGTACAAAAGAAATGATATCTCATATGAGTATAATAGAATATACTAAACTGCAAATGAATTTTCACCCGCTATGCGATAATCCACGTAGACAGATCATTTCCATAATTTAATAAAGAATGAATACAAAGGATCATTCACCATGCATGTGGTAATCCATACGATGAGTTATTCCAATGAATAATAAAAAATGGAATAACAAAAGAATTCACCGTGCATGCGATAGACCGCATGATATAGTTATTCCAACAAAATAATAAATAATGGAACCAAAGTTATGCGTAATCCAAATGCAAATGTGATATATTCTAACGAATAATAAAGAATGGAACCGAGATCACGCGTACTCCACACGAATACCGATATTCCAACGAGAATAATAAAGAATGAAACCAGTCATGCGTAATTACATGCAGATGTGATATTCCAACGAAATAATAAAGAATGGAATAACAACATAATTCACGGTATGCGATAGACCGCATGCATGATTATTTCAACATAATAATAAAGAATGGAATAACGAAAGAATTTCACCATGTATGCGGTTGCATGCATAGGCGTTATTCCAACATAATAATAAAGAATGGAATAACAACCCTTACGAGTATTGAAAGAAAATAACTCTCTTCATGAATACGAAAGAATAATACCCCTTACTATAATAATAATATCCCTTACCTCGGAAGAAGACTGGATACTGGAATAGTGAAGCAGCAAACTTCGCTTCTTCTTTCTCTCTATAGCTTCTCTCTCTATAATTTCTCTATAATAATTGCTCTATAGCTTTAGTGAATTGGTGAAAAATAATGAAGGAATGAGCTTCTATTTATAGAAAAATATAGTTTCAATAATTGCACATTTTGTGGCTTAAAATATTACAGTATAATACCTTCCTCTTTTTCTTCCTTTTTAATTTAGTCCTACAAGTATTATCAAACTTGCACCACCTCCCCTAATAGTAAATCATGTGAATCAATAGTTCTAGACATGTGAAAATACGAATTACAGTATAGTACCTCCATCTATAACTCTATTTTTAACTTAATCATGCAAGTATTATCAATCTTGCATCAACTCCCCTAATAGTAAATGAATGTGAATCAATAGTACACACATGCGAACAAATAGTTATAATCATGTGAATCAATAGCAATTAATTATTTATTTATTCGGTTAATTACCCGATTGGTCAATATAACCTCCAGACATCAATTATTATCAAAATAGATGTCGATTTCCACTAACACTAATAATTCCCACACAATGGAACTATCAATTGCATCTTTAATCAACACGAACTTATTCATCATTAATATTATAACTCACCATATTTAACAACCAGGTCGTTTCCGGGAAAGAGGGGGCTTTTCGAAAAGGATTTCTCCTTATTGGCGCGCAATTAGGTGACCAAACCTCTCCTTGACAGAACTTCTAGACATTGTCAATATTACAAATAATAATATGAATAACTTTATCGTCTCAATTATTGATTTAACAATATATCATATTATGCAGATGATACTGTGACAATAATTGAATGAACAATATGAGAGATATGATGCAGCAATTATTGTAGCAATAATTGAGTATAACTGAGTGACTTCTTACATAAGCATCAATAATCAATACCGTGTGCTACTATGCAACCACACATATTATTGTACTTTTACTACTGGGTAGTTCAACAGTTTTAACGGTAACACTTTTGTCGTTATTTTTAAAAAGATAATTACATGCGTTTTCTTTACTACGACAATACTTCAATTAGGGGTCCACCAATGATTATGCTTGGTCATTATGAATTTCCTCGTGAAAAGGAATATTCCCTGATGAATCGAATATTCCCCGACACAACGAATAACAACTTGTTTACTTTGTAAAATTTTTAATTATCTCCCTTAACTTTAACCCTTTCTCAATTTAACCATTTACTAAATAAAATAATAATTATAAGAAAATTGAATACTTTCATTTCATAATTTCAAGATCTCACAATCTCCCCTCCTTATGAAATTTTGCCCTCGAAATTTACGTACGTACCTGGTATTCAAAGAGATGAGAATACCTTGCATTCTTTTCGGATTGTACCTTCCCGGTTATATCCTCTGTATCATGATTTTTCCATTGCTCATCTCCTGTATTTCAGATATCATTCTAGAATATATCTTCAAAATAAAGGTCAATTGACATATCATAAATTGTCAACTTATCAAGTAAAAATTTCTACTTAGGTAAGTCACACACTAGCGAATTATATTACTCGTCTCTCCCCTCCTAGTTCTAGACTCATATCTCCGCCAGCGACCATATCCCTAAGCTCTGATACCATTTGTGACACCCCCAAAATAGGTCCACACGACCCATTCCGAGTCGCCAGATATCACACTATAAAATCAAATACAAACTTCATTTATAAAATTGTTGAACTGTCGTGCAGAATACGACAGTTAAACTGTGAGTTTTAATACAAATGTATGTAACTCTTATGGTGCCTCGACCACAACCTTACAATGGTACTTTATATAAAAGTACAAATAAAAAACCTGCTTTTAGAAATTAAAATCTTTGGGAAGTGCTCAAGAAACCTTCGTGCATGGGAGGCCATGCGTCAGGTTTATGATAGAAATATATGTCCACAAAATTATCCTTGGTTGACCCAATAGACCCCAAAGAAAAATGAGAAGATTACTATCATGTTCTTTCCAATGGTGAGTCTTCTCTTGACATATAACTATCTCCACTGTCTGCAATTGAAAATTATATTTCAACTAAACTCCAAGATCATATAGGTAGTGTTCGTAGATATACTCAGCAAGTGGATGTGCATAACCCTGTCTTATGATAACACGGGGTGGTATATCATTAGACATCTTATATGATAGTGGCAAAACACCCTTCCAAAGTTGGGTTCACCTCACCCTATTCGGTTCACCAAAATTAAATATCAAATGACGTATACAATACGACACACTTATCTAAAGTTCTCAATAAAATTATTTCCATACTATTTAGGGAGAACCTCAACAGCTATAGACCACCGTTTTATTCTCCTGTTACCCCCGCTCTCCCCAGCTACACTCTTATTACCTGGAAGGAATTGTGAAGCAAAAAGGGTGAGCACAACTAGCCCAGTAAAGAATATCATGACTAAAGATAATTTACATCATCAATAGCCTTCATCGGTATAAATCGAGATTTAGAACATATGGTAGATGATAAAACTTTTCAACCATAGTTGCAAGTAATGAACGAGCAATCCATTAGAAGAGTCAAATAGACCATCAGGTCTATTATCTTCTCCATGTTAAAAGTCCACCAATAATGTTTTATCCTTGTATCATCAATCAACAATTCTTGTCCACAATCATATGAATAACTCATAATCATAATTGTGATTCTAAATTCCTCTTCACATCGAGGACGAAAATAATTTTCATCACCTATCTTCACCTGAAACATCAAAAATCATTGTTATACCAAATCACAATTCCTGCTCATAATCATACTAATAAATTCATTTTTGCGCTACTGCCAAAGATATTCATTAACAATTCATTTTTGCACTACAGGCCAAAGACATACAACTGTATTTTAGAAGAGTCAAGTAGAACATGATATCTACTATCTTTTACGAATTAAAAGTGTATAATCAGTATTTTATCGCTGAGACTCAGCTTAATAAATAATCCACATCATCGAATCATCCTTGTACTACGACCAAGGATATTCATGTAATCATCAATGGTCATGATTATACCGAATAATTCCTGGTTATAATCATACCAATAACTGTCCATCAATGCACTACGAGCCAATGAGGACTTTTACCACATCATCTATAACATTACGGGTCATGATTATGTCGAATGATCCCTGGTCATAATCATATTAATAAACAGTTCATCTATGCACATAAGCCAAAGATACTCATCAATCAATAGTTCATCTTTGCACGTAAGCCAAAGATATACAACTGTAAAACCAATAATCAACAATCCATCTTTGCACGTAAGCCAAAGATATACAACTGTAAAACTAATAATCAACAGTCCATCTTTGCACGTAAGCCAAAGATGACTTTCATCATAATATAAGCATGAGGATGACGACAATGATATAAGCATTAATCAAATGAAATCAAGGATAAATATTAAAGACTTTAAATTTATCCAAAGTTTAAAAATATCCAAATTGTCAACATGATACTGCTTTGTGGAGTAAAATTCAAGAATTATATTCATGTACCAAAAATAATTTGGGACAGAAAAGAAATATATTTTTCGGGTAAATAGTACCCCGCAATAGTACCCTATGAATAGTACTTCAGGAATAGTACCCCGGCATGAAAAATACCCCAAATATCCGAGTGAATAATATTTGGGTGAATAGTAACTTGGGAATAGTACTCCGACACGAAAAGTGTCCCGAATACCCGAGTGAATAATACTAGAGTGAATAGTAGTAACTCGTGAATAGTAACTCATAAAAAAATACCAAAGAAAATGATATTCCATGATGAGTACAAAAGAAATGATATCTCATACGAGTATAATAGAATATACGAAACTACAAATGAATTTTCACCCGCTATGCGGTAATCCACGTAGACAGATCATTTCCACAATTTAATAAAGAATGAATACAAAAGATCATTCACCATGCATATGGTAATCCACACAGACAGGTTATTCCAACAGAATAATAAAAAATGGAATAACAAAAGAATTCACCAGGCATCGATAGACCACACGCATGAGAGTTATTCCAATGTAATAATAAATAATGGAACCAGTCACGTCATGCGTAAATCCGCATGCATGTGATATATTCAACAAAATAATAAAGAATAGAACCAGGTCATGCGTAATCTGCACATACAGGATATTCCAACAGAATAATAAAGAATGGAATAACAACAGAATTTACCAGGCATGCGATAGACCGCACAGACAGATTATTCCAAAAAAATAATAAAGAATGGAATAATAGAAGAATTTCACCATTTATGCGGTACTTCGCATAGACAGGTTATTCCAACATAATAATAAAGAATCGAATAACAACCCTTACGAGTATTGAAAGAAAATAACTCTCTTCATGAATACGAAAGAATAATACCCCTTACTATAATAATAATATCCCTTACCTCGGAAGAAGACTGGATACTGGAATAGTGTAGTAGCAGACTTCGCTTCTTCTTTCTCTCTATAGCTTCTCTCTTTATAATTTCTCTATAATAATTGCTCTATAGCTTTAGTGAATTGGTGAAAAATAATAAAGGAATGAGCTTCTATTTATAGGAAAATATAGTTTCAATAATTGCACATTTTAGGGCTCGAAATATTATAGTATAATACCTTCCTCTTTTTCTTCCTTTTTAATTTAGTCCTGTAAGTATTATCAAACTTGCACCACCTCCCTTAATAGTAAATCATGTGAATCAATAGTCCTAGACATGTGAAAATATGAATTACAGTATAGTACCTCCATCTATAACTCTATTTTTAACTTAGTCATGCAAGTATTATCAATCTTGCACCAACTCCCCTAATAGTAAATGAATGTGAATCAATAGTACACACATGTGAACAAATAGTTATAATCATGTGAATCAATAGCAATTAATTTTTTATTTATCCAGTTAATTACCCGATTGGTCAATATAACCTCCAGACATCAATTATTATCAAAATAGATGTCGATTTCCACTAACACTAATAATTCCCACATAATGGAACTATCAATTTCAACTTTAATCAACACGAACTTATTCATCATTAATATTATAACTCACCATATTTAACAACCAGGTCGTTCCCGGGAAAGAGGGGGCTTTCCGATAAGGATTTCTCCTTATTGGCGCGCAATTAGGTGACCAAACCTCTCCTTGACAGAACTTCTAGACATTGTAAATTTTACAAATAATAATATGAATAACTTTATCGTCTCAATTATTGATTTAACAATATATCATATTATGCAGATGATACTGTGATAATAATTGAATTAACAATATGATAGATATGATGCAACAATTACTATAACAATAATTGAGTATAACTGAGTGACTTCTTACGTAAGCATCAATAATCAATACCGTGTGCTACTATGCAACCATGCTTATTACTGTACTTTTACTACCGGATAGTTCAACAGTTTTAACGGTAACACTTTCGCCGTTATTTTTAAAAAAGATAATTCTGTCATTTTCTTACTACGACAATACTTCCGTTGTGAGATCCACCAATGATTATGCGATCGTTTAATATTCCTCGTGAAAAGGAATATTCCCAATTTAATCGAATATTCCCCGACACAACGAATAACAACTTGCTTACTTTATAAAATTTTCAAATATCTCCCTTAACTTTAACCCTTTCTCAATTTAACCATTTACTAAATAAAATAATAATTATAAAAAAATTGAATACTTTCATTTCATAATTTCGGGATCTCACAATCTCCCCTCTTTATGAAATTTTGCCCTCTAAATTTACGTACGTACCTAGTATTCGAAGAGATGAGAATACCTTGCTTTATTTTCGGATTGTACCTTCTCGGTTATATCCTCTGTATCATGATTTTTTCATTGCTCATCTTCTTCTTTTCTTCCTCTGGTGTCTTCTTCTTCTTTTCTTCCTCTGGCGTCTCTGTTTTCTATTTTCTTCCTCTTTGTTTTCTTTTTCTTTTCTTCCTCTAGTGTCTCTGTTTTCTTTTTCTTCTTTTTCTTTTTCTTTTCTGTTTTCTTCTGTCTTGTTTTCTTCTGAGTTTTGAATGCTAAGTGACTTTGTAACTGTAGTGACTACAGTGTAGTCCTCTGTTTTTTTCTTTTTTCAACAATGTAGTCCTCTGTTTTTCTTCTATTCATCTAGTTAAGGTTTTTTTTTCGTTGATGCAGGTGATTTTAAGTTTTAATAATTTTACTAATCCCAAATGTATCACAATAGTGGTTGACTGTTTGTATTGATTTTACCAAACAGTTTTTAATTGTTGTGTACTTGAGAGAATCTTGATGTATTGCTCTTTTTGTCTTTTCATTAATTTTTTTTTGAACAAAGATAGCATATGATAATTCCATTTGGTTTTTTAGACTGTCAATAACAATATCATTATTTGTGTACATGAATTGTTAATGTCACTAAAATAATTAGTTGGGACTTAGGATTGGCAAGTTTATAACAGTGGTCTTGATCTTGGTCATCATGTTAATGCTATTGGTGATGCCCTGTGAACCAATTCCACTGTATTTCAGTCCCTGAGTCACAATCAAACATAAATTTATATTCAGTTTTTGAAAAGTATTAAATTCTATCAATGTTAACACGAGTACATGACTAGTGTTGTCCATAATTTTGTTATCAAAATGTAATAACAATTTTTTATTATTATTACAGTGAATTATTATTATGGGTAGGAAAGATCCAGCTTGGAAATATGGCACTGCAGCTCCGGGAGTTAATAAATCTCATTTATATGTGGAATGCAATTTTTGTAAGAAAATTTGTAAAGGAAGGATTACAAGGCTAACAAATCATCTTGTAGGTAATCATAGTAATGTTGAGGCTTGCAAAAAAGTACCAAGTGAAGTGAAGGAAGAGTTTGCTTCATATATGAAGAAAAATATGGACTCCAAGGAGGAAAGACAAAGAAATGAAGCTGAAAAAAATATAAAGTGGGTCTTATTATATTATGGTTGTCATCCATCCTTGGGAGGTTCAAGTGTGGGTAGTGCCTCCGCGAGGGGAGTTCGGCGACCCATAGACATATTTGTTGTAGATGTTGATGATGATGCTACTACAAATGGTACCGTATTTTTGAAGGACGCTCATAATGCAGTCTGTCTTGATATTGGTAGATTCTTCTTTAAAAATGGGATTCCCTTTAATGTTGCAGATAGTCCTTCATTTATAAATATGTGTCGGTCAATTGGGAACTATGGTCGTGGTTTGAAACCCTCTACTCCATACGAGCTTAGCTCTTGGATATTGAAGGGGGAAGAGAAGACTACAAAGGCCTTTGTTGAGGAGGTAAAGAAGACTTGGGCACATACGGGGGTGTCAATCTTGTCGGATGGTTGGAAAGATATTAGGGGAAAATAACTAATAAACTTTCTTGTAAACAACCCCCGTGACACTGTATTTTTGAAATCTGTTGATGCATCTGATGCAGTTAAAGATGTTAATTTGATGTTTAAACTACTTGATGAGGTTTTTGAGGAAGTGGCAGAAGACCTTGTCATTCAAGTAGTCACTGACAATGCATTTAATTATAAGGCGGTTGGGAGGATGTTAATAGAGAAGAGGCCACGTATGTGGTGGATACCGTGTGCCGCGCATTGCATCAATTTGATGCTTGAGAAGCTTGGAGAGTTGCCTCAACATAAAAATGCTTTGACAAAGTCAAAGAAGGTAATTACTATTAGTAATAATAATGTGACGCCCCCAAATTCGAGTACTTGAAACCCGAACTTGGTGCTACACGATATCATTTCTTTGAGCGGAATAATATAAATAACAAACTTAATATACATATCAGAGTTGTCTATTCTCAGGTACACAACCTTTAAAGTATTTCATTACATGATAGCTAATAAATACTATCGTCTTAATAAAGTCTAACTATTACATAAGATACCATAAAACTTATTCGGTCAGTTTTCCTTTTCCTTTGTCCTTGTCAGAACCTTTAGGTCAATCATGAGCTGAAAACATTTATATTTAAAGCAAGAATGAGCATTTAATTGCCCAACAAGTAATAGCAAATAATAAATATTAGCTGAAAGAACTAAATATTTTCTTTGAACTGCACTTCTATAACGAGGCAATAGTTGTGAAGTAAAATGAAACAATACTGAACAACATCTCAATTCTATTTTATTTTTGAAACTACATACTGACTATGAATAGTGAGCAGTCGACATACTACAAACTTTTATTTTTAATTTTCAAAAAGGTTATACAGAACTTCATCCGTAAACCGTCATAACTTACGGGCACGGAGGGTGATCAACCTGTTATGCCCTGTATCGATCAATACTACGTGCTAGAACGATATTTTCATTCATCATATCCGCCTTTGGCTTATAAAAGTTTCCCCAGATTCGGGATGTTCATACTTTTTCTGGAATCCGAACCAAAATAATTCGGTTGGATAACAATAATGTTCTATCATTTTCAACGATATTTTAAAATCTATGTCTAGCCGAGTCAAATAGCTTAGACAACTTTTAATTAACATATATATACCAGAATTCAATAAGTATGTATCAACAAGTACAACCATTATCTAAGTGAGGACACTTGACTAACCAAACTTAGCTATTAACTAACAGGATATATATCTTGATCATACAGAAATACTGCATTGATAAACAATGAACGAATAGAGTTCGAGAACTTGCATGAATACAAAGGTTTAGATACATGATTAAGAATAGTAGAGTTCAGAAACTTGTATAACAAAGATATAGTTTAGAAATTTTCTTACACATGTCTATTGCATAAAGTAAATGCAAAGGGTAGGATATTTGCCTGATCTGCTGCTTACAGCTACACAACTTAGTACTATCTTTTATACAAAGACCTATCATTAATAAGATTATTCTTTCGATTAGAATAATACATCGTAACACATAATAATGCTATTTGCAGGCATCACATAACTTAAACACATTATAACATACTTATATTAGTCATTAGAACATAAACAACCACTTATAAAGTTAAACTATATAAGTTCGGATCAATTTCGGAATCAATTTGGTTTAGCGACAACCTTATTGGATAATTATCGAGTTTATTTTTAATTAAACTCTATTATGTAGCTTCAATATTCCTTTAGATAATTCAAATATCAGTCATATTATTTTTCAGTGGCTTACAATAATTTTTAAATAATTATTATCATTTATCATGATTTTTCAATCATTTAAATCATTTTTAAATAATTTAAATACTGAATAATCCTATTATCATTAATATTTAAATAATATTAAAATATTAATGAAATCATTGCTAAAATATTAAAGTTATTTATAATAACTCAATTTTTTTAAAAACATTGTTATTACCACTTAAATAAATTTTAAAATATTTAAAATTATTTTTAAATAATTACCATTAATATTTAAATATTAATGTATTATTCATCAAAATATTAAAAGTTATTTATTATAACTTAAAATATTTTTAAATCATTTATATCATTTTAAATGATTTTTAAATCAATAAAACCATTTTAAAACTATTTATTTAATATAATTATTAAATAAGTCTAATATCATTAATATTAAATTATTAATAAAATTTACCTCAAAATATTAAAATTCACATTTTATATCTTAAAATATTTTTAAACTCTTTATTCTCATTAAAAATGATTTTTATAATATTAAAATCATTTTAACTAATTTATTTAATACATTTATTAAATAAATTTAATATCATTAATATCAAATAAATAAAAATATTAATAAAAAATATGTCAAATTATCAAAAGTTAATTTTTATAACTTAAAATAAATTTTAAAACTAATTTTGGAATTTTTAGAAATTAATTTCTATTTTTGATGAATTTTTGGAAATATAATTAATATTAATAAAATCGTCGCTAAAGCCTTTAACGACATAAGCTGTCGCCTTTGGTCAGTGTTTAAGGGGTCTAGTTTGACCAACATTAAATCTCTGTTCATGATGTTTCTGGGCAAGCTAAATGATAAATCATGTAGTATTGATGTAATACTACATGTATCAACAACAATCATGGTCCAATTGCATCACACAAGCGAGATCTAAGCTCGCAAACTAGCTGTCAGACGTGTTCTGGGTTTTCTGGGTTACCTAGAAACCTAGACAGTCTCAAGTGGTCACTTTTGGGCTTCCACAACTTGATTTCCAGGTAATGTTTTGGTGTTTTAATGGTTCCATATTGTAGTACTCATGTCTAAGAACAGATCTATTACACTAAATCAGTCTAACTACATCAACAACTCAAGATTCAAGTCGGTCAAACCCTGTCAGAACTCATGTTCTTGAGTTTTCTGAAAATTCCAAAAAACAGAAATCGTGTTCATATTGCCTACTTTGACCGTCCACTAAATTCATCTTGTTTGTTCTGTAAGTGTTATAAAGACATGAATATGTAGTCCATATAATTACTATAACTTTGATATACTAACACAAACAAATCAACAAACACCTGTAAGATCAGAGCTCATGAACTCATTGTCAGACACTGTTGGGTAAGTTCTTGGTTTCCCAGAATTGGTAAGTCATGGCCGGTCAACGCAGTTTGACCATCCATAACTTGTAATCTATACATGGTATGACTATGATTCCAGTTCCAAGACACTCTCCTCATAACATACTACAAGTCCAATACATTAAACAAGCAAAATCATAACCAAATTTAGATTTATGGCCTTTGACATTCTGTTGTCAGGCTATAAATTTAGGGTTCTTGACAGTTTTAGATAACTTGATTTTTTGAGCATTTTGATGTTATAGATCTATGATGTAACATCATATATAGATCATTAAATAACATCTAATAACACCCGATTAAACACAAAAACATAATATTTAACATAACATAACATACAAGATCAGAATTCTTGGTTTAGGGTTTATACCCTACTTTGATCTAACTTAAATCTTGCCTTCCTAATCTGTTATGGAGGTGCTAGAGAATTGATTAAGGACTGGTCCACTTATCAAATTCGTGGGTTTAGAGAGAGAGAGATGCTTGGTTGAGTGTAAGGATAGAAATAAGTTTTGTTTGTCAATTTCTCTATCTTTAATCTATCTATACCTTGGATGAAATGAATTGGGCTGATAAAGTTGTCAATGTATGGCTGATTGGAGTTGTTTTTAGTCACATGGAATATCTAGAGTTGGTACCAACTCAAATCTTGGCAAGATCTACACTTCATCCAATTAAAGAATTGTAAAAATGGCATTTTGGTCTTTTCGATCACAAATTTAATGGCTTTCTTGCAAACTTATCCCAACCCTTAGGGTTTGCTAAGTAATTTCTAAGATTTTCTAATTAGGGTTTAAAATAAAAATTTAAGCTTTCTAATTTAGAAATTAGGGTTTCTTAATTATAGTAGGTTTCCTAATTACATAAGTTCTTGAAAATTAGGTTTAAGGTTTACAAATTAACATTAGGGCTTGTAAATTAGGATTAGGGTTTCCTAATTACATTACAAATAGCTTAAATTAATATTAGGTTTTACCTAATTAAACCTTAGGGTATTTAACCATTAGGGTTTTTAATAATTCATTAGGGTTTCCCTAGTTATATTTATAATTAATAACACTTATTATTAATCACAAAATCACAATCACTTAACAGTCTTAAACTCCTATTTGAATTTCAAATTAGGGTTTATCAGTTTAACCTTAAGGTTTTGTCATGCTACACTATAATTAACAATTATCATTACACACATACAATACATACTTATCATACTGAAATACAATTATAACTGTATAAATTTTTAATTCCTTATTCAAAATCCAAAATTAGGGTTTTGAATCATATCCGACTTAACTTTCATTCTTAGTCAACTTATAAAATTAAATTGACTAACCTGCTAAATCCATATCGCATAAATTTCAAAATATTATTCATGATACCAATATTAATAAAATAAAATAATAAATAAATAAATAATTTATTCGTAAAAATACAGATATAATTGTCAGAAAATTCTCGGTCTTTACATTCTCCCCTCCTTATAAAGATTCCGTCCCCGGAATCACCATTACCTTACACTTAATATTAATGTTTTATCCTTAGATTTTTATTTATGAAAAATTGAATTACTATATTCTCCCCTCCTTATAAGCTTATGTGTTACGAATTCGAAACTCAAATTCCTCCTTCAAAAATCCTTTTATTAATGAATTATTATATATGTATCTTTTTCAAAAATTATTTTTCGTATGCCTATATTCAAAGGTTCCTAACGTAAACATACCTATATTAACAAACTTGCAGTAAGGAAAATGGGTTTTATTTGAATGAGGCATGTATATTAATATCGTTGATCGTGTTCATACCTGGAACTCCATCACCGACTGCTACCGTATCTTAAACTGTCATATAGAAGATCCTTGCGGTCGATTTAGTTGGTTTGTTGGTTGGAGTTGGTCCAGTTATTGCTAACGTTCCACTGCTTTTCCCCGTATTCACACTTCCTGCATCCATTCTCCTTTTCGTACAATCCCCCACCTTATGCTCCATTAATCCACACATGAAACACCCACTATTCATCCTTGGAATAGGACAGTTATGAGAGATATGTACCTCCTTCCCACACTTATAACACACAAATTTTCCTTTCAAACACTCACCCGAATGATTTTTCCCACACTGCACAACCTGCTTCTATGCTCCTCCTTGCTTATTTTCGATATTCCTGAAATTATCCCCTTTTCTTTTCCCGCTTCTACTCCCACTACTTCCCTCCACCTTAACAGCTCCCTCGACCTTAACCTTACTTTTCCTCTCCTTATTATAGAGACTCATGGCCTTACTTCCCCCTTCGGCTATGATAGCCTTTTCCAAGAGTGATGCGAAAGTATTTATCTGCAACACTGCCACCTTATTGTAGAGCCAGGGTTTTAAGCCTAGCTCAAACCTTCGTACCTTCCTTGCTTCCGTATCAACTTGGTGCGGAACGAACCTAGCTAATTCATTAAAGTTTGCGGTTGAAAGTCCAATAATAATCTAGAGGGGAGGGGGGGGGTTGAATAGATTATTACAGATTTAAAAATTATCTAAGGCCTTTTTGAATTTTTGAATAATTAATTTGTAGTATTAGAAATTAATATGCAAGACATTAAAAATTCAATCACACAATGCACATAGATTTGTCAGGTTCACAACATACATCCCGGGTATGCTTCTATGTCCAGTCTCAAGCTCCAATCCAGGACTTGAGATCATATTACTATCAGTAATAAATATTCCTTCAACAGGCGGAGAAGCCTTTACAAAGTTTTATAGTCAAACTTCCCACTGTTCCCAACTAATCTATCTTGGACAAAGAAGCTCCGGATCCTCCTCAAGCTTAGTTGTACTTCTTTTGAGTTCGGGCCTATTCTATGATCCGGTCTTGAAACAATGACCTCTTCCTCACCTCACAAGTACACTAGAAATCCAACTTCCCGCTGACCTCTCTAAGACTCTGGTCTTGGTCGAAGAATTACTTGTCTTTCTCACAGGTATATAAAATAAACTAACTCTGAATTTTTCTCTTTTTACAAATAAATTTACAACAATGTGCTTCTCAAATAAGCAGATAAGAATTTTGTACAGATGGATGCTTCTTAAATAAGCAGATATAATTTAGTACAGATTGATGCTTCTCAAATAAGCAGATATCAATTAAAGAGCAAATATATTTATAAAAGTTCAAAGACTTTTATACTTGAGAAATTATGCTTCTCTGTAAGCAGATAGTAATTTATGCTTTGATCAAATTGTGCTTCTGTGTAAGCAAATATGTAAATTATGCACTGTTATAAAAGTTTAAATAACTTTTATATTTTGTGTGAAAAGTGCTTCTTAAATAAGCAAATAGATTGATTTTAGCTTTTACTCAAAAATGCTTCTGTTTAAGCAGATATATTCACTTACATTTGTGAAATAAAAGTTTAAATAACTTTTATATTATACAACAAGTATTTTATGAATAGATGAATTTATGATTAAATACTTGTGATGACAGATATCAAGTATAATAATAAATCAGTTAAGCAATACTTGATATAACAAATATATTTGTTTAACTCAGATAATATATAACAATATTTTATCTATTATGCGAACTTTTATAAATAATGTCACTTAGTACTATAAGGAATCGTACGGTTCAAATTTCTCTTGGTAGAGGTGTATCTCCGTAGCCTTGCGGTGTCTAAGTACGACAAAATTTATAATTTCAGAATTGATATTTATATAAATATTTTCAATAGATCACTACGATTCTCAAATCCAGTTCGGATGACTACTCTTTTTGGAGCAGTATCTCAGTGGCGTTTTGAATAAGTGTCGTATCTATTTTACGATATTTATATAAATAATATCAATAAAAGGATACTGAAGACTATAAGGAATCGTACGGTTCAAATTCCTCTCCGTAGAGGTGTATCTCCGTAGCCTTGCGGCGCCCAAGTATCCTTTTATTTGATAAATAGATGAAATATAGATATATAAAATTATATATAACAATTTATATTCGTATATCTATAAATATAAATAAGCAAGAGATAATTCAAATAAAATAAATCAAACAACTTATCTCAATATGCTTTGACCAATTTTCTCTTCTCAAATAATCAGAACTTTTGTAAGAAGAGAGAAAGATTTTAGAGAGAGAGTATGTAGGAGAGAAATAAGCTTTTCTTGAAAGTGAATTGGTAAATTGGATATGAAAAGAAAGCCTCCTATTTATAGATTTTTGAAATCAAAGATAAAATGGTAATTTTAAAAATTTGATTTTGAATGAACGGTTCAGATGATTGATTTTTAAAATTAACAATCCAAATAAGATCTGATTTTACGCGGAAGTTTTCTTATTTCCGCCCGGACCAAAAATCATCAACTTTGCATTAATTGTTCAATTTGACCACATGTTGGTTTTTAATGCATGCATGTCCGGTTTATATATATATATATATATATATATATATATGATTAATGCATTCAAGCTACGGTTTTGGACAAAATGAATTAATGCATGTGTTGACAAAATGTTGTTTTGGACAAAAACCGTAGCTTGAATGCATTAATCATATATATATATATATATATATATATATATATATATATATATATATATATGTGTGTGTGTGTGTGTGTGTCTGTGTGTGTGTGTGTGTGTTATAACATGCATGCACACGGTTTTGTCCCATAATTATTGTCACTCAGTTTTGCCAGTACAAACTTAACATGCATGCTTATTAAACATATATATAACACATGCATGAATATATATATATATATATATATATATATATATATATATATATATATATATATATATATATATATATAATATACGAATATACATAATATGCATGCATGAGTTATGCTTTCAAAACATATATAAGACTCATGCAGTTAATATCCATTTTGACCAAATATGCATGATGGATAACACGGTTTTGAAGAAGTTTGTCAGCAGATGCATTTATTCTTGGTTCATATATCACACATGCATGCAATCAATTTATCAGCACATTTGCTTTTCAAGAAGGACTGCATGCATTTTCGGTTTATATATAAATATATAATAAGTATACTTATATTATAATATTTAGTATATATATATATATATATAAAAGTAATAAAATAATTTTACCCACTTTTAAAATAACTTAAAATAATTTTGAAATCTTTAAATAATAAAATTAATTTGAGAATAAATATAAAATGCCCATATGTAAAAATGATTTAATCAAAATCTCCATCTTCTTTTCAAATTTGGTCAAACAAGCATTTATATGATTTTTGTCCCACAATGCATGACCCAATTGATTTAACGCATTAAAACTTCAAGAACAAGAAAAACAATTAAATAAGATTTAGAAAATATTTTTGGTCAAAATAAATAAGATAATTAAAACAATTATAATAAAAATCTTATAGAGAGGATTCTACCCTTTTAATTAATTTATTTACTAATTATTGTTATCATCAAAATAAAACTAAAAGTTGGAGACCCAACAATCTCCCCCTTTTTTATGATGACAATCAACTAAAAATATTTTCCATAAAAGTTTCCCCTCAATTTATGCAATCATCAAAAAAATTTAAAATTTTTGAAAAACTAACATGCAACAATATATAAAAGTTATTCTTCTCCCCAATAATATTTTTCTTCTCCCCCTTTGTCATCATAAAAAAATGGGGGGAAAGAATAGTATAAATTACGTTTCAGAACCTGCAGAAGAAGAGATTAAAGAAAAAAAGTCTTTCTTTTAAAAAAAAAAAAAAAAATAGTTGCCTCCTGCATGATTTGAATTTGTGTGGTTGCCTTTGATTGACCAAAATTACTATACAAGAAATGAGATTATTTATTGTTAGATGTATAGAAATTTAAAAGAATGTTTCATCTTAAATCTATTATATATATATATATATATATATATATATATATATATATATATATATATATATATATGTGACGCCCCAAATTAGGTATACAACACCCATTTTGAGTCGCCAAATACATGGTACAGAAAGAAAACTACAACTTCATTATTACAATTGTCGTGCAAAATACGACAACACATACTGTGAGTTTAAATACAATATTGTCTTCTAGACAATATTCATACCCAAATAAAGTCCTCATTACAATTATTGATGCACTATTCTACAAATTAGTGAGAACTACTAAAACAGCTATCTTGAATCATCACTCCATACCCCGGCTAGTTCCTGCTAAATTCTCACCTCCTGAGAAGAAAAATGGAACGAAAAGGAAAAGGGTGAGCTCAACTAGCCTAGTAAAGAATATTATGACTAAGATAATATACAACAAATTATCCTTAGTCTTCAACAGGGAAAAATCTGATAGAATACAATAGACAACAAGTTTTAGATCAACAATTGCAGCGAAAACAACAATTCATTAGAAGAATTAAGTAGAGAATGAAATCTACTATCATCTATGAATTTAAAAGTCCATCATTAATAATTTATCCCTGTAACATCAATCAATATACATCTTGCATCAAATATTCATCTTTGTACTACGGGCAAAGATATTCATTTAGATCACCAATTAGTCATGTTCATCTCAACACTGCTTCATCTTTTTTGCACTACGGGCCAAAGATATTCATCAGGTAATCATTCATCTTTGCACTACAGGCCAAAGATATTCATCAAGTGTCACCATTAAGGACTGAGAATGATGAAAAATATTTTAGAGAACGAATCCAGTAAGACAGAAGGACAATTATTAGGGATTCGTATTTCGATTTATCCAAATTCAATAATACTCCATAATAACCAAGTGTGAAGTAAAATAAAGATCAAAACATGGATACAATCAAGGATAGTAATCATAAAAGACATCTGGGATGAAAAAGAGAAAATTTTATTTTTCTATGAATAAAGTGTCGATACGTGAATAATAGTCAGATATCGTGAATAGTAACCCCGACACAAAATTTCTAAATTTGATTAAAAAGTTCAAACCAATATTTTGGCATAATGATATTGAAGAAAATAATATCATTTAAGAAGAAAATAACATCTCTTACCTCAAAGAAACAAAGATTTCTAATGAAACGCTTGATATGATCTTTGAATGAAACTTGTCTTTGAATAACAACTCTCAAAGTATCTAAATACTCACAAAATACGCTCGATAATATAGAGAGAGAAAGAGAGAAAGCTTATGTTTCTGGTGTGATTTTTAATTCTAACTTAGCCCTCTATTTATAGGAAAATGTTAGCCGTAGCAAGCGAGAGTTGACTTCTTTACACCGATGGCTTTACCTGCTACTATTGCCACCCACCACATTTGAAATAAAATTCAGCACATTTTTTTACCAACCACAAGTGGGGCCCACTCAATTCTAGAATTTTCCACCAAAATCAATTATAACCCTAATTTTCGAATCAGACACCTCTTAAAATTTATAACAAATCATTCGTTCATTTTTAACGGTTCAAAATTTGTGGACATATACTCAACTTATATATGTATAACATATCCAAAAATCACAACGATCCAACGGTCGGATTAAAAATTATAACTCACGCAATATATCGTAAAAATACTGATTTGATTTTTAATACATCCATTCCGACAAAAATACTGATAAAACACCTCAACATTAAATCCTTCAATTATAACCACATAAAATAAATAAATCCATCATTTATATCCACATCAAATAAATATTTTCTTATCATATAATCAATAATTAATTATTCACAAATAATATTACGAATCACAATTATGATGACGACGGCACTGCTTCTCGGAAAGAGGGGCTTTCCAATAAGGATTTCTCCTTCTTGGCGCCATGAATTAGGTGACAAAACCTCTCATTAGACGAACTTTCTAGACATTGCCAATAATGTTATCTAATAATATTATTCAAATAATATGAATTATTGATCCGATAATGGAAAATACTGTGCGTTGACAATTATTGAAACAACAATAATATAAAATATTAACGCAATGATTATTGAATCAATAAAGTAAAATATTGAAAAGTAATTACTTCAAATAATTATTGAGTAGTGCCTTCTTACGTAAGAATCAATAATTCAAAAATCGTCCGTAATACTGGTAGTGTGCTTCAAGAACCACGCCAGCGTATTACTTATATTTTAACCACCGGGTATTCCAACGAAGGTTAATTGTAACAACTACGCCAAGTTATTTATAAAAACTCAAACTTGTCGTTTTCTTCATCCGATAGTTATTACATTATGAGGCCCACGAATGGTCACAACGGCACTGGTCGTCTTAATATTCCCGACCACAAGAATATTCCACGACCAAACGAATATTCCCCGACAAAAAATGAATATTTTATAACCACTTGCTTATTTTGTAAAATTTGCACATTTCACCCATAACCAAAGTATTATATCAAATTAACTCCTTTTTATTTCAAGATAATAAATAGAGAAAATTTAATTTTTATTCATAATAAGATGGGGTCTTACAACCTCCCCTCCTTATGAAATTTCATCCTCAAAATTGACGTACGTACCTAGTGTTTCGAAAAGGTGAGGGTACCTCGCTTTCATTTCCGATTCCAACTCCCAGGTCATTTCTTCAATAGCATGGTTCCTCCACAAGATCTTAACTTGTGGTATAACCTTGATGCGCAGGACATGCTCTTTCCTATCCAAGATCTTAACATGTACCTCCTCGTAAGTTAAATCTTCGGCTATCTCGTCTAGTTCTAACTCAATAATGTGGTTTGGGTCTTTCACATATTTACGAAGCATAGATATGTGAAAAACATTATGAACACGAGACATGCTTGGAGGTAACGCGAGTCTATAGGCCACATTTCCTACTCGGTCAAGAATCTGAAATGGACTAATAAATCGTGGATTGAGCTTTCCTCTCTTCCCGAATCTTGTAACTCCCTTCCATGGAGCAATACGTAACAGTACATGATCTCCAATATTAAACTCCACGTCCTTTCGATGAGGATCAGCATAACTCTTTTGTCGATCTTGTGAGGTCTTTATACGTTGCCGGATCATTTGAATCTTTTCTGTAGTCATGCGTACTAATTCTGGTCCCAACAACGTTGATTCTCCCACCTCGTCCCAGCATACTGGAGAATGACACTTTCGTCCATATAACGCCTCGAATGGAGCCATTCCTATACTTGCTTGATAACTGTTGTTGTAGGAGAATTCTACCAGTGGTAAGTACTTATGCCAACTTCCTTTAAAATCTAGGATACAGAGTCTTAATAGATCTTCAAGGGTTTGAATAGTCCTTTCTAATTGCCCGTCCGTTTGAGGATGGTATGCCGAACTGAATCGTAAATCTGTGCCCATAACTTTCTGCAAGCTAACCCAAAATCGTGAAGTGAATCTTGGGTCACGATCTGAAACTATGGATACTGGCATGCCATGCAATCTCACAATCTCATTCACGTACATATGAGCAAGACGTTCAAGGGAATAAGTCTCACGTATAGGCAAGAAGTGAGCAAACTTGGTTAATCTATCAACAATAACCCAAATCGCATCTATACCTTGAGAAACCTTGGGAAGACCCAAAACGAAATCCATAGTAATGTGTTCCCACTTCCATTTTGGAATCTCAAGTGGTTGCAATGGACCCTTTGGCATTTGATGCTCCGCCATTACACGTTGACAGGTTAAACACCTCGAGATAAACTCCGCGATCTCTCTCTTCATATTGTTCCACCAAAATGGATGTCGAAGATCATAATACATTTTGGTACTCCCAAGATGGATTGCAAATGGTGTGTTGTGTGCCTCCATCATGATTCTATGCTTCAAGTCAGAATCGTTAGGAACGCAAAGTCTGGAGTTGACTCGAAGTATTCCTTCTTCATCGATTCTTGCTTCTGGAATAGCACCTTCTTGTACTTTCTTCTTCATACGCATCAGCCCCAGGTCTGTAGCTTGAGAAGCTTTAACTTTATCGATTAAAGTCGGTTCTACTCGTATGTTTGATATCATCATGTGGGTACTTGGAGCCTTTAACTATATCTCCATCCTTTGCAAGTCATATAAAATGGGCCTTTGTGATAACAACATTGCACTCGTACCCGCATATGATCTTCTACTCAATGCGTCGCCTCTGACGTTTGCTTTCCGGGATGATATTGAATGCTATGGTCGTAATCCTTCAATGCCAATTTCGCCAACGTCGTTCTTGCGCATGTTGAGTTCCTTTTGGGTGAAGAAATATTTGAGGCTTTTATGATCCGTATAAATCTTCACTTTCTCTCCATACAGGTAGTGTCTCCAGATTTTTAACGCAAAAATGACTGCTGCCAACTCCAGATCATGAGTAGGATAATTCCTCTCATATTCTTTGAGTTGACACGAGGCATAGGCTATTACTTTCCCATGTTGCATGAGAACACATCCTAACCCTTTTCCTGAAGCATCGCTGTAGATAACAAATCCATCTGAACCAGTTGGTATTGTCAGAATAGGTGCCGAAATGAGTCTCCTCTTGAGCTCTTGGAAACTCTTCTCGCATTCCTCGCTCTATACGAATTTTTCATCTTTCTGAGTCAGCTGAGTTAACGGAGTAGCGATTCGAGAAAATCCTTCCACGAATATCCGATAATAACCAGCTAAGCCCAAAAAGCTACGCACTTCGGTCACCGACTTTGGTTGCTCCCAACTTTGTATTGCTTCAATCTTCGTCGGGTCAACAGATACTCCATGTTTTGATACCACGTGCCCAAGGAATGCTACTTCCTTAAGCCAGAACTCGCATTTCTTCAACTTGGCATATAGCTTGTTGTCACGAAGTCTTTGAAGTACCGACTTTCAAATGTTGCTCATGATCTTCACGACTTTTGGAATAGATGAGGATGTCATCAATAAAGACAACAATGAACCCGATCCAAATATTCCTTGAATACACACGGTTCATCATATCCATGAAAGCGGCGGAGAGAATTAGTTAATCCAAAAGACATGACTAAGAATTCATAATGCCCGTCTGCAGGAGTTACGAAGGCGGTCTTTGGAATATCTTCGATTTTAATCTTGGTGATGATATCCGAATCGAAGATCGATCTTTGAAAAGTATTGTACTCCTTGCAACTGGTCAAACAGGTCATCAATGCGAGGTAGCGGATACCTATTCTTGATGGTGATATGGTTTAATTCTAAGTAGTCAATACAAAGTCGCATACTCCCGTCTTTCTTCTTTACAAATAAAACAGGAGCACCCCAAGGAGATGTACTAGGACGAATGAAACCGATATATAACAATTCATGTAGTTGGACTTTTAACTCCTGAAGTTCAATAGGAGCCATTCGATATGGGGTTTTAGAAATGGGCTTTGTACCCGATTCAAGATCAATAAAGAATTCAACTTCTCGTTCTGGGGGGTAGACCAGGAAGTTCTTCCGGAAATACGTCAGGAAATTCATTAACAATAGGAATATTATTCAAATCTGACGTGTTTTTGTTCAAGTCCATAATATGAGCTAAGAAAGCTTGACATCCGTTTTTCAATAAACGAATAACTTTATGGCTTGATATGATAGTGACTGATTTTAGTGGTTTAGTTGCTTGTATTCATATAACAGGTTGGTTAGGAATATGAAAACTAACAACCTTACGAAAACAATCAATTTTGGCATGATGAGTAGTTAACCAATCAATCCCTAAAATCACATCAAATGCAAGTATCTTTAAAGAAATAAGATCAACAGGTAATGTGATTGTGCCAACTTGGATCAAGCAAGATTTATAAACTGTAGTTGTAACAAAGGTTTCACCCAACGGAGTTTCAACAGATAAGTTAAAGTCCAATTTCTCTGGAGTCAAGTTTAAATGTTGAGCACAAGCAGGAGAGATAATAGAATGGGTAGAACCGGTATCTAGTAAGGTATAAACTTCGCAAAAGTTCAAGATTAGCTTACCCGTGATCACCTCATTCGGGTTTCTCGCGTTTTGGCCAGTAACGACAAACGCCCTTCCTTGAACCACCGACTTGGTTTTGTCCGTAGTCGCCTTTGGTGCCGCCGTCCCAGTTGGACTTGACTTTGCTACCGGACAAAATCGGGCTATGTGATCATCTTTTCCACAATTGAAACATAATTTGGAAGGCTGTTCACAGTTTGAACTTATGGTCCCTCCTCTCCGCATCTGTAGCATCTAACTGGCGGTCGTTCTCCTCCCCTAGAATTTGTTGTTGGTCTTTGGTCTTTGGTCTTTGATGTCTTTCCGTCATTGTTGAATCTCTTCTTTTTGAAATTTCCACTTGACTCAACTCTCCTATTGTCATGGCCACGATGACCACCCGAGTGGTTAACGCTTTTGTCCGTATTCTTCCCTCCTCGCTGATTATCATCGCTCGATGATCATTTCCACATCCAGGTATGACCACAGGTTGTGGTCCCTCGGTTGAACATACTCGTTATCACGCTCTAATAATTGAGCCCTGTTTACAACATCTGAATATAAAGAAAATTTATGAGAGATAAGATATTGTCGAATCTCGGGTTTTAGACCTCTCAAAAACATTCACGTCATACGTTCCTCATTTTCTACCAAATGAGGTGCAAACTTGGATAACTCCGCGAACTTCGCCTCGTACTGGGACACCGTCATGTTATTTTGTTCCAGTCTAATAAACTCTACCTCCTTCATATAATTGAATACTTTCAGGAAAGTATTTGTCATTAAATAGTTCTGAAATCTTTCCCAAGACATGTTGAGTGCGGGCGGATGGGGTACGCTTCACAAGACTCCCACCAATAATCGCCTCACCATGGAACATAAAGGTGGCGAATGGAACCTTACGTTCCTCCGTCTTGCTTAAGACATCTAATATCTTGGTAATTTGCTTAACCCACGTTTCCGCCTTTAATCGGATCGAGCTTTCCCAATCTCTGGTGGTCCCAACTCCTTGAACTGCTTGGCTGTGACAGACCACGCGTTGCCATCATTTCCACCTATATTTTGTACACGAGTCTCCCTCGTCTGATTTTGCATGAACTATAAAAAGCTTCTAAACATCGCATCATTCATCGTTTGCTCGGTAGTGTTGTTTACAGGAAGAATATTGCCTTCCTGTTACACGTTCTCTTGGTTAGTAATCAAAGGTTGTTCCACAGTCTCATAGACTCCATTGTTAACGTTCTCAGCTGCCATTTTTAAAAACTGCCATAAAACATGGGTTAATTAAATAAATTAACATATCACATAATATCCCTATATTATGACCGACCAACAAATAAGCTTAGGTAGGACACACTAGCGAAGGATTTACTCATCTCTCCCCTCCTAGTTCTATTCCCTGATCTCCGTCAGAGACCATATCCCTAAGCTCTGATACCAACTGTGACCCCCCAAATTAGGAATACAACACCCATTTTGAGTCGTCATATACATGGTTCAGAAAGAAAACTACAACTTCATTATTACAATTGTCGTGCAAAATACAACAACACATACTGTGAGTTTAAATACAATATTGTCTTCTAGACAATATCCATATCCAAATAAAGTCCTTATTACAATTATTGATGCACTATTCTACAAAATAGTGAGGACTACTAAAACAGCTATCTTGAATCATCACTCCATACCCCGGCTAGTCCCTGCTAAATTCTCACCTCCTGAGAAGAAAAATGGAACAAAAAGGAAAAGGGTGAGCTCAACTAGCCCAGTAAAGAATATTATGACTAAGATAATATACAACAAATTATCCTTAGTCTTCAACATGGAAAAATCTGATAAAATATAATAGACAACAAGTTTTAGATCAACAACCTAATCTAAACAACAATTCATTAGAAAAGTTAAGTAGAGAATGAAATCTACTATCATCTATGAATTTAAAAGTCCATCATTAATATTTTATCCTCAACAACATCAATCAATATACATCTTGCATCAAATATTCATCTTTGCACTACGGGCCAAAGATATTCATTTATATATCACCAATTGGTCATGTTCATCTCAACACTGCTCATCTTTGCACTACGGGCAAAGATATTCATCGAGTAATCATTCATCTTTGCACTACAGGCCAAAGATATTCATCAAGTGTCACCATTAAGGACTGAGAATGATGAAAAACATTTTAGAGAACGAATCCAGTAAGACAGAAGGACAATTATTAGGGATTCATATTTCGATTTATCCAAATTCAATAATACTCCATAATAACCAAGTGTGAAGTAGAATACAGATCAAAACATGGATACAATCAAGGATAGTAACCATAAAAGACATCTGGGATGAAAAAGAGAAAATTTTATTTTTCGGTGAATAGTCTTAGTATTCGTGAATAAGGTCAGATATCGTGAATAGTCTTAGTATCGTGAATAGTAACTCCCAAACACAAAATTTTCAAATTTGATTAAAAAGTTCAAACCAATATTTCTAAGATAATGATATTGAAGAAAATAATATCATTTAAGAAGAAAATAACATCCCTTACCTCAAAGAAACAAATTTCTTGAATGAAATGTCGGATATGATCTTTGAATGAAACTTGTCTTGAATAACAACTCTCAAAGTATCTAAATACTCACAAAATATGCTCGATAATATAGAGAGAGAGAGAAAAGCTTATGTTTCGGTGTGATTTTCAATTCTAGCTTAGCCCTATTTATAGGAAAATGTTAGCCGTACCAAGCGGACTTGATCTCTACTACTGATGGCTTTACCTGCTACTATTGCCACCCACCACATTTGAAATAAAATTTAGCACATTTTTTCACCAGTCACAAGTGGGGCCCACTCAATATAATCAATAATTAATTATTCACAAATAATATTACAGAATTACAATTATGACAACCAGTAGTTCCGCTCCAGGAAGAGGGGCTTTCAATAAGGATTTCTCTCTTCTTGGCGCCGCAATTAGGTGATAAAACCTCTCCTTAGACAGAACTTTCTAGACATTGCCAATAATGTTATCTAATAATATTATTCAAATAATATGAATTATTGATCTGATAATGGGAAATACTGTGCAGTGACAATTATTGAAACAACAATAATATAAAATATCAACGCATCAATTATTGAATCAATAAAGTAAAATATTAAAAAGTAATTACTGTAGCAATTATTGAGTAGTGCCTTCTTACGTAAGAATCAATAATTCAAAAATACTGTGCAATACCGTTGTCCTCTGACTAACCACGTGTATTATTGTATTTTAACCACCGGGTATTCCAACAATGTTAATGGTAACAACTACGCCGTTATTTATAAAAACTCAAACTTGTCGTTTTCTTCATCCGATAGTTATTACATTGTGAGGCCCACGAATGGGCTCATGGCCGTCGTCGAATATTCCCCACTATAAGAATATTCCACGACCAAACGAATATTCCCCGACAAAAAATGAATATTTTATAACCACTTGCTTATTTTGTAAAATTTGCACATTTCACCCATAACCAAAGTATTATATCAAATTAACTCCTTTTTATTTCAAGTTAATAAATAGAGAAAATTTAATTTTTATTCATAATAAGATGGGGTCTTACATATATATATATATATATATGTTTTTAAAGAGAATAAATTTAAATATTAAATATATTCTTTAAAAAATATTCCTATATATATATATATATGCATATATAATTATGAGAAAACTGACATGTTCCACTTGTACTTGAACAATTATGATGACATGCATAGTCAAAATCTTTTTCACCTAATTTCATTTGCACTCCTAGGAAGATGTTTAATTCTCCCTTCATGCTTATTTCAAAATCCTTACTCATGCTTTCTGAAAAATCATTTCACAAAGTAATATCAATAGACCCAACAATGATGTCGGCGATTATTTTTACTAGAGTTAGCTCCAAGACATACCTGCAACATTTATCAATTTCAAGAACTGGTACACTTTAATAAGAAGGGTCCTTTGGGTGAGTTTCCCATTTTGTATAAGGAACATTTGTGTTTTTTTTACAAAAATGGGTACAGGATAATCGATCTTAGTAGACAAGAGCATTTTATGAGTAGCTGGTCTACAAGATGCATGATTTACTCTATTATTATATCCTGAAAAACTTTGATGAAAATTTCTATAAGATTTTTGACATTTATTACAAAACGCATTCCTTGTATTAATAATTGGTGCAATGTACGTTCCTTTAAGCACCCAAATCATTTTTCCTTTATAATTTCCATTTCGAGCATTATACATATGAAAAGAATGACCATTTCTATTACAGTAAGAACATTTAGTAAATGGAGATGTATAATTTTCTTTTTCTTTACTTTTCACATGATAAAGTCCTTTATTTTTACTAAATTCTCCAATGTATCCTAATCATTCTTTGTTAAATTAATCCACATCTTTGTTGATTAAGCATGACATTAAGGTTTTCTTTCCTTTTTGTGAACTTAAGAACTATAAAATTTAAATCGTAACGTTCTTTAGTTAAAATATTAATTTGATCTATTAAAGAAGAATCTTCATTTTGTTTTTCTAATTCTATCTTTAGAGATTTATTTTCAAAATTGAGATTTTTAATATCTTCAATTAACACTTGATTTATTATTTGAATCTTTTCATTAATTACAGCAAGGGTTGAATTTTTTATTTCAAGATTTTTATTTATTCTTTTAAATTGTTCTAATTCTTCTTTAAAGGAATCATTTTCCAATTTTAATTCATTTAAAATTTCATTAGTTATAATCAAGTTTGCATTTTCCATTTCCAGATTTTTTTTAATTTTAATTAATTTTTCTAATAAAATTTTTAATTCAATAAAATCTTCTTAATTTAATAATTTTATTATCTTCATATAAACAATTATATGCTTCTTGTAGCTTATGGTGTTTTTCATTTATATTATCTAAGGTATGCATGACAAATGAAGTACTAGAGAATTGATGTTCAAAATTTACCTCAGATCTTGGTGATGACTCATTGTTTGCCATTAAACACAGATTTTCAATTTCCTAAGTTTGTTCAGCAACTTCTTCATCATATCTTTCTTGATTTATAAGTAAATCTTTGAAAGCAATTCCTTTCTTTTTGATATTTGTATTCGATCCTGCTTTTTCTGGAAAAACGTGTTTCCATATCAATGATCGTGTTTCCATATCAACGATCTTTTCACCTTCTTCCAGGTTGAAACTTTCATACTCTTGGATTAGAGCATCTTTTCTAGTTTCTTTAATATGACTGGTTCCTTCATAAGTTAGAATCAATTTTTCCCAGATTTCTTTTGCATTCTTGCAATTGCTAACTCTTTTGTATTCTTTTTCAATGAGAGTGCTAGTCAGCACTTGTTCAGCTAGGGATGTAATGTTCATAGCCTTTTCATCATCAGTAGTGAATTCATCAACATCTTTCTCAACGATCTTTTCTCCCACGATTTTTGTTGGAACTTTTACACCTCGTTCTATTGCAAGCCAAACTTTGATTCCTTGTGATTTGGCATAGATTCTGAATCTGCTCTTCCAGGTGGCAAAGTTTGTACCATCAAATAGTGGAGGTCGGGTCATTTATAGTCCTTCTCCGCAACCAGTAGTATTGTAGGCTATAGATGGATCTACTCTTACGTATGCCTGTATTTACTCAACAAACAAGTTAAAGAGCACCGTTTTGATACCAATTGAAAGTCCAAGAATAATCTAGAAGGGGGGGGGGGGGGTTGAATATATTATTACAGATTTAAAAATTATCTAAGGCCTTTTTGAATTTTTGAATAATTAATTTGCAGTGTTAAAAATTAATATACAAGACAGTAAAAAATTCAATCACACAATGCACAAAGATTTGTCTGGTTCACAACATACATCCCGGGTATGATGCTACGTCCAGTCTCAAGCTCCTCTCCAGGACTTGAGATCCTATTGCTATCAGTAATAAATACTCCTTTAATAGGCGGAGAAGGCTTTACAAAGTTTTATAGTCAAACTTCCAACTGTTCCCAACTAATCTATCTTGGACAGCAAGCTCCCAGATCCCTCCTCAAGCTTAGTTGTACTTCTTTTGAGTTCAGTTCTATTCTATGACCTGGTCTTGAAACAACAGCCTCTTCCTCACATCACAAGTACACTAGAGATCCAACTTCCCGCTGACCTCTCTAAGACTCTGGTCTTGGTCGAAGAATTACTCGTCTTTCTCACAGGTACATAAAATAAATTAACTCTAACCTTTTCTCTTTTTACAAATAAATTTACAACAATGTGCTTCTCAAATAAGCAGATAAGAATTTAGTACAGATGGATGCTTCTTAAATAAGCAGATATAATTTAGTACAGATTGGTGCTTCTCAAATAAACAGATATCAATTAAAGAGAAAATATATTTACAAAAGTTCAAAGACTTTTATACTTGAGAAATTATGCTTCTTTGTAAGCAGATAGTAATTTATGCTTTGATCAAATAGTGTTTCTGTGTAAGCAAATATATAAATTGTGCACTGTTATAAAAGTTTAAATAACTTTTATATTTTGAATAAGCAAATAGATGAATTTTAGCTTTTACTTAAAAATGATTCTGTTTAAGTTGATATATTCACTTAAGTTTGTGAAATAAAAGTTTAAATAACTTTTATATTACGCAACAAGTATTTTATAAGTAGATGAATTTATGATTAAATACTTGTGATGACATATATCAAGTATAATAAATAAATCAGTTAAGCAATACTTGATATAACAAATATATTTGTTTAACTCAGATAATATATAACAATATTTTATCTATTATGTGAACTTTTATAAATAATGTCACTTAGTACTATAAGGAATCGTACGGTTCAAATTCCTCTTGGTAGATGTGTATCTCCGTAGCCTTGCGCCGTCTAAGTACGACAAAATTTATAATTTCACAATTGATATTTATATAAATATTTTCAATAGATCACTACGATTCTCAAATCCAGTTCGGATGACTACTCTTTTTGGAGCAGTATCTCAGTGTCGTTTTGAGCTATCAAGTGTCGTATCTATTTTACGATATTTATATAATTAATATCAAGAAAAGGTTACTAAAGACTATAAGGAATCGTACGGTTTGAATTTCTCTCTGTAGAGGAGTATCTCCGTAGACTTGCGGCGCCCACGTATCCTTTTATTTGATAAATAGATGAAATATAGATATATAGAATTGTCTATAACAATTTATATTTGTATATCTATAAATATAAATAATCTAGAGATAATTCAAATAAAATAAATCAAACAACTTATCTCAATATGCTTAGACCAATTTCCTTTTCTCAAATAATCAGAACTTTTGAAAGAAGAGAGAGAAAGCTTTTTAGAGAGAGAGTATGTAAGAGAGAAATAAGCTTTTCTTGAAAGTGAATTGGTAAATTGAAAATGAAAGAAAAACCTCCTATTTATAGATTTTTAAAGTCAGGGGTAAAATGATAATTTTGAAAATATGATTTTGAATGAACGGTTCATAAGATTGATTTTTGAAATTAACGATCCAGATAAGATCTGATTTTACGCTGAAGTTTTCTTATTTCCGTCTGGGCCTAAAATCATCAACTTTGCATTAATTGCATGTCCGGTTTATATATATATATATGTGTGTGTGTGTGTGTGTGTGTTATAACATGCACACGGTTTTGTCCCATAATTATTGTCACTCGGTTTTGCCAGTACAAACTTAACATGCATGCTTATTAAATATATATATAACACATGCATGAATATATATATATATCTGATCAGGATCAAATGCATACCCTTATCTTTACTCACCCATACTCACCCCTTTTAGCGACGGACGTGACGGTTTTCGATCATACAATCGTCGCTCTATACTTTTAGTGACGCATAAACATATAACGTCATTAAAAGTATAGGCGACAGTTATATGACCGAATCGTCACGTCCGCCGCTAAAAGGGGGTGAGCACACGAGTGAGTAAGATAAAGGTATATGTACTTGATATTTGATCGTCAATATATATATATATATATATATATATATATATATATATATATATATATATATATATATATATATATATATCCAGTTTTCTAATAAGTATACTTGCAATATATATTTTTAGTATGAAAAATAATATAACTTTTAATGCTTAGATGTATGCATAAGTTATACTGATATATATAATATGGATATACATAATATGCATACATGAGTTATGCTTTCAAACATATATAAGACTCATGCATTTAATATCCATTTTGACCAAATATGCATGATGTTGAACACGGTTTTGAAAAAGTTTGTCAGCACATGCATTTATTCTTGGTTCATATATATGATAACACATGCATGCAATCAATTTATCAGCACATTTTCTTTTCAAGAAGGAATGCATGCATTTTCGGTTTATATATAAATATATAATAAGTATACTTATATTATAATATTTAGTATATATATATATGACAACCGTTGGTTTGTATATATATAAATAATACATGCATGGAATTGTTATATATAAATATATAAGATTTATAATATATATATATATATATATATATATATATATATATATATATAAGTAATAAAATATTTTTTCCCACTTTTAAAATACCTTAAAATAATTTTGAAATCTTTAAATAATAAAATTAATTTGAGAATAAATATAAAATGCCCATATGTAAAAATGATTTAATCAAAATCTTCATCTTCTTTTCAAATTTGGTCAAACAAGCATTTATATGATTTTTGTCCCACAATGCATAACCCAATTGATTTAACACATTAAAACTTCAAGATCAAGAAAAATAATTAAATAAGATTTAAAAAATATTTTTGGTCAAAGTAAATAAGATAATTAAAACAATTATAATAAAAATCCTATGGAGAGGATTCTACCCTTTTAATTAATTTATTTACTAATTATTGTTATCATCAAAATAAAACTAAAAATTGGAGACCCAACAGCGGTGTACTCCGAAATTGTCATATTGTCCTGCTTTAAGTCCAAAAACTTCACCTCCATCCTAGCCTGCATATTGGATGAAAAATAATTCTCGAAGAACAATGTCTTAAACCTAGTTCATGTCACCACTCCTTCTCCGGCTCTAGCTTGATTTGCCTCCTACCAAAAATTCGCCTCCCCTTTCATCATATAGGTAGCAAAAGTCGTCTTTTGCCCCTCCGCTACCCTAGCAATCACAGAAGCCTTTAATATCTCCTTTACCCAAGTTTGGGCTTCTATAGGGTCAGTTGTCCCTCTAAAATATGGTTGTCCTACTGCCTTGAAGTCTTTAAAGTTCGCCAATCAATTATCTGATTGATTTCCTATGGCTGGTATTCCATTCTGCATAGCTTGAACTACCATATTCGCAAAATTCTGCATTGGGTCTGGTTGTCCTCCAACATTGTTAACAGATTCTTCTGCTCTTTGGTTTCGATTATATCGTCTTGGCGGAATTATCTGATTAAATAAAACCATAAATTATTCTTTATTGACTTACATTCTATGCCTTATCGTATAAGTTTAACATCTAACACGTAATTTCAAACTCAAATAATCATGTATTCAAAATATTGGATTTTGAAAACTTGGTTTACTGTATTAACCAACTATCAGATAGAGACTTACTATCTTAATACAAAACTTATTTTATTAAACAAACATATATTCTTATGCATTCAACTAATTCATAGTACTTTACATCATATAGCATATATCACTATAAACATTTGATATCCCTTTGTAACCAAAAAAAGTCGGGAATCGCTGCTACAACTTATACAAAAGTTGAGAATATTACATTACACACACATACTTATCATATACACATCATCGAACATGCATATTCAAACAATACTTATACTACTTATCCACTACGCCTTTTTTTTCTGATCTTGGACAACCTTTCACCTGATGACCTTCCAACCCACAAATAAAACATACTCCTTGCTTAGGAATGGGACAATGAGGAGAAATATGTCCCTCATGTCCGTAATTGTAACAAACATTTTCCCCTTTCCTGTATAAGCCTTCATGTTTCTTTTTACAGTTTGTACACTTTTCTATTTTGTTAAAGTTCCCTTAGTTATAATTGGAATTCCCTAAATCGCGATCTTTCATCTTTCTTTTCCCCTTCTTGCTTAGAGCTTCACACGATATGCGACTTTTGGCTCCCATCTGATCAATTTAGATTTTAAGCTTATCTTGTTCCTCCATTATTTCGATTAACGCCTTCTGCAATTGACTATTTAATAGTTTTTCTATTTCCCATAGCTTTTTTAGAGAAGAAACCTTGTTCCACAGATTCTGCACTTCCATTGATGCTTGATCAGCTCCAACTTTCGTGTCCGAATCACTATCTGTCAGTACCACCGTTTCTGGATCTGGTAATGCATTTTCCAATATAATCACCTCATCAGGGTTGCTTTCAATGTGAGCCTTTATTTCAGCTATTGGCTTTAAAATTGGCTCGGCTATGGAGATTTGCTCATTCTTTACACTGAGAGTATCCTAATCCTTTTCCACCTAACATCTACACATAAATTATCTTGATTAGTATATAATATATACATACAATAAATAATAGTTTTATATAGGTTACTTTTATTTCATTTTACGATGATATTATTTAATTCATCTCCTTTAAACTCTATTTGAGTTATTTGTATTTTCAACATTTTCCTCTATTCTAAGGTTATAACCTAAGGTATACCCCCACCTAAGGTTTCTAACCTAAAGCTTTGATAACAACTTGTGACGCCCCCAAATCCGAGTACTTGAAACCCGAACTTGGTGCTACACGATATCATTTCTTTGAGCAGAATAATATAAATAACAAACTTAATATACATATCAGAGTTGTCTATTCTCAGGTTCACAACCTTTAAAGCATTTCATTACATGATAGCTAATAAATATTATCGTCTTAATAAAGTCTAACTATTACATAAGATACCAATAAACTTATTCGGTCAGTTTTCCCTTTCCTTTGTCCTTGTCAGAACCTTCAGGTCGATCACGTTTAGCTGAAAACATTTAAATTTAAAGCAAGAATGAGTATTTAATTGCCTAGCAAATAATAAATATTAGCTGAAAGAAATAAATTTGTTCTTTGAACTGCACTTGTACAACGAGGCAATAGTTGTGAAGTAAAGTGAAACAATACTGAACAACATATCAATTCTATTTCATTTTTGAAACTACGTACTGACTATGAATGGTGAACAGTCGACAAACTATAAACATTTATTTTCAATTTTTGAAAAGGTTATACAGAACTTCATCTGTAAACCGTAATAACTTACGGGCACGGAAGGTGATTAACTCGTTATGCCCTGTATTGATCAATACTACGTGCTAGAATGATATTTTCGTTCATCATATCCGCATTTGGCGCACAAAAGTTTCCTCAGATTCGGGATGTTCATACTTAGTCTGGAATCCGAACCAAAATAATTCGGTTGGATAACAATAATGTTCTATCATGTTTAACGATATTTTAAAATCTATATCTATCCGAGTCAAATAGCTTAGACGACTTTTAATTAACATATACATACCAGAATTCAATAAGTATGTATCAACATGTACAACCATTATCCAAGTGAGAAAACTTGCATAACCAAACTTAGCTATTAACTAACAGGATATATATCTTGATCATACAGTAATACTGCATTGGTAAACAATGAACGAATATAGTTCGAGAACTTGCATGAATACAAAGGTTTATATACATGATTAATAATAGTAGAGTTCAGAAACTTGTATAAAAAGGATATAGTTTAAAAACTTACTTACACATGTCCATTGCATAAAGTAAATGCAAAAGGTAGGATACTTGCCTAATATGCTGCTTAGAGCTACACAACTTAATATTATCTTTTATACAAAGACCTATCATTAATAAGATTATTCTTTCGATTAGAATAATACATCGTAACACATAATACTGCTATTTGCAATCATCATATAACTTAAACACATTATCACACACTTATATCAGTCATTAGAACATAAACAACCACTTATAAAGTCAAACTATATAAGTTCGGATCAATTTCAGAATCAATTCGGTGTACCGACAGCCTTATTGGATAATTATCAAGTTTATTTTTAATTAAACTCTATTCTGTAGCTTCAATATTCCTTTAGATAATTTAAATATCAGTCATATTATTTTTCAGTGGCTTACAATAATTTTCAAATAATTATTATCAATTATCATGATTTTTCAATCATTGAAATTATTTTACAATAATTTAAATACTGAATAATCCTATTATCATTAATATTTAAATAATATTAAAATATTAACGAAATCATTGCCAAAATATTAAAGTTATTTATAATAACTTAAAATATTTTAAAACATTTTATTACCCTTAAATGATTTTTAAATATTTAAAATCATTTAAAAATAATTACCATTAATATTTAAATATTAATTTATTATTCATCAAAATATTAAAAGTTATTTATTATAACTTAAAATGTTTTTAAATCATTTATATCATTTTTAAATGATTTTTAAATCAATAAAACCATTTTAAAACTATTTATTTAATATAATTATTAAATAAGTCTAATATCATTAATATTAAATTATTAATAAAATTTACCTTAAAATATTAAAAGTCACATTTTATAACTTAAAATATTTTAAAACTCTTTATTATCATTTAAATTTTTTTTATAATATTAAAATCATTTTTAACTAATTTATTTAATATATTTATTAAATAAATTTAATATCATTAATATTCAAATAAATAAAAATATTAACGAAAAATATGTCAAATTATTAAAACTTAATTTTTATAACTTAAAATAATTTTTAAAACTAATTTTTAAATTTTTAGAAATTAATTTCTATTTTTAATGAAATTTTAGAAATTAATATTAATAAAACTGTGGCTAAAGCCTTTAGCGACAGAAACTGTCGCCTTCGGTGTTCTTGAGCCTCAAGAACATTTAAAGTCAGTGTTCAAGGGGTCTAGTTTGACCAACATTAAATCTCTGTTCATGATGTTTCTGGGCAAGTTAAATGATAAATCATGTAGTATTGATGTAATACTACATGTATCAACAACAATCATGGTCAAATTGCATCACACAAGCAAGATCTAAGCTCGCAAACTAGCTGTCAGACGTGTTATGGGTTTTTTGGGTTACCCAGAAACCCAGACAGTCTCAAGTGGTTACTTTTGGGCTTCCACAACTTGATTTTCAGGTAATATTTTGGTGTTTTAATGGTTCCATCTTGTAGTACTCATGTCCAAGAACAGATCTATTACACTAAGTCAGTCTAACTACATCAACAACTTAAGATTCAAGATGATCAAACCCTGTCAGAACTCATGTTCTTGAGTTTTCTGGAAATTCCAAAAAACAAAAATCGTGTTCATACTGCCTACTTTGACCGTCCACTAAATTCATCATGTTTGTTCTTTAAGTGTTATAAAGGCATAAATATTTAGTCCATATAACATACTATAACTTTGATATACTAACACAAACAATTATCAACAAACACCTGCAAGATTAGAGCTCATGAAGTCATTGTCAGACACTGCTGGGTAAGTTCTGGGTTACTCAGAATTGGTAAGTCATGGCCGGTCAACGCAGTTTGACCATCCATAACTTGTAATCTATATATGGTATGACCATGATTCCAGTTCCAGAACACTCTCCTCATAACATACTACAAGTCCATTACATTAAACAAGCAAAATCATAAACAGATCTAGATTTATGGCCTCTGACATTCGGTTGTCAGGCCATAAATCTAGGGTTCCTGACAGTTTTAGAAAACTTGATTTTTTGAGCATTTTGATATTATAGATCTATGATGTAACATCATAGATCATTAAATAACATCTAATAACACCAGATTAAACACAAAAACATAACATTTAACATAGCATACAAGATCAGAATTCTTGGTTTAGGGTTTATACCTTACTTTGATCTAACTTGAATCTTGCCTTCCTAATCTGTTATGGAGGTGCTAGGGACTTGATTAAGGACTGTTCCACTTATCCAATTCGTGGGTTTATAGAGAGAGATGGGCTTGGTTGAGTGTAAGGATAGAAATGAGCTTTGTTTGTGAATTTCTATCTCTTTAATTAATCTATCTATACTTTGGATGAAAAGAATTTGGCTGATAAAGTGGTCAATGTATGGCTGATTGGAGTTTTTTTTAGTCACATGGAATATCTAGAGTTGGTCACCAACTCAAATCTTATCAAGATTTACACTCCATCCAATTAAAGAATTACAAAAATGGCATTTTGGTCTTTTTGATCACAAATTTAATGGCTTTCTTGTAAACTTATCCCAACCCTTGGGGTTTAACCCTTAGGTTTTGCTAAGTAATTTCTAGGATTTTCTAATTAGGGTTTAAAATAAAAATTTAAGCTTTCTAATTTAGAAATTAAGGTTTCCTAATCATAGTAAGTTTCCTAATTACATAAGTGCTTGGAAATTAGGTTTAAGGTTTACTAATTAACATTAGGGCTTATAAATTAGGATTAGGGTTTCTTAATTACATTACAAATAGCTTAAATTAATAATTAGATTTTACCTAATTGAACCTTAGGGTATTTAACCATTAGGGTTTCTAATAATTCATTAGGGTTTCTCTAGTTATATTTATAATTAATAACACTAATTATTAATCACAATATCACAATCACTTAACAGTCTTGAACTCCTATTTGAATTTCAAATTAGGGTTTATCAGTTTAACCTTAAAGTTTTGTCATGCTACACTATAATTGATCAAAAATTATTGTTACACACATATAGTACATGTAACGCCCCAGAAAATTAAACGTTTTGTAAATACTTTTAATAATGGATAAAATAAATTATTTATTATTATTACGTGTTGATAAGATGAATGTCGTTCTATAACCTAGAAACGTCGGAACGTCGTAGTATTTCAACTACGTGAGAGAATTAAAGTGTTTGAATTTCTAAGACGAAAATAAAAGCTTTTCGAGAAATTTTCTGCAAAAACACTATTCATCGACTTTCGCTCGGGAATTATTTTTGAACTTCCGAGAAATACGTAACGTTATAATATCAAGGTGAGATTGATTAAGTAATAATAATCTAAGTATGGAAAACGCAATATTTCACATGCAGACTTATTTTGAGAACGTTAGGAATATTAAGCGTTAAGAAGAGAAAGTATTAATCGTATGATGCGTAGACATTATGCAAGGTATTGAATGCAAGTATGATACGACGTATTATACGGATGAGTATGGAGAATGGAATAATGTATGTTATGAATTAATATACGAGCTAGCATACGAGAATTATACGTGTAGTATATATATGTCAAGGTTTTTAAATTAAATGGAATGGACTTGTAGGATTATTAGCATATTGGTAGAAGTCCAATAGGAAGTGATATGCAAGCTCAAGTGTTTGTTAATTAAGAGTCCAAACGAAAGAAATGCAAGCCCAATAAGAATTAGCTAGATTAATTAAGTAAGCCCAATGGGTTAGCCATGATCCATGGAGCAAACCAAGAGTGATATGGGTAGACTTGGTGGGCAAGAACTTTATGTGATGATCAAGCATAAGATAAGTGTTGTGTTGAGCAAGAAAAAGAAGTGTCTAGCAAGTTTACTTAGTTGTAAAGTAAGGAATAGTAAGGAGGTTAGTAAGGAGGTTAGTTAAGGAGGTGGAGGGCCTAAATGACTCTTATGCCCTAGCTTTGTCAAGCCTATAAATAGAGAAGCTTGGATTCATTTGTTGCTTGTTATTTTTCAACCAACAACCTTCCTTATAAAGTAACTTAAGTGTTAGAGAGAATAAGCACTTTATAAGCCAAAACATCCTTTGCTAGATTTTCAAAGAGAAGAGAAGTACTAGTCTTCAAGGGTAAGACTCTAGTCTAATACATCTTTTATCTCTATCATTTTAGGTTGATAAGAGAAGTGTAATTGTATGTTAAGAACATATAAGAAGTGATTAATGAATGAACTTAAGCCGATTAAGTTCTGAATAAGCAACTTGAACCTAAATAAGTTGATAAACTTATGAAGAACTTATCATATGTTTGTCACATGATGTTAGTATGTTCAATATGGTATGAGAACATTGAGTAAAGGACTTAAGTCCATATTAAGTCATAAGAAATTGAATTCGTAGTTTATAAGTTGATTAAGTCATTAACTTATGAGAATAAGTTAAAACTTACTTTGATAATAAGTTGGTGTAATAAGTAACTTAAAATGTTGGTATGATGATTGAAATCCATTTAGAATGATAATCAAAACATTAGTAATGAGGTTTCGTCGAAATTCACACGATAGGACGATAATCGTCGAATTCGTGAAATTCTCGGAATGAAAGTCGTATTTTGTGTTTGAACTTGGAAACGTTGGTTTTCGATGGAGACAATTCATATCTGGCATTATAGAGTTGCGAACTCAAATATTTGACATATTTGGCATTAAGAAACGAGCGTTGAACGTTCACGAACGTGTATCGTTTTCGTTAAAAATGAACTAATAGGTGAAATTTTAGCAAACAAAGTCGAATAGATAAAATTCTTGCATGAACGCATAGAGTATGTAATTTTTGAACCGTAGGCTTTTGAATGAGCCAATTCGGACTTATAACGAAGAAGTTATGCGTCCGGGAGTTTTCAAAAATTTTAAAATCTGCAAAAATTGTCTGAGGCACAGTCGTCGCGTCGCGACGACTCCGACTATAAGGCTTAGCATGTTGCATGCATGAGGCCGAGACAGACACTGCATCGCTAATTAGGCGCCACAATAGCGGCCATAACAAAGGAGACTCATGTAGCCATGGCAGTCCGGGACTTGCATCTTCGTTAACTTGTGCATAGCAATAGCAACTTAAAGAGGAAAGGGTGGCACCGCAGCGCCAACCCTAGGTTTTGGACAGTGATGAAGGTTTACAAGTATAGCATGAACAATAACTCAGTAATAATAAACTAAGAAATTTAATAAGGTATTGTAAGGTATTGTTAAACCTTATTTATATTGTCTAAAGGTTGAAGACAAGTAATCAAATGTAACGAAAAGCCGGAACCAATAATAAAAAATCTAAGTCAGGATTAGATTGAGATGAAGGGTAAGATATAGTAGTATACCTACTTGATTATATATGACCTAATGTTGTACGTTATGTGATCATGTATTGTAGAGACTTAGAGACTTAAAGTGTACGTGTGATAAACAGTAAGCAGAAACTAAAGGCAAGTATTCTAACCCTTGTTCCAGTTCAGTCTGGACAAGCTTTGAAATTCATATATTCTTTAGCATTAAGTCTTGTATGATGAAGTCAAAGCCAATTCTTTCGGCTAGACTTATATTATGATTCTATCAAGCATGATTAATGTTTACCGAGTTATATTGGTGTGGTTTTCAAACGAATACTGAGTATGCGAAAATGTTTTTGTCGTTTAACGACAGGCACGTGAGGTTGCCACAACTTAAACGTATACACGTTTAATGAATGTAGTGTTGATCAACATAGAGTACTATAGGCTGATCACCTAGACGTGCTTGTAAGTAATGTCGGACTTACGAACTTAGTTCCGGGATGTCCTTTTCAAAAAAACTTATGAAATGCTCAAGGTCTTGGACCGGAATTAATGTTTTACTGAACATTGTTGTTGTAAAACGTTTTGAATGAAAAGAAGTGCTATTTTGAATTATCGAGAGTACTTCGTAACTATTGTTCAGTTATTGAAGATATACGAGATCTATGTTTCAAGCATGTTATTTATTAGAATTGTAGTACTTGCTGAGCTAGTCATGCTCACTCTTGCTTGAACCATATGAACACAGCCAAGATCGAGCGGACCGAAGGCTCCAACAAGGATAAGGGCTAGGCGAAGACGAACCCTTAAATTACTTATGTAATAGTATAGGTGAATGTGTGTAATATATTGAGCATTATGATAAGAACAAATGTATGGGTTATAAAGAACCTGGGAAATGTAATATTATTTTGAATATATAGAAGACATATTCGTTCTTTTGAGACTTTTCAATTGAATGTATGTGTGAATGGTAGTACCGTGTAGCACCATCTGTCGGTTTGGAAGATACCCGGATTTGGGGGCGTCACAGGTTGGTATCAAAGCACATAAAATACGACGACATACACTATAATACACTATAAAAATCATTTACAACTTCATTTATACAACTGTTGTGCAAAATACGACAACATATATACTGTGAGTTTAAATACAAATACATATACCAACTCTGAATCATGTCACAATTGCACCTTATATAAAGGTACAGTCAAAAACTGTTTTAGAAATTAAAATCTTTGGAAAGTGCTCAAGGAAACCTTCGTACATAGGAGGCCATGAATCTAAGTTATGATAGATATCATATGTCCAGAGAATTATTCTTGGTTGACCCAATAGACTCTAACGAAAAACGAGAAGATTACTATCATGTTCCTTCCAATGGTGAGTCTTCTATTGACATATAACTATCTCCACTGTCTCCAAATGAAAATTATATTTCAAATAAACTCCAAGATCATATAGGTAGTGCTCGTAGATATACTCAGCAAGTGGGTGTGCACAACCCTGTCTTATGATAACTCTAGGTTGTATGCCATTAGACATCTGGTATGATAGTGATAAAACACCTTTTTTCAAAGTTGGGTTCGCCTTACCCTATTTGGTTCACCAAAATTAAATATCAAATGACGTATACAATACGACACACTTATCTAAAGTTCTCAATAAAATTATTTCCATATTATTTAGGGAGAACCTCAACAGCTATAGACCACCGCTCTATTCCCCTGTTATCCCCACTCGACCCAGCTACACTCTTATTACCTGAAAGGAATTATGAAACAAAAGGGTGAGCACAACTAGACCAGTAAAGAATATCATAACTAAAGATAATTAAATTATCAATAGCTTTTGTCAATAATAAATCAGAGATTTAGAACATATGGTAGATGATAAAACTTTTCAACCATAGTTGCAGCGGAACGAGCAATCCATTAAAAGAGGCAAATAGACCATTAGGTCTATTATCTTCTCCATGTTAAAAGTCCACCAATAATGTTTTATCCCTGTAACATCAATCAACAATTCCACATCCATAATCATATGAATAACTCATAATCATAATTGTGATTACAATTCCTTTTCGCACACCTGTGATCGAAGATAATTTTCATCACCTATCTTCACCTGAAACATCAAAAATCATGGTTATACCAAATCACAATCCCTGCTCATAATCATACTAATAAATTCATCTTTGCACTACAACCAAAGATATTCATTAACAATTCATTTTTGCACTACAGGCCAAAGACATACAACTGTACTTTAGAAGAGTCAAGTAGAGCATGATATCTACTATCTTCTACGAATTTAAAAGCTTATTATCAATATTTTATCGCTGAGACTCAGCTTAATAAATAATTCACATCATCGAATCACCCCTTCACTACGGCCAAGAATATTCGTTAATATCACATCCATGAATTATCCATGCACTACGGCCAAGGATATTCATTATTATCACATCCATGAATTAATATTTCATTGCTGAGACTCAGCTCAATAATTAATCCACATCATCAAATCATCCCTGCACTATAGGCCAAGGATATTCTTTTAGTATCACGACCACGAATTATCCATGCACTACGGGCCAAAGATAATCGTGTTTTCATCAACGGTCCTGATCATGCTATAAAACAATTCATCTTTGCACCTTGGCAAGAGAAATCCATAGCCATAATCATACCAAAAAGCGCCCATCAATGTACTACGGCCAATGAGGGCTTTTTCCACATCATTTGTAATATTACGGTCATGATTATACCGAATAATCCCTGGTCATAATCATACCAAGTCCATCTATGCACATCTATGCACTACAGGCAACAGATGACTTTCAACATAAAATATACATGAGGATGATGACAATGATATAAATATTAATAAAACGAAAACAAGGATAAATATTAAAGACTTTAAATTTATCCAAATATTATCAACCACTCATAATCTAATATTATTAATACCATAACAATATTTTAATCACTTCTTAAACTTATAAACAATTTATTTCAATTGTTTACTCTTTACCAAATAATGCATTTAATCATTCAAAAATATCATACTCATAAGATTTCATCACCAATGATTAAATCCCTCATCAAAAATATGCATATACCTTATATAGGATTTTCAAGCCATAAAATTCTATTTTCCAACTTTGTTACTTCACATAACATATTTAACTCATATGTTCGTAACTAAACCATTTTCATAAAAAATACCAAATCAGTCCCAAAAATATTTCTTTTCTGGATTTAGCAGAATATAGTCCCATAATGAACATATATTTTTCTCGGAATTTTTAAAATTCATTTACTATTTTTCAAAAATCAATTTCTAATTAATTCCTTAAGAAATTAGCTACCTCAAGTTTAACTCTTGAAATTCTCAAATCTTGGCAGAATCTTACACATGTTAACGTGATCTTCCAGTTTAAATTTTATGATCATCGGAGTTATAGAACTCCGGTTATAGCGTTTTTCGTCAGAAAAACCTAAATATTGAAATGGTCATAACTTGCTCATTTTAAGTCGGAATGACCTCATTTTTGGACAGGAGGTACTTTATACCATATATTTTCATGTCCCAAAAGGCATGAATTTTTCTCAAAAATTAAGTGGCCGAAACAACCCCTTAAAGTTTCTGGGCAGTAGCATTTTCCTCTTTTGCAGCTTTGGACTCTTTTGCTAAAAATAGTCCACACGAAAATCTACAACACCTTTTTCAGTGATTCCACTTGGAGATGCTACAAAACTCATAGATATAACTCTAGAACTTGACCACACTCAAAATTTCAAAATATAATAGGAGATATGGTCAATTAAATTTCATGTTCTATTTTTACCAAAATCTGATTTTTCAACCCTTTGTGATTTCTAAGAAACTTTCATGTTTTCACATAATAACCAACATAACTCATCATAACACTTACTAATACTTTATATGCACATGATTTTTATCAGTCCAATGCTTTTATTATGACTCTCATCATAATCAACGTAACCAGATTATTTCCACAATTTAATAAGGAATGAATACGAAGGATCATTCACCATGCATGTGGTAATCCACTTATACAGGTTATTCCAATAGAATAATAAAGAATGGAATAACAGAAGGATTCACCATACATGCGATAGAGAGACGCATGCAGACGAGTTATTCCCAAATGTAATAATAAAGAGCGGAACCGGTCCGGCGTAAAAGCGCATGCACGAGATATTCCAATAGAATAATAAAGAATGAAATAACAACAGAAATCACCATGCATGCGGTACGTCACATAGACAGATTATTCCAATAGAATAATAAATAACGGAACCAGGTCAGGCGAAATTCGCACCGACAGGATATTCCAATAGAATAATAGAAGAATTTCACCATGTATGCGGTACTTCGCATAAACAGGTTATTCCAACATAATAATAAGGAATGGAATAATAGAAGAATTTCACCATGTATGCAATACTTCACATAGACAGGTTATTCCAACATAATAATAAGGAATGGAATAATAGAAGAATTTCACCATGTATGCAGTACTTGGCATAGACAAGTTATTCCAACATAATAATAAAGAATGGAATAACAGAATAATTTCACCAAGTATAGGGTAGTCCACGTATACAGGTTATTCCAACAGAATAATAAAGAATGAAATAATAGAAGAATTTCACCATGTATGCGGTACTTCGCATAAACATGTTATTCCAACATAATAATAAGGAATGGAATAATAAAAAAATTTCACCATGTATGCAGTAATTCGCATAGACAGGTTATTCCAACATAATAATAAGGAATGAAATAATAGAAGAACTTCACCATGTATGCAGTACTTCGCATAGATAAGTTATTCCAACATAATAATAAGGAATGGAAGAACATAAGAATTTCACCAAGTATAGGGTAGTCCACGTATACAGGTTATTCCAACAGAATAATAAAGAATGGAATAATAGAAGTTCTCTTCATTAATATAAAAAAATAATACCCCTTACGAGTACAACAAATAATATCCCTTACCTTATAAAGAAGAGTACTCCGATGGTAGGGCGGGGATATACTCGAAGAAAACTTGCACTATGCTTAAAGCTTTCTTAAACTCTAAAGAAATACGCTCAAGATTATAGAAGAAGAACTCTCTCTATAGTTTCTCTCTCTAGAGTTTCAGTGAATTCGTAAGAAATAATGAAGGAATGAGTTTCTATTTATAGAAGAATGGATCATAGTAACTAATTCATGAACGGTCCGTATTGATTTACTTTTAATCGAATCGGTCCATATTTAAAGCAAAATCTTTTAAATAAAATATAATATATTCTAATTATTGTCTAATAAAACAGATAACTTTATACAAGTATTCATTTTATATAAAAAGATTTTACTATTAGCCTAATAAAACGAATAACTTTATAAAAGTATTACATTTTTATATAAAAAACTTTTCTGCTTTATTACATTAATAATACTAATAAAACAAAATTTCATCATCACTTACTTTCAAAAAATTTCAAATGTCACCCTTAACTTTAAATTTTTATCAATTTAACTATTCACCAAAATAGAGAAATTGAATACTTTTATTTCATAAAATTCGGGGTCTCACAATCTCCCTTCCTTATGAAATTTCGCCCTCAAAAGTTACGTACGTACCTGGTATTTCGAAGAGATGAGAATACCTTACTTTCTTTTCGGATTGCACCTTCCCGGTTATTTCCTCTGTATCATGATTTTCCCATTGCTCATCTCATGTGTTTCAGATATCATTCTAGAATATACTTCAAAACAAATGTTAATTGACATATCATAGTTTGTCAACTTATCAAGTAAACAATTTCAGCTTAGGTAAGTCACACACTAGCGAAGTATATTACTCATCTCTCCCCTCCTAGTTCTAGACTCATATCTCCGCCATCGATCATATTCCTAAGCTCTGATACCAAATGTGACGCCCCCAAAATAGGTATACACGACCCATTCTGAGTCGCTAGAAAATACACTATAAAAATCATTTACAACTTCATTTATACAACTGTTGTGCAAAATACGACGACATATATACTGTGAGTTTAAATACAAATACATATACCAACTCTGAATCATGTCACAATTGCACCTTACATAAAGGTACAGTCAAAAACTGTTTTAGAAATTAAAATCTTTGGAAAGTGCTCAAGGAAACCTTCGTACATAGGAGGCCATGAATCTAAGTTATGATAGATATCATATGTCCAGAGAATTATCCTTGGTTGACCCAATAGACCCTAACGAAAAACGAGAAGATTACTATCATGTTCCTTCCAATGGTGAGTCTTCTATTGACATATAACTATCGCCACTGTCTCCAAATGAAAATTATATTTCAAATAAACTACAAGATCATATAGGTAGTGCTCGTAGATATACTCAGCAAGTGGGTGTGCACAACCCTGTCTTATGATAACTCTAGGTTGTATGCCATTAGACATCTGGTATGATAGTGATAAAACACCTTTTTTCAAAGTTGGGTTCGCCTTACCCTATTTGGTTCACCAAAATTAAATATCAAATGACGTATACAATACGACACACTTATCTAAAGTTCTCAATAAAATTATTTCCATATTATTTAGGGAGAACCTCAACAGCTATAGACCACCGCTCTATTCCCCTGTTATCCCCACTCGACCCAGCTACACTCTTATTACCTGAAAGGAATTATGAAACAAAAGGGTGAGCACAACTAGACCAGTAAAGAATATCATAACTAAAGATAATTAAATTATCAATAACTTTTGTCAATAATAAATCAGAGATTTAGAACATATGGTAGATGATAAAAAATTTCAACCATAGTTGCAGCGGAACGAGCAATCAATTAAAAGAGGCAAATAGACCATTAGGTCTATTATCTTCTCCATGTTAAAAGTCCACCAATAATGTTTTATCCCTGTAACATCAATCAACAATTCCTGTCCATAATCATATGAATAACTCATAATCATAATTGTGATTCTGAATTCCTTTTCGCACCCAGGACAAAGATAATTTTCATCATCTATCTTCACCTGAAACATCAAAAATCATGGTTATACCAAAGCACAATCCCTGCTCATAATCATACTAATAAATTCATCTTTGCACTACAGCCAAAGATATTCATTAACAATTCATCTTTGCACTACAGGCCAAAGACATACAACTGTACTTTAGAAGAGTCAAGTAGAGCATGATATCTACTATCTTCTACGAATTTAAAAGCTTATTATCAATATTTTATCGCTGAGACTCAGCTTAATAAATAATTCACATCATCGAATCACCCCTGCACTACGGCCAAGGATATTCGTTAATATCACATCCATGAATTATCCATGCACTACGGCCAAGGATATTCATTATTATCACATCCATGAATTAATATTTCATTGCTGAGACTCAACTCAATAATTTATCCACATCATCAAATCATCCCTGCACTATAGGCCAAGGATATTCTTTTAGTATCACGACCACGAATTATCCATGCACTACGGGCCAAAGATAATCGTGTTTTCATCAACGGTACTGATCATGCTATAAAATAATTCATCTTTGCACCCTTGGCCGAAGAGAATCCATAGCCATAATCATACCAAAAACTGTCCATCAATGTACTACGGCCAATGAGGGCTTTTTCCACATCATTTGTAACATTACGGTCATGATTATACCGAATAATCCCTGGTCATAATCATACCAAGTCCATCTATGCACATCTATGCACTACAGGCAACAGATGACTTTCAACATAAAATATACATGAGGATGATGACAATGATATAAATATTAATCAAACGAAAACAAGGATAAATATTAAAGACTTTAAATTTATCCAAATATTATCAACCACTCATAATCTAATATTATTACCATAACAATATTTTAATCACTTCTTAAACTTATAAACAATTTATTTCAATTGTTTACTCTTTACCAAATAATGCATTTAATCATTCAAAATATATCATACTCATAAGATTTCATCACCAATGATTAAATCCTCATCAAAAATATGCATATACCTTATATATTTTTCAAGCCATAAAATTCTATTTTCCAACTTTGTTACTTCACATAACATATTTAACTCATATGTTCGTAACTTCAAACCATTTTCATAAAAATACCAAATCAAATCAAAAAATATTTCTTTTCTCGAATTTAGCGAGAATATAGTCCCATAATGAACATATATTTTTCTCGAATTTTAAAATTCATTTACTATTTTTCAAAAATCAATTTCTAATTAATTCCTTAAGAAATTAGCTACCTCAAGTTTAACTCTTGAAATTCTCAAATCTTGGCAGAATCTTACACATGTTAACGTGATCTTCTAGTTTAAATTTCATGATCATCGGAGTTATAGAACTCCGGTTATAGCGTTTTTCGTTAGAAAAACCTAAATATTGAAATGGTCATAACTTGCTCATTTTAAGTCGGAATGAGCTCATTTTTGGACAGGAGGTACTTTATACCATATATTTTCATGTCCCAAAAGGCATGAATTTTTCTCACAAATTAAGTGGCCGAAACAGCCCCTTAAAGTTTCTGGGCAGTAGCATTTTCCTCTTTTGCAGCTTTGGACTCTTTTGCTAAAAATAGTCCACACGAAAATCTACAACACCTTTTCCAGTGATTCCACTTGGAGATGCTACAAAACTCATAGATATAACTCTAGAACTTGACCACACTCAAAATTTCAAAATATAATAGGAGATATGGTCAATTAAATTTCATGTTCCATTTTTACCAAAATCTGATTTTTCAACCCTTTGTGATTTCTAAGAAACTTTAATGTTTCACATAATAACCAACATAACTCATCATAACACTTACTAATACTTTATATACACATGATTTTCATTAGTCCAATGCATTTATTATGACTCTCATCATAATAAACGTAACCAGATTATTTCCACAATTCAATAAGGAATGAATACGAAGGATCATTCACCATACATGTGGTAATCCACTTATACAGGTTATTCCAACAGAATAATAAAGAATGGAATAACAGAAGGATTCACCATACATGCGATAGAGACCGCACAGACAGGTTATTCCCAATAGAATAATAAAGATGGAACCAGTGTCCGGCGTAAAACACACGATATGATATTCCAAATGTAAGAATAAAGAATGAAATAACAATGTAAATCACCATGCATGCGACGTTACATGTATGTGTTATTCCAATGTAATAATAAATAATCGGAACCAGTCGTGCAAAATTCAGACCGAGGATATTCCAATGTAATAATAAAGAATGGAATAATAGAAGAATTTCACCATGTATGCGATTGACATAAAAAGTTATTCCAACATAATAATAAGGAATAGAATAATAGAAGAATTTCACCATGTATGCAAAGATTTAGCATAGACAGACAGTTATTCCAACATAATAATAAGGAATGGAATAATAGAAGAATTTCACCATGTATGCAGATTTATGTATGGAGTTATTCCAACATAATACTAAATAACTAACCGTGTCGTGCAAAATTAAGACCGACGGGGATATTCCAATGAATAATAAAGAATGGAATAATAGAAGAATTTCACCATGTATGCGATTGCGATAAACAAAGTTATTCCAACATAATAATAAGGAATGGAATAATAGAAGAATTTCACCATGTATGCAATGAATTGCGATAGACAAAGTTATTCCAACATAATAACAAGGAATGGAATAATAGAAGAATTTCACCATGTATGCAAGATTACTTAGATGACAAAGTTATTCCAACATAATAATAAGGAATGGAATAATAGAAGAATTTCACAAAGTATAGGGTAGTCCACGTATACAGGTTATTCCAACAGAATAATAAAGAATGGAATAATAGAAGTTCTCTTCATTAATATAAAAAAATAATACCCCTTACGAGTACAACAAATAATATCCCTTACCTTATAAAGAAGAGTACTTCGACGGTAGGGCAGGGATATACTCGAAGAAAACTTGCACTATGCTCAAAGCTTTCTTAAACTCTAAAGAAATACGCTCAAGATTATAGAAGAAGAACTCTCTCTATAGTTTCTCTCTCTAGAGTTTCAGTGAATTCGTAAGAAATAATGAAGGAATGAGCTTCTATTTATAGAAGAATGGACTGAATAGTAACTAATTCATGAACGGTCCAGATTGATTTACTTTTAATTGAACGGTCCATATTTAAAGCAAAATCTTTTAAATAAAATATAATATATTCTAATTATTATCTAATAAAACAGATAACTTTATACAAGTATTCTGTTTTATATAAAAAGATTTTACTATTAGCCTAATAAAATGAATAACTTTATAAAAGTATTCTGTTTTATATAAAAAGCTTTTCTGTTTTATTACATTAATAATACTAATAAAACAAAACTTCATTATCACTTGCTTTCAAAAATTTTCAAATGTCACCCTTAACTTTAAACTTTTATCAATTTAACTATTCACCAAAATAGAAAAATTGAATACTTTTATTTCATAACTTTAAACTTTTATCAATTTAACTATTCACCAAAGGGAGGTCCGCTTAACCTGATGCAAGAGTTTGTTAATCTATTAACAGCTACCTTTAATATAACAAGGGCTAATATCCCCGTAAATCCAGGAGTAGCACGAGCTACTACCTTTAAGGATTTCAAGAGCGTGGGTCCGCCAGAGTTCAAAGGAACTACGGACCCTATTGAAGCCCAAACGTGGGTGAAGGAAATAGAGAAAGCATTTGTGATAGCAAATGTTGACGAGGGCCAAAAGGTTGCCTTTGCAACCTATATGATGAAGGGAGAGGCCAACTTTTGGTGGGAAGCCAATCAGGCTAGGGCCGGGATAGCGAATCTGACGCGGGAGAGGTTCAAGGAGATATTCTTCGAGAACTACTTTCCCATGAGCATGCAGGGAAGGATGGAGATGCGGTTTCTCGAGTTGAAACAAGGGGACATGTCGGTTCCCCAATACACCGCCAAGTTTAGTGAACTGGCGAGGTTCACTCCACACCAAGTGGATACCGAGGTTAGGAAGGCGCGACGGTTCGAGCAAGGCTTGAAACCCTGGCTCTATACCTCTATTTTTGTGTTTCAAAGTACTTCATTTGGAACCATTTTAGAGAAGGCGATAATCGCCGAGGGTGGTAGTGAGGCTCTGAGTCAATACCACAAGGACAAGAAGAGCAAGGGGAAAGTGGATGGGGGAGTAAAAGTTGAAGGAGCCAGCGGTAGTGGCGAGGGACAAAAGAGGAAGGTGTTTAGCTCTGGGAATGCCAGAGTGAAGCAAGGAGACCCAAAGAGGAGAATGGAGGCATGCAAGACCTGTGGGAAGACTCACTTAGGAGTCTGTCTCAAGGGGAAGGCCGTTTGTTACAACTGCCCAGGGATGAGGGGCACATTAATACTAACCGTCAAGTCCGAAAAAGAATCACGGATGCTTTGTGTGTGGGTCAACCGACCACATTACAAAGAATTGCCCGAAGAAGGGGACGGACGGGAATCGGGGCACTAATGGCGGTATGTTAGCTATTAGTGGTCCAAAGATAATAGTAGGCCGATGGGGTCAGACCTTTAACATGATGATCAAGATGCGATTGCATTATGGGATGTCGTCAAATGTATATTATTCCGATCAACAACATAAATGCTTACGTCTTTGTTTGATTCGGGTGCTACTTGTTCGCTTTATAGCATGCGATTTTGCTAGACGATTAAGATTACTTCCCAAAAAGTTGCTATACCTTTAAATATTAAGGTAGCAAACAAAGAAATAATTCTCATTGAAGATGTTCATAGGAGTTGTTGGATAGATATACTGGGGGTTGTAAATTATCTAGAGATTTGATATCGATAAAGTTAGGAGAATTCGACGTAATTCTAATGGATTAAGTTAGTTAACCATAGGCAAATTATAGATTGTCAAAAGAAATGTGTGAACATTAAGACATTAAGACAACCTCGGTAGTATTTTACGGAATAGATCGTCGGGACGCTCGTTAAGTGTTGTCTAACCATGACACAAACTAGGAAATTACTAAGGAAGGGATGTGTAGGTTATCTCGTGTCATGTTGTTGATACCCGCAGAGTGGTAGCAACCATGGAACAAATACCTATAGTGAGAGAATTCACGATGTATTTCCGAGTGAATTGTCTCGGTCTTCCATTGATAGGAGACAGAGTTTGTAATCGTGTCTCGAGGCGGCACCGAGCTTTTCGTGGCACCGTATCGTATGGCGCCAAAGGAGATGAAAGAGTTGATGGTACAGTTACAAGAACTATTGGACAGGAAGTACATTCAACCGAGTGTTTCACCATGGGGAGCACCGGTACTGTTTGTCAAGAAGAAGGACAGATTGTTAAGACTTTGTATCGACTACTGAGAGTTGAACAAGTTAATGATAAAGAATAAATACCCATTGCCCAGGATCGATGATCTTTTTGATCAGTTAAAAGGGGCTAAGTATTTTTCTAAAATAGATTTAAGAACGGGGTATCACCAATTGAAGGTTAGGAAGGAGGATTTACCAAAGATAGCATCCATGACTCGTTATGGTCATTACGAGTTTTTGGTGATGTCATTTGGGTTGACTAATGCACCAGCTGCATTTATGGATATGATGAACAGAGTGTTCAAACAATATTTGGACAAGTTCATCGTGGTGTTTATTGATGATATTCTAGTCTATTTAAAGACGCCAGAAGATCATGCTGAACACCTAAGATTAGTGTTGGGGACACTAAGAAATGAGAAGTTGTATGCGAAATTCACTAAGTGTGAATTTTGGTTGGAGAAGGTACAATTTTTAGGTCATGTCATTGACCTTGAGGGAATCTCAGTAGATCCAACAAAGGTGGAAGCCGTGATGAATTTGGAACGACCAGAAACGCCGACTGAGGTGCGGAGTTTCCTAGGGTTAGCGGGTTACTATCGAAGATTCATCCAGGATTTTTCGAAGATAGCTACTCCGTTGACTAACTTGACAAGGAAGACGGTGAAATATGCGTGGACTGATAAGTGTGAGGATAGTTTTCGAGAATTGAAGAAAAGATTGAGTGAAGCTCCTGTTTTGTCATTGCCCGATGACACAGGAAATTTTATAGTTTATAGCGATGCTTCGCATAGAGGACTTGGTTGTGTGATCATACAGCATGGCAAGGTCATTGCTTATGCATCTAGGCAGTTGAAGGATTATAAGAAAGTTTATCCTACTCATGATCTGGAACTGGCCGCAGTTGTTTTTGCTCTAAAGATATGGAGACATTACCTTTATGGAGAAAAATGTGAGATATACACGGACCACAAGAGTCTAAAATATATCTTCACACAAAAGGAGTTGAACATGAGGCGAGAGGAGATGGTTTGGAGTTGATAAAGGATTACGATCAGAAATCTCAGATCACCCTAGAAAAGCCAATGTAGTTGTCGGCGCCTTAAGTAGGAAGGGTCGGGAAAAGTTGTCTTTGTTAACTACCAAACCGAAAGTTAATAACAGAGATGGCTAGGATGGAATTGGAAGTGAAGCCGCCAAGTGAAGTAGGACAAATCTTTGTTTACGGAGATGCAATCTACCATCGTAGAAAGAGTTAAGAAGGTGCAACTCAAAACTGATGAGTGTGACCCGATAAAGGAGTGGCTAGCCAATGAAAAAGATATCAATTATAGTCTTGATAATGAAGGATTATTAAGATTTAAAGGAAGAATTTGGGTTCCGAATGAGACAGAATTAAAGGAGTAGGTATTACAAGAGGCTCATAGTTCGAGGTTTTCGATTCATCCTTGTAGTACTAAGATGTATCAAGACCTTCGACAGAGTTTTTGGTGGCCGAACATGAAGAAAGAGATAGAAGAGTACGTGAGTAGGTGCTTGACTTGCCAGAAAGTTAAGGCCAAACATCAACGACCAAGTGGCTTATTACAGTCATTGGAAATTCCGGAGTGGAAGTGGGAAAATATCACGATGGATTTTGTGGTGGGACTTCCGACTACAACGAAAGGGTATGATGCGATTTGGGTAATAGCGGCTCGATTGACGAAGTCAGCTCACTTTTTGCCAATCAGAGTTAAGTATAACTTAGATCAGTTAGCTGAACTCTATGTTAAAAAAATAATTTCCAGACATGGAGTACTAGTATCAATTGTGTCAGAATATGATCCACGATTCACATCGAACTTTTGGAGAAGTCTACAAGAGCAGATGGGAACGCAATTGAATTTGAGTATGGCGTATTATCCACAAACTGATGGACAGAGCGAGAGAACAATTCAGACGTTAGAAGATATGTTAAGATCTTGCGTCATGCATTTCAAGGGTAGTTGGGATGATCATCTACCATTAGTGGAGTTTGCGTATAACAATAGTTATCATGCAAGCATAGGTATGCCACCTTACGAAGCTTTGTATGGGAGGAAATGCAGAACACCACTGTATTGGGATGAGGTAGGAGAACGCCGAATGCTAAGACCAGAATTGGTGCAGCAAACAGTGGACATTATCAAGATGATACAAATGCATCTTCTAGCAACTCAAGACAGACAGAAGAAGTTTACGGATTCACATAGAGAGAATAGAGAATTTGAAGTAGGTTCGTACATATTTCTAAAAGTATCTCCCTGGAAAGGAAAGATACATTTTGGAAAGAAGAGAAAGTTAAGTCCGAGGTGTATAGGACCTTTTGAGGTATTAAAACGGGTAGGTGAGGTAGCTTACATGATAGCATTACCTCCAGACCTAGAACGAATACATAATGTGTTTCACGTATCCGTGTTACGTCCTTATAAGCCAGATTATAAACACGTGATAGAATATGAGCCTATTCATATCGAGAAGGACTTAACATACGAAGAAACACCGATTCAAATTGTCGATAGAAAGGAACAAGTTCTGCGGAACAAAGTCATATCTTCCGTGAAGGTGATATGGAAAAACCACGATGCAGAAGAAGCAACGTGGGAGTTGGAAGAAATGATGAAAAAGAATTACCCTCAATTGTTTGTGTAATTTTTTTTTAGCGAGAATCTGGGGACAAAATCCTTATAAGGGGGAGAGACTGTAACGCCCTAGAAAATTGAACCTTATGGAAATACTTTTAATAATGAATAAAATAATATTATTTATTATTATTACGTGTTGATAAGATGAATGTCGTTCTATAACCTAGAAACGTTGGAATGTCGTAGTATTTCAACTACGTGAGAGAATTAAAGTGTTTGAATTTCTAAGACGAAAATAAAAGCTTTTCGAGAAATTTTTTGCAAAAACACTATTCATCGACTTTCGCTCGGGAATTATTTTTGAACTTTCGAGAAATACGTAACGTTATAATATCAAGGTGAGATTGATTAAGTAATAATAATCTAAGTATGGAAAACGCAATATTTCGTATGCGGACTTATTTTGAGAACGTTAGGAGCATTAAGCGTTAAGAAGAGAAAGTATTAATCATATGATGCGTAGACATTATGCAAGGTATTGAATGCAAGTATGATACGACGTATTATACGGATGAGTATGGAGAATGGAATAATGTATGTTATGAATTAATATAGGACGAAACTTTCTGTCGAGTATAATATACCCTATTTCCGACAGACATATTCCCTCAGAAGGTATTTATTAAAATTGACTAATTATTAACTTCGATGAAATTTGCGTCGGAGATACTGTAGTTTTGACGGATACGTTCTGTCAAAGCTAACTTATTTCCGACTGAAAATTAGAATATTTCGACATTTATTAAAAATTGGTTATTTGTTAACTCCGAGGGAAGTTCCGTCGGTAATACCATATTCCGTCGGAATTAACTTTTTTTTTAAATACAGATTTTAAAAGTTCAGTTTTCAGGTGTTTAAACCCATTAATGTACCTGTAACCTGTCACAACCCAATGCACGGTAATATAAACATGTATCTCACATTCAAATATGCAACGTATCACTAAAATGTAATCTTCAACTCATTATCATTCACATTCACATTCACATTCAAATATCCACCAAAACGTATTATAAGCTAACCAATTACAAATATAAGCTAATGTTCCATAAATAATAAACAATATAATTTACAATACTTATACGATTTAATTATTAGACACAATATATATACAAATGTTCTACAATACTTATACAGATGCAATTAGACACTATAATATATACAAATGTTCTATAATAACATGAATACAAATGAACTATAAACTAGTAAAAGTATCATCATCGGGCGGAGGTGAACGACGCTACTTAGCGATAGATGGAAATCGGTTGTTCACATTTACACGTCATCATCGCCAATCTGCTTGCCATCGCCACCCTGTTGATAGAATCAAAAATATAAATCATTAGTCCATATATATATATGTGAGAATTAACAAGCTAGCCTTAATTGAAAAAAACATAAACAATAAGAATACCTGAGTAGGTGGGGGCGGAAGAAAAGCCTCCTCCAAGAGGGTAATCACCATCCGGAGCATCTCGGCGCTCCAAGCGTCGAACTGCTCCCGTGGTAATCCCATACTCTCTGCAGAGGCCCCTGCTATAATATCTTGAGTAATCTGGTGAAGATGAGAACTGGAAGGCAACTGCTAACGCCGAAAGACCGGATCGATACGAAACCTATTCGACACGGCCCCTATCAGTCGCCGGAAGATATTGTCATCCAAGCCAGCACCCGTATGAGATGGTTCGACATGTGTTTCTCGAGACATCATACCGGCCGAGCCTATAAAGAGATATAAATTCGATTACTAATAATAATTTATATAATGCGATAAATTCGGATAATTTCTTGAAATATAATTAAATATTACCTCCAGGAAGTGTATATGCGGGTATCCTTGGCAGACCCAACACTTGATATCTGTTGGTACTGCTAGTAGGGGATCCTGAGACGTGCCCCATAGTCTCAACTCCTCATCCTGGTCTAATACAATATCGGGAAGAGGGGTGGTAGAATCTAACGGCTCAGAACCTCTCTTAATAGCCTCCAGCTCAGTTATACGCTCGTCCCAAGCCTCAAAATTGGTCCTCAGAATGTATTCTCAGATATGTATGTTAATTATATCATTTTATTTACGATTGAATATTATTAAAAGCTAAATAGTAAGATGAGTTTTACCCGTATAGCTAAAACTGCCTGAGACAAAGCACGCTCGTCCTTAGGCGTGTGGGCTCGATCTCAAAACTCTAGAGTGGTAGGATCTCAGCCCAAGGTCCTCCCCAATGCCTAATAAAAACATTCATAAAATAGGTCTTAAGTATTTGTGTGAGAACTTGACACCTAAATAACTAAATACAACGCACTTACCATCTTCGCCTCCTCGAACGACTGAGAACCAGTGGTGTGTACTATTCGGAGCTGACCACGGTTCTTCTTCGCCTGCTCAGACTTTTTCTTGAAGTCATCAGCCTCCCAGTGCGCACACATACCCTCCCAGGCTAAATTGGAGACTATGCTGGGCTGATGATCTCTGATGGTGGTCCCGGGTTGGTCCACAACTACCCGAGCTGCCCTCTATCGCATCTCATACAGCCATCTAGAGTAATTCGCAGCGACATGATGCTCAATCACATCATCGCCAGCTGACTGAGAGATGCTCGGGTCAAATCGATAATAAACCTATAACAAAAGTTAATTTAAAATTAGGAACAATTGATTTCGTCATCCTAATACAACTATGTAGTAATTAAGATAATATGCTTAACTTACGTGGAACTCCCGCAAGACAGTCTGCATAAAAGTGGCATCGTACCACGCATACTAACAGAACCGCATGCACCCTCTCGGGAGATGCGTCAAACAAATCGCGTGTAGGGTGTGCTTAGCCACCGGGTCTAGTATACTACAAAAAAAGTATAACAATATGTTTTATATGATTTGTGTTTTGCAATAACTGATAGAAATATTATGAATATATTAACACTTACTGCTGGGAAGAGACATCCACCGGTACTGTAAGTGGCACTGCCGGCGGACGACCAAAGATACCGAGGTTCGTCCCTCGGTATCGTCGACGAGGTGCATCTGTAATAATTGTATTTAACATAGTCAATAATCATTGTAATTAATGCATCTTGAGATATATTTAAATCCTAGTTAAGATAACTTACCCGCGCCTGAAGAAGAGCCTCCTCGTGGCTACCGTCTCCAGTACCGAATCGCCCACCACCTCGACGACCTCCACCACTATGTCTAGCCATGAATATCCTACTACAATAACAAAATTGGTAGATTATGAATATGTAAGTTTTAATAATATGTGGTATGTACTAATATGAATGCTCATTTTCAATTACACACGTCATCAAACCCTCAGAATCAACGTGTATATCATTATCGGATTCGGTATCTTCCTCATCCTCAGTTTCGAGACCAGTTTCGTTTTCGTTATCGTTATCATCCTCAACGACTACATAATCATTCATGTGTACGTTTGCCTCGACATCCTCATCGTTAGGTACGTCAATGACATCAAACTCACCACATCTTCAGCATGGAACACTACGGCGAAAGGGTTGCTCACATCTTCTTGCAACGCCTCATCCATACCAAACATGTTATCATCATTAAATGAGCGTGTTTTAGTAGTGACTACTGTGTACCAGGGGCTTCGAGTATTTACGACACTAGGAGCGTAATACACTTGAGTCGCTTGACTTGCTAACACGTACACGTCATCAGACTTTAACACCGACTTGATATCCACGGTTGTGATTCTATTACGATCAAATTTAACCCCTTTTCAATGATCAAACCAAATTCACTTAAATGCAACTACCTTTTTTTCATTGTGATAATTGAGCACAACCACATCCTGTAAATGACCATAGTAATTGGACTCAGAATCTTGGTAGCAGCTTCCTAACACCACAACCCCAGAATTGACTGATGTGAGTTCATGGAAGTCATCGACTCTAAATCTGTACCTATTCATGATGCAACCAGGAAAAGAACTAATAACTTTGTAAGGTCCTTAGATGACATCTATAAAATGCTCAGAATTATTCTCTGCTTCAACCTTTTTCTTAAACCATTGTTGGAAATTAGCATTAGTGAATGTTTCCAATTCTACTGCAGTAAAAGTTGGGTTAGAAGCATACGTTTCCTCTTCGAATGAACTGCGATATTAGTAAAATGTCTTTAACATATATAGAGATGACTACACTTGTAAATTGTACTAAATACCATAAATAAGCTGAGACTTACGTGATGTATTATGATACTTTGGGCATATTTAGAAGCACGTATGTAGATACAATCTTCAACTCTTTGTCGCTTAAGTAAGTCAGCGTCTCATGGCCAAATGGTTTAGCCGGATATGTGAATACAGCTAACTCATCATCAGCATGAGTCATTGGACCAACAACCTCATTCCTTCCTAAACGGTTGTGCTTCGTTGGGACAACATTGTCAAAATATAATGAGCAGAAGTTGACAAGCTCTTTCTCCGTATAGCGTTCAACAATAGAACCCTCTACACAAGCTTTGTTCTTGACCTTTTGTTTTAATTGACGCATATACCTATGATAAATATACCGACAAATTGAAAAATTATTAATATGAGCATGATAGAGAAATTAACAGTTTATATTACCTCTCAAAAGGATACATCCACCGATATTGCACCGGTCCTCCAAGTTTGAGTTCATACGGCAGATGAATAGGCAGATGTTCCATCGAGTCAAAGAATCCTAGAGGAAAATCATTTCGAGCTTGCAAATGGTAAGCAAAATATTCTTCTCAATCACTTTCGACATCATCAGTATTTAATTACAAATGAGCAAATATCTCGAAGAAATTTGAAAGTTCTAATCAATGCATCCGTAATTTTTCTCGGGTAACATCTCACGAAAATGAAATTGGGATCAACTTCTGCATGAATACATGACAATCGTGACTCTTGAATCCAGAAACTTTCAATTGCTCAACCTTACAACAACGTGTTATGTTCGATGCATATCCATCTGGGAGCTTCAACCCACTAACCCACTTACACATGTCTTCAACTTGTTGCTTAGTAAGACAAAATGGAGCTTTAGGGTTCGTAGTGTTAGGGCGAAGCCACAATTCTGACCTAATGTTCAATGTCTCCAAATCTTTTCGAGCATTATCATTGTCTTTGGTTTTACCACTCGCATCTAACACGGTGTAAACAAGTTCTCAAAAAAATTCTTTTCGATATGCCTGACATCTATATAATGATGAACTAAAAGTGTGCCCCAGTACGACAACTCAAACCATATAGGCAAGTGTGTCCAATTATGAGTCTTCCTGCATCTTACCGCTCCCAATTTATCGTGTTCCTTCCCCAAGAAAGGAAAATCAAGTCGATTCAACCAAATTTCAAGACCTCACTTCCCGGTACACCACCAAACAACCCCTTTCTTCTCTATCTTTCTGTTGAACTGTGCAGACATCTTTCTGTAATTGTGATCAAGAGGCAAAAATCTACGAGCAATTCCAAAGAAACTACATTTTCGCCCATGCTGCAACTGGTTGCCTTGAACATCCCCCATACACACTGAACATGACAACTTCCCTTGGGTTGACCAACCACTAACCATCCCAAGAGCCGAAAAGTCAGTGATAGTCCATAACAGGGCTGGCTTCATCACAAAATTCTCGCATATCGATTTATCATACGTCTGGACCCCTTTCTCCCACAACATCTTTAGTTCATCTACTAACGGTCGAAGGTACACATTAAGGTCTTTTGTAGGACTTTTATCCCCCGGAATGAGTAAAGTTAAAAACAAATATGGATCCCTCATGCACATTGCCGGTGGAAGATTATAAGCAACCATAATGACTGGCCAAACTTAGTACGGCTGTCTAAAATTATTAAAAGGGCAAAAGCCATCAGTAGCCATTCCAAGCCTAACATTCCTAACTTCTTCCGCAAACTCAGGATAATTTACATCAAATCTCTTCCATTCATCTCCATCCGCTGGGTGAGTCAACTGACCAAGCACGACATCCCTTGTTCGATGCCAACTCATATGTTGAGTCGTATGAGACGACATGGATAGCCGCTGAAGTCTCGGCACAAGTGGAAAGTATCGTAAGATTTTCCTGGGAACATGTTTCTCCTTCCCCCCACATTTTGTAACCTTGTAGTGCGGTAAGCTGCATATATCACATTGTCCCTTATCTCTGTCCTCCCCATAGTATAACATGCAATCCTGCTCACAAGCATCAATTTTTTGATACCCTATATTTAACCCCCCCCCCCCCCTGACCATCTTCTTCACTTCGTAATAATTCGTAGGAAAAGTATGATCCTTGGGTAAAAACTGTCCAATTATAGCGAGCAAATCGTTGAAAGCTCTCTCACTACAGTCTTGCTCATTCTTAAAGTGTAAGAGCTTCGCCACTGCAGAAAGGTTGGTGTTCGTATCATTTCCCGGATACAACGGGACCCCAGATTCAGATAGCAACTTGTAAAAGGCAGCAGCTGTATTATTTGGCACTTGCTTTGCACTGCTTGAAGAAGGTTCATATTCAGCCTAGTCAATATTAGTAGGGCCATAAGCATCGACCAACATCACAACTGGATCATAGTTTTCGACGTATGAATCCCGTGGAATTGGTTGTTCCACAATATTTTCAATCACTTCTGATTCCCCGTGATGAGTCCATACGAAGTACCCACCCACAAATCCACGAGAAAATAAGTCGAATTTAATCTCGTCGACTTTCTTCCAAATCAGATTTTTACACTTGACACACGGGCATCGCATCTTCCCGTTCATATCATCCGTATGTTCTAGTGCTTTGTTCAAGAAATCTGACACCCCAACACGATAAGCTGAGACTAATCCCCTCCTATCACTGGGTATCCTACGGTAAATTCAACTCCGGCCGGCTGACATTTTTAACTACACAGAAGTACGCATTCAGTTAATTTGGATATTCATGCGTGAATTAGATTTACCTAGTATCTCCACTCTACAGGACAGGGGCAAGGCTTCTATCATGTTATTTGATGCGTCTCGTCACTAGTGCAAACACGTTGAGTACGTTTCATGAGTTTTAAGAAAATTTTGGCAGCACCTCCCCATGGTCTCCAAGCACACGAAATAGACTAAGATAACTTAATCTAAGTATGCACTCGGAGAATATATAGAGTTTGTAACAACCCGAGAATTTAAACAATTTATTAAAATCTTAAATGATGGATTTAAGGTTAAATAATAGACCTAGACAGAAAATAAGTGTATGCGTTTAGCATTTTTGGGAAGGAATTTTGAGGATTTCAAAATTTTAGGGAGGCTTTAGGTGAATTATTTAGGATTAAGATTATATGTGAATATGTTCTGTGTATATGGTCATCTATGTGTGCAGTATGTGGTTAATGGTCAAGGATTGACCAGATAAATTTTATCCATGTCAAACCCTAGTATTATATTAAGAACGTCAACGTTCTGTTAGAAAAACCTAATGTCTAATAAGAAACCCTAGAAACCAGTTTTGGAAACCCTACATTCAGTTCTGGGAATTTAAAACCTTAATTCGGAATATGAAATCCTAATCTGGGAACTTAAAGGAGAATTATAATGCTCAAGTGCTATTAATTATAATATTGATTAGGGTAAAGCTTAATTAATTAACAAACCCTAATTTTTAAATTTTTAAACCCTAATTGTTCCGTTAGAAACCCTAATGTACAGTTATAGACTTAATTGCTAAATTAGCAATTTTAATTAGGATAAAATAATCCTAATAAACAGGATTGATTTATGAATGGGAAAGTTTAATTTAATTAGAGAATTCTAATTACAATTTAGAAATATTAATTTTCTATTTTGAAAACCCTAAGTTGAAAATCCTAGAAATTGGTATTTTTGGAAACCTTAGGTTTTAACCCTAAGGGTTAAACCCTAAGGGTTGCATCAAATGACAATTTTAGAATTACAATGGTATGCAAAATGACTATTATACCCTTACGTCACATTCTTTAATTGGTAGCATGCAAATCTTACCATAATTTTGGGTTGGTGACTAACCCTAGCTCTAGCTCTAGATATGTGTCAAATATCAGCCATCAATTGCCAACGAGATACATTGAATCAAATGGATCAAAGATATAAGTAAAGAAAACTTACTGTACTCTTCATTATTGCCAAGACCTTCTCTTTCTTCAAGCTTCGAAATTTAGAGGGAGAGAATGAGATAAGATAAGCCAATATCAATTCATTGCTTGCCAAGATCAGACTCCATGGATAGAAATCAAAGATCAAAGTCTCAAAGGTATAAGAACCCTAAACCTTGAAATCTTTGTATTTGATGTTAGATGTTGTAGGTTGTTGGTTAAAGTTGTGTATTAGGGTGTTAATAAGTGATCTGGGTTGTTAGATCAAGGATCTATAACATCTAGATGCACGATTTTGAAGTTTTAAAAAATCTGGAAAAAGTTGGAAATGGTGTCTGACAGTCAAATATCAGGTCCCCTAGATCTGTCTCTGTTAATGTTTTTAGTGTGTTAAAGGTTTGTATTTGTTGTATGTTATGTGGTCTTTAATCTAGAACTTGAATCAGGGTTGGATCGTGACTAGATTTCATGATATGATCAGTCAAACAGCGTTGACCGATCACGAAAGTGAAAATCTGGGCAGCCCAGATTTGCCCAGATGGCTTCTGACAAGTTTTGTTAGCCTTTGATCTTGCAGTCGTTAGTCCCTTAAGCCAAGTTGTTGTTGTTATGTTGTAGAATGACATGTAGAATACATGATCATGCCTCTATAACACTTATATCCTACCTAGAATCAAAACTATTATTGGTCAAAGTAGCCTTGACCGTCTGATTTGCTAATTTCTGGAAAACCCAAAATCTACCAAGAACACGTTTCTGACAAGATGTTTGACCGACCTAGATCTTACTGTTTTGATGTTGTTAAGTTGATCTGGTGATTTGTTGTTGTACCTTGACATAACTACTATAGATTTGAACCTTAACATCACATGAAACATGACTGGAACATGTATATAATCGAGCCACAAGATGGCCACTCGAACTGCTGGGTTTCTGGGAAAACCTAGAAACACTCTGACAGTTAGTTTGCAAGCCAAGATATTCTTGTTAGTTTGTTGTGTGATCGAGATTATGATTGTTTCATGTAGTGTTACATAAACATTACACGATCAACGATTAACATGCCCCAGAAACACTTTGTATTGGAAATTATAAGTGGTCAAACCAAGCCTCTTGAAGTCTAACATGAAGATCTGGGCTTAGGCCAAGAACACGAAGAACACCTATAGCGACAGTCCTGTCGCTAAAGGCACCCTTTAGCGACAGTTTCTTAGAAAAAATAATTATTTTTATTAAATAAATTGAAATAAATAGTTTTTAATTATTAAAAATACATAATAAATTCTGAAAAATTATTTTAAAGCCTGAAAAATAGTTTTTAATTATTTTGAGTATATTATAAAAGGTATTTAATTTATTTAATTATAATATTAAATAAATTATTTAAAAATAATTTTAATACATGAAAAATTATATTATGGCATAAGAAAATATTTTTAAGTTATTTCCAATAACTTTTGATATTTTGTGATGAAATTCATTAATAAATTAATATTAATGGTAATTAGTTTATTTAATAAATATATTAAATAAATTATGGAAAAATAGAATTAATGTTTTAAAAATCATATAAAAATGATTTAAGGGTTATAAAAATATTTTGAGTTATAAAATATAACTTTTGATATTTTGTCATGGAAATATTAATATTTTAATATTAATTGTAATTATCGGATAATGAATTTAGTCGCTTAAAAATCATATAAATATGATTTTAAAGTATTAAAATACTTTGTAATATTATAATTTTATTATAATATTATGTAATGATTTTCATTAATATTTAATAATAAATAAATATTAATGATAAAGGAATATAGTGGTATTTAATTCACTTAAATACGATTTTAATGATTGAAAAATCATGATATATGGTAATAATTATCTGAAAATTATTACAAGCCTATGAAAATTATTTTAACTGATAATAAAATTATCAAAGATAATTGTTAAGTGTTAAGGCATAGTTTAATTGAACTTAAACTCGTGAATTGTCCGACTAGACCGTCGGGATGTTAGAATTGTGTTGGATTCAAGTCAGACTGAAATAGTTTGACCTGATACTAAGTCCTATGTGTATTGTAGACTGATAGAGTTATGTGTTATATGTTTAGGTTATTCTATGAGTATATATATAATAGTATTATATTGTGATTATATTATTCTAATTTGTATATCGATATTATTTATATATTTGGTCTTCAAACAAAGCTTATTAAAATACGTAACGATAATCAACGAAACAGACAAGTTTTTCTTAACTCTACTAAGAGTTGTTTCATTCGGATATGCTTATGGTTAATAATTGCTGATTGCCATGTAGAATTGTACTCTGTACATATTACATGTATAAGTCAGGCATGAAAGGCTGATCACCTTCTGTGATGCCCCCAAAATAGGTATACATCACCCATCTCGAGTCGCCAAAAACACTGTACAAAATTCAAATTGAACTTAATTATACAACAGTCGTGTAAAATACGACATAACATAATCTAAGAGTTTTAATAAGAATATAGTCATCTAGACAATATCCACACTCAATAGAGTCCTCATTATATTTATTGTCACACTATTTTATAGAATAGTAAGGACTACTAAAATAACCATCTAGACCAAATCCGATCCGCTCCCTGACTCGTCCCCCAGTTATATTCTCATTTCCTGAAGAGAACAGTGAAAGAAAGGGTGAGCTCAACCAACCCAGTAAGAAATATTATGACTAAGATAATGCAGAATAAATTATCCTTAGCCTTCAACAGTATAACAACTGATAGGATATAATAGACAACAAGTTTTAGATCAACAACTGCAGCGGAATAAGAAATCCATTAGAAGAGTCAAGTCGAGCATAAAATCTACTATCTTCTATGATTTAAAATGTTTTTCATCAACTTTATCGTTGAGACTCAGCTTAATAAATAAACCACATCATCGAATCATCCCTGCACTACGGGCCAAGGATATTCAATCAACAGTCCGTCTTTGCACGTAAGCCAAAGATATACAACTGTAAAACCAATAATCAACAGTCCATCTTTGCACGTAAGCTAAAGATATAAAACTATAAAACCAATAATCAACAGTCCATCTTTGTACGTAAGCCAAAGATGACTTTCATCACAATATAAGCATGAGGATGATGACAATGATATAAGCATTAATCAAACGAAATCAAGGATAAATATTAAAGACTTTAAATTTATCCAGAGTTTAAAAATATCCAAATTGTCAACATGATACTGCTTTGTGGAGTAAAATTCAAGAATAATATTCATGTACCAAAAATAATTTGGACAGAAAAGAAATGTATTTTTCGGGTAAATAATACCCCGTGAATAGTACCCTGTGAATAGTATTTTGAGAATAGTACCTCGTGAATAGTACCCCGACATAAAAAGTACCCCAAATACCCGAGTGAATAATACTAGAGTGAATACTAACCGGGTGAATAGTAACCCATAAATAGTAATTCATGAATAGTATTCTGGTAATAATATCCAAATGTTATCAATCACTTAATAATCTCATAATCTAATATCATTAATATTATAACAATATTTTAATCATTTCTTAAACTTATAAACAATTTATTTTAATTGTTTACACTTTACTAATTAATGCATTTAATCATCCAAAAATGTCAAACTCATAAGATTTCATCACCAATAACCAAAACCCTCATCAAAAATTTGCATATACCTTATATAGGATTCCCAAGCCATAAAATCATATTTTCCAATTTCTTTTACTTCACATAACATATTTAATTCATTTACTCATAACTAGTCCATTTTCATGAAAAATACCAAAGCATTACAAAAACATTTTCTTTTCTAGAATTTAGCAGAATATAGTCCCATATTGAACATATATTTTTCTCTGAATTTTTAAAATTCATTTACTATTTTTCATTGGCCAAAACTGCCGAAGATTTAGACATTTATCATAAACTATACTTTTGTCCAAAAATTCTAAAATATATAGGGTATATTGCTGGTATATATATGTACTGCCAATAAAAATTTCACCAATTTTGGAGTTAACCACAAGGAGTTATAAGGGTTTACTTTTAAAATAGTCTTTTCCCATAAAATTCATAACTCCTAATCTATACATCCAGAAATCGACACTTTTGGACACAATCTAGAAAACTCATCAAATTATCATTTCAGATTTTTTTTGAATTTTTGAGGGTCGAAAAAATTACAAAATTGCCCTTGGCAAAAACTCCTTACTTACAACGGTTAAACAAAAATAATATTCCTTACGAATATTGAACAAAAATAAAATTCCTAACGAATATTAAATAAATATAATGAATATTGAACGATAATAATATTCATACAAATACGAAAAATAATATCTCTTCAGAATATAAAAAAATAATACCATTTACCTCAGAAGAAGACTGGATACTGGAATAGTGAAGTAGCAGACTACTCTTCTTCTTTCTCTCTATAGCTTCTATCTTTATAATTGCTCTTGTGAGACTTAGTGAATTGGTGAGAAATGAAGGAAGAATGAGCTTCTATTTATAGAAAAATATAGTTTCAATAGTTGCACATTTTGGGGCTCAAAATATTACAGTATAATACCTCCCTCTTTTTCTTCATTTTTAATTTAGTCCTACAAGTATTATCAAACATGCACCACCTCCCTTAATAGTAAATCATGTGAATCAATAGTAAATCATGTGACTCAATAGTTCCAAACATGTGAAAAAAATAATTATAGTATAGTACCTTCATCTATACCTCCATTTTTAATTTAGTCATGCAAGTATTATCAATCTTGCACCAACTCCCCTAATAGTAAATCATGTGAATCAATAGTAAATCATGTGACTCAATAGTATAATCATGTAAAAAAACTAATTACAGTATAGTACCTTCAACTATACCTCCATTTTTAATTTAGTCCTGCAAGTATTATCAATCTTGCACCAAATCCCCTAATAGTAAATCATGTGAATCAATAGTACACACATGTGAACACATGGTTATAAGCATGTGAATTAATAGCAATTAATTGCTCATTTATTCGATTAATTACCCGATTGGTCAATATAACCTCTAGATATCAATTATTATCGAAATAAATATCGATTTCCACTAACACTAATAATTCCCACATAATGGAACTATCAATTTCATCTTTAATCAACACAAACTTATTCATCATTAATATTATAACTCTCAATATTTAACAACCAGGTCATTCCAAGGAAAGAGGGGGCTTTCCGATAAGGATTTCTCTCTATTGGCGCGCAATTAGATTATCTAACCTCTCCTTGACAGAACTTCTAGACATTGTCAATATTGTAAATAATAATATGAATAACTTTGTCGTCTCAATTGATTTAATAATATAAAATATTATGCAGATGATACTGTGACAATATTTGAATCAATAATATAAGAGATATAATGCAACAATTACTGTAGCAATAATTGAGTATAACTAAGTGACTTCTTACGTAAGCATCAATAATCAATACCGTGTGCTACTATGAAACCACGCGTGTTACTGTACTTTTACTACCAGGTAGTTCAATAGTTTTAACGGTAATACTTGTCGTTATTTATAAAATGATAATTCTGTCGTTTTCTAACTACGACAATACTTCCGTTATGGGGTCCACCAATGATTGTGCCGTCGTACGAATATTCCCTGTTAAAACGAATATTCCCCGAACAATCGAATATTATATAACCACTTGCTTACTTTGCAAAAATTTTCACATATCACCCTTAACTTTAACCCTTTATCAATTTAACCATTTACTAAATAAAATAATAATTATAAGAAAATTGAATACTTTCATTTCATAAAATTTGGGGTCTTACAATCTCCCCTCCTTATGAAATTTCGTCCTCGAAATTTACGTACCTGGTAGTTCGAAGAGATGAGAATACCTTGCTTTCTTTTTGTTTTGTACCTTCCCGGTTATTTCCTCTCTATCATGATTTTCCCATTTCTCATCTCCTGTATTTCAGAGTAGTGAGGATTTGATATAATGTTATAGTTGTTGGTAATATTTACAAATTTTGCAAAGTAAGCAAGTGGTTATATAATATTCGATTGGCTCGGGAATATTCATTTTAACAGGAATATTCGCATCGACGCAAGACAATCATCAATGTGGACCCCACAACTAAGTATTGTCGTAGTTAAAAATGATAGAATTATCTTTATAAAAATAACTACGAAAGTAATACCGTTAAAACCGCTGAACTAACCTAGTAGTAAAAGTACAAGAATACGTGTGGTTGCATAGTAGCACACCAGATTGATTATTGATGCTTACGTAAGAAGTCACCAATTATACTCAATTATTGCTACAAGAATTGCTCGATCATATCTCTCATATTATTGATTTAATTATTGTCACAAAGATCATCTTCATAATATATATTATTAAATCAATAATTGAGACGGCAAAGTTATTCATATTATTATTTGTAATATTGACAATGTCTAAAATTTCATCAAGGAGAGGTTTGGTCACCTAATTGCGCGGCCTAATAAGGAGAAATCCTTATCGAAAATCCCCTCTTTCGAACGACCGTTGTTAAATATTATGAATTATAATATTAATTGAATAAGTTCGTATGTTGATTAAAGATGAAATCGATAGTTCCATTGTGTTGAAATTATTAGTGTTAGTGGATATCGACATTTATTTCGATAATAATTGATGTCTAGAGGTTATATTGACCAATCGGGTAATTAACCTGGATAAAATGAGCAATTAATTGCTATTAATTCACATGATTATAACTATTTGTTCACATGTGTACTATTGATTCACATTCTTGTACTATTAGGGAGGTGGTGCAAGATTGATAATACTTACATGACTAAGTTAAAAATGGAGGTATAGATGGAGGTACTATACTGTAATTCGTATTTTCACATGATTATAACTATTGATTCACATGATTGAACTATTGATTCACATTATTTACTATTAGGGGAGGTGGTGCAAGTTTGATAATACTTGCAGGACTAAATTAAAAATGAAGAAAAAGAGGAAGGTAATATACTATAATATTTCGAGCTCTAAAACGTGCAATTATTGAAACTATATTTTCCTATAAATAGAAGCTCATTCTTCCTTCATTTCTCACCAATTCACTAAATCTATAGAGAAATTATTATAGAGAGAAATTATAAAGAAAAAGAAGAAGAGAAGTCTGCTACCTCACTATTCCAGTAACTAGTTTTTTCTAAGGTAAGGGGTATTATTCTTTCGTATTCATGAAGAGAGTTATTTTCTTTCAATACTCGTAAGGGTTGTTATTCCATTATTTATTATTATGTTGGAATAACCTGTCTATGCAAAGTACCAAATACATGGTGAATTTTTTTTGTTATTCCATTCTTTATTATTCTGTTGGAATAACCTGTCTGTGCGGTCTATCGCATGCCTGGTGAATTCTGTTGTTATTTCATTCTTTATTATTCTCGTTGAAATATCCTGTGCATGCGGATTACGATGACTGAAAAGTTCCATTCTTTATTATTACATTTGAATATCCCATGCATCTGGATTACGCATGACCGGTTCCATTCTTTATTTTATCATTAGCCTTTAACAATGTTGATTCCAATGCATGTGATATTCCAAATGTAATAATAAAGAATGGAACCAGTCATGCATAATCCGCATGCATGTGATATTCTAATGTAATAATAAAGAATGGAATAAACAAAATTCACCAGTGCATGCGATAAATCGCATGCATGTGATGTTCCAACAGTAATAACAAAAATGGAATAATGTAATAATTCCACCATATATGCTGTATTTGCATAGACAAAGTTATTCCAACATAATGATAAAGAATGGAATAATGTAATAATTTCACCAAGTATAGGGTAGCCCACGTATATAGGTTATTCCAATGAATAATAAAGAATGAAATAACAGAAGTTCTCTTCATGAATAAGAAAGAAATAATACCCATTACCTTAGAACAACTGGATATAGGAGTAGTGAAGTAGCGAGTATACTTTTCTTCTTTCTCTCTATAGTTTCTCTCTCTAGTTTCAAAGGAATTCGTAAGAAATAATGAAGGAATGAGCTTCTATTTATAGGAGAATGGACCTAATAAGAACTAATTCTGAACGGTCCAGATTGATTTACTTTTTAAACTGAGACGGGTCGTATTGGTTTACTATAAAATATTCTAATAAAATAAAATCTTTTAAATAAAATATAATATATTCTATTTATAATCTAGTAAAATGAATAACCTTATAAAAGTATTCTGCTTTTATATAAAAAGATTTTACTATCCAAAACACTATGCAGAACACTATACAAACACTATGCATAATAAAATATAATATATTCTATATATAGTCTAATAAAATGAAAAACTTTATAAAAGTATTCGCTTTATATAAAAAGATTTTACTATGCAAAACACTATGCATAATAGAATATAATATATTCTATTTATAGTCTAATAAAATGAATAACTTTATAAAAGTATTCTTTTTTATATAAAAGCTTTTCTCATTTTATTACATTAATAATACTAATAAAACAAAACTTCATCATCATTATTATAATTCACACTATTAATCGACCGTGTCGCCCTGTGAAAGAGGGGCTTTCCAATAAGGATTTCTCCCTATCAAGCGCAATTAGGTGACCAAACCTCTACTTGGCAGAACTTCTAGACATCGTTAATATTGCAAATAATAATATTAATAACTTTGTTATCTCAATTATTGATTTAATAATATATAAAATATCAACAATAATTGAATCAAATAACGTGATATACTATGCAATAATTACTGTAGCAATAATTGAACAAAATTAAGTGACTTCTCATGTATACATCAATAATCAATATCGTGTGCTACTATGCAACCACACGTATTACTGTACTTTTACTACCGAGTAGTTCAAAAGTTTTAATTGTAAAACTTCCGCCGTTATTTTCATAAAAATATTTTTATCATTTTCTCAATCCAACAATAATTCCATTGTGGGGTCCACCAATGATTATGCCGTCGTACGAATATTCTCCGACAAAAATAATATTCCCCGACCAATTGAATATTATATAACCACTTGCATACTTTGCAAAATTTATAAATACTACCCACAACTATAACATTATCTCAAATCCACACCATAATATTAAAAAAAATATTTCGAGAAAATTAAATCTTTTTTCGTAAAATTTGGAATTTTACAATCTCCCCTCCTTATGGAATTTCTCCCTCGAAATTTACGTACTACCTGGTATGCCGAAGAGATGAGGATACCTTGACTTCATTTCAGATTCTAACTCATGAGGTATAACCTTTGAGTGTTGAATACGATCCTTCTTATCCAAGATTTTAACACGTATCTACTCATACGTTAAATCTTCTGCTATCTCGTCTAGTTCTAATTCAATAATGTGGTTCGGGTCGTCCACATATTTACGTAACATCGATACGTGAAAAACGTTATGAACACGCGACATACTTGGCGGTAAAAAAGTCTCAGAGGCCACGCTCCTACTCGATCAAGGATTTCAAATGGGCCAATAAAATTGAGGGTTGAGATTTCCTCTCTTCATCGATTCTTGCTTCTAGAATAACGCCCTCTTGAACCTTCTTCTTCACATTCATCAGCTCTGAGTATGTAGCTTGAGCGGCTTTAACTTTATCGATTAAAGTCGATTATAATCCTATATTTGTTATCTTCACGTGGGTCCTTAGAGTCTTTAACTCTATCTTCATCATTTGTAAGTTATACGAAATGGGTTTTTGTGTTAATAACATCGCACTCGTAAACGCATACGATCTTCTACTCAACGCCTCAGCTACCACGTTCTTTCTTCCACAATGATATTGAATGGTATGATCGTAATCTTCAACAGCTCGAGCCAACGTCTTTGGCGCATTATACGTTCATTTTGGTTGAAGAAATATTTAAGGGTTGAAGATATAGGTTTTGTACTGGGGTCAATACAAAATTCGATTTCACGCTCTGGGGTAGGCCAAGAAGTTCTTCAGGGAATACGTCAGGAAATTCATTAACAATAGAAATATCATTCAAAACTGACGTATTTTTGTTTAGATCCGTGACATGAGCTAAGAAAGCTTAACATCCATTTTTCAATAAACGAATAGCTTTATGGTTTGAGATGACAGTGATTGATTTTAATGGCTTGGTTGCTTGAATTCGCATAATAGGTTGGTTAGGAATATGAAAGCTAACAACCTTACAAAAATAATCAATTTTTGCATGATGAGTAGTTAACCAATCAATCCCTAAAATTACGTCAAATGCAAGTATTTTCAATGAAATAAGATCGACAGGTAATGTGAGGGTACCGATTTGAACCAAACAAGACTTATAAACAGTGGATGTAATGAAGGTTTCTCCCAACGGAGTTTCAACAGATAAGTCAAAGTCTAATTTCTCAGGAGTCAAATTTAAACGTTGAGCACAAGCAAGAGAGATAAAAGAATGGGTAGAACCGGTATCTAATAAGGTATAGACTTTGCAAGAATTTATGATTAACTTACCCGTAATAACCTTGTTCGGGTTCCTCAATAAACGCTCTCACTTAAAATACCGGCTTTGTCTTATCTGGGACGGCCTTAGATGCCTCCATCCCAGCTGGACTTGACTTTGGTGCACGACAAAATTGGGCTAGATGACCTTCTCTTCCATAATTGTAGCATGCTTTGGATGGCATCGCGCAGTTTGGACTGATGTGTTCCTCCCCTTCGCATTTGAAGCATATGATAGGTGGTCGTTCTCCTTCCTTAACAACGGGTCTTTGGTCTTTGACGCCTTTCCATCATTCTTTGAATCTCCTCTTCTTGAAATGTCCATTCTTATTGTTTTGGCCATGATTACCACCGAAGTGGTTACCATTTCTGGCATGTTTATTCCCTCCATGCTTATTGTCACCTCTTCGATGATCAAGTATCACATCGGTATTATCATTTTACTTAAATTTGCCTTCTTTTGGTTGGGTTGATTCATTATCACGCTCCAATAACTAAGCCCTATTAACAACATCTAAATAAAAACACATTTTATGAGAGATAAGATATTGACGTATCTCGGGTTTCAAACCTCTTAGAAACATTCGTGTCATTCTCTCCTCATTATCAACCAAATGGGACGCAAATCGGGATAACTCGGCAAACTTAGCTTCGTACTGCGACACGGTCATGTTGTTTTGCTCCAACTTGATGAACTCTACCTCTTTCATGTGACGAATACTTTCGGGAAAGTACTTGTCGTTGAACAATTCTTAGAACTTCTCCCAAGTCATCTTCATCAAGGCGGGTTGAGTACGCTTTTATGATTCCCACCAAAGAATCGCCTCTACTGCAACATGAAGGTGGCAAAAGGGAACCTTTTTCTCCTGAGCATCCCAAGACATCAAATATCTTGCGGATCCGCTTTATCCACGCCTCCGCCTTTAAGTGGTTTTGGCTCTCCAAAAACTCCAAAGGTCCCAGCCTTGAATCGCTTAATGCAAGTGACCGTCCGAGAGTTGCCAAGTGTTTCCACCGCATTTTGGACAAGATGGCTTCTCTTGCTGTTGTTGCATGAATTGCATAAAGCCTCCTAACATTCCATCGCTCATCATTTGGTTAGTGTTGTTGTTTGCATGAGGATTGTCGCCTTCCCGATGCACATTATCCTCGATTATTGATCCGCGGGAGACTCAACGGTCTCTCGTGGCTCCATTGATATTCTCAACATTCTCAGATGTCATTTTCAAATACTGCCACAAAACAAGGGTTAATTAACATATCACATATTATCCCTATATTCTGTCCGACCAATTAAATACCAAATAAACTTAGGTAGGTCATACTAGTGAAGGAATTCCCCGTCTCTCCGCTCCTAGTTCTTGTCTCACATCTCAGCCAGGGATCATATCCCTAAGCTTTGATACCAACTGTGACGCCCCCAAAATAGGTATACATCACCTATCTTGAGTCGTCAAATACATGGTACAGAATACAAATACAATCTTTAATATATAACAAGAGAGCTGTGAGTTTTAATACATATATTGTCTTCTAGACAATATCCATTCTCAGAATAAGTCCTCATTACATTTATTGTCACACTATTTAACAGAATAGTGAGGACTACTAATACTATCATCCGACCGTCACTCCGCTCCCCAACTAGTCCCTTGCTACGCTCTCATTTCCTGAAGAGAACAAAGAAAAGAAATGGTGAGCTCAACTAGCCCAAGAAGAAATATTATGACTAAGATAATGCAGAATAAATTATCATTAGTCTTTAACAATGTTAAACTGATAAAATACAATAGACATCAAGTTTAACTGCAGCGGAACATACAATCCACTAAAAGAGTCAAGTAGAGAATAAAATCTACTATCTTTTATGATTTAAAAGGTTTTTCATCACTTTTATCGCTGAGACTCAGCTTAATAAATAAACTACATTATCCCTGCACTACGGCCAAGGATATTCATTAGTATCACAACCACAAATTTTCCATGCACTACGGGCCAAGGATATTCGTGTATTCATCAATGGTCATGATCATGCCAACAACTGTCCATCAATGCACTACGGGCAAATGAGGACTTTTACCACATCATTTGTAACATTACGGTCATGATTACACCAAATAATCCCTGGTCATAATTATACCAAGTCCATCTATGCACTACAGGCCACAGATAACTTTCAAAAAAAAATATAAACATAAGGATGATGACAATGATATAAGAGTTCAATAAAACAAGTTCAAGAATTAATTTATTCAGGAACTAATAACATCCAAATTGTCAACATGATACTTCTTTGTAGAGTAAAATTTAAGAATGCTCAGAAGAATATTTCCATGAAAGGATAATGGATGAAGCTCAAATATCAAGGATATTCCAATAATTTCATGGAATATAGAAGTCAAAACTTTAACCAACTGAGTATAATAAAGAATGGAATAACAAAAGAAATCACCAGGCATGCGATAGATCGCATGCATGTGTTATTCTAATCTAATAATAAATAACGGAACCAGTCATGCGTAAACGCATGCATGTGATATTCCAATAGAATAATAAATAATGGAACCAGTCATGCGTAAACGCATTGCATACATGATATTCCAACGAATAATAAACAATGTAACCGTGTCATGCATAAACGCACGCATGTGATGTTCCAATGTAATAATAAATAACGGAACCGAATGTCATGCATGCTAGCATTGATGCATGTGATGTTCCAAATGTAATAACAAAAATGGAATAATGAAATAATTTCACCATGTATGCGGTATTATTGAAAAGACATGTTATTCCAACATAATGATAAAGAATGGAATAATGTAATAATTTCACCAAGTATAGGGTAGCTCACAGATACAAAAGTTATTCCAACAGAATAATAAAGAATGGAATAATGTAAGTTCTCTTCATGAATAAGAAAGAAATAATACCCTTACCTTAGAACAACTAGATATAGGAGTAGTGAAGTAGCGAGAATATTTTTCTTCTTTCTCTCTATAGTTTCTCTCTAGAGTTTCAAAGAATTAAGTAAGAAATAATGAAGGAATGAGCTTCTATTTATAGGAGAATGGACCTAATAGTAACTAATTCTGAATGGTCCATATTGATTTACTTTTAAACTAGACGGTCCAGTTTGGTTTACTATAAAATATTCAAATAAAATAAAATCTTTTAAATAAAATATAATATATTCTATTTATAATATAATAAAACGAATAAATTTATAAAAGTATTCTGCTTTATATAAAAGATTTTTTACTATACAAAACACTATGCAGCACTTATGCAAACACTATGCATAATAAAATATAATATATTCTATTTATAGTCTAATAAAATGAATAACTTTATAAAAGTATTCTATTTTATATAAAAAGATTTTACTATGCAAAATACTATGCATAATAGAATATAATATATTCTATTTATAGTCTAATAAAATGAATAACTTTATAAAAGTATTCTTTTATATAAAAAGCTTTTCTCGCTTTTATTACATTAATAATACTAATAAAACAAAACTTCATCATCATTATTATAATTCACACTATTAATCGACTGTGTCGCTCTCGTGAAAGAGGGGCTTTCCAATAAGGATTTCTCCCTATCGGGCGCAATTAGGTGACCAAACCTCTCCTCGGCGTAACTTCTGACATCGTTAATATTGCAAATAATAATATTAATAACTTTGTTATCTCAATTATTGATTTAATAATATATAAAATATCGACAATAATTGAATCAAATAACGTGAGATACTATGCAACAATTATTGTAGCAATAATTGAACAAAACTGAGTGACTTCTCACGTATACATCAATAATCAATACCGTGTGCTACTATGCAACCATGCGTATTACTATACTTTTACTACCGAGTAATTCAACAGTTTTAACGATATAACTTCCGCCGTTATTTTCATAAAAATATTTTTGTCATTTTCTCAATCCAACAATAATTCCATTGTGGGGTCCACCAATGATTGTGTTGTCGTACGAATATTCCCCGACAAAAATAATATTCCCCGACCAATAGAATATTATATAACCACTTGAATACTTTGCAAAATTTATAAATACTACCCACAACTATAACATTATCTCAAATCCACACCATAATATTAAAAAAAATATTTCGAGAAAATTAAATATGTGATATGTTAGTTAACCCTTGTTTTGTGGCAGTATTTGAAAATGGCATCCAAAAATGTTGAGATAAGCAATGAAGCACATGAGACCGTTGAGTCACCAACGATCAATACCCAGGGTAATGTGCAACAAGAAGACAATAATCCTCATGTAAACAATAACACTGATGAAATGGTGAACGATGGGATGTTCAGAGGCTTTATGCAATTCATGCAACATCAGACGAGAGCGGCTCCTGTCCAAAAAGCAGGTGGAAACACTGACAACTCTCGAACGGTTACCGCTAAGCAGTTCAAGGAGCTGGGACCACCAGAGTTTTTTGGAGAGCCAAAACCACTTAAGGCGGAGACATGGATAAAGTAGATCAATAAGATATTTGATGTATTGGGATGCTCCAAGGAGCAAAAGGTTCCCTTTGCCACCTTCATGTTGCGAGCAGAGGCAGATTAATGGTGGGAATCTGTAAAGCGTACTCAACCTGCCGCACTTAAAATGTCTTGGGAGAAGTTCCAAGAGCTCTTCAATGACAAGTACTTTTCTGAAAGAATTCGTCATATGAAGGAGGTATAGTTCATCAATCTTGAGCAAAATAATATGACCGTGGCGCAGTACGAAGCTAAGTTTGCCGAGTTGTCTCGGTTTGCATCCCACTTAGTTGATAATGAGGAGAGAATGACGCAGATGTTTCTAAGAGGTTTGAAACCAAAGATACGTCAATACCTTATCTCCCATAAACTTTGCTTGTATTCAGATGTTGTGAATAAGGCTCAGTTATTGGAACGCGATAATGAGTCAACCCAACCAAAAGAGAGCAGCCAGCAAAATGATAATACCAGTGGTAGTAGTCATCGAAGCGGTGACAACAAGCGTGGAGGGAATCAACATGCCAGAAATGGTAATCACTTCGGTGGTAATCATGGCCATGACAATAGGAGTGGACATTTCAAGAAGAGGAGATTCAACAATGATGGAAAGACGTCAGCACCAGCACCTGTTGTTAAGGAAGGAGAACGACCGCCGATCGTATGTTACAAATACGGAGGGGAGGGACATATCGATCAAACTCAAGCGTGATGCGATCAAGCGCGTTCTACATTGTGGAAAAGAAGGCCACCTAGCCCAATTTTGTCGTGCACCAAAGTCAAGTCCAGTAGGGATGGAGGCATCAAAGGGTGTTCGAGACATGACAAAATTGGTAGTTTAAGGGAGAGCGTTTGTCGTAACCTCCCAAAAACTGAGGAATCCGAACGAGGTGATCACGGGTAAGCTAATCATAAACTCTAGCGAAGTTTATACTTTATTTGATACTGGTTTTACCCATTCTTTCATTTCTCCTACTTGTGCTCAACATTTAAATTTGCCTCCGGAGAAATTAGACTTTGACTTATCTGTTGAAACTCCGTTGGGAGAAACTTTCATTACATCCACTGTTTATAAGTCTTGTTTGATTCAAATTTGTAACCGCACGTTACCTGTGGATCTTATTTCCTTGAAAATACTTGCATTTGATGTGTTTTTAGGGATTGATTGGTTAACTACTCATCATGCTAAAATCGATTATTTTTGTAAGGTTGTTAGCTTTCATATAACTAACCAACCTATTATATGAATTCAAGCAACCAAACCACTAAAATCAATCACTGTCATATCAAGTCATAAAGTTATTCGTTTATTGAAAAATGGATGTCAAGCTTTCTTAGCCCATGTCACAGATTTAAATAAAAATACGTCAGAGTTGAATGATATTTCTATTGTTAATAAATTTCCTCGACGATTCCCCAAGAACTTCCCGGCCTACCCCAAAAGCGTGAAATTGAATTTTGTATCGACCTTGAATCTGCATACAAAACCCATTTCCAAAGCCCCATATCGAATGGGTCCTATTGAACTTCAGGAGTTAAAAACCCAACTACAGGAATTGTTAGACATCGGTTTCATTCATCCTAGTACGTCTCCTTGGGGTGCTCTTGTTCTATTCGTGAAGAAGAAAGATGGAAGTATGCGACTTAGTATTGATTATCGGGAGTTGAATCATGTCACTATCAAAAATAGGTACCCGTTGCCTCGCATTGATGACCTGTTTGACCAGTTGCAAGGAGCCAAATTCTTTTCAAAGATTGATCTTCATTCCGAATATCACCAGTTGAAGATTAAAACTGATGACATTCCAAAGACTGCTTTCAGAACTCGATACGGGCATTATGAATTCCTAGTCATGTCTTTTGGATTGACTAATGTTCCTGCTGCCTTCATGGACATGATGAACCGAGTATTCAAGGAATATTTGGATCACTTTGTGGTCGTCTTTATTGATGACTTCCTTATATACTCCAAAACCCATGAAGACCATGAGCAACACTTGAGGCTGATACTCCAAAAGCTTCGTGAAAACAAGCTATATGCCAAGTTGAAGAAATGCGAGTTCTGACTTGAGGAAGTTACATTCCTTGGGCACTTAATATCAAATCATGGAATATCTGTTGACCCGGCAAAGATTGAAGCAATTCAAAGCTGGGAGCAACCTAAGTCAGTGACCGAAGTGCATAGCTTTCTCGGCATAGCTGGTTATTATCGGAGATTTGTAGAAAGGGTTTTCTCGAATAGCTACTCCATTAACTCAGATGACTCAAAAAGATACAAAATTTAGTTGGAGCGAGGAATGTGAAAAGAGTTTTCAAGAACTCAAGAGGAGACTCATTTCAACACCTGTTCTGACAATACCATCTGGCTCGGAGGGATTTGTCATCTACAGTGATGCTTCAGGCAAAGGGTTAGGATGTGTTCTCATGCAACATGGGAAAGTCATAGCCTATGCCTCGCGACAACTCAAAGAATTATCCTATTCATGATCTAGAGCTGGCAGCAGTCGTTTTTGCGCTTAAGATTTGGAAGCATTACCTGTATGGAAAGAAGGTGGAGATCTATACGGATCTTAAAAGCCTCAAATATTTCTTCAATCAAAAGGAACTCAACATGTGGCAATGACGATGGCTTAAGTTGTTAAAAGATTATGATCATACCATCCAATACCATCCTGGAAAAGCCAACGTAGTAGCTGACGCACTGAGTAGAAGATCATATATGGGTACAAGTGCAATATTGTCAATGCAAAGGCCCATTTTGTATGACTTGGAAAGGATGGAAATAGAGTTAAAGACCCTAGGGACCTATGTGATGATAGAGAATATACGAGTAGAACGGACTTTAATTGATAAAGTTAAAGTTGCTCAACTTACGGGCCTGAAGCTGATGCGTATGAAGAAGAAAGTGCAAGAAGGTGCTATTTTGGAAGCAAGAATCGATGAAGAAGGAGTACTTCGAGTCAACTCCAGACTTTATGTTCCTAAAGATTCTGACTTGAAGTATAAAATCATGATGGAGGCGCACAACACACCGTTTGCAATCCATCCTGGGAGTACCAAAATGTATCGTGATCTTCGACATACATTTTGGTGGAGCAATATGAAGAGAGAGATAGCGGGGTTTATCTTAAGGTGTCTAACTTGTCAACGAGTCAAGGCGGAGCATCAAGTGCCAAAAGGTCCATTGCAACCACTTGAAATTCTAGAATGGAAGTGGGAGCACATTACCATGGATTTCATTACTGGTCTTCCCAAGGTTTCTTAAGGCATAGATGCGATTTGGGTCATTGATGATAGATTGACCAAGTCTGCTCATTTCTTATCGATACGAGAAACTTATACACTTGAACGTCTTGCTAGTATGTACATAAATGAGATTGTAAGATTGCATGGTATGCCAGTATCCATAGTTTCTGATCGAGACCCAAGGTTCTCTTCAAGATTTTGGGTTAGTTTGCAAAAAACTATGGGCACAGATTTACGATTTAGTTCGGTATATCATCCTCAAACGGATGGGCAGTCGGAAAGGACTATTCAAACTCTTGAAGATTTATTAAGACTTTGTGTCCTTGACTTCAAGGGAAGTTGGTACAAGTTCTTACCATTGGTGGAGTTTTCCTACAATAATAGTTATCAAGCAAGTATTGGCATGGCTCCATTTAAGGCGTTGTATGGAAGAAAGTGTCGTTCTCCAGTATGTTGGGATGAGGTAGGTGAAGCAACGTTGTTAGGACCGGATTTGGTACGTATGACTACGGAAAAGATTTAAACGATCCGACAACGTATAAAAACCTTACAAGATCGACAAAAGAGTTATGTTGATCTTCATCGAAAGGAAGTGGAATTCAATATTGGAGATCACGTGTTGTTACGTGTTACTCCATGGAAAGGAGTTACGAGATTTGGAAAGAGAGAAAAGATCAATCCTCGATTCATTGGCCCATTTTTAATCCTCGATCGAGTAGGAACTGTGGCCTATAGACTCGCCTTACCGCCAAGTATGTCTCGTGTTTATAACATTTTTCACATATCTATGTTACGTAAATATGTGAAAGACCCGAACCACATTATTGAATTAGAACCAGACGAGATATGGGAAGATTTAACGTATGAAGAGTTACCTGTTAAAATCTTGGATAAGAAGGATCATATTCTACGCTCCAAGGTTATACCTCAAGTCCAAGTTTTGTGGAGAAACCACGATGTGGAAGAAATGACCTAGGAGTTAGAATCTGAGATGAAGTCAAGATATCCTCACCTCTTCGATATACCAGGTACGTACCCTAATTTCGAGGAAGAAATTCATAAGAAGGGGAGGTTGTAAGACCCCAACTTTTATGAATGAAGAATAATTTTCTCGAAATATATTTTTGAATATTATGGTGTGGATTTGATATAATGTTATAGTTGTGGGTAATATTTATAAATTTTACAAAGTAAGCAAGTGGTTATATAATATTCGATTGGTCGGGGAATATTCATTTTAACAGAGAATATTCGTACGATGGCACAATCATTGGTGGACCCTACAACGGAAGTATTGTCGTAGTTAGAAAACGACAGAATTATCTTTTTATAAAAATAACGGCAAAAGTATTATCGTTAAAACTGTTGAACTACCCGGTAGTAAAAGTACAGTAATACACGTGGTTGCATAGTAGCACACGGTATTGATTATTGATACTTACGTGATAAGTCACTTAGTTATACTCAATTATTGCTACAATAATTGCTGCATCGTATCTCTCATATTATTGATTCAATTATTGTCACAGTATCATTTGCATAATATATATTATTAAATCAATAATTGAGATGACAAAGTTATTCATATTATTATTTGCAATATTCACAATGTCTAGAAGTTCTGTCAAGGAGAGTTTTGGTCACCTAATTGTGCGCCAATAAGGAGAAATCCTTATCGAAAAGCCCCCTCTTTCCTGGGAACGACCTAGTTGTTAAATATTGTGAATTATAATATTAATGATGAATAAGTTCGTGTTGATTAAAGATGAAATTGGCAGTTCCATTGTGTTAGAATTATTAGTGTTAGTGGATATCGACATTTATTTTGATAATAATTGATGTCTAGAGGTTATATTGACCAATCGGGTAATTAACCGGATAAATGAGCAATTAATTGCTATTAATTCACATGATTATAACTATTTGTTCACATATGTGTACTATTGATTCACATTCTTGTACTATTAGGGGAGGTGGTGCAAGATTGATAATACTCGCATGACTAAGTTAAAAATGGAGGTATAGATGGAGGTACTATACTATAATTCGTATTTTAACATGATTATTACTATTGATTCACATGATTGAACTATTGATTCACATTATTTACTATTAGGGGAGGTGGTGCAAGTTTGATAATACTTACAGGACTAAATTAAAAATGAAGAAAAAGAGGAAGGTAATATACTGTAATATTTCGAGCCCCAAAACGTGAAATTATCGAAACTATATTTTCCTATAAATAGAAGCTCATTCTTCTTTCATTTCTCACCAATTCGCTAAAGCTATAGAGCAATTATTATAGAGAGAAATTATAGAGAGAAAGAAGAAGAGAAGTCTGATACCTCACTATTCCAGTATCCAGTTTTTTCTAAGGTAAGGGGTATTATTCTTTCGTATTTATGAAGAGAGTTATTTTCTTTCAATACTCGTAAGGGTTGTTATTCCATTCTTTATTATTTTGTTGGAATAACCTGTCTATGCAAAGTACCGCATACATGGTGAAATTCTTCTATTATTCCATTATTTATTATTCTGTTGGAATAACATGTCCGTGTGGTCTATCGCATGCCTGGTGAATTCTGTTGTTATTCCATTCTTTATTATTCTGTTGGAATATCATGTCTATGCGGATTACGCTTAACCTGGTTCCATTCTTTATTATTCTGTTGGAATATCCTGTCTGTGAGGATTACGCATGACCTGGTTCCATTCTTTATTATTCTGTTGAGAATAACCTGTCTGTGAGGTCTATCACATGCATGGGGAATTCTTCTGTTATTCCATTCCTTATTATTCTTTTGGAATAACCTGTCTATGTAGATTACCGCATGCATAGTGAATGATCCTTTGTATTCATTCCTTATTACATTGTGGAAATGATCTGTCTACGTGGATTACCGCATGGTGGGCGAAAATCCATTTGCAGTTTCATATATTCTATTATACTCAGTTGGTTAAAGTTTTGGCTTCTATTCTCCATGAAATTAGTAGAATATCCTGGATATTTTCACTTCATCCAGTATCTTTTTCATGGAAATATTCTTCTGAGCATTCTTGAATTTTACTCCACAAAGAAGTATCATGTTGACAATTTGGACGTTATTGATTTTTGGATAAATTAAAATTATAAATCCTTAAAATTTATCCTTGAACTTGTTTTATTGAATTATTATGTCATTGTCATCATCCTCATGCTTATATTGTGATGAAAGTCATCTTTGGCTTACATGCATAGATGGACTTGGTATGATTATGACCAGGGATTATTCGGTATAATCATGACCGTAATGTGACGAATGATGTGGTAAAAGTCCTCATTGGCTTGTAGTTCATTGATGGACAGTTGTTGGTGTGATTATGACCAGGGATTATTCGGTATAGTCATGACCATTGATGATTACATGAATATCCTTGGCCGTGATTCAGGGGATGATTCGATTTTATTTATTAACTTGAGTCTCAGCGATAAAGTTGATGAAAAACTTTTTAAATCATAGAAGATAGTAGATTTTATGCTCTACTTAACTCTTCTAACGGATTGCTTGTTCCGCTGCAGTTAAACTTGTAGTCTATTATATTCTATCAGTTTAACATTGTTGAAGGCTAATGATAATTTATTCTGCATTATCTTAGTCATAATATTTCTTCTTGGGCTAGTTGAGCTCACCTTTTCTTTCACCGTTTCTTCAGAAATGAGAACGTAGCCGGACTAGTCGGGAAACCGAGTGACGGTCCGTATGATAATAGCATTAGTAGTCCTCACTATTCTGTTAAATAGTGTGACAATAAACGTAATGAGGACTCCATTGAGTGTGGATATTGTCTAGATGACAATATTCTTATTAAAACTCTTAGATTATGTTTTGTCGTATTTTACACGACCGTTGTATAATTAAGTTGTATTTGAATTTTGTACCATGTATTTGGCGACTCAAGATGGGTGATGTATACCTATTTTGGGGGCGTCACAGATATTCAATCAATACTCCGTCTTTGCACGTAAGCCAAAGATATACAACTATAAAACCAATAATCAAAAGTCCATCTTTGCACGTAAGCTAAAGATATACAACTGTAAAACCAATAATCAACAGTCCATCTTTGCACGTAAGCCAAAGATGACTTTCATCACAATATAAGCATGAGCATGATGACAATGATATAAGCATTAATCAAACGAAATCAAGGATAAATATTAAAGACTTTAAATTTATCCAGAATTTAAAAATATCCAAATTGTCAACATGATACTGCTTTGTGAATTAAAATTCAAGAATAATATTCATGTACCAAAAATAATTTGGACAGAAAAGAAATGTATTTTTCGGGTAAATAGTATCCCGTGAATAGTACCCTGTGAATAGTCTTCGGGAATAGTACCTCATGAATAGTACCCCGACGTGAAAAGTACCCCAAATACCCGAGTGAATAATACTATAGTGAATAGTAACTGGTTGAATAGTAACCTATAAATAGTAACTCATGAATAGTATTCTGGTAATAATATCCAAATGTTATCAATCACTTAATAATCTCATAATCTAATATCATTAATATTATAACAATATTTTAATCATTTCTTAAACTTATAAATAATTTATTTTAATTGTTTACACTTTACTAATTAATGCATTTAATCATCCAAAAATGTCAAACTCATAAGATTTCATCACCAATAACCAAAACCCTCATCAAAAATCTGCATATACCTTATATATGATTCCCAAGCCATAAAATCCTATTTTCCAATTTCTTTTACTTCACATAACATATTTAATTCATTTACTCATAACTAGTCCATTTTCATGAAAACTACCAAAGCAGTACAAAAACATTTTCTTTTCTGGGATTTAGCAGAATATAGTCCCATATTGAACATATATTTTTCTCAGAATTTTTAAAATTCATTTACTAATTTTCATATGGCCAAAACTGCAGAATATTTAGACATTTATCATAAACTGTACTTTTGTCCAAAAAATCTAAAATTTACAGGGTATACTGCTGTTATATATATGTATTCCCAATAAAAATTTCACCAATTTTGGAATTAACCACAAGGAGTTATAAAGGGTTTACTTTTAAAATAGTCTTTTCTCATAAAATTCATAACTCCTAACCTATACATCCAAAAATCGCCATTTTTGGACACAATGTAGAAAACTCATCAAATTATCATTTTAAATTTTTTCAGAATTTTTGAGGGTCGGAAAAATTACAAAACTGCCCCTGCAAAAACCCCTTACTTACAACGGTTGAACGAAAATAATATTCCTTATGAATATTGAACGGAAATAATATTCCTTACGAATATTAAACGAATATAATGAATATTGAACGATAATAATATTCATATGGATACGAAAAATAATATCTCTTCAGAATATAAAAAAATAATATCCCTTATCTCAGAAGAAAACTGGATACTGGAGTAGTGAAGTAGCATACTACTCTTCTTCTTTCTCTCTATAACTTCTCTCTCTATAGCTTCTATCTCTATAATTTCTCTTGTGAGACTTAGTGAATTGGTGAGAAATTAAGGAAGAATGAGTTTCTATTTATAGAAAAATATAGTTTCAATAATTGCACATTTTTTGGCTCGAAATATTACAGTATAATACCCCTCTTTTTCTTTATTTTTAATTTAGTCGTGCAAGTATTATCAAACTTGCACCACCTCCCCTAATAGTAAATCATGTGAATCAATAGTAAATCATGTGACTCAATAGTTCCAAACATGTGAAAAAAATAATTACAGTATAGTACTTTCATCTATACCTCCATTTTTAATTTAGGCATGCAAGTATTATCAATCTTGCACCAACTACCCTAATAGTAAATCATGTGAATCAATAGTATAATCATGTGAAAAAACTAATTACAGTATAGTACCTTCAACTATACCTCCATTTTTAATTTAGTCATGCAAGTATTATCAATCTTGCACCAACTCCCCTAATAGTAAATCATATGAATCAATAGTACACACATGTGAACACATAGTTATAAGCATGTGAATTAATAGCAATTAATTGCTCATTTATTCGGTTAATTACCCGATTGGTCAATATAACCTCCAGATATCAATTATTATCGAAATAAATGTCGATTTCCACTAACACTAATAATTCTCACACAATGGAACAATCAATTTCATCTTTAATCAACACGAACTTATTCATCATTAATATTATAACTCTCAATATTTAACAACCATGTCGTTCCCAGGAAAGAGGGGGCTTTCCGATAAGGATTTCTCCCTATTGGCGCGCAATTAGATTATCTAACCTCTCCTTGACAGAACTTTTAGACATTGTCAATATTGCAAATAATAATATGAATAACTTTGTCGTCTCAATTATTGATTTAATAATATAAAATATTATGCAGATGATACTGTGACAATAATTGAATCAATAGTATGAGAGATATGATGCAGCAATAATCGAGTATAACTGAGTGACTTCTTACGTAAGCATCAATAATCAATATCGTGTGCTACTATGCAACCACGCGCATTACTGTACTTTTACTACCGGGTAGTTCAACAGTTTTAACGGTAATACTCGCCGTTATTTATAAAAGGATAATTCTGTCGTTTTCTAACTACGACAATACTTCCGTTGTGGGGTCCACCAATGATTGTGCCGTTGTATGAATATTCCTTGTTAAAACGAATATTCCCCAACCAATCTAATATTATATAACCACTTGCTTACTTTGCAAAAATTTTCACATATCACCCTTAACTTTAACCCTTTATCAATTTAACCATTTACGAAATAAAATAATAATTATAAAAAAATTGAATACTTTTATTTCATAAAATTCGGGGTCTTACACCTTCATTACCATTCGATTCAGATATATTTGTTCATGTTCAATACTTGTTCAGTCAAAAGTTTGTTCGTGCTAATTCACAACTATATTGATTAATTATAGCCAACTTATTATTCAGACTCTTTCAATCATGATATATCCTTAAATAAAATTTAAACTTGTTGGGCAACCTTCATGCTCACCCTTGCTATATCATGATAAAACATTACAGATTAAGGCAAATGCGTCGCATACAAGAAAAGGTTAAAGATAGTTCCAGCTTTAGTTTACATGTATAGATAGATTGGTAGCAGTAATGTATGATAATATTTTTGTATGTAAGATAAGTTATGAATTGTGTATAAGTTAAGGTTACTCGACCTTGGGGAAAAATGTGTAAAGTTTAATGTATAAACAATTTATGTTTATATCTTTTGCAATAGTTGTAGAATGATTATACTAGATCTGTGGTGATTAGGACTCGGATTTGGGGCTGTCACAGAGATAACAGTCGAAAAATCCTCAAAATAACAAAAACGTACAGTTTCGTATTTGCATCGGCCTAAGTGAGAGACATAACATCCAATAACTGTCCCAAATTGGGGACTGTTCGACATTCACCCCTACTGAGTGAATGTCAAACGCGTTTCTAAGTTTCAAAGTATAGTACATTTATTATTGAGTGTATTGAAGATTTTCGGGAGAGTATTATTGAGTTTATTGAAAATTGTGGCAAACTAAGCAAATGCTACTTAGTTTATGAGAATTGTTATGTGGAATCTATAGAGACTACTTGAGTTGGCAACCGGGAAAAAAAAAGGGTCGTAGTTCCTGTTTGTGTCCTATACTCGAATAATAAAGTTAATTCAATTACTGCAAACATTTCTCAATGTTCCATCATAACAGATGACAACATCCCAAAAGAGTTCCATTAAGCTATTGAACAAAGTTTCATCTTAAGCAACCCTCTAGATGAACGAACGATCACTTCTCTGCTAGGAATGAATCATCTCCCATATGGGTCCAATCCATGATATAGATAGCTTCTCACCACTCCGAATTCCTCAAATGGATAGTTCTCATACAAGAGGTGAGACGTTCTGTGAGAACTACCCATCTGAGGAATTCGGAGTGGTGAGAAGCTGTCTATATCATGGATTGGACCCATATGGGGAGATGATTCATCCCTGGGAGAGAAGTGATCGTTCACTCATCTAGAGGGTTGCTTAACCTAGAACTTTATTCAATAACTTACTGGCACTCCTTCCGGATGTTGCCATCTGTTATGATGGAACAGTGAGGAATGTCTGTAGTAATTCAATTAACTTTATTATTCGAGTATATGACACAAACAGGAACTACGACCCCTTTTTTTTAATTGTTGCCAAGAGCCATTGAGTACTATTAATTATTAGAATCGCTATGTCTCGAAACCTGCATACAAGAAAGAGTAAATATATGTAGGGAGAGTATTATTGCATTTATTGAAAATTGTGGCAAATTAAGAAAATGCTACATAATTTATTTTGCCAATGATAAACTAAGTAAGTGGTACTTAGTTTATGAAATTGTTATTTGGAATCTATAGAGACTACTGTTCGACATTCACTCCTACTTAGTTTATTTTGCCAATGATAAACTAAGTAGGTGGTACTTAGTTTATGAGAATTGTTATTTGGAATCTATAGAGACTATTGTTCGACATTCACTCCTACTTAGTTTATTTTACCAATGATAAACTAAGTAAGTGATACTTAGTTTATGAGAATTATTATTTGGAATCTATAGAGACTACTGTTCGACATTCACTCCTACCTAGTTTATTTTGCCAATGATAAACTAAGTAAGTGGTACTTAGTTTATGAGAATTGTTATTTGGAATCTATAAAGACTACTATTTGACTTTCACTCCTACTTATTTTATTTTGCCAATGATAAACTAAGTAATTGATACTTAGTTTATGAGAATTGTTATTTGGAATCTATAAATACTATTGTTCGACATTCACTCCAGTTACTTTATTATTATATTTTCTTTTATTTTATTTTGTAGTATATTATATTATAGTATATAATTGGTTTATTTATTTATTAAATTTAATTAAATTAAATCATTTTATTTTATTTTATTTTATTTATTTTATTAAATCAATTAAATTTATTATTATTTTTTTTTTTTATATTTTATTATATTATATAAGTTCAAATTTAATTTAATTTAATTTAATTTAAGTTATTATTTTATTTTATTTTAATTTATTATGTTATTTTATTTTGTATAATATTAAGTTAATTTTTAAATGAATTTATTTTATTAAATTAAATTCATTAAATTTAATTTATTTTCAATTTAATTTAATTTAAATTATTTTAATTTAATTTAATTAAATTAAATTAAATTTCAATTATTTTATTCTTTATTGAATTGTATTTTATTTGTATTATATTATATATTTTTAAATATTTTTTATTAAATTTATTTTATTAATTAAATTAAATAAAATTTGTTTGATTTTATTCAATTCAATTTAATTTATTATTTTATTTTATTTTACTTTATTTTGTATTATATTATATTATCTCATTTTTAAAATTTATTTTATTTAATAAACTAAATTAAATTAAATTTATTTTATTTTATTTTAGTAGTAAGAAACTAAGTAAATGCTACTTAGTTTATATTTTAATTTTGGGAAACTAATTACTAATATTATCAAAATAATTCTGACAAAATCTTGCAAATGCATACATATGACAAAATTTCTGTCACAAATTTAGTCAAAAATTGCAAATATATCAAAATTAAAAATAGTCCTAAAATAAGTTAAATTCAAGATTGGAAACTAATTAAATTACATAAACAATGCAAACAATATATACTGCATAATTATCCATTCTCAATCAAAATATATACCAAATTTTAGCCTCAAATTTCATCCTCAAATTCAAATTTCAGTCAAATATATAACAAATTTTTAACCCTACCATTTTTCAGCCTAAAATCCAATTGCCAAAGCCAAATTGATGCACATACAATAACCAATTAAGGAATTTACCAATTTTCAAACTCAAATCAATATATACATACAATATAAAAATTATTCAATCTACTGATTTTGTACATCATCATCAAAATGAAACAATATTTGAACTCATACCTTTTGGAGCTAATAAACTTTTCGGCGTGTGGTGGTGGTGGTGGTCGGCGACTGGAATCAGAAATGGGTGGCAGCTAGAGGTGGCTCTTGGTGGTGGTGGTGGTCGACAGCTGGAGGAAGACAGAGAACTAAGATGGTGGTGGCGGTGGTCGGCGACTGGAGGTGGTTGTGGGTGGCAACTGGAGGTGGTGGTAGGTGGCGCCTGGCGGTGGGGGACAGAGAACTGATCGAGAAAGGGGGGCGCGGCTGGTCGGCGATGGAGGTGTTGGTGGGTGGCAAGTGGGCGCCGGAGATGCGAGAGAGATGAGAGTAAGAGAGGAGAGACTGAGATGAGAGTGAGAGAGGAGAGACTGAGATGAGATATATGAAAATGAGAGAATAAGGGGAGACGCTTGAATCAGATGAATATGTTTTATAAGATAGTTCCGACGGAATATCCGTCGGACATATGTCCCTCAGAATTACGTTATCCTCGACGAAAAGTCCCTCGGAAATAACCATAATTTCGTCGAACTTAAGTTTCGCGCTGACGGGAAACTTGGCGCCAGATGAGGCCTTATATTTCCGATGGATTTTCCTCGAAAATAAACTATTTCTGACGAAATTATGTTCGACAGATTATTTCGTCGAATATATATTATTACCGACTGAATACAGTCCATCGAACTTAATTCCGTTGGGATTAGCCGATTTTCTTGTAATGAATGGAAGAATGCTAGTTTAGAGGACTCTACATGGGAAGATGAAGATAGTGTGGCTCATTATTTCCCAGATTTTGATTTGAATCCATGAGGACATGGATTATTTGGAGCGATAGAGTGTGTCATAATTATAATAATTATAATATAAAGTAGTTGATAGTAGAAGTTATTTCCAGATATCAGCGGTTACCTATATCTAAGTAGCAGTTAATTATTAATCGTTACTAGCAGTTAAGCAGCTAGAATGTGGATATATGGAAACTTGTAGTTTTTTTTATTTCTGTCCTAATTAATATTCTACAGTTCTCTCTCTAATCTCCTCTTTATTCTACTTTTCTTTCTCTAAATCTTCTCCTTATTCTCGCTACCTCTTGTTCTTCTTTTCTTCATCAATTAAATTCAGTTTCATAAAATAGATCACAAATTTAGATTGTGACAAACACATATGTTTTGTAGAGCACAAAAGTTCTGCATAATTGAAGTACAATTAACTTCATATTTTAAGTACAATTTTTTTCAAGTTATACTTAACTAGGTACTATATTGGTACAATTTAATTATAATTTAAGTATATACAATGTAAATTAACTAATTATATATTACGTACAATCTTTTTAAGTTCTACTTAACTAGGTGCTATATAGGTCAAATTTAAGTACAATTTAACTTAACTGTGTATATTTTAAGTACAATATTTTTTAAGTTGTATACTAGGTACTATATAGGTAGAATTTAAATATAATTTATAGAGAAAGGTTTGTTCTCTTTTGACGTCTCTCTTTTATAGCTTTCAACATGTTCTATTTTTTTTTTGGCGTTTCTCCCTTTTACGTCGTGATTTCTCATTTATTTGGCCCAAAACTATTATTTTAAGCTGAGTTGCAAAAATCAAAAATTACCCTTTACATGAATAATTTTTAATTTTGCGATTCGTGTCAAGGTTGCTGTCCAACACTAACCAATACCTATCCAATAGGTGTAAAAGCCGATACTTTGAACAATGCCTCTACTCCATATCAATATTAGAAACAGACGACCTTCGCAAATCTCCCATACCAGAGGTCAAGAGGGACTTTTTTTTTTCATTCTTTCATCTCGCAATAGTGGATTAAACTTGTGAACTGAAAAGAACGATATATAGTAGGAGTAACAAAGCACAAAAAAGGCAGTGCATTCACTTAGATCATTTAATTTGTTAAGAAGAACCATTATATATTTAAATTAGACCTTAAAATATGACAAAAGTAAGTTAGCCGGCATTGGAGATGAGCACACTAGTATTATACTATTATATAAATTCAATGCTTCCGATAAAGTATGGCATGTTGTGGCCACCCAAATGCTATTGATGCCACTAATGATGTGGAGTAAAATGCATTTATTCACCTAGGGTTAGCCCGAAATCCCACATGACCACCTAAAGTCTAGAAACCTACATTTAAACACCTAACGATTTGAGGGTAAGTGCAACATTACTTTCCGCCTAAACTCCTTTAAAAAGAATTTCTCCAATGACTAATATACCCTTAATTTAAATATTTCTCATTTCTCTTTATTTCTTTCTTCTCCCCCAAATAAAAATAGAACTAAATTAAAACTGACAAAATTCCCTAATCTAACATGAACAAAACCCTCTTCAAATCATCTTCTCCCCCAAACCATACCATAATTGTTACAGCATCACTGCCAGCTCTCGGAGTTGTCAAATAAAGTTTCCTAAAGTTTAGCACACCACTCAGCAAAATCTTATTAAAAAAGAAATTGGAGCGCTTGCTGCTTCATATATCCTCCTTTTCTTTCCCGGCTTTAGTTTCTCCACTTTACAGTTTACACTTTACACCTCTTATTCACACATACAGGTAGGTTCTTTAATTATTAATCTCTTTCATTTCCTCCTTTCTTATTCCTTTTTGTTCTAATATAATATTAGCTGTACCAATTAAGGATTTGCTTTTTTATTGAAATCTTGCAATTTCCTTTCTTCATTTCAGTTTACAGTTTTTCTCTTCTGGCTACTTTTTGAGGTTCTTTTAGCTTCCGTAAATTTGGATATGTGATCTCTAAAATTTTGGATCTCAGAATTTTTGTTAGAAGTGTCATTTTTTATAGTTTCATGTAGCTATATCTCATTAACTGTCTACACTTCTATTTTATGTTAAATTTAGTATTGAAGGATTTATATTTATTGAATCTTGCAAAATTTTCAGTAGCAATTAAATGGGTTTATAAATTTCTCGTTTGGGGTCCTGTTTGAGGCTTTGAGCGCTTTGAGATTCCTTTATATTCAGAACTAGAATTCCATATAAAGAATACTTTTTTTTATTGTACTCCTTCGTTCTATAATATAAGGTCATTTTAGAAGCCATGACAAGAGATTAAGGAAAATGATTGATAAAGATTAAATATACTATCAATTATCTATATTACCTCTGTAGACGAAGAAGAGAGTGTTATTTATAGACAAAAAATAGTGAGAGAACCAAAAGTTATATTTGTTATTTGGGGTAATATTGAAAACTAAGCAATTAACGCTACTCAAATTCTCAAACGACTTATATTTAGGAACAAAAATATTTCTCTAAAACGACTTATATTAAAAAACAGAAAGAGAGTACTATTAAGGAATATATATTTGGGTGCATGTAATTTTTTTTTAATAAATATCAATAAAATACGGTCAATGAGAGTAAAGTACGGTCAAATATGTTAAGGATAAAGTTCGGGGTTATTTTCACCATTTGCATTTGAGAAATAAACAATTAGAGGCACACATGCATTTGGAGTAGTGTGCACCAATAATTAGAACATTCACAGTAGTTTTTTTAATTAATTCTTTATTTTTGGTTTTGGAGAATACATTAATAAATTATTATCTAATAGTTTTTTTAACCTTATTTAACTCTCTATTTTAATTCATATATAAGATTTTACTCCCTAGTATGAGGAAATCAAAAGACTGATCTCTATATATATAAAATAACATTTCACACCCTCATTTAAGTGGATAACTCATCAATAATACATATCTTGACATTGGTTTTCTACTTCATTTTCAAATTATAAAATTAATATTGACTTATTTTTAAAAAATTATTTTCAAACATTCAAATTAAAATTGATATAAATTTATTTAATTTATGTCAATATAATTATAAATATTATAAAAGTACTATTAATTATTAAATTTATTATTTTTAAATTTTAAATGAAGCATATTAAATTTAAATTTAAAAATATCACAAATTAACTTTTTAAAAGTTAATATTGATCTTATGTATATTTGTAGATACAATCCATTCAATACTTACTCTATAAATTATTTAAAATTTAAAATAAAATAAAAATTATTTTACTATGAGATACAACTGATAAATTATACTCTCTAGCTCTTTTATAAATTATAAGATTATTATTAATTTGATGTTTTGACTGTTGGAATTTTTAAATTTCAAATTTCATTATTTAAAAAATCAATATAAGGAACATGTTGGGTACATAATGAAAAAATTGAATCTCTAGTTTGCAGAATAACCCAATAAACTGCAGAATAGGAATAGAGATAAAAAATACTGTTGTAAATGCTCTTAGTTTGGTTGAAAAAAACTAACTGTTGCACTTATTGGTTTATAAACTTTAGGTGGTCATGTGAAATTTTTGCCAAACCTGATGGTTAAATGCATTTTACTCATTATTATATTATAAACCATGATAAATTTTCTACGAAAAATATTGTGCTCAAGTAAAATGCAATTACTAATTTTCAAGTGCATTTAAACATTTTCAGAATTTACCTACTCATGAATATTTTGCAATTAAGCTCAACTATCAAGTTTCATCCTAGAATCGTTAAAAGGGATAAGGTATATGTAAGCACGAAGGACTTGTTCACATGAATTCTGCTTATAACTAAAGAGAATGCCAGAGATACAAAATGAATTACAGTATCTGCATCAGATGCTATGCAAGTGCTAAGTAGGGATGAGCATGGTGTGGGTTTGAAATTCAAACCGCACCCGAAACTGTTTAGGTGCAATTTGACAAATCTAAAATTGCACACGAAAGCGCTTGTGATTGGTGCGGTACGGTGCAGTTTCAATCGATGCGGTTTCGGTTCCAAAACCAATTAAAACAACAAAAAGGTCTAAGCCTTCAATGGAATTTAACACAGATCTCACATCGAGCAATTAACTTAGTGACAAAGTCGGCAATGAGAATTATATCATGTATAAAATCAAAGCTCGTTCTGTCAAACATGTCAAATTCACCATCAAATCATAGAACAGTGAGACACATAAACTAGTTTTAGTTTATAATAAAGGAATGATCCTTTAAAACTAAAACATGTACGCTATATAAAACAACGGAGACCATATATTCGATAACAAGCAAGAAGATTTATCTAGTTCCCCAAAAATTAAAAATATATAATGGAGATAGAATGAAATTCTTTCTTATATATTGCATGGAGGACTTATAGAATATAATGCTAATTGTACCTAATTTGAAAAATAATCTATTAGATTATTACTACTATAGCATAGACCTTAACCAATGCATCAAGTGTTTGAAGCAACGAATTTGGCTCTTCAGCTATAAGCCCATGTCGATAGATTTCGCAATCAATGAATACGTACAAGTATACACGGTCAACAAGTAATAAAGTGATAAGAAATGTATCGTTCCCACGAGGAATTATTTAATAAAAATTATCAAGTACTAACTCTTAACCAAATCAATTTTATTTAAACAATTACAAAGTGTGATTTTTCTAATTAAGAAAACTAAATCAATCAATTAAAACTAGATTACTCTAAAATTAATTCAAATAAATAAAGATTAAGACTCGACGAATGAATTCAGATAAATAAAGGTTAAGACTACAATATCCCCAATTTATGTACTACAAACCAATTATCCAACTAACCCAATTATTATGCCTACTGAATTGTTAACAGGAACTCTAAGTGTTAAAAGCTTTTCCCAAGTGATCAGTTAACTTTTATTCAATTCAATTAATCTTGCGATATTCCTATGCAAAATAATTAAATCAAACCCATTAAGTTCCAATTCCCAATTTGTTATATGCAGTGAACAGATATTCTTATTCAATTCACGACCCTAATTATTCGTCTCATGCAAATAATCAAGCATACATGTTATTTTGTCCAGTTCTAACCCTAAATTTCATCTTCCGGATCCTTCTAGAGTAACACGGTAATTACTGGCCAAATAATTAATCAATATGCACAAGACATGATAAACAATTCACCTTGGCATAAATAATTGGACTAAATTAAATAATTAATTCATAGACATAAAAGGTTCAATTTTTAGTCTTAATAAAAGAGTTAGTTCATAACGAAAAATAAAACCAACAATCTCATGAAAATCATCTTGAAAGAGTTACACAATTAAAAATAAGAAGAATAAACTCTTAAAGAAAATCTCCCAAGCTTCAATCTTCAATTGAAATTCTTCTCCACAAAATCTCTCTTGATTCCTGATTAGACTCCAGTTATGAATGAATTCCTAATCTAAAGGAGTGTATCTCTAATCTAATCTATGTAATCTCTATTATTCTATGCCTCACATCAAGTATTTATAGGTTACAAGTCCAAGTTTTAGCTTAGGAGCAAACCCAATCCAATTTAGAGTCAAAAAAGTATCAAAATTCACCCCAAAATGCGTCCAAGCTTGACTAAGTTCTTCCCTCAAATACCAAAGATCGTTCTCACTTGCTAGAAAGTTACCCCCTAACGCCTTGGCCACTGGCATAGGCCTTGTTTTTGCGCCCGATGTCAAGGCCATAACTTCTTCGTTCGAACTCCGATTTTGATGATTCAAGATGTTCCGGAAAGAGGAGACGTAGATTTACAACTTTCATTCTTTGAGGTTTTCTAAATAAGGTCTGGAGAAATGTTAAAATTGGCCCTGAAGTAACTACTATGTAAATGGCAAGCCAAAAACGCGAATCTAGCAACCTCAAACGTCGATCCAAGTAACTTTTATCCCAATTCCTACAAAACAATGTAAAACATGCATGAATAGACACAAACACTTAAAAACTTCCAAAAGATTAAGCTCAAATGCACTCAATTCATGTGTATAAAACTCACTCATCAGCCCCTCCAGTAACGCATCAAACAAAACCGAAATTCCTAAACTCAAATGCTTATTTTTTTTTGACTATATAACCTCTAACCATCTTCTTTCAATTGGTGAAAAAATGACAATGCAAGACTGGGGTTTTCTTTGAGCGTGTTCAAGTGAAAAGTAACTTTAGAATTTACTAGAGATAATACATACACATACATGGTGCAGTTTCGGTTTTATGTGTGCGATTTTGGCTAGTAACCAAACTGGAACCGTAAATTTGGTTATTCAACCCACCTAAAATTGCCACATACACAGGAACCGTACGTTGGTGCGGTTTTAATTAGTACAGTTCATGCGGTTTTTGGTGTGGTTTCGATTCCAATTTAGTTACTTGCTCAACCCTATTGCTAAGTGACTACTAAGTGACTCAGCTTTCCATTCTAATTCTCAGCTCATGCTATACTTAATCATCTCATGCGTATATACATATATTTATATAATACAAATATACTTATTCCCATACATATTACATATTACACTTTCAACCATACATTTTTAATTAATGTATTGTAATCACATATTCCTTCCAATAAGAAAATAGATTTTATACATTAAATAAATAACACATTTAATGTAATGAAAAATTATATTAAAATAATTAATTTTTAATTATTTATTTATTTAATATATACAACAATTTTTGTATAATTAAATATAATCATATCTTTTCATTCCATAAATTATTTTCAATAATTTATTTACATTTAATAAATATATATAATAATATAATTATATATTCAACTATTCACAAACAATCACATATTGCACATCACATAAACATTTATGCGGTACAAATCCAATATATCATAAAAAAGAATTTTTTTTATTAAATTCTTATTTTAATATTTTTTTCAAAAATTTGGATTGTTAAATTCCTCCCCCTTATAAAGATTATGTTTCCGGAATCGTAAATTACCAAAATACTCTTTCGGTTTATCTCTAACCCCTTCTTTAAACTTTATCGTTAATTATTTTCAACGTACCGTTTTAACATAGGTCCTATATTATCTATTGTTAACGCCAAGATCCGTCTGCGCACTCCAATCACCAAAGCGCATCCAACCCTGCACAGAAATGAGTAAACACCGAAAGCTTGACAGCCTGGGCCGCCAGAAAATAGCTCCGGTGTGAGAATAAGTACAAGCTAAAACAAGGTTAACAATGGAGGCTTAATTCCCTAGTGTTGAAAAGTAATAATTTACATGTACCTTAGAATTAGAGAAAAAACTTGCATTTATAATGTTCTCACTACCTTCATGCAATCCTTCTTTGAATCAGATTAAGGTTCTCACCCAAACAACCATTCCTTAATAGGATTGCACCAAATCTCCTAAATTAAGGAAGTTGATCTATATCCCAACACTCCCTTCCATATCTAGAGATCAAATAGAATTAGGAACTTTAACCCACAAATCCCCCGTCTACCAAAACACCCAAGCCCACATGATGCCATAGGGCTGCCGACCCATTATAAAACATAGGCCCGAATATCCTGGGCCCAACATTGCCCCCCAGTCTTCCACCAAATATAATATTTGATGGAAGAGTATTCAAAACATGGCCCATCAGCAACAAGGACACCCAAACAAAGCCAAATAAGGCCTAACATCAACAATGATGCCCAAACAAAGCCAAACAATGCCCATTAACAACAATTATGCCCAAACAAATCCAAATAAAGCTGTGACGCCCCCAAAATAGGTATACATCACCCATTCTGAGTTGCCAAACACATGGTACAGAAACAACTACAACTTTATTAATACAATTGTCGCGCAAAATACGACAACACTTAAACTGTGAGTTTAAATACAAATATTTTCTTCTAGACAATATCCACACTCAAATAAGTCCTCATTACCATTATTGATACACTATTTTACAAAATAGTGAGGACTACTAAAACAACTTCTAGAACCATCATTCCACACCCCGACTAGTACTCGCTACATTCTCGCCTCCTGAGAAAAAAAATAGAACAAAAAGGAAAAGGGTGAGCTCAACTACCCCAGTAAAGAATATTATGACTAAGATAATATAGAACAAATTATTGTTAGTCCTCAATAGGGAAAAATCTGATAGAATACAATAGACAACAAGTTTTAAATCAATATTCACAGCGGAAATATCAATTCATTAGAAAAGTTACGTAGAGAATGAAATCTACTTTCTTCGATGAATTTAAAAGTTTTTCATCAATATTTTATCCCTTTAACATCAATCAATATATATCTTGAATCAAATATTCATGTGAGACCCCAAATTTTATGAATAAATATTTAACTTTCTCGAAATAATTTTTTTGAATATTATGGTGTGGATTTGATATAATATTATAGTTGTGGGTAGTATTTATAAATTTTGTAATGTATGCAAGTTGTTATATAATATTCGATTGGTCGGGGAATATTCTTTTTGTCAGGGAATATCCGTGCGACGGTACAATCATTGGTGGACCCCACAATAGAATTATTGTCGGATTGAGAAAACGACAAAAATATTTTTATGAGAATAACGGCGGAAGTTTTACCGTTCAAACTGTTGAACTACTCGATAGTAAAAGTACAGTAATACGCATGGTTGCATAGTAGCACACGGTATTGATTATTAATGCTTACGTGAGAAGTCACTCAGTTTTGTTTTATTAGTATTATTAATGTAATAAAACAGAAAAACTTTTTATATAAAACAAAATACTTTTATAAAGTTATTTATTTTATTAGATTATAAATAGAATATATTATATTTTATCTAAAAGATTTTGTTTTATTAGAATATTTTATTAAATCAATCTGGACCGTCCGTTTCAAAGTAAATCAATCTGGACCATTCATGAATTAGTTACTATGCAGTCCATTCTCCTATAAATAGAAGCTCATTCCTTCATTATTTCTTACGAATTCACTGAAAATCTAGAGAGAGAAACTATAGAGAGAATTCTTCTTCTATAATCTTGAGCGTATTTCTTTAGAGTTTAAGAAAGCTTTGAGCGTAGTGCAAGTTTTCTTCAAGTATATCCTCGCCCTACCAGTCGGAATACTCTTCTTTCAAAGGTAAGGGTATTTTTTTTTCATATTCATGAAGAGAACTTCATTATTCCATTCTTTATTATTCTCATTGGAATAACTCAGATACGCTGGCTTCACCCTATACTTGGTGAAATTCTTCATTATTCCATTATTTATTATTCTCGTTGAATAACTCGCCTATCTGAAGTACCGCATACATGGTGAAATTTTGTTGTTATTCCATTCTTTATTATTCTCGTTGGAATATCCTCGTCATGCATGCATTTTACAATCGGACCTCGGTTTTGTCTTTATTATTCATTGGAATATCTTGTTCATGTGTTTTACGCCGGACTGGTTCCGCTTTTTATTATTCTCGCTGAATATCCTGTCATGCGCTTTTTACGCCGACCGGTTCCGTTATTTATTATTCTGCTGGAATAATCTGCATCATGTGAAGTACCGCATGCATGGTGATTTCTGTTGTTATTCCATTCTTTATTATTCTGTTGGAATATCTTGTTGGTGCGTATTACGCTGACCGGTTCCGTTATTTATTATTCCGTTGAATAACTTTCGCTCTATCTGGGTACCGCATTTGCATGGTGATTTCTTTTGTTATTCCATTCTTTATTATACTCAGTTGGTTAAAGCTTTGACTTCTATACTCCAGGAAATTAGTATATTATCCTTGATATTTGCGCTTCATCTAGTATCTTTTCATGGAAATATTCTTCTGAGCATTCTTGAATTTTACTCTACAAAGAAGTATCATGTTGACAATTTGGACGTTATTAGTTCCTGGATAAATTAATTCTTGAACTTGTTTTATTGAATTCTTATATCATTGTCATCATCCTCATGTTTATATTATGTTGAAAGTCATCTGTGGCCTGTAGTGCATAGATGGACTTGGTATGATTATGACCAGGGATTATTCGGTATAATCATGATCGTAATGTTATAAATGATGTGGAAAAATTCCTCACTGGCCCGTAGTGCATTGATGGATAGTTTTTGGTATGATTATGGCTATGGATTCTCATCGGCCAAGGGTGCAAAGATGAATTATTTTATGGCATGATCAGGACTGTTGATGAAAACACGATTATCTTTGGCCCGTAGTTCATGGATAATTTGTGGTCGTGATACTAAAAAAAATGTCCTTGGCCGTAGTGCAGGGATGATGTGGATTATTTATGAAGCTGAATCCCAGCGATAAAAGTGATGAAAAACTTTTTAAATTATAGAAGATGGTAGATTTTATTCTCTACTTGACTCTTCTAATAGATTGCTATTTCGCTGCAGTTAAACTTGATGTTTGTTATATTGTATCAGTTGAACACTGTTGAAGGCTAACAATAATTTATTCTGCATTATCTTAGTCATAATATTTCTTACTGGGCTAGTTGAGCTCATCCTTTCTTTCATTGTTCTCTTCAGGAAATGAGAACGTAGCTGGGACTAGTCGGGGAACAGAGTGATGGTCTTAGATGGTGCATTAGTAGTCCTCACTATTTTGTGAAATAGTGTAATAATAAATGTAATGAGGACTCCATTGAGTGTGGATATTGTCTAGATGACAATATTTGTATTAAAACTCACAGCATATGTTTTGTCGTATTTTACACGACTGTTGTATAATTAATTTGTATTTGTATTCAGTACCATGTATCTGGCGACCCAAGATGGGTGACGTATACCTATTTTGGGGGCGTCACAGTTGGTATCAAAGCTTAGGGATATGATCCCTGGCTGAGATGTGAGACAAGAACTAGGAGGGGAGAGACGAGGAATTCCTTTGCTAGTACGACCTACCTAAGTTTATTTGGTATTTAATTAGTCGGTCAGAATATAGAGATAATATGTGATATGTTAATTAACCCTTGTTTTGTGGCAGTATTTGAAAATGGCATATGAAAATATTGAGATAAGCAATGGAGCACAGGAGACCGTTGAGTCTCCACAGATCAATAATCAGGACAATGTGCAACAGGATGACAATAATCCTCATATAAACAACAACACTGATCAATTGACGAACAACGGTACGTTTAGGAGCTTTTTAGAATTCATGCAACATCAGGCGAAGGAGGCTCCTGTTCATAATGCAGGTAAAAATAATGGCAACCCACAGTCGGTCACCGCTACGTAATTTGAGGAGCTGGGACCACCGAAGTTTTTGGGAAAGCTAGAACCACTTAAGGCGGAGACGTGGTTAAAGAAGATCACCAAGATATTTGATGTCTTGGGATGCTCCGAGGAGCAAATGGTTCTATTCGCCACCTTTATGTTGCGTGAAGAGGCAGATTACTGGTGGGAATTTGTAAAACGTACCCAGCCTGACGCACTCAAGATGTCTTGGGAGAAGTTCCAAGAGTTGTTCAATGACAAGTACTTTGCTGAAAGTATTCATCACATGAAGGAGGTGGAGTTTATCAAGTTGGAGCAAAACAACATGACCGTGTCGCAATACGAAGCCAAGTTTGCCGAGTTGTCCCGATTTACGTCTCATTTGGTTGATAATGAGGGGAGAATGACGCGAATGTTTCTAAGAGGTTTGAAACTGAGATACGTCAATATCTTATCTCTCATAAACTGTGTTTGTATTCAGATGTTGTTAATAGGGCTCAGTTATTGGAGCGCAATAATGAGTCAACCCAACCAAAAGAGAGCAGCCAGCAAAATGATAATACCGGTGATAACAGTCATCTAAGCGGTGATAATAAGCATGGAGGGAATCAACATGCCAGAAATGGTAACCACTTAGGTGGTAATCATGGCCAAAATAATAAGAATGGACATTTCAAGAAGAGAAGGTTCAACAATGACATGAAGACGTCGGCACCAACACCCGTTTCAAAGGAAGAAGAACGACCACCGGTCGTATGTTTCAAATGCGGACAGGAGGGACACATCCGTTCAAACTGTACGCAACAATCTAAAGTGTGTTTTAATTGCGGAAGAGAAGGTCACCTAGCTCGATTTTATCGTATGGTGAAGTCAAGTCCAGCTGGGATAGTGATGCCAAAGGATGTCCCAGACAAGCCAAAGCCGATAGTTTAAGAGAGAACATTTTTTTTCGTGACAAGGAACCTGAATAAAATTATCACGGGTATGTTAGTCATAAACTCTTGCGAAGTCTATACCGTGTTAGATACCTGCCTCTACTCACTCTTTTATTTCACCTAGTTATGTTCAATGTTTGAAGTTAACTCCTAGAGAAGTTAGACTTTGATATATCTATTTAAACTCGGTTGGGAGAAACCTTCACATTACCTCCACTATTTATAAATCTTGTTCAAATCAACACTTTCACATTACTTCGTCGATCTTATCTCTTTGAAAATACTTGCCTTTGATGTGATTTTTGGAAATGATTGGTTAACTACTCATCATGCTTTTCGTAAGGTTGTTAGCTTTCATACTTCTAACCAACCTGTTATGCAAATTCAAAGTAATCAAACCACTAAAGTCAATCATTGTCATATCAAGCCATAAGTAAAGAGCCCAATCCTTTCCTTGTTGACTTCCTTATGTGGAATTCACCGAAGTCAGACTTTCTATAGGCGACATCATGAATGAAGATGGCAAGTTGATAGGTATCAATGTGACGTACTATCCTGGATGAGGGTCACAGTTTTGAATGATATTTCTATCGTTAATAAATTTCCTGACGTATTCATGAAGACTTGCTAGCCTACCCCTAGAGCGTGAAATCGAATTTTGTATTGACCACAGTACAAAACCCATTTCTTAAACCCTCAAATATTTTTTCAACTAAAATGAACATAACATGCGCCAAAGACGTTGACTCGAGCTGTTGAAGATTATGATCATACCATTCCATACCATCGTAGGAAAAGCAAACATGGTAGCTGACGCGTTGAGTAGAAGATTGTATGCGGTTACAAGTGCAAATATACGAACCCACGTGAAGATAATGAATATACGAGTAGAATCGACTTTAATCGATAAAGTTAAAGCCGCTTAAGCTATATACTCAGAGCTGATGAATGTGAAGAAGAAGAAGGTTCAAGAAGGCGTTATCTTAACCCTCGATTTAATTGGCCCATTTTGAAATCCTCGATCAAGTAGGAACCGTGGCTTATAGACTCGTTTTACTGCCAAGTATGTCGCGTGTTCATAACATTTTTCATGTATCGATGTTATGTAAATATGTGAACGACCCGAACCACATTATTAATTTAGAACCGGACGAGATAGCGGATGATTTAATGTATGAGGAGATACGTGTTAAAATCTTGGATAAGAAGGATTATATTCGACATTCAAAGGTTATACCTCAAGAGTTAGAAACTAAAATGAAGTCAAGGTACCCTCACCTCTTCAGCATATCAGGTACATACGTAAATTTCGAGAGCGAAATTCCATAAGGAGGGGAGATTGTGAGACCCTAGATTTTATGAATAAATATTTAACTTTCTCAAAATATTTTTTTTGAATATTATGATGTGGATTTGATATAATGTTATAGTTGTGGGTAGTATTTTTAAATTTTCTAATGTATGCAAGTTGTTATATAATATTCAATTGGTCGGGGAATATTCTTTTTGTCGGAGAATATCCGTACGACGGTACAATCATTGGTGGACCCCACAACGGAATTATTGTCGGATTGAGAAAACGATAAAAATATTTTTATGAGAATAACGACGGAAGTTTTACCATTAAAACTGTTGAACTACTCGGTAGTAAAAGTAAAGTAATACGCGTGGTTGCATAGTAGCACATGATATTGATTATTAATGCTTACGTGAGAAGTCACTCAGTTTTATTTTATTAGTATTACTAATGTAGTAAAACAGAAAAACTTTTTATATAAAACAAATACTTTTATAAAGTTATTCATTTTATTAGATTATAAATAGAATATATTATATTTTATTTAAAAGATTTTGTTTTATTAGAATATTTTATTAAATCAATGACATTTATGCTGCTTTTAAGTAAATCAATCTGGACAGTTCATGAATTAGTTACTATGCGCCTCATTCTCCTATAAATAGAAGCTCATTCCTTCATTATTTCTTACTTAATTCACTTTGAAACTCTAGAGAGAAAACTATAGAGAATTCTTCTTCTATAATCTTGAGCGTATTTTTTTAGAGTTTAAGAAAGCTTTGAGCGTAGTGTAAGTTTTTCTTGAGTATATCCTCGCCTTTACCAAATGGGATACTCTTCTTTTCAAAGGTAAGGGTATTTTTTTCATATTCATGAAAAGAACTTCATTATTCCATTCTTTATTATTCTGTGGAATAACTTCGTGTTGTACGCTGATCTACCCTATACTTGGTGAAATTCTTCATTATTCCATTATTTATTATTCTCATTGAATAACTTTGTCTATGCCAAGTACCGCATACATGGTGAAATTTTGTTGTTATTCCATTCTTTATTATTACATTGGAATATCCTCGTCGTGCATTTTACATTTCGGACTGGTTTTGTCTTTATTATTCATTTGAATATCTTGTCATGTGTTTCTGCCGGGACTGGTTCCGCTTTATTATTATTCTTGGAATATCCCGTCATGCGTTTTACGCCGGACCGGTTCCGCTTATTTATTATTACATTGGAATAATGCATCATGTGAAGTACCGCATGCATGGTGATTTCTGTTGTTATTCCATTCTTTATTATTCTGTTGGAATATCTTGTTGGTGCGTATTACGCCTGACCTGGTTCCGTTATTTATTATTCCGTTGGAACAACCTGTCTATGCGAAGTACCGCATGCATGGTGATTTTTTTTGTTATTCCATTCTTTATTATACTCAGTTGGTTAAAGCTTTGACTTCTATACTCCAGGAAATTAGTATAATATCCTTGATATTTGCGCTTCATCTAGTATCTTTTCATGGAAATATTCTTCTGAGCATTCTTGAATTTTACTCTACAAAGAAGTATCATGTTGACAATTTGGACGTTATTAGTTCCTGGATAAATTAATTCTTGAACTTGTTTTATTGAATTCTTATATCATTGTCATCATCCTCATGTTTATATTATGTTGAAAGTCATCTGTGGCCTGTAGTGCATAGATGGACTTGGTATGATTATGACCAGGGATTATTCGGTATAATCATGACCGTAATGTTATAAATGATGTGGAAAAAGTCCTCATTGGCCCGTAGTGCATTGATGTACAGTTTTTGGCATGATTATGTCTATGGATTCTCTTCGGCCAAGGGTGCAAAGATGAATTATTTTATGGCATGATCAGGACCGTTGATGAAAACATGATTATCTTTGGCCCGTAGTTCATGGATAATTTGTGGTCGTGATACTAAAAAAAATGTCCTCGTCAGAGTAAGGGGATGATGTGGATTATTTATTAAAATCAAATCCCAAATGATAAAAGTGATGAAATTTTTTTTAAATCATAGAAGATGTTAGATTTTATTCTCTACTTGACTCTTCTAATGGATTGCTTATTCCACTGCAGTTAAACTTGATGTTTGTTATATTGTATCAGTTTAACATTGTTGAAGGCTAACGATAATTTATTTTGCATTATCGTAGTCATAATATTTCTTACTGGGCTAGTTGAGCTCACCCTTTCTTTCATTGTTCTCTTCAGGAAATGAGAACGTAGCTGGGACTAGTCGGAAAACAGAGTGATGGTCCTAGATGGTGCATTAGTAGTCCTCACTATTCTGTGAAATAGTGTAATAATAAATATAATGAGGACTCCATTGAGTGTGAATATTGTCTAGATGACAATATTTATATTAAAACACACAGCATATTTTTATCGTATTTTACACGATTGTTGTATAATTAGTTTGTATTTGTATTCAGTACCATGTATCTGGCGACCCAATATGGGTGATGTATACCTATTTTGGGGGCGTCACAATTCATCTTTGCACTATAGGCCAAAGATATTCATTAGTTGGTCATGTTCATCTCAACACCTGTACATCTTTGCATTACGAGCCAAAGATATTTAACAGAAAATCATTAATCTTTGCACTACAGGCCAAAGATATTCAGTAATATCATCATTTAGGACTGAGGATGATGAAAAATATTTTAAAGAAAATGAATCCAGTGAAACTACAGAACAAATATTAAGGATTCGTACTTTAAACAATCCAAGTTCAAAAATACTTCGTAAATAATCATAGTGGAGTAAAAATTCAAGAATGAAGACCAAAACATGGATACAATCAAAGCTAGTATCCATAATAGATATCTTGGACAAAAAAAAAAATTTAATTTTTTTGTGAATAGTGTCAGTAAATGTGAATAAATAGTCAAGTATATGTGAATAGTAACCCCGACACTAAAAGACAAGAATTTCACAAGAAAAATCTTACCAATATTCCGGCATAATGATATTAGAAAAAATAATATCATTTTAAAAAAAATAACACCCCTTACCTCGAAAAGACAGTACTTCTGACTAGAATACTGGATATAGTACTGAAGGGAACTTGCACCGTATATCAACACTCAAAGTATCAAAATACTCACAAGAATACGCTCGATAATATAGAGAGAGAACGAGAGAGAAAACTTGTTTTTGGTGTGATTTTCAATTCTAAACTAAGCACCCTATTTATAGAAAAATGCTTAGAACACCAAAGTAGAAAATTTAATAAAATAATATTATTTATTATAAAATTTCTACGCCCACCTCTAGACATTTGAAATCAGAATGTTTACAACATTTGTGGGGCCCAGCAAAACAATTAAAACGTTTTTCTTAAAAAAAATAACTAAAACTTCAAAAATCAATTATTCTGGAACTTCAATACCTCATAATAAATAGCTCGTTTATCAGAAAAATTCGAATCTTATGTCCATTGCTTAGGAAATTCAATTCTCTACAAATTTGTAAGTTTAAGTTTTTCCAAATTCCAAGCAGAAGTTGACCGAAATTCACATACGGACGATTTTACAAGCTATAATCAATTTTCAGTCAAGAAATGGGGTCCACAAACATGAAAAACATGTTTTAAATATTTTTAGTAACAAAATACTCTTCCTCCTCATATATTCATATATCCCACATTCATTGTAAAAATGTCACCATTATTATATTATTATAATATAATAATATATTTAAATGAATTATTTTATCAGAAAAGATAAAATATCAATTTTTCAACAATTGTCACTTTAAAATTTTCTCCATCTATATCCACATAAAATGAATATTTTCCTTATCATATAAATCAATAATTAATTATTCACAAATAATATTACGTAATCACAATCTTGACAAAATGCACTGCTCCTCGTGGAAGATGAGACTTTCCGATAAGGATTTCTCCTTACTGGCGCGCAATTAGGTGACCAAACCTCTTCTTAGACAGAACTTTCTAGACATTGCCAATAATGCTATCTAATAATATTACTCAAATAATATGAATTATTGATCTGATAATGGAAAATACTGTGTAGTGAAAATTATTAAAACAATAATAATATAAAATATCAACGTAGCAATTATTGAATCAATAAAATAAAATATTGAGCAGTAATTAATGTAACCATTATTGAGTAGTGCCTTCTTACGTAAGAATCAACAATTGGTGCAATACCGTGTGCTACTATGTTTTAACCACCGGGTATTCTAACAGTATTAACGGTAACAACTACGTCATTATTTATAAACAACTTATACTTGTCGTTTTCTTCATCCAATCGCTTTCCGTTATGGGGCCCACACAAGGCTGCGTCGTCATACGAACATTCCCCGACAGTAAGAATATTCCACGACCAAACGAATATTCCCCGACAACAATGAATATTTTATAACCACTTGCTTATTTGAAATTTTTGCGTATTTTACTCATAACTTACCACATTAATCAAATCAACCCTTACTATTTCAAAATAATAAATAGAGGAAAATTCAATTTCATTAATAATAAGTTGGGGTCTTACAACCTCCCCTCCTTATGAAATTTCATCCTTGAAATTGACGTACATACTTGGTGTTTCGAAAAGGTGAGGATACCTCACTTTTATTTCCGTTTCCAACTCCTAGGTCATTTCCTCAATAGCATGATTCCTCCACAAAACTTTGACTTGTGGTATGACCTTTGTGCGTAGGACATGCTCCTTTCTATCCAAGATCTTGACAGGTACCTCTTCATACATTAAGTCTTCGGCTATCCCGTCCGATTCTAACTCATTAATGTGGTTCGAGTCTTTCATATATTTGCGAGGCACATATATATGAAAAACATTATGAACACGAGACATACTTGGAGGTAACGAGAGTCTATAGGCCACATTTTCTACTCGATCAAGAATCTAAAATGGACTAATAAATCATGGATTGAGCTTTCCTCTCTTCCCAAATCTTGTAACTCCCTTCCATGGAGCCACATGCAACAATACATGATCCCCAATACTAAATTCCACGTCCTTTCGATGAAGATCCGCATAACTCTTTTGTCGATCTTGTGTCATTTGTATACGTTGTCGAATCATTTGGATCTTTTCTGTAGTAATACGTACCAACTCTGGTACCAACAATGTTGCTTCACCCACCTCATCCCAACATACTGGAGAGCGACACTTACGTCCATATAATGCTTCGAATGGAGCCACACCTATACTTTCTTGATAACTGTTGTTGTAGGAGAATTCCACCAATGGTAAATACTTATCCCAACTCCTTTTGAAGTCTAGGACACAGAGTCTTAATTGATCTTCAAGAGTTTGAATAGTCCTCTCTGATTGTCCGTCTGCTTTTGAGGATGGTATACCAAAAATCAATCAGAACTCCTCCCCATATAGCTTGTTTCAAGCTAACCCAAAATCATGAAGTGAATCTTGGGTCACGATCCAAAACTATGGATACTGGCATGCCATGCAATCTCACAATCTCATTCACGTACATATGAGCAAGACGTTCAAGGGAATAAGTCTCCTGTATTGGTAAGAAATGAGCAGACTTAGTTAATCTATCAACAATAACCCAAATAGCATCTATGCCTTGAGAAACCATGGGAAGACCCATAACGAAATCCATGGTAATATGTTCCCACTTCCATTTCAGAATCTCAAGTGGTTGCAATGGACCCTTAGGCACTTGATGCTCCGCCTTTACCCGTTGACAAGTTAAACACCTCGAGATAAACTTCATGATCTCTCTCTTCATATTGTTCCACCAAAATGTATGTCGAAGATCACGATACATTTTGGTACTTCCACGATGGATTGCAAATGGTGTAGTGTGTGCCTCCATCATGATCTTGTACTTTAAATCAGAATCGTTAGGAACACAAAGTTTAGAGTTGACTCGAAGTATTCCTTCTTCATCAATTCTTGCTTCTAGGATAACACCTTCTTGTACTTTCTTCTTCATACACATCAGCTCCGGGTCTGTGGCTTGAGCAACTTTAACTTTTTTGATTAAAGTTGGTTCTATGCGTATACTTGACATCATCGCATGGGTCCCCGGAGTCTTGAATTCTATCTTCATCTTTTCTAAATCACACAAAATGGGCCTTTGTATTGACAACATCGCACTAGTTCCTGCATATGATCTTCTACTCAATGCGTCAGCTACCACGTTTGCTTTTCCAGGATGATATTGAATGGTATGTTCGTAGTCTTTCAACAGCTCGAGCCAACGTCGTTGTCGCATATTGAGTTCCTTTTGGGTGAAGAAATATTTGAGGCTTTTATGGTCTGAATATATCTCAACTTTCTCCCCATATAGATAGTGCCTCCAGATCTTTAACGCGAAAACGACTGCTGCCAACTCTAGATCATGAGTAGGATAATTCCTCTTATATTCTTTAAGTTGCCGTGAGGCATAGGCTATGACTTTCCCATGTTGCATAAGAACACATCCCAACCCTTTGCCTGAAGCATCGCTGTAGATAACAAATCCATCCGAACCAGATGGTATTGTCAGAACAGGTGCCAAAATGAGTCTTCTCTTGAGCTCTTGAAAACTCTTCTCGCATTCCTCACTCCATACGAATTTTATATCCTTCCGAGTCAGTTGAGTTAATGGAGTAGTGATTCGAGAAAATCCTTCCACAAATCTCCGATAATAACCAACTAAACCCAGAAAGCTACATACTTCGGTTACTGTCTTAGGTTGCTCCCAACTTTGTATTGCTTCAATCTTCGCCGGGTCAACAGATACTCCATGTTTTGACACCACGTGCCCAAGGAATGCTACTTCCTCAAGCCAGAACTCGTATTTCTTCAACTTGGCATATAACTTGTTTTCACAAAGCCTTTGGAGTACCAGCTTCAAATGGTGCTCATGATTTTCACGACTTTTGTAATATATGAGGATGTCATCAATAAAGACAACAACGAACTGATCCAAATATTCCTGAATACTCGGTTCATCATATCCATGAAAGCCGCAGGAGCATTAGTCAATCCAAAAGACATAACTAAGAATTCATAATGCTCATACCGAGTTCTAAAGGCAATCTTTGGAATATCCTCAGTTCTAATCTTCAGCTGATGATATCTAGAACGAAGATCGATCTTTGAAAAGAATTGTGCTCCTTGTAACTGGTCAAACAGGTCATCAATGCGAGGTAGCGGATACCTATTCTTGATGGTGACATGGTTCAATTCCCGATAGTCAATATAGAGTCGCATACTCCCGTCTTTCTTCTTTACAAATAAAACAGGAGCACCCCAAGGAGATGTACTAGGATGAATGAAACAGATGTCCAACAACTCCTGTAGTTGGACCTTTAACTCCTGAAGTTCAATAGGAGCCATTCGATATGGGGTTTTAGAAATAGGTTTTATACCAGGTTCAAGGTCAATAAAGAATTCAACTTCACATTCTGGGGGTAGACCGGGAAGTTCTTCTGGAAATACATCAGGAAATTCAATAACAACAGAAATTTTATTCAAATCTGACGTGTCTTTATTCAAATTCATAACATGGGCTAAGAAAGCTTGACATCCATTTTTCAATAAACGAATGACTTTATGGCTTGATATAATAGTGATTGATTTTAGTGGTTTAGTTGCTTGAATTCGCATAACAAGTTGGTTAGGAATACGAAAACGAACAACCTTACAAAAATAATCAATTTTGGCATGATGAGTAGTTAACCAATCAATCCCTAAAATCACGTCAAATGCAAGTATCTTTAAAGAGATAAGGTCAATAGGTAATGTGATGGTGCCAACTTGGATCAAACAAAATTTATAAATAGTGGATGTAATGAAAGTTTCTCCTAACGGAGTCTCCACAGATAGGTCAAAGTCTAATTTCTCCGGAGTCAAGTTTAAACGTTGAGCACAAGCAGGAGAGATAAATGAATGGGTAGAACCGATGTCTAGTAATGTATAAACTTCGCAAGAATTTATGATTAGCTTACCCGTGATCACCTCATTTGGGTTCCTTGCATTTTGACCAGTCACAACAAACGCTCTTCCAGGAACCGTTGACTTTGACTTTTCTGGGATAGCCTTTTGAGTCACCATCCCCGCTGGACTTGGTTTCGCTACCGTACAATCTCGAGCGATATGTCCTTCCTTTCCACAATTATAACATACCTTGAACTGTTATGGGCAGTTTGGGCTGATATGTCCCTCTTTTCCGCATTTATAGCATACGACCGGTGGTCGTTCTCCTCCCTTAGAACCAGTTGTTGTTGGTGCTGACGTCTTCGCATTATCATTATTGTACCTCCTCTTTTTAAAATATCCTCCCGACTCGCTTCTTCTATTATCATGGCCATGATTACCACCAGAGTGGTTACCGCTTTTGTCCGTATTTTTCTTTCCCCGTTGGTTATCATTGTTCATGATCAACAGCATCCTTTGGTATGACCACAGTTGTGGTCCCTCAGTTGAACGTACTCGTTATCTCACTCTAATAATTGAGCCCTATTGACAACATCTGAATATAGAAAAAACTTATGAGAAATGAGATATTGACGTATATCGGGTTTCAAACCTCTCAGAAACATCCGCGTCATACGTTCCTCATTCTCCACCAAATGAGGTGAAAACCTAGATAACTCTGCGAACTTCGCCTCGTACTGGGACACCATCATGTTATTTTGCTCCAGTCTAATAAAATCTACTTCCTTCATATGACGAATACTTTCAGGAAAGTACTTGTCATTGAACAATTTTTGAAATGTTTCCCAAGACATGCTGAGTGCGGCTAGATGGAGTGCGCTTCCATGATTCCCACCGAAGTCTGCCTCATTCTGAGAACATAAAATAAAGCAAATGGAACCTTCTGTTCCTCCGTGCATCCCAAGACTTTGAATATCTTGGTAATTTTCTTGACCCACGTCTCCGCCTTAATCGGATCCAGTTTTCCCCATAATTCTGGTGGTCCCAACCCTTTGAACTTCTTGGCTGTCACAAACCGTGCGTTGCTATCATTTCCACCTGTATTTTGTACACGAGTCTCCTTCGTCTGATTTTGCATGAACTGTAAAAAGCTTCTAAATATTCTGTCGTTCATCGTCTGATCAGTGGTGTTGTTTACAGGAGGAACATTGTCGGCCTATTGCACATTCTCCTCATTGGTGAGTAAAGGTGTCTCCACGGTCTCATTTGCTCCACTGTTAACATTCTCAGTTTCCATTCTCAAATACTGCCATAAAACAAGGGTTAATTAAAGAAATTAACATATCACATAATATTCCTATATTCTGACCAACCAACAAATAAGCTTAGGTAGAACACACTAGCGAAGGATTTACTCGTCTCTCCCCTCCTAGTTCTATTCCACGATCTCCGCCAGAGATCATATCCCTAAGATCTGATACCAACTATGACGCCCTCAAAATAGGTATACATCACCCATTCTGAGTCGCCAAACACATGGTATAGAAACAACTACAACTTTATTAATACAATTATCGCGCAAAATACGACAACACTTAAACAATGAGTTTAAATATAAATATTGTCTTCTAGACAATATCCACACTCAAATAAGTCCTCATTACAATTATTGATATATTATTTTACAAAATAGTGAGGACTACTAAAACAACTTCTAGAACCATCATTCCACACCCCGACTAGTACTCGCTACATTCTCGCCTCCTGAGAAGAAAAATAGAACAAAAAGGAAACGGGTGAGCTCAACTAGCCCAGTAAAATATTATGACTAAGATAATATAAAACAAATTATCGTTAGTCCTCAACAGGGAAAAATCCGATAGAATACAATAGACAACAAGTTTTAAATCAATATTCGCAGCGAAAATAGTAATTCATTAAAAGAGTTACGTAGAGAATGAAATCTACTTTCTTCTATGAATTTAAAAGTTTTTCATTAATATTTTATCCCTGTAACATCAATCAATATACATCTTGAATCAAATATTCATCTTTGCACTACAGGCCAAAGATATTCATTAGTTGGTCATGTTCATCTCAACACCTGTACATCTTTGCACTACGGGCCAAAGATATTTAACAGAAAATCATTAATCTTTGCACTATAGGCCAAAGATATTCAGTAATATCATCATTTAGGACTGAGGATGATGAAAAATATTTTAAAGAAAACGAATCCACTGAAATAACAGAACAAATATTAAGGATTCATACTTTAAACAATCCAGGTTCAAAAATACTTCGTAAATAATCATAGTGGAGTAAAAATTCAAGAATGAAGACCAAAACATGGATACAATCAAAGCTAGTATCCATAATAGATATCTTGGACAAAAAATGAAAATTTAATTTTTCTGTGAATAATGCCGTATTCGTGAATAGTGCCGTATACATGAATAGTAACCCCGACACTATAAGACAAGAATTTCACAAGAAAAATCTTACCAATATTCCGGCATAATGATATTAGGAGAAATAATATCATTTTAAAAAAAAATAACATTCCTTACCTCGAAAAAGACAATTACTTACGACTAGAATCTTCGGATATAATCTTCAAGTGAACTTGCAATAGATAGCAACATTCAAAATATCAAAATACTCACAAGAATAAACCGATAATATAGAGAGAAAGAGAGAAAACTTGTTTACGGTGTGATTTTCAATTCTAACCTAAAGACCTATTTATAGGAAAATGCTTAGAACACCAAAGTCAAAATTTAATAAAATAATATTATTTATTATAAAATTTCTACGCCCACCTCTAGACATTTGAAATCAGCATGTTTAAAACATTTGTGGGGCCCACCAAAATAATAAAAACATTTTTCTTAAAAAAATAACTAAAACTTCAAAAATCAATTATTCTGGAACTTCAATACCTCATAATAAATAGCCCGTTTATTAGAAAAATTTGAATCTTATGTCTATTCCATAGGAAATTCAATTCTCTACAACTTTGTAAGTTTAAGTTTTTCCAAATTCCAAGCAGAAGTTGACCGAAATCTACATACGGACAATTTTACAAGCTATAATCAATTTTCAGTCAAGGGCGGAAGCAGATAAACAAGAGATACAGAAAGAGATACAGAAAGAGATGAAGCAGAGATGCATATAGAATACAATACAATAAACACAATTAATAAATAAAAACAGTTTTATTGATTGATTACTGAGACTATATACAAACTGAAATTAAATTAACTTACAACTTAGAACATTTAACTGGAGAAGAAGAGAAGAGGGGTTAAGTAGGCTTAATCAGAGGTAGAAACTAAAGATTTATGCGAGAGAGAGCTCGAGTCTTTCTAAGTTTCAAGTCTCAAGAACCAATGATCTCGATTTCCTTTTATAATGCAAGAAAGAAAGAAGCTATTACAATGATCGGGTAAAGTAAAAACATTTTACATAAGTGAAAACATGTTACTTAAGTAAAAGAGAAAGTAAAAGTAAAAGTAAACAGTAACTACTTTTGACTAAAGGCAAACACTTTCTACCGCTGGAGAATCGGCCGAACGACTTTGAATGATTGGGACGCATAAGTGATCGCAGACTACTTTTCGATTGAAAGCGATTCCTTTGATCGAGTAATTTTTAGGCGAACTGGTGGATTTTAACAGAATCGGCCGAGGCGAAAAAAGGAACTAATGAACTCAAAGTGAATGGATCCTGAGCATCCTGAAGGTTGACTGTACCATAAGGATCATATTCGCCATCATCATCGTCGAACTGGCTGACAGAGTCACCTTGGGAAGAATGATTAGAAGCCTCTTCATGCAAAGCTTCATCAATTCTTTTATTGAGTACACAGGCAATTTTAGTAACTCTTCTTGGTGCAATCTTTAAAATCAAATACTTGAGAACATGATGAACCCAAGGACTAACTTTGGATATTGACTTTGTGGCATATTCTCGACTCCTTTTCTTTAATGGCCGAGGACTGCAGCCTTGTCGATCGGGAGAGGCGGGATCGAGCAACAGAAATTCTCTTTGAACTGAGTGACTATTCTATCAATGTTGAATTTATCCCACCACTTAATGTAAAAGAGGCGAGATACTCGGGGAAGTGGATCATTAGGAATGTTGTTGACTGGAGAACCTGGAGGTTAGAGACAGTACTCCCATTTAAGAATCCAAGGAATTTTGTATTACCTGACGAATAAAAGAGTGGGAGGAATCACTTCATTCAAAGGGATAGGTTTATAATGGTTATTGAAATGATTTAATTGGACCTTTAAAGGGTCAGGAAGAAGATCATAACAAGATCCTAACCTATACCACCAAAGGACGAACCAATAGGGAAATGGACTTTTGAATTTATGGTCAAATTGTATGAACCATGAATGACTGAGGGACTCATTCTGGTGAAGGAGGACCTTATACCAAGCTTCAATGTAATCATAATAACAAAATTGATGATCTTGACTAGAAAGGTTCATGAGATCGGAGGGATTCTTCCCCCAATCAGAGATTTGAATAAACTGTTTAATTCCCTATCTGCTTCCGCCCCCAAATGGTATCAGAGCCAAGTTGTTCTTCTTTCTAGTAGCTGATAAGAAATAAGTAATCTATTTTATTCATACTATTTTCAAAACATCTTCTTTTTCTTTATCAGAAGTCACCTAACTTACTGTAGTCCACCCTTCTCTGTGTCTACCTAGGTAAGTCTCTTGTGTGAGCAGTTTAGGGTATTAGGTTTGGGTATGAGTCTACTCAAGGTAAGAGGTTCTGTAGGGAAGATAAAGAGTGAAATTTTGTTTTGAAACCAGTACAATGAATAGGTTATTTAGATCTAACTCTTCAACTAGTCAAAGGTCAACTTTACCTTCATCCCTGCACATAGTTAACCAAGAATCTCACAACTATATGAAAAATATTAGTCAAGCACTTACACACAATTAGAATATACCAAGAGTTTCTCCAAAAGAAATTTATCGATCAACATTTTTAGATAATTTTAAAAGCGATTATAATGTCAAAAGCAGGTTGAGAAAGTTTACGCTTATTAATAAAGAATATGAAAATTGTAGTCTTCTTGACCTCGATGTTATTAAAAAACATAGGAAAAAGGGTTACAATTTTATTCATATTGATTAATTCAAGTTGCATAAAACCATTAAACATTAAAGGAATTAACTCATGCATCTATCTACGCCTAAGAGATGCTCGATTTTTGAATTATCACCCCAATTATAACAAAAGTGCTATGGAATCAAGTTTGCACAATGGACCTGTCCATTTTAATTACTTTCCTGATTTCACCCTAAGTCTTAGTGATCAGCATTTATTAAAGGCTTTAACATTAAATATTAAAACTTCAGGTGAAATCACTCATATGATTGAGGGTTCTCGACTATTGCTTTAATTTATAGGATTTATTATAAAACAATGAAAACAAACTTAAATGTTCATGCCTTAAATAAAAGCCCTAAAGATTTAACGCTTTTTAATTCAAAGCTCTACTAATGATGCTAATATTCAAGTTCCAAGAATTCTTCTGAAGAAGGATATTACGCTTCCCGATCAATGGACTCTACCTAATGAATTACCCCAATGACCCATATAGTCAATAATTTATTAAATATTGAAAATATTCAACAATTTTCTCGATGGAACCTGTTAAAATTAGTTTTGAAAGTACTAAGACACCAATAATTATTGAAGACATTTCCGGTTCTTGACCCCTTGATTATCCATACTAGAAGAGACCTTTGAAGTACTCGGTAATCCTTCAATCAAAATGTTAAGTTAAAAGGCGTTCTCAATCAAGGTCAAACTAGTCATCCTTGTTATACTCATAGAGATTTTGTTGAAGAAGAAAGTTCTTCTTCTCCCACTTCTTCCACGTGATGCCCACTCGATTGATTTTGATATCCCCATTAACAATCAATTAAGAGTTATAAAAAGGAGTTCGTTTTAAACCGGGGATAATCTAGTAAAAGATTTTAATGCTAAATTTAATAAAGAAAAAAGACATCTATTTAGATCCAATCACCCCACAGAAAAGGAGCGTGATAAAATAATAAATAGATGGAAAAGATTTATTAAAAATGAAAGAATGAATATTTCATTTTATGATTGGTATGAACAATTTCAAAGTAAATGTAACGTGATTACCAAAACACAGTGGGTTAAAGAATATAAGTCAAAAGTTTCTTCTAGACATCCTCCTTTAGAAACAGTTCTAATCTCAGTTAAAAATACGTCTGTTGTTGCCAGCCCATTTAAAATTTCTGATGCTAATAACAACGATAAAAAAATTATTGAACAATTAAACTTTAGCAATCAATATCTAGCAACAGTTGGAAAACAGCTAGATAGGATTGAGGAAAAATTTGAAGAATCTATTATAAAAAACCCAGATTTAAAAATTGAACATCCTTTAATAAAGTTACCAGAAAATAGACACAAGTTAGGATTACCATCTGATGATGATAATTTAGTTAAATCCATTGATAAGTTATTCAAAAAACTTAAAAATGAACCTGGTACAAGTGGTACTATTGCCGCGATTGATCAAGTTAAAACTGATGTTGAAAGCAGTTATCAATCAGATAATTCTGATACTGATTCATTACCAGATTTAAATGATCAGCTTAACAAATTAATGATTAAAACACCAAGATAACTAGGAATTGGTACTCTAGACCTACTCCTCAGGACTTACGATTCAAGAGAGAAACCTAGATAAACAGTTCTCGATTTCATCTAATAAAATTCTGAATGGAACATTGATGGGTTTAGTGAATGTGAAATTTTAAATAAATTAAACCATATATACTATGGTGGCAAACAATTACATCACCAAATTCAACAATCTATCTCAACCGGATATTGTTGAATTAATTGTTAGTGGATTCAACGGTATTCTCGGATCTTGGTGGGAAAAACATCTCACCAAGATACTAGAATATCAATAATTCATCTTGAATCCAATTTGGATGATGATGGCAACCGTATCTTCAATGAGGATATTGGCATCGGTCCGCCTGATGGAGTTAATACACTTATATTTACAATAATAAAACACTTCATTGGCACTCCCAGTAATATAACAGAAAGAATTCACGATCAGTTAAGTAATCTCACTTGTCCCACTCTAAGTGACTTTAGGTGGTACAAAGATGTTTTTACGTCTAGAGTTATGTTACGCAATGACAGTAATAAACCTTTCTGGAAAGAAAAATTCATCAACGGTTTACCCTCTTTATTTGCCCATAAGGTTCGTGAAGAATTGGGTAAAAATCTTGGCTACATTGATTATGATAACTTAACCTACGGTGATATAATAAGTCACATTCAAAAAATTGGATTAAAAATGTGTATTGATTTCAAATTAGCCAAACAAGCTAGTAAAGATAAGAAGAAAGCTAAATACGAATTAGGCACTTTTTGTGAACAATATGGTTTACCCCCTGTAGCTCCCTCCAGAAGGAAGCCAAGGCATAAACATATTGAATCTCACAAAATTACTAAACATCATAAAAGAAAGCGTCGTTACCACGAAAACAAGAATCAAGACAATTATTATAATAAGCCCAAAACTACTAATAAAAGGAATATTAAAAAATCCAAATCTAAAAAATATGATAAAAGTAAAGTTATTTGCCACAATTGTGGACAAAAGGGTCATTACAAAAATGAATGTAAAATAAAACAAAAATTAAATCGAGTTAAATATTTCTAGTGAAGACAACGAGCAAATCCTAGAACTTATGCGAATAGAAAATGATGTCAGTAGTAATGAAGAATCTTCTAGTCCCTCTAGTAATAAAAGCAATAACACATCTAGCGTTGATACGGAGAGAGTCACTATTTGCGCAGACAATTGCAATGAGCAATGTTGCACAAAAAAAATTAATGTAATTAACAAAGATGACGAAGAAAGTTCTTTATTAATTGATCTAATTAGTAAAATTACTGATCCCAAACTAAAGGCTCAGTACACTAAACAGTTAAAGGATTTATTAACTAAGGATAGTAATGAAAAATTCATTAAAGCCAAAGAAAAACCAATTTTTAGCCTTAATAAAACATTAGAAAGATTTAAAACTCCTATTAAAGAAATCACCCTCCCAGAATTGAATCTAGAAGTTAATAAACTTAAAAAAGAAATTACTAATCTCAAATTAGAAGTTTCTAATTTAAAAAAGGATTTTGAAGATAAAAGATCTGGTCTTCAAATTAACGACTCCTCATCTAGTGATGAAAATCATGATAATGAGCCTGAGTCTTTAGCAATCAATATCTAGCAACAGTTGGAAAACAGCTAGATAGGATTGAGGAAAAATTTGAAGAATCTATTATAAAAAAACCCAGATTTAAAAATTGAACATCATTTAATAAAGTTACCAAAAAATAGACACAAGTTAGGATTACCATCTGATGATGATAATTTAGTTAAATCCATTGATAAGTTATTCAAAAAACTTAAAAATGAACCTGGTACAAGTGGTAATATTGTCGCGATTGATCAAGTTAAAACTGATGTTGAAAGCAGTTATCAATCAGATAATTCTGATACTGATTCATTACCAGATTTAAATGATCAGCTTAACAAATTAACAGTTAAAAACACCAGTATAACTAGGAATTGGTACTCTGGACCTACTCCTCCGGACTTACAATTCGAAGAGAGAAACCTAGATAAACAGTTCTCAGTTTCATCTAATAAAATTTACGAATGGATCCTGAGCATCCTGAAGGTTGACTGTACCATAAGGATCATATTCGCCATCATCATCGGCGAACTGGCTGACAGAGTCACCCTGGGAAGAATGATTAGAAGCCTCTTCATGCAAAGCTTCATCAATTCTCTTATTGAGTACCTGGGCAATTTTTAGTAACTCTTTCTTGGTGCAATCTTTAAATCAAAAATACTTGAGAACATGATGAACCCGAAGGACTAACTTTGGATATTGACTTTGTGGCATATTCTGACTCCTTTTCTTTAATGGCCGGAGAGAGCGGGCCTTGATCGGGAGAAAGTGGGATCGAGCAACAGGAAATTCTGCTTGAACTGAGTGACTATTCTATCAATGTTGAATTTATCCCACCACTTAATGTAAAAGAGGCGAGATACTTTGGAAGTGGATCATTAGGAATCTTTGTTGATGGGAGAACACGGAGGTGAGAGACAATACTCCCATTTTAAGAATCCAAGGAATTTTGTATTTACTTGTGAATAAAAGAGTGGGAGGAATCCCTTCATTCAAAGGGATAGGTTTATAATGGTTATTGAAATGATTTAATTGGACCTTTAAAGGGTCGGGAAGAAGATCATAACAAGATCCTAACCTATACCACCAAAGGACGAACCAATAGGAAATGGACTTTTGAATTTATGGTCAAATTGTATGAACCATGAATGATGAGGACTCATTACGGTGAAGGAGGACCTTATACCGAGCTTCAATGTAATCATAATAGCAAAATTGATGATCTTGACTAGAAAGGTTCATGAGATCGGAGGATTCTTCCCCCAATCAGAGATTTGAATAAACTGTTTAATATACATAGAATGATAAAGAACTTTTAATTTATCATTCTGTGCATAAATGGGTTTGATATTTACTGACTCGGTTTCTAACAGAATATCCTTATAGTACACAAGGGACTTATAAGGGGCTAGAAATTTGAAATGCTATCCGAGGGAAAGAATGGCGGCAAGTTTCTTTGGGATCGATCTTTGGTTTCATCTTTGGGTTCAATATGAAATAAGTAACTTTCCCATCGAGCATATACTCGTGAAGAGAATGACTAGAAGGCGAGGATGAAGCCTTAGCGAGGATTCTTGAATGGGTCAATCGAACAGTTGGTAGCCAAAGCCGAATCAGTAAGGCTTAGGCATGGTGCGAGAATAGTGAATTTATTCTTGGTTTGAATTGTAGGTTTAATCGGGTGAGCAACCATAGCTCCTCCGGGGTGATTAATTGGGCACGAAGGCGACCCGGCCACCCGCGTGAGGACGATGCTCCTCTAGTGCTCATTTATGAATGGTACTGTATTAATAAATTCTCTGGTAAGAAAATCGAGAACCTGAATTGTTACTTCCTTTGATGTATTCAATTTCAAAATCAAAATGCTTAATAGAGCTTGCCATCTTGCGAAAAGAATGCTTAGAGGCTAGATTTTCAACATCCTTTTCTAATATATATTTTCTTGACTTACAATCTATATCTGAACTAAGAATTTTTGGTTTAATAAATCATTACGAAAATTAGAAATACATAATTTTTTAATAGTACTATAATTTAATTGTGTAGTATTCCATGCACCTAATGAAAACGAACAATTTGTTCGGAAAAAATTAGGTGTTAACTTTTGTTTGAGAATGCCTCAAAACCAATATCTGAGGCGTCGGTTTCAACAATTTTAAATCTTTGAATCATTGGAAATGCCAAGACAGGTAATGCCTTGGCGTATTTTTTAACTTGTTGAATGACGGAAGTATGAATGTCGATCCAAGGTGGAGGATTGTCTTACAAACTTATTTGAAAAAGAGGTTTGCGAGATCTTCCCGAGATTCTTGTAAAACTTGCCTATGTAATTCAACATGAGCCAAGAAACCTCTGCGATTGGGTTTTATTGGTTATCTTATCGGAAACTTGTCGTGAATTGAATAGTCAATGGGCTGGACTTGTCCTCTAAAGATATTAAGACCAAGAAACCTTATTCGGACCTGAAACAGGCTGCATTTGGAAGGTGAAAGAACTAGACCATTATCTTTAACTGTCTTGAAGAAAGATTTCAAGTGTTTAATGTGTTCTTCATGGTCATTGAAAAAACAAGGATATCGTCAATATAGACTACAATAAAATGGTGAAAGGGTTTAATATATCATTGAGAATATTTTGAAATTCACTTGGGGCATTTTTCGGGCCAAATGCATACTGTACATTCCATTCGTAATGTCCAAATGGAGTGGTGAATCTTGATTTATAACTATCGTCGGGATGAATGGCAATTTGCGAAACCGGATTTAAGGTCTAATTCTTCGAAAATAGTGGCATTACTTAATCTATTGACTAGGTCGTCTTTATTGGGAAGGGGTATCTAATCCATTCTAAAACTTTTTCAATGGTTTATAATTGATGACTGATTTGAGAACTCCTCTTTCTTTCTCTGCTTCATTGTTTACGTATCGAGGCAAGACCGGGGAGATTCTTGGGTTTAATAAGACCTTTACTAAGGAGATCATTGATTTCCTTTTTGCATAATTCCATTTGTTAAGTGATTCATCCGAATAGGCCTAGCCTTAGTAGGAATTAAATGTTCTTTAAATTCCTTAGCATAAGGGAGCTAACCATATGCTTCTTCTATACCAAAAGGCATTGGGAGAATCGTAACAAAAGTTATTTTTAAATATGTTTTAATTCTTCAATTTTTCTTGAACTTTTCTATTAAGAAGTTGCTCTTCAATTCTTTTATATTTAACTTCTTCTTTTAAGAAATTTAAATGTGTGATTTTACAATTGAAAGATTTATTGATTTTGAGATGGATTCTTCTTGAATGAATTTTAAATCTCTTTCTTTTGGTTTAATAAGAAATTTAAATGTTATTTTCTTACCTAAGTGTCTCATGACTTAGGCCTTCGTTATTAGTAGTAAATGGGTAAAGTAAATATATAAATGGTAATCCTAAAATGACTTTATCGGTGAGGTTGCGGATCAAAACAAATGATGTTTTGAAACACATATTATCTTAACAGATATGTACTTTTCGTAATTTATATTTAATTTCCATTTGATTGCCATTAATGAAGTTTAATCTTTCAACGGTTTTCCTAAAATATTTGGTTGGGATCAAGCCTTCTCAGATGCGATTTAAATCGCACACTGTGTGTCAACCAGAGGCAGAAAGTCGTATAGAAAGCTTTTATCAACAACCGAGTTAATCGAGATGTACCATTTTGAATGGTAATGTCTTTAATTCTTTTAAGCGTGAGACCTTGAACAAAAGATCGGGATCATTTTAACGCCGTAAGACTCGGGGCTCATTATCATGATTTTCATCACTTTAGATGAGGAGTCGTTAATTTGAAGACCGGATCTTTTATCTTCAAAATCCTTTTTAAATTAGAAACTTCTAATTTGAGATTAGTAATTTCTTTTTAAGTTTATTAACTTCTAGATTCAATTAGGGAGGTGATTTCTTTAATAGGAGTTTTAAATCTTTCTAATGTTTTATTAAGGCTAAAATTGGTTTTCTTTGGCTTTAATGAATTTTTCATTACTATCCTTAGTTAATAAATCCTTTAATCTGCTTAGTGTCTTGAGCCTTTAGTTTGGGATCGGTAATTTTACTAATTAGATCAATTAATAAAGAACTTTCTTCGTCATCTTTGTTAATTACATTAATTTTTTTTGTGCAACATTGCTCATTGCAATTGTCTGCATGAAATAGTGACTTCTCCCCGTATCACCGCTAGGCGTGTTATTGCTTTTTATTACTAGAGGACTAGAAGATTCTTCATTACTCTTGACATCATTTTCTATTCGCATAAGTTCTAGGATTTGCTCAGTGTCTTCACTAGAAATATTTAACTGATTTAATTTTTGTTTTATTTTACATTCATTTTTGTAATGACCCTTTTGTCCACAATTGTGGCAAATAACTTTACTTTTATCATATTTTTTAGATTTGGATTTTTTAATATTCCTTTTATTAGTAGTTTTGGGCTTATTATAATAATTGTCTTGATTCCTGTTTTCGTGGTAACGACGCTTTCTTTTATGATGTTTAGTAATTTTGTGAGATTCAATATGTTTATGCCTTGGCTTCCTTCTGGAGGGAGCTACGAGGTAAAACCATATTGTTCACAAAAAGTGCCTAATTCAGATTTAGCTTTCTTCTTATCTTTACTAGCTTGTTTGGCTAATTTGAAATCAATACACATTTTAATCCAATTTTTGAATGTGACTTATTATATCACCGTAGGTTAAGTTATCATAATCAATGTAGCCAAGATTTTTACCCAATTCTTCACGAACCTTATGGGCAAATAAAGAGGGTAAACCGTTGATGAATTTTTCTTTCCAGAAAGGTTTATTACTGTCATTGCGTAACATAACTCTAGACGTAAAAACATCTTTGTACCACCTAAAGTCACTTAGAGTGGGACAAGTGAGATTACTTAACTGATCGTGAATTCTTTCATATATTCTTTGGGAGTGCCAATGAAGTGTTTTATTATTGTAAATATAAGTGTATTAACTCCATCAGGCGGACCGATGCCAATATCCTCATTGAAGATACGGTTGCCATCATCATCCAGCTGGACGGCATGAATTATTGATATTCTAGTATCTTCAGTGAGATGTTTTTCCCACCAAGATCTGAGAATACCAGTGAATCCACTAACAATTAATTCAACAATATCTGGTTGAGATAGATTATTGATATTCTCTACAACTTTGTAAGTTTAAGTTTTTCCAAATTCCAAGCAGAAGTTGACCGAAATCTACATACGGACAATTTTACAAGCTATAATCAATTTTCAGTCAAGAAATGGGATCCACAAACATGAAAAACATGTTTTAAATATTTTTAGTAACAAAAATATTCTTCCTCATATATTCATATATCCCACATTCATTGTAAAAATATCACCATTATTATATTATTATAATATAATAATATATTTAAATGAATTATTTTAGTAGAAAAGATAAAATATCAATTTTTCAACAATTGTCACTTTAAAATTTTCTCCATCTATATCCACATAAAATGAATATTTTCCTTATCATATAAATCAATAATTAATTATTCACAAATAATATTACAGAATCAAAATCATCGATAACTAAAGTGGTTCCTGAAAGAGGGGCTTTCGATAAGGATTTCTCCTCATCTTGCCGCAATTAGGTGACCAAACCTCTTCTTAGATGTAACTTTCTAGACATTGCCAATAATGCTATCTAATAACATTACTCAAATAATATGAATTATTGATCTGATAATGGAAAATACTGTGTAGTGACAATTATTAAAACAACAATAATATAAAATATCAACGTAGCAATTATTGAATCAATAAAATAAAATATTGAGCAGTAATTACTGTAACCATTATTGAGTAGTGCCTTCTTAAGTAAGAATCAATAATTGGTGTAATACTGTGTGCTACTATGTTTTAACCACCGGGTATTCTAACAGTATTAACGGTAACAACTACGCCGTTATGCATAAACAACTTATACTTGTCGTTTTCTTCATCCAATCACTTTTCGTTATGGGGCCCACATTATATTTCATACCGTCGTCATAATATTCCCCGACGATGAAGGATATTCCATGACCAAACGAATATTCCCCGACAACAATGAATATTTTATAACCACTTGCTTATTTGAAATTTTTACGCATTTTACTCATAACTAACCACATTAATCAAATCAACCCTTACTATTTCAAAATAATAAATAGAGGAAAATTCAATTTCAATAATAATAAGTTGGGGTCTTACAAAAGCCGATTCACCAAAGCAACCCAATACCGGATAACAAACTAACCCTTCATTTTCACAATTCAAACGCCATCATAAGCCCCATTAATAAGAGCTGCCCTCGAGATTTGGAAATAACTAAAAAGACAAAATTACAAAACCCCTTTTCCCCCAATTTAAACAGTTTCACTGACTCATTTCAAAATCAAAGGTAACCTTCTTCTCTCCAGCTTCCCGGCTCTCTACCTCAAGCTACAACAATGGCCTCCTCCCAAAACCCAGATAACTCCCCACCAGAAAACTCCATCCCCATCTCCATGACTCCCATAACAAGCTTCCCTGCTCCTTCAAATACCACATCCAATCCCCCCAAGACTTCCTCAAACCCTAACATCAACACCACACCGGAACCAACCCCCAAAAATGTCCCATCCTCCAGGAAAAACCCAGCAGACTCCGATTAACAGAAAACAAACCTCGAATACCCTGACGAGAAATAGTTCCCTCACGATAACACCCCCTCTCAAATCATAGATGCTGACCTCTCCGTAATCCAAGAACACTATCAAGTCCCAGAAACCCATCATCTAAAAACTCCCTCACCCACCGACCGTATGTATCACCGACCCAATAGCTGAACCGCTATGCTCCTCACCCTACTGGAGAAAGGAGTTTGACTCCCACTTCACGCATTCATCGTCACCCTCTTAGGGTTCATTGGCATCGGGTTAGCCCAACTGGTGCCTAACTCTTACATCAACATTATAGCCTTCATCGCTTTCTGCCACGAGATTGGAGTCCCTCCTTCCATTGACTTCTTCTTCACCTTGTACCAAATCGGAAACTCCTGCGAACGATGATTCAAGGTGCTAAGAAAATAACCCCCCAAAACCCAACTCCAAATTTGACAAACGTCCCCTGATGGATGCCCCTTCGAGCAACAAAGGGTGGCATAAAGACTGGTTCTTCGTCAAAGGACCAGAAATTCCCAAAATCCCAGACTGGACCTCCCACAAATGCCCCTCCCTAAACTTCGGCGACAGTTCTCCCGAACGAATAATGGAAATGGTGAAGCTACACGAATAACTTCCTCTGAAAGAGTAGAGCTTCACCCTTCTGACTAAACAAGCATGGTTGTATGACCACAAATGTAAGTTCTGAACTCACTACTTATAGTCTTTTAATTCTTTCCAATCATTATTTTGAGAAATCCTCTTTATTTTCTACAGTATCCCTCATCAAACCAACTTCAGCCGACCTAAAAGATCTTGAAGAATTCCTTTCCAATACCGTAACTGAACCATCCACTCAACCACCAAACACCGAAGCCGAAGAGAACCCCATTAAAGACCCCTCTCAACCTCAACTAAAAAGAAGAGCAACCAAAAAAAATGAAAAAACATCCCAACTCCCGCTCAACCTCGACATGCCCATTTCTGAAAGAACTCAAATTCTCCGAACCAAAAAGAAACATGAAAAATTCACTCCCCTCATAGCTGAAGAACTGAGATTTCCTTCAACCAAAGCCGGTCAATCCCAAGACATACTAAACGAGCCAGACGAACCAGCTGAACCCATCCCTCAACTCATCAGAAAATGGAAAAACACATCTGATAACCAGTCGATCCCTCCAAAACAAACCCATATTCCTACTCCATCTGAACGCCCAACATCACCTGCCCAAAAACCAATCATCCAAGAACCCACTACACACATACCCAAAGCCGTTCGTTCCCCATCCCTCTGGCCAGACGGCAACGAAGAATTCCCTCTACATCTTTTTGATCACTTCGTCCTCTCAACCGACGACCACCGCTTTGGGGATATATCAACATCTGAACTTGTTCGCGCGGGCATGATCCATCAAGCCCTGGTAAGTTACCCTTAATCAAAGAATAACAATAATCCCTTTTATTTTTGAACAACCGAACAGACTAACCACTAAACATCTGCAGGCTATTGGGATCTCCGAGTGGCTCAACCAAAGATACAAAGAAATTGAAGCTGAAGAGAGGGCCACCCAAAGAGAGAATGAATTCTTAAAAGGTGCCCTAGCAAAGGAGAAGAATTTGCACGATAACACTTCTTTCTACTTCGAAGGCCTGAAAAAAGATATCTCCAAACTAAAAGAACAACTGATAGCAGCCAAAGCACTTCAACAAACCACCTTTAAAAAGAACGACGAGCTCACAACTGAAAACGAAGTACTAAAATGGAACAACCAAACCCTCACCCGTGAAGTCTTCGATGCAAAAAATAAAGAACAAACACACCTACACCTTCGATCTGTCATAGAAAAAGAACTCTGAAAGCTCAAAAACCTCAGCCCACCTTTAACTGACGAACTACGCAATCAAATTTGAAGTGAGTATCGAAAATCTCCTGAACTCACTAACGAAATAATACAAATGTACGCCGAAGGCTACGAAGCAGCCCGAAGCAAAGGAAAATCGAAACTTGCTGCTACCGCGCTGAACCCCCTACTCCTCGATTCTTTTGATGATGAAGACGAAGATAATCCAGAAGATGTTCCCCCACCTTCATAATTTCATACTTGTAAACATGCAATCTTGTAATCTCTTCTATATTTTAATGAAATACAAATTTTCCTATTTACTCTTCCATAAAAACTTCATATATCTACTTCACCAAACAACTATTAACAACAATCAATAAAAATCTGAACTCGACACTTCACACAAATTAAATAAATACTATCATGTGATCCTGTTCACCACCAAAGGGTCGAATAGATCTCTCAAATCATCCCACTCACCAACAAAGGGTCGACCAGATCCCACCGAACCACTAAACGATCCCTCTTACCAACAAAGGGTCGAGCAGATCCCACCGAACCTCCAATCGATCCTACTTACCAACAAAAGGTCAAGTAGATCCCATTGAACCTCTAATCGATCCTATTTACCAACAAAGGGTCAAGCAGATCCCACTGAACCTCCAATCGATCTTACTTACCAACAAAGGGTCAAGCAAATCCCACCGAACCTCCAATCGATCCTACTTACCAATAAAGGGTCAAGCAAATCCCACTGAACCTCCCATCTATCCTACTTACCAACAAAGGGTCAAGCAGATCCCACCGAACCTCCAAGTGATCCTACTTACCAACAAAGGGTCAAACAGATCCCACCGAACCTCTAATCGATCCTACTTACCAAAAAAAGGGTCAACCAGATCCCACTGAACCTCCCATCGATCCTACTTACCAACAAAGGGTCAAATAGATCCCACTGAACCTCCAATCGAACAAACATACCGAATAACAATCAGACAAAATACTATTGGAGAAAAATACTTCTTTTATTCATAATCGTTGAAAGAATTACAGAATCGAAATCCTGACATCAACTTTACGGAAAATATTTTTGAAGACTTCCCGTATTCCATGTGTTCTTTATCTTAGACCCATCCATTGCTCACAATCGATAAGTTCCCGATTTTGGTACTTCAATAATTTTATAAGGCCCTTCCCAATTTGGCATCAGCTTTCCCACATTCTGAGGCATAGAAGCTTCTACCTCCCGAAGAACCAGATCGCCTACTTCAAACATTTGGAGCTTCACCCCTTTGTTATAATACCTGGTCACTCGGCGCTAATATGCTGCAAGCTTCACCAAGGCTGCTTCTCTAACCTCCTCAAGCAAATCCAGATTGGCCCGAAGTCCTTCCTCATTATATACTTCCAAACCGGTGACCCAACGAGGGCGGGGATCCCATATAACACCCTTTCCGAAAAGAAAGGGAGGTCATCATCTTGATATAACAAACCTTAAAATACGTAAATAGAGAACTAATAACTTTAAAATATTAATAATGATACCCATCAATGAAGGACTAAATTTAATTCTCCAACTAGAGTCAAAATAACCAAAACTAAAATCAAAACAACCTAGATGGTCAAAGACAACTCTCTCATCACACTAATACGAATCATCTTTGCCAAACTGCTTGGAAGAAAATCGGCATGAGCGATTGCCCGGTATGGATACGAGATATACAAAAGATATACCAGCGATATCTGAAAACAACTAAGACAAAATCTTTGAACAAAGCCTCGAAGTGTAAATCTTGACAAAATATAATCTCCAAAGATCTGAATGAAATATATCTGAATCAACAGAATTGACGAAACCAATAAAAGAATAAAGAAATAACGAACTGAAGTAACTAACTCAATGAATTGAATTGAACAGAAATAAACAAAACTAATACAATTAAATAATAGGCTGAATCCAATGGTTAGATGTTATTTCATACCGAGTGAGCTCAGAAATATACATTGCCACACAGGCAAGTTAAAACAATGCCACACAGGCAATTCAAAACAATTCCACACAGGCAAGTCAAAATAATGTCATACAGGTAACCAAAATAATGCCACACAGGCAAATCATACATTGGATTGTGAATCCAAATGTATGCAAATCGGATAGGTGTGTTTGGCACAACATCACAAATCCGTAGAATAGAAAACTAGGGTTAACCCATACGCCTCCCACAACAAAACGCCAAATGGCCCATTTCCTCCGGAGCCCAAACGGAGACGTCATGGACTAATCACATTGCCACGGAAAGTGTCATGCCTCTCGTGCCAAGACGACATGCCTGTGGTACCCCCACAGGTGGTTATAACTAAGGTATACCCTACGATAAATTCTAACAAAAATATCATATCACAACACATGCGACATAATACCAACAAAAGGGTTCTATATGTATATGTTGAACCAAATCAAATTATAGTCACAATGCCTTAAAAAGAAGGTAGCAACATGTACCGCTCTATAATTATCAAAAATAAATACTAAACATGATAACCTAATTCAAAGAGTACAATTACGAGTCATATGTATCAACTCCAAAATGAAACTATTATATGAATTTCACAAGAGACAATTATGTGAAATAATAACGAAATTCAAAAGAAGGAACAAAACAAACGAATCAAATTTAACAAGAGTATCGCTGAAGGAGTATGAAATCCGTACCTAGAACAAACAATGTAATACTCAGAGTATATTCCAAATTAAACTCGTTAAACTCCCTCCGTCCGAACTAATTAGAAAAAAATAATTAATAAAAGTATAATTACTGAATTATAATTACTGTTGTTGTTATTAAATAGTACACATAAATTTCTTTAATGAGACTAATTATGCAATAGATTCACCCACTTCTAAGAAATTATGTGTTTATTCTTTCTAAAGAGCATCGATAAGCTGTATTGAAAGGGATTGGCATAGCAATTAATATACATATTAATGCAATCATAGATAATATAAAACTTATTTATTAAAACTTATTCATTCGCCTGTTCAAATTTTTTTTCATGAAGTACTAATTTGAATAAGCTATATTGTAGATATGCATGCAGATTTATAAAGTGGTATTACAGTAATACTTCTAGGATGTCACCTCTAATCCTATACCAAATTACAAGACTCACTTATAGCTAAATAATATTTAATTAGAGTCTGAATGTGATGATACTTTAGGTAATTTGAAAATGGATTATACATTATATTTGAAACGGAGAGAAGTGGGTGAATCTGTTGCATAATTAGTCTCATGAAAGAAATATATGTGTACTATTTAATAACAACAACAATAATTATAATTCGGTAATTATACTTTTATTAATTATTTTTTTTAATTAGTTCGGACGGAGGGAGTTTAACGAGTTTAATTTGGAATATACTCTGAGTATTACATTGTTTGTTCCAGGTATGGATTTTGTACTCCTTCAGCGATACTCTTGTTAAATTTGATTCGTTCATTTTGTTCCTTATTTTGAATTTCGTTATTATTTCACATAATTGTCTCTTGTGATATTCATATAATAGTTTCATTTTGGAGTCCATACATATGACTCGTAATTGTACTCTTTGAATTAGGTTATCATGTTTAGTATTTATTTTTGATAATTGTAGAGCGGTACATTTTGCTACCTTCTTTTTAAGGCATTGTGACTATAATTTGATTTGGTTTAACATGTACATATAGAACCCTTTTGTTGGTATTATGTCGCATGTGTTGTGATATGATATTTTTGTTAGAATGTATCGTAGGGTATACCTGTTATAACCACCGTAAGGGGTACCACAGAATGTTATCTTCACACGGTAGGTATGACACTTTCCGTGGCAAGGTGATTAGTCCACTGCTCCATTTGGGGCTCTTGAGGAAATGAGCCATTTGGTGTTTTGTTGTGGGAGGCGTATGGGTTAACCCTAGTTTTCTGTTCTGCAGATTTGTGATGTTGTGCCAAACACACCTATTTGATTTGCATACATTTGGATTCGCGATCCAATGTGCGATTTGCCTGTGTGGCATTATTTTGGTTGCCTGTGTGGCATTATTTTGACTTGCCTGTGTGGAATTGTTTTGACTTGCCTATGTGGCATTGTTTTGACTTCGCTTCGCGTGGCAACGTATATTTCGAAAGCTTTATTCTTGATGAAATAACACCCAACCATTTGATTCAGCCTATTATTTCATTGTTAGTTTTGTTTGTTTCTGTTTAGTTCAATTCATTGAGTTAGTTATTTCAATTTGTTATTTCTTTATTCTTCTATTGGTTTCGTCAATTCTATTGATTCAGATATATTTCATTCAGATCTTTGGAGATTATATTTTTGTCAGTATTTAAACTTGAGGCTTTGTTCAGTATTTTGTCTAAGTTGTTTTTGTATATCAGTGGTATATCTTTTGTATATCTATATCTGTACTGGGCAATTGGCTCATGCTGTATTTTTCTTCCGGCAGGTTTGCAGGGGTGATTCAGGGCTAGTGTGATGAGAGAGTTGTCTTTGACCATCTAGGTTATTTCGATTTTGGTTTTGGTTATTTTGACTCTAGTTGGAGAATTGTATTTAGTACTTCATTGATGGGTATCATTATTAATATTTTGAAGTTATTAATTCTCTATTTACGTATTTTGAGGTTTGTTGTGCTTTGCACGTGACCTCCCCTTTCCTTTTCGGGAAGGGGTGTTATATCCCACCTCCACGGGAACTATTGCATCAGAACCATAAGCCAATCTAAAAGGCGAATCTCCGGTAGTAGTCCTTGGCATGGTTCGATAAGCCCATAATACACCGAGTAATTCTTCAGGCCACCTTCCTTTTGCCTCATCAAGTCTTCTTTTTATACCATTTAGGAGGGTTCTATTATTCACTTCAACCTGCCCATATGACTGTAGATGTGCAACCAAAGTCTTTCGAGGCCTAATACCTAACTCTTTTAAGAATGCCTCAAACTTCGATCCCACAAATTGACATCCATTATCCGAAACAACAACCATGGGAATACCGAACCGAAACATAACACCCTCCTTAAAGAACTTCAAACATTCTTTCTCCATAATCATCAAAAAAGGCTTTGCTTCCACCCACTTAGTCATATAATCAATTGCTACTATAACAAAGCTAACCTGCCCCTTAGCCTTTGGCAACGGACCTAAGATATCTACACCCCAAACAGAAAAAGGAATTGGAGACAGAACTGAGTACAACTCTTCCAGCGGTTGATGTGGGATTGGACTATTCAACTGGTACTTCAGACATTTCTTTACATACTCGATCGCTTCTTTAAAGATCGTCGGCCAGTAATACCCCTATCGAAGCACTTTATATGCTAGCGACTTTACTGCCATATGATCACCACAAATCCCTTCATGAATTTCCTAAAGAACATATTCAGCTTCAAACGAAACCAAACACTTCAGCAAAGGAGACGAATAAGCTCGTCGATAAAGATCCCCATCTATAAGAACAAAATTTGAACTTATGAACTTAACTTTCTTTGCTAACATCCGATCTGAAGGAAAGATGTCGTCTACCAAATAGTCGAGGTATGGAGACATCCAATAATTAGATCATTCCACACACATCACCGCCATATGCTGAACACTCAGCTGATTTAAAACCTCTAAATAAACCGACCCATTGAATGTACTCGCTTCAGTTGTATCTAACCTCGCCAATGCATCATCTATTGCATTATCTGATCTGTCTATCCCTTGAAACACATAAGAATCAAAACACTAAATTCGATCCTTTAACTTTGCCAAATATTTCACCATTCTCAAACCTCGAGCCTCGTACTCCCCCGAAACCTGCTTGACAACCAACTGAGAGTCACTGAAAATAACCAACTTCTGAACCTCAAGACACTTCGCCAAATGTAACCCTGCTAATATCGCTTCATACTCGGCCTCATTATTTGTTATCTTGAATCGCGATCCTGATGTACTTTAAACCCTTTTGGACCAGTCAAAATTATTCCGGCACCACTAACATCTGAAGTTGATGACCCATCTTCATACAACGTCCATGAACTCTATGTTGGCTGAAGTACTACAACAAGCTGTTCGAATACTGTAACCTGATCCAAACTATTATCCGCTTCAGAAAACAAACACTCCACCATAAAATTAGCCAACTCCTGCCCCTTAATTGTTGTCCGAGGATGATACTCCAAAAAAACTGTGACAACTCTATTGTCCATGCAACAAGCCTACCCAAGACCTCTGGTCTCCCAAAGACCTTCTTTAATGGCTGATCTGTATACACCACTATTAACCGACCCTAGAAGTACTGCCGAAGCTTCTGACTGGCTACTATTAGGGCAAAGGAAAACTTCTCAAGATTCGAATACCTTGTCTTTGCATCCCTTAGGGCATGGTTCACATAGTAAACCGAGTGCTGCTTACCCCCAATCTCCCGTACTAACACTGCTCCCACATCCAATGAACTCGCCGCCAAATATAAGTATAGAGGTTTAGCAGGAATTGACTTCATCAACAGAGAAGCTGAAGATAATTACCTCTTTATCCCCTGAAAAGCATCTTCACACTCCGAAGTCCACTAAAAACTCTTCGCATTCTTCGGACCCTTCAACGTATCAAAGAATGATAAGTACCTTTCTGCTGAATTGGACATGAACCTCCTCAAAGCTGCAATTTAACCCGTTAAACGCTGAACATCTTTATAAGACTGTGTGGACTTTATGTCCAGAATTGCTTGAATCTTCTTAGGATTATCCTCAATTCCCCTCATGTTGACCAAATAACCTAGGAACTTCCCTACACCCAATCTGAAGGTACATTTAGTCGGATTCAACCTCAAATTATAGTGTCAAATAGTTTGAAAGAAATCCTCCAAATCATCCAAATGACCCCGAACCGACATGCTTTTGACGATCATGTCATCTATATAAACTTCCATAATTTGACCCCACTACCTCGTGAACACGTAATTCATCATCCTTTGATAAGTAGCCACCATTTTTAACGAGCAAAAATTCATCTTCTTGTAATCATATACCGACCGATGTTTGATGAAAGCTGTCTTTGGGATATCTTCCTTACACATTGAGATCCGATGATACCTCAAAAAACATCTATAAAGCTAAGTAAAGCATACCCCGAAGTCGCATCAATAAGTTGGTCGATGTGTGGTAGAGGATAAAAGTCCTTCGAACATGCCTTGTTTAGATCGGTATAGTCTATACAAACTCTCCACTTCCCATTCTTCTTCTGTACCAGCACTACATTTGCCATCCACACCGGATAATCAATTTCAAATATGGAGTCCGCCGCCAGAAGTTTTGCAATCTCGTCATCAATTATCTTCTGTCTTTTTGATGCAAAAATCCTCTTCTTCTGCCAAACTGGCTTTTTTGTCGGGTCCACATGCAGCCTATGTTCAGTAACATTTCGATCCACCCCAGGCATGTTACTGGGAACCCAAGCTAAGATATCCGCATAGCACTAAAGTAATTCCACCAGGTTCGTCCGGAAAGGTTATGGCAGACCTGAACTAATCCTTACAGTCTTGTCTTTCTTCCCTAGGATCAACTCAACCTCTTCGGTTTCTTCCGCAGGCATGACTAAAGGTTTAATGCTACTTTCTATAAACGGCTCGATCTCAAGTGATTAGATCATTTTTGTAGCATCTCCTCGCCAAATCCAAATCACCAGCGACTTCCCTAACCCCATGTGGTGTAGGAAACTTGATCTTGAAGTGGGGAATCGAAGTTACTGCTTGAAGAGATGTTAGAGTGGGCCTACCAAAAATTGCATTGTATGCCGAATCCACATGCACCACATAGAACTTGCACAAGATTTCCACCTACTGTGGGGCTATTCCGAAGACAACTGGCAGCTCAATAGTTCCTACAACTTTGACCGGCTCATTGCTAAATCCATAAAATTGAGACTCCTGCCCGATCTCCATCTTCCTCCCATCCAGGTTCATCCTTTGATAAGCATGTGCATACAGGATATCCACCGAGGATCCATTATCAACCATCATCCGCTTCATATCCACCGAACCCACCTATGCAGTAATTAGCAAAGCTCCCTCGTGTGGTTCGATCGGTTCGGTAGGGAAATCATCATTAGTGAAAGAGATCACCAAAGCCGTGTAGGCCCTTTCACGCCTTGTAGGTTTGTGCGCCATTGACATTACTTCATCCAGATAATAACGTCGCTTACTCTTGGCAACCTTTCCCATAGTTCCACCGTTGATCACATCTACAACCTAGCATGTTACTTGAGTTTGATCTGGCTGTATGGGCTGACTGTTCTGAATAGGTGCACTATTCACTTGATGTGTTCTCGGGGCCTCCCGCCCCACTATATACTGAACCAAGGCCCCATTCTATGCATTCTTTTCTATCATCTCCTTCAAACCCTATCAGCCTTCTGTTACCGCCTGGTGGTAATCACAATACCTACTCGGATTCCTCCTACCAGGTTTTATGTTATCTATGGGTGGCTCAAAATAGGGTTGCCTTCTTATCTGCTCTAGTATGGTAGCCCGATAAGTGTTGAGCTTTGTAAAAACCTTATTCACCTTCTGATTTGGAAAAGGTGGGCAACTTCCTCCTGAACTCCCATTATTATTGTATCTCTTCTGATACCCATCAGACCGATCATTATTGCTACCGTACCTCCTCTAGTTACCATCTAATTTATCCTTATCCTTTTCCTTCAGTATTTTTGAAGAGCCCTACTTTAAACTTTTTATGGCTTCCTCCACCACTATGAAGCCTTCAACTTTTTCAAATGCTTTGACCAGCCTCTTTGGATGATTTAACATCAACTTCTTTAACAGTTTCTCTGACTTTACCAGATCCAAACCATTCTGAAAGAGTTCTACCGCCTAAAGGTCATTAAGATCTGTCACCTGGCCCACTGCTTCCCTGAACTTTTTCACGTACTGACCCAACGTTTCATTGGAATATTACCTGATCTGTGACAACGATCCCGTAGGCTTCCCTCTTCTCTTGTTGCTCCCAAACTGGGCATGGAACTTATCGTATAGCTCCTCCCATGATGAGACCGAGTTTAGGGCTAAAGTCATCATCCACTATCTAGCATCTTTCCTTAAAGTCATCATGAAGGTCTGACACTTAGCCGCGTCTAAATAGTCATAATAATCCATCAACCTATCATACACCTGGCTGTGCTCGTAAAGATCTTCTGAGCCATCATAACTTTCCATAAAGGGGAGCTTTTTACCAGGGTCTTCCTTTTCTTGCATGATCTTTGAAGAAAAAGGAGACGCTTTTTTGACCGAACTCACCTTCCCCTATTTAACTTTGGCCAATTCTTTTTGAAGCAACTCTAATTTTCTGGCCAATAGTTCCATCCCCTCTAGATTTGTGGGAATTTCTTTCTTTGGGGAGTCCTTCTTACCATAGCCTGATGACCCTTTCCTTCTGAACTATCTATCCTGCAAGGATTTTGTCTATCGTTCTCACTGTGCCGAGACTCCATAGGGAAGTGTAAGCTATTTGGATTCTTGGGTGTGCGACCTCTCAATCTGTTTCATCATCTATCGTTCTCATTATGTCGAGAATTCATAGGGCGAGGTACCCTCTTTGGATTCTCGGGTGTGCGTCCCTCGATCTGCTTCGATCTCGGGAGTGGCTCTAAAGCCTGTTTCCAGATCACCTTGAATCTTCAACCCTCTGTGTCCTAGATCATCTATCTAGAGACCTACCACGCCTTCTAGATTAAGTATGGCTAGAGGCCTCGTCTTCCTGTTCGGCCATAAGGACCTTCTATTTGGAAATCTCTTCCTTCTGTTGCAGCAGTACCTTTAAAGCCTTATCCGTTTCCTGTGCTATTTTGGTAAGAGTAGATTTCCTGTCTACCTGATCTTCTCGGTATCGGGTTCTAGGCGGTGTGTCTTCTACCCTCCCCCGATCATTGTCAGGCCCCTTACTGGTTGTGGAAAATAGCTTCCTCTTGACATCATCGCGATCTCTAGCTTGAGACCCTACTAATGCACCTTGTGGTCCAAGTTGCTCATGGATGCTTTTTGATGTCCCCAGTTTAACTTTAACAGATCCTCTTTGGCGAGAAGAACCTTCTGCAGTTGGCTGTCCTGCCCCTATAATTGTCCTACTATTCTCCATTATCTCAAATGCAAGAAGTTAATGATTATGATTGAAAATCCAGCAACACTGGACAACCCCTCCTTATAGTGCCAATGTTAAAGCCAAGATCCATTCATGTGCTCCAATTATCAAAGCACGTCTAACCCTGCACAGAAATGAGTAATCACCAAAAGCTTTACGACTTGGGCTGCTGGGGAATAGCTCCGGTGTGAGAATAAGTATAGGCTGAAACAAGGTTAACAATGGAGGCTTAATGCTCTAGTGTTGGAAAGTAATAATTTGCATGTACCTTAGAATCAGAGAAAAGCCTTGTATTTATAATGTTTTCACCACCTTCATGCAATCCTTCTCCGAATCAGATTAAGGTTATCATCCAAACAACCATTCCTTAATAGGATTACACCAAATCTCCTAGAATTAAGGAAGTTGATCTATATCCCAACACTCCCTTCCATATCTAGAGATCAAATAGAATTAGAAACCTTAACCCACAAATCCCCCATCCACCAAAACACCCTTTGGCCCAAGCCCACATGACGCCATAGGGCTGCCGACCCATTATAAAACATAGGCCCGAATATCCTTGGCCCAACACCTAGTTCTTTTATTCTTTTCAATTAATTTATATAGATTTTCTCGATTATATTTTGAGCATTCTCCTTTCTTTAACCTATCAACTTTCTTTTCTAAGGATCATCGTATTGCACAATCGTCGTAATAGTTTTAACATTTGGATTTAAACTTCATAATTATTTTGGGTATCATATTAACCCCTTCTTCTCATAATTTCTTCCTAGAAAGTATGACATATTAATCACTGCTTCTTTTATTCATAAAAAATGGCTTTCAATTTAACCTTTATCTAATCATATCTGATTACCTTCTCAATTAATGAGTTCTCCACTCTCTCCTTCTATGAGGATCTCTTTTACCATCACATTCTACAATAACTTCTCTATTAAGAATGTTAGTTCCCGGAGGAAAAGTAGTTATCTAGAAGGGGGGAGGTTGAATAGATATTTTAAATTCTTCTTTTTAAAAATACTTTGTTTGTTTTAACAATGGTTCAAACACAATAGAATTAAGATGTATTAGTTTTCCCTTTAAGATATAGTGAGTTAATGTGAGTGAGGCAGTTATAACAATTATAGCAGTTATAGCAGTTATAGGAGACACATAGATTTTAAGTGGTTCAGAGCATTCAAAGCTCCTAGTCCACTCTTCTACTCCTTGAGTAGGAAATCCACTAAGGATATCTTTATAACTTTTGAATCTCACAGATTCCTTCAAGACCAGCAATCTTGGCACTTCTCAGTTCACTTTTGAACTCTTCATGTCCAGCAGACTTGGTTCTTCACAGTTCATTTAGAACTCTTCAAGTCCTTCTGACTTGGAGCTTCTTACTTCACTTGATAGTAGTTGATAAGTTCTTGAATGGTGCTATTCAGTTGCCGTTAAGCTCTTGTTCGAAAGAACTGAATGGCTGAGCAAGCTTTCTCTTTTCGGATCGTAGAGTTTGATCGTTGAGTGTTCTTCAGCTTTTTGTTTAGTACTAGCTTGCATGCTTTTGTTCATCTGCTGAATCTTTGTATATAAGATGTCTTTGAAATGTATTCGTTGAAGACATCCGTTGATTCATTAAATGTATTTAACATTTCTGAGATTTGATGGAGACTTTTTGCACAATTTCTGATTAGCAGACTGGCCCACTGACACAGCAGACTTTCGTCTCACCTAACACTTGGAAAGGTGTTTTCTGTTGACCCATAGTACTTTCCTTAGCTTCTTCAATACACTTCTTTGTTACATACTAAGGATGACTGTTGTGTTATTGGGATTCCTGAGGATTTCAATGTTTATAATCCATTCCACATTTGTTGGGATTTATTCTTAAACAAATGGACAAGGCTCGATGCTTCTGACACAGACAGATGATGCTCTATGATTTTGATCGTGGTGTCTTGCCACCTTGGTGCTTGATCTGGTACTAGCAAATGAGAACACTATAATTTCTCTTAAGGACTGGCACACTACGATCTTTACTTGCTTGACTTTACATACTCTACGTTTCCGAGAGCATACTACGATCTCTGAGTTGGCTCGGCAAATGTTTGGACCACTCTACGATTTCAGGAGAGAGTACCCTTCAAAGTAGATACACTATGATCCTCGATGCTCTACGATTCTTCCTTGGCTTCTGCAATCTCTTGATCAGCTCGATAGATTACGATTCAGTTGAACCCTTTCTCTTACATCTCAAGATATAGATTAACCTAACAGCCTTGATCTCTTCTTCTATACATTAATTTACAAAATGATAAACATTAAAGCTCATATCAACCTAACAAATTTGATCTATCACTAAGTCCTTGTACATGTGTTCCTTTGAAGAACTTTACATATAATCATAATTTATTAACTTTCAACACCAAATTTTAAATATGCAATCTCCCAATAATCTTCCCCTATTTGATGTTGACATAACCAAAGAGATTTGTATCATGATTATTAATTTTTAGATGCAGTTGCTAGAAAGTAAATATGACTTAGTGTTTCAGTGAGCAGCTGAAACTTCTAAAGAATAAGCATAAATTTATTGATGTTTGTAAAGATAGATATTACAATTAAGCTTAGTTACATCAATAAGAATTGAGTTTCAACTTATCTCTATTTCTTTTTCCTTTTGTTTCTCGGAGGATTTGCATACTCCTCAGCTCTTCTTCTCTTGTTTGCTTTGTCTCTCCGTGCTTTATCTTCCAACTCACTTTGACTTAGTCTTTCATAATGATCGTGCATATTCATGAATGCAGGATCTCTAATTGGCATTCTTAGGCCTGTGGTGGTCACTTCGTGTGAGCTGGAAGAAGGGCCTTGACTCCTTAGTGGTTGTGCCAAGATAATTTGCTGATGTTCAGATCGTGGAGTCTGATGTTGAGGCTGTCTTTTAGGAGGGCTTCTTGAGGATTGAGCTATGAATGTGCCTCTACCTTTGCCTCCTTTCCCTTTATTCTCCTCCTTTATGTCAGCATCAAGGGCTCGAATGTCTTTAGATAGGCGAGTCATGCCTTGGACAAGCTCGTTGAGCTAATGCTGGGATTGGGTAATATCTTCACGGTTCTCTTTAATTAGAGAATCAGAACGAGCTTCCATCTTTTGGAGAATGGCCAGGACATTTTCCGTCTGTTTCATTTGACCCATTGAGAATTCTTAAAATTCTTTCACTGCAGTTTGTAGATTCGTGATACTTTGTATCATAAGGTTGTTTTGGGACTCTTGAGTGGTCTGTAAAATAAGAATAACATCGATGTGTTTCTTAGCAGCTTGAAAGCGGATTTGATCCCTTTCATTTATGCTCTGAATCATCTCCTTTATGATCTCCCTAAGCTTCTTTGTGAGCTCAGAACTTAGGGTACTAAGGAGAGTGTTAGCAGCATCGATCAGATGAGTCAGCCTTAGTTGAACAAGGTTTGAGTGAACTTGAAGTTCTTCCTGTATGTCCTTGGTCACTTTTTTGGATGCTTCAGACAACTCTGTTTTGGTGGGAAGATCTGACATAAGATCAAGGAGTTGCAAACTGTTTGGAGGAGGGGTCCTTGTGGATTGATCTTGCATAGTGTAGAGAGCAAGATCAAGGTTGAAATATTCATTCGAGGACGGGGAAGGGACATCTGATGGAGGGGCTGGTGTGTGGGGTTAAGATTCAGGATGAGGTGATTCTACGACTTGAGCATATGACTCTATGATTGGGCTTGGATCAGTAATCGTAGAGTGAGAGATGATAGGAGATTGTATCAAAAGAAAATTGGGCACATTTGGTTCATTAATTACAAAATGTTGAGATTTTGTAACCGGGTATTGATTAAGTGGATGAAGAATCACTTCCAACCATCTTTGAATTTCATAGAATTGGTTGAAACATGATGATGGACAGTGATTAACCCTGAAAGAGATGGGAATAGTTTGTACCTCATGCCTGTTTACTGAAGAAGAGCTATTTGTGATCAGCTTTTGGGCAGAGTTGAGGTTACCTGGGAATCCATGAGCTAGCACCGAGATTGCTGGATAGGCTTTGAAGGTCCAGAACATGTGATCCCAGGAGTTAAGAATTTGGGCTCTATAAAATGGCATCATATGTAGGTAGGAGAACAGTTGATTGTAGTTAGCTTTCCTATAACCATCACAGCCGACAGCTATAATCTCAACCTCATCATCCTCTTCTTCTTCTCTGTCTTCTTGTAAAGATTCCACTTCAACAATTACCTCCACTGCACTTCCTTGCTTTTCTTCTTTCTCACCCTCCATAGCTTCACTTCTTTCCATTTCTGTAGTTTCTGAAGCCAAAATTTTTTGAGGAACAGAGGGAGTTCCTGATGATCTCTTGGCAGTTCCTCCTCAGGAGCAACTTCTTCTGTCATGAGGACTTCATGATGCTCCCCCTCAGCTTTTATCATTCATTTGCATTTCAAATAGCTCCCCCTCAGCTGGAGCCTTCTCTAGAGTGGGAACTTCAAGCAGTTCCCCCTCAATTTGAGATGTGTTCTTTTTACTTGCTTCGCATTGCCCCTTATCTGCATCTATCCTTTTATCTTCCTCCTTTAACGCTTTTTCATTGACAAGAATGTATTTCTTGACAAGTTTTCTCTTTGACTTTTTAGGCTGAGCCATAGCCTCAACACTTTCTTCAGCTTCAGCTCTGAATGGTTGATCAGGCTGAGAAACTGTTGCAGCATCCTCTTTGGGAGTGGTGTCCAATCTAGATTCTACGATCGGTAGAGACTTTATGATTGAAGAGAAAGAGGTCTTCTTAGACTTATAACTCCGCTTTTCTTTCTTGAGCAACTGAGAGATGGTAGCTCTGTCTTCTTCTTCCTCAGACGGCTATTCTGTTCTTTTCATTTTTTTTGAAACTCATAGATGGTAGCATCGATGACATTCTATTGTATTTAGAAATGGAGAAAGAATACGCTGAGCATCTTTGGATAGTGTTAGAGACATTAAGGAGGGAGAAGTTGTATGCAAAATTCTCCAAGTGTGAGTTTTGGTTGCAAAGAGTGCAATTTTTGGGGCACGTTATCGACAAGAATTGTGTTTAAGTGGATCCAGCGAAGGTAGAAGCAGTTATTAATTGGTAGCAGCCGAAGACGCTGACAGAAATTATGAGTTTCTTAGGATTGGCGGGATACTATCGAAGATTTATTCAGGATTTTTCAAAATTAGCATCACCATTGACCAATCTTACCAGAAAGACAGTTAAGTTTATTTGGACAAAGAAGTATGAAGAAAGTTTCCTAGAATTGAAGAAGAGGCTTAGTCAAGCACCTGTGTTGGCCTTACCGGATAACACGAGAGGGTTTATAGTGTATAGTGATGCGTCACACAAGGTTCTTAGCTATGTACTGATGCAACACGGCAGGGTCATTGCGTACGCTTCATGTCAGCTAAAAGATTATGAGAAGGGATATCCGACTCATGATCTGGAGTTAGCAGCGGTAGTTTTTGCCTTAAAGATTTGGAGGCATTATTTGTATGGCGAGAAGTGTGAGATATATACGGACCACAAGAGTCTGAAGTATATCTTCACGCAGAGAGAGTTAAACATGTGGCAGCGCCAATGGATAGAATTGATCAAAGATTATGATTGTGAGATTCTGTACCATCCAGGCAAAGCAAATGTAGTGGCAGATTACTTGAGCAGAAAAGACAGAGAGAAGTTATTGAAGTTGACCAATCAAGAAGAATTGGTGAAAGATTTCGAACGACTAGACTTGGAGATTAAGTATCCGATCGAGACCAACGAACAAATATTTACAGTGACAGTGAGCCCGACTTTATTGGATAAGGTTAAAGAGGCACAAGAAAATGATGAAGATTGCAATAACATCAAGAAGCGATTAACTGAAGGTGATGAGTTGAAATTTAAGATTGATAATACTGGACTACTAAGATTTGAAGGACGAATTTGGGTACCGCTAGTACCAGAACTGAGAGAAGAGATTTTGCAAGAAGCGCACAATACGAGATATTCAATACACCCAGGAAGCACGAAGATGTACCAAGATTTGCGTCACCACTTCTGGTGGCCAAACATGAAGAGAGAGGTTGCAGAATGCGTAAGTAGATGCCTAACTTGTCAGAGAGTCAAGGCAGAGCACCAACGACCAAGAGGGTTATTACAACCATTAGAGATTCTAGAATAGAAATGGGAGCACATCATAATGGACTTTGTGGTGGAACTTCCGGCAACGCAGAAAGGGTACGACGCCATATGGGTAATTATAAATCATCTTACTAAGTCAGCTCACTTTTTGCCAATTAAGATTAAGTATAGTTTGGACCAATTAGCTAAATTGTATGTCAAGGAAATTATCTTGAGGAATGGGGTGCCAGTATCTATTGTATCAGATAGAGATCCGTGATTCACGTCAAACTTCTGAAAGAGTCTTCAAGAAAGAATGGGGACACAACTACGAATGAGTACCACGTATCATCCGCAGACCGATGGGAAAAGTGAGAGAACGATTCAGACACTTGAGGACATGCTTCGAGTTTGTGTGATGGACTTCAAGGGTAGTTGGGAGGATCACCTTCCATTAGTAGAGTTTGCGTATAACAATAGTTATCACGCCAGTATTGGAATGCCACCGTACGAAGCACTGTATAGGAGGAAATATAGAATGCCCTTAATGCTAGGACGAAGTTGGAGAACGTCAACTGTTGGGACCAGAATTGGTATAACAGACGGTGGAAATCATCAAGGTGATAAGAGCATGATTAGTAGCAGCTCAAGATCGCCAGAAGAAGTATGCGGATTTACATCGCAAGAAGAAAGATTTTGAAGTAGGAAGTTATGTTTTTCTGAAAGTATCTCCCTGGAAAGGGAAGATTCGTTTTGGGAAGAAGGGCAAGTTGAGCCCTATATTCATAGGACCGTTCGAGATTCTGAGGCGAGTCGGTGAAGTGGCGTATGAGGTAGCTTTACTTCTTGAACTTGAGCACATTCACAACGTGTTTCATGTGTCAGTGTTGCGGCCGTATAAATGAGACTACAAACACGTTATCTCCTATGAACCAATCCAAGTCGAGAAGGACTTATCGTACAAGGAAGTTCCTGTCTAGATACTAGATAGGAAGGAACAGAAGCTGAGGAATAAGATTATCCATTCCGTTAAGATTCTCTAGAGGAATCACGCAGTAGAAGAAGCTACGTGGGAGCTAGAAGAGAAAATGAGAGCGAATTATCCATTTTTATTTGAGTAACCTTATTTTTACAATTCCGATGACAGAATTTTTATAAGGGGGGAGGGATGTAATGACCGTGAAATTTAAACTCCTTATTTAATTAAATATGTGATTTAATTTTTAATGAGTTGGTTTTCTGAGTCTATTTAAACCTTATGTGGTTATGAATTGATTAAAAGGAGTCACTAATAGTGGATTTAAATTGGTTTACTAACCCTAAGAGTATGGTATCAAAGAATTATTAGGATTCTTAATGATTAAATATTCAATCTATTTGAATATAGTGACAGGATTTGAACATATTGATTCATTTCAATTATGGGTATATCACCATCGTAAAAGTTAAATTATCTCATATAAGACTTATGTGGTTATAGAAATTGGGAATGACTTGAAGCTAACCCATTTTGGCACTGTCAGGGGTCGGCGCAGCTGCGCCAGTGTCCAAACTTAGAAAAGTTAGTTTACTATAGAAAATGAAATGGAACACTTTCTTGTATATGTGACATTAATAAATCATATGGATAAAGATACATTATATTGATATGAAGTATTATTCAATGAACACGAAGGATCATTCACCATGCATACGATAATCCACGTAGACAGATCATTTCCACAATTTAATAAAGAATGAATACGAAGGATCATTCACCATGCATACGATAATCCACATAGATAGGTTATTCCAACAGAATAATAAAGAATGGAACCGAGTCATGCGTAATCGCATGCATGACATGATATTCCAATGTATAATAAAGAACGGAACCAGTCATGCGTAATCCGCATTGCATGATATATATTCCAACGAGAATAATAATAAAGAATCGAATCGTGTCATGCGTAATTAAATGCAGACGGAGGATATTCCAATGTAATAATAAAGAATGGAATAACAATGAAATTCATCGGGCATGCGATAGATCGCATGCAGACGGAGTTATTCCAATAAAATAATAAAGAATGGAATAACGAAAGAATTTCACCATGTATGCGGTACTTCGCATAGACAGGTTATTCCAACATAATAATAAAGAATTTAATAACAGAAGAATTTCACCATGTATGTGGTACTTCGCATAGACAGGTTATTCCAACATAATAATAAAGAATGGATTATCAGAAGAATTCACCATGCATGCGGTAGTCCGCGTAGACAGGTTATTCCAACAGAATAATAAAGAATGGAATAAACGAAGAATTTCACCATGTATGCGGTACTTCGCATAGACAGGTTATTCCAACATAATAATAAAGAATGGAATAACATAAGCTCTCTTCATGAATACGAAAGAAATAATACCCTTACCTCAAAAAGAAGATTGGATCTTTGGAATAGTGAGGCGAAGAAACTTCTCTTCTTCTTTCTCTCTATAATTTCTCTCTATAATAACTGCTCTATAGCTTTAGTGAATTGGTGAAAAATAATGAAGGAATAAGCTTCTATTTATAGGAAAATATAGTTTCGATAATTGCACGTTTTGGGGCTAAAAATATTACAGTAGTTTTAAGCAATGCTTTTAGAATAATGATGATGATCATTCTAATGAGATCTAAATTCTTAGAAAGCTTCAAACTAAAATAGTCCCCAATCGTTGGATTACTAAATTGGGGATTAGTGAATCTGGATAGCTTGGTACATACGTTGCTTGCTCATTGGATGAGGATGATTGATCTCATGATCATTTGTGTAGAGACACTAAAGGAAGTATGTAGGTGCTTATTAGAGAATAAGTTCACTGAACGTGGCTCGCTAAGGAATACCTAATGGAGTTTTACTTGTTTGTCAATAGGAATTCCTGTAGTGATAGTAGTACAAGTGATCCTTGGACTTGAGATCATCATAGTATCTTATGTATGATGAGTTATACTTTGACTTATTCCTTAAGACCCTTAGGGTATATCAAAGGGTATGCTTGGGTATAATAAGTTGTACATGAAAATAATGTATGATCAATAAAGAATCTACCACTTCTAGTAAAAGAAGAGAAATATCTTATGTGATTCGATAAATGACAACCCAGTAGTCCTTGGCTAAGGCAGAATAAAATTATAAAGGAGTTTCTAATTTGCATTATTTGGAGTTGTGCATTTAAGAGTCGAAATAAATATAATTAAATAAAATAAGACTTGACAGTAATTCCATGTCTTATATTTAATTGGGACATTGTATGGTGGAAGGATTGAATTGTACGGTAACTATTTACTCAAAGGTTCTTTTATGATTAATGTTAAAATCTATATTATCTGAAAAGTCGTTGATCGCTAGGGAGGCTTATCCCTATTGTAGAATAAATATTATTTATTTAAATAAATTAATAGTTTAATTTATTTATTTAAATAAGATTAGAATTGTTCTAATTGATTTATTCACAATCGGTTTAATATGGAGAACCTAAAGGGTCACACCATAAAAGGAAGAATAATTATTTAAGAAATTAATGGCATAATCGTAATAATAAGTTAAGTATATTTAATTTAATCTATAATGATAGAATAAATTAAATAGCTTAATATTTATTATTTAATATTTTAGAAATATTAAATATAAATTAAAAGTATTCTCATTTATTCCTAATAAGATTAGGAGGCTAATTAATTAAAAGTTTAATTAATTATTCCTAATAAGATTAGGAGCCTAATTAATTAAAGGAGTTTAATTAATTAAAATAAAGTCCAATTTCTTAATTGTTAAGGAGGGTTGTCTACATCTATAAATAAGAGGAGTCTTATTATGGGTGTAGTGTGGTTGTTGACTTTTTTACAACAGATGTGATTCCAATTGTTTGAGAGTACGCTCCTTTTCTATGAGAGATAGAAAACTAAGGTTTAACCAACCACCCTTCTTCTTGAATATTTTTTCTTCCTTGGTGGATCACCTCTAAAGGCCAAACACTTGGGTGGCTAACGTCGATCAAAGGAAGGAACCAAACCCGGTGGATTCAAGTTGAACGCGAAAAGAATTGGAGGTGAACTTGTACCTGAGGAAGCTTGAATCTCCAAGGGTATGATTCTTATTCTTTATCTTTTCGTTTAATTAATAATTGTGCATAAAGGATGATCCGGGTATATGATTTGTAAAATTTTAAAACTCTGATTTTTCACGTTTCTGCTTATTTTATGCAATTTGATTGCGTCTATGAATATTACAAACCTAACAGTGACATCAGAGCCAAACCTTTAAGCAAATTATTAATTGTTTTAATTTGATACATATATTGATATGTGTTTAGTACAATTTAATTGGGCATAATTTGTTGTATAAAATTTATTTTAAAAAAATATAAAATAAAAAAATCTCTCGAAGCTTGGTTTTGTGATCCTGCAGTGGATCTGTGTAATATTAATATATATATATATATATATATGTGTGTGTGTGTGTGTGTGTGTGTGTGTGTGTAATATTAATTGCCAATGCTTCAAGAGATTAGAGACAATTATATATATATATATAGGTTTGTTCGAGAGCAATTTGGTCAGATTATGGACCGACCTTTAGCGACAGATCATCCATCGCTAAAGCTCATAACAAGCGATGTTATGGGCTTTAGCGACAGACAATCGTCGCTAAAGATCGATCCATTAACTTACCATCAGATTGAAAAATTGCATATATATATATATATATATATATATATATAGGGCGGTTCTTTTGTAGGGGCTCCTTACTTTGTTAAAATGTAGACTTTTTTTTTTGATTTTTTTTTAAAACAACTAAAAAAAAGTTTAATATTTTATGGAACTAATTTTTTTTTCATAATACAGTGTTTTGGATGTAATTTGGATACGTATAAAAAAATAGGTCTGTATAATCTGTGCAGACTGTACATACATTTTTTGGTATAGGTATCCAATTCACGCCCAAAATATTGTATTATGAAAAAAATTCCAGTTCCATAAAATATTAATAAAAAATTTAGTTGTTTTTTTTAAAAAATAAAAAAATAAAAAAAGTCCGCATTTTAACAAAGTAAGGGAGCCCTCACCTTATCGGTTCTATATATATATATATTATGTTCCTGGAACTTGTTCCTGTTCTTCCGTTACTATATATATATGATTACTATATATATATATATATTTTTATAATTTTATAATTAAAATAAAATATTTATTTTAATATTAAAATAAAAATTTATTTTAATTTTAAAATTAAATTTTATGCTAACTAATTAGAGTTGGAATTGAATTCTATGATAACTAATTGGAGTTGAAATTGGATTTCATGTTTCCTTAAATAAAGGAGTTTATTTAGATATGAAATAAAATTTCATATTATTCAAAAATAAAAGAGTTTATTTGTGAATAGGAGAGAGAATCCTAATTTCCTTAAATAAATGAGTTTATTTAGATATGAAATAAGATTTCATATTATTCAAAAAAATAAAGGAGTTTATTTGTGAATAGAAAGAGAATCCGTGTTTCCTTTAATAAAGGAGTTTTTTTTTTTACTTGGAATTGGATTCCATAATTATTTAAAATAAATGAGTTTATTTTGATTAAAGATTTTGATTAAAATAAAATGGTTTATTTTATTCAAAATTGGATAAATTAAAATAAAAGAGGTTTATTTTGATTTAAATTTGGATTAAAATAAAGGAGTTTATTTTGATTCAAAATTAGATTTTATGCTAACTAAATTTGCCCATTAAATGATATCAATATATATATTAAATTTTATTATTCATGAGATGAATGTTATTTATTGATGCATATGGTGATGTGTATGATAATAAATGGGATTGATTATGGACTATCGACCAATGTGATTGAATTTTATTTTAGTTGGATGCATGAATGTATGAGTTTTATTAAATGGGGTCTGCATGTACTCGCCTTCTCTAATTTTTTCTTAATGTAAATTCTAACTCCCTCCTATGTACTTCCCTCGATCACGATCAAGGTTTCTATTTATTTTAAATAGTTTTGTAATAGGAATAGTTAGAATTAATTTTGAAGAATTGGAGATCAAGGCAAAAGGAGCTTGAAGAAGACCCGCTTTGTAATGGAGCCCCAGTTTAAATGTAATAGTTATATTTAAATATTAATTTTGCACCCTAGGGTTTGAACCTTTTGGTTCACTTGGTGCTCTAATGAACCAAACTAGAATAAAAGTCCATAATCAATCCGTAGAATATATATATATATATTCTATATGTGCATGCTATATATATATATATATATATATATATATATATATATATATATATATATGCATAATATATGTTAATGTTAATTAATATGATGCGATATATATATATATATATGTGTGCATGCTAAAAACAAGATGAGACAAATTAAATAACAAACCCCTCAAATATTTTATATTAAGTTGTAACGCTCAAAGATATTTGAATATCGAACGTCGCTTTCTAGCATGGTAAAAATAATAGAGTATTAAATATTTAATATGAGTTTGTTGTGCACACACAAGGCAAGTATTAAATATTTAAGATGTTGTTTTATCACATTTAATGCTTATAAATAGACTGAATAATGTTGTTTTGTTGTGCACACACAAGGACAATGTTTTTCTTTTGAATATATGGAAGTGCTAGGTATGACTTAACTTAGATCATTTTAGTTCTGATGTGCACACACTTGACCATTATGATCTAAGAGGCAAAATACAAGGAGTTGATATAGTTGATGTAATTGACAAGAGTTGTCTACCTATTTATTTATATATAGTTTGTTGTGCACACACAAGGCTATATACATTTGAAATGGGATCCTTATTCTCACTAGCATATCTTTAATTAGATATTGTTTAACTATATATATATGAGGGTAATATAGTTTGAAGAAAATAAGTGGAGATACCAATTTAAAACAAGACCTAAATTATTTTGGTAATTAATAAAAGAATGTATGCTAAAATGTTGTTAATTACAAATTCATTTACAAATTTTACAATGTCTAAATTACTATCATCAAGCATATTAGATGCTATTTAACCTGACCAAATTAAACGGATTGGTTAAGAAATTTGAGAATAGTTCTCATGGTCAAAAAGCTATCTTATGTCCTTAATACGCCTATCCTCGCAATGGTTGCGCATAATGCCTCTCGAGGAAGAGATTGCTACTTTTAGAAAGTGGCAAGATGATGCACAGTTGGCTCAATGCATCATGCTCAGATCCATGAGTAACGAGCTTCAAATAATAAGATGAAACTATGGATGCTCCTACTATATTCCCCGCACATCAAGTAGTTGATGGTGAGGAAAGTAGGACCGATAGATATCGAGATATCTAAGGAGCTCTTCCGATCTAGAATGACCGATGACACTACAAAGATAGATAAAAAAGTCCTTAACATAATCAATTTGATTGATCAATTAGACAACAGGTTTTGTCATGGATGGAGAGTTGAGCCAAGATTTGATCTTGCACTCACTCCTGACTCTTTCACAATTGTTGTGAATTTTTCATATGAACAAGCTAGATATCACCTCACCGATTTGCTTAACATGTTGAAAAATGTTGAGAGTCACTTTCCAACCAAGAAAGACCAAGTCTTACCGGTAGGGGGCCAAAGGATCTTCTAAAAAAGAAGAACGATTCAAAGAAGGTAAATAGAAAGGGCAAAAACAAAGGATAATAAGAACAAAAACCGATACGGATAAGCAAAGGAGTTTGCTTCCACCGCAATAAGCCCGACACCGAAAAAGAAACCGCAAGAAGCATCTTGCAGAGGGCTAACCAAAAGAAGCTTAGTGAAGTTTCTACATAAATATAGTTTTTGTTCATGATTGAAATAAATTTTTTTTTAGTCAAGGTTCTACTTGGGTATTGGATACCGACTTTGGTTATCATAAATATAGATTTATGAAGGACCAAGCAAAGTAGAAAGCTAAACAAAGATAAGTAATCCTATGTGTGGGAAATGAAGCAAAGGTTGCTACATTAGCCATAGAAACTTATAGTTTAGCAATGCCTACGGGCAAATCTATTAAGTCAATAAGTTGTTATTGTATTCCAGCCTCTCATTAGAAACATTATTTCCATTTTGTTGTTGGACAATGAAATTTTTGGTATTATATTTAAGAACAATTGTTGTTCTATTTATAATAATAATGTTTTGTATAGAACTGAAATATTACTTAATGGATTTTGTATACTGACTTTACGTGAAAAAATAATTTTGCAAATTGAACAAACTAGTATAAGAAAAGGAGATGATCATTCAAAGAGTTGAATGTGTGTATTTGCTTAATACAAGTGTGAATTATTTGAAAGGTTCAAAGAATTCAAAAGTGAAACAAATTGGCAAAAGTATTAGGATTCTTTGATCGGATCAAGGAAGGAATACTTGTGCAATGAAGTTTCTAGATCATCTCAAATGGTTTTCACAATGGACGCCTCCTCGATACGCAATAATTGATTGATGTATCTAAAAGGAAAAATCGTACCTTTGTTGGACATGGTGCGGTCCATAATGATTTTACCGACATTCCAAAGATCCTTCTGGGGTCATGTCCTAGAAATGGTCAGATATCTACGAAAAAAGTAACCTCAAAATTCGGCCCCAAGACTCCATAAAAGATATGGACATGGAGGATTCCTAATCTTAAGTATGTTAAGATAAGGGTTTGTCCAACTTATGTGAAAAGGTTTCAAAGGATAAGCTTGGGACAAGATTTGACACGTACAGATTTGTGGGACATCCTAAAGTAAGTTTAGGGTATATGTTCTATAATCCTACTTAGCAAAAAGGTGTTTGTTGCGAAACACGCTACCTTCTAAGATAAAAGGTGTTTATCATTAAAGGGGCTAGTGGGAGGATAATAGATCTCTTGAAGAGTTCAAGAACCACAAAATACTATAAGTCAAATAAGAGGAACCTCAGATGATAACCTATTGTACCACAAAACCGAATCAGAAATCTGAATAAGACCAAGATACCTAGGAGGTATGGATTCATCATAGATGATGATGATGAGGTACACATCATAGAAGATGATGATCCAGCTTATATACGATGAGGTAAGAGTTGTAGACACTCAGAGAAATGGATTGAAGCAAGCTTCTCAAAATGGAACATTCTGCTTTTGATGAGACAATCAAAAGAGTTTGATTTTATCAAAAAAAAAGAATGAACCTAGTGTGTACAAAAGGGTCAAGGGGAGCGCCGTGACATTCCTAGTATTATATGTTGATATACTACGGATAAGGAATGACATACCAATGCTACAATCAAGAAAGATAAAGTTGTCTAAACATTCCTCCATGAATGATTTGGGAAGAGTATCTTAATTGGGGATACAAATCTATATAGATAGATTTAAAAGGATGCTCGACTTAACCCAAGGAACGATATTCATTTGATGCTAAAGTCGCTTAGCATGGCAAACTCCAAGAGATGTCTCATGTTGATGAGCCATGGAGTGTATCTCTTAATAATAGTCCCCATAGACTCTAAAAAAGAGAGATCGCATGAGTAACAATCATGTATATGCAATGAAATATACGAGACCCGATGTTGATCACCATATTCTCGAGAAGATCACTATGAGACAATGAAAAACATCTTAAAGTACTTAACCGGAACTAAGGATGTGATTAAATTTATGGTGGGTCTAAATTAAAACTAGAGGGCTTAATGACTCAAGTTTTTCGCATGCACTAAGACGACGTAAAATCCACTTTAAGGTAAAGCGTTACCTTGAATAAAGGTGCAAAGTTGAATTGAAAGGTTCCAAAAAAGAAAAGAGTTGTTGGTTTAGTGATAAAGACAAAGTATATAGCTATAAATGAAGTCAAAGTTGATTGTTTGGATGAAAAGTTCATTACGTAACTAGGAATAGTTCCTAAGTCTCATCTTGGATCCAAACATATGTTGTGGCACTTTCATTTAATTATAAGAATCATTGAAAGATGGGAAATCACTATAGAGATAGTGGACTCTCATGAACAACATTACATATCCATTAACTAAAGCTTATCCAACAGCAGGATAATCGTCACTTAGAGAAGAAGAGTATGAGATACCATGATGATCGGCTTTAGTGCAAGTGGGAGATTGAAAGTAGTATGCACACAAGCCAATCATGTTTGATGATAAAGCATATACTTTGTAACAATCTTATTCATTTATTAATAAAAAGTATTTATTTATTAAAGGCTTTTAATTATCTACATGATGCTGTTTTATAATATGTGATAAACCCATAGTTTTAAGCAATGCTTTTAGAATAATGATGATGATCATTCTAATGAGATCTAAATTTTTAGAAAGCTTAAAACTAAAATAGTTCCCAATCGTTGATTACTAAATTGGGGATTAGTGAATCCGGATAGATTGGTACATACGCTTGTTTGCTCATTGATGAGGATGATTGATCTCATGATCATTTGTGTGGAGACACTAAAGCAAGTATGTAGGTGCTTATTAGAGAATAAGTTCACCGAACGTGGCTCGCTAAGGAATACCTAATGGAGTTTTACTTGCCTCATCAATAGGAATTCATCAGTAGTGATAGTAGTACAAGTGATCCTTGACTTGAGATCATCATAGTATCTTGTGTATGATGAGTTATACTTTGACTTATTCCTTAAGACCCTTAGGGTATATCAAAGGGTATGCTTGGGTATAATAAGTTGTATATGGAGATAATGTATGATCAATAAAGAATCTACCACTTCTAGTAAAAGAAGAGAAATGTCCTATGTGATTCGATAAATGACAACCCAAAGAGTCCTTGGTTAAGGCGTAATGAAATTAGAAAGGAGTTTCTAATTTGCATTATTTGAGTTGTGCATTTAAGAGTCGAAATACATATAATTAAATAAAATAAGACTTGACAAAGAATTCATGTCTTATATTTAATTGGGACATCAGATGGTGGAAGGATTGAATTGTATAAAGAACTATTTACTCAAAGGTTCTTTTATGATTAATGTTGAAATCTATATTATCCGGAAAGTCGTTAATCGCTAGGGAGGCTTATCCCTATCAGAGAATAAATATTATTTATTTAAATAAATTAATAGTTTAATTTATTTATTTAAATAAGATTAGAATTGTTCTAATTGATTTATTCACAACCGGCTTAATATGGAGAACCTAAAGGGTCACACCATAAAAGGAAGAATAATTATTTAAGAAGTTAATGGCATAATCGTAATAATAAGTTAAGTATATTTAATTTAATCTATGGTGATAGAATAAATTAAATAGCTTAATATTTATTATTTAATATTTTAGAAATATTAAATATAAATTAATAAGAGGAGTCTTATTATTATTATTATTTATTATTATTATTATTTTAATTCCTAAAGGAGTTTGGGAATTAATTAATAAAAGTACTCTCATTTATTCCTAATAAGATTAGGAGGCTAATTAATTAAAAGAGTTTAATTAATTATTCCTAATAAGATTAGAGCCTAATTAATTAAAGGAGTTTAATTAATTAAAATAAAACTCAATTCCTTAATTGTTAAGGAGGGTTGCCTACATCTATAAAAATAAGAGGAGTCTTATTATGGGTGTAGTGTTGTTGTTGACTTTTTCACACAATAATATTTAATTCCAATAGTTGGAGAGTACGCCTTTTTCATAAGAGATAGAAAACTAGGGTTTTGCCAAACACCCATCTTCTTGAATCTTTTTTCTTCCTTGGTGGATCACCTCTAGAGGCCAAACACTTGGGTGGCTAACGTTGATCAAAGGAAGGAACCAAACCCGTGGATTCAAGTTGAACAAGTTGAAACGCTAAAAGATTTGAGTGAATTCTTATTCTTTACTTTCGAGGAAGCTCAATCTTCAAGGGTATGATTCTTGTTCTTTATCTTTTTCGCTTAATTAATAATTGTGCATAAAGGATGATCCGCATATGGTTTGTAAAATTTTAAAACTCTATTTTTCCATGCTTCTATTATTTTGTGCAATCCATTAACTCAGCTGACTCGAAAAGATACACAATTTGGATGGAACAATGAATGTGAGAAGATTTTCTAATAACTCAAGAGGAGACATATTTCAGCACGTGTTCTGACAATACCATCAGGTTCGGAGGAATTTGTCATCTACAACGATGCTTCAGGCAGAGGTTTAGGATTTGTTCTCATGCAACATGGGAAAATCACAGCCTATGCCTCTCGAAAACTCAAAGAATATGAGAGAAATTATCCTACTCATGATATAGAGTTGGCAGCAGTCGTTTTCGCGCTAAATATCTAGAGACATTACCTGTATGGGGAGAAAGTGGAGATCTATACAGATCATAAAAGCCTCAAATATTTCTTCACCCAAAAGGAAATCAACATGCGGCAACAATGTTGGCTTGAGCTGTTGAAGGATTATGACCATACCATTCAATACCATCTTGGAAAAGCGAGTGTGGTAGCTGACGTATTGAGTAGAAGATTGTATGAGACTACGAGTGCGATATTGTCAACACAAAGACCCATTTTATATGACTTACAAAGGATGGAGATAAAGTTAAAGACTTTAAGGACCCATGTGAAAATGACAAATATACGAGTAGAATCGACTTTAATCGATATAGTTAAAGTTGGTCAAGCTACAAACTCAGAGCTGATGAATATGAAGAAGAAGGTGCAAGAATGTGCAATTCTAGAAGCAAGAATTGACGAATAGAGGAAATCTCAACCCTCGATTTATTATTCTATTTGAAATCCTCGATCGAGTAGGAACTAGGACCTATAAACTCGCCTTACCACCAAGTATGTCTCGTGTTCATAATGTTTTTCACATATATATGTTACGTAAATATGTGAAAGACCCAAACCACATTATTGAATTAGAACCAGACGAGATAGCCGAAGATTTAATGTATGAGGAGGTACCTGTCAAGATCTTGGATAAGAAGGAGGATATTCTACGCTCAAAGGTTATACCTAAAGTCAATGTTTTATGGAGAAACCATGTTATTAAGGAAATGACCTGGGAGTTAGATTCTAAAATAAAAACAAGGTATCCTCACCTCTTCGACATACCAGGTACGTACATCAATTTTGAGGACGAAATTGCATTAGGAGGGAAGGTTGTAAGACCCCAACTTTTTATGAATAAAGATTTAATTTTCTTTAAATATTATTTTGAATAATAAGGTGTTGATTTGATATAATGCTATAGTTATGGGTGATATGTGAAAATTTTAAAATGTAAGCAAGTTGTCATAAAATATTCGTTTGGTCGGGAAATATTCTTTTTATCAGGGAATATCCGTACGATGGTACAATCATTGGTGGACCCCACAATGGAATGACTGTCAGATATAGAAAATGACAGAAGTCACCTTTTTATAAAAATAACGACAAAAATTTTATCGTTAACTGTTGAAATACCGGTGATAATAGAACAGTAATACACGTTGTTGGACAGTAGCACACAGTATTGCACAATGTCTTCGATTATTGATGCTTACGTAAGAAGTCACTCAGTTTCATTCAATAATTGTTACAGTAGTTGCTGCATAGTATCTCATATTATTGATTCAATTATTGTCACAATATCATCTGGACAATATTTTATATTATTAAATCAATAATTAAGATGACACAATTATTCATATTATTATTTATAATATTGACAATGTCTAGAAAGTTCTGTCGAGGAAAAGAGTTAGGTTATTTAATTGCGCGCCAATAAGTAAAAATCCTTATTCGAAAGCCTCCTCTTTCCTGGGAACGATCTGATTGTCAATATTGTGAGTTATAATATTAATGATGAATAATTATTGAAAGATTAAAATTGTGTTTATTGAAGATAAGTGAATTGTAGTAAATATTTATTCAATTTTTGATATAAATATAGGGGTTTGTTATGAAGCGTTTGTTGTAAGTTTGGCTTATTATTCCTTAGGGAGATATGCTAATTTTTTAGACCGTCGGTTGAGGTTTTAATAGTAAATTAATATGGACCATCGATTTTAATAGCAAATCAATCTGGACCGTCCGTGAATCAGTAACTATTTCCAATAAATAGAAGCTCATTTCTTCATTCTTTCTTATGAATTCACTAAAACTATAGAGAGAGAAACTTTAGAGAGAAAGAAGAAGAGTATTTTTCTACTTCACTATTGCAGTATCTAATCTCCTACTAAGGTAAGGGATATTATTTTTCGTATTCATTCTTTATTAATCTGCGGGAGTAACCTGTCTACGCGGATTACCGCATTCATGGTGAATAAACCTTTGTATACATTCTTTAATATGTGGGAATAACATGTCTACACGACTTACCGCATGCATTGTGACAACCCGAAAATTCGGATTGTCCAGAATTTAAGTTTAAAGAATTAGTTATTAATAAAATAACTTTTTATCAATAATATTCTATGCTATGTGTTTATTAATCGTTCTAGAACCTAGGATGATTATAAATCGGGAGGATTCTGGCTACGAGCTAGACTGAACGAGTAAGAATTTTCAAGACACAAATAAAAATTTTCCAGAAATAAAATATTTCCGGGGAAAAAGATAAAATAGACACTATTCACCTAATGAAACCCTAAGGGTTAGGGTTTGAATAACCTAAGCTATTTCGAGAGTTCGATATGTCAAAATGACATTCCGTCGAAAGATTTGACGATAATATATCGTGAAAAGTTAAGTAAGCTGATAAAAGTTTTCTCGAAACACGTGTAAAAATTGGACAAAATAAAAACGACGAAAAGTACTTTTATGTACTTTTCACTTGTTTAACTACGTTAGGGGAAAATGTGAAGGAAATCGCTTATCGTGGAAAAGTATTTTTTAGTTTTTCGGAGATCTGAAGAATGCGTAATAGTTAATCGGTAAAGGAAAGACGAAATATCCAAAAATATTTGGATTCCGAGAATCATAGTTTTTAAAACTGTCGGACGAAACCCGAAAGACGGAACCATGAAACTTCCAAGAGAAATTTCGTGAATAATAAGGAGGTGTATTGAGGATGTGGGAATAGTAAGGCGGTTTGGCCAAATGACCAAAATGCCCCTAGCCTTGAAAATTTATAAATAAGAAGCTAATTTCATTTAAATGGGATTTTGAAAATCCTATAACTTGAGAGAGAAAGAGAGTTCGGATGGGAGAAAGAATAGGAAAAGCTAGCCGGAGTGCACGCTTTGTCCAACGGAAGAATATTAAAGAAGAGAGGTAATCCAAAAAACTAGCTTCTAATAAATTTTCTATAAGTTTTCTATGTTAAAACATAGTTTAATGAGAATAAGGAGTAAAAGATGTTAGGAATGATTTCATATGGTTTAATTCATGAGAAAATGAAGAAATAAGAATTAGAAGTTTTATAAATTTCTTAAGGAAGTGTAAGATTCGTAATGAATTAGAACGATCCGAATGTATCATATGAACGATTCGGTGAAATAAGTAAGGAATGATTTTTTATAACATCAAATTCTAAGAAAAAGTGAAATCGTAATCAAAATATAGATTAAAAATGAAGATTGAACGAAGAACGCGAAGAACGTTGTTGATGGACAAATTTAAAACCATCGTAGGATAATTGTTGTTGATGGACAATTTTAAAGCCATCGCATATAAGTTAGATGCTTATTACTTGGTTAGGAACGGTAGAAACATTCGTGAAGAATAGATTAAAATGTAGCTATAACGAAGTTATGGCAAAAATTTCGTAAAAGACGAACAAAAATTAGAAAGTTAATAAATGAACCCAAACGTGTAGGGTTTTATAAGAATGTAAGAGAACATAGAAAACCTGAGTCATGGACTCAAGAACGAACAAATTCCGAGTCCGGATGACCGAATTATGGATGAACGAACGAAGAACGTTAAAAACGTAAAATGAACGAAGGGTAAAGATTAAGCCAATAGAATGGCATGTTAACGGATTCAGAATGAAGTTTTGTCTAAGGGGGATGTAAGTACGTAAGATAAGGAAGAGAATGGCTTTGGAATAACCTCGTTCTGAGTTATAGCGAAGAAGTTATGGAAGCGGGAAGTAAGCATCTTAAATTTGATTTGAGACTTAGAAAAAATTTTCGAGGATGAAGGCCTGGCGCCTGGCGCCAGCCAAGCCTTGGGAGGCGGCGCCGCATGATACAAAACCCCAGAGCCATTAGCCACTTCAGAGTGGCGTTATGATCTGCGAGATGTGTAGGAACCGAAGCCAGTCATACGGTGCAGAAGACGATGCTGCCGTGATGAGCTTTTAAGTGCTCAAAACCTGGGGAAAGTATACCGGAAGCTAATGAACATAATTTTCAATGAATGTAACACTTAATCAAGTGTTTTAAACCTTTAATAAAGGTTGAACGAAAAGATTAAACAAGATTAAAAGACAAAGAATGTTAACGCGGGTTACAAAACCGATACCCCGGGACCCTAGTCGCGATAAATGAACGTGGGGGATTTCTATGATTGTGATTCCTTCGACGTTGAGTGACGAGGATGATGTATAACATTTTGATGTTATGATATCGTAGTGAGAGATAAGTGTAAAGTGTATAGACACTATGAACGCGATGCAGTTGCGTTGAATGATCAGTCTTAGCATATAACGAACCGTATGGCTTCGACATTAAGGAAGAATAACAAATGGTATTAAGAAAGCCGTAGCGAATGATAAAAAGATTAATGGAAGCCGAATGTGAGTCGGATGAGAATGTTAGAATGAAATGTAAGCCTTGCACACTTTAACCGACGTGAAGGTTGAGTGTACGCGAATATTAAATGGGAAGAACCTACACCCCGTGTATGGTTTGATCGTAAGATAATGAAGACCAATGATTAAACTTGTGAACGGTGAAGAAGCTGAATTAAAGACAAGTACGCATAACGTAAATAAACCGAGTTAATGATTAACTTGATTGATCATTCTGAGTATACAAAAGACTGTATGACTTGGACGATAAAGAATGAATCCTGAGGTATGGCATTTAGTTGCCAGAAAGCCATAAGGAATGAGAAATTGACTTAACAAACATTATAGTTTAATGGTTTGGATAAGTTAAGATAAGTTAGGTTGTAGTACAATCGTAACCTTTGATGGTTGACATATGGTGAGTAAACCAATGTGTAAGTCAATATTCATGAGTAATTGGTGTATGTGTTTCCTTATGTGTTATAGGGATTGGAATGAGCTGTTCAGCGTAAGCTATAGCTGTGCGTAAGGCAAGTTTCCTAACTTCATTCATATTCTAAATGAATGCTAGTTTTTAAAATTTCTCAGAAGTTAAACTTGAGAAGTTCTGTCTATGTGCAAATGTGTGATATTTGTACAAGGTGGTAGAACTTATGAGGCCTTGTGCCACAATGTGAACACTTCATTGTTTTTATGAGATGAAATATTCTATTTATACATGAGCCGTTATTGTTAAGTCTGTGCTATTGATTCTAGCTAGACATGATGAGTATTTGAAAAAGGTAGAAGTATGAATGTATGTCAAAGTGAATGTGAATAATGTTTTAAAATGATAGGAATCGAGATTATTCCTATTATTCAATTTGCTTCATAACCTTTGTTCGGTTATTGAAGTGTTAAAAGAATGTTTAAATTCTTGAAGTTGTTTGTTCAACTGCTATGACTTGCTGGGCAATTGAATGCTCACACTTGCTTTAAATGAAAAACATTTTCAGCGTACGAAGAGAAGAACTTAAGGATCCCGTAAAGATTAAGTTGATCAGTATCCAGAAGAAGTCTCATTCATTAGATGAATGAGTGTGAAGATCAAGTAAAGACTTGTAATGCAGAATAATGTTAATTAAACTATAGAATAGTTTAATGAACGGTTATGTATCCTTGGTGGTGGATAAAAGTCACTTGTGTAAGATGTAAAGAATAATGTAATTATCATTATTTGTAATGAAAGAGGTTATAAGGTTTTAGAACCTGGAAATTTAGAATGTATGTTATTATATTTCAGTATATAATGATTTATGTTTGGAAGAATGATGTACTCGTGACGCATGGAATCCGGGTGTGAAGATAAACCGGATTTCGGGGAGTTACAAGTTGGTATCAAAGCTGATAGGATATAAACCTTAGGTATGAGTACCTAAGACTATAATCGTAGAGAGAAGGATAAAAAGATCGTTGAGTTCAATGATTAGGAAAGAAGATCACCACGTGATCATAGTGAATCGTAGTAACAGATGATATGTTAAACAATGAATGATTTATAGCTAATGCTATGAATGAATGGTACTACGAAGTAGTATGGGAAGAAGAACTCAGATTGAGTTGAGAAAGATAGGATACGAATTAAAGAAAATTCGTATTAAGTGAAGAGAAAGTTAGAAGTTATAAAATTTTAATTGAGGACTCATGTGATCGCTGAGTTGTATGAATCTTTGTTATAGACAGAGGTTTGTGCTTTGGTGTAACAACCACTCAGTTTATTAAAGTGATAATCATTGGAATTGGTCGCGCTATCAATATGTATATGACGAGAAGGTGAATCTTTTCTCATGTATATACTTGATAGGTAGAGAACGATAAGGTAGATGCGAGTTCTTGAAACTCATACTTATGGTAAGTTCGTGACTCATAATCATATGGTAAGTTTTTGAACTTCTCAGCGAGTGGACGCCTATGGTCTGACTGGGATGGTTCTTAAACTCATATTATTGTGGAAAGTTCCTGAACTCATAATATGTGATAAGTTGACGAACTATACTAAAGTATAAGAATGTTTAGACTAAAAATGAGTTATTTTCAGTAGGTTTAGTATTGAAGGTGCTAGAGAAGATTAAGTATTGTCGCAAGTAAGACACTGAAGGAAGATGGAGAATAGGATATTCCAAGTCATCTAGCTATGCTAGATTTCAAAGTTTATTGAAATCGTGCTTGTGTGTGCGCGTTTTGAAAATGACAGAAACTTTTGGAACCAATGGATTTTAAAAGAACTATTCTTAGTATGTCTACGCTAATTATTTCGGCTAGACAGAAATTGATTTGAAATATCAAAATGAATTTTATATCATCGGTGCATTTGATGCAAGGATGGTAAAAGGATGGAGTTATTAACGCAATTAAACCTGGTGTTGGATGTGATCTTAGGATCAACAACCCGCTATGGTATGATGTATAATGACGAAGTCATAAAATGATGAAGTCCTCAACGTACTGTGAAAAGTACGATATCATGACGTCATAAAATGTTTTGATGTATTGCAAAAGAATTTAAAGAAGTAGTTGATGTCAATTGATTTGACTAGACGAATGTTTCAAGTTGATATCCAATTTATTGGTATGGTCTAAGCTACTTGATTTGGCTAAGACAAATGGTATTTCATGTTTAAAAGAAAATCAAGCTTTCTTTGAAGAAGTTGTGCCAATCCAAATTATTTTGGTGCGGAATCTAATGATTAAGTCTGAGGTGAACATACCCCAAAATGGGGTTATACAATGGGTTGATCGCCTACGTATGAAAGAGGTAGTTTACCTTCTTGGTGATTATATACTGACCGTGGAAGAAAGGTTACGGCATCATGCTGTTAAACCTAGTAAGAGTTCATGGTCAATTTGACCCCTCAGCAAAAGTATGAAATATTTTAAAGAAATTCTTATATTCCTCGTTGTTCATTCTAATTCATAATTCTTGATAAGTTATGACGGTGAGAGAATGTTTGAATTATAAGAACTTCTTTGAAGAGAAGTTGAGAAGAAGGGTAGGTTAAAATTTTGAGGATGAAATTTTGTGAAGAAGGGGTGAATGTGATGACCCAGGAATGGGTGTGGTTTTAGAAATTCTGAGGACGGAATTTTTATAAGGGAGGAAGGATGTGACAATCCGAAAATTCAAATTGTCCAGAATTTAAGTTTAAAGAATTAGTTATTAATAAAATAAATTTTTATTGATAATATTTTGTGCTATGTGTTTATTAATCGTTTTAGAACCTAGGATGATTATAAATCGGGAGGATTCTGGCTACGAGCTAGACTGAACGAGTAAGAATTTTCAAGACGAAAATAAAAATTTTCCAGGGAAAAAGACGAAATAGGCATTATTCACCCGACGAAACCTTAAGAGTTAGGGTTTGAATAACCTAAGCCGTTCTGAGAGTTCAGTATGTCGAAATGACATTCCGTCGAAAGATTTGACGATAATATATTGTGAAAAGTTAAGTAAGCCGATAAAAGTTTTCTCGAAAAATGTACAAAAATTGGACGAAATAAAAATGACGAAAAGTACTGTTATGTACTTTTCACTCGTTTAACTACGTTAGGGAAAAACGTGAAAGAAAACACTTATCGTGGAAAAGTGTTTTTTAGTTTTTCAAAAATCTGAAGAATGCGTAAAAGTTAATCGGTAAAGGAAAGACGAAATATCCCAAAATATTTGAATTCCGAGAATCGCAGTTTTTAAAACTGTCGGATGAAACCCAAAAGATGAAACCACGAAATTTCCAAGGGAATTTTCGTGAATAGTAAGGAGGTGTATTAAGGAGGTGGGAATAGTAAGGCGGTTTGGCCAAATGACTAAAATGCCCCTAGCTTTGAAAATCTATAAATAGGAAGCTAATTTCATTTAAATGGGATTTTGAAAATCCAACAACTTGAGAGAGAGAGAGAGAGAGAGAGAGAGAGAGAGAGAGTTCAGATGGGAGAAAGAAGAGGAAAAGGAAGAGAAAAATCTAGCCGGAGTGCACGCTTTGTCCAACGGAAGAAGATTAATGAAGAGAGGTAATCCAAAAACCTAGCTTCTAATAATTTTTCTGTAAGTTTTCTATGTTAAAACATAGCTTAATGAGAATATTGAGTAAAGGATGTTAGGAATGATTTCATATGATTGAAATCATGAGAAAATGAAGAAATAAGAATTAGAAGTTATTTTTATAAATTTCTTAAGGAAGTGTAAGATTTGTAATAAATTAGAACGATTCGAATGTATCATATGAATGATTCAGTGAAATAAGTAAGGAATGGTGTTTTATAACATCAAATTCCATGAAAAAGTGAAATCGTAATCAAAATATCGATTAAAAATGAAGAACGAACGAAGAACGCGAAGAACGTTGTTGATGGACAAATTTAAAACCATCGTAGGATAATTATTTTTGATGGATAAGTTTAAAACCATCAAATATAAGTTAGATGCTTATTGCTTGGTTCGAAACAATAGAAAAGTTCATGAAGAACGGAATAAAACGTAGCTATAACGAAGTTATGGCGAAAATTTTGTAAAAGATGAACAAAAATTAGAAAGCTAGTAAATGAACCCGAACGTGTAAAGTTTCATAAGAATGTAAGAGAATGTAGAAAACGTGAGTCGTGGACTCAAGAATGAATGAATTTCGAGTTCAGATGACCGAATTACGGACGAACGAACAAATGAACGAAGAACGTTAAAAACGTAAAATGAACGAAGGGTGAAGATTAAGCCAATTGAATGGCATGTTAACGGATTCAGAACAAAGTTTTGTCCAAGGGTGATGGAAGTACATAAGATAAAGGAAGAGAATGGCTTTGGAACGACCTCGTTCCGAGTTATAGCGAAGAAGTTATGGAAGCGGGAAGTAAGCGTCTCAAATTTGATTTGAGACTTAGAAAAAAATTTCGAGGATGAAGGCCTGGCACCGCAGCGCCAGCTAAGCCTTGGGAAGCGGCACCACAGCGTCAAGGCCAGGCCATTAGCCACTGCAGAATGGCACCGCGGTGTGAGATGTGTGTAGGAAATCGGCACCGCATCACCGGTGCAAGACAGTGCCCAATGATGAGCTTTTAACTACTCAAAACCTAGGGAAAATATACCAGAAGCTAATGAACATAATGTTCAACGAATGTAACACTTAATCAAATGTTTTAAAACTTTAATGAAGGTTGAACGAAAAGATTAAATGATATTAAACGGGCAGAACCTACACCCCGTGTATGGTTTGACCGTAAGATAATGAAGACCGATGATTAAACCTGTGGACGGTGAAGAAGCTGAATAAAAGACAAGTACGCATAACATAAAGAAGCCGAGTTAATGATTAACTTGAATGATTATTTTGAGTATACAAAAGACTGTATGACTTGGACGATAAAGAATGAATCCCGAGGTATGGCATTTAGTTGCCAGAAAGCCATAAATAATGAGAAATTGACTTAACGAACTTTATACTTTAATGGTTCGGATAAGTTAAGATAAGTTAGGTTGTAGTACAATCGTAACCTTTGATGGTTGACGTATTGGAGCTGAGCTAAACAATTCCCTCATAGAGCAAAGGTATATACAAAACTTGCAACCGATCTAACTCACTGGGATGGCAGTGTAGATAAGACGGGAACTTGTTTGTTGGTTGTTTGTGGGAAACCACTCAGAGTAATATATGGACTACTAGCAGAGAAGCGACGTGTGCTGAGTCCTAGAGAAGTTATAAGAAGAAGATAAGAATATAAATCATCAAAGATGATGAACGTATTGAGTAAGACATCTCCGTATGTCATGAAGCTGTAGAACGGTAAAGAAAGTTGTCGCATAAACTTAGGTTGAAAGAACGCGAACCCTAAGAAGTAAAGTTAAGTAAACCAATGCGTAAGTCAATATTCCTGACTAATTAGTGTATATGTTTCCTTATGTGTTATAGGGATTGGAATAAGCTGTTCATCGTAAGCTGTAGCTGTGCGTAAGGTAAGTTTCCTAACTTCATTCATATTCTAAATGAATGCTAGTTTCTAAAACTTCTCAAATGTTGTGTGACGCCCCAAAATTTGGGTATCTTCCAACCTGACAGATGGTGCTACATGGTACTCATAACTGTATATTTATTCTATTGAAACAACATCAAAATGTGTGTATCAACGACATTCTTATTACATTAATAATAATACATCTCATTCCCAGGTTCTGAAACCATTACATTCTTTGTTCATCATAGTATAACTAGCTCAGCAAGTCTAACAATATATTATATAAATACCACTTCGAGAATCATATGATTATTCTTCATTAACTGAACAATAGTTATGAAGTACTATGAAACATTGAACAACACTTCTCATCTCATAAAATAATTCTGAAGCACATATAGTAGCTTGGAAATTCTAAGTTGGTCCATAGACCATTAACATTCTCTTTAGCTTTTATTCATGAAAAGGACAACCCGGTACTAAGATCGTAAGTCCAATCACTACTACAAAGTAGTAAATAGACAACACTTAAACCATAATATTTTTATAAAAAATGTTGTGGTATTTTTTTTCATTATATTTTTTAAGAAAACGTTGTAGATATATATAAAAAAACGTTATCTATTTAAAAAGAATATTTTTTTGTTTTAACTAGATAACTTTTTTTTAAAAAAACGTTATGTAATCTAAAAAACACGGAGCTAAAAAAAAATGCTGAAGTCAATTTGAAATTAAAATAAAACGCGAGAGCACAAAACCCTAGCCTCTCTTCTCTCTCACTCCCGAATCCGTCCCGATCTCGTATCTCTGCTTTTCATCAGTACAAAAACAAGAATGGTAAGCAAATCATCTGGCTTCAACTTATTATCACTGATCCATTTGAATTCCTAGCGCTTTTGCTGTAGAGCAGATCTTGAAACCCTAGCCTCTTCCTTGATAAACCGCCGCATTTCCTCAAGAATTGTTCACTTTTTCCTTTTTTCTGTCAAGAATTTATTTCCCAGTCGAATTAGAGCTTTCGTTTGATCAATTTCTCAATGCTTCGAGTAGTTTTTTTTTTCAGAGAAGCATTTCAATTTTTGTGATTCGAGTTTCGGTTGCTTGCTGTTTTGATTCGGCGAATTAAGTTCTTTGTACATTTTTGTTGTTCTGATTTGGTTTGAATTTTGTTTGCAGTGATGTGAATTAGAGCATGGAAATGGATGATCGAGGAGGAGGATCGTTTGTCGCTGTTAGGAGGATTTTGCAAGGTTTTGATCGAGGCAACACCTGCCATTCATCTTCTGGTATCTTCTCTTTCCTCATTTTGGTGAACTAAATTTATTACTCTCTGTTTCTATGTAAATATATATGTACTTGTACTTTTCTGTATCAGGAGTAGTTTTGTGGAAGTTTGGATCTGTCGATTGAAATTAGATCATATACCTAGTTTTCATGTCTAATTACATTGATATATGTAGTGAGTGAGCTGCTTGCTTGCTTGCTTCTCTAATTTATTTATTTTTTAATTTTTACATGTTTGAATTGAAATCACACAAGATGAAGGTTTTGTGCTGAAATTAAATTAGTTTATTACGCAGTAAATTTGTCTGAGTTTGTCAATTTTTATTGATTTTATAAACTTTGTAGGCTTATGAGGTGTTTCAACTTTATCCTCATTGAAATTGTTCATGTAGAATTGTTATAAAAGTGAAGCTTTTCTTATCTGTAGTTACATTAATGGATTTTCTACAGTTAGTTGAGGTCTTAGCTTAAATATCGGAAATAAAATGCAAAAAAACAGATTCACATCACCTTTGGTCTATCAACTGAATTTGTTGTAAAATGGTTCTGATGTCCAAAAAAATAAATATATCATTTTCTGTATTCTTCAAAATACATTTCTGGTATTCTTATTTCACAATTTGTTATATATTGGAGCATCTTACTTACTCTTATGCATCAAAGTGTATTCCTCACCTCCAGTTACAACATTTAAAAATAGATATTTTAATCTAGTAATGAGCTGATTTAATGATTATTTTTGGTCCAGCAGAGGTTGTGGCAGGATCAGCAGCATGGCTTGGAAGAGGCCTGTCATGTGTTTGTGCTCAAAGGAGAGAGAGTGATCCTCGCCCATCATTTGATTTGACCCCTGCTCAGGTAAATATTCTTTTGATTGGATTAAATGTGAAGTTTCATCTTTCATCATGATAATTTATAATCTCCCTGTAATCTTGGAAAGCAGGGTTATTGGCTATTTTTTTGTTTGGAAAGACCATGTTAAATGTAAAAGAGTGCAGCTGTAAATGTACAAAGTAAAACTTGCAAAGCAGGGTTATTGGCTATTTTTTGGTTTATGACTGTTGAGCTCCCGCTTGCCAACAAATCTAATCAAACAATTATTGTATAAATGTAGCTATAGATTGTTTCTGTATTAGCAAATAATTACATTTGGCTCACTACTTTTACCTTGTTTTGTTTATTTCTTTATTTATTAATTCTTATGCAATTGCTTGTTACAGAATCTTCAAAATTATCAAAAGCAAGAAACAACTAAACATTGTAATTGCACTATTGCTGATGTTGAAAATGTATTAGCAAAGTTTACTTGGGCTAAAGAAGCTCAGAAGAAAATGGAGAAGTTAAAAAAGGAAGGGAAGCCATTGCCGAAGAGTATGGCCGAGGTATTACTCGCATTCAACTATTATGTTCTTTCACATACTCCACAATGATTTTAGTTTAATATATGAGGTTGTGAAAATACTCCCATAATGGAAACCAGTCAGGTAGCCCTGTTATTGTGCAAGTATTTTTGTTGCGTATGACTATATGAGTTTTCTTTGCTATGTGCATATTAGAATGATGCAAGTATAACTTACTCACAGAGGCTTAGCTTTGTTGAACAGTTTTTGTGTTAAATCTAATCTTGTAAGCTTAAAAATTCTGTTGCACATTTATAGTGGCATATGTTGAACAAAAGTATGTTCTTTTGTCTTTGTTGGGATTTGTTTGATGTCTATTCCTATTAAAACGAGTAGGAAATTTCTTATGCCAATTTTAGTTACTAGATTTGAACGAAGTTGTCAAGTTTTCAGTTTTAAAGATGAGAGTAAAGGGTACTGATGCTATATATCTATTTGGACGCGGGGAAAATATATTTTCCTTTTTTTTATTAATGTTTATTAGCCTTCTATTAGAATAGAAAAATATTCTCCTTTCGGCGTGTTTTGTATAAAAAATGTGGTTTATGGTGTATACTTGGTGCGTCATTTGGACAGGATATGCTCCCCCACACTTTCCTTCCCTAATTCTTCCAAAATCTTCTGTTTCGGGTTGTGCGTCATGAGTAGGAATGTCTCCCTATATAGAAGTGGCTGGTTCAAGTGCTTCAATATCTAAACTGGACTTCTGCTCCCTGAATTTCTGTTTAGCAGTGGGCAACAAATCTGGTATGGTAAGATGTGTTTCTTTCTTATTGAGAGGCTTGAAATCATAGTCTTCAGATGTATTTTACTTTAATCCTGAGGAGATCCTCTTCTGTAATTTTCTACATCTTTTTAATAATTGTTATGCTATATGGCTACAGGAGTGGGCGATATGTTTGGGAGGACCATTGTCCTCGATCTGCTGTATGGAAAGGAACAAATGGGGGAGAAGTAATTTCCTTCAGTGGCTGTGATGATGATCAAACCTCTGCTGATACATCCGTAAGGATTTTTAAATCATTTTACTGGATTTCCACTTTTATTGATTAAATTGACGGACATATATCCGAGACAGCTGAGATTGGACTACAAAAAACCTATAACTAACCATTTATAAGAGGACAGGCTCTATCGAAGGTCACTTCAACAGGTGCAATGACATTCTCTTTTATTCAAGCAATTGAACGTAGACATGCAACTACATATGGGGATATGCTGACTGCGATGAGGTCAACTATTGGTAATTTTCTCCCCCATTCATTATATATGTGCATGTCTGGGTTGTGTGAGATTGTAATAAAATAGACCTGTAGAGGCACTGTAAGGGTTAGAAAACTTAAAATCTGTTTAGTATACCAGATTACAAGCCTGAACAGTGGGAATGCATTTCATGTTTCTGTGTTCAATGAATAATCACAATTTTAATTTCTTTATATTCCTACTGGGTACTGTAAATATATATTTTGTCTTTATTTATTGTTCTGGTAACATGATATATTAATATTACAAAAAATTGTTGTTTTATCATGCTTAACCGCTTAAAGCCCTTTCTTTTAGTTGTTTCATTGACTAATATTTATGTACTTTCTCTTTTCTGCTGCTATCTTATACTGCTGTAGACTTTCCTAGTACTTGTATCTTTAGCTCAATCATTGTTCCCCTAGACTTGTTCAGTTGACTGTTTTATTGTTGACTTAATGTCGTAATATATGTAGAAAGAGTTCCAGGTAGAAGGTGCGCTTTTTTGACGTGGATGCTTCTAGTCATATTATTCTTCTTGCTCGAAGGCTCACCGGAACTGGGGGGATGCATGGACTTACTAAAGTAAACTTCTTTGACCTTGAGTCTTTAACATGGATGTGAGACTGCATTTTTGGCTTTTATTAAAATTCTCTTAAAGTTCTTGTACATTTGGCTTCTTCAGATTAGCTTGATAGCTCCACATGAAAGAGAAAATATACAGCTTCCTTCTAGTATAAAGGCTATTAGAGACCTACGTCTATCTCCTTGTGGCAGACTAGCACTTTTGGCTTCCCTGGGAAAAAAACTGCCTTTCTTTGTTTCCTATCAAATGTTGTTTGTAGTAGTTTAATTTTATGGATAGTTTGGTATATTTTGTGGATGTAGTCAAATTCACAATTCAATATAGTAGTAATTATATTGAAAAGTGAATTTGAGATGTATGGATAGTTTGGTATTATTGGGATGTAAACGTATTGTATGGTATTAATATTCTTTGCTAATGTATACTTTGAAGATAAGAATGTTTGTCGAAACTATAGAATTGTGTGTGGTTGGATTACTTGGAATCTTTGATAAATGGTTGAAGTTACAGCTCTTTTAATATTTCAGGCTACAATATGCTAATCTTTCAGGCATTAGTATATTGCAGGTGCATTGGTAATGTAGGTGAATCACAACTTTTTTTTCTTTTTTTTTAATCTACAACATTTTAAAAACGTTGTGTAAATATGCTTAAACGTTGTCTGATATATTAAACTACAACATTTTTATCCAAAAAACGTTGTTGAATCATACCTTCTACAACGTTTTTAAGCATCTGCTAATTTATAGAAAACAAATCTACAACGTTTTTTTCTTAAAAAACGTTGTGTAATGTGCTTAAAAATTTCTGTGCTAAGTCCTTCTATGTGGTTATTGACCCTGGCGGCAAAGAATGTAGCCATCTTCTAGCCTTATCCCGTAATGAAAATGGGAATAGCCGTAGTCTAATGGCATCCTCCGTCACACCGTTGTATTTGAATGTGTCGCAGATCTCAATAAAACTCAATAGGTGCTCATTCGGATCATCTGTAGCAGCACCCCCAAACTTAATTGAGTTCTGCACCATTTGAATAGTGCCCGGTTTGATCTCAAAGGTGTTGGCTGCTATCGTCGGTCTGATTATGCTAGACTGTAATCCGTTTATGTTCGGCATGGAATATTCCCTTAGAGCCCGATGCTCTTCTCTTTGCTCAATTTTCTGTTCTTTTGCCATATCCGGTATAGTTCCTTCTAACTGAGCTTGTAGATTTCTTCGCACACTAGCTTTCCAACCTCTCCCGTTGATGTTTTCCTATGCTGGTGTTAATTCGGAATTGGAAGATCTCGTGTGGATATAAATCTACAAGTACCTGAAATTATAAATAAAACAAAAATAGAAATGAGAAACGATCAGAATTGTCTAAGTCATACAATTTAGCTTTAAACTGATGATAATTATCTAAATTAACGCCTTTCTCCGGCAACGGCGCCAAAAACTTGTTGCCTCTTTTATAGTTCTAATAAAAGAGCTCTAACTCATGCAAGCATACATGTGTCAACAAATAATCTGAGTAAGTAGAGTATCGATCCCACGAGAGAAAGTTGTTAAATTTAAACTATCATACATCAATTAACTCACCGAATTTATATGCTTAGACTAATAACTAAAAGTGTTGAATTAAACTTATGAATAATAACTAAAAATAAGAATACAAATAGAATAAATATAATCTGAAAATAATGGGATCCTAACTTCATTTAATATTTCATCTAATCGCCACTATCATGCAAGAAGTGGTCACATATCACAGGAAAATAGCCAAGAGCACGAATAGAGTTATAACCATTTTTAATGCACTATAACCTACTTACACAAAGATCTCTGGATGTTAGACTCCATGTAATCACCAATACAACCAAAATCACTATATATATCTATGTGAAATTGCAATTATATTGATTTTAAGCTCAAGCCCTTATTCTAGCTCATACGGTGAAACAATATATGTCTATCTGGTTCACAAAATACATAAACCATATACAACATTATATTAGCATGTTATCATGACTACAATCCATACACATATGTTCATTGTCAATTCCATACAAATCTTTGAGATGAAGGGTGATCGAGCATTCATACATGTAAAACAATCATGATAAATATCCCATATGATATGCAAAACAATCCTAGCATTTAAGCGTGCAACCAAACTACATATTAAAATCCGTTAGAATCCCATAATGGAGTTTAGTTCATGACTGAACCAAAAGCCATTATGGGATCAACGCTAAACATGATCAATAAACAAGCAATTGAAATAAGAAAGATAGAACGATCAAACCCAATCGCTGAATAAAAACCAATGATCAACGTTTAAATCCTCATAGAAATCCAGTAAATAATAATAGAAATCCACAATGGCAGAGAATCCCAAGAAGAATTGGAGAAATAGACGTTTTGGCTTCGTTCTACGTTAGAATCTCTCTCAAGGTGTAAACCCTAGTTTCTATGATGAAAATACGCTCAAAATTATCCAGTCTCTGTCTAACATCAGTCAGAATCGTTTAAAAACCAATTACAAATCATTTAATTAAAATTTAAAATTAAAACAAAATTACAACATCGACGCATCGCGTGCGTGTGCAGCCCTCTCTCGATATATATCTCGCATGCGGTAGCGAGACTTACGAGAATCTACTACTGTCCGGTAGGCCTCTCACGCGGGCGCGCGTCCCCTGCACTTGTCTCTTTTTGCGGTAGCGTAACTTGCGATGGGTATCATTGTGCAGTAGGGTACTTTCGCGGCGGTAGCGCTCTCCCAGGCTATTCTATGCTAGCGCCGGCTTGGCTTGCACTCTGCGGAGTTACGGTTACGGTTTTGGCTTACGTCATCTTGCTTTCTTTTTATTTGTTCTTTCATGCTTGATCTCCTACTCCATGCTTGGTCTCCATGCTTCATTGTACCTCTATGCCATGCACATCTTCGTTTTTGCCTCGCCTTCACGCATCTATTAGCCACGTACCTTCTAATACCACCAAAATTAAGTCGATTCCTGCACTTACTCACCAAAAGGAGTTTTAAGTAAATTCAATGCAAAATAACGTGAAGTGCATCTAAAACACAATAAAATATACTTGAGATGGGCACAATTTGCATGAATTGGTATTCAATAAGTAGGTAAAAATACCACTTATCAAATACTCTCAAACTTGAACTGTTGATTGCCCTCAAGCAATGCATACTAATGAATAATGAAAATGCAACTACAAAAATATGCAACTACTCTATGATGCAAATTAGTCTCACATAATCCACCCCATAACGAATTTCAATTTATTAAATTACCTCGATGAATCATCGAGATCCAAGAATATAATTTCAAACCAAACTATAGACATAACATCATACACTCGAGATAATTTCATATATCTTTATAGAGATGTTGTGTGTGTGTGTGATGTTCACCAAAACTTGATCTAAGCAAAGAATACATATGTTACACTGCTCCAAACAGAAAATTATAGTCTACAGCAAGACTCATGTATATTTATGTAACACAGACTATTTCAACATATCAATACAAACTAAGGTTCAACAATGGGTTTATTGCTTTATTGCTACACACGAGGGTGATTTACGCACTTTTCCACGGTGTTTATTGTTATTTTTCTTTTCTTTTCTTTTTTTTCACATGACTGTGCAATGTCTCAATCCATTAGGCACACTGCTACCCCTTAGCGAGCTTTCAACCAATGACTCCCAGACCATAAAAGACCTTAGGGCGCTAGGTGTAGAGACAATCCCCTCGGGCGTACTTACTCAAGTAGCCAGGGCCCCGAATTAAGACTAGCCACGTTATTACTATTCGATTTTTTTTTATATACATAGCATACCCATGTTCTACCAAAATTTGCACGTCAATGGCTCATACAGTCTACAACACTTTCCACATGTTTCTCTTTTTAAAACTACATGTTCTATCAAGCAATGCAACACACACTTCTTAAACCTACAAGTGATTGTGAACACGTTTGTGCATACCGAAAGCATTTGAACAGCAACATGAATCTCATCGTGTAAAACATTATATCTAAGCTGTGTTATCCAACATGTTCTAAAATCCTTCACAATTCACTATCATCATTGGCTAGGCAAAAATTTCTATTAAGCAAAAATATGTGTGAGATATGCAACTAAAACATACTAACACAATCAAATGAATGAATAAAAATTAAAAATTATCTAAAAAAAAAAATTAACTACTAAACACATAAACATTTAACTAAAACATAAACATGCAAAATTAAATAAAACTAAACTACTATGTTATGGTCCCAATACCCCCAAACTTAAAATATTCAATGTCCCCATTGAATGAAGGTAAAAGTGCAAAAAAACTCCCCAATGATAGGCGACGACCACCCTCCTCGGGTGGTGAATCTGGTGGTGGATATGGCACTACGATTCCAAATTGCGGTCACTCTAGCATTGTTCCTTGTTGCACGAAGGCTTCTGCCAAGGCCCGAGTGAGTCCCGTAGAAAACGTCCCAAAATTGTCATACATGGCGTCGACTTTGCGCTCCAACCTTCGAAGCTGTCGATCGCTAGGAATCGGGTGTGCTCGGGTGGATGGGCCTGCCTCATCGGGCTGAGGGGGCTGCTGGGATGGCTCGGGGAAGGTGGGCCTTAAAATGAATCCTCGTCCGCGTGGGTGTGGTTCACCGCCTGCCCAGTCCTCAAATTTTGCAATGGTGGCGTGGGTGATGTCCTGACTTGGATATTGCATTTGTTCGTTGCCCCAATTGCACCCCTGATGCGCATATAGCATGGCTACCACTGAAGCATGTGGAATGCTCCCAGTGGTAGTTCCCTTCAGATACTTCACAATGTTTTGATGAATCAAATACCCCACATCAATGTACTTTCGCCGATAATTATGCCCCCCCACGATGTTATAGCCCTTTCCGCCGTGATCTCGTCTTTGATGCGATGAAAGGATAATAACTTGGCACAAATGAATAGATTCCACGCCTTGGCGTATCGATTCGATCTGGGCTGCTTTAAAAATATTCGAGGTTTGGGTCGTGCCAACTTTGTAAGTCCACTTTGTGCACAGCACGCACAATTCAAATGATAACAAGCTCCAAGTCCGTTTCCAGATGTGCCCCTGTGATCTAATTGGCCTCCCCTGTTGGTGGTCTTGCGGTGATTCTCAAAACGTTTCGGATGGCAGAGGGTCTGTAGGCTATCTCGACACCACGAACCATAGAGGTATCGTTCATGGTGACTTTGGCATTGGCATAGAACTCTCGGACTATGCTCATCGGAATGGGCGTGGGAGATGCAGTCAGTCCACCCCAGCCTCGTTCCTGAATCATGGCGTAGAGCTGTCCTTCCTGGCCTTTGGGTCTGAATCCTCTTTCCTTGATAAATGTCTTCACTAAAATACGGTAGTACTCCTGCTGGGCTTCTAGACACAAGAACTTGGTGTGGTCGACAATGTCCTCCTCGTGGCTGCCGGAGGAGGATGAGGAAGATGAAGATGGTCGTGCTCTCTTCGGACCCATTTGCAGATAGTTGATTGAAAGTGCAGATGAACTTACTGAGAGAGAATGAAAATTTGAGAATTGATAACCTTCACGCTTGTTTATGCCAACCCAAGTAGGAACCCTAGCTTTATAGAGAGAATGAGAGGTGGTTGAGCTTTGAACATGGAGAAAGTTATGGGGATTTGATGGAGAGATATCTGACTTCAATCTTCAAGCGATAGAGAGATAGAGACATGAGTTATGGAGAGGAGAGAGTTTACGTCTGTTATTATCATAAATGAGAGTCGAAAGGGTCCCAAACTCTTTTTAAAAATGTTGATTTGACTTGATTCGATCTTGCGGCATGCAGCGTGTGTGTGTGTGTTATTTGGCTGGCGCATGGTAGCGAGACTTGCAGAATGCATGTTTGTTCTGAGTGGCTTGACGCGCGGGCGAGCAAGTTTGTACTGCATAGACCTCGCGGCCACGCGCTCCTCATGTCTGCAATGCTCAAGTTCAATTTTTCTTGCCTCTCAGTAATACTTTCCACTGCTTGTTCCTGCATAGACATTAATGCTCCTTGTTAAGACATGAATTAGCGGCCATATAGTGCTAATCATCTTGCAAATATTCGCAAAGCAATTCTTGCTACATACTTAAGCATGAAAATCCAATATCCTAGTAAAATTAAATTTAATAGAACTAACTAAAATAATCCCAAAATGAACAACTAAAAGTTAATGGAGATAGAAATGATGGGTTGCCTCCCATCCAGCGCTAAGTTATAGTCAATTAGCTTGACTGTCTCTGAATCTCACGTCACATCAAGAATTGAGGTGCCTTCCTTACTGTCCATTGCACCCCAAAATTTAATGACTTCAGCTTTCATCAACGGTTCTACCTTTGACTCTGAACTTTTGCCCGTTGCATAGTTCAACGGTCCATAATTTTTTGGTTTCTGTACTTCATCCTTCGGACCCCAATCCACCAAGTTAACCAAGAAGCATTCTTCTTCATCCGATGGGAACTTTATCGCCTTAAAGACATTAAATGTGACCTCTTGATCATGTACACGCATCGTTAGCTCCCCCTTTTGCACATCGATTGAAGTCCTTCCTGTGGCTAAGAATGGTCTCCCCAGTATTATTGGTATGCTTTCGTCCTCCTCATAATCTAGAATGATGAAGTCAGCCGGAAAAATGAACTTGTCCACCTTTACCAACACATCTTCAACAATTCCACGTGGATCGTGATGGATCTGTCATTAGGCTTGTAGTGATATGTTTGTAGGTCTTGGGTAAGCAATCCCAAGCGATTGAACAACGACAACGACATCAAATTTATACTTGCCCCGGATCACATAAACACTTGCTAAAGTTCATCTTCCCAATGGTGCACGGAATTGTGAAATTTGCCGGATCTTTTCGACTTTGGAGGTAATTTACATTTGGAGCCTTTGCATTTGCATTCCTCTGTCAAGGCTACCATTTCAAACTCATCTAATCTCCTCTTCCTTGACAATATACCTTTCATGAACTTTGCGTAGCTTGGCATTTGTTCCAATGCCTCGGCGAATGGTATGTTGATCTGCAGCTTTTTGAACACCTCCAGAAACTTACTGAACTGTTTGTCTTCCTTCTGCTTAACTAACCTCTGTGGATATGGTACTTGAGGGTGCATTGATTGTACTGCACTCTGGACCTTCTTTTCCGAATTTGCCTTGTCTTTCTCTTCTGCTTTGAGCCTCAAAATTTTCCGATTTTTCTTCCTTGTCGACCATCTGCTTTCTTTCTGCTCCTCATGTGCCCACGCGCTTCCTTAGTATTATTATTAGGCGCGGCGCGCGCGACTTGCGAACTTGTCAAATCTTTCCACGATCTCAATGTGATTGCTTGACCTTTGCTCCTTCCGTCTCTTCTTGGATTTGTCTCGGTGTTACTTGGCAATGAACCTTGGGGCCTATTGTTAAGCATGCTCGCCATCTCCCCTTGTCCCAGTCTCAAGATTCTTGATAGCCACTGCTTGGCTTTTGATCATGACTTCAGTGTTTGCCATGTATTTCAACATCATCTCCTCCATCTCTGATTTCTTTTCTGGCTGTGATGCAGCTGGAGTGTGGTGTTGTTGTTGTTGAGAGAATCCCGGTGGAAACGGTGGTTTTGGTGTAAACTGTGGCTGAGATGACTGTGGTTGAAACTGTTGGTTCTGCTGAAACTGATGTTGTTGTTGTCCTTGGTTATTTGACCAACTAAAGTTCGGATGATTGCGGTTGTTGGGGTGGTATGTGTTCTGGAATTGACCTTGGTCTTTTCTATAGTTGCTCACATCTTTGTCTGACTACTGGTGATGGCACACTGATCCATGGAGTGTGACCCCGCATAAATCTCACAAACGAAGGCAACTGTTTTCACTTTGCTCTCTGCCAAAGTATCTATCTTCTTAGCCATAGTTGCCATCTGTGCCGACAACTGAGTAATGGCATCAACCTCCAACACACCTGCAACCTTGGGCTGTGGCATCCGAATTGTAGGATTCTGATAATCATTCACAACCATAGTCTCGATAAGCGTATAGGCCTCGTCATAGCTCTTTGCCCATAATGCCCCTCCTATGGCTGCATCCACAATCGGTCTCGTCTGCCATCCTAACCCATTGTAAAAGGAATTTATCACCATCCGATCGGCATCTGTGATGATGCGGACATTTTACGAGTATCTCTTTGTAACGCTCCCATGCCTCATATAAGGACTCACCTGTTGTTGCTCAAGCCGAGAGATAGTAGTCCTCATCTTTGCGGTCTTCGCCATTGGAAAGAACTTGGCTAAAATTTACGTGCTAAGTCCTCCCATGTGGTTATTGACCACTGGCGGCAAAAAGAATGTAGCCAACTTCTAGCCTTATCCATGATGAAAATGGGAATAGCCGTAGTCTGATGGCATCCTCCGTCACACCGTTGTATCTGAATGTGTCACAGATCTCGATAAAACTCAATAGGTTCTCATTCGGATCATCTGTAGCAGCACCCCCAAACTGAACTGAGTTCTGCACCATTTGAATAGTGCGGGTTTGATCTCAAAGGTGTTGGTACGCTATCATGGAATCGACTATGCTAGACTGTAATCCGTTTATGTTCGGCATGGAATATTCCCTTAGAGCCCGATGCTTTTCTCTTTGCTCAATTCTCTATTCTTCTGCCATATCCGGTATAGTTCCTTCTAACTGAGCTTATAGATATCTTCACACACTAGCTTTCCAACCTGTCCCGTTGATGTTTTCTGTCTTTGGTGTTAATTGAATTGGAAGATCTCGTGTGCATATAAATCTACAAGTACACAAAATTACAAATAAAACAAAAATAGAAATGAAAGCGATCGAAATTGTCTAAGTCATACAATTTAGCTTTAAACGATGATAATTATCTAAATTAACGCCTTTCCCGACATTGGCGCCAAAAACTTGTTTGCCTCTTTTATAGTTCTAATAAAAGAGCTCTAACTCATGCAAAACATACATGTGTCAACAAGTAATACAGTAAGTAGAGTATCGATCCCACAGAGAAAGTTGTTAAATTTAAACTATCATGCATCAATTAACTCACCAAATTTATATGCTTAGACTAATAACTAAAAGTGTTGAATTAAACTAATTATGAATAATAACTAAAAATAAGAATACAAATAGAATAAATATAATCTGGAAATAATGGGATCCTAACTTCATTTAATATTTCATCTAATCGCCACTATCATGCAAGAAGTGGTCACATATCACAGGAAAATAGCCAAGAGTACGAATAGAGTTATAACCATTTTTTAATGCACTATAACCTACTTACACAGCATCTACAGATGTTAGACTCCATGTAATCACCAATACAACCAAAATCACTATATATCTATGTGAAATTGCAATTATATTGATTTTAAGCTCAAGCCCTTATTCTAGCTCATATGGTGAAACAATATATATGTCTATCTGGTTCACAAAATCATGAAAACCATATACTGACATTATATTCGCATGTTATCATGACTACAATCCATACACATATGTTCATTGTCAATTCCATACAAATCTTTGAGATGAATGGTGATCAAGCATTCATACATGTAAAACAATCATGATAAATATCCCATATGATATATGCAAAACAATCCTAGCATTTAAGCGTGCAACCAAACTACATATTAAAATCATTAGAATCCCATAATGGAGTTTAGTTCATGGTAAACCAAAAGCCATTATGGGATCAACACTAAACATGATCAATAAACAAGCAATTGAAATAAGAAAGATAGAAACGATCAAACCCAATCATTTGAATAAAAACCAATGATCAACGTTTAAATCCTCATAGAAATCCAGTAAATAATAATAGAAATCCACAATGGCAGAGAATCCCAAGAAGAATTGAAGAAGTAGACGTTTTGGCTTTGTTCTACGTTGGAATCTCTCCCAAGGTGTAAACCCTAGTTTCTATGATGAAAATACGCTCCAAAATATCCAGTCTCTCTCTGACACCAGTCAAAATCGTTTAAAAACCAATTACAAATCATTTAATTAAAATTTAAAATTAAAAAAAAATTACAACATCGACGCGCGTCGTGCGTAGCCTCTCCGACATATATGTCTCGCGCGGCGCGAGACTTACAAAATCGTCTGCCTGTCCAAATTGGCCTCTCCACGGGCGTAGCGTCGTCCCTGCACTTGTCTGCGCTCATGGCCACGTAACTTGCGATGGGTATCATTATGCAATGTGGGTACTTTACTGCGCGCGCGCTCCTCCCCTATCTGATATGTACTACCATGGCGGCTTGCTGCTGAGTTACGGTTACGGTTTTGGCTTACATCATGTCTTCTTTCTTTGCTTTTGTTCTTTCATGCTTGATCTCCTACTCCATGCTTGGTCTCCATGCTTCATTGTACCTCTATGCCATGCACATCTTCGTTTTTGCCTCTCCTTTACACATCTATTAGCCACGTACCTTCTAATACCACCAAAATTAAGCCGATTCCTGCACTTACTCACCAAAAGGAGTTTTAAGTAAATTCAATGCAAACTAACGTGAAGTGCATCTAAAACACAATAAAATATACTTGAGATGGGCACAATTTGTGAATTGGTATTCAATAAGTAGGTAAAAATACCACTTATCAGTGCAATGTCTCAATCCATTAGGCACACTCGCTACCCCTTAGCGAAGCTTTCAACCAACCAACCCCTGTGCCATAAAAAGACCTTAGGCGCTAGGTGTAGAGACAATCCTTCATGCATTTCTACTCAAGTAGTCGTATTCCCCAATTAAGACTAGCCACGTTATTACTATTCGATTTTTTTTTTTTATACATAGCATACCCATGTTCTACCAAAATTTGCACGTCAATGGCTCATACATTCTACAACACTTTCCACATGTTTCTCTTTTTAAAACTACATGTTCTATCAAGCAATGCATCACAACTTAACTTCTTAAACCTACAAGTGATTGTGAACACGTTTGTGCATACCGAAAGCATTTGAACAGCAACATGAATCTCATCGTGTAAAACATTATATCTAAGCTGTGTTATCCAACATGTTCTAAAATCCTTCACAATTCACTATCATCATTGGCTAGGCAAGAATTTCTATTAAGCAAAAATATGTGTGAGACATGAAAGTAAAACATACTAACACAATCAAGAATGAATAAAAATTAAAAATTATCTGCAAAAAAAAATTGAACTAAACACATAAACATGCAAAATTAAATAAAACTAAACAACTATGCTATGCTCCCCAATACCCCCAAACTTAAAATATTCAATGTCCCCATTGAATGAAGGTAAAGGGTACAAAAAACTCCCCTAATGATCGGCTTGACCACCCTCATCGGGTGCTGAAACTAGTGGTGGATATGGCACTGCGGTTCCAAACTGCGGCCACTCTAGCATTGTTCCTTGTTGCGCGAAGGCTTCTGCCAAGGCCCGAGTGAGTCCTGTAGCAAACATCCCAAAATTGTCATACATAGCGTCAATTTTGCGCTCCAACCTTCGAAGCTGTCGATCGCTAGGAATCAGGTGTGCTCGGGTGGATGGGCCTGCCTCATCGGGCTGAGGGGATTGCTGGGATGGCTCGGGGAAGGTGGGCCTTAAAATGAATCCTCGTCATGGTGTGTGTTTCACCGCCTTTGCCTTGATCCTCAAATTTTGCAATGGTGGCATGGGTGATGTCCTCGACTTGGATATTGCATTTGTTCGTTGCCCCAATTGCACTTCGATGCGAATGATAAGATGGCTACCATCAAGCATGTGGAATGCTCCCAGTGGTAGTTCCCTTCAGATACTTCACAATGTTTTGTGAAACAGTATATGTCTATCTGGTTCACAAAATACGCAAGCCATATACAACAACCCCATATTCGAATGTTATCATGACTACAATCCATACCTGTATGTTCATTGTCAATTCCGTACATATACTGAGATGAATGGTGATCAAGCATTCATACATGTAAAACAATCATGATAAATATCCCATATGATATGCAAAACAATCCTTGCATTTAAGCGTGCAACCAAACTACATATTAAAATCCGTTAGAATCCCATAATGGAGTTTAGTTCATGACTAAACCAAAAGCCATTATGGGATCAACGCTAAACATGATCAATAAACAAGCAATTGAAATAAGAAAGATAGAACGATCAAACTCAATCGCTGAATAAAAACCAATGATCAACGTTTAAATCCTCATAGAAATCCAGTAAATAATAATAGAAATCCACAATGGCAGAGAATCCCAAGAAGAATTAGAGAAGTAGACGTTTTGGCTTCGTTCTATGTTGGAATCTCTCCCAAGGTGTAAACCCTAGTTTCTATGATGAAAATACGCTCAAAAATATCCAGTCTCTCTCTGACACCAGTCAGAATCATTTAAAAACCAATTACAAATCATTTAATTAAAATTTAAAATTAAAACAAAATTACAAAGATCATCGCGCATGGCGGGCCGCCTTCTCCGAAGATATGTCTCAAGGCGGGAGCGAGACTTACATGTAATCGTCTCGCCTGTCTGGCCGGCCCTCTCGCAGCGGGCGCCAGATCCCCTCGCACTTGTCCCCGCTTACTTGGTCGCAAATTTGCGTGAGGTATCTTTGTCCGCCGGTACTCGCGCGCTTGCACTCTGCAGTTCTACGTTTCGGGTTTTTAACTTCGCTTATGTCATCTGCTATTTGTTCTTTCATGCTTGATCTCTTACTCCATGCTTGGTCTCTTTGCTTCATTGTACCTCCATGCCATGCACATCTTTGTTTTTGCCTCGCCTTCACGCATCTATTAGCCACGTGCCTTCTAATAACACCAAAATTAAGCCGATTCCTGCACTTATTCACCAAAAGGAGTTTTAAGTAAATGCAATGCAAAATAACGTGAAATGGGCACAATTCGCATGAATTGGTATTCAATAAGTAGGTAAAAATACCACTTATCACCCTTCACGTTCTTCGTTTAATTATTCTTAAACCATACATAAATTCATACCGTCATCACTATAAAAGTGATTTAAAGTTAGTCTTATCATGTACATTAAGTACATGTACATTTTACTTTTGTTCCTAATCCATTGGATTTACAAAACCTAACTTGGTCTGTGATAACCCGGGATATCGAATAATCCAAATTTTACGAATAAATTTTTTATTTATTTAATATTGATATTGACTGTTAATATTATCTATGATACGAGTCTCGAGAATTGGTTAACTTGGGTATTGACTGAGAAAATAGAGTAGAGTTGTGCTTAACAACTTTAGAAATCCTAACCCTAATTTCTGAATAGAGATTCGATAGATAATATAATTAAAATAATTATATTGATACGTATGAGTTTGTACTATATAGAATTATTGATCAATAATTAATCGGATAAGGTTTGAAATTTATAAACCCTAATAAGAGATTAGAAACCCTAATCTCAGGATTAAAAAGCCTAACGCGCAGTTAGAAACCCTAATCAAAAGCTGGGAAACCCTAATTTCATATCCGAGAATCCTAAATCCTAATTAGGAAACCCTAATCCTAATTGGTAAGCTTACTGTGTTTATTAAATGTTAATGTGATTAGGAAACCCTAATTGTAATTTAGAAATTTTAATTTTTTTTTCTAATTCACACCCTAATTGGAAATTTTAGAAACTAGTGTTATAAAACCTAAGGGTTAGAACCTTAGGGTGAAACCATAAGGGTTGGTTCAATTGTCTAGTTTGCCATTAAAATTGCTTGTATAATGTTCAAAATGCCCTTTTTTATTTTCTTTAATTGGTAACTTGTAAAATTACCAAGACCTTTAGTAGGTGAGCAACTACATTGACTTTGTGACATTATAATCTCAGCAAATCAGCATCAATGTCATCAATATGCATTGCATTAAGCAATAAATATAGATTTGGGAGAGAGAAAGTATACTTATTTGGCTTATTTTCTCTCTTGCTTTCTTCAACTCATTCTCTCAATCAAACCTCCGAATATAGCAAGTATTTCAGTCACATATTAACCCTCTAAAACATCTAGATCTTATTGGTAGAGCCAAGATCAAAGCAACCTCAAGAAAAGGTATAAACCTAAACCCATCATAGATCTTGTGTACTAAGAAAAAATTTGTGTTTATGTGTTTAGATGTTTGCTAAAAGGTGTTTTATGATGATCTATGGTGATATACCATAGAAGCATAGCATCAAAGGGCTTAAAAAGTAAAATTTTCAAATCTGTCCAAGAACAAGATTTGTGGTCTGACAAGCTAATGTCAGGAGCCACAGATTCTTGTTCGTTTGTGGTTGTTGATGTTTTAAAGTTGTTATTTGTAGCCTGACATGCTGTCTTTGATCTGCAAGTGGAATCAGTGTCATTTGATGTCTAGATTTGTAGTTATTAACGGTCAAAACCCGTTGACCGGGCATGACCGGTCAAAATCTGGGTAACCCAAAAAGTTTAAAGTAACGTCTGACAAGGTTTTTGAAACTCGATTTATGTCAGGTGTTATGTTGTTTGTTGTTATTGTTGTAATAAACGTGTAGCCTGCTGTCTGGACTATATATAAATTACTTTAGATGCCTTAAAATGTCAACATATTGAACAGAGCAAGTGGTCAAAGTAGGCTACTCGCTCAGTTTTGACATTTCTGGAAAAACCCAGAAATTTGATGAACAAAATTTCTGACAGTGTTTGACTAAGCTTTATCTTGTGAATCTTTTGTTGTTGGACTAATCTATTGTTATATATATACTCTATGACATTCCAACTACACGATTGGACCATGAGAACACATAAATCATGATAGGAACCTATATTAAATCGAGCTACAAACTAACCACTCGGACTGCTGGGTTTCTGGGAAAACCCAGAAACGCCCTGACAAGAAGTTTGGGAGATCAGATCTTCTTGATGGATTGTTGCATGACTTAATTGATGATTGAAAACTGTAGTGTTACATAAACACTGCACGATTAAGGTTTAAGCTAGCCCAGAACATGAATATACTGAGAATCAAAGCCGGTCAAACGTACACACTCGTGACTGGTCTGACAGTGTTCTTGAGGCTCAAAAACACCTAAGACGACAGATAAGTGTCGCTATAGCCTATAGCGACGGTTACAAATAATTTTATTTTCCTAATTTCCAGAAATTACTTAAAAATAGAAAATAAATTATAAAAATTACAAAAATGGTTTTAAAATTATTTTTAAATTATGAAAAATAATTTTTGACTATTTGAGATATTTTCATTAATATTTATAATTATTTGAATATTAATGGTATTTAATTTATTTAATTAGTATATTAAATAAATTAGAGAAAAATGATTTAATATTATGAAAAATCATTTTAAATAAGAATAATGTATCTAAAAATATTTTTAGTTATAAAATATTACTTTTAATATTTTTAGAGAATTTTCATTAATGATTTAATATTAATGATATTAAATTTATTTAATTGTTGAATTAAATAAATAAGTTAAAAATGATTTTATTGATTTAAAATTATTTTAAATGAGACTAAAGTGTTAGAAAATATTTTGAATTATAAAATATTATTTTCAATATTTTTGGAGAATTCTCATTAATAAATAAATATTAATGATATTAGATTTATTTAATTATTATATTAAATAAATGAATTAAAAATGATTTTATTAATTTAAAATTATTTAAAATAAGGAAAATAATTTAAAAATATTTTAAGTTATAATTAATGACTTTTAATATTTGATAATAATTTCATTAATATTTGAATATTAATGGTGATGATTTAAAATGATTTAAATTATTTTAAAAATCATTTCAAAGTGAATATTGTAGATTTAAAAATATTTTAAGTTATTGATAATAACTTCAATATTTTGACAAGTATGTCATTAGTATTTTAATATTATTAAATATTAATGATGATAAGATTATTTGATAATTATATCATTTAAAAATAATTTTGATGTTTGAAAAATTATTATAAATTATAATAATTGTTTATAAATTATTAAAAGCTTCCAAAAATATTATTAATGATATTTGACTTATCTAAAATAATATTGAAGCTTAGAAATCGAAATTACTTGACAATAATCTGCTTTTAATTGTTTGACAGGTGACCAAAACACCGAGAATGGGTCAAGTCCAACCAGATCGAAATAGTTAGACTTGTTATGTGTTTATATAGGTTATAAACACTAATGTAGCTATGTGGTAATGTGTCTAGGAGAAATTTGACTGTAGAATACAGTGTAGTGTATTGTGAATTATTGTGCTAATTGTGAGACCGATATTATTGGTTATAGGTCTTTCAAAAGCAGATAAGTTATTATGTAGCTGTAATCAGCGGAAGAGGCAAGTTTCCTAACTCAATCTTGAGTTAATATTATTTAAATATTGTAGTGGTTGATTATTGATAATTATACCACGCCCAAGAATTTATTGTTGATTATTCAGTAGTTAGTGCATGTTTAATAATTCAAATTGAATTACCGATTCGAAAATATACATTTGTAGAATAACCGCTGTTGGATATTCATATCCGTAGAAGATAGAATCGACAAGATGTATAATTCCCCGCTTAATATTGATATCGATCGTTAATATTATCTATGATACGAGTCTCGAGAATTGGTCAACTTGGGTATTGACTGAGAAAATAGAGTAGAGTTGTGCTTAACAACTTTAGAAATCCTAACCCTAATTTCTGAATAGAGATTCGATAGATAATATAATTAAAATAATTATATTGATACGTATGAGTTTGTACTATATAGAATTATTGATCAATAATTAATCGGATAAGGTTTGAAATTTATAAACCCTAATAAGAGATTAGAAACCCTAATCTAAGGATTAGAAACCCTAACGCGCAGTTAGAAACCCTAATCAAAAGCTGGGAAACCCTAATTTCATATCCGAGAATCCTAAACCCTAATTAGGAAACCCTAATCCTAATTGGTAAGCTTACTATATTTTATTAAATGTTAATGTGATTAGGAAACCCTAATTATAATTTAGAAATTTAATTTTTTTTTCTAATTCACACCCTAATTGGAAATTTTAGAAACTAGTGTTATAAAACCTAGTGGTTAGAACTTAGGTTAAACCCTAAGGGTTGGTTCAATTGTTTAGTTTGCCATTAAAATTGCTTGTATAATGTCCAAAATGCCCTTTTCATTTTCTTTAATTGGTAACTTGTAAAGTTACCAAGACCTTTAGTAGGTGAGCAACTACATCGACTTTGTGACATTATAATCTCAAAGAATCAAAGATCAATGTCATCAATATGCATTGCATCAAGCAATAAATATAGATTTGGGAGAGAGAAAGTATACTTATTTGGCTTATTTTCTCTCTTGCTTTCTTCAACTCATTCTCTCAATCAAACCTCCGAATATAGCAAGTATTTCAGTCACATATTAACCCTCTAAAACATCTAGATCAGATTGGTAGAGCCAAGATCAAAGCAACCTCAAGAAAAGGTATAAACCTAAACCCATCATAGATCTTGTGTACTAAGAAAAAATTTGTGTTTATGTGTTTAGATGTTTGCTAAAAGGTGTTTTATGATGATCTATGGTGATATACCATAGATCCATAGCATCAAAGGGCTTAAAAAGTAAAATTTTCAAATCATCCCAAGAACAAGATTTGTGGTCCGACAAGCTAATGTCGAGCCACGATTCTTGTTCGTTTGTGGTTGTTGATGTTTTAAAGTTGTTATTTGTAGCCTGACATGCTGTCTTTGATCTGCAAGTGGAATCGGTGTCATTTGATGTCTAGATTTGTAGTTATTAACGGTCAAAACCCGTTGACCGGGCATGACCGGTCAAAATCTGGGTAACCCAAAAAGTTTAAAGTAACGTCTGACAAGGTTTTTGAAACTCGATTTATGTCAGGTGTTATGTTGTTTGTTGTTATTGTTGTAATAAACGTGTAGCCTGCTGTCTGGACTATATATAAATTACTTTAGATGCCTTAAAATGTCAACATATTGAACAGAGCAAGTGGTCAAAGTAGGCTACTCGCTCAGTTTTGACATTTCTGGAAAAACCCAGAAATTTGATGAACAAAATTTCTGACAGTGTTTGACTAAGCTTTATCTTGTGAATCTTTTGTTGTTGGACTAATCTATTGTTATATATATACTCTATGACATTCCAACTACACGATTGGACCATGAGAACACATAAATCATGATAGGAACCTATATTAAATCGAGCTACAAACTAACCACTCGGACTGCTGGGTTTCTGGGAAAACCCAGAAACGCCCTGACAAGAAGTTTGGGAGATCAGATCTTCTTGATGGATTGTTGCATGACTTAATTGATGATTGAAAACTGTAGTGTTACATAAACACTGCACGATTAATGTTTAAGCTAGCCTGCAATACTTAATATATATGAGAATCAAAGCCACCAAACGTATACACTCTCGTGGATCGGTCCGATGTTGTTCTTGAGGCTCAAAAACACCTAAGACGACAGATAAGTGTCGCTATAGCCTATAAATGCCGACTTGCTAAAATAATTTTATTTTCCTAATTTCCAGAAATTACTTAAAAATAGAAAATAAATTATAAAAATTACAAAAATGGTTTTAAAATTATTTTTAAATTATGAAAAATAATTTTTGACTATTTGAGATATTTTTCATTAATATTTATAATTATTTGAATATTAATGGTATTTAATTTATTTAATTAGTATATTAAATAAATTAGAGAAAAATGATTTAATATTATGAAAAATCATTTTAAATAAGAATAATGTATCTAAAAATTTTTTTAGTTATAAAATATTACTTTTAATATTTTTAGAGAATTTTCATTAATGATTTAATATTAATGATATTAAATTTATTTAATTGTTGAATTAAATAAATAAGTTAAAAATGATTTTATTGATTTAAAATTATTTTAAATGAGACTAAAGTGTTAGAAAATATTTTGAATTATAAAATATTATTTTCAATATTTTTGGAGAATTCTCATTAATAAATAAATATTAATGATATTAGATTTATTTAATTATTATATTAAATAAATGAATTAAAAATGATTTTATTAATTTAAAAATCATTTAAAATAAGAAAAATAATTTAAAAATATTTTAAGTTATAATTAATGACTTTTAATATTTGATAATAATTTCATTAATATTTGAATATTAATGGTGATGATTTAAAATGATTTAAATTATTTTAAAAATCATTTCAAAGGAATATTGTAGATTTAAAATATTTTAAGTTATTGATAATAACTTCAATATTTTGACAAGTATGTCATTAGTATTTTAATATTATTAAATATTAATGATGATAAGATTATTTGATAATTATATCATTTAAAAATAATTTTGATGTTTGAAAAATTATTATAAATTATAATAATTGTTTATAAATTATTAAAAGCTTCCAAAAAATATTATTAATGATATTTGACTTATCTAAAATAATATTGAAGCTTAGAAATCGAAATTACTTGACAATAACGGTTTTAATTGTCGGATAGGGTGACCAAAACACCGAGAATGGGCCGAAGTCCAACCAGATCGAAATAGTTAGACTTGTTATGTGTTTATATAGGTTATAAACACTAATGTAGCTATGTGGTAATGTGTCTAGGAGAAATTTGACTGTAGAATACAGTGTAGTGTATTGTGAATTATTGTGCTAATTGTGAGACCGATATTATTGGTTATAGGTCTTTCAAAAGCAGATAAGTTATTGTGTAGCTGTAATCAGCGGAAGAGGCAAGTTTCCTAACTCAATCTTGAGTTAATATTATTTAAATATTGTAGTGGTTGATTATTGTTAATTATACCACGTCCAAGAATTTATTGTTGATTATTCGTAGTTAGTGCATGTTTAATAATTCAAATTGAATTACTGATTCGGAAAATATACATTTGTAGAATAACTGTTGTTGGATATTCATATCCGTAGAAGATAGAATTGACAGTACAGATAATTCCTGTTTAATATTGATATTGACTGTTAATATTATCTATGATACGAGTCTCGAGAATTGGTCAACTTGGGTATTGACTGAGAAAATAGAGTAGAGTTGTGCTTAACAACTTTAGAAATCCTAACCCTAATTTCTGAATAGAGATTCGATAGATAATATAATTAAAATAATTATATTGATACGTATGAGTTTGTACTATATAGAATTATTGATCAATAATTAATCGGATAAGGTTTGAAATTTATAAACCCTAATAAGAGATTAGAAACCCTAATCTAAGGATTAGAAACCCTAACGCGCAGTTAGAAACCCTAATCAAAAGCTGGAAAACCCTAATTTCATATCCGAGAATCCTAAACCCTAATTAGGAAACCCTAATCCTAATTGGTAAGCTTACTATTTTTTATTAAATGTTAATGTGATTAGGAAACCCTAATTATAATTTAGAAATTTAATTTTTTTTTCTAATTCACACCCTAATTGGAAATTTTAGAAACTAGTGTTATAAAACCTAAGGGTTAGAACCTTAGGGTTAAACCCTAAGGGTTGGTTCAATTGTTTAGTTTGCCATTAAAATTGCTTGTATAATGTCCAAAATGCCCTTTTTCATTTTCTTTAATTGGTAACTTGTAAAGTTACCAAGACCTTTAGTAGGTGAGCAACTACATTGACTTTGTGACATTATAATCTCAGCAAATCAGCATCAATGTCATCAATATGCATTGCATCAAGCAATAAATATAGATTTGGGAGAGAGAAAGTATACTTATTTGGCTTATTTTCTCTCTTGCTTTCTTCAACTCATTCTCTCAATCAAACCTCCGAATATAGCAAGTATTTCAGTCACATATTAACCCTCTAAAACATCTAGATCAGATTGGTAGAGCCAAGATCAAAGCAACCTCAAGAAAAGGTATAAACCTAAACCCATCATAGATCTTGTGTACTAAGAAAAATTTGTGTTTATGTGTTTAGATGTTTGCTAAAGGTGTTTTTATGATGATCTATGGTGATATACCATAGATCATATAGATCAAAGGGCTTAAAAAGTAAAATTTTCAAATCATCCAAGAACAAGATTTGTGGTCCGACAAGCCAATGTCGGAGCCATGCATTCTTGTTCGCTTGTGGTTGTTGATGTTTTTTAAAGTTGTTATTTGTAGCCCCATATGTCGTTTTGATCCGCAAGTGGAATCAAAGTCATTTGATGTCTAGATTTGTAGTTATTAATCTATTGAAACCCGCCGACCGCAATGACCGGCCAAAACTGGGTAACCCAAAAGTTTAAAGTAACGCCCCGACAAGGTTTTTGAAACTCGATTTATGTCGTGTGTTATGTTGTTTGTTGTTATTGTTGTAATAAACGGTAGCCTCATCATCAGTCTCGACTATATATAAATTACTTTAGATGCCTTAAAATGTCAACATATTGAATGAGCAAGTGGTCAAAGTAGGCTACTCGCTTCGCTTTTGACATTTCGAAAACCCGTAAATTTGATGAACAAAATTTCTCGATGTTGTTCGACTAAGCTTTATCTTGTGAATCTTTTGTTGTTGGACTAATCTATTGTTATATATATACTCTATGACATTCCAACTACACGATTGGACCATGAGAACACATAAATCATGATAGAACCTATATTAAATCGAGCTACAACTAACCACTCGGATCGGGCCGGGTTTCGGAAAACCTGAAACGCCTCGACAAGAAGTTTGGGAGATCGATCTTCTCGATGGATTGTTGCATGACTTAATTGATGATTGAAAACCGTAGTGTTACATAAACACTGCACGATTAAGGTTTAAGCTAGCCCAGAACATGAATATACTGAGAATCAAAGCCGGTCAAACGTACACACTCGTGACTGGTCTGACAGTGTTCTTGAGGCTCAAAAACACCTAAGACGACAGATAAGTGTCGCTATAGCCTATAAATATTTACATAAATAATTTTATTTTCCTAATTTTAAATTACTTAAAAATAGAAAATAAATTATAAAAATTACAAAAATGGTTTTAAAATTATTTTTAAATTATGAAAATAATTTTTGACTATTTGAGATATTTTTCATTAATATTTATAATTATTTGAATATTAATGGTATTTAATTTATTTAATTAGTATATTAAATAAATTAGAGAAAATGATTTAATATTATGAAAAATCATTTTAAATAAGAATAATGTATCTAAAAATATTTTTAGTTATAAAATATTACTTTTAATATTTTTAGAGAATTTTCATTAATGATTTAATATTAATGATATTAAATTTATTTAATTGTTGAATTAAATAAATAAGTTAAAAATGATTTTATTGATTTAAAAATTATTTTAAATGAGACTAAAGTGTTAGAAAATATTTTGAATTATAAAATATTATTTTCAATATTTTTGGAGAATTCTCATTAATAAATAAATATTAATGATATTAGATTTATTTAATTATTATATTAAATAAATGAATTAAAAATGATTTTATTAATTTAAAAATCATTTAAAATAAGGAAAATAATTTAAAAATATTTTAAGTTATAATTAATGACTTTTAATATTTGATAATAATTTCATTAATATTTGAATATTAATGGTGATGATTTAAAAATGATTTAAATTATTTTAAAAATCATTTCAAAGGAATATTGTAGAGATTTAAAATATTTTAAGTTATTGATAATAACTTCAATATTTTGACAAGTATGTCATTAGTATTTTAATATTATTAAATATTAATGATGATAAGATTATTTGATAATTAAATCATTTAAAATAATTTCGATGTTTGAAAAATTATTATAAATTATAATAATTGTTTATAAATTATTAAAAGCTTCCAAAAAATATTATTAATGATATTTGACTTATCTAAAATAATATTGAAGCTTAGAAACCGAAATTACTTGACAATAACGGTGTTAATTGTCGGATAGGGTGACCAGAACACCGAGAATGGACCGAAGTCCAACCAGATCGAAATAGTTAGACTTGTTATGTGTTTATATAGGTTATAAACACTAATGTAGCTATGTGGTAATGTGTCTAGGAGAAATTTGACTGTAGAATACAGTGTAGTGTATTGTGAATTATTGTGCTAATTGTGAGACCGATATTATTGGTTATAGGTCTTTCAAAAGCAGATAAGTTATTGTGTATCTGTAATCAGCGGAAGAGGCAAGTTTCCTAACTCAATCTTGAGTTAATATTATTTAAATATTGTAGTGGTTGATTATTGTTAATTATACCACGTCCAAGAATTTATTGTTGATTATTCATAGTTAATGCATGTTTAATAATTCAAATTGAATTACTGATTCGGAAAATATACATTTGTAGAATAACTGTTGTTGGATATTCATATCCGTAGAAGATAGAATCGATGAAAGATGTATAATTCCCCGCTTAATATTGATATCGACTATTAATATTATCTATGATACGAAGTCTCGAGAATCGTCAACTTGTGTATCGACCGAGAAAATAGAGTAGAGTTGTGCTTAACAACTTTAGAAATCCTAACCCTAATTTCTGAATAGAGATTCGATAGATAATATAATTAAAATAATTATATTGATACGTATGAGTTTGTACTATATAGAATTATTGATCAATAATTAATCGGATAAGGTTTGAAATTTATAAACCCTAATAAGAGATTAGAAACCCTAACCTAAGGATTAGAAACCCTAACGCGCAGTTAAAAACCCTAATCAAAAGTCGAAACCCTAATTTCATATCCGAGAATCCTAAACCCTAATTAGGAAACCCTAATCCTAATTGGTAAGCTTACTATTTTTTATTAAATGTTAATGTGATTAGGAAACCCTAATTATAATTTAGAAATTAAATTTTTTTTTTCTAATTCACACCTTAATTGGAAATTTTAGAAACTAGTGTTATAAAACCTAAGGGTTAGAACCTTAGGGTTAAACCCTAAGGGTTGGTTCAATTGTCTAGTTTGCCATTAAAATTGCTTTTATAATGTCCAAAATGCCCTTTTTCATTTTCCTTAATTGGTAACTTGTAAAATTACCAAGACCTTTAGTAGGTGAGCAACTACATTGACTTTGTGACATTATAATCTCAAAAATCAAAGATCAATGTCATCAATATGCATCGCATCAAGCAATAAAAATATAGATTTGGGAGAGAGAAAGTATACTTATTTGGCTTATTTTCTCTTGCTTTCTTCAACTCATTCTCTCAATCAAACCTCCTAATATAGCAAGTATTTCACCACATATTAACCCTCTAAAACATCTAGATCAGATTGGTAGAGCCAAGATCAAAGCAACCTCAAGAAAAGGTATAAACCTAAACCCATCATAGATCTTGTGTACTAAGAAAAAATTTGTGTTTATGTGTTTAGATGTTTGCTAAAAGGTGTTTTTATGATGATCTATGGTGATATACCATAGATCCATAGCATCAAAGGGCTTAAAAAGTAAAATTTTCAAATCATTCCAAGAAACAAGATTTGTGGTCCGACAAGCTAATGTCGAGCCACGATTCTTGTTCGCTTGTGGTCATTGATGTTTTAAAGTTGTTATTTGTAGCCCCGATGCATGCCGCCTTTGATCCGCAAGTGGAATCGCACATTTGATGTCTAGATTTGTAGTTATTAACTATTAAAACTCCGCCGACCGCATATGACCGGCCAAAATCTGGGTAACCCAAAAGTTTAAAGTAACGTCCCACAAGGTTTTTGAAACTCGATTTATAACAAAAAGTTATGTTGTTTGTTGTTATTGTTGTAATAAACGTAGCCTCATTGTCCGACTATATATAAATTACTTTAGATGCCTTAAAATGTCAACATATTGAATGCAGCAAGTGGTCAAAGTAGGCTACTCGCCGCTTTTGACATTTCGAAAACCCGTAAATTTGATGAACAAAATTTCTGACAGTGTTTGACTAAGCTTTATCTTGTGAATCTTTTGTTGTTGGACTAATCTATTGTTATATATATACTCTATGACATTCCAACTACACGATTGGACCATGAGAACACATAAATCATGATAGGAACCTATATTAAATCGAGCTACAAACTAACCACTCGGACTGCTGGGTTTCTGGGAAAACCCAGAAACGCCCTGACAAGAAGTTTGGGAGATCAGATCTTCTTGATGGATTGTTGCATGACTTAATTGATGATTGAAAACCAGAGTGTTACATAAACACCGCATTTATTAAGGTTTAAGCTAGCCTGCAATACGAATATACCGAGAATCAAAGCCGGCCAAACGTATACACTCGCGATCGGTCCGATGAAAGGTTCTCGAGGCTCAAAACACCCTAAGACGACAGATAAGTGTCGCTATAGCCTATAGCGATACGCCATAAATAATTTTATTTTCCTAATTTCCGTAAATTACTTAAAAATAGAAAATAAATTATAAAAATTACAAAATGGTTTTAAAATTATTTTTAAATTATGAAAATAATTTTTGACTATTTGAGATATTTTTCATTAATATTTATAATTATTTGAATATTAATGGTATTTAATTTATTTAATTAGTATATTAAATAAATTAGAGAAAATGATTTAATATTATGAAAAATCATTTTAAATAAGAATAATGTATCTAAAAATATTTTTAGTTATAAAATATTACTTTTAATATTTTTAGAGAATTTTCATTAATGATTTAATATTAATGATATTAAATTTATTTAATTGTTGAATTAAATAAATAAGTTAAAATGATTTTATTGATTTAAAAATTATTTTAAATGAGACTAAAGTGTTAGAAAATATTTTGAATTATAAAATATTATTTTCAATATTTTTGGAGAATTCTCATTAATAAATAAATATTAATGATATTAGATTTATTTAATTATTATATTAAATAAATGAATTAAAATGATTTTATTAATTTAAAAATCATTTAAAATAAGGAAAATAATTTAAAAATATTTTAAGTTATAATTAATGACTTTTAATATTTGGATAATAATTTCATTAATATTTGAATATTAATGGTGATGATTTAAAAATGATTTAAATTATTTTAAAAATCATTTCAGTGGAATATTGTAGATTTAAAAATATTTTAAGTTATTGATAATAACTTCAATATTTTGACAAGTATGTCATTAGTATTTTAATATTATTAAATATTAATGATGATAAGATTATTTGATAATTAAATCATTTAAAAATAATTTTGATGTTTGAAAAATTATTATAAATTATAATAATTGTTTATAAATTATTAAAAGCTTCCAAAAAATATTATTAATGATATTTGACTTATCTAAAATAATATTGAAGCTTAGAAATCGAAATTACTTGACAATAACGGTTTTAATTATCGGATAGGGTGACCAAAACACCGAGAATGGGCCGAAGTCCAACCAGATCGAAATAGTTAGACTTGTTATGTGTTTATATAGGTTATAAACACTAATGTAGCTATGTGGTAATGTGTCTAGGAGAAATTTGACTGTAGAATACAGTGTAGTGTATTGTGAATTATTGTGCTAATTGTGAGACCGATATTATTGGTTATAGGTCTTTCAAAAGCAGATAAGTTATTATATAAATCAGAATCAAATAAGAGGCAAGTTTCCTAACTCAATCTTGAAAGTTAATATTATTTAAATATTGTAGTGGTTGATTATTGTTAATTATACCACGTCCAAGAATTTATTGTTGATTATTCGTAGTTAGTGCATGTTTAATAATTCAAATTGAATTACTGATTCGGAAAATATACATTTGTAGAATAACCGCTGTTGGATATTCATATCCGTAGAAGATAGAATCGATGCATGTATAATTCCCTGCTTAATATTGATATCGATCGTTAATATTATCTATGATACGAGTCTCGAGAATCGGTCAACTTGGGTATCGACCGAGAAAATAGAGTAGAGTTGTGCTTAACAACTTTAGAAATCCTAACCCTAATTTCAATAGAGATTCGATAGATAATATAATTAAAATAATTATATTGATACGTATGAGTTTGTACTATATAGAATTATTGATCAATAATTAATCTGGATAAGGTTTGAAATTTATAAACCCTAATAAGAGATTAGAAACCCTAATCTAAGGATTAGAAACCCTAACGCCAGCAGCTAAAACCCTAATCAAAAGTCGGGAAACCCTAATTTCATATCCGAGAATCCTAAACCCTAATTAGAAAACCCTAATCCTAATCGGGTAAGCTTACTATTTTTATTAAATGTTAATGTGATTAGAAACCCTAATTATAATTTAGAAATTTAATTTTTTTTTCTAATTCACACCTTTAATTGGAAATTTTAGAAACTAGTGTTATAAAACCTATGGTTGTAACCTTGTGGTTAAACCCCAAGGGTTGGTTCAATTGTCTAGTTTGCCATTAAAATTGCTTGTATAATGTCCAAAATGCCATTTTTCATTTTCTTTAATTGGTAACTTGTAAAGTTACCAAGACCTTTAGTAGGTGAGCAACTACATTGACTTTGTGACATTATAATCTCAGCAAATCAGCATCAATGTCATCAATATGCATTGCATCAAGCAATAAATATAGATTTGGGAGAGAGAAAGTATACTTATTTGGCTTATTTTCTCTCTTGCTTTCTTCAACTCATTCTCTCAATCAAACCTCCGAATATAGCAAGTATTTCAGTCACATATTAACCCTCTAAAACATCTAGATCAGATTGGTAGAGCCAAGATCAAAGCAACCTCAAGAAAAGGTATAAACCTAAACCCATCATAGATCTTGTGTACTAAGAAAAAATTTGTGTTTATGTGTTTAGATGTTTGCTAAAAGGTGTTTTATGATGATCTATGGTGATATACCATAGATCCATAGCATCAAAGGGCTTAAAAAGTAAAATTTTCAAATCTGTCCAAGAACAAGATTTGTGGTCTGACAAGTTAATGTCAGGAGCCACAGATTCTTGTTCGTTTGTGGTTGTTGATGTTTTAAAGTTGTTATTTGTAGCCCCGATACGCCGCCTTTGATCCGCAAGTGGAATCAAAGTGTCATTTGATGTCTAGATTTGTAGTTATTAATTCATTGAACCCGCCGACCGCATGACCCACACAAAATCTGGGTAACCCAAAAAGTTTAAAGTAACGTCTGACAAGGTTTTTGAAACTCGATTTATGTCAGGTGTTATGTTGTTTGTTGTTATTGTTGTAATAAACGTGTAGCCTGCTGTCTGGACTATATATAAATTACTTTAGATGCCTTAAAATGTCAACATATTGAACAGAGCAAGTGGTCAAAGTAGGCTACTCGCTCAGTTTTGACATTTCTGGAAAAACCCAGAAATTTGATGAACAAAATTTCTGACAGTGTTTGACTAAGCTTTATCTTGTGAATCTTTTGTTGTTGGACTAATCTATTGTTATATATATACTCTATGACATTCCAACTACACGATTGGACCATGAGAACACATAAATCATGATAGGAACCTATATTAAATCGAGCTACAAACTAACCACTCGGATCGGCCGGGTTTCGGAAAACCTGTAAACGCCTCGACAAGAAGTTTGGGAGATCAGATCTTCTTGATGGATTGTTGCATGACTTAATTGATGATTGAAAACTGTAGTGTTACATAAACACCGCATTTATTAAGGTTTAAGCTAGCCTGCAATACGAATATATCGAGAATCAAAGCCGCACCAAACGTATACACTCGCGATCGGTCTCGATGTTGTTCTTGAGGCTCAAAAACACCTAAGACGACAGATAAGTGTCGCTATAGCCTATAGCGACGGTTACAAATAATTTTATTTTCCTAATTTCCAGAAATTACTTAAAAATAGAAAATAAATTATAAAATTACAAAAATGGTTTTAAAATTATTTTTAAATTATGAAAAATAATTTTTGACTATTTGAGATATTTTTCATTAATATTTATAATTATTTGATTATTAATGGTATTTAATTAGTATATTAAATAAATTAGAGAAAAATGATTTAATATTATGAAAAATCATTTTAAATAAGAATAATGTATCTAAAAATATTTTTAGTTATAAAATATTACTTTTAATATTTTTAGAGAATTTTCATTAATGATTTAATATTAATGATATTAAATTTATTTAATTGTTGAATTAAATAAATAAGTTAAAATGATTTTATTGATTTAAAAATTATTTTAAATGAGAATAAAGTGTTAGAAAATATTTTGAATTATAAAATATTATTTTCAATATTTTTGGAGAATTCTCATTAATAAATAAATATTAATGATATTAGATTTATTTAATTATTATATTAAATAAATGAATTAAAATGATTTTATTAATTTAAAAATCATTTAAAATAAGGAAAATAATTTAAAAATATTTTAAGTTATAATTAATGACTTTTAATATTTGATAATAATTTCATTAATATTTGAATATTAATGGTGATGATTTAAAATGATTTAAATTATTTTAAAAATCATTTCAGTGGAATATTGTAGATTTAAAATATTTTAAGTTATTGATAATAACTTTAATATTTTGACAAGTATGTCATTAGTATTTTAATATTATTAAATATTAATGATGATAAGATTATTTGATAATTAAATCATTTAAAAATAATTTTGATGTTTGAAAAATTATTATAAATTATAATAATTTTTTATAAATTATTAAAAGCTTCCAAAAAATATTATTAATGATATTTGACTTATCTAAAATAATATTGAAGCTTAGAAACCGAAATTACTTGACAATAACGGTGTTAATTGTCGGATAGGGTGACCAAAACACCGAGAATGGGCCGAAGTCCATCCAGACAGAAATAGTTAGACTTGTTAGGTGTTTATATAGGTTATAAACACTAATGCAGCTATATGGTAATGTGTCTAGGAGAAATTTGATTGTAGAATACAGTGTAGTGTATTGTGAATTATTGTGCTAATTGTGAGACCGATATTATTGGTTATAGGTCTTTCAAAAGCAGATAAGTTATTGTGTAGCTGTAATCAGCGGAAGAGGCAAGTTTCCTAACTCAATCTTGAGTTAATATTATTTAAATATTGTAGTGGTTGATTATTGTTAATTATACCACGTCCAAGAATTTATTGTTGATTATTCATAGTTAATGCATGTTTAATAATTCAAATTGAATTACCGATTCTAAAATATACATTTGTAGAATAACCGTTGTTGGATATTCATATCCGTAGAAGATAGAATTGACAAAGATGTATAATTCCCCGCTTAATATTGATATTGACTATTAATATTATCTATGATACGAGTCTCGAGAATTGGTCAACTTGGGTATTGACTGAGAAAATAGAGTAGAGTTGTGCTTAACAACTTTAGAAATCCTAACCCTAATTTCTGAATAGAGATTCGATAGATAATATAATTAAAATAATTATATTGATACGTATGAGTTTGTACTATATAGAATTATTGATCAATAATTAATCGGATAAGGTTTGAAATTTATAAACCCTAATAAGAGATTAGAAACCCTAATCTAAGGATTAGAAACCCTAACGCGCAGTTAGAAACCCTAATCAAAAGCTGGGAAACCCTAATTTCATATCCGAGAATCCTAAACCCTAATTAGGAAACCCTAATCCTAATTGGTAAGCTTACTATTTTTTATTAAATGTTAATGTGATTAGGAAACCCTAATTATAATTTAGAAATTTAAATTTTTTTTTTCTAATTCACACCTTAATTGGAAATTTTAGAAACTAGTGTTATAAAACCTATGGTTAGAACCTTAGGTTAAACCCTAAGGGTTGGTTCAATTGTCTAGTTTGCCATTAAAATTGCTTTATAATGTCCAAAATGCCCTTTTTCATTTTCTTTAATTGGTAACTTGTAAAGTTACCAAGACCTTTAGTAGGTGAGCAACTACATCGACTTTGTGACATTATAATCTCAAAGAATCAAAGATCAATGTCATCAATATGCATCGCATCAAGCAATAAATATAGATTTGGGAGAGAGAAAGTATACTTATTTTGCTTATTTTCTCTCTGCTTTCTTCAACTCATTCTCTCAATCAAACCTCCTAATATAGCAAGTATTTCACCACATATTAACCCTCTAAAACATCTAGATCGATTGGTAGAGCCAAGATCAAAGCAACCTCAAGAAAAGGTATAAACCTAAACCCATCATAGATCTTGTGTACTAAGAAAAAATTTATGTTTATGTGTTTAGATGTTTGCTAAAAGGTGTTTTATGATGATCTATGGTGATATACCATAGATCCATAGCATCAAAGGGCTTAAAAAGTAAAATTTTCAAATCTGTCCAAGAACAAGATTTGTGGTCTGACAAGTTAATGTCGTGAGCCATGCATTCTTGTTCGCTTGTGGTCATTGATGTTTTAAAGTTGTTATTTGTAGCCCCGATACGTCAGTTTTTGATCTGCAAGTGGAATCAGTGTCATTTGATGTCTAGATTTGTAGTTATTAACGGTCAAAACCCGTTGACCGGGCATGACCGGTCAAAATCTGGGTAACCCAAAAAGTTTAAAGTAACGTCTGACAAGGTTTTTGAAACTCGATTTATGTCAGGTGTTATGTTGTTTGTTGTTATTGTTGTAATAAACGTGTAGCCTGCTGTCTGGACTATATATAAATTACTTTAGATGCCTTAAAATGTCAACATATTGAACAGAGCAAGTGGTCAAAGTAGGCTACTCGCTCAGTTTTGACATTTCGAAAAACCTGTAAATTTGATGAACAAAATTTCGATGTTGTTCGACTAAGCTTTATCTTGTGAATCTTTTGTTGTTGGACTAATCTATTGTTATATATATACTCTATGACATTCCAACTACACGATTGGACCATGAGAACACATAAATCATGATAGGAACCTATATTAAATCGAGCTACAAACTAACCACTTTGATCGTCGGGTTTCGGGAAAACCTGTAAACGCCTCGACAAGAAGTTTGGGAGATCGATCTTCTCGATGGATTGTTGCATGACTTAATTGATGATTGAAAACCAGAGTGTTACATAAACACCGCATTTATTAAGGTTTAAGCTAGCCTGCAATACGAATATATATCGAGAATCAAAGCCAAAAACGTACACTCGTGATCGGTCCGATGAAAGTTCTTTGAGGCTCAAAAACACCTAAGACGACAGATAAGTGTCGCTATAGCCTATAACAACGATTACATAAATAATTTTATTTTCCTAATTTTAAATTACTTAAAAATAGAAAATAAATTATAAAATTACAAAATGGTTTTAAAATTATTTTTAAATTATGAAAAATAATTTTGACTATTTGAGATATTTTCATTAATATTTATAATTATTTGAATATTAATGGTATTTAATTTATTTAATTAGTATATTAAATAAATTAGAGAAAATGATTTAATATTATGAAAATCATTTTAAATAAGAATAATGTATCTAAAAATATTTTTAGTTATAAAATATTACTTTTAATATTTTTAGAGAATTTTCATTAATGATTTAATATTAATGATATTAAATTTATTTAATTGTTGAATTAAATAAATAAGTTAAAAATGATTTTATTGATTTAAAATTATTTTAAATGAGAATAAAGTGTTAGAAAATATTTTGAATTATAAAATATTATTTTCAATATTTTTGGAGAATTCTCATTAATAAATAAATATTAATGATATTAGATTTATTTAATTATTATATTAAATAAATGAATTAAAAATGATTTTATTAATTTAAAAATCATTTAAAATAAGGAAAATAATTTAAAAATATTTTAAGTTATAATTAATGACTTTTAATATTTGGATAATAATTTCATTAATATTTGAATATTAATGGTGATGATTTAAAATGATTTAAATTATTTTAAAAATCATTTAAGTGAATATTGTAGATTTAAAATATTTTAAGTTATTGATAATAACTTTAATATTTTGATAAGTATGTCATTAGTATTTTAATATTATTAAATATTAATGATGATAAGATTATTTGATAATTAAATCATTTAAAAATAATTTTGATGTTTGAAAAATTATTATAAATTATAATAATTGTTTATAAATTATTAAAAGCTTCCAAAAAATATTATTAATGATATTTGACTTATCTAAAATAATATTGAAGCTTAGAAACCGAAATTACTTGACAATAACGGTGTTAATTGTCGGATAGGGTGACCAGAACACCGAGAATGGACCGAAGTCCAACCAGATCGAAATAGTTAGACTTGTTATGTGTTTATATAGGTTATAAACACTAATGTAGCTATGTGGTAATGTGTCTAGGAGAATTTGACCGTAGAATACAAAGTAGTAGTGTATTGTGAATTATCAGCTAATTGTGAGACCGATATTATCAAGTTATAGGTCTTTCAAAAGCGTATAAGTTATCGTGTAGTCAGAATCACGGAAGAGGCAAGTTTCCTAACTCAATCTTGAGTTAATATTATTTAAATATTGTAGTGGTTGATTATTGTTAATTATACCACGTCCAAGAATTTATTGTTGATTATTCGTAGTTAGTGCATGTTTAATAATTCAAATTGAATTACTGATTCGGAAAATATACATTTGTAGAATAACCGTTGTTGGATATTCATATCCGTAGAAGATAGAATTGACAGTGGTACAGATAATTCCTGTTTAATATTGATATTGACTATTAATATTATCTATGATACGAAGTCTCGAGAATCGGTCAACTTGGGTATCGATCGAGAAAATAGAGTAGAGTTGTGCTTAACAACTTTAGAAATCCTAACCCTAATTTCTGAATAGAGATTCGATAGATAATATAATTAAAATAATTATATTGATACGTATGAGTTTGTACTATATAGAATTATTGATCAATAATTAATCGGATAAGGTTTGAAATTTATAAACCCTAATAAGAGATTAGAAACCCTAATCTCAGGATTAGAAACTCTAACGCGTAGTTAGAAACCCTAATCAAAAGTTGGGAAACCCTAATTTCATATCCGAGAATCCTAAATCCTAATTAGGAAACCTTAATCCTAATTGGTAAGCTTACTATTTTTTATTAAATGTTAATGTGATTAGGAAACCCTAATTATAATTTAGAAATTTTAATTTTTTTCTAATTCACACCTAATTGGAAATTTTAGAAACTAGTGTTATAAAACCTAAGGGTTAACCTTGTGGTTAAACCCTAAGGGTTGGTTCAATTGTCTAGTTTGCCATTAAAATTGCTTTTATAATGTCCAAAATGCCCTTTTTCATTTTCTTTAATTGGTAACTTGTAAAGTTACCAAGACCTTTAGTAGGTGAGCAACTACATTGACTTTGTGACATTATAATCTCAAAGAAATCAAAGATCAATGTCATCAATATGCATCAGATCAAGCAAATAAATATAGATTTGGGAGAGAGAAAGTATACTTATTTGGCTTATTTTCTCTCTTGCTTTCTTCAACTCATTTTCTCAATCAAACCTCCGAATATAGCAAGTATTTCAGTCACATATTAACCCTCTAAAACATCTAGATCAGATTGGTAGAGCCAAGATCAAAGCAACCTCAAGAAAAGGTATAAACCTAAACCCATCATAGATCTTGTGTACTAAGAAAAAATTTATGTTTATGTGTTTAGATGTTTGCTAAAAGGTGTTTTATGATGATCTATGGTGATATACCATAGATCCATAGCATCAAAGGGCTTAAAAAGTAAAATTTTCAAATCTGTCCAAGAACAAGATTTGTGGTCTGACAAGTTAATGTCAGGAGCCACAGATTCTTGTTCGTTTGTGGTTGTTGATGTTTTAAAGTTGTTATTTGTAGCCTGACATGCTGTCTTTGATCTGCAAGTGGAATCAGTGTCATTTGATGTCTAGATTTGTAGTTATTAACGGTCAAAACCCGTTGACCGGGCATGACCGGTCAAAATCTGGGTAACCCAAAAAGTTTAAAGTAACGTCTGACAAGGTTTTTGAAACTCGATTTATGTCAGGTGTTATGTTGTTGTAATAAACGTGTAGCCTGCTGTCTGGACTATATATAAATTACTTTTGATGCCTTAAAATGTCAACATATTGAACAGAGCAAGTGGTCAAAGTAGGCTACTCGCTCAGTTTTGACATTTCTGGAAAAACCCAGAAATTTGATGAACAAAATTTCTGACAGTGTTTGACTAAGCTTTATCTTGTGAATCTTTTGTTGTTGGACTAATCTATTGTTATATATATACTCTATGACATTCCAACTACACGATTGGACCATGAGAACACATAAATCATGATAGGAACCTATATTAAATCGAGCTACAAACTAACCACTTTGATCACCGGGTTTCGGGAAAACCCGTAAACGCCTCGACAAGAAGTTTGGGAGATCGATCTTCTTGATGGATTGTTGCATGACTTAATTGATGATTGAAAATCAGAAGTGTTACATAAACACCGCATCGATTAAGGTTTAAGCTAGCCTGCAATACACGAATATACTGAGAATCAAAGCCACAAACCAAACGTATACACTGCTGATCGGTCCGATGTTGTTCTCGAGGCTCAAAAACACCTAAGACGACAGATAAGTGTCGCTATAGCCTATAACGAATTTGCCATAGCATAAATAATTTTATTTTCCTAATTTCCGTAAATTACTTAAAAATAGAAAATAAATTATAAAAATTACAAAAATGGTTTTAAAATTATTTTAAATTATGAAAATAATTTTGACTATTTGAGATATTTTTCATTAATATTTATAATTATTTGAATATTAATGGTATTTAATTTATTTAATTAGTATATTAAATAAATTAGAGAAAAATGATTTAATATTATGAAAAATCATTTTAAATAAGAATAATGTATCTAAAATATTTTTAGTTATAAAATATTACTTTTAATATTTTTAGAGAATTTTCATTAATGATTTAATATTAATGATATTAAATTTATTTAATTGTTGAATTAAATAAATAAGTTAAAAATGATTTTATTGATTTAAAAATTATTTTAAATGAGAATAAAGTGTTAGAAAATATTTTGAATTATAAAATATTATTTTCAATATTTTTGGAGAATTCTCATTAATAAATAAATATTAATGATATTAGATTTATTTAATTATTATATTAAATAAATGAATTAAAATGATTTTATTAATTTAAAAATCATTTAAAATAAGGAAAATAATTTAAAAATATTTTAAGTTATAATTAATGACTTTTAATATTTGGATAATAATTTCATTAATATTTGAATATTAATGGTGATGATTTAAAAATGATTTAAATTATTTTAAAAATCATTTCAGTGGAATATTGTAGATTTAAAATATTTTAAGTTATTGATAATAACTTTAATATTTTGACAAGTATGTCATTAGTATTTTAATATTATTAAATATTAATGATGATAAGATTATTTGATAATTAAATCATTTAAAATAATTTTGATGTTTGAAAATTATTATAAATTATAATAATTGTTTATAAATTATTAAAGCTTCCAAAAATATTATTAATGATATTTGACTTATCTAAAATAATATTGAAGCTTAGAAACCGAAATTACTTTGACAATAATCTGCAGTTAATAATTGGCCTGATAGGTGACCAAAATAATTCGAGAATGGACCAAGTCCAACCAGATCGTAAATAGTTAGACTTGTTAGGTGTTTATATAGGTTATAAACACTAATGCAGCTATATGGTAATGTGTCTAGGAGAAATTTGACTGTAGAATACAGTGTAGTGTATTGTGAATTATTGTGCTAATTGTGAGACCGATATTATTGGTTATAGGTCTTTCAAAAGCAGATAAGTTATTGTGTAGCTGTAATCAGCGGAAGAGGCAAGTTTCCTAACTCAATCTTGAGTTAATATTATTTAAATATTGTAGTGGTTGATTATTGTTAATTATACCACGTCCAAGAATTTATTGTTGATTATTCGTAGTTAGTGCATGTTTAATAATTCAAATTGAATTACTGATTCGGAAAATATACATTTGTAGAATAACTGTTGTTGGATATTCATATCCGTAGAAGATAGAATTGACAGTACAGATAATTCCTGTTTAATATTGATATTGACTATTAATATTATCTATGATACGAGTCTCGAGAATTGGTCAACTTGGGTATTGACTGAGAAAATAGAGTAGAGTTGTGCTTAACAACTTTAGAAATCCTAACCCTAATTTCTGAATAGAGATTCGATAGATAATATAATTAAAATAATTATATTGATACGTATGAGTTTGTACTATATAGAATTATTGATCAATAATTAATCGGATAAGGTTTGAAATTTATAAACCCTAATAAGAGATTAGAAACCCTAATCTCAGGATTAGAAACCCTAACGCGCAGTTAAAAACCCTAATCAAAAGCTGGGAAACCCTAATTTCATATCCGAGAATCCTAAACCCTAATTAAGAAACCCTAATCCTAATTGGTAAGCTTACTATTTTTTATTAAATGTTAATGTGATTAGGAAACCCTAATTATAATTTAGAAATTTAAATTTTTTTTTTCTAATTCACACCTTAATTGGAAATTTTAGAAACTAGTGTTATAAAACCTAAGGGTTAGAACCTTAGGGTTAAACCCTAAGGGTTGGTTTAATTGTCTAGTTTTCCATTAAAATTGCTTGTATAATGTCCAAAATGCCATTTTTCATTTTCTTTAATTGGTAACTTGTAAAGTTACCAAGACCTTTAGTAGGTGAGCAACTACATTGACTTTGTGACATTATAATCTCAAAAATCAAAGATCAATGTCATCAATATGCATTGCATCAAGCAATAAATATAGATTTGGGAGAGAGAGTATACTTATTTGGCTTATTTTCTCTCTTGCTTTCTTCAACTCATTCTCTCAATCAAACCTCCGAATATAGCAAGTATTTCACCACATATTAACCCTCTAAAACATCTAGACTGATTGGTAGAGAGCCAAGATCAAAGCAACCTCAAGAAAAGGTATAAACCTAAACCCATCATAGATCTTGTGTACTAAGAAAAAAATTTATGTTTATGTGTTTAGATGTTTGTACTTTAATATTTTTAGAGAATTTTCATTAATGATTTAATATTAATGATATTAAATTTATTTAATTGTTGAATTAAATAAATAAGTTAAAAATAATTTTATTGATTTAAAAATTATTTTAAATGAGAATAAAGTGTTAGAAAATATTTTGAATTATAAAATATTATTTTCAATATTTTGGAGAATTCTCATTAATAAATAAATATTAATGATATTAGATTTATTTAATTATTATATTAAATAAATGAATTAAAAATGATTTTATTAATTTAAAATCATTTAAAATAAGGAAAATAATTTAAAAATATTTTAAGTTATAATTAATGACTTTTAATATTTGGATAATAATTTCATTAATATTTGAATATTAATGGTGATGATTTAAAATGATTTAAATTATTTTAAAAATCATTTAAGTGGAATATTATAGATTTAAAAATATTTTAAGTTATTGATAATAACTTTAATATTTTGACAAGTATATCATTAATATTTTAATATTATTAAATATTAATGATGATAAGATTATTTGATAATTAAATCATTTAAAAATAATTTTGATGTTTGAAAAATTATTATAAATTATAATAATTGTTTATAAATTATTAAAAGCTTCCAAAAATATTATTAATGATATTTGACTTATCTAAAATAATATTGAAGCTTAGAAATCGAAATTACTTGACAATAACAATTATTAATTGTGGGATAGGGTGACGAAAACAGAGAATGGTAGAGAGTCCAACGGATCGAAATAGTTAGACTTGTTATGTGTTTATATAGGTTATAAACACTAATGTAGCTAATAATAGTAGTAATGTGTACAGGAGAAATTTGATTGTAGAATACGATTGTAGTGTATTAATGAATTATTGTGCTAATTGTGAGGCCAGATATTATTGGTTATAGGTCTTTCAGCGAGATAAAGTTATTAATGTAGTTGTAATCGTTGTGGAAGAAGCAAGTTTTCTAACTCGATCTTGAGTTAATATTATTTAAATATTGTAGTGGTTGATTATTATTAATTATACCACGTCCAAGAATTATTGTTGATTATTACGTAGTTAGTGCATGTTTAATAATTCAAATTGAATTCTTGATTAGGAAAATATACATTTGTAGAATAAGCATTTGTTGGATATTCATATCCGTAGAAGATAGAATTAATGATCTGAGATAATTCACATTTTAATATTGATATTATTATTAATATTATCTATGATCTGAGTCTCGAAATTGGTCGACTTGGGTATTGGTGAGAAAATAGAGTAGAGTTGTGCTAACAACTTTAGAAATCTAACCCTAATTTACGAATAGAGATTAGATAGATAATATAATTAAAATAATTATATTGATACGTATGAGTTTGTACTATATAGAATTATTGATCGATAATTAATCGGATAAGGTTTGAAATTTATAAACCTAATAAGAGTTAGAAACCTAATCTAAGGATTAGAAACCACTAACAGCAGTGATTAGAAACCCTAATCAAAAGTTTGAAAACCCTAATTTCATATCAAGAGATCCTAAACCCTAATTAGGAAACCCTAATCCTAATTGGTAAGCTTCTTATTTTTATTAAATGTTAATGTGATTAGAAACCCTAATTATAATTTAGAAATTTAAATTTTTTTTTTCTAATTCACACACTAATTGGAAATTTTAGAAACTAGTGTTATAAAACCTAAGGGTTAGAACCTTAGGGTTAAAACCCAAGGGTTGGTTCAATTATCTAGTTTGCCATTAAAATTGCTTTTATAATGTCCAAAATGCCCTTTTTCATTTTCTTTAATTGGTAACTTGTAAAATTACCAAGACCTTTAATAGGTGAAACAACTACATTGACTTTGTGACATTATAATCTCGACAAATCGGCATCAATGTCATCAATATGCATTGCATCAAGCAATAAATATAGATTTGGGAGAGAAAAGTATACTTATTTGGCTTATTTTCTCTCTTGCTCTCTTCACTCATTCTCTCAATCAAACCTCCGAATATAGCAAGTATTTGGGTCACATATTAACCCTCTAAAAACATCTAGATCAGTTGGTAGAGCGAAGATCAAAGCAACCTCGAGAAAAGGTATAAACCTAAACCCATCATAGATCTTGTGTACTAAGAAAAAATTTATGTTTATGTGTTTAGATGTTTGCTAAAAGGTGTTTTATGATGATCTATGGTGATATACCATAGATCCATAGCATCAAAGGGCTTAAAAGTAAAATTTTCAAATCTGTCCAGAACAAGATTTGTGGTGCGACAAGTTAATGTAGAACCCGCAATTCTTGTTAGTTTGTGAATTATTGATGTTTTAAAGTTGTTATTTGTAGCGACATCTTTGTCTTTGATCTGCCAAGTGGAATCGGTGTCATTTGATGTCTAGATTTGTAGTTATTAGCAATTGAAACTTAGATTGGCCAAGGCGTAATGGCCGATCAAAAATCTGGGTAACCAAAAAAAGTTTAAAATAACGTCGACAAGGTTTTGAAACTTCGATTTATATCGGTGTTATGTTATTTGTTTGTTATTATTGTAATAAGCGTGTAACTTTCTTTATGCGGACTATATATAAATTACTTTAGATGCCTTAAAATGTCAACATATTGAACAGAGCAAGTGGTCAAAGTAGGCTACTCGCTCAGTTTTGACATTTCTGGAAAAACCCAGAAATTTGATGAACAAAATTTCTGACAGTGTTTGACTAAGCTTTATCTTGTGAATCTTTTGTTGTTGGACTAATCTATTGTTATATATATACTCTATGACATTCCAACTACACGATTGGACCATGAGAACACATAAATCATGATAGGAACCTATATTAAATCGAAACTACTGAACTAACCACTCGGATTGCTTTGGGTTTACGGGAAAAACCCGAAGCATACAACAAAAGTTTGGGAGATCGAGATCTTCTTGATGGATTGTTGCATGACTTAATTGATGATTGAAAAGCTGTAGTGTTACATAAACCTTTGCGATTAAGGTTTAAAATTAGCCCGAACATGAATATCTTAGAATCAAAAGCCGAAATTGACGTACACACTTTTCGTGGTAGATGCAGCGGTGTTCTTGAGGCTCAAAAACACCTAAGGCAACGAGATAAGTATCGCTATAGCCTATAAGCGACGATTCTACAAATAATTTTATTTTCCTAATTTCCGAAAATTACTTAAAATAGAAAATAAATTATAAAATTACAAAAATGGTTTTAAAATTATTTTTAAATTATGAAAATAATTTTTGACTATTTTGAGATATTTTTCATTAATATTTATAATTATTTGATTATTAATGGTATTTAATTTATTTAATTAGTATATTAAATAAATTAGAAAAAAATGATTTAATATTATGAAAAATCATTTTAAATAAGAATAATGTATCTAAAAATATTTTTAGTTATAAAATATTACTTTTAATATTTTTAGAAATTTTTCATTAATGATTTAATATTAATGATATTAAATTTATTTAATTGTTGAATTAAATAAATAAGTTAAAAATGATTTTATTGATTTAAAATTATTTTAAATGAGAATAAAGTGTTAGAAAATATTTTGAATTATAAAATATTATTTTCAATATTTTGGAGAATTCTCATTAATAAATAAATATTAATGATATTAGATTTATTTAATTATTATATTAAATAAATGAATTAAAAATGATTTTATTAATTTAAAAATCATTTAAAATAAGGAAAATAATTTAAAAATATTTTAAGTTATAATTAATGACTTTTAATATTTGGATAATAATTTCATTATTATTTGAATATTAATGGTGATGATTTAAAATGATTTAAATTATTTTAAAAATCATTTAAGTGGAATATTGTAGATTTAAAAATATTTTAAGTTATTGATAATAACTTTAATATTTTGACAAGTATATCATTAATATTTTAATATTATTAAATATTAATGATGATAAGATTATTTGATAATTAAATCATTTAAAAATAATTTTGATGTTTGAAAAATTATTATAAATTATAATAATTGTTTATAAATTATTAAAAGCTTCCAAAAATATTATTAATGATATTTGACTTATCTAAAATAATATTGAAGCTTAGAAACCGAAATTACTTGACAATACTTGATTATTAATTGTCGGATAGGGTGACGAAACAGAATGGGCGAGAAGTCCATCGGATCGAAATAGTTAGACTTGTTATGTGTTTATATAGGTTATAAACACTAATGTAGCTATAATAGTAATGTGTCTAGGAGAAATTTGGCTGTAGAATATAGTGTAGTGTATTGTGAATTATTGTGCTAATTGTGAGACCGATATTATTGGTTATAGGTCTTTCAAAAGCAGATAAGTTATTAATATACATGTAATCGGTGGAAGAGGCAAGTTTCTAACTCAATCTTGAGTTAATATTATTTAAATATTGTAGTGGTTGATTATTATTAATTATACCACGTCCAAATTATTATTGTTGATTATTAAGTAGTTAGTGCATGTTTAATAATTCAAATTGAATTCTTGATTAGGAAAATATACATTTGTAGAATAAGCATTGTTGTTGGATATTCATATCCAAGTAGAAGATAGAATTAATGATCTGAGATAATTCTGTTTAATATTGATATTATTTATTAATATTATCTATGATCTGAGTCTAGAAATTGGTCGACTTGGGTATTGGTGAGAAAATAGAGTAGAGTTGTGCTTAACAACTTTAGAAATCCTAACCTAATTTACGAATAGAGATTCGATAGATAATATAATTAAAATAATTATATTGATACGTATGAGTTTGTCTTATATAGAATTATTGATCGATAATTAATCGGATAAGGTTTGAAATTTATAAACCCTAATAAAGTTAGAAACCTAATCTAAGGATTAGAAACTCTAGCAGCGTGATTAGAAACCACAATCAAAAGTTGAAACCCTAATTTCATATCAGAGAATCCTAAATCCTAATTAGAAACCTTAATCCTAATTGGTAAAAACTTACTATTTTTATTAAATGTTAATGTGATTAGGAAACCCTAATTATAATTTAGAAATTTTAATTTTTTTTTTCTAATTCACACACTAATTGGAAATTTTAGAAACTAGTGTTATAAAACCTAAGGGTTAGAACCTTAGGGTTAAACCCTAAGGGTTGGTTCAATTGTCTAGTTTGCCATTAAAATTGCTTTTATAATGTCCAAAATGCCCTTTTTCATTTTCTTTAATTGGTAACTTGTAAAATTACCAAGACCTTTAGTAGGTGAGCAACTACATTGACTTTGTGACATTATAATCTCAGCAAATCAGCATCAATGTCATCAATATGCATTGCATCAAGCAATAAATATAGATTTGGGAGAGAGAAAGTATACTTATTTGGCTTATTTTCTCTCTTGCTCTCTTCAACTAATTCTCTCAATCAAACCTCCGAATATAGCAAGTATTTGATCACATATTAACCCTCTAAAATATCTAGATCAGTTGGTAGAGCCAAGATCAAAGCAACCTCAAGAAAAGGTATAAACCTAAACCCATCATAGATCTTGTGTACTAAGAAAAAATTTATGTATATGTGTTTAGATGTTTGCTAAAAGGTGTTTTATGATGATCTATGGTGATATACCATAGATCCATAGCATCAAAAAGGGCTTAAAAAGTAAAATTTTCAAATCATCCAAGAACAAGATTTGTGATGCAACAAGTTAATGTAAAGAGGAGCCACAATTCTTGTTAGTTTGTGAATTATTGATGTTTTAAAGTTGTTATTTGTAGCGACATCTTTGTCTTTGATCTGAAGTGGAATCGGTGTCATTTGATGTCTAGATTTGTAGTTATTAGCAATTGAAACTTAGTTATTAAGGCATAATGCCGATCAAAATCTGGGTAACCAAAAAGTTTAAAGTAACGTCGACAGGTTTTTGAAACTTCGATTTATATCGGGTGTTATGTTGTTTGTTATTATTATTGTAATAAGCGTGTACTTCTTTATGCGGACTATATATAAATTACTTTTGATGCCTTAAAATGTCAACATATTGAACAGAGCAAGTGGTCAAAGTAGGCTACTCGCTCAGTTTTGACATTTCTGGAAAAACCCAGAAATTTGATGAACAAAATTTCTGACAGTGTTTGACTAAGCTTTATCTTGTGAATCTTTTGTTGTTGGACTAATCTATTGTTATATATATACTCTATGACATTCCAACTACACGATTGGACCATGAGAACACATAAATCATGATAGGAACCTATATTAAATCGAGCTACAAACTAACCACTCGAATTGCTTTGGGTTTACGGAAAACCCGAAGCATACAACACGAAGTTTGGGAGATCAGATCTTCTTGATGGATTGTTGCATGACTTAATTGATGATTGAAAACTGTAGTGTTACATAAACACTGCACGATTAATGTTTAAGCTAGCCCAGAACATGAATATCTTTGAGAATCAAAATGGATTGACGTACACACTTTCGTGGTTGATGCAGCGGTGTTCTTGAGGCTCAAAAACACCTAAGGCAGACGAGATAAGTGTAACTATAGCCTATAATGACGATTCTGAATAATTTTATTTTCCTAATTTCGAAAATTACTTAAAATAGAAAATAAATTATAAAATTACAAAAATGGTTTTAAAATTATTTTTAAATTATGAAAAATAATTTTTGACTATTTTAGATATTTTTCATTAATATTTATAATTATTTGATTATTAATGGTATTTAATTTATTTAATTAGTATATTAAATAAATTAGAAAAAATGATTTAATATTATGAAAATCATTTTAAATAAGAATAATGTATCTAAAAATATTTTTAGTTATAAAATATTACTTTTAATATTTTTAGAAATTTTCATTAATGATTTAATATTAATGATATTAAATTTATTTAATTGTTGAATTAAATAAATAAGTTAAAAATGATTTTATTGATTTAAAAATTATTTTAAATGAGAATAAAGTGTTAGAAAATATTTTGAATTATAAAATATTATTTTCAATATTTTTGGAGAATTCTCATTAATAAATAAATATTAATGATATTAGATTTATTTAATTATTATATTAAATAAATGAATTAAAAATGATTTTATTAATTTAAAAATCATTTAAAATAAGGAAAATAATTTAAAATATTTTAAGTTATAATTAATGACTTTTAATATTTGGATAATAATTTCATTATTATTTGAATATTAATGGTGATGATTTAAAAATGATTTAAATTATTTTAAAAATCATTTAAATTGGAATATTATGGATTTAAAAATATTTTAAGTTATTGATAATAACTTTAATATTTTGACAAGTATGTCATTAATATTTTAATATTATTAAATATTAATGATGATAAGATTATTTGATAATTAAATCATTTAAAAATAATTTTGATGTTTGAAAAATTATTATAAATTATAATAATTGTTTATAAATTATTAAAAGCTTCAAAAAATATTATTAATGATATTTGACTTATCTAAAATAATATTGAAGCTTAGAAACAAAATTACTTGACAATAGCGGTTATTAATTGTCGGATAGGGTGACGAAACAGAATGGAATAGAAGTCAACCGGATCGAAATAGTTAGACTTGTTATGTGTTTATATAGGTTATAAACACTAATGTAGCTATAATAGTAATGTGTACAGGAGAAATTTGGTTGTAGAATACGATGTAGTGTATTGTGAATTATTGTACTAATTGTGAGGCCAGATATTATTGGTTATAGGTCTTTCAAAAGCGGATAAGTTATTATGTATTATAATCGGTGGAAGAGGCAAGTTTCTAACTCGATCTTGAGTTAATATTATTTAAATATTGTAGTGGTTGATTATTATTAATTATACCACGTCCAAGAATTATTGTTGATTATTAAGTAGTTAGTGCATGTTTAATAATTCAAATTGAATTCTTGATTGGAAAATATACATTTGTAGAATAAGCATTTGTTGGATATTCATATCCGTAGAAGATAGAATTAATGATCTGAGATAATTCTGTTTAATATTGATATTGACTATTAATATTATCTATGATCTGAGTCTAGAGAATTGGTCGACTTGGGTATTGGTGAGAAAATAGAGTAGAGTTGTGCTTAACAACTTTAGAAATCCTAACCTAATTTACGAATAGAGATTCGATAGATAATATAATTAAAATAATTATATTGATACGTATGAGTTTGTACTATATAGAATTATTGATCGATAATTAATGGGATAAGGTTTGAAATTTATAAACCTAATAAGAGATTAGAAACCTAATCTAAGGATTAGAAACTCTAACAGCGTGAGTTAGAAACCACTAATCAAAAGTTGGAAACCCTAATTTCATATCAAGAATCCTAAATCCTAATTAGAAACCTTAATCCTAATTGGTAAAAACTACTTTTTTTATTAAATGTTAATGTGATTAGGAAACCTAATTATAATTTAGAAATTTTAATTTTTTTTCTAATTCACACCTAATTGGAAATTTTAGAAACTAGTGTTATAAAACCTAAGGGTTAGAACCTTAGGGTTAAACCACAGGGTTGGTTCAATTATCTAGTTTGCCATTAAAATTGCTTTATAATGTCCAAAATGCCTTTTTCATTTTCTTTAATTGGTAACTTGTAAAATTACCAAGACCTTTAGTAGGTGAGCAACTACATTGACTTTGTGACATTATAATCTCGAACAAATCGACATCGATGTCATCAATATGCATTGCATCAAGCAATAAATATAGATTTGGGAGAGAGAAAGTATACTTATTTGGCTTATTTTCTCTCTTGCTCTCTTCAACTAATTCTCTCAATCAAACCTCCGAATATAGCAAGTATTTCAGTCACATATTGACCCTCTAAAACATCTAGATCAGATTGGTAGAGCCAAGATCAAAACAACCTAAAGAAAAGGTATAAACCTAAACCCATCATAGATCTTGTGTACTAAGAAAAAATTTATGTATATGTGTTTAGATGTTTGCTAAAAGGTGTTTTATGATGATCTATGGTGATATACCATAGATCCATATTATCAAAGGGCTTAAAAAGTAAAATTTTCAAATCATCCAGAACAAGATTTGTGGTCGCAACAAGTTAATGTAGAAACCACAGATTCTTGTTAGTTTGTGAATTGATGTTTTAAAGTTGTTATTTGTAGCACGACATCTTTGTCTTTGATCTGCAAAGTGGAATCGGTGTCATTTGATGTCTAGATTTGTAGTTATTAGCAATTGAAACTTAGTTATTTGGCAGGCATAATAGAATCAAAATCTGGGTAACCAAAAAGTTTAAAGTAACGTCGACAAGGTTTTGAAACTTCGATTTATATCGGTGTTATGTTGTTATTTATTATTGTTGTAATAAGCGTGTAGCTTTCTTTATGCGGACTATATATAAATTACTTTTGATGCCTTAAAATGTCAACATATTGAGCAGAGCAAGTGGTGAAAGTAGGCTACTTCGCTTTCGATTTTGACATTTACGGAAAAACCCGAAATTTGATGAACAAAATTTACGGCGGTGTTTGACTAAGCTTTATCTTGTGAATCTTTTGTTGTTGGACTAATCTATTGTTATATATATACTCTATGACATTCCAACTACTGCGATTGGACCATGAGAACACATAAATCATGATAGGAACCTATATTAAATCGAAACTCTAACTAAACTAACCACTCGATCTTTGGGTTTACGGAAAACCCGAAGCATACAACAAGAAGTTTGGGAGATCAGATCTTCTTGATGGATTGTTGCATGACTTAATTGATGATTGAAAACTGTAGTGTTACATAAACACTGCACGATTAATGTTTAAGCTAGCCCAGAACATGAATATCTTTGAGAATCAAAATGCGATTGACGTACACACTCGTGGTAGTGCAGCCCGGTTCTTGAGGCTCAAAAACACCTAAGACGACAGATAAGTGTCGTATAGCCTATAGCGACGGTTACAAATAATTTTATTTTCCTAATTTCCAGAAATTACTTAAAAATAGAAAATAAATTATAAAATTACAAAAATGGTTTTAAAATTATTTTTAAATTATGAAAAATAATTTTTGACTATTTGAGATATTTTTCATTAATATTTATAATTATTTGAATATTAATGGTATTTAATTTATTTAATTATATATTAAATAAATTAGAAAAAATGATTTAATATTATGAAAAATCATTTTAAATAAGAATAATGTATCTAAAAATATTTTTAGTTATAAAATATTACTTTTAATATTTTTAGAGAATTTTCATTAATGATTTAATATTAATGATATTAAATTTATTTAATTGTTGAATTAAATAAATAAGTTAAAAATGATTTTATTGATTTAAAATTATTTTAAATGAGAATAAAGTGTTAGAAAATATTTTGAATTATAAAATATTATTTTCAATATTTTGGAGAATTCTCATTAATAAATAAATATTAATGATATTAGATTTATTTAATTATTATATTAAATAAATGAATTAAAAATGATTTTATTAATTTAAAAATCATTTAAAATAAAGGAAAATAATTTAAAAATATTTTAAGTTATAATTAATGACTTTTAATATTTGGATAATAATTTCATTATTATTTGAATATTAATGGTGATGATTTAAAAATGATTTAAATTATTTTAAAAATCATTTAAGTGGAATATTGTAGATTTAAAAATATTTTAAGTTATTGATAATAACTTTAATATTTTGACAAGTATGTCATTAATATTTTAATATTATTAAATATTAATGATGATAAGATTATTTGATAATTAAATCATTTAAAAATAATTTTGATGTTTGAAAAATTATTATAAATTATAATAATTGTTTATAAATTATTAAAAGCTTCCAAAAAATATTATTAATGATATTTGACTTATCTAAAATAATATTGAAGCTTAGAAACCGAAATTACTTGACAATAACGGTGTTAATTGTCGGATAGGGTGACCAGAACACCGAGAATGGACCGAAGTCCAACCAGATCGAAATAGTTAGACTTGTTATGTGTTTATATAGGTTATAAACACTAATGTAGCTATATAGTAATGTGTCAGGAGAAATTTGTATTGTAGAATACGATTGTAGTGTATTATGAATTATTGTGCTAATTGTGAGGCCAGATATTATTGGTTATAGGTCTTTCAAAAGCGGATAAGTTATTATTATAGGTTGTAATCGGTGGAAGAGGCAAGTTTCTAACTCGATCTTGAGTTAATATTATTTAAATATTGTAGTGGTTGATTATTGTTAATTATACCGTCCGAGAATTATTGTTGATTATTAAGTAGTTAGTGCATGTTTAATAATTCAAATTGAATTCTTGATTAGGAAAATATACATTTGTAGAATAAGCATTGTTGGATATTCATATCCGTAGAAGATAGAATTAATGATCTGAGATAATTCTGTTTAATATTGATATTGATTATTAATATTATCTATGATCTGAGTCTAGAGAATTGGTCGACTTGGGTATTGGTGAGAAAATAGAGTAGAGTTGTGCTTAACAACTTTAGAAATCCTAACCTAATTTACGAATAGAGATTAGATAGATAATATAATTAAAATAATTATATTGATACGTATGAGTTTGTCTTATATAGAATTATTGATCGATAATTAATCGGATAAGGTTTGAAATTTATAAACCCTAATAAGAGATTAGAAACCTAATCTAGGGATTAGAAACTCTAATAGCGTGATTAGAAACCACAATCAAAAGTTGGAAACCCTAATTTCATATCAAGAGAATCCTAAATCCTAATTAGGAAACCTTAATCCTAATTGGTAAGCTTACTGTGTTTATTAAATGTTAATGTGATTAGGAAACCCTAATTGTAATTTAGAAATTTTAATTTTTTTTTCTAATTCACACACTAATTGGAAATTTTAGAAACTAGTGTTATAAAACCTAAGGGTTAGAACCTTAGGGTTAAACCCTAAGGGTTGGTTCAATTGTCTAGTTTGCCATTAAAATTGCTTTTATAATGTCCAAAATGCCCTTTTTCATTTTCTTTAATTGGTAACTTGTAAAATTACCAAGACCTTTAGTAGGTGAGCAACTACATTGACTTTGTGACATTATAATCTCAGCAAATCAGCATCAATGTCATCAATATGCATTGCATCAAGCAATAAATATAGATTTGGGAGAGAGAAAGTATACTTATTTGGCTTATTTTCTCTCTTGCTCTCTTCAACTAATTCTCTCAATCAAACCTCCGAATATAGCAAGTATTTCAGTCACATATTAACCCTCTAAAACATCTAGATCAGTTGGTGAGAGCGAAGATCAAAGCAACCTCGAAAAAGGTATAAACCTAAACCCATCATAGATCTTGTGTACTAAGAAAAAATTTATGTATATGTGTTTAGATGTTTGCTAAAGGTGTTTTATGATGATCTATGGTGATATACCATAGATCCATAGCATCAAAGGGCTTAAAAAGTAAAATTTTCAAATCTGTCCAAAACAAGATTTGTGGTGCGACAAGTTAATGTAGAAGCCACAATTCTTGTTAGTTTGTGAATGATGATGTTTTAAAGTTGTTATTTGTAGCCTGACATGCTGTCTTTGATCTGCAAGTGGAATCGGTGTCATTTGATGTCTAGATTTGTAGTTATTAACAATTGAAAACCGTTGGCCAAGGGCGTAATGCGAATCAAAATCTGGGTAACCCAAAAAGTTTAAAGTAACGTCTGACAAGGTTTTTGAAACTCGATTTATGTCAGGTGTTATGTTGTTATTGTTGTAATAAACGTGTAGCCTGCTGTCTGGACTATATATAAATTACTTTTGATGCCTTAAAATGTCAACACATTGAACAGAGCAAGTGGTCAAAGTAGGCTACTCGCTCAATTTTGACATTTCTGGAAAAACCCTGAAATTTGATGAACAAAATTTCTGACAGTGTTTGACTAAGCTTTATCTTGTGAATCTTTTGTTGTTGGACTAATCTATTGTTATATATATACTCTATGACATTCCAACTACACGATTGGACCATGAGAACACATAAATCATGATAGGAACCTATATTAAATCGAGCTACTGAACTAACCACTCGGATTTCTTTGGGTTTACGGAAAACCCGAAAAGCATACAACGAAGTTTGGGAGATCGGATCTTCTTGATGGATTGTTGCATGACTTAATTGATGATTGAAAACTGTAGTGTTACATAAACACTGCACGATTAATGTTTAAGCTAGCCCGAACATGAATATCTTTGAGAATCAAAGCCGGAAATTGACGTACACACTTTTCGTGGTAGTGCGGCGATGTTCTTGAGGCTCAAAAACACCTAAGACGACAGATAAGTGTCGCTATAGCCTATAGCGACGGTTACAAATAATTTTATTTTCCTAATTTCCAGAAATTACTTAAAAATAGAAAATAAATTATAAAATTACAAAAATGGTTTTAAAATTATTTTTAAATTATGAAAAATAATTTTGACTATTTGAGATATTTTTCATTAATATTTATAATTATTTGAATATTAATGGTATTTAATTTATTTAATTAGTATATTAAATAAATTAGAAAAAATGATTTAATATTATGAAAAATCATTTTAAATAAGAATAATGTATCTAAAAATATTTTTAGTTATAAAATATTACTTTTAATATTTTTAGAGAATTTTCATTAATGATTTAATATTAATGATATTAAATTTATTTAATTGTTGAATTAAATAAATAAGTTAAAAATGATTTTATTGATTTAAAAATTATTTTAAATGAGAATAAAGTGTTAGAAAATATTTTGAATTATAAAATATTATTTTCAATATTTTGGAGAATTCTCATTAATAAATAAATATTAATGATATTAGATTTATTTAATTATTATATTAAATAAATGAATTAAAAATGATTTTATTAATTTAAAAATCATTTAAAATAAAGAAAAATAATTTAAAAATATTTTAAGTTATAATTAATGACTTTTAATATTTGGATAATAATTTCATTATTATTTGAATATTAATGGTGATGATTTAAAAATGATTTAAATTATTTTAAAAATCATTTAAGTGGAATATTGTAGATTTAAAAATATTTTAAGTTATTGATAATAACTTTAATATTTTGACAAGTATGTCATTAATATTTTAATATTATTAAATATTAATGATGATAAGATTATTTGATAATTAAATCATTTAAAAATAATTTTGATGTTTGAAAAATTATTATAAATTATAATAATTGTTTATAAATTATTAAAAGCTTCCAAAAAATATTATTAATGATATTTGACTTATCTAAAATAATATTGAAGCTTAGAAACCGAAATTACTTGACAATAGCGGTTATTAATTGTGGATAGGGTGACCGAACAGAGAATGGAATAGAAGTCCAACAGGATCAAAATAGTTAGACTTGTTATGTGTTTATATAGGTTATAAACACTAATGTAGCTATAATAGTAATGTGTCTAGGAGAAATTTGGTTGTAGAATACGATTATAGTGTATTGTGAATTATTGTGCTAATTGTGAGGCCAAATATTATTGGTTATAGGTCTTTCAAAAGCGAGATAAGTTATTATGTATTGTAATCGGTGGAAGAGGCAAGTTTTCTAACTCAATCTTGAGTTAATATTATTTAAATATTGTAGTGGTTGATTATTATTAATTATACCACGTCCGAGAATTATTGTTGATTATTAAGTAGTTAGTGCATGTTTAATAATTCAAATTGAATTCTTGATTAGGAAAATATACATTTGTAGAATAAGCATTGTTGGATATTCATATCAAGTAGAAGATAAAATTAATGATCTGAGATAATTCTGTTTAATATTGATATTGACTATTAATATTATCTATGATCTGAGTCTAGAAATTGGTCGAACTTGGGTATTGGTGAGAAAATAGAGTAGAGTTGTGTTAACTTAACTTTAGAAATCCTAACCCTAATTTACGAATAGAGATTCGATAGATAATATAATTAAAATAATTATATTGATACGTATGAGTTTGTACTATATAGAATTATTGATCAATAATTAATCGGATAAGGTTTGAAATTTATAAACCCTAATAAGAGATTAGAAACCCTAATCTCAGGATTAGAAACTCTAACGCGTAGTTAGAAACCCTAATCAAAAGTTGGGAAACCCTAATTTCATATCCGAGAATCCTAAATCCTAATTAGGAAACCTTAATCCTAATTGGTAAGCTTACTGTGTTTATTAAATGTTAATGTGATTAGGAAACCCTAATTGTAATTTAGAAATTTTAATTTTTTTTTCTAATTCACACACTAATTGGAAATTTTAGAAACTAGTGTTATAAAACCTAAGGGTTAGAACCTTAGGGTTAAACCCTAAGGGTTGGTTCAATTGTCTAGTTTGCCATTAAAATTGCTTTTATAATGTCCAAAATGCCCTTTTTCATTTTCTTTAATTGGTAACTTGTAAAATTACCAAGACCTTTAGTAGGTGAGCAACTACATTGACTTTGTGACATTATAATCTCAGCAAATCAGCATCAATGTCATCAATATGCATTGCATCAAGCAATAAATATAGATTTGGGAGAGAGAAAGTATACTTATTTGGCTTATTTTCTCTCTTGCTCTCTTCAACTAATTCTCTCAATCAAACCTCCGAATATAGCAAGTATTTCAGTCACATATTAACCCTCTAAAACATCTAGATCAGATTGGTAGAGCCAAGATCAAAGCAACCTCAAGAAAAGGTATAAACCTAAACCCATCATAGATCTTGTGTACTAAGAAAAAATTTATGTATATGTGTTTAGATGTTTGCTAAAAGGTGTTTTATGATGATCTATGGTGATATACCATAGATCCATAGCATCAAAGGGCTTAAAAAGTAAAATTTTCAAATCTGTCCAAGAACAAGATTTGTGGTCTGACAAGTTAATGTCAGGAGCCACAGATTCTTGTTCGTTTGTGGTTGTTGATGTTTTAAAGTTGTTATTTGTAGCCTGACATGCTGTCTTTGATCTGCAAGTGGAATCGGTGTCATTTGATGTCTAGATTTGTAGTTATTAGCAATTGAAACTTAGTTGGCCAAGGCATGGCCGATCAAAAATCTGGGTAACCCAAAAAGTTTAAAGTAACGTCTGACAAGGTTTTTGAAACTCGATTTATGTCAGGTGTTATGTTGTTATTGTTGTAATAAACGTGTAGCCTGCTGTCTGGACTATATATAAATTACTTTTGATGCCTTAAAATGTCAACATATTGAGCGAGCAAGTGGTCAAAGTAAATTTACTCGCTTTCGGTTTTGACATTTCTGAAAAACCCGAAATTTGATGAACAAAATTTCTGACAGTGTTTGACTAAGCTTTATCTTGTGAATCTTTTGTTGTTGGACTAATCTATTGTTATATATATACTCTATGACATTCCAACTACACGATTGGACCATGAGAACACATAAATCATGATAGGAACCTATATTAAATCGAAATCCAAACTAAACCACTCGGAATTGCTGGGTTTACGGGAAAACCCGAAAGCATACTGACAAAGTTTGGGAGATCAGATCTTCTTGATGGATTGTTGCATGACTTAATTGATGATTGAAAACTGTAGTGTTACATAAACACTGCACGATTAATGTTTAAGCTAGCCCAGAACATGAATATCTTTGAGAATCAAAAATTGAATTGACGTACACACTTCGTGGTAGTGCAGCGAGTGTTCTTGAGGCTCAAAAACACCTAAGACGACAGATAAGTGTCGCTATAGCCTATAGCGACGGTTACAAATAATTTTATTTTCCTAATTTCCAGAAATTACTTAAAAATAGAAAATAAATTATAAAATTACAAAAATGGTTTTAAAATTATTTTAAATTATGAAAAATAATTTTGACTATTTGAGATATTTTTCATTAATATTTATAATTATTTGAATATTAATGGTATTTAATTTATTTAATTAGTATATTAAATAAATTAGAAAAAATGATTTAATATTATGAAAATCATTTTAAATAAGAATAATGTATCTAAAAATATTTTTAGTTATAAAATATTACTTTTAAATATTTTTAGAGAATTTTCATTAATGATTTAATATTAATGATATTAAATTTATTTAATTGTTGAATTAAATAAATAAGTTAAAAATGATTTTATTGATTTAAAAATTATTTTAAATGAGAATAAAGTGTTAGAAAATATTTTGAATTATAAAATATTATTTTCAATATTTTGGAGAATTCTCATTAATAAATAAATATTAATGATATTAGATTTATTTAATTATTATATTAAATAAATGAATTAAAAATGATTTTATTAATTTAAAAATCATTTAAAATAAGGAAAATAATTTAAAAATATTTTAAGTTATAATTAATGACTTTTAATATTTGGATAATAATTTCATTATTATTTGAATATTAATGGTGATGATTTAAAATGATTTAAATTATTTTAAAAATCATTTAAGTGGAATATTGTAGATTTAAAAATATTTTAAGTTATTGATAATAAATTTAATATTTTGACAAGTATGTCATTAATATTTTAATATTATTAAATATTAATGATGATAAGATTATTTGATAATTAAATCATTTAAAAATAATTTTGATGTTTGAAAAATTATTATAAATTATAATAATTGTTTATAAATTATTAAAAGCTTCCAAAAAATATTATTAATGATATTTGACTTATCTAAAATAATATTGAAGCTTAGAAACCGAAATTACTTGACAATAACGGTGTTAATTGTCGGATAGGGTGACCAGAACAACAGAGAATGGATAGAAGTCCAACCGGATCAAAATAGTTAGACTTGTTATGTGTTTATATAGGTTATAAACACTAATGTAGCTATATAATGTAATGTATGCAGGAGAAATTTGGTTGTAGAATACGATTGTAGTGTATTGTGAATTATTGTGCTAATTGTGAGGCCATATTATTGGTTATAGGTCTTTCAAAAGCGGATAAGTTATTATGTAGGCATGTAATCGTGGAAGAGGCAAGTTTCTAACTCAATCTTGAGTTAATATTATTTAAATATTGTAGTGGTTGATTATTGTTAATTATACCACGTCCAAGAATTATTGTTGATTATTAAGTAGTTAGTGCATGTTTAATAATTCAAATTGAATTCTTGATTAGGAAAATATACATTTGTAGAATAAGCGTTGTTGGATATTCATATCCGTAGAAGATAGAATTAATGATCTGAGATAATTCTGTTTAATATTGATATTGACTATTAATATTATCTATGATCTGAGTCTAGAGAATTGATCAACTTGGGTATTGGTGAGAAAATAGAGTAGAGTTGTGCTTAACAACTTTAGAAATCCTAACCTAATTTACGAATAGAGATTAGATAGATAATATAATTAAAATAATTATATTGATACGTATGAGTTTGTCTTATATAGAATTATTGATCGATAATTAATCGGATAAGGTTTGAAATTTATAAACCCTAATAAGAGATTAGAAACCTAATCTTCGGATTAGAAACTCTAACGGGTTAGTTAGAAACCCTAATCAAAAGGTTGGGAAACCCTAATTTCATATCCAGAATCCTAAATCCTAATTAGGAAACCTTAATCCTAATTGGTAAGCTTACTGTGTTTATTAAATGTTAATGTGATTAGGAAACCCTAATTGTAATTTAGAAATTTTAATTTTTTTTTCTAATTCACACACTAATTGGAAATTTTAGAAACTAGTGTTATAAAACCTAAGGGTTAGAACCTTAGGGTTAAACCCTAAGGGTTGGTTCAATTGTCTAGTTTGCCATTAAAATTGCTTTTATAATGTCCAAAATGCCCTTTTTCATTTTCTTTAATTGGTAACTTGTAAAATTACCAAGACCTTTAGTAGGTGAGCAACTACATTGACTTTGTGACATTATAATCTCAGCAAATCAGCATCAATGTCATCAATATGCATTGCATCAAGCAATAAATATAGATTTGGGAGAGAGAAAGTATACTTATTTGGCTTATTTTCTCTCTTGCTCTCTTCAACTAATTCTCTCAATCAAACCTCCGAATATAGCAAGTATTTCAGTCACATATTAACCCTCTAAAACATCTAGATCAGATTGGTAGAGCCAAGATCAAAGCAACCTCAAGAAAAGGTAAAAACCTAAACCCATCATAGATCTTGTGTACTAAGAAAAAATTTATGTATATGTGTTTAGATGTTTGCTAAAAGGTGTTTTATGATGATCTATGGTGATATACCATAGATCCATAGCATCAAAGGGCTTAAAAAGTAAAATTTTCAAATCTGTCCAAGAACAAGATTTGTGGTCTGACAAGTTAATGTCAGGAGCCACAGATTCTTGTTCGTTTGTGGTTGTTGATGTTTTAAAGTTGTTATTTGTAGCCTGACATGCTGTCTTTGATCTGCAAGTGGAATCAGTGTCATTTGATGTCTAGATTTGTAGTTATTAGCAATTGAAAAACTTAGTTTGGCCAAGGGCGTGCCGTCAAAATCTGGGTAACCCAAAAAGTTTAAAATAACGTCGACAAGGTTTTGAAACTCGATTTATATCGGGTGTTATGTTGTTATTATTTGTAATAAGCGTGTAGCTGTTCTTTATGCGGACTATTTATAAATTACTTTTGATGCCTTAAAATGTCAACATATTGAGCGAGAGCAAGTGGTCAAAGTAAATTACTCGCTTCGGTTTTGACATTTGGAAAAACCACGAAATTTGATGAACAAAATTTACGGCGGTGTTTGACTAAGCTTTATCTTGTGAATCTTTTGTTGTTGGACTAATCTATTGTTATATATATACTCTATGACATTCCAACTACGATTGGACCATGAGAACACATAAATCATGATAGGAACCTATATTAAATCATTTACAAACTAACCACTCGGATGCTTTGGGTTTAGAGAAAACCGAAAAGCATACAACAAGAAGTTTGGGAGATCGGATCTTCTTGATGGATTGTTGCATGACTTAATTGATGATTGAAAAGCGTAGTGTTACATAAACCTTTGCTTGCGATTAATGTTTAAGCTAGCCCGAACATGAATATCTTGAGAATCAAAGCGGTTGACGTACACACTTTCGTGGTTGATGCAGCGATGTTCTTGAGGCTCAAAAACACCTAAGACGACAGATAAGTGTCGCTATAGCCTATAGCGACGGTTACAAATAATTTTATTTTCCTAATTTCCAGAAATTACTTAAAATAGAAAATAAATTATAAAATTACAAAAATGGTTTTAAAATTATTTTTAAATTATGAAAAATAATTTTTAACTATTTGAGATATTTTCATTAATATTTATAATTATTTGAATATTAATGGTATTTAGTTTATTTAATTAGTATATTAAATAAATTAGAGAAAAATGATTTAATATTATGAAAAATCATTTTAAATAAGAATAATGTATCTAAAATATTTTTAGTTATAAAATATTACTTTTAATATTTTTAGAAATTTTCATTAATGATTTAATATTAATGATATTAAATTTATTTAATTGTTGAATTAAATAAATAAGTTAAAAATGATTTTATTGATTTAAAAATTATTTTAAATGAGAATAAAGTGTTAGAAAATATTTTGAATTATAAAATATTATTTTCAATATTTTGGAGAATTCTCATTAATAAATAAATATTAATGATATGAGATTTATTTAATTATTATATTAAATAAATGAATTAAAAATGATTTTATTAATTTAAAAATCATTTAAAATAAGGAAAATAATTTAAAAATATTTTAAGTTATAATTAATGACTTTTAATATTTGGATAATAATTTCATTATTATTTGAATATTAATGGTGATGATTTAAAAATGATTTAAATTATTTTAAAAATCATTTAGTGGAATATTGTAGATTTAAAAATATTTTAAGTTATTGATAATAACTTTAATATTTTGACAAGTATGTCATTAATATTTTAATTAAATATTAATGATGATAAGATTATTTGATAATTAAATCATTTAAAAATAATTTCGATGTTTGAAAAATTATTATAAATTATAATAATTGTTTATAAATTATTAAAAGTTTCCAAAAAATATTATTAATGATATTTGACTTATCTAAAATAATATTGAAGCTTAGAAACCAAAATTACTTGACAATAACGGTGTTAATTGTCGGATAGGTGACGAACAGAGAATTGGTAGAAGTCCAACGGATCAAAATAGTTAGACTTGTTATGTGTTTATATAGGTTATAAACACTAATGTAGCTATAATGGTAATGTGTCTAGGAGAAATTTGGTATAGAATACGGTGTTGTGTATTATGAATTATTGTCTAATTGTGAGGCCAGATATTATTGGTTATAGGTCTTTCAAAAGCGAGAAAGTTATTATTATGTAGGCTATGTAATCGTGGAAGAGGCAAGTTTCTAACTCAATCTTGAGTTAATATTATTTAAATATTGTAGTGGTTGATTATTGTTAATTATACCACGTCCAAGAATTTATTGTTGATTATTAAGTAGTTAGTGCATGTTTTTAATAATTCAAATTGAATTACTGATTCGAAAATTATACATTTGTAGAATAACTGTTGTTGGATATTCATATCCGTAGAAGATAGAATTGATAGTACAGATAATTCCTGTTTATTATCGAATTATGTTGAGAAATGCTTTAGCCAATTATTCTGGCTAGACGAACATTTGTTAGAACTTGTTAGGTTCGAGAAGAGAATTCAATTATTATTGACAGATCGATGCCAATTATTTCGGCTAGATCGAGAAGTAATTAAAAATTGAAATCATAATATTTTGTTGTTAAATCAAAATCTTTATTCTGAGACTGAGAAGAACAACATTTTATATAAAGAGAATATTTTATTGGTCGTATATTCTCGCTTTTTTGCGATTAAGTATTATGCATAATATAATATAGGGTATAATAAAGTGATCACTTTATATACTTGCAGAGGGTATGATTTAATCTTTATGGTTATCTGATACACCTGGGTATATCAAAGTCAAATCTTTAATAGTTACTCGAGAAGAGAAGTTCTAGATCTAATGGATCGCTCAGCATAAATCTGGAAAACATTCCACTTTGCTATTTCGTAGAATTAATTCTTGATTATTCATTTGAATATCGTAGAAAACCTTAAAAGCGTTATACTCTTTCATTATCAGATTGTTGTTGGATAGGATGCGAGAAGGCTTGTTATTTATTCCTATACATTTATCGTATGTCTTAACTTACGGGGCAAACTTGTTGCTCACCCTTGCTAAATAAAATTTTCAGCTAGGGACGAAGTGGTAGAAGGTGTAGTGAAGAATAAAGGAAAAGGCATCGTGATAAATTAGTATAATGAGCATTATTATTATTATGTTGTATTGTAAACCCTTTTTGTATATCTAAGGGGTATGACTATAATGTTAAGGTTAGTGGACCTGAGACTTATGTATTAACAATATCTGTTAATGAGTTATGTATTCCTATTTATAAATGAATTGGTAGTTAGATGTTATATTTTTGTGGATCGTGAGCACCAAACTCGGGGGTCAGGTAACCCAGATTTTGGGGGTGTCACAGGTTGGTATCAAAGCTGTAGGTTATAAACCTTAAGTGGGGTGGGGGAAACCCTAGGATTATAACCATAAGCGAGATAGAGAATACTCATTTAGAGTACTAAGTGAGGGATTGCTGAAGCGTATCGATAGTGCAACATGTGTACACATAGTGTGAGAAGTTTGTACTGGAGACGTACTAATCAAGTTATTTACACTGATTGTAGGATGTCGGGAGAAGATAAGATGAGTACGGAGATGCCGGTAATTTGTCGCACCAGATGCCGATGGTGAGGTGCCGACACGAGGCGAGTCGATGGGAAGAAGTAGGAAAAGATGAACCCATGGTTAATCTCGGGAGTGATCATGATGATTATCCCGAGATGTATCTGAGTAGTGATGAGGAGGCGGAGTCTAAAGAAGCTAAGGTGGAGTTAAAAAATAAGATCAAAGTTGGAGAACAAGATCAGCTATCTATAGAAGTCCAGGAACTCCGGAGTAAAGTGTTTCTCTTAGAGGAGCATGGAAGATGGAAGCGAAAGCGGCGTTCTGTGAAATAAGCGAGGAAATGAGCGAGTGAAGGCGCAGGTGGAAAGACTAAAGACTGAAGGTGGTGGATCGTCTAAAGGAACCAGTAAGAAGGGAAAGAATAAGAGAAAGAGGGAAAAAGACAGCGACAAATCTAAAAATTCAAACCCGAAGAAGAGGCAAGCTTGCAGCAAGTGTGGAAAGACCCACGTGGGAGAATGCATGATGTGGAAGAACGCGTGCTTCAACTGTAAGCAGGAAGAACATATTTCTTTGCATTGTCCTAAGCTGAACATTAGGAAGTATTTTTCATGTGGAAGAACGGGGCACGGATTCAACAAGTGTCCCAACAAGAAGAAGACTGGTGAAGGGAGTGGTCAGTAGACAACTTAGATATAAGTGATAATATCTTTTGGTAGAAGTTTGTGATATTAAAAGTTGTAATATTGAGAACGATGTATAAGCATATGTAAATATATATGTTTGTATGAATGAAATCTTTATTTTCTATATGAATATAAGATTAAAAATTAAATTGTGAGTTCTTAAAACTCATACTTATGGTAAGTTCATGACTCATGATTATATGAAATGTTTTGAACCCATCAACGAATGGACGCTAAAGGTTTGACTAGGATAAGTTCATACACTCATATAATTGTGGAAAGTTACTGAACTCATAAGTGTGGTAAGTTTGATGAACTGGGAATAGTTATGTGAAAATGATAAAATATTAACTTTTTGTGTAAAGTTGGAGAATTGCAAATTTTTGTAAAGTTGAGTATGTTAATGCTAATTTTTTTTTTAAAGGGATAGTAATATGTGTTAAGTACGAAATGTATTATGTGCTATTTGAATAAATATGCGATTATGTGAGAATTATGTGTTGAATTCTTATTGTGTTAAGAATTTGTATAGAGAAAGAAAAATTAATGTAAGATTTTTTATTTAAATCAGATCATGCCGTCTAGACGACAAAATCAAAATCAACGAGAAGAACATTCGGTAAATAATGAGGGAGGTCAAGCTGACCCAATGCAAAACTTTACAAATATGATAGCCGAAGCTATGGGAAATAGAGCTCCAGCCAGGGGAAGAGCGAGAGAACATCTAGTTGACAGATTGGTAAATTACAATGACTTTAAAGCTGTAGGATCGCCTGAATTCAAGGGAACCACGGATCCGATTGAAGCCCAGACTTGGGTAAAGGAGATGGAGCAAGCATTCGTTATCGCCAGAGTAGCAGAAGAGCAAAAGATAGCTTTTGCTACATACATGATGAAGGGAGAAGCTGATTACTGGTGGGAGACTAATCAGGCAAGAGCTTTGTCTGGCGCTGCGGCGCCAGACCTCAGAACCAGAAAAAATTGATAGATTTCTTACATAAACGAATTTCTTACATAAACGAATTTCCCGGACTCCTAAATTGTTCATTTTAAGTCCGAATTGGCTCGTTCAAAAGCCATTAGCTCACAAATCACATACTCTACATGTTCATGCAAGAATTTTTTATTTTTGACTTTGTTAACTTGAAATTCACCATTTAGTTTATTTTAACAAAAATGATAAATGTTCGTGAACGTTCAACGCTCGTTTATTCGTTCTAAGTCGGAATTCGGTCATTTTTGAGTCCGTAACTCTAGAATTCCAAATGAGACTATACTCCATCGAAAACCAACGTTTCTAAGCTCAATGTTAAAATTTGACTTCCTGTAAGACCCCAACCTTTATGAATAAAGAATATTTTTCTCGAAATATATTTTTGAATATTATGGTGTGGATTTGATATAATGTTATATTTGTAGGTAATATTTATAAATTTTGCAAATTAAGCAAGTTGTTATATAATATTCGATTAGTCGGGGAATATTCGTTTTATCAGGGAATATTCGTTTTATCAGGGAATATTCGTACGACGATACAATCATTGGTGGACCCCACAACGGAAGTATTGTCATAGTTAGAAAACGACAGAATTATCTTTTTATAAAAATAACGGCGAAAGTGTTACCGTTAAATCTGTTGAACTACCCTTAGTAAAAAGTATAGAATGCAGCGTGGTTGCATAGTAGCACACGGTATTGATTATTGATGCTTACGTGAGAAGTCACTCAGTTATACTCAATTATTGCTACAGTAATTGCTGCATCTTATCTCTCATATTATTGATTCAATTATTATCATAGTATCATCTGTATTGTATGTTATATTATTAAATCAATAATTGAGATAGTAAAGTTATTCATATTATTATTTTCAATATTGACAATGTCTAGAAGTTCTGTTAAGGAGAGGTTTGGTCACCTAATTGCGCGCCAATAAGGAGAAATCCTTATCAAAAAGCCCCCTCTTTCTTGGGAACGACCTGGTTGTTAAATATTGTGAGTTATAATATTAATGATGAATAAGTTTGTGTTGATTAAAGATGAAATTGATAGTTCCATTGTGTTGGAATTATTAGTGTTAGTGAAAATTGACATTTATTTCGATAATAATTGATGTCTGGAGGTTATACTGACCAGTTGGGTAATTAATCAGATAAATGAGCAATTAATTGCAATTAATTCACATAATTGTAACTATTTGTTCACATGTGTGTACTATTGATTCACATTCTTGTACTATTAGGGGAGTTGGTGCAAGATTGATAATACTTGCATGACTAAGTTAAAAATGGAGGTATAGATGGAGGTACTATACTGTAATTCGTATTTTCACATGATTATAACTATTGATTCACATGATTGAACTATTGATTCACATTATTTACTATTAGGGGTGGTGGTGCAAGTTTAATAATACTTGCAGGACTAAATTAAAAAAAAAAGAAAAAGAGGAAGGTATTATACTGTAATATTTTGAGCCCCAAAATGTGCAATTATCGAAACTATATTTTTCTATAAATAGAAGCTCATTCTTCCTTCATTTCTCACCAATTCACTAAAGCTATAGAGCAATTATTATAGAGAAAAATTTTAAAGAGAAAGAAGAAGAGAAGTCTGCTACCTCACTATTATTCTGTTGTTATTCCATTCTTTATTATTACATTGGAATATCCCATGCATGCGGATTACGCATGACCTGGTTCCATTCTTTATTATTCTGTTGGAATATCATGTCTGTACGGATTACGCATGACCTGGTTCCATTCTTTATTAATCTGTTGGAATATCCTGTTTGTGTGGGTTACGCATGACCTGGTTCCATTCTTTATTATTCTATTAGAATAACTTGCATGCATGGATTACGCAGGCTTCGGTGAATTCTTCTATTATTCCATTCTTTATTATTATGAATGAATAACTTTGTCATGTGTATTTCAAGCATGCATGGTGAATGATCCTTCGTATTCATTCCTTATTAAATTGTGGAAATGATCATCTCGTGGATTACCGCACATGGCGAAAAAAATCCATTTATGGTTTCATATATTCTATTATACTCGGTTAGTTAAAGTTTTGGCTTCTATACTCCATGAAATTAGTGGAATATCCTTGATATTTGCGCTTCATCCAATATCTTTTCATGGAAATATTCTTTCTGAGCATTCTTCAATTTTACTCCACAAAGAAGTATCATGTTGACAATTTGGACGTTATTGAATTCTGGATAAATTAAAATTATAAATCTTTAAAATTTATCCTTGAACTTATTTTATTGAATTATTATGTCATTGTCATCATCCTCATGCTTATATTGTGATGAAAGTCATCCTTGGCTTACGTGCATAAATAGACTTGGTATGATTATGACCAGGGATTATTCGGTATAATCATAACCGTAATGTGACGAATGATGTGGTAAAAGTCCTCATTGGCATGTAGTTCATTGATGGATAGTTGTTGGTCTGATTATGACCATGGATTATTCGGTATAGTAATGACCATTGATGATTAAATGAATATCCTTGGCTGTGATGGAGGGATGATTCGATTTTATTTATTAAGCTGAGTCTCAGCGATAAAGTTGATGACAAACTTTTTAAATCATAGAAGATAGTAGATTTTATGCTCTACTTGACTCTTCTAATGGATTGCTTGTTCCGCTTCAGTTAAACTTGTTGTCTATTATATTCTATCAGTTTAACATTGTTGAAGGCTAATGATAATTTATTCTGCATTATCTTAGTCATAATATTTCTTACTGGGCTAGTTGAGCTCACCCTTTCTTTCACTATTCTCTTCAGGAAATGAGAACGTAGCCGGGACTAGTCGGGGAACGGAGTGACGGTCCAGATGATAGCATTAGTAGTCCTCACTATTCTGTTAAATAGTGTGACAATAAATGTAATGAGGACTCCATTGAGTGTGGATATTGTCTAGATGACAATATTCTTATTAAAACTCTTAGATTATGTTTTGTCGTATTTTACACGACTGTTGTATAATTAAGTTGTATTTAAATTTTATACCATGTATTTGGCGACTCAAGATCGGTGATGTATACCTATTTTGGGGGCGTCACAGTTGGTATCAAAGCTTAGGGATATAATCCCTGGCTAAGATGTGAGACAAGAACTAGGAGGGGAGAGATGGGGAATTCCTTCGCTAGTATGACCTACCTAAGTTTATTTGGTATTTAATTGGTCGGTCAGAGTATAGGGATAATATGTGATATGTTAATTAACCATTATTTTGTGGCAGTATTTGAAAATGGCATCCGAAAATGTTGAGATAAGCAATGAAGCACATGAGACCATTGAGTCACCACATAGTAAGACCCAGGATAATGTGCAACAGGAGGACAATAATCCTCAGGTAAACACCAACAATCAAATGATGAACGATGGGATGTTTAGAGGTTTTATGCAATTCATGCAACATCAGGCGAGGGCGGCTTCTATCCAAAATGCAGGTGGAAACACTGACAACTCTCGGATGGTCACCACTAAGCAGTTCAAGGAGCTGGGACCACCAGAGTTTTTTGGAGAGCCAAAACCACTTAAGGTGGAGACGTGGATAAAGCAGATCAACAAGATATTTGATGTCTTGGAATGCTTCGAGGAGCAAAAGGTTCCCTTTGCCACCTTCATGTTGCGAGCTGAGGCAGATTAATGGTGGGAATCTGTAAAGCGTACCCAAGCTTCCGCACTCAAAATGTCTTGGGAGAAGTTCCAAGAGCTGTTCAACGACAAGTACTTTCCTGAAAGTATTCGTCACATGAAGGAGATAGAGTTTATTAATGTAAGACCCCAACTTATTATAAATGAAATTGAATTTCCTCTATTTATTATTTTAAAATAGTAAGGGTTGATTTGATTAATGTGGTTAATTATGGGTAAAATGCGCAAAAATTTCAAATAAGCAAGTGGTTATAAAATATTCATTATTATCGAGGAATATTCGTTTGGTCATGGAATATTCTTCTTATGTCGTTTGAATATTAAATGCGGCGAGGGGCAACCTTGTGTGGGCCCCATAACGAAAAGCTATTGGATGAAGGAAAAGCGACAAATATAAGTTGGTTATAAATAACAGTAGTAGTTATTCAAGAATTAATACTATTGGAATACCCGATGGTTAAAACACAATGAAAGCATTACGGTATTACACCAATTATTGATTCTTACATAAGAAGGCACTACTTAATAATTATTACGATGAGTTCTTGCTCAATATTTTATTTTATTGATTCAATTATTGCTACGTTGATATTTTATATTATTGTTGTTTCAATAATTGTCACTACACAGTATTTTCATTATCAGATCAATAATTCATATTATTTGAATTATATTATTAGATAACATTATTGGCAATGTCTAAAAAGTTCTGTCTAAGGAGAGGTTTGGTCACTTAATTGCGGCGCCAAGAAGGAGAAATCCTTATTGAAAGCCCCTCTTTCTGGAGAACAAACACTCGGTTGCCAATATTGTGATCCTGTAATATTATTTGTGAATAATTAATTATTGATTTATATGATAAGGAAAATATTCATTTTATGTAGATATAGACGGAGACAAATTTTAATGTGACAATTGTTGAAAATTGGTATTTTATCTTTTTCGATAAAATAATTTATTTAAATATATTATTATATTTTAATAATATAATAATGGTGATATTTTTACAATGAATGTGGGATATATCAATAAATGAGGAGGAAGAGTATTTTTGTTGCAATAAATATTTAAAACATGTTTTTCATGTTTGTGGACCCCATTTCTTGACTGAAATTTGATTATAGCCTGTAAAATCGCCTGTTTGTGGATTTCGGTCAATTTCTGTTTGGAATTTGGAAAAACTTTCTTTTGCAAAGTTGTAGAGAATGGAAATTTCTATGGAAAAAACATGAGGTTCGAATTTTTCTGATAAAAGGGTTATTTATTATGAATTATTGAAGTTCCGAAGTTCCGGAATAATTGATTTTTGGAAGTTTTAATTGTTTTATTCAAGAAAAACGTTTTTTGCAATCCCACATGTGTCGTAAATGAGCTGAATTCAGATTCTTTGGTGGTGGGCTTGAATATTTAATAAATAAAATTATTTTAATAAATTTTCTGCTTTGGTGTTCTAAACAATTTCCTATAAATAAGGTGCTTAGGTTAGAATTAAAAATCACATCGAAAATCTAAGATTTTCTCTCTTCTCTCTATATATTATCGGCGTATTCTTGTGAGTATTTTGATACTTTGAGTGTTGTTATACGTTGCAAGTTCCTTTCAAAGATTATATCCAAAGATTCGATCGGAAATGCACCGTCTTTTGGAGGTAAAGGATGTTATTTTTTTTAAATGATATTATTTCTTCTAATATCATTATCTTTGGATTATTGGTAAGATTTTTCTTGTGAAATTCTTGTCTTTTAGTGTTTGGGTTACTATTCACGTTTACGGCACTATTCACGTATACGGCATTATTCATGAATACGACACTATTAACAGAAAAAAATAAATTTTCATTTCAGTCCAAAATATCAATTATAGATACTAACTTTGATTGTATCCATGTTTTGATTATTCTTGAATTTTACTTCACTATGTTTATTTATGAAGTATTTTTTGAACTCTCGGATTGTTTAAAGTACTAATCCTTAATATTTGTTCTTTTGTTTCACTGGATTCGTTTTTTTTAAAAATATTTTTCATCATCCTCGGTCCTAAATGATGATATTACTAAATATCTTTGGCCTTAGTGCAAAGATGGTTGATTTTCCTATGAATATCTTTGGCCCGTAGTGCAAAGATGTACAGGTGTTGAGATGAACATGACCAATCGATGAATATCTTTGGCACAGAGTGCAAAGATGAATATTTGATTCAAGATGAATATTGATTGATGTTACGGGGATAAAATATTGATGATGGACTTTTAAATTCATAGATTATAGTAGATTTCATTCTCTCGTAACTCATCTATGAATTATTATTTCATTATGAATATTGATCCGAAACTTGTTGTCTATTGTATTTTATCGATTTTTCTCTCGTTGAAGACTAACGATAATTTGTTATATATTATCTTAGTCATAATATTTTTATTGGGCTAAAACACGATTAGTTCTGTGTGTATTTGTTTCTCGATTAATACTATTGGAATACCCGTTAGTTTAAAACACAAGAAGACACCGGTATTACACCAATTATTGATTCTTACATAAGAAGGCACTACTTAATAATTGTTATTATATGAATTCTTTGTTCAATATTTTATTTTATTGATTCAATAATTGTTACGTTGATATTTTATATTATTGTTGTTTCAATAATTGTCACTACTACGATATTTTCATTATCGGATCAATAATTCATATTATTTGAATTATATTATTAGATAACATTATTGGCAATGTCTAAAAAGTTACATCTAAGGAGAGGTTTGGTCACTTAATTGCGCTACGATGAAGGAGAAATCCTTATTGAAAGCCCCTCTTTCTCGGAACGACTGGTTGCCAATATTGTGATCCCGTAATATTATTTGTGAATAATTAATTATTGATTTATATGATAAGGAAAATATTCATTTTATGTAGATATAGATTTTAGACAAATTTTAATGTGACAATTGTTGAAAATTGGTATTTTATCTTTTCGATAAAATAATTTATTTAAATATATTATTATATTTTAATAATATAATAATGGTGATATTTTTACAATGAATGTGGGATATATCAATAAATGAGGAGGAAGAGTATTTTTGTTGCAATAAATATTTAAAACATGTTTTTCATGTTTGTGGACCCCATTTCTTGGTCGAAATTTGATTATAGCTTTGTAAAATCGCTTTGTTTGTGGATTTGGTCAATTTACATTTGGAATTTGGAAAAACTTTCTTTTGCAAAGTTGTAGAGAATGGAAATTTCTATGGAAAAACATGAGGTTCAATTTTTTACGATAAAAGGGTTATTTATTATGAATTATTGAAGTTAGAAGTTAGGAATAATTGATTTTTGGAAGTTTTAATTGTTTTATTCAAGAAAAACGTTTTTTGCAATCCCACATGTGTCGTAAATGAGCTGAATTCAGATTCTTTGGTGGTGGGCTTGAATATTTAATAAATAAAATTATTTTAATAAATTTTCTGCTTTGGTGTTCTAAACAATTTCCTATAAATAAGGTGCTTAGGTTAGAATTAAAAATCACATCAGAAACTGAAGATTTTCTCTCTTTCTCTCTATATATTATCGAGCGTATTCTTGTGAGTATTTTGATACTTTGAGTGTTGTTATACGTTGCAAGTTCCTTTCAAAGATTATATCCGATATTCGATCGGATCTTAGTCTTTTGGAGGTAAAGGATGTTATTTTTTTTAAAATGATATTATTTCTTCTAATATCATTATGCTGGATTATTGGTAAGATTTTTCTTGTGAAATTCTTGTCTTTTAGTGTCGGGGTTACTATTCACGTTTACGGCACTATTCACGTATACGGCATTATTCATGAATACGACACTATTAACAGAAAAAAATAAATTTTCATTTCTGTCCAAAATATCTATTATAGATACTAACTTTGATTGTATCCATGTTTTGATTATTCTTGAATTTTACTTCACTATGTTTATTTATGAAGTATTTTTGAACTCGGATTGTTTAAAGTACTAATCCTTAATATTTGTTCTTTTGTTTCCTTTGGATTCGTTTTCTTTAAAATATTTTCATCATCCTCAGGTCCTAAATGATGATATTACTAAATATCTTTGGCACGTAGTGCAAAGATGGTTGATTTTCCTATGAATATCTTTGGCCGTAGTGCGAAAGATATGCAGTGTTGAGATGAACATGACCAACTGATGAATATCTTTGGCCTGTAGTGCAAAGATGAATATTTGATTCAAGATGAATATTGATTGATGTTACGGGGATAAAATATTGATGATGGACTTTTAAATTCATAGATTATAGTAGATTTCATTCTCTACGTAACTCATCTATGAATTATTATTTCCGCTGCGAATATTGATCTGAAACTTGTTGTCTATTGTATTTTATCAGATTTTTCTCTGTTGAAGACTAACGATAATTTGTTATATATTATCTTAGTCATAATATTTTTTATTGGGCTAAAACACAGTGGTTACCGTGTATTTGTTACCGTTAATACTATTGGAATACCCAGTGGTTAAAACACAGTAGCACACGGTATTACACCAATTATTGATTCTTACATAAGAAGGCACTACTTAATAATTGTTACAGTAGTTACTGTTCAATATTTTATTTTATTGATTCAATAATTGTTACGTTGATATTTTATATTATTGTTGTTTCAATAATTGTCACTACACAGTATTTTCATTATCAGATCAATAATTCATATTATTTGAATTATATTATTAGATAACATTATTGGCAATGTCTAAAAAGTTCTGTCTAAGGAGAGGTTTGGTCACTTAATTGCGCGCCAGTAAGGAGAAATCCTTATTGGAAAGCCCCCTCTTTCCTGGGAACAGCCTGGTTGCCAATATTGTGATCCTGTAATATTATTTGTGAATAATTAATTATTGATTTATATGATAAGGAAAATATTCATTTTATGTAGATATAGACGGAGACAAATTTTAATGTGACAATTGTTGAAAATTGGTATTTTATCTTTTTCGATAAAATAATTTATTTAAATATATTATTATATTTTAATAATATAATAATGGTGATATTTTTACAATGAATGTGGGATATATCAATAAATGAGGAGGAAGAGTATTTTTGTTGCAATAAATATTTAAAACATGTTTTTCATGTTTGTGGACCCCATTTCTTGACTGAAATTTGATTATAGCACAATTTAATAAAATCGCTTTGTTTGTGGATTTCTATTCAATTTACATTTGGAATTTGGAAAAACTTTCTTTTGCAAAGTTGTAGAGAATGGAAATTTCTATGGAAAAAACATGAGGTTCGAATTTTTCTGATAAAAGGGTTATTTATTATGAATTATTGAAGTTCCGAAGTTCCGGAATAATTGATTTTTGGAAGTTTTAATTGTTTTATTCAAGAAAAACGTTTTTGCAATCCCACATGTGTAAAAAATGAAATTTGAATTCATTTCTTTGGTGGTGGGCTTGAATATTTAATAAATAAAATTATTTTAATAAATTTTCTGCTTTGGTGTTCTAAACAATTTCCTATAAATAAGGTGCTTAGGTTAGAATTAAAAATCACATCAGAAACTGAAGATTTTCTCTCTTTCTCTCTATATATTATCGAGCGTATTCTTGTGAGTATTTTGATACTTTGAGTGTTGTTATACGTTGCAAGTTCCTTTCAGCATTATATCCAGTATTCCAGTCAGAAGTACCGTCTTTTGGAGGTAAAGGATGTTATTTTTTTTAAAATGATATTATTTCTTCTAATATCATTATGCTGGATTATTGGTAAGATTTTTCTTGTGAAATTCTTGTCTTTTAGTGTCGGGGTTACTATTCACGTTTACTTTGCTTATTCACGATATCTGCATTATTCATGAATACGACACTATTAACAGAAAAAAATAAATTTTCATTTCTGTCCAAAATATCTATTATAGATACTAACTTTGATTGTATCCATGTTTTGATTATTCTTGAATTTTACTTCACTATGTTTATTTATGAAGTATTTTTGAACTCGGATTGTTTAAAGTACTAATCCTTAATATTTGTTCTTTTGTTTCACTGGATTCGTTTTCTTTAAAATATTTTTCATCATCCTCAGTCCTAAATGATGATATTACTAAATATCTTTGGCCTGTAGTGCAAAGATGGTTGATTTTCCTATGAATATCTTTGGCCCGTAGTGCAAAGATGTACAGGTGTTGAGATGAACATGACCAACTGATGAATATCTTTGGCCTGTAGTGCAAAGATGAATATTTGATTCAAGATGAATATTGATTGATGTTACGGGGATAAAATATTGATGATGGACTTTTAAATTCATAGATTATAGTAGATTTCATTCTCTACGTAACTCATCTATGAATTATTATTTCCGCTGCGAATATTGATCTGAAACTTGTTGTCTATTGTATTTTATCAGATTTTTCTCTGTTGAAGACTAACGATAATTTGTTATATATTATCTTAGTCATAATATTTTTTATTGGGCTAGTTGAGCTCACCCTTTTCCTTTTTGTTCCATTTTTCTTCTCAAGAGGCGAGAATATAGCGAGTTCTAGTCGGGGTGTGGAATGATGGTTATAGAAAGTTGTTTTAGTAGTCCTCACCATTTTTATGAAATAATGTATCAATAATTGTAATGAGGACTTATTTGAGTGTGGATATTGTCTAGAAGACAATATTTGTATTTAAACTCACAGTTTATATGTTGTATTAATAAAGTTGTAGTTGTTTTTGTACCATGTTATTGACGACTCAAAATGGGTGATGTATACCTATTTTGGGCGTCCACAGATTAATATCGAGCTTAGGATATGATCTCTGGCGGAGATCGGGAATAGAACTAGGAGGGAGAGAGTAAAACCCTTTGCTAGTGTGTCTTACCTAAGCTTATTTGTTGGTTGGTCAAGATATAGGGATATTATGTGATATGTTAATTTCTTTAATTAACCCTTATTTTATGGCAGTATTTGAGAATGTCGACTAAGAATGTTAACAGTGGAGTAAATGGGACCGTGGAGACACCTTTATTCAACAACGAGGAGAGCGTGCAATAGGCTGGCAATGTTCCTCCTGTAAATAACACCATTTGAAGCGGATGATGAGCATTTAGATATTTAGAAGCTTTTTTGCAGTTCATGCAAAATCAGACAAGGGAGACTCATGCATAAAATACCGGTGGAAATGGTAACAACGCATGGTTTGTCACAGCCAAGCAGTTCAAAGAGTTGGGACCACCAGAATTCTGGGGAAAGCCAAATCCGATTAAAGCAGAAACGTGGGTCAAACAAATCACCAAGATATTCGATGTCTTGGGATGCACGGAGGAACAGAAGGTTCCATTCGCCACCTTTATATTCCGTAATAATGAGGCGATTCTTGGTGGAAATCGTGAAGCGTACCCATCCACCGCACTTCGGCATGTCTTGGGAGACATTTCAGAAACTGTTCAATGACAAGTACTTTCCTGAAAGTATTCGTTATATGAAGGAAGTAGAGTTTATTAGATTGGAACAAAATAACATGATGGTGTCCCAGTACGAGGCGAAGTTTGCAGAGTTATCCAGGTTTGCACCTCATTTGGTGGAGAATGAGGAACGTATGACGCGGATGTTTCTGAGAGGTTTAAAACCTGGCATACGTCAATATCTCATTTCTCATAATTTTTTTCTCTATTTAGATGTTGTCAACAGGGCTCAATTATTAGAGCGAGATAACGAGTACGTTCAACCGAGGGACCACAACCAGATCATCTGGGGATAAAGAATCATCGTAACAATGATAACCAGCGGAGAAAGAAAAATACGGACAAAGGCGGTAACCACTCTGGTGGTAATCACGGCCATGAGAATAGAAGAAGCGAGTCAGGAGGAGATTTTAAAAATAGGAGATTCAACAACGACCATGTGAAGACGTCAACGCTAGCAACAACTGGTTCTAAGGGAGGAGAACGACCATCGGTCGTATGCTATAAATGCGGGAAAGAGGGGCATATCAGTCCAAACTATCCACAACAGTTCAAGGTATGTTATAATTGTGGAAAGGAAGGACATATCGCTCGAGATTGTACAGTAACAAAACCAAGTCCAGCGGGGATGGTGACTCAAAAGGCTGTCCCAGAAAAGTCAAAGTCAATGGTTCCTAGAAGAGCGTTTGTCGTGACTTGTCAAAATGTGAGGAACCCAAACGAGGTGATCACGGGTAAGCTAATCATAAATTCTTGCGAAGTTTATACCTTACTAGATACCGGTGCTACCCATTCATTTATCTCTCATGCTTGTGCTCAACGTTTAAACTTAACTCCGGAGAAATTAGACTTTGATTTATCTGTGGAGACTCCATTAGGAGAAACTTTCATCACATCCACTGTTTATAAATCTTGTTTGATCCAAGTTGGCACCATCACATTACCTATTGACCTTATCTCTTTAAAGATACTTGCTTTTGGTGTGATTTTAGGGGTTTATTGGTTAACTACTCATCATGCCAAAATTGATTGTTTTCGTAAGGTTGTTAGTTTTCATATTCCTAACCAACCTGTTGTACGAATTCAAGCAACTAACCCATTAAAATCAATAACTGTCATATCTAGTCATTTATTGAAAAATGGATGTCAAGCTTTCTTAGCCCATGTTATTGATTTGAATAAAGATACATCAGATTTGAATAATATTCCTGTTGTTAGTAAATTTCGTGATGTATTTCCTAAAGAACTTCCTGGTCTACCCCCAGAACGTGAAGTTGAATTCTTTATTGATCTTGAACCTAGTACAAAGCCCATTTCTAAAACCCTATATCAAATGGCTCCTTTTGAACATCAGGAGTTAAAGGTCCAACTACAGGAGTTGTTGGACATCGGTTTCATTCGTCCTAGTACATCTCCTTGGGGTGATCCTGTTTTATTTGTAAAGAAGAAACACGGGAGTATGCGACTTTATATTGACTACCGGGAATTGAACCATGTCACCATCAAGAATAGGTATCCGCTACCTCGCATTGATGACCTGTTTGACCAGTTGCAAGGAGCATAATTCTCTTCAAAGATCGATCTTCATTCTGGATATCATCAGCTGAAGATTAGAATTGAGGATATTCCAAAGACTGCCTTCAAAATTCGGTACGGGCATTATGAATTCTTAGTCATGTCTTTTGGATTGACTAATGCTCCTGCGACTTTCATGGATATGATGAACCGAATATTCAAGGAATATTTGGATCAGTTCGTTGTTGTCTTCATTGATGACATCCTCATATAGTCCAAAAGTCGTGAAGATCATGAGCACCATTTGAAGCTGGTACTCCAAAGGCTTCATGAAAATAAGCTATATGCTAAGTTGAAGAAATGCGAGTTCTGGCTTGAGGAAGTAGCATTCCTTGGTCACGTGGTGTCAAAACATGGAGTATCTGTTGACCTGGCGAAGATTGAAGCAATACAAAGTTGGGAGCAATCGAAGTCGGTAACCGAAGTACGTAGCTTTCTGGGCTTAGATGGTTATTATCGGAGATTTATGGAAGGATTTTCTCGAATCGCTACTCCGTTAACTCAGCTGACTCGAAAAGATACAAAATTCGTATGGAGCGAGGAATGCGAGAAGAGTTTTCAAGAGCTTAAGAAGAGACTCATTTCGGCACCTGTTCTGACAATACCATCTGGTTCGGATGGATTTGTTATCTACAACGATGCTTCAGGAAAAGGGTTAGGATGTGTTCTCATGAAACATGGGAAGTCATAGCCTATGCCTCGTGACAACTTAAAGAATATGAGAGGAATTATCCTACTCATGATCTAAAGTTGGCAGCAGTCGTTTTCGTACTAAAGATCTGGAGGCACTATCTATATGGGGAGAAAGTGGAGATATATTCAGACTATAAAAGCCTCAAATATTTCTTCACCCAAAAGGAACTCAACATGCGGCAGCGACGTTGGCTCGAGCTGTTAAAAGATTATGACCACAACATTCAATACCATCCTAGAAAAGCAAACGTGGTAACTGATGCGTTAAGTAGAAGATCATATGTAGGAACGAGTGCGATGATGTCAAGTATACGCATAGAACCAACTTTAATCGATGAAGTTAAAGTTGCTCAAGCCACCGACCCGGAGTTGATGCGTATGAAGAAGAAAGTACAAGAAGGTGTTATTCCGGAAGCGAGAATCGATGAAGAAGGAATACTTTGAGTCCACTCCAGACTTTGTGTTCTTAACGACTCTGATTTGAAATATAAGATCATGACGGAGGCACATAATACATCGTTTGCAATCCATCCTGGAAGTACCAAAATGTATCATGATCTTCGACATACATTTTGGTGGAACAATATGAACAGAGAGATTGCAAAGTTTATCTCGAGGTGTTTAACTTGTCAACGTGTAAAGGCGGAGCATCAAGTACCTAAGGGTCCGTTGCAACCACTTGAGATTCCAAAATGGAAGTGGGAACACATTACCATGGATTTCGTTATGGGTCTTCCAACGGTTTCTCAAGGTATAAATGCTATTTGGGTTATTGTTGATAGATTAACCAAGTCTGCTCATTTCTTGCCGATACGGGAGACTTATTCCCTTGAACATCTTGCTCATATGTATGTAAATGAGATTGTGAGATTGCATGGCATGCCAGTATCCATAGTTTTGGATCGTGACCCAAGATTCACTTCACGATTTTGGGTTAGTTTGCAAAAAGCTATGGGCACGGATTCTGATTGATTCGGCATACCATCCTCAAACGGACGGACAATCAAGAGAGACTATTCAAACTCTTGAAGATCTATTAAGACTCTGTGTCCTAGACTTCAAAGGGAGTTGGGATAAGTATTTACCATTGGTGGAATTCTCCTACAACAACAGTTATCAGGCAAGTATAGGGGTAGCTCCATTTGAAGCATTGTATGGAAGAAAGTGTCGCTCTCCAGTATGTTAGGATGAGGTGGGTGAAGCAACATTGTTGGGACCAGAGTTGGTACGTATGACTACGAAAAAGATCCAAATGATTCGACAACGTATACAAATGGCACATGATCGACAAAAGAGTTATGCGGATCTTCATCGAAAGGACGTGGAATTTAGTATTGGGGATCATGTATTGTTGCGTGTAGCTCCATGGAAGGGAGTAACAAGATTTGGGAAGAGAGGAAAGCTCAATCCATGATTTATTGGTCCATTTCAGATTCTTGACCAAGGAGGAAATGTGGCCTATAGACTCGCATTACCTCCAAGTATGTCTCGTGTTCATAATATTTTTCATATATCTATGCTACGTAAATATGTGAAAGACCCGAACCACGTTATTGAGTTAGAACTGGACGAGATAGTCAAAGACTTAACGTACGAAGAGATACCAGTCAAGATCTTGGATAGGAAGGAGCATGTCCTACGCACAAAGGTCATACCACAAGTCAAAGTTTTGTGGAGGAACAATGTTATTGAGGAAATGACCTGGGAGTTGGAAATGGAAATGAAAGAGAGGTATCCTCACCTTTTCGAAACACCATATACGTACGTCAATTTCGAGGACGAAATTTCATAAGGAGGGGAGGTTGTATGACCCCAACTTATTATAAATGAAATTGAATTTCCTCTATTTATTATTTTAAAATAGTAAGGGTTGATTTGATTAATGTGGTTAGTTATGGGGAAAATGCACAAATATTTTAAATAAGCAAGTGGTTATAAATTATTTATTATTGTCGGGGAATATTCGTTTGGTCGTAGAATATTCTTACTGTCGGGAATATTAAATGCGACGAAGTAGCGACAACCTTGTGTGGGCCCCATAACGGAAAGCGATTGGATGAAGAAAAATGACAAATATAAGTTGGTTATAAATAACGGCGTAGTTGTTACCATTAATACTGTTGGAATACCCGGTGGTTAAAACACAGTAGCACACGGTATTACACCAATTATTGATTCTTATGTAAGAAGGCACTACTTAATAATTGTTACGATGAGTTTCTTTATTCAATATTTTATTTTATTGATTCAATAATTGCTACGTTGATATTTTATATTATTGTTGTTTCAATAATTGTCACTTTACTGTACAATATTTTCATTATCGGATCAATAATTCATATTATTTGAATAATATTATTAGATAACATTATTGGCAACATCTAGAAAGTTACGCTTAAGGAGAGGTTTGGTCACTAATTACGCCACCAGTGGAGAAATCCTTATTGGAAAGCCCCCTCTTTCCTAGGAACAGCCTGGTTGCCAATATTGTGATCCTGTAATATTATTTGTGAATAATTAATTATTGATTTATATGATAAGGAAAATATTCATTTTATGTGGATATAGATGAAGAAAAATTTTAATGTGACAATTGTTGAAAATTGATATTTTATCTTTTTCGATAAAATAATTTATTTAAATATATTATTATATTTTAATAATATAATAATGGTGATATTTTTATAATGAATATGAGATATATGAATAAATGAGGAGGACGAGTATTTTTGTTGCAATAAATATTTAAAACATGTTTTTCATGTTTGTGGACCCCATTTCTTGACTGAAATTTGATTATAGCTTGTCAAATCACCCGTTTGTGGATTTCGATCAATTTCTGTTTGGAATTTGGAAAAACTTTCTTCTGCAAAGTTGTAGAGAATGGAATTTCCTATGGAAAAGACATGAGGTTCGAATTTTTCTGATAACAGTGCTATTTATTATGAATTATTGAAGTTCTGAGTTCCAGAATAATTGATTTTTGGAAGTTTTAATTGTTTTATTCAAGAAAAACATTTTTTGCAATCCCACATGTGTGGTAAATGAGCTGAATTCAGATTCTTTGGTGGTGGGCTTGAATATTTAATAAATAAAATTATTTTAATAAATTTTACGCTTTGGTGTTCTAAGCAATTTCCTATAAATAGGTGCTTAGGTTAGAATTAAAAATCACACCGTAAACTCAAGTTTTTCTCTCTTTTCTGTGGCCGCCCCCAAATTAGGTATTAATCACCCATCTTGAGTCGCCAAATACATGGTACACAATACAAATACAAATTTAACTATACAAATTGGTCGTGTAAAATACGACAAAAACATAAACCGAGAGTTTAAACAAGAATAACGCCTTTCTAGACAATATCCATTCTCAATGGAGTCCTCATAGACGATATACAAACTCAAATTCGGTTCTCGTTACATTTATTGTCACACTATTTAACGTAATAGTGAGGACTACTAATGCTATCATCTCGACCGCTCACTCGCTTCCCGACTCGTCGTCCAATTTATATTGTCATTTCCTAAAGAGAACGAAGAAGGAAAGGGTGAGCTCAACTAGCCCAAGAAGAAATATTATGACTAAGATAATACGAATAAATTATCATTAGTCTTCAACAATGTTAAACCGATAATATACAATAGACATCAAGTTTAATCAAGTAAATGAATATCAATCCATTAAAAGAGTCAAGTAGAGAATAAAGTCTACTATCTTTTAAGTTTTAAAAGGTTTTCATCAATTTTTATCATTTGAGACTCAACAATAAATAAACCACCACATCTAATCATCCCCTCGTACCACGGTCAAGGATTTTCATTAAATCATCAATGGTCATGACTATACCGAATAAACCACGGTCATAATCATACCAAAAACTATTCATCAATGCATTACGAGCAATCGAGGACTTTTATCACATTATTTATAATAGGTCATGATTATACTTAGAATGATCCTCGTCATAATCATACTAAGTCCATCTATGCACGTAAGCGAAAAGATGACTTTCAACATAATATAACATGAGGATGATGACAATGACATAATAATTCAATAAAACAAGTTCAAGAATTAATTTATCCAGAAACTAATAATGTCTAAATTGTTAACATGATACTTCTTTGTAAAGTAAAATTCAAGAATGCTCGTAAGAATATTTTCATGAATGAATCTTTGGATGAAGCGCAAATATCAAGGATATTCCACCGATTTCATGGAGTATAGAAGTCAAAACTTTAACCAACCGAGTATAATAAAGAATATATGAAATAAAATGGATGGATTTTCACCCACCATGCGAAATCCATGTATACAGATCATTTCCACAATTTAATAAGGAATGAATACAAAGGATCATTCACCATGCATGTGGCAATCCACATAGACAGGTTATTCCAACGGAATAATAAATGCGGAATAATAAATAATGGAACCGAATCGTGAAATTCACACCGATAGGATATTCCGGCTGAAATAATAAATGCGAAATAATAAATATGGAACCAGTCGTGAAATTCACAATCAAGCGAGGATATTCGATGTAATAATAAGAAACGAAATAATAAAAGAATTTCACCAAGTATGCGGTATTAGCATAAACAAGTTATTCCAACATAATAATAAAGAATGGAATAATGTAAAGAAGAAGATCACCAAGTATTGGGTAAACCACATATACAGGTCATTCCACCAAGTATAGGGTAAACCGCGCATACATGTTATTCCAACAAAATAATAAAGAATGGAATAACATAAGGATTTCACCAAGTATAGGGTATGTCACAGATACAAAAGTTATTCAAATGAATAAATAAGAATGGAGTAATAGAAGTTCTCTTTATGAATAAGAAAGAATAACACCCCTTACCGTAAAAGAAACTGGATATAGAAGTAGTGAAGTAGCAGAATACTCTTCTTCTTTCTCTCTATAATTTTCTCTCTATAGCTTCTCTCTATAATTTCTCTCTAGTTTCAATGAATTAAGTAAGAAATAATGAAGTAATGAGCTTCTATTTATAGAAAAACTAAGAGTGACTCTTGGTCTTAACGAAGGGTCAAAATGACTCTTGGTAATATTGAAGAGGCAACTACTATTTGTGAAGGGGTAATTAACTCTCGGAACACCGAAGAGGCAAATAACTCTTGGAAAGCTGAAGGGTCAAGTTACTATTAAAACTCATGAATAGTAACTCGTGAATAGTAACTCATAAATAGTAACTCGTGAATAGTAACTCCGACACGAAAAGTTCCCCAAATACCCGATTGAACAATATAACCTCCAGACATCAATTATTATCGAAATAAATGTCAATTTTCACTAACACAAATAATTTTAACACAATGGAACTATCAAATTCATCTTTAATCAACATGAACTTATCCATCATTAATATCATAACTCATAATATTTAACAACCAGGTCGTTCCCAAGAAAGAGGGGGCTTTTCAATAAGGATTTCTCCCTATTGGCGCGCAATTAGGTGACCAAACCTCTCCTTGACAGAACTTTTAGACATTGTAAATATTGCAATTTAATAATATGAATAACTTTGTCATCTCAATTATTAATTTAATAATATAACATATTATGCATATGATATCTCGTGACAATAATTGGATCAATAATATGAGAGATATGATGCAGTTAATTCTTCAGAGTAATAATGCGCAAGATAATTGAGTGACTTTTACGTAAGCATCAATAATCAATACCGGTATTAACTATGCAACCACGCCAGATTCATCGTACTTTTTACTACCGTAGTTCAACAGTATTAATGGTAAAACCTTCGCCGTTATTTTCATAAAATATTTTTGTCATTTTCTAACTACGACAAGATTTACATTGTGGGGTCCACTAATGATTGTCTTGCCATAAATGCGGATATTCCCCGACAAAAAAGAATATTCCCCGACCAAATGAATATTTATAACAACTTGCATACTTTGCAAAATTTTCAAATACTACCCATAACTATAACACTATCTCAAATTCACACCATAATATAAAAAAATATTTCGAGAAATTTAAATCTTTATTTATAAAATCTGGGGTCTCACACTTTCTCTCTCTATATTATCGAGCGTATTTTTGTGAGTATTTTGATACTTTGAGATTTGTTATACGGTGCAAGTTTTCTTCAACATTATATCCAGTATTCCAGTCAAAAGTACCATCTTTTCGAGGTAAGGGATGCTATTTTTTTTAAAATGATATTATTTCTTCTAATATCATTATGCCGAATTATTGGTAGGATTTTTCTTGTGAAATTATTGTCTTTTAGTGTCAGGGTTACTATTCACGTATACAGCACTATTCACGTATACGACACTATTCATGAATACGACACTATTCACAGAAAAAATTAAATTTTCATTTCTGTCCAAAATATCTATTATGGATACTAGCTTTGATTGTATCCATGTTTTGATCATTCTTGAATTTTACTCCACTATGTTTATTTATGAAGTATTTTTGAACTCGGATTGTTTAAAGTATGAATCCTTAATATTTGTTCTTTTGTTTCACTGGATTCGTTTTCTTTAAAATATTTTTCATCATCCTCGGTCCTAAATGATGGTATTACTGAATATCTTTGGCCTGTAGTGCAAAGATGGTTGATTTTCCTATGAATATCTTTGGCCCATAGTGCAAAGATGTACATGTGTTGAGATGAACATGACCAACTAATGAATATCTTTGGCCTGTAGTGCAAAGATGAATATTTGATTCAAGATGAATATTGATTGATGTTACAGGGATAAAATATTGATGATAGACTTTTAAATTCATAGATTATAGTAGATTTCATTCTCTACGTAAATCATCTATGAATTATTATTTCCGCTGCGAATATTGATCTGAAACTTGTTGTCTATTGTATTTTATTAGATTTTTCCCTGTTGAAGACTAACGATAATTTGTTCTATATTATCTTAGTCATAATATTCTTTACTAGGCTAGTTGAGCTCACCCTTTTCCTTTTTGTTCCATTTTTCTTCTCAGGAGGCGAGAATGTAGCAAGTTCTAGTCGAGGTGTGGAATGATGGTTATAGAAAGTTGTTTTAGTAGTCCTCACCATTTTTGTAAAATAATGTATCAAAAATTATAATGAGGACTTATTTGAGTGTGGATATTTTCTAGAAGACAATATTTGTATTTAAACTCACAGTTTATATGTTGTATTAATAAAGTTGTAGTTGTTTCTGTACCATGTTATTGACGACTCAAAATGGGTGATGTATACCTATTTTGGGGGCGTCATAATCAAGCTTGAGCAAAATAATATGATCGTGGCGCATTACGAAGCTAAGTTTGCCGAGTTGTCTCGATTTGCGTCCCACTTGATTGATAATGAGGAGATAATGACGTGGATGTTTCTAAGAGGTTTGAAACCCAAGATACGTCAATACCTAATTTCTCACAAACTGTGTTTGTATTCAGGTGTTGTGAATATGGCTCAGTTATTGGAGTGCGATAATGAGTCAACCCAACCAAGAGAGAGCAGTTGATAACACCAGCGGTAGCAGTCATCGAAGCGGTGACAATAAGCGTGGAGGGAATCTGTAAGACCCCAACTTTTATAAATAAAGATTAATTTCTCTCGAAATATATTTTTGAATATTATGGTGTGGATATAATATAATGTTATAGTTGTGGGTAATATTTATAAATTTTGCAAATTAAGCAAGTGGTTATATAATATCCGTACGACGGAACAATCATTGGTGGACCCCACAACAGAAGTATTGTCGTAGTTAGAAAACGACAAAATTATCATTTTATAAAAATAACGGCGAAAGTGTTACCGTTAAAACTGTTGAACTACCTAGTAGTAAAATTACAGTAATACGCGTGGTTGCATAGTAGCACACGATATTGATTATTGATGCTTACGTAAGAAGTCACTCAATTATACTCAATTATTGATACAGTAATTGCTGCATCATATCTCTCATATTATTGATTCGATTATTGTCACAGTATCATCTGCATAATATTTTATATATTATTAAATCAATAATTGAGACGACAAAGTTATTCATATTATTAAATTGCAATATTTACAATGTCTAGAAGTTCTGTCAAAGAGAGGTTTGGTCATCTAATTGCGCGCCCATAAGGAGAAATCCTTATCGGAAAGCCCCCTCTTTCCTGGGAATGACCTGGTTATTAAATATTGTGAGTTATAATATTAATGATGAATAAGTTCGTGTTGATTAAAGATGAAATTGATAGTTCCATTGTGTTGAAATTATTAGTGTTAGTGGAAATCAACATTTATTTCGATGTTAATTGATGTCTAGAAGTTATACTGACTAGTCGGGTAATTAATCGGATAAATGAGAAATTAATTGACTATTAATTCACATGATTATAACTATTTGTTCACATGTGTGTACTATTAATTCACATTCTTGTACTATTAGGGGAGTTGATGCAAGATTGATAATACTTGCATGACTAAGTAAAAAATTGAGGTATAGATGAAGGTACTATACTGTAATTCGTATTTTCACATAATTATAACTATTTATTCACATGATTGAACTATTAATTCACATTATTTACTATTAGGGGAGGTGGTGCAAGTTTGATAATACTTGCAGGACTAAATTAAAAATGAAGAAAAAGAGGAAGGTATTATACTGTAATATTTCGAGCCCCAAAACGTGCAATTATCGAAACTATATTTTCCTATAAATAGAAGCTCATTCTTCCTTCATTTCTCACCAATTCACTAAAGCTTTAGAGCTATTATTATAGAGAGAAATTATAGAGAGAAAAAAGAAGAGAAGTCTGCTACCTTTCTACTCCAGTATCCAGTTTCTTTCTAAGGTAAGGGGTATTATTTCTTTCGTATTCATGAAGAGAGCTTCTGTTATTCCATTCTTTATTATTATGTTGGAATAACCTATCTATGCCAAGTATCGCATACATGGTAAAATTCTTCTATTATTCCATTCTTTATTATTTTGTTGGAATATCCCGTTGGTGCGGATTACGCTAGACCTAGTTCCATTCTTTATTATTCTATTGGAATAACCTGTCTGTGTGGTCTATCGTATGCATGGTGAATTCTTTGTTATTCCATTCTTTATTATTATGTTGGAATAACTCGCATCACATGTGAAGTACCACATACATGGTGAAATTCTTCATTATTCCATTCTTTATTATTCATTGGAATATCATGTATGTAAGTGGATTACGCTTGAACTGGTTCCATTCTTTATTATTCTATTGGAATAACTTTATGCATGCGCTTATCGCATGTATGGTGAATTCTTCATTATTCCATTCTTTATTATTACATTGGAATATCCTCGCATGCATGCGATTACGCTAGACCTGGTTCCATTCTTTATTATTCTGTTGGAATAACATGTCTGTGCGGTCTATCGCATGCATGGTGAATTCTTCTGTTATTCCATTCTTTATTATTCTGTTGAAATATCCTGTCTGTGCGTATTACTCATAACCTGGTTCCATTCTTTATTATTCTATTGGAATAACCTGTCTATGTGGATTATCACATGCATGGTGAATGATCCTTCATTCATTCTTTATTAAATTATGGAAATGATCTGTCTACGTGGATTACCGCATGGCGGGTGAAAATCCATTTGCAGTTTCATATATTCTATGATACTCATTTAGTTAAAGTTTTGGCTTCTATACTCCATGAAATTAGTGGAATATCCTTGATATTTGCGCTTCATCCAGTATCTTTTCATGGAAATATTCTTCTGAGCATTCTTGAATTTTACACCACAAAGAAGTATCATGTTGACAATTTGGACGTTATTGATTTCCGAATAAATTAAATTATAAATCTTTAAAATTTATCCTTGAACTTGCTTTATTGAATTATTATGTCATTGTCATCATCCTCATGCTTAGATTATGATTAAAGTCATCTTTGGCTTACGTGCATAGATGGACTTGGTATGATTATGACCGAGGATTATTCTTGTATAATCATGGTAGTAATGTGACGAATGATGTGGTAAAAGTTCTCATTGGCACGTAGTTCATTGGTGGGCGGCGTTGTTGGTATGATTATGACCAGAGGATTATTCGATATAATCATGACCATTGATGATTACATGAATATCCTCGACCGTAGTAGTGCAGGGATGATGTGGTTTATTTATTGTCGAGTCTCAAATCGATAAAAGTCAATGAAAATCTTTTTTAATCATAGAAGATAGTAGATATCATGCTCTACTTGACTCTTCTAATGGATTGCTTATTCCGCTGCAGTTAAACTTGATGTCTATTGTATTTTATCAGTTTAACATTGTTGAAGGCTAATGATAATTTATTATGCATTATCTTAGTCATAATATTTCTTACTGGGCTAGTTGAGCTCACCCTTTCTTTCACTGTTCTCTTCAGGAAATGAGAATATAGCTGGGACGAGTCGAGGAATGAAGTGACGATCCAGATGATAGCATTAGTAGTCCTCACTATTCTGTTAAATAGTGTGATAATAAATGTAATGAGGACTCCTTTAAGTGTGGATATTTTCTAGATAACAATATTCTTATTAAAACTCTTAGTTTATGTTTTATCGTATTTTACACGACAGTTGTATTATTAAGTTGTATTTGAATTTTGTACCATGTATTTGGAGACTTAAGATGGGTGATGTATACCTTTTTTGGGGGCGTCTCAGTTGGTATCAAAGCTTAGGGATATGATCCCTGGTTGAGATATGAGATAAGAACTAGGAGGGGAGAGACGGGGAATTCGTTCGCTAGTATGACCTACCTAAGTTTATTTGGTATTTAATTGGTCGGTCAGAGTATAGGGATAATATGTTATATGTTAATTAACCCTTGTTTTGTGGCAGTATTTGAAAATGACATCCGAAAATATTGAGATAAGCAATGAAGCACATGAGACCGTGGAGTCACAACAGATTAATACCCAGGATAATATACAACAGGAGGACAATAATCCTCAAGTAAACAACAACAATCAAATGATGAACGATGGGACGTTCAGAGGCTTTATGCAATTCATGCAACATCAGGCGAGGGCGGCTCCTGTCCAAAATGCAGGTGGAAACATTGACAACTCTCGACACGATCCACCGCTAAGCGCTTCAAGGAGTCTGACGACCGTAGTTTTTTGATAGCCAAAACCACTTAAGGCAAAGACATAGATAAAGCAGATCAACAAGATATTTGATGTCTTGGGATGCTCCAAGGAGCAAAAGGTTCCATTTGCCACCTTCATGTTGCAGCGGCGGTGATTCTTTGGTGGGAATATGTAAAGCGTACTCAACCTGCCGCACTGAAGATGTCTTGGGAGAAGTTCCAAGAACTGTTCAACGACAAGTACTTTTCTGAAAGTATTCGTCACATGAAGGAGGTAGAGTTCATCAAGCTTGAGAAAAACAATATGACTGTTGCGCAGTACGAAGCTAAGTTTACCGAGTTGTCTCGGTTTGCATCCCACTTGGTTGATAATGAGTAGAGAATGAAGCGAATATTTCTAAGAGGTTTGAAACCCGAGATACGTCAATACCTTATCTCTCATAAACTGTGTTTATATTCAAATGTTTTGAATAGGGCTCAGTTATTGGAGCGCGATAATGAGTCAACCCAACCAAGAGAGAGCAATCAGCAACTCGATAATACCAGTGGTAGCAGTCATCGAAGCGGTGACAACAAACGTGGAGGGAACCAACATGCCAGAAATGGTAATCACTTCGGTGGTAATCATGGCCATGTCAATAAGAGTGAACATTTCAAGAAGAGGAGATTCAATAATGATGGAAAGACGTCAAAGACCAAAGAACTATTGTTATAGCGAGAACGCACGACCAATCGGTCGTATGTTACAAATGTGGAGGGGAAGGACACATAAGTCTAAATTGCACGATGCCGTCCAAAACATGTTACAATTGTGGAAAGAAGGTCACCTAGCCCGATTTTGTCGTGCACCAAAGTCAAGTCCAGCTGGAACGGTGGCACCAAAGGCGGATACAGACAAAACAAAGTCGGTGGTTTCAGGAAGAGCGTTTTTTGTGACTTCGGAAAAAGCGAGTAACCCGAACGAAGTTATCACGGCTTAGTTAATTATAATTTTTTGCGAAGTCTATACCTTGTTAGATACCGGTTCTACCCATTATTTTATCTCTCTTGCTTGCGCTCAACGTTTAAATTTTCCCCTAGAGAAGTTAGACTTTGACTTATTGGTTGAAACTTCGTTAGTAAAAACCTTCATTACCTCCACTATTTATAAATCTTGTTTGATTCAAATTGACACTTTCACATTACCTGTCGATCTTATCTCTTTGAAAATACTTGCCTTTGATGTGATTTTAGGAATCAATTGGTTAAGTACTCATCAAGCTGTTCGTAAGGTTGTTAGCTTTTATATTCCTAACCAACCTATTATGTGAATTCAAGCAACCAAACCACTAAAGTCAATCATTGTCATATCAAGCCATAAGTAAAGAGCCCCGAGCCTTTCGCTGGTGACTTCCAAGTCTTGGAATACACCGAAACCAGAATATTCATAGGGGACGTAACGATGACAAGTTGATAGGTATCAATGTGACGTGCTATCCAATTCTTGGATGAGAGTCACAGTTTTTTTTTCTATCGTTAATAAATTTCCTGACGTATTCTTGAAGAACATCCTAGCCTACCCTTAGAGCGTGAAATCGAATTTTGTATTGACCTCAGTACAAAACCCATTTCTAAAACCCTTAAATATTTCTTCACCTAGAACGAACGTATTATTCGCCAAAGATGTTGGCTCGAGTTGTTGAAGATTACGACTATACCACTCAATATCATCGTGGAAGAGCGAACGTGGTAGCTGACGCGTTGAGTAGAAGATCGTATGCATTTACGAGTGCAATATTGTTAACACAAAAAACCATTTCGTATAACTTACAAATGATGAAGATAGAGTTAAACACTTTAGGGACCCACGTGAAGATAATGAATATACGAGTTGAATCGACTTTAATCGATAAAGTTAAAGCTGCTCAAGCTACACACCAGAATCTGATGAATGTGAAGAAGAAGGTTCATGAAGGCGTTATCTCAACCCTCGATTTAATTGGCCCATTTGAAATCCTCGATCGAGTAGGAACTGTGGCCTATAGACTCGCCTTACCGCCAAGTATGTCTCGTGTTCATAACGTTTTCTACATATCTATGTTACGTAAATATGTGAAAGACTCGAACCATATTATTGAATTAGAACCAGACGAGATAGAGGAAGATTTAACGTATGGAGAGTTACCTGTTAAAATCTTGGATAAGAAGGATCATATTCTACGCTCTAAAGTTATACCTCAAGTTAAAGTTTTTTGGAGAAACCATGATGTTGAGGAAATGACCTGGGAGTTAGAATCTGAAATGAAATCAAGGTATCCTCACCTCTTCGACATACCAGGTACGCACCCTAATTTTGAGGACAAAATTTTGTAAGAATGGGAGGTTGTAAGACCCCAACTTTTATAAATAAAGATTAATTTCTCTTGAAATATATTTTTAAATATTATGGTGTGGATATAATATAATGTTATAGTTGTGGGTAATATTTACAAATTTTGCAAAGTAAGTAAGTGGTTATATAATATTCTTTTTATCGGAGAATATCCGTACGACGACACAATCATTGGTGGACTCCACAACAGAAGTATTGTCGTAGTTAAAAAACGATAAAATTATCATTTTATAAAAATAACGGCGAAAGTGTTACCGTTAAAACTGTTGAACTACCCGATAGTAAAAGTACAGTAATACGCGTGGTTGCATAGTAGCACACGGTATTGATTATTGATGCTTACGTAAGAAGTCACTCAGTTATACTCAATTATTGCTATAGTAATTGATGCATCATATCTCTCATATTATTGATTCAATTATTGTCACAGTATCATCTGCATAATATTTTATATATTATTAAATCAATAATTGAGATGACAAAGTTATTCATATTATTAAATTGTAATATTTACAATGTCTAGAAGTTCTGTCAAGGAGAGGTTTGGTCATCTAATTCCGCACCAATAAGAAGAAATCCTTATCGGAAAGCCCCCTCTTTCCTGGGAACGACCTGGTTGTTAAATATTGTGAGTTATAATATTAATGATGAATAAGTTCGTGTTGATTAAAGATGAAATTGATAGTTCCATTGTGTTGGAATTATTAGTGTTAGTGGAAATCGACATTTATTTCGATGTTAATTGATGTCTGGAAGTTATACTGACTAGTCGGGTAATTAATCGGATAAATGAGCAATTAATTGACTATTAATTCACATGATTATAACTATTTATTCACATGTGTGTACTATTGATTCACATTCTTGTACTATTAGGGGAGTTGGTGCAAGATTGATAATACTTGCACGACTAAGTTAAAAATGGAGGTATAGATGGAGGTACTATACTGTAATTCGTATTTTCACATGATTATAACTATTGATTCACATGATTGAACTATTAATTCACATTATTTACTATTAGGGGAGGTGGTGCAAGTTTGATAGTTCTTGCAGGACTAAATTAAAAATGAAGAAAAAGAGGAAGGTATTATACTGTAATATTTTGAGCCCCAAAACGTGCAATTATCGAAACTATATTTTCCTATAAATAAAAGTTCATTCTTCCTTCATTTCTCACCAATTCACTAAAGCTTTAGAGCTATTATTATAGAGAGAAAGAAGAAGAGAAGTCTGCTACCTCTCTACTCCAGTATCCAGATTCTTTCTAAGGTAAGGGGTATTATTTCTTTTGAATTCATGAAGAGAACATTTGTTTTTCCATTCTTTATTATTATGTTGGAATAACCTGTCTATGCGAAGTACCGCATACATGGTGAAATTATTCTGTTATTCTATTCTTTATTATTCTGTTGGAATATCCTGTTTGTGTGGATTATGCTAGACCTGGTTCCATTCTTTATTATTCTATTGGAATAACCTGTCTGTGCGGTCTATCGCATGCATGGTGAATTATTTGTTATTCCATTCTTTATTATTATGTTGAATAACCTGTCTATGCGAAGTACCGCATACATTGTAAAATTCTTTTGTTATTCCATTCTTTATTATTACTGCTTGGAATATCACATGCAGTAGCCTACTCGACTCGATCGAGTAGGAACGTAACCTATAGACTCGCCACGCCAAGTATGTCTCTAAATGTTCATAACGCTTTTTCATATATCTATGTTACGTAAATATGTGAAAGACCCGAACCATATTATTGAACTAGAACTAGACGAGATAGAGGAAGATTTAATGTATGAAGAGTTACCTATTAAAATCTTGGATAAGAAGGATCATATTCTACGCTCCAAGGTTATACCTCAAGTCAAAGTTTTATGGAGAAACCACGATGTGGAAGAAATGACCTGGGAGTTAGAATCTGAGATGAACTCAAGATATCCTCACCTCTTTGATATACCAGGTACGTACCCTAATTTTGAGGACAAAATTTCATAAGAAGGGGAGGTTGTAAGACCCCAACTTTTATGAATAAAGAATATTTTTCTCGAAATATATTTTTGAATATTATGGTGTGGATTTGATATAATGTTATAGTTGTGGGTAATATTTATAAATTTTTCAAAGTAAGCAAGCGGTTATATAATATTCGATTGGTCGGGGAATATTCGTTTTAACAGGGAATAAATGAGCAATTAATAACTATAATATGATGAAGAGAGCATATGTTTTTCCATTATTTATTATTTTGTTGGAATATCATGTTTGTGCGGATTACGCATGACCTGGTTCCATTCTTTATTATTCTGTTGGAATATCATGTCTGGGCGGATTACGCATGACCTGGTTCCATTCTTTATTAATCTGTTGGAATATCTTGTGCATGCAAGTTCTACGCATGACACAGTTCCATTCTTTATTATTCTCATTGGAATAACTCATGCTGCAAAGGATTAAGCATGCCTGGTGAATTCTTCTGTTATTCTATTCTTTATTATTCTGTTGGAATAACTTGTCTATGTGGATTACCACATGCATGGTGAATGATCCTTCGTATTCATTCATTAAATTATGGAAATGATCTGTCTACGTGGATTACCGCATGGCGGGCAAAAATCCATTTGCGGTTTCATATATTCTATTATACTCAGTTGGTTAAAGTTTTGGCTTCTATACTCCATGAAATTAGTGGAATATCCTTGATATTTGCGCTTCATCCTGTATCTTTTCATGGAAATATTCTTCTGAGCATTCTTGAATTTTAATCCACAAAGAAGCATCATGTTGACAATTTGGACATTATTGAATTCTGGATAAATTAAAATTATAAATCTTTAAAATTTATCCTTGAACTTGTTTTATTGAATTATTATGTCATTGTCATCATCCTCATTCTTTTATTGTGATGAAAGTCATCTTTGGCTTACGTGCATAGATGGACTTGGTATGATTATGACCAGGGATTATTCGGTATAATCATGACCGTAATGTGATGAATGATGTGGTAAAAGTTCTCATTGGCATGTAGTTCATTGATGGACAGTTGTTGGTATGATTATGACCATGGATTATTCTAAGATAGTCATGACCATTGATGATTACATGAATATCCTTGGCAAGTGATGCGAGGATGATTCGATTTTATTTATTGTCGAGTCTCAACGATAAAGTTGATGAAAAACTTTTAAATCATAGAAGATAGTAGATTTTATGCTATACTTGACTCTTCTAATGGATGGCTTGTTCCGATGCAGTTAAACTTGTTGTCTATTATATCAGTTTAACATTGTTGAAGGCTAATGATAATTTATTCTGCATTATATTAGTCATAATATTTCTTCTTTGGGCTAGTTGAGCTCACCCTTTCTTTCACTTTCTTCTTTGAAAATGAGAACGTGGCGGGACTAGTCGGGAACGGAGTGATGGTCCAGATGATAGCATTAGTAGTCCCTCACTATTACATTAAGTAGTGTGACAATAAATGTAATGAGGACTCCATTGAGTGTGGATATTGTCTAGATGACAATATTCTTACTAAAACTCTTAGATTATGTTTTGTCATATTTTACTAGACTATTGTATAATTAAGTTGTATTTGAATTTTGTACCATGTATTTGGCGACTCAAGATGGGTGATGTATACCTATTTTGGGGGCGTCACACTTCCATTCCGAGAATTTCACGATTTCGACGATTAATGTCTAATCTCGTGGATTTCTCCAGAACTTCGTTACTTGAGGTTTTTAAACCGTTTCAAATGGATTCAATCCATCATACTAACATCTTAACATAAATATTTCATTAACTTATATACATGATAAGTTCTTACTTGTTCTTCATAAGTTTATAACTTATATGATTACGAATTGCTTATTCATAACTTATTAAGGCTTAAGTCCTTTGATTAATCATTTCTACTTCTTCTTAGCATACATGTTCTACCACTACTCACTTCTCTAACAATTGAAGAGAAAGAGAATCATGGTTTAGGATCTTACCCTTGAAGATAACTTGATTAAGCTTTGTTCTTCTTCTTGCTTCTTGAATTAACTATGTCTAACTTTTTCTAGCTTTTCTAGCTTTTTCTCTCTAACCAATAAGTACTTATGATGTTGGATGAAATAAAAATAACCAACAAATGAGCTAGCATCCTTCTTATTTATAAGAAATCCTAAATAAGGGCTTAATGGTCAATAAGCCATCCACCTCCTTACTATTCCTAGCTTAACCATCAAGTTTACTTGATCACCACATTTACTTGGTCATTACTTAACTTATTCATCAAATAACTTATCTTTTACTTAGCCATTAAGTATACTTACTCATTAAATAACTTATCCTTTGCTTAGCCATCAAGTATAAACACTTTACTTAGCCACCAAGTATAAGCACTTTACTTGACCATTACTTAACTTATCTTTTACTTAACCATTAAGTTTACTTGCTCATCACTTTGGATCACCCATGGGTTGGCCCATGGTTCATGCTTACCCAATGGATTCTTACTTTGGGCTTTACATTCAATTAGCTTAATTAATTTAACTTATACTTTGGGCTTGCATTTAACAAACACTTGGGCTTGTTCATTAATTTACATTGGACTTAACCATTTCTACCATTGAGCTTAACCATTCCTATACTTGGGCTTGTACAATTCCTAACAAATCCTACACGTCCAATACATTTGGCTTAAAGCCTTATAATGTATAATCTACGTATTAATCTCGTATTCTAACTCCTATACTTATTCATATATGACATACCATCATTCATACATGCTCGTATAATACTTCATATTATACTGGTATTCATTACCTCGTACAATACTTACGTATTGTACGATCATTGCTTTAATTCATTATACGCATTTCAATTCCTTCTCGAAAATCACTTTCCCTAATCGTTAGGTTTTAAGTCCGCAAGCAAAAAACTGCATTTTCCATAACTGAAATATTATTGGATATCCATCTCCTCTTAAAATTCTATCATTACGTGTTTCTGGGAAGTTCAAAAATAATTCCCGAGCAGAAATCAGTGAATAGTGTTTTTACGAAAAATTCTCGGAAAACTTTTATTTTCGTCTTGGAAATTCAAACACTTTAATTCTATCACGTAGCCAAAATCCTAACCACATCCGCACATTCTAGGTCATAGAATGACCTTCACATAGCTTACTCACATAAATAATCAATTAAATTCATTTAATCCACATAATCAAATAAAAATTTAATTATCATAAAAATCTAATTTTTCTCAGACGTTACATTCTTCCCCCCTTATAAGAATTTTGTCCCCAGAATCTCGCTACAATACATAAACAAATGAGGAAAACTTTTCTTCATTTTAATCTCGAGTTCGCACATTGCTTCTCCGGCATTGTGGTTTCTCCATTTCACCTTCACCGAAGGTAATATCTTATTTCACATGACTTGTCCTTTCCTATCAATAATCTGAATTGGAATTTAAGAACTTACTAAAACATTACGCTATCTCTTCTTCATATTTGGCCAACCAAAGTTCCGTCGAAGGTCTTAATACATCTCAGTACTACCTGAATGTATCGAGCACCTCGAACTATGGCTTCATTCACTATTTTTCTTTTTAACTTTAGAATTATTTAGAACTCAAATTCCTCCTTCAAAATAAGATTATACTTGATTTTTTCTTCATCCTTCGTCCTCTTTTTCATTCGCTTGCATTCCTCGTTATCTAGTTGTACTGCCTTAACTCGTTCCTTTTTTATGGATTAAGTCTACATTGTGAATAACATTTCTACCACTTTATTCCGTAATTTAACTTCTAACACCATTCTCGTCATCTCCGTTATTAACTCATTCTGAGTCGTTAACATTGATAGTTTTTCCCTATCCTTCTTACTTAACGTGTCGGCTACTACGCTTACCTTCCCTGTATGATATCAGATATCACAGTCGTGATCCTTTATCAATTTAATCACCTTCTCTACTTCATATTCAACTCCTTCTATGTGAAGATATATTTTAGACTCTTATAGTCCGTGTATATCTTACACTTCTCCCTGTATAAATATTATCTTCAAAATTTTTTTAATTTAAAAACTACAGCTGCCAATTCTAGATCATAAGTAGGATAAACCTTTTCATAATCCTTTAACTGGCGTGAAGCATACGCAATGACCTTGCCATGCTACATGAGCACGTAACCTCTTCATCTATGCGAAGCATCGCTATAAATTACAAAGTTCTCTGTATCATCTTGTAAAGATAATAAAGGTGCCTCACTTAACCTTCCTTTTTAGTTCTTGAAAACTCTTTTCTCACTTCTCATTCCCAACATACTTATCAATAACAAGTTTGTATATCTTTTAAGCTAAAATTCACACTTAGTGAATTTCGTATCCAACTTCTCCCTCCGTAGTGTTTCCCACACTATCTTCAAATTTTCAGTGTGATCTTCTGACGTCTTAAAATAGACTAAAATATCACCAATGATCATTACGACACACTCGTCCAAATATTATTTGAACACTCTGTGACACTGATGGTACTTTCAACCATAACACCTCACAAGAGTACCTATCAGCTTACCACCGACTTGCTCGGCACCCCTTATGGAAAGTCTAACTTTAGTACATTAGTCAAGCCAAATGAAAAAACCAGAAACTCGTAATAACCATAACGAGTTCTAAACGTCATCTTAGGTACATCCGCATTCTTCCTTACTTTCAACAGACAATACCCCGTACACAAATCTATCTTAAAAAAATACTTTGCCCCTTTCAACTGATCAAATAGATCATCAATCCTGCGCAATGGGTATTTATTCTTAACTGCTAATTTACTCCTCTTACGATAGTCGATACGCAAACGCAACGACTCATCCTCTTCCTTAACATCCTCCTAACTTGCGTCATGGTTAGACAACAAGAATGTCCCGACAATTTATTACTGTAAAATACTACCTTGGGTTCCTTAGAAAATCGAAGGTTTACACTTTTCTTATGATAATTTATTAAAGTTTTATGGTTAATTAACCCATTCATACCGAGAATTACTTCAAATTCTCTCAACCTTATCGGTACTTATCTACTGATACTTTATTACTTCTATTATCCATGAAACAATTTCCATGAATATATTCAACAAAAGTTATTCCCTCATTCTCCACCTTAACGTTTAAAGGTATTTATAATCCTTTCGGGAATGAACTTAATCACCTAGCAAATTCACATGCTATAAAAGAACAAGTAGCACTCTAATTAAATAGCACATAAGCATTTGTTGTATTGATTGGAATGATACCTGTTACTACATCCGCTGATACAACCGCATCTTAGACTGTCATATTAAAAATACGGGCCATAGGTCTACCTGATGATGGTGGTCCAGTAATGGCTAACTTACCACTACTAACACCTTTACTTTCCTCCGACCCTTTCTTTGGGCAATTTCATGCCATGTGGTCCATCGACCCACAAACAAAACAACCATGGTTTTTCTTAGGATTAGGACAATTGGGTGATATATGACCCTCCTGTCCACAGTTATAACAAATCGACTTTCCCTTTAGATAGACTCCCAGATGAGTCTTTTCGCATGTCTTGCATGCCTCCATCCTACGTTTAGGATCCCCTTGTCCCACTCCAGTATTCTCGGGGTTAAAATTCTTCCTTTTTGGCATACTGCCACTACCACTACCACTCCCTGCCTTGGTTCCTCCCTCTCCCTTGCTCTTATTCTTTCTCTCTTTTTGGTATTATGTCAACGCCTCACTACCACCTTCTACTATAATTGCCTTTTCCAGAATGGTCCCATAGGAAGCACTCTGGAACACCAAAATCCTACTATAGAGCTTGGGTTTCAGGCCCTGCTCAAACCTACGAGCCTTCCTCTCCTCATTTTCCACTTGGTGTGGAGCAAACCTTGCCAATTCATTGAATTTGGCCGCATACTGGGGAATCGTCATGTCCCCTTGCTTAAGTTCTAAGAACTTAATCTTCATCCTCCCTTGCATGCTTGTAAGGAAATAGTTCTTGAAGAAAACCTTCTTGAACTGTTCCCACATTACCACATCTGTTCTAGCCCCACCCTGGCAAGCCTCCCACTAGAAGTTGGCTTCTTCCTTCATCACGTAGGTCGCAAAAGAAGTCTTTTGTGCCTCAGCTATATTTGTAATAACAAACGCCTTCTCTATTTCTTTTACCCATGTCTGGGCCTCTATTGGGTCCATTGTTCCTTTGAACTCCGGAGGACCTACGCTTTTAAATTCTTTAAAAGTACACTACAAAAAAATGGGGCTTCAGCTACAACCGATTTTCGTTGCTAAAGATGCCAAATTTCGTTGCAAAAGGGTTTTGGCAACGACTTTACTGTCGTTGCATCTTTCGTTGTGCAATGAGCATTGCTAATTGTTCCACAACGAACATTTAGTAACAAAATGTATTGCTGCAGAATAATTAAAATTTCGTTGCTAAAAACCTCATTTCGTTGCAAAAGCCTGCTAATTGGCAACGAAATGAACTCTTTTTTTTTTGTAACGACCATTGCAATTGACACCATTTTGCAACAACATTTTTCGTTGCAGTAAATTATGAAAATTGTTGCCTAAGCTTGCTTTCCTTACGGAATGTAAACTTTTTAGCAATGATTTTTGTTGCTAATTATATTATTTGGCAACAACATTATGCTGAATCAGCAACAAAAATGTTTGTTGCTGATTATTTTTCAATAGCAACGAAAGTCGTCGATTAGCAACGACATTATATGTTGTCGTTTCTTTATATTTGCAACGAAAGTTAATATGATTTGCAACGATAAAAAATGTTGCCTTTTATGTTAGTATTAGCAACAATATCCTCTCTGTTGTTATTAGGTTAATTTTTCGTTGCCAAATATTATATTTTTAATGCCATTAGCAACGAAAATTTGTTGCTAAATGCATAAAAAATTGTTGCTATATTAAAACTTTTTCAATGCCTTGGTAACGAATTATATTATTGCCAAATCAAAATTTGACATTCTTTTTGTGTACCTGGCTAGCTCAATGTCCCCATAGAAAATAATGACAAAAATACAAAAAACTAAAATATTATTAACTTAATAAAATCATTCACTACATAATCATTCATTATCTTTACAATTAACCATCTAAAGCTACCACTGTTCTTCAATCAAAGTATATATCTACATATATAGAGAGTACACTTCATAATTTCGTCCCTTGTCTTCCGTAAACATAGCACGAAAATTTGATACCCAGTATTGTAAGGCAGGTTGTAGAAGCAGTCTTCCTGCACATATTTAAAAATAATAGCAAAGTCAAGAAAATGAAACAAATAGGTCACCAGAGGCACTTAGTGCCAAAATCAATACACAAAGACAATAGAGTTTCTACGTGGTACTAATGTATACCGTATTACTCATTAGCAGAAAAAGTCAAATAGACAATCACAATATCATTTGCTACAAATCCAAATAGAAAAAGAACCTTCAGTGCGACTATATGATTGCTCTGTTACAAGAAAAAATTGGAATCTTAATTGGCCATTTCATGAATTAATTTCAGTAAGCATAGTGGTAAACATATTTTCTATTACAATACTTGTAGATTATTATTATATGTTAACCTCACGTCAGAATTCAGTCACATTCAACAACCACTAGCATCACACAATCTTAAATACCATCACACAATCTTAAATAACAATGTTTAGATTTCTATATAGAAAGGACAACAATAATGGAAAAGTTGAGGCTATTAGTCATGGTGGAAAAACTTTTCTTGAGACGACAAATTTCCATACAGTATATGCCCCAAAGATGCTAGCTATAATCACAGACATCATAGATTTATTTACCAAGAATTCCACATGTTGCAGCAGACATTGGAAAGACAAAACTCACTTGATATCCTTCCTGAGATGCTCAAAAATTAAAACCACTTGTTCACAGAGATTAACCTTTTGATAGAACTCTCCAGGTTTTACCGAGGAAATCTCAAAAAAGAAAAGAAGAGCATAATAATCCACCAACGTGAGGCACTGCAAGAACAAAATAGCAGATGGAGATAGCTTAAGCAACAGAAGAAAACAAGTGAATCATATGTCCCTACCTTTACACGAATATGAAGTTGGGTAGATATCTAGCATATGATATCCCACTTTTATTGTGTTCTGGCCATCGAACTTATCTCAAGATTATCCTTCTAAATTTCTAATGTCAGATTGAATTGGCCATCCGACTATTTTGCTTGAGAAAGAAATTTACTTTTACATTGTTTGTCACACCTTCATATAAATTAAACAGACTTATTTTTGTCACATGTTTTTAAAGACATCAATGGTATTCTGGGTGGGTTTGCTATTCATATTTTGGGATTATTGCAGGTTTACAACTAGCACAAATATATTCAAAATAATTCGCTTGCACCAGTTGTGCACATGCGCCTTCATCCTCATTAATTAAATATATAAATTCTTGATGCGTACCATAATTTTTTCTGCCAAATGAAGAAAACAAGAGGAGTGAGGAACAGACGGTCTAGTATATTTCACCTCCTTGTAAAACTAAGGTCTAGTATAAATATTTATATATGGGATGGGATACAATGCCTCCAACAAAAATGCAAAAACTCAACAGGTGTAAAAATACACTGACATGAAGTATATATTATGTAGGTTCAGAGGAAACAAAGAAGGCGCCCTATAATAAAAAAAAGAAACATACCGCCATAGAAACACATTGGATTATATGGAAACAACTTTTTTGATGTAGATTCACCACAGAGTTTTTTAGTGAAAGCAAGCACTCCATTGCATCTTCAAATGGTAGTCTTTTAATTCCACACCGCTTGCTTTGCCACATTTACGCTTCTCTTGCTTCCCTTTTGAAGTGACAGAGAGTCATCATCACCTTCATGTTGTGCGTAATATAGACTTTTCTCGAAAATCAAGACCATCAACTAGAATTTTCCTTTTCTTGCGATGTGCCCGATTTATAACTTCCTCCCCAATGAAAACTCCGCAAAAAAAGTCCTACTTTAATTACATACATTGTCACGAAGCATCTAAAAATTGTGAACATAAGAAACAAATAGTGGAGTCACGCACATTAAATTCATCACAACATGCACTATATGTATGTATATATAACACATTAGTATGAGAAAAGAGCCTTTTCAAAATAATCATATAAAATTATTATGTTTTGATGTATCGCAATTTGTTGTGTTGGAGCTTTTCGAAACTACCATCGTTGACTATTAATGTCCTTAAAATATTTACTGGAATTGCATATCAATGATAATGACATGTCAATTACACAATAAAACTAAAGTAGGTAACAAGTAACTAAAGTGTCAAATGATTACCTCAAAAAATATTCAGCCGAACTAGCTCTTTTATCTTTTGAAATGAGGTAATCAAGAAGCACTTGATGATCATAGTGTAGCTGTCAGCAAAATAGAAGAGCATTTTTAAATCAATATAGTTGCGACTAATATTTTCTCGATATAGTAGCATCAGAATTGAATAACTCTCTATACCCATAATGAAGCAAATACACATGACCAAGGTTAGGGATGGTTTGATTGTTCTTATAAATGAACTTAATGAACCTACCTTTGCAAGGAAGAGATGGAAAAGGCATATAGGATTTAAAAGGTTTGAAACTAGAAAAAGCAGATCATGCTTCACCTCCTGAAAAGTCTTTTCTCCTTTGCAAGCTATGGACTAGTATAGTGTTAAAATGTATGAACTACAAGCTATGTAAATCCCTTAAAAAATATTTATTAAAGCACAATACCTCATTAATTTTACAATTTGGAAACATTGTCCTAATTCCATATTGAAACATATGGGGGATTGAGTTTTTCCTTAAGCCAAGCATCAAGGTTCTACAAGTCGGATGACAATCCACAATCTAAAAAGGCTGAAACTGAATCTAGATCCAGGTAGAAGCTAACAATATTCCATATTACTCTTCAAAAAAGTTGCATCCTTTTGAGACAAAAAAGCAAGCAATACAAAGACCTTTTTCTAAATTCTCGTATGAAAAAGACAGGTGGAGAGTAATCTTAGACTTTGAACTGCTACTAATGGAATAACAGTCTAACCAATTTTGAAATCTAAACTTTGAAAATAAAATTACAACAGTGATTCTTGCAGTAAATAAAAGTATAAAATTTCACTATGGGTAAAGAAAAAAGCTATAAATTTACAATATTACCTGCAAGCGAGGAGCGACACAGGCCATCTTTTGAGGCGACACAAACTTTGGGGCAAGAAAAGCAACCCTTGCATTACGACTTTCAGGAGGCAATGACTAAGAAGTTGCTCATTTAAAGGAGTCTTGAAAACCCCTTCTCTTAAACAAGCAGTCTTAGTTTCCCAAACTGTTCTCTAAATAGGTTGGATCAAAGGAGTAGGCCAATTCTGACCATCAACCTCAGGGAATAACTGCTTGATCATTCTCCCAAGAAGCTCAAGCTTTGTACCACCCCATCCTCTAAAAAAATGGTGGACTTAACTTTGTTCTGTGTATAAATGCACTATATACATAGTCCAAAACATAATGGAGCATTCCAATATTTATGGTCACCATATTTGAGACAAACCCACCAATTCAAACACCCCCAAATCCCCTACAAATTGAATTTTGAATCAAATTTCATCAATTGAAAGGAACCCAGATAAAAATAAATCGATAAAACCTTCAAAAAGGATTGGAATTCATGAATATTTCCTCAAAAGTCCTTTCTAGCACAAAAAAAGTACATGAAATACAGAACAAACAAACAAACAAACAAAACCCACAATTCCAGATATAGAATTAGAAATATTCAATTCAATTTAACAGCTGGGAAAAAGATTAGACAAAAGTATATAATAATCTCTAATAGGCAATAAAAAATAGGAATTAGATCTACCAGCCAAATTACACCAGATAAAAAAGTCTAAAACCAAGAAAAAGGGAGATAGTAACCTAAACCAACCTTCGCACAACCAACCTAAACCTCGTGGCTCTAAATCAAGGTCGATAGTAATCAATTACATGATCAAATTCATATATAATCCACTAATTACCAAGTTAACTAGTTTATTCATTCTTTTGAAATTCAATTCCTTTAACCCAAATGTAATATGCAATATTACAATCTCATCTTTGATAAACAGTGAACTATCATTGAATACTAATATTTCAGTTAAGCATACATAACTAATCAATTTCATGGTGTTAGCTTGTTTTACATAAACTAGCTAACACATTCTGCATAAATTTCACATTTATAAATATGAAAAGGATGATTAACATCACAATACTCATGGTAATTAATGATTAAGAAATAACTTAAAATTAAGATTTGCCAAAGTAAAATCCTTTACCTATTCAACTCCTTATAATCCAAAATTGGTCAATCAAAGCAATCATGTTCGACTTTTAATTTGCTATTGAGAGAGTAGAAATAACCAAATTGAAAACCTAATCAAAATTATTAACATCAAAATTAAAACCAAATCGTACCGTCTAACTACGTAAGAGATTCATCTAGGGCATGCTTAGAATCTTCTTTGGAGAGGGAGACTGGAACCTTGATGGTAGAGGCATTGATGATAACGCCTTTACAACCAGCGAATCGGCCGTTGAGCATGACGACGACCTTGTTTGGTTTCAAGAACTTTCACCATTTTCACTCTTGTTTGCTTTGGCCGCTCTGTATCTCAGTTCACCGAAAACCCTAAAATTTTTGAAAACATATGTGATTTATAAGGTGGGGGTAAGTTGTCAAATGGTCCCTATTTGTGTCCATAATTTTGTAAACACCATTTTCTTTTTTGTTTTTTGGATTTCGAAATTCCTATTTTAGAAAAATATGAGTAAAAATGAATTTCATAATCAACATCAACAATCTCTCAATTATAATATAAACAACTTTGATCACTCGTTCCTTTACCTAAATTATACTTAATTATATCCATTTTGTTCAAATTTTCTTGAAATAAGCTCTTCTCTTAACCAAATTAATTAATTTAAGAACAATTTTTATAAATATAAAAAACTTTTTTTAAAAAAAAGAAGCTTTAATTTTTTTTTAAAAGATTTTATTTTTAAACGAATATTTTTTTAAAAAATAAAAACTTCAACGACTGTCGTTGGGAGTAAAGGCTCTCACAATCTAATTTGGGAAAAACTATTGAACTCTATTTGAAATGGCGTTGAATTTTTGGATACTTTTTTTTGGCTAAAAATCAAAAAGGCAACCAACGCCACTTTAAAAAATATTTTTTTAAAAAACAAATTTTAAAAAAATTATATTTTATTTTTTAAAGAAATTTGAAAAAAATAAAAATGTGATCCAATGTCAAATTAACCAGCATTGTAACTTTTTTAAAAAAAATTATAAAGAAAAATTTGTAAACAAAAAGAGTAAGATGTAACATCACTTTAACTGACGTTGAAATCTTTTTTTTTTATTATTTTAATTTCTTTGATCTCTTGTACTTGTTTACAAACATCAATATTTTTTTGTGTTTATTCTCTGTCATCGGCGTTGGAAATGAAGGAATATATAAGACTTCAGCTATAAAAAAATATAAACTAAAATTCTAACACCAATTAAAGTGACATTTCATCTTACTCTTCTTTTTTACAAACTTGGTTTTTTTTAAAAAAATTAAATAAAATAGGGATAAAATTGATATTACATTAATATGTGTCAAACTAACTTATTAGGAATGACTTATAAGTTATTTTAAAATAACTTTATTCTGTTTTAGTTCATAAAACATAATAAATTTTTCTTCATCTTTTATGTTTTCTCTTAGAACTGATAGTATTATAATTTAATTTTAAAATATATTTGGAAAAAAGGTAAAAGGAGAACTCGGAATAGCTAGGGGTATACCATTACTATTCTTCTTTTTATGTTTTATTTTTGGACTTAAAAATATGTTCAAGATTTAAGTTACTCCCTCCGTCTAAGAATAAAAGTTCTTATTATTTTATGTAATCTTAAGTTACCTATTTACTTATATTAAATAATCTATTTTTTACAATAATTTGTGCGTAATATCCTTAGTATTAAATGTCATATTTTTATTATTTATAAATATTTATATAATATCACTAGTCATGTATAGAAAAATATATAATTAGACGAGACTTTAAATATGAATAATTTTATCATTTGACATTTTTTTAAATTCGCATAAAATCAATCATCACTTTCATTTTCTTGATTGAAGGAGTACTTGTAAGTATATATATATATATATATATATATATATATATATATATATATATATATATATATATATATATATAAAATTTATCTCTAAATATTCATATAAATATTTATAAATAAATATTCATATAAATTTATCTTTAAAATTTATAACCAAATATTTATTTATAAATTTATAAATATTTCATCTACAATTTATAAAATTTAGATATGAATATTTTTTATAAATATTTATATGAATATTTAGAGATAAATTTAAAAATATTTATATGAATATTTGTTTACATATATATATATATATATATATATATATATATATATATATATATATATAAATATTCATAGTTACTTTATATAAATTTAGTTTAATGTTGAGATTTGTTTAGTTAACTAATAAATTAGAATGGCTCAGTAGTAGCTTAATGGCCCAATAACCCATATGTCTTAGGTTTGAAACCTAGGCATGCTTATTATATAACGTAACTATGAATATTTTAATATATATATATATATATATATATATATTTATCTCTAAATATTCATATAAATATTTATAAATAAATGTTCATATAAATTTATCTTTAAACTTTATAAACAAATATTTATTTATAAATTTATAAATATTTCATCTAAAATTTATAAAATTTAGATATGAATATTTGTTTGTTTGTTTATATATATATATATATATATATATATATATATATATATATATATATATATATATATATATATATATATATATATATATATATATTCATATATAGTTACTTTATATATATTTAGTTTAATGTTGAGATTTGTTTAATATTTTATTTAGTTTGATAAGAAATTTTGAAAAGAATATGTATATATATATATACATATATATATATACACACACACACACATACGTACATATCATATGTGGACGGGCTGACGTGGAGAATATTGAACTTTATCCCAAAACATATGTTGATGCACAGATTTGAACCCAAGACCTCCAGTTTAGAATATTGATCCAATGACCACCCAAGCACCTAGTCATAGTTGCTATTATTTTGCAAGGATTGGTATTTAGTACTATTATTATTATTATTATTATTAGTACTACTACCACCACCACCACCACCACCACCACCACTATTATTATTATTATTATTATTATTATTATTATTATTATTAATTTAAGGCAACATTTCAATAGTCGTTGCAAAAAGTTGTATAAATATGCAACGAAAATAAAAATTATTGCCAATGAATGTGGTCCATATTAGGCAACGAAATATAGCAACAAAAAAACTTTTGTTGCCCACAATGAGTAGAAATCAAGTGGTTAGAAATTTTGCAAAGAATTTCTAATGAATTTTGTTTCCAAATTTTGCAAGTATTTATGAATTTCGTTGCAAAAAGTGAAAGCCTGATACAATCTACAACGAAGGACAAGTTTCGTTGCTAAACATACACTTTTAGCAACGACTTTATCGTTGCTAAAGCCCCATTTTTAGCAACAAAAAAACTTTTGTTGCCCACGATGATGGGAAAGCAGGTGGCCAAAAATTTTGCAACGAATTTCTAACAAAAAATTTTCCCGCCAATGAATTAGCAACGAATTTTTGCAACGACTTATGAATTTCTTTGCAAAAAGTGAAAGCCTGACACAATCTGCAACGAAGGACAAATTTCGTTTCTAAACATATACTTTTAGCAACGACTTAAAAAGTCGTTACCCAAAAAATCGTTGCTAAAGGCCCATTTTTTTGTAATGGTAGTCATTATGGCTACCCTAGGTCCCGCGGTTACTCTACCCCTATTTTAGTTAAATGCAGCCATTAATAAATTAACGAACTCTTGCATAGGGTTATTTTGACCCCCTTGATTATCATTATGTTACTCAGCCTCCTGATTACGTTGTCTTCTCCTTGGCGGCATTTTTTGATTAAATAAATAAAATTTCATTACTATCTATTTATTTACTTAGTTATTACTCGTCAAACAACAACTCATACCATACAAAGCATATTAAATGAAAACATTATTATATTCATATGCTTCTTCATAGTCTGAAACTATTTACAATTTGCTTCCATAGCCAAAACTATTACATTTCTATCCCGCAATTGAACTTTACAAAAGTTGGGATTTACAAAAAGACTACACTTTTTATATAAAATAGGGTTTTATGTCACTACACACATATTTATAACTTTAAACTTCTAATAATGCATAACAGCGTCCTCTTATTTCTCATTCACAAGAATCGACAAAATATCCTGACTAATAGTATATCGAGTTTATCCCGACTCAATGGAATAATAAGTAATTTTTAGCTTGAAATCCTTATGAGCACTCTCATGGATGTAATACATCCGTGCTATCTTCTGGTCTCTTTCAACCAATTTCTTACGAAGCTCATCGGCCTCTTCCTTATAGTCCCTAGTGTCGACATTAGGATTTTTTGGTGTCCCTTTTCGTTACTTGTTCTTTGGTGTTCTCATGTTAATGTGAGATTTGTTTGAAAAAATAAGTGAAAAAGGTCTGACGTGTATAATGTCGACTATACCAGTTGGTGTATTTAACTGGTTTCACCAACGCAATCGAAAAGGTTTGCACATTGACCCAGTGATATGACACTGCTAAACGGGTCTGTGAAACCAAGATTCATTTGGGTTCGGGGGTTTGATTATGCGGAGGGAAGGTGTTAGGCACCCCCCCCCCCCCGACATCCGTGTTGCCATGGTAACCGCCACTTTTTAAGAAACTGTTATATGAATGTGTGTGTGTGTGTGTGGATCAATGTGCAATTATTTGAAAGTAGTGCGAGGCCTCGTTCGCACCTATATACAATGGGTTTGAATTTATAGAAAAATTCAGTTTTAAGCAAGATATGGCAATGAATTTTTGTGAAAAGAGGTTTTTCAAACCCTGTGCTCAAATAAGAATTGAGACCTTTTTATACTTCCATTTTATTATTAAATGTTCTATTGTTTGCTTTTATTTTCTAGATCGCGAAGCATCTTGAGAAAATAATATCTGACGATCTTAGAACTCCTCATGGGCATGACAGCCATCCAAGGAAATTTAGACACTGTAAATAATACACAAGCTGCTTATAGATGAAAAATGTCCATCATGGGAACCGAATCTAGATTCAAGAGATCAATCTGATCACATGATTCCTAGGCTCACATGATCTGCAGTTTGTTTGTAGGAAAGCGATAAGCGATTATATATATATATATATATATATATATATATATATATATAAGTCAGAAATATATATATACAACCGTGATCAACCACCACGAAGCAACTCCATGGGGGATCAGAAATGTAAATATATAAAAGCGGTAAATATATATATATGGACATGATCAACCACCACGGAGTAAACTCCAGGTGGGACAAAATGTAAATAAAGATGTAAATACAATCAACTACCACGCTCCAGGCAGGACAAAATGTAAATAAAGCTGTAAAAGCAATCAACCGCCACGAAGTAAACTCCAGGTGGGACGAAATATAAATATATATATATATATGTATATATATAAGCAATAAACACACCAGATGTAAATCCAGGCTCATCGGATATGTCCGACAACAATTATATATATATATATACATATATATATATATATATAAAAGTAGGTAAATGCTCCGGATAAAAAATCAAGGCTCATCAGATATGTCTGACAACATTTATATATATATATATATATATATATATAAGTAAATAAATGCTCTAGACATAAGCCTAGGCTCAATCGAGGTATAACTCGATAATGTTAGTCCATATATAAAATATATATACATATATAAGTATATATACAGACAGAAATGAAAACCACAGACCGAAGTCCGGGCATATGCACACAACACGACTCTCAATGTGTATAACAGTGTGTGCTAAAATGAAAAGAAAGGCTTTATAGAATATAAGAAGGCTAACAGTGGGCTGCCAATGTAGACTTCTATGACTCTATATGGATAAACACTCAGCTCCCGCCAGATAAAAGTATAGCTATATGTGAGCTAACAGATGTTTAGAATGAGGAAACACCCAATATGGGTGTGTACAGAGTAAATTGGACAGGGCTTCCTCGCCTTTTCTCTCTCTCTCTCTCTCAAAATGGTCAATTTAAGGTCTATATTGTACTGCAGTGGCCATGAGCTTGCACCTACTGGTTTGGTCTAGGTGTCCTTGAGCTTCGCGGGTCCTGTCGTCTCGAAGTATGTGTACTCATGCACTATAATGTCCGCACAAACTTGCAGAACTTCAATCCGAGCATCCGAACGAGGTATATGTGACCTTTTTCGGACCGCTTGTGTCGAGAGTTACGCAATGACATGGATTAGATCTTGTACGAAGTCAGGAAGAGGGGACCATGCCCATAGTCTTCAAGCTTCAAATTCTATCCCAGATATCTTTGTACGCATAATAGTCACTCAGGATTGTAACTCCTCGGTTCTTGTGGGACATTGTTGTATGTATGTATGAAATGTTGAGACGACGCGCAGGAATTGATGTGACAAGATGGCGTTTGAGTTGAAAGTAGACGTTGCTCAGGGTTACATTTGAGATTGGACTACTTGTTTGTATGCCGCAATGTAATCTTGTGAGTGTGCCTATTTTCCCGGTGTTAGCTCTGGGTCTGAGGGATGAGTGCCTCGATAGGAGGTCTGAGATTGAAGCTGTTAGGATGCATTTGAAACAAGCATTTTCGGAGTTATTGTCGGAACTGCAACAACATTCCTTGGGGTTATCGCCAAGGACAAAACTCGGGGTTATCTCCGAGGTTGGGGATGATCCTTCCGGTGTGTGTTCTGGTGTTGGAAATGATGGTCCCGGTGTGAGTCCCGGGTTTTGAGGTTGAACTTCCGATAGTATCTGGAATGGATGTGAGCTTCCTTTCAGGGTTATCTCCAAAAGACGAATCTGCTCTCTTGCAATGTCAGTAACAGGCGTGCAAAAAATTTCGAGTGTCTACAGATGCCCCTCTTTATCATATTCATGCAATGCAAGGCATGGATAGGAAAAAGAATCCTAGACACTTGAAATGAAAGTAAGGTAAACATGAAGCTATGTGCAGCAACATGATTCAAATGTATAATGCATGATGGAAAGGATTGTCGGTTCCCTACTAATCCTACCGGGATGACAATCAGTGCTGACTTGGACATGCGATCCAAGTTGAACATAATGATGTGAACAAATTTGATGGTGAGACACGGTGCGACACGGTGTCATCATTATGTTCAACATGTGTCATCATTTTCAAACGGTGAGACACGTTGTATGTGAATGTATGTTGTGTGGTTCCTCCATCAGGAGGTTATCCTGTCGGTGTTTGATTACTGGACTCGTAGGAAGAATAATTCCAAGAGGGCTCAGGAAAGGCACCACCTAGATTCACTCCAGTTGAAAGACCGGATTAACTTTCCGTCAAGTATATTGCGATGATCAGGGAACCTTCATGCCAAAAAGCCACGAGAGTAACCCTAAGATAGGTCAACCTCTGATAAACCAAACGCGGAGGAAAGTCTCTTCATGCTTTCCATTTTCAATTACTTGTAAAAACATTTACTTGTAATTTTATTCCATGTTCATCTTTATGTAATGGAAAATATGAAGATTATTTGTGCATACATGTTATCAATTAACACCCGGTTTTGCAGGACAATATTCCTAAAACGGACATAATATGATAACATTTACATTACCCTAAGACTAAACTACATAAGTCTTTTGTAGGGAAATCATTGGGCCTGCTACCCGCCCAAAAATCCGGAAAAGGCCACGAGCTTCTGACCAATCATGTCTTCTTCTTCTAGTCTAATCGCTTTCTCGTGAAGAATTTAACAGATTAAGTTAGCAAATCACAAATTTAATTGTCTTTCTTAAAGAATTACATCAGTCCACTCAGAGCACAAAGATGCCTCCACATACATAATCCTCTACACAAGGAGGAGCTCAAGGTTTGGAAAAAACAATTCCAGAACCTCAGTTGGATACGACCAACAAAGACCCTGAAAACACCCATCTTAAAGGAGATCCAGACATCGGTGACATCAGGAAGAAGGTCCTCCACATGGAGGAAACTATCTGTGTTCTCAAAGGGATTGGAACACATGGAAGTGTTTCATATGCTGACCTTTGCATATTTCCTGGTGTTCATGATCCAGAGAAATTCAAAACCCATGATTTTGAAAAGTATGACGGATTAGGGGATCCTTATACACATTTAAAGGTGTTCATTGGAGAACTTGGATCTTACGTGGAAAATGAAAAGCTCAGAATGCAGCTGTTTCAGAAGAGTCTGACTGGAGAAGCCCGTTCATGGTATACTAGATTAGACAACTCAAAGATCCATAGTCAAAGAGTCGGCTCACGCCTTCCTCACTCAATACATTTTCAATCTCATATGGCTCTTGGCCAGGTACCAAATTACCAAGGTCAAGAAACAATCTAATGAGTCTTTCGGAGAGTATGCTCAAAGGTGGAGGCGCCTTTATCGCTCAAGTTATTCCTTCCATGATTTTAATCGAAATGGTCGCATGACATTCATAGATGTCTGAAGCTCCTTTCTATGAGAGAGTCTTAATGGTATTGGCAAACCATTCTCTCGAAATGATCAAGCACGGAGAGATGGTTTGAGATGGGATTGAAGTCTCAAAAATTCAAGACCTAGCCACTCTTAAACTTTGTTGTTGAGCACATCCAAATCCCAGGATCTTATGGAAATAACCCTGAGGGTCCATAAAAAGAAAGAGGAGGATGTTTCCTTGATACTACAAGGTCAAAACGCAAAAACAAAGCATGCCTATACTGGAGGAGAAACTACTCCCTTTTCAAGCACAATCTTGAAACCCTCCATTGCCTAAAAGGTGGAGATGCAAAGCGACCTCGACGTTCACACCCTTAGAGGACTCGCTCGAGAATATTCTTGCTCTTTTGACTACTCAGGAGAAAATTACACATCTTCTTCCACCAGCCAACCCTAATGGGAGGGGTTTTAATGCTACTCGAAAGTGTGCTTATCATGCCGGAGCACCTGGACATGACACTCAAGATTGTTGGGCCTTGAAACACAAGATCCAAGATTTAATAGACAACGGTGAGATCGTGGTTACCAGACTAGATCAACCTCATGTGCAAGACAACCCTCTTCCTCAACACAAAGAAGAAGAGGTCAACATGATCAGTTGGAGCACTGGACAGAGTTCCAGTTTTAACAGTGAATCATCCCCGATCCTCAAAGATGGTGTTGACAGATGGGATTATGAAAAGTTCCAGTTTACTATGGAACGAAAGATGAAAGCTCTTTGCAAGAAAATTGAGCAATTAGCAGAACTGGTGACCCATCAGTATCAAGTCACACGCCAATTAATCAAGCAGGAGCATGCCTATCTCCTTCCTTTTGTTATGAATGCTCCACCATCACCTTCAAATTGCGAAGCTATGGAGGATAAGGTTCCGAAGAGAGCAAATGCTAAAGCCCGTCGAGATTTTCCTAATCAGAGGGAATTTACCTATCTAGGCCAATCTAAGGAGGAGATTTTGAAAATGTTGATCAATGAAGGAAGAATTACCTTCCTTCTACCTCCAATCAATCCCCATTTAGGATGGTTCAATTCTGATGAAGTGTGTCAATATCATTCACATTCTCGCGGTCATAGCACAGAAGAATGCTGGGCACTCCGCCATCTCATTCAGGATCTTATTGATAGCGGTGTCCTGCAACTAGCAGATGATTACACTGTGCAACTCAAGAGTGGGAATGCATGTCCTACCAAATTGAAGGGATCAGTAGCAGTTATATCCGAAGTGGATGATGAGACTATCAAAGTATTTCCCATACAAGTAATTCAACTCAAAGGATCTGGAAATCCTTTGAAAGTGGCCGCACCGGAGCCAAGTTCTCTACCCTTCAGACCACAACATCCTATTATCAGATTACACAAAGTTCCATGGAATTATGGAGAAGTTGAAGGATTCACGTCTCATACTACTGCTACAGTGTCGAAGGAAAATCCATTGTATCTTCCTCAACGGGTTATGAAGCCTACTTGCAAAGTAAAGGGGAAGATTCCCATGGAGAAGATTGAAAAATTCCTCCGCACTATGGGCCATAATGAAGCCAATTTGGTTTTAAGCTTACGAGAAGCTCCACACCAGATATTAGTACTGGACTTGGTTTTATCTTCCGAGGATCATCGGGAGATCTTATTGAAGGTTTTGGAAGAAGCCTACTTACCGAAATCAGTGGACGTGGAAAAATTTCAACATCTGGTTGATCACATTTTCAACAACAATGTGATATCCTCCACTGATGACGACATACTGCCCGAAGGGACCAGTCATTGCAAGCCATTACACATTACAATTTTGTCTTCCGGGTACATGCTAGCTGGAGTTTTGATAGATGGAGGCTCATCCCTAAATATATGTCCTTATGCCATCTTGGTGAAGATGAATGTCAATCTCAAGCGGATCCAAAGCAGCCATACGGTTATCAAAGCTTTTGATGAATCCCGACGAAATATCGTCGGAAAGATTGAATTGCCTATTGAGATTGGTCCAAATACATTCAATGTATCCTTCCACGTCCTCAAGATAGATTCAGGATATAACCTACTATTAGGGAGACCATGGATACACATGGCTGGAGTCGTTCCCTCCACACTACATCAATAACTCAAATACATTGTCAACAACAGTCTAGTCATTTGTCAATCTTTGAAATTGAAGTATCACGAACAAGGAGATCGATCAATCATCGGTTTCAACTCAAGTTGAGTGGCGGCCATACCTTGGAAGTGAGTAACATTCAATACCATACTATTAGAGCGCCACTTCCCGTACCCAAGATTTCCGCCGAGGTTATGTCGGCCACTCAAGAAATGATGTCATTGGGTCATCAGCCTGGACAAGGGCTTGGTAAAGATAAGCAGGGTATTAAGCACCCTATTCAAGTGTTCAATCAAATTGGAACAGCTGGACTAGGCTATTTTGCCAGTTCCAGTCACAGGAATCCTCATAAGCACAAACAGGTTCCTCAGGCTTCCGCCAAACGGCGATTTTCTCTACCTTTACCCCATGAGTTGATACAGTCTCCAGTAAAGGTACCAGCCCATGTTGTGGCCATGTTGTTTCCTAAACCAGTACCAATCAAAGCAAAAGAGGTGCTAATTCCTGATCCCGAAGTGGAAGAAAAGGAACGGAAACATAAACATGACATCGCCTTGATGATGTCAAGCATACGCGTCATTGTTCATGATGACCATACAAACAGATATACCCCAGATGATGATTTCCCAGATGTTATAGTTATCATTCGGGAGAAGGAGGACACTCACGATCCCTCCATCACTGCAGTCCATCAGGACTTTTCCCTCGACAATTGGAGCAGCACTCCATGCATTGGTCGACGAGGGTAAAATGGGTAGAAAATCACTCTGCCCTATAGATAACTTTAATTGCTTGCTTTTCTTTACTGTACTAGCAGTTATTTTATCAAGTACATGCTAACACTTTTGTATAATCAAACAGTTGCATATATTAAGTGAAAGCATACTTTGTTTCAGGACTCTGAATTTAGATGTGCCTGTACTTGCTGATGAGGTGCCTTCTCTCCACAAGGGATATAACTTTGATGCAAAGTTGGACTCAGACTTGATGGATATGCAAGAGGACATTGATACACCTCAAGAGATTAAGGAATGGGTCATAGACAAACCTAAACCCAACCTTGACCAAACCACTTCTTTCAATCTTGGAACCTTAGAAAACCCTAAGCTAATCCAGATTGTTTCAGACCTCACCCCAAACCAACGAAATGACATGGTTGCACTATTAACCAAATTCCAGGATGTGTTTGCATGGTCTCATGAAGACATGGTGGGTTTGTCCACCGATATTGTTCTTCATCGCTTTACCATTAAAGAAGGATTCAACCCAGTTAGGCAGAAGCTCAGGCGATTGAAACCTGAGTGGAGTTTAAAAGTTAAAGAAGAAATTGTGAAACAATTTCAAGCTGGCATTATCATGGTGTCTACATATCTAGAGTGGATATCCAACATTGTTCTCGTGCCTAAACCAGGAGGAAAGGTGCGAGTCTGCGTGGATTACCGGGATTTAAACAAAGATTTCCTTAAAGATAGCTTTCTCGTGCCCTTTATCCACATTCTTATTGACAACACTGCTCAATACGACATGTACTCCTTTGCTGATTGCTTTGCGGGGTACCATCAAATTATGGTCGTTGAGGAGGACCGTGAGAAAACTGCTTTCATCACGCCTTGGGGGACTTTTTGCTACAGACGGTTGTCATTCGGCCTCATCAATGCCGGGGCAACCTATCAGCGAGCTATGATGTCTCTTTTCCATGATTTAATGCACAAGCAGATAGAGATCTACGTGGATGACATCATTGTCAAATCCCGAAGGGAGGAGGACCACCTAGACCATCTCAAAAAGCTTTTCAACAGGTTACATAAGTACAACTTGAAGTTGAATCCGGCCAAGTGCGCCTTTGGTGTTAAGTCAGGCAAGTTGCTAGGTTTCCTAGTCATCCACAAAGGGATTGAACTGGATCCTACCAAAATCCAGGCCATCAAGGAAATGCCCATTCCTCAGATAGATAAGGAAATATGGGGATTTTTGGGAAGAATCAACTTTATTAGTAGGTTCATTTCTCAACTCACAGCAACCTGTGAGCCTATCTTAAAGTTGTTAAGGAAGAACTCCTCCATGAAATGGAACAATGAGTGTCAAAAAGCCTTCCTTACCATTAAAGAGTAGTTGATTAACGCTCCTGTTTTGGTACCTCCCAGGGATGATGTTCACCTATTCATGTACCTGTCCATAAATGACACTGCCATGGGCTGTATGCTGGGGCAAAAAGACGATAGAGGCCAAGAACGAGCTATCTATTACCTCAGCAAAAGATTCAGCATCAGTGAACACAAGTACACTTTGATTGAGAAGACTTGTTGTGCTTTAGCATGGGCTTCCATGAGGTTACAACATTACCTCCATGGTCACACAACCCATCTCATATCCCAAGTGGATCCTCTCAAGTATGTGTTCAGTAAGCCCATACTGAATTTTCGACTATCCAAATAGCAGTTAATCCTACAGCAATTTGACATAGTCTACGTGACACAAAAGTCTGTCAAAGGTCAAGGAATTGCGGATCAACTGGTCAGCACTTTTCGCGAGGGACTACAAACCCTTGAAACATACTTCCACGATGAAGGGTAATAATGATTCAAAGAACAACATTAGTACGATACATGTCATACGTGGAAAATGTATTTTGATGGGTATTAACACGAAAGGTTACTGAGCTGGAGCGATTCTAGTATGCGATGCAGGGGAAGATCCCCGTCATCGTCAAATTGTAGTTTATCGGCACCAACAACATAAGCCGAGTATGAAGGGGTCAGATCATGGGGCTAAAACTTTCCGTTCAATTGGCATCGGTGATTAAGAAGCTGTCTTTTTGGGGATTCTGAATTGGTAATCAAACAATCCACAAGAATCTATTAGACCAAAGTGGGGAATGGACGTCGGGCCCATCGAGCCCAAAGATAGTAATGGACATCGATTCATATTCACCATGATCGATTACTTCACCAAATGGGTAAAAGCAGTTTCCTTCCCCAGGGTTACTAAAGAGGTCATCATTGCTTTCATCAGAAACAATATCGTCTATCAATATGGAAAACCAGAGGTCATTGTGTTAGACAATGCTAAAAACCTCAACAATAAAATGATAGAGGAGTTATGCAGAAAATTCCACATCAAACACCTTAACTCCGTCATCTACCGTCCAAAGTTGAATGGTGCTGTTGAAGCGGCTAATAAAAACATCAAAAAGATAATGCAGAAAATGTCCGCCAATCACAAAGGGTGGCCTGACCTCTTGCCTCTGACTTTATTAGCCTATAGAACTTCCATGCATACTTCCACTGGGGCAACCCCCTACTCATTAGCCTATGGGATGGAAGTAGTGCTCCCCATAGAGGTGGAAATGGAATCCCTCAGAGTGTTGATGGATGCTCAGTTGGATGAGGACCAATGGGTATAAGACAGGTATCACTAATTGTCTCTAATAAACGAAAGGCGAACCGCGACTATCTTCTATGGTCAGTTATATCAGCAAAGGATCGCACGATCCTACAACAGAAAAGTCCGGCTACGGCAGTTTAAACAACATGACTTAGTTTTAAAGAAGATCATTGACAACCAAGATCAGTCTAAGGGAAAATTCGCTCCTAACTAGGAAGGCCCATTTGTTGTCAAGGAGGTATTGATAGGAGGTGTTCTCAGATTTCAGGAAATGGATGGCGATGAATTTCCACAGCTTATCAACTCGGACACCGTGAAATGGTACAATGTCTGATGTTACCATTAAACAAACATCTTTGTTTTGATCATCAAATTACCAGTCATTCCGATTCTGAACCCTTTCCTTTCTACATACTCTTTTGCCCCTCAGGGAAATATACACTTCAAACCAGCAGCCTGGTTTCACTTCATTTCAAACCTTTCATACAATTTTGATTATCCTGAAGACGGGATTGAACCTTTCACACCTGTAGTTTATCCTGAAGACGGGATTAAACTTTTCTACGCTTGCAGTTTGTCCTGAAGACGGGATCAAACTTTTTCCACACCTACAGTTTGTCCCCATTATGGGATCAAACTTTCTTCTCCCCCATGATATAGCTTTGCATATGGGATTCATACTTCTCTTTGTCTGCGATTCGTCCTGAGGGGCAAACTATGTCGACCTGATCTCCCTGATACTCGGGAGTACGTAGGCAACCATATTCTATATGGCCCGATCGCAATAACAAAAAACAACAAAAACATTTCTGTCCTTCCTCTAAAAAAACAAAAAACAACAAAAATACTTCTACACCCTACTTCACCAATAAAGCTTCTGCCTTTCACATACAGAGTTGAACCTCTTACACCAGGATCAAACTACACAGACTTGATCTCCTCCTCAATAGGAGTACGTAGGCAGCCATTCATGGTTCAGTCTAACCCCTACTGGAACAAAAATATTTGTCACACGATACTGGGATCAACCTTCAATTCACCACATTTCATAGGTTTCAGATCAATGGGATGGAATTACCCAACCTCTTCTCACAAATAGAAGATTCGGTGAACATTTAAGCTACGGTCGTGCCTCGAAGAGCAACACCAATCCATAAGAGATGGAATTAACTAGGCTTCCCACAAATAAAAGTACTGGCGACCATCTATGGTGCGATAAATCTGAGAGTTGAAAAACCACCCTCCTCTCCACATTTCATATAGATACCAGTCCTAAGACACCAAAGATGGTACGGATACATACAGATCAATGATCCATTCAGAGAGATCTTACGACGTCTCAATGTCCACCTATCAAGGATAAGTTCAGAATGCATCAAGATCACAAGGCTCTGAAGAAACAGGCAAATATCAAGCAAGTATCAAGGCATAACTAAAAGGGAAGTGAATCAAAATATATTTCCCTCCCATACATAATACTGTTCGATATATACATATGTGTTGTACATGACAAAATGGCTAAGCTAGTCTGTGCTGGAAAATACAAGGCTATCTACAGATCTGTATATATGCGGACTATCAGATCTAACATCGTATCCATCTCTGGAGAAGGAGGTAATGCTGCAAGCTCCTGCCCAAGGGTATCTACATGAGCTAGCAAAACAGAGGCTAACTGCATGGTGGCATAATGCTCATCAATATACGGCGGCATCCCGCTCCACAATAAATGCATTCCTGGCTGATCTAGCCTCATCCCTCTCTAACAAAGCGGCGTCTCTCCTATCAAGAGTTGTCAACATCGCGGCCTGAGCCTGATCTCTATCATAGGTCATCAGATGTAAGCTCTGCTCCAAATGTTGTGCTGAATACTGGGTAACAGTGGCACTCAGGGTGGGAGAATCCATCACAAATGCTGGCAGCCCAGCATTCAAGTCATCGATGGGAATTTCAGCCTCCTCTATTGGCTCCTCATCGTCGGAATCACTCCCCTATACTGTGGATACTACCACAACCGATGTAGTCTCTGTCTCTATCCATGCGGAATACTCTACAGAACAACTCGGATGACTGACAAAAAACTCAGCTAGCTCTCGCTGATCCCAAAGGCATACAACCTGGATCTGTCCTCTGCTGATAAATGGTGTGAAGCAAAACGATGACTCACTGCCCCCTCATAAGGATGAAAATCCTAAAACTGGTCAAACTGACTCATCACGACCAGTGGATTGTAAGTAATCATGCCTCTCAAACCAGCTAGAGGTAGATAATCCATGCTAGGAGCATGAGTAATGAAGCGGTAGGGAGAGCTAAGCCCTGAACACGGCAATATAGCAAATGAATCTCCAATCCCTGCTAGGAAAGTTGACCAAGACGCAGTATCTGTGCATTCCGCAGGCTGAAAGGAGTACGACATGGCTATATCATGGGTGAAACAATACCCCTGCCGTCTGAATGTGCCAATCGGTCTCAAGTGTGACATAAACCACACATACAAAGACGTAATAGAAGCTACTCGTGAACACTCTGCTTTGGATAAGTGCGATGGTATGTAGGTGACCTCGAGTCTCTGCAATGATGATCATCGGTATAATGGTATGACCCTCCACGAGCTCTCTCATTTGCCATAATGGCGCCGATATCCAACACATCCATATATCGTGGCATGAAGACGTATGACAATACGCATAATAGCAGTACATCCACTCTGGTTGAACGCCAATGATCCTCTGGTGTGGTGAAATCCCTAGAATGTCATGCATAAATATCCTCAAAGACAAATCTATCAAACAAAACATGCTGGGATATCACGTGGCCAGATGTAATCTCGTCCTGTACCACTCTACGTCTCAATTCGGTGAGGGTCATGAACTATCTACTCATGTCTCCAATAGCCATATGCATGCAAGGTCCGCATCCGGTGGCATAACATCATTAATTAATTATGCGTACTCTCAAAAGTAGAGTCAACTCCACAGGTCCTAACTTTCGGAAAATCATCTCCGATACCTAGTGCTCTAAAGATACCATCTACAAATCACAGGGGAACTGAAACATCAACGGGGTTATAGTATCTGCAGCAAATCATCTACGGTCACCATGTCTGATGGTGACATACTATCATACCATGAGCGCATACCAGATGCCACCAAAAATGGTGGGGTGAAGAAGACATCACATGCGGTAGTGTGTAATAAAGACCATCCAGGTCAAAATGAATATCTCTGGACATACATACATATCCATAACATAATAACATGCATGATATAATAGATGGAAATATGATATAGGGAATGGAAAACTGTGTATACATTCCTAAGTATATCATCATCTAATACATCTCTGTACAGCTAAAATACAGGGAAATAGGGCGAAGCTACCCAACAACTAATAGAGGCCTATCAAAAGATATAGCGAGAATGGGGTAAAGCTACCTAGCAGCTAATAGAGGCCTATCAAAAGAGATAACAAGAAATATACATCAGAAAAAGTCAATAGTGTCGATGCATACATCATCGATCCTGTCCACCTGATGTAACTCCTCCTGAGTCACTTGATCTCTATCTACAAGGATGTCAGGCCTATACAAGGGAGGATCTACACCGGAAAAGCCATATGGGTCACCTGAGGGGTCAGCGCCAGAGCTGGAAGGATCAAAAGTATCTACCTCTGAAGGATCTCTGCCCAAATTCCAGATGAAAAGATGTGTCCGGTCCAGCTGCCGGGTCAATCTATTAATCTGTATCACATGAGTCGGATCTCTGACACAGTCTAGCCAATCTGTCATCATCACAGATCCTGGAACCATATCCCCCATAAATTGTGTGGTGCGGGTCTGAGCTCCAATGGTACGAGGGAACCACCAATGCTGGAACATCTCCTGAGTGTAGGGGCCCTCTGACAAAGTAAAATCGTCAATCCCCAACAATAGGATGTCAATGACGGGTGACTACGAAATAGGCCAATAACGCCTGGCATGAGGCAAGATCGGCATGTGAATCTCTCCTGTAGTGCTCCTGATAGCACGCTCTCCTAAATAGAGCTCCCATCCACCATCTGTGAAGAGAGGAATCCTGCGGGTGGAAATGACGTACTCAACTCCAGTCGAGTACCCATCCTCAAATCCAACTCCCAAATGCTCCTAGAGTAGGGAACCCATGTGATAACATCCGCAATCAACAACTCCAGCTGTAGGCGACAATGAGTGAAACCCTCAGTAACAGGGACCTCCGCCAGTATGGAATGATGCCATCTCCGTCCTCGTGGATAAGTGTCTAAACCTAGCACACTCACAGGATGCAAACATAGAAGCCTCTCATAGGCCCAAAACTTCCAACACAAAGGCAACATCTGCTGTCAGTCAACAATCTTAACCTATACACGGGAAAAGACAAGAGAAACACTCACCAGCAAAAATGGGTAGAATCCTAACCACGCCTCGGTTAAGCCCTGCGATCGCATGCGCATTCCCCTGAGGAAGTAAGTAAAGGTGTAGGAACCCCAATCATACTCTCCTATACGGTCTACGTGTCGAGTGGCACTGATCAAAGCGAAGGACACCGTAGAAGAGTTATCTGCTATGAAGCAGCCCCTAATGATCATCAGGAACAATCGCTGAAGAATGGGATCCCTAACTCTCACATCATCGGGTATGGGCTCACTCAATAGCCATTCATAGCATCTACGCTCAAAGGACACATCTGAGCAGTCCACGCCTTGGCGCCTCGCCGAAACTCCCAACAAGGATCTGACGGTAGTAGAGGTAATATCCGCTGTGCAAGGCACTGGATCCCCTCCAAACTTCATACATGTGATAAACCGCCAATCCATCGGTGTCATCATCACCTCATAGTCCAACAAATGGAGTGACTGAGTCTGGTGAAACCACCGCTCAGACAATACCCTGAGGTAACCCCAAGGACAACGACGGGGAAAAATGGAGAAAAACGTCCCAATTCCCCAGCCATGTTCAATCGTTCTATAGTCATCATGCAAAGCCTAATACATAGAGTGGATGCTGAACCAGTTCCCTCGAGGCTGTGTGAAGTCGGGAACCTACATCAAATGCAGATTAACATCAGAACCCTTTGCTCCTCATCAATAGGAAAAAAGAAGATTAAAGATCTAACTGCATACCTCTTTTGCATGCAGGTAAACTGAAGGATGCCTACTAAAGTCACCTAAAAGATCTGGGTTCACCACTTGAATACCTGGAAAATACCTATGGGGAACACATGCAGCAGGAGTAGGAACCTCAATCGGTACATCCTCTTCCTCGTCCTCGACATCCAGCACTTTAACCCGGATAGGATGTATCACCGCCTCTACCAAACGACAAGGTTGTCTAACAGAACGGGGTTGAGGCACTTCGGAAGCCCTCCTCCGTACACCAGAAGTGGTCCTGTAGGAACTACTCAGCTGATCCAGATCCATAATATTTGGACAACAAGTCTCCAAATCACCTAAGAAAGGGTGTGGTAAATTCTTACCTGGAGCTTTTCAAAATGCATTTTATGATTACATGCATGCATGCATTGTTTTAACATATGTCTATAGTAGAGTTAAAAATGCATGACAATTCAATTCCTATATTTTGGAAAAATTTTGCCATAGCCCCTTTGTAAATGGGACTATCCACATGCACATAGGCATGACTAGGTGGCCATTCAGTAGCACACCTATACACAATCATATACACCCTACATGTATTAATCACACCACATTTTAAAATGCGTAAGTGTAGTCTAATTACCAGGATTATTTTTCTAGTCTACCTTTACTCATTTGTCCTCAGATAGGATAAGAAATGACAGTAAAAGGTGCCAATTTGACTATTTCAAAAGTCAAATTTGTTCACATAATTATGTTCAGCATGGTTTAATACTAGCATTTTCTATGTTGAATATTTTTTATCAATTCATATACGGGCATGTCACCGGATATTACCCCTACTGCCGTCAGATCCTTGTTGGGAGTACCGGCGGAGGCGCTCAAGGGCAAGACTGTTCATATAGGTCCTTTGAGCATAGATGCTATGAGCGGGCTATTGAGTGAGCCCATACCCGATGATATGAGAGTCAGGGATCGCATTCTTCGGCGATTGTTCTTGATGATCATTAGGGGCTGCTTCACAGCAGATAACTCTTCTACGGTGTCCTTCACTTTGATTAGCGCCACTCAACACGTGGACCGTATAGGAGAGTATGATTGGGGTTCCTACACCTTTGCCTACTTCCTCAGGGGAATGCGCATGCGATCGCAGGGCTTGACCGAGGCGTGGTTAGGATTCTACTCATTTCTGCTGGTGAGTGTTTCTCTTGTCTTTTCCCATGTACAGGTTAAGAGTGTTGACTGATAGCAGATGTTTCCTTTGTGTTGGCAGTTTTGGGCCTATGAGAGGCTTCCATGTTTGCATCATATGAGCGTGCTAGGTTTAGACACCTATCCACGAAGACAGAGATGGCATCATTCCATACTGGCGGAGGTCCCTGTTGCTGAGGGTTTCACTCATTGTCGCCTACAACTGGAGTTGTTGACAATAGATGTCATCACATGGGTTCCCTACTCTGGGGAGCATTTGGGAGTTGGATTTGAGGATGGGTACCCGATTGGAGTTGAGTACATCATTTCCACTCGCAAGATTCCTCACTTCATAGATGGAGAATGGGAGCTCTATTTATGAGAGCGTGCTGTCAGGAGCACTACAGGAGAGATTCGTATGCCGATCTTGCCTCTTGCCAGACATTATTGGCATGTTTCGCAGTCACCCATCATTGACATCCCATTGTTGGGGATTGACGGTTTTACTTTGTCAGAGGGCCCCGCACTCAGGAGATGTTCTAGCATTGGTGGACCCCTCATACCATTGGAGCTCAGACCCGCGCCACACAGTTTATGGGGGATATGGTTCCAGGATCCGTGATGATGACGGATTGGCTAGCTTTGTGTCGATATCCAAACTCATGACACAAATTAATAGATTGACTTCGGCAATTGGATAGGACACATCTTTTCATCCGGCATTTGGGCGAGAGATCCTTGAGGTGATACTTTTGATCCTTCGACTCTCTGGCGGCAATTCCCTTTAGGTGACCCATATGGCTTTTTTCTTGCAGATCCTCCTCAGTATAGGCACGACATCCACAGTAGATAGAGATCAAGTGACTCAGGAGGAGTTACATCAGGTGGACGAGATCGATGATGTAGACATCGACACTATTAATTTTTTCTGATGTATATTTCTCGTTATCTCTTTTGATATGCCTCTGTTAGCTGCTGGGTAGCTTCTGTGAGACCCCGAATTTTATGAAATGAAAGTATTTAATTTTCTTATAATTATTCTATTTAGTAATTGGTTAAATTGATAAAAGGTTAAAGTTAAGGGTGATATGTGAAAATTTTTCAAAGTAAACAAGTTGTCATAAAATAATTGGTGATAAAGTAATGCGATGTCTGGCATGGTTGCATAGTAGCACACGTATTGATTATTGATGCTTACGTAAGAAGTCACTCGATTTATACTCAATTATTGCTTTCACATAATTCTTTGCATCATATCTCTCATATTATTGATTCAATTGTTGCCACAGTATCATCTGTATAATATGTTATATTATTAAATTAATAATTGAGACAAAACAGTTATTCATATTATTATTGTCAATATTGACAATGTCTAGAAGTTCTGTCAAGGAGAGGTTAGATAATCTAATTGCGCGCCAATAGGGAGAAATCCTTATCGAAAAGCCCCCTCTTTCCTGGGAATGACCTGGTTGTTAAATATTGTGATTTATAATATTAATGATGAATAAGTTCGTGTTAATTAAAGATGAAATCGATAATTCCATTGTGTGGGAATTATTAGTGTTAGTGAAAATCGACATTTATTTCGATAATAATTGATGTCTGGAGGTTATATTGACCAATCGGGTAATTAACCGGATAAATGAGCAATTAATTGCTATTAATTCATATGCTTATAACTATGTGTTCACATGTGTGTACTATTGATTCACATTATTTACTATTAGGGGAATTGGTGCAAGTTTGATAATACTTGCATGACTAAGTTAAAAATAGAGGTATAGTTGAAGGTGTTACACTATAATTAATTTTTTTTTCACATGTTTAGAAGTATTGAGTCACATGATTTACTATTGATTCACATGATTTACTATTAGGGGAGGTGGTGCAAGTTTGATAATACTTGCATGACTAAATTAAAAATAAAGGAAAAGATGAGGGTATTATACTGTAATATTTCGAGCCCCAAAATGTGCAATTATGGAAACTATATTTTCCTATAAATAGAAGCTCATTCCTTCATTATTTTTCACCAATTCACTAAGTCTCACAAGAGCACTTATTATAGACAAATTATAGAGAGAGAAGCTATAGAGAGAAAGAAGAAGTGAAGTTTGCTACTTCACTATTCTAGTATCCAGTCTTCTTCTGAGGTAAGGGATATTATTATTATAGTAAGGGGTATTATTTCTTTGGTATTCATGAAGAGAGCTTCTATTATTCCATTCTTTATTATTATGTTGGAATAACTTTGTCATGCCAAGTACCTGCATACATGGTGAAATTCTTCATTATTCCATTCTTTATTATTATGTTGGAATAACTTTTATACTGCTTAATCACCGCATACATGGTGAAATTCTTCGTTATTCCATTCTTTATTATTACATTGGAATATCATGTATGTGCGGATTCTGCATGACACAGTTTCATTCTTTATTATTACATTGGAATATCCTCATGCATGCGACATTACATTGACTGGTTCCATTATTTATTATTACATTGGGAATAACCTTCATGCATGCGGTCTATCGTATGCACGGTGAATTCTTACATTATTCTATTCTTTATTATTACATTGGGAATAACTTTCTGCGTGCGATACTATCGCATGCACGGTGAATTTTTTTGTTATTCCATTCTTTATTATTCTGTTGGAATAACCTGTCTACGTGGACTACCGCATGCATGGTGAATGACCTTTCGTATTCATTCTTTATTAAATTGTGGAAATGATCTATCTACGTGGATTACCGTATGGCGGATGAAAATCCATTTGCAGTTTCGTATATTCTATTATACTCATATGAGATATCATTTCTTTTGTATTCGTCGTGAAATATAATTTTATTTGGTATTTTATTTACGAGTTACTATTCACGAGTTACTATTCACCCAGTTACTATTCACTCTAGTATTATTCACTCGGGTATTCGGGACACTTTTCGTGTTGGAGTACTATTCACGAGTTACTATTCATGGGTTACTATTCACCCAAATATTATTCACTTGGGTATTTGAGGTACTTTTCATGTCGGGGTACTATTCACGAGTTACTATTCCTGAAGTACTTTTCACGGGGTACTATTTACCCTAAAAATATATTTCTTTTTTGTCCAAATTATTTTTGGTACATGAATATTATTCTTGAATTTTACTCCACAAAGCAGTATCATGTTGACAATTTGGATATTTTTAAACTCTAGATAAATTTAAAGTCTTTAATATTTATCCTTGATTTCGTTTGATTAATGCTTATAATATTGTCATCATCCTCATGCTTATATTGTAATGAAATTCATCTTTGGCTTACGTGCATAGCTGGACTGTTGATTATTGGTTTTACAATTTTATATTTTTGGCTTACGTGCACAGATGAACTGTTCATTATTGGTTTTATAGTTGTATATCTTTGGCTTACGTGCAAATATGGACAGGTATATGACATGATCATAACCACTGGTGATAATAACGAATATCATTGGCCCGTAGTGCATGGATAATTCGATGATGTGATTGGCAGGATCATGACCATTAGTTAACAGTTGAATGTCTTTGGCCGTAGTGCACTGACAGACAATTGATTGGTATGATCATGACCATTGGTTTTATAGTTGAATATCTTTGGCCCGTAGTGCAAAGGTAGACAACTAATTGGTATGATCATTGTTACTACATTTGAATATCTTTAGCCTTTGGGGTAAGGATATTGAGTAAACGTTCTATTAAGCCTTTGTGGCAAGGAGAAACTGTTGATTTACATGATTATAAATATGAATTGTGGATTTAACTATAATATTTGGTGGTTTAGGTGAAGACAGGTGATGATAGTTCTCTTTATCTTGTGTATAATAAAGAACTGGTAATGGGTATTACAGGGATAAAATTGATGATAAACTTTTAAATCATAGAAGATAGTAGATATCATGTTCTACTTGACTCTTCTAATGGATTGCTTGTTCCGCTGCAGTTGTTGATCTAAAACTTGTTGTCTATTTTATTCTATCAGTTGTTATACTACTGAAGGGTAAGGATAATTTATTATGCATTATCTTAGTCATAATATTTCTTACTGGGCTAGTTGAGCTCACCCTTTTCTTTCATTGTTCTCTTCAGGAAATGAGAATATAATTGGGACTGGTTGGGGAATGGAGTGATGGTCTGAGATGGTGGCTATAGTAATCCTCACTATTTTTATAAAATAGTGTGATAATAATTGTAATGAGGACTCCATTGAGTGTGGATATTGTCTAGAAGGCAATATTCGTGTTTAAACTCTCAGCTATATTTTGTCGTATTTTGCACGACAGTTGTATAATTAAGTTTGTAGTAGAGTTCTGTACCATGTATCTGGCGACTCAAGATGGGTGATGTATACCTGTTTTGGGGGCGTCACAGTTAGTATCAAAGCTTAGGCATATGATCCCTGGCTGAGATGTGAGACAAGAACTAGGAGGGGAGAGACGGGGAATTCCTTCGCTAGTAAGACCTACCTAAGTTTATTTGTTATTTAATTGGTCGGTCAGAGTATAGGGATAATATGTGACATGTTAATTAACCCTTATTTTGAAACTATATTCTAGAATGATATCTGAAATACAGGAGATGAGAAAATAGGAAAATCATGATAGAGAGGAAATAACCGGGAAGGTACAATCTGAAAAGAAAGCAAGGTATTCTCATCTCTTCGAACTACTAGGTACGTAACTTTCGAGGGCGAAATTTCATAAGGAGGGGAGATTGTGAGACCCTTAATTTTATGAAATGAAAGTATTCAATTTTTTTATAATTATTCTATTTAGTAAATGGTTAAATTGATAAAAGGTTAAAGTTAAAGGTGATATATGAAAATTTTTCAAAGTAAACAAGTTGTCATAAAATAATCGGTGATAAAATTACAGTAATACGCGTGGTTGCATAGTAGAACACGGTATTGATTATTGATGCTTACGTAAGAAGTCACTCAGTTATACTCAATTATTGCTACAGTAATTGCTGCATCATATCTCTCATATTATTGATTCAATTATTGCCACAATATCATCTGTATAATATGTTATATTATTAAATCAATAATTGAGACGACAAAGTTATTCATATTATTATTTTCAATATTGATAATGTTTAGAAGTTCTATCAAGGAGAGGTTAGATAATCTAATTGCGCGCTAATAGGGAGAAATCCTTATCGGAAAGCCCCCTCTTTCCTGGGAATGACCTGGTTGTTAAATATTGTGAGTTATAATATTAATGATGAATAAGTTTGTGTTAATTAAAAGATGAAATTGATTTTTCCATTGTGTGGGAATTATTAGTGTTAGTGAAAATCGACATTTATTTCGATAATAATTGATGTCTGGAGGTTATGTTGACCAATCGAGTAATTAACCGAATAAATGAGCAATTAATTGCTATTAATTCACATGTTTATAACTATGTGTTCATATGTGTGTACTATTGATTCGCATGATTTACTATTAGGGGAGTTGGTGCAAGTTTGATAATATTTGCATGACTAAGTTAAAAATAGAGGTATAGTTGAAGGTGTTACACTATAATTAATTTTTTTCACATGTTTAGAAGTATTGAGTCACATGATTTACTATTGATTCACATGATTTACTATTAGGGGAGGTGGTGCAAGTTTGATAATACTTGCATGATTAAATTAAAAATGAAGGAAAAGATGAGGGTATTATACTGTAATATTTCGAGCCCCAAAATGTGCAATTATGGAAACTATATTTTCCTATAAATAGAAGCTCATTCATTCATTATTTTTCACCAATTCACTAAGTCTCACAAGAGCACTTATTATAGAGAAATTATATAGAGAGAAGCTATAGAGAGAAAGAAGAAGCGAAGTCTGCTACTTTACTATTCTAGTATCCAGTCTTCTTCTGAGGTAAGGGATATTATTATTATAGTAAGGGGTATTATTTTTTTGGTATTCATGAAGAGAGCTTCTGTTATTCCATTCTTTATTATTATGTTGGAATAACCTGTCTATGCGAATTACCGCATACATGGTGAAATTCTTACATTATTCCATTCTTTATTATTATGTTGGAATAACTTTAATCTATCAAATCTGCATACATGGTGAAATTCTTACATTATTCCATTCTTTATTATTATGTTGGAATATCACATGCATGCGGATTCGCATGACTGGTTCCATTCTTTATTATTTTGTTGGAATATCATGTTTGTGCGTATTACACATGACCTGGTTCCATTATTTATTATTCTATTGGGAATAACATGTCTGTGCGGTCTATCGCATGCCTTGTGAATTCTTCTGTTATTATATTCTTTATTATTCTGTTGGGAATAACCTGTCTGTGCGGTCTATCGCATGCCTGGTGATTTCTTTTGTTATTCCATTCTTTATTATTCTGTTGGAATAAGCTGTCTACGCGGACTACCGCATGCATGGTGAATGACCTTTCGTATTCATTTTTTATTAAATTGTGGAAATGATCTATCTACGTGGATTACCGCATGGCGGATGAAAATCCATTTGCAGTTTCATATATTCTATTATACTCATATGAGATATCATTTGTTTTGTACTTGTCATGAAATATCATTTTATTTGGTATTTTATTTATGAGTTACTATTCACAGATTACTATTCACCCGGTTACTATTCACTCTAGTATTATTCACTCGAGTATTCGGGGCACTTTTGTGTCAGAGTACTATTCATGAGTTACTATTCATGGGTTACTATTCACCCTAATTACTATTCACCCAAATATTATTCACTCAGATATTTGAGGTACTTTTCATGTCGGGGTACTATTCACGAGGTATTATTCCTGAAGTACTATTCACGGGGTACTATTTACCCTAAAAATATATTTCTTTTCTGTCCAAATTATTTTTGGTACATGAATATTATTCTTGAATTTTACTCCACAAAGCAGTATCATGTTGACAATTTGGATATTTTTAAACTCTAGATAAATTTAAAGTCTTTAATATTTATCCTTGATTTCGTTTGATTAATGCTTATATTATTGTCATCATCCTCATGCTTATATTGTGATTAAAGTCATCTTTGGCTTACGTGCATAGATGGACTTTTGATTATTGGTTTTACAGTTGTATATTTTTGGCTTACGTGCACAGATAGACTGTTCATTATTGGTTTTATAGTTGTATATCTTTAGCTTACGTGCAAAGATGGACAGGTGTATGACATGATCATAACCACTGGTGATAATAACGAATATCCTTGGTTCAGTAGTGCATGGATAATTCGATGATGTGATTAAGCGGGATCATGACCATTAGTTAACGATTGAATGTCTTTGGTAGTAGTGCAATTGATGAGACAATTGATTGGTATGATCATGAACATTGGTTTTATAGTTAAATATCTTTGGCCCGTAGTGCAAAGGTACACAACTGATTGGTATGATCATTGTTATTACATTTGAATATCATTAGCCTTTGGGGTAAGGATATTGAGTAAACGTTCTATTAAGCCTTTGTGGCAAGGAGAAACTGTTGATTTACATGATTATAAATATGAATTATGGATTTAACTATAATATTTGGTGGTTTAGGTGAAGACAGGTGATGATAATTCTCTTTATCTTGTGTATAATAAAGAACTATTAATGGGTATTATAGGGATAAAATTGATGATAAACTTTTAAATCATAGAAGATAGTAGATATCATGCTCTACTTGACTCTTCTAATGGATTGCTTGTTCCGCTGCAGTTGTTGATCTAAAACTTGTTGTCTATTATATTCTATCAGTTATTATCTTTGTTGAAGGCTAAGGATAATTTATTACAGATTATCTTAGTCATAATATTTCTTCTTGGGCTAGTTGAGCTCACCCTTTTCTTTCATTGTTCTCTCTTGAAATGAGAATATAATTGGGGTACCGGTCGGGAATGGAGTGATGGTCCGAGATGGTGGCTATAGTAGTCCTCACTATTTCTATAAAATAGTGTGATAATAATTGTAATGAGGACTCCATTGAGTGTGGATATTGTCTAGAAGGCAATATTCGTGTTTAAACTCTCAGCTATGTTTTGTCGTATTTTGCACGACAGTTGTATAATTAAGTTTGTAGTTGAGTTCTGTACCATGTATCTGGCGACTCAAGATGGGTGATGTATACCTGTTTTGTGGGCATCACAGCTTCGCCCCATTCTCGCTATATCTTTTGATAGGCCTCTATTAGTTGTTGGGTAGCTTCGCCTCATTTTCCTTTATTTTAGCTGTACAAAGATGTATTAGATGATGATATACTTAGGAATGTATGCACAGTTTTCCATTCCCTATATCATATTGCCATATATTGTATCATGTATGTTATTGTGTTATGCATATGTATGTATGTCCAAAGATATTCAGCATTGAACCCTCGATGGTCTTATAACACGACCCGTACAGATGTCTTCTTCGACAGTCAGCCGTATTGATCATACCCCACCAGTATTGGTGGCATCTGGTATGCGCTCATGGTATGATAGTATGTCACCATCAAACATGGTGATCGTAGATGATTTGCTGTAGCATACTATGACCCTGTTGATGTTTCAGGTTCCCACAGGATTTGTAGAGGGTATGCTAGAGCACTAGGTATCAGAGAGGCATAGTTTCTGATTTGGGACCCAGGAGTTGACTCCTACTTTGGAGGAGTATGCACGGTTGACGATGCTGCCACTGGAAAAACCTTGTGTGCATATGGCTATCGGAGACATGAGCAGACAGTTTATGACCCTCACCGGATTGAGATGTAGAGTGGTATAGGACGAGATTACATCCAGCCACGTGATATCCCAGCGTTTTCTGTTTGACAAATTTGGTTCTGAGGATAGTTATGCACGGAATTTCGGGGATTTCACCACACCGGAGGATCATTGGCGTTCAGCTAGAGTGGATGTACTGCTATTGTGTGTATTGTCATACGTCTTCATGCCACGATATATGGATGATTTGGATATCGGCGTCATTATGGCAATGAGAGCTCTCAGGGAGGGTCATACCATTATACCGATGATCATAGCAGAGACTCTGAGGTCAGCTACATACTGCTGCACTTATTCAGTAGGAGTGTTCACAGGTAGTTCGGTCATGCTGTGTGTGTGGTTTATGTCACACTTGAGACCGATTGGCACATTCAGACGACAGGGGTATTATTTCACCCATGATATAGCCTTGTCGTACTTCTTTCAGCCTGCAGAGTGCACAGATGTTGCGTCTTGGTCAGCTTTCCTAGCAGGGATTGGAGATTCGTTTGCTATATTGCCGTATTCAGGGCTTAGCTCTCCCTACCGCTTCATTACTCATGCTCTTGGCATGGATTATCTACCTCTAGCCGGTTTGAGGGGCATGATTACTTACCACCCACTGGCCATGATGTGTCAGTTGACTAGTTTCAGTATTTTCATCCTTATGAGGAGACAGTGAGCGGTAACCGCTTCACCACCGCTTATCGGCGGAGGATGATCCAGGTTGTATACTGTTGGGATCGTGAGAGCTAATGAGTTTCACATCGATCATTCGGGTTATTCTGCAGAGTATTTCGCATGGATCGAGACAGAGACTGCATCGACTGTGGTAGTATCCACAGTGTAGGGGACTAATTCTGACGATGAGGAGCCTATAGAGGAGGCTGAAATTCCCATCGATGACTTGAATGTTGGGCTTCCAGCATTTGTGATGGATTCTCCCACCCCGAGTGCCACTGTTACCCAGTATTTGGCATAACATTTGGAGCAGAGCTTACATCTGATGACCTATAATAGAGAGCAGGCTCGGGCCGCGATGTTGACAGCTCTTGATGGGAGAGACGCCGCTCTGTTAGAGAGGGATGAGGCTAGATCAGCCAAGGATGAATTGAATGTGGAGCGGGATGCCGCCTTATCTGCTAGGGATGTGGCCATTGCAGACAATACTTCAGTGAGATCCCAGATGACTGTTACTCATGCCGACATGAGTGCTTACATTGATGAGCATTATGCCACCATGCAGTTAGCCTCTGATCTGCTAGCTCGTGTAGATACCCTTGGGCAGGAGCTTGCAGCGTTACCTCCTTCTCCAGAGAGGGATGCCATGTTAGATCTGATAGTCCGCATATATACAGATCTGTAGATAGCCTTGTATTTTCCTGCACAGACTAGCTTAGCCATTTTTTCATGTACAACACATATGTATATATCAAACAGTATTATGTATGGTAGGGAAATATATTTTGATTCACTTCCATTTTAGTTATGCCTTGATACTTGCTTGATATTTGCCTGTTTCTTCAGGGCCTTGTGATCTTGATGCATTCTAAACTTATCCTTAATAGGTGGACATTGAGACGTCGCAAGATCTCTAAGAACAGATCATTGATCTGTATGTATCCCTACCATCTTTGGTGTCTTGGGACTGGTATCTGTATGAAATGTGGAGAGGAGGGTGGTTTTTCCTCTCTGAGATTGACCGCACAACAGATGGTCGCCAGTACTTCTATTTTTGAGAAGCCTAGTTAATTCCATCTCTTATGGATTGGTGTTGCTCTTCGAGGCACGACTGCAGCTTAGATTGTCACCGAATCTTCTATTTGTGAGAAGAGGTTGGGTAATTCCATCCCTTTGATCTAAAACCGATGAAATGTGGTGAATTGAAGGTTGATCCCGATCAGAGTGTGACAAATATTTTTGTTACGGTAGGGGTTAGGCCGAACCATGAATGGTCATCTACATACTCCTCTTGAGGAGGAGATCAAGTCTGCGTGAGTTCGAACACAGTGTAAGAGGTTCAATATTTGTATGTGAAAGCGAAGCTTTATTGGTGAAGAAGGGTGTAGAAGTATTTTTGTTATTTTTGTTTACAGTAGAGGAAGGGCGAAATGTTTTTGTTATTTTTGTTATTACGGCCGGGCCATATAGAATATGGTTGCCCTACGTACTCCGGCATCGTGGAGATCAGTCGACGTAGTTGCCCTCAAGGCGAATCGTAGCCAAAGAGAAGTATGAATCCCATGTGCGGGCTATCTGCGGGGGAGAAGAAAGTTTGATCCCATAATGCGGGCAAGCTACCGGTGTGGAAAAAGTTTGATCCCGTCTTCAGGACAAACTGCAAGCGTAGAAAAGTTTAATCTCGTCTTCAGGATAAACTGCAGGAGTGAAAGGTTCAATCCCGTCTTCAGGATAACCAAAATTGTATGAAAGGTTTGAAATGAAGTGAAACCAGGATGCTGGTTTGAAGTGTATGTTTCCCTGAGGGGAAAAAGAGTATGTAGAAAGGAAAGGTTTCAAAACTGGAATGACTGGTAATTTGATTATCAAAACCAAGATGTTTGTTTGATGGTAACATCAGACATAGTACCATTTCACGGTGTCCTAGTTGATAAGCTGTGGAAATTCATCGCCATCCATTTCTTGCAATCTGAGAGCACCTCCTGTCAATACCTCCTTGACAAGAAATGGGCCTTCCCAGTTAGGAGCGAATTTTCCCTTAGACTGATCTTGGTTGTCAATGATCTTCTTTAAAACCAAGTCATGTTGTTTAAACTTCCGTAGTTGGACTTTTCTGTTGTAGGATCGTGCGATCCTTTGCTGATATAACAGACTATGGAAGATAGTCGTGGTTCGCCTTTCGTCTATTAGAGATAATTGGTGATACATGTCTTGTACCCATTGGTCCTCATCCAACTGAGCATCCATCAACACTCTAAGGGATTCCATTTCCACCTCTATGGGGAGCACTGTTTCCATCCCATAGGCTAATGAATAGCGAGTTGCCCCGTGGAAGTACACATGGAAGTTCTGTAGGCTAATAAAGTCAGAGGCAAGAGGTCAAGCCATCCTTTGTGATTGGCGGACATTTTCTGCATGATCTTTTTGATATTTTTATTAGCCGCTTCAACAGAACCATTCATCTTTGGACAGTAGATGACGGAGTTAAGGTGTTTGATGTGGAATTTTCTGCATAACTCCTCCATCATTTTGTTGTTGAGGTTTTTAGCATTGTCTGACACAATGACCTCTGGTTTTCCATATCGACAGACGACATTGTTTCTGATGAAAGCAATGATAACCTCTTTAGTAACCCTGGGTTAGAAAACTGCTTCTACCCATTTGGTGAAGTAATCGATCATGGTGAATATGAATCGATGTCCATTACTGGATTTGGGTTCGATGGGCCCGATCACGTCCATTCCCCACATTGAGAAGGGCCATGGTGAACTCATATTGTGGAGTTCCCTTGGAGGGGCGTGGATGGCATTGCCATGAATTTGGCATTGATAGCATCTCTTGACGTGATCATCATAGTTAGCCTTAAGTGTAAGCCAATAATGCCCTGTTCTAAGGATCTTCTTGACAAGTAGGGGTCCGCTCATGTGAGGGCCACATACTCCACCATGGATCTCATCCATGAGTCCTTGAGCTTGGTCTTTATCCAGACATCTAAGGAGACCTAATCTTGCATCTATTTTGTAGAGTGCATCTCTGCTTAGGTAGAATTTCATAGCAAGTCGATGAATCCGCCTCTTCTCAATTAGGCTCGCCTCAGCGGGTGTAGATCCATCTTGTAGATACTCCTTGATGTGTTGATACAAAGGGTGGCGGATTGGAGGTAGTTCATCCGATACTTCTCCAACATAGTTCCTATAGACTGGGGTCTTTTGTAATGCAAATGTAATGCTTGGCATGTTTTCCTTGTCATGTATGTGAATCAAGGAGGCCAACGTAGCTAATGCATCCGTAAAATCGTTCCTATTACGAGGAATGTGTAGAAATGAGATTTCTTCGAACTCCAAAGCCATCTGTAGAACTTGCCTATGGTAAGGCAGCAAATGTAATTCTTTGGTCTAATAGATTCCCGTGGATTGTTTGATTACCAATTCGGAATCCCCAAAGATAGTTAACCGCCTGATGCCCATCGAATGGGCAAGTTTTAGTCCCATGATACAGCCTTCATACTCAGCTGTGTTGTTGGTGCTGACAAACTGTAATTTGACAGCGACGGGATACTGCTCCCCCGTATCGCATACTAGAACTTCTCTAGCTCCAGAACCTTCTGTGTTATCAGATCCATCAAAATATATTTTCGACATATGACATGTATCGTACTGATGTTGTTGCTAAACTGTCATTACCCCTTCATTGGGGAAGTATGTTTCCAAAGGTTTGTAGTCCCCTGCGGGTGCGGCGGCCAGTTGATCCGCAATTCCTTGACCTTTGACAGATTTTTGTGTCACGTAGATGATGTCAAATTGCTGTAGGATCAACTGCCATCTGGACAGTCGACAATTCAGTATGGGCTTACTGAACACATACTTGAGAGGATCCACTCGGGATATGAGATGGGCTGTGTACCATGGAGGTAATGCTGTAACCTCATGGAAGCCCATGTTAAAGCACAACAAGTCTTCTCAATCAGAGTGTACTTATGTTTACTGATGCTGAATCGTTTGCTGAGGTAATAGATAGCTCATTCTTGGCCTCTATCGTCTTTTTGCCCAAGCATACAACCCATGGCAGTGTCATTTATGGACAGGTACATGAATAGGGGAACATTATCCCTGGGCGGTACCAAAATAGGAGCATTAATTAGCTGCTCTTTAATGGTAAGGAAGGCTTTCTAACACTCATCGTTCCATTTCATGGAGGAGTTCTTCCTTAATAGCTTAAAGATAGGATCACAGGTTGCTGTGAGTTGAAAAATGAACCTACTAATGAAGTTGATTCTTCACAAAAATCCCCGTATTTCCTTATTTGTCTGAGGAATGGGCATTTCTTTGATGGCCTGAATTTTGGTAGGATCCAGTTTAATCCCTTTGTGACTGACTAGGAAACCTAACAACTTGCCTGACTTAACACCAAAGGCACACTTGGCCGGATTCAACTTCAAGTTGTACTTACGCAACCTGTTGAAAAGCTTTTTGAGATGGTCTAGGTGGTCCTCCTCCCTTCGGGATTTGACAATGATGTCATCCACGTAGATCTCTATCTCCTTGTGCATTAAAACATGGAAAAGAGCCATCATAGCTCACTGATAGGTTGCCCCGGCATTGATGAGGCCGAATGACAACCGTTTGTAGCAAAAAGTCCCCCAAGGCGTGATGAAGAAATTTTCTCACAGTCCTTCTCAACGACCATAATTTGATGGTACCCCTCAAAGCAATCAGCAAAGGAGTACATGTCGTATTGAGCAGTGTTGTCAATAAGAATGTAGATAAAGGGCATGGGAAAGCTATCTTTAAGGCAAGCTTTGTTTAAATCCCGGTAATCCACGCAGACTCGCACCTTTCCTCCTGGTTTAGGCACGGAAACAATGTTGGATATCCACTCCGGATATGTAAAAACCATGATAATGCCAGCTTGAAATTGTTTTACAATTTCTTCTTTAACTTTTAAACTCCACTCAGTTTTCAATCGCCTGAGCTACTGCCTAACTAGTTTCAATCCTTCTTTAATGGGAAGGCGATGAAGAACAATGTCAGTGGACAAACCCACAATGTCTTCATGAGACCATGCAAACACATCCTGGAATTGGGTTAATAGTGCAACCATGTCATTCCGTTGGTTTGGGGTGAGGTTTGAACCAATCTGGATTAGCTTAGGGTTTTCTAAGGTTCCAAGATTGAAAGAAATGGTTTAATCAAGGTTGGGTTTAGGTTTGTCTACGACCCATTCCTTAATCTCGTGAGGTGTCTCAATGTCCTCTTGCATATCCATCAAGTCTGAGTCCAACTTTGCATCAAAGTTACAGCCCTTGTGGAGAGAAGGCACCTCATCAGCAAGTACAGGCACATCTAAATTCAGAATCCTGAAACAAAGTATGCTTTCACTTAATATATGCAACTGTTTGATCATACAAAAGTACTTGATAAAATAACTTCTAATAATATAAAGAAAAGCAAGCAATTAAAGTTATCTACAAGGCAGAGGGATTTTCTGCCCATTTTACCCTCGTCGACCAATGCATGGAGTGTTGCTCCAATTGTCAAGGGTAAAGTCCTAATGGACTGCAATGATGGAGGGATTGTCAGTGTCCTCCTTCTCCTGAATGATAACCATGACATCTGGGCAATCATCGTCTGGGGTATATCTATTTGTATGTTTATCGTGAACAATGACGCGTATACCTGACATCATCAAGGCGATGTCATGTTTACGTTTCCGTTCCTTTTCTTCCACTTCGGGATCCGGAATTAGCACCTCTTTTGCTTTGATTGGCACTGGTTTAGGAAACAGCATGGCCACAACATGGGCTGGTACCTTTACTGGAGACTATATCAACTCATGGGGTAAAGGTAGAGAAAATCACCGTAAGGCGGAAGCCTGAGGAACCTGTTTGTACTTATGAGGATTCCTGTGACTGGAACTGGAAGAATAGCCTAGTCTGGTTGTTCCAATTTGACTGGACACTTAAATAGGGTGCTTAATACCCTTCTTATCTTTACCAAGCCCTTGTCCGGGCTAATGACCCAATGACATCATTTCTTGAGTGGTCGACATAACCTCGGCGGAAATCTTGGGTACGGGAAGTGGCGCTCCAATAGTATGGTATTGAATGTTACTCACTTCCAAGGTATGAAAACTGGTCAGCTCAACTTCAGAGTTGAAACTGATGATTGGCAGATCTCCTTGTTCAGGATACTCCGGCTCAGCATTGACAATGACTAGACTATTGTTGACAATGTATTTGAGTTATTGATGTAGTGTGGAGGGAACGGCTCCATCCATGTGTATCCATGGTCTCCCTAATAGCAGGTTGTATCCTGAATCTATCTTGAGGACGTGCAAGGATACATTGAATGTATTTGGACCAATCTATATTGGCAATTTAATCTTTCTGACGCCATTTTGTCGGGATCCATCACAAGCTTTGATAACCGTATGGTTGCTTTGGATCCGCTTGAGATTGACATTCATCTTCACCGAGGTGGCATAAGGACAGATATTTAGGGATGAGCCTCCATCTATCAAAACTCCAGCTGACATGTACTCGGAAGATAAAACTGCAATGTGCAACGACTTGCAATGACTGGTCCCTTCGGGCGGTATGTCATCATCAGTGAATGATATCACATTGTTGTTAAAAATGTGATCAACCAGATGTTGAAATTTTTCCACGTCCACTGATTTTAGTAAATAGGCTTGTTCCAAAACCTTCAATAAGATCTCCCGATGATCCTTGGAAGATAAAACCAAGTCCAGTATTGATATCTGGTGTGGAGCTTCTCGTAAGCTTAAAACCACCTTGGCTTCATTATGGCCCATAGTGCGGAGGAATTTTTCAATCTTCTCCATGGGAATCTTCCCTTTTGCTTTGCAAGTAGGCTTCATAACCCGTTGAGGAAGATACAGTGGATTTTCCTTCGACACTGTAGCAATAGTATGAGACGTGGATCCTTCAACTTCTCCATAATTCCATAGAACTTTGTGTAAGCTGATAACAGGATGTTGTGGTCTGAAGGGTAGAGAAATTGGCTCCGGTACGGCCACTTTCAAAGGATTGTCAGCTCCTTTGAGTTGAATTACTTGTATGGGAAATATTTTGACAGTCTCATCATCCATTTCGGATATAACTGCTACTGATCCCTTCCATTTTGTAGGACATGAATTCCCACTCTTGAGTTGCACAGTGTAATCATCTACTAGTTGCAGGACATCGCTATCAATAAGATTCTGAATGAGATGGCAGAGTGCCCAACATTCTTCTGTGCTGTGACCGCGAGAATGTGAATGATATTGACACACTTCATCAGAATTGAACCGTCCTAAACGGGGATTGATTGGAGGCAGAAGGAAGGTAATTCTTCCTTCATTGATTAGAATTTGTAATATCTCCTCCATAGATTGGCCTAGATAGGTAAATTCCCTCTGATTGGCAAAATCCCAACGGGCTTTAGCATTTTCTCTCTTCGCAACCTTATCCTCCATAGCTTCACTTTCTGAAGGTGATGGTGGAGCATTCATAACAAAAGGAAGGAGATAGGCATGCTCCTGCCTGATTAATTGGCGTGTGACTTGATGCTTATGGGTCACTAGTTCTGCCAATTGCTCAATTTGCTTGCAAAGAGCTTTCATCTTTCATTCCATAGTAAACTGGAACTTTGCATAATCCCATTTGTCAACACCATCTTTGATGATCGGGGATGATTCATTGTTAAAACTGGAACTCTGTCCAGTGCTCTAACTGATCATATTGACCTCTTCTTCTTTGGGTTGAGGAAGAGGGTTGTCTTGCACATGAGGTTGATCTGGTCTGGTAACCACGATCTCACTGTTGTCTATTAAATCTTGGATCTTGTGTTTCAAGGCCCAACAATCTTGAGTGTCATGTCCAGGTGCTCCGGCATGATAAGCACACTTCCGAGTAGCATTAAAACCCCTCCCATTAGGGTTGGCTGGTGAAAGAAGATGTGTACTTTTCTTCTGAGTAGTCAGAAGAGCAAGAATATTCTCGAGCGAGTCCCCTAAGGGTGTGAACGTCCGAGGTCGCTTTGCATCTCCACCTTTAGGCAATGGAGGGTTTGAAGATTGTGCTTGAAAAGGGGAGTAGTTTCTCCTCTGTATAGGCATGCTTTGATTGCCTTTTTGACCTTGTAGTATCAAGGAAACATCCTCCTCTTTCTTTTTATGGACCTTCCGGGGGTTGTTTCCATAAGATCTAGACTGGATGTGCTCAGTAACAGCTTTAAGAGCGACTAGGTCTTGAATTTTTCCAGACTTCAATCCAATCTCAGCCATCTCTCAGTGCTTGATCATTTTAGAGAATGGTTTGCCAATACCAGCTAAGACTCTCTCATAGAAAGGAGCTTCTTGTACATCTATGAATGTCATGACCATTTCTGATTCCGTCATGGAAGGAATAACTTGAGCAGCAAGGCGCCTCCACCTTTGAGCATACTCTCTGAAAGACTCATTAGACTGTTTCTTGACCTTGGTAATTTGGTACCGATTAAGAGCCATCTGAGATTGAAAAATGTATTGAGTGAGGAAGGCGTGAGCCAGCTCTTCCCAGCTATGGATCTTTGAGTTGTCTAATCTGGTATACCATGAACGGGCTTCTCCAGTCAGACTCTTCTGAAACAGCTGCATTCTGAGCTTTTCATTTTCCGTGTAAGATCCAAGTTCTCTAATGAACACCTTTAAATGTGTATAAGGATCCCCTAATCAGTTTTGAATTTCTCTGGATAATGAACACCAGGAAATATGCAAAGGTCAGCATATAAAACACTTCCATGTGTTCCAATCCGTTTGAGAACACGGATAGTTTCCCCCATTTGGAGGACCTTCTTCCTGATGTCACCGGTGTCTGGATCTCCTTTAAGATGGGTGTTTTCAGGGTCTTTGTTGGTCGTATCCAACTGAGGTTCTGGAATTGTTTTTTCCAAACCTTGAGCTCCTCCTTGTGTAGAGGATTCTGTATGTGCAGGCATCTTTGTGGTCTAAGTGGACTGATGCAATTCTTTAAGAAAGACAACCAAATTTGTAATTTACTGACTTAATCCATCAAATTCTTCACGAGAAACGGGATTAGACTGGTCAGACGAAGACATGATTGGTTGTAGGCTCGTGGCCTTTTTGGATTTTGAGCGGGTAATAGGCCCAATGATTTCCCTACAAAAGACATATGTAGTTTAGTCTTAGGGTAATGTAAATGTTAAAATATTATGTCCGTTTTAGGAATATTGTCCTGCAAAACCGAGTGTTAATTGATAACATGTATGCACAAATAATCTTCATATTTTCCATTACATAAAGATGAACATGGAATAAAATTACAAGTAAATGTTTTTACAAGTAATTGAAAATGGAAAGCGTGAAGAGACTTTCCTCCGCGTTTGGTTTATCAGAGGTTGACCTATCTTAGGGTTACTCTCGCGGCTTTTTGGCATGAAGGTTCCCAGATCATCGCAATCTACTTGACGGGAAGTTAATCCGGTCTTTCAACTGGAGCGAATTTGGGTGGTGCCTTTCCTGAGCCCCGTTGGAATTATTCTTCCTACGAGTCCAGTAATCAAACACCGACAGGATAGCCTCCTTATGGAGGAACCACACAACATACATTCAAATACAACGTGTGTCACCGTTTATGAAAATAATGACATGTGCGAAGCACTAATATCACAAATAGATATCATATAGTGCAGTAAGTAAAAATGCATTCGTTCACATTCATCATAAATGTAAATGCAATATTCACACACAAGCATATAACAATTTTAAAAAGCTTGTAATAGCAGCTTAAGCCCTCTTACTGGAATCCCCAGCAGAGTCGCCACCTGTCGACGTCGGGATTTTTTAGTGTCCCTTTTCGTTACTTGTTCTTTGATGTTCTCATGTTAATGTGAGATTTGTTTGAAAAAACAAGTGAAAAAGGTCCGACATGTATAATGTCGACTATTTGACTTTAAGAGTCGCCAGTTGGTGTATTTAACTGGTTGCACCAACGCAACCGAAAAGGTTTGCACATTGACCCAGTGATATGACACTGCTAAATGGGTCTCTGAAACCGAGATTCATTTGGATTCGGGGGCTTGATTATGCGGAGGGAAGATGTTAGGCACCCCCCGACATCCATGTTGCCATGTTGAAGGCCACTTTTTAAGAAACTGTTATATGAATATGTATGTGTGTGTGTGGATCAATGTGCAATTATTTAAAAGTAGTGCGAGGCCTCATTCGCACCTATATACAAAGGGTTTGAATTTATAGAAAAATTCAGTTTTAAGCAAGATATGGCAATGAAGTTTTGTGAAAAGAGGTTTTTCAAACCCTGTGCTCAAATAAGAATTGAGACCTTTTCATGGGCATGACAGCCATCCAAGGAAATTCAGACACTGTAAATAATATACAAGCTGCTTACAGTTGAAAAATGTCCATCGTGGGAACCGAATCTAGATTCAGTAGACTGAATCTGTGATCACATGATTCCTAGGATCACATGATACTGCAGTTTGTAGGGAAAGCAGTAAGCAGTTATATATATATAAGCTGTAAATATATATATACAGACATGATCAACCACCACGAAGCAACTCCATGGGGGATCGAAAATGTAAATATATAAAAGCGGTAAATATATATATATATATATATATATATATATGGACATGATCAACCACCATGGAGTAAACTCCAGGTGGGACGAAATATAAATAAAGTTGTAAATGCAATCAATTGCCACGAAGTAAACTCCAGGCAGGACGAAATATAAATAAAGCTGTAAAAGCAATCAACCGCTAAGAAGTAAACTCCAGGCGGAACGAAATGTAAATATATATATATACATATATATATATAAGCAATAAACGCACCGGATGTAAATTCAGGCTCATCGAATATTTCCGACAATAATTATATATATATATAAAAGTAGGTAAATGCTCCGGATATAAAATCCAGGCTCATCAGATATGTCTGACAACAATTATATATATAAGTATATATATATATAAGCAAGTAAACGCTCTAGACATAAGTCTAGGCTCAATCGAGGCATAACTCGATAATGTTAGTCCATATATAAAATATATATACATATATAAGTATATATACAGACAGAAAGGAAAACCACGGACCGAAGTCCGGGCATATGCATACAACACGACTCTTAATGTGTATAACAGTGTGTGTTAATATGAAAAGAAAGGCTTTATAGAATATAAGAAGGCTTACAGTGGGCTGCCAATGTAGACTTCTATGACTCTATATGGATAAACACTCAGCTCCCGCCGGATAAAAGTATAGCTATATGTGAGCTAACAGATGTTTAGAATGAGGAAACACTCAATATGGGTGTGTACAGAGTAAATTGGACAGGGTTTCCTCGCCTTTTCTCTCTCTCTCCTCTTCTTTAAAATGGCTGACCCAAGGTCTATATTTATAGACTAATGGCCGCAGTTGCACCTGCAGCTGGTCAAGGTGTCTATGGGCGTCGCGGGTCCCGTCGTCTCGAAGTACGTGCACTCGTGCACTGTAATGTCTGCTCAAACTTGCAGAACTTGAATCCGAGCATCCAAATGAGGTATATGTGACCTTCTTCAAACCGTTTGTGTCGAGAGTTACGCAATGACATGGATTAGAGGTTGTACGAAGTCAGGAAGAGGGGACTATGCCCATAGTCTTTAAGCTTCAAATTCTATCCGGTATGCTGCCACTCGGGATTGTAATTCCTCGGTTCTTGTGGGACATTGTTGTATGTATGTATGTATGAAGTGTTGAGATGACGCGTAGGTATTGATGTGGCAAGATGACGTTTGACTCCTCATCGGGGTTATCGCCGATTTGAGTTGAAAGCAGACGTTGCTCAGGGTTACATCTGAGATTGGACTACTTGTTTGTATGCCGCAATATCATCTTGTGAGTGTGTCTGTCTGCCCGGTGTTAGATCCGGGTCTAAGGGATGAGTGCGTCGGCAGGAGGTCTGAGAATGAAGCTGATAGCATGCATTTGAAACAAGCATTTCTGGAGTTATTACCAGAAGTGCAACAGCATTCCTTGGGGTTATGGCCAAGGACGAAACTTGGGGTTATCTCTGAGGTTGGGGATGATCCTTCCGGTGTGTGTTTCGGGGTTGGAAATGATGTTCCCGATGTGTGTCTCGAGTTTTGAGCTTGAACTTCCAGTAGTATCCGGAATGGATGTGAGTTGTCTTCCAGGGTTATCTCCAAAAGACGAATCTGCTCTCCTACAATGTCAATAACAAGCGTGCAAAAAATTTCGAGTGTCTACAAGCACGTTCCCAGGTTCTGAAACCATTACATTCTTTGTTCATCATAATATAATTCATACAAACATACTAGTCTATTACAGAATAAACTAATTATTCATCTTCGCCTTGCCTTTATTTCTACTGGAACCTTCAGCTCGCTCGACCTTAGCTGCAATCATATGATTCAAGCAAGAAATAAGCATAACTAGCTCAGCAAGTCTAACTATATATTATATAAATACCACTTTGAGAATCATATGATTATTCTTCATTAACTGAACAATAGCTATGAAGTACTATGAAACATTGAACAACATTTCTCATCTCATAAAACAATTCTGAAGTACATATAGTAGCTTGGAAATTCTGAGTAGGTCCATTGACCATGAACATTCTCTTTAGCTTTTATTCATGAAAAGGACAACCCAGTACTAAGACCACAAGTCCGATATTTCTTACGAGCACTTCTAGGTGATCAGCCTATAGTACTCTATGTTGATCAACACTCATCCGTTAAACGTATTTACATTTAAGTTTTAGCAACCTCGCGTGCCCATCGAATAATCGATGTAAAATACATTTGTTTATTCATACTCAGGCTTACCTTGAATCCGTACCAAACAATTGGCGTAGGATAGCATTATCAATTATATATTGAAAGACTTGTAAATATATCAATCAACCTTTCAAGATTAGTCTAGCCGAGTTAAAACTGGCATCGACCCTTTCTTTAAAACCATTCATGCATCTCATAACATGAATCACTGAAAACCTGGCTAATACGAAGGTTAGACAAGCGATAAGAAATCTTGCCTTTAGCGTCTGCTACAGTAAAATTACTTTCCCTTAAAGTTTTTACGGTTTCTACAACACATAACCACATAACATACCACATTAGGTCATGAATAAACATTCATGGTTCCTAATGAATCTTACCTTTCTTCTCAATCTAATCATATATTAGATTTGTTATTATTGGTTCTGGCTTGCCGTTATAATTTACATCGTTCTTACCAACTTCTTTCTCTTCTATGTCTTAAGTGAATTTACTTCATTAATAAAGATCAATTCGACTTATTAATCTTCCTCATGGCTTACTAACGTTCTTACGTTACTAACCGAGACTCGATCGGTTAAGTACTGATGTTGAATATCATTCACGATTTACTTACTTACCCTTCACATTTGTAACGACCCCAAAATTCATACAATTCAATTATCAACTTCGGTCGTTACAGTTGGTATCAAAGTTGTAGGTTATAAACCTTAGGTAGGAGTACCGTAGGCTATAACCTTAGAGAAGGAAGATGAAGATAATGAAAGAATACGCTCAAATAGAGTTTGAACAATAAGAAATAATTTAAGAAATTTATAAAGGAGGGAGTAAAACATGCATGAAAGGATTCAAAGAAGAATCTCGCAGAGTTATAAGGAATATGAATGTGGGGTTACCCAACTCCAATAATAAGGATGTAAGGTGATAACAAATAGATAATGTCTATAAGAAGAGAATGATAAAGAAGTTAAGAATAAAAAGTTATAGTTAAGTACGGTACAGTTGTACTCTTTAATAGTTGATGTATGGTATCTGGGCTAAACGATTCCTTCATAGAGCGGAGGTATATACGAACTAGCAACTCGGAACCTAGTTTGTTGGTTGTTTGTGGGAAACCACTCAGCGTACTATATTGAAACTATTAGAGACTCAGTGTGTACCAAGTATAAAAAATGGATACGTATGATGAAAATGTGGAACTCAAATGAAATGTTGAGCAATGTGAATGAAGTTAGAATTTCTTAAAGGAAGAATTGTTATATAAACAAGAAAATTCAAAGAAGAATCTTGAAGAGATATAAAGATAAGAAATGGGAGTTACCCTAACTCTAATAGCCAAGATAATGAATACTGATGAATACACAAAGTCTGTACGATTAAAAGCATAAATGAAATCATAAATGATGATAAAGGAAAGAAAAAGGATCGTAAAACAAAACGATCACGAGTTAAGAAAAGAATCTTAAGGGAGATGATTATAGAATAAGATCACGACGTGATCTGTTTGAGTTATAAAAGAAAGATGGTCTGTAATGTTTGAATAATTATAGCTTGATGCTATAAAGATAATGTACTATGATATAGTACGAGTTAAACTCACAAGGAGTTATAGATAATGTGATACGAGGAATTCATATCGAGCAAAGAGCAAGTTAAGAGTAAGATAGAGTTAGATGGGATTTCAATTGAGGACTCATGTGATGGCTGAGTTGTAAAAATCTTTGTATGGGCGAGGGTTTTGTGCTTGCACTCAGTTTATCACATTGATAATCATTGGAATGTTGGTGTCACGCTATCAATGTATATGTGGCGAAAATGTGATTCTTTTCTCATGTGTATGTTTGATAGTTAGAAACTATTAAGATTAGTCAGATATTATTAGGATTAGGCATGGTTCTTAAAACTAACACATATGGTAAGTTCGTGACTCATAATAATATGGTATGTTTTGAACCCCTCAGCGAATGGACGTCTATGGTCTGACTAGGATAAGTTCTTAAACTCATATTATTGTGGCAAGTTCCTGGATTTCCAAAGTATGTTGAGTTTGATGAACTATATTGGGTAGAAAATAGTTATAGTATAGAGAGCATTGATGAAGTTGAAGATTGATAGAATGGTTAAGTAATGAAGTAATGGAGTGAAGATTGAAGTTGATGGATACCTGGATATTCTAAATCTACTAGCTATGCTAGACTTTCGAAATTTATTGACTTCGTGCTGATGTTTGCACTTCTATTTTCTTGAAGAACATTGGATCAAATGATGAAACCAATGAGTTTTAAAAACAATACTGTTATTCGTATGTCTATGCTAATTGCTTCGGCTAGACAAAAAAATGATTTAAAATATATCAAAATGTATTTTATATCATCAATGCATCATGGAACCTGGTGCAGAGATGATAAATGTAAAGCCCTCAAACTCGGGTACTTGAAACCCGAACTCGGTGCATCACGATACCATTTCTATGAGCGGAATAATACTAATATTAATAACAATAATATAAATATCAAACTTAATTTACATATATCAGAGTCTAATACCAAGTACGCAACCTTTACTAAAATTCTTTACATGATAGATAATACATATCATTGTCTTAATACAGTTTAACTATTACAAAAGATACCATTAAACATATTCTGTTTTCTTTCGTTTTCACTTGTTCTCGTCTGAACCTTCAAGTTGATCATGCTTAGCTGAAAACATTTAAATTTAAAGCAAGAATGAGCATTTGGGTGCCCAACAAGTAATAACAATTATAAATATAATTAGCTAAAAGAATTAAATGTTTTCTTTGTACATCACTTCTACAAGAAATTAATAGTTGGGAAGTAAACTGAACCGATAATAATAACATAACAATTATATACAAAAATTTTGAAACTACGTATTGGCTATAAATAGGGTTAAGTTGACGTACTATGAACATTTTTTTAATTTTCGAATAGGTTTAGCAGAACTTCATCCGCAAACTGTCATAACTTACGGGCGCGAGGGTGATCATCCCAATGTGCCCTGTATTGATCAATACTACATACAAGAACGATATTATCGTTCACTCTGTCCGCCTTGGGCGCATAAAAGTTTTCATTTGATCGGGATGTTCATACTTAGTTTGGAATGCGAACCAAAACAATTTGATTGGATACAAAAAGGTTTTATCATATTCAACGGTATTTCTAAATCTGTGTCTAGCTGGTCAAATAGCTTAGACGACTTTTACTTAATGTATACATACGGGGGATCAATATATATATATATATATATATATATATATATATATATATATATATATATATGAACATGTGTTTAAATCCAATGATTATCCAAGTGAGGACACTTGTATAACCATATTTAGAAATTAACAAACAAAATATATATATGAATTATATATTATAATATCATGTTGATAAATAATGATCGAATATATATATATAACAATAGGGTTAATAATTTGGTACAATAATAATATAATTCTGAAACTTTCTTACTCATGTCCATTGCATAAAGGAAATGCAAAGGTAGGATACTTATGCAGTCTCATTGCTTTGTCGCAACTTAGTTTTATCTTTTATATCAAGACCTATCATTAATAAGATCATTGGTTCGATTAGAATAACATACTATAACACATAGCACTGCTTATTGCAGTCAGCACATAACCTAATCGCCTTGTCATACATATTCAACAAATCGTTCAATCACAAACAAACATTAATACGATCAAAATATCTAAGTCCGGATCAATTTACGAAATATATGTAATTATCTAAAGCGGCTTTATCGAGTAATTATCGAGTCTAAGACTCAATCCTGTAGTTCAATATAACTTAAACAGCGGTCAAATTATTTTTAATTGTTATAAAAATTTTAAAACAATTATTATAATTTATCATGATTTCTCAAACACCGTAATCATTATTAAATGATTTAAATATTAAATAATTCTATTATCATTAATATTTAATTAATATTAACTATTAATGAAACCATTGTCAAAATATTGAAGTTATTTATAATAACTTAAAAAATATTTTAAAGTACTTATATTACCTTAAATGATTTTTAAAACATTTACAATTATTTTTAAATACTTACCATTAATATTTGAATATTAATGTATTATTTATCAAACATTAAAAGTCATTAAGTATAACTTAAAATATTTTTTAATTCATCTATATCCCTTTTAAATGATTTTTAAATTAATTGAACCATTTTTAAACTATTTATTTAATATAATTATTAAATAAACTTAATATCATTAATATTAAATTAATATTATTAATATTAAATTATTAATGAAATTATCCTTTAAATATTAAAAGTTATATTTTATAACTTAAAATATTCTTAAACATTTTATTTTCATTTAAAATAATTTTATAATATTAAAATCATTTTTAAACTAATTTATTTAATTTAAAAATTAAATAAATCTAATATTAAAATATTAATATTTTTCATGACAAAATATCAAAAGTTATATTTATAATTTAAAATATTTTTATAATACTTTAAATGATTTTTAAATCATTAATTTTATTTTTCATAATTTATTTAATACATTTATTAAATAACTTAATTATCATTAATATTATTTTATTAATGAAATTTATCACAAAATATTAAAAGTCATTAAAAATAACTTAAAATATTTTCTTATAACATAATATAATTTTAAATGATTTTTCAAGTATAAAAATACTTTTTAAATAATTTATTTAATATAAGAATTAAATAAATTAAATACCTTTAATATTTTAAAAATATTAAATATTTATGAAATATATTAAAAACTAATTTTCAGACTTTAAAATAATTTTTAGGAATTTATTATATATTTTTCATAATTAAAAACTATTTTTATTATTATTTAATAAAAATAATAATTTTTTGAAATTAAGTGTCACTAAAGACTGCCTATAGCGACAGAACCATCGTTGTAGGTGTTCTTCGCGTTCTTCATTAAACCCAGAAATGCATAAACAGATTACAAGGGTACTACTTTGATCATCATTTAAACTTAGATCTGGATGTTGTATGGGCTGGTTATGGTGTTAATGTTATAGTATTAGTGTAACACTACAATGAGAATCAAGTTTCATGGACAAGATACAACAAATCAGAAAGTTACAGGCCATCCAAATCATTGTAAGAATTGTTCTTCATTTTTTGGGTTACCCATAAATGAAGAACAGTGTTAGGTGCCTACTTTGAAGCTTAAAATCTTTGCTTTCTTGTTTTCTTAATGTGATTTAAAGGTTTCAATGCGTAGCCAGCATGCAAGTAAACATATCTAACACATAAAATTGATCTAACAACATAACAATAGCTAGATCCATGCCAGTCAAAGGCTGTCAGAGACATTGTTCTTAATTTTCTGGAAATTCCAGAAAATGATATTCGTGATCATCCCAATCACTTTGACCATCCACTAAATCCATCCTATTTATTATTTCAGTGATCTAAATGCATGACTTTGAAGTCCATATAACATACTATAACACGGATACAATAACAAGAATAAAGAAACAAACAACAGAAAGATCTAAGGGCACGAACTTCTCACGTCGAGTGTTCTCGGCGGTTTACGAACGCCAGATTTGCTTGGTCATGGTCGGTCAACGACCTTTGACCATCAATAACATAAAATCTATGCATGATCTAGACTTGATTCAAGTTCCAGATCACAGCTCACATAACATACTACAAGTTCAAACATTTAAACAACAAAAACACATAATCATCACAGATCTATGTGGACGAACATTTGACTGTCAGACACAAAAACAAAAATTTCCAAATTTTGAAAATCATCAATTTTGAGCACTTAGATGATATGGATCTGCAAGATATCAACCCAGATCATCAATATCTACTACATATAACATGTTTTAACATCTAACATATCAATTAAGATCAGATTTTTTGTTTAGGTTTTATACCTCTCATGATCAATTCTTGATTCTAGGCTATTGATTGGTTATGAGCAGTAGTGGGGTTGTGTTTTGGGACTGGTATGCAATAGAAATTCATGGGTTAGAGAGAGAATGGTCTAGGTTGAGTGTAAGTGCACAAATGGGACTTAAAGGTGAACTTTTCTCTCTCCAATCCTATAAATATATGACTTGTAATGAAATTGGCTGAGATTTTCTGCTGATTTGCATTGAATTATGTCACATGGGCAATCTTAGTGGTTTACCAACTACATATTTGGCAAGATACACAAGTTATCTTCAATTATACAAGAAGGGTAAAATAGTCAATTGGCTAAGGATTTTAATGGCACTAAAGTAACTTGGCAAACCCTTAGGGTTTGACCCTTAGGGTTTAACACAAAATTTTGTAGGATTTCAATTTAGGGTTTAATATAAAAATGTTAGTTTCAAAATTGTAATTAGGGTTTTTTTTTAAAATAGTTTAGGATTTTAATTACTTAAAACTTGCTAATTAAGTTTAGGTCCACTAATTAACATTAAACATTCTAATTTTGTAATTAGGGTTTTCCCCACTTGATAATTAGGGTTCCAAATATAGAAATTAGGGTTTATAAATATTAATTAGGGCTTAAAAAATTAGGATTTTCCTAATTAACTTTAAATTCCAAAATACTTATCCTTAATCATAATAACACAATTACAAAATATTCTCGAACTCATAATTGAGTCTTAAATTAGGGTTTCACAATTTAATGATAGGGTTTGGTCATGATACATCATAATTGAACAACCATTAATAGTCCACACATATACAGTACATATTTATAGCACTGAAAGATAAATAATATAATATTATAATTAATAAATATCATTAATCACATAACATAATTACTAGACAGATTTTAAAGTCTCATTTGACTGCGAAACTAGGGTTTATCAGTAATACGTGGGTTTTCAAATACTGCACCATCATTGACCAATCATTAACAATGCGTACATACATTACATATTTATAGCACTGAAAAATTAAAATATAATTAATATTATATTATCATTCTCATTCCTTGTTCGAAATCCAAAATTAGGGTTTGGATTCTATATCTGATTTATCTTTCATATACAACATTATTAATTAAGTTAAAATAACTAACTTAACTAATCTGAAATAAATTCATATAATATAATAAAATAATTATTATAATAATTCTATAATCATTTCATATATTATTTAAATAATATAAATCATATTTTCATAGAAATAAATAATAAAATCATTTTTACTATAAAATTATTTATTATAAGAATATACTTTATAATGATCAATAATTCTAAAATAAAATTATTTAAAATATTCATGTAATAAATAAATTTTTTTATTTATCACAAATATACATACATTACCTGGCACATATTCTCACCTTTAAAATAATAATAATAATAATAATTTATACGCAAAATTTTTGATTTAATTATATAGAAAATATCGGGTTATTACATTCACCCTCCCTTATAAAGATTCCGCCCCCGGAATCATTGTTTTAAAACCTATACATACAATGGTACATAGCATACACAATCATTGCAAGTAGATCTCGATCATCACTGATCGAACCGATCTTTAACTATTCACATAAAGCTTGTCTATCTGTTTACACAGAAATTTGATTTCTAATAGAACTCAAATTCCTCCTTCAAAATAATTTATTATATATATAAGAAAATTATATATAACAAATAATATTTGTTCGAATAATACCTGGAGTTGCATCTCCGGCTGCTACCAAATCCTGAACAGTCATGTTGAAGACTCCGTCGGTTGGTTCTGTTGGTTTGTTTGTTAAAGTTGGTCCTGTTGTCGCCAATGTCCTGCTGCTTTTCCTCGTATTCACATTCCTTTCGTCCCTTCTCCATCTTGGACAGTCTTTCACCTTATGCTCCATTGATTCACAAATAATACACCCACTATACACTCTTGGATTGGGCCCGTTAGGAGAGATATGTCCCTCTTGCCCACACTTATAGCACACAAACTTTCCTTTTAAACACACTTTCTCGAGTGATTTTATCCACAATTCCCACCTTGCACAACATGTTTCTTTCTACCTCCTTGCCTATTTTCGGTATTCCCAAAATTCTCCTTTCATCGTATAGGTGGCAAAAGCTATCTTTTTCCCCTCCGTTATCCTAGTTATCTCAAACGCTTCTACGGGGTCAGTTGATCCTCTAAATCCTGGCGATCCGATTGTCTTGAAGTCTTTGATGTTCGCTGATTTATTATCTAGCTGAATTTCCGCGGCTGGTATTCCATTCTGCATAGCTTGAGCGACCATAATCATAAAATTTTGTGTCGGGTCTGGTTGTTCTCTAGCTTTGTTGACAGGGTCTTCTGCCCTTTGGTTTCATTTTCGTCTTGGCTGTATTATCATAAATTATTCTTTATTAACTTACATTCTAAGCCTTATCGTATACGCTTAACATATAACACGAAATTTTCCATGTACTCAAAATATTAGATTTTGAAAACTTGGTTTACTGTATTAATCAATGTTCAGATAAATAATTACTATCTTTATACAAAACTTATTTCATTAATCCCATATAGATTCAAATTCATAGCACTTGACATATCATATCACGTACTGCGTTAAACATCCGCTATCCCTTTGTGACTCAAAAGTCGAGAATCGCTGCCATAACTTATACAAAAGTTAAGAGTATTACATTACACAAACATACCTATCATATACACCACATAAAATCATACCTATTCAAGTAATACTAATACTACTTATTTCTTATGCCTTCATTAAGGATCAATTGCTTAACATTCTATATATTTCCATTATCCTCAATAATCCATTAACACATAACTATACCAAGTTCGTCAAACCTACCACATAACATGAGTTTAATAACTCATCACAAACATATGAGTTTAAGAACTCGAGCTTGACCTTATATTCTGTAACTAAACTCTACCTATCAGTTATACTATCCTTTCTGGATCTGATACTACACTTTCCAAAATAACCACCTCATTGAGATAGCTTTAAATGTGAGCCTCTATTTCAGCTATTGGCTTTGATATTGGCTTGGTTATGGATGTTGGCTCCTTCTTTACGATTTGAGGGTATCCTAATCCTTTCTATCTGACATCTACCCACATAGTTTATCTAGACTAGCATATAGTATATACACAGAACAAATAATAGTTTTATATAAGTTATGTTTTATTTTGTTTGACGATGAATTTATCCAATTCATCTCATTTTAAACTCTATATGAGTTATTTGTATTTTCAACATTTCCCTCTGTTCTAAGGTTATAGCCTAAGGTCCATCCCACCTAAGGTTTTTAACCCTAAAGCTCTGATACCATATTGTAAAGCCCCCAAACTTGGGTACTTGAAACCCGAACTCAGTGCTTCACGATACCATTTCCATGAGCGGAATAATACTAATAATAATAACAATAATAAAAATATCAAACTTAATTTACATATATCAGAGTCTAATCCCAAGTACGCAACCTTTACTAAAATTCTTTACATGATAGATAATACATATCATTGTCTTAATATAAGACTCCAACTTTTATGAATAAAGATAAATTTCTCTCGATATATATTTTTGAATATCATGGTGTGGATATAATATAATGTTATAGTTGTGGGTAATATTTACAAATTTTGCAAAGTAAGCAAGTGGTTATATAATATTCGATTGGTCAGGGAATATTCATTTTAACAGGGAATATTCGTACGACGGCACAATCATTGGTGGACCCCACAACGAAAGCATTGTCGTAATAAGAAAACGACAGAATTATCTTTTTATAAAAATAACAGCAGAAGTGTTACCGTTTAAACTGTTGAACTACTCAATAGTAAAAAATCTGATGTCTGCTGTGGTTGCATAGTAGCACCGGTATTGGTTATTGATGCTTACGTGATAAGTCACTCGGTTATACTTAATTATTGCTACAAGAATTGTCTTTGCATCATATCTCTCATATTATTGATTCGATTATTGTCAGTATCATCTGCATAATATGATATATTATTAAATCAATAATTGAGACGACAAAGTTATTCATATTATTAAATTGCAATTTTTATAATGTCTAGAAGTTACATCGAGGAGAGGTTTTGTCACCTAATTGCTACGCAATAGGAGAAATCCTTATTGGAAAGCCCCTCTTTCCGGGAACGACCTGGTTGTTAAATATTATGTGTTATGATATTAATGACGAATAAGTTCGTGTTGATTAAAGATGAATTTGATAGCTCCATTGTGTTGAAATTATTTGTGTTAGTGAAAATCGACATTTATTTCGATAATAATTGATGTCTGGAGGTTGTATTGTTCAATCGGGTATTCGGGACACTTTTCGTGTCGGAGTACTATTCATGAGTTACTATTCATGAGTTACTATTCACGAGTTACTATTCATGAGTTACTATTCACGAGTTACTATTCACGAGTTACTATTCACGAGTTACTATTCATGAGTTACTATTCACGGGGTACTATTCACCCGAAAAATATATTTTTTTTCTGTCCAAATCATTTTAGGGTATAATATTATTCCATGAGGATATGTGCTAATTTTTCAGACCGTTGGTTGAAATTATATTAGGAAATCAATATGGATCGTTGATTAAGAGTTTTAATAGTAACTTGTCCCTTCAGTTTTCCAAGAGTTATTTATCCCTTCGGTTTTCCAAGAGTTATTTGCCCCTTCGGTGTTTCAAGAGTTATTTGCCCCTTCGGTGTCTCAAGAGTTAATTTCCCCTTCGTAAATAGTTGTTGTCTCTTCAATATTACCAAGAGTCATTTTGACCCTTCGTTAAGACCAAGAGCCACTTTCAGTTTTTCTATAAATAGAAGCTCATTCCTTTATTATTTCCTACGAATTCACTGAAACTCTAGAGAGAGAAACTATAGAGAGAAAGAAGAAAAGTATTCTGCTACTTCACTTTTCTAGTATCCAGTTTCTTCTAAGGTAAGGGGTATTATTCATTTGTATTCATGAAGCGAACTTCTGTTATTCCATTCTTTATTATTATGTTGGAATAACCTGTTTATGCGAAGTACCGCATACATGGTGATCTTCTTTTGTTATTCCATTCTTTATTATTATGTTGAATAACTTTGTTTATCTGATACCGCATACATAGTGAAATTCTTCTATTATTCCGTTCTTTATTATTCATTAGAATATCCATCGGTCTTGAATTTTACTGGGACTGGTTCCATTATTTATTATTCCGCATTTATTATTATGTGAATATCATATCTGTATGCGTTCTGGCCGGACTGGTTCCATTATTTATTATTCCGTATTTATTATTACGCCGAAATATCCTCGTACGTGCATTTACGCCTTGACTGGTTCCATTATTTATTATTACATTGTGAATAACATGTGCATGCGATCTATCGCATGCATGGTGAATCCTTCATTATTCCATTCTTTATTATTACATTGGAATAACTTTGTCTATGTGGATTACCACATGCATGGTGAATGATCCTTTGTATTCATTCCTTATTAAATTGTGGAAATGATCATGTCGTGGATTACTGCATGGCGGTGAAAATCCATTTGCGGCTTCATATATTCTTTATTATACTCGATTGGTTAAAATTTTAACTTCTATACTCCTTGAAATTGGTGGAATATCCTTGATATTTGCGCTTCATCCAGTATTTGTTTCATGGAAATATTCTTCTGAGCATTCTTGAATTTTACTCTACAAAGAAGTATCATGTTGACAATTTGGACGTTATTAGTTCTTGGATAAATTAATTCTTGAACTTGTTTTATTGAATTATTATGTCATTGTCATCATCCTCATGCTTATATTGTAATGAAAGTCATCTTTGGCTTACGTGCATAGATGGACTTAGTATGATTATGACCGAGGATCATTAGGTATAATCATGACCAGTAATGTTATAAATGATGTAGTAAAAAAAGTCCTCGATTGGCACATAATGCATTGATGGATGCTTTTGGTATGATTATGACCGAGGATTATTCAAAGATAGTCATGACCGTTGATGATTTAATGAATATCCTTAGCCCGTAGTACAGGGATGATTAGAAGATGTGGTTTATTTATTAAGCTGAGTCTCAGCGATAAAAGTTGATGAAAACATTTTTTAAATCATAGAAGATAGTAGATATCATGCTTTACTTGACTCTTCTAATGGATTGCTTATTCCGCTACAGTTAAACTTGATGTCTATTGTATTTTATCAGTTTAACATTGTTGAAGACTATTGATAATTTATTCTGTATTATCTTAGTCGTAATATTTCTTACTGGGCTAGTTGAGCTCACCCTTTCTTTCATTGTTCTCTTCAGGAAATAAGAATATAGCTGGGACGAGTCAGGGAAAGGAGTGATGGTCCAGAAGATAGAATTAGTAGTCCTCACTATTCTGTTAAATAGTGTGACAATAAATGTAATGAGGACTCCTTTGAGTGTGGATATTGTCTAGATGACAATATTCCTATTAGAACTCTCAGTTTATATATTATCGTATATTACACGACGGTTGTATAATTAAGTTTGTATTTATATTCTGTACCATGTATTGGCGACTCAGAATATGTGATGTATACCAATTTTGGGGGCGTCACAGTTGGTATCAAAGCTTAGGGATATGATCCCTGACTGAGATGTGAGATAAGAACTAGGAGGGGAGAGACGAGGAATTCCTTCGCTAGTATGACCTACCTAAGTTTATTTGGTATTTAATTGGTCGGACAGAGTATAGGGATAATATGTGATATGTTAATTAACCCTTGTTTTGTTGCAGTTTTTGAAAATGGCATCCGAAAATATTGAGATAAGTAATGAAGCACATGAGATCGTTGAGTCACCAACGATCAATATCCAGGAGAATGTGCAACATGAAGATAATAATCCTCATGTAAACAATAACACCGATGAAATGGTGAACGATGGGATGATCAGAGGCTTTATGCAATTCATGCAACATCAGGCGAAGGCGGCTCCTGTCCAAAATGCAGGTGGAAACACTGACAACACTCGGACGGTCACCGCTAAGCAATTCAAGGAGCTGGGACCACTAGAGTTTTTTGGAAAGCCAAAACCACTAAAGGTGGAGACGTGGATAAAGCAGATCAACAAGATATTTGATGTCTTGGGATGCTCTGAGGAGCAAAAGGTTCCTTTTGCCACCTTCATGTTGCGTGCAGAGGCAGATTACTGGTGGAAATCTGTAAAGCGTACTCAACCTGCCGCACTGAAGATGTCTTGGGAGAAGTTCCAAGAGCTGTTCAACGACAAGTACTTTCCTGAAAGTATTAGTCACATGAAGAAGGTAGAGTTCATCAAGCTTGAGCAAAATAATATGACCGTGGCGCAGTATAAAGCTAAGTTTGCCAAGTTATCTCGGTTTGCGTCCCACTTGGTGGATAATGAGGAGAGAATGATGCGGATGTTTCTAGGAGGTTTGAAACCCGAGATACGTTAATACCTTATCTCTCATAAACTGTGTTTGTATTCAGATGTTGTGAATAGGGCTCAGTTATTGGAGCGCAATAATGAGTCAACCTAACCAAGAGAGAGCACCTGACAAGTCGATAATACCAGTGGTAGCAGTCATCGAAGCGGTGACAACAAACGTGGAGGGAGTCAACATGCCGGAAATGATAACCACTTCGGTGGTAACCATGGCCAAGACAATAGGAGTGGAAATTTCAAGAAGAGAAGGTTCAACAAAGATGGAAAGACGTCAGCATCAGGACCCGTTGTTAAGGAAGGAGAACGACCGCCGGTCGTATGTTACAAATGTGGAGGGGAAGGACACATAAGTCCAAATCGCATTCTGGTCAAAGCATGTTATAATTATGGAAAAGAAGGCCACCTAGCCCGATTTTGTCGTGCACCAAAGTCAAGTCTAGCTGGGATGGATGCATCAAAGGGTGTCCCAGACAAGACAAAACAGGTAGTTCAAGGGAGAGCGTTTGTCGTAACCTCCCAAAAAGCGAAGAATCCGAACGAGGTGATCACGGGTAAGCTAACTACAAACTCTAGCGAAGTTTATACTTTATTTGATACCGGTTCTACCCATTCCTTTATTTCTCCTACTTGCGCTCAACGTTTAAATTTGACTTCAGAGAAATTAGACTTTGACTTATCTGTTGAAACTCCATTGGGAGACACATTCATTACATCCACGGTTTATTAGTCTTGTTTGATTCAAATCGGTAACCGCATGTTACCTGTTGATCTTATTTCTTTGAAGATACTTGCATTTGATGTGATTTTAGGGATTGATTGGTTAACTACTCATCATGCTAAAATCGATTATTTTCGTAAGGTTGTTAGCTTTCATATTCCTCACCAACCTATTATACGAATTCAAGCAACCAAACCATTAAAATCCATCACTGTCATTTCAAGCCATAAAGCTATTCGTTTATTGAAACACGGATGTCAAGCTTTCTTAGCCCATGTCACGGATTTAAACAAAAATATGTCAGTTTTGAATGATATTTCTATTGTTAATGAATTTCCTGACGTATTCCCTGAAGAACTTCCTGGCCTACCCCCAGAGCGTGAAATTGAATTTTGTATCGACCTTGAATCCGGTACAAAACCCATTTCCAAAGCCCCATATCGAATGGCTCCTATTGAACTTCAGGAGTTAAAAACCCAACTACGGGAATTGTTAGAGATCGGTTTCATTCGTCCTAGTACGTCTCCTTGGGGTACTCAAGTTCTATTCGTGAAGAAGAAAGATGGAAGTATGCGACTTTGTATTGATTATCGGGAGTTGAATCATGTCACCATCAAAAATAGGTACTCGTTACCTCGTATTGATGATCTGTTTGACTAGTTGCAAAGGCGCCAAATTCTTTTCAAAGATCGATCTTAGTTCGGATATCATCGATTGAAGATTAAAAGCGATGACATTCCAAAGACTACTTTCGAAACTTCGATGCGGGCATTATGAATTCCTAGTCATGTCTTTTGGATTGACTAATGCTCCTGCTGCCTTCATGGACATGATGAACCGAGTATTCAAGGAATATTTGGATCACTTTGTGGTCGTCTTTATTGATGACATCCTCATATACTCCAAAACCCGTGAAGACCATGAGCAACACTTGAGGCTGATACTTCAAAAGCTTCGTGAAAACAAGTTCTATGCCAAGTTGAAGAAATGCGAGTTCTGTCTTGAGGAAGTAGCATTCCTTGGGCACGTAGTATCAAGTCATGGAATATCTGTTGACCCAGCAAAGATTGAAGCAATTCAAAGCTGGGAGCAACCTAAGTCAGTGACCGAGGTACGTAGCTTTCTCGGCTTAGCTGGTTATTATCGGAGATTCGTAGAAGGGTTTTTACGAATCGCTACTCCATTAACGCAACTAACTCAAAAAGATACAAAATTCGTTTGGAGCGAGGAATGTGAGAAGAGTTTTCAAGAACTCAAGAGTAGACTCATTTCAGCACCTGTTCTGACAATACCATCTAGCACGGAGGGTTTTGTCATTTACAGTGATGCTTTAGGCAAAGGGTTAGGATGTGTTCTCATGCAACATGGGAAAGTCATAGCCTATGCCTCACGACAACTCAAAGAATATGAGAGAAATTATCCTACTCATGATCTAGAGTTAGTCATACAATGTTTTTTTGGCTTTAAGATTTGGAGGCATTACCTGTATGGAGAGAAGGTGGAAATCTATACGGATCATAAAAGCCTCAAATATTTCTTCACTCAAAAGGAACTCAACATGCAACAACGACGTTGGCTCGAGCTGTTGAAGGATTATGATCATACCATCCAATACCATCTTGGAAAAGTGAACGTAGTAGCTGACACATTTAGTAGAAGATCATATGCGAGCACGAGTGCATTATTGTCAACGCAAGGGCCCATTGTGTATGACTTACGAAGGATGGAGATAGAGTTAAAGACTCCAGCATATGATGATGGCGAATATACGAGTAGAACCAACTTTAATCGATAAAGTTAAAGCTGCTCAAGCTACGGACCTGGAGCTGATTCATATGAAGAAGAAAGTGGAAAAAGGTGTTATTCCGGAAGCAAGAATCGATGAAGAAGGAATACTTCGAGTCAACTCCAGACTTTGTGTTCCTAACAATTCTGACTTGAAGTATAAAATCATGATGGAGGCGCACAACACACCGCTTGCAATCCATCTCGGAGTACCAAAATGTATCGTGATCTTCGCCATACATTTTGGTGGAGCAATATGAAGAGAGAGATATATTTGTTTATCTCAAGGTGTCTAACTTGTCAACGAGTCAAGGTGGAGCATCAAGTGCCAAAAGGTCCATTGCAACCACTTGAAATTCCGAATGGAAGTGGAGCACATTACCATGGATTTCAATTCTCGGTCTTCCCAAGGTTTCTCAAGGCATAGATGCGATTTGGGTCATTGTTGATAGATTAACCAAGTCCGCTCATTTCTTACCGATACGAGAAACTTATACACTTGAACGTCTTGCTAGTATGTATATAAATGAGATTGTAAGATTGCATGGTATGCCAAATCCATAGTTTCGATCGAGACCCAAGATTCACTTCAAGATTTTGGGTTAGTTTGCAAAAAGCTATGGGCGCAGATTTACGATTTAGTTCGGCATATCATCCTCGAGACGGACGGACAATCGAGAGGACTATTCAAACTCTTGAAGATTTATTAAGACTCGTGTCCTTGACTTCAAGGGAAGTTGGGACAAGTTCTTACCATTGGTGGAGTTTTCCTCTGACATCGCTTATCAAACAAGTATTGGCATGGCTCCATTCGAGAAGTTATATGGAAGAAAGTGTCGTTCTTCAATATGCTGGGATGAGGTGGGTGAAGCAACGTTGTTGGGACCGAATTTGGTACGTATGACTACGAAAAAGATTCAAATGATTCGATAACGTATAAAAACCTCACAAGATCGACAAAAGAGGTATGCTGATCTTCATCGAAAGGACGTGGAATTCGATATTGGAGATCATGTGTTGTTACGTGTTGCTCCATGGAAAGGAGTTACAAGATTTGGAAACAGAGGAAAGCTCAATCCTTGATTCATTGGCCCATTTATAATTCTCGAACGAATAAGAACTGTGGCCTATAGACTCGCCTTACCGCCAAGTATGTCTCGTGTTCATAACGTTTTTCATATATCTATGTTACACAAATATGTGAAAGACCCGAACCACATTATTGAATTAGAACCAGACGAGATAGAGGAAGATTTAACGTATGAAGAGTTACCTGTTAAAATCTTGGATAAGAAGGATCATATTCTACGTTCTAAAGTTATACCTCAAGTCAAAGTTTTGTGGAGGAACCACGATGTGGAAGAAATGACCTGGGAGTCAGAATCTGAGATGAAGTCAAGATATCCTCACCTCTTCGATATATCAGGTACACACCCTAATTTTGAGGACGAAATTTCATAAGAAGGGGAGGTTGTAAGACCCCAACTTTTATGAATAAAGATAAATTTCTCTCGATATATATTTTTGAATATCATGGTGTGGATATAATATAATGTTATAGTTGTGGGTAATATTTATAAATTTTACAAAATAAGCAAGTGGTTATATAATATTCGATTGGTCAGGGAATATTCGTTTTAACAGGGGAATATTAAATGCGGCGTAGACAATCATTGGTGGACCCCATACAACGGAAGCATTGTCGTAATAAGAAAACGCAGTAAATTATCTTTTATAAAAATAACTACGGCGGAAGTGTTACCGTTAAAACTATTGAACTACTCAAGAGTAAAAAAATACGATACGTGTGGTTGCATAGTAGCACACGGTATTGGTTATTGATGCTTACGTGATAAGTCACTCAGTTATACTCAATTATTACTCACTACAAAAAAATGGGGCTTCAGCAACAACCGATTTTCGTTGTTAAAGGTGCCAAATTTCGTTGCAAAAGGGTTTAGCAACGACTTTACTTTCGTTGCGTCTTTTATTGCGCAATGAGCGTTACTAATTGTTCCGCAACGAACGTTTTTTTTTCGTTGCCAAAAGTAATATATTTTGCAATAAAATTTGGCTTTCGTTCAGAGACATCGATCCTTTAGCAACAAAATGTATTGTTGCAAAATAATTAAAATTTCGTTGGTAAAAACCCCCATTTCGTTGTAAAAGCCTGCTAATTGGCAACGAAATGAACTTTTTTTTTTTTTGCAACGACCATACATTTTCGTTGCAATTGATACCATTTTGCAACGACATTTTTCGTTGCAGTAAATTATGAAAATTGTTACCTAAGCTTGCTTTCGTTGCGGAATGTATACTTTTTAGCAACAATTTTTGTTGCTGATAATATTATTTGGCAACGACATTATGCTGAATTAGCAAGCGAAAATATTTGTTCTTTGGCTATTTTCAATAATAGAACGAAAAGTTGTCGATTACCAACGACATTATATGTTGTCGTTTCTTTATATGTCCAACGAAAGTTGATATGATTTGCAACGATTAAAAATGTTGCCTTTTATTTTAGTATTAGCAACAATATCCTCTCCGTTGTTATTAGGTTAATTTTTCGTTGCCAAATATTATATTTTTAATGCCATTAACAACAAAAATTTGTTACTAAATGTATAAAAAATTATTGCTATATTAAAACTTGTTCAAAACCTTGGTAACGAATTATATTATTGCCAAATCAAAATTTGACATTCTTTTTGTGTACCTGACTGAATGTCCCCATATCAAATAAAAGCAAAAATACAAAAAACTAAAATATTATTAACTTAATAAAATCATCCACTACATAATCATTCATTATCTTTACAATTAACCATCTAAAACTACCATAGTTCTTCAATCAAAGTATATATATACATATATAGAGAGAGTATACTTCATAATTTCGTCCCTTGTCTTCCGTAAACGTAGCACGAAAATTTGATACCCAGTATTGTAAGGCAGGTCGTAGAAGCAGTCTTCCTGCACATATTTAAAAATAATAGCAAGTCAGAAAAATGAAGCAAATAGGTCACCAGAGACACTTAGTGCCGAAATTAATACACAAAGACAATAGAGTTGCTACGTGGTACTAATGTACACTGTATTGCTCATAAGCAGAAAAAAAATAAATAGGCAATCACAATATCATTTTCTACAAATCCAAATAGAAAAAGAACCTTCAGTGCAACTATATGATAACTCTGTTACAAGAAAAAAATAGAATCTTAATCGGCCATTTCATGAATTAATTTCAGTAAGCATAGTGGTAAACATATTTTCTGTTACAAGACTTGTAGATTATTACTATATGTTGACCTCAAGTCAGAATTCAGTCACATTCAACAACCACAAGCATCACACAATCTTAAATACCATCACACAATCTTAAATAACAATGTTTAGATTTCTATATAGAAAGGACAACAATTATGAAAAAGTTGAGGCTATTAGTCAATATGGAAAAACTTTTCTTGAGACGACAAATTTTCATATAATATATGCCCCAAAGATGCTAGCTATAATCACATACATCATAGATTTATTTACCAAGAATTCAACATGTTGCAGCAGACATTGGAAAGACACATTTATTGATAACTTGGAAATTTTTAAGTGGTAAGGGCAAAAAATACCCAGGTCAGCGAGATAAGTTCCTCCCCTTCATAATACACATATTATTCCTTCAACAGAACATAATGGACTAGTGTCTATAACTAATTCAAGCATTTAATGCCTAATATCCTAAAATAACTAAGCAAGTCATGTACAGTAAATGAATTTCAACTCCAATCATAAATTCTACAAGATCATATGCCATAGTTGCTTATAAATAAAACAATAAATATAAGTACCAGAGAGAGAGAGAGAATGGTTTAGGGAAGTACCACAGCGTGTGGTTGAATGCTAGTGTGAATTGAGGTGAATAGTTGATATAGTGCGTCATTCTGTTCAAGCCTTAGCCAAAGTTAGCACCAGCGAACCCATAAATATCAAAACCGAAAAACAGAATGAACAAACAGGTCCGACAGATGCTCGTGTTCGACATCTTAAGGATCAGCTAATCAGGGGAAGGGTTTATCTTTCCCTTGCAGCTACCAGAAACAATCCCCATTTATTAACAGCGAGATAGGGCAATTATTAACATATCTTTTGGTCAGAATACAAGTCGATGGTTAGTAAAAGAAAACCTTCTCAGGAGAACCATATCAATAGTTTATATCAAGAGCTTCATTCCAGTCAGTGGGCTCAATAGTACTAACAAGTGTACGAGGTAATGGATGTCTGTCCATGTGAAAATCAGGATGTTCATAATTCTCCCTTAAAGAAGAAAATAAAATATGATCATCATATCATAAACAGGATGAAAGAGAAATTATATAAAAATTAAACTGAAATGTCAAATATGAATCAAGAAAAATGTGTGTTTGGGGTGGGGGTGGGGGTGGGGGAGGGGAAGAGGTGTACCTATTAGATATTAGGCCAGAAACAGAACGCAAAATTTCACCACTTTGCTCTGCTAATTCAGACCTGAATATGCAAACACGTCAAGAGATTAATTGAAGAAAACTGAAGTTAGGACAAGATTTGTCCCCCTTATATGTAGATTTCTTGGCTCAACAGAAATGGCATGCAACTGTGAAGGCCAACTACTATAAAAAGAGCGTCATTTAGATACCAAATAAACCTAGTTCACTGGCCTTTTCCTTTTCAAATGTTTCAAAGTACTGATATATGATTGTAACTGCAAGCAGAATTCCAGTCCCTGAGCCAATAGCTCCCACGAAGTCTGCCAATACCGTCAATGCACCAATGCAGATTCCCCCAAAGGCAGCTGCAATGGGTATGTAGCGGTTAAGTTCCTTCTGTAAGTTTGAATCACGATGCCCTGGCATTACCATTTGTTGCTCCTGAAGAAGTATCAACAACATTTTAGAAAATCAAAATTTAGATGATAATCTGTGATATAAAATGCAAGAATCTGTGGACGCGGTCTAGTTATGCATCATCACAGAGGCCAGATTCACAAGATTGTGCAATTTCATGGATATATTTAAATTCCAAGTGTCATTTCCAAGTAAATTAGTGAAAGCTTCAAATTTAATATACACATACATGACCACCATATCTCCCAACAACACTCTATATCTCAATAACTCACCAGGAATAACCCCAGAAGGCCTGGCCAAACATAAAAACTGAAGTTCAGGAGGCCAAAATTTCAACCTCTATACTTCTAGTGCCAAACAAATTCTTAAATTAACCAGCTATGTGTACAAAAAACTGAGCAAAGAACTCAAAAGGTACTTTTGAGATGTTGCCTGGTGCAAAACAATGCATGAGAAGTATAATGAGATGACAAAATAAAGTTCTCATCCAAGCATACCTTAAGTTGCTTAGCCACATCTCTGGCAGAAGATCCAGATACTTCAATCCAAGTTTTGGAGAATAGTGGACAAGCTGATAGCATGAACACTATATAGAAAAGAGCACGGAAAGGATTGACTGCCATATCTGCTAAGCTGATATATGACCACATAGATTTTTAGAAGGAAAAAAAATTAGGAGTCAGTAATACAATAGATAGGAGAAAACCAAGTTTTAAGACTATCCAGAATAAGAAACAAAGAGCCCATATTGTAGTAGTAAGAATCAAGCTAAGTAGCAACTCCCCCACATAAGAATCAAATGCTATCTGGTGATATCTGGCCAGATATTGCTTGATTCAGCTGCTCCTTAAAATAGATGATGGGCAGGTCTGCCTCTCTGTCATTCCTAGCAAAATAATAAGCAAATAGTGAACGCATTGTAGGATTAGTGATAATTCAGCATGTAATAAGATGGAAAGTTCAGCATGTAATAAATATGATGTTTACACAAAGGAAACCTACACTTTCAAATAATATTAGACACAAAAAATAATGTCACAAGAAAACCCACAAATTAAAAGCTCCAAAGAATTCTACAGAAAAAACAATTGAACCCATAATCACATCTTCAAGCTATCTCAAAATCATCCACATCAAGTTAACTGGGTCAACCATTCACCTCCTTCAATGCTCTTTATAAAATCCCACCATGACTAACCTGATCACTCTTTGACTGTGCTATCAATTTGTATTTGGGCTCAATTGGCAAAGCCAAGTTTTGATACACTCTTTGACTTAACAAATACTATACCATAGCATCTAGACAATGAAATGTTAAACACGTGCATAGACAATTGACATATCAGCACATTACGAAATTTTATAACAAAATAATCAATTGACAAGATTACGGTGTAACCAGGCTTGCATGAAAATGGTATAAAGGGTTGAGCAGTTCCAAGGGTGAACAAAAAATAAAACGCAAAGAAATACATCATGGATTAATTGAACAAAAAATACTACAGCTGAACACTGAATGAACCAAATCAAGTAAAATGAAAAAAATAACTCAATAAATTATAGAAAATTGGGCTCTAATCAAACGCAAAGAAATAATATATAATCTCAAAATATTTTTGCAACCCAGTTTAGGCAGCAGCTGCACCCTCACCTTGCCTGAAAATGATGCTCCTTGTGGCTGACTGTTGCTGTTAATGGGCGGCAGTCCATTTTTTTGATATGTTAGCTTTTCGTTTCTCGCGGCTTTGATTTACTTATGTTGAATTTTAGATTCTAAATAGGTGATATACACTCATATTTCTCAGAAATCATAGCCATAAACACTCAAATTTCACATTATCTTCATGTAAACCAGTCCTAAGACATCAAAATCTTCTCTACACATTAACTGATTTCTCAATAAAAAATTAGGGCAAATAATTTTTGAAGAAAAGCAAAATCTAGCACCCAATTTATATAACAAAAGAAATTACTCAGTAGAAAACTACTTACACACATATATTAACAGAATACAATATAAGAATCAATGAAAAACATCAAGAAGGAAATTATTATTAGTAGAATATGGTTTTGATTGTGTAAAAGAATAAATTATACCTGGATAGGAGTAATACCAGAGAATGAAGAGGCAGAGCAACACAATCAGAGGAATAATATGAATCCACTTCTGCGACCATGACTTGGAGCTTGATATTTTTATGTGAAATTTTTACTTCTTCTGGGTTCCTCCGCCGATGGCTTGGTCAGTGAGTTACCAGATCCATAATAGTCTAGTCAAAATAATATCAGTTATCTAAACTGACATTTTAGTAAAACTTGCAACTTAGGGGAAAAATACATATTCAAACAAAATATGCATACTACTCTGCTTGTGTACATGTAACACAAACATATTAAAACAAATACATACACAATTGAAAATTTGTGTATTGGCCAATCTGCTAGAGCTGCTATTGATAATAGCCGAAGCAAGTAAATCGTACTTTAATACATAAAACGGTTTTACTTCACCTGCCATTTGAAAATTACAACTAATATTAGCAATAACAATCATCTAATTGAATTTAATAAAGAATTAAAATGTGGACATCAGATTTGAAGATACAAAATGATTTTCATGGTATTAATAAGCAAACATAAACAAAATTTAGTCTTTGTATACATATAATTGAGTAGATAGGGGTTTAAGAAGACTGGAACCTGGAGATTTGATTTGGAAAGTGGACGATTATGTGATGTGGAAGAATCAATAGAGAAGAATCCATGGGGGAAGAAGAAGGCGTAGATGCAGCCTAAAATAACCCCGATCGCAATTGCAATGGCGATTTGAGATCCAAGTACTGATGATTTACTGCTCTTCTCTTTACGACCCGCCATTCTTTTCTTCCCCCAAAATTTGAAAGTAAAGAGACTTTGTTCTCGCAGTTTCTCTAGGTTTCCCCTCATACTAAATTGGTGTACGTTAACTTCTTTTCCAAACTAAAAGTACACAACTTGAACTCTGTTCCATTTAGGGTCTCTGTTAAAAAAAAAGAGTTCGATTTTAACTTATAAAAATAATTAATATTGTAAACTCTTTAAAAAAGTAATATTGTAAATAAAATTTTATTTTAAAAACATAAATAGATTTTAATTTTAATTTTAATTTTAAAATATCATAAATTAGTTAATAACAAATTAAAATATAACTATTTTATATAACAAAAAAGTAATAATTTAACATATTTGTGATCTGTTTACGAAAGAATCTTAATTATTATAATTATTTTATTTTCAATTTACAATATTTTAAAATCTGAATGATTATAACTTAACATTTTAATTAATAAAATATTTAATATTATACATTATTTAAAAAGTATTATTAAGAATAAAATTTTATTTTAAAAAATTAATTACATTATAATTTGAGTTATAGGATACCATAAATTAACTAAAAATGAATTCAAACTTACTTAACTTTTTCTACAAAATAGATGAGTAATTTTTTTAGCATTTCTGGTCTATTCCATATAAGAGTCTTATCATTTTTTTCATGGTCAATGTATGAAATTTTAAATTATTGTAATTAAATTTGTTTACTTTGATTAAAGAAATAGTTGATACTGTAAGTTACTTAAAAAGTATTACGAAAAATAAATTTTTTATTGTAAAAAATTAAATTAATTTATATTCACCACAATTAATTCTAAAAAATTTTACTTAGAACAAAACAGCGACGAAATATATCTCTCGCAAAAAACATATGAACAATAATATATAGTGAGTAATAAATCCTTCATTAATAGATTTTTTTCTCGCAAATTTTCATCATAAATTGGCGCCAAAAATCCTTCTATTACCTCAATTTTGCGAGAAAAAAATATAAATTGTGAATAATGTTTCTTTCGCTAATAACTATATTGTCACTATATTTTTTTTGTTCACTGTTCCTTCGCTAGAAACCTCCTCATGTGAAGAATAAGAAAAAAAAATAATGAGTTTTAAAGTATAGTATTAATGAATAAATGTTAATTTATTTATTTTTAATAAATACAATAATCAATAATCTAAATTACAATTCAAATAACTTTTCAACATTTTTGAAATTCTAAATTTTAATTTTAAAATAAATGCTCTAATTACAACAATAATAATAATAATATATTTATTTATTTATTTATTTATTTTTGTCATTTTTAGATAATCCCTATTTGACTAATTTTTAAAATTTATATGAGATTTATCAAAGAGTGTATTAAATTTAATTTTCCCCTAACTTGATAACTTATATATATATATATATATATATATATATATATATATATATATATATATATATATATATATATATATATACATCAGATATTATATTAATAATAATAATAATAATAATAATTATTATTATTATTATTATTATTATTATTATTATTATTATTATTTTCCGATGTTATAGAATTCCTTGGTTTCTAAGGCTTCAATTTTCCGATGTTAAGTCTTGTTTGAGTTGCAATTTATTTGGAATTTTAATTGTATTTAACTTAACAGGTTTATCCAAACGTTTGTTATAATAATAATAATAATAATAATAATAATAATAATAATAATAATAATTATTATTATTATTATTATTATTATTATTATTATTATTATTATTATTGTTGTTGTTGTTGTTGTTATTGTTTGTTGTTATTGTTATTGTTATTGTTATTCTTATTATTATTATTATTATTATATTATTATTATTATTATTATTATATTATTATTATTATTATTAGTATTATTATTATTATTATTATTATTATTATTATTATTATTACTATTATTAGTACTACTATTGTTATTATTAGTACTATTATTATTATTATTGTTGTTATTATTATTATTATTATTATTATTGTTGTTGTTGTTGTTGTTGTTGTTATTGTTATTATTATTAGTATTAATCATATTATTATTATGACTATTATTATTATTAGTACTGTTATTATTATTATTATTATTATTATTATTATTATTATTATTATTATTATTATTATTATTATTATTATTATTATTATTATCACGCAATTAGTTATGTACATTTATGTATGTACGTAACAAATTTAAGGAAAGGGGATCTGTTTTAATTTGGGAGAAATAATTTTTTCAGTTATAAATACTATTCCTTGCAAAATAATAGTAACTAGGGCTATGTGCTTGGGTGGTTATTGGATCAATATTCTAAATTAGAGATCTTTGGTTTGAATCTGTGCATCAACATATATTTAAAATAAAAAATTATTATTATTATTATTATGACGCAATTAGTTACATACATTTATGTATGTACGTAACAAATCTAACGAAAGCCTTGCAAAATAAAAGTAACTAAACCCATGTGCTTGGGTGGTCATTGGATCAATATTCCAAACTAGAGGTCTTGTGTTTGAATCTATGCATCAACATATTTTTTGGGATAGAGTTTAATATTCGCACGTCAATCCGTCCACGTGTAAAATAAATTAAAAATTATTATTATTATTATTATTATTATTATTATTATTATTATTATTATTATTATTATTAGTACTTCTATTATTATTAGTATCATTATTGTTATTATTATTATTAGTACTATTATTATTATTATTATTATTATTATTATTATTATTATTATTATTATTATTATTATTATTATATTATTATTATTATTACTATTATTATTATTATCATTATTATAATAATAATAATAATAATAATAATAATTATTATTATTATTATTATTATTACTACTACTACTACTACTATTATTATTATTACTACTATTATTGTTATTATTATTATTATTATTATTATTATTATTATTATTATTATTATTATTATTATTATTATTATTATTATTATTATTATTATTGTTGTTGTTGTTGTTATTGTTGTTATTATTATTATTATTATTATTTTAAGTATTATTATTATTATTATTATTACTGTTATTGTTATTATTATTATTATTACTATTATTATTATTATTATTATTATTATTATTATTATTATCTTAATTTAAGGCAACATTTTAATAGTCGTTGCAAAAAGTTCTATACATTATGCAACGAAAATAAAAATTGTTGCAATTGAATGTGGTTCATATTAGGCAACGAAATATAGCAACAAAAAACTTTCGTTGCCCACGATGAGGAGAAATCAAGTGGTTAAAAATTTTGTAATGAATTTCTAACGAATTTTGTTTCCAAATTTTGCAACTACTTATGAATTTCATTGTAAAAAGTGAAATGCTAACACAATCTGCAACGAAGGACAAGTTTCGTTGCTAAACATACACTTTTAGCAATGACTTTATAAGTCGTTGCTTGAAAAATCATTGCTAAAGCCCCATTTTTAGCAACAAAAAATTTTTTCGTTGCCCACGATGACAGGAAAACAAGTGGCCAAAAATTTTGCAACGAATTTCTAACGAAATTTTTTCTCACCAATGAATTAGCAACGAAATTTTACAACGACTTATAAATTTCGTTGCAAAAAGTGAAAGCCTGACACAATCTGCAACAAAGGATAAATTTCGTTGCTAAACATATACTTTTAGCATTACCCAAAAAATCGTTGCTAAAGGCCCATTTTTTGTAGTGGCTACAGTAATTGCTGCATCATATCTCTCATATTATTGATTCGATTATTGTCAGTATCATCTGCATAATATGATATATTATTAAATCAATAATTGAGACGACAAAGTTATTCATATATTAAATTGCAATATTTATAATGTCTAGAAGTTCTGTCAAGGAGATGTTTGGTCACCTAATTGCGCGCCAATAGGGAGAAATCCTTATTGGAAAGCCCCCTCTTTCCTGGGAACGACCTGGTTGTTAAATATTGTGAGTTATGATATTAATGATGAATAAGTTCGTGTTGATTAAAGATGAATTTGATAGCTCTATTGTGTTGAAATTATTTGTGTTAGTGGAAATCGACATTAATTTCGATAATAAGTGATGTTTGGAGGTTATATTGTTCAATCGGGTATTCGGGGCACTTTTTGTGTCGGAGTACTATTCACGAGTTACTATTCATGAGTTACTATTCACGAGTTACTATTTACGAGTTACTATTCACTAGGTACTATTCACCCGAAAAATATATTTTTTTTTCGGTCCAAATCATTTTTGGGTATAATATTATTCCATGAGGAGATGTGCTAATTTTTCAGACTGTTGGTTGAAATTATAATATTAAATCAACATGGATCGTTGATTTAAAGTTTTAATAGTAACTTGTCCCTTCAGTTTTCCAAGAGTTATTTGTCCCTTCAGTTTTCCAAGAGTTATTTGCCCCTTCGGTGTTTCAAGAGTTATTTGCACCTTCGGTGTCTCAAGAGTTAATTGCCCTTTCGCAAATAGTAGTTGTCTCTTCAATATTACCAAGAGTCATTTTGACCCTTCGTTAAAACTAAGAGTCACTTTAAGTTTTTCTATAAATAGAAGCTCATTCCTTCATTATTTCCTACAAATTCACTGAAACTCTAGAGAGAAAGAAGAAAAGTATTCTGCTACTTCACTTTTCCAGTATCCAGTTTCTTCTAAGGTAAGGGGTATTATTCATTCGTATTCATGAATTAAACTTCTATTATTCCGTTCTTTATTATTATATTGGAATAACCTGTTTATGCGAAGTACCGCATACATGGTGATCATCTTCTGTTATTCCATTCTTTATTATTATGTTGAAATAACCTGTTTATGCGAAGTACCGCATACATGGTGAAATTCTTCTATTATTCTATTCTTCATTATTCTGTTGGAATATCCTGTCGATGCGAATTTCGCCGGACCTGGTTCTATTATTTATTATTCCGCATTTATTATTCTGTCGGAATATCCTGTTTGTGCGTTTACGCCGGACCTGGTTCCATTATTTATTATTCCGTATTTATTATTCTCGCTTAATACCACATGCATGCTTTCTACCGGGACCGGTTCCATTATTTATTATTCATTGGGAATAACATGTTTGTGGCGATCTATCACACGCATGGTGAATCCTTCATTATTCAATTCTTTATTATTACGCTGGAATAACTCGCCTATATGGATTACCACATGCACGGTGAATGATCCTTTGTATTCATTCCTTATTAAATTGTGGAAATGATCTGTATACGTGGATTACCGCATGGCGGGTGAAAATCCATTTGCAGTTTCATATATTCTTTATTATACTTAGTTGGTTAAAATTTTGACTTTTATACTCCTTGAAATTGGTGGAATATCCTTGATATTTGCGCTTCATCCAGTATTTATTTCATGGAAATATTCTTCTGAGCATTCTTGAATTTTACTCTACAAAGAAGTATCATGTTGACAATTTGGACGTTATTAGTTCTTGGATAAATTAATTCTTGAACTTGTTTTATTGAATTATTATGTCATTGTCATCATCTTCATGCTTATATTGTAATAAAAGTCATCTTTGGCTTACGTGCATAGATGGACTTAGTATGATTATGACCAAGGATCATTCGGTATAATCATGACCTGTAATGTTATATATGATGTAGTAAAAGTCCTCAGTGGCCTGTAATGCATTGATGGACAATTTTTGGTATGATTATGACCAGGGATTATTCGATATAGTCATGACCGTTGATGATTTAATGAATATCCTTGGCCCGTAGTACAGGGATGATTAGAAGATGTGGTTTATTTATTAAGCTGAGTCTCAGCGATAAAAGTTGATGAAAACATTTTTTAAATCATAGAAGATAGTAGATATCATGCTTTACTTGACTCTTCTAATGGATTGCTTATTCCGCTGTAGTTAAACTTGATGTCTATTGTATTTTATCAGTTTAACATTGTTGAAGACTATTGATAATTTATTCTGCATTATCTTACTCATAATATTTCTTATTGGGCTAGTTGAGCTCACCCTTTCTTTCACTGTTCTCTTCAGAAAATGAGAATATAGCTGGGACGAGTTGGGGAAAAGAGTGACGGTCCAGAAGATAGCATTAGTAGTCCTCACTATTCTGTTAAATAGTGTGACAATAAATGTAATGAGGACTCCTTTAAGTGTGGATATTGTTTAGATGACAATATTCCTATTAGAACTCTCAATTTATGTATTATCGTATATTACACGACGGTTGCATAATTAAGTTTGTATTTGTATTCTGTACCATATATTGGCGACTCAGAATAAGTGATGTATACCTATTTTGGGGGCATCACACTTAATACAATTTAACTATTACAAAAGATACCATTAAACATATTCTGTTTGTTTTCCTTTTCACTTGTTCTCGTCTGAACCTTCAGGTTGATCATGCTTAGCTGAAAACATTTAAATTTAAAGCAAGAATGAGCATTTGGGTGACCAGCAAGTAATAACAATTATAAATATAATTAGCTGAAAGAATTAAATGTTTTCTTTATACATCACTTCTACAACGAATTAATAGTTGTGAAGTAAACTGAACCGATAATAATAACATAACAATTCTATACCAAAATTTTGAAACTACGTATTGGCTATAAATAGGGTTAAGTTGACATACTATGAACATTGTTTTCAATTTTCGAATAGGTTTAGCAGAACATCATCCGCAAATCGTCATAACTTACGGGCGCGAGGATGATCATCCCAATGTGCCCTGTATTGATCAATACTACATACAAGAACGATATTATCGTTCACTCTATCCACCTTGGGCGCATAAAAGTTTTCCCTTGATTGGGATGTTCATACTTAGTCTGGAATGAAAACCAAAACAATTTGATTGGATACAAAGAGGTTTTATCATATTCAACGATATTTTTAAATATGTGTCTAGCTGGTCAAATAGCTTAGACGACTTTTACTTAATGTATACATACAAGGATCAATAGGTATATATATATATATATATATATATATCAACATCATGTGTTTAAATACAATGATTATCCAAGTGAGGACACTTGTATAACCATATTTAGAAATTAACGAACATAATATATATATGAATTATATATTATAATATCATGTTGATAAACAATGATCGGATATAATATATATAACAATAGGGTTAATAATCTGGTACAATAATAATATAATTCTGAAACTTTCTTACTCATGTCCATTGCATAAAGGAAATGCAAAGGTAGGATGCTTACCTGGTCTGCTGCTTATAATACGCAACTTAGTTTTATCTTTTATATCAAGACCTATCATTAATAAGATCTTTCGTTCGATTATAATAACATACTATAACACATAGCACTGCTTATTGCAGTCAGCACATAACCTAATCACCTTGTCACACATATTCAACAGTCATTAAATCACAAACAAACATTAATACAGTCAAAATATCTAAGTCCATATCAATTTCTGAAATATGTTGGTGTACCGACGGCTTTATCAGGTAATTATCGAGTCTAAGACTCAATCATGTAGTTCAATATAACTTAAACAACGGTCAAATTATTTTTAATTGACTTATAAAAATTTTAAAACAATTATTATAATTTATCATGATTTCTCAAACACCAGAATCATTATTAAATTATTTAAATATTAAGCAATTCTACTATCATTAATATTAACTATTAATGAAACCATTGCCAAAATATTGAAGTTATTTATAATAACTTAAAAATATTTTTAAAGTACTTATATTGCCTCTTAAATGATTTTTAAAACATTTAAAATCATTTTAAATACTTACCATTAATATTTAAATATTAATGTATTATTTATCCAAACATTAAAAGTCATTAAGTATAACTTAAAATATTTTTAATTCATCTATATCCCTTTTAAATGATTTTTAAATTAATAAAACTATTTTAAAATAATTTATTTAATATAATTATTTAAATATTAAATTACTAATGAAATTATCCTTTAAATAATAAAAGTTATATTTTATAACTTAAAATATTCTTAAACACTTTATTTTTATTTAAAATGATGTTTATAATATTAAAATCATTTTTAAACTAATTTATTTCAATTAAATATTAAATAAATCTAATATTAAAATATTAATTTTTTTCATGACAAAATATCAAAAGTTATATTTTATAACTTAAAAATATTTTTATAATACTTTAAATAATTTTTAAATCATTAATTCTATTTTTCATAATTTATTTAATACATTTATTAAATAACTTAATTATCATTAATATGAATTTATTAATGAAATTTATCACAAAATATTAAAAGTCATTAAAAATAACTTAAAATATTTTCTTATAACATTATATAATTTTAAATTATTTTTCAAGTATAAAATCATTTTTAAATAATGTATTTAATATAAGAATTAAATAAATTAAATACCTTTAATATTTCAAAAATATAAAATATTTATGAAATATATTAAAAACTAATTTTCAGACTTTAAAATAATTTTTAGGAATTTATTATATATTTTTCATAATTAAAAACTATTTTTTTAATTATTTAATAAAAATAATAATTTTCAAAAATAAAGTATCGCTAAAAGACCCATTTATAACTTGACGAGCTAACTGCTATAGGTGTTCTTCATCAAACCCAGAAATGCATAAATAGATTACAAGGGTACTACTTTGACCATCATTTAAACCTAGATCTGGATGTTATATGGGCTGGTTATGGTGTTAATGTTATAGTATTAGTGTAACACTACAATGAGAATCAAGTTTCATGGACAAGATACAACAAATCAGAAAGTTACAGGCCATCCAAATCATTGTCAGAACTGTTCTTCACTTTCTGGGGTTACCTAGAAATGAAGAACAGTGCTAGGTGCCTACTTTGAAGCTTAAAATCTTTGTTTTCCTTGTTTTCTTAATGTGATTTAAAGGTTTCAATACGTAGCCAGTGTGTAAGTAAACATATCTAACACATAAAATTGATCTAACAACATCACAATAGCTAGATCCATGCCGGTCAAAGGCTGTCAGAGACATTGTTCTTGATTTTCTGGAAATTCCAGAAAATGATATTCGTGATCATCCCAGTCACTTTGACCATCCACTAAATCCATCCTATTTATTATTTCAGTGATCTAAAGGCATGACTTTGAAGTCCATATAACATATTATAACACGGATACAATAACAAGAATAAAGAAACAAACAACAGAAAGATCTAAGGGCACAAATTCTTCGTCGAGTGTTCTCTATTTGCTTTACGATCGCCCAGATTTGCTTGGTCATGGTCGGTGAACGACCTTTGACCATTAATAACATAAAATCTGTGCATGATCTGAACTTAATTCAAGTTCCAGATCACAGCTCACATAACATACTACAAGTTCAAACATTAAAACAACAAAAACACATAATCATCACAAATCTATGTGGACTGACATTTGACTGTCAGACACAAAAACAAAAATTTCCAGATTTTGAAAATCATCAATTTTGAGCTCTTAGATGATATGGATATGCAAGATATCAACCCAGATCATCAATATCTACTACATATAACATGTTTTAACACAAAAATCTAACATCTAACATATCAATCAAGATCAGATTTTTTGTTTAGGTTTTATACCTCTCATGATCAATTCTTGATTCTAAGCTCTTGATTGGTTATGAGCAGTAGTGGGGCTGTGTTTTGAGACTGGTATGCAATAGAAATTTGTGGGTTAGAGAATGGTCTAGGTTTAGTGTAAGTGCACAAATGGGACTTAAAGGTGAACTTTTCTCTCTCAAATCCTATATATATATATATATATATATATATATATATATATATGACTTGTAATGAAATTGGCTGAGATTTTCTATTGATTTGCATTGAATTATGTCACATGGGCAATCTTGGTGGTTTACCAACTACATATTTGGCAAGATACACAAGTTATCTTCAATTATACAAGAAGGGTAAAATAGTCAATTGGCTAAGGATTTTAATGGCACTAAAGTAACTTGGCAAACCCTTAGGGTTTGACCCTTAGGGTTTAACCCTAAGGTTTAATATAAAATTTTGTAGGATTTCAATTTAGGGTTTAATATAAAAATTTTAGTTTCAAAATTGTAATTAGGTTTTTAAAAAAAAAATAGTTTAGGTTTTTAATTGCTTAAAACCTGCTAATTAAGTTTAGGTCCACTAATTTATATTAAACATTCTACTTTTGTAATTAGGGTTTCCCCCACTTGACAATTAGGGTTTCAAATATAGAAATTAGGGTTGCAGAGGGGTATAATTTAATCTTTATGGTTATTTGATACACCTGGGTATATCAAAGTCAATTCTTTTATAGTTACTCGAGAAGAGAAGTTCAAGATCCAATGGATCACTCAGCATAAATCTGGAAAACATTCCACTTTGCTATTTCGTAGAATTAATTCTTGTTTACTCATTTGAATATCGTAGAAAACCTTGACATCGTTGTTTTCTTTCATTATCAGATTATTATTGCATAGAATGCGAGAAGACTTGTTATTTATTCCTATACATTTATCGTATGTCTTAACTTGAGGGGCAAACTTGTTGCTCACCCTTGCTAAATAAAACTTTTCAGCTAGGGACGAAGTTGCAGAAGGTGCTGCGAAGAAGAACAAAGGAAAAGGCATAGTGATAAATTAGTATAATGAAAATTAATATTATTATGTTGTATTGTAAACCCTTTTTGTATATCTAAAGGGTATGTCTGAAATGTTAAGGTTAGCGGACCTGAGACTTATGTATTAACAATATCTGTTAATGAGTTATGTATTCCTATTTATAAATGAATACGTAGTTAGATGTTATATTTTATGGATCCTGAGCACTAAACTCGGGGGTCTGGTAACCCAGATTTGGGGCGTCACAGGTTGGTATCAAAGCTGGTAGGTTGAAAGAATGAAGACTGAAGGTGGGGGATTGTCTGAAGGAATCAACAAGAAGGGCAAGAATAAGAGAAAGAGGGAAAAAGACAGCGACAACTCTGAAAATTCAAACCCAAAGAAGCGGCAAGCTTGCAGCAAGTGTGGGAAGACTCACGTGGGAGAATGCATGATATGGAAGAACGTGTGCTTCAATTGTAAGCAGGAAGGACATATGATAGCCAAAGCTATGGGGAATAGAGCTCCCTCAGGAAGAGGAAGAACGAGAGAACAGCCAGCCGACAGATTGGTGAACTTCAAAGACTTTAAAGCGGTAGGACCACCTAAATTCAAGGGGACCACAAATCCGATTGATGCCCAGACTTGGGTGAAGGAGATGGAGAAAGCATTTGTCATTGCGTAAGTGGCAGAAGAGCAGAAGACAACTTTTGCTACATACTTGATGAAGGGAGAAGCTAATTACTGGTGGGAGACTAATAAGGCAAGAGCTGGTACAGCGGTGGTGATGTGGACAAGATTCAAGGAGTTGTTCTTTGAGAACTACTTCTCACTGAGTATTCAAGCTCGGATGGAAGTTAAGTTCTTGGAACTAAAGCAGGAAAATATGTCAGTTTCGGAGTATGCTGCCAAATTCAACGAATTAGCGAGATTTGAACCTCATCAGGTGGACACAGAAGCAAGAAAAGCGAGAAGATTTGAAAATGGATTGAAGCCAAGGATATTCAACAAGGTAGTAGTATTGTAGATCAATACGTTCGCGGATTTACTGGAGAAAGCATTAATTGCTGAAGGAGGGAGCGAAGCTACATCTCGATTTCATCAGCAGAAGAAGAAGAAGAACAATGACGGAGGAAGCAGTGGTGGTAGTAATTAGAATAAAGGAAAGTGGAGTGAGAATACCCAATCGGGTAGCAAAACTGAAGAGAATAGGAAAGGAAGGGAACCATGCGCGACCTGCGGGCTGAACCATTCTAGAGTCTGTCTAAAGAAGAAAGGAGTCTGTTACAACTGTGGGCAAGAGGGACACATGTCACCCAATTGTCCCAGTCCAAAAAAGATACAAGGTTGTTATGCCTGTGGATCAACTGACCATATGGTACGGAACTGTCGAAAGAGGAATGCTGAGAAGGAAAGTGTTAACAAGGGACCCGGTGGTGGAACCTTCGCAATTTGAGGACTTGCTCAACTGCCCGTACATTCGATATGACGGCACAGGAGGCAGTGGCTACTTAGGAGGTGGCAATAGGTAATGATTTCGCTTAATACTTAAATTATGAGAGTAATATGAGTCAAATATTTTTGTGAACTGTTTTCTTTTATACATTCAAGTCACAAGTTAAAATTGAAACACAAATTAATATTGTACATGTTGATAAAAAAATGAATTGATGATACAACTTTAAAAGATTGTAGAGAATAAGAAAGCGATGATTCCGAGGATGGAATCCTTTTAAGGAGGAGTGAATGTGATAATCCGGGATTTCGAATAATCCAAATTTTATGAATAAATTTTTTTATTTATTTAATATTGACATTGATTGTTAATATTGCTCTGTGTATCTGTGATACGAGTTTCGAGAATTAATCAGTTGGTGTATTGACTGAGAAAATAGAGTAGAGTTGTGTTTAAGAACATTATAAACCCTAACCCTAATTTCTGGAAAGGGATTCTTTAGAAAATGCAATTAAAATAATTATATTGTTAAGTACGTATATGTACTGTATAGAAATTTTAATTAATGATTGATCGGATAAGATTTGAAATTAATAAACTCTAATAAGAGATTAGAAACCCTAATCTCAGGATTAGAAACCCTAACACACAGTTAGAAACCCTAATTGTATGCCAAAAAGCCCTAATTTTAAAATTCGAAAATCCTAAACCCTAATTAGAAAACCCTAATCCTATTTAGCAAGCTTAATGCGTTTATTAAACGTTGATGTGATTAGAAAACCCTAATTGTAATTTAGAATTTTTTTTTTCTAATTAAAACCCTAATTGGAAATTTTAGAAACTAATATTGTAAAACTTAAGGGTTAGAACCATAGGGTTAAACCCTAAGGGTTGGTTCAATTGTTTAGTTTGCCATTAAAATTGCTTGTATAATGTCCAAAATGTCCTTTTTCATTTTCTTTAATTGGTAACTTGTAAAATTACCAAGACCTTTATTAGGTGAGCAACTACATTGACTTTGTGACATAAAAATCTCAGCAAATCAGCAGCAATATCATCAATATACATTGCATCAATTGAGTATATAAGTTACAAGAGAGAGAAAGTCACAAAAACTTGATCATTTTTCCCCAAGCTCTCACCAACTCTCTCTCTCACTAGACCTCCTAAAATTAAAAATGTTTCAGTTACATAAACACCTCTTAGATCACCCAAGAACAGATTGGAAAGCAAGAATAAAAGATTAAGCTAGAAAGGTATAAAAGCCCAAACCTATTTTGATCTTACATGCTAAGAAAATGTTTGTGTTTTTTGTGTTTAAATCAGTGTTAGATGATGTTTTATGATGATCTATGTTGATATAACATAGATCCGTAGCATCAAAATGCTTTACAATTGAAGTTTTACAAAACCTCCCAAGAACATGGTTTGTGGTCTGACAAACTAATGTCAGGAGCCACATATTCGTGTATGTTTATGATTCTTGTCGTTTTATGTTTTGGATCTGTTTGGTATGAGTTCTTTGTTCTGCAAGTGAATTCAAAGTCTTTTAATGTCTAGATTTCAAGTTATAATCGGTCAATGTCGGTTGACCAACCATGACTGAGTACAATCTGGGTAACCTAGAAAGTGATAAACAGTGTCTGACAACATTTTTCGAGGCCCAGATCTGTCAGTGTTTAAGGATTTTAATAATATTGTTGTAACATACTTGTAACCTGTTATATGTTCTTTGATTCCATGACTTTTAATATTTGGATGATAATTTCATTAATATTTAAATATTAATGGTGATGATTTAAAAATGATTTTAATTATTTTAAAAACCATTTAAGTAGAATATTGATGATTTAAAAATATTTTAAGTTATAATTAATGACTTTTAATATTTGGATGATAATTTCATTTAATATTTAAATATTAATGGTGATGATTTAAAATAATTTTAATTATTTTAAAAATCATTTAAGTAGAATATTGATGATTTAAAATATTTGAAGTTATTAAAATAACTTTAATATTTTGACAAGTATGTTATTAAAATTTTTATATTATTAAATATTAATAATGATAAGATTAATTGATAATTAAAATCATTTAAAAATGATTTCAATGTTTGAAAAATTATTATAAATTATAATAATTGTTTATTAATTATTAAAAGCTTCCGAAAAATATTATTAATGATATTTGACTTATCTAAAATAATATTGAAGCTTTGAAACCGAATTTAATTGATAATAACTGTGTTAATTGTCGGATAGGGTGACCAGTACACCGAGAATAGACCGAAGTCTAACCAGACCAAACTAGTTAGACTTGATAAATGTTTATATAGGTTATAAACACTGATGTGACTATGTGGTAATGTGTCTAGGAGAAGATTGACTGTGAATTACAGTGTTGCGTGTTATGAAATATTGTGCTAATTGTGAGACCGATAATATTTGTTATAGGTCTTTCAAAAGCAGATAAGTTTATTTTGTAGTTGTAATCAGCGGAAGAGGCAAGTTTCCTAACTCAACCTTGAGTTAATATTGTTAAAATATTATAGTGGTTGATTATTGTTTATTATACCACGTCCAAGAATTTATAGTTGATTATTCGTAGTTAGTGCATGTTTAATAATTCAAATTGAATTGCTGATTCAAAAAATATACATTCGTAGAATAACTATTGTTCGATACTCATATCCGTAGAAGCTGGTATTGACAGTACACATAATTCCTGTTTATTGTCGAATTATGTTGAGAAATGTCTTAGCCAATTATTTTGGTTAGACAGACATTTGTTAAAACTTGATAGGTTCGAGAAGAGAATTCAATTATTATTGACAGATCGATGCCAATTATTTCGGCTAGATCGAGAAGTAATTAGAAATTGAAATCACAGTATTTTGTTGTTAAATCAAAATCTTGATTCTGAGACTGAGAAGAACAAACTTTTATATAAAGGGAATATTTTATTTATCGTATATTCGGCCTTTGCGCGCGATTAAGTATTATGCATAATATAAGGTATAATAAAGCTGATCACTTTATATACTTGCAGAGGGGTATAATTTAATCTTTATGGTTATCTGATACACCTGGGTATATCAAAGTCAATTCTTTGATAGTTACTCGAGAAGAGAAGTTCAAGATCCAATGGATCACTCAGCATAAATATGGAAAACATTCCACTTTGCTATTTCGTAGAATTAATTCTTGTTTACTCATTTGAATATCGTAGAAAACCTTGAAAGCGTTGTACTCGTTCATTATCAGATTATTGTTGTGTAAAATGCGAGAAGATTTGTTATTTATTCTTATACATTTATCGTATGTCTTAACTTGCAGGGCAAGCTTGTTGCTCACCCTTGCTAAATAAAACTTTTCAGCTAGGGACGAAGTTGCAGAAGGTGCTGTGAAGAAGAACAAAGGAAAAGGCATAGTGATAAGTTAGTATAATGAACATTAATATTATTATGTTGTATTGTAAACCCTTTTTTTATATCTAAAGGGTATGTCTGAAATGTTAAGGTTAGTAGACCTGGGACTTATGTATTAACAATATCTTTTAATGAGTTATGTATTCCTATTTATAAATGAATGGGTAGTTAGATGTTATATTTTTATGGATCGTCACCAAACTCGGGGGTCTAGTAACCCGGATTTGGGGGCGTCATAGACGATATCTTAAAATTCGAAGGAAGAGTGTGGGTACCATTGGTAACCAAGTTAAGAGAAGAGATTTTGCATGATGCACATAATACGACGTATTCCATTCATCCGGAGGGCACTAAGATGTAACGAGACTTGAGGCAACATTTTTGGTTGCCCAATTTGAAACGGGAAGTCGCAGAGTGCGTTAGTAGATGTTTGACTTGCCAACGCATAAAAGTAGAGCATCAGCGGCCGAGTGGTTTACTACAACCATTGGAAATACCAGAGTGGAAATGGGAGCACATTACGATGGATTTCGTGGTAGGACTTCCAGTTACGCAGAAGGGTTATGATGCCATTTAGGTTATCGTGGATCGATTACAAAGACTGCACATTTTCTACCAATCAAGATCCGATATAGTTTAAATCAGTTAGCAAGTCTGTACATAAAGGAAATTATTTCACGACATGGAGTACCGATATCGATTGTTTTAGACCGAGATCTGCGTTTTATGTTAAAATTCAGGAAAAGCTTACAAGAATGGATGGGAACACAATTAAGGTTAAGTACCGCTTATCATCATCAGACAAACGGATAGAGTGAGCGAACAATACAAACGCTAGAGGACATGCTTAGGACTTTTGTGATGGACTTCAAGGGAAATTTGGATGACCACCTACCCTTAGTTGAATTTACATATAATAATAGTTACCATGCGAGTATCGGCATGCCACCGTATGAAGATCTTTACAGAAGAAAGTACAGGACGCCATTATGTTGGGACGAAGTCGGAGATCGACGAATACTCAGACCAAAGTTAGTACAACAAACCACAAATGTGGTGACAGTGATAAGAGCCAGACTAGTAGCAGCTCAAGATCTACAGAAGATGTACTCAGACTTGCATCGGCAAGACCGAGATTTTAATGTCGGCAATTTTGTATTCTTCAAAGTATCTCCATGGAACGGAAAGATCCGTTTCGGCAAGAAAGGAAAACTGAGTCCAAAATTCATAGGACCGTTCGAGATACTGAAGCAAGTGGGCGAGGTGGCATACAAAGTTGCATTACCACCAGAGCTGGAGCACATCCACAACGTGTTTCACATATCCATGTTACGACCATACAATCCTGACTACAAACACGTGATTTCTTATGAACCCATTCAAGTAGAGAAGAACGTAGCGTATGAAGAAATTCCTGTCAAAATTCTAGATAGGAAGGAGCAAACTTTAAGGAACAAAATCATTTCTTCTGTAAAAGTACTTTGGCGCAACCACGATGTCAAAGAGGCTACATGGGAGTTAGAAGATAGGATGATGAGGGATTATCCCCATCTATTTGTGTAACCTTGTAGCAATTTCGGGACATAATTTTTGTAGGGGGGGGGGGAGGATGTAATACCCGAGAATTTCCACATCTTATTAAATGAATATATTAATGGAAATAAATACTTATTTGAATATAAATGATTTTGTGTTACGAGGTGAGTTAACTCAATTATATTGAATAATTGAATAATTGAAAATAATGTGGAGTTATAATAAACTCGTTGAAATGCCTAGTGTGGCACCGTGATGAGAAATGATAGTGATTGTATTAATTAACGAAAGAATTGTTAAGCAAACAATTAATTTATATTAATTGTTAATTATTATTAATTGCATATAATTATGTGATTCCATATAAGGAATACACTCTTAAACTAGTATGATAGTTAATTCATGTTGTGTAAAAATATTGTGGAGATGGATGTTGAAAATGGCTTGAGGCTAAGCCGGGTTTGACACTTACTGAGTATGCCAGTAGCAATTGCGCCCTCAAGAAGATAAATGCAAAAATTGCGCCAAGTGATCAATTTTAGATAATTAAATTTCACCTGTAGAAATAAAATGGGACACTTTTGTTATATGTGTAACATTAATAAATAATAGGATAAAAGTACATTATGTTAATATAAGGTACCAAGTAGTACAGTGAAATCATATGTAATTGTAATACATAAATGATTAAATATCTGTATATTCTAGAAACTGAGAAAGTAATTAAATGTTTGAATAAACATTAATATTAAATAAGGTTATTATATGGTTAAGAGAGTAATAAAAATAATTACAGGAGATACCTGGACAATAATACCAAGCTATGTTATTTTATTGCGTGTATTTAATGTACATGGGCTATATGATGTGAGTACATAAATAATCCCTGATTTCTCCTAATATAGTAACACTTGGACATTAAAACCCATTTTTGGATAATAAAGTAACTGAATTTGATTGAGCTTAGCTTGTTACTGAGATTTTGCTCTTGTCCTAAAATGAGTGGCCTTCCTAGTATAATGAACAGTAACCTAAACTCTATTAAATAAGGTTATTATATGGTTAAGAGAGTAATAAAAATAATTATAGGAGATACCTGGACAATAATACCAAACTATGTTATTTTATTGCGTGTATTTAATGTACATGGACTATATGATGTGAGTACATAAATAATCCCTGATTTCTCCTAATATAGTAACACTTGGACATTAAAACCCATTTTTGGATAATAAAGTAACTGAATTTGATTGAGCTTAGCTTGTTACTGAGATTTTGCTCTTGTCCCAAAATGAGTGGCCTTCCTAGTATAATGAACAGTAACCTAAACTCTATTTTACGTAACTTCCAAGTATAATCAGTGGATTAAACATAGGTGATCATGGCTAGCAAGATGGCTGGTTTTGGGTTGTTAAAAAACTCTCTAGTAAACTTTGTTTCCTTCCATTACACCATGAATTTAACCTTAGTGTAATATAAATGTCCAGTCCAAACTTCTTCTATAAATAACAGACTCCATTTTTCAGTTTATGTTGCTTGAAATTTGTCTGATAATTCTAAGTTGAGAGTTTCAAGTAGCTGAGCAATTATAGAAGCATACTCAGTGTGTGAGGAGTTCAATTCAAGCATAAGGAGGTATAAATTCTAATTATGTTCTTGAATTGGGTATTTTTTAGTTCTTGAAATTTCTTGAATCTTTAAGTCAATCAAGATGAATTAACATGTTATAATGTGTTTAAGAGGTATACTTACATGTATGAACTCTTTAATGGTGGTTTGGAAAAAGTTCAAATTGATAGGAATCAAGTTGGTTGATACTCTGTAAAATAGAGTCTGTTTCTACTTTTGGACCAGTCATGGCGTAGCTGTGCCCTATTTGTACTAGGGTGTAGTGCAGCTCCGCCGACCTTTATATTCAGTTTTTGCCTTCTGTTGTAAAATCTGCTAAGTGTTAGTCAACTACTATGTCTTAAACTAGCATGCAAGCATGTGTAATGTGTATATATAAGTATATTAACCTAATGTGAACATGTTTTACTAGATTAGCATACATGATTAACGAAAGTGTATAGTTTAAAAAGAAATTTAGAACTTTAGAAATGAACTTGATATGTATGTATGCCATGTTTATATATAGACTTTGCAAGCATATTGGTATGATTTAGGAATGCATGAATAACCCGTTAACTTGTGTTTATATGATTCGTAAGGGAGCATGAACATGTTAGATTTATTAGTAAGCTTTACTAATGAAAATACGAACTTTGAACGTGAATATTAACATGCTACTTTGAGAGTTAGAATCTGGCATTTATGAACATGTTTGGTGATACTCTTAGACTCACTCATGCATATATATACCATCACAAGTACAAAGTACTAAATAGACAACACTTAAACCACAACGTTTTTTATAAAAACGTTGTGGTATTTTTTTTACAACGTTTTTAAAAAAATCGTTGTAGATATTTATGCAAAAACGTTATCTATTTAAAAGGGCATTTTTTTGGTTTTAACTAGATAACGTTTTTTTTAAAACGTTGTCTATCAGGAAAAACACGGAGCTAAAAAAGGCGGTTAAATGAAAACTTAAAATTAAATCGGTTCTCTTTCACATTTCTCACCGAGTGTCTTCGTCACTCATCTCTCTGTTTAGCCTCTTTTCGTTCCATCAAAAAAACAAAAGCTAGGGTTCGACTGTTATAAAATGCGTTCAGAAATAATTTTGTTGCAGAGGGTTGAAGTGGAAGGTGGAGAGGAGAGAGCTCCACTTCTCAAACCCTAGCCCTGTTCTACTTCTATATGGCGTGCGAACTCGATTTCTGGACATCCAATTGTTTGGACTCCGCTCCGATGGTACTATATCATGGAATCTTTTGCCCATCGTTTTCTCTCTCGTCTTTTCCCTCTTCTTCTTCTTCTTTTTCATCGGCTACTCTTTGATTTTGCAGCAACCCTTATATCGCTTCTTAAGATCTTTTGTAAGGGATTTTAAATTAATTGCTAATCTTTTGTATATTTTTTTGTAAAGATTCCAGTTGCTGACCATTAGATTTTAGGTATTAAATTTGACTGAAATCAAACTTAACCGGGTGGATATTAGAGTAGGGCTATCTGGTCCGTCGGTTTTCATGGATGGATCTCCTCAAGCTGTTCGATAGTTACGTAATCTCAATTCACAGGTCATTCTAAAAATCACTTATGCTATTAATTCAAATTTGTGTCCATGCATCTATGTTTTATTATTATCTAGATTGCTAACTTTAATTACTCTCTTCTTTACACAACATTTTAAAATGCCACTCACTTGTAATGCTTAATTTGTATGCTTTAGTGAAAAGTTGTCTTCTGATTTCCAGAAATACACTTTGAGTTGGTCTCTGAGGCTATTCATGGATTGTATATTTTGTGATTTCATTGAGCTCAGGATATTACCTTGAGAATTAGGTGACAGTTGATAGTTGATTTCATTCACATTTAAAGGAGTAAATCTGCAGTAATAAAAGATAATGGTGGATAAGACATGGATTAACATTGATATCTACTCCATAGGTGGATATAGTTCACTTTAATATGCTTGTTTGCGGGGGATCCGGTGTTGTGCAGTGTGACTTTGGGTGTCTCTCAATTTGAGAGATGTGCCCTTTGGGTTCAAGTCTTGTACTACCCCTTTTATAATCTTTGATCTATTAGCATTTAGTATGTTATAATATTTTGATAATGTTATTATCATAAGTTTGCATGTGTTTTTATTATTTCATTAGGAGTTTTGCAATAAGATTTTGACTCATAATATACTAATATGTATTAACCGACATAATGCACATATATCCGTTGCCTGACCACAAATTTCATCTCGCCAATGTCGATCTTACAACCGAGACAACAATTGGTATGGCTCGATCTGAGGCTAAAGTTGTATCAAATCGGCAAAAAATTTAGGAATTGAACTTCATGCAAAGCATTTGACTAGTTGTGGATTTGAGTCTAATATTCGAGGTAAGCTCTTTCTTGGATGCAGTTATGATTGCCCATAGTATTTTGAGTTTGTTTTTTGGTTATTTCTATTGTCTCCATAGTTTTCAATTTCTTATTTTGTTCTCAACTTTTGGTATTTTCATGTTCTTTGCGATCAAAGCAATCGTCCATAAGAGCTTGGAATTGTGTTAAACATTTTAGGCTTTGATCTTCATTTCATATCTAGACCCATAAGTTTGAAATAGAATGATTAGTGGCCCACCTGGTTGTGAGTATTAATCTTACAAAGATCTGTGTTTGACCCTCTAAGTATTTGGTGGCTGTTGACGATTCTTTTATTAGATCTGCATCTCCTGTTTATGCAGGTTACGTCTCGTGGTGGCATGTGGCCCATAGTTGGTTAGTAGTCAGGCATTTCTAGTTATTTCTTTTGTAGATTATTTCTTCTAGTATGTTACACTAAATATTATTTCTCCTAAAATAAAATGTGAATGCAGATTATGGAAGACAAAACCTTGTTGACACACAATAAGAGCCGAACTAAGGCCAATCCAGAACAAGACTGGTCAAGCAAGGGCTCACAAGATAAAGAAAGTCTTTTTGTGCCATCCACTAAGGAGAAGCTCTGCTGACTCAACTATGGATATCAATTCTGTCATTATTGATCATGTTGGATCCAAGCAGGTAAGTACCCATAACCCTAAGAGTAAGGAATCCAATGACTGGCTTGATGTTGATGACATTGATATGGCATGATTTCAATGCAAAAGCTTTATAAATTTGGTTTATGGCTTGATAAACTTGAAATTGGGGTTTCTTGCATGTCAGTAAGGCTGTAAACGAACCAACACAGTTCGGGCTCGACTCGAAAAAATATGAGCGAGACTCGGATTCGTTAATAATATGATCCAAATCTGAGTATTAAAAATAGTTCGAATAAAAATATGAGTAGAATCTGAGCAAGATTATACTCTACTCGTTTAAGATTCAAACTACTCGAATTTTTGATTGTGATTCGATACATACTCAATTAATACATATTTGATTAGATGTTCGATACATTCTTTTATAATATATACAAATTTAAATCAAATTAGGATAATTAGTTATTATTTTATTTTGTTTTTAATTTTAATTGTGATTTTATATTTGTTAAGTGTAATAATAAATATATTTTCTCATTTTTAAGTAAAATAACAAATTGAATTTATAATTATTTTTATTATAAAATTAGTTATTATGTGGAGACTCGAATTCGAGCTTGAATTTGAAGCTCGCGAGTAGTTTGAATAAATATTCGATTCGAGTCGGATCGAATTCGAGTACTAAATATTTGAGTCGAGTCGAATCTGAGTAGAAATTTTCAAATATAATTTGAATTCGAGCCGAATTCGAGTACGAATTTATCATTTCGAGTCGAATTCGAGTAGCTCTCTGTTCGCTCCGGTTCGACTCGTTTACACCCTTACATGTCAGTTTTAATCATTGGATCCGGGGTTTGAATATCTATTTCCACAGTGGGGGATTTTGAATTGTATTTGTGGAATACATACATTTGTTGCTAAAAAAAGAAGATGTAACAACCAATGTAAGTAAAAACAAGTAACACGGAACTAAAAATGCATGAGTTATAAGTTCGATGACATATGTATTTCATTCTACAATGTAGGTAATTGATGCCTGCCCACGAAGGGTTAGAGATTGGAATTGGGGAAGCTTCTATTGTTAAATCTCTAGCAGAAGCTTGTGGACGCAGAGAAACGCAGATTAAAAAGCAATACGAAGTAATGAGTAAAATAATTCTTCTTTGACTTCCGTCTTTTTTGTCTACTCAATGCACTTGACGTTCAGCTTCTATGATATTTTTTTTTACTTTCAGAAGTTCTCTGTGTTTGACCATATATAAAAGCAGAAAAATGACCACTATAATCATGTTACAACATAAATTTAGTGTATTCCATTTTGACACGTATTAAAGTAATCCTATATAATGGATGGTATATGTCGTCTTATATACTTCTTTTTTCTTGGGAATCTTTGTTTTCCTTTTCTATTTGCGAGACTTAACCTTATGAAGTCTGCTTTATGTATTCTTATTCTTTTGACCTCAAGTAATGCAACTGCTTCATGATTGTGTTATTATTTTCTGTGATATATGCCTTTGAAATAAACATTTATGTTCTTGTTGGGCCTTTATTTTTCGTTTCCTATTGACTATTTTTCTAATTACTATCTTTATTGTGTTATTAAATGATAGGAATTGGGAGATTTGGGCCTTGTTGCAAATGCAAGTCGTTCCTCTCAATCTTTGATGCGTAAACCTAAAGCATTGACTGTCACCAAGGTTTTTGATACATTTCAGCTCATTGCCAAGGTACGATGAATTGAAAATTTATTCTAAGCTAAAGAGGATTTTTTTTTACTTTGATGTGCTTTATGCGACTTCTAGTGAGATATTTTGTCATTGCAATGGTTTTTAATGATAGCCGTTATTGGGAAATTGAGATGATTTGATCTGAAAGGCCAAATTGAAAATTGAAACTGCTTTGGTGCGATAAAAGGTTGTTTTTTCAGTAAATTTTAATTTTAGGCATGTAAAATCCTATAACAACATTTTAGGTGAATAATATATAATTTATTGGTTCTGTTTTTCTATTTAAACCTTATGTGGATCAAAATAAGTTAAATAATTATTTCTTATTGTTTTTCATAAAATTGAGCACAACTTCAAATGATTCTTATAACTGTTAATATATTTGTAATTCAAAAAAATATATCAAGGCCAAGAGTTCATAAAAACAGACACAGTAATGACATTTTATCTGATGCCTATATAACTGTAATGTGGAAATATTCAAAGGACTTTAAGGAGACGGCATTGTCATTTCTGCTTTTTGGTTGCTGAGAATGCACGCACCCGTCCTCAAATGTACACATTATATGTATAGATATATCATCCAGTATCCGTTTTAGTGTATGCATATGCCCAAAAACATGTCTTAGATTGATTTTCTAGCCTTTTTGATCTTGTAGACACTACATTTTGTTGCGAATTCATTTTTGTGTGAGGACAAAAAAGACTTTGGTATGTACCTGAACAAAACAAGAATGACCTAAAGCTTAAGTTGATCGTGCATTCACTTGTATATTGGTAGGAATCAGCAAGAGACGGTCGAGAAGAAAAAGAACCGTATTAAGGCACTTCTTGTTGTTTGCCACCGATTGTGAACCTCAATATTTGATCCATTACTTCTTGGGTTAGCTCTGAATCTGCTTTGAGGTTCCTTTGTTGACACCTTTCTCCTATGATAAACATGCTTTGAGTTCGTATGTACGCAGACAAAATTAAGGATTGGCTTGGTAGAGCAAACTCATTAGATGCCCCGGGGCATCTTTGCTCATTATCTTGAAAAACATTCCTCACCTCCTGCACGTATAGATTCTCCACTCGAAGAGGTAACTTTATGTATTATTCTACATTATGATGATCCAATACCAAATAGGTTGCCAATATATAACATTTATTCTTCTGCATTATGATTTGCATCCTATTTTTTTAATGCATTTATGTTAGACGTTAGTTGATTGGGTGGACCTTACTTGGGTGTCATGGAACTCTCAGATATATATATGTATTATTTGATATTTTATGAGTTTCCAAGTTATTTTATTTTGGACACTTGATAAATTTATATTTCATTGATACCTAAGCTAGGTGGTTTAGCTTGAGTGAAATTTATTCTTTCTGTATTCAGAAGATATAGACCTTGCATATATTTTTCATTCTACTTTTTCTTCTGAAAATTGCAATGGGAAGGGCCCAACATGTTTCTCGGAGGGATGGGTCAAGGATTCAGTCATCTACTCATGCTCGTCGCGCTTCTTGGTGTTTTTAACTCATCCCAATTCACTCTCAGTAGGTCCCAGTGTCCTCTCTTGCTACTCCAAAGACAAGGTGAACTGAGCCACCTCTATAATTGTAGTTAGCCCATCTGTTCCACTAACGACTAGTGGGGGTGATCTCGCCACAAGATAATCCACGTTCCTCTACATTTAAAGTGGTCAAATTTACGCATCACCATCTACTGTTATGCAAATCAGTCGACAAAGATTTTTAATTAATAATAGGTACTGCTTATTTAGTAACTTGTTTGATTACACTCAACTCCACTTACAAGTTATCTGATTTCATAGTACTTATTATATTTAGTTCGATCTGGAATGGATACATTTTGGTATATATTTTGTGGATGTAGTAATTTGAAACTGTAAACGAATGGTATTATTGGGATGTATTTTGAATGGTTGATACATTTTGGCTATATATCATGGCATTAGCATATAGTAGGTGCATTGGTAATATAGGTGAACCACATCCTTTTTTTTTCTTTTTTTTTTATCTACAACTGTGATGCCCCCAAAATAGGTATACAACACCCATTCTGAGTCGCCAAAATACATGGTATAGAAAGCAAACTACAACTTTGACAATACAGATGTCGTGTTGAATACGACAATACAACTGTGAGTTCGAATACAAATATTGTCTTCTAGACAATATACACACCCAAATAAGTTCTCATTAATTATTCATATACTATTTTACAGAAATAGTGAGGATAGCTAAAACATCTTCCTAGAACCATCACTCCATACCCCGACTCGATCCTGCTATGTTCTCACCTCCTGAGAAGAAAAATGGAACAAAAAGGAAAAGGGTGAGCTCAACTAGCCCAGTAAAGAATATTATGACTAAGATAATATACAACAAATTATCGTTAGTCTTCAACAGGGAAAAATCTAACAGAATACAATAGACAACAAGTTTTAGATCAACAAATGCGTGAAATTGACAATCCATTAGAAGAGTCACGTAGAAAAGAATTCTACTGTCTTCTAAGGTTTAAAAGTCCATCATCAATAGTTTATCCCTTTAATAACAATCAAAATACATCTTTAATCATCTTTGCACTACAGGCCAAAGATATTCATTTGTATCACCAGTTGATCATGTTCATCTCAACACCTGTTCATCTTTGCACTACATGCCAAAGATATTCATCAGTTAATCGTTCATCTTTGCACTACAGGCCAAAGATATTCATTTATATCACCATTTAGGACTGAGGATGATGAAAAACATTTTTAAAGAAACGAATCCAGTGAAATAAAATGACAAGGATTAAGGATTAAGGATTCGTACTTTGTTTTACCCAAGTCCAAAAATACTTCGAAAATAATCATATTGGTATAAAATTCAAGAATGATCAAAACATGGATACAATCAAAGCTAGTATCCAGAATAGATATTTTGGACAAAAAGAAAAAATTTTATTTTTCGGTGAATAGTGCCGTGATAAGTGAATAGTGTCAAGTATCGTGAATAGTCTTAGTATCGTGAATAGTAACCCCAGACACAACAAGTTCCAAATTTGATAAAAAGTTCACCAATACTTGGCATAATGATATTGAAGAAAAATATCATTTAAGAAGAAGATAATACCCACTTACCTCAAAATAAGCATACTTACATTTGAATTTCGGTATAGTCTTGTGAAACCCCATACCGTAATGCAACACTCAAAGTATACTCACAAGAATACGCTTTCGATAATTTAGAGAGAAAGAGAAAACTTAGTTTACGGTGTGATTTTCAATTCTAACTTAGCCTCTATTTATAGGAAAATGTTAGAAAGCCAAAGGAGACTAAATTAATAAATTATTATTATTTACCAAATATTCAAGCCCACCACCAAGGAATCTGATTTTAGCCACCAACCACATGTTAAAGATGCTCACCAACCTTTGAAAAACGTTTTCTTGAAAATAATAATTAAAATTTCCAAAAATCAATTATTTGAACTCGAACTTCAATAATTCACAATAAATATCCTTTTTATCGAAAAATTCAAATCTAAGCGGTTTTTATAGGAATTTCAATTCTCTACAACTTTGCGAAGAAAATTTTTCCAAATTCCAAACGAAATTATTCAAAATCCACAAGCAGGCGATTTTATAGATACATAATCAATTTTCGGTCAAGAATTGTGCCCAATTTAACACAAAATATGTGTTAAACATTTAATGCCACAAAATACTCTACCTCCTCATATACTCATATATCCCACATTCATTATAAAAATATCACCGTTAATATATTATTAAAATAATATATTTAAATGAATTATTTTATCGAGAAAAGATAAAATATTAATTTTCAACAATTGTCACATTAAAAATTTTCTCCATATATATCCACATAAAATAAATATTTTCTTTATCATGATAATCAATAATTAATTATTCAAAAATAATATTACGAATCACGATCAACCACGGTAGTTCCTGGGAAAGAGGGGCTTTCGATAAGGATTTCTCCTCTTCTTGGCGCGTAATTAGGTGACCAAACCTCTCCTTGACGAACTTTCTAGACATTGCCAATAATGTTATCGATAATATTATTCAAATAATATGAATTATTGATTTGATAATGGAAAATACTGTGTAATGACAATTATTGAAACAACGGCAATACAAAATATCAACGCAACAATTATTGAATCAATAAAATATAATATTGAACAGTAACTCTTGTAACAATTATTGAGTAGTGCCTTCTTACGTAAGGATCAATAATTCAATAATCTTTGTGCAATACCGTGTATTCTTTATGCAACCACGCCAGACATTCAGTATTTTAACCACCGAGTAACCCAACAAAGTTAATTCGGTAACAATTTACGTCGTTATTTATAAAACTCAATCTTTGTCGTTTTCCTTCATCCAACCGCTTTTCCGTTATGGGGCCCACCAATGATTTATACGGCATCGTCGTGCGGAGATTCCGGAACAAAAAAGAATATTCCACGACTAAACGAATATTCCCAAACAATAATGAATATTTTATAACCACTTGCTTATTTTGTAAACTTTGCACATTTCACCCATAACCAAAGAATTATATCAAATTAACCCTTATTAATTTAGAATAATGAATAAAGGAAAAATTTAATTTTATTTATAATAAGTTGGGGTCTTACAACCTCCCTCCTTATGAAATTTCGTCCTCGAAATTAACGTGACGATACACAGTATATCGAAAAGGTGAGGGTACCTCGCTTTCATTTCGATTCCAACTCCCATGTCATTTCCTCAATTGCATGGTTTCTCCACAAAACCTTAACTTGTGGTATAACCTTCGTGCGTAAGACATGCTTTTTCCTGTCCAAAATCTCAACAGGTATCTCCTCGTATGTTAAATCTTCAGCTATCTCGTCTGGTTCTAACGCAATAATGTGGTTCGGGTCTTTCACATATTTACGAAGCATAGATATGTGGAATACATTGTGAACACGAGACATACTTGGAGGTAACGCGAGTCTATAGGCTACGTTTCCTATTCGATCAAGAATCTCAAATGGACCAACAAACCTTGGATTGAGCTTTCCTCTTTTCCCAAATCTTGTAACTCCTTTCCATGGAGCAATACGTAACAATACATGATCTCCAATATTAAACTCCACGTCCTTTCTATGAAGATCGAATAACTCTTTTGTCGATCTTGTGAAGTTTGAATCGTTGTCGAATCATTTGGATCTTTTACGTGAGTCATGCGTACTAATTACGGTCCCAACAATGTTGCTTCTCCCACCTCGTCCAAAGCATCTTGGAGAACGACATTTTTAAATCCATCTGACAACGCTCGAATGGAGCCATGCCTATACTTGCTTGATAATCTGTTGTTATAAGAGAATTCCACCAAATGGTAGGTACTTATCCCAACATCCTTTGAAATCTACGACCGTAGTCTTAATAGATCTTCAGGGGTTTGAATAGTCCTCTCTGATTGTCCGTCCGTTTGAGGATGGTATCTTTGAATCCAATCAATAAATCCGTGCCCATAGCTTTACTCGCAAGCTAACCCAAAATCTTGAAGTGAATCTCGGGTCACGATCCGAAACTATGGATCTTGGCATGCCATGCAATCGTATAATCTCATTCATGTATATATCGAGCAAGACGTTCAAGGGATAAGTCTCGCGTATCGGTAAAAATGGGCGGACTTGGTTAATCTATCAACAATAACCCAAATCGCATCTATGCCTTGAGAAACTTTGGGAAGACACATGCTTGAAATCCATTGTAATGTGTTCCCACTTCCATTCCTAATCTCAAGTGGTTGCAATGGACCCTTTGGCACTTGATGCTCCGCTTTACTCGTTGACAAGTTAAACACCTCGAGATAAACTCATGATCTCTCTCTTCATTTGTTCCACCAAAATGTATGTCGAATATCATGATACATTTTGGTACTCCCGAGATGGATTACAAGCGGGGTGTTGTGTGCCTCCATCATGATTTTATGCTTCAGGTCAGAATCGTTAGGAACGCAAAGTCTAGAATTGACTCGAAGTATTCCTTCCTCATCAATTCTTGCTTACGGAATAGCTCCTTCTTGCACTTTCTTCTTCATACGCATCAACCCCAGGTCCGTAGCTTGAGCAGCTTTAACTTTATCGATTAAAGTCGGTTCTACTCGTATATTCGCCATCATTATGTGGGTCCCTGAAGTCTTTAATTCTACCTCCATCCTTTGCAAGTCATACAAAATGGGCCTTTCGTTGACAATATCGCTTTTCGTGCTTGCATATGATCTTCTACTCAATGCGTCAGCTACTACGTTCGCTTTTCCAGGATGATATTGAATAGTGTGATCGTAATCTTTCAATAGCTCAAGCCAACGTCGTTGTCGCATATTGAGTTTTTTTTGGGTGAAGAAATATTTGAGGCTTTTATGGTCCGTATAAATCTCCACTTTCTCTCCATACAAGTAGTGTCTCCATATCTTCAACGCATAAAATCATTGCTTTGCTAACTCTAGATCATGAGTAGGATAATTCCTCTCATATTCTTTAAGTTAATCGTGAGGCATAGGCTATGACTTTCCCATGTTGCATGAGAACACATCCTAACCCCTTGCCAGAAGCATCGCTGTAGATAACAAATCCATCTGAACCGGATGGTATTGTCGAAACAGTCTTAGAAATGAGTCTCCTCTTGAGCTCTTGGAAGCTCTTCTCGCATTCCTCGCTCCATAAGAATTTTTCATCCTTAAAGTCAATTTGAGTTAACAGAGTAGCGATTCGAGAAAATCCTTCCACAAATCTCAGATAATAACCGGCTAAGCCCAGAAGTCACTGCGTACTTGATCACCAAACTTGGTTGCTCCCAACTTTGTATTGCTTCAATCTTCACGGGTCAACAGATACTCCTTGTTTTGACACCACGTGTCCAAGGAATGCTACTTCCTCAAGCGAACTCGCATTTCTTGACTTGGCATAAAGCTTGTGTTCACAAAAGTCTTTGTAGTACCGACTTCAAATGGTGCTCATGATCTTCACGGCTTTTGGAATAGATGAGGATGTCATCAATAAAGACAACAACGAACCCATCCAAATATTCCTTGAATACCGCGGTTCATCATATCCATGAAAGCGGCGGGAGCATTAGTCAATCCAAAAGACATGACCAAGAATTCATAATGCCCGTGACGAGTCCTGAAATGCCGTCTTTGGAATATCCTCGGTTTTAATCTTGGTGATGATATCGAGCGAAGATCGATCTTTGAAAAGAATTGCGCTCCTTGTAATCGGGTCGAACGGTCATCAATGCGAGGTAGCGGATACCTATTCTTGATGGTGACATGGTTCAATTCTCGATAGTCAATACAAAGTCGCATACTCCGTCTTTCTTCTTTACTGAATAAAACAGAGCACCCCAAGGAGGCGTCTTGGGGCCAATGAAACCGATGTCTAATAACTCCTGTAGTTGGACTTTTAACTCCACGAAGTTCAATAGGAGCCATTCGATATGGGGTTTTAGAAATGGGTTTTGTCTGGCGGTTCAAGGTCAATAAAGAATTCAACATCACGTTACGGGGTAAACCAGAAGCTCTTGAAAATACATCGAGAATTCTCTAACCACGAAATATTATCCAAATCGACTTGTCTTTATTCAAATCCATAACATGGGCTAAGAAAGCTTGACATCCATTTTTCAATAAGCGAATAACTTTGTGGCTTGATATGACGGTGGTGATTTTAGTGGTTTAGTGGTTTGAATTAGTATGACGAGTTGGTTAGGAATATGAAAACTAACAACCCATTACGAAAACAATCAATTTTGGCATGATGAGTGGTTAACCAATCAATTCCCAAAATCACATCAAAAGCAAGTATCTTTAAAGAGATAAGATCAATAGGTAATGTGATAGTGCCAACTTGGATCATGCAAGATTTATAAACTGTAGATAACGAAGGTTTCACCCAACGGAGTTTCAACAGATAAATCAAAATCTAATTTCTCCGGTCAAGTTTAAACGTTGAGCACAAGCGGGAGAGATAAAAGAATGGGTAGAACCGGTATCTAGTAAGGTATAAACTTACAAAGAATTCAAGATTAGCTTACCGTGATCACCTCGTTCGGGTTCCTCACGTTTTGGCGATCCACGACAAAAGCTCTTCCAGAGGCGATGATTTCGACTAATCCGGATGACCCTTGGAATCACCACTCCCGCTGAACTTGGTTTCACTATAAAGTACAATCTCGGCGATGTGGCCTTCCTTTCCACAGGTTGTAACATACCTTGGATTGTTGTGGGCGGTTTGGGGTGATATGTCCCTCCTTCCCGCATTTGTAACATCTAATCGGCGGTCGTTCTCCTCCCCTAGCATTTGTTGTTGGTCTTTGGTCTTCTTTGTTGATATCTTCCGTCATTGTTGAATCTTCTCTTTACGAAATTTCCACTTGAGTCACCTCTCCTATTATCATGTCCACGATTACCACACAGTGGTTACCGCCTTTGTCCGTATTCTTTCCTCCTCGCCGGTTATCATCATCGTTACGATGACTACCACGATTGTGGTCCCTCGGTTGAGTATACTCACTATCTCGCTCTAATAAGCGAGCCTGTTGACAACATCTCGAATACGGAGAAAATTTATGAGAGATAAGGTATTGACGAATCTACGGTTTTAGACCTCTCAGAAACATACGCGTCATTCGTTCCTCATTCTCCACCAAATGAGGTGCAAACCTAGATAATTCTGCGAACCTTGCCTCGTACTGAGACACCGTCATGTTGTTCTATTCGAGTCTAATAAACTCTACCTCCTTCATATGACGAATACTTTCTGGAAAGTACTTGTCATTGAACGATTTTGAAATCTTTCCCAAGACATGTTAAGTGCATCTGGTTTGAGTGCGCTTCACGATTTCCACTAGTAATCTGCTTCACCACGAAACATAAAGTGGCGAATGGAACCTTCATTCCTCCGTGCACCCCAAGACATCGAATATCTTGGTAATTTGCTTGACCCACGTTTACGCCTTGATCGGATCCGGCTTTCCATGGAAATCTGGTGGTCCCAACTCTTTGAATTGTTTGGTAGTGACAAATCGCACTTTACTATCATTTCCTCCGTATTTTGTACACGAGTCTCCTCGTGCGATTTTGCATGAGCTGCAAAAAGCTTCTAAACATCCGTCGTTCATCATTTGCTCGATTGGCGTTGTTCACGGGAGGAACATTGCCGACTGTTGTTGCGCTCTCTCGTCGGTGAGTACCAGCGCGTCTCCTGGTCTCATAAACTCCATTGTTAACGTTCTCGTGACCATTCTTAAATCGCCATAAAACAAGGGTTAATTAAACAAATTAACATATCACATAATATCCTATATTATGACCGACCAACAAATAAGCTTAGGTAGGACACACTAGCGCGAAAGGATTTACTCGTCTCTCCCCTCCTAGTTCTATTCCCCGATCTCCGCTTGGGAGATCATATCCCTAAGCTCTGATACCAACTGTGACGCCCCAAAATAGGTATACAACACCCATTCTGAGTCGCCAAAATACATGGTATAGAAAGCAAACTACAACTTTGACAATACAGATGTCGTGTAGAATACGACAATACAACTGTGAGTTCGAATACAAATATTGTCTTCTAGACAATATACACACCCAAATAAGTCCTCATTAATTATTCATATACTATTTTACAGAAATAGTGAGGACAGCTAAAACATCTTCCTAGAACCATCACTCCATACCCCGACTCGATCCTGCTATGTTCTCACCTCCTGAGAAGAAAAATGGAACAAAAAGGAAAAGGGTGAGCTCAACTAGCCCAGTAAAGAATATTATGACTAAGATAATATACAACAAATTATCGTTAGTCTTCAACGAGGAAAAATCTAACGAGAATACAATAGACAACAAGTTTTAGATCAACAAATGCGTGAAATAACAATCCATTAGAAGAGTCACGTAGAAAAGAATTCTCTGTCTTCAAGGTTTAAAAGTCCATCATCAATAGTTTATCCCTTTAATAACAATCAAAATACATCTTTAATCATCTTTGCACTACAGGCCAAAGATATTCATTTGTATCACCAGTTGATCATGTTCATCTCAACACCTGTTCATCTTTGCACTACATGCCAAAGATATTCATCGATTAATCGTTCATCTTTTACTACGAGGCCAAAGATATTCATTTATATCACCATTTAGGGTGAGGATGATGAAAAACATTTTAAAAGAAAGCGAATCCAAAGTGAAACAAAATGACAAGGATTAAGGATTAAGGATTAAGTAATTTGTTTTACCCAAGTCCAAAAATACTTCGAAAATAATCATATTGGTGTAAAATTCAAGAATGATCAAAACATGGATACAATCAAAGCTAGTATCCAGAATAGATATTTTGGACAAAAAGAAAAATTTTTATTTTTCGGTGAATAGTGCCGTATACGTGAATAGTAACCCCGACACAACAAGTTCCAAATTTGATAAAAAAGTTCACCAATACTTTGGCATAATGATATTGAAGAAAAAATATCATTTAAGAAGAAGATAATACCCCTTACCTCAAAATAACCGTGTACTTGATGAATTTCAGATATAGTCTTGTGAAACCGCATAGTATAGCAACACTCAAATTATACTCACAAGAATACGCTCGATAATTTAGAGAGAGAAAGAGAAAAAACTTAGTTTCTGGTGTGATTTTCAATTCTAACTTAGCCCTCTATTTATAGGAAAATGTTAGAAAGCCAAAGGAGACTAAATTAATAAATTATTATTATTTACCAAATATTCAAGCCCACCACCAAGGAATCTGATTTTAGACACCAACCACATGTTAAAGATGCTCACCAACCTTTGAAAAATGTTTTTCTTGAAAATAATAATTAAAATTTTCAAAAATCAATTATTTCGGAACTCCGGAACTTCAATAATTCACAATAAATATCCTTTTATCAGAAAATTCAAATCTCATGAGTTTTTATAGGAATTTCAATTCTCTACAACTTTGCGAGAAGAAAATGTTTCCAAATTCCAAACAGAAATTATTCAAAATCCATAAGCAAGCGATTTTATAGTACATAATCAATTTTAATCAAGAATTGTGTCCACAAACACACAAAATATGTGTTAAACATTTAATGCCACAAAATACTCTACCTCCTCATATACTCATATATCCCACATTCATTATAAAAATATCACCGTTAATATATTATTAAAATAATATATTTAAATGAATTATTTTATCAGAAAAAGATAAAATATTAATTTTCAACAATTGTCACATTAAAATTTTTCTCCATATATATCCACATAAAATAAATATTTTCTTTATCATGATAATCAATAATTAATTATTCAAAAATAATATTACGTAATCACAAAGATGACAACAACCAGGTAGTTCCTGGAAAAGGAGGGGCTTTCAATAAGGATTTCTCCTTACTTGGCGGCGTAATTAGGTGACCAAACCTCTCCTTAGACGAAACTTTCTAGACATTGCCAATAATGTTATCTGATAATATTATTCAAATAATATGAATTATTGATTTGATAATGGAAAATATTGTGTAATGACAATTATTGAAACAACAGCAATTATTGAATCAATAAAATATAATATTGAACAGTAACTACTGTAACAATTATTGAGTAGTGCCTTCTTACGTAAGGATCAATAATTCAATAATACTGTGCAATACCGGTAATGCTTCTTTGCAAACCACGCGACATTCAGATTTTAACCACCGAGTAACCCAACAATTATTAATTGATAACAATTTACGTCGTTATTTATAAAACTCAATCTTTGTCGTTTTCCTTCATCCAACCGTTTTCCGTTATGGGACCCACCAATGACTGCGCCGTCGTACGGAGATTCCCGACAAAAAGAATATTCCACGACCAAACGAATATTCCCCGACAATAATGAATATTTTATAACCACTTGCTTATTTTGTAAACTTTGCACATTTCACCCATAACCAAAGAATTATATCAAATTAACCCTTATTAATTTAGAATAATGAATAAAGGAAAAATTCAATTTTATTTATAATAAGTTGGGGTCTTACAACAACATTTAAAAAACGTTGTCTTATATACTAAACAACAACATTTTTGGTGAACCACATCCTTTTTTTTCTTTTTTTATCTACAACATTTAAAAAACGTTATCTGATATACTAAACAACAATATTTTTATCCAAAAAACGTTGTGGAATCATACCTTCTACAACGTTTTTAAGCATCTATTAATTTTTGGAAAACAAATCTACAACGTTTTTTTCCTAAAAAAACGTTGTGTATTGTGCTTAACTACAACATTTTAAAAACGTTGTGTAAGGGTGTCAAATAGATGACACCCTTAACCACGACGTTTTTCTGACTGAAACCACAACATTTTTCCCGCGTTGTCTATTTACTGTTTTGTAGTAGTGCATGCTTGGGTATAGTAATTCAAGTAAAGCATAAACGAAGTATATTTTAAAACCAAAACAATGCTAATTACACATATGTGATATGAATACTCACAAGCATGTGTAATATGAGTTGTATGACTACCTTATAAGTTTAAAAAGCGACTCATTACATTTATTGTCACACTATTTAACAGAATAGTGAGGCCTACTAATGTTATCATCTGGACCATCACTCCGTTCCCCGACTAGTCCCGGCTACGTTCTCATTTCCTGAAGAGAACACCTTTGAAAAGCAGTGACCTCAACTAGCCCAAAGAAGAAATATTATGACTAAGATAATGCGAATAAATTATCATTAGTCTTCAATAATGTTAAACCGATAAAATATAATAGACATCAAGTTTAATCTGCAATGAATAAAGCAATCCATTAGAAGAGTCAAGTAGAGCATGATATCTACTATCTTCTATGTTTTAAAATGTTTTCATAAGTTTTTATCATTTGAGACTCGACAATAAATAAACCACATCATCGAATCATCCACGCACTACGGGCCAAGGATATTCATTAAATCATCAATGGTCATGACTATACCAAAAAATCCCTGGTCATAATCATACCAAAAATTGTCCATCAATGCACTACAGGCCACTGAGGACTTTTACCACATCATTTATAACATTACATGTCATGATTATACTGAATGATCCCTGATCATAATCATACCAAGTCCATCTATGCACGTAAGCCAAAGATGACTTTCATCACAATATAAGCATGATGATGATGACAATGATATAAGCATTAATCAAATGAAAACAAGGATAAATATTAAAGACTTTAAATTTATCCAAATATTATCAATCACTTAATAAACTCATCATCTAATATTATTAATATTATAACAATATTTTAATTACTTCTTAAACTTATAAACAATTTATTTCAATTGTTTACACTTTACCAAATAATGCATTTAATCATTCAAAAATGCCATACTCATAAGATTTCATCACCAATGATCAAATTCCTCATCAAAAATCTGCATATACCGTATATATGATTCACATGCCACAAAATCCAATTTTCCAATTTTGTTACTTCACATAATATATTTAATTCATTTACTCATAACTAGTTCATTTTAATGAAAAATAACAAATCAGTCCCAAAAATATTTCTTTTCTGGGATTTAGCAGAATATAGTCCCATATTGAACATATATTTTTCTCAGAATTTTAATAATTCATTTACTATTTTTTATATGGCCAAAACTACCGAATATTTAGACATTTATCATAAATTGTACTTTTGTCCAAAAATTTCGAAATTTATAGGGTATACTTTTGTTATATAAATGTACTCCCAATAAAAATTTCACCAATTTTGGAGTTAACCACAAAGAGTTATAAGGGTTTACTTTTAAAATAGTATTTTCCCATAAAATCCATAACTCTTAAACTATACATCCAAAAATCGCCATTTTTGGACACAATCTAGAAAACTCATCAATTTATCATTTCAAATTTTTCCAGAATTTTTGAGAGTCAAAAAAATTATGAAACTGCCCCTGGCCGAAACCCCTTTTGAATGAAAATACTATTCATATGAATACAAAGGATCATTCACCATGCATGCGGTAATCCACATAGATAGGTTATTCGAACAAAATAATAAAGAATAGAATAACAGAAGAATTCACCATGCATGCGATAGACCGCACAGACTGGTTATTCCTAACAGAATAATAAAGAATGGAATCAGGTCATGCGTAATCCGCACAGATAGGATATTCTAACAGAATTAAAGAATGTCAAAAGGCATGCGATAGACCGCACAAATAGGTTATTCCAACAGAATAATAAAGAATGGAACCAGGTCATGCGTAATCCGCACAGACAGGATATTCCAACAGAATAATAAAGAATGGAATAATAGAAGAATTTCACCATGTATGCAGTACTTCACATAGACAGGTTATTCCAACATAATAATAAGGAATGAAATAACAATAGCTCTCTTCATGAATATGAAAGAAATAATACCCTTACCTTAGAAGAAACTGGATATTTGAATAGTGAGGTAGCAGACTTCTCTTCTTTTTTCTCTCTATAATAATTGCTCTAAAGCATTAGTGAATTGATGAGAAATGAAGGAAGAATGAGCTTCTATTTATAGGAAAATATAGTTTCGATAATTGCACGTTTTGCGGCTCAAAATATTATAGTATAATACCTCCAACTTTTATTTTATTTTTAATTTAGTCCTGCAAGTATTATCAAACTTACACCACCTCCCCTAATAGTAAATAATGTGAATCAATAGTTCAATCATGTGAATCAATAGTTATAATCATGTGAAAATACGAATTACATTATAGTACCTCCATCTATACCTCCATTTTTAACTTAGTCATGCAAGTATTATCAATCTTGCACCAACTCCCCTAATAGTACAAGAATGTGATTCAATAGTACACACATGTGAACAAATAGTTATATAAGCATTTGAATTAGTAGCAATTAATTGCTCATTTATTCGATTAATTACCCGATTTGTCAATATAACCTCCAAACATCAATTATTATAGAAATAAATATAGATTTTCACTAACACTAACAATCCCAACACAATGGAAATATTTTTCTCAAAAATTTCATTTTTGAAATTTTGAAGTTTGACTTTTTCCAAAAAAGTAAACTATTGACTTTTTTGACAAAAAAGTCAACCCCGACAAATTTTGTGTTTATAGTCTATTTCTACTAATTTCATCGTGCTGGACTCAAATATCACGTCTGCGTCTCCAAATTCAACTCCGAACTCAACTTTAATTTTTAATAACATTCATAATTAATATTATAACTCACAATATTTAACAACCAGATCGTTCCCAGGAAAGAGGGGGCTTTCCAATAAGGATTTCTCCCTATTGGCGCGCAATTAGGTGACCAAACCTCTCCTTGATAGAACTTCTAGACATTGTAAATATTGCAATTTAATAATATGAATAAATTTGTCATCTCAATGATTGATTTAATAATATATCATATTATGCAGATGATACTGTGACAATAATCTAATCAATAATATGAGAGATATGATGCAGCAATTACTGTAGCAATAATTGAGTATAACTAAGTGACTTCCTACGTAAGCATCAATAATCAATACCATGTGCTACTATGCAACCACGTGTATTACTATACTTTTACTACCGGGTAGTTCAACAGTTTTAACGGTAACACTTACGCCGTTATTTTTATAAAATGATAATTCTATCGTTTTCTAACTATGACAATACTTCTGTTGTAAGGTCCACCAATGATTGTGCCGTCGAACGGATATTCCTTGATAAAAGGAATATTCCCCGACCAAATGAATATTTTATAACAACTTGCATACTTTGCAAAATTTATAAATATTACCCACAACTGTAACATTATATCAAATCCACACCATAATATTCAAATTTTTTTTTCTAGAAATTTAAATTTTTATTCATAATATTTGGGGTCTCACAATCTCCCCTCCTTATGAAATTTCTCCCTCGAAATTTACGGACGTACCTTGTATGCCGAAGAAGTGAGGATACCTTGACTTCATTTCAGATTCTAACTCTTGAGGTATAACCTTTGAGTGTTGAATATGATCCTTCTTATCCAAGATTTTAACACGTTTCTCCTCATACGTTAAATCTTCCGCTATCTCATCTAGTTCTAATTTAATAATGTGGTTCGGGTCATCCACATATTTACGTAACATCGATAAGTAAAAAAAATGTTATGAACACGCGACATACTTGGCGGTAAAACGAGTCTATAGGCCACAGTTCCTACTCGATCGAGGATTTCAAATAGACTAATAAAATCAAGGGTTGAGATTTTGTCTATTCATCAACTCTTGCTTTTAGAATAACGCCTTCTTGAACCTTCTTCTTCATATTCATAAGCTTCAGGTGTGTAATTTGAGCGGCTCTAACTTTATCGATTAAAGTCGATTTTAATCGTATATTTGTTATCTTCATGTGGATCTCTAGAGTCTTTAACTCCATCTTCATCATTTGTAAGCTATACGAAATGGGTTTTTATGTTAACCACATCGCACTCGTAAACGCATATGATCTTGTACTAAACGCATCAGCTACCATGTTCGCTCTTCCACGATAATATTGAATGGTATGGTCGTAATCTTCAACAACTTGAGCCAACATCTTTAGCACATTATATGATTATTTTAGGTAAAGAAATATTTGAGGGTTTTAGAAATGGGTTTTGTACTGGGGTCAATACAAAATTCGATTTCACACTCTAGGGTAGGCTAAGAAGTCCTTCAGGAATACGTCAGGAAATTTATTAAAAATAGAATTATCATTCAAAACTGTGACCCTCATCCAAGACTTGGATAGTACATCACATTGATACCTATCAACTTGCCATCGTTATTCACGACGTCCCCTACGGATATTCTGGCTTTGGTGTATTCCAAGACTTGGAAGTCACCAGCGAAGGCTCGAGGCTCTTTACTTATGGCTTGATATAACAATGATTGACTTTAGTTGTTTGGTTTCTTGAATTCGCATAACAGGTTGGTTAGGAATATGAAAGCTAACAACCTTACGAAAAGCATGATGAGTAGTTAACCAATCGATTCCTAAAATCACATCAAAGGCAAGTATTTTTAAAGAGATAAGATCGACAGGTAACGTGAAAGTGTCGATTTGAATCAAACAAGATTTATAAACAGTGGAGCTAACGAAGGTTTCTCCTAACGAAGTATCAACTAATAAGTCAAAGTCTAATTTCTCCGGAGTCAAATTGAAATGTTGAGCACAAGCAAGAGAGATAAAAAAAATGGGTAGAACCGGTATCTAATAACGTATAGACTTCACAAAAATTTATAATTTACTAACCCGTGCTAACTTCGTTCGGGTTACTCGCTTTTTGAGAAGTCGCGAAAAACGCTCTCTTTGAAACCATCAACTTTGTTTTGTCTGTATCCGCCTTTGGTGCCACCGTCCCAGCTGGACTTGACTTTGGTGCTCGACAAAATCGGGCTTGGTGACCTTCTTTTCCACAATTGTAACATGCTTTGGATTGCATCACGCATTTTAGACTGATATGTCCCTCCCCTCCGCATTTGAAGCATACAATTGGTGGTCGTTCTCCTTCCTTGAAAATAGGTGTTGGTGCTACTGTCTTCCCATCGTTGTTGAACCTTCTCTTCTTGAAATTTCCACTCCTATTATCTTGGCCATGATTACCACCGATGTGGTTACCATTCTTGGCATGATAATTTCCCCCACGATGGTTATCATTGTTCCGATGGTCGTTGCCACGGTACGATTGTTATTGTATTGTTGCTTGTTATCCTTTCGTTGGGCTGGCTCATTATCGCGCTCCAATAACTGAGCCCTATTCACTTCATCTGAATATAAACAAAGTTTGTGAGAAATGAGGTATTGATGTATTTCGGGTTTTAAACCTCTTAGAAATATTCGCGTCATTCGCGCCTCATTATCAACCAAATGGGATGAAAATCGGGACAACTCCGCAAATTTAGCCTCGTATTGCGACACGATCATATTGTTTTGCTCCAACTTGATAACCTCCACCTCCTTCATGTGACGAATACTTTTGGGAAAGTACTTGTCATTGAACAACTCTTGGAACTTCTCCCAAGATCTCTTGAGTGCGTCAGGCTATGTACGTTTTACCAATTCCCACTAGTAATCTGCCTCTTCACGCAACATAAAGGTGGCAAAGGGAATATTTTGCTCTTCGGAGCATCCCAAGACATCAAATATCTTGGTGATATGCTTTAACCATGTTTCCGCCTTAAGTGGTTATGGCTTTCCCAAAAACTCCGGTGGTCCCAGCTCCTTGAACTGCTTAGCGATGACCGACCATGGGTTGCCATTATTTCCACCTATATTTTGAACAGGAGTCTCTCTTACCTGATGTTGCATGAATTGCATAATGCCTTTGAACATCCCATCGTTCATCATTTGATCTGTGTTGTTATTTACCTAAGGATTATTATCTTCCTGTTGGACATTATCCTGGGTATTGATCGTTGGTGACACAACGGTCTCATGTGCTTCATTATTGATCTCAACATTTTCAGAAGCCATTTTCAAACACTGTCACAAAACAAGGGTTAATTAACATATCACATATTATCCTTATACTCTGACCGACCAATTTAAATACTAAATAAACTTAGGTAGGTCATACTAACGAAGGAATTCCCCGTCTCTGCCCTCCTAGTTATTGTCTCACATCTCAGCCATGGATCATATCCCTAGGCTTTAATACCAATTGTGACGCCCCCAAAATAGGTATACATCACCCATCTTGAGTCGCCAAATATATGGTACAAAATTCAAATACAACTTAATTATACAACAGTCGTGTAAAATACGACAAAACATAATCTAAGAGTTTTAATAAGAATATTGTCATCTAGACAATATCCACACTCAATGGAGTCCTTATTACATTTATTGTCACACTATTTAACATAATAGTGAGGACTACTAATGCTATCATCTGGACCGTCACTCCATTCCCCGACTAGTCCCAGCTACATTCTCATTTCCTGAAGAGAACAGTGAAAGAAAGGGTGACCTCAACTAGCCCAGTAAGAAATATTATGACTAAGATAATGCAGAATAAATTATCATTAGTCTTCAACAATGTTAAACTGATAAAATACAATAGACATCAAGTTTAACTGCAGCGGAATAAGCAATCCATTAGAAGAGTCAAGTAGAGCATGATATCTACTATCTTCTATATATTAAAATGTTTTCATCAATTTTTATCGCTGAGACTCAGCTTAATAAATAAACCACATCATTGAATCATCCTTGCACTACGGGTTAAGGATATTCATTAAATAATCAATGGTCATGACTATACCGAATAATCCCTGGTCATAATCATACCAAAAATTATCCATCAATGCACTATAGGCCACTGAGGACTTTTACCGCATCATTTATAACATTATAGGTCATGATTATACCGAATGATCTCTGGTCATAATCATACCAAGTCTATCTATGCACGTAAGCCAAAGATGACTTTCATCACAATATAAGCATGAGGATGATGACAATGATATAAGCATTAATCAAATGAAAACAAGGATAAATATTAAAGACTTTAAATTTATCCAAATATTATCAATCACTTAATAAACTCATCATCTAATATTATTAATATTATAACAATATTTTAATCACTTCTTAAACTTATAAACAATTTATTTCAATTGTTTACACTTTACCAAATAATGTATTTAATCATTCAAAAATGCCATACTTATAAGATTTTATCACCAATGATCAAATCCCTCATCAAAAATCTGCATATTCCCTATATAGGATTCCCAAGCCATAACATCTTATTTTCCAATTTTGTTACTTCACATAACATATTTAATTCATTTACTCATAACTAGTTCATTTTCATGAAAAATACAAAATCAGTCCCAAAAATATTTCTTTTCTGGGATTTAGAAGAATATAGTCCCATATTGAACATATAGTTTTCTCAGAATTTTTAAAATTCATTTACAATTTTTCATATGGCCAAAACTGCCGAATATTTAGACATTTATCATAAATTGTACTTTTGTCCAAAAATTCTGAAATTTACAGGATATACTCCTGTTATATAGATGTACTCACAATAAAAATTTCACCAATTTTGGAGTTAACCACAAAGAGTTGTAAGGGTTTACTTTTAAAATAGTCTTTTCCCATAAAATCTATAACTCTTAAACTATACATCCAAAAATTGCCAATTTTGGACACAATCTAGAAAACTCATCAATTTATCATTTCAAATTTTCCAGAATTTTTGAGGGTCAAAAAAATTATGAAGCTGCCCCTGGCAGAAACCCCTTTTGAATGAAAATACTATTCATATGAATACAAAAGGATCATTCACCATGCATGCGGTAATCCACATAGACAGGTTATTCCAACAGAATAATAAAGAATGGAATAATAGAAGAATTCACCATGCATGCGATAGATCGCATGCATGAGTTATTCCCAAGAGAATAATAAAGAATTGAACCAGTGTCATGCGTAATCCGCATGATGAAAGGATATTCCAATGTAATAATAAAGAATGGAATAACAACAGAATTCACCGTGCATGCGATAGATCGCATGTATGGCAAGTTATTCCAATGTAATAATAAAGAATGGAACTGTGTCATGTAATCCACTTGCGCACATGATATTCCAATGTAATAATAAAGAATCGGAACCAGTCATGTGTAATCCGCATTGTATACATGATATTCCAATGTAATAATAAAGAATGGAATAATAGAAGAATTTCACACAGTACTTCACATAGACATGTTATTCCAACATAATAATAAGGAATGGAATAACTGTAAGAACCCAAATTATTATTAATGAAATTTAATTTCCTCTATTTATTATCTTGAAATATTAAGGGTTAATTTGATTACTGTGGTAAGTTATGGGTAAAATGCGCAATTATTTCAAATAACCAAGTGGTTATAAAATATTCATTTTATCGGAGAATATTCGTTTGGTCGTGGAATATTCTTACCGCTCGGGAATATTAAATGCGACCACAAGCGACCTTGTAGTAGGCCCCATAACTAAAAGCGATTGGAGGAAGAAAAAAGCAAGAATAAGTTGTTTATAAATAATGGCGTAGTTATTCAATTAATCTTTGTTGGAATACCCTTAGTGGTTAAAACACAAGAAGACACTTCAGTATTGCACCAATTATTGATTCTTACGTAAGAAGGCACTACTCAATAATTGTTACGATGAATTATCCGCTTAATATTATATTTTATTGATTTAATAATTGCTACGTTGATATTATTGTTGTTTTAATAATTGTCAACGCACAAAGATTTTCCATTATAAGAGCAATAATTCATATTATCTGAATAATATTATTAGATAACATTATTGGCAATGACTAGAAAGTTCTGTCTAAGGAAAGGTTTGGTCATCTAATTGCGCGCCAGTAAGGAGAGATCCTTATTGGAAAGCCCCCGCTTTCTTAACCTCCGCTCACAGTTGTCAATATTGTGATTCTGTAATATTATTTGTGAATAATTAATTATTGATTTATATGATGAGAAAAATATTAATTTTATGTGGATATAGATGGAGAAAATTTTTAATGTGACAATTGTTGAAAATTAATTTTTTCTTTTTTTGATAAAATAATTTATTTAAATATATTATTTTAATAATATAATAATGGTGATATTTTTACAATGAATATGGGATATATGAGTATATGAGGAGGAAGAGTATTTTTGTGGCATTAAATGATTAACACATGTTTTGTGTGTCGGTGGACCCCAATTCTTGACCGAAATTTGATTATAGTCTGTAAAATCGCTCGTTTGTGGATTTCGGTCAATTTATGGTTGGAATTTGGAAAAACTTTCTTCTTCAAAGTTGTAGAGAATGAAATTTCCTATAGAAATGACATGTGGTTTGAATTTTTCTGATAAAGGGCTATTTATTATGAATTATTGAAGTTCCGATGTTCCGGAATAATTGATTTTTGGAGTTTAAAATGTTTTTTTGTAAGAAAAACGTTTTTTGTTGCAATTAAGTGGGCTCACATGTGTTATAAATGATCTGAAATCAGATTTCTAAGGTGGGCTTGAATATTTTTAGGAAATATTATTATTTTATTAAATTTTCTTCTTTGGTGTTCTAAGCAAATTCCTATAAATAGGGTGCTTAGGTTAGAATTGAAAATCACACCAGAAAGTGAAAACTTCTCTCTCTTTCTCTATCTATATATTGAGCGTATTCTTGTGAGTATTTTGATACCTTGAGTGTTGCTATACTCAAGCAAGTTCCTTCAAAGACTATATCAAGTATTCCAAATGTAAGCTTTGTCTTTTCGAGGTAAGTGATATTATTTTTTTCATATATGATATTATTTCTTTCAATATCATTATGCCGAAGTATTGATCTGAACTTTTAATCAAATTTAGAACTTTTTGTGTCGGGGTTACTATTCACGTATACGGCATTATTCACGTATACGACACTATTCACGAATACGACACCATTCATCGAAAAATGAAATTTTTTCCTTTTCGTCCAAAATATCTAATATGGATACTAGCTTTGATTGTATCCATGTTTTGATCATTCTTGAATTTTACTTCACTATGATTATTTATGAGGTATTTTTGGACATGAAATAGCTGAAATACGAATCCTTGATATTTATTCTTTTGTTTCACTGGATTCGTTTCCTTTAAAATATTTTTCATCATCCTCAGTCCTAAATGATGATATTATTGAATATCTTTGGCTTGTAGTGCAAAGATAAATGATTTTATTATGAATATCTTTGGCCCGTAGTGCAAAGATGAACATGTGTTGAGATGAACATGACCGACTGATGAATATCTTTGGCCTGTAGTGAAAAGATGAAAATTTGGTTCAAGATGAATATTGATTGATGTTACAGGAATAAAATATTGACGATGGACTTTTAAATTCATAGATAATAGTAGATTTCATTCTCTACGTTACTCATCTATGAATTATTATTTCCGCTGCTGATCTGAAACTTGTTGTCTATTGTATTCTATCAGATTTTTCCCTGTTGAAGACTAACGATAATTTGTCCTATATTATCTTAGTCATAATATTCTTTACTGGGCTAGTTGAGCTCACCCTTTTCCTTTTGTTCCATTTTTCTTCTCAGGAGGTGAGACTATAGCGAGTACTAGTCGGGGTACGGAATTAAGGTTCTAGGAAGTTATTTTAGTAGTCCTCACCATTTTTGTAAAGTATTGTATCAATAATTGTAATGAGGACTTAATTGGGTGTGGATATTGTCTAGAAGACAATATTTGTATTTAAACTCACAGTTTAGGTGTTGTCGTATTTTGCACGACAAATGTATTAATAAAGTTGTAGTTGTTTCTGTACCATGTTATTGGCGACTTAATAGGTTGGGTGGAATGGACCTATTTTGGGGGTGTCACAATTGGTATCGAGCTTAGGATATGATCTCCAAGCGGAGATCGGGAATAAAACTAGGAGGGTGAGACGAGTAAATCCTTCGCTAAGTGTCCTACCTAAGCTTGTTGTTGGTTGGTCAAGATATAGGGATATTATGTGATATGTTGATTTCTTTAATTAACCCTTGTTTTATGGTAGTATTTGAGAATGTTGATCGAGAATGTTAATGAAAGGAGTAAATGAGACCGTGGAGACGCTCAGAAGTCACCAATGAGGAGAACGCGTCAAAGAAATGTCGTGACAATGTTCCTCCTATGAACAACGGGATGTTTAGAAGCTTTTTACAGTTCATGCAAAATCAGATGCGGGAGACTCGTGTTCAAAATACAGGTGGAAATGAAAGCAACGCATGGTTTGTCACAGCCAAGCAGTTCAAAGAGTTGGGACCACCAGAATTCTGGGGAAAGCCGGATCCGATTAAGGCGGAGACGTGGGTTAAACAAATTACCAAGATATTCGATATCTTGGGATGCACGGAGGAACAGAAGGTTCCATTCGCCACTTTTATGTTCCGTAATGAGGCTGATTACTGGTGGGAATCTGTGAAGCGTACCCATCCAGCCGCACTCAGCATATCTTGGGAGATGTTTCAGAAATTGTTCAATAACAAGTACTTTCCTGAAAGTATTCATCATATGAAAGAAGTGGAGTTCATTACACTGGAACAAAACAACGATAACCAGCAGAGAAAGAAGAATACGGACAAAGGCGGTAACCACTCTGGTGGTAATCATGGCCATGAGAATAGAAGAAGCGAGTCGGGAGGAGATTTTAAAAAGAGGACATTCAACAACGACCATGTGAAGATGTCAGCACCAACAGCAACTGGTTCTAAGGGAGGAGAACGACCGCCGGTTAGATGCTACAAATGCGGAGAGGAGGGACATATCAGCCCAAACTGCCCACAACAATTCAAGGTATGCTATAATTGTGGAAAGGAATGACATATCGCTCGAGATTATACGGTAGTGAAACCCAGTCCAGCGGGGATGGTGACTCAAAAGGATGTCCCAAAAAAGTCAAAGTCAACAGTTCCTGGAAGAGCGTTTGTCGTGACCGGTCAAAATGCGAGAAACCCGGATGAAGTTAGCACGAGTTAGTTAATTATAAATTCTTGAGAAGTTTATACCTTACTAGATACCGGTTCTACCCATTCTTTTATCTCTCTTGCTTGCTCTAAACGTTTGAACTTGACTATAGAGAAATTAGACTTTGACTTATCTGTGGAGACTCCGTTAGGAGAAACTTTCGTTACATCCACTGTTTATAAATCTTGTTTGATCCAAGTTGGCACCATCACATTACCTGTTGATCTTATCTCTTTTAAAGATACTTGCTTTTGATGTGATTTTAGGGATTGATTGGTTAACTACTCATCATGCCAAATTGATTGCTTTCGTAAGGTTGTTAGTTTTCATATTCCTAAGCAACCTGTTATTCGAATTCAAGCAACCAAACCATTTGAAGTTAAACACTTTCATATCAAGTCATAAAGCCATTTGTTTATTTAAAAACGAATGTCAAGCTTTCTTAGCCCATGTTATGAACTTGAACAATGATACGTCAGATTTGAATGATTTTTTTGTTGTTACTAAATTTCCTGACGTATTTCCTAAAGAATTTCTTGGCCTACTCCCAGAGTGTGATATTGAATTTGTATCGACTTTGAATCCGGTACAAAACCCATTTCTAAAATCTCATATCGAATGGCTCTTATTGAACTTCTGGAGTTAAAAACCCAACTATAGAAGTTGGTATCCGAGCCTCTATCTGGTGACTTTTTTTGTGGAATGCACCGATGCCAGACTCTCCATGAGGGACGCTATATTCGTGCGGTAGTAAACTGATAGGCGCCATTGTGACGTGCTATCCATGATTGGGATATGAGTCACAGTTGAGAGCAATCTAAGTCAGTAATCAAAATACGTAGCTTTCTAGGCTTAGCTGGTTACTATCGGAGATTCGTGGAAAGATTTTCTCGAATCGCTACTCCATTAACTCAGCTGACTCGTAGAGATACAAAGTTCAAATGGAGCAAGGAATATGGAAGAGCTTCGAAGAACTCAAGAGGAGACTCATTTTGGCACATGTTCTGACCATACTATCCTGGAAAAGCGAACGTGGTAGCTGACGTGTTGAGTAGAAGATTGTGTACGAGTACAAGTGCGATATTGTCAAAACCCATTTCGTATAACTTACAAATGATAGAGATAGAGTTAAAGACTCTAGGAACCCATGTGATGATATACGAGTAGAATCGACTTTAATCGATAGTTAAAATCGCTCAAGCTACACACCGGAGTTGATGAATATGAAGAAGAAGATGCAAGAAGTTGTTATTCCAAAAGCGAGAATTGGCGATGTGAGGAAAGCTCAAACCTTCAATTTATTACTCCATTTGAAATCCTCGATTGAATAGGAACTGTGGCCTATAAATTCGTTTTACCGCCAAGTATGTCCCGTGTTTATAACGTTTTTTATGTATCGATGTTACGTAAATATGTGGACGACCCGAACCACGTTATTGAGTTATAACTGGACGAGATAGCCGAAGACTTAACGTACAAGGAGGTACCTGTCAAGATTTTGGATAGGAAGGAGCATATCTTACGTACATAAGTCATACAACAAGTCAAAGTTTTGTGGAGGAACCATGCTATTGAAGAAATGACTTGGGAGTAGCGAGGTATCCTCACCTTTTCGAAACACCAGGTACGTACATCAATTTTGAGGACGAAATTTCATAAGGAGGGGAGGTTGTAAGACCCCAAATTATTATTAATGAAATTTAATTTCCTCTATTTATTATCTTGAAATAGTAAGGGTTGATTTGATTAATGTGGTAAGTTATGGGTAAAATGCGGAATTAGTTCAAACAAGCAGGTGGTTATAAAATATTAATTTTATCGGAGAATATTCGTTTGGTCGTGGAATATTCTTACTGTCGGGGAATATTCGTACGACGGCGCAGCCTTGTGTGGGCCCCATAATGGAAAGCGATTGGAGGAAGAAAACGACAAGAATAAGTTGTTTATAAATAATGGCGTAGTTGTTACCGTTAATACTGTTGGAATACCTGGTGGTTAAAACACAGTAGCACACGGTATTGCACCAATTATTGATTCTTACGTAAGAAGGCACTACTCAATAAATGTTACGATAATTCTTTATTCAATATTATATTTTATTGATTCAATAATTGCTACGTTGATATTATTGTTGTTTTAATAATTGTCACTGCACAGTATTTTCCATTATCGGAGCAATAATTCATATTATTTGAATAATATAATTAGATAACATTATTGGCAATGACTAGAAAGTTCTGTCTAAGGAGAGGTTTGGTCATCTAATTGCGTGCCAGTAAGGAGAGATCCTTATTGGAAAGCCCCCTCTTTCCTGGGAACTGCCTGGTTGTCAATATTGTGATTCTGTAATATTATTTGTGAATAATTAATTATTGATTTATATGATGAGAAAAATATTGATTTTATGTGGATATAAATGGAGAAAATTTTTAATGTGACAATTATTGAAAATTAATATTTTATCTTTTTTTGATAAAATAATTCATTTAAATATATTATTTTAATAATATAATAATTGTGATATTTTTACAATGAATATGGGATATATGAGTATATGAGGAGGAAGAGTATTTTTGTGGCATTAAATGATTAACACATGTTTTGTGTGTCGGTGGACCCCAATTCTTGACCGAAATTTGATTATAGCCTGTAAAATTGCCCGTTTGTGAATTTCGGTCAATTGCTGGTTGGAATTTGGAAATAGTTTCTTCTTCAAAGTTGTAGAGAATGAAATTTACTATGAAAATGACATGTGGTTTGAATTTTTTGGATAAAATAGCTATTTATTATGAATTATTAAAGTTCCGGTGTTCCAGAATAATTGATTTTTGGAGTTTAAAATGTTTTTTTGTAAGAAAAACGTTTTTTGTTGCAATTGAGTGGGCTCACATGTGTTATAAATGATCTGAAATCAGATTTTTAAGGTGGGCTTGAATATTTTTAAGAAATATTATTATTTTATTAAATTTTCTGCTTTGGTGTTCTAAGCAAATTCCTATAAATAGGTGCTTAGGTTAGAATTGAAAATCACACCGTAAACCCAAAACTTCTCTCTCTTTCTCTCTATATATATTGCGTATTCTTGTGAGTATTTTGATACCTTGAGTGTTGCTATACTGATGCAAGTTCCTTCAAAGACTATATCAAGTATTCCAAATGTAAGATCACTGCTTTTTTGAGGTAAATGATGTTATTTTTTCACATATGATATTATTTCTTTCAATATCATTATGCTCAAGTATTGATCCTGAACTTTTAATCAAATTTGGAACTTTTTGTGTCTGGGTTACTATTCACGATATCGACATAATTATTCACGATATCTGAAGACTATTCACGAATACGACACTATTCATCAAAAATGAATTTTTTCCTTTTCGTCTAAAATATCTATTATGGATACTAGCTTTGATTGTATCCATGTTTTGATCATTCTTGAATTTTACTTCACTATGATTATTTATGAGGTATTTTTGGACATGAAATAGTTGAAATACGAATCCTTGATATTTATTCTTTTGCTTCATTGGATTCGTTTCCTTTAAAATATTTTTCATCATCCTCAAATCCTAAATGATGATATTATTGAATATCTTTGGCTCAGTAGTGCAAAGATAAATGATTTTATAATGAATATCTTTGGCCAGAGTAGTGCAAAGATGAGCAGTGTTGAGATGAACATGACCGATCGATGAATATCTTTGGCCTGTAGTGCAAAGATGAAAATTTGATTCAAGATGAATATTGATTGATGTTATAGGAATAAAAAATTGACGAAGAACTTTTAAATTCATAGATAATAGTAGATTTCATTCTCTACGTAACTCATCTATGAATTATTATTTCCGTTGCTGATCTGAAACTTGTTGTCTATTGTATTCTATCATATTTTTCCCTGTTGAAGACTAACGATAATTTGTCCTATATTATCTTAGTCATAATATTCTTTACTGGGCTAGTTGAGCTCACCCTTTTCCTTTTGTTCCATTTTTCTTCTCAGGAGGTGAGAAAGTAGCGAGTACTAGTCGGGGTACGGAATGAAGGTTCTAGGAAGTTATTTTAGTAGTCCTCACCATTTTTGTAAAGTATTGTATCAATAATTGTAATGAGGACTTAATTGGGTGTGGATATTGTCTAGAAGACAATATTTGTATTTAAACTCACAGTTTAGGTGTTGTTGTATTTTGCACGACAAATGTATTAATAAAGTTATAGTTGTTTCTGTACCATTTTATTGGCGACTCAGAATAGGTTGGGTGGAATGGAGCTATTTTGGGGTCGTCACAATAACAATAGCTCTCTTCATGAATACGAAAGAAATAATACCCCTTACCTTAGAAGAAACTGGATATTGGAATAGTGAGGTAGCAGACTTCTCTTCTTCTATCTCTCTATAATTTCTCTCTATAATAATTGCTCTAAAGCTTTAGTGAATTGGTGAGAAATGAAGGAAGAATGATCTTCTATTTATAGGAAAATATAGTTTCGATAATTGCACGTTTTGGGGCTCGAAATATTAGAGTACAATACCTCCAAATTTTCTTTCATTTTTTAATTTAGTCCTGCAAGTATTATCAAACTTGCACCACCTCCCCTAATAGTACATAATGTGAATCAATAGTTCAATCATGTGAATCAATAGTTATAATCATGTTAAAATACGAATTACAGTATAGTACCTCCATCTATACCTCCATTTTTAACTTAGTCATGGAAGTATTATCAATCTTGCACCAACTCCCCTAATAGTACAAGAATGTGATTCAATAGTACACACATGTGAATAAATAGTTATATAAGCATGTGAATTAGTAGCAATAAATTTCTCATTTATTCGATTAATTACCCGATTTGTCAATATAACCTCCAGACATCAATTATTATCGAAATAAATGTTGATTTCCACTAACACTAACAATCCCAACACAATGGAAATGAAATTTTTATGTTTGACTTTTTTCAAAAAAGTAAATTGTTGGCTTTTTTGATGAAAAACTCAAGCCCGATAAATTTTGTGTTTATAGTCTATTTCTACTAATTTCATCGTTCTGGACTCAAATATCACGTCCGTGTCTCCAAATTCAACTCCGAACTCAACTTTAATTTTTAATAACATTCATCATTAATATTATAACTCACAATATTTAACAACCAGGTCGTTCCCAGGAAAGAGGGGGCTTTCCAATAAGGATTTCTCCCTATTGGCGCGCAATTAGGTGACCAATCCTCTCCTTGATAGAACTTCTAGACATTGTAAATATTGTAATTTAATAATTTGAATAACTTTGTTGTCTCAATTATTGATTTAATAATATATCATATTATGTAGGTCGGTATGCAGAAGGGTTATATGTAGTGAAGGGTTAGAAAACCTGAAGTGACTGGGGATCTGGTGATCCAAAATAAGGATGTTTGCTTGATGGTAACTTCAGACATAGTACCGTTTCACGATTTCCGAGTTAATGAGCTGTGGAAATTCATCGCCATCCATTTCCTGTAATCTGAGAGCACCTCCTGTCAATACCTCCTTGACATTAAATGGGCCTTCCTAGTTTGGGGTGAATTTTCCCTTGGATTGATCTTGGTTGTGAATGATCTTCTTCAAAACCAAGTCATGTTGTTTAAACTGTCATAGCCGAACTTTTTTGTTGTAGGATCTGGCGATCCTTTGTTGATATAACTGACCATGAAAGATAGCATCGGTTCGCCTTTTGTCTATTAGAGACAATTGATGATACTTATCTTGTAACCATTGGTCTTCATCCAGCTAAGCATCTATCAACACTCTTAGGGATTCCATTTCCACCTCTATGGGGAGCACTGCATCCATCCCATAGGTTAATGAGTAGGGGGTTGCCCCACTTGAAGTGCGCATTGAGGTTCTGTAGGCTAATAGAGTCGTAGGCAAGAGGTCAGGCCATCCTTTGTGATTGGTGGACATCTTTTGCATGAACTTCTTGATGTTCTTATTAGCCGCTTCAACATCATCATTCATCTTTGGACGGTAGATGACGGAGTTGATATGTTTGATGTGGAATTGTCTGCATAACTCCTCCATCATTTTGTTATTGAGGTTCTTAGCATTGTCTAACATAATTACCTCTTGTTGTCTATATCGACAAATGACATTATTTTTGATGAAACCAATGATGACTTCTTTGGTAACCCTGGGGAAGGAGGCTGCATCTACCCACTCGATGAAGTAGTCAATCATGGTGACAAAGCAATGCCCATTACTGGCTTTAGGCTCGATGGGTCCGATCACGTCCATTCCCTACATTGAGAAGGGCAAGGGCGAACTAATATTGTGGAGTTCCCTTGGAGGGGCATTGATAGCATTCCCATGAATTTGGCATTGGTAACATCTCTTGACGTGATCATCACAGTCAGCCTTGAGAGAGAGCCGGTAATGCCCTGTTCTAAGGATCTTTTTAACAAGTAGAGGGCCGCTCATGTGTGGGCCACATACTCCACTATGGATTTTATCCATGAGCCTTTGAGCTTGGTCCTTGTCTAGACATCTGAGGAGACCTAGTCCTGCATCTTATTTGTAGAGTGCATCTCCGCTCAGGTAGAATTTCATAGCCATTCGATGGATCCGCTTTCTTTCATCAGGACTCGCCTTAGTGGGTATAAATCCATCTCGTAGATACTCCTTGATGTGCTGATACCAAGTGTATTGGATGGGAGATAGCTCATCCGATACTTCTCCAATATAGTTCCCATAGGCTGGAGCCTTTTTTTAAGACAAATGTGATGCTTGACATGTTTTCCTTGTCAGGTATGTTGATCAAGGAGGCCATAGTTGCTAGCGCATCCGCAAAGTCATTCTTATTCCTAAAAATATAGAGGAAGGTAATTTTTTAAAACTCTGAAGCCATCTGGATAACTTGTCGATGGTAAGGTAGAAAATATAGCTCTTTGGTGTGATATATTACGCTAGTTTGTCTGATTACCAATTCAGAATCTCCAAAGACAGTTAACCGCCCGATGCCCATTGATTGGGTAAGTTTTAGCCCCATGATACAGCCTTCATACTCAGCTGTGTTGTTGGTACTGACAAACTATAATTTAACGACGAGGGGATACTGTTCTCCCGTAATGGCTACTAGAACTGCTCCAGCCCCAGAACCTTCCATGTTATCAGTTCCATCAAAATACATCTTCCATGTCTGGTGTTGCTGAACTGTCATTACCCATTCACCGAGGAAGTATGTTTCCAAAGGTTTGAAATCCCCTGAAGGTGCGACGGCTAGTTGATCCGCAATTCCTTGACCTTTGATACACTTGTGTGTCATGTAGACGATGTCAAATGGTTGTAGGAACAACTTCCATCTAGACAACCGATAATTTAACATGGGTTTACTGAACACGTACTTGAGAGGATCCACGCGGGATATGAGATGGGTTGTGTGACAATGGAGGTAATGTTGTAACCTCATGGAAGCCCATGCTAAAGCACAACAAGTTTTCTCAATCAGAGTGTACTTGTGTTCACTGCTGCTGAATCTTTTGCTGAGGTAGTAGATAGCTCGCTCTTGGCCTCTATCATCCTTCTGTCCCATCATGCAGCCCATGGCATTGTCATTTATTGATTGGTATATAAATAGGGGAATACCATCCCTGGGAGGTACCAAAATAGGAGCTTTGACTAGCTGCTCTTTGATTGTAAGGACGACTTTCTGACACTCATCATTCCATTTCATGGAGGAGTTCTTCCTTAACAACTTGAAGATAGGCTCACAGGTTGCTGTGAGTTGGGAGATGAATCGGCTGATGAAGTTGATCCTTCCCAAAAAGCCCCGCATTTCCTTCTCTATCCGAGGAATGGGCATTTCTGTGATGGCCTGGATTTTGGTGGGATCCAGCTCAATCCTTTTGTGGCTGACTAGAAGCCCTAGCAAATTTCCTGATTTAACACCAAAGGTGCACTTGACTGGATTCAACTTCAAGTTATACTTACACAACTTGTTAAAGAGCTTTCTGTGATGGTCTAGGTGGTCTTCTTCCCTTCGAGATTTGACAATGATGTCATCCACGTAGACCTCTATCTCTTTGAGCATTTAGTTGTGAAAAAGAGCCTTCATGGTCCGTTGATAGGTAGCTCTGGCATTGATGAGTCCGAATGAGAACTGTCTATAGCAAAAGGTTCCCCAAGGCGTGATGAATGCATTTTTCTCACGATCCTCTTCAGCAACCATAATTTGATGGTACCCCGCAAAACAATCAGCAAAGGAGTACATGTTGTATTGAGCAGTATTGTCGATGAGAATGTGGATAAATGGCATGGGAAAGCTATCTTTAAGGCAAGCTTTATTCAAATCCCTTTAATCCACACAAACTCGCACCTTTCCTCCTGGTTTAGGCACGGGGACTATGTTGGATAGCCATTTAGGGTATGTTGACACCATGATGATGCCAGCTTGAAATTGTTTCACAATTTCCTCTTTAACTTTTAAATTCCACTCAGGTTTTAATCGCTTGAGCTTCTGCCAAACTTGCTTTAATCCCTCTTTGATGGGGAGGCAATAAATGACAATGTCAGTAGACAAGCTAACCATGTCTTCATGAGACCATGCAAGCACATCCTAGAATTGGGTTAATTGAGTAACCATGTCATTCCTTCGGTTTGGAGTAAGGTTTGTACCAATCTGGATTAGTTTGGGGTTTTCTAAGGTTCTGAGGTTGAAAGAGGAGGTTTGATCAAGATTTGGTTTGGGTTTTTCCTCGACCCATTCTTTGATCTCCGGAGGTATCTCATAGTCCTCTTGTACTTCCATCAAGTCTGAGTCCAACTTTACATCAAAATTACAGTCCTTGTGGAGAATAGGCACCTCATTAGCAAGTTTAGGCACATCTAAATTTAGAATCTTGAAACAAAAATGCTTTCACTTAATATATGAAACTGTTTAATCATATAAAGTGCTAGCATGTAATGACAAAACAACTGCTAATACTGTACAACAAAAGTAAGCAGTTATTATTATCTACATGGTAGAGGGAGTTTCTGCCCTTTTTACCCTTGTCAGCAAATGCTTGGAAACATGTTCCAATTGCCAAGGATAAAGTCCTGTTGGACAACAGTGATGAAGGGGTTGTCATCGTCCTCCTTCTCCCGAATGATGACCATGATATCTGGACAATCATCATCTGGGATGTCTCTATTCATGCCCTCAGTATGGACAATGATACGTATGTTTGACAACCGCCTGGCAATATCTTGTTTGCGTCTCCGTTCCCTTTCTTCTACTTCGAGATCTGGAATCAGGACTTCCTTTCCTTTGACCGATATTGGCTTAGGAAACAACATAGCCATTACATGGGCAGGCACCTTTACCGGAGACTGTACAGGCTCAGGATTTGTAGGTTGAGATAATCACCGTGTGGCTGAATATGAAGGAATCTGTTTGTTTTTATGAGGAATCCTGTGACTAGAACTAACAAAATAGCCTAGTCCGGCTGTCCCTGTTTGACTAGTAATTTGAATTGGGCACTTAATGCCCTGATGATCTTTGCCCAACCCTTGTCCAGGTTGATAACCAATGATATCATCTCTTGAGTTGTCGACATCACCTCGGCAGAAATCTTGGGTATCAGAGGTGGCGCCCCAATAGGATGATAGTGAGTGTTGCTCACCTCTAGGGCATGGAAATTGACCGGCTCAACTTCTTAATTAAAGCTGATGAGTGATATATCACCTTGTTTAGGACATTTCGGCTCAGCATTAACAGTGACTAGGCTATTATTAATGATGTATTTGAGTTGCTGGTGAAGGGTGAAAGGGACGCCTCCAGTCATATGGATCCATGGTCTCCCCAAGAGTAGGTTATATCATGTAGCTATTTTGAGCACATGAAAAGATACACAAAATGTATGTGGACCAATCTCCACAGGCAATTCAATCTCTCCAACAACATTTCGTCAGGATCCATCAAAAGCTTTTATAACTGTATAGCTGCTACTGATCCTATTGAGATTGATGTTAATCTTCTCTAAAGTGGCATAAGGGCATATATTTAAAGATGATCCTCCATTTACCAAAACTCCTCCCACCATGTATCCGGAGGACAGAATCGCTATATGCAACGGTTTGCAATGACCAGTCCCTTTGGGAGGTATGTAGTCATCAGTGAATGATATCACATTGTTGTTAAAAATATGATCAACCAGATGTTGGAATTTTTTAACATCCACTAATTTCGGCAAAAGTGCTTCTTCCAGAACCTTTAACAAGACCTTCATGTGATCTTCAGAAGAGAAAACCAAGTCCAGTATGGAAATTTGTTGTGGAGCTTATCTCAAGCTTAAAACCAACTTGGCTTCATTATGACCCATAGTACGAAGGAACTCTTTGATCTTCTCCATGAGAACTTTCCCCTTTGATCTGATGGTGGGTTTCATCACCTATTGGGGAAGATACAGTGGATTCTCCTTCAACACAGCAACAAATATTTGGGATGTGGATCATTTAGCCTCTCCATAATTCCATGGCACTTTTTGTAGGCTGACAATAGGATATTGTGGTCTGTATGGAAAGATAATTGGCTTTGGTGCAGCCACTTTCAAAGGATTGTCAACATCTTTCAGTTGAATTGCTTGTATTGTGAGTGGTCTAGTAGCTAAATCATCCTCAGTGGATATAACTGATACGACTTCCTTCCATTTTTTAGGAAATGTGTCCCCACTCTCGAGTAATATTGTGTCATTACCTGTTAACTGCAGGACACCACTGTCAATGAGGTTCTGAATAAGATGGTGGAGTGCCCAACATTATTCAGTGGTGTATCCGCGAGAGTGGGAGTGGTATGGATACACTCCATTAGAATTAAACAGTCTTGAACAGGGATTTATTGGAGGTAGCAGAGCTGTGATTCTTCTTTCATTGATCATCATCTAAAATATCTCCTCCATTGATTGGCCTAGATAGGTAAATTCCAACTTGTTGGAAAAATCCTGACGGGCTTTGGCACTTGCTCTTTTTACAATTTTATCTTCCAGCGTTTCTCTTTCTGGAATCAATGGTGGAGTATTCATAACAGGAGGAAGGAGACTAGCATGCTCCTGGCTGACTAATTGTCATGTTTCTTGGTGTTGATGAATCACCAGTTCTGCCAATTGGTTAACTTGCTCACACAGAGCCTTCATTTTTTGTTCCATCATAAACTGGAACTGTGCATAATCCCATTTATCATCACCATTCTTGCTGGTTTGGGAGGATTCACCACCGTAATTGGAAGTCTGACCACTACTCCAATTAATCATATTAACCTCCTCTTCTTTGTGTTGAGGAAGATGGTTGTCTTGTATGTGAGGTTGGTCGGGTTTAGTCACCACGATCTCACCATTATCAATTAAATCTTGGATCTTATGTTTCAAGGACCAGTAATCTTGAGTATCATATCCTTGAGCTCCAACATGATAAGCACACTTCCGGTTAGCATTGAAACCCTTCCCATTAGGGTTGGCTGGTGGAAGAAGATGGGTAATTTTCTTCTGAGTTGTCAGAAGGTTGAAAATATTATCGAGTGAGCCCCCTAAGGGTGTGAACACTCTAGTGCGTTGGCCTTCTCCACTTTTTGGCAGTGGAGAGTTTGAAGACTGTGCTTGAAAGGGGGAGTAGTATCTCCTCTGGATAGGCATGTTCTGACTTGCTTTCTGTCCTTGTAGTATCAAGGAAACATCCTCATCTTTCTTCTTATGGACCCTCCTTGGGTTGTTTCCATAAGTTCCAGACTAGATGTGCTCAGCAACAGCTTTCAGAGCAGCTAAGTCTTGAATCTTTTCTGACTTCAATCCCATCTCAGCCATCTCTCCATGTTTAATCATTTCAGAAAATGGCTTGCCAATGCCAGCTAAGACTCTCTCATAGAAGGGAGATTTTTGTATATCTATAAAGGTCATCACCATTTTAGACTCAGTTATAGAGGGAATAACATAAGAAGCAAGGCACCAACACCTTTGAGCATACTCTCTAAAAGACTCATTGGCTTGTTTCTTAACCTTGGTAATTTAGTACCGGTCTGGAGCCATCTGAGACTAGAAACTGTACTGACTGAGGAAGGCATGAACTAGCTCTTCCCAACTATAAATCTTGGAATTGTCTAATCTGGTGTACCACGATCGGGCTTCTCCAATCAGACTTTTCTAGAATAGCTGCATTTTGAGCTTCTCATCCTCAGTATAAGATCTGAGTTCTCCAATGAATACCTTCAAATGTGTTTAAGGATCTCCCAACCCATCATACTTTTCAAAGTCAGAAGTTTTAAACTTCTCTAGATAATGAACATTAGAGAATATACAAAGGTTAGCATATGAAACACTCCCGTGTGTTCCAGTCCCTTTAATAGACCGAATGGTCTCTTCCATTTTAAGGACTTTCTTCCTGATATCACTGGTGTCTGGATCTTCCTTAAGATGGGTAATTTCGGGAATTTTATTGGTTTTTTCTAATTGAGACTTAGGTACTGGAGTTTTTTTTTCCGAACCTTGGGTTCTTCCATGTGCAGATGATTCTGTATGTATGGGTATTCGTGGACCCTGAGTAGACTCGTGTAGTTCTTTAAGCAGAAAAACTAAATCTGTAATTTATTTGCTTAATCCTTTAAACTCTTCACAAGAAACTAGAGTAGGATTAAACTGATCAGATGAAGCCATAATTGGTTGTAGGCTTGTTGCCTTTTTGGACTTTGTATGGGTAACAGGCCCAATTGTTTCCCTACAAAAACAAATATGTAGTTTAGTCTTAGGGAATGTATAAATGTTACATGTTATATAATGTGTCCGTTTTAGGAGTATTATCCTGCAAAACGGATGTTAGCTGTTTGTAATATAGCATTGAAAGGGAATGCATGTACACATATTCCTTTATACTTTCCATAACATAGAGATTGACATGGAATGAAATTACAAGTAATTTAATTTACAAGTAATTGAAATGGGAAAGTATGAAGAAACTTCCCTCCTCGTTTGGTTTATCAGAGGCTGACCTATCTTAGGTTACTCTCCCGACTTTTTGGCATGAAGGTTCCCAGATCATCGCAATTTATTCGATGGGAAGGTAATCCAGTCTTTCAACTGGAGCGAATCTGGGTGGTGCCTTTCCTGAACCTCTTTGGAATTAGTCTCCTTACGAGTCCAGTAATCAAACAGCGACAGGATAGCCTCTTGGTGGAGAAACCACATAGCATACATTCATATACAACGTGTCTCACTTTATGGAAATGATGACATCTATGCAACACTTTAATATGACAAGCAAATACAGTGCAAAGCACTAAGTGCAATAAGTAAATGCATTTGTACACGTTTTTAAATGTAAATGCAACATCCACACACAAGCAGATAACAGTTTGAAAAGTTTGTAGTAGCGGCTTAAGCCCTCTTACTGGATATCCCCAACAGAGTCTCCACCTGTTAATGTCGGGATTTTTATTGTCCCTTTACTGTTCTTGTCTTTTGGTGTTCTCATGTTAGGTGAGATTTGTTTGAAAAAACAAGTTATGAAAAGGTCCAACATGTATATATCGACAATTGGCCTATAAGAGTCGCTAATTGGTATTTTTAAATGGTTGCACCAACTAAACTGAGAAAAGGTTTGCACATTGACCTCGTGATGTAACACTGCTTAACATGTCTGTGAAACCGAGATTCGTTAGGGTCCGAGGGATTGATTATGCAGAGGGAAGGTGTTAGGCATCCCCTAACATCCGTGTTACCATGGTGACCGCCACTTTTTAATTAAATTGTTATATGAATGTGTGTGTATGTGTGAATAGGTTAATGTGCAATTATCTGGAAGTAGTGTTATGCCTCGTTTACACCTAAATACAAAGGGTTTGAATTTTGTATAAAAGTTCAGTTTTAACAAGATATAACAATGATGTTTTGTATAAGAGGTTTTTCAAACCCTTATGCTCAATAGTAATTAAGGCCTTTGATACTTCCATTTTATTATGTAATTGGCTTGATTGCTTTTATTTTTGAGATGTGAGGCATCTTCGAGAAAATAAGATATATAGTAGTGTTGAATTCCTTATGGGCATGAGAGCCATCTAAGGAAGTTCAAACACCGTGAATAATTTACAAGCTGATTACAGCCGAAAATGTCTATCACGGGAACCGAATCTAGATTCAGAATACTGAATATGTGATCACATGATTCCTAGGCTCACATGATGTAGCAGTTTGTATGAAAGCTATAAGCTGTTATATATAAAAAAGCTGATGTATATATATATATATATATATATGAACGATCAACCACCACGGAGTAAACTCCATGGGGGATTAGAAATGTAAATATATAAAAGCTATAAATATATATATTTAGAAACAATCAACCGCCACGATGTAAACTCCAAGCGGGACTAAATTTAAATAAAGCGGTAAATGGCCACGAAATAAACTCCAGGCCTGACAGAAATGTAAATAAAGCAGTAAATGGCCACGAAGTAAACTCCGAGTGCTGACAAAAGTATAAAATATATATATATATATATATATATATATATATATATATGTATTTATATGTATAAAAGCAATAAACACACTAGATATTATATCTGTGGCTCAATCAAAGCGAGTTTGATAATAATAATATATATAAGTATTTATATATATATATATAAAAGCAATAAACGCTCCGGATATAACTCCGTGCTCACCTAATGAGTTTGATAACAGTATATATATATATATATATATATATATATATATATATATATATATATATATATATACAGAGAGGATCGTAAGGGCTCCCTTACTTTCTTGAAATGCGGGATTTTTTTTATTTTTATTTTTTGCTTTTTTTTAAAACAACTAAAAAAAAGTTTAATATTTTATGAAACCGAAATTTTTTCATAATACAGTATTTTGGGTGTGATTTGGATACATATAACAAAACAGGTTTGTACTGACCTGTATTGGTATATGTATCCAAATCACACCCAAACAAATGTATTATGAAAATATTTCAGTTCCATAAAATATTAAACTTTTTTTTAGTTGTTTGAAAAAAAAAGGCACATTTTAGTAGCGTGAGGGAGCCCTTAAAGGAATCGGACCCTATATATATATATACACAAAAGAAATAAAAAGCCACGGACCGAAGTCCGGGCATACGCATACCACACGACTCTCAAACGTTAATAACTGTCTGTGCAGAAAGTCGAGAAAGGCTTTAAGAAATGTAAGAAGTCTTATAGTGGATTACCAAGATGACTTCAAATGGGTTTAATTGAATGAACACTCGGTTTCCACCGGTAAAAAACAACAAAGTATAAGCTCACAAGTGTTTAAAATGAGAAAAAACTCAGTTTATAGTGTCTACAAAGCAAAATGTGCATGGTTTCCTCCCCTTTTTTCTCTTCTAATAGAGGGGGGAGCCGCAGGTGTACCTGCTGCAACCCGGGGTGCCCCTGGCTCCGTAGGCGCCGTCATCTTGAAGTATGTTCACGCATGCAACACGGTTTCTGCTCGAACCTTCATAACTTTCAATCTGGGCATCCGATTGAGGTGTGTAATACCTTTTTGGAATGTTGTTGTCGAGAGCTACAAAATGACATGGGATAAGAGGTTGTACGAAGTCGGGAAGATAGGACTATGCCTAGATCTTCGGTTCTTCAAATTCCATTCGGTGTGATGTCTTGTGTAGTAGTCACTCGGGATTTGAGCTATGGTTCTTGTAGGACACTTCTGTGTATTATGTATGCTAAAACTATTGTTGAGATGGAACAATGTGGGATCGAGGTGGAAAAATGATGATTTTGCCCCTCATCGGGGTTATCTCCAATTTTAGCTGATTTAGCAGTCATTGCTCAGGGTTATCTCTGAGATTGGGCTATTGTGAGTACTGAATGACCTCAGGGTTGTCTCTGAGGTGTGCCTGACCTCCCGGGGTTGTCTCCAGGGTTGGAACTGAGTGCCTCAGGGTTATCTCCGAGGTTAAAGCTAACTACAAGGGGTTGAAATGGGCTTTTCTGGGGTTATCTTCGGAAATGCAACTGGATTCCTCGGGGTTGTCTTCGAGGTTGAAATTGAAACTCCTGGGGTTATCTCCGGGATTAAGTATCTTGGGGTTGTCTCAGAGATGGCAAAATTGATAATTTCGGGGTTATCTCCAGAACTGGACCATCATTCCTCGGGGTTGTCTCCGAGGTTGAAGCTGAAACTCTCGGGGTTGTCTCTGGGATTGGAATTGGTATCTCGGGGTTATCTCAAAGATTGAAAATTTGGAATTCTGGGGTTATCTCCGGAATTAAAACTGCTTCATCCTCCAGGTTATCTCTGAAAGATAATTCTCCCTCTTGCAATGTCAGTAATAGGAATGCAAAATTTTGAGTGACTACAATTCAGTTTCTTCACCTTCGCAGGTTTAATCTTTATTCTTCATTACCTTACGGTCAAACCATACATAGTGTGTAGTTTCTACCCATTTAATATTCGCGTACACTCAACCCTCACGTCGGCTAAAGTGTTTAATGCTTACACTTCATTATAACATTCTCTATCCGACTTACATTAGGACTTGTATTATTCTTGTTACCGTTCGTTACGACTTTCTTGATAATTTCATATTTTACTTACTACTTTCGTCAATGTCTAGGTCATACAACTATTGTACACTTAGAATGTTCGTTTGACACGAATACAATTCACGAGAATCATTTACGTATTCTGCATTCACATTATTCGTCTCTTAGTCTCTCGTTCAATCTGTCCCATCAAATTCCACGTCAGCAGCTCTCTCTCAATCTCGGGTATTCAAATTTTAAACCCTCTTATCTCTCTCCCTCTATTCTTATGCACACAGTTGAAACCCTCTATCTCTCTAACTATCCATCTCTCTATCTCTCTATCTCTACCTGTTCAAACCCTCTATCTGTTCTTAGATACACACAGTTCAAATCTCTTATCTATCAACCCTCCTCTTCTGCATACCCAGCCCCTAATGTACGATCTAAAGCGTAGAACAGCTCAAGGTGTGGAAGTATCAGCTCAAGAAAATTATCAATTTCTCTCTCTTTCAAACTCTATTTCTAAACCCCAAGCTCCATTTCACGAGTGTCCATGAGGTCGTTGCATACCACAGGCGTCGTGGTGGCCAAAGACTCTGGGCGGATTGGGTTTGGGCAAGCAATGACCTCGTCGGCGTAAACTACCTCCTCCACATATCGCCGACGTGGCACGAGTGGTCGCAGCAGTGTTGTGGGTCCTAATATCACTTTGGTGGTCATTGTTGGGATACCATTTTACAAGCACCGGTCGGTGGAGCTCTCAAATTAAGCACTCATTTTCATAAAGATCCATGTTTTTTATGATATCGTCGCTCTGCTTTTTAAGATGGTCACCGTTCTCTCCGTCACCGCTGTTCTAGGTCTCAATTGGCACAGGAAATTTATGTTTGTGGTTTATTATTATGTTTCTAAATGGATTTTTTAGTGTAATTATTGTTCACAAGAAGAAAATGATTTGAGTAAGAATTGGATCTATAGTTAAAACATTAATTTTTGGTATCGCTAATCATTGTGGCTCTTTGCAGTATGTATATGTATTTATGAGTTACTTTAATTAGTTTATTGATGATCATTAAATGTTATGGATCTTAAAGCAGGGAATTTAGATTTGATGGGATTTTGTGTTTCTGGGTTTAATTTAGTGTGTTTTAATTAGTATTGGTTCATTTATTTTTAGTTTAAAATATAAAGCCTAGAAAGATTTTGAGGTTAAAATTGCATATCTGTAAGTTAGATACTGACATTGATATCTTATCATAGCAGCTGTTAGTTTTTGTTGTTTAATTTGTGCTTATATATGATTAATTTGTTGGATATTTTCAAATCTAAAAAGTATATAATAAATATAGGCTTAAATATAAATTACTACCCTAAACTATTAGCCTTTTTTCACTTCGATGATTGACTTTTTAATTTTTTTCAATCAGATCATTAAACTATTAATTTTTTCCACTTCAATCCAATATAAGTTGCCACATCATAAATTGATGATATGGCCAGCTGACTAGACAAACTAATGCTTATGTGTAAGTAAAAAAAATTATAACTATTTAAGGGTAACTATGTCAAATCAGTGTCTATAAATGTAAAAGGAAGCACAGATTTTTCAAAATATAAAAAAGTAAATAATTTACATAATTAACATAAAATAATTTTTTTTTACACAATTTTCAAAAATCAATTAAATAAATAGCATAGAAATTAAACTTAATTACACAATTAACTTAACTCAAACAAATTACACCAATAATATAAATTAAACAAATTATACAATTAACATAAACTAAATAAAGTACACCATTGATAAATTACAAAATAAATTCATTTAACAAATTAGCAATTCCTCAACACTTCCAGATTCATCCAAAGTTAAAACTTCCATCATCACCTTCAACAATTTCACCATCGAGCAAGTAGTATCCACCATCGGTAGCCCATACCAATTGAAATCTTTATTCCACCAAACACATCATCAGATCTTCGTTATCTTCCACTATAACCAAACAAATTGAACAACACTAGATGAAATTATACTTCAACAAATTGAGTTCGTGCCATTCCACTGGTTGAAAATGTAGCACTAGACTTTGAAGCAGAGGCTGTGTTTGATCAGGAACTTATCAAGGTAATCTATGAGTTTTAATGATTAATGGTGATGTTTCTTTACCTTTGCAAATTGCAACATATTTGATAATTGATTTATGCACTTGAACTTGTAAACTCTCTGCGAGGAAAAATCATGATTTGTCTTTATTAGTATTCTTGCTCATAGAATCAGGCGGATATGGGGTTGTATGGTCATGCTAATCAAAGTTGTGAACTTTACAATGTTAGTGATGATGTTCTATTTCATTTAGCCTTTGGTTTATCAAACACTAAAAAATATACTTGATCAAAATTCTTTCCATGGAGTTTTTTAGTTGTACTCATGGGGTGATTGCGGTTTTTTTTTTCTGTATGCTGAGTCAATTGGTATCTGTGATCTGTCAATTCATTTTTCTTTGTAATGCTCTGTCAAGGATTAGAAAAATAAATCTAAGATATGATACACTGCATTTTGGGTACTTAGTCACGTTTTCAAATATTTTACTTTTATTCTAATTTTATGGGCTTTTAATTTTATGGGCTTGTGCTCGCAGCTTAAACTCTCCGATTACATTGGAAATAAATATGTAATTCTCTTTTTCTATCCACTGGATTTCACCTTTGTTTGCCTAATAGGTAAATTGACATTGAGGACTATTAGGATAATCTGTTATTCGACTATACTTTAAAGTTTTAAATACACAATGAAAATTTATAATAGCCGCATAAGTATTTATCCTCCTTATCTTCCTGTCGTTTTTCATGTAGAGATTACTTCTTTTAGTGACTGTCATGCCAAATTTGAGAAGTTAAACACATAGATTTTAGGTGTTTCAATAGACAGTGTGGTGGGTGCTTTTCCTATGTTATTTCAAAATTATGTGAAATCGGCTGTATGGTTACAAGTTTTGATTTTCTTTAATTACGTGGGTTATTAGTTTTTATGAGGGAGAATGTAAAACCCTATAGAAAGTTGAGTAGTTACTTCTGCCCCCCTAACTTTAAGTCCACGTCATATACAATTTTACTTGCAATGTGCAAATGTGATTCCTGAGCCAGAACACTAATATTTAGGTCTAAATAATACTGTAACTGGTGTCAACCTTTGTCTATATTGTTAGAAAAGGGACTTCGTTAAAATTTCTGCAATAGGTAGTCTTTGTTGCTGTTTCTGAAATGATAAAAGAAAATCTCTTTGGCCTATCATATTGGTAGATTGAATTGTGCAAGTGTTTAATTATCATTAGCCAATATCCGTTGTAATCTAAATTTCTTATTTGTTGAAATCCTTTAATAACATTGTAAGATAAATTTATATTGTTGTTTTTTGTAGTTCTCCCACCTTCCATGGGTTCAACATTTTTCACTCATGACCACCACGGCAGACCCTCACGGCGTCCCTTATTCGATTCATTCCTCTTGGTAATTCATGTGTACATATTTGTATTTATGGATTGATGGGAAGTTTTTCTTTTTTTGAGATGACATGTTGCGTGGATACCTGTTGTCTCCTTTGTTGCTATTGCCTCGGTGGAGTTGAGTATCTGTGTTTGTCTAGGTTTATCTAATTTGATATGGATAGATATAGAGAGCTACCCATTTATTAGTATGGTATGCGAAGACCCTAAGTTTGGAAGAAATTTGGGGCTTTGGTTAATGTCACTGATTAAGTGACTTGATTATTTTGTATGAGTATCATAGACGGTAAAGATCATGCTTTGCTTACTAATTTTATTTCTTTTTGTATTAGTATGGTATGCGAAGACCCTAAGTTTGTTTCAAGATTCATATTTCTTGATTTTGTATTTAATTCAAATTAAAAATCATTCAATTTGGGCATCTGAATCATTTCAAGTTCAAGTCATAATTTTATTGTAAATCTTCACCTCACCCGAGATCAAGCTTTATTCGATGCTTTAGTGCTTGAGCATTCTTCCCTTTAGAGGGGAGATTTTTGCCTTTAAAAATAGGTCAGGTAATGGTGAAGAGATTCTGCAATACCTCTTCATACTGGCCATGAGAAACTCATTTATTGAAAGATGTGTAACATTTTACGGAGACTACATTTATTTTTGGTGTTAATTTTCATATTATCTAAATCTATATACGAACACTTGGGACCTTATGGCCACTTCAATTTTTTTTAAAGAAACTATAAATTTTGCGTGCTTGACTGTAGAAACCTCGTGTGGCAATCCTGTTGAAATCTTTGGTTCTGTTTGACATGGCTCAATAAATTGTTTACAGGATGATTCCCCATAAGACTAAGCGTGGTTCAACTGCACTTGCTCGGTGAAAGGTTTATGAAGGAATCCCACCTCCATATGTCAACATTAAGAGGTTGGTCATCCCTGATGCTCTCAAGTTAGTTCTTTTATGTCCAGTAATATGTCTGTTCCGCTCATCTTTTATTCATATAGATGTGGTTTGCTAAAAAAAATTATCTTTTGAAAATCAGGGTTCTGAGGCTTCAAGCCGAACATAAATAATGTTTGTTGGGTAGATTGCCATCAGAGGTTGGATGCAACTATTATGATACTATCAAGGTGAGATTTAAATACCTAATTATTATATGCTTATGACAAAAAGGCTTTTTCTAGGCTTCTTGTATGTTTTACTTTTGAATAATAATGCAACAAATTCTATTTTTGCATCTGATTTGATCAATGATAGTATTTGTGATATGCTATTTTTTGTGTTATAGCCAACGCTTTCATACATGATATCTCCCGAATGTTTTTCCTTTTGCTTTTTATTCTTGAACTTTCTGAGTTCGTGCCATTATACTTCAAAATGAGTAGTACTGTGTATATAGATTGCAAATTTAATCAGCTGATGTTGGTGACCATTGATTGTTTATGTATTAGCTTTAGAAATAGCACTCTTGTTTATTACCTAGATTGGTACATGTGTAGCATACTTGTAACTTCTTCATTGGAATAGTATTCTTCGACTAATGGGTTTAAACTTCCAACAATTATTTGATTCACTAACACCTTATGATGTTTCCACTTTGTTATTCGTTTGAAACAACTCCTCTCTCTCTCTCTTTATCTCTTCCTCTAACGTCCAACAATTTAGTATTATAATTTTTTTTCTATATTCACTTCAGCTTGGATTCCAGCTCATGTTGTTCTTGAATTAGTAACCCTAATAGTAGCATATTACATGTATTTGTTGATTTTCTTTTGGTGTTTTCATGTTATGAAAAAAAAACGATTGTAAATAAATTGATGATGATCAATCTTTCACCACATTGTTTGGTAATACCAAGCTAGCTGTAATGGTAACTTCCCTACTAGCTAACTACACTATGTTTGCTGCGTGGTAACAAAAATGACTATCAATTATCAAAATTCTGTTAGAATCCATACCATTTGCTGGTACCACAAATATTTACTACAACTAAAGTATTTTACTTTCAAATTTTATAATTTTCTTCCAAGTATGGATATTGAGTACACTAAGTCTCTGTTTATTATAACCTACAACAATATGGGGGCAGAAGTTATAACTGAATTCCTCAGTCAATACGATGTTCACTGCAGGAGCTTGAGAAGAAGAGGAAGGAAAGGTCTCAGGAAGTCTATGAGAAGAAGAAGAAATTGACGAATTTGAGGGTGAAAGCTGAGAAGCTTGCTGAGGAGAAGCTTGGTTTCCAGCTCAACATAATTTCTCCAGTCAAGTACAAAGATAGAAATATAGATTTTCCAACCAGAAAATTTTGTTGGGAGTATCATGTTTTAGCTCAATTTGATTCTTTTAGTCACTATTTCTAGATTGAGAGGTTTATCATCTTTTGTGGTTATTTTGAACATAAAAAGTTGTTCTATACATGGTGCACCTTTTTTTCTAAGTTAACTGACCATTGTTTTGTTACTGATTTTGTGCATCTTTAATATCCGTCTATTACTCCCTCTTGTGACTAAAGATACAAATTTTTGTCTTCAAAAAGGAGATAAAAAAGATAGGTACATAAAGCAAAGAGGAAATATGTCATTTAGTAAGGTTTATTAGTATAAATGGAAATATGTTATTTACTAAGGTTTATTAGTATAAAAACATAAGAGTACTTATAATTTTATATAAGGTTATTAAAGATAAATTTTAAAGATATTTATTATATGTCATAGTATATGTCATTTTAGTATTTATCATTTTAGTATATGTCACAGTGAATTGTTTATAAAAACATAAAAGTACTTATCATTTTAGTACATGTCACAGTGAATTATATAAGGTTATTAAAGATAAATTTTTAAAAAATTATTCTTTTCTATTATACAATTGCCTTGAGCACGGTTATCGCTAGTTTATATATATATATATATATATATATATATATATATATATATATATATATATATATATATATATAAAAGCGATAGAAACTTCCTGGATATAAATCCGGGCTCACCGAATGAGTTCGATATATATATATATATATATATATATATATATATATATATATATATATATATATATATATATATATAGAGAGAGAGTCGTAAGGGCTCCCTTACTTTCTTGAAATGCGGGATTTTTTTTTTTGCTTTTTTTTAAAACAACTAAATATTTTATGAAACTGAATTTTTTTCATAATACAGGTCAGTACAGACCTATTTTGTTATATGTATCCAAATCACACCCAAAACACTGTATTATGAAAAAATTTCAGTTCCATAAAATATTAAACTTTTTTTAGTTGTTTGAAAAAAAAAGCAAAAAAAAAATGCGCATTTTAGTAGCGTGAGGGAGCCCTTACAGGAACCGGACCCTATATATATATATATATAAAAATAAAAACCCACGGACCGAAGTCCGGGCATACGCATACCACACGACTCTCAAACGTGAATAATTGTGTGTGCTTAAAGTCGAGAAAGGCTTTAAGAAATGTAAGAAGACTTATAGTGGACTGCCAAGAAGACTTCAAATGGCTTTAATTGAATGAACACTCAGTTTCCACTGGTAAAAAATAGCAAAGTATAAGCTCACAAGTGTTTAAAATGAGAAAGCACTCAGTTTATAGCGTCTCCACAGCAAAATGGAAATGGCTTCCTCGCCTGTTTTCTATTCCAAATGGCCACCCCAAGCCCTCTATTAATAGAGGGGGAAGCCACAGGTGTACCTACGGCTACCCGGGGTGCCCTGGGCTCCGTGGGCCCCATCGTCTTGAAGTACGTTCACGCATGCAACGCGTTTTCTGCTCGAACCTTCATAACTTTCAATATGGGCATCCGGTTGAGGGGTGTAATACCTTTTTGGAATGCTGTTGTCGAGAGATACAAAATGACATGGGATAAGAGGTTGTACGAATTCAGGAAGATAGGACTATGCCTAGATCTTCGGTTCTTCAAATTCCATTCGGTGTGATGTCTTGTGTAGTAGTCACTCGGGATTTGAGCTATGGTTCTTGTAGGACACTTCTGTGTATTATGTATTCTAAAACTGTTATTGAGATGGAGCAATGTGGGATCGAGGTGGAAAAATGACAATTTTGCTCCTCGTCGGGGTTATTTCCGGTTTTGGCTGATTTAGCAGTCGTTGCTCAGGGTTATCTTTGAGATTGGGCTGTTATGAGTACTGAATGCCCTCAGGGTTGTCTCTGAGGTGTGCCTGACCTCCCGGGGTTGTCTTCGGGGTTGGAACTGAGTGCCTCAGGGTTATCTCCGAGGTTAACGCTAACTACAAGGGGTTGAAATGGGCTTTTCCGGGGTTATCTCTAGAACTACAACTGCATTCCTTGGGGTTGACTTTAAGGTTGAAATTGAAACTCCCAGGGTTATCTTCGGTACTGAGTATCTTGGGATTGTCTCAGAGATGGCAAAATTGATAATTTCGGGGTTGTTTCCAGAACTGGACCTGCATTCCTCGGGGTTGTCTCCGAGGTTGAAGCTGAAACTCCCGGGGTTGTCTCTGGGATTGGAATTGGGTATCTTGGGGTTATCTCAAAGATTGAAAATTGGGAATTCTGGGGTTATCTCCGGAATTAAAACTGCTTCGTCCTCCAGGTTATCTCTGAAAGATAATTTTGCCCTGTTGCAATGTCAGTAACAGGAATGCAAAATTTTGAGTGTCTACATTTAAATTTCTTCACCTTTGCAGGTTTAATCTTTATTCTTCATTACCTTACGGTCAAACCATACATAGTGTGTAGGTTCTACCCATTTAATATTCTCGTACACTCAACCCTCACGTCGGCTAAAGTGTTTAATGCTTACACTTCATTCTAACATTCTCTATCCGACTTACATTCGGACTTTTATTATTCTTGTTACTGTTCGTTATGACTTTCTTGATAATTTCATATTTTACTTACTACTTTCGTCAATGTCTAGGTCATACAACTATTGTACACTTAGAATGTTCGTTCGACGCGAATACGATTCACGAGAATCTTTTACGTATTCTGCGTTCACATTATTTATCTCTTAGTCTCTCGTTCAATCTTTTCATTCAACCTTTACTAAAGGTTTAAATCCCTTGATTAAGTGTTACATTAGGTGAACTATATGTTCATTATCTTTCCGTACACTTCCCTCAGGAGTTGAGAAATTAAAAGCTCTTCTATGGGCTTAGCCTTGCATTGGCGTTGCGACGCCAATTCCTTCCTTTCTTCTCGCGCTGTAGCGCCACTTAGCAGCAATTGGTTGCCCGAGTTGGCGCTGCGGTGCTTCCTCCTATGGCTTAACTGGAACTGCGACGCCAAGCCTAAAACTTTGAAAATTTTTCTAAGTCATGGAAAATGTTTGAGACACTTACTCCATAATCTCATAACTTATTCGTTATAACTCAGAAAGAGGTTGTTCCAAAGCCATTCTCTTCCTTATCTTACGTACTTCAACCTCCCTTAGACAAAAATTTATTTTGAATCCATTAACATGCCATTCAATTGTCTTAAAATTCTTCATTATTTCATTTTATGTTATTAACGTTCTTCGTTCGTCTGTCCGTAATTCAGTCATCCAATCTCAGAACTCGTTCGTTCTTTAGTTCAAGACTCACATTTTCTATGTTATCTTACATTCTTATGAAACCCTACACATTCGGGTTCATTTACATAATTTATACTTCTCGTTTATCTTTTACAAAATTTTTGCCATAACTTCGTTATAGCTAAGTTTAATCCCTTCTTCATGAACGTTTCTATCGTTCTTAACCAATAAATAATCATCTAACTAATACGCGTTGGTTTTAAACTTTTCCATCAACAACAAGTTCTAACTACGATGGTTTTAAATTTGTCCATCAACAATGTTCTTCGTGTTCTTCGCGTATTCTTCACGTTCTTCGTTAGTTCTTCATTTTTAATCCATTCTTTGATTATGATTTCACTTTCTCTTAGAATTTGGTGTTATAAAACACCATTCCTTACTTGTTTCACTGAATCGTTCATATGATTCATTCGGATCGTTTAAATCCATTAAAAATTTCATACTTCCTTAAGAAATTTATAAACTAAACTTCAAATTCTTATTTATTCATTTTCTCATTATTTCAACCATATGAAAATTATTCTTAACATCTTTTACTTCTATTCTCATTAAGCTATATGATACCACATAAAACTTAAAGAAAATTATATTAGACTAGGTTTTAGGATTACTTTTCTTCTTTAATCTTCTTCGTCTAGACAAAGCTGATGATTTACTAGCTTCTCTATTTCTTTATCATCTTCGATCCGAGCATTCATGCTCTTTCTCTTCATTATTCTTCTTTTCCAAGCTCTAAAGCTTTCTCTCTCCCTCTCTCAAAGTGTTGGTTGATTTCAAAGAAATTAACTAACACTTCTCTTTTATAGATATTCAAGGCAAGGGGCAAAATAGACATTTTGCCCCTAAAGTTACTATTCCCACCTCATTACTAACCTCCTTACTATTCACGAAGCTTCTCTTGGAAGCTTCGTGGTTCTGCCTTTCGGGATTCGTCCGACAGTTCGAAAAACTGCGATTCTCGGAATACAAATATTTTTGGATATTTCGTCTTTCTTTTACTGATTAACTTTTACGCATTCGTCAGATCTTTGAAAAACTGAAAAACACTTTTTGATGATAAGCGTTTTCCTTCACGTTTTCCCCTAACGTAGTTAAACGAATGAAAAGTACATAACCATACTTTTCGTCGTTTTTATTTCGTCTGATTTCTGCACGTTTTTAGAGAAAAACTTTTATTGGCTAACTTAACTTTTCACAATATTTTATCGTCAAATCTTTCGACGAAATGTCATTTCGACATACCGAACTCTCGGAGAGGCTTAGGTTATTCAAACCCTTACCCTTAGGGTTTCATCAAATGAATAGTGCATATATCTTCTTTTTCCTCGGAAACACTTTTATTCACTGAATTTTTTTATTTTCGTCTTGTAAATTATTACTCGTTCAGTCTAGCTCATAGCCAGAATCCTCCCGTATTATAATCATCATAGGTTCTAAAATAATTAATAAACATATAGCACATAATATTATTAATAAAAATTCATTTTATTAATATCTAATTCTTTAAACTTAAATTCTGGACAATCTAATTTTTTGGGTTGTCACATAAGTAATACTAACTATAGACACTCAAAATTTTACATTCTTGTTACTAACCTTGTAGGAGGGTAAAATCGTCTTCTAGAGATAACCTTGGAAGTCAAATCAGCTAATTCCCGGAGATAACCCTAGGAGTCTCAGTTTTCCATTTCGCAGACAACCCTGAGATCCTCAATTCTAGTCCCAGAGACAACCCCGGGAGATTCAGTTCCAACCTCAAAGATAACCCCATAAAATGCAATTAAGGTTCCGGAGATAAACCCGAAAAAGTCTGTTCTAACCCCCAAGAATCAATTTTAACCTCGGAGTAAACCTTGAGGCACTCAATTCCAATCCCGAAGATAACCCTGGGAGGTCAGGCACACCTCAGAGACAACCCTGAGGACATTCAGTACTCACAGAAGCCCAATTTTAGAGATAACTCTGAGCAACGACTGCTAAATCAGCCCAAAACTAGAGATAACCCTGATGAGGGGCAAAATCATCATTTTTCCACCTTGATGCTACATTTTTGCCATCTCAACAACAATTCAACCCACATTTTACACAAAAGTGTCCTATAAGAACCAAAGCTCAAAATCTCGAGTGACTACTACACAAGATAGCACACCAGATAGAATTTGAAGACTTAAAGATCTGGTCATGGACCCATCTTCCCGGCTTCATACAACCTCTTATCTCATGTCATTGTGTATCTCTCGATAACAGTATTTTGAAAAGGTATCACACGCCTCAATCAGACGCCCGGATTGAAAGTTATAAAGGTTCAAGCGGGCAACGAGTTGCATGCATGCACATACTTTGAGACAGCGGGGCCCACAGAGCCCGGGGCACCCCGGGTAGTCGTAGGTGGACCTACGACTCCCCCCTCTATAAATAGAGGGCTTGGGGTGGCCATTTGGAAAAAAAAGGAGAGGAAGCCCTGTCCATTTCACTCCATACACACTTCTAAGAGAAAAAGTTGAGGAAACACTGTCAATTTTACTTTGTACACACTTTAAATTGAGTGCTTTCTCTTTACAAACACTTGTGAGCTTGTGTTTTTCTACATTTAATCGGTGGAAACCAGGTATTCATTCATTATAAAGCCATATAAAGTCTTCTTGGCAGCCCACTATAAGACATCTCAGATTTTTTAAGCCTTTTTCCCACTTCCATCCACACACTTATTCACGTTGACAGTCGTGTTGTGTGCATATGCCCGGATCGTAGATCCGTGACTTTTATTGCTTATATATATATATATACTGTTATCGAACTATACTTCGATTGAGCCAGAATATAATATTCGGAGCTTTTACTGCTTATATATATATAAAAATATACTTATATATATATATATATATATATATTTCCTGTCATCAAACTCTATTTGATTGAGCCTTGATTTACATCTGGAGTGTTTATTGCTTTTATATATATACATACTTATATATATATATATATATATATATATACCCTGTTATCAAACTCTGTTCGATTGAGAAGGGATTTACATCCAGAGCATTTACTGCTATATATATATATATATATATATAAGATTCGAATCGATTGAGCCTAGGAATCATGTGATCATAAATTCAGTTCCTAGATTTAGATTCGGTTCCCGTGATGGACATTTCCAGCTGCAACCAGCTTATAAATTATCTACGGTGCCTGAATTTCCTTTGATGGCTCTCATGCCCACAAGGAGTTCACCAATGCTATGTATCTTATTTTATCTAAGATGCTTCGTATCTCGAAAATAATAAAAGCAAACAAGACGAACACATAATAAAATGGAAGTATCAAAGGCCTCAATTACTATTAAGCACAAGGGTTTGAAAAACCTATTTTATAAAACATCACTGCCATATCTTGTTAAAGTTGAACTTTTATACAAAATTCAAACCCTTTGTATATAGGTGCAAACGAGGCATAGCACTACTTCTAGACAACAACATATAGACCTACACACACACATTCAGATAAAAGTTTTAATTAAAAAGTGGCGGTAACTGTGTCACCAAGGAAGTTCGGGGGTGCCTAACACCTTCCCTCTGCTTAATCAAGCCCCCGAACCCTAAAGAATCTTGGTTTTGCAGACCAGTTATATAGTGTCACATCATTAGGTATATGTGCAAACCATTTCTCGGTTAAGTTGGTGCAACCATTTAAAAATACCAATTGGCGACTCTTACAGTTAAATCGTCGACATATACATGTCGGACCTTTTCAAACTTGTTTTTTCAAACAAATCTCACCTAACATGAGAACACCAAAAAACAAGAACAAAATGGACAAATAAAAATCTCGACGTCGATAGGTGGCGACTCTGTTGGGGACACCAGTAAGGGGACTTATGTAACGCCTGAGAAAATCGAATTTTTATGACAATTAAATTTTTATTTGATTATGTGAATTAAATGAATTTAATTAATTATTATGTGAGTAAGCTATGTGAAGGTCTTTCTATGACCTAGAATGTGCTAACGTGGTTAGTATTCTGGCTACGTTCTAGAATTAATTGTTTGGAATTTCCAAGATGAAAATAAATATTTTCTGAGAAATTTCCGTAAAAACACTATTCATCCATTTCTATTCGGGGAATAATTTTGAAATTCCGAGAAACGCATAATGATAGAATAACGTGATTAGATGGAATATCTGATAATATTTCATTTATGGCAAATGCAGTTTTCACCGACGGACTTAAAACCTAAGGGTTGAGTGTATTGATTTCCGAGAAGGAAATAATATGCGTAAAAGGAATTGCGTTAGGGTTAATGCGAGTGTTATACATTTATGATACTATTTAGTATCTATGTATAATACGATGAGTAAATACGAAGTGCAATAATATTATTGTACGAGTAGTATACAGAGAGAATACATGAATTGTACATTTAGAATACGATTTGTATTATAGAATTAAGTTAAGTCTTAATGATTAATTCATTTGTGTTGGATTATTATTAGCCCAATCAATTGAATTAGTAAGCCCAAGGGGTTAATGGGTTAAGCCCAAATCAAGGCCCAATGATAAGTTAGTTAAGCCCAATTCATTAAAACCAAACCGTGGGTCGAACCGGTGGGTCACCGAATGGGTAAAACCCATGGGGAAACCCATGGGGTGGTGGGACGGCCACTTGGTGTGCCAGCCAAGTTTGAGGCTTGGTCACCAAGTATTTTACTTGGTGACCACACATGAATAGTAAGGAGGTGATGGTAGTTGTCTATAATTCCCTCCATTCTAGTTTCCTATAAATAGAAAGATAGGTTGATTCATTTGAGAGTTTTCCAACTTGCCAACATTAGATTATTGAGAGAAAAAGAGAGCTAGACTTGCAAAACCTACACTTTGGAAGCTTGATCTTAGAGTTTTCCAAGAATGAACACCAAGAGTTCTTAAGGTATAATCCTTACCTTTCATCTCCATTTCTTTTATCTTAGAGAATCATAGAATGGGTGGTATATGTCTTGTATGAGGGATTAAAAATGACTTACCATAGATTCAATCTCTATAAGTCATGAGATCGTAGGAATCATAAGGTTCGATATAGTTTCAAACCATGAAAATATTGGTTGTTGAGATTAATTATTTATAAACTATTGAACTCCATCAATACGTTAATATATTCATGTTACTTGGTTAGGATGTAGATATGAAATCCATGGAGTATTCCATGTGATTTGGCTTAGAGAACCCTAGTAACGAAGTTATGGCGAATTTTACGTAATTAGACGTTAAACGTCGAAAATGTTGAATTCCGAATTAGAGGTCAAAAGTTGCCATGAGACATGAAAACATTGGTTTTCAATGTCAACACGTGAGATAGGGTGATTAAGAGTTGTGGGTTCGAGAATCGTCGGATTTTGACTTAAAACGAAGATAACGAGCATTGAACGCTCATTAATGGTTACGAACGTCTAGAAAATGAACTTAATAGTGAATTTTGAGTTATTGAATTTGAAAGTGTCGAATTCTTATATGAACGCGTAGAGTATGTCATTTATGACATGTAGGCTTTTGAACAGATCAAATCGGGCTTATAACGAAGAAGTTATGGCCCCGGGAATTTGACAAAATTTTTCAAAATTGTTGAGGTTCTGACCGAGGTCTCAGCCGGCTGAACATAGTATAAATCACCATACCTGCAAAGTCACGAGATCGGGAGTCGACCATCGCTAATCGGTGCCGCAGTTGCCGATCTAATCTTTGCATAAGCAAAGCCACAACGCGAGTTCAAGAATGTTGATATTGACTTAGGTTTTGAACTTCATTTTTTCAGGGACTTAAAGGGGTAATGTTTGTACACTTCATAAGTGTATTAAAGCTATTCCTATACTACCTATACTAAGGTATTTGGCGTGAAACTTAGGAATGGAATGCATGTTAATAAGTTAACAACGATGAACAAAGTTAGTACTTTATCAACGATGATCGAGTCTGGTTAATAACGTTGGTTGATTAATAAATTGGGACGAAAGGTAATAACTCATGTTGACTTTAATATAGTTATTAAGTTAACCAGGACTTAGAAGAGAAAGAAGTTTGTAAGAACAAGGTGAACATTTTTTTGTTAGCTAATTATAGTGTGCTATGTGAATATATCATGTAGATTCTGTAAAGGCTATGGTCAGTCGATTAAATTATTTGAAGACGTTGAAAGGCAAGTTTTCTTAAACGCTTGTTTAACTTCCATGTTAGCTAAGTTTTATGTGATTCGTTGAACTGAATCGTAAGACTTGTTTTAAAGAAAGGGTCGATGCTAGATTTTAACTCGGCTAGACTATTCGTAATATATAGATTGATTATGATTCATATCTTTCTATATAGAAATGTTAACGCTATCATATGCCAAGTAATTGGTACGGACGTGAAGGTACAGTTTGTCTATGAACAAACAAAAGTATTTTTCATTGATTATTCGATGGGCATGCGAGTTTGCCAAAAATATTAAACGTAAATACGTTTAATGAATGTGTGTTGATCAACATAGAGTACTATAGGTTGATCACCTAGAAGTGCTCGTAAGTTATACGGATGAACGGCCTTAGTGCTGTGGACTCCTTTTCAAGTATGAAAACTGAAAGTTACTATTCATGGTCTATCGACCGGTTCAGAATTCCTAATCTATTCTATACTTTGGGAATTGATGTTATGAATTGTTAAAGTATTATTGATTTATAATACTTCATAACTATTATTCAGTTATGTCAGAATTGTTATATAATTCACGAATGTGGTATTACTGATATCCTTGATTAAACTTGCTGAGCTGTCATGCTCACTTCTTGCGTGAATTATATAACCACAGTTAAGGATGAACGTACTGTGAATGCCAAGAGAGATAAGGACAAAGCTAAGCTGGACGCTTAGCCGTTGTGTAATAGTTTAGAAAGTTTATATGTATTATACATTATGAACAATGAACGATGTAACCGGTTATGAACTTGGGAAGGATTATACTTTGATTGTAATAAAAAGATAGTAATTACATTCATTTTGCTGTATTTCAATTGAATGATTGTATGGATGTTAGTACAGTGGAGCACCATATGTCGGGTTGGAAAATACCCGAATTTGGGGGCGTCACAACTTAAGCCGCTATTTCAAAACTTTAGAAAACATTTTATCTACTTGTGTATAGATGTTGCATTTACATTTGAATAAATATGTACTAATGCATTTACTTACTGCACTTAGTGCTTCGCACCATATCTACTTGTGATATTAGTGCTTCGCACATGTCATCATTTTCAGACGGTGAGACACGTTGTATGTGAATTTATGTTGTGTGGTCCCTCCACTAAGAGGTTATCCTGTCGGTGTTTGATTACTAGACTCATAGGGAGACTAATTCCAACGAGGCTCAGGAAAGGTACCACTCAGATTCGCTACAGTTAAAAGACCGGATTAATTTCTCATCAAGTAAATTGCAATGATCTCGAAAACTTCATCCCAAAAAGCCGCGAGAGTAACCTAAGATAGGTCAGCCTCTGATAAACCAAATGCAGAGGGAAACAAATTCATAGTACAACTGACACTCAACAATCTTACTGTAAACTTTTTAATCATTCACTTGATCCTTCTCCATACTATAACTTTATCCGATCATGGGGTAATATCATCGTATATATTAAAATTCATTTCTATACTATGATCGTTTTGCTTTTCGATCTTTTATCACTGTACTTTTAGTCTTTTAGACTCTATCTATTCACCACTACTGTTCAACTTTATTATCAGAGTTAGGGAACTTTGTATCTTTTATAACCCACTAAGATTCATCTTTGAATCTTAACAACACGCTAACTCGATTTGAGTCAGTACTTATCCTAATCACTGTGGTTATTAGTCTTAGGTATTCCTACCTAAGGTTCATAACCTACAACTCTGATACCAACTGTGAGAGCCCCAAATCCGGGTCCTAAATCACCACGGATCCGGTACAATCATTCTATAACTATTGCGGAAGATATAAACATAAATTATTTATACAATAAACTTTACACACTTTTCCCCAAGGTCGAGTAACCTTAACTTATACACAATTCATAAACTATCTAACATATAACAGTGTTATCATACTATACTATTACAAATTAGCTGCACATATTATCCCAAGATGAACTTGGCTTTATCCTTTCCTGTACCCGACGTATGCATCTTAATCTGCAATGTTTATCATGATATAGCAAGGGTGAGCAATAAGTTTGCCCAGCAAGTTTAAGTTCAATAAATTAAGGATATATCATGATTGAAAGAATTTTGAATAAAAGTTGGCTACAGTTCTACAATATAATTGTGAACTAGCATGAATAAATTTTACATAAATTTGAGCGAGCAAAGTGAACATGAACATATATATATATATATATATATATATATATATATATATATATATATATATATAATCGAATGGTAATGAAGGTGATCAGCCTTTCATACCTGATGAGTACATGCAGTATGCACAGAGTGCGATTTAATAATTCTTTGACATGGAAATCAGTAATGATTAACCACAAGTATAATTGAATGAAACAACTCAAAGTTGAGTTAAAAGAAAAACTTGCATGTACCGTTGATTACCACTATGCAATTTAATAAGCTTTGTCTGAAGACCTAATATTAATAATATTTATTTCTAAGTTAGAATAATATCATCACAATATTAAAAAAATAACCTAAACACATTAACATATAACCCTATCCATATATACAACACATAAAACATAACCTCAAGTTAAACTTTTACAGTCCGAGTCGAGTTTGGCACAATTCTGACATCCCGACGGCTTAGTCGGATAAATATCGAGTTTAAGTTCATTTAAACTCTGTCTAACACTTAAAAATTATCTTAGATAATTTTCTTATCAGTCAAAATATTTTTCATAAGCTCGTAATAATTTTCAGATAATTATTATAATATATCATAATTTTTCAATCATTAAACTCATATTTATATGAATTAAATACCACATAATTCTTTTATCATTAATATTTATTTAATATCAAATATTAATGAAATACATGTCATGATATTATAATATATTTATAATATATCAAAGTATTTTAATACCTTAAAATCACATCTATATGATTTTTAAACAATTAAATTCATTATTCGATAATTTCAATTAATAATAATTTTTTCATGAAAAAATATCAAAAGTTATATTTTATAACTTAAAATATTTTTATAACACTTAAATAAATTTTATATGATTTTTAAATCATTAATTTTATTTTCCATAATTTATTTAATTTAGTTATTAAATAAATTAATTATCATTAATATTAATTAATTAATGAAATTCCTCACAAAATATTAAAAGTCACTAAAAATAACTTAGAATATTTTCTTATACCATAATATAATTTTTCATGATTTTTTATTTATTAAAATCATTTTTAAATAATTTATTTAATATTATAATTAAATACCATTATTATTCCAAAAATATTAAATATTTATGAAATATAGTCAGAATAATTAAAAACTAATTTTCAGGCTTTAAAATAATTTTTAGAAATTTATTTAGTATTTTTAATAATTAAAACCCATTTTTTTCTATTTCATAAATTAAATAAATATTTTTTTTCTAATTAAATTGTCGCTAAAAAGCCCTATAGCGACAAAATCGTCGCTATAGGTGTTCTTGAGTTGTTCTTGGCCAAACCCAAAAACTCATGTCAGTGACTAAGGTATGAGGTTTGACCGGTTCTAGATCTTTGATCACAAGGTTTCTAAGCAGCTGATGTGTTAGTATTGTAGTACAAGTGTAATACTACAACTACAAACTAAGATAATGGCCAATGTACAATAGATCAGAGAGATATTGACCTTCAAAATTCTTGTCAGAGGCTGTTCTTCATTTCTAGGTTTTCCAGAAATGAAGAACAGTACATGGTGTCTACTTTGAGCCCTTGCATCAATGCTTTCCAGGCTTAACTTTTAAGTTTTATTGGTTCATTTGTGTAGTATGGATGTCAAGGAACAATACTACATCATCAAATCAAAGTATCGACATCAAACTTACAAGATCTTGACTAGTCAAACTGGTGCCACGAAACTGCCTTTGAAGATTTCTGGGTTGCCCATAATCTTCATCCGGCGTGATGGTCAACAATGGGTTGACCACAAATATCTTCGATTCTACTGTTAATTTAGGTGATCTAATAGCATGCATCTGTATTTCATACACCAGTCTATAACATAAAATCAACAACATGACCGAAAACATAAATCACAAGCAAGATCAAGGCCTGCAATATCACTGTCAGACAACAATCTGGGTTCTAGGTTGCCCAGAAGCTCACTTTCGTGATCGGTCAACGCAGTTTGACTGATCATGACATGAAATCTAGACACGATCCAACCTTGATTCAAGTTGCAGAACAAAGACCACATGACATACTACAAATCCATAACATTAAACACACATAACACTTAACAAACACTGATCTACGAGCTCTGACATATGGCTGTCAGACAACATTTTAGGGTTCAAAGTTAGTTTCTAAAAACTTGATTTTCGTGCCTCTAGATGTTATAGATCTATTATCTAACAACCTAGATCACTCAAAGACACCCTAATACACAACTTTAACCAACAACTTACAACATCTAACATCAAATACAAAGATTTTCAAGTTTAGGGTTTTTATACCTTTTAGGCTTAGATTCCTTGAATCTGATCCTTGATATTGTTCTTGGAAAGCTAAGAGCTGATAATGGTTTTGTTCCTCACCCTCTCTCACTCTAGATTTTAAATTTTGTAGAGAGAGAAAGGGTTGGATAGAATGCTAAGGAAAGTAAATTTTTCTTAATTTTTAATCTTTTGATTTCTTTGGTTCAATGTATCCAAATGTGCAAGGTGGCAACCATCTGATCTTGGAAAGATTTTATGGCACATGGACTAAACCTTAGGCTCGATGACTCACAAGATTTGCCATATCTTTTACCTAATTTTTAAGAAAAGGGTATTTCGGTCATTTTGTATTTAATTTTAAAGGCATACATGTAATTTTCCCTAACCCTTAGGGTTTAGGGTTTAGGGTTTAACCCTTAAATTTTTGAAATTTAATTTTTAAGATTTCCAAATTTCGGTTTTCAAAATAGAAAATTAATATTTCTACATTATAATTAGGGTTTTCTAATTGTATTAAAATTTCCCAATTATAATTCGAGCTTGCTAATTAGGACTAATATTTCCTAATTAAAATTGCTAATTTAGCAATTAGGTTTCATAATCATGTATTAGGGTTTATAACCCAAGAATTAGGGTTTCCAATTTAAAATTAGGGATTCAAGTAAATAATTAGGGTTTTCCCTAATTAGGTTATAATTAATAACGTTAAACCTTAAACTAGCATTTGAATTCCCAAATTAGGGTTTTCAACTTCCGAATTAGGGTTTCAATTTCTCGGAACTGAAATTAGATTTTCCAGAATCGGTTTTTAGGGTTTCTTATAAATCGTAAGAATATTCTAACTGAACGTTGACGTTCTTAATATAATATTAGGGTTTTCCACTGATGTATCTTATATGGTCAACCCTTGACCCTTAACCACATATTGTACACATAAATTACCATACACATAGAACATATACACTTATATACTTAATCCTTAATGATTCACCACAAAAATTTTAAATCTATAAAATTTCTTTCCAGAAATGTCGAATCCATTCACTTATTTTCTGTCTAGGTTGTAATATTGAACTTTAAATCAATCAATTATGATTTTAAAAAATTTCTCAATTCTCGGGTAATCACAGAAACCCTAATTGTTATTTAGGAACCATAATTATCAACTTGTAAGCCCTAATTACTAAATTAGCGATCTTAATTATAATTTGTAAAGTTTAAACCTAATTTTCATGTTTTATATAATTAGAAAACCTAAAGATAATTAAGGAAACCTAATTTGGAATTTAGGAAACTAAATTTTCCTTTTTAAACCAAATTACAAAATCCTAGAAACTAATTATTATTATTTTAACCTTAGGGTTAAACCCTAAGGGTTGACCAAGTTATAAGATTGCCATTAAAATCAAAAGCCAAATGACAAAAATACCATTTTTGTGCATTATTGAAGCTAACTTGTCAAATTTACCAACACTTTAGCTGGTGAACTACCCTTGACTTGCTTATGTACTGAAAATATATATAACTCAGCTATATATCATCAGCTAAGTTCATTTCATCAATTTATAAATAGAATTAGAGAGAGAAAAGTGTACATTCGTGCTCATTTGATCACAATACTCATCGAAGACCCTCTCTCTCTAAAACTCACGAAATATATTTGTGTATCAGTCCCTAAATCAAGTCCCACTACTTCCATTAACAGATCAGTAGCCTAGAATCAAGAGTTTGTTTATAAAGGTTTAAAACCTAAACCTAAAATTTGATCCTTGATCCTCTGTTAGATGTTAGATTTTTATGTTTAAACATGTTGTATGTAGTGTATATTGATGATATGGGTTTATAGATGTTAGATCCATAACATCTATAGGCTCAGATTTGAAGTTTTTGAAAATCTGGAAAAAATTTAAACTGTTTCTTACAGTCAAATGTCAAGTCTTTTAGATCTCAGTTTGTTGATGTTTTTGGTTGTTTAAAGGTTTGATCGTGTAGTATGATTTGAGATCTTTGTTCTCGAACTCGAATCAAGCCCATAGCATATACATATTGAAAGTTATGTTTGGTCAAACATAGTTGACCGAGAATGACTTTCAATTTTCTAGAAAACCTAGATCGTGCCTAGAGGGCTCTGACAAGATCTTCATGGGCTCGGATATGACAGTGGGTTGATGATCTGTGTTTGTCTTTGCATCTAAGTTGTAATATCTTGTATGGACTACATGTTTATTCCTTTAGATAACCTAAATGATTAACAGACAGAAAGTAGTGGCCGGTCAAAGTAGCTTAGTTGATCACATTTTCTGTTTTCTGGGAAACCTAGAAAACGTATGAACACGTTTTCTGACAAGCTTTGACCGGACCAGATCTAGCGATTGTGTTGTTGTTATATGTGTTTTATGTAATAGATTTGTTCGTTGACATGTTGGCTACAATCTGGAATCTTTAAATCACTAAAACTTTGCACAGAAAGCAAGTTGTGGAAGCCCAAAAGTGATCAGTCCAACTGTTCTTATTTTTTGGGTAACCCAGAAAATGAAGAACAGCTCTGACAGATAGTTTGAGCTTCCAGATCTTGCTTGTATACTATGATCTGACCCAGAAATTGTTAGATAGTTGTAGTATTACATCAATACTACAAGTTCTTACCCCTAGCTTGCCTAAAAACCGCATGAACTGACAATCAATGTTGGTCAAACCTAGCAACTTGAACACTGACATAAATATCTGGGTTTTGCCAAGAACACTGAAGAACACCTATAGCTGACAGGCTACGTAAGCTATAGGCACCCTTTAATGAAAGTTATTTTCCAAAATTAATTATTTTAATAAATAAATAGAAAAAATAGTTTTCAATTATTAAAAATACAAAATAAATTATTAAAAATTATTTTAAAGCATAAAAATTGGTTTTTAATAATTTTGAATATATTTCATTAATATTTAATATTTTTGGAATATTAATGGTATTTAATTTATTTAATTATAATATTAAATAAATTGCTTAAAAATGATTTTAATACTTGAAAAATCATTTAAAATTATATTATGTTATAAGAAAATATTTGAAGTTATTTTAATGACTTTTAATATTTTGTGATGAATTTCATTAATTAATTAATATTAATGATAATTAATTTATTTAATAAATATATTAAATAAATTATGGAAAAATAGAATTAAAGATTTAAATATCATATAAAAAAATTATTTAAGTATTATAAAAGTATTTTAAGTTATAAAATATAACTTTTAATATTTGATAGAAATTTTTATTAATAATTTAATATTATTGATATTAGGTTTATTTGATAAATATATTAAATAAATACTTTAAAAATAGTTTTATTGAATTAAAATCATTTAAAAGGATATTAATGAATTAAAAATATTTTAAGTTATAATAAATGACTTTTAATATTTTGATAAATAATGCATTAATACTTAAATATTAATGGTAATTATTTAAAATGATTTTAATTATTTTAAAAAATATTTAAGGGTAATATTAATACTTTAAAAGTATTTTTAGTTATTATAAATAACTTTAATATTTTGGTAATGGTTTCATTAATATTTTAAATATTAATTAAATATTAATGATAATATAATTATTTAATATTTAAATCATTTAATAATAATTTTGGTGTTTGAAAAATCATTATAATAATTGTTTAAAAATTATTATAAGTCATTTAAAAATAATTTGACTGATGTTTAAGTTATATTGAACTTCAGTATAAAGTTTTAGACTCGATAATTACCCGATAAAGCCGTCGGTACACTGAAATGTTTCAGAAATTGATCTGGACTTATATAATTTGTCTGTATAAGTGTTTGTTTCTATCCTAACTGCTAAACATATGTGACAATGTGATTAGTGGTAAGTGGATTTTATATCCACGAAGTGATGTCCATTTCTTGCTTAATCGTTGTTAACTTCTTGCTTTCATGTTCATTTTTACTTGTTTATTGTTATTTAATGTGTAGGTATAGTGGTGTGGTGTTTGAGCATAAAAGGAGTGCTTTAGTGGTAGCAATGAATCAAATATTAAGTCCAGTCAAGCCTACTAGCAGAACCCACCCCCGCCGAGGCAGGCATTATTAAGATATACAACTCCGTCGGGGCGGGGGGTCCAACAATCAGGAGACAGAAGCCGAGCCCGCCGGGGCGGGGGGTCCCAAATTCTGGCACTTCTGGCTTGCTTAAAACTTTACTGGAAAATGGATTTTAGAACATGGATAGTGTTTGGACTCTAGTTAACATGGGATTTCGACCAGAAGTTAGATATTGGATATATATTGAGCAACAAACATTGTAATGAGGATCGTACAGAGCAATAATCAGAGATTGAGTACAGAAATTGTGACGCCCCCAAAATAGGCATACAACACCCATTCTGAGTCGCCAAATACATGGTACAGAAAGCAAACTACAACTTCAATAATATAATTGTCGTGCAAAATACGACAACACATATTGTGAGTTTAAATACAAATATTGTCTTCTAGACAATAACCATACTCAAATAAGTCCTCATTACAATTATTCATACACTATTTTACAGAAATAGTGAGGACTGCTAAAACATCTTTCTAGAACCATCACTCCATACCCCGACTAGATCCTGCTATGTTCTCACCTCCTGAGAAGAAAAATGGAATAAAAAGGAAAAGGGTGAGCTCAACTAGCCCAGTAAAGAATATTATGACTAAGATAATATACAACAAATTATCATTAGTCTTCATCAGTAATAAATCAGAGATTTAGAACATATGGTAGATGATAAAAATTATCAACCATAGTTGCAGCGGAATGAGCAATCCATTAGAAGAGTCAAATAGACCATAAAGTCTATTATCTTCTCCATGTTAAAAGTTCGCCAACAATGCTTTAACCCTGTAACATTAATCAATAGATCATGTTCACAGTCATGTGAATAACTCATAATTATAATTGTAGTTTTAATTTTCTCTTCTCATCTAAGACGAAGATATTTTTCATCACATGTCTTTACCTGAAACATCAAAGATCATGGTTATACCAAATCACAGTTCCGGTTCATAATCATACTAATAAGATCATCTTTGCACTACGCGCCAAAGATATTCATTAACAGTTCATCTTTGCACTACATGCCAAAGATATTCAACAACAGGTCATCTTTGCACTACGGGCCAAAGATATTCAACAATATGTCATCTTTGCACTACACGCCAAAGATTTTCATCAACAATTCATCTTTGCACTACAGGCCAAAGATGTTAATATTTCAAAGAAATATATAATCATTTCAGAATTTATATAAACAATAATTATAACCATGTTGATCAATTCACCTTTGCACTTAAACTAAAAATATTCAATTGTAAATTCAATGGTCATGATCATACCAGTCAACAATTCATCTTTGCACTACTGGCTAAAGAGAACCCATAGTCACGATCATAACAATAACCTACCCATCTTTACACTCAAGTCAAAGAGAAATTTCTTTACCAGGGTTATAAAAATATTATATATGATAATAAAAATAATATGATCAACACATGGATTTAATTTCAAGAGTAAGATTCATAAATTAACGATAATTTGGTCAGAAAAAGAAACCAATTTTATCATGAATAGTACTCGTGAATAGTAACTTGTGAATAGTAACCCCGACACAAAAAGATAAACTTTCACAATAAAATCCATATCAATATTTATAACACCTTAATCCAAATATTATAAATCACTTAATAATCTCATAATCTAATATCATTAATATTACCACAATATCTTAATCATTTCTTAAACTTATAAACAATTTATTTTAATTGTTTACACTTTACTAATTAATGCATTTAATCATCCTAAAATGCCAAACTCATAAGATTTCATCACCAATAACCAAAACCCTCATCAAAAAATCTGCATATACCTTATATAGGATTCCCAAGCCATAAAATCCTATTTTTCCAATTTTGTTACTTCACATAACATATTTAATTCATTTACTCATAACTAGTCTATTTTCATGAAAAATACCAAATCAGTACCTACATATATTTCTTTTCTGGGATTTAGCAGAATATAGTCCCATATTGAACATATATTTTTTTCGAAATTTTTAAAATTCATTTACTATTTTTCACATGGCCAAAACTGCCGAATATTTAAACATTTATCATAAATTGTACTTTTGTCCAAAAATTCAAAATTTACGAATATCTTGATGTTATATAGATGTACTCCCAATAAAAAGTTCACCAATTTTAGAGTTAACCACAAGGAGTTATAAGGGTTTACTTTTAAAATAGTCTTTTCTCATAAAATCCATAAATCATAATCTATACATCCAAAAATAACCATTTTTGGACACAATCGAGAAAACTCATTAAAATATCATTTCAAATTTTTCTAAAATTTTTGAAGGTCAGAAAAATTATGAAACTGAAGAAACATAATAACCCTTAAAATCCCTTACCTCAAAAGAATTAGTACATCGGAATGAAAGGTCGGAAGTGATGCTGAATGAAACTTGTATTGAACAGCAACTCTCAAAGTATCTAAATACTCAAAAAATACGCTCGATAATATAGAGAGAGAAAGAGAGAAAACTTATGTTTCTGGTGTGATTTTCAATTCTAACTTATCCCTCTATTTATAGGAAAATGTTAAAGACGTCAAGCGGACTTAACTCGCTACACGATGGCTTTACCTGCTACTATTGCCACCCACCACATTTGAAATAAAATTCAGCACATTTCTTCACCAACCACAAGTGGGGCCCACTTAATTCTAGAATTCTCCACTAAAATCATCTATAAACATAATTTCTGAATCAGTCACCTCTTAAAATTCATAACAAATCATACGTTCATTTTTAACGGTTTAAAATTTGTGGACATATACTCAACTTATATATGTATAACATATCCAAAAATCACAACGATCCGATGGTCGGATTAAAAATTATAACTCACGCAATATATCGTAAAAATACTGATTTGATTTTTAATACCTCCATTCCGACAAAAATACTGATAAAACACCTCAACATTAATTTCTTTCAATTATAACCACATAAAATAAATAAATCAATCATTTATATCCGCATCAAATAAATATTTCCTTATCATATAAATCAATAATTAATTATTCACAAATAATATTATAAAATCACAATTATGACAACCAGGCCGTTCCCAAGAAAGAGAGGGCTTTTCAATAAGGATTTCCCCTTACTGGCGCACAATTAAGTGACCAAACCTCTCCTTGACAGAACTTTCTAGACATTGCTAATAATGCTATCTAATAATATTATTCAAATAATATGAATTATTAATCTGATAATGAGAAATATTGTGCAGTGATAATTATTGAAACAACAATAATATAAAATATCAACGCAGCAATTATTGAATCAATAAAATAAAATATTGAACGAAAATTACTGTAACAATTATTGAGTAGTGCCTTCTTATGTAAGGATCAATAATTCAAAATCTTTGTGCAATACCGTGTAATCTTTCTTTAAGCAACCATGCGTATTCTTCGTATTTTAACCACCGTGTAACCCAAAACAAAGGTTAATTGGTAACAACTACGCCAGTTATTTATAAAAACTCAAACTTGTCGTTTTTCTTCATCCGACGCTTATTACATTATGGGGCCCACAAATGAATGCGTCGTCGTCATTTAATATTCCCCGACAACAAGAATATTCCACGACCAAACGAATATTCCCCGACAGAAATGAGTATTTTATAACCACTTGTGTATTTTGAAAATTTTACATATATCACCCTCAACTCTAAACTTTTATCAATTTAACCATTTACTGAATAATAATTATAAGAAAAATTAAATACTTTTATTTCATAAAATCTGGGGTCTTTCAGAAATTCAGATTGAGCATTGGAGTAGGGATTTTGAAGACTTTCATATCGATTGCGGGTTAAGGCTAACGTGAAGGGTGCTTTGCATTATTCTTCTTCTTACTCTTATATTTGTAATTGAAAGGATATTATCTTTAATTTATTTAGTTATTATTTCATTTAATATGAACTAATTTACTTTTTAGGCTTGTGACTGATCTTTAAGTGAAACGATGGTTTTGTAATTTTGATTTCCAGTTTGATAAGCTATTATCCAATTTATCTATATTAATTTGAGCTTGAATTTATGAATTGCCTGATCAACAATTCTTTGTGGACTTGTATGAATTCAAGAGATGAAGTACGAGTCTAGACTTAGTTAATATAGCACGTGTTCTTGAATTTTATGAATGAACAGAATCTTGATGAATGTTATGGTAGAGATATGTTTGACATCGTATGTAATCAGATAGAGAACTTAATCTTAAACCTTCTTCAATTATAATTTACATAGAGATATAGTGCGTTAATTGATTAAGGTGTTTAACTTGTTTCTATTTTAAATGTAGATTTAAGTTAATACGGTATTAGTGCATTGAGAGGTGGCTAGTGCTACATCAGTGTTCTTGATTAATAAACTAGGATAGTAAATTGAATTGGAATAAAGGTGTAAAAATCAAAGTGAAGCTTAAGGCGAAGTCGTAAGCCTAATTCTCCAATAATTATTTGAAATTCAGATTTTAAGATTTGTGATCGTTTTGTGATCATATATTTATTAATAATTTAGTTTTTATAATTTTAATCATTGGTTTTGATAGTTTAATAAAATTAGGATTAATAGGAAATTGATTATTGTGAGGTTAAAATTATGACTAAATTGTCTCTGTGGGAACGATACTCTACTTACTATTATATTACTTGTTGACCACGTATAGTTGTGTGCTGTGCGTAATTAGATTTTACCAAACAAGTTTTGGCACCGTTGCCGGGGACAATTTCAGTATAGATTTTAATATTTTACGATATCAGTTTAATTAGTCCAGTTTTACTTAAACATTTTTTTTATTTTTTTTGTTTTGTTCCTCTTATTTCAGGTTTTTGAAGTGGTTTATGCAAACTTGGTCCAAAAATCTAGACTTGCTTCCTTTTGAGGATGACATTGAGAAATGGTTTCAAAGGTTAAGTATGTGGATCAAGGAAACAAGAGAAGACTTTGAAAATTCTGAAAAAGAAGAGGCAATGGCCGCTGAAGATCAGAAAGCATTGAGGGATTTTGCTACACCCAAGGTTACTGAGTTGCAGTCAAGTATCACCAGGCCTGCTATAGCGGTGAACACATTCGAAATCAAGCTTGGGACGATTCAAATGATCCAAAATTCAGTTCAGTTTGGGGGATTGGCAAATGATTATCCGAATGAGCACTTAGTCAGGTTTCTGGAAATTTATAACACCTTCAGGTATAATGGGGTGTCGGATGATGCAGTGAGACTTCGCTTGTTCCCATTCACCTTACTAGACAAGGCGAAGAGTTGGTTACTCTTTCTACCATTGGGATCGATAACTACATGAGAAGACCTCGCTCAGAAATTCCTTGCAAAATTCTTCCCTCCAGCAAAAACTGCAAAAATAAGGAATGAGATAACGATGTTTGAACAACAACATGGGGAGTCACTGTATGAGGCATGGGAAAGATACAAAGAGTTTCTCAGAAAATGCCCACATCATGGATTGCCTAAGTGGTTGCAGATGAATACATTTTACAACGGATTGAATGGAAATCTCAGAACCAGTATTGATGCAGCTTCGGGTGGAGCATTTATGGATAAAAGTTATGAGGAGGCTTACGAATTGATAGAGACTATGGCAGCTAACAACTACAAGTGGCCCACGACAAGAATGACACAGGCAAAAGCAGCTGAAGTGTTAGAAGTAGATGGTGTAACGACAATACAAGCGCAAATTTTAGCACTTTCAAAGAAGTTGGATGCTATGACAAGGACACTGGTACAGCAAGTTGCGGTTATTTTTGAATTATGCGCGGGTGAGCATCCTACAGATTAATGCGCAATTAACCCAGCGTCAGTACAATTTGTGGTTAGCTATAATAGAATTCCACAGAATACCTATCAGAATGCTTACAATTAGGGGAATAGGAATCATCCGAACTTTTCATGGAGTAACAATCATCATCAACAAGCTCCAAGACCATCATATCCCATAGTATTCTAGAATCATCAACAACCAGCTCAACATAAAGAGAGGAAATCAGATTTAGAGGAGTTGTTGACAAAGTACATAACGAGCAATGAGGCAGCTATGAAAAATCAAGCGATGGCCATCCAGAATCTAGAGAATCAGATGGGACAAATTGCTTTGACATTGAACAACAGACAACAAGGGACTCTATCGAGTGACACCGAAAGAAATCTGAAGGGTAATCACGAACAATGTCAAGCAATTATGTTGAGAAGTGGAAAACAGCTGGATGGTCAGGAAACAGAAAATTCGGCTACAAAGGAGGGTGAGACAGATAGTGAAAATATAGTGGTAAAGGTCAAGAAGGGGGAAGAAAAACAAGTGGAAAATAGCAAACCAATTAATGAACCAGTTGTCTATCCTCCCCCACCTTTTCAGCAAAGAGTTCAAAAATAGAAACTAGATAAGCAGTTTACGAAATTTTTGGTAGTTTTTAAGAAACTTCATATTCACATCCCGTTTACAGAAGCCCTAGAGTAGATGCCAAGTTATGCGAAATTCATGAAAGGGATTCTATCCAGAAAAAGAAGTTAGAAGATTTCGAGACAGTGGCATTAACAGAGGAGTGTAGTGCAATGTTACAGTGAAAGTTACCACCAAAGTTGAAAGATCTAGGGAGTTTCACTATTCTGTGCACGATTGGGAATATGGCGTTTAACAAATGTTTGTGTGATTTGGGGGCAAGTGTGAACGTTATGCCATTATCAGTTTATACAGAATTGGGTTTGCCCACTCCAAAGCCTACAAACATCTCATTACAGTTGGCAGATAGGTCAGTCACTTTCCCGAGAGGCATTGTGGAGGACATATTGGTAAAGGTTAACAAGTTTATATTCCCTGCAGATTTCATCATTTAGTTTTTGAGGAGGATAAGAACATCCCGATTATCCTAGGGAGACCTTTTTTGGCTACAGATAGGACGCTCATAGATGTATAGAAATGTGAACTAATAATGAGGGTCCAAGATCAAGAAGTAAAATTTAATGTTTTCAAGGCCATGAAATTCCCTACGAACGAAGAAGAATGTTTCAGGATGGATATTATTGAGTAGAAAATCAGTGAAGACATGGGCAAGAGTTTGGTCAACGATCCATTGGAAACAACACTATTGGGGGATGAAGAGTTAGATGATCCGGAATTTGATGACTACTTGCAGATGCTAGACTCCTTGCCATGAGTTAGCAGATTTAAAACACTCTTTGAACCATTGCACATGGAGGAGAAAGCCACAACAAGGATAAAACTGTCATTGGAGGAGCCACCGACTCTTGAACTTATGCCACTCCCTAAACACCTCAGGTATGCGTATTTAGGCAATTCTAATTCTTTACCTGTTATTATTTCACTGACTTAACAAATTCTTTGGAAGAAAAGTTCTTTGAGAGTGTCTTTGAGGGACCACAAATCGACTAAAAGATGGATAATCGCATATATCAAAGGAATTAGCCCATCCTTTAACATGCACAAAATTCTGATGGAAGACGATGCAAAACTGACAGTGAAACAACAAAGACAGCTCAACCCTATCATGAAAGAAGTAGTGGAAAAGGAAATACTGAAATGGTTTGATGCGGGTATCATTTACCCGATTTTAGACAGTAAGTGGGTTTGTGACGCCCCCAAATTCAGTTACTTGAAACCCGAATTCAGTGCTTCAAGATACCATTTCTTTGAGCAGAATAATAATAATTTTGTCATAAATATATAACTTAATTTACATATCAGAGTTGTCTAAATCCCAGGTACGCGACCTTAAAACATTTTATTACATGATAGATAATAAATATCATCATCTTATTTAAGTCTAGCTATTACATAAGACAACACAAACTTATTCTGACATCTTTCCTTTCCCTTTGTTCCTGGTAGAGCCCTCTAGTTGATCATACTTAATTGAAAACATTTAAATTAAGCAAGAATGTGCATTTGAGTGCCCATCAGGTAATAGCAAACAATAAACATTAGCTGAAAGGATTAAATATTTTCTTTGAGTGACACTTTTACAACGAAGCAACAGTTGTGAAGTAATTGAAAAAGTTCTAATCAACATATCAATTCTATTTCAAAATTTTGAAACTATGTACTGACTATAAATGAGAGCAGTCGACAGACTATGAACATTATTTTCAATTTTTGAAAAGGTTTAACAGAACTTCATCTGTAAACCGTCATAACTTATGGGCACGGGGGATGATCAGCCCGTTATGCCCTGTATTCATCAATACTACACACCAGAACGATATTCTCGTTCATCTCATCCGCTTTGGGCGCACAAAAAGTTTCCCAGATTTGGGATGTTCATACTTAGCCTGAATCCGAACCAAAACAATTTGGTTGGATATCATTAGGGTTCTATCATGTTCAACGATATTCTTAAATATGTGTCTAGCCGAGTCAAATAGCTTAGACGACTTTTAATTAAGGTATACATACTGGAAATCAACAAGTATGTATCAACATGTACAATAATTATCCAAGTGAGGACACTTGTATAGTCATACTTAGAATTTAACGAACAGAATATATATATATATATATATATATATATATATATATATATATATCTGAATCTTATAGTAATACGACACTGATAAACAATGAACGAATAAAGTTTGGGAACTTGTATGAATATAAATGATTGGGTACATAATCAATAACAATAGAGTTTAATAATCTGGCATAATGATAATATAATTCTGAAACTTTCTTACTCATGTCCATTGCATAAAGGAAATGCAAAGGTTAGGATACTTGTACAATGTAAAAGATAATTCAGATACTTGCCTATACGTGTCCATTGCATAAAGTAAATTCAAGGGTAAAGATACTTGCCTTAAGCGTAGTTTATCCACTTAATTAAATCAACACTTTCGAATCCTATTTATAACGCATTATAAGCATAAGATACTCATTAGCTACCACATTCGTTAATCAAGCTCGACATGATTCAAGTATGCACATATGGTACAAAATTAGCTTATGTGTTTATCACGAAATCAATTATCTAGTTATTTCATAAATAACTTAAGAATGCTCAAGTTTAAGGTATTTTCACCCATGAACTTTCATTATCTAAGAAAACACTATCTTAGTACTTAGTCCTCAAATATACACATGCATCAGTAGGTTTTAAACCATTTCTAGCAGTAATGACATCATACAAGTTAATTTTCAAAAATCAGATTACACTATCTCGGATTCCAGACTGGTGCAGCTACGCCATGACTAAGCTTAGGACCCAAGACAAATTCTGGCCTCCTCGCCAAGCCAAGACTCAATTTTGTTGCGTATATGGTTTATGTTCGGCATGAGTACAACATTCATACTTAATATATTTTGTCATGTTAAAGGTCTTTTCATGCTCCTCAAGTCAATCTGGGTTCCTTCCTAAAAATAATTCTAAATTAAACATTTAAACAATTTAAAGTCATTCAAGGTCATGAAATTACATAGTCTAACATGCTTGCCTTCTAAACATACAAGGTAGTTATAAAACTCATATTAGGCATGCTTGTGAGTATTCACAACACATGTGAAATTAGCACCACCTTGGGTTGAAATATGCTTCGTTTATGCTTCTCTTTAATTTATGATACCTAAGCATGGTATGTATATATATTTATACTACATGAGTGAGCCTAAGAGTATCACCAAACATGTTCATAGTTGTTAAATTCTTACCTTCAAGGTAGCTTGTTAACATTCTCGTTCAAAGTTCGTATTGTCATTAGTAAGTTTACTAGTAGGTTTTACATGTTCAATACATAGGGATTATGTATAGGGATATTATAAACATAAGATGACATCTTAACCCTTTAGAATCTAGATATTTATGTGATGCAACTATGTTTTGAAAATATATTCAAGTTTGCTTTTGAAACTATTTTAAACTTGAACAATATAATTTAACACATACAAGACAACTTTGAGACTTTAATCATATGTAGTTAAGTCATGTTATCATGCTTTTAAGGTCAGAATATAAAGCCTGTAGTAGTCATGCATGTTATCTCACTATACTAAGTTAAAAACTTCTTTAGTATAAATCCTAAGTAAAGTGGTCATGAGAAAAGAACTATGAATCATATAAACACAAGTTAACTGATTATTCATGCCTTTCTAAATTATACCAACATGCTTGCAAAGTCAGTATATGAACATAGCATACATACATCTCAAGTTCCTTTCTAAAGTCCTAAATCAATTTTAAAGTCTACACCTTCGTTCATCATGTATGCTAATCTAAACATGCTCACATTAGGTTAATATACTAATATATACCTGTTACACATGCTTGTATGCTAGCTTAAGTCTTAATAATATACTAACACTTAGCAGATTATGAAACAGAAAGCAAAAATTGGAAACAGAGTCTGGCGCAGCTGTGTTGCACCTCAGTGTTATTACAGTGCAGCTGTGCCATGAGTGGTTCAAGCCAAGAAGAGTCTGCTTCGACAGAACTTTAGCCTAAACACAGAAATTATACACAATTTTGAGTCTACCCAGTCATGTATCAATTACAACATGCTTATATGATTATATAACAACTAATTAAACATTACCCAACCTCATCATCATCTAATTCCACACAATTAAGAATTTGAAATTCAAGAACTCAAGAATTCATTTTAGCAGAGAATGAAAATGGAAAGAAAGGAATGGGGCTTATACCTCTACAAATGTGAAGTGAACTTGCTCCAAATGAACTCTCAGCTACTTAGAATAATAGTATGCTCTCAATCTCACACTTAGCAAATCTCAGCAATAGAAATTGTAGAAGATGGGTGGTATTTATAGAAAAATAAAAAAAACACAGGTAGTGCAATTTTCCATTGAATCAAACTCATGGATTGAAGCATTCTTGCAATACTAATTAAATCTCTCACTCTTATGTTTTATATTATATACACATATCAACCATACATTATAACTTAGTGCCACAACATGATTTACATATTTAATATTTCAAGTAGTAGATGTAATAATGGAAATGTAACATACATACAGTACATGTATAATTTTTATCACATCGATATACTTTATTAAAAATAATAGCTTACAATATGTTCATGGAATATTATTTTAATCTATACCCACATACATTTTGTCACATACACCTTCATGATGTATTTACAACCTATAGTTCCAATATGCTCAATCACATTGTTTGATGCAATGTAGTTTAATAAGACTTAATATAAGGTTGTTATATATATTCACATAAATGTCATACTACACTGTATAATATAGTTGTATTTTATGTTTTTAATTATTGCCCACATGCACATAATAGTCAATATAATTTTATTATATTAATAGCTTACTTGTTTCATGCTAAATAAATTAATCACTTTCTTGATTAATTAACACAAATATTAATTAATTCATTCCTCATTGATTAATGTAATTATAGATCTCCATAACCATTAATTATCTAAATAATTTTTATTATATTTATAGACATACTAGTAACAATATTAATCACATATCATTAAACAATTAATCAATATTCTACAATAACAATTAATAATTAATATAAATTAATTGCTCACTCAATAATTCCTTCGTTGATTAATATCAACATAACGTACCCTTAATGTTACACATATAATATTAATGTTTCATTTTATTTCTACAGAAAAAATTAATTTTCTCCAATCGTCCCATTGGCGTAGCAATTTAACTGCCATTTGTATCTTCTTCGACGACGGCAGCAGCATAATGCATACCCCAACGATTACAAGACTGGTTTAGCTTTAAGCCAATGTCAACCTTCATCGCCATACTCATTTTTCACGGCATGAATTAGTGTCCACGTGAGTGATATTTCAAATCTAAGAGTGTATTCATTACTTATCATAATAATCCTAATAATTATATCATATATACAATAATCATATATTCACGAAAAACTATTTTTATTTCAAAATTAATTTATTATAAGAACATAATCTATAGTGATCAATAATTCTTAAAAAGAAATTATTTACAATTATTCATGTAATAAATAAATTTTATTTATCACATATGTATATATATTTTACTTTACACATATGCCCACCTTTATATAAAAAAGAATTTATATCCAAAATTTCTTATTTAATTATATTTAAAATATTGGGTTATTACATCAACCCTCCCTTATAAGGATTCTGTCCCCGGAATCACCGCTTAAAAACTTATAAACACTAGGGCAAATAGCATACACAATCACTTCAAGTAGATCTCGATCAAATTCGATCGAACTAATCTTTAACTATTCAACATAAAACTCGTCTATCTGATTATATGGAAATCTGATTTCTAACAGAACTCAATTTTCTCCTTCAAAATTTCTTCATAACATAATTTACAATAATTAAGAAAAATCATATATACTAATATAAAATTCATACGAATAATACCTGGAGTTCCATCCCCGGCTGCTCCGGTATCCTGAACCGTCATGTTGAAGACTCTTGCGGTTGATTTTATTGAAGTTGGTCCCGTTATCACCAGTGTTCCACTGCCTTTTCCCGCATTCACGCTTCCTATATCCATTCTTCTTATTGGACAGTCCTTCAACTAATGCTCCGTGGATTCACACAGAAAACACCCATTGCTCATCCTAGGATTGGGGCAGTTGGGAGAGATATGTTCCTTATGCCCACACTTGTAGCATACAAACTTAACCTTAAGACACTCACTTGAGGGATTCTTCCCACAATTCTTACATTGCACAGCCTGCTTCTTCACACCTTCTTGCTTGACTTGGACACTTCAACCATTGTTCCACTTTCTTTTCTCACCCCTACTTCCTACTTCTACTTTCTACCATCCTTCAACCTATCCCTTTATTCTTTTCCCCTTATTGTAGAGGGCTCATGGCCTCACTTCCCTCCTCGACTATGATAGCCTTTTCTAAAAGTCTTGACAAACGTATTGATTTGTAACAATGCCACCTTATTGTAGAGCCATGGTTTTAATCCTAGCTTCAAACCTCCTTACCTTTCTAGCCTCCTCAGTATCCACTTGGTGTGGAGCGAACCTAGCTAATTCATTGAACTTTGCGGCATACTCACTGAATGTCAAATTTCTCCACTTCAATTCTAAAAACTTCACCTCCATCCTAGCCTGCACACTATACGAGAAATAGTTCTCAAAGAACAGCGTCTTAGACCTAGTCCATGCTATCACTCCTTCTCCTGCCTTAGCTTGATTTGCCTTCGACCAGAAATTCACCTCTCCTTTCATCATATAGGTGGAAAAAGCTGTCTTTTGCCCCTCATCTACCCTAGCGACTACAAAAGCTTTTTCTATTTCCTTAACCCAAGTTTGGGCTTCTATCGGGTTAGTGGTACCTCTACATTTGGGCGGTCCTACGGCCTTAAAATCTTTGAAGTTCGCAAATCGATTGTCTGGCTGATTTCCCGTCTCTGGTATTCCATTCTACATGGCCTGAGCTACCATGTTCGCGAAATTCTGCATCAGGTCTGGTTGTTGCCCTCCAGCATTGTTGACAGATTCTTCTGCCCTTTGGTTTCGAGTTTATCGTCTTGGCGGCATTTTCTGGTTAAATAAAACAAAATCTATATTTTATTAACTTACACTCTAAACCTTATCGTGTAAGTTTAATATTTTAAACTTATTCCATTAATCAAACATAGATTCATATTCATTCGACTAATTCATAGTACATAGCATAACACATACTGCTTTAAACATCCGATATCCCTTTATGACCACAAAAGTCAGGAATCACTACCACAACTTACACAAAATGTGAAAATATTATATTACACAAACATACTTATCATAGAACACACATATTGAAACAGTACTTATACTACTTATTTATTATGCCTTCTCCTAATCCTGGACAACCTTTCACTTGATGACCTTCCAATCCACAAATAAAACATGCACCTAGCTTAAAGTCGGGACAATGATGAGAGATATGTCCCTCATTTCCGCAAATGTAACATATCTTTCTCCCTTTTCCGCATACGCCTTCATGTTTCTTGCTACAGTTTGTACACTTTTCTATTTTACTAGCGTTCTCTTGGCTACTATCAGAATTTCCTAAGTCACGGTCTTTCATCTTTCTTTTCCCCTTTTTGCTCGGAGCTGCACACGATATGTTGCTTTTAGCTCCCATCTGATCAATTTGGATCTTAAGCTTATCTTGTTCTTCCATTGTTTCGATTAACGCCTTTCCCAATTGGTTATTTAGTATCTTTTCTATCTCCCACAACCTTTCTAGAGAAGAAACCTTGTTCCTCAGATGCTGCACTTTAGTTGATGCTTGATCAACTCCAACTTCGGTGTCTGAATCACTATCTATTAGTTCCACCATTTCTGGGTCCGGTATTATATTTTCCAAAATGATCACCTTATCAAGGTTATCATCAACATGAGCCTCTATTTCAGCTATTGGCATTGATATTGGCTTGGTTATGGAGATTGGCTCCTTTTTTACGATTTTAGGGTATCCTAATCCTTTTCCTCCTGACATCTACACATAAATTATCCTAATTAGCATATAATATATCCACATAGCAAGTAAAAGTATTATTTAAGTTATCTTTTATTTTTTTTTGACGATGAATTTATTCGATTCATCTCCTTTTAAACTCTATATGAGTTATTTGTTCTTTCAACAATTTCCTCTACTATAAGGCTATAGCCTAAGGTCTACTCCCACCTATGGTTTCTAACCCTAAAGCTCTGATACCAACCTATGACGCGGTTCACGATACCATTTCTTTGAGCCTAATAATAATAATTTTGTTATAAATATCAAACTTAATTTATATATCAGAGTTGTCTAAATCCCAGGTACGCGACCTTAAAACATTTTATTACATGATAGATAATAAATATCATCATCTTCTTTAAGTCTAGCTATTACATAAGATAACACAAACTTATAATGACAACTTTCCTTCCCCTTTATTCCTGGTAGAGCCCTCTGGTTGATCATACGTAACTGAAAACATTTAAATTAAGCAAGAATGAGCATTTGAGTGCCCATCAAGTAATAGCAAACAATAAACATTAGCTGAAAGGATTAAATGTTTTCTTCGAGTGACACTTCTACAACGAAGCAACAGTTGTGAAGTAACTGAAACAATTCTAATCAACATATCAATTCTATTTCAAGATTTTGAAACTACGTACTGACTATAAATGAGAGCAGTCGAAAGACTATGAACATTGTTTTCAATTTTTGAAAAGGTTTAACGAACTTCATCTCAGAAACCATCATAACTTACGACGACACGGGGGTGATCAAGCCCGTTATGCCTCAGTATTGATCAATACTACATACCGTAACGATATTCTCGTTCATCTCATCCGCCTTGGGCGCACAAAAGTTTCCCAGATTTGGGATGTTCATACTTAGCTTGAATCCGAACCAAAACAATTTGGTTGGATATCATTAGGGTTCTATCATGTTCAACGATATTCTTAAATCTGTGTCTTACCGAGTCAAATAGCTTAGACAACTTTTAATTAAGGTGTACATACTGGAAATCAACAAGTATGTATCAACATGTACAATAATTATCTAAGTGAGGACACTTGTATAATCATACTTAGAATATAACGAATAGAATATATATATCTGAATCTTATAGTAATACGGTAATGATAAACAATGAACGAATAAAGTTTGGGAACTTGTATGAATATAAATGATTGGGTACATAATCAATAACAATAGAGTTTAATAATCTGGCATAATGATAATATAATTTTGAAACTTTTTTACTCATGTCCATTGCATAAAGGAAATGCAAAGGTTAGGATACTTTGCATGAGTATTATGAAATAACATAAAGTTTAAAAACTCAGATAATCTAATATAATTCAATAACTTACTTACCATTTTATTGCAAAATAAATAAAAGGGTAAACATACTTGCCTTAAGCGTAGTTTATCCACGTAATTAAATCAACACTTTCGAATCCTATTTATAACACATTACAAGCATAAGATGCTCATTAGCTAACACATTCGTTAATCAAGCTTGACATGATTCAAGTATGCACATATGGTACAAAATCAGCTTATGTGTTTATCACGAAATCAATTATCTAGTTATTTCATAAGCAACTTAAGAATGCTCAAGTTTAAGGTATTTTCACCCATGAACTTTCATTATCCAAGAAAACATTATCTTATTACTTAGTCCTCACATATACAGATGCATCAATAGGTTTTAAACCATTTCTAGCAGTAATGACATCATACAAGTTAACTGTCAAAAATCAGATTACACTATCTCATATTCCAAATCTGGTGCGGTACACGCCATGACTAAGCTTAGGGCCAGCCAAGAATCACTGTGCATCCCTCCGCCAAGCCAAGACTCAGCTGTTGCCTTATGGTTTCTGTTCGGCATGAGTACAACATTCATACTTAATATATTTTGTCATGTTAAAGGTCTTTTCATGCTCCTCAAGTCAATCTAGGTTCCTTCCTAAAAATAATTCTAAATTAAACATTTAAATAATTTAAAGTCATTCAAGGTCATGAAATTACATAGTCTAACATGCTTTCCTTCTAAACATACAAGGTAGTTATAAAACTCATATTAGGCATGCTTGTGAGTTTTCACAACACATATGTGAAATTAGCACCACCTTGGGTTGAAATATGCTTCGTTTATGCTTCTCTTGAATTTATGATACCTAAGCATGGTATGTATATATATTTATACTACATGAGTGAGCCTAAGAGTATCACCAAACATGTTCATAGTTGTTAGATTCAAACCTTCAAGGTAGCTTGTTAACATTCTCGTTCAAAGTTCGTATTCATTAGTAAGTTTACTAGTAGGTTCTACATGTTCAATACATAGGGATTATGTATAGGGATATTATAAACATAACATGACATCTTAACCCTTTAGAATCTAGATATTTATTTGATGCAACTATGTTTTGAAAATATATTCAAGTTTTCTTTTGAAACTATTTTAAACTTGAACAATGTAATTTAACACATACAAGACAACTTTGACACTTTAATCATATGTAGTCAAGTCATGTTATCATGCTCGGAAGGTCAAAATATAAAGCATGTAGTAGTCATGCATGTTAGCTCACTATACTAAGTTAAAAAATTCTTTAGTACAAATCCTAAGTAAAGTGGTCATGAGAAAAGAACTATGAATCATATAAACACAAGTTAACGGGTTATTTATGCCTTTCTAAATCATACCAACATGCTTGCAAAGTCATTATATGAACATAGTATACATACATCTCAAGTTCCTTTTTAAAGTCCTAAATGCATTTTAAACTCTACACCTTCGTTAATCATGTATGCTAATCTAAACATGCTCACATTAGGTTAATATACTAATATATACCTGTTACACATGCTTGTATGCTAGCTTAAGTCATAATAATATACTAACACTTAGCAGTTGTTAAAAAAGAAAGCAAAAATTGGAAAGCAGTCCAAAGTGCAATACGTTTATACTCGTTGTTATTACTGGCCAGCAATATGCCATGAGTGGTTCAAGCCAAGAAGAGTGCCTTGACGTAACTTTAGCCCAAACACAAAAATTATACACAATTTTGAGTCTAAACAATCATGTATCAATTCCAACATGCTTATATGATTATATAACAACTAATTAAACATTACCCAACCTCATCATCATCTAATTCCACACAATTAAGAATTTGAAATTCAAGAACTCAAGAATTCATTTTAGCAGAGAATGAAAATGGAAAGCAAGGAATGGGGCTTATACCTCTGCAAATGTGAAGTGAACTTGCTCCAAATGAACTCTCAGCTACTTAGAATAATAGTATGCTCTTAATCTCACACTTAGAAAATCTTAGCAATAGAAATTGTAGAAGATGGGTGGTATTTATAGAAAAATAAAAAAAACACAGGCAGTGCAATTTTCCATTGAATCAAACTCATGGATTGAAGGATTGCATGAAGGTTAAGAGAGAGTTGGTAAATGGTAGTAGAAATCATCATAACCATCACTCCCCCATAATCATTAGCTAGATAATCTTGGAAGAAAGAAGAGAGAATAGGCCTTAGCCTTTATAGGATACTTGTGGAGGAGAAATAAAGAGCAAATGGGACTCTAATTTTGGGACAAGCAAATTAACTCAACATTCTTGCAATACTAATTCAATCTCTTACTCTTATGTTATATATTATATACACATATCAATCATACATTATAACTTAGTGCCACAAAATGATTTACATATTTAATATTTCAAGGTAGTAGATGTAATATGGAAATGTAACATACATACAGTACATATATAATTTTTATCACATCAGTATACTTTATTAAAAATAATAGCTTACAATATGTTCATGATATATTATTTTAATGTATACGCACATACATTTTGTCACATACACCTTCATGATGTATTTACAACCTATAGTTCCAATATGCTCAATCACATTGTTTCATATAATGTAGTTTAATAAGACTTAATATAAGGTTGTTATATATATTCACATAAATGTTACACTACAATGTATAATATAGTTGTATTTTATATTTTTAATTATTGCCCACATGCACATAATAGTCAATATAATTTTATTATATTTATAGCTTACTTGTTTCATGCTAAATAAATTAATCACTTTCTTGATTAATTAACACAAGTATTAATTAATTCGTTCCTCTTTGATTAATGTAATTATGGATCTCGATAACCATTTATTATCTAAATAATTCTTATTATATTTATAGACATACTGCTAACAATATTAATCACATATCATTAAACAATTAATCAATATTCTACAAAAACAATTAACAATTAATATATATTAATTGCTCACTCAATAATTCCTTCGTTGATTAATATCAACATAACGTACCCTTAATGTTACACATATAATATTAATGTTTCATTTTATTTCTACAGAAAAATTAATTTTCTCCAATCGTCCTTTGGCGCAATTTGCGCTAGTTTGTCTTCTTTGGACGACGCAGCGATTCTTGTACTCGACAAACGATCTCCAAGATCGGTTTAAGCTTTAAACCGATGTCAACCTTCATCGCCATATACTCATTTTTCACGACATGAATTAGTGTCCACATGAGTGATATTGCAAATCTAAGAGTGTATTCATTACTTATCATAATAATCCTAATAATCATATCATATATAAAATAATCATATATTCACGGAAAACTATTTTTATTACAAAATTAATGTATTATAAGAACATAATCTATAATGATCAGTAATTTTTAAAAAGAAATTATTTATAATTATTCATGTAATAAATTAATTTTATTTATCACATATGTATATATATTTTACTTTACACATATGCCCACCTTTATATAAAAAAAAATTTATATCTAAAATTTCTTATTTAATTATATTGAAAATATTGGGTTATTACAGGGTTAGTCCGGTGCAATGTGTGCCAAAAAAGGGAGGAATAAATGTGGTTCAGAATGATGACAATGATCTGATTCGGACAAAGATAGTGACTGGTTGAAGGGTTTGCATAGACTATAAGAAGTTGAATAAGGCGACCCGCATAGATAACTTTCCTATGCCCTTTATCGATCAAATGTTGGATAGATTAGTGGGACACGAGTACTACTGCTTACTCGATGGATATTCGAGTTATAATCAGATCATCATCGCTACTGAGGATCAAGAGAAGACTATGTTTACGTGCCCATACGACACATTCGCATTCAGGAGAATGTCGTTCGGTTTTTGTAATGCACCCGCTACCTTCCAGCGGTGTATGATGGCTATCTTCTCAGACATGGTAGAGAAAAATGTGGAAGTCTTCATGGATGACTTCTCCGTCTATGGGGATGATTTTGATGCGTGTTTGGAAAATTTGTTCATGGTCTTACAAAGATGCACCGACACGAATTTGGTCATTAACTAGGAAAAGTGCCATTTATGGTGGACGAAGTTATAATTTTGGGACACAAAGTCTCGGCTCGAGGATTAGAGGTTGATAAAGCTAAGATGGAAAGAATTGAAAAGCTACCTCCACCGAGTTCAGTTAAGGGAATTTGAAGTTTTCTGGGACATGCTGGGTTCTACAGGAGATTCAGAAAGGACTTCTCTAAAATTGCAAAACCTTTGTGCAGTCTTTTAGAGAAGGATTCAGTTTTCAATTTTGATGAGGAGTGTAAAGTGGCATTCGAGCTATTAAAGAAGAAGTTGACTATAGCTCCCGTGATCGTCGCACCAGATTGGAATATGCCTTTCGAGCTAATGTGTGATGCAAGCTACTATGCAGTTGGGGCTGTTTTGGGTCAATGCCGAGAGAAGGTATTTCATGCCATATATTATGCAAGTAAGACACTCATAGAGACTCAGTTGAACTACATAACTACGGAAAAATAATTACTTGCAGTGGTATATGCGTTCGATAAATTTAGGGCATACTTGATCGAGACTAAGGTAGTAGTTTATACAGATCACTCGGCCATTTAGTACTTAATTTCAAAAAAAAGATGTTAAGCCACGCCTTATCAGATGGATTCTCCTTTTACAAGAGTTTGATTTAGAAATAAAGGATAGAAAGGGGACAGAGAACCAAGTCACCGATCATTTATCTAGGCTGGAAAATCAGAATAAAAAGGAAGAGAACAAGTGTGTAATCAATGAGTCATTCCCGGATGAGTAATTGCTTGGGATAAATACAGAATTTCCATGGTACGCGAACTTCACGAATTATCTAGTGAGCAACATTCTTCCTCATGATCTTACACGACAATAGAAAAAGAAGTTTCTTCATGACGTCAAATGGTACATGTGGGACGAGCCTTACCTATTCAAACAGTGCGCCGACAAGATGATTAGAAGGTGTGTGCCCCACAGTGAAGCAAAGAACATATTGCATGAGTGTCATTCGTCTGCATATGGGGGACATTATGGTAGTGAGCGAATAGCGGCAAAAGTGCTTCAAGCCCGGTTTTATTGGCCTACATTATTCAAGGACACCCACCAGTTTGTTAAAAGTTGTGATAGATGTCAACGGGTGGGCAACATATCTAAAAGAAATGAGATGCCACTACAAACAATTTTGGAAGTTGAAATTTTTGATGTTTGGGCCATGGATTTTATTGGGCCATTTCCTTCATTCTTCGGTAATCAGTACATATTGCTCGCAGTTGACTACGTATCAAAATGGGTCAAAGTCGTAGCACTCCCAACTAATGATTTCAAAGTAGTCCTCAAATTCTTGCAAAAGAATATCTTTACAAGATTCGGCACGCCAAGAGCTATCATAAGTGACGAAGGTAGTCACTTCTGCAACAGATCATTCACAGCTCTCTTGATGAAGTATGGGGTCAACCATAAGGTGGCGACGGCTTATCATCCCTAAACAAGTGGGCAAGCTGAAGTTTTGAACAGCGAAGTGAAGCGAATCTTGGAAAAGGTGGTGAACCAAATAGAAAGGATAGGTCTCTCCAGTTGGACGACGCACTATGGGCCTACCGAACTGAGTACAAAACAACAATTGGGATGTCACTATATAAATTGGTTTATGGGAAAGCCTGCCACTTACCGGTCGAGTTACATCACAAGGCCTACTGGGAGATTTAGAAACTTAACTTCGATCAAGCAGCTATGGGGGAAAAGCGACTACTTCAATTAAACGAGCTCGACGAATTTCGACTTCAAGCCTACGAAAACTCTAAGCTTTACAAAGAAAAGGTCAAGAGATGGCACGACCAGAAAAATATGCACAGAACATTCGAGCCGGGGCAATCAGTTCTATTGTTCAACTCACGGTTGAGGCTGTTTCCAGACATGCTTAAGTCCAAATGGTCGGGACCATTCACCATTAAAAAAAATTTCTCTCATGGCGCCATTGAACTCTATAATAGGAATCCATTGGAAACGTTGAAGGTCAACGGTCAACGGTTGAAGCATTATTTGGGTGGTGAATCCAACACAGATGTCATTGCAATCACATTATCCGACGTACCATAAACAGGGAGTAGTCAGGCTGAATGACTTAAAATCAAGCGCTAATTGGGAGGCAACCCAATCATACTTTTATTTTTATCATATTTTCATTCATAACCGTTAAATTTGAGTTTAGACTAATTAGGACATAATAAGTTCATTAAGTAGCTATTTTATTGTATTATTCGTGTTAATCTCTCAACCATGCTTGAAATGATCTATAAATCCACTCACATGTATGTTTCATGGCTTGAAGATGTCAAAATGTTCATAAAATGGAGTAACATGGAAGAAAAGAAGAGCAAAAAGCTTAGTTTGCAGTGAGCATGCCCGCCGGGGCGGGCACCTAATGAACTATACCCCCCACCGGGGCGTGGGTCTCCCAAAATAATTAACAGATTTCATGCACTTGCTGTATGGCTTTATGCCTTCACCTTTCACCCCCAGGCGGGGTCCTGAAATTAAACGAGTGCAGTTCGTGAGCTTACACACACCCACTATTTCATCTTCATAATTGAAACCCCACTTCTCCCTCACATAAACTACCCATACATAACCCCCACTATAAACCCACGATTTCACAACTCACACTCCATCTTCCCACTACTTCACTCCATCAATCCATTACTCCTATCCCTTTCCATCACACCACCTCTATATAAACACACCCTCACAACCCAAGTTCATCACATACACTTAAATTGAACTCAGGAAGCCACGAATTAGGGTTCTTATTGTGGGAATTAATATTGCATTTTAGAGCGAGTAACCTATTTTCAAGTTTTTCATCTTCTCTCTCCATAATTGCCACAGAATTCACCAACTTTGGGGGAAGAAATCAGTGTGCACACCACCTATTCGACAGAGCGCGTGAGTCAAGTTTGGAGGGAAGAAGTTGTGTTAAGGCTTACTCAATTCCATGGCGTCTCAACCCACATCAAAACGATAAAGGGGAGAAAGCTCACGACCCGCAGAACCGACACGGACCTTTGATCATCGAAAATTCGTAAGTGCCACCGCCGCCGACCGATACGACTATATGATGATGAAAGCTCTTACACCGGAGTGAGGGTTGGCACCAGATCATGTCGACGGTGAAATGATGCAACAAATTTATCAGAAAGGGTGGAACAAGTTCACGGAGGAACTTGAGCCAGCTGTTGTCAACGTGGTCAAAGAGTTTTAGCCAACGCCGAAGATAAAGCCCCCTTCAATGCTTATGTGCGGGGTCGATTAGTCTCGTTCAGTGTCGATGCTATCAATACCTATTATCAGTTACAAGTGCCTCGACCATGCCAATACGCTCACCTACGTGATTTCGATCCTTACTATGAAGCTATACTCAAAGAAATGACTGAACCGGGAACAACATGGATCAAGGGTCGGAAAGAGGCACAGTTTTTCATAGCAAGGATCTCAGTCGGAATGGTAAAATATGGTATGCCTTCATATGTGAAAAATTGTATCCATCCCAACACACATCGGACGTGACCAAGGAGAAGGCACTACTTCTATATGCGATTGTGCAAGATTTCATCATTGAGGTCGGGGCCATAATCTATTTTTCCATTCACCGACGCTTACGGGGAAACTTTTCAGGCGGCTTGCCATACCCATCACTCGTATGTGGGTTGTGTCACCAAGTGGATGTTAAATGGTCTGATGATGAACCCACTCAGATGCCGCTTTAGTTACTAGATTCTAGAATGATAGCGCGATATTCGGTATGGGCCGAAGGTGATTCCCATCCTCGAGGTCTGGTTTTTATTTTTCCATCGGCTTCGAAGGACGAAGTTGACACTGCAGAAACCTCTGAGGATGAGGATGCGACTATGGGAGATCAAGGAACAGAGTAGGTACCACAGTCAGAGGCAATATCTAGTCCTTAGTTCCTAAATTTTTAGCGCCAAGTAGATGAGCACAACATGCAAGCACAACGAGAGATGAGGCGGCTCGCTGCTAGGCAAGACCATATGTTCGAAGCAATGAACCTCTCATTCGCTTCATTGAACATGACGCTACAAAGTTTCAATCCCAATGCTCAATTTCTGTATCAGCAACCGGTTCCACAACCATGATTTCCACCGAGTGATTCCGATGAAGAAGAACACCACACACCACCACCCCAGGCTTGAAGAATTATAGGGAAGTCCTCATGTTTTTATTGCTAAATCCTTACAATCAGGGTATTGTAATTGTTAAGTTTGGGGGATTTACATTCATGTTGCATATTTAAGTTCATTAAGCTAGGATTGCATTGTAGTTTGTTATTATATTTAGTTTGGTCAATTGTTGCATATTTATGTAGTCATGCATTTGCATAGTAACTTAGGTGTATATTTAGTTATTTATGTATGCTTGCATTCATGTTATGTTTACTAATATTAAAAAAAAAATTAGTTAAACATTGTGTTTGCATATGTCTAGCAGTGTTGTAGTTCATTTTATTTTTAGCCAATGATGAGAATTGAGATTAAGTCAACGAATACAATATTGATTATTAGAACCTTGATATAGTTTCTATTATGAATTGGATCTTACTCTTTTTTGAAACCGGTATAAAAAGGGTAGCACGTAATAATATCTGTGTTGATTGATTAGTTTAAATTGATACATAAATAGTTTCTAAAGGATAATGCTAGTATATATTATAGAAGGACAAGAATAGGCAGTGAAGACGATGAATTAGACAATAACCTAAGTTTGGGGGAAAAGGTAGGGTCTATAAGCTTCGAAAAAGAAAAAAAGAAACAAAAATATAATATCAAGTTGAGTCTTGTGGTGGGTTGAGAAAAATATACTCCCCATAAACACGAGCGTGAGATGGAGCATAAAACGCACTCACCAACCATCTATCTAAAAAAATGATGAAGAAAAGATGGAAAATAAGAGCAAAGATCCCCCGTCAATGAAGAAAGAAAAAAAGAAAGAAAAGAAAGCATGAATACCCTATTTTGACCTCTAATCTTGGTGATTGCTTAGTTTTAGTTGGAACTCGTCTATTTTTAAACTTTTTGAGTTTGTCCTGTATGATTCCTTCTAAGAAGTTGGTTATATATTGAATTTTAGTCTGTATCAGTTGTCATAGATGTTACACACACACACACACACACACACTATACCAGTAATAACGGTCTAAGATTTGAGGACTGATAAGGAATTATTGATTGGTTTTGGTGATTAAGAGTTGTAGTGTTTGCTTATTTTCCCTGAGGCCAGTGGAATACTTTTGATTCTGTGATACTGTTGAATTTGTAATCATTTAGCTAGATACATTACATCTCATATTATTGCATTGCATCGCATGTAGTTTGTTTTGTGCTCGAGGACTAGCACGGTTTAAGTTTGGGGGATTTTGATAAGTGGATTTTATATCCACGAAGTGATGTCCATTTCTTGCTTAATCGTTGTTAACTTCTCACTTTCATGTTCATTTTTACTTATTTATTGTTATTTAATGTGTAGGTATGGTGGTGCGGTGTTTGAGCAAAAAAGGAGTGCTTTAGTGGTAGCAATGAATCAAGCATAAAGTTTATTCAAGCCAACTAGTAGAACCTACCCCTGTCGGGGTAGGCATTATTAAGCTATACACCCCACGGGGGCTGGGGTCCAACAATCGAGAGACGAAGCCTAGCTTGGCCAAATGGACTTTTCCAAGTATATACCCACTCCGGGGCGGGGGTCTCGAATTCTGGCACTCTTGGCTTGCTTGAAACTGTAATAACCCGAGATTTTCTATATAAAATAAATAAGAAATTTTGAGTATAAATTTTTTATTTATTTAATGACGAGACTAAGTGTCAAGTAAAGTGAATGATAAATGCGAATACATTTATTACTTGAAAAATTAGAAATAATTTTGGAATTATTAATTACCACAAATTATATGGTAATAAATTTTTGTAAGCCGAAATGTTTTTATTAATTATTTTCCATGAAAACATGATTGGAAATAATATATGAAGTGATAATTAGATTTATATAATAAATATTTTATTATATGAATTGTTCGTAATATTTAAGTTAATTATTTTAACTTGATTATTGATCTTTGTGTAATGAAGAATAAGTCGAGACATGAGATCCAAACCTGGATTGGGATTGTGATCAAGAGATGAGAATGATAATATTATATTATTTATATAATGATTTACAGTACTATAATTATGTACTGGGTATGTGCGGACAGATAATATTGAGCAATGACGGTCAATTAGGTCATAACATATTACCGTCTTTGTGAAACCCTAATTATTAAACTCGGTTATGTGATATTTACGAGTAGTAGTTCATTATATGAAGTTACCGTGAATAAGAATATCGGTAATTAGAAGAAACCCTAATTATCAAGTTGTACGTCGATAATTAGGACAAACCCTAATTATTATAACCCTAACCAGCTTGAAATTAGAAACCGTAACGATTTGTGTTAGTAACATACACGAGATAATTAAAGAACCACTAATGGTCAATTAGAAACCCTAATTGATGACGTTGAGAAACCCTAATTTTAATTATCGTGTTTAATTTCGATGTTATTGTATAAGTGTTTTAATTTACCAAAGGATAAAAGTTAATTGGTAAATTATAAGAATTAAATCTAGTGATTAAATATTACATTTAATTGCCTTGTACAAGATTGCCCATACACTCTTAAACAAAGCCCAACCATCACCCATAACAAATCGTAAGCAAGAATCAAGAATTTTTGGCAAAAGGGTATAAGAACACTAAACCTAGAAATCCTTTGATTCGATGTTATTTGATGCAATTGATTGTTTAAAGTTGTGTAATAGAATGTTAATTGATGATATGGGTTGATAAATCAAAGACCCATAACATCAAAGTGCACTGAAATTTGAAGATTTAAGCAAGTTGGAAAAACCGAATTACATTATTTTTTCACCAAATGTCGAGGCCATAACTCTTTGCTCGATCATGAGTTTTGTTCTTCAAAAGTTGTTATGTATAGCCTGATATGTAGTCTTTAATGCAAAAAGAATCAAGTCCATATCATGTATAGATTAGAAGTTATAGATGGTCAAACATGGTTGATCGATCATGATAAACTATTTTTGGGCGCCTATAATGGGGGCATTCTCGTCCACTTTTTGTGCTTTAAAAGGTCTGGAATTTTGATATACTGTAGTGCATCGAGTTAGGAAGCCATAGGCTTTGGAATGACCTCATTCCGACCCTCGGATGAGGAATTACGGTGATTGGAAGGAAATGTGTCAAATTTCTCAAAAGCGAAAGTCGTCGAATGGGATGTGCTATTCGGGACACTTTATTTGATCGATTAATATTTCCAAAACCTTCTGGGCTTTTGGTATGTTATAGTACAATCAATAAGCTTTCCATAGACTCAAACGGACTAAATCCGATATCGAGGAGAGAGTTATGACATTTCAAAGTAGTAGTGTCAAAACTTCCCAACAAGTGCGGTGCAGTCCATTTGAACGAAATTTACTGGGCTGATGTGTTCGAATTTGGAAATGGTCAAAGAATAAAAGTTGTAGCCCCAGACGTTAGCTTCACGTGGGCTCAAGAATCGCTCAAAAATGTTTTAAAATGAAAGAGTTATGACTGTTTTTAGCGGAAGAGGGTAAAGCTGAAACGAGATTGAAAACTCAAGTTATGAACGTCCACTTTTGACGCCTTTGTTTGGGCTACCTAATGAACCCGAATTGGGTAATTCGTATTTTTAAAAATAGTCTTACATACCAAGTATAACATATCCAAAAATCAGATTAATCGGAGTTATGAGAAATGCGTTAGAAAATCGCAAAAGTGAGCTATTGAAAAATTAGTATAAACCAAGTCCCACATCGACTAAATTGAGAACTTCACCATTTTCTAAACCTATAAATAGGAGGGCTTGGCCTTTGTTTCATTCACCAACAATAAGGCCTCCAATTTTTGAGAAAGGCTTTGTTGTGGAAGAACTTTTATAAAGATCTCCTTAGTTAAATTTTAGGCGTGGAAGTCGCATTATTCGATTCTGTGAAATTTGTATTTAGGGTATGTTTCTTATTTAATTTTTGTAATGTTATTATTTTTAATTGTTAGTTAAAGTTTGAATTTTTGAAGTTTAGTTAGTGTTGTTAATAAACTAGTTAGTTTACTATGTTTATTTTGGCTTGGAATTGATTATGTAAATGAGTTATTTGTGATGACTTTTAATATTTTGTGATGAATTTCATTAATTAATAATTATTAATGATATTAAAGTTATTTAATGATTATATTAAATAATTTAGTTTAAAAATGATTTTAATATTATAAAAATCATTTTAAATAAAAATAAGGTATTTAAAAATATTTTAAGTTATAAAATATAACTTTTAATATTTAAATGATAATTTCATTAATAATTAAATATTAATGATATTAAGATAATATTAATGATATTTAGTTTATTTAATGATTAATATTAAATAAATAGTTTAAAAATGGTTTTACTTATTTAAAAACCATTTAAAGAGGATATTAAGGATTTAAAAATATTTTAAGTTATAATTAATGACTTTTAATATTTGGATAAATAGTACATTAATATTTAAATATTAATGGTAATTATTTGGGTAATATAAATGTTTTAAAAATAGTTTGAGTTGTTATAAATAACTTTTATATTTTGGCAATGGTTTCATTAATAGTTTAGTATTAATTAAACTATTAATGATAATGGAATTGTTTAATGTTTAAATCATTTAATTATGATTCCGATATTTGAAAGTTATAAATTTGGCCAAACTAGTTTACTTGAGAACCGATTATGAAGTTCTCAATTTGAAGAAGAACACCTATAATAATGCTTATATCACTATAGGCCCTTTAGTGATGATTTGAATTATTTTAAATTTTTCAATTTACGGAAATTGCGAAAATGATTAAAAATAAGATGTCCGATATTTACGAGATGTTGAGGTATAGAATAAGAGTCTTAGACTCAAGATTTACTCGATAAAGTCAGCGTCGATCACGCCAAAAATGTCAGACCTTATAAAAGAAAGAAAAGACTACCGTAAGAGCATGGATGAGATATTTGAAAAATGTATAAAAATATTTCAAGTATAGAATAGGAACTAAAAGTATGATCACTGTGATTATGTGATTGGACTATGTGCTGACTTAATAAACAAGTACTATGTGTTAAGATATATTGTTCTAATCGAACGAATGATCTGATTATTGATAGGTTGTGATAAAGAGATAAAACCTAAGTTGAGATTTGTAATCAGCGAATCAGACAAGTATCTTACCTTTGCATTTCCTTTATGCAATGGACATGAGTAAGAAGTTTCAGAATTCTTTTCTATTCCTGTACAGATTATGTACGCTTTGATTATCAACATGTTAGCTCAGATATATATTCCGTTCATTGATTTCTAAATGGTTATACAAGTGTCCCCACTTGGATAATCATGGCATTTATTCACATGTTGATACACTTTTTCAATTACCCGTATATATATGTTGAATTACATATTATTGTTGAGCAAGATTAAAAACCTTCGGGTTTGGAACCAGGCATGTATGAACATCCCTATATGGGAAGATTTTTGCGTAAGGCGGATAGAGTGAGCGATGAATTTCGTTCAAGTTATGTAGTATTGATCAATATAGGGTACAACGGGGCTGATCACCCTCCGTGCCCATAAGTTATGACGGTTTGAGGATAGAATTCCGCTAAACCATTTCGAAAATGAAAAGAATGTTCATAGTATATTTCTTAAACCCTATTCAAGGGTAGAGCCAGAGCCAAATTTAAAGAATTTGAAAGAGAGTTGTTATGTGAATTTTTTATCAGTACAGATTACTTCACAACTTTCAATTCGTTGTAGAAGTGTTATGTAAAGAGAATACTTATATTCTTTCAGCTTATATATAATTGCTATTACTTGCTGGGCACTTAAATGCTCATCCTTGCTTAAATTAAATGTTTTCAGTTATGTATGAGCAACCTGAAGGCTCAGGCACGAACAAAGGAAAAAGGAAAGCTGATTGAATAAGTGTGTATTATGAGTTAATGGTTATAGTTGTATTGGTATCTATTCAAGTATTGTAAGGAATGTATTTGAAGGTCACGTACCTGGGGAAGTAAACTTCGATGTATGTAAATTAAGTTCGAATGTATTATTATTTAGTATTATTCAGCTTAAAGAAATGGTATCATGGAGAATCGAGTTCGGGTTTCAAGTACCTGGATTTGGGGTCGCCACAGGTTGGTATCAAAGCTGTTGGTTATGAAGCTTAGGTAGGAATACCTGAGACTAATAACCGCCATGATTAGGATAAGTATTAACTCATATAGAGTTAGTTGGTCGATAAGATTCAAAGATGAATCTCGGCGAGTGTAAAGACACAGAGTTCCCTAACTCGATTATAAAGTTAAACAAAGAGTGGGGAATAGATTGAGTCTAAAAGACCGAAAGTGCGCTTATGAGATCGTAAAAATAAAACGATCAAGATATAGAACTAAATCGTAATATATACGATGAGATCACCCCATGATCTCGATAAGGCTATGACAACGTAAGGAATCAATCGATGATTGGAAAGTTTGACAAGATTATTGTGTGTATGAATTATACTATCAATTGGTACAGATCCAAAAGAGAATTTTAAATACGAATTAAATTCGTATGGAGAATGGGGTTAGTGTTAGATGGGGATTCAATTGAGGACTCATGTCGGCAGCTGAGTTGTATGATTCTTCGTATGGGAGCTGAATTGTACTTGGTGTAAAAACCACTTAGTTTCGCACTGATAATCATTGAAATGTACGTGTCGCGCTTATTTGTTATATGCACATTAAGAGGATGACTCCATTCTCGTGTGTATAACAATATATAGGTCATAGATAGAGAATATAAGATTAAGTTCGAGTTCTTAAAACTCATACCTATGAGACATTCTTGACTCATAATTATATGAAATGTTTATGAACCCCTCAGCTGAATGGACGCCAAAGGTCTGACTAGGATAAGTTCTTAAACTCATATGATTGTGGCAATTTATGAACTCATAAATGTGGTTTGATGAACTGGGTATAGTTTTGTGTGAATGGAGTGTTATGGATTACGAGGAATGATAGATTGTTAAGTAAATGATTTTTAGTGAAGGTGTTAGGTTTTCCTAAACTCCTAGCTATGCTAAACTTCAAAATTTTTGACATCAAGCTAAATCGCACTATGTGTTTTTGAAAACAAAAATGTAGACTAAGTAATCATTTTTGAAACGGTTTAAAAATACTGGTCTATGCTACTTATTTTGGCTAGACGCAAATGATTTGAAATATCAAAATTTGTTTTAATTATCACTCATGTACCATGTAACTTTAGTGCGTAGATGATAAAAATGTGATGGAGTTATAAATACAGGAATACTTAGTGTGAATTTGACCAAGTCGCTGTTCCACTATTGTATGAGGTGTTATGACAAAGTCATACAATGATAGCATCCTCAACGGATTGTTAATACAGTACGACATCATGACGTTATTCTCGAAAATGTTTTCAAAAAGTTTAATTTGCCAACGGGGTTTGGCTACATCTAAATAATTCGATTGAAGTGAATTATTGATATGAGTCTATGCTATTTGAATAAGCTAGACTAATGTTTATGAAAACTCTAAGTGTTCATTGAAAGAATTTCCCGAACCAAATTGTTTGGTGCGGAATCCTATGATAAGACTGAGGTGAACAATGTTGTTTGGATAAATGATCCAATCTAATGGCGTAAATATTCGCTAGGTATGATTAATACGTTATGCATGACGTAGGGGTACAATAGGCTAATCACCTAAAGTACTATTAATGGTAGTTTACCTTCTTTGTGATTGTAAACATACCAGGTAATGTTTTGTTTTGTGGTATGAATACTTAATTAAAACTATGTGTTCATGGTCTATATGACCCCTCGGCACAATTTGAAAACTTTTACTCTTGTGAGAGGTGTATTGGGTAGCATGTGATGATATGTGTGAATGTTGTAAGCACGATATAGAGTTAATAGCGAGAGTTATGAGTGAGGTTGGAGCGAGGGAGATATTCAGATAAGACGGTTGAAGGTTGAAATAGAAGCCAAAGACACCGATATATACCTTGGACCAGAGCTTTAGTCATCACCTTCATGCGATTCGATGCAGAGTGGATGGAGTCGCCTTTCGGCGAGAGATAGGCGTTGATGAGAATTGAATAAATTTATCGTCAATCAAAATAAGAGACAACGATATATAGAACTCTTGATTGTTGTGTATATATACTATATGTTAATCGTGGTAACTTATGTATGTAGATGTACGGTGAGAAAGATATGTGGAATAAGAAGGATCATATTCACACCCCAGCTAATATCGAGGCCAACAGATGAAATAGAAGCTCACTAGGAACCCAAATCGGATGAGGTGGCTATCGTGGAAAAACGTAGCATCAGATCCAGAAATATTGGATTTGACAGATAGTGATTTAAACACTAAAGTTGAAGCTGCTCAAGCATCAACGGAGGTGCAGGATTTGGAGAACAAGGTTTCTTCATTGGAAAGGTTGTGGGAGATAGAAAAGTTGATGCATCAGGCGTTAATGGAAACAATGGAAGAAGCAGGATAAGCTCAAAATCCAAATTGACCGAGATGGAGCCTCAAGCGACACATCCGTGAAGGACACACCTCTCCTCGCTGGTGCCCGACTATAAGAAAGGTGGATGTTTTAATTGTGGGATGGAAGGACATCGAGCGAATGAATGGCCGAGAAAAAGGCTTGGTAAATAAGTAGTATGGGTTATGTATGTAATATGTGTGATAAGTAATGAACTATTTTTAACTTTTATGTTGGTTAAGATTTTAAATCCAGACTTTCGTAGTCACAAAGGGATAGTTTGTTGATTAAAGCAGATGTCTTTGTGTAAATATTCGATAAATGAATATGAATCTAAGTTTGAGAAATGAAACGAGTTTAATACATTAATCTCATGCAATAAGGTTTAAAATGTAAGGGTATAATTTATGGTTTTATTTAACTAGATAATGCCGCCAAGACGTCAAACTCGAAATCAAAGGATAGAAGAATCTACTAATCTTTGAGGACAAATTTGATCGATGCAAAACTTTGCAAACATGGTAGCTCAAAGCTATGCGTGAGGAACACCAATTCTGGAAACCAAATTGATAATCGCTTGGCGAAATTCAAAGACTTCAAAGCCGTAGGACCACCAGAATTCAGAGGATCAGCTGACCCTATAGAAGCCCAGACTTGGGTGAACGAGATAGAGAAGGCGTTCGTAATCGCTAAAGTAGATGAGGGGCAAAAGACCGCTTTTGCCACTTATATGATGAAAGGGGAAGCTAACTTTTGGTGGGAGGCAAATAAGACTCGGGTAGGAGAAGAAGAAATTACTTGGGATAGGTTTAAGGATTTATTTTTTGAAAACTATCTCTCTGTTAGTATGCAGTCTAGAATGGAGGTGAGATTCCTGGAGTTAAAGCAGGATAACATGACTGTTGCGGAGTATGCCGCAAAATTTAATGAGTTGGCTAGGTTTGCTCCACATCAAGTGGATACAGAGGCTAGGAAGGCAAGGAGATTTGAGCTGGGCTTAAAACCCCGACTCTCTGATAAGGTGTCAAGATCTTTGCAAATCAATACTTTTACAAAGACTTTCATGGAGAAGGCTATCATTCTTTGAGCAGGGAAGTGAGGCCATGAGCCTCTACCATAAGGAGAGAGAAGAACAAAAGCAAGTCGAGGAACAAAGAAAGATAGAAAGTAGTAGTGGGAATAGGGGTGAGAAAAGAATGAGGAATTTTTCCGAGAAAATGCAAGTAAAGGAGGAAGGTATAAAGAAGGTAATGCAAAGATTACCTGACATGGGAAGAATCACTCTGCGCGAGTGTCTCAAGGACAAGTTTGTATGCTACAAGTGCGGGCAAGAGGGTCATATCTCTCCCAATCGCCTCAACTCAAGGATGATCGATGGGATGCTTCATATGTGGATCGACCGAGCATAAGGTGAGGAACTGCCCACGAGGGGGAATGGAGGCAGGAACATAACCACGGGGAGAAGCGGTGGGGCGTTAGCAATTTCTGGGACCAAACTCAACCAAGAACTCCAACGAAAAGCAACTCCGAGGGTTTACAAAATGACGGTCCGGATACTGGTGGCGGTGGAAATGTAACTCCGTGTGCTATTTGAATAACTTATATATCTTATATTTCGCTTAATCGGATAGACAAGTGTTATGATGAATAATTAAAGATTAGTTCGATCAAGTATGATCGAGATCTACGTCTAATGATTATATGCTATGTACCCTTCTCGCATATGAGTTTTTTAAAGCGGTGATTCCGGGACTAATCTTTATAAGGAGGGTGAATGTAATAACCCGAGATTTTCTATATAAAATAAATAAGAAATTTTATGTATAAATTTTTATTTATTTAATGATGACTAAGTGTCAAGTAAAGTGAACGATAAATGCGAATACATTTATTACTTGAAAAATTAGAAATAATTTTGGAATTATTAATTACCACAAATTATATGGTAATAAATTTTTGTAAAAGCGAAAATGTTTTTATTAATTATTTTCCATGAAAACATGATTGAAAATAATATATGAAGTGATAATTAGATTTATATAATAAATATTTTATAATTGTTCGAATATTTAAGTTAATTATTTTAACTTGATTATTGATCTTGTACGTAAGAATAAGTCGGACATGAGATCCAAACCTCGGATTGTGATTGTGATCAAGAGATGAGAATAATAATATTATATTATTTATATAATGATTTACAAGATTATATAATTATGTCTTTGGGTATGTGCAGACAGAGATAATATTGAGCAAATGACGGTCAATTAGGTCATAGCATATTACCGTCTTTGTGAAACCCCTAATTATTAAACTCGGTTATGGGATATTTCGATTAGTGATTTGTGTATATGAAGTTCTTTGTGAATAAGAATATCGGTAATTAGAAGAAACCCTAATTATCTTGTTGTACGTCGATAATTAGGACAAACCCTAATTATTATAACCCTAACTAGTTGAAATTAGAAACCGTAACGACTGTGTTAGTAACATACATAGATAATTAAAGAACCACTAATGGTCAATTAGAAACCCTAATTGATGACGTTGAGAAACCCTAATTTTAATTATCGGGTTTAATTTCGATGTTATTGTATAAGTGTTTTAATTTACCAAAGGATAAAAGTTAATTGGTAAATTATAAGAATTAAATCTAGTGATTAAATATTACATTTAATTGCCTTGTACAAGATTGCCCATACACTCTTAAACAAAGCCCAACCATCACCCATAACAAATCAAAAGCAAGAATCAAGAATTTTTTTGGCAAAAAGGGTATAAGAACACTAAACCTAGAAATCCTTTGATTCGATGTTATTTGATGCAATTGATTGTTTAAAGTTGTGTAATAGAATGTTAATTGATGATATGGGTTGATAAATCAAAGACCCATAACATCAAAGTGCACGAATTTGAAGATTTAAGCAAGTTGGAAATACCGAATTCTGTTATTTTTCACCAAATGTCAGAGGCCATAACTCTTTGCTCGATCATGAGTTTTGTTCTTCAAAAGTTGTTATGTGTAGCCTGATATGTGGTCTTTAATCTGCAAAAAGAATCAAGTCCATATCATGTATAGATTAGAAGTTATAGATGGTCAAACATGGTTAACCGATCATGATAAACTATTTTTAGGCGAGCATAATGGGGGCATTCTCGTCCACTTTTATGCTTTAAAAGGTCTGGAATTTTGATATCTTGTGTAGTGCATCGAGTTAGGAAGCCATAGGCTTTGGAATGACCACATTCCGACCTCGGATGAGGGAATTACGGTGATTGGAAAGAAATGTGACAAATTTCTCAAAAGCTGAAAGTCAAGCGAATGGATGTGCTATTCGGGACACTATTTCGATCGATTAATGTTTCCAAAACCTTCCGGGCTTTTGGTATGTTATAGTACACCGAATAAGCTTTCCATAGACTCAAAACGGACTAAATCCGATATCGAGGAGAGAGTTATGACATTTCAAAGTTGTAGTGTCAAAACTTCCCAACAAGTGCAGTGCGATCCATTTGAATGGAATTTATGGGCTGATGTGTTGAATTTGGAAATGGTCAAAGAATAAAAGTTGTAGCCCAGACGCTAGCTTCACGTGGGCTTAAGAATCGCTCCAAAATATTTTAAAATGAAAGAGTTATGGTATTTTAAGCGGAAGAGGGTAAAGCTGAAAACGAGATTGAAAAGCTATATGAACGTCCACTTTTGACACACTTTATTTGGGCTACCTAATGAACCCGAATTGGGTAATTCAGTATTTTTAAAAATAGTCTTACATACCAAGTATAACATATCCAAAATCAGATTAATCGAGTTATGAGCAATGCGTTAGAAAATCGCAAATTGAACTATTGAAAAATTAGTATAAACCAAGTCCCACATCGACTAAATTGAGAACTTCACCATTTTCTAAACCTATAAATAGGAGGGCTTGGCCTTTGTTTCATTCACCAACAATAAGGCCTCCAATTTTTGAGAAAGGCTTTGTTGTGGAAGAACTTTTTATAAAGATCTCCTTAGTTAAATTTTGGCGTGGAAGTGCGTATTCAGTCTGTGAAATTAAGTATTTAAAGGTATGTTTCTTATTTAATTTTGTAATGTTATTATTTTTAATTGTTAGTTAAAGTTTGAATTTTTGAAGTTTAGTTAGTGTTGTTAATAAACTAGTTAGTTTACTATGTTTATTTTGGCTTGGAATTGATTATGTAAATGAGTTATTTGTGATGACTTTTAATATTTTGTGATGAATTTCATTAATTAATAATTATTAATGATATTAAAGTTAGTTAATGATTATATTAAATAATTTAGTTTAAAAATGATTTTAATATTATAAAAATCATTTTAAATGAAAATAAGGTATTTAAAAATATTTTAAGTTATAAAATATAACTTTTAATATTTAAATGATAATTTCATTAATAATTAAATATTAATGATATTAAGATAATATTAATGATATTTAGTTTATTTAATGATTAATATTAAATAAATAGTTTAAAAATGGTTTTACTTATTTAAAACCATTTAAAGAGGATATTAAGGATTTAAAAATATTTTAAGTTATAATTAATGACTTTTAATATTTGGATAAATAGTACATTAATATTTAAATATTAATGGTAATTATTTAGGTAATATAAATGTTTTAAAAATAGTTTGAGTTGTTATAAATAACTTTTATATTTTGGCGATGGTTTCATTAATAGTTTAGTATTAATTAAACTATTAATGATAATGGAATTGTTTAATGTTTAAATCATTTAATTATGATTCCGATATTTTGAAGTTATAGCGAGCCAAACTAGTGACTTGAGAACCGATTATGAAGTTACGAATTTGAAGAAGAACACCTATAGTAACAGATTATATCACTATATAGGCCCTTTAGTGATGATTTGAATTATTTTAAATTTTTCAATTTCGAAAATTGCGAAAATGATTAAAAATAAGATGTCCGATATTTACAGAGATGTTGAGGTATAGAATAAGAGTCTTAGACTCGGTTATTTACTCGATAAAGTCGTCGATACGGCGACAAATGTCGACACTTATAAAAGAAAGAAAAGACTACTTGTAAGAGCATGGATGAGATATTTGAAAAATGTATAAAAATATATTTCAAGTATAGAATAGGAACTAAAAGTATGATCACTTGTGATTATGTGATTGGACTATGTCTTTGTTGTAATAGACGATTACTATGTGTTAAGATATATTGTTCTAATCGAACGAATGATCTGATTATTGATAGGTTGTGATAAAGAGATAAAACCTAAGTTGAGATTTGTAATCAGCGAATCAGGCAAGTATCTTACCTTTGCATTTCCTTTATGCAATGGACATGAGTAAGAAGTTTCAGAATTCTTTTCTATTCCCATCTGCATTATATACGCTTTGATTATCAACATGTTAGCTCAGATATATATTCTGTTCATTGATTTCTAAATGGTTATACAAGTGTCCCCACTTGGATAATCATGGCATTTATTCACATGTTGATACACTTTTTCAATTACCCGTATATATATGTTGAATTACATATTATTGTTGAGCAAGATTAAAAACCTTCGGGTTTGGAACCAGGCATGTATGAACATCCCTATATGGGAAGATTTTTGCGTAAGGCGGATAGAGTGAGCGATGAATTTCGTTTCAAGTTATGTAGTATTGATCAATATAGGGTACAACGGGGTGATCACCCTCCGTGCCCATAAGTTATGACGGTTTGAGGATAGAATTCCGCTAAACCATTTCAAAAATGAAAAGAATGTTCATAGTATATTTCTTAAACCCTATTCAAGGGTAGAGCCAGAGCCAAATTTAAAGAATTTGAAAGAGAGTTGTTATGTGAATTTTTTATCAGTACAGATTACTTCACAACTTTCAATTCGTTGTAGAAGTGTTATGTAAAGAGAATACTTATATTCTTTCAGCTTATATATAATTGCTATTACTTCTTTGGGCACTTAAATGCTCATCCTTGCTTAAATTAAATGTTTTCAGTTATGTATGAGCAACCTGAAGGCTCAGGCACGAACAAAGGAAAAAGGAAAGCTGATTGAATAAGTGTGTATTATGAGTTAATGGTTATAGTTGTATTGGTATCTATTCAAGTATTGTAAGGAATGTATTTGAAGGTCACGTACCTGGGGAAGTAAACTTCGATGTATGTAAATTAAGTTCGAATGTATTATTATTTAGTATAATTCAGCTTAAAGAAATGGTATCATGGAGAATCGAGTTCGGGTTTCAAGTACCTGGATTTGGGGTCGCCACAGAAACTCTGCTGGAACATGGATTTTAGCACTTAGATAGTGTTTGGACTCTAGTTAACATGGGATTTTGACCAGAAGTTAGATATTGGATATATATTGAGTAACAAACATTGTAATGAGGGTTGTATAGAGCAATAATCAGAGACTGATTATAGAAATTCAGATTGGGCATTGGAGTGGAGATTTTGAAGACTTTCATATCGATTGTGGATTAAGGCTAACGTGAAGGGTGTTTTGCATTATTCTTCTTCTTAGTCTTATATTTGTAATTGAAAGGATGTTATCCTTAATTTATTTAGTTATTATTTCATTTAATATGAACTAATTTACTTTTAAGGCTTATGACAGATCTTTAAGTGAAACGATGGTTTTATAATTTTGATTTCAAGTTTGATAAACTATTATCCAGTTTATCTATATTAATTTGATATTGAATTTATGAATTGGCTGATCAACAATTCTTTATGGACTTGTATGAATTCGAGAGAGGAAGTACGAGTCTAGACTATAAATAGAATATATTATATTATATTATGCATAGTGTTTTGCATAGTAAAATCTTTTTATATAAAACAGAATACTTTTATAAAGTTATTTGTTTTATTAGACAATAATTAGAATATATTCTATTTTATTATGCATAGTATTTGCATAGTGCCTGCATAGTGTTTGCATAGTAAAATCTTTTTATATAATATAGAATACTTTTATAAAGTTATTCATTTTATTAGATTATAAATAGAATATATTATATTTTATTTAAAAGATTTTGTTTTATTAGAATATTTTATTTATACTGCATAGTAAATCAATATGGACCGTCCGTTTAAAAGCAAATCAATCTGGACCGTTCATGAATTAGTTACTATTTAGTCCATTCTCCTATAAATAGAATCTCATTCCTTCATTATTTCTTACGAATTCACTGAAACTCTAGAGAGAGAAACTATACAGACAAAAGAAAAGTATTCTGCTACTTCACTACTCCTATATCCAGTTTCTTCTAAGGTAAGGGTATTATTTCTTTCAGTATTCATGAAGAGAACTTCATTATTCCATTCTTTATTATTCTGTTGGAATAACTCAGATACGCTGCTACCCTATACTTGGTGAAATTCTTACATTATTCCATTATTTATCATTATGTTGAATAACTTTTACTGCTCTGCACCGCATACATGGTGAAATTCTTCTGTTGTTTCATTATTTATTATTCTGTTGGAATAACATGTTTGTGCGGTCTATTGCATGCCTGGTGAAGTCTTTTGTTATTTCATTCTTTATTATTTTGTTGGAATATCCTGTCTGTGCGTTTACGCATGACCTGGTTCCATTATTTATTAATCTGTTGGAATAACCTGTCTGTGCGGTCTATCGCATACATGGTGATTTATTTTGTTATTCCATTCTTTATTATTACATTGGAATAACTTTTGCCTATGTGGATTATCACATGCATGGTGAATGATCCTTTGTATTCATTCCTTATTAATTTGTTGAAATGATCATGCTAAGTGATTACTGCATGGCGAATTAAAATTCCATTAGCAGTTTCATATATTCTCTTATACTCAGTTGGTTAAAGCTTTGACTTCTATAATCCATGAAATTAGTGGAATATCCTTGATATTTGTGCTTCATCCAGTATCTTTTCATGGAAATATTCTTCTAAGCATTCTTGAATTTTACTCTACAAAGAAGTATCATGTTGACAATTTGGACGTTATTAGTTCCTGGATAAATTAATTCTTGAACTTGTTTTATTGAATTATTATATCATTGTCATCATCATCATGCTTATATTATGTTGAAAGTCATTTGTGGCCTGTTGTGCATAGATGGACATGGTATGATTATGACTAGGGATTATTCGGTATAATCATGACCGTAATGTTACAAATGATGTGGTAAAAGTCCTCATTGGCCCGTAGTGTATTGATGGAAAGTTGTTGTCATGATCATGACCATTGATGAATACACGAATATCCTTGGCTCGTAGTGCATGGATAATTTATGGTTGTGATACTAATGAATATCCTTGGTCGTACTGCAGGGATGATGTTGATTATTTATTAAGTTGAGTCCCAGCGATAAAAGTGATGAAAAACCTTTTAAATCATAAAAGATAGTAGATTTTATTCTGTACTTGACTCTTTTAATGGATTGCTTCTTCCGCTGTAGTTAAACTTGATGTTTGTTATATTGTATGAGTTTAACACTGTTGAAGGCTAATGATAATTTATTCTGCATTATCTTAGTCATAATATTTTTCTTTGGGCTAGTTGAGCTCACCCTTTCTTTCACCGTTTTCTCTTGAAATGAGAACGTGGCGGGACTAGTCGGGGAACGGAGTGACTATTCCGGATGATAGTATTAGTAGTCCTCACTATTCTGTTAAATAGTGTGACAATAAATGTAATGAGGACTCCTTTGAGTGTGGATATTGTCTAGATGACAATATTCTTATTAGAACTCTTAGATTATGTTATGTCGTATTTTATACGACTGTTGTATAATTAAGTTGTATTTGTATTCTGTACTATGTATTTGGCGACTCAGAATGGGTGATGTATACCTATTTTGGGGGCGTCACATAGTCAGTATGTAGTTTCAAAATTTTGAAATCGAAATGATATGTTGTTTATTGTTGCTTCAGGTTACTTCACAACTGTTGAGTCATTGTAGAAGTGCTATTCATGGAAAACATTTACTTTCATCAGCTAACTGTTATTGATTTCTTTTACTTGTTGGGCAATCAAATGATCATCCTTGCTTAATTTAAATGTTTTCAGCTAAGTGTGAACAAACTGAAGACTCTGCTAAGAACAAGGGAAAAGGAAAGGTTGCTGAATGAGTTCTATGATATCCTATGTAATAACTAGACTTTATTAAGACAATGATATTTATTATTATCATGTATTGTAACACATTAAAGGTTGCGTACTTGGGATTAGACTTTGATATATATAAATTAAGTTTGATATTATTATTATTATTATTATTATTATTATTATTATTATTATTATTATTATTATTATTATTATTATTATTATTATTATTATTATTATTATTATTATTATTATTATCATTAGTATTATTATTATTAGTAATATTCCGCTCATAGGAATGATATCGTGAAGCACCGAGTTCGGGTTTCAAGTACTTGAATTTGGGGGCGTCACAAGTTGATATCAGAGCTATAGGGTTAGAAACCTTAGGTGGGGGTAGACCTTAGGCTATAACCCTAGGACAGAGGGAAACGTTAAAAATACAAATAACTCATATAAAGTTTAAAAGAAGATAAATTGAATAAATTCATCGTCAAACAAAATAAAAGATAACCTATATAAAATTATTGTTTGTTACGTGTATATATTATATGCTAATAAGGATAATTTATGTGTGTAAATGTCAGGTGAAAAAGGATTAGGATACCCTCAGATCGTAAAGAATGAGCCAATATCAAAGCCAATAGTTGAAATAGAGGCTCACAATGAAAGCAACTCGGATGAGCTGGTTATTTTGGAAAATGTAGTACCAGATCCGAAAATGGTGGAACTAACAGATAGTGATTCAGACACCAACGTTGGAGCTGATCAAGCATCAACGGAAGTGCAGAATCTGAGGAACAAGGTTTCTTCTCTGGAAAAGCTATGGGAAATAGAAAAGATATTAAATAGTCAATTCCGGAAAGCATTAATAAAAATAATGGAAGAACAAGATAAGCTTAGAATCCAAATTGATCAAATGGGAGCCAAAAGCAACAAGTCGGGTGCTGCTCCAAGCAAGAAGGGGAAAAGAAAGATGAAAGACCACGATATAGGAAATTCCGATAACAACTAAGAGAACCTTAAACGAATAGAAAAGTGTACAAACTGTAACAAGAAACATAAAGGCTTGTGCCGGAAAGGGGAAAATGTTTGCTACAATTGCGGACATGAGGGATATTTCTCTCCTCATTGTCCCAATCCAAAGCAAGGTGTTTATTTTATTTGTGGGATAGAAGGCCATCAGGCGAAATGTTGTCCAAGATCAAGAAAAAGGCATAGGTAGTATAGGTACTGTTGAGTAGGTGTGTTTGATGTAATATATGTGATAAGTATGTTTGTGTAATGTAATATTCTCAACTTTTGTATAAGTTGTAACAGTATATCACGACTTTTGTTGTCACAAAGGGATAACAGTATGTGCTATGTTATGTAAAGTACTTTGAATTAATCGAATGAATGTGAATCTATGTTTGATTAATGAAATAAGTTTGATACGTGAAACTTATATAATAAGGTTTAGAATGTAAAGAATAATTTATGGTCATATTTAACCAGATAATGTCGCCAAGACGTCAAACTTGAAATCAAAGGGCAGAAGAATCTGTCAACGACGCTGGGGGACAACAACCAGACCCAATGCAAAACTTTGCAAACATGGTAGCTCAAGCTATGCATCAGGGAATGCCAGCCGCGGGAAAGCAGCCAGACAATCACTTGGCAAACTTCAAAGATTTTAAGGCTGTAGGACCGCTAGAATTTAGAGGTACAACTGACCCTGTAGAAGCCCAAACTTGGGTTAAGGAAATTAAAAAAGCTTTTGTGATTGCTAGGGTAGCTGAGGGGCAAAAGACAGCTTTTGCCACCTACATAATGAAAGGGGAGGTGAATTTTTGGTGGGAGGCAAATCAAGTGAGGGCGAGAGAAGGTGTGATAACTTGGGCTAGGTTTAAGACATTGTTTTTGGAAAACTATTTCTCGTCTAGTATGCAGGCTAGGATGGAGGTGAAGTTTTTGGAGTTGAAGCAGGAGAACATGACAGTTGCGGAGTATGCCGCAAAGTTTAACGAATTGGCTAGGTTCGCTCCGTATCAAGTTGATACGGATGCTAAGAAGGCGGGAAGGTTTGAGCTAGGATTAAAACACTGACTCTACAACAAGGTGGCGGTGTTGCAGATCAATACCTCTGCAACACTTTTAGAAAAAACTATAATAGCTGAGGAGGGGAGTGAGGCCATGAGCCTCTACAACAAGGAGAAAAAGAACAAGGGCAAGGTCGAGGGAGCTGTGAAGTTTGAAACTAATAGTGGGAGTAGGAGTGGAAATGGAAAGAGAAAAGGGAACAATTTTGGGAATGTTCAAGTCAAACAAGAAGGTGTGAGGAAACAGGTTGTGCAGTGTAAGAATTGTGGGATAAATCATTCTGGTGAATGTTTGAATGGTAAATTTGTGTATTATAAGTGCGGGCAGGAGGGCCATATCTCTCCCAACTGCCCCAATCCTATGATGAACAATGGGTATTTTTTATGCGGATCGACAAAACATAAGTTTAAGTGTGACAACCCGAGAATTTGGACAATTTATTAAAATCTTAAATGATTGATTTGAGGTCAAATATTAGACCTAGATAGAAAATAAGTGTATGCGTTTGATGTTATTGGGATTGAATTTTGAGAATTTCAAAATTTCGTGAAGGCTTATAGGTGAATTATTCAGGATTAAGTGTTTATGTGATTAAGTTTTGTGAATATGGTTATGTTCTGTGTACAGAATGTGGTTACGGGTCAAGGGTTGACCAGATAAATTATGTCTGTAACAAACCCTAAGAATATATTAAGAACAACAATGTTCAGTTAGAAAACCCTAACGTCTGATAAGAAACCCTAGAAACTGGTTCTGGAAACCCTAGTTTCAGCCCGAATCAAAATCTAATTGATTGCATGAAACCCTAAATCGGGATCTTAATGGCATAAGTGTAAATAACTATAAGATTAATTAGGGTTAATCTTAACAAATTGATTACAAAACCCTAATTCCAAATCTGAAAACCTAATACTTGATCTGAAAACCCTAGTTTCAGATTCTGATAAATTGAAGCCCTAATCTGGGAAATTAATGGAGAATTATAATGATCTACTGCTATTATTATAATATTAATTAGGGTAACACCTAATTAATTAGCAAACCCTAATTTCAAATTATCGAACTTAAACTTTTCCGTCAGAAACCCTAATGATGGATTTGAAACCCTAATTTATAATTAGGAAAAATGAAAGTGTTAATTGAATATTTTAATGTTAATTAGGATATATTAATTCTAATTTTCAAGATTGAGTAATTAGAAAACCCTAATCTAATTACGAATATTTAATTTCTATATTAGAAATTATTTTCTATTTAGAAACCCTAATTTGTGGGTTGAAAACCCGAATGACCATTTTGAACCCTAATTGTACAGTGGTGGATTTAATTGCTATAATTGCAAGGTTAATTAGGAAATATAAATCCTAATTGTCAAGTTATTAGAAACCCTAATCTAATTGGGAAATCTAATTTCTAAAAATTGAAATATTATTTTTATATTTAAAACCCTAATTTTTGGGTTATAAATTATAATGTATAAATTTGACCCTAAGTGCTAAATTAGCAATTTTAATTAGGATAAAATAGTCCTAATTAGCAAATAATGATTCATGATTAGAAAATTATGATATAATTAGGAAGCCCTAATTATAATTAGAAATCAAAATTTTCTATTTTTAAAATTTAATTAGAAAATTTTTGAAATCCAAGTTGCTTAATATTTAAGGGATAAAACCTAAACCCTAAATTTGTCTAAACCCTAAATCTTAGATTGCACAAAACCTAAACCACGAGGGTTTCATAAAGTTCAAATTCTAGAAAAAATTGAAATGACCTAAATGCCCTTTATGGGATTTTTATATGTTAATTTGCAAAAATGGCTATCACTTTATTAGGTCACCAACTCTTTTGACTTTGCAACATAAAATCTCAGCAAATCAGCCCAACTCAGCCGAAATTGAAGCAACATGCATGAATCAAAGCATTATATATAAGATTTAGAGAGAGAAAGTTCATAAAACTTAGCCATTTTGCATTTTGCTCTCACCAACTCTCTCTCTTTCACAAACCCACGAAAATCAGTAGTGGATCAGTCCTAGAAATAGCTCCAAGATCATCCATAAACATATTGGAGAGCCAAGATTAAAATCAAAGCATAAAGAGGTATATGAACCCTAAAATTCGAAATCTCATGATTTGTTGTTAAAAGTTGTAATTGATTGTTCAAAGATATGTAATAAGGTGTCAATTGATGATCTGGGTTGATAAATCCATGATCCATAACATTAAAGAGCTCAAATCTTACATTTTGAAAATCGGAAAAATTTTAAAGTTGAGGTCTCGACAAACGAATGTCGAGCCTCTAGATCTTTTTCTCGTTAAATGTTTGTTATGTTTTAAGTTATATATGTGTTCTATGTCATGTCGATCGTGCTCAAAAACAAGAAACATGATCGGATCATGAATGGATCGAGAGATATGACCGGGTCAAGACCGATTGATCGTTATTCACGGAAATGAATTATGGGTAACCTGCAATTCTCCCAAGGGGTCTGACAAGATGTTCAAAGCTCTTGATCTGGTTGGTTTTTGTTGTTTTGGCCTTTGTGTTGGTTAGATATTGTAGACAGGTATGAGGACTATATACCCAAACCATTAGATCACCTAGATCCGTATCATAGTGATTAGAATATGAGGTCAAACCTCAATTGACCGACTGCTTGGATAAAGATTCTGGAAAACCCAGAATCTTCAAGAACCAACACCTGACATGTAGTTTGACTGGATTAAAATCTCATTTCTTGTTGTTGTTAGTCGACTGTTAATTAATGGGATGTTGTACCTTACATCATTACTAAAAATCATGAACCTTAATATCACTCATAACAAGCTCAGAACGCAAAGTATAAAGATCCAAAGTGGGTACCCTCGATTTTGGTAAACCCAGAAAACGATGAACAGCATCTGACAACGATTTTGAGAGCTTAAATCTCTTTGATCTGATGTTGTATGGACATGAAATCAGTCATTAATTGTAGTATTACACTCATACTACATAACTATCAGCATTAGCAGACCATAAATCAAGTGTAGCATGGATTAAATGTTGGTCAAAGTAAAGAACTCAAGTCCGACAAGGATTTCAAGCGCGGACACCAAAAACACCAAGAACACCTATATACGGTTTCTGCTCACAATATAGGGCCCCTTTAGTGACAGTTTATTTTCTATTTTCCAGGAAATGAATTAAAATTAGAAAAAATGATTTTAATTATTAAAATACATATTAAATTATGAAAATTATTTTAATTACGAAAAATAGTTTTTAACTATTTTGAGTATATTTCATAAATATTTAATATTTTTGGGAATATAAAAGGTATTTATTTATTTAATTATAATATTAAATAAATTATGAAAATAGTTTTAATTCATGAAAAATCATGAAAAATAATATTATGGTAAAAGAAAATATTTTAAGTTATTTTTGATGACTTTTAATATTTTGTGATAAATTTTATATTAATAATTTATTATTAATGGTAATTAGTTTATTTAATAAATATATTAAATAAATTAAGAAAAATAGAATTAATGATTTAAAAATCATTTAAAAATGATTTAAGTGTTATAAAAATATTTTAAGTTATAAAATATAACTTTTGATATTTTGGCATGGAAATATTAATATTTTAATATTAATATCAATTATCGGATAATGGATTTAAGTGTTTAAAAATCATATAAATATGATTCTAAGATATTAAAAATATTTTGAAATATTATAATTACATTATAATATTATGTAAGGATTATCATTAATATTTTATATTAATGATTAAGGAATTATGTGGTATTTAATTCATTTAAATACGGTTTTAATGATTAGAAAATCATGATAAATGATATTAATTATCCGAAAATTATTACGAGCCTAGGAAAAATGTTTTGACTGATAAGAAAATTATCTGTGATAATTGTTAAGGGTTAGGCAGAGTTTAACTGAACTTAAACTCGATATTCGTAAATCACTAGGCAATCGTCGGGATGATAGAATTGTGTATCGGTTTTAAGTCGATCAAAATAGTTTGACTCGGTATTAAGTCTTATGTCTTTGTATAGGTGATAGGGTTATGTGTTATGTCTTTAGGTTATTTTGTGTATATAAATATAACAAAGATATTATCTTGTGATGATATTATTCTAATATTGGAGATCTATATTATTAATATTAGGTCTTCTGCAAAGCGTTATAAATTGCGTTAAGCAGAATCAAATGATTCGAGCAAGTTTGTTCTTACTTAATTCTAATAAGAGTGTTTTATTCAAGCTTATGGTTAAATCATTGCCGATTACCATGAAAATTGTACTCTGTACATCTTGCATGTATAAGTCGTGTATGAAAGGTCGATCACCTTCATTACCAGTTGGTTCGTAAAATGTTTGTTCATGTTTAAAACTTGTTCACCAAAAATTTGTTCGTGCTAGTTCTCAATTATATTGATGAATTATAGCAAGCCCATTATTCATACTCTTCAATCATGATATATCCTTATATTGTTGTATTTAAACCTCATTGGCAACTTTCATGCTCACCCTTGCTATATCATGATAAAACATTGCAAATAAGACGAAAGCGTTTTGGATCACAGAAACGATTAAAGCCAAGTTCAACTTGGGTTATAAAGTCTTGACTAGTTTGTAATAACGTATTGTGATAAATATTGTTATGTAATAAATAGTTTATGAAATGTGTATAAGTTAAGGTTACTCGACCTTGGGGAATAGTGTGTAATGTAATGTATAAATAATTTATGTTTATATCTTCCGCAAAAAGTTATAGAAAGATTAGCAAACCAAATTCGCGGCGATTTGGGGCCCGGATTCGGGGGACGCTACATTAAGGACTGTCCGAAAAGGAGAATGGAGGCAGGAAGTGTGACTATTGGTAAAGGCAGCGGGACTCTGGCGGTAACTAGACCGACTTCATCAAGCAAGTCAACAAAATAACCTGTAAGAGTCTTCAATATTACTGTTCAAGATACCATGGCAGTTGATGATGGAACTCCATGTATTATTCGTATAACTTTTATTTTCGTATATATGATTTCCTTATATATATATATATTAAATTATTTTATAAAGAAATTTCGATGGACGAATTTGAGTTATATTAGAAATCAAATTTTCGTTTAATCAGATAGACAAGCTTTATGTTGATTAGTTAAAGATTGGTTCAATCGAATCTGATCGAGATCTACTTGAAATGATTGTTTATTTTATGTACCCTAATATGTATAAGTTTTAAAACGGTGATTCCGGGGACGGAATCTTTATAAAGGAGGGTGAATGTATTAACCCGATATTTTTTATATAATTAAATTAGAAATTTTGTGCATTTTTTTATTTATTTTAAAGTTAGGAATATGTATTTATGTGATAAATTAAAAAAAATTATTACATGAATAATTACAAATAATATTTTTAAGGAATTATTGATAGTTATAAATTATATTCTTATAATAATTAATTTTGTAGTAAAAATATTTTTATTATTTATTTTCCCGAAAATATGATTATATACTACTTAAATAATATATGAAATGATTATTGGAATTATTATAATTATTATTTTATTATATGAATTTATTCACTTTCGATTAAGTTAATTATTTTAACTTAATTAATAGTGTTTTATATGCAAGATAAATCAGATATGAAATTCAAACCCTAATTCTGGATTTTGAACAAGGAATGAGAATAATAATATACTATTAATTATATTTTAGTGTTATAAATATGTATTGTATGTATAGACTGATAATAGTTGGTCAATTATGGTATATCATGCTAAAACCCTAGTATTAATTTCTTTAACCCTATTTTAAAACTCAAATAGGAGATTCAAGACTGTGTAGTAATTGTGTTATATGATTTATGTTGCGCATTAAAGAATTTAATGTTAATTAGAGAAACCCTAGTTATTGGAAACCCTAATGAATATTTTGAAACCCTAATTGTTATTTAGGAACCCTAATTATCAAATTATAAGCCCTAATTGCTAAATTAGCGGTCTTAATTATAATTTGTAAAGCTTAAACCTAATTTTCATGTTTTATATAATTAGAAAACCTAAAGTTAATTAAGGAAACCTAATTTGGAATTTAGGAAACTAAAATTTCCATTTTAAACCAAATTACAAAATCCTAGAAATAATTTATTTTTTTAACCTTAGGGTTTAACCGTAAGGGTCTAACCTTAGGGTTTAACCCTAAGGGTCAAACCCTAAGGGTTGGCCAAGTTATAAAATTGACATTAAAATCAAAAGCCAAATGACAAAAATTCCATTTTTTTTGCATTATTAAAGCTAACTTGTCAAAGTTACCAACACTTTAGTTGGTGAACCACCCTTAACTTGCTTATGTACTGAAAATATATACAACTCAGCTATATATCATCAGCCAAGTTCATTTCATCAATCTATAATGTACATTCATACTCATTTGTTCACAATACTCATCTAAGACCCTCTCTCTCTAAAACCCACGAAATATATTTGTATATCAGTCCCTAAATCAAGCCCCACTACTTCAATTAACAGATCAGTAGCCTAGAATCAAGAGTTTGTTCATAAAGGTATAAAACCTAAACATAAAATCTGATCCTTGATCCTCTGTTAGATGTTAGATTTTTATGTTAAAACATGTTGTATGTAGTGTATATTGATGATCTGGGTTGATAGATGTTAGATCCATAACATCTATAGGCTCGGATTTGAAGTTTTTCAAAATCTGGAAAAAATTTAAAATATTTATGACAGTCAAATGTTATGTCTCTTAGATCCAAGTTTGTTGATGTTTTTAGTTGTTTAAAGGTCTGATCTTGTATTATGATAAGAGATCTTTGTTCTAGAACTCGAATCAAGCCCATAGCATGTACAAATTGAAAGTTATGGCTGGTCAAACATAGTTGACCGACCATGACTTTCAGTTTTCTGGAAAACCCAAATCGTGCCCAGAGGGCTCTGACAAGATCTTCATGGGCTCGGATCTGACAGTGGGTTGATGATCTGTGTTTGTCTTTGCATCTAAGTTGTAATATCGTGTATGGACTACATGTTTATGCCTTTAGATAACCTAAATGATTAACAGACAGAAAGTAGTGGCCGGTCAAAAAGTAGCTTAGTTGATCACGTTTTCTGTTTTCTAGGAAACCCAGAAAACGCATGAACACGTTTTCTGAAAAGCTTTGACTGGACCAGATCTAGCGATTGTGTTGTTGTTATATGTGTTTTATGTAATAGATTTGTTCATTGACATGTTGGCTACAATCTGGAATCTTTAAATCACTAAATCTTTGCACAAAAAGCAAGTTGTGGAAGCCCAAAAGTGATCAGTCGAACTGTTCTTATTTTCTAGGTAACCCAGAAAATGAAGAACAGCTCTGACAGATAGTTCCAGATCTTGCTTGTATGCTATGATCTGACCCAGAAATTGTTAGATAGTTGTAGTATTACATCAATACTACAAGATCTGAGCCTTAGCTTGCCCAAAAACTGCATGAACTGATAATCAATGTTGGTGAAACCTAGCAACTTGAACACTGACATGAATATATGGGTTTGGCCAAGAACACTAAAGAACACCTATAGCGACGATTCTGTCGCTATAGGCACCCTTTAGTGATAGTTATTTTCTAAAATTAATTATTTTAATAAATAAATAGAAAAAAATAGTTTATAATTATTAAAAATACAAAATAAATTACTAAATATTATTTGAAAGCCTAAAAATTGGTTTTTAATAATTTTGAATATATTTCATTAATATTTAATATTTTTGGAATATTAATGGTATTTAATTTATTTAATTATAATGTTAAATAAATTGCTTAAAATGATTTTAATACTTGAAAAATCATTTAAAATTATATTATGTTATAAGAAAATATTTTAAGTTATTTTAATGACTTTGAATATTTTGTGATGAATTTCATTAATTAAATAATATTAATGATAATTAAATTATTTAATAAATATATTAAATAAATTATGGAAAAATAGAATTAATAATTTAAAAATCATATAAAAAATATTTAAGTATTATAAAAGTATTTTAAGTTATAAAATATAACTTTTAATATTTAAAGGAAAATTTCATTAATAATTTAATATTAATGATATTAGGTTTATTTGATAAATATATTAAATAAATAGTTTAAAATGCTTTTTTGAATTAAAAATCATTTAAAATGATATTAATGAATTAAAAATATTTTAAGTTATAATGAATGACTTTTAATATTTTGATAAATAATGCATTAATATTTAAATATTAATAGTAATTATTTAAAAATGATTTTAATTATTTTAAAATCATTTAAGGGTAATATTAATATTGTAAAAAAGTATTTTAAGTTATTATAAATAACTTTAATATTTTTGTAATGGTTTCATTAATATATTAAATATTAATGATAATAAAATTATTTAATATTTAAATCATTTAATAATGATTCCTGTTTTGAAAAATCATTATAATATTTATTTAAAAATTATTATAAGCCATTTAAAAATAATTTGACCGATGTTTAAGTTATATTGAACTTCAGTATAAAGTTTTAGACTCGATAATTATCCGATAAAGCCATCGGTACACCGAAATGTTTCAAAAATTGATCTGGACTTATATAATTTGTATGTATAAGTGTTTGTTTTTGTCCTAATGACTGCTAAACATATGTGACAATGTAATTAGGTTATGTGCTGACTGCATATAACAATACTATGTGTTATGATATATTATTCTAATCGAACGAATGATCTTATTAATGATAGGTTTCGATATAAAAGATAAATTAAGTTGTATAAGCAGCAGATCAGGCAAGTATCTTAACTTTGCATTTACTTTATGCAATGGACATGTGTAAGCTAATATCTGAACTATTCTTTTTCATTGTTCAAATATCTTAACCTTGTATATACTTATGCAGTGATTCTGTATAAGTAAGTTATTAAATTATAATTTATTATAAAAGTTCTTTAAATCGATTATTATAAATCAAGATATATATTTTGTTCGTTAATTTCTAAGCATGGTTATACAAGTGTCCTCACTTGGATAATAATTATATTTTATCACATGTTGATACATACTTATTGGTTTCTAGTATGTATACATTGACTTAAAAGTCATCTAAGCTATTTGATTCAGCTAGACACAGATTTAAAAATATTGTTGAACAAGATAGAACTTTATTGTATCCAACCAAATTATTTTGGTTCAGATTCTAGACTAGTATGAACATCTCGAATCTGGAAAACTTTTATGCTCCTAAGGCTGATATGCTGGACTAAAATATCGTTCGAACATGTAATATTGATCAATACAGGGCATAACGGACTGATCACCCCCGTGCCTGTAAGTTATGACGGGTTATAGATGAAGTTCTATTTAACCTTTTTGAAAATAGAAAATAATATTCATAGTCTGTTGACTGATACCCATTTATAGTCAGTACGTAGTTTCAAAAATTTGAAATCGAAATAATTTGTTGTTTATTGTTGCTTCAGCTTACTTCATAACTCTTGATTCGTTGTAGAAGTGCTATTCACAGAAAACATTTACTTTCTTCAGCTAACTATTATTGATTGATATTACTTGTTGGGAAATCAAATGCTCATCCTTGCTTAATTTAAATGTTTTTAGCTAAGTGTGAACAACCTGAAGGCTCTGTTAAGAACAAGGGAAAAGGAAATGTTGCTGAATGAGTTTTATGCTATCCTATGTAATAAATAGACCTTATTAAGACAATAATATTTATTATTATCATGTATTGTAATGCATTAAAGGTTCCGTACTTGGGATTAGACTCTGATATATGTAAATTATGTTTGATATTTGTATTATTGTTATTATTATTAGTATTATTCTGCTCATAGAAATGGTATCCTGAAGCATCGAGTTTAGGTTTCAAGTACCTAAATTTGGAGGCATAACAAAAATGATATGGAGGAATCAAAACATTGAAGAGGCTACATGGGAGCTCGAGGACAAAATGCGAGAGAACTATCCCCAACTATTTACTTAACTTGTACTGTAATTTCGAGGACGAAATTCTTATTAGTGGGAGTGAATGTGAAACCCCAAAACCCTAATAAGATTCAGTTATGTAAATTCAGTTATATTAATAAAATCTCACTATTTTGAAAGTGTTTTATGTTATTATATACTTTATTTAACAAATTAGGTCAAATAAATTTTTGTTCAAAAATTAACGTGCTTTACACGTTGTGCTTAATATTTTTCTTCTAAAAATAGACTTTTCGGTATATATATTTTGACAAGTTGCTTTGTCGTGCTTACACTGACAAAACGCTTTGTCGTACTTATTAGGATTTGTGAAAAATCTAAGTTAGAAACCCTAAGCCTAATTAGCTAGACTAAACCCTAATTAGGTCATCCTAACACCTAATCATGATTGCTGAACTTCAATTAGGTACTAATAAACATCATTAAGAAACCATAATCATAAAAACCAAAACCTTAATCAAGATTAAAGAGAATTAGGGCATAATTAAGTTACTAATCTAATCAAACTAGCTCACAAGTAGGTTAGGAGTCACCAAACCAAGTTCCAAGAGTTCACATGGTCTGGCAACCTTCCCCAAGCAGCACAAGAAACTTAGCAACAGATCTTTGTTGAGTTAAATTGGTGAAAAAAGACCAAAACCCCTAAGATGCTTAAGTCTATAAATAGCAACACATCCTCTGGCCAAACCCACTAATTCTCTAAGCCTATACACTCTTATAAACATACCAAAATAAGCCTTGGTGATAGCAACAACAGATTCAGCACCCAAAAATCAAAATTAAGCAAAAAAAGGTGCAAACCCAAATTTTAACCTAGATCTTTGATGCTATGTTTAATTTGTTGTTTAGATGTTTAGATATATGTAATAACATGTTAGAAAGTATGATAAGTTGATAGAACATGTTTTTATAACATCTAGATGCATCAAAATAGTGTTGTAAGAAAACTGAAAATTCTGAAAAAATAGGTCTGACAGTCGAATGTCAGAGCCTGTAGATCCGTGTATGTTAATAGTTAGGTCTATTAATTGTATGCTAGTTATAGTATTATATGAGGTCTTTAATCTATAAAAGAAATCAGGTTCATTGGAAGCATATATTGCAAGATATAGGTGGTCAAAAGTGGTTGACCGATCACGAAGTTCTGTTTTCTAGGTTACCCAAAAAACTCAAGAACAGGTTGAACCGACTACTTTGACCAACCTTTTAATCGCTTTCTGTGTGACGTTATGATATCTAATAGTAATGAATTGATAGCTTATTATAGATACTACATATCTATGACACTCAATCGTTTAATCAATTCATAGGATTATCGAAATTAATGGTCAAAAATCGTTGACCGAGCATGACTATGTTTTTTGGGTTACCCAGAATACGGAAAAACATGAATAACAACCTTTGCCTGTACTTTGACCAACATAGATCTAGACCTTAGAAAAATACTCTATCCAAATCAGTGTTACATATATGTTGTGAGACCCCGAATTTTATGAAATGAAAGTATTCAATTTTCTTATAATAATTCTATTTAGTAAATGGTTAAATTGATAAAAGGTTAAAGTTAAGGGTGATATTTGAAATTTTTCAAAGTAAGAAAGTTGTCATAAAATAATCGATGATAAAAATACAGTAATACGCGTGGTTGGATAGTAGCACACGGTATTGATTATTGATGCTTACGTGAGAAGTCACTCGATTTTATTCAATTATTGTCACAATATTTTATATTATTAAATCAATAATTGAGACGACAAAGTTATTCATGTTATTATTCTGTCAAGGAGATGTTTGGTCACCTAATTGCGCGCCAATAAGGAGAAATCCTTATTGGAAAGCCCCCTCTTTCCTGGGAACGACCGGGTGTTAAATATTGTGAGTTATAATATTAATTATGAATGTTATTAAAAATCAAATTTGAGTTCAGAGTTGAATTTGGAGATGCGGACGTGATATTTGAGTCCAGAACGATGAAATTAGTAGAAATAGACTATAAACACGAAATTTGTCGGAGTTGACTTTTTGGTCAAAAAAGTCAACAGTTCACTTTTTCGAAAAAAGTCAAACTTCAAAATTTCAAAAATGAAATTTTTGAGAAAAACATTTCCATTGTGTTGGGATTGTTAGTGTTAGTGGAAATCGACATTTATTTCGATAATAATTGTTGTTTGGAGGTTATATTGACCAATCGAGTAATTAATCGAATAAATGAGCAATTAATTGCTATTAATTCACATGATTATAACTATTTGTTCACATGTGTGTAATATTAATTCACATTCATGTACTATTAGGGGAGGTGGTGCAAGATTGATAATACTTGCATGACTAAGTTAAAAATGGAGGTATAGATGGAGGTACTATACTGTAATTCATATTTTCACATGATTATAACTATTGAGTCACATGATTGTACTATTGATTCACATGATATACTATTAGGGGAGGTGGTGCAAGTTTGATAATACTTGCAGGACTAAATTAAAAATGAAGGAAAAGAGGAAGGTATTATACTGTAATATTTCGAGCCCCAAAACGTTTAATTATCGAAACTATATTTTCCTATAAATAGAAGCTCATTCCTTCATTATTTCTCACCAATTCACCAAGTCTCACAAGAGAAATTATAGAGATAGAAGCTATAGAGAGAGAAGCTATAGAGAGAAAGAAGAAGGGTAGTCTGCTACTTCACTACTCTAGTATCCGCCGGAGTTCAAAGGAACTATGGACCCTATAGAAGCCCAAACATGGGTGAAAGAGATTGAGAAAGCATTTGTTATAGAAAATGTTGATGAAGGTTAGAAGGTTGCCTTTGCAACCTATATGATGAAAGGGGAGGCCAATTTCTGGTGGGAGGCGAACCAGGCTAGAGCCGGAATAGAAAATTTAATGTGGGTGAGGTTCAAGGAGATTTTCTTTGAGTACTAATTTCCCACAAGTATGCAAGGAAGGATGGAAATGAGGTTTCTTGATTTGAAACAAGGGGATATGACAGTTCCCCAGTATGCTGCCAAGTTTAATGAACTGGCAAGATTTGCTCCACATCAAGTGGACACTAAAGTGAGAAAGGCTAGAAGATTCGAGCAGGGCTTGAAACCCTTGCTCTATACCCAAATTTCGGTGTTCCATAGTACTTCCTTTAGAACTATATTAGAAAAGGAAATAATTGTCGAGGGTGGGAATGAGGCTCTTAGCCAGTACCACAAAGATAAGAAAACCAAGGGTAAAGTTGAGGGAGGAATGAAGACCGACGGAGCCAGCGGTAGTGGCGACGGTAAAAAGTGGAAGGGATTTAACTTTGGGAATACCGGAGTAAAACAAGGGGATTCTAAAAGGAGGATGGAGGCCTGTAAAACCTGTGGGAAGACTCATTTACGAGTCTATCTCAAGGAAAAGGCAGTATGTTATAATTGTGGGCAGGAAGGGCATATTTCGCCTAACTGTCCAAATTCGAAGAAAAACCACGGATGTTTTGTATGTAGATCAACTGACCACATAACAAAGAACTGCCCAAAGAAGGGGACAGATGGAAATAAGAGCACTAATAGCGGTAAGTTGGCTATTAGTGGTCCAGCTCAGCCGGGTAGATCAATGGCCTGTACTTTTAATATGACGGTCCAAGATGCAGTGGCAGCAGGAGATGTAGTTGCAGGTATTATCCCGATCAATAACATAAATGCTTACGTGCTATTTGATTCGGGTGCTACTTGTTCGTTTATAGCATGTGATTTTGCTAGACGATTAAAATTACTTTCCGAAAAGTTGCTTATACCTTTGATTATTAAGGTAACTAATGAAGAGATAATTCCTGTTGAAGATATTCATAGGAATTATTACATAGATATACGGGGTTGTAAATTATCGGTAGATTTAATACCTATAAAGTTGGGAAAATTAGATGTAATTCTCGGAATGGATTGGTTGATTAACCATGAAGCAATTATAGATTGCCAGAAGAAATGTTTGAGTATTAGGACGTTGAAGCAACCTTTTGTAGTATTTTACGGTAATAAATCGCCGGGACATTCGTGTTGTCTTACGATGACACAAACTAGAAAACTTTTAAGGAAAGGTTGTGTAGGTTATCTGTGCCATGTTGTTGACACCTAGCGAGTGGGAGCAACCATGGAACAAATAACCATAGTGAACGAATTCATGGATGTGTTTCCAAGTGAATTAATGGGTTTACCACCAGATAGAGAGATCAAATTCATAATAGACATTGTGCCAGGAGCGGCACCAGTCTCAAGGGCACCGTATCGTATGACGCCTGTGGAAATGAAAGAGCTAATGGTTCAGTTACAGGAACTATTGGATAGGAAGTACATTCAACCGAGTGTTTCCCCGTGGGGGGCACCGGTGTTGTTTGTCAAGAAGAAAGATGGATCGTTAAGGCTTTGTATCGACTATCGAGAGTTGAACAAGTTAACGATAAAGAATAAATACCTATTGCCCAGGATCGATGATCTTTTTGATAAGTTAAAATGGGCAAAATAATTTTTGAGATAGATTTGCGGACGGGGTATCACCAATTGAAGGTTAGAAAGGAGGACATACGAAAGACAACATTCAGGACTCGTTATGGTTACGAGTTTCTGGTAATGTCATTTGGGTTGACGAATGCACCAGCTGCATTTATGGATATGATGAATAGAGTGTTCAAACAATATTTGGATAAGTTCGTTGTTGTGTTTATCGATGATATTCTAGTCTATTCTAAGACGCCAGAAGATCATGTTGAATACTTAAGATTAGTGTTGGAGACACTAAGAAATGAGAAGTTATATGCAAAATTCACTAAGTGTGAATTTTGGCTGGAGAAGGTACAGTTTTTAGGTCATGTCATTGACCAAGAAGGAGTTTTAGTGGATCCATCGAAGGTAGAAGCAGTGATGAGCTGGGAATAACCAAAAACGCCGATCGAGGTGCGGAGTTTCCTAGGGTTAGCAGGATACTATCAAAGATTTATCCAAGATTTTTCGAAGATAGCTACTCCGTTGACTAACCTGACAAGGAAGACGGTAAAATACGTGTGGACGGATAAATGTCAAGACAGTTTTTAAGAACTGAAGAAAAAATTAAGTGAAGCACCTATTTTGTCATTACCCGATGACACATGAAATTTTGTAGTTTATAGCGATGATTCGCATAGAGGACTTGGTTACGTGCTCATGCAGCATGGCAAAGTAATTGCGTATGCATCATGGCAGTTGAAGGATTATGAGAAAGTTTATCCTACTCATGATCTGGAACTGGTCGCGCTAGTGTCTGCCTTAAAGATATGGAGACATTATCTTTATGGGGAGAAATGTGAGATATATACGGACCATAAGAGTCTAAAATATATCTTCACTCAGAAGGAGTTGAATATGAGACAGAGAAGGTGGCTGGAGTTGATAAAGGATTATGATTGTGAAATCCTGTATCACCTTGGGAAAGCCAATGTAGTTGCCGACGCCTTAAGTAGGAAGGGTCGGGAAAGGTTGTCTATGTTAACGACTCAAGATGAGTTAATAACAGAGATGGCTAGGATGGAGATAGAATTGAAAATTCCAAGTGAATCGGGGCAAATAATTTTTACGACGGAGATGCAATCTACCATTGTAGAGAGAGTCAAGGAGGTACAACTCAAGACTGATGAGTGTAAACAAATGAAGAAGCGGTTATCCGATAAAGAAGATACTAAGTATAGTCTTGATAATGAGGGATTATTAAGATTTGAAGGAAGAATTTGGGTTTCAAATGAGACGGAATTAAACGAGCAAGTGTTACGAGAAGCTCATAGTTCAAGGTACTCGATACATCCTAGTAGCACTAAGATGTATCAAGACCTTCAACTGAGTTTTTGGTGGCCGAACATGAAGAGAGAAATAGCTGAGTACGTGAGTAGATGCTTAACTTGTCAAAAAGTTAAAGCTGAACATCAACGACCAAGTGGCTTGTTACAGTCATTGGAGATTCCAGAATGGAAGTGGGAGCATATCACGATGGACTTCGTGGTGGGACTTTCGACAACGACCAAAGGGTACGATTCGATTTGGGTAATAGTAGACCGGTTGACGAAATTGGCTCACTTTTTACCAATTAGGGTCAAGTATAACTTAGACCAGTTGGCTAAAATCTATATTAAGGAAATTATTTCTATACATGGAGTACCAGTATCAATTGTGTCAGATCGTGATCCCCGATTCACATCGAACTTTTGGAGAAGTTTGCAAGAACAGTTGGGAACACAGTTGAAGTTAAGTACAGCGTATCATCCATAAACTGATGGGCAGAGCGAGAGGACAATTCAGACATTAGAAGACATGTTGAGGTCTTGCGTCATGGATTTCAAGGGTAGTTGGGATGATCACCTACCACTTATAGAGTTTGCGTATAACAATAGTTATCATGCAAGCATAGGCATTTCGCCTTATAAAGCTTTGTACGGAAGAAGGTGCAGAACACCGTTGTATTGGGATGAAGTGGGAGAACGCCGGATGTTAGGACCAAAATTGGTGTAGCGGACAACGGATGTAATAAAGTTAATTCGGATGCGTCTTGTTACAGCTCAGGATAGACAGAAGAAGTATGCAGACTCGCATAGATTAAATGGAGAATTTGAAGTAGGCTCGTATGTGTTTCTAAAGGTATCTCCCTGGAAAGGAAAGATACGTTTTGGAAAGAAAGGAAAGTTAAGTCCAAGGTTTATAGGACATTTTGAGGTATTAAAAAGGGTGGGAGAGGTAGCTTATATGATAGCATTACCTCCAGACCAAGAAAGAATACATAACGTGTTCCACGTATCTGTATTACGTCCTTATAAGCTAGATTATAAGCACATAATTGAATATGAGTCGATTCATATCGAGAAGGACTTAACATATGAAGAATCGCCGATTCAAATCATTGATAGAAGGGAACAAGTTCTGCGGAACAAAGTAATATCATCAGTAAAGGTATTATGGAAGAACCACGATGCCAAAGAAGCAGCGTGAGAATTAGAAGAAAAGATGAAGAAAAATTTTCCTTATCTATTTGATTAAAGTAAGACGAGATTCTAGGGACAGAATCTTTATAAGGGGGGAAGGATGTAACGACCAAGAAATTCAGATTTTTATTGTAAAATGATTTTATTAAATTAAATAATAATAAAATTATATTCTATGTGATATCAAGATGGTTGTCATTCTATAACCTATTGATGTTGGAATGTCGTAGTATTTGAGCTACGTGGAGGAATTAAAGTGTTTTAATTTCCAAGATGAAAATAAAAGTTTTCTGAGAAATTTTTTGAAAAACACTATTCATCGGTATTTGCTTGGGAATTATTTTTGAATTTCCGAGAAATACGTAATGATAGAATATCAAGGTAAGATGAATTATGTAATAATAATCTAGTTATGGAAAGTGTAATATTTCGCTTGCGGACTTAAGCTATGAATATTAAGGAAATCGAAGTATTATCATGTTAAGTAATAATTGCATGATACTTAGGTATTGTACAAAGTAATGAAAACGAGTATAATACGAAGTATTATACGAGTTTGGATGAATGATGGATTATCGTATATAATAAATCTCTATACGAGTTAAATACGAGAATGATACATAAACTATATGTATATGTATTAAGTAATGATATTGGACTTGTAAAGATTGGGTAGGATTTTGTACAAGCTCAAGTGAATTAAGTGTGAGGCCAAACTATTGAATTAATAAACAAGTTAGTGTTTGTTAATGTAAAGCCCAAAGGTTAAGTTAAGTTAAGCCCAAACTAGAATCCAATGGGTTGATTAAACCATGGGGCAAACCATATTAATATGGTTACTCTTGGTAACCAAGTTTTATGTGTGGTGACCAAGTTAATGTAATGACCAAGTGTTAGGAGTACTGACCAACTAAAGGATAGGATTTGTGCTAAGCAAGTAATGAATAGTAAGGAGGTGGCTTAAGGAGGTGGGTGATTTAATGACTAAATTACCCTAACCTTGTGAGTTCTATAAATAGAGAAGGTTTACAAGTCATTTAACACTTGTTCAAACAATCTAAACTATTACAAAGTGCATAAGTGTTAGGGAGATTAAGCTACAAATAAGTTACTTCCATATGCAAGAAGAAGAAGAAGAAGACTACTTTGCAAATACTTCAAGGGTAAGACTTCTTCTCCAAATTATCTTCTATCTCTACCATGATAGGTTGATAAGAAAATTTTGATTAAGGAACATGAATGTTAAGAAGTAAGAAGAATGAGTAAGCAATGAACTTAAGTCGCATAAGTTGGAAATAAGTCATTTGAACTTATAAAAGTTAGGAACTCGTTATAGGTTAACCTTAAATGTTAGTATGAAAAGTTAAGGGTTTATATGAATCTGTATCATGTAAAGAATGGTATTATATGTTAAGAACATATAAGTATGATAATTAAAAGACCTTAACTTTCATAAGTTATGAACAATGAATCTAAAAGTAGTTTATAATTTAATAAGTTATAAGCTCATGAAGGAATAAGTCAAAATTCAACAATGAATATAAGTTATTGTATTAAGTATGTTGAGATGTTCATAGAATAAATTGAATGCATTTGAAGTAATGAACAAATCATAAGTAATGAAGATTTGCCGGAAGTTGCATGATTGGACGATAATCGTCGAGTTCGTGAAATTCCCGGATTAGAAGTCAAATTTGTGTTTGAACTCGGAAACGTTGGTTTTCGATGGAGACAAGTCATATTTGGCATTCTAGAGTTGCGGACTCGAAAATGACCAAATTTTGACTTATAACGAAGAAACGAGTGTTGAACATTCACGAACGTTTATCGTTTACATTAAAAATGAACCAATAGGTGAATTTTTAGTAAACAGAGTTAAATAGATAAAATTCTTGTATGAACACGTAGAGTACGTAATTTGTGAACTGTAGGCTTTTGAACGAGCCAATTCGGACTTATAACGAATTAATTATGAGTCCGGGAAGTTCACAAAATTCTAAGTTTGTAAAAAAAATTTGGTGCACAGAGTTGAAATGCTGCTCAACCCTAGGCTATTTGAGTGAGTAGCCAGTGCCCAATAATGTTGTCTGAGCACACTAAAAACTCATGGCACATGATCACGCGTAACCATAGTACAAATGATGGCGCCAAGAACGCCATGAACAAAGCCATGACCTCATCAGCAGAGGAAAATGGCATGTGCAGTCCACTAAGTAAGGACTCAATGGCAATACCAAGTCCGGACCTCTCCACTATTAACTCGTCTTTGCAGCCGTGAGATGTAGGCTTATGATCAGGCCAAGAAGACACCACCTTAGAACAAAGATGGTGATGAATGTTTATAAGTACAAAGAAAGGAAGGTGATTGATTTCAAAGTAAACCTACTTTAAGGAACATAAAGTAACATTGTTAAAGCTATGTTAAACCTTAAGGATGTTGTATAAAGGTTGAGATAACCTAGACAAATATAAATGCAAGTGTAATAATAAGCCAGAATGGATAGTAAATGAATCTAATACACAATTAGATTGAGATGAAAGGTAAGATAGTCATATACATACTTGATTATATATGACCTAATATGAGGCATTATGTGATCATGTGTTGTAGAGACTTGAAAGATTCAATCATAAAGTAATTATACCATAGAAGACGCTAAAGGAAAGTATTCTAACTCTTGTCTCAGTTCAATCTGAACAAGTTTTTGAAGTTCATGTATCCTTACGCATGAATTGTTGTACAATGAAGTTAAAGCCAATTCTTTTGGCTAGACTTGATATATTGAGTGGATTATTGATAATCTATTCATCTGTTATCAAATGTTGTTATCTTTTGTCAACTACTTGTTATGGTTTTCAAAAGAAGATTGAAATGTTAAATAAATGTTTTGTCGGTAAATGACAGGCACGTGAGGTTGCCATAATTAAACATACATACATTTAATGAATGTAGTGTTGATCAACATAGAGTACAATAGGCTGATCACCTAGAAGTGCTCGTACGTAATATCGGGCTTACAGACTTAGTTCCGGGTTGTCCTTTTCAAAGAAGAATAAAATGCTCAGGGTCTCTGACCGGAGTGAATGTTTTATTGAATATTGTAATTATTGTAAAACATTTTGAAAGAAAGATGAAGTGCTATTTTGAATCATCAATAGTACTTCATAACTATTGTTCAATTATTGAAGATATATGATTCTTATGTGTCAAGCATGTTATTTATTGAAATTGTCATACTTGCTGAGCTAGTTATGCTCACTCTTGCTTGAACCATATAAATGCAGCTAAGACTGAACGTCCCAAAGGATTGAATAAAGATAAAGGAAAAGCTAAGGCAGATCATTAAGCTGTCTATGTAATAGTATAGGTTTAATGTTATAATGTAATTGATATTATGACAAAGAACCTTTGTAATGGGTTTAGAACTTGGGAGAATGTAAATATTATTTTAATTATATATAAGAGATATTCGTTCTATTGAGGCTTTTCAATTGAATGAATGTATGAATGTTTGTACAGTATAACACCATCTGTCGGGTTGGAAGATAACCGAATTTGGGGGCGCTACACATACTATACTATTACAAAGACAACCTATTGGTCTGCCTTAGCCTTCCCTTTATCCTTACTGGACCCAATAGTTTGTTCAGTCTTAGCTGCATTCATATCGTTCAAGCAAGAGTGAGCACAACTAGCTCAACAAGTATGACAATTTCGTTAAACAATATGCTTGAATCATACAAATCGTATATCTTTTATAACTGAATCAATAGTTATGATGTACTATCGATAATTCAAAATAGCACTTCTCTTTTCTTTAAAGATGTTTAACAATGTACAACATTAGTTAAACATCAATTTTGGTCCAAGACCTTGAGCATTTCGTTCTTTCGTTGAAAAGGCCAACCCGACACCAAGTCCGTAAGTCCAGTACATCTTACGAGCACGTCTAGGTGATCATCCTATAGTACTCTATGTTGTACAACACTACTTCATTAAATGTATTTACGTTTAAGTTTTGGCAATCTTATGTGCCTGTCGATTGACGACAAAACGTTTGTTTATTCATACTCAGTCTTTCTTTGAAATTCATACCAAAACAGTTTGGCAAAAGATAACAAAATTGATAACATTTTAATAGATTATAAGGAAATCCACAAAATATACTCAGTCTAGCCGAAGGAATTAGCTTCGACTTCATTGAAAGTATTATGCACACAAGCCAATCATGTTTGATGATAAAGCATATACTTTATAACAATCTTATTCATTTATTAATAAAAAGGTATTAATTTATTAAAGGCTTTTAATTATCTACATGATGCTGTTTTATAATATGTGATAAACCCATAGTTTTAAGCAATGCTTTTAGAATAATGATGATGATCATTCTAATGAGATCTAAATTCTTAGAAAGCTTAAAAACTAAAATTATTCCCAATCGTTGGATTACTAAATTGGGGATTAGTGAATCCGGATAGATTGGTACATACGTTACTTGCTCATTTGATGAGGATGATTGATCTCATGATCATTTGTGTGGAGACACTAAAGCAAGTATGTAGGTGCTTATTAGAGAATAAGTTCACTGAAAGTGGCTCGCTAAGGAATACCTAATGGAGTTTTACTTGCTCATCAATAGGAATTCAGAAAGTGATAGTAGTACAAGTGATCCTTGGACTTGAGATCATCATAGTATCTTGTGTATAATGAGTTATACTTTGACTTATTCCTTAAGACCCTTAGGGTATATCAAAGGGTATGCTTGGGTATAATAAGTTATACACGGAGATAATGTATGATCAATAAAGAATCTACCACTTCTAGTAAAAGAAGAGAAATGTCATATGTGATTCGATATATGACAACTCAGTAGTCCTTGGCCAAGGCAGAATGAAATTAGAAAGGAGTTTCTAATTTGCATTATTTGGAGTTGCATTTAAGAGTCAAAATACATATAATTAAATAAAATAAGGCTTGACAGTAATTCCATGTCTTATATTTAATTGGGACATTGTATGGTGGAAGGATTGAATTGTACGGTAACTATTTACTCAAAGGTTCTTTTATGATTAATGTTGAAAATTATATTATCTGGAAAGTCGTTGATCGCTAGGGAGGCTTATCCCTATTGTAGAATAAATATTATTTATTTAAATAAATTAATTATTTAATTTATTTATTTAAATAAGATTAGAATTGTTCTAATTGATTTATTCAAAACCGGTTTAATATGGAGAACCTAAACGGTCACACCATAAAAGGAATAATAATTATTTAAGAAGTTAATGGCATAATCGTAATAATATGTTAAATATATTTAATTTAATCTTTGATGATAGAATAAATTAAATAGCTTAATATTTATTATTTAATATTTTAGAAATATTAAATATAAATTAATAAGAGGAGTCTTATTAATATTATTACAATTATTATTATTTTAATTTCTAAAAGAGTTTAGGAATTAATTTAATATAAGTACTCTCATTTATTCCTAATAGGATTAGGAGGTTAAATTAATTAAAAGAGTTTAATTAATTATCCCTAATAAGATTAGGGAGCTTAATTAATTAAAGAATTTTAATTAATTTAAATAAAACCCAATTCCTTAATTGTTAAGGAGGGTTACCCACATCTATAAATAAGAGGAGTCTTATTATGGGTGGTGGGGGTTGTTGACTTTTACAACATACGTAATTCCAATTGTTGGGAGAGTACGCTCCTTTCTATGAGAGATAGAAAAATTAGAGTTTTGTCAAATACCCATCTTCTTGAATTCTTCTTCTTCCTTGGTGGATCATCTCTAGAGGCCAAACACTTGGGTGGCTAACGTTGATCAAAGGAAGAAACCAAACCCAGTGGATTCAAGTTGAGCACGAAAAGGATTGGAGGTGAACTTGTGCTTGAGAAAGCTCGGATCTTCAAGGGTATGATTCTTGTTCTTTCTTTTTCGTTTAATTAATAATTGTGCATAAAGGGTGATCCGGGTTTATGGTTTGTAAAATTTTTAAACTCTGATTTTTTACACGTTTCCGCTAATTTTGTGTAATTTGATTGCGTTCATGAATATTACAAACCTAACAGTGGCATCAGAGCCAAACCTTTATGCGAATTATTAATTATTTTAATTTGATATGTATATTGATGTGTTTAGAACAATTTAATTTGGTATAATTTTGTTGTATAAAATTTATTTTTTTTAAAAAAAAAGGAAAAGCGGTAATTATATTTACGATACCTGTTTTTATTTAATATTCCATGATTCGCTGATTCGTAAGATTACGTGGGTATATCATTTCGTGGTAAGAATCAAATTATCTTAGTAGTGGAGTACTACTACATCAGGATTCATGTGATTTACCAAGCAGGATTTGCGGATATAATATAAGTAATCATGATTATTACCATTCATGTTTTCCTGGTGGTTTCTTGGTGCTTATATATTATATCTATTACCGTAATATATATTATATATATAATATATATTCTTAATTATTTTATAATTAAAATAAAATTTTATTTTAATTTTAAAATAAAAGGTTTATTTTAATCTTAAAATAAAAAAGTTTATTTTAATTTTAAAATTGAATTTCATGCTAACTAATTAGAGTTGGAATTGGATTCCATGATAACTAATTGGAGTTAAAATTGAATTTCATCTTTCCTTAAATAAAAGAGTTTATTTAGATATGAAATAAGATTTCATATTATTCAAAATAAAAGAGTTTATTTGTGAATAGGAAAGAGAATCCTAATTTCCTTAAATAAAGGAGTTTATTTAGATATGAAATAAGATTTCATATTATTCAAAATAAAGGAGTTTATTTATGAATAGGAAAGAGAATCCGTGTTTCCTTTAATAATTTTTTTATATGGAATTGGATTCCATAATTAATTAAAATAAAGGAGTTTATTTTGATTAAAATAAAATAGTTTATTTTATTCAAAATTGGATAAATTAAAATAAAATATTTTTATTTTGATTTAAAATTTGGATTAAAATAAAGGAGTTTATTTTGATTCAAAATTAGATTTTATACTAACTAAATTTGCCCATTAAATGATATCAATATATATATATTGAATGTTTATTATTCATAAGTTGAATGTTATTTATTGATGCATATGGTGATGTGTATGATAATAAATGGGATTGATTATGGACTATCACCAATGTGATTAGATTTTATTTTTGTTGGATGCATGAATGTATGAATTTTATTAAATGGGGTCTCACGCACTCGCCTTCTCTAATTTTTCTTAATGTAAATTCTATCTCCTCCCATATACTTCCCTCGACTCACGATCAAAGTTTCTATTTATTTTAAATAGTTTTGTAATAGGAATAGTTAGAATTAATTTTGAAAAATTGGAGATCAAGGAGCAAGGAGCAAGGAGCGCTTGAAGACCCATTTGTAATGGAGCCCGGGTTTAAATGTAATAGTTATATTTAAATATTAATTCTTGCACCCCTAGGGTTTGACCTTTTGGTTCACGTGGTGGCTCTAGTGAACTAAACTAGAATAAAAGTTCATAATCAATCCAGGTAGAATATGGTATTCTATATGTGCATGCTTATATTATATATATTATATATTATGCAAACATGCTTCACATGTTTATTAATATGACGTGTATTTTACATATATATGTGCATGCGCGCTAAACAAGATGAGACAATTAATAACAAAAACCCTCAAATATTTTATATTAAGTCCTAAGCGTTCAAAGATATTTGGAATATCGAACGTCGCATTCTAGCATGATAAAATTAATAGAGTATTAAATATTTAATATGAGTTTGTTGTGTCACCACAAGGCAAGTATTAAGTATTTAAGATGTTAATTTATCACATTTGATGCTTATAAAGAAAATTGAACAGTATTGTTTTGTTGTGTCACCACAAGGACGATATTTTTCTTTTTTGAATATATGGAGTGCTAGGTTGGACTTAACTTAAATCATTTTAGTTCGGATGTGCACACACTTGACCATTATGATTTAAGAGGCAAAATACAAGGAGTTACATAGTTGATGTAATTGACAAGAGTTGTCTAGCTATTTATTTATATATAGTTTGTTGTGTCACCACAAGACTATATACATATGAAATGGGATCCTTATTCTCACTAGCATATCTTTAATTAGATATTGCCAAACTATATATATTGAGGGTAATATAGTTTGAAAAAAATAGTGGGAGATACCAATTTAAAACAAGACCTAAATTATTTTGGTAATTAATAAAAGAATGTATGTTAAAATGTTGTTTTACAAATTCATTTATAGAATTTTACAATGTCTAAATTACAATCACTGCGTAGCATATTAGATGCTATTTAACCGGACCGTATTAAATGGATTGGTTAAGGAAATTGAGAATAGTTCTCATGGCTGAAAAGTTATCTTATGTCCTTAATATGTTTATCCCTGCAATGGTTGCAGACAATGCCCCTGAGGAAGAGATTGCTACTTTTAGAAAGTGGCAAGATGATGCACAGTTGGCTCAATGCATCATGCTCGCATCCATGTGTAACGAGCTTCAGCGTCAGCATGAAACTATGGATGCTCTTACTATATTCCTGCACATCAAGTAGTTGATGGCGAGGAAAGTATGACTGATAGATATTAGATATCTAAGGAGCTCTTCCGATATAGAATGACCGAATGCACTATAGTATAGACATATGTCCTAATGATAATAAATTTGATTGATCAATTAGGACAACGGGTTTTGTCATGGATGGAGAGTTGAGCAAAGATTTGATCTTGCACTCACCCCTTAACTCTTTTCAATTGTTGTTGTGAATTTTTCATATGAACAAGCTAGATATCAGCCTCGCTGATTTGCTTAACATGTTGAAAAATGTTGAGAGAGTCACTTTCCAACCAAGAAAGACCATGTCTTACTGGTAGGGGCCAAAGGATCTTCTGAAAAGAAGAACGATTTAAAGAAGGTAAACAGAAAGGCGTAAACAAAGGATAATAAGAACAAAACTGATATGGATAACAAAGGAGTTTTCTTCCACTGTAATAAGCCTGGACACTGGAAAAGAAACTGCGAGAAGCATCTTGTAGAGGCTAACCAAATAAGCTTAGTGAAGTTTCGATTACAAATACAATTTTGTTCATGATTTAAAATAATTTTTTCTTTAAGTCAAGGTTCTACTTGGGTATTGGATACCGACTTTGGTTATCATAAATATAGATTTATGAAGGGACCAAGCAGAAATAGAAAGCTAAACAAAGATAAGTAATCCTATGTGTAGGAAATGAAGCAAAGGTTGCTGCATTAGCCATATGAACTTATAGTTTAGCAATGCCTACGGGCAAATCTATTAAGTCAATAAGTTGTTATTGTATTCCAGTTCTCGTTGGAAACATTATTTCCATTTTATTGTTGGACAATAAAATTTTTGGTATTATATTAAGAACAATTGTTGTTCTATTTATAATAATAATGTTTTGTATAGAACTAGAATATTACTTAATGAATTTTATATACTTGACTTACGTGAAAATAATTTTGCAAATTGAACAAATTAGTATAAGAAAAGGAGATGATCATTCAAAGAGTTGAATGTATGTATTTGTTGAATACAAGTGTGAATTATTTGAAAGGTTCAAAGAATTCGTATGAAACAAATTGACAAAGTATTAAGATTCTTTGATTAGATCAAGGAATAAATACTTGTGCAATAAGTTTCTAGATCATCTCAAATGGTTTTCTCATAATGGACACATCCTGATACGCAATAATTGATTGATGTATCTGAATAGAAAAATCATACCTTGTTGGACATGGTACGGTCCATAATGATTTTACCAACATTCCAGTATCTCTCTGGGGTCATGTCCTAGAAATGGTTGTATATCTACGAAAAAGATAACCTCAAAATTCGGCCCCAAGACTCCATCAAAGTTATGGACAAGGAGGATTCATAATCTTAAGTATGTTAAGATAAGGGGTTGTCCAACTTATGAAAAAGGTTTCAAAGGATAAGCTTGGGACAAGATTTGACAAGTGTCGATTTTTGGGACATCCTAAAGTAAGTTTAGGATATATGTTCTATAATTTTGCTTAGCAAAAGGTGTTTATTGCGAAACACGCTGCCTTTTAAGATAAAGGTGTTTATCATTGAAGGGGCTAGTGGGAGGATAATAGATCTTGAAGAGTTCAAGAACCACAAAACACTATAAGTAAAATAAGAGGAACCTGTATATGGACCTATTGTACCACAACCGAATCATAAACCTGGAATATTACCGAAGATACCTAGGAGGTATGGATTCATCATGGATGATGATGATGAGGTACGTATCATAGAAGATGATGATCCAGTTACATAAGATGAGGTAAGAGTTGTAGACACTCTCAAAAATGGAACATTCATTTTGATGATATAATCAAAAGAGTTTGATTTTATTAAAAATAAGAATGAACCTAGTGTGTACAAAAGGGTCAGTGGGAGCGTCATGAAATTTCTAGTATTATATGTTGATATATTATGGATAAGGAATGACATACTAATGCTATTATCAGTAAAGATATAGTTGTCTAAACATTCCTCTACGAATGATTTGGGAATAACATTGTTATTGGGGATACAAATCTATATAGATAGATTTAAAAGGATGCTCGGCTTAACCCAAGGAAGGTATATTCATTTGATGCTAAAGTCGTATAGTATGGCAAACTCCATGGGATGTCTCATGTTGATGAGCCATAGAGTGTATCTCTCTTAATAGTCCCATAGACTCCAAAAAGAGAGATCGCATGAGTAACAATCATGTATGCAATGAAATATACGAGACCTGATGTTGATCAGTCATATTCTGGAGAAGTTCACTGTGAGATAGTGAAAAACATCTTAAAGTACTTAACCGACACTAAGGATGTGATCATATTCATAGTGGGTCTGAATTAAAACTAGAGGGCTTAACGGACTCAAGTTTTTCAGACAGACCAAGACAACAGAAAATCCACTTTAAGGTAAAGTGTTACCTTGTACAGTGGTGTAGTGAATTGGAAAGGTTCCAAATAGCAAAGAGTTATTGGTTTAGTGACAAAGACAAAGTATATAGCTGTAAATGAAGCTGCAAGTTGATTGTTTGGATGAAAAGTTCATTACAGAACTAGGAAAAGTTCTTAAGTCTCATCTTAGATCTAAACATGTGTTGTGGCACTTTCATTTGATTATAGGAATCATTGAAAGATGAGAAATCACTATAGAGATAGTTGACTCTCAAGAACAACATTACATATCCATAAACTAAAGCTTATCCAACAGTAGGATAATCGTCACTTAGAGAAGAAGAGTATGAGATACCATGACGATTGGCTTTAGTGCAAGTGGGAGATTGAAAGTAGTATGCACACAAGCCAATCATGTTTGATGATAAAGCATATACTTTGTAACAATCTTATTCATTTATTAATAAAAAGGTATTAATTTATTAAAGGCTTTTAATCATCTACATGATGTTGTTTTATAATATGTGATAAACTCATAGTTTTAAGCAATGCTTTTAGAATAATGATGATGATCATTCTAATGAGATCTAACTTCTTAGAAAGCTTAAAAACTAGAATTGTTCCCAATCGTTGGATTACTAAATTGGGGATTAGTGAATCCGGATAGATTGGTACATACGTTGCTTGCTCATTTGATGAGGATGATTGATCTCATGATCATTTGTGTGGAGACACTAAAGCAAGTATGTAGGTGCTTATTAAAGAATAAGTTCACTGAACGTGGCTCGCTAAGGAATACCTAATGGAGTTTTACTTGCCTGTCAATAGGAATTCCTGTAGTGATAGTAGTACAAGTGATCCTTGGACTTGAGATCATCATAGTATCTTTTATATGATGAGTTATACTTTGACTTATTCCTTAAGACCTTTAGGGTATATTAAAGGGTATGCTTGGGTATAATAAGTTGTACACGGAGATAATGTATGATCAATAAAGAATCTACCACTTCTATTAAAAGAAGAGAAATGGCCTATGTGATTCGATAAATGACAACTTAGTAGTCCTTGGCCAAGGCAGAATAAAATTAGAAAGGAGTTTCTAATTTGCATTATTTGGAGTTGTGCATTTAAGAGTCGAAATACATATAATTAAATAAAATAAGGCTTGACAGTAATTCCATGTCTTATATTTAATTGGGACATTGTATGGTGGAAGGATTGAATTGTACTGTAACTATTTACTCAAAGGTTCTTTTATGATTAATGTTGAAATCTATATTATCCGGAAAGTCGCTGATCGCTAGGAGGCTTATCCCTATCAGAGAATAAATATTATTTATTTAAATAAATAAATTATTTAATTTATTTATTTAAATAAGATTAGAATTGTTCTAATTGATTTATTCACAACCGGTTTAATATGGAGAACCTAAAGGGTCACACCATAAAAGGAAGAATAATTATTTAAGAAGTTAATGGCATAATCGTAATAATATGTTAAGTATATTTAATTTAATCTATGGTGATAGAATAAATTAAATAGCTTAATATTTATTATTTAATATTTTAGAAATATTAAATATAAATTAATAAGAGGAGTCTTATTAATATTATTACAATTATTATTATTTTAATTTTTAAAAGAGTTTAGGAATTAATTTAATATAAGTACTTTCATTTATTCCTAATAGGATTAGGAGGTTAAATTAATTAAAAGAGTTTAATTAATTATCCCTAATAAGATTAGGGAGCTTAATTAATTAAAGGATTTTAATTAATTAAAATAAAACGCAATTCCTTAATTGTTAAGGAGGGTTGCCCACATCTATAAATAAGAGGAGTCTTATTATGGGTGGTGGGGGTTGTTGACTTTTATAACATACGTAATTCCAATTGTTGGGAGAGTACGCTCCTTTCTATGAGAGATATAAAAACTAGGGTTTTGCCAAATACCCATCTTCTTGAATTCTTCTTCTTCCTTGGTGGATCATCTCTAGAGGCCAAACACTTGGGTGGCTAACGTTGATCAAAGGAAGGAACCAAACCCTGTGGATTCAAGTTGAACACGAAAAGGATTGGAGGTGAACTTGTACCTGACGAAGCTCGGATCTTCAAGGGTATGATTCTTGTTCTTTCTTTTTCATTTAATTAATAATTGTGCATAAAGGGTGATCCGGGTTAATGGTTTGTAAAATTTTTAAACTCTAATTTTTTACACGTTTCCGCTAATTTTGTGCAATTTGATTGCGTTCAGGAATATTACAAACCTAACATTCATTACACAACAATTCATGCGTAAGATACATGAATCACAAAGTTTATCCAGAATGAACATAGACAAGGGTTAGAACACTTGCCTTCAGCGTCTTCTACAAATAATATACTTTCCTTTTGAGTCATTAAGGATTATACAATACATAATCACATAACATACCGCATTAGGTCATAAACAATCATGTATGGTCACTAATGTATCTTACCCTTCTTCTCAATCTAATCATTCATTAGATTGTTTAACATTAGTTACGATTTATTGTATTACTTTGCATTTACGTTCAAGTAGTCGTTCATCAATCTTTAGTTATGATTCTTAAGAAAATTATCATCCTTAAGGACATTACTTTAAGTTTATTAAGGTTATAATTCATCATTAATCAACTAACATTTCTTTTACATTCATAAGCATTCTTTACTATGTCTTCCCTAGTGTTGGCATTGCGGCGCCAGCTTCCTATATAAACCTCATAATGCACATGACTTCACAAGATGTGTAGCTGCTCTTCAGACCGTCACAGAATTACCTTTACTCCATGTCACACATGGCGCCACCACTTCCCAAAAGTGTGTGAGGGTTAGGCCTAGCGCTGCGATGCCGGCTTCACCTCCTTGGGCCGCACTGCAGCGCCAACCCTGAGCCTCAGATAGATTTCACAGTTTTCTTATTTTGTAAATTTTTTGGGCTCATAACTTTTTCATTCTAAGTCCGAATTGGCTCATTCAAAAGTCGTTAGCTCACATATCATATGTTTTACGATTTCATAAGAAAATCTTATATTTTCGAATCCGTTAACATGGAATTCACCATTTAAGTGCTTAATTATGAATTCGTTAAACGTTCGAGAATGTTCATACCTCGTTTCTTCATTCTAAGTCAGAATTTGACTATTTTTGAGTCTATAACTCCAAAATTCAAACTTAGACTATTCTCCATCAAAAACCAAGGTTTCTGAGTTCAATGGTGACTTTTGACTTTTATTTTGAGAATTTAACGATTTCGACGATTATCGTCTAATCTAGTAAATTTCGCCATAACTTCAAAATGGATTCATTCCATCATTCTAACATATATCCTCTAAGCCTACAAATGATGGTTTAAACTTGTCCATCAACAACAAAATGACAATTCTTCAATGTTCTTAATTAGTTCATAACTTTTATGATTATGATTCACTTACAACATGGTTTATTAAGGTTTAAGTCCTCTAATAACCATCCCTATCACTCCTTATCATACATTCTACACTAATATTCACTTCTCTATCAAACTAGAATTGAAGAGATGAAGAATAATGGTTAAAAGTTTATTACCTTTGAAGTTCAAGCTTGGTTCCTCTTTTTTCTTCTTGAATTATCAAAACTCTTCTCACTTTTCTCTCAATAATATAAGCTAAGAGGTTGGTGTAATTTGAACAGTGCAACAAATGAACTAATAAGCCTCTTATTTATAGAATTACCAAGGTTAGGGCACAATGGTCTTTTAAGCCATCCCACCTCCTTATTTCCACCTCCTTACTATTCCTAACTTAGCCACCAAGTAATTCACTTTACTTGGCCACCAAGTGGCCAACCATGACTCACTTATGAGGCCTACATGGGTTGCCCAATGGGTTTTTCTCACCTGGTGCCCCATCGGTTTGATCCACAATTCGGATCTTGCTTTAGGCTTAGGTTTTAATTACTTTAGGCTTTACGTTGGGCTTGTATTATTAATCATGGGCCGTAGCAAGTTTGCACTTGGGCTTGCCTAATTCCTACACAAATCCTACAAGTTCATTACATTTAGATTAAAGCTTTTAATGTATAATTCACGTATTCTTCTCATATACTAATTCGTATAATTATTCATCATATACGATATACTATCTTTCATACATACTCGTACAATACTTCGTATCATAATCGTATTCTTTGCTTTGTATAATAATTTTTTATCATACAATCTTCGTTATTCAATCTTTACGTAATTAACATTCTTAAACTTAGTACGCAGGCTAAAAATTGCGTTTGTCATACTTGAATTATTATTATATAATCCATACTTCCTTATTATTCTATCGTTACCTATTTCTCGAAAGTTCAAAAATAATTTCCAAGCAGAAATTGATGAATAGTATTTTTCGGAGAAATTCTCGGAAAGCTTTTATTTTCATCTTGGAAATTCAAACACTTTAATTCCTTCACGTAGCCAGAACACTACGGTATTACGATACTTTTAGGTTATAGAACAACCTTCATATTGTTTATTCATTATAAAATCATATAATATAATTTTATTCATTATTTAATCAAATAAAATTATTTTACAATTAATCCAATTTTCTCGGTCGTTACATTCTTCCCCCCTTATAAGGATTCTGTCCCCAGGATCCCGCTAACATTAAACAAACAACTGAGGGTAATTCTTCCTCATCTTTTCTTCAAGTTCCCACATTGCTCCTTCGGCATCGTGGTTCTTTCATAACACCTTTACTGAAGGTATAACTTTATTTCTCAGAATTTTCTCTTTTCTATCAACGATTTGAATATGCATTTCTTTATACGTCAAGTCCTTCTTAATATGAATAGGATCATACTTTATTAAGTGCTTATAATCTGGTTTATAAGGACATAACACTGATACATGAAATACATTGTGTATTTGTTTTAAGTTTGGAGGTAATGCTACCATGTAAGCTACCTCTCCTACCCGTTTTAATATCTCAAAAGGTCCTATAAACCTCGGACTTAACTTTCACTTCTTTCCAAAGCGTATCTTGCCTTTCCAAGGAGATACCTTTCCAAAGCGTATCTTGTCTTCTGTCTGTCTTGAGCTGCTACCAATCGCATTCGTATTAGCTTAACTATATCCACTGTTTGCTACACCAATTTAGGTCCTAGAATTTGGGGTTCTCCTACTTTATCCCAACACAATGGTGTTCTGCACTTCCTTCAGTATAAAGCTTTGTAAGGCGGCATGCCTATGCTCGTATGATAACTGTTGTTATACGCAAAATCAACTAACGGTAGATGATCATCCTAACTACCCTTGAAATCCATAACGTAAGATCTCAACATATCTTCTAGCGTCTAAATTGTCCTTTCGCTCTGCCAATCAGTTTATGGATGATAAGTTGTACTTAACTTCAACTGCATTCCCATATGTTCTTGCAGACTTCTCCAAAAGTTTGATGTGAATCATGGATCACGATCTGACACTATCAAAACTGGTGCTCCATGTCTGGAAATAATATCCTTAACATAAAGTTTAGCTAACTGATTTAAGTTATACTTAACTCTTATTGGAAAAAAGTGAGCTGACTTCGTCAACCGGTCCACTATTACCCAAATAACGTCATACCCTTTCTGTGTAATCGGAAGTTCCACCACAAAGTCCATCATGATATTCTCCCACTTCCATTCCGGAATCTCCAATGACTGTAACAAGCCACTTGGTTGTTGATGTTTGGCCTTAACTTTTTGACAAGTTAAGCACCTAACCACATATTCTATTATATCCATCTTCATGTTCGGCCACCAAAAACTATGTCGAAGGTCTTGATACATATTAGTACTACCGGGATGAATTGAGTACCTCGAACTACGAGCCTCTTGTAACACTTCCTCCTTTAATTCTGCCTCATTCAGAATCCAAATTCTCCCTTCAAATCTTAATAATCCCTCATTATCAAGACTATAGTTTATACCTTTTTCATTTGCTAGCCGCTTCTTCATCTGATCAGACTCATCATTTCTGAGTTGTACCTCCTTTACTCTCTCTACAATGGTAGAGCGAATCTCCGTTGTAAACAATCTCTGACCCGATTCACTCTATAACTTCACCTCCAATTCCATTCTAGCCACTCTGTTATTAACTCAATTTGAGTCGTTAACATAGACAACTTTTCTCGACCTTTCCTACTTAAGGTGTCAGCCACTACATTGGCTTTTCCTGGGTGATACAAGATATTGCAGTTGTAAACCTTTATCAACTACATCCATCTCCTTTATCTCATATTTAAATATTTTTGTGTGAAGATATATTTTAGACTCCTATGGTCTGTGTATATCTCACATTTCTCTCCATATAGGTAATGCCTCCATATCTTTAAGGCAATCACTACCGCGGCCAGTTCCAGATCATGAGTAGGATAAAATTTTTCATAATCCTTTAACTGTCGTGATGCATACACAATGACCTTGCCATGCTGCATGAGTACGCAACCAAGTCCTCTATGTGAAGCGTCGCTATAAACAACGAAATTCCTTATATCATCGGGTAAAGACAATATAGGTGCTTCACTCACCCTTTTTTTAGCTCTTGAAAACTGTCTTTACACTGCTCAGTCCATACGTACTTCACTGTCTTCCTTGTCAAATTAGTCAGCGGAATAGCTATCTTAGAAAAATCTTGAATAAATCTTCGATAGTATCCTGCTAACCCTAGGAAACTTCGTACCTCAGTCGGTGTTTTCGGTTGTTCCCAATTAATCACTATTTCCACCTTTGCTGGGTCCACTAAAATTCCATCGTGGTCGATAACATGTCCTAAAAACTGTACCCTTTCTAGCTAAAATTCACACTTAGTGAATTTCACATATAACTTCTCCTTCCTTAGTGTCTCCAACACTAAACTTAGGTGTTCAGCGTGATCTTCTAGCTTCTTAGAATAGACTAGAATATCATCGATAAACACTACGACGAACTTATAAAAATATTGTTTGAACACTCTATTCATCATATCCATAAATGCAGCTAATGCATTTGTTAACCCAAATAATATCACCAAAAACTCGTAATGGCCGTAACGAGTTCTGAATGCTGTCTTAGGTACATCCTCCTTTCTAACCTTCAACTGATGATACCCCGTTCACAAATCTATCTTAGAAAAATACTTTCCCCCTTTCAACTGATCAAAGAGATCATCGATCCTGGGCAATAGGTATTTATTCTTTATCGTTAACTTGTTCAACTCTCGGTAGTTGATACAAAGTCTCAATGATCCATCACTACATAGATACAACATATTTACATATCTATTCATCTCGAGCTAATAACTAGATTACATCTGCCTTATGGCATTCTCATAATCTACAGTGGCAAGACTGGCTATCACATCTCGGTTGATAGTATGTCGGGTCTGCCCTGTCTCCACAGGATACTCAGCCACTTGCCGCTGAAAGTCCCCGTGAGAACTCCTATGTATATAGGACATCCTACTAACCTTCTGCTTCTTGGTCTTTAGCTCCTGCTTGAGCTCAAAGACCTCATGTTTCAGCTCATGGACCTTGTCCTTGGCTAACACCTTCTCGTTGTGCTCTTCTTCCCACATCGTCTCCATGCTTTTCTTTTCCTCCAAGATATCATGGATCTCCTCCTTCAATTCTTTCACCTCCTTCCCGTACTTAATATTTCTATCCAATATGTCATGAACAACACCTTTATTGACTCCCCCAGAGTCATCTATTCTATAGGTGCTACCGTATTAAATGACACCACCTCCACCTCTTCCTCTAACATGCCATTAAACAAGGACATGAAGTCTAAGCTTTTCGAGTCTTCTAACTCAACCATCACCACTTCTGGAAACTCAGATACAGGTGTCGGTATGATCTTTAACTTGATTTACAAACCCCCTCACTAACCACATGTATATCCCTATACATCACGTTATCACCTGACATCTACAACAAAACAATTTAGTTTGATTAGTAAACATCATTAGAATAATAAAAACACATATCACATATAATGCATTTTTAGGGTTAACTTAATCTTTTACTTCTTTAACTCTTCTTAAGGTTATGGCTTAAGGTTCTTTTCCCCCCTTAAGTTTTATAACCTACGACTTTGATACCAACCCGTGACGCCCTCAAATCTGGGTATCTTACAACCCGATAGATGGTGCTACGATTCACACATACATTCAATTGAAATAAATCAAAAGAGTGAATATGTCTTCTATATATTCCAAATCAATATTTCCTTTCCCAGGTTCTTTGTAACCATTACATATGTTCTTCGTTATAATATCAAATAATTACAACACCCATACTATACTATTACAAAGACATCTTATTGGTCTGCCTTAGCCTTCCTTTTATCCTTACTAGACCCTGTAGTTTGTTTAGTCTTAGTTGCATTCATATCATTCAAGCAAGAGTGAGCACAACTAGCTTAGCAAATATGACAATTTCATTAAACAATATGCTTGAATCATACAAATCGTATATCTTCTATAACTGAATTAATAGTTATAAAGTACTATCGATATTTCAAAATAAAACTTCTACAACATTAGTTAAACATCAATTTTGGTCCAAAATCTTGATCATTTTTGTTCTTCCTTTGAAAAGGACAACCCGACGCCAAGTCCGTAAGTTTGGTATAGCTTACGAGCACGTTTAGGTGATCAACCTATAGTACTCTATGTTGTACAACATTACTTCATTAAACGTATTTATGTTTAAGTTTTGGCAACCTCACGTGCCCGTCGATTGACGACAAAACGTTTATTTATTCATACTCAGTCTTTCTTTGAAATCCATACCAAAACAGTTTGGCAAAAGATAACAACATTGATAACATTTTGATAGATTATAAGGAAATCTAAAAATATACTCAGTCTAGCCGAAGGAATTGGCTTTGACTTCATTATACATTAATTCATGCATAAGATACATAAATCACAAAGCTTGTCCATAATGAACATATAACAAGGTTTGAACACTTCCCTTCAGCGTCTTCTACAAATAATATACTTTCCTTTTGAGTCTTTAAGGATTTTATAATACATAATCACATAACATACCACATTAGGTCATAAACAATCATGTATAGTCACTAATGTATCTTACCCTTCTTTTCAATCTAATCATTCATTAGATTGTTTAACATTAGTTACAATTTATCGTATTAATTTGCATTTACGTTCAAGTAGTCGTTCGTCTATCTTTAGTTATGATTCTTAAGAATATTATCATCCTTAAGGACATTACTTTAAGTTGATTAAGGTTATAATCCACCATTAATCAACTGACATTTCTTTTACATTTATAAGTATTCTTTATTATGTCTTCCCTAGTCTTTGGCGCTTACTGCCGCCACTTTTCCTACATAAACCTCATGTCATGCGGCGATGCGACTTCACAGATATGTGTTTTGCTCGGTCTTGGCGCCACTACACTACCTTTACTCCATGCCGTGCTGCGGTGCCACTTCCCAGTATGTGAGGGTTAGGCATGGCACTGTGGCGTCGGCTTCACCTCCTTGGGCCGCGTTGCAACGCCGACCCTGAGCCTTAGATAGATTTCACAGTTTTCTTCTTCTATAATATTTTCTGGGCTCATAACTTTTTCATTCTAAGTCCAAATTGACTCGTTCAAAATCCGTTAGCTCATATATCATATGTTTTACGATTTCATTAGACAATCTTATATTTTCGAATCCGTTAACACAGAATTCACAATTTAAGTGCTTTATTACGAATTTGTTAAACGTTTGTGAACGTTTATAGCTCATTTCTTTGTTCTAAGTCAGAATTTGACCATTTTTGAGTCCGCAACTCCAAAATGTAAACTTAGACTATTCTCCATCGAAAACCAACATTTCTGAGTTCAATAGTGACTTTTGACTTTCATTCCGAGAATTTAACGATTTCGACGATTATCGTCTAATCTCGTAAATTTTACCATAACTTCGTTACTTGAGATTTTTACGTCGTTCAAAACGGATTCACTCCATCATTCTAACATATATCCTTTAAGCCTATAAATGATGGTTTTAAAATTGTCCATCAACAACAAAATGATAATTCTTCAATGTTCTTCATTAGTTCATAAATTTTATGATTATGGTTTACTTACAACATGGTTTATTAAGGTTTAAGTCCCCAAATAACCATCCTTATCACTCCTTATCATACATGCTCCACCAATATTCAGTTCTCTATAAAAGTAGAATTGAAGAGATGAAGAATAATGGTTAAAGGTTTATTACCTTTGAAGTTCAAGCTTGGTTCTTCTTCTTTCTTCTTGATTATCGAAACTCTTCTCACTTTTCTCTCAATAATATAAGCTAAGAGGTTGGTGTAATTTGAACAAGGAAACAAATTAACTAACAAGCCTTTTATTTATAGAATTACCAAGGTTATGGCACAATGGTCTTTTAGGCCATCCCACCTCCTTATTTCTACCTCCTTACTATTCCTAACTTAGCCACCAAGTAATTCACTTTACTTGGCCACCAAGTGGCCAACCATGACTCACTCATGGATGAATCTCCGATAGTAACCCGCTAACCCTAGGAAACTCCACACCCCAGTTGGCATTTTTCGGTTGTTCCCAATTCATCACGGCTTCCACCTTCATTGGATCTACTGAAATCCCCTCATGGTCAATGACATGACTTAAAAATTGTACCTTCTCTAGCCAAAATTCACACTTCATGAATTTCGCATACAACTTCTCCTTCCTTAGTGTTTCCAACACTAATCTTAGGTGTTCAGCATGATCTTCTGGCGTCTTAGAATAGACTAGAATATCATTGATAAACACCACGATGAACTTGTCCAAATATTGTTTGAACATTCTGTTCATCATATCCATAAATGCAACCGGTGCATTAGTCAACCCAAATGACATCACTAAAAACTCGTAATGACCATAACGAGTCCTGAATGCTGTCTTTGGTACATCCTCCTTCCTAACCTTAAACTGGTGATACCCCGTTCTTAAATCTATTTTTGAAAAATACTTAGCCCCTTTTAACTGATCAAAGAGATCATCGATCCTGGGCAATGAGTATTTATTCTTTATCGTTAACTTATTCAACTCTTGGTAGTCGATACACAGTCTTAACGATCCGTCTTTTTTCTTCACAAACAGTATCGGTGCTCCCCATGGTGAAACACTCGGTTGAATGTACTTTCTGTCCAACAGTTCTTGCAACTGCACCATCAACTCCTTTATCTCCACCGGCGTTATGCAATACGGTGCCCTAGAAACTGGTGCTGCTCCTGGCATGATGTCTATTACAAACTCTGTCTCCCTATCTTCCGAAAATTCACTCGGAAATACATCAGTGAATTCTCTCCCTATCGGTATTTATTCCATGGTTGCTACCACTCTCTGGGTATCAACAACATGGCACAAGTAACCTACACATCCCTTCCTATATAATTTCCTAGTTTGTGTCATGGTTAGACAACACGAATGTCCCAACGATCTATTCCCGTAAAATACTACCTAAGGTTGTCTTAATGATTTAATGTTCACACATTTCTTTTGACAATCTATAATTGCCCCATGATTAACTAACCAATCCATTCCGAGAATTACGTCGAATTCTCCAAACTTTATCGGTATCAGATCTACCGATAATTTATAACCCGGTATATCTACACAACAAATCCTATGAACATCTTCAACATGATTTATTTCTTCATTTGCTACCTTAATATTTAAAGGTATAGGCAACTTTTCGGGAAGTAATCCTAATCATCTAGAAAAATCGCATGCTATAAACGAACAAGTAGCACCCGAATCAAACAGCACGTAAACATTTATGTCGTTGATCAGAATACTACCTGCGACGACGTCCCCTGATGCAACTGCATCTTGGACTGTCATGTTAAAGGTACGACCCATCGGCCTACCCGGCTGCGCTGGTCCACTAATAGCTAATTTACCGCTATTAGTTCTTGATTCCCGTCCGTCCCCTTCTTCGGGCAGTTCTTTACCATGTGGTCAGTTGACCCACACACAAAGCATCCGTGATTCTTCTTGGGGCTATGACAGTTAGGTGCAATGTGCCCCTCCTGTCCGCAATTATAACAGACGACCTTCCCCTTGAGATAGACTCCTAAATGAGTCTTCTCGCAGGTCTTGCAAGCCTCCATTCTCCTCTTTAGATCTCTTAACTTCACTCTGGTATTCCCAGAGCTGAACGTCTTCCTCTTCTCACCACTGCCACTAGCTCCTTCTTCTTTGACTCCCCCGTTAATCTTCCCCTTATTCTTCTTTTCTTTGTGGTACTAGCTCAACACCTCGCTACCACCCTCGGCGATTATTGCCTTCTCTAAAAGGGTCCCAAAAGTAGTGCTCTGAAACATAGACACACGGTTATAGAGCCAAGGTTTCAAGCCCTGCTCGAACCGTCGCGCCTTCCTAACCTCGGTATCCAATTGATGTGGAGCGAACCTTGCCAATTCATTAAACTTGGCAGCGTATTGGGGAACTGTCATGTCCCCTTGTTTCAAATCGAGAAACCTCATCTCCATCCTCCCCTGCATGCTTATGGGAAAGTAGTTCTCGAAGATTATCTGCTTGAACCTCACCCACGTTATGTTCCCTATATCCGCTCTGGCTTGATTGGCCTCCAACCAAAAGTTGGCCTCTCCCTTCATCATGTAGGTTGCAAAGGCAACCTTCTGGGCCTCTTCGACATTTGCTATCACAAATGCCTTCTCGATTTCCTTTACCCACGTTTGGGCCTCAATAGGGTCCATAGTTCCTTTCAACTCCGGCAGACCAACACTCTTGAAATCTTTAATGGTCGTAGCTCTTGCTACTCCCGAGTTTACGGGGATATTAGCCCCTGTTCTATTAAATGCGGCTGTTATTAAATTAACAAACTCCTGCATTGGATTAACCGGACCTCCCTCCGGTTGATCTACATTTGCGCCTTGGTTTCGTTGCACTCTTCTTAGCGGCATTTTGCTGATACAATAAACAACACATCGCGTTATTATTCCCTTCTTATTATTTAGTTATTATTCAAGATTAAACAATAACTTTAACATCCACTGCTCAGTTGTTTCATAAAAAGGCTTATATTCATTCATTTATTGTAGTATAATACTACATCGTTTCATTAAACAGCCTAAGATGATTACATTACTATCCCGCTACTGCTTTCCAAAAATTGGGATTTACAAAAGACTTCCCTTTTTTCTACACAGAAGAGGGTTTTATGTCACTACTAGATACAAAAATATTTACATATCTAAACTACTCTATCCTCTAATAGATCACATCTGCCTAAGGCATTATAAAATCATTTGGCAAGGCAAGACCGATAATATCACTACCGATAAGATGCCACGTCCCGCCCCACCTCTACAGGATAACCACCACCGTCATTGGAAATCAGTGAGAACTCCTATGGATATAGGACATTCTCCATATCTTCTGTCGTTTGGTCTTTAGCTCCTCCTTGAGCTTAAAGACCTCATGCTTCAACTCGTGGACTTTGTCCTAGGCCAAAATCCTCTCATCATGCTCCTGCTCCAACATGGACTCAACATCAGTCTTGTCCTCTATAACCATCTGGAGCTCTGCCTTCAGCTCCTTGACCTCATGAGAGTAATGGATATTTCTATCCAATACTGACATGAACAAAGACATCATCGACCCCCCAGGAGCTATCTCCGCTGCTATAGCTACTGGATTAAAGGACACTGTCTCCACTTCCTCCTCTATCATCCCATCGAATACTGTCATGTAGTCAGCATCATCTGATTCTCCAGACTCAATAACCACTACCTCCGAATCTGCGGGGTTCGGTATAACCTCTACTTGGTTCACCGACTCTTCACTAATGGCCTGACCATCTACATACATTCCATTTACTCTGGACATCTACACAAAGTAATTAAGTTGATTAGTACACGTCAGTAGAATAATAAAAACACATAACATAATCATAATGCATTTTTATAAGGTTACTTCCTTTTGTACTTCTTTGACTTTTCTTAAGGTAACTTAAGGTTTTTAATCCCCCCTTAAGTTTTATAACCTAATGCTTTGATCCCAACCTGTGACGTCCCCAAATATGGGTCTCTTATAACCTGACAGATGGTGCTACACGGTACTACCATTCACACATATATTCAATTGAAAAGCCTCAAAAGAACGCATATGTCTTCTATATATTCAAAATAATATTTACATTTCCCAAGTTCTTTATAACCCTTTTAATTGTTCTTGTAATAATATTAAATATGTTACAGTTATTCATCTTATACTATTATAAAAGCATTCTATGGATTAAGTTTCGCTTGCCTTTATCCTTCTTGGAGCCTTCTCATCTGCTCAATCTTAGTCAGTGTTCATATGGTTCAAGCAATAATGAGCATGACTAGCTTAGCAAGTACAACATTTCTAATAAACAATATGCTTGAAACATAGGATACATATATCTTCAATAACTGAACAATAGTTATGAAGTATTATCGATAATTCAAATAGCACTTCTTTTCATTCAAAATGTTTTAGAACAACAATATTTAGTAAAACATCAATTCCGGTCCAAGACCTTGAGAATATCATAAGTTCTTTGAAAAGGACATCCTGGCACTAAGTCCGTAAGTCTAACATTTCTTACGAGCACGTCTAGGTGATTAGCCTATAGTACTCTATGTCGATCAACACTACATTCATTAAACGTGTGTACGTTTAAGTTGTGGCAACCTCACGTGCCTATCGTTAAATGACAAAAATATTTTAGCATACTCAGTCTTTGATTGAAAACCACACCAATATAACTTGGTAAACATTAAACATGTTTGATAGAATCATAACATAAGTCTAGCCGAAAGAATTGGCTTTGACTTCCTCATACAAAACTTCATGAGAAAGGATACATGAATTACAAAGCTTGTCCAGACTGAACTGGAACAAGGGTTAGAATACTTTCCTTCAACGTCTGCTTACTGATTATCACACGTACACTTTAAGTCTCTAAGTCTCTATATTATATGATCATATAATGTACCACATTAGGTCACATATAATCAAGTATGCACACTATTATATCTTACCCTTCATCTCAATCTAAATCCTTACTTAGATTTGTTATTTACTGGTTCCGGCTTTTCATTACATCATTCTCATTACGTTCATCTTCAATTGATTATTAACCTTTAATCATCATACATTAAGTTTCTAACAATGCCTTAACAATGTTATATTTATACCTTAGTTCATTGCTAATGAGTTATCTTTCATTCTATACTTGTAAACATTCTTGTCTGTCGAAACCCTAGGACTGGCGCCATGGCGCCACACATAGCTCTCCTTCTCGTATCATGCAAGACGAGAGTTTGCGTAAGTAATGAAACTATGCTCTCGCGCGCATAAAGGCCACCATTTGGTTTCGCTGGCTTGCCACAAGCGCTAACTCAGACTCTTAGAAAATTTACAACTTTTGCAAATTTTTACGAAACTCTCGGACGCATAACTTCTTCGTTATAAGTCCAAATTGACTCGTTCAAAAGTCTACAGTTCCCAAATTACATACTCTATGCGTTCATGCAAGAATTTTATCTATTTGACTTCGTTTGCTAAAATTTCACCTATTAGTTCATTTTCAACGAAAATGATAAACGTTCGTGAACGTTAAACGCTTGTTTCTTCATTCTAATTCGGAATTCAGTCATTTTTTGAGTCCGCAACTCTATAATGCCAAATATGACGTGTCTCCATCGAAAACCAACGTTTCTTACTTCAAACACAAAATACAACTTCCATTCACAAATTCGACGATTATCGTCTAATCGTGTGAATTCCGGCAAAACCTCATTACTAATAATTCTAAATGGATTTTAATCAACATATAAACATTTCAAGTTACTTATTACACCAACTTATTATCAAAGTAGGTTTTGACTTATTCTCATAAGTCAATGACTTATTTAACTTATGAACTACAATTCTCATGCTTATGACTTACTATGGACTTAAGTCCATCAATCAATGTTTTCATACTATATTGAACATACTAACATTATATGACAAACATATGACAAGTTCTTCACAACTTTATCAACTTATTTAGGTTCAAGTTTCTTATTCAACTTATTCGGCTTAAGTTCATTCATCAATGACTTCTTATAGGTTCTTAGCATACAATCACACTTCTCTATCAATCTTATTATAGTAGAGATAGACTAATAGATCATAAGATTATTTACCTTTGATGACTAAAGTCTTCTTCTTTGAAATCTAGCAAACTGTTGAATTGGCTTTAAAAGTACTTATTCTCTCTAACCAATAAGCTACTTAACTTGAGAGGAGTTGGGAGAAATTTATCAAGTAACAAATGAAAAATCTAGCCTTCTATTTATAAACAACTCAAAGTGAGGGCATAATAGACAATAACACATCCCACTTCCTTATTAACCTCCTCAACTTCCACCTCCTAACTATTCATAACCTATCAACCAAGTAAACTTGGCTAGCACAACACTTGTTCATCACATAAAAAGCTTTCCCATCAATACTACCCATATTAACATGGTTTGCTCCATGGATCATGGCTAATTCATTGGGCTTGCTAATTAATCTAGCTAATTCCTTGTTGGGCTTATACTACAATAGTTTGGACTCATGACATATCAAACACTTGGGCTTGAGTATCACTTTCTATTGGACTTCTACCATAATGCTAATAATCCTACAAGTCCATTACATTTAATTAACAACTTAACATATATACACCACGTATAATTCTCGTATGCTAGCTCGTATATTTATTCGTAATATACGTTATTTCATTCTCCATACTTAATAGTATAATACGTCGTATTATACTTACATTCATTACCTGGCATAATGCATACGCATCATACAATTACAACTTTCTTTCCGTATCGCTTAATAAACCTAACTTTCCCAAATTAGGTCCGCATGAGAAATATTACGTTTTCCATACTTAGATTATTATTACATAATCAATCTCACCTCGATATTATAACGTTACGCATTTCTCGGAAGTTCAAAAATAATTCCCAAGCAGAAATTGATGAATAGTGTTTTTCGGAAAATTTCTTGTAAAGCTTTTATTTTCGTCTTAGAAATTCAAACACTTTAATTCATCCATGTAGTTAAAATACTATGACATTCTGACATTTCTAGGTTATAGAACGACATTCATCTTATCAACACGTAATAATAATAAATAATATTATTTTATTCATTATTAAAAGTATTTACAAAATGTTCAATTTTCTGGGGCGTTACAATACCATCATACCGATGATCATTGCAGAGACTCTGAGGTCAACTACCTACTGCTACACTTATCTGGCAGGGGTGTTTACAGGTAGCTCGGTCATACTGTACGTGTGGTTTATGTCACACTTAAGATTGATGGACACATTCAGACGACATGGATATTGTTTCACCCATGATATAGCCATGTCATACTCCTTTCAGCCTGCAGAATGCACAGATGCTGCATCTTGGTCAACTTTCCTGGCAGGGATTGGAGATTCATTTGATATATTGCCGTATATAGGGCTTAGTTCACCTTACAGCTTCATTACTCATGCTCCGGGAATGGACTATCTTCCTCTGACTGGTTTGAGAGGGATGATCATCTACCACCCACTGGCCATGATGTGTCAGTTTGACCAGTTTCAGGATTTCCATCTATTTGAGGAGGCAGTGTGTCAACGCTTTTTGCACACTTATCGCTTATCGAAGAGAGGAGATCCGAGTTGTATACTGTTGGGATCATCGAGAGTCATTGAGTTTTCTGTCGACCATCCGTTATTCTGCAGAGTATTCAACATGAATGGAGACAGAGACTACATCGACTATGGTAGTATCCACGGTGCAGGATATTGATTACAATGATGAGGAGCCTATAGAGGAGGATGATATTCCCATCGAGGAGGATTTGACTGCTGGGATGCCAACGTTTGTGATAGATTCTCCCACCCCGAGTGCCACTATTACTCAGTATTCAACGCATCATTTGGAGCAGAGCCTAAATCTGATGACCTATAATAGAGATCAGGCTAGCGCCGCAATGTTGACAACTCTTGATAGGAGAGACGCCGGTCTGTTAGAGAGGGATGAGGATAGATCAGCCAGGGATGCATTGATTGTGGAGCGGGATGCCTCCCTATCTGCTAGGGATGTGGCCATTGTAGACAGTACTTCAGTGAGATCCCAGATGACTATCACTCTTGCCGATATAAGTGCCTACATTGATGAGAATTATGCTACCATGAAGTTAGCCTCTGATCTGCTAGTTCGTGTAGATACCATTGGGCAGGAGCTTGTAACGTTACCTCCTTCTTCAGAGAGCGATGGCATGTTAGATCTGATAGTCCGCATATACACAGATCTGTAGATAGCTTTATATTTTCCTGCATAGACTAGCTTAGCCATTTTGTCATGTACAACACATATGTATATATCAAACAATATTATGTATGGCAGGGAAATATATTTTAATTCACTTCCCTTTCAGTTGTGCCTTGATACTTGTTTGATATTTGCCTATTTCTTCAGGGCTTGTGATCTTGATGCATTCTAAACTTATCCTTGATAGGTGGACATTGAGACGTCACAGGATCTCTCAGAATAGATCATTGATCTTTGTATATCCCTACCATCTTTGGTGTCTTGGGACTGGTATCTATATGGAAATATGGAGAGGAGGGTGGTTTTTCCTCTCTAACTTTGATCGCACCACAGATGGTCGCTAGTACTTCTATTTGTGAGAAGACTAGTTAATTCCATCTCTTATGGATTGGTGTTGCTCCTTGAGGCACAACCGCAGCTTAGATGGTCACCGAATCTTCTATTTGTGAGAAGAGGTTGGGTAATTCCATCCCTTTTGTTTGAAACCGATGAAATGTGGTGGATTGAAGGGTGATGCCAGTATCATGTGACAAGTATTTTTGTTCTGGCAGGGGTTAGACTGAACCATAAATTACTGCCTACGTACTCCTATTGAAGAGGAGATCAAGTCTGTGTAGTTCAAATTTGGTGTAAGAGGTTCAATGATGAATGAGAAATGCAGATGGGTGTAAAGCTTTATTGATGAAGAAGGGTGTAGAAATGTTTTTGTGGTTTTTGTTTTTGTAGAGAAAGGGCAGAAATGTTTTTGTTTATTGCGATCGGGCCATATAGAATATAGTTGCCTACGTACTCCTATTGAAGAGGAGATAGGTCGACGTAGTTCACCCCTCAGGACAAACTGCAGCCAAAGAGTAGTGTGAATCCCATGTGCAAGCTATACTGCGGGGAGAAGAAAGTTTAATCCCATAATGGGGATAAACTGCAGGTGTGGAAAAAGTTTGATCTCATTTTGAGGACAAACTGCAAATGTAGAAAAGTTTAATCCCGTCTTTAGGATAAACTGCAAGCGTAGAAAAGTTTAATCCCATCTTCAGGATAAACTACAGGTTTGAAAAGTTAAATCCCATCTTCAGGATAAACTGCAGGCATAGAAAGGTTCAATCCCATTTTTAGGATAACTAAAATTGTATGAATGGTTTGAAATGAGGTAAAACCAGGCTGCTGGTTTGAAGTGTATGTTTCCTTGAGGGGCAGAATAGTTTTTAAAAAGAAAGGGTTCAAAACCGGAATGACTGGTGAATGGATGATCAATACCAGGATGTTTGCTTGATGGTAACTTCAGATATAGTACCGTTTCACGGTGTCCGAGTTGATAAGCTATAGAAATTCATCGCCATCCATTTCCTGTAGTCTGAGAGCACCTCCTGTCAATACCTCATTGACAACAAATGGGCCTTCCTAGTTAGGAGCGAATTTTCCCTTAGATTGATCTTGGTTGTCAATGATCTTCTTTAAAACCAAGTCATGTTGTTTAAACTACCATAGTCGAACTTTTCTGTTGTAGGATCATGCGATCCTTTGCTGATATAATTGACCATGGAAGATAGCCGCGGTTCGCCTTTCGTCTTTCAGAGACAATTGGTGATACATGTCTTGTACCCACTGGTCTTCATCCAACTGAGCATCCATCAAAACCCTAAGGAATTCCATTTCCACCTCTATGGGGAGCACTGCTTCCATCCCATAGGCTAATGAGTAGGGGGTTACCCCAGTGGAAGTACGCATTGAAGTTCTGTAGGCTAATAAAGTCAGAGGCAAGAGGTCAGGCCATCCTTTGTGATTGGCGGACATTTTCTGCATGATCTTTTTGATGTTTTTATTAGTCGCTTCAACAACATCATTCATTTTTGGATGGTAGATGACGGAGTTAAGGTGTTTGATGTGGAATTTGCTGCATAACTCCTCCATCATTCTATTATTGAGGTTCTTAGCATTGTCTGACACAATAACCTCTGGTTGTCCATAGCGACAGACGACATTATTTCTGATGAAATTAATGATGACTTCTTTAGTAACTCTAGGGAAGGAGGCTGCTTCTACCCATTTGGTGAAGTAGTCAATCATGGTGAAGATGAATCGATTTCCATTACTGGCTTTGGGCTCGATGGGCCCGATCACGTCCATTCTCCACATTGAGAAAGGCTATGGCGAACTCATATTATGGAGTTCCCTTGGAGGGGTGTGGATGGAATTTCCATAAATTTGGCATTGATAGCACCTCTTAACGTGATCATCATAGTCAGGTTTGAGTGTAAGCCAATAATGTACTGTTCTGAGGATCTTCTTAACAAGTAAGGGTCCACTCATGTGAGGGCCACATACTCCTCCATGGATCTCACCCATGAGCCTCTGAGCTTGGTCTTTATCCAAACATCTGAGGAGACATAATCCTGCATCTCTTTTGTAGAATGCATCTCCGCTCAGGTAAAATTTCATAGCAAGTCGATGGATCCGCCTCTTCTCAGTTAGGCTCGCCTCAGCGGGTGTAGATCCATCTCGCAGATACTCCTTGATGTGCTGATACCAAGGGTTGTGAATGAGAGGTAGCTCATCCGATACTTCTCCAACATAGTTCCCATAAGCTAGGGCCTTTTGCAGGGCAAACGTGATGCTTGGCATGTTTTCCTTGTCAGATATGTGAATCAAGGAGGACAACATTGCTAATGCATCCGCAAAATCATTCCTATTACGAGGAACGTGTAGAAAGTAGATTTCTTTGAACTCCAAAGCCATCTGTAAAACTTGCCGATGGCATGGCGGCAAATGTAATTCTTTGGTTTGATAAACTCCTGTGGATTGTTTGATTACCAACTCTGAAACCCCAAAGACAGTTTACCGCCTGATGCCCATTGAACGGGCAAGTTTTAGCCCCATGATACAGCCTTCATACTCAGCTGTGTTGTTGGTGCTAACAAACTGCAATTTGATTTGCTACGACGGATACTTTGCTCCCCGCATCAGCATTACTAGAACTGCTCCAACTTTAGAACCTTCGTGTTAATGACCCATCAAAATACATTTTCCACGTATGGCATGTATCATACTGATGTTGTTGTTGAACTGTCATTACCCCTTAATCGGGGAAGTATGTTTCCAAGGGTTTGTAGTCCCCTACAGGTGCGATAGCCAGTTGATCCGCAATTCCTTGACCTTTGACAGACTTTTGCATCACGTAGACGATGTCAAATTGCTGGAAGATCAACTACCATCTGGATAGTCGATAATTCAGTATGGGCTTACTGAACACATATTTGAGATGATCCACGCTGGATATGAGCTGGGTTGTGTGACCATGGAGGTAATGTTGTAATCTCATGGAAGCCCATGATAAAGCACAACAAGTCTTCTCAATTAGAGTGTACTTGTGTTCACTGCTACTGAATCTTTTATTGAGGTAATAGATAGCTCTTTCTTGGCCTCTATCGTCTTTTTAGCCCAGCATACAGCCCATGGCATTGTCATTAATGGACAGGTACATGAATAGGGGAACATCATCCCTGGGAGGTACCAAAATAGGAGCGTTAACCGGTTGTTCTTTAATGGTATGGAAGGCTTTCTAACACTCATCGTTCCATTTCATGGAGGAGTTCTTCCTTAACAACTTGAAGATGGGTTCACAGGTTGCTGTGAGTTGAGAAATGAACCTGCTAATGAAGTTGATTATTTCCAAAAATCCTCGTATTTCCTTCTCTGTCTGAGGAATGGGTATTTCCTTGATGGCCTAGATTTTGGTAAGATCCAGTTCAATCCCTTTTTGGCTGACTAGGAAACCCAGCAACTTGCCTGACTTGACGCCAAAGGCGCACTTGGCTGGATTCAACTTCAAGTTGTACTTACGCAACCTATTGAATAACTTTCTGAGATGGTCTAAGTGGTCTTCATCCTTTCAGGATTTGACAATGATGTCATCCACGTAGATCTCTCTCTCCTTATGCATTAAATCATGGAAAAGAGCCATCATAGCTCGCTAGTAGGTTGCCCCGACATTGATGAGGCCGAATGATAACCGTCTGTAGTAAAACGTCCCCCAAGGCGTGATGAAAGCAGTTTTCTCATGGTCCTCCTCAGTGATCATAATTTGATGATACCTCGCAAAGCAATCCGCAAAGGAGTACATGCCATATTGAGCAGTATTATCAATAAGAATGTGGATAGAGGGCATGGGAAAGCTATCTTTAAGGTAATCTTTGTCCAAATCCTGGTAATCCACGCAAACTCGCACCTTTCCTCCTGGTTTAGGCACAGGAACAATGTTGGATATCCACTCCAGATATGTAGACACCATGATAATACTAGCTTGAAATTGTTTCACAATTTCTTCTTTAACCTTTAAACTCCACTCAGGTTTCAATCGCTTGAGCTTTTGCCTAACTGACTTGAATCTTTCTTTAATGGGAAGGCGATGAAGAACAATGTCAGTGGAAAAACCCACCATGTCTTCATGAGACCATGCAAACATATCCTTCGGGCGGTATGTCGTCATCAATGAAGGATATCACATTGTTGTTGAAAATGTGATCAACCAGATGTTGAAATTTTTCTACATCCACTGAATTTGGCAAGTAGGCTTCTTCCAAAACCTTAAATAAGACCTTCCAGTGATCCTCGGAAGAGAAAACCAAGTCCAGTATTGATATCTGATGTGGAGCTTCTCTTAAGCTTAGAACCACCTTGGCTTCATTATGACCCATAGTGCGGAGGAATTTTTCAATCTTCTCCATGGGAATCTTCCCCTTTGCTTTGCAAGTAGGCTTCATAACCCGTTGAGGAAGATACCGTGGATTTTCCTTCGACGCTGTAGCAGTAGTATGAGACGTGGATCCTTCAGCTTCTCCATAATTCCATGGAACTTTGTGTAAGCTGACAACAGGATATTGTGGTCTGAATGGTAAACAAATTGGCTTCGGTGTGGCAACTTTCAAAGGATTGTCAGCTCCTTTGAGTTGAATTGCTTGTATGGGAAATGCTTTGACAGTCTCATCATCCACTTAGGATATAACTGCTACTGATCCCTTCCATTTGGTAGGACATGTATTCCCACTCTCGACTTGAACAGTGTCATCATTTGCCAGCTGCAGGACACCGTTATCAATAAGATTCTGAATAAGATGGCGGAGTGCCCAACATTCTTCTGTGCTGTGACCGCGAGAATGTGAATGATATTGACATACTCCATCGGAGTTGAACTGTCTTGAGCGGGGATTGATTGGAGGTAGAAGGGAGATAATTCTTCCTTCATTGATCAGCATTTGAAATATTTCCTCCATAGATTGGCCCAGATAGGTAAACTCCCTCTGATTGGCAAAATCCCGACAAGCTTTAGCATTTTCTCTCTTCACGACCTTATCCTCCATAGCTTCACTTTTTGAAGGTAATGCTAAAGCATTTATAACAAAAGGAAGGAGATAAGCATGCTCCTGGCTGATTAATTGGCGTGTAACTTGATGCTGATGGGTCACCAATTCTGCCAATTTCTCAATTTGTTTGCAAAGAGCTTTAAGCTTTCATTCCATATAAAATTAGAACTTTGCATAATCCCATTTATCAACACTGTCTTTGAGGGTCTGGGATGATTCACCATTAAAATTGGAACTCTGTCTAGTGCTCTAACTAATCATGTTGACATCTTCTTCTTTGTGTTGAAGAAGAGGGTTGTCTTGCACATGAGGTTGATCTTGTTTGGTGACCACGATCTCACCATTGTCTATTAAATCTTGGATCTTGTGTTTCAAGGCCCAACAATCTTGTGTATCATGTCCAGGTGCTCGGGCATGATAAGCACACTTCCGAGTAGCATTAAAACCCCTCCCATTAGGGTTGGCTGGTGGAAGAAGATGTGTAATTTTCTTCTGAGTAGTCAGAAGAGCAAGAATATTCTTGAGCGAGTCCACTAAGGGTGTGAACGTCCGAGGGCGCTTTGCATCTCCACCTTTTGACAATGGAGGGTTTGAAGTTTGTGCTTGAAAAGGGGAGTAGTTTCTCCTCTGTATAGGCATGCTTTGATTGACTTTTTGACCTTGTAGTATCAAGGAAACATCCTCCTCTTTCTTTTTATGGACCCTCCGGGGGTTGTTTCCATAAGATCCAGTCTGGATGTGCTCAGTAACAGCTTTAAGCGCAACTAGGTTTTGAATCTTACCAGACTTCAATCCCATCTCAACCATTTCTCCGTGTTTGATCATTTGAGAAAATGGTTTGCCAATACAAGCTAAGACTCTCTCATAGAAAGGAGCTTCTTGTACGTCTATGAACGTCATGACCATTTCTGATTCCATCATGGAAGGAATAACTTGAGCACCAAGGCGCCTCCACCTTTGAGCATACTCTCTGAAAGACTCATTAGACTGTTTCTTGACCTTGGTAATTTGGTACTGGTCAGGAGCCATCTGAGATTGAAAACTGTATTGAGTGAGGAAGGTGTGAGCTAGCTCTTCCCAGCTATGGATCTTTGAGTTGTCTAATCTGGTATACCGTGAACGGGCTTCTCCAGTCAGAATCTTCTGGAACAGCTGCATTCTGAGCTTTTCATTTTCCGCGTAAGATCCAAGTTCTCCAATGAACACTTTCAAATGTGTATAAGGATCCCCTAATCCATCATACTTTTCAAAATCAGGGGTTTTGAATTTCTCTAGATAATGAACACCAGGGAAGATGCAAAGTTCAGCATATGAAACACTTCCATGTGTTCTAATCCCTTTGAGAGCATGGATAGTTTCCTCCATTTGGAGGACCTTCTTCCTGATATCATCGGTGTTTGGATCTCCTTTGAGATGGGAGTTTTCAGGGTCTTTGTTGGTCGTATCCAACTGAGGTTCTGGATTTGTTTTATCCAAATCCTTGTGTAAAGGATTCTGTATGTGGAGTCATATTTGTACCCTGAGTGGACTGATGCAATTCTTTAACCAAGACAACCAAATCTGTAATTTGCCGACTTAATCCATCAAATTCTTCACGAGAAACAGGATTAGACTGGCCAGACGAAGATATGATTGGTTGTAGGCTCGTGGCCTTTTTGGATTTTGAGTGAGTGACAGGCCCAATGATTTCCCTACAAAAGACTTGTGTAGTTTAGTCTTAAGGTAATGTAAATGTTATCATATTATGTCCGTTTTAGGAATATTGTCCTGCAAAAACGGGTGTTAATTGATAACATGTATGCACAAAATATTCTTCATATTTTCCATTACATAAAGATGAGCATGGAATAAAATTACATGTAAATGCTTTTACAGGTAATTGAAAATGGAAAGCATGAAGAGACTTTCCTCCACGTTTGGTTTATTAGAGGTTGACCTATCTTAGGGTTACTCTCGCAACTTTTTGGCATGAAGGTTCCCAGATCATCACAATCTACTTGACGGGAAGTTAATCCGGTCTTTCAACCGGAGCGAATCTGGTGGTGCCTTTCCAGCCTCGTTGGAATTATTCTTCCTACGAGTCCAAAGAATCAAACATCGACAGGATAGCCTCCTGATGGAGGAACCACACAACATACATTCACATACAACGTGTCTCACCGTTTATGAAAATGATGACATGTGCGAAGCACTAATATCACAGATAGATATAGTACAGTGCAGTAAGTAAGATGCATTCGTACGCATTCATCATAAATGTAAATGCAACATTCACACACAAGAATATAACAGTTTTGAAAAGCTAGTAATAGCGTCTTAAGCCCTCTTACTGGAGTCCCCAGCAGAGTCGCCACCTATCGACGTCAGGATTTTTTAATGTCCCTTTTCGTTACTTGTTCTTTGGTGTTCTCATGTTAATGTGAGATTTGTTTGAAAAAATAAGTGAAAAAGGTCCGACATGTATAATGTCGACGATTTGACTTTAAGAGTCGCCAATTGATGTATTTAACTGGTTGCACCAACTAAAAGGTTTGCACATTGACCCAGTGATATGACACTGCTAAACGGGTCTGTGAAACCAAGATTCATTTGGGTTCGGGGGCTTACTTATGCGGAGGGAAGGTGTTAGGCACCCCCTGACATCCGACTATTATATGAATGTGTGTGTGTGTGTGGATCAATGTGCAATTATTTGAAAGTAGTGCGAGGCCTCGTTCGCACCTATATACAAAGGGTTTGAATTTATAGAAAAATTCAGTTTTAACCAAGATATAGCAATGAAATTTTGTAGAATAGGTTTTTCAAACCATGTGCTCAATAGGAATTGAGACCTTTTCATACTTCCATTTTATTATTAAATGTTCGGCTTGTTTGTTTTTATTTTTGAGATGCGAAGCATCTTCGAGAAAATAATATACAGCAGTGCCGAACTCTTCATGGGCATGACAGCCATCTAAGGAAATTCACACACTGTAAATAATATATAAGCTGCTTACAGCTGAAAAATGTCCATCACGGGAACCAAATCTAGATTCAATAGACTGAATCTGTGATCACATGATTACTAGGCTCACATGATACCGCAATTTGTAAGGAAAGCAGTAAAAAATTATATATATATATATAAAGACATGATCAACCACCACGAAGCAACTCCATGGGGGATCAAAAAATGTAAATATATAAAAGCGGTAAATATATATATATATATATATATATATATATATATATATATATATATATATGGACATGATCAACCACCACGAAGCGACTCCATGGGGATCGTAAAAAGTAAATAAAGCAATAAATGCGATCAACCGCCACGAAGTAAATTTCAGGCGGGACAAAATGTAAATAAAGCAGTAAAAACGATCAACCACCACGAAGTAAACTCCAGGCCTGACAGAAATGTATATATATATATATATATACGCATTAAACCCACCGGATGTAAAATCCAGGCTCATCGGATATGTCAGACAACAATTATATATATAAGTGTGTGTGTATATATATATATATATATATATATATATATAAAAGCAAGTAAACGTACCGGATGTAAAATTCAGGCTCATCAGATATGTCTGACAACAATTATATATATATAAGTAGGTAAACGCTCCAGACATAAGTCTAGGCTCAATCGAGGCATAACTCGATAATATTAGTCCATATATAAATATATATATATATATATATATATATATACATATATAAATATATTTATACAGACAGAAATGAAAACCACGGACTGAAGTCCGGGCAAACGCACACAATACGTCTCTCAATGTGAAAAACAGTGTGTGCAAATATGAAAAGAAAGTCTCTATAGAGTGTGAGAAGGCTTACAGTGGGCTGCCAATGCAGGCTTCTATGACTCTATATTGATAAACACTCAGCTCCCGCCGAATAAAAATATAGCTATATGTGAGCTAACATATGTTTAAAATGAGGAAACACTCAATATGGGGTGTGTACAGAGCAAATTGGATAGGGCTTCGTCGCCTTTTTTTATCAATTGACCACCCAAGCTCTATATTTATAGAGCTGGTGGCCGCAGTGTACTTTGCAAAGCACGCAGATTCACCCGCGCCTACCTGCCTTCTCAAGCACGTGCACTCGCAGCCTCAGAATGTCCGTCAACTTGCGTAACTTCAATCCGAGCATCCAAACGAGGTATATACGACGTTCTTCGGACCGCTTGTGTCGAGACTTACACAATGACATGGATTAGAGGTTGTAAGAAGTCAGGAAGAGGGGACCATGCCCATGGTCTTCAAGCTTCAAATTCTATCCGGTGTCCTGCCACGCGTAATAGTCACTCGGGATTGGAACTCCTTGGTTCTTGTAGGACATTGTTATATGTATGTATGTATGAAGTGTTGTGATGACGCGCAGGTGTTGAGGTGGCAAGATGACGTTTGACTCCTCACCGGGGTTATCGCCGGATTGAGTTGAAAGTAGACGTTGCTCAGGGTTACATCTGAGATTGGACTACTTGTTTGAAAGCCTCACTGTCATCTGTGGGTGTTCCTATCTTCCCGGTGTTAGCTCCTGTTCTGAAGTATGAGTGCCTCGACAGGAGGTCTGAGATTGAAGATGATAGCATGCACTTGAAACAAGCATTTCCGGAGTTATCGTCGGAACTGCAACATGATTCCTTGGGGTTATCGCCAAGGACGAAACTCGGGGTTATCTCCGAGGCTAGAAATGATCCTTCTGGTGTTGGAAATGAGGTTCCTGGTGTGTGTTACGGGGTTGAAACTGAACTTTCGGTAGCATCCGGAATGGATGTGAGTTATCTTCCAAGGTTATCTCCGAAAGACGAATCTGCCCTCCTGCAATGGTAGTAACATATGTGCAGAAAATTTCGAGTGTCTATAATATGCATTCACAACATTCATTAGTAACATTCATATTAACCTTATAGGTTTAGTTCTCTCTTTTAATACAACTTGTTAACTTAGTTTAAGTTTTGCCCATTACCATCAATCTCATATACAAGATAGAAGTCTCACATCTTAAGTTTGAACATCATTACATCTTCTCATGGACATATGTTTAGCCTTTATACATCTTATCAAATTACCATACAATTTCATCACATGTATGTTATAATCTGATATGACATCCTATTACATGTCCAACACATTATTATGTTCATTAAACTAGGTTAAACTAGCATGTAAGGGACTGTACACGACGAAAAACTTAAACTAATCAACTCTGCTTTCCCCGCCAAGGTGGGGCTTTATGTTGAAGGAATGCCTGCCGGGGCGGGGTAAAATGACCTGGTATTGTCCTCTAGGGCGGGGTCACCCAGGTTTAGCTTCTGCAGTTCGCGACTGCACAGTTCATTAGACCAAAATTCACGAATTATACATGGAATCAGTAAATTTAACAAACCCAAAAAATATAGACTTCACATAATTGTTACTAAGCATGCATACATCAATTTTAAACATCAAAACAACAATATTCATCAGATTTAACCCCTTCAAATTCATGTTCTTACTAAAAACTTCATTTTAGACATTCTTAGCGAATCATCACACCACAGATTCGTTTCTTGACCAAATCAGTTCGTATAAAATGCATTGTTTTCGTATTTAAACATATTAACACAATCAATCGTCATTTTACAGACTACAACATGGATTGAACACAAATTTTGGTTCTAAAATCAGCCTTTTTGTACTTTAATAACAAAACTCAAACTTCTTTTGTAAAACAAGGTTTCATGAATCAATTCATGCCAAAAATCATTTTCAACCCACATATAATAGATTATTTCTATCTAACAACATAAACATACATTATTATAACAAATCATCAATCAAAACTCACATTTTGACTTCAAAATCATATATTAAAACTATAAAATTAAAACCCCCTTTTTACACGAAAGTTCATGGATTAATTCACCCAAAATCATTTATAAACATCATATATTAGATTATTCATGCATATAAACAATTTATAACAACTTTTCAGCAATTACTCATGAAAATTTCAATTATAGAAAACTAAAAAATATATTTTAATGAGAAACTCAAGAATATAGAAAACAAGGACTGTAAATTAAATTTTCACCCTTAGATTCTTATTTAGATGATAAGAAGCCTTCCTATGATTCTTTAAATCTTCTTCCCTAAACTCAATTCTTTCAAACTCTCTTTTTTCTCTTTGTTTTCTCAAAGTTTAGGTCTCAGGAAAATAAAGTACATAAATACAGAAATAAGACTGATATATGCGCATACTGATAACTGGCACAACATGAATATCAGTTAAGCACATCATGGCTTAACTAATCCTATGTTCTTAAGGCCATGTTTGATTTTTATTTCTAAAAACTCCTTTTTGTTTATTTTAATTAACATTTTAAATATATAGTTTATTTGTCACACTTTAATTAATCAAATAATATTATTTAAATTTAATTAAATTAAAGATGATATTACCATTAAATCACATCATCACATAATTAAAATTCTCATTTATTACATATAACACATAATTTATATTCTCAATAAATCTCCAATTAATTAGAACAATAATAAAATTATTTAACAACTCATTTAATTTAATAATCTTAACTAAATTCACACTTTTAATTATAATATTATTCCTCATTAATTTAATTATTATAACACATTTAATTAAATTAATCTACCTGAATTCCATCAAATATTTATTTATCTCAATAAATAAATTAATAAAAATATTTATTCAGTTCTATAAATATTTAAAACTTAATTACAAAAGTCTCATTTGTCACATCTTTCCCCTCTTCAAAGGATTCTGTCCCCAGAATCACAACTCAAACAATTTGTCCTGTTACATTCTCCCCACTTATGAAGATTATGTCCCTAGAATCGCTACACAGATTAAGCAAATAAATGAGGATAATTCTTCATCATTTGTTCTTCGAGTTCCCACGTAGCTTCTTCAGAATTGTGGTTCCTCCAGATTACCTTAACATAAAGTATTACTTTAATTTTGAGTACTTGCTCTTTCATGTTGACTATCTGAACAGGAACTTCTTTATAGGACAAATCTTTCTCAAAGTACAGGGGTTTATATTTGATAACGTGCTTGTAATCGGACTTATACGGTCGTAAGACAAAAAAATGGAAAACATTATGGATATGTTCTAAGGGCGGAGGCAAGGCTACCTTATAGGCAACCTCACCAATTCTTTGCAAAACTTCAAAGGGCCTAATGAATCTCGAGATCAATTTCCCTTTCTTGCCAAATTGGATCTTTCCCTTCCAGGGAGAAACTTTCAAGAAAATATAGCTACCAGATTGAAATTCTTGATTCTGTCGGTGTTAATCAACATATTTCTTCGGTCTATCTTGAGTAGTTATCAATCTTGTCCTAATCACCTTGATAATCTCAGCGATCTGTTGTACCAATTTTGGTCCTAGCAATTGACGTTCACCAACTTCATCCCAACATAATGGAGTTCTACACTTCCTACCGTACAACGCTTCGTAAGGTGGCATGTTAATACTTGCGTGGTAACTGTTATTATAAGCAAATTCCATCAATGGTAGATGGTCATCCCAATTTCCTTTAAAGTCCATGATACAAGCTCTTAATATATCCTCTAATGTCTGTATTGTCCTTTTGCTCTGGCCATCTGTTTGTGGATGGTATGCCATAATCATTCTTAATTGTGTTCCCAAGCATTTATACAGTCGCTTCTAGAAGTTCGATGTGAAATGTGGATCTCGATCAGAGACTATAGACACTAGAACACCGTGCCTTGAAACGGTTGAAACGGTTTCCTTCACATACAATTTCACTAACTGATCCAAGTTAAATTTGATCTTGATTGGTAAGAAGTGTGCTGATTTTGTCAATCGGTCCACGATAACCCATACTGCATCAAAACCTTTCTGAGTCATTGGAATACCTACCACAAAATCTATTGTGATGTGTTCCCACTTCGATTCTAGGATCTCTAACGGTTGTAACAACCCACTCAGCCTCTGATGTTCTACTTTCACTTTCTGACATGTCAGACACTTGACAACACACTCTACAACATCACATTTCAAATTTTACCACCAAAAATGTTTTCAAAGATCTTGGTACTACCAGGGTAAATCAAATATCGTGAGCTATCGTCATGGGTCAGATACCCCTTCTCATTGTCCTTCAATTGTTGTGACGCATACGCAATGACCCTACCATTTTACATAAGCACATCACCAAGTCCTTTATAGGACGCATCACTATAAACTACAAAGTTTCTTATGTCATCCGGAAGAGATAACACAGGTGTTGTACTCAATATCTTCTAAAGTTCTTGAAAGCTTTCCTTACACTTCTCCGTCCAAATGAATTTCACAGCTTTCCTAGTCAAATTCTTTAGCAGAGTTGCAATCTTGGAAAAGTCCTTAATGATTCTTTTGTAATAACCTTCCAATCCAAGAAAACTTCTCACTTTCGACGGCGTTTTTGGCTAATCCCAGTTCATCATAGCTTCGACTTTGGAGGGATCTGCCAAAATTCCATCTTTATCAATCACATGTTCGAGAAATTATACCGGCTCAATCCAAATTTCGTATTTCGAAAACTTGGCATACAACTTCTCTCTTCTCAACACCTCTAACGCTACCTTCAAATGCTCTACATGTTCTTCCTTAGTTTTTGAGTATACCAAAATTTCATCGATAAACACCACTACGAATTTATCCAAAAATAGTTTAAATACCCTGTTCATCAGGTCCATAAATGCTGCTAGAGCATTCGTTAGACCAAATGACATCACCAGAAATTCGTAGTGACCATATCAAGTCCTCAACGTTGTCTTCGGAATATCCTCTGGACTCACCTTTAGCTAATGATAACCACTCCTCAAGTCTATCTTTTAAAAGTATCTCGTTCCCTTCAATTGATCAAATAAGTCATCTATCCTGGGTAATGGATATTTTTTCTTAATTGTGACCTTGTTCAATTCTTTTTAATCGATGCAAAGTCGCATCGATCAATCCTTTTTCTTTACAAACAACACCGGTGCTCCCCACGGTGATACGCTTGGCTGAATATATTTCTTGTCTAACAATTCTTGCAGTTGGACCATCAGTTCTTTTATCTCTACCGGATCAATGTGGTACGGGGCCTTAGATATTGGGGCAGTTCTCGGCACTAAGTCGATAACGAATTCTACTTTCCTATCTAGCGGAAGTCCTGGCAAATAATCTGGTATCTCGGCGCTAAGTCGATAATGAATTCTACTCTCCAAAGTCTCTAACGACTAGTATCTCTTCTAATTTTGGATTCTCCTTTTGAGTATCGACTATATAGTCTAAATACCCTACACAACCTTGTCTCAACAATTTCTTGGCCTGCATCATCGTCAAACAACTCATTTGTCTAGGCGACTTGCTGCCGCAAAATACAACCTTTGATAGAGTCATAAGATTTACACACTTTCTTTTGCAATCAATTATAGCCCCATTGAATAGCCAATCCATTCCCAAAATAACGTCAAATTCCCTAAGTTTGATAGGGATAAGATCTATATTCATAATTTTACCCTTAATATCCACCCTATAGTTTTGTGTACGTACTTAACAGGGATTACTTCTCTATTCGCAATCTCAATGTTCATAGGGTATTCTAACTCGTCCTTAGGCAATTCTAAGTTCTTAGCAAGGTCATCGGATATAAATGAAGAAGTAGCACCCAAATTAAATAATACATAAACATTAACTTTAATGATTGTAATGATACCTGACACCACATCGTGAGACTACACAACATCCTTCATTGTTATGTTGAATGTCCTGGCGGTCGGTCGCTCGGTTGTGGTTGGTCCCGTGATAGTTAGAGCATTGCCACCACTGTTTCCTTCGTTCCCTCCTGTTCTTGCCCCTCTAGATCCTTTCTTGGGATAGTCCCTAGCTAAGTGGTCCTTCGACCCACATGTGTAGCAGGTGCCCTTCTTTGGGTTAGGACAATTAGGTACTATGTGGCTTTCCTGACCATAATTATAGCAAACTCTCTTCCCTTTTATACTGACCATTAGGTGAGTTTTCCCGTAGTTTGAACATGCTTCAATCCTCTTCTTCTGACCACCTTGTTGATTTCCAGTTGACGAGTTGTTAGTCCACCTTCTCTTATGATTGTTACTTTCTCTCGTGTTGTTACCACTAGCCTTGTTATTTCTATCATTTTCACTCTTCTTGTTCTTCTGATCCTGATTGTACTTGGTCACCACATCACACCCACCTTCAGCGAAGATGGCCTTCTCCAGTACTCTAGCAAAAGTGTTTAGCTAAAACATTAACAGTTTACAATATAACCAGGGCTTCAGTCCCTCTTCAAACCTTCTTGTTTTCCTCTCATTCATGTGTACTTGATACATGGGGAATCTAGCCAACTCATTGAATTTTTCCACATAGTCTGGTACAGACATATTGCCTTGCTTCAATTCCAGAAATTGTACCTCCATTTGGTTTTGCGAGCTTGTTGGGAAATACATCTCGAAGAACATCTCCTCAAACCTCTCCCAGGTGATCACACCTTCTCCTCCACGGATATTATTTGCTTGCCACCAATAACTGGCTTCTGATTTCAGCATGAACATTCCGTAGGCGATTTTCTGGTCTTCTCTAACTCTGGGAACGTCAAAAACTTTTTTCATCTCCATAACCCAAGTTTGAGCTTCTATTGGTTTCATAAAGCCTTTAAACTCTGGCGATCCCACTGCCTTGAAGTCCTTGAATGTTGTATTTGGTGGAGTTTAAGGTTGATTGTTAATCGATCCAGCCAATAAGCTCACCAACTGCTGAACGGAGTTAGCATTGTCGTCATTGTTGTTGTTCGTCGGCCCTTTTTAGGCCGGTTGATGGTTTGGTCTTCTTCTCGGCGACATATTTCTGTTAAGATATACACTTATTAGATCTTTATTCAATCCCTTAAATATTTAAGGCTTAACTTAAACATCTAAACATAATCATTTAACACATTATCTCAAATAAAGTCTGATATGTTATTTAAATCGAATGTTTTAACATAATACGATAACATCATTGCTATTTACATCACCTATCTCGAGATAAAGAATCTTTAGGATTAAACCATCATATTCCATTACTTTTATTTACACTGAAATTTACATCATTAACTAACATAGATATTCACATAATTCATATTGTTCCCATCCCGACCTATTACGAACTCGAACAACTTCTCTACGCTCTTCTTCCATGATACAAAACATCATTCTACGATCCAACATTTACCAAGGTAAGTCCTTGAACTGAATTTGATAGTACATAACTCGATCCTGAGCTTTGTTCATTGCAGTGTTGAATGCACAATCCATCTCCACCATCTTGGCATTCTTTGCCTACACCTCTTCCTCGGCTACATCTGCTCGCTGAGAAGCCTCCTCGTAAGCATCTTCAGCTCTGGCTCGCTTAACGGATTCCTCTCTCAGATCATCCATCAGTTTTGCAACCTCTGCCACCAGGTGCTCATTGTCACCCTCTAAGTTAACTAATTTCCACTCCACATTTCCAAGACGTGTATCAAGACTTTGGATTTCCTCATTCTTCTGACCTATAATGGCCTGGCGTTCATCTGCCAACCCCTCCAACTCTTTGACTCTATCCTAAAGCTCAATGTCATAGTCATACACCTCGTCATACATCTGATTCGTAATCGAGTTTGGTGGGAACTCATCTTCCTCCTCTTTCTCCTCAGGGTCCTCCTTCGGTTCAGTCTCAGACACATGCTCCTGACCCACAACAGTGATCAACGGAGATGGCTCTCTCTGTACCAACTGCTCTCGAATGACATGAATGTCTCGGGGCTCCTCCTCTCTAAGTATTCGGGATTCCTCCTCCCTAGCTCGACTAGATCCTCCAACATCTGACATCCTGACAACATAGTTTTTATTTTTAGTTACTAATTGATACTCGCGAACATATAAGTTTATCACATAAGCAAATAAAGTTTTTTATTATCTTCAATGAATTAAAGAATTTATTTCTTAGAACTCGATAAGAGTTTACCACCACTATGTTCTCGATCTCCTATAAGGCTACTACCTAAGGTTTTTCCCCCACCTAAGGTTCATAACCTACAACTTTGATATCAACCTGTGACACCCCCAAATCTGAGTACTTCAATTTCCATGGTATTTGGTGTTCATTGTACAAACATCATATGTCTATCTACCAATAATAAATGAAAACCATAAAATAGATAGAATATAAATCCTCCCCTTGTGGAGTTACAACACCAGAATGTAAATACATAAATCCAAGGTCATGCTAACCTTAAATCTCAAATATAGAAGCGTAAACAAATAATAAGACTTACCCAACTTTAACATAATTCTGAAACGTAAATATATCAAATAAACAACAAGTCTTCATCATTTGTTGACCTTTCCCTAGCCCTTGCCCTTGCCTTTGATAGTAAAAGGCTCGTCAGACCTTTCATTCTTAACTGCAATAATATTATTGTGCAAGAGTGAGCACGATTACCCACAAGTATAATAATATAATAACAATATAATAACATACGAGTGAATCAAAGACTTCTGTATTAAGAAAATTCGGTTTTTGAATCAAGAATGAATAACAAGAATCAAAAGTTTAAAATAGTTTAAAATTGAAATAATAATCAGAAACTTCAATAATTCATAATAAATAGCCCTTTCATTAGAAAAATACGAATTTTATTTCCATTCCATACAAAATCGAATTCTCTACAACTTTGTAACTTTAAGTTTTTCCAAATTCCAAACAGAAAATATCTGAAATCCATAAACGGATGATTTTTAACACCTTTTAAAATTCATAACAAATCATGCGTTAATTTTTAACGATTCAAAATTTGTGGACATATACTCAACTTATATATGTATAACATATCCAAAAATCACAACGATCCAACGGTTGAATTAAAATTATAACTCACACAATAGAACTTTAAGAACACCGATTTGATTTTTTAATACCTCCAATCCGACAAAATACTGATAAAACACCTCAACAATAATTCCTTCACTTATAACCACATAAAATATATATTTCCTTATCATATAAATCAATAAATAATTATTCACAAATAATATTACAGAATCATAATTATGACAACCAGGCCATTCCCAGGAAAGATTTGGCTTTCCGATTAGGATTTCTCCTTACTGGCGCGCAATTAGGTGACCAAACTTCTCATTGACAGAACTTTCTAGACATTGCCAATAATTCTATCTAATAATTTTATTCAAATAATATGAATTATTGATCTAATAATGGGAAATACTGTGCAATAACAATTATTAAAACCACAATAATATAAAATATCAACGTAGCAATTATTGAATCAATAAAAAAATATATTGAACAGTAATTACTGTAATAATTATTGAGTAGTGCCTTTATACGTAAGAATCAATAATTCAAAAATACTGTGCAATACCGTGTGCTACTGGGCAACCATACGTATTACTATATTTTAATCACCAGGTATTCCAACAGTGTTAACGGTAACAACTACGCCTTTATTTATAAACACTCAAGCTTGTCATTTTCTTCATCCGACAGTTATTCTGTTATGGGGCCCACAAATGGCTTCGTCGTCATACGAATATTCTCCGATAGCAAGAATATTCCACGACCTAACGAATATTCCCCGACAACAATGAGTATTTTATAACCACTTGCGTATTTTGAAAAATTTCATATATTACCCTTAACTTTAACTTTTTGTGAATTTAACCATTTACTGAATAATAATTATCAGAAAAATTAATTATTTTTATTTCATAAAATTCGGGGTCTTACAATCTCCCCTCCTTATGAAATTTCGTCCCCAAAATTTACGTACCTGGTATTTCAAAGAGTTGAAAATACCTTGCTTTCATTTCAGATTCTATCTTCCCTATCATCATGATTTCTCCATTGCTCATCTCTTATATTTTAGATATCATTCTACAATACAGCTTCAAAATAAAGGTCAATTGACAAATTACAATTTGTCAACTTAAGTAAGAAAATTCAGCTTAGGTAGGACACACACTAGCGAAGGATATTACTCGTTTCTCCCTTCCTAGTTCTAATCTCGTATCTCCGCCAAAGATCATATCCCTAAGCTCTGATACCAACTGTGACTCATTTCCCAATAGTGGGCAAAGACACCTCACATTGGTACTCTATCAGGTTTGCCATCATGAATCCACAAGGCCCCCTACGGAGAGTCTGGCTTCGGTGCATCTCACACAAGGAAGTCACCAGCGAGAGGCTCAGGGCTTTTTACTTATAGCTCTGATACCAACTGTAATGCCCCCAAAATAGGTCCAATCCATCTAACCTATTCTGAGTCGCCAAATACATGGTACAGAAAATAACTACAACTTTATTACTACAATTGTCGTGAAAAATACAACAACATATATGTTGTGAGTTTTGATACAAATATATATACCAACTGTGACTCTGGACACCAACTTTGATAGCACGTCACAATGGCACATTACATAAAGCTTCAGTCAATAACTGTTTTAGAAATTAAAATCTTTGGGAAATGCTCAAGAAAACCTTCCTACATGGGAGGCCATGCGTCTAGGTTATGATAGATATCATATGCCCACAGAATTATCCTTGGATGACACAATAGACCCCAAAGAAAAATGAGAAGATTACTATCATGTTCTTTCCAATGGTGAGTCTTCTCTTGACATATAACTATCTCCACTGTTTACAATTGAAAATTATATTTCAACCAAACTCCAACATCATATAGGTAGTGCTCGTAGATATACTCAGCAAGTGGATGTGTACAACCCTATCTTATGATAACACGAGGTTGTATGTCATTAGACATCTTGTCTGATAGTGACAAAACACCCTTCCAAAGTTAGGTTCACCTCACCCTATTCGGTTCACCAAAATTAAATATTAAATGACGTATACAATACGACACACTTATCTAAAGTTCTCAATAAAATTATTTCCATACTATTTAGGGAGAACCTCAATAGCTATAGACCACCGTTCTATTCCCCTGTTATCCCTACTCGACCCGGCAACACTCTTATCACCTGAAAGGAATTGTGAAACAAAAGGGTGAGCACAACTAACTCAGTAAAGAATATCATGACTAAAGATAATTAAATTATCAATAGCATTCATCAGTAATAAATCAGAGATTTAGAACATATGGTAGATGATAAAACTTTTCAACCATAGTTGCAGTGGAACGAGCAATCCATTAGAAGAGTCAAATAGACCAAAAAGTCTATTATCTTCTCCATGTTAAAATTCCACTAATAATGTTTTATCCCTGTAACATCAATCAACAGTTCCTGTCCACAATCATGTGAATAACTTATAATCATATTTGTGGTTCTAAATTCTTCTTCCCATCCAAGATGAAGATAATTTTCATCACATGTCTTTACCTGAAACATCAAAGATCATGGTTATACCAAATCACAGTTCCTGTTCATAATCATACTAATAGGTTCATCTTTGCACTACGGGCCAAAGATATTCATTAATAGTTCATCTTTGCACTACATGCCAAAGATATTCAACAACAGGTCATCTTTACACTACAGGCCAAAGATATTCAACAAAATGTCATCTTTGCACTACGGGCCAGAGATATTCATCAACAATTCATCTTTGCACTACAGGCCAAAGATATTCAATAACATGTCATCTTTGCACTACGAACCAAAGATATTAATATCTCAAAGAAATATATAATCATTTCAGAATTTATATAAACAATAATTATAACCATGTTGATCAATTCACCTTTGAACTTAAGCTAAAGATATTCAATTATAAATTCAATGGTCATGATTATACCAATCAACTATTCAACTTTGCACTACTGGCCAAAGAGAACCCATAGTCATGATCATACCAATTATCTACCCATCTTTACACTCAATTCAAAGAGAAATATCATCATCAGGGTTATAAAAATGTTATATGAACAATATAATCAAAACATGGATTTAATTTCAAGAGTAAGATTCATAAATCAACGATTTAATAACACCTTAATCCAAATGTTATAAATCACTTAATAATCTCATAATCTAATATTATTAATATTACCACAATATTTTAATCATTTCTTAAATTTATAAATAATTTATTTTAATTGCTTACACTTTATTAATTAATGCATTTAATCATCCAAAAATGCCAAACTCATAAGATTTCATCACCAATAACAAAAACTCTCATTAAAAATTTGCAAATATCTCATATAGGATTCTCAACCCATAAAATCATATTTTCCAATTTTCTTACTTCACATAACATATTTAATTCATTTACTCATAATTTGTCTATTTTCATGAAAAATACAAAATCAGTCCCAGAATTTTTTTTTCTAGGATTTAGTAGAATATAGTCCCATATTGAACATATATTTTTCTCGAAATTTTTAAAATTCATTTACTATTTTTCATATGGCCAAAACTGCTGAATATTTAGACATTTATCATAAACTGTACTTTTGTCCAAAAATTCTAAAATTTACAAAGTATACTGCTGTTATATACATGTACTCCCAATAAAAAATTCACCAATTTTGGAGTTAACCACAAGGAGTTATAAGGGTTTACTTTTAAAATAGTCTTTTTCCATAAAATTCATAACTCTTAATCTATACATCCAAACATCGTCATTTTTGGACACAATCTAGAAAACTAATCAAATTATCATTTCAAAATTTTCTAGAATTTTTTAGGGTCGCAAAAATTACAAAACTGAAAAACATAATAACCCTTACAATCCCATACCTCAAAAGAGCAGTACTTCTGACTGGAATATCGGATATGACGCTGAAGGAAACTTGCACTGATTAGCAACTCTCAAAGTAATAAAATAATCACAAATATACGCTCAATAATATAGGGAGAGAAAGCTTATGTTTCTGGTGTGATTTTTAATTCTAACTCAGCACCCTATTTATAGGAAAATGTTAGAACGCCGAAGCAGACTTGACCTGCAACTTGAAGGCTTTATCTGCTACTATTCCCACCCACCACTTCTGAAAAAAAAAATTAGCAAATTTTTCACTAACCAAAGGTGGGGTCCACTCATTTCTAGAATTTTCAAAAATGGTTTAAAATTGAAATAATAATCAGAAACTTCAATAATTCATAATAAATAGCCCTTTCATCAGAAAAATACGAATTATATGTCCATTCCATACGAAATCGAATTCTCTAAAACTTTGTAGCTTTAAGTTTTTCCAAATTCCAAACAGAAAAAATCCGAAATCCACAAACGAATAATTTTTAACACATTTTAAAATTCATAACAAATCATGCGTTAATTTTTAACGGTTCAAAAGTTGTGGACATATACTCAACTTATATATGTATAACATATCCAAATATCACAACAATTCAACGGTCAGATTAAAATTATAACTCACACAGTAGAGCTTTAAGGACACCGATTTGATTTTTTAATACCTTCAATCCGACAAAATACTGATAAAACACCTCAACAATAAATTCTTCATTTATAACCACATAAAACATATCCATCATTTATATCCACATAAAATATATATTTCCTTATCATATAAATCAATAAATAATTATTCACAAATAATATTACAGAATCATAATTATGACAACTAGGTTGTTCCAAGGAAAGAGGGGGCTTTTTGATAAGGATTTCTCCTTACTGGCGCGCAATTAGGTGACCAAACCTCTCCTTGACAGAACTTTCTAGACATTGCCAATAATGTTATCTAATAATATTATTCAAATAATATGAATTATTGATCTAATAATGGAAAATATTGTGCAATGACAATTATTAAAACCACAATAATATAAAATATCAACGCAGCAATTATTGAATCAATAAAATAAAATATTAAATAAGAATTATCAGAATAATTATTGAGTAGTGCCTTCATACGTAAGAATCAATAATTCAAAAATACGTGCAATACCGTAATGCTATCGTGGCAACCACGCGATATTACTATATTTTAACCACCGTGTATTCCAACAAAGTGTTAATTCAGAATAACTACGCCATTATTTATAAAAACTCAAGCTTGTCATTTTCTTCATCCGACAGCTTATTCTCATTATGGGGCCCATAAATGGTCGCACTGTCGCATTTAATATTCTCCGACAGCAAGAATATTCCACGATCAAATGAATATTCACCGACAACAATGAGTATTTTATAACCACTTGCGTATTTTGAAAATTTTCATATATTACCCTAAACTTTAAATTTTTATCAATTTAGCCATTTACTGAATAATAATTATAAGAAAAATTAAATATTTTTATTTCATAAAATTCGGGGTCTTACATTTACACTTGAAACCTTTAACAGTAATAAGACTATGGACTCTACTTCTCGTACTTAGGCAGATCAGCCCTTAGTACCATACTGCACAATATCTTAATGCTAAAGCATCATTAATCTCCTATAATAGGGTTGTTCATCTCAGTTTGACATTAGAGTCCGCACCAAAGGAAGTTTGGACTGGATAAGCTCAACAAAGGTTCTGTAATTTAGAATGTTCATCAACTATAGACTAGTCAAATCAATAAGGGTTCGCTAGTCTTACAAGGTTCAACAATAAATGATATTCAATTTGAATAATAAAACTTAAGAAGTATACAATTGAATAAGAATTGTATAACTGGAATCAAGCTTTAAAAGAATGATAACATCTAATATAAAATCTTGAACTTGAACAATTAATAATAAGAACTTACTCATCATATAATATGAGTCTAGGACTTACTCAATCAAAGAATTTAGAATTTAAAGAAACTTATTCCATAAAATTAAAGTTTTGAGAAAGGAAACTTGCCTCGTGCGAAAGCTAAACGATTACTACTCACGTTCACGACAAGTCCTACACACATACCATATGCATTCACAACATTCATTAGTAACATTCACATTAACCTTATAGGTTTAGTTCTCTCTTTTAATACAACTTGTTAACTTAGTTTAAGTTCTGCCCATTACCATCAATCTCATATACAAGACAGAAGTCTCACATCTTAAGTTTGAACATCATTACATCTTCTCATGGACATACGTTTAGCCCTTATACATTTTATCAAATTACTATACAATTTCATCATATGTATGTTACAATCTGATATGACATCATATTACATGTCCAACACATTATTATGTTCATTAAACTAGGTTAAACTAGCATGTAAGGGACTATACATGACAAAAAACTGAAACTATACAACTCTGCTACCCTGCGTCAAGGCGTGATGTCCGTAGGGTGGGGTAAAATGACTCAGTAATGCCCGTAAGTAGGTCACCCAGTTTAGCTCTCTGATTCATGATTTCACTTGCTCATCAGACCAAAATTTATGAATTATATATGGAATCAGTAAATTTAACAAACCCAGAAAATATAAACTTCACATAATTGTTACCAAGCATGCATACATCGATGTTAAACAACAAAACAACAATATTCATTAGATTTAACCCCTTTTAAATTCATTTTCTTACGAAAAACTTCATTTTAGTCATTTTTAACGAATCATCACACCACAGATTCGTTTCTTGACTAAATAAGTTCGTATACCATGTATTGTTTTCGTATTTAAACATATTAACACAATCAATCGTTAATTTTGAGATTACAACATGGATTGAACACAAATTTTAGTTCTAAAACAAACTTTTTTGTACTTTTAGAAAAAAACTCAAACTTCTTTTGTATAACATGGTTTCATGAATCAATTCATACCAAAAATCGTTTTCAACCCACATATAATAGATTATTTCTATCTAACAACATAAACATCCATTATTATAACAAATCATTAATCAAAACTCAGATTTTGACTTCAAAATCATATATTGTCACTATAAACTTAAAAACACCCTTTTTACATCAAAGTTCATGGATTAATTCACCCAAAATAGTTTATAAACATCATATATTAGATTATTCAAGCATATAAAAATTTATAACAACTCTTTAGCAATTACTCATGAAAATTTCAATTACAGAAAACTAAAAAATATACTTTCATGGGAAACTCGAGAATATAGAAAACAAGGACTGTAAATTAAATTTTCAACCTTAGATTCTTGTTTAGACGATAAGAAGCCTTTCTATGATTCTTCAATTCTTCTTCCCTAAACTCAATTCTCTCAAACTCTCTCTTTTCTCTTTGTTTTCTCAAAGTTTAGGTCTCACGAAAATAAAGTACGTTAATACAGAAATCCGACTGATATATGCGCATACTAATAACTGCCACAACATGGGTATCAGTTATGCACATCATGGCTTAACTGATCCCATGTTCTTAAGGCCATGTTTGGTTTTAGCATATAAACTCCTTTTTATTTATTTTAATTAACTTGTTTATTATATAGTTTATTTGTCACACTTTAATTAATCAAATAATATTATTTAAATTCAATTAAATTAAAGACGATATTACCCATTAAATCACATCATCACATAATTAAAATTCTCATTTATTACATATTGCACATAATTTATATTCTCAATAAATATCTAATTAATTAGAACAATAATAAAATTATTTAATAACCCATTTAATTTAATAATCTCAATTAAATTCACACTTTGAATTATAACATTATTCCTCATTAATTTAATTAATGTAACACATTTAATTAAATTAATCTACCACAATTCCATTAAATATTTATATATCTCAATAAATAAATTAATAAAAATATTTATTCAATTCATTAAATATTTAAAACTTAATTACAAAGGTCTCATTCGTCATGCTTAGTAAGTGGATTAAGGGTAATAGAGAGAACTTCGATAAACAAGAAAGTATGGTTGTAGAGGATAAGAAAACACTGAGGGACTATGCTATTCCCAGGGTTACGGAAATTCAGTCAAGTATTACCAGACCTGCGATAACTGCGAATCATTTTGAGATATAGCCTATGACGATTCAAATTATACAGATTTCAGTACAGTTTGGGGGATTAGCCAATGATGACCCGATTGAGCACTTAGTCAGTTATCTAAAGATTTGTGATACTTTTAAATTTAATGGGGGTATCGAATGATGAAGTTAGGCTTCGCTTGTTTCTGTTCACACTACGAGACAAGGCAAAGAGTTTGTTACACTCACGACCGCCAGGGTCAATTACTACGTGGGATGACCTTGCTCAGAAATTATTAGCTAAATTTTTCCCATCAGCAAAGACTGCTAAGATGAGGAATGAGATTACAATGTTTGAACAGCAGCATGGGGAGTCTCTGTACGAAGCTTGGGAAAGGTACAAGGAACTGTTAAGAAAGTGTCCACATCACGGATTACCCAAGTGGCTACAGATGAATACTTTTTATAATGGGATGATTGGTAATCTCTATAAGAGTATCGATGCAGCGTCTGGGGGAGCTTTTATAGCCAAAAGTTTTGAGGAAGCATATGATCTGATTGAGACGATGTCGGCTAACAACTACCAGTGGCTCACAGAAAGAATGACATAGCCTAAGGCAGCTGGGGTGTTAGAAGTAGATGGACTGATAGTATTAGCAACACAGATTTCAGCATTATCAAAGAAGATGGTTGTTCTCACAGGTGCACAGGTTCAACATGTGTCATATGTTTGTGAATTGTGTGTTGGGGAACATTCGACAGAGCAGTATGCTATTAATCATGCAGTGGTTCAGTTTGTAGGCAGTTATAATAGAATTCCTCAGAATCCGTATCAGAATGCCTACAACCCGGGTGCAAGGAACTATTCGAACTTTTCATGGAGTAATAACTAAAGTCAACAGGCTCCACGACCATCTTATTCCATAGGTTTCAAAAATTAGCATCAACAGCCAGATTTGAAAGAGCTATTGTTGAAATACATATCGGGTAATGAGGCAGCGATGAAAATGCAAGCGGTGGTGATAAAGAACTTGGAAAATCAGATGGGACATCTTGCATTAGCATTGAATAACAGGACTCAAGGGACATTACTGAGTGTCAAAGAGAAGAATCTGAGGGGAAATCATGAACAGTGTCAAGCAATTACATTGAGAAGTGGAAAATATCTTGAGGGACAAATTGCAGAAAATTTATCAAAGAAAGATGTTAAAGAAAGTGAAGACAGACAAGTGGACAAGAATCAGGTAGATGTTGAGCCAGTTGTCTATCCTCCACCACAATTTGAGCAGAGAGTGCAGAAACATAAATCGGATAAGCAGTTCTCTAAGTTTTTGGAAGTCTTCAAGAAATTACAAATTAACATTCCTTTCGTAGAAACCCTAGAACAGATGCCGAGCTATGAAAAATTTATGAAGGGTATTTTGTCGAGGAATAAGAAGTTGGAAGACTATGAGACTATGGCATTAACGGGGGAATGTAGTGCAGTATTACAGATAAAGTTACCTCCAAAGTTGAAGGTCTAGGGAGTTTTACCATTCCTTGCACAATTAGGAACATGACCATCAACAAATGTTTATGTGATTTGGGTGTGACTGTGAACCTCATGCCACTATCTGTATATACTCAGTTGGGTTTGCCAGCTCCGAAACCTACGAACATCTCAGTATAGTTGGCAGATAGATCGGTGAATTATCCAAGAGGGATTTTTGATGATATTCTAGTAATGGTGGATAAGTTCATATTTCCAGCAGATTTTATTATTTTGGATTATGAAGAGAATAAGAATATCCCAATCATCTTAGGGAGGCCATTTTTAGCTATAGGGAGGACTCTCATTGATGTTCAAAAATGAGAATTAACCATGAGAGTACAAGACCAAGAAGTAAAATTCAATGTGTTCAAAGCCATGAGGTTCCCGATAGATGATGAAGAATGTTTAAGAATGGATGTGATCGAAAAGATGGATAATGAAGTCCTGGTTAGAGGTTTGGACAGGAATCTGTTAGAAAACACTATATTGGGGAATGATGACTTGGATGAACCAGAATTTGTAGATTATTTACATATGCTGGATGCTTTCCCTAGAGTGAGTAAATTTAAGGTTCCATTCGAACCATTACAAATAGAAGAAAAAGCAACGGCACGGATGAAACCTTCACTTGAGGAACCACACACTCTTAAGCTTAAGCCTCTTCCTAAACACCTCATGTATGCATTTTTTGGTAATTCAAATACTTTACCTGTTATTAGTACATCTGCGCTTAACGATTTGCAAGAAAGTAAGTTGTTGAGGGTGCTTAGAGAGTACAAGTCTGCGATAAGATGGACAATTGCTGACATCAAGAGAATAAGCCCTTCATTCTGTATGCACAAGATACTCTTGGAAGAGGATGCAAAGTCGATAGTAGAATAGCAGAGAAGACTCCAGATGTAAATCCAGGCTCAATAAAACAGAGTCTGATAAAAGGAAATATATAAATAAGTATTTATATATATAAAAACAATAAACGTTCCGGATGTAAATCAAGGCTCAATGAAACAGAGTTTGATGACAGGAAATATATATATATATATATATATATATATATATATATATATATATATATATATATGCGCTACAGATTGACGATCCTGGCATACGCACACAACTTGACTCTTAATGTGAATAAGTGTGTGGATGGAAGTGGGAAAAAGGCTTAAAAAATCTAAGATGTCTTATAGTGGGCTACCAAGAAGAATTCAGATGGCTTTATAATGAATGAATACTCAGTTTCCACCGGTTAAATGTTGTAAAACACGGGCTCACAAGTGTTTGAAAAGAGAAAACACTTAATTTAAAGTGTGTACATAGTAAAATGGATAGGGTTTCCTCTCTTGTTTTCTCTTAGAAGTGTGTACGAAGTGAAATGGACAGGGCTTCCTCACCTTTATTTTTCCAAATGGCCACCCCAAGCCCTCTATTTATAGAGGGGGGAGCCGCAGGTCTACATGCGGCAACCGTAGGTCCATCTACGGCTACCCGGGGTGCCTCGGGCTCTATGGGCCCTGCCGTCCCTGCCGTCTTTATGTACGTGCACGTATGCAATGCGTTTCCACTTGAACCTTCATAACTTTCAATCTGGACATCCAATTAAGGCGTGTGATATCTTTCTGGAATGCTGTTGTTGAGAGCTACATAATGACATGGGATAAGAGGTTGTACAAAGCCAGGACGATATGTCTATGACCAGATCTTCAAGTCTTCAAATTCTATCCGGTGTGCTGTCTTGTGTAGTAGTCACTCGGGATTTTAAGTTATGGTTCTTGTAGGACACTTCTATGTAGAATGTGGGTTGAATTATTGTTGAGACGGTACAAATGTAGCATCGAGGTGGAAAAATGATGATTTTGCCCCTCACCAAGGTTATCTTTGATTCTGGGCTAATTTAGCAGTCGTTGCTCAGGGTTATCTCTGAGATTTGGCTGCTGTGAGTACTGAATGTCCTTAGGGTTATCTCTGAGGTGTGCTTGACCTCCCAAGGTTATCTTTAGGGTTAGAATTGAGTTCTTCGGGGTTATCTTCGAGGTTAAAACTGACTCCTGGGGGTTAGAATGGACTTTTTTTGGGGTTATCTCCAGAACTTAAACTGCATTCCTCGAGGTTATCTCTGAGGTTAGAACTGAATCTCCCGAGGTTATCTCGGGGACTGAGGATCTCGGGGTTGTCTTCGAGATGAAAAACTGAGTATCCTTGGGTTGTCTTCAGGATTGAGCTGATTTGACTTCCAAGGTTATCTTTGGAAGATGATTTTTCCCTCTTGCAAGGTTAGTAATAGGAATGCAAAAATTCGAGTGTCTACAAATGCACCATTTTATCATGTGCATGTGATGTAATGGCGTGGATATGATAAAGAATGCTAGACACTTAAAATGTGTCAAGATAATCATGATGCAATGTAATGCAGCATGATGCAAATATATGATGAATGTGGTTTGTTGGACCGTTTTCCAACGGGATGTGATAACTGTATGCTCCCATGCCTTTTTTTGGGGATTGGAGTTATCACTGATGATCCTGATGAATTGCTTGGAAGTCTACTCCAAAGCTCACAGGAACCTCCATGATGTTGACATTGGGGTTATCACCAAAGTCCTTAATCCTGAATACAACCTTCCCACTAAGGATGTAACTCTCATGTACAAGAGACTCGTGGGGAATGTGCCTTGTCTGATGAAGACTTCTATAACAGATTCCATCATCGGTCCTCCCCAATGAGGATGGTTTTCCATAGTTTGTACCGTCAGGTCTTTCCAGTGCTTTATTGGAGTTACTGCCAACAATTTATGTCATCAGGGTTGCCTGGCCTTCGTTGAAATGTCCTTCAATGGTTAAATATTATCAGACCATCTCTGATGCTTCGCTGGGTATAATTGTCAATGGCTGATAATGTCAAGGCTGCTTGACCTTTGTTGAAATGTACTTCAATGGATGAAATCATTGGATCATCATCGATGCTTCACTGGATTTACATGTCAAAGGCTTAAATAATGTCAAGGTTGCTTGACCTTCATTGAAATGAACTTCAACGGATGAAATCATCAGATCATCACCGATGCTTCGCTGGATTTACGTGCCAATGGCTGAATAATGTCAAGGTTGCTTGACCTTCATTGAAATGTACTTCAACAGATGAAAGTTGTATGTAGTATCCGCTAGGGATAGGTTTTTAATGAACTGTATAGTTGTAACTGGAATCACAACCGCAAGTTGATGGCATTGCACCTTTGTGAGGTATTACCAAATGTAGTTTGCAACAGCTGTGATCATCATTGTTGTGAACCCTGTGTTTGGGCGAATACCAATGAGTGATATGTAGACCCGCAATTTGGACTCGGGAAATCAGGATTTCAGGTTTTTTCGCTTAATCGTGTAGCGTCTTTTTTCTTGTTTTAACTTTTTAGCTTGTGAGACCTCCTCTGTAACTCAAATTGGATAGAGCTGGAGGGGTGGGACCCACCTAGGACAGCCACATGTAGACCTGTGGCAGCCATAGGTAGACATGTGGCCGCCACAGGTAGACCTACGGCAGCTACTGATACACATGCGGCCATCCGTTGGTGTATTTGAGGCTCCCATTTCTTTCACAAGTCATTTTCAAGTTGTGCCACATAGAGAATCCGAGAGTTCTTCTTCAGATCTATTAAGTTTGGGTTGGTTTCTGCAAAATCCATCACCGTACAAGTGCTCCACACTATCCTGATAACGTATGCATGTCTTTTTTTCCAGTTTTTGTCCATTGGAAAATGAGTTATCACATGAAATGATTCTAAACACATAGTAGTGAATATGCATGCTCATATGACTTAATAAAAAATATTCAACATAGTAAATGTCAGTATTTAACCATGCTGAACATAATGATGTGAAAAAATTTAACTTTTGAAATAATCAAATTGGCACCTTTTTTCTGCTATTTCTTATCCTATTTGAGGACAAATGACCAAAGGTTATAAAATAAAGTAATCCTGGTAATTAGGCTACCCTTATGGATTATGATTTTGATGTATTTATGCATATAAGATGTTTATGACTGTGGATTGGTGTGCTACTGAATGACCACCTAGTCACGCCTACGTGCATGTGGATAGTCCTTTTTATAAAGGAGACTAGCAAAAAATTTCCAAGAGTCTAGGCATTGAATGAACATGCATTTTTAACTCTTTAATAGGCGTATGTTAAAATAATGCATGCATGAATATAGTAATAAAATGAATTTGAAAAGCTCTAGGTTAGAAGTTACCACACCATTTTTGAGGTGATTTCGAGACTTTTTTCCAGATGTTATGGATCCAGATCAGCCGAGTAATTCCCGCAACACCACTTCAGGTGTGAGGCGGAGAGCCTCTGATGTGCCTCGACCTCGTCCAGCATGACAACCTCATTGGTTGGTGGAGGGAGCGATTCTTCCTATTCGGGTTGAGGTACTGGATGTTGAGGACGAGGAGGAGGATGTGCCGGTTGCGGCTCCAGCTCCTGCTACTTCTATTCCCCGCAGAGAATTGCCAGCTATAAATGTGATAAATCCTGAGTTGTTGGATGATTTGAGTCATAACCCCTCGATCTACTTGCATGCAAATGAGGTAAAAGTTGTGTTTGAAATTCCTTTTTCCTATTAATGAGGAGTTAGGCTTCTGATGTTGATTTGTATTTATGGTGTAGGTTCTTGGCTTTACGCAGCCTCGAGGGAACTGGTTCAACATACACTCTCTATATCAGACTCTTCATCCAGAGTATCGAGAGATTGTGCATGGTTGGGGCTTTGAGGCATTCTTTTCAATCATCCCCCGTCGTTGTCACTGGGGTTACCTCGTGGCATTGTTTGAGCGCTGGTTTCACCAGACTTAGTCTCTCCATTTGTTGGACTACAAGGTGATGATGACGCCGATGGATTAACGATTTATCACCGGTATGGAGTTTGGAGGGGCTCTAGTGCCTTGTGTGGCGAACATTACCTCGACTGCCATCAGATCCTTACTAGGAGTCCCAGATGAGGCGCTCAAAGGCAGGACAGTCCGCATTGGTCCTTTGAGTGTAGATATTATGAGTGGGGCGTTAAGTGAGCCCATACTAGATGATATGAGAGTCAGGGATTGCATTCTTCGGTGATTATTCCTGGTCATCCTCCGGGGTTGTTTCATAGCAGATAACTCGTCCATGGTGTCATTCGCTTTAGTTAGCACCACACGTGAGGTGGTTCGCATTGGGGAGTATGATTGGTGCTCTTACACCTCTTCCTATTTCCTCAAGGGAATGTGCATTTGTTCGTAGGGCTTGAAAGAGGCTATGTTAGGATTTTACCCATTTTTGCTAGTGAGTATTTCTCTTTTGATTTCCCATGTATAGGTTAAGAGTGTTGACTGACCGCAGATGTTTTCTTTGGCAGTTTTGGGCCTATCAGAGGCTTCCATGTTTACGTCCCAATAGCGTATAAGGTTTAGATACCTACCCACAGGGACGATGATGGCATCACTCCATGTTGGCAGAGGTTCTTATAGCTGAGGGTTTCATCCATTACCGCTTACAATTAGAGTTATTAATAGTCGATGTCATTTCATGGGTTCCCTATTACGGGGAGCATCTGATAGTTGGGTTTGAGGGTGGTTTCCCGACTGGTGTCGAGCATTTGATGTCAACCCGTTAGATTCCTCTGTCCACATATGGAGGGTGGGAGCTCTATTTGGGAGAGTGTGCTACCAGGAGCACTACAAGAGAGATCCATATACCAATCTGTCCTCCTGCTAGGCATTATTGGCCTGTGTTGCAGTCGCCTATTAGTGACATCCCATTGGTGGGAGTTGACGGCTTGGATTTGTCAGAGGGTTTGTTTACTCAAGAGGTATTCTTCCACTTGTGGTCCCCTCGTACCATCGGAGCCCAGACCCGCGCCACTCAGTTCATGGGGGATATGGTTCCTAGATTCATGATGATAATGAATTTGATGGCCTACATCCAAGATCCTACTCATTTGATGTAGATTGATAGCTTGACCCGGCAGTTGGACCGGGCACATTTTTTCTTCCGACACTTGGGCAGAGATCCTTCAGAGGTAGATACTTTTGATCCTTCCAGCTTAGGGGCTGGCCCTTCAGGTGGCTCGTATGATTACATCGGTGCAGATTCTTCATTGTATAAGCCTGATATCCCTCTTGGCGGAGATCCAGTGAATCAGGAGGAGTTACATCATGTGGATAGGTTAGATGATATCGACATCAACACTATCAACTTCTTCTGATGTATTTTCTCGCTATATTTTTTGATAGGCCTCTATTAGATGCTGGGTGGCTGTTCCCCTTTCTCGTTATATCTTTTGATAGGCCTCTATTAGTTGTTGGGCAGATGTGCCCCATTTCCCTGTATTTTCTAGCTGTACGCAAAGATGATGTATTAGAAAATGATGTACTTAGGAGTGTATGTATACTATTTTCCATTCCCTACATAATATTGCCATCTATTGTTATATCATGCATATATTATGTTATGTATATGAATGTCCAGAGATATTTAGCTTTGACCCCTGGATGGTCTTATGATACGGCCCACACAAATGACTTCTTCGACAGTTAGCCGCATTGATCACACCCCAACAATATTAGTGGCCTCATGTTTAAGATCGTGGTATGATAGTTTGTCACCACAGATCGGGTTACTATAGACCAGCTATTGTGGCACTGCATGACCCTCTTGATGTTCTAGGTTCCTATAGGTTTTGTAGAGGGCATGCTGGAGCACTAGGTACCAAATAGGCAGGTATTCTGGTTCGAGATCCAGAAGTTGACCCCTACTTTAGAGGAGTATGAGCGACTGAAAGATTTGCCTCTGGACAGGCTTGGTGCTCAGATGGCTATCAAAGATATGAGACAACAGTTCATGACCCTCACTCGTCTGAGGCATAGAGTAACTCAGGATGAGATCACATCCATCCATGTGGTGTCTGTGCATTTTCTAATAGACAGATTTGGCTATACAGACAGTTATGTGCATCACTCTGGGGATTTTAACATATCGGAGGATCAGTGGCGTGTTGTTAGAGTAGATGTACTCCTGATGTGTGTTTTGGCTTGTCTGTACATGCCACTATACATGGATCATTTAGACATTAGTGTTTTTATGGCAGTACGGGCTCTCAAAGAGGGACATACCATTTTGCCGATGATTGTGGCAGAGACCCTGAGGTCAGCCACGTATTGCCATACCCATTCTGTAGGGGTGTTTTCAGACAGCTCGATCTTGATGTATGTGTGGTTTATGTCACACCTGAGACCGATTAGCACATTCTGATGTCATGGGTACTATTTTTCCCATGAGATAGCTATGTCTTACTCCTTTCAGCCGGTGGAGTGTACAAACGCTGCTTCCTGGTCGGTGTTCTTAGCAGGGATCAAGGATCCATTTGACATTTTCTTATGTTTAGGGCTTAGTTCTCCCTACAGCTTTAATACTCATGCACCTGGAATGGATTATCTCCCTATGGCTATTTTGAGGGGAATGACCACGTATCATCCGTTGGCTATAATGGCACAGTTTGACCATTTTCAGGATGTTCATCCCTTTGAGGGAGCATTGGGTCCGCATTTATATTCCTGGTATTTATCAGCAGAGGATAGTTCCAGGGTTTATGCATGTTGGGCTCAGCGTGAGCGGGATGAGTTTTTCGTTAGCCATCTAAGCCGTTCTATAGAGTATTCTACATGGATGGAGGCAGAGATTACACTGGTTGGGGTTGTATCCACAAAGTCGGGGATTGATTCTGACAGTGGGGAGCCCATGGAGGACATTGATTTTTCCACCGAGGAGGAGCTATTCGCTGGTTTGACAGTGGCTCTTGTTGATTCTTCCAGTATGACTGCTATTGTGACCCCGCATTCGGTAGAATATTAAGAGTAGAGTCTACATCTGGCAACATATGAGAGAGATCAAGCTAGGGCCTTGATGTTAACAGCTCTTACTAGGAGAGATGCCGATCTAGCTTGGCAATAGAGATACCACTATTGCCAAGCGGGATGAGGCTAGATCATCTAGAGATGTAGTTGTGACTGAGCAAGATGGCGTTATATCTGCCTGAGATGCCGTTATCACAGATAGTACTGCATTGAGGTCCCATATTACTGATATCATTGCAGAGATGAACACCTATATTGATGAGCATAGTATCACCTTGCAGTTGGCTGTGGATCTTTTAGCTCGTGTTGATACCTTTGGGTAGGAGCTCACAGAGTTACCCCTTCTTCTGAGAGGGATGCCATGTTGGATTTGATAGCGCGTATATCCACTGGATTGTAAATGGGCTTGAATTTTCCTGCACAGACTAGCTTAGCCATTTTTGTCATGTATAATACATATTGTATATATAAAATAACATTATATATGGCAGAGAAATATATTTTGATTCACTTCCCTTTTAGTTATGCCTTGTTACTTGCTTGATATTTGCTAGTTTCTTCAGGGATTGTGATCATGATGTATTCTGAACTCCCCCTTGATGGATGGACATTGAGATGTCTCAGGATCTTTCAGAATGGATCGTTGATCTGTGTGTATTCCCTACCCTTTGGAGAGGAGTGTGGATTTCCTCTCTGAGGTTGACTACACCACGGATGGTCGCCAATACCCCTTTGTATGGGGAGCCCAGGTAGTTCCATCTCTTATGGATTGGTGTTTCTCTTTAAGGATACAACCTCAGCTTAGATGGTTGTCGATTCTCCCATTTATATAGGGAAACCAGGTAATTACATCCCTTTGGTCTGAGCCAATGATGTATGGTTTGAAGGATGATCCTAGTACCGTTGACAAGTTTTTGTGTTTTGGTAGGGGGTGAGACTGAACCATGAATGGCTGCCTACGTACTCCCATTAAAGAAGGGAGACCAGGTCTGCGTAGTTCGAACCTAGCGTGAAAACGTTCGAAGTTGTAAGTTGTGAGACCCCAAATTTTATGAAATGAAAGTATTCAATTTTTTTTAATTATTCTATTTAGTAAATGGTTAAATTGATAAAAGGTTAAAGTTAAGGGTGATATGTGAAAAATTTTCAAAGTATGCAAGTTGTTATAAAATATTCGTTTGGTCGGGGATTATTCTTTTTATCGGGGAATATCCGTAGGACGACACAATAATTGGTGGAGCCCATAACGGAAGTATTATCGTAGTAAGGAAACAACAGAATTATCTTTTTATAAAAATAACTGTGAGACCCCAAATTTTACGAATAAAAATTTAATTTTCTCGAAATATTTTTTTTATATTATGGTGTGGATTTGAGATAATGTTATAGTTGTGGGTAGTATTTATAAATTCTGCAAAGTATGCAAGTTGTTATATTATATTCGATTGGTCAGGGAATATTCTTTGTGTCGGGGAATATTCGTACGATGGCACAATCATTGGTGGACCCCACAACGGAATTATTATCGGATTGAGAAAATGACAAAAATATTTTTATGAAAATAACGGCGAAAGTTTTACCGTTAATACTGTTGAACTACTCGGTAGTAAAAGTACAGTAATACGCGTGGTTGTATAGTAGCACACGGTATTGATTATTGATGCTTACGTGAGAAGTCACTCAGTTATACTCAATTATTGCTACAGTAATTGTTGTATCATATCTCTCATATTATTGATTCGATTATTATCATAGTATCCTCTATATTATATGATATATTATTAAATCAATAATTGAGACGACAAAGTTATTCATATTATTAAATTGCAATATTTATAATGTCTAGAAGTTCTGCCAAGGAGAGGTTTGGTCACCTAATTGCGCGCCAATAGGGAGAAATCCTTATTGGAAAGCCCCCTCTTTTCTGGGAATGACCTGGTTGTTAAATATTGTGAGTTATAATATTAATGATGAATAAGTTCGTGTTGATTAAAGATGAGTTTGATAGTTCCACTGTGTAGGGATTATTGGTGTTAGTAGAAATCGACATCTATTCCGATGATAATTGATGTCTGGGGGTTATATTGATAAATCGGGTAATTTATCGAATAAATGAGCAATTAATTACTACTAATTCACATGCTTATATAACTATTTATTCAAATGTGTGTACTATTGAATCACATTCTTATACTATTAAGGGAGTTGGTGCAAGATTGACAATACTTGCATGATTAAATTAAAGATAGAGGTATAGATGGAGGTACTATATTGTAATTAATCTTTTCACATGTTTAGAACTACTGAGTCACATGATTTACTATTGAGTCACATGATTTTACTATTGATTCACATGATTTACTATTAGGGGATTTGGTGCAAGATTGATAATACTTGCAGGACTAAATTAAAAATGAAAGAAAAGTTGGAGGTATTGTACTGTAATTTTTTGAGCCCCAAAACGTGCGATTATCGAAACTAAATTTTTCTATAAATCGAAGCTCATTCTTCCTTCATTTCTCACCAATTCACTAAAGCTTTAGAGCCATTATTATAGAGAGAAATTATAGAGAGAAAGAAGAAGAGAAGTCTGCTACCTCACTATTCCAGTATCCAGTCTTCTTTTGAGGTAAGGGGTATTATTTTTTTACATATTCATGAAGAGAACTTCTGTCATTCAATTCTTTATTATTCTCTTGGAATAACATGTATACGTGGTCTATCTTATACTTGGTGAAATTCTTCTGTTATTCTATTATTTATTATTCTACTGGAATAACCTGTCTATGCGAAGTACCGCATACATGGTAAAATTCTATTGTTATTCCATTCTTTATTATTACATTGGAATATCCTCGTCATGCATTTCTGTGGGACCGGGTTCCGCTTTTATTATTCTGTTGGAATATCTTGTCTGTGCGTTTTATGCCGGACCTGGTTCCGTCTTTATTATTCTGTTAGAATATCCTGTTTGTGCATTTTACGCCGGACCTGGTTCTGTTATTTATTATTCTGTTAGAATAACCTGTCTATGCAAAGTACCGCATGTATTGTGATTTATGTTGTTATTCCATTCTTTATTTTTATGTTGGAATATCCTGTCGGTGCGTATTACGCCTGACCTGGTTCCGTTATTTATTATTCTATTGGGATAACCTGTCTATGCGAAGTACCGCATGCCTGGTGATTTCTTTTGTTATTTCATTCTTTATTATACTCAGTTGGTTAAAGTTTTGACTTCTATACTCGTCATGAAATATCATTTTATTTCGTATTTTCTGTTACAAGTTACTATTCATAGGTTACTATTCACTCGATTACTATTCACTCTACTATTATTCACTCGGGTATTTGGGACACTTTTCATGTCAGAATACTATTCACAAGTTACTATTCACGGATTATTATTCACCAAAATTACTATTCACCCGAATATTATTCACTCGGGTATTTGGAGTACTTTTCATGTCAGGGTACTATTCACGAGGTACTATTCACGGGGTACTATTCACGACAAAAAATTGATTCTTTTCTATCCAAATTATTTTTAGTGCATGAATATTATTCTTGAATTTTACTCTATAAAGAGGTATCATGTTGACAATTTGGACGTTATTAGTTCCTGGATAATTTAATTCTTGAACTTGTCTTATTGAATTCTTATATTATTGTCATCATCCTCATGTTTATATTTTGTTGAAAGTCATCTGTGGCCTGTAGTGCATAGATGGACTTGGTATAATTATGACCAGGGATTATTCGGTATAATCATGACCGTAATGTTACAAATGATGTGGAAAAAGTCCTCATTGGCCCGTAGTGCATTGATGGACAGTTTTTGGTATGATTATGGCTATGGATTCTCTTCGGCAAGGGGAGCAAAGATGAATTGTTTTATGGCATGATCAGGACCGTTGATGAAAACACGATTATCTTTGGCCCGTAGTGTATGGATAATTCGTGGTCATGATACTAAATAATATCCTTGGCCTGTAGTGCAGGGATGATTTGGTGATGTGTTAAGCTGAGTCTCAGCGATAAAAGTGATGAAAAACTTTTTAAATCATAAATGATAGTAGATTTTATTCTCTACTTGACTCTTTTAATGGATTGTTTATTCCGCTGCAGTTATACTTGATGTCTATTATATTTTATCAGTTTAACATTGTTGAAGACTAATGATAATTTATTCTGCATTATCTTAGTCATAATATTTCTTACTGGGCTAATTGAGCTCACCCTTTCCTTCACTGTTCTCTTCTGGAAATGAGAATATAGCTGGGACGAGTCGGGGAACAGAGTGACGGTCCAGATGATAGCATTAGTAGTCCTCACTACTCTGTTAAATAGTGTGATAATATATGTAATGCAGACTGAATTTGAGTTTGTATACTGTCTATGAGGACTCCATTGGGAGTGGATATTGTCTAGAAGGCAATATTCTGGTTTAAACTCTCAGTTTATGTTTTATCATATTTTACACGACAGTTGTATAATTAAGTTGTATTTGAATTTTGTACCATGTATCTGGCGACCCAAGATGGGTGATGTATTCCTATTTTGGGGGCGGCACAATAACAGCGAAAGTGTTACTGTTAAAACTGTTGAACTACTCGGTAGTAAAAGTACAGTAATACGCGTGGTTGCATAGTAACACACGGTATTGATTATTGATGCTTACATGAGAAATCACTCAATTATACTCAATTATTATTACAGTAATTGCTGCATCATATCTCTCATATTATTGATTCAGTTATTGTCACAATATCATCTGCATAATATTTTATATATTATTGAATTAATAATTGAGACGACAAAGTTATTCATATTATTATTTGCAATATTGACAATGTCTAGAAGTTCTGTCAAGGAGAGGTTTGGTCACCTAATTGCGTGCTAATAAGAAGAAATCCTTATCGGAAAGCCCCCTCTTTCCTGGGAACGACCTGGTTGTTAAATATTGTGAATTATAATATTAATGATGAATAAGTTCGTGTTGATTAAAGATGACATTGATAGTTCCATTGTGTTGGAATTATTAGTGTTAGTGAAAATCGACATTTATTTCGATAATAATGGATGTCTAGAGGTTATATTGACCAATCAGGTAATTAACCGGATAAATGAGTAATTAATTGCTATTAATTCACATGCTTATAACTATGTGTTCACATGTGTGTACTATTGATTCACATGATTACTATTAGGGGAGTGGTCCAAGATTGATAATACTTACATTATTAAGTTAAAAATGGAGGTATAGTTGAAGGTACTATACTATAATTTGTATTTTCACATGATTATAACTATTAATTCACATGATTGAACTATTGATTCACATTATTTACTATTAGGGGAGCTGGTGCAAATTTGATAATACTTGCATGACTAAATTAAAAATGAAGAAAAAGATGAGGTATTATACTGTAATATTTCGAGCCCCAAAACATGCAATTAATCAAACTATATTTTCCTATAAATAGAAGCTCATTCCTTCATTATTTTTCACCAATTCACTAAAGCTATAGAGCAATTATTATAGAGAGAAATTATAGAAAGAAAGAAGAAGAGAAGTCTGCAACCTCACTATTCCAGTATCCAGTTTTCTTCTGAGGTATGGGATATTATTATTATAGTAAGGGGCATTATTTCATTGGTATTCATGAATAGAGCTATTGTTATTCCATTCCTTATTATTCTGTTGGAATAACCTGTATACGCGGACTACCGTATACATGGTGAAATTCTTCTGTTATTCCATTCTTTATTATGATGTTGAAATAACCTGTTTATGCGAAGTACTACATACATTGTGAAATTCTTCTGTTATTCAATTCTTTATTATTTTGTTGGAATAACCTGTCTATGTGAAGTACCGCATACATGGTGAAATTCTTCTGTTATTCCATTCTTTATTATTCTGTTGGAACATCCTGTTTGTGCGGATTACGCATGACCTGGTTCCATTTTTTATTATTCTGTTAGAATAACTTGTCTGTACGGTCTATCGCATGCATGGTGAATTCTTCTGTTATTCCATTTTTTATTATTCTGTTGGAATATCCTGTCTGTGCGGATTACGCATGACCTGGTTCCATTCTTTATTATTCTATTGGAATAACCTGTCTGTGCGGTCTATCGCATGCATAGTGAATTCCTCTGTTATTCCATTCTTTATTATTCTGTTGGAATATCCTATCTGTGCGGATTACGCATGACCTGGTTTCATTCTTTATTATTCTGTTGGAATATCTTGTGTCTGCGGATTACGCATGACCTGGTTCCATTATTTATTATTCTGTTAGAATAACCTGTCTGTGCGGTCAATCGCATGCATAGTGAATTCTTCTATTATTTCATTCTTTATTATTCTGTTAGAATAACCTGTCTATGTGGATTACCACATGCATGGTGAATGATCCTTCATATTCATTCCTTATTAAATTGTGGAAATGATTTGTCTACGTGGATTACCGCATGGCGGGTGAAAATCCATTTGCAGTTTCGTAATTTTTCTGACCCTCAAAAATTCTGGAAAAATTTGAAATGATGGTTTGTTGAGCTTTCTAGATTGTGTCCAAAAATGGAGATTTTTGGATGTATAGATTAGGAGTTATGAATTTTATGGGAAAAAAATATTTTAAAAGAAAACATTTATAACTCCTTGTGGTTAACTCCAAAATTGGTGAAATTTTTATTGGGAGTACATGTATATAATAGGAGTATACCCTGTAAATTTTGAAATTTTTGGACAAAAGTACAGTTTATGATAAATGTCAAAATATTCGGCAGTTTTGGCCATATGAAAAATAATATATAAATTTTAAAAATTCTGAGAAAAATATATGTTCAATATGGGACTATATTCTGCTAAATCCCAGAAAAGAATAATTTTTGAGACTGATTTGGTACTTTTCATGAAAATGGTTTAGTTATGGACATATGAATTAAATATGTCATGTGAAGTTGGAAAATTGGTAAATAGGATTTTATGGCTTGGAAAACCTATATAAGGTATATGCATATTTTTGATGAGGAATTTGATCATTGGTGATGAAATTTTATGAGTATGGCATTTTTGAATGATTAAATGCATTATTTGGTAAAGTGTAAATAATTAAAATAAATTGTTTATAAGTGATTAAAATATTGTTATAATATTAATAATATTAGATTATGAGTTTATTAAGTGATTGATAATATTTTGATAAATTTAAAGTCTTTAATATTTATCCTTGTTTTCGTTTGATTAATGCTTATATCATTGTCATCATCCTCACGTTTATATTATGATGAAAGTCATCTTTGGCTTACGTGTGGACCTATTTTGGGGGCGTCACAAATGGTATCAGAGCTTAGGGATATGGTCGCTGGCGGAGATATGAGTCTAGAACTAGGAGGGGAGAGACGAGTAATATACTTCGCTAGTGTGTGACTTACCTAAGATGAAATTGTTTACTTGATAAGTTGACAAATTGTGATATGTCAATTAACCTTTGTTTTGAAGGTATATTCTAGAATGATATCTGAAATACAGGAGATGAGCAATGGGAAAATCATGATACAGAGGAAATAACTAGGAATGTACAATATGAAAAGAAAGCAAGGTATTCTCATCTCTTCGAACTACCAGGTACGTAAATTTCGAGGGCGAAATTTTATAAGGAGGGGAGATTGTGAGACCCCGAATTTTATGAAATGAAAGTATTCAATTTTCTTATAATTATTCTATTTAGTAAATGGTTAAATTAATAAAAGGTTAAAGTTAATGGTGATATGTGAAAATTTTTCAAAGTATGCAAGTTGTTATAAAATATTCGTTTGGTCAGGGATTATTCTTTTTGTCGGGGAATATCCGTAGGACGACACAATCATTGGTGGACCCCACAATGGAAGTATTATCGTAGTAAGGAAACGACAGAATTATCTTTTTATAAAAATAACAGTGAAAGTGTTACTATTAAAACTGTTGAACTACTCGGTAGTAAAAGTAGAGTAATACACGTTGTTGCATAATAGCACACGGTATTGATTATTGATGCTTACGTGAGAAGTCACTCAGTTGTACTCAATTATTATTACAGTATTTGATGCATCATATCTCTCATATTATTGATTCAGTTATTGTCACAATATCATCTGCATAATATTTTATATATTATTGAATCAGTAATTGAGACGACAAAGTTATTCATATTATTATTTACAATATTGACAATGTCTAGAAGTTCTGTCAAGAAGAGGTTTGGTCACCTAATTGCGCGCCAATAAGGTGAAATCCTTATCGGAAAGCCCCCTCTTTCCTGGGAACGACTGGTTATTATATATTGTGAATTATAATATTAATGATGAATAAGTTCGTGTTGATTAAAGATGAAATTGATAGTTTCATTGTGTTGGAATTATTAGTGTTAGTGAAAATTGATATTTATTTCAATAATAATTGATGTCTGGAGGTTATATTGACCAATCGGGTAATTAACCGGATAAATGAGTAATTAATTGCTATTAATTCACATGCTTATAACTATGTGTTCACATGTGTGTACTATTGATTCACATGATTTACTATTAGGGGAGTGGTGCAAGATTGATAATACTTGCATGACTAAGTTAAAAATGGAGGTATAGTTAAAGGTACTATACTGTAATTCGTATTTTCACATGATTATAACTATTGATTCACATGATTGAACTATTGATTCACATTATTTACTATTAGGGGAGGTGGTGCAAGTTTGATAATACTTACATGACTAAATTAAAATGAAGGAAAAGATGAAGGTATTATACTGTAATTTTTCGAGCCCCAAAATGTGCAATTATCGAAACTATATTTTCCTATAAATAGAAACTCATTCCTTCATTATTTTTCACCAATTCACTAAAGCTATAGAGAAATTATTATAGAGAGAAATTATAGAGAGAAAGAAGAAGAGAAGTCTGCTACCTCACTATTCCAGTATCCAGTTTTCTTCTGAGGTAAATGATATTATTATTATAGTAAGGGGCATTATTTCTTTCGTATTCATGAAGAGATCTATTGTTATTCCATTCCTTATTATTACATTGGAATAACATGTATATATGCGGACTCTCAGATACATGGTGAAATTCTTACATTATTCCATTCTTTATTATTATGTTGGAATAACTTGTTTATGCAAATCTTTCGCATACATGGTGAAATTCTTCTGTTATTCAATTCTTTATTATTATGTTGGAATAACCTGTCTATGCGAAGTACCGAATACATGGTGAAATTCTTCTGTTATTCCATTCTTTATTATTATGTTGGAACATCCTGTCTGTGCGGATTACGCATGACCTAGTTCCATTCTTTATTATTTTGTTGGAATAACCTATATGTGCGGTCTATCGCATGCATGGTGAATTCTTATGTTATTCAATTCTTTATTATTCTGTTGGAATAACATGTCTATGTGGATTACCACATGCATGGTGAATGATCCTTCGTATTCATTCCTTATTAAATTGTAGAAATGATCTGTCTACGTGGATTACCGCATGGCGGGTGAAAATCCATTTGCAGTTTCATAATTTTTCTGACCCTCAAAAATTCTGGAAAAATTTGAAATGATAATATGTTGAGTTTTCTAGATTGTGTCCAAAAATGGCGATTTTTGGATGTTTAGATTAGGAGTTATGAACTTTATGGGAAAAAACTATTTTAAAAGTAAACCCTTATAACTCCTTGTGCTTAACTCCAAAATTGGTGAAATTTTTATTGGGAGTACATGTATATAACAGGAATATACCCTGTAAATTTCAAAATTTTTGGACAAAAGTACAGTTTATGATAAATGTCTAAATATTCGACAGTTTTGGCCATATGAAAAATATTAAATAAATTTTAAAAATTCTGAGAAAAATATATGTTCAATATGGGACTATATTCTGCTAAATCCCGGAAAAGAATAATTTTTTAGACTGATTTGGTATTTTTCATGAAAATGGTTTAGTTACGGACATACGAATTAAATATGTTATGTGTAGTTGGAAAATTGGTAAATAGGATTTTATGTCTTGGAAATCCTATATAAGGTATATGCAGATTTTTGATGAGGGATTTGATCATTTATGATGAAATCTTATGAGTATGGCATTTTTGAATTAATAAATGCATTATTTAGTAAATTGTAAACAATTAAAATAAATTGTTTATAAGTTTAAGAAGTGATTAAAATATTGTTATAATATTAATAATATTAGATTATGAGTTTATTAAGTGATTGAATATATTTGGATAAATTTAAAGTCTTTAATATTTATCCTTGTTTTCGTTTGATTAATGCTTATATCATTGTCGTCATCCTCACGCTTATATTATGATGAAAGTCATCTTTGGCTTTACGTGCATAGATGGATTTGTTGATTATTGGTTTTACTGATTGTATATCTTTTGGCTTACGTGCAAAGATGGATCGTTGATTATTAGTTTTACAATTTGTATATATTTGGCTTACGTGCAAAGATAGGTGTTGATTATTGGTTTTACAGTTGTATATCTTTAGCTTACGTGCAAGGATGAACTATTGATTGATGAGTATCTTTGGCTTATGTGCATAGATGAACTGCTTTATTGGTATGATTATGACCGGGGACCATTCGGTATAATCATGACCCGTAATGTTATAGATGATGTGGTAAAAGTCCTCATCATTGCTGTAGTGCATTGATGGATGATTATTGTTATGGTTATAACCGGGATTATTCAATATAATCATGACCAAATGATGATTACATGAATATCCTTGGCCGTAAAGTCTTGAGGATGATTCGATGATGTGGATTATTTATTAAATTTGAGTCTCAACGATAAAATATTGATTATACATTTTTAATTAAGTAAAAGATAGTAGATATCCTGCTTTCTCCACTTGACTCTTCTAAAATACGATTTGTATGTCTTTGGCACATAGTGCAAAGATGAATTGTTAATGAATATCTTTGGTAGTAGTGCAAAGATGAATTTATTAGTATGATTATGAAAGCGGGAATTGTGATTTGGTATAACCATCATTTTGATGTTTCGGTGAAGATAGGTGATGAAAATTATCTTCCTCCCAGGTGCGAAGAGGAATTTAGAATCACAATTATGATTATGAGTTATTCATATGATTGTGGACAGGAATTGTTGATTGATGTTACAAGGATTAGACATTATTGGTGAACTTTTAACATGGAGAAGATAATAGATCTGATGGCCTATTTGACACTTCTAATGGATTGTTCGTTCCGCTACAACTATGGTTGAAAAGTTTTATCATCTGTCATATGTTCTAAATCTCTGATTTATTACTGATGAATGCTATTGATGATGTAAATTATTTTTAGTCATGATATTCTTTACTAGTCTAGTTGTGCTCACCCTTTTTGCTTCACAATTCCTTTCTGGTAATAAGAGTGTAGCTGGGTCGAGCGGGGAATGTACAGGAGAATAGAAACGTTGGTTACTATAGTCATTGAGGTTCTCCTTAAATAGTATGGAAATAATTTTATTGAGAACTTTAGATAAGTATGTCGTGTTGTATACGTCAATTGATATTTAATGTTGGTGAACCGAATAGGGTGAGGTGAACCCAACTTTACAAGGGTGTTTTTCCACTATCATACAGGATGTCTAATGACATACAACCTCGTGTTATCATAAGACAGGGTTGTACACATCCACTTGCTGAGTATATCTACTAGCACTACCTATATGATCTTGGAGTTTGTTTGAAATATAATTCTCAATTGGAGAAAATGAAGATAATTATATGTCAAGAGAAGACTCACCATTGGAAAGAAGATGATAGCAATCTTCTAGTATTTCTTTGGGGACTATTGGGTCAACCAAGGATAATTCTGTGGACATATGATATCTATCATAACCTTGACGCATGGCCTCCCATGTACGAAGGGTTCCTTGAGTATTTTCTAAATATTTTAATTTTTAAAATAGTTATTGACTTTACTTTTATGTAAAGTACCATTGTAAGGTTGTGGTCGAGGCACCATGAGAGTTACTGTTGCCTCCTTTTCAGTTCTGATAAATGAGCTCTAACTCATGCAAGCATACATGCGTCAACAAGTAATACAGAGTAAGTAGAGTATCGATCCCACAAAGAAAGTTGTCAAATTTAAACTACTATGCATCAATTAAATCACTATACTTATATGTTTAAACTAATGACTATAATTGGTGAATTAATTTAATTGCAGATAACAACTAAAACAAGAATAACAACGGATTAAACCAAGTCTGGAAATAATGGGATCCTAACTTCATTTAATCTTTCATCCAATTACCACTATCATGCAAGAATTGTTCACATATCACAGGAAAGTAGCCAAGAGCACTAATAGAGTCATAGCTATTTTTCAATGCACCATGACCTACTTACACAACATCCACAAATGATAGACTCCATGTAATCATCAATATAACCAAAATCACTATATGTTTATGTGAAATTGCAATCATACTGAATTTAAGCACAAGCCCTTATTTTAACTCATATGGTGAATAAGTATATGTCTATCTCATTCACAAAATATACAAGCCATATAAAACAGCCCCATATATGTATGCTATCATAATTACAATCCATACTCGCATGTTCATTGTCAATTCCATGCAAGTACTGAAATGAATGGTGATCAAGCATTCATACATGCAAAACAATCATGATAGAAATCCCATATGATATATTAAATAGCCCCAACAATCAAGTATGCAACTAAACTACATATTAAAATCTGTTAGAATCGGATAATGGAGTTTAGTTCATGACTGAACCAAAAGCCATTATGGGATCAAAGCTAAACATGATTCACAAGCAAATAATTGAATGATGAACGATAGAAATGATCAAACCCGATTGCAGATTATAAACCAAAGTTAACGTTCAACTCCTCATAAAAATTCCAGCAAAATAATAGTAATAATCCACACCAACAGAAAATACAAAGAAGAATTAGGAAAGATGGAGTTTTGGCTTCGTTCTTCGTTGGAATCTCTCCCAATGTGTAAAGCCTAGTTACTACTATCAAAAATACGTCAAAAGTTATCAAAGATATGTCTGACACCAGTCAGATATCATTTTAATCAATTACAACCCTTTAAAATTGGAAATTAAAATAAACAAATTTCAAAGATCAAGAACCATCGGCGTGTGGCCACGCGCCCCCAAAGATAATTCTCGCCATGGCGCGCTTACTTACCGATATATAGAGTTGTATGACCGGGTGCTCGCACGGGCTCTCATCCTCGGCGGGGTTACTGGCATGCGGCTTGCGCAAATTGTACTCTAGTTCTAGTTACTAAATGTCATTGCTCTTTCTACTTGTTCATTCTTTTCCTTCCTTCCTTCATTATCAGTCCCTTTGCTTCACTACATTCTCATGTCGTGCATCCATAAGCCTCGAGCCATGCATCCATTAGCCTCTTACCATCCAACACCACCAAAGTACGCCATTTCCTGCACTTTTATGCCAAAAGGAGTTCTTAGTACATGCAATGCAAAATAACATGAAATGCAACTAAAACAGACTAAAATGTACTTGAAATGGGCATAATGTACTAAAATTGCTATTTTTCTTTTCTTTCTCTCTCTCTCTTTTTTCACATGACTGTGCAATACCTTATTGCATTAGGCAACACTGCTACCCCTTAGCAAACTTTCAACCAACGACTCCCAGACCATGAAAGACCTTAGGGCACTAGGTGTAGAGGCAATCCCCTTGGGCATACTTACTCAAGTAGCCAGGGCCCCGAAATAAGACTAGCCACGTTATTGCTATTCATTTTTTTTTATTCATAGCATACCCATGTTTTCCTAACATTCGAATGTCAATATTTGTCAAGTCTACATGCATGTTCCACATATTTCTCTTTTTAAAACTACATTTTCTAACAAGCAATGCAACACATAATTCTTATACCTACAAGTGATTGTGAACACATCCGTGCAAACCGAAAGCATTTAAACAGCAACATGAATTTCATCATGTAAAACATTATAACTACGTTCATGTTATTTCATATACTCAAAAATCCTTCACAATTCACTAACATCATTGGCTAGGCGAGAAATTCCAAAAAGCAAGAACTTTGTGAGACATGCAAACTAACTAAAACAAAAATTTTCTATCACATAAAACAATATCACACAAACAACTAAACTAGTAAACTTATTATGCTACATTTTAAGATTTTAAACTAATCATGCAAAAACTAAATTACATGCTACTATACTACTACCCCAATACCCCCAAACTTAAGGTATCCAATTCCACATTGAATGCAGGTAAAGGGTACAAGAGAACTCCCCTAATGATTGGCTGCACCACCCTCCTCGGGTGGTGAATCTGGTGGTGGATATGGCACTGCTGTCCCAAACTGAGGCCATTCTAGCATTGTTCCTTGTTGCGTAAAGGCCTCAGCCAAGGCCCTCGTGAGACCCATAGTAAACATTCCAAAATTATCATACATGACATCGACCCTGCGCTCCAACCTTCAGAACTGACGATCACCATGAGGAGCTTAGGGTCGTGTCGATGGGCCTACCACATCGGTCCGAGGGGGCTGCTGTGATGGCTCTGGGAATGTAGGCTGGAGAATAAATCCTCATCCGCGCGGGTGTGCTTCGCCTCCTGCCCAATCCTCAAATTTTGCAATGGTGGCATGAGTTATGTCTTAGCTCGGGTATTGCATTTGTTCCTTGCCCCAGTTGCATCCCTGATGAGCACATAGCAAGCTACCACTGATGCGTGTGGAATGCTCCCCATGGTACTTCCCCTCAGATACTTCAAAATGTTTTGATAAATCAAATGACCCACGTCAATATACTTGCCAGTGATTATACCCCCACAGAATTATAGCCCTTTCCGCCGTGATCTCATGCTGATGAGACGAGGGCAATAACTTGTCACATATGAACAAATTCCATGCCTTGGTAAATCGATTCAGTGTGGCTGCTGGGAATATGCGAGGCTGGTTTGTACCGACTTTGTAAGTCCACTTCGTGCCTGGTACGTACAATTCAGCAATAACAAGCTCCAAGTCTGTTGCCATATGTGCCCCTGTGATCCAATAGGCAGACCCTGTTGGTGGTGTCTCGGTGAGTCTGAAAATGGTTCTAATGGCGGTGGGTCTGTAGTCTATCTCAGCACCTCGAACCATAGCGATATCATTCATGGTGACTTTGGCATTGGCATAAAACTCTCGAATGGGTGTGGGAGTGGCAGTGAATCCAACCCATCCTTGTTCTCGAATCATGGCACATAACTGACCATCTTGTCCCTCCGGTTTGAAACCGTGCTCATTGACAAACGTCTTCGCCACAATTCTGTAATATTCCTGTTGGGTTGCCAAATTTAGAAATTTGGTATGATCGACGATGTCCTCCCCTTGACTGCCATAGGAAGATGATGATGAAGAAGAAGAAGCGGAGCGAGCTCTTTTTGGACCCATCGGAGTTTGAGAGAGATAATTTAGATGAATTCGACTAAAAATGAATGAAAGCTTATAAAATGATAACCCCCAAACTCATTTCTGCCAACCCAAATCACTAACCCTAGCTTTATACTGTAGTGATGAGACGTGGGTAGATGTAGAACGTGGGAGAAATCGTGGATGATTACGTGATGGAGAGATTTATGGCTTGAATTTGTAGCAGATATGGTGGAAGAGACGTGTGTTATGGAGAGATCCTCTAATTTCACATCTGTTATATTTTCAAATGAGAGCCCAAATAACCTCAAACACGTTTTTAAAACTTTTAAAACTGTCTAAGTCCGGTGTGTCATGCAATGTGCCATATGAGGTTTTAATAAATTTGGTAGCAGTAGCCGATTAGCAACTCTGTGCAGCGGGCATACTACTAGCAGGTCTTGCGATTACGTCTTTGTAATCATCATCACGTGGCCGTACGATCTTGATACCTGCACTGCTAACTTTTGTTCTTAGAATCTACAAGACAACAATGTATGCTCTCCAATACACCTGCAATAACATCAATAGACCTTATCAAAGCATGGTTTACTAAATAAACATGACTGTCTATTGCATCACCCTCATTTCATTGCCATGCGCATGCATGCTCCTATTCAATATCAGCTATTATGTTAATTGTGCAGAGATAAGCATATGGTCCTAACTAAGGTTGAAAATGAGCTAACAAAATAACTTGAACTAACTAAGTAAGGAATAAGGGAAAAATTAAGAGATAGAAAATAATGGGTTGCCTCCCATCAAGCGCTAAGTTATAGTCAATTAGCTTTACTGTCGCTGAATCTCATGGAGAAGATAGAGTTGAGGCGCCTTTCTGTCTGTCTACCGCACCCTAAAATTTAATGACTTCAACTTTCGTCAATGGCTTTACCTCCAAATTTGAGTTTTCACCAAGTACACAACTTAATGGTTCATAGTTCACAAAACTCTGTACTTCATCATTTAGACCTCGATTCACCCAATCAACTAGGAAACACTCTTCTTCATCTGTTGGGAGCTTCATGGCTTTGAAGACGTTGAAGGTGACCTCTTGATCATGAACACACATAGTGAGTTCCCCTTTCTGCACATCTATCAAAGTCTTGCCTGTGGCTAAGAATGGTCTCCCCAATATTATTGGTATGCTCTTCTCCTCCTCGTAGTCTAAGATGATGAAGTCGGCCGAAAAAATAAAATTTTCCACCTTTACCAACACATCTTCAACAATTCCTCGTGGATACGTGATGGATCTGTCAGCTAGCTGTAATGAAATGTTTGTCATCCTTGGAGCCGACAATCCCAACTGATTAAACACTGACAAAGGCATCAAATTTATACTTTCCCCCAGATCACATAAACACTTACTAAAGTTCATCTTTCCAATTGTGCACGGAATTACGAAGTCGCCTTGGATCTTTCGACTTTGGAGGTAATTTTTCTTTGAAGCACCGTGCCGCATTCCTCACAAGGCTACTATCTCAAACTCATCTAGTCTTCTCTTCCTTGATAATATACCCTTCATAAACTTGGCATAGCTTGGCATTTGTTTCAATTCCTCGGCGAACGGTATGTTGATCTGCAGCTTTTTGAATACCTCCAAGAACTTACTGAATTGTTTATCTTCCCTCTACTTGTTTAATCTCTATGGCTACGGTACTTGAGGTTGAATTGGTGGTACTGAACTCTTAATCTTTTCCTCTGAACCTGTTTTATCTCTCTCTTCCTGCTGCGGCTCAGATTTTTCCAAATTTTCTTTCTCGTTAGTGACTGCTTTCTTCTCCACGCAACAAGACATCTAGATCCCTTATAAATCGAGGCCTTGGTAGCTGACTTGATAAAGACTTTCAAGATTCTTCCCAGATCTCAATGTGATCGCTTGACATTGTTCCTTTCCATCTCTTCTAGGATTTATCTATGTATTACTTGGCAATGAACCCTGGGGCCTGTTATTAAGCATGCTCGCCATCTGCCCCATATGAGTCTCCAAATTCTTAATAGCCACTGCTTGGCTTTTGATCATAACTTCAGTGTTTGCCATGTATTTCAACATCATCTCCTCCATTTCTGATTTCTTTTCTGGCTGTGGTGAAGCTAGAGTGTGATGTTGTTGTTGTTGAGAAAATCTCGGTGGAAACGGTGGTATTGATGAAAAGCAAATGAATGAGATGACCGTGGTTGGCTCATTGGTTCTACTGAAACTGATTCTGCTGATGTCCTTGGTTATTTGACCAACTAAATTTTGAATGATTTCGGTTGTTGGGGTAGTATGTGTTCTGAAATTAACCTTGGTTTTTCCTGTAGTTCCTCACATACTGTACCGACTTCGAGCTGATAGCACATTGATCCGTGGAGGGTGACCCCGCACAAATCTCACTTACGAAGGCAACTGTTTTTACTATGCTTTCTGCCAGTGTATCTATTTTCTTTGCCATCGCTGCCATCTGTGCCGACAACTGGGTAATAGCATCAACCTCCAACACACCTGCATCCTTGGGTTGTGGCATCCGAGCTGTAGGATTCTGGTAGTCATTTGCAGCCATAGTCTCGATAAGTGTATATGCCTCGTCATAGATCTTTGCCCATAATGCCCCTCCTGTAGCTACATTCACAATAGGTCTCGACTGCCATCCCAATCTATTATAAAATGAGTTGATCACCATCCAACCCGGCATACCGTGATGCGGAAACTTCCTCAGCATCTCTTTATATCTCTCCCATGCTTCATATAAGGACTCACCCTGTTGTTGCTCAAACTGAGAGATAGTCGTCCTCATCTTTGTAGTCTTAGCCATTGGGAAGAACTTGGCTAAGAATTTCTGTGCTAAGTCCTCCCATGTAGTGATTGACCCTAATGGCAAAGAATGTAGCCAACTTCTAGACTTATCCCTCAATGAGAATGGGAACAACCTCAGTCTGATAGCATCCTCCATCACACCGTTGTATTTGAATGTATCACAAATCTCAATAAAGCTCAATAAGTGTTCGTTCGGATCATCATGGCAAAAACCCCAAATCATCTTACTAATTACGCACCATCCTAATAGTGCGGTTTAATCTCAAAAGTATTGACTGCTATTGCCGGTTTGACTATGCTAAACTATAGTCCATTTATATTTGGCATGGAATAATCTCTTAGAGCCTGGTGCTATTCTCTTTGCTCAATTTTATGTTCTTCTGACATATTAACAGTTGTACTTTCTAACTGAGCTTGCAAATTTCTCCACACACTTGCTTTCCATCCTCTTCCGTTGATGTTATCCTGCGCTGGTCTTAATTCTGAGTTGGACGATCTCGTGTGCATAAGAATCTACAAGTACCTGAACCAAAAACAAAATAAAAATAGAAACAAGAAACGATCAAAATTGTCTAAGTCACACAATATAGCTTGAAGCTGATGATTATTATTTAAATTAACGCCTTTCCCCGGCAACGACGCCAAAAACTTGTTGCCTCCTTTTCAGTTCTGATAAAAGAGCTCTAACTCATGCAAGCATACAAGCGTCAACAAGTAATACAGAGTAAGTAGAGTATCGATCCCACAGAGAAAGTTGTCAAATTTAAACTATTATGCATCAATTAAATCACTATACTTATATGCTTAAACTAATGACTATAATTGGTGAATTAATCTAATTGCAGATAATAACTAAAACAAGAATAACAACGGAATAAACCAAGTCTGGAAATAATGGGATCCTAACTTCATTTAATCTTCAATCCAATTACCACTATTATGCAAGAATTGTTCACATATCGCAGGAAAGTAACCAAGAGCACTAATAGAGTCATAGCTATTTTTCAATGCGCCATGACTTACTTACACAACATCCACAAATGATAGACTCCATGTAATCATCAATATAACCAAAATCACTATATGTCTATGTGAAATTGCAATCATACTGAATTTAAGCACAAACCTTTATTTTAACTCATACGGTGAATAAGTATATGTCTATATCATTCACGAAATATACAAGCCAAATAAAACAGTCCCATATATGTATGCTATCATAATTACAATCCATACTCGCATGTTCATTGTCAATTCCATGAAAGTACTGAAATGAATGGTGATCAAGCATTCATACATGCAAAACAATCATGATAGAAATCCCATATGAAATGTAAAACAGCCCCAACAATCAAGCATGCGACTAAACTACATATTAAAATTCGTTAGAATCCGATAATGGAGTTTAGTTCATGACTGAACCAAAAGCCATTATGGGATCAAAGCTAAACATGATTCACAAGCAAACAATTGAAAGATGAACGATAGAAACGATCAAACCCAATTGCAGATTATAAACCAAAGTTAACGTTCAACTCCTCATAAAAATTCCAGCAAAACAATAATAATAATCCACACCGACAAAAAATCCCAAGAAGAATTAGAAAAGATGGAGTTTTGGCTTTGTTCTTCGTTAGAATCTCTCCCAATGTGTAAACCCTAGTTACTACTGTCAAAAATACGTCAAAAGTTATTAAAGATATGTCTGACACCAGTCAGATATCGTTTTAATCAATTACAACCCTTTAAAATTGGAAATTAAAATAAGCATTTCAAAGATCAAGAACCATCCATCGCGCTGATCGCGCTTCCCCTAGTATAATTCTCGCGCGGGCGCGAGACTTGCAATATGTAGAGTTATCTGGCCGGGTGCTCGCACGGGCGCGCGTCCTCAAGCTCATTACGCGCGCGGCTTCGCGATCTGTACTTATAGTTACGGTTACGTCTTCTTTGCTCATCGCTTTGCTACTGTTCATTCTTTTCCTTTCTTTCTTCATTATCAGTCCCTTTGGTTCACTACATTCGTATGTCGTGCATTCGTAAGCCTCGAGCCATGCATCCATTAGCCTCTTGCCATCCAACACCACCAAAGTGCGCCATTTCCTGTACTTTTATGCCAAAATGAGTTCTCAGTACATGCAATGCAAAATAACATGAAATGCAACTAAAACAGACTAAAATGTACTTGAGATGGGCATAATTCGCGTAAATTGATATCCAATAAGTAGGTATAAAACCCACTTATCAGTTACATACATTTGTATTAAAACTCACAGTTTAACTGTGGTCGTATTTTGCACGACATTTCAACAGTTGTATAAATGAAGTTTGTAAATGATTTTTATAGTGTGATATCTGGCGACTTAGAATGGATTGTGTGGACCTATTTTGGGGGCGTCACATAAGTGGTGAAAGGGTGTTGTTTTTTGTTTTTGTAAAGGTTAGATCGGACCATGAAAATGGCTGCTTACGTACTCTTGTGTATTGGGGAAATCGGGTATGCGTAGTTTGCCCCTGATGGGACAAACTGATGTGGTCAAAGGGTGTTATTTTTATTTTTTTAAAGTTAGACCGGACTATAAAAATGGTTGCCTACGTACTCCCGTGAATTGGGGAGATCAGGTCTGCGTAGTTCGTCCCATTTACATGGTAAGATTGTAGATGTGAAAAGTTTTATCCCTGGTGGGATAAACTGAGGGTGTGAAATGTTTGATCCCTGGTGGGACAAACTGAAAGTGAAAAATGTTTTTACTGAGTGGGACAAACTGAAGGTGTGAAAGGTTTTGAAAACCTGAGTTGGGTGTTGGATCTGATGATCTGGAACCAGGCTGCTGGTTTGAAAGGTATGTTTGTCCCTGATGGGGCAAACAGATATAAAGAAGAGTTGTATATAGTGAAGGGTTTTGAAAACCTGAACTGACTGGGGATCTGGTGATCCAAGACCAGGATGTTAGTTTGCATGTGACTTCAGACATAGTATCATTTCATAGTGCCTAAGTTAATGAGTTGTGGAAATTCATCGCCATCCATTTCTTATAATCTGAGAGCTCCTCCTGTCAATACCAACTTGACAACAAACGGACCTTCCCAGTTTGGGGTGAATTTTCCTTTAGATTAATCTTGGTTGTCAAGAATTTTCTTCAAGACCAAGTCATGTTGTTTGAACTGCCATAGCCAGAGTTCTCTATTGTAGGATCTAGCAATCCTTTGTTGGTATAATTTACCATAGAAGATGGCTGAGGCCCTCCTTTCATCTATTAGAGATAAATGGTGGTACCGATCTTGTAACCATTGGTCTTCATCCAGCTGAGCATCTATCAACACTCTGAGGGATTCCATTTCCACTTCTATAGGGAGCACTGATTCCATCCCATAGGTTAATGAGTAGGGGGTGGCCCTAGTGGAAGTGTGTATTGACGTTCTGTAGGCTAATAGAGTCAAAGGCAATAGGTCAGGACATCCTTTGTGATTGGTGAACATTTTTTGCATGATCTTCTTGATATTCCTATTAGCCACTTCAAAAACACAATTCATCTTTGGATGATAGATGATGGAGTTGAGATGTATGATATGGAATGTACTCCATAACTCCTCCATCATTTGATTGTTGAGGTTTTTAGCATTGTCTGACATAATCACCTCTGGTTGTCTATATTGACAGATGACATTATTTCTAATGAAACCAATGATAACTTCTTTAGTAACCCTGGGGAAGGAAGCTACTTCTACCCACTTGGTGAAGTAATCGATCATGGTGAAGATAAATTGATGCCCATTATTGGGTTTGGGCTCGATGGGCTCGATCACGTCCATTCCCCACATTGAGAAGGGCCAGGGCGAACTCAGATTGTGGAGCTCCCTTGGAGGGGCATGGATAGCATTCCCATGAATTTGGCATTGGTAACATCTCTTGACGTGATCATCACAGTCAGCCTTGAGTGAGAGCCAGTAATGCCCTATTCTTAGGATTTTATTGACAAGTATAGGGCCGCTCATGTGTGGGCCACATACTCCACCATTGACTTTGTGACGCCCCAAAATTTAGGTACTTCAAACCCGAACTTCGTGCTTCACGATATCATTTTTATGAGCGAAATAATAATAATATTAACATAAATATCAAACTTATTTTCCCTATAAGAGTTGTCTAAATCCCAGGTACGTGACCTTTAAAACATTCATTATGTGATAGATAATAAATATTACCATCTTAATTAAGTCTAGCTATTACATAAGATAACACAAACTTATCTTGTCAGCTTTCCTTTCCCTTCGTTCTTGGCATAGCCTTCTAGTTGATCACACTTAACTGAAAACATTTAAATTAAACAAGAATGAGTATTTGATTTCCCAGCAAGTAATAACAAACAATAAACGTTAGTTGAAAGAAGTAAATATTTTTTGTGAATGACACTTCTACAGCGAATCAATAGTTGTGAAGTAAGCTGAAGCAACAATAAACAACATAACCATTTAATTTCAAATTTTTGAAACTACGTACTGACTATTAATGAAGAGCAGTCGACAAACTATGAATAATTTTTTTTTTAATTTTCGCAAAGGTTAAACATAACTTCATCTATAAACCGTCATAATTTACATGCACGGGGGTGATCAGCCCGTTATGCCCTGTATTAATCAATACTACATGCCAGAACGATATTTTCATTCATTACATCCGCCTTAGGCGCACAAAAGTTTCCCAGATTCGGGATGTTCATACTTAGTCTGAATCCAAACCAAAAAAACTCGGTTGGATATCAATAAGGTTCTATCATGTTCAATGATATTTTTAAATATGTGTCTAGCTGAGTCAAATAGCTTAGACAACTTTTTAATTAATCTATATATACTGGAAACCAATAAGTATGTATCAACATGTGATTAAATACAATAATTATCCAGGTGAGGACACTTGTATAACCATGCTTAGAAATTAACGAACAGAATAAATATCAGGATTATACAATAATACTGCATTGATAAACAATGATAGGATAATTTAAGAACTTGTATGAATACGAATGTTTGAATACATAATCCATAGCAATAGATTTAATAATCTAGCATAACGATAATATAATTATGAAACTTTCTTACTCATGTCCATTGCATAAAATAAATGCAAAGGTAGGATACTTGCCTGATCTGTTGCTTACACTACACGACTTAGTTTTATCTTTAATACTGAGACCTATCATTAACAAGATTGTTCTTTCGATTAGAATATCATATCGTAACACATTGTACTGCTATTTCCAGTCAGCACATAACCTAATCACATTGTCACATACTTATATCAGTCATTAAATCATAAACAAACACGTATCTAGTCAAACTATCTAAGTCAGATCAATTTTTGAAACATTTTGGTGTATCGACAGCTTTATCAGGTAATTATCGAGTCTAAAACTTTATTCTGTAGTTCAATATTCGTTTAGATAATTTAAATATCAGTCATATTATTTTTCCATGACTTATAATAATTTTTAAATAATTATTATAATTTATTATGATTTTTCAAACACTGAAACATTATTAAATGATTTAAATATTTAATAATTCTATTATCATTAATATTTAAATAATATTAAAATATTAATGAAACCATTGCCAAAATATCAAAGTTATTTATAATAACTTAAAATACTTTTAAAATATTAATATTACCTTTAAATAATTTTTAAAATATTTGAAATTATTTTAAATAATTACCATTAATATTTAAATATTAATGTATTATTTATCAAAATATTAAGAGTCATTAATTATAACTTAAAATATTTTTAAATCATTTATATCCTTTTAAATGATTTTTAAATTAATAAAATCATTTTTAAAAACTATTTATTTAATATAATTATTAAATAAATATAATATCATTAATATTAAATTATTAATAAAATTTTCCTTTAAATATTAAAAGTTATATATTATAACTTCAAATATTTTTAAACTCTTTATTTTCATTTAAAATAATTTTTATATTATTAAAATCATTTTTAAACTAATTTATTTAATATAATTATTAAATAAATCTAATATCATTAATATTATATAATTAATAAAATTTATCTTAAAATATTAAAAGTTATGTTTTATAACTTAAAATATTTTTAAAATTCTTTATTATCATTTAAAATGATTTTTAATATAATAAGATGATTTTTAATTAATTTATTTAATGCATTTGTTAAATAAATTAAATATCGATAATATTCAAATAATTATTAATATTTATGGAACATATGTCAAATTATTAAAATTAATTTTTATAAATTAAATTAATTTTTAAAATTATTGTTGTAATTTTCAGAAATTTTTTTCTATTTTTAAATGATTTTTGGAAATCAAAATAAATAAAATTAATGAGTCTGTCGCTATAGCCTTTAGCGACAAAAACTGTCGCCTTAGGTGTTCTAGAATACGAAGAACATTCATAAGCAGTGACCGGGATGCCCACTTTGACCAAGTATAATTCATCGTTTAATGTGTTTCTAGGCTAGCTATTGATCAGATCTTGTCGTGTTAATGTAACACTACAAGTATCAACCAAGTTCTAGGCCAGATTACAACATACAAGCAAGATATTAAGCCTTGAACAAGCTGTCAGAGCTGTTTTTTATTTTCTGGGTTATCCTAGAAATGAAGAACAATTCAACTGGCTAGTTTTGGGATTCCACAACTTGTAATCCTTGTGATGTATTTTTGATTTAAGGGTTCCAGCGTGTAGACAACATGTAAGGGTACAAATCTATTACATAAAATCTGTATAACAACAACACATCAAGCAAATCTATGCCGGTCAATGTCTGTCAGAGATCATGTTCATCAGTTTTCTGGGTTACCCAGAAAACTGATTTCATTATCGTCTGGCCTTCTTTGACCAGCCACTAAATCCAACCTATTTGATATTTAGAGGTTCTAAAAGCATGGATCTAAAGTTAACCTAACATACTACAACCTAAATATAACAACAGTAATGAAGCAACAAACAACAGAAAGATTTGGGGCTATGAAAATATTATCGACATTTACATTCAAGTTAAAGGTCATTTGATTCACTTGGTCATGGTCGGTCAACTGACTTTGACCATAAATAACATGAAATATGTACATGATCTTTACTTGATTCAATTTCCATATCAAAGCCTACATGAAAGACTACATATACATGCCTTTAAATAAATAAAAACATAAACAGACAAAGATCTGAGACGCCTGACATTCGACTGTCAGAACACTTTTTAAAATTTTTTAGATTTTTTAAATCTTTAAATTCATGCATATATATGTTATGGATCAATCATGTACCAACCCAGACCAACTATTTACACTACAAACAACATGTTTCAACACAAAAACTTAACATCTAACACGTCATTAAGGATCAGATTTGGTTTTAGGTTATACCTTTCTTGATCAAATCCTTGATTCTAGGTTTCTAATCTGTTAGTGGAGGTAGTGGAGACTTGATAATGGACTGATCTAGCAATGAAATTCGTGGGTTTAGAGAAAGATAGTTTAGGTTGAGTGTTTGGAAATAAATGAGCTAGCTTTTGAGAATTTCTCTCTCTTTAATCTATCTATGCTTTGGATACAATGTATTTAGCTGATGGGAATGGTTGATTGCTGGGACTTAAGTCACATGGGAGCTTAGAGTTGGTCACCAACTCTAGTACTTGGCAACATCTTACAAGGAACATATTAAAGAATTGAAAATTTGCTTTTTGGACATTTGGCTTATGATTTTAATGGCAATCTTGTCATTTGTCTAACCCCTAGAGTTTGACCCTTAGGGTTTGACCCCAAGATTTTATACACTGATTTTCTAACATTTTCTAATTAGGGTTAAAAATGGAAATTAAAGTTTCTAAAAAACACACATTAGGGTTCTTGATTAGTTTAGGTTTTCTAATTACTCAAACTTGCAAATTAGGTTTTATAATTTACTAATTATCATTAAGATTGCTAAATTAGCAATTAGGGTTTCCAATTAACAAATTAGAGTTCCCATTCTAGCAATTAGGGTTCTAATTTTAAAATTTAGGGTTTTTAATAATTAGGGTTTCGCTAATTAAGATTAATATCGACAATACTTGTCATTTTACACATTAACAAAATTTCTTACTAATCTTAAACTCCGGTTTGAGATTCAAATTAGGGTTTATCACAATAATACTAACTTTTTCTACTGGTTCACCATAATTGAGCAACCATTATCAATACGTACATACAGTACATATTTATAGCATTGAAATATAATTAATACAATATTATTATTCGCATTCCTTATTCAAAATCCAAAATTAGGGTTTTGAATCCATATCCGACTTTACATGTATATACCATTATTAATTAAGTTAAAATAATTAACTTAATTAATCAAATAAATTCATATAATAAAATAGTTATTATAATAATTCTAATAATCATTTAAGTTAAAATAATTAACTTAATTAATCAAATAAATTCATATAATAAAATAGTTATTATAATAATTCTAATAATCATTCATATATTATTTAAATAATATTATACTCATATTTTCATAACAACAATAATAATAAAATATTTTTACTATAAAACTAATTTATTATAAAGATACAGTTTATAATAATCAATAATTCCTTTAAAAAAATTATTTACCATTATTCATGTAATAAATAATTTTTTTTATCACATATATACATACAATTTGCCTTGTACATATCCCCACCTTTTATTTTTTTAAAAAAAATTATACGCAAAATTTCTTATTTAATTTTATCGAAAATATCGGGTTATTACATTCACCCTCCCTTATAAGGATTCTGTCCCCGGAATCAACGTTTCAAAACTTATACATACTAGGGTAAATAACCTACACATTCATTTCAAGTAGATCTCGATCAGATTTGATCGAACTGATGTTTAACTATCTAGCATAAAGCTTGTCTATCTGATTAAACTGAAAATTAATTTCTAATAGAACTCAAATTCCTCCTTCAAAATTTCTTTATAAAATAATTTATTATATAAAGGAAAATCATATATAAGAAAATAAAATTTATTTGAAGACTCTTTCAGTTTATTTTGTTGGTTTGCTTATTGAAGTTAGTCCAGTTATCACCAGAGTCCCACAGCCTTTCCTCGTATTCACGACCTCCATTCTCCTTTTTGGACAGTCCTTCACCTTATGCTCCGTCGACCCACATAGAAAACACCCACTATTCATCCTTAGATTGGGGAAGTTGGGAGAGATATGTCCCTCCTGCCCACACTTATAGCACACAAACTTACCCTTAAGACACTCACCTGAATGGTTCTTCCCACAATTCTTACAACTGCACAACCTGCTTCTTCACACCTTCTTGCTTGACCTGAATATTTCCAAAATTGTTCCTTTTCGTTTTTCTCACTCCTATTCTCACTATTTGTTTCCACCTTTCCAACTCCCTCAACCTGAATCTTATTTTTCTTTTCCTTATTATAGAGGCTCATGGCCTTACTTCCTCCTTCGGCTATAATAGCCTTTTCCAAGAGTGCTGCAAAAGAGTTTATTTGCAACACTGCCACCTTGTTGTAGAGCCAGGGTTTTAATCCCAGCTCGAACCTCCTTGCCTTCCTAGCCTTCGTGTCCATTTGGTGTGGAGCGAACCTAGCTAATTCATTAAAATTTGTGGCATACTCCACAACTGTCATGTTCTCTTGCTTCAACTCCAAAAACTTCACCTCTATCCTAGCCTCACTACTACAAAATAGTAAATAGACAACGCAAAAAAAAACGTTGTTGTTTCAGTCAAAAAAACATCGTGGTTAAGGGTGTTATCTATTTGACACCCTTACACAACGTTTTTAAAATGTGTATCACAATCTGACACAATTGAAACTCGTACTCCATGTTTAGAAATTATTTCCTTAACATAATGTCTAGCTAACTGGTCTAAGTTATACTTAATCCTAATTAAAGTGAGCCGACTTCATCAACCGGTCCACTATCACCCAAATCGCATCATACCCTTTCGTTGTATTCGGAAGTCCCACCACAAAATCCATCATGATATTCTTCCACTTCCACTTCGGAATTTCCAATGACTGTAACAAGCCACTTGGTCGTTGATGTTCGGCCTTAACTTTCTGGCAAGTCAAGCACTTAATCACATACTCAGCTATTTCTCTCTTCATGTTCGGCCACCAAAAACTCTGTCGAAGGTCTTGATACATCTTAGTACTACCAGGATGAATCGAAAACCTCGAACTATGAGCCTCTTGTAATACCTGCTCCTTTAATTCTGTCTCATTCAGAACCCAAACTCTTCCTCCAAATCTTAATAATCCCTCATTATCAAGACTATACTTAGTATCTTTTTCATTGGTTAGCCGCTCCTTTACCTGGTCACACTCAACAGTTTTGAGCTGCACCCCTTTGACTCTTTCAACGATAGTAGGTTAAATCTCTGTCGCAAACAATATTTGTTATGATTCTCTTGGCAACTTCACTTCTATTTCCATCCCATCCATCTTTGTTATTAACTCAGCTTGAGCCATTAACATAGATAACTTATCCTGACCTTTTCTACTTAAGGCATCAGCAACTACATTGGCTTTTCCAAGGTGATACAGGATTTCAAAGTTATAATCCTTTATCAACTCCAGCCATCTCCTCTGTTTCATATTTAACTCATTCTGTGTGAAGATATATTTTAGACTTTTATGGTCCATGTATATCTCATATTTTTCTCCGTAAAGATAATGTGTGAGACCCCAAATTTTATGAATAAAGATTTAAATTTCTCGAGATATTTTTTTGAATATTATGGCGTGGATTTGATATAATGTTATAGTTGTGGGTAATATTTATAAATTTTACAAAGTATGCAAGTTGTTATAAAATATTCGATTGGTCGGGGAATATTCTTTTTGTCGGAGAATATCCGTACGATGACACAATCATTGGTGGACCCCATAATAGAAATATTGTCCTAGTTAAAAAATGGCAGAATTATCATTTTATAAACGGCAAATGTGTTACCGTTAAAACTGTTGAACTACTCGGTAGTAAAAGTATAGTAATACGCATGGTTGCATAGTAACACACGGTATTGATTATTGATGCTTACGTAAGAAGACACTCAATTATACTCAATTATTGCTACAGTAAGTGCTGCATCATATCTCTCATATTATTGATTCAATTATTGTCACAGTATCATCTGCATAATATGATATCTTATTAAATCAATAATTGAGACGACAAAGTTATTCATATTATTAAATTGCAATATTTACAATGTCTAGAAGTTCTGTCAAGGAGAGGTTTGGTCATCTAATTGTGCGTCAATAAGGAGAAATCCTTATCGGAAAGCCCCCTCTTTCCTGGGAACGACCTGGTTGTTAAATATTTTGAGTTATAATATTAATGATGAATAAGTTCGTGTTGATTAAAGATGAAATTGATAGTTCCATTGTGTTGGAATTATTAGTGTTAGTGGAAATCGACATTTATTTCGATATTAATTGATGTCTGGAAGTTATCTTGACCCGATCGGAATTAATGTCGGATAAATGAGCAATTAATTGCTATAAATTCACATGATTATAACTATTTATTCACATGTGTGTACTATTGATTTACATTCCTTTACTATTAAGGGAGTTGGTGCAAGATTGATAATACTTGCATGACTAAGTTAAAAATGGAGGTATAGATGGAGGTACTATACTGTAATTCATATTTTCACATGTCTAGAACTATTGAATCACATGATTTACTATTGATTCACATGATTTACTATTAGGGGAGGTGGTGCAAGTTTGATAATACTTGCAGGACTAAATTAAAAATAAAGGAAAAGAGGAAGGTATTATACTGTAATATTTTGAGCCCCAAAACGTGCAATTATCGAAACTATATTTTCCTATAAATAGAAGCTCATTCTTCCTTCATTTCTCACCAATTCACTAAAGCTATAGAGCAATTATTATAGAGAGAAATTACAGAGAGAAAGAAGAAGAGAAGTTTGTTACCTCACTATTCCAGTATTAAGTCTTCTTTTGAGGTAAGGGGTATTATTTCTTTCGTATTCATGAAGAGAGTTATTGTTATTCCATTCCTTATTATTCTGATGGAATAACCTATATACACGGACTACCGTATACATGGTAAAATTCTTCTGCTATACCATTCCTTATTATTCTGTTGGAATAACCTGTCTATGCGAAGTACTGGATACATGGTGAAATTCTTTTGTTATTCCATTCTTTATTATTATGTTAGAATAACCTGTCTATGCGAAGTACCACATATATGGTGAAATTCTGTTGTTATTCTATTCTTTATTATTCTGTTGGAATATCTTGTCTGTGCGGATTACGCATGACCTGGTTCCATTCTTTATTATTCTGTTGGAATAACCTATCTGTGCGGTCTATCGCATGCATGGTGAATTCTGTTGTTATTCCATTCTTTATTATTCTGTTATAATATCCTGTCTGTACTGATTACGCATGACCTGGTTCCATTCTTTATTATTCTATTGGAATATCCTGTCTGTGCGGATTACGCATGACCTGGTTCCATTATTTATTATTCATTTGGAATAACTTTCTGCATTTGGCCTATCGCATGCATGGTGAATTCTTCATTATTCCATTGTTTATTATTCTTTGAATAACTTTTGTCATGTGGATTACCACATGCATGGTGAATGATCCTTCGTATTCATTCTTTATTAAATTGTGGAAATGATCTGTCTACGTGAATTACCGCATGGCGGGTGAAAATCCATTTGCAGTTTCGTAATTTTTCTGACCCTCAAAAATTTTGTAAAATTTAAATTGATAATTTGATGAGTTTTCTAGACTGTGTCCAAAAATGGCGATTTTTGGATGTATAGATTAGGAGTTATGAGTTTTATAGGAAAATACTATTTTAAAGGTAAACCCTTATAACTCCTTGTGGTTAACTCCAAAATTGGTGAAAGTTTTATTGGGAGTACATGTATATAACATGAGTATACCATATAAATTTTGGAATTTTTGGACAAAAGTACAATTTATGATAAATGTCTAAATATTCGGCAGTTTTGGTCATATGAAAAATAGTAAATGAATTTTAAAAATCCGAGAAAAATATATATTTAATATGGGACTATATTCTGCTAAATTCCAGAAAAGAATAATTTCTGGGACTGATTTAGTATTTTTCATGAAAATGGTTTAGTTACGAACATATGAATTAAATATGTTATGTGAAGTTGAAAAATATGTATATAGGAGTTTATGGCTTGGTAATCCTATATAGGGTATATGCAGATTTTTTTATGAGTGATTTGATCATTGGCGATGAAATATTATGAGTATGACATTTTTGAATGATTAAATGCATTATTTGGTAAAGTGTAAACAATTAAATTAAATTGTTTATAAGTTTAAGAAGTGATTAAAATAGTGTTATAATATTAACAATATTAGATTATGAGTTTATTAAGTGATTGATAATATTTGGATAAATTTAAAGTCTTTAATATTTATCATTGTTTTCGTTTGATTAATGCTTATATTATTGTCATCATCCTCATGCTTATATTGTGATAAAAGTCATCTGTGGCTTACGTACATAGATGGACTTGGTATGATTATGACCATGGATTATTCGGTATAATCATGACCATAATGTAACGAATGATGTGGTAAAAGTCCTCATTGGCCTGTAGTTCATTGATGGACAGTTGTTGGTATGATTATGACCAGGGATTATTCTGTATAATCATGACCATTGATGATTACATGAATATCCTTGGTCGTGGTGTAGGGATGATTCGATTTTATTTATTAAGTCTAGTCTCAAATGATAAAGTTGATGAAAAACTTTTTAAATCATAGAAGATAGTAGATTTTATGCTCTACTTGACTATTCTAATGGATTACTTATTCCTCTGTAGTTGTTGATCTAAAACTTGTTTTCTATTGTATTCTATCAGTTGTTATACTGTTGAAGGCTAAGGATAATTTATTCTGCATTATCTTAGTCATAATATTTCTTACTGGGCTAGTTGAGCTCACCTTTTCTTTCACTGTTCTCTTCAGAAAATGAGAATATAGTTGGGATGAGTCGGGTAATGGAGCGATGATCCAGTATAAGTGGCTTTAATAGTCCTCACTATTCTATGGAATAGTGTGATAATAATTGTAATGAGGACTCCATTGAGTGTGAATATTGTTTATATGACAATATTTGTATTAAAACTCAAAGCATATGTTTTGTCGTATTTTACACGACTGTTGTATAATTAAGTTGTATTTGAATTTATGTACCATGTAAGTGGCGACCCAAGATGGGTGATGTATACCTGTTTTGGGGGCGTCACATAATGTCTCCATATCTTTAAGGCAAAAACTACTGCGGCCAGTTCCAGATCATGAGTAGGGTAAACTTTCTCATAATCCTTTAACTGCCTTGATGCATATGCAATGACCTTGCCATGCTGCATGAGCACGTAACCCAGTCCTCTATGCGAAGCATCGCTATAAACTACGAAATTTCCTGTGTCATCGGGTAATGACAAAATAGGTGCTTCACTCAACCTTTTCTTCAGTTCTTCAAAACTGTCTTCACATTTATCAGTCCACACGTATTTCACCATCTTCCTTGTTAAGTTAGTCAACGGAGTAGCTATCTTCAAAAAATCCTAGATGAATCTCCGATAGTATCCCGCTAACCCTAAGAAACTCCCCACCTCAGTTGGCATTTTCAGTTGTTCCCAATTTATCACAGCTTTCACCTTCCTTGGATCTAATGAAATCCCCTCATGGTCAATGACATGACCTAAAAACTGTACATTTTCCAACCAAAATTCACACTTAGTGAACTTCGCATGCAACTTCTCCTTCCTTAGTGTCTCCAACACTAATCTTAAGTGTTAAGCATGATCTTCTAGCGTCTTAGAATAGACTAGAATATCATCGATAAGCACCACGACAAACTTGTCCAAATATTGTTTGAACACTCTGTTCATCATATCCATAAATACAGCTGGTACATTAGTCAATCCAAATGACATTACCAGAAACTCGTAAAGACCATAACGAGTCCTGAATGTTGTCTTTAGTACATCCTCATTCCTAACCTTCAACTGGTGATACCCCGTTCTTAAATCTATTTTAGAAAAATACTTAGCCCCTTTTAACTAATCAAAGAGATCATCGATCCTGGGCAATGGGTATTTATTCTTTATCGTCAACTTTTTCAACTCTCTGTAGTCGATACAAAGTCTCAACGATTCATCCTTCTTCTTGACAAATAGTATCGGTGCTCCCCACGTCAAAACACTTGGTTGTATGTACTTTTTGTCCAATAGTTCTTGCAACTGTACCATGAACTCCTTCATTTCCACTGGCGCCATACGATATGGTACCCTGGAAACTGGTGTCGCTCCTAGCATAATGTCTATTACAAACTCGGTCTCCCTCTCCGGTGGAAGACCCGACAATTCACTAGGAAATACGCCCGTGAATTCTCTAACTACAGGTATTTGTTCCATGGTTGTTACTACTCTCTGGGTATCAACAACATGACACAAGTAACCTATACATCCTTTCCTCAATAATTTCCTAGTTTGTGTCATGGTTAGACAACACGAACGTCCCAGAGATCTATTACCGTAAAATATTACATTAGGTTGTCTTAACGTTTTAATATTTACATTTTTCTTCTGACAATCTATAATTTCCCCATGGTTAACTAACCAATCCATTCCAAGAATTACATTGAATTCCCCTAACTTTATCGGTATCAAATATACCGATAATTTACAACCCTATATATCTATGCAACAATTCCTATGAACATCTTCAACAGGAATTATTTCTTCGTTTGCTACCTTAATATTTAAAGGTATGGGCAACTTTTCGGGAAGTAATCCTAATCGTTTAGCCAAATCTCATTTTATAAATGAACAAGTAGCACCCGAGTTAAACAGCACGTAAGCATTTAGGTCGTTGATCGGAATAATACCTGTGACTACATCCCCTGATGCAACCGCATCTTGGACTGTCATGATAAAGGTATGGCCCATTGGCCTACCCGGCTGTGCTGGACCACTAATAGCTAACTTACCGCTATTAGTGCCCTGATTCTCGTCCGTTCCTATCTTCGGGCAGTTCTTTGCCATGTGGTCAGTTGACCCACACACAAAGTATCCGTGGTTCTTTTTCAAACTTGGACAGTTAGGCGAAATGTGCCCCTCCTATCCACAGTTGTAGCATACGGCCTTCCCCTTGAGACAGACTCCTAAGTGAGTCTTCCCATAGGTCTTGCAGGCTTCCATCCTCCTCTTCGGGCCTCCTTTCTTCACTCAAGTATTCCCATAGTTAACCATCTATCATTTATACCCTTCGGCACTACCGTTGGCTCCCTCGACCTTCACTCCCACATCCACTTTCCCTTTATTCTTCTTGTCTTTGTGGTACTGGCTCAACGCCTCGCTACCACCTTTAGCGATTATCGCCTTCTCTAAAATAGTCCCAGAAGTAGTACTCTGGAACACAGATATATGGTTATAGAGCCAGGGTTTCAAGCCCGATTCGAACCATCGCGCCTTTCTAACCTCGGTGTCCACTTGGTGTGGAGCAAACCTCGCTGGTTCATTAAACTTGGAGGTGTATTGGGGAACCATCATGTCCCCTTGTTTCAAATCTAAAAACCGCATCTCCATTCTCCCCTGCATACTCGTGGGAAAGTAGTTCTCGAAGAATATCTCCTTGAACCTGACCCACGTTAGATTCTCGATCCTGGCCCTAGCCTGATTGGCCTCCCACCAAAAGTTGGCCTCTCCCTTCATCATGTAGGTTGCAAAGGCAACCTTCTGGCCCTCTTCGACATTTGCTATCACAAATGCCTTCTCGATTTCTTTCACCCACATTTGGGCTTCTATAGGGTCCGTAGTTCCTTTGAACTCCGGAGGACCCACACTTTTAAAATCCTTGAAGGTAGTAGCTCGTGCTACTCCCGGATTTATGGGGATATTAGCCCCAGTTCTATTAAATGCGCCTGTTAAAAGATTAACAAACTCCTGCATGGGTTTAACAAGACCTCCCTCCTGTTGATTTACATTAGTGCCTTGGCTTCATTCTACTCTTCTTGGCGGCATTTTGCTGATACAATAAACAACATATCGCGTTATTATTCCTTTCTTATTAGTTAGTTATTATTTAAGATTAAACAATAACTTCAACATTCATTACTCAATAATTTTTTTTCGAAAAAGGCTTATATTGATTTCTTCATTGTAGTATAATACTACATCGATTACATTACATAGCCTAAGCTGATTACATTACTTTCCCTCAATTGTTTTTCAAAAATTGGGATTTACAAAAGACTACCCTTTGCAATACAAAAGAGGGTTTTACGTCACTATTAGATACAAAATATTTACATATCTAAACTACTCTAGCTACTACTAGATTACATCTGCCTTAAGGCATTATCAAAATCTTCCTTGGCAAGACCAGCAATAATATCATGGCTGATAGTATGCCGCGTCTGCCCTGCCTCAATGGGATAACCATCTACCTGCTGCTGGAAGGCCGCATGAGAACTGCTATGAATATAGGAAATTTTCCCTATCTTTTTCTTTTTGGTCTTTAGCTCCCCCCTGAGCTCAAAGACCTCTTGTTTCAGCTCATGGACCTTGTCCTTAGCCAAAACTCTCTCATCGTGCTCCTACTCCCACATGGACTCCACTTCCATCTTATCCTCTATAACATCCTAGAGCTTTGCTTTTTAGCTCCTGAACCTACTGACAGTAATGGATGTTTCTATCCAACACTGACATAAAAAGTGACATCATTGACTCCCCCGGAGCCATTTCTGCTGCTACTGCTACTGGGTTGAAGGACACTACCTCCACCTCTTCTTCAATCATGCCATCAAACAAAAACATGAGATCAGGGTCCTCTAAGTCTCCAGACTCAACCACTACAACTTCGGGCTCTGCCACTGTGGCGCCCCCAAAATTTTAGACACTCATATCTCGAATTTCGGTGCATCACGCTACTACTACGAATATCTTACAAAATCATTAACAACGAAAATAATAGAATAATTTACATTGATGAAATATAAATATTCATGTCCCAAGGTACCGTAACCATTACTACAACCATTCTGTGATTAGCTTAACATAGCTTAATCATTCTTGAATACATAATAATAATAATAATAATAATACTTCTAGTCTTAAGGGCTAAATTATTATGTTGCCTTGCCCTTTCCCTTGTCCTTTCCTGAAGTACCGCCTTGCTCTGCCTTAATTGTAATGTTTTAGGAAGCAAGAATGAGCAACAAGTTTTCCCAGCAAGCAATATAGCTAGAAGAACAAGCAGTTATAGCATTTGAATCTTTCAAAGGTATAATAATAATTGATAGTTTAAGGATATCAAGAATACCAAGAGTATTCAACAGGTGTCGCTATGGACCAAAGGATATCAACAAAATCTCGTGGATTTATTCATTTTGAGGTTCAACATAATTGAATCTTGAAAGGTCTACTAAGACCAAGAACTCTTACTAGAATTAACGATATTACATCGTAATCCAACATCCACGAGTACATCGGTGATCAACTTTAAGGTACCCTATGTTATATGCATAACATTTAATCATACTTTCGTATATGCGCGCGTCGGTTCCCAACAATATATAATTCCCTTCTATGAGGGTTGTTCATCTCGATAGATTTATGATAGTCCGCACCAAATCAATCGGTTTGGATAGCTCTTTAACTTCATAATAATAGTCTAGCCGAATCAAGGGCTTAGATAGCTTTTTCATCATGCATTGAGGAATGATAAGTCCAATGCTTACAACAACGCCAAGGTATACAAGTGATTTTCAAATAGAAGCGGATATTTGCTTGATAAAATATGATTGATATGACAACAATTCAACGTGATGAAGTGTGTGAATTAAGGAACTTGCAACACAAAGAATAATAGTGTTCTTGGATCTTCGGCTCATTGTAAATTTGAGTGAGGTTGCCCAACAATAACAATAAGTTAGGGATAGAAAACTTGCATACTTGAAATCAACAACATGTACACATAACGCATTTTTCTTTCTATCTGCTGTACCCATCAAAACTCATAATGGTACACTAACATGCTCATACTATTGACCACTGCTAGCTTATTCATAATCTTTCTTCCTCGAAGTTCTAAGAGGTTCATTGCTTTAAGTAGACCATAACGTCTATTAATCCCACCGACCTTTTTCTACGCATGTTTGCAAGTATTAGATTTATTTTCCCGAAGTTGGTAAAATTCTTTACTTAGAACTCATTCGTGTACTAATAGTTTACGACAGCATAGGAGTATTTATTAATCCATCCTTATATCAAGTTACGATGCTGTCTCCGAGTTCCGGGACATCTCGCCGTGTCCGAAGATATTATGACTTGCTCGAAGACAACATGCTTCGTCCGAAGACATCGCACTTCGTCCAAAGACATCACGCTCTGTTCGAAGACATTACGCTCTGTCCGAAGACATCATGCTTTGTCCGAAGACATTACGCTCTGTCCGAAGACATCATGCTTTGTCCGAAGACATTACGCTCTGTCCGAAGACATCACGCTTTGTCCGAAGACATTACGCTCTGTCCGAAGACATCACGCTTTGTCCGAAGACATTACGCTTTATCCGAAGACATCACGCTTTGTCCGGCGGCTCCTTCGAGACTTGATTACACCTTACTTCGACAAGGTTTAAGTTCGTCGGGTTAATTTAAGACTTTACTATATGCATACAACCTAAGGGAATTTCTTAATACAAGGTCTCGACGCGAATCAACCCATCAAAGATGGTTCCTAAGCATGCGCGGTTGCACCCCATGAATTTCGAAGCGGTGAACATGCTCATTTTTGCGAGTAGCCACAACTTGATTCTAGACAATTTTAACGTATTCATGCACGAAGGTAAACTTTCTAAACACCCTTTATCCTGCTAATTCATCATACTTGACCTAATAATCTGAAAAATGAGAATCAACAAGACTCAAGTTAAGAACGGAGTAGAACTTATACCTTCTCGAGCTTTAACCTTGATATCTCACACACTGATTTGGTAATGCTTAAAGAACTAAGAATTCTTTACTCAGATTTCTCCAACACTCTTATCACTAAAACAGACTGCCCTAGTGGCTTGTATTTAAAGAGAAAACATGGGCCAGACACTTGCTTTACCCAATATTGGGATTCATGGTGCAATAGAAATGAACAATGGTTATTTAAGGAGTTGTTCAATCACTCCATACCGGTCACTTAGCTAGCCATGCATGCCTAGGATTAGCAGCTTGAAATTTGCGTAAAGAGAGTTTAGGCTACTATTCTTTGTACTTGGTGACCCTAATTTGGGGACAAGAGAGTAGATCTCAGACATGGACAAGGGCTAGCCGGTTAGGCCCACTGCCCCACGCCACATTTTAATTTAACCAATACTTGCACTCTCAGTTAACTATTTTGTTGGATTCCGATTGAATTCTAAATATCCCAAGTTTATTGGGCTAACTCAAAAGTCCATCAGTTAACTTATTGGGCTAGACTCCCAATTTATTATTTGGACCTTAAATATGCAATTGCTTAATCATCCTTCACTAAGTCCATCATTGTGTCACACAAGACATTTCATGAACCTATCTTATCGATCATCAACAACTCAATTTTAATTCAATTGAGTTACTCTCCTCATGCCACGTAAGCATTTGTAAAATAAATAATTCGCCGGCTCTATTTAATAATAATATTAAATCATAAAATTTACCGGTATTACATCCTCTCCCCCTTATAAAAATTTCGTCCCCGAAATTGATATGAGGTTATCTGAAAAGATGGGGATAGTCTCTCCTCATCCTATCTTCTAATTCCCACGTGGCCTCTTGACATCATGGTTTCGCCAAACAACCTTAACGAAGATATAACTTTGTTTCTTAGCATTTGCTCTTTCTTATCTATTATCCTAACAGAATTTCTCCATATGCCGATTCTTCTCTACTTGAATGGGCTCATAGGAAATTACGTGCTTATAATCGAACTTATACTACGGTGGTAAATGCGGAAATATGAAACACGTTGTGGATGTGTTCCATTAAATTGGCAAAGCAACTTTGTATGCCACTTACGCCCACTCGCTTCAATATCTCGAATGGCCCTATGAACCTCGGACTCAATTTTCCTTTCTTTCCGAATCGATCTTTCCTTTCCACGGAGATACCTTCAAAAACACATAACTCTCGACTTTCAAAGTCTCTTGGTTACGACGATGCAAGTCGGCACGACTTCTTCTTTAGCGATCTTGAGTCGCTACCAATTTGCCGCTTATTGTTGCTACCACGTCGGTAGTTTCTTTGGACTAATTCGGTCCCAAAAAGTCGTCGTTCTCCGACTTCATCCCAACATAATGGCGTCCCCTGCACTTTCTCCCGTAAAGAGCTTCATATGGCGGCATACCGATACTCGCATGATAGCTATTATTGTGGCGAATTATACTAATGGTAAATGGTCGTCCCAATTCCCCTTGAAGTCCATCACGCAAGCTCTCGTATGTCCTCCAACGTTTGTATGGTTCGTTCACTCTGCTCGTCAGTTTGAGGGTGATAGGCAGTACTCAATCTCAATTGAGTTCCCATTCGTTCCTGCAAACTTTTCCGGAATTTTGACGTGAAACGCGGATCTCGATCGGAGACAATCGACACCGCAAGCACTCCATGTCGCGATCGATTTCTTTTACATATACAAGTTTGCTAATTGGTTCAAATTGAATCGAATCTTGATGGGTAGAAAATGAGCTGTCTTTGTTAGTCGGTCCACAATGACCCAAATGGCATCGTAACTCTTCTGTGTAACCGGAAGTCCAACCACGAAATCCATCGTAATGTGCTCCCATTTCCATTCTGGTATTTCCAGCGGTTGAAGTAGTCCACTTGGCCTCTGGTGTTCTGCTTTGACTCTTTGACAAGTAAGACATCCGCTAACACACGCCGCAACCTCTCTTTTCAAATTAGGCCACCAAAATGGTGTCAAGATCCCAGTACATTTTGTGCCTCCTGGATGTCTGAATACGTCAGATTGTGTGCTTCGTGTAGGATTTCCTCTCTCAGTTCGATTACAGCTGGCACCCATACTCGACCCTCGAATCTCAATATACCATCCTTATCTACTTTGAACCTTTCTTCCTTATCTTCTACTATTCTCTTCTTTATCTTCTCACATTCTTCATCTTTCTCTTGTGCTTCCTTCATTCTATCCAATAACGTCGGGTGAGCTCTCATCATGAGAAATCTTCCTTCCGCTTCTCTTGGTTCCTCCACCTCTATTTCCAACCTTTCCATTTCTCTTATTAAATCCTCTTGAGTTGTCAGTTTGAATAACTTTCCTTCCTTTTCTACTCAAAGCGCTCGGCTACAACGTTTGCTTTTCCCGGTGATAAAGAATTTCACAATCGTAATCATTGAAAGCGATTCCAACCATCTTCTTTGTCGCATGTTCAACTCCTTCTCGTGAAGATATATTTGAGACTCTTGTGATCCGTATATATATCTCACATTTTCTCCATACAAATAGTGCCTCCAAATCTTCAATGCAAAGACTACCGCCGCTAACTCCAAGTCATGGGTAGGGTATCGTTTTCAAAATCTTTCAACTGTCGTGAGGCATATGCAATGACCTTGCCATGTTGCATTAGCACACAACCAAGTCCTCTATGCGATGCATCACTATACACCACAAATCCTCCCGTATCATCTGGCAATGATAATACAGCGCCTCACTCGACCTCCTCTTCAAATTCTTGGAAACTCTCCTCGCATTTCTCCGTCCATACAAACTTCTCTGTCTTCTTCGTTAGACTGGTCAGCGGGGTTGCTATCTTAGAAAAATCATGGATAAATCTTCGATAGTACCTGGCTAAACCTAAGAAACTCCTAACTTCATTGGCGTCTTGGTGTTCCCGATTACTCACCGCTTCCACCTTTGCGGGATCCACGGAAATTCCATTTTGATCTATCACGTGTCCTAGAAATCGGACCCTTTCCATCAAAAATTCACATTTTGAAAATTTTGCATACATCTTCTCCTTCTCAATGCTTCCAATACCATCTTCAGTGTTCTACAGGTGCTTCTACTTTTGTCTTTGAATAAATCAAAATGTCATCGATAAATACTACTACTTAACTTATCTAAGTATGGCTTGAAAACCCGGTTCATCAAGTCCATGAATTGCGGCTGTCGGGCGTTGGTTAACCCAAATGACATCACTAAAATTCAGAATGTCCGTAGCGAGTTAAAATGCCGTCTTTTGTATGTCCTCCTCTCGCACTTTCAACTGATGATAACCCGTTCGTAAATCTATTTTGGAAAAGCACTTCGCTCCCTTCAGTTGATCGAAAAGGTTGTCTATCCTTGGCAATGGATATTTATTCTTAATTGTCACACGGTTTAACTCCCGATAATCAATACAGAGTCTCATCGATCCATCCTTTTTCTTTACAAACAACACTGGTGCTCCCCAAGGAGACACACTTGGCCGAATGTAACCCTTATCTAGTAACTCTTGTAATTGAATTATCAATTCCTTCATTTCTACTGGCGCCATACGATATGGGGCTTTCAAAATTGGTGTGGTTCCCGGTGCTAAGTCTATTATGAATTCAGTTTCTCTGTCTGGCGGAAGGCCAGGCAGTTCGTTTGGAAACACGTCTTGAAAATCTTTTACCACTAATATATCTTTCATTTCTATCCTCTTTTGATGAATGTTCACTATGTAGGCTAAATAACCCACACATCCTTTCTTTAACAATTTCTTGCTTTTGCATCATCGTAAAAAACAACACGATTGCTTGAGCGATGAGCTACCGTAAAACACTACCTTAGACCGATTTGAGGTCTGAAGGTTCACACTCTTCTTCTGACAATCGATTATCGCAGCGTGGCCGGATAACCAATCCATTCCTAATATCACATCAAACTCTCCCAGTTTAATCGAAATTAAGTCTACGTTCAGTTTGTGAACTCTAATGTTTGCACAACAGTTTCGGTAAATAAACTCTATGGGAATTACTTCCTTATTCGCAATCTCTACGTTCAATGAGTTTTCTAAATGTTCAGGAGGTATGTTTAGTCGATTAGAAAATTCTTCGATTAACAAAGGAATAGGTAGCACCTAATCAAATCAAAATAATACATAGGCGTTTATATTATTGATTGGGAGAATACGACACCACATCCCTTTCATTCATCAAGGTCTCGGCGATCATGTTAAAGGTTCGGGCAGTCAGTCGGTTGGATTGCGTTGGTCCGCCGATCATCAGCTTGCTTCCCCCTCCCTTTTGGCCGCTTCCTCCGTTGCTCCCTTTCTTTGGGCAATCCTTGATTTGATGCTCAGTTGAGCCACACACGAAACATCCTTGCTCTCTCTTGACTTGAGCGCTTAGGTGAAATGTGCCCTTCTTGGCATAGATTGTAGCAGATCTTGTGCCCTTCCAAAGATTCCCTTGATGGTTTTTCCTACATTTCGAGCAAGCTTCACTTCTTTTCTTGAATGCTCCTTGATAATTTTCTGACTGGTTGATGTTTCGGTGGTTGGTGTTGTTGTCGTTGTTGTGGTTATCCCATGTCCTATTTCCCAAATAACTTCCACCACTGCTACTCCCTCCACGAGTCTCTCCTCCAGCATTCTTGCTCTTCTTCTCCTTGTTGTATTGGCTCAATGCCTCGCTACCTCCCTCAGCCATTATCGCCTTCACCAATAAGATGGCGAAAGAGTCAATTTGAAGGACTGACACCTTGTTGAACAACCAAGGTTTTAGTCCAAGTTCGAAGCGTCGAGCTTTCCTTTCTTCAGTGTCTACTTGATGTGTTGCGAATCGCGCGAGTTCATTGAACTTGGCGCATCTCGTGCCACCGCTATCTCCCCTTGTTTTAGTTCTAGAAACTTTACCTCCATCCTATTCTTCACGCTCTTCTTGAAAGTAATTCTCGAAGAACAAAGTCTTAAACCTTTCCCAAAGTTATAGTCCTTCTCCCGCTCTCTCTGTTGATTTGCTTCCCACCAAGAGTTTGCTTCACCCCACATCATATATGTAGCGAACACGGTTTTACATCTTCACCCACACGAGTAATGGCGAAGGCTTTCTCCATTTCCTTGATCCACGTTTGCGCTACGATAGGGTCGGTAGTACCCATGAATTCCGGAGGTCCTACGCTCTTAAAGTCCTTGAAGTTTGCGACCGGAGCTACTTGGGTAACGGGTGGTACTTGTTCATTTCTTCCCCTAAGAGCCTCCCCTAACAAATCTACAAGCCTCTGAATGGGATCTACTTGTCCTCTCTCATCATTGACCGACTCTTATGGAGCAGTTAATCTACGTCTGGGCGGCATTTTCCTACATCAGGACACTCCCATTTTTATTATCTAATTACATTACTTAAACAATTCTCCATAAAAGGAATACGATTTCGAAATACATTTCGGAACAAGATCATTTATATTCATATGCCAAATTGTTACATTACATGATTATCTCCAGCATACTTCTATAAATGACACAACTTATCCCCTAATATCACAAAAGATGGGGACAACCATTAACATACTACCCCTCTAACATAACTCAAAAGTTTGGGGTTTACAACATCTCACATTCTACATAAGGATTACCACAACAGATAATACATTACACAACGAACTACAACTAATAACTTTTAGCGCCTAGAATTAATCTATCATTCACGCCCACAGTATTCTGGTACTCCCTCCGAGTAATGTGCACCACCACATCTCGACTTATGGTGTGTCGGGTCATCCTCGCCTGCTTGGGTAGTGATTTACCCCACCAATCGGGCCCTCCATGGCCGTGCGCAATGCATAGCTCATCCACCCATCTTCCTCCTTTTGCACCTCACTTCATCTTCTAGATCGTTAGCCCTATCATTGGCCCTTTCCACTTTTCTTGAAATGGATCCTATCCATTACTTCCATCCTTAATCGAGTACGGATATCTTCCTTCTCCGTCCCTCGCTCAACCCCCTCTGCTCCATCTCTTCCAACTTCCCCGCCATTCTACATTCCTAGCCACCGCCTTGTGAAACAAAGCCCCATCTAGATTCCCCGCCTCCTTACGGTGAACAATCTCTACTTCCATCTCCTCGTGACATTAACTTTCTCTGGTGGTCTTCGTCCTTGACTTTTGGAATTGGACTCTCTGTCTTTGGCCTCGACCTTTAACTTCTCAACTTTGCACCCTAATTCCAAAATCACTCCTCATACTCCCCCAACATCCTATCCTCAAAAGTAGCCTCGTCGAGTCCCCCATGGGCTCATCCACCATACGCCTCCTCCTCCGGATCGACTCTTGGGGTATTGGCTCTATCTCCTCTTCCTCGTCATCATCATCGATAGAACTACTGCTTGATATAGGCTCTGCTATCAATGGTGCCTCTCATATACCACGTGTATGTCACGCGCTCCTCTTCTACTACTACTCGGCTAGGTCCTCCCATGTCACCATCCTACAATCACCCACACAAGACAAAACAACCAACAACTCCATTAGAATCATAAGTTCATTGTATAGAATGAAGTTATATTCGTAACACGCTAAGTCCATCTCTATGAAAACTCTATGTGAGTTTCATCCCTTTCTATCTTCTTCGAGTTCTCCTCGCTTATAATCTAAGGGCTCTCGCTCCCAAGGTTTATAACTATGGCTTTGATACCAACTGTATGCCCCCAAAATTTCGTAGACACTCATATCTCAATTTTGGTGCATCACGCTACTACTACTTAATATCTTACAAAATCATTAACAACGGAAATAATAGAATAATTTACATTGATGAAATATAAATATTCACGTCCCCAAGGTACCGTAACCATTACTACAACCATTCTCGTGATTAGCTTAACATAGCTTAATCATTCTTGAATACATCATAATAATAATAATAATAATACTTCTAGTCTTAAGGGCTAAATTATTACATCAGCCTTGCCTTTCCCTTGTCCTTTCCTCAAGTACCGCCTTGCTCTTTTTAAGCAGTAATGTTTTAGGAAGCAAGAATGAGCAACAAGTTTTCCCAAAGAAGCAATATAGCTAGAAGAACAAGCGGTTATAGCATTTGAATCTTTCAAAGGTATAATAATAATTGATAGTTCAAGGATATCAAGAATACCAAGAGTATTCAACAGTGTCGCTATGGACCAAGGATATCAACAAAATCTCGTGATTTATTCATTTTGAGGTTCAACATAATTGAATATCGAGCAGCGATCACTAAGGACCAAGAACTCTTACTAGAATTAACGGATATTACTCAGTAATCCAACATCCACGAGTACATCGGTGATCGACTTTAAGGTACCCTATGTTATGTATAACATTTAATCATACTCATGTATGCATACGTAGGTTCCCCAACAATATATAATTTCCCTTCTATGAGGGTTGTTCATCTCAATGAGATTTACGATAGTCCGCACCAAATCAATCGGTTTGGATAGCTCTTTAACTCATAATAATAGTCTAAGCGAATCAAGGGCTTGATAGCTTTTCATCATGCATTGAGGAATGATAAGTCCAATGCTTACAACAACGTCCAAGGTATACAAGTGATTTTCGAATAGAAAAAGATATTTGCTTGATAAAATATGATTGATATGACAACAATTCAACGTATGAAGTGTGTGAATTAAGGAACTTGCAACATAGTAATAATAGTGTTCGGATACTGGCTCATTGTAAATTTGAGTGAGGTTGCCCAACAATAACAATAAGTTAGGGATAGAAAACTTGCATACTTGAAATCAAGGTAGAGTAAGAAACTTGCCTTTAGCGTTGATTACTACTAATAACGAGAATCACCTCAACGAACTATGTATGTCCTATTCATGTAAGTATAGGTATTCATTAGTCAAACACACTTGATATATATCAACAACATGTACACATAACACATTTTTCTTTCTATCTGCTTGCACTCCATCAAAACTCATAATGGTACACTAACATGCTCATACTATTGACCAACGCTAGCTTATTCATAATCTTTCTTCCTCGAAGTTCTAAGAGGTTCATTGCTTTAAGTAGACCATAACGCCTATTAATCCCACAGAATCTTTTCTACGCATGTTTGCAAGTATTAAATTTATTTTCCCGAAGTTGGTAAAATTCTCTACTTAGAACTCATTCGTGTACTAATAGTTTACGACAGTATAGGAGTATTTATTAATCCATCCTTATATCAAGTTACAATGCTTTCTCCGAGTTCCGGGACATCTCGCCGTGTCCGAAGATATTATGACTTGCTCGAAGACAACATGCTTCGTTCGAAGACATCACGCTCTGTTCGAAGACATTACGCTCTGTCCGAAGACATCACACTTTGTCCGAAGACATTACGCTCTATCCGAAGACATCACGCTTTGTCTGAAGACATCACGCTTTGTCTGAAGACATTACGCTCTGTCCGAAGACATTACGCTCTGTCCGAAGACATCATGCTTTGTCCGAAGACATTACGCTTTGTCCGAAGACATTACGCTTTGTCCGAAGACATCACGCTTTGTCCGAAGCAGCTCCTTCAGAGACTTCGGTCTACACTACTTCGACAAGGTTTAAGTTCGTCGGGTTAATTTAAGACTTTACTATATGCATACAACCTAAGGGAATTTCTTAATACAAGGTCTGACGCGACCGAACCCATCAGCATGGTTCCTAAGCATGGTGCAGCTGCACCCCATGGATTTCAGAAGCGGTGAACATGCTCTGTTTTGCAGAGTAGCCACAACTTGATTCTAGACAATTTTTAACGTATTCATGCACGAAGGTAAACTTTCTAAAACCCTTTATCCTGCTAATTCATCATACTTGACCTAATAATCTGAAAAACGAGAATCAACAAGACTCAAGTTAAGAACGGAGTAGAACTTATACCTTTTCGAGCTTTAACCTTGATATCTCACACACTGATTTGGTAATGCTTAGCAACTAAGAATTCTTTACTCAGATTTCTCAACACTCTTATCACTAAAAAGCAGACCGCCTAGTGGCTTGTATTTAAAGAGAAAACATGGGCGGACACTTTTTCTTTACCCAATATTGGGATTCATGGTGCAATAGAAATGAACAATGGTTATTTAAGCGGTTGTTCAATCACTCCATACCTGGCCACTTAGCTAGCCATGCATGCCTAGGATTAGCAGCTTGAAATTTGCGTAAAGAGAGTTTAGGCTACTGTTCTTTGTACTTGGTGACCCTAATTTGGGGACAAAAGAGTAGATCTCAGACATGGACAAGGGCTAGCTTGGTCAAAATACCATTGCCTTCACGCCACATTTTAATTTAACCAATACTTGCACTCTCGCTTAACTATTTTGTTGGATTCCGATTGGATTCTAAATATCCCAAGTTTATTGGGCTAAATCAAAAGTCCATCAGTTAACTTATTGGACTAGACTCCCAATTTATTATTTGGACCTTAAACATGCAATTGCTTAATCATCCTTCACTAAGTCCATCATTGTGTCACACAAGACATTTCATGAACCTATCTTATCGATCATCAACAGCTCAATTTTAATTCAATTTAGTTACTCTCCTCATGCCACGTAAGCATTTGTAAAATAAATAATTCGTCGGCCCTATTTAATAATAATATTAAATCATAAAATTTACTGGTATTACAGCCGCTATAGGGTTCGGTATAATCTCTATCTGATTAACCGATTCTTCACTAACTGCTTGTACATCTAACTACATTCCATTTACATCTGATATCTACACAAAAAAATTAAGTTGATTAGTATATGTTAGTAGAATAATAAAAACACATAACATATTCATAATGCATTTTTATAAGGTTATTTTCTTCTTTTACTTCTTTAACTTCTCTTACGGTTATGACTTAAGGTTTTTAATTTCCCCCCTTAAGTTTTATAACTTAATGCTTTGATACCAACTTGTGACGCCCCCAAATCTTGGTATCTTCCAACCCGACAAATGGTGCAACACGGTACTACCATTCACACATACATTCAATTGAAAAGCCTCAAAAGAACGAATATGTCTTCTATATATTCAGAATAGTATTTACATTCCCCAGGTTCTTTATAACCATTACATTTGTTCTTGTCATATTATCAAATATAATACAACATTAAACCTATACTATTGCATAAGTACTCTACGAGTTTGTCTTCGCGTTGCCCTTATCCTTGTCGGATCCTTCGGTCCGTTCGATCTTAGTTGTGTTCATATGGTTCAAGCAAGAGTGAGCATGACTAGCTTAGCAAGTATGACAATTATAATAAACAACATGCTTGAAACATAGGAATCATATATCTTCAATAACTGAACAATAGTTATGAAGTACTATCGATAATTCAAAATAGCACTTCTTTTTTCTTTAAAATGTTTTACAATAACAATATTCAGTACAACATCAATTTCAGTCCAAGACCTTGAGCATTTCATACTTTATTTGAAAAGGACATCCCGTCACTAAGTCCGTAAGTTCGACATTTCTTACGAGCACGTCTAGGTTATCAGCCTATAGTACTCTATGTTGATCAACACTACATTCATTAAACGTATGTACGTTTAAGTTGTGGCAACCTCACATGCCTGTCATTTGACGACAAATTTTTTTTAGCATACTCAGTCTTCATTTGAAAACCACACCAATATAACTTGGTACAACATTGACCATGCTTTGATAGATTGAAAAAAAATCCAACATATTATAAGTCTAGCCGAAAGAATTGGCTTTGACTTTATCATACAATAATTCATGCGTAAGAATACATGAACCACAAAGCTTGTCCAGATTGAACTTAAACAAGGGTTAGAATACTTACCTTCAGCGTCTGCTATAGTTATAACACGTGCACTTTAAATCCTTAAGTCTCTACAGTAGATAATCACATCACATAACACATTAGGTTGTGAATGAACATACATGATTCCTAACGAATCTTACCCTTCTTCTCAATCAAAACATGATTTAGATTTGTTATTTATTGGTTCTGACTTTCGGTTACATTGTTCTTACGTTCACATACAATTGACTTACTTCAAGCCTTAGTGATCATACTTAAGGTTTAAACATGTTTTAACAGTGTTTCATTAAGTTTCTTAGTTCATTGTAAATAAATTACCATTCATACTATACTTATAAACTTTCTTCATTGTCTAAACCCTAAGGCTGGCGCTGCGGCACCGACATTTCTTCTCTGTGTCACGTCGCGATGTGTGTGACGCCCCCAAAATAGGTCCAATCCATCCAACCTATTCTGAGTCGCCAAATACATGGCACAGAATACAACTACAACTTTATTACTATAATTGTCGTGCAAAATACAACAACACATATACTATGAGTTTTAATACCAACTTTGACTCATGTCCCAACTATGGACAGCACCTCACATTGATACATTACATAAACATACAATCACTAACTGTTTTAGAAATTAAAATCTTTGGGAAGTGCTCAAGGAAACCTTTGTACATAGGAGGCCTTGAATTTAAGTTATGATAGATATCATATGTCCAGAGAATTATCCTTGGTTGACCCAATAGACCCCAAAAAAAATGAGAAGATTACTATCATGTTCTTTCCAATGGTGAGTCTTCTCTTGACATATAACTATCTTCATTGTCTCCAATTGAAAATTATATTTCAAATAAACTCCAAGATCATATAGGTAGTGCTCGTAGATATAATCAGCAAGTGGATGTGCACAACCCTTTCTTATGATAAAACGAGTTTGTATGTCATTAGACATCTTGTATGATAGTGGCAAAACACCCTTCCAAAGTTGGGTTCGCCTCACCCTATTCAGTTCACCAAAATTAAATATCAAATGACGTATAAAATACGACACACTTATCTAAAGTTACCAATAAAATTATTTCCATACTATTTAGGGAGAACCTCAATAACTATAGACCATCGTTCTATTTCCCTATTACCCCCACTCGACCCAGCTACACTCTTATTACCTGAAAGGAATTGTGAAGCAAAAGGGTGAGCACAAATAGCCTAGTAAAGAATATCATAACTAAAGATAATTAAATTATCAATAGCTTTCGTCAGTAATAAATCAGAGATTTAGAACATATGGTAGATGATAAAACTTTTCAACCACGATTAAAATGAACGAAGCAATCCATTAGAAGAGTCAAATAGACCATAAAGTCTATTATCTTCTTCATGTTAAAAGTCCACCAACAATGTTTTATCCCTGTAACAACAATCAACAGTTCCTGTCCATAATCATGTGAATAACTCATAATCATATTTATTGTTCTAAATTCCTCTTTTCATCCGTGATTTAAGATAATTTACATCACTGCCTTTACCTCGAAACATCAAAGATCATGGTTATACCAAATCACAGCTTCATGTTCATAATCATACTAATAAGTTAATCTTTTTGACCACGGGCAAAGATATTCATTAATAGTTCATCTTTTTACACTACAGCCCAAGATATTCAAGAATGTGTCATCTTTGCACCACGGGCCAAAGATATTCAACAACATGTCATCTTTGTACCACGGCCAAAGATATTCATCATCAGATTCATCTTTGCACTACGTGCCAAAGATATTCAACAACAATTCATCTTTGCACTACAGGCCAAAGATATTAATATCTCAAAGAAATACATATTCATTTCAGAATTTATATAAACCATAATTATAACCATGTTGATCAATTCACCTTTGCACTTAAGCTAAAAATATTCAATTATAAATTCAATGGTCATGATCATACCAGTCAACAATTCATCTTTGCACTACTGGCCAAAGAGAACCCATAGTCACGATCATACCAATAATCTACCCATCTTTACACTCAAGTCAAAGAGAAATTTTATCACCGGGATTATAAAAATGTTATATATGATAATAAAAATAATATGATCAACAACTGCATTTAATTTCAAGAGTAAGATTCATAAATCAATGATTTCATAACACCTTAATCCAAATGTTATAAATCACTTAATAATCTCACAATCTAATATTATTAGTATTACCACAATATCTTAATCATTTCTTAAACTTATAAATAATTTATTTTAATTGTTTACACTTTACTAATTAATGCATTTAATCATCCTAAAATGCCAAACTCATAAGATTTCATCACCAATAACCAAAACCCTCATCAAAAGTCTGCATATACATTATATAGGATTCCCAAGCCATAAAATCCTATTTTCCACTTTTCTTACTTCACATAACATATTTAATTCATTTATTCATAACTAGTCCATTTTCATGAAAAATACCAAATCTGTTCCAAAAATATTTCTTTTCTGGGATTTAGCAGAATGTAGTCTCATATTGAACATATATTTTTCTCAGAATTTTTAAAATTTATTTACTATTTTTCATATGGCCAAAACTGCCGAATATTTAGACATTTATCATAAACTGTACTTTTGTCCAAAAATTCCAAAATTTACAGGATATACTGCTATTATATACATGTACTCCCAATAAAAATGTCACCAATTTTGGTGTTAACCACAAGGAGTTATAAGAGTTTACTTTTAAAATAGTCTTTTCTCATAAAATTCATAACTCTTAATCTATACATCCAAAAATCACCATTTTTGGACACAATCAAGAAAACTCTTCCAATTATCATTTCAATTTTTTCCAAGATTTTTGAGGGTCGGAAAAATTACAAAACTGAAAAACATAATAACCCTTAAAATTCCCTACCTCGAAAGAGCAGTATTTCTGACCGGAATGTAAAGACGATGGAACCTTTCACTAAATAGAAACTCTCAAAGTATATAAATACTCACAAAAATACACTTGATAATATAGAGAGAGAGAAAGAGAGAAAGCTTATGTTTCTGGTGTGATTTTCAATTCTATCTTAGCCCTTTATTTATAGGAAAATGTTAGCACGCCGAAGCAGACTTGACCTGCTACCTGATGGCTTTACCTACTACTATTGCCACCCACCACATTTGAATTAGAATTTCAGCATATTTCTTAACCAACCACAAGTGGGGCCTACTCAATTCTAGAATTTTCCACCAAAATCATTTATAAACCTAATTTCTGAATCAATCACCTCTTACAATTCATAACAAATCAAACGTTCATTTTTAACGGTTCAAAATTTGTGGACATATACTCAACTTATATATGTATAACATATCCAAAAATCACAACGATCCAACGGTCGGATCAAAAATTATAACTCACGCAATATATCTCAAGAACACTGGTTTGATCTTTTAATACCTCCAATCCGACAAAATACTGATAAAACCACCTCAACATTAATTCCTTCATTTATAACCACATAAATAAATCCATCATTTATATTCACATCAAATAAATATTTTCTTATCATATAAATCAATAATTAATTATTCATAAATAATATTACAGAATCACAATTATGATAACTAGGCCGTTCCCAAGAAAGAGAGGGCTTTCCAATAAGGATTTCTCCTTACTGGCGCGCAATTAGGTGACCAAACCTCTCCTTGACAGAACTTTCTAGACATTGCCAATAACGCTATCTAATAATATTATTCAAATAATATGAATTATTGATATTATAATGGAAAATATTGTGCAGTGACAATTATTGAAACAGCAATAATATAAACTATCAACGCAACAATTATTAAATCAATAAAATAAAATATTGATCAGTATCTACTGTAACAATTATTGAGTATAGCCTTCTAATGTAAGGATCAATAATTCAACAATATTGTGCAATATCGTGTGCTACTGTGCAACCATGTGTATTACTGTATTTTAACCACCAAGTAATCCAACAGTGTTAGCGGTAACAATTACGCCGTTATTTATAAAAACTTAACTTTGTCGTTTTCATCATCCGACAGTTAATCCGTTAGGGGGCCCTCAATTGATTGCACCGTCGTACGGATATTCCCGACAAAAAGAATATTCCACGACCAAACGAATATTCCCCGACAGAAATGAATATTTTATAACCACTTACTTATTTTGAAAATTTTATATATATCACCCTTAACTTTAACTTCTTATCAATTTAACCATTTATTAAATAGGAAAACTGAATACTTTTATTTCATAAAATTAAGGGTCTTACAATGTGAGTTAGCATAGTGTATAGCCCGGACTCGGCGCTGCGGCGCCAGTCTCCTTTGTTATGGCCACGCTGCTAACTCACAAAATTAGCAGTGTACCATGCTTTGGCCTCATGTTGCGGCGCGGACCTTTATGCCTTGAGTAACATTGCGGCGCGGACTCTGTGCCTCAGAAAAATTTGATAGATTTTTGACTTTGTGAGATTTTCGGGCTCGTAACTTCTTCGTTATAAGTTTGAATTGGCTCGTTCAAAAGCCTATGGTTCACAAATTATATACTCTGTATGTTCATGCAAGAATTTTATCTATTTGACTTCGTTTAGTAAAAATTCACCTATTGGTTCATTTTTAACGAAAACGATAAACGTTCGTTAATGTCCAACGCTCGATTCTTCATTCTAAGTCAAAATTTGGTCATTTTCGAGTCCACAACTCTATAATGCCAAATATGACTTGTCTCCATCGAAAACACAAAATTCGACTTCCATTCCAAGAATTTTACGAATTCGACGGTTATCGTCCAATCGTGTGAATTCCGGCAAAACTTCGTTACTAGTGATTTATTCATCATTCCAAATGGATTTAATTCATACTATAGACATTTCAACTTACACATTACAATAACTTATTTTTAAGTTAGGTTATGGCTTATTCCTCATAGGTTCATAACTTAACAAATTATAAAGTATAAGATTTCATTCCTTATGACTTATTATTGGTTTAAGTCCTTTAAGCAATATTCTTACATCCTATCAATCATACTATCTTCTTAAGGTAAACATATGACAAGTCCATATATGTTCATCATAAGTTCATAACATATTTAGGTTTAACTTACTTATTCATAACTTATTCGGCTTAAGTGCATTGCTTATTCACTTCTTATGATTGCTTAGCATACATGACCATCACTTCTCTATCAAGCTATTATGGTAGAGATAGAAGACTAATGGCATAGGATCATTTACCTTTGATAACTAGCTTTCTTATTTTTGGAAATCTAACAATTAACTTAAAAGTGCTTATTCTCTCTAACACTTAAGTTACTTTATAAAGGAAAGTTGTTGGATAATTTGAACAACCAAATAATGAAATCCAACTTGCTATTTATAGACTTTCTAAAGTTAGGGCATATTGGTCATTAGAACATCCACCTCCTTTACAAACCTCCTTACTATTCCATACTTAATCCTTAAGTAAACTTGCTAACCACTCATATTACTTGGCCACCACATTAATATCTTAGTCATTACTTAAAGTTCTTGGTCACCAAGTTCACCCATAGATTGCCCTATGGATCATGCTTTACCTATTGGATCATTAATTGGGCTTAGGTCCACTTAGATTAGCTTATTCCTTTGGGCTTGTATTAATTTACTTTGGCTTAAATTATTACATCTTGGGCTTGCCCCTTAATGTTTATTGGACTTGTAGCTCCTACAAGATCCACCATTACATTTCATTAGACTTTAATACTTAACGTTCTCAAATTAAGTCTACATGCGAAATATTGCGTTTTCCATACTTGAATTATTATTATATAATCCAACTTACGTTGATATTCTATCATTACGTATTTCTCAGAAGTTCAAAAATAATTCTCGAGCGAAAATCGATGAATAGTTCTTTTTAGAAAATTTCTCGAAAAACTTTTATTTTTATTTTGAAAATTCAAACACTCTAATTCCTTCACGTAGTTAAAATACTACGACGTTCCGACGTTTCTAAGTTATAGAATGACATTCTTCTTACTAACATATAATAATAACAAATAATATAATTTTATTCATTATTTTATTAAATAAAATTATTTTACAAAGGATCTGAATTTCTCGATTGTTACAGATTCTTCTGCCCTTTGGTTTCGAGTTTGACGTCTTTGCGGCATTATCTGATTAAATAAAATATAAATTATACCTTATTAACTTACATTCTAAACCTTATCGTATAAGTTTATTATATCAACTTATTTCATTAATCAAATATAGATTCATATTCATTCAACTAATTCATAGTTCTTTACATAGCATAACATGTACTGCTTTAAACATTTGATATCCCTTTGTGACCACAAAAGTCTGGATTCACTGCTATAACTTATACAAAAGTTAAGAATATTTTATTACAAAGACATACCTATCATATAAACAACACCGAACACACATATTTCAACAGTACTTATACTACTTATTCACTACGCCTTTTTCTTGATCTTGGAAAACTTTTCTCCTGATGACCTTCTATCCCAGAAATAAAATAGACACCTTGCTTCGAATTGGGACAATGAGGAGAGATATGCCCCTCATGTCCGCAATTATAGCAAACATTTCCCCTTTTCGTCATAAGCCTTCATGTTTCTTGTTACAGTTTGTACATTTTTCTATTCTGCTAAGGTTCCCTTGGTTATTATCGAAATTTACTATATCATGGTCTGTTATCTTTCTTTTCCCCTTCTTGCTCAGAGCTGCACACGATTTATTACTTTTGGCTCCCATTTGATCAATTTGGATTTTAAGCTTATCTTATTCTTTCATTGTTTCTATTATTGCCTCCAGATAAGAAACCGTGTTCCTCAGATTCTGCACTTTCGTTGATGCTTGATCAACTCCAACTTCAGTGTCCAAATCACTATCTGTTAGCCGTTTCTGTGTCCGGTACTATTTTTTCCAAAATAACCACCTCATTAGGGTTGCTTGTACTGAGAGCCCCTATTTCAGCTATTAACTTTGATATTGGCTCGATTATGGAGATTGGCTCCTTCTTTACGATCTGAGGGTATCCTAATCCTTTTCCACCTAACATCTACACATAAATTATCTTGATTAGAATATAATATATACACACAGCAAATAATAGTTTTATATAAGTTATCTTTTATTTTATTTTGCGATTAATTTATTTAATTCATCTTCTTTTAAACTCTATATGAGTTATTTGTATTTTCAACATTTCCCTCTGCCCTAAGGTTATAGCCTAACGTCTATCCCCACCTAAGGTTTCTAACCTATAACTCTGATACCAACTTGTGACGCCCCCAAATTCAGGTACTTGAAACCCGAACTCGGTGCTTCACGATATCATTTCTATGAGCGAAATAATAATAATATTAACATAGATATCAAACTTAATTTACCTATCAGAGTTGTATAAATCCCAAGTATGTGACCTTTAAAACATTCATTACATGATAGATAATAAATATTACCATCTTAATTAAGTCTAGCAATTACACAAGATAACAAAAACTTATTATGTCAGCTTTCCTTTCCCCTAGTTCTTGGCAGAGCCTTCTGGTTCATCACACTTAACTGAAAACATTTAAATTAAGCAAGAATGAGCATTTAATTACCCAACAAGAAATAACAAACAATAAACGTTAGCTGAAAGAAGTAAATATTTTCTGTGAATGACACTTCTACATCGAATCAACAGTTGTGAAGTAAGCTGAAGTAAGAACAAACAACATATCCATTTTGTTTCAAATTTTTGAAACTACGTACTGACTATTAACGAAGAGCAGTCGAAAAACTATGAACAATTTTTTTTTAATTTTCGCAAAGGTTAAACATAACATTATCTCAGAACCGTCATAAACTTACGAACGCACGGGTGATCGGCCGTTATGCCTGTCAGACGATCAATACTACATGCCAGAATGATATTTTCGTTCATCATATCCGCCTTAGGTGCACGAAAGTATCCCAGATTTGGGATGTTCATACTTAGTCTGAATCTGAACCAAAATAATTCAGTTGGATATCAATAAGGTTCTATCATGTTCAACGATATTTTTAAATTTGTGTCTAGCTTAGTCAAATAGCTTATACGGCTTTCTAATTAACTTATACATACTGAAAATCAATAAGTATGTATTAACATATGATTAAATACAATAATTATCCAAGTGAGGACACTTTTACAACCGTGCTTAGAAATTAATGAACATAATAAATATCAGGATTGTACAATAATACTACATTGATAAACAATGATCGGATAATTTAAGAACTTGTATTAATACGAATGTTTGGATACATAATCAATAATAATAGAGTTAATAATCTGGCATAACAATAATATAATTCTAAAACTTTCTTACTCATGTCCATTACATAAAGTAAATGTAAAGGTAGGATACTTACCTAATCTGATGTTTACAGTACACGACTTAGTTTTATCCTTAATATTGAGACCTATCATTAACAAGATTGTTATTTCGATTAGAATATCATATCGTAACACATAGTACTGCTATTTGCAGTCAACACATAACTTAATCACATTGTCACATACTTATATCAGTCATTGAATCATAAATAAACACGTATCAAGTCAAACTATCTAAGTCCAGACCAGTTTCTGAAACATTTCGGCGTACCGACGGCTTTATTAGGTAATTATTGAGTCTAAAACTTTATTCTGTAGTTCAATATTCGTTTAGATAATTTAAATATCAGTCATTTTATTTTTCCAAGACTTATAATAATTTTTAAATAATTATTATAATTTATCATGATTTTTCAAACACTGAAATCATTATTAAATAATTTAAATATTAAATAATTCTAATATCATTAATATTTAAATAATATTAAAATATTAATAAAACCATTGCCAAAATATCAAAGTTATTTATAATAAATTAAAATACTTTTAAAGTATTAATATTACCCTTAAATAATTTTTAAAATATTTAAAATTATTTTTAAATAATTACCAATAATATTTAAATATTAATATATTATTTATCAAAATATTATAAGTCATTAATTATAACTTCAAGTATTTTTAAATCATTTATATCCCTTTAAATTATTTTTAAATCAATAAAATCATTTTTAAAACTATTTATTTAATATAAATATTAAATAAATATAATATCATTAATATTAAATTATTAATGAAATTTTCCTTTAAATATTAAAAGTTATATATTATAACTTAAAATATTTTTAAACTCTTTATTTTCATTTAAACCGATTTTTTATATTATTAAAATCATTTTTAAACTAATTTATTTAATATAATTATTAAATATATCTAATATCATTAATATTAAATAATTAATAAAATTTATCTTAAAATATTAAAAGTTATGTTTTATAACTTAAAATAGTTTTAAATACTTTATTATCTTTTAAAATGATTTTAAATATAATAAAATCATTTTTAATTAATTTATTTAATGAATTTATTAAATAAATTAAATATCAATAATATTCAAATAATTATTAATATTTATGGAAAATATGTTAAATTATTAAAAGTTAATTTTTATAACTTAAAATAATTTTTGTAATTTTCAGATATTATTTTCTATTTTTAAATGATTTCTGGAAATTAAAATAAATAAAATTAATAAGTCTGTTGTTATAGCATTTAGAGACAGAAAGTGTCGCCTTAGGTGTTCTTGAACACCAAGAACATTCATAAGCATTAACCGGGATGCCCACTTTGACTAAGTATAATTCATAGTTCAATGTGTTTCTAGGCTAGCTATTGATAAGATCTTTTAGTGTTAATGTAACACTACAAGTATCAACCATGTTCTGGGCCAGATTACAACATACAAGTAAGATATTAAGCCTTGAACAAGTTGTCAGAGCAATTCTTCATTTTCTGGGTTACCCAGAAATAAAGTACAGTTCGACTGGCTAGTTTTGGGCTTCCACAACTTGTAATCCTTGTGATATTTTTGTGATTTAAGGGTTCTAGTGTGTAGACAATATGTAAGGGTAGAAATCTATTACATAAAATCCATATAACAATAACACAACAAGCAGATCTATGCCGATCAAAGTCTGTAAGAGATCATGTTCATCAGTTTTCTTGGTTACCCAGAAAACTGATTTCATGATCGTCTGGCCTTCTTTGACCAACCACTAAATCTAGCCTATTTGATATTTAAAGGTTCTAAAAGCATGGATTTAAAGTTAACCTAGCATACTAAAACCTAAATACAACAACAGTAACGAAGCAACAAACAACAGAAAGATCTGGGCTATGAAACTACTGTAAGACGTTTCTGGGTTGCCCAGATTCACTTGGTTATAGTCAGTTAACCGACTTTAACCATAAATAACATGAAATCTGTACATGATATGGACCTGATTCAAGTTCCATATTAAAGCCTACAGGAAATACTACACATACATACCTTTAAACAAACAAAAACATAAATAGACAAAGATATGAGAGACCTGACATTCAACTGTCAGAACACTTTTTAAAATTTTCCAAAATTTTGAAATCTTTAAATTTGTGCATATATATGTTATGGATCTATCATGTACCAACCCAGATCAACTATATACACTACAAACAACATGTTTTAACACAAAACTTAACATCTAACACATCATTAAGGATCAGATTTGGTTTTTAGGTTATACCTTTCTTGATCAAATCCTTGATTCTAGGCTTCTAATCTGTTAGTGGAGGTAGTGGGGACTTGATAATGGACTGATCTAGCAATGAAATTCGTGGGTTTAGAGAGAGATAGTCTAGGTTAAGTTTTTGGAAATAAATGAGCTAGCTTTTGAGAATTTCTCTCTTTAATCTATCTATGCTTTGGATACAATGTATTTGGCTGATGGGAATGGCTTATTGTTGGGATTTAAGTCATGTGGGAGCTTAGATTTGGTCACTAACTCTAGTACTTGGCAAGATCTTATAAGCAACATATTAAAGAATTGAATAAAGGGCTTTTTGGACATTTGGCTTATGATTTTAATGGCAATCTTGTCATTTATCTAACCCTTAGGGTTTAACCCTAAATTTTTGTGCATTAATTTTCTAACATTTTCTAATTAGGGTTAAAAATAGAAATTAATGTTTCTAAAAACAAAAATTAGGGTTTCTTGATTAGTTTAGGTTTTCTAATTACTTAAACTTACAAATTAGGTTTTATAATTTACTAATTGTCATTAAGATTGATAAATTAGCAATTAGGGTTTCCAATTAGCAAATTAAAGTACCTAATTTAGTAATTAGGGTTCTAATTTTAGAATTTAGGGTTTCTAATAATTAGGGTTCCGCTAATTAAGATTAATATCTATAATACTTGTCATTTTTCACAGTAACACAATTTCTTACTAATCTTAAACACCCGTTTGAGTTTCAAATTAGGGTTTATCACAATCATACAAGGGTGTTCTATTGTTTCACCATAATTGACCAACCACTATCAATACGTACATACAATACATATTTATAGCACTGAACTATAATTAATATAATATTATTATTCTCATTCCTTATTCAAAATCTAAAATTAGGGTTTGGAATCCATATCCGACTTTACATCGTATATACCATTATTAATTAAGTTAAAATAATTAACTTAATTAATCTGAAATAAATTCATATAATAAAATAGTTATTATAATAATTCTAATAATCATTCATATATTATTTAAATAATATTATACTCATATTTTCATAACAAAAATAATAATGAAATATTTTTACAACAAATTTAATTTATTATAAAGAAATAGTTTACAATAATCAATAATTCCTTTAAAAAAAATTATTTATCATTATTCATGTAATAAATAAAATTTATTTATCACATATATACATACAATTTTCCTTGTACATATCCCCACCTTTTATTTTAAAAAAAATTATACGTAAAATTCTTATTTAATTATATTGAAAATATCGGGTTATTACAGACTTCATCCACGAGCCTCTGAGCTTGGTCTTTGTCTAGACATCTGAGAAAACCTAATCATGCATCCCTTTTGTAGAGTGCGTCTCCGCTCAGGTAGAATTTCATAGCCTTCATACTCAATTGTGTTGTTGGTGTTGGTAAACTGCAATTTGACGGCAATGGGATAGTGTTCCCCCGTAATGGATACTAGAACTACTCTAGCTCCAGAACCTTCCAAGTTTACAGCTCCATCAAAATACATCTTCCATGATTGGTGTGTATTATCCTTATGGTGTTGCTGAACTGTCATTACCCTTTCATCGGGAAAGTATGTTTCCAAGGGTTTGAAATCCCCAAAAGGTGTGGAGGCCAGTTGATCTATAATTCGTTGACCTTTGATGGACTTTTGAGTCACGTAAATGATGTCAAATTGTTATAGGATTAACTGCAATCTAGACAGTCGACAATTCAACATAGGTATGCTGAAAACGTACTTGAGAGGATCCACGCGGGATATGAGATGGGTTGTGTGACCATGGAGATAATGTTGCAATCTCATTGAATCCCATGATAAAGCACAACAAGTTTTCTCAATCAAAGTATACTTGTGTTCACTGCTGCTGAATCTCTTGCTGAGGTAATAGATAGCTCTTTCTTGGCCTCTATCATCTTTTTGTCCCAACATGAAGCCCATGGCATTGCCATTGATTGACAGGTACATAAATAGGGGAACACCATCCCTGGGAGGTACCAACATAGGAGCTTTGATTAGCTGATCTTTAATGAGAAGGAAGGCTTTTTGAAACTCATCATTCCATTTCATGGAGGGGTCCTTCCTTAGCAACATGAAGATAGGCTCATAGGTTGCTGTAAGTTGAGAGATGATTCGACTGATGAAGTTGATTCTTCCCAAAAATCCTCGTATTTCCTTCTCTATCTGAGGTATGGGCATTTCTGTAATAGCCTAGAATTTTGTAGGGTCAAGCTCAATCCCTTTGTAGCTGATTAGGAATCCTAGCATCTTGCCTGATTTAACGCTAAAGTTGCACTTGGCTACATTCAACTTCAAGTTGTACTTACACAACCTATTGAAGAGCTTTTTGAGATGATCTAGGTAGTCTTCCTCCCTTCGGGACTTGACAATGATGTCATCCACATTGACTTCTATCTCTTTGTGCATTAGATCATGAAAAAGAACCATTATGACTCGCTGGTAGGTAACTCTAACATTGATGAGGCTGAATAACAACCGTCTGTAGCAAAAGGTTCCCTAAGGAGTGATGAATGTAGTTTTCTCACGATCCTCTTCAGTAACCATGATTTGATGGTACCCCGCAAAGCATTATGCAAGGGAGTACATGTCATACTGAGCTGTATTATCAATGAGTATGTGGATGAATGGCACGGTAAATCTATCTTTGAGGCGAGCTTTATTCAGATCCCTGTAATCCAGGCAAACTCGCACCTTCCCTCCAGGCTTAGGCACAAGGACTATGTTGCATATCCACTTAGGGTATGTTGACACCATGATAATGTCGGCTTGAAATTGTTTCACAATTTCTTCCTTAACTTTTAAACTCCACTCAAGTTTTAATCGCCTGAGCTTCTGCCTGATTGGCTTGAATCCTTCTTTGATAGGGAGGCGATGGATGACGATGTCATTTGACAAACTGACCATGTATTCATGAGACCATGCAAACATATACTGGAATTCGATCAATAGAGTAACCATGTCATTCCTTTGGTTTGGAGTAAGGTTCGTATCAATCTGGATTTTTTTGGGGTTTTCTGAGGTTCCGAGGTTAAAAGAGGTAGTTTGATCAAGATTTGGCTTGGGTTTGTTGTGACACCCCCAAATCCAGGTACTCCATTCCCACAGGATTTGGTGCTCACTTATCCAAAACTATTACATCTAACAACCCATAATAAAGGATAAAGATATAATTAAAATAACTTAAACAATAAGCTCTCCCATTAAAGGATTACATCATCATCTCAAATTAAATCCCAGGTAATCTAACCTTAAAATTATTACACCAGTTTGCGGAATACATCATAAAATAAAACAAGTCTTGAAACATAAAACGTTAAAATAAAATTCGCATACGTCTTCATCATTTGGATATCTTGCCCTTGTCTTTGCTAGTCGACGGCTCATCAACTTTCTCCACTTTAGCTGCAGTGTTAAATACAAGAGTGAGCAAACAAATGCTCACTGATGTAGAACGTAGCAATGATAATAACATGAGAGTGAACAACAAAAGCTGAACAATAAGGAACTTGTTTTACAAATCAAAATAGAAAACAAGTTTGAACTTTAATTATCTTAGGGTCTTAAGACCACGAACTATGTCCCCGATACTTAGGAATTATTACCCAACCTTAAAAGTCATTTAGACTATACGGACCCTTCTTAACGTACTTAGGGGGATCATCCCTTTGTACCATGTATTGTGCACAAACTTCTAAACGTTACACGTCTGAAAATCCCCCTATGTTAGGGTTGTTAGTCTCGGTTTGAATTTAGAATTTCCGCACTAAAGAAAGTTTAGTTTGGAACTAGCTTATCCGTGTTTCTAGAATTTTAGAACATTATTCGAATATAGATTAATTCAATCAATAAGGTTTGCTTACTACTTGAAGGTTTAATACAACGATAAAGCTTTGAACAAGGTTATCAAAGTCAAAGATTGAATAACAATAATATATAATTGAGTGAACATGATATACATGCAAAGCGCTATAGAAGAGTTAAAACAATCTCCCTTAATCAATGTATTAGAACAATATATGCTTTGAATAATAATTAGGAAACTAAATCTCGCTCAATGTAACGAATTAGGTTACATAAGCTTGTACAAACATACGCAAGATAGGTTAAGCTTGCTCAACTTCATAAAGAATGTTAGGAACTTGCACAATAATAATTAAGAATGGGAACTTGCATTCAATACGAAAGGAATGAATTTAGAAAGCTTTGCTCAATGTAAAGAGTTAAGGTTTAAGAACTTACTCAATAATTACAAGGTAGAGTTAGAAAACTTGCCTTGATTGTAAGCTACACAAATGTAAAATAATCTCCAATTACCCTACATACATCATTGAAATCGCAGCCACAATTAGTTGTATGAATATTAGCTTTTAGGGTTTAAACCATCATTTAGGTCATAACCCTAACCTAGCACCTAACCACGTAGGTTAACACACTTAACGAATCTGAAATCTCATTACGAGCCAACATAACTCAATCATTCATCTCTAACTTTTAAAAGCACCACTTTTAGTTTCATTATGTAACTCAATTATCAATCACTTCAAAATCTTTTATACTTTGTATTATAACGCATGACAATATGCTATTACAGTTTATATTACGCCTCAACATCAATAACATGTTTACTAAACTAATATAAGTCCATTATGCCTGACCTACAAATAAGCAGACCTCATTTGTCATCACATTTCGGGGTGGTGGCGCAATTTGCAGCCTCACACTTAGGCTTGGAACTCACAGCAATTGTCAATGTAGCATTCTTTTTTCATTTTTGCCTTGGCACTATCAATGGCCGCATGGCAGTGACAGACAGAGACTGAGAGAGAATAATGAATAGTAGCCGACTTTAGCCCAACAAACACAAATTTCACCCATCAAACGGTGATAGTAACATGTAAAATAAATATACAACTATCATAAACATGACTGCTAACATATTCAACCACTTCGCACAATTTAACAACAACTAAAACTATTTTAATTTCTCAATTTTCATGTTTTTCATATAAAACTCCATTTTTGATAGTCTATCCCAAAAATCATCACTGTAAATTCATTATTTTACCAAATTATTCCATTCAAATTACATTATGTTCGTATGTCAATGAACTACCATATGCAAGCATCAATTTACAATTTTATACACAAATTGACCACTAAAATTTGATACTTTTTAATGCCATTTTTCAAATATGAACACTGATATTCATTTTCTTTCTACACACCAATTGCTCACGAATTTGATAAATGATACATCACTCATGCATGACTACAACAGATTTTACAATATAACCCATATCATATACACAACGTTTGAGCCATAAACCCACACAATTAATTTACAGAGAACTCAAATAAAAACTAAAATTTTGAGATTTATGAGTGAATTATACCTTAATCCTCTTGATTATAGACTAGCGCAAGATGGTGAGTCTATTCCTTCTCTTGGCAAACTAACAGCGATTATTCTCTCAATTACTCACTCTCAATACTCTGTAATCCACTCTTCCTCTGTTATCTAGCTAGCCTTAGAAAATAATACGCATAGGAAAAATATAAGCTAGCCACTCCCACGCTCCCTTACGTTAGAAAAATAAAATGACTCGTCAGTTGGAATAATGCCAAAGGCCATAAGGCCTGGTTTGGCTAACCAACTTTTCCCAAACTAATTTATTTTAATAACATTTATATTATATAGTTTTATGTCACACTTTTAGTTGATTAATTTAAATAACTTAGTTTAGTTAATTTAAATAACTTATAATACTAATAATAAAAATCTTATTATCATTAATAAATAATTATATATCTAATTTAATTATTAAATTAGACACATCACTATATTTAATTTATTTATTTCTTTTAAATTAAATAATTCATTTAATTTAACTAATTTCTTAAATATTAAGCAATTGATTTAATTTAATTATCTCCTGAAATTAAATCCAACAAATAAAATTATCATTACTCGATTCAATTAACATTAATTAATTTAGCTACTAAATTAATTCATGACAATTCATTAAATATTTATTTTCCTCAATAAATAAATTATTTTAAATATTTATTTAATTCCATAAATATTTAAATTAAATTACAAATTTCACGATCGTTACATCCTTCCCTCCTTAAAAGGATTCTGTCCCCAGGATCACAACTCGAAAAAATTATTCGTTATATTTTTCCCTCCTTAACAAGATCCTGTCCCCAGAATCGCTATACTTCAAGCAAATAACTGAAGATAATTCTTCATCATAACGCTTTCAAGTTCCCACGTAGCTTCCTCAGCATTGTGGTTTCTCCATATTAACTTAACAGAAGGTATTACCTTATTCCTCAGTACTTGCTCTTTTCTGTCAACAATTTGAACAAGGACTTCTTCATAGGACAAATCTTTCTCTAACTGTAAGGGCTCATATTTTATAACATGTTTATAGTCAGGCTTATATGGTCTCAATATCGAGACATGAAAAACATTATGAATATGCTCCAACTCCGGAGGTAAAGCTACCTTGTACGCCACTTCACCAACTCGTCGAAGCACTTCAAAAGGTCCTATAAACCTAGGGCTTAATTTTCCTATCTTGCCAAACCGAATTTTCCCCTTCCAGGGAGACACTTTCAGGAAAACATAACTACCGACATCGAATTCTGTATTTTGTCGATGCAGATCGACATATTTCTTATGTCTATCTTGTGCAGCTATCAGTCTTGCGCGAATCACTTTGATAATCTCGACAGTCTTTTGTACCAATTCTGGACCCAACAGCTGTCATTCACCTACCTCATCCCAATATAATGGAGTTCTGCATTTCCTGCCGTATAATGCTTCGTAAGGCGGAGTGCCAATACTCGCATGATAACTATCATTATAATCAAATTCCACCAATGGAAGATGGTCATCCCAATTTCCCTTGAAATCCATAATACATGCTCTGAGCATATCTTCTAGTGTTTGGATGGTTCTCTCACTCTGTCTGTCGGTCTGAGGATGGTACGTTGTGCTCATTCTCAGCTGTGTTCCCAAACACTCTTGTAATTGTTTCCAAAAATTAGATGTGAAACGTGGATCTCATACGTCTGATGGACACGGTACAGTGTATCTTGACACAATTTCCTTTACATATAGCTTTGCTAACCGATCTAGTGTAAATCGAATCTTGATTGGAAAAAAGTTTGCCGACTTCGTCAGCCGATCGACAATCACCCAAATGGCATCATAACCTTGTTGAGTCGTTGGAAGACCTACCACAAAATCCATTGTGATATGCTCCTATTTCAATTCTGGTATCTCCAACAGTTGTAATAATCCGCTTGGCCTTTCATGTTTAGCTTTGACTTTCTGACACGTTAAGCATTTTGCCACACACTCAGCCACATCCCTCTTCATATTCGGCCACCAAAAATGATGCCTAAGATCCTGGTACATATTTGTACTCCCAGGGTGAATAGAATATCGTGAATTATGAGCTTCACTCAGAATTTCCTCTTTAACTTCTAATACTGGCGGAACCCAAATCCTCCCTTCGAATCGAAGTAACCCTTCCGAATCGATTTTGAATTTGTTTCCCTCACCTTCAGATATCTTCTATTTTATCTTTTCGCAGTCTCCATCCTGAAGTTGTGCATTTTTCACCTTATTCGCCAACGTTGAACTGTTTCTCATCTAGAACAACTTTTCATCGGATTCTGTCGGATATTTAATTTCCAACTCCATCTTAGCCATTTCTGACACTAGCTTTTCCTGAGCAGTTAACATCATTAACTTCTCCCATCCCTTCCTACTTAAGGTATCACCAACAACATTTTCCTTTCCGGGATGATAGAAAATTTCGCAATCGTAATCTTTGATTAGCTCCAACCATCTTCTTTGTCTCATATTCAAATCTTTTTGTGTAAAGATATACTTCAGACTTTTATGGTCGGTATATATCTCACACCTCTCTCCATAAAGATAATGTCTCCATATTTTCAGGGCAAACACTATTGCCGCTAACTCCAAGTCATGAGTCGGATACCCTTTCTCGTAATCTTTCAACTGACGTGATGCATACGCAATAACTTTGTCGTTCTGCATAAGCACACAGCCTAGTCCTTTATGCGATGTGTCACTATATACCACAAAATTTCATGTATCATCAGGCAATGACAACACAGGTGCTGAACTCAACCTCTTTTTCAACTCTCATAAACTTTCCTCACACTTCTCTGTCCAAACAAACTTAACCGCTTTTCTATTTAAATTTGTCAACGGAGTCGCGATCTTGGAGAAGTCTTAAATAAAACGCCTATAGTAACCCGCCAATCCTAAGAAACTTCTTACTTCTGACGGTGTCTTCGACTGATCCCAGATTATTAAAGCTTCAACCTTTGATAGATCTACCGAAATTCCGTCCTTATCAATAACGTGCCCGAGAAACTGTACACATTCCAACCAAAATTCACACTTTGAGAACTTAGCGTACAACTTCTCTTTTCTCAACGTCTCCAATGTCAATCTCAAATGTTCCACATGTTCCTCTTTTGTTTTGGAATATACCAATATATCATCAATAAACACCACCACAAATTTGTCTAAGAATGGTTTAGACACCCTGTTCATCAAGTCCATGAATGCTATAGGTGCATTAGTTAAACCAAAAGACATAACCAGAAACTCGTAATGACCATACCGAGTTCTGAACGCTGTCCTCGGCACATCCTTCGGCACCTCACCTTCAACTGATGATAACCACTTCTCAGGTCTATCTTCGAGAAATACCTCGCTCCTTTTAACTGATTGAAGATGTCATCGATTATAGGTAATGGATACTTATTTTTAATCGTGACCTTATTCAATTCTCTGTAATCAATGCAAAGCCGCATCGTTCCATCTTTCTTCTTAACAAACAACACCGATGCTCCCCATGGCGAAACACTCGGCTGAATATACTTTTTGTCAAGCAATTCTTGCAATTGCACCATCAATTCTTTAATTTCTATCGGGGCCATTCCGTATGGTGCCTTATATATCGGGGCCGTTCTTGGTAGTAAGTCAATCACGAACTCGATTTGTCGATCCGACAGAAGACCCGGCAAATCATCTAGAAATACATCTGCAAAATCTCTTATGATCGGTATCTCTTCTAACCACACATTCTTCTTCTGCGTATCGACTATGTAGGCTAAATATCCTATACATCCTTGTCTCAACAACTTCTTGGCTTCCATCACCGTCAGATAACTTGCTTGTCGAGGTGACTTGCTGCCAAAGAACACAACCTTTGATGGAGTCATAAGGTTAACGCACTTCTATTGACAATCAATTATTTCTTCATAATTGAATAACCAATCCATTCCTAGTATAACATCGAATTCACCAAGTCTAATTGGTATCAGATCTACCATCATCTCATGACCTCTTATATCCATTCTACAATTCCTATATATGTATCTAACAGGAATCACTTCCTTTTTCACAATCTCTATACTTAAGGGAAATTCTAATTCTTCTTGAGGCAAATCTAAGTTCTGAGCAAATTCATTGGATATAAATGAACAAATAGCACCCGAATCAAATAGTACATAAGCAGTAATACCATTAATTGGAATGATACCTGACACCACATCCTTAGGCATCAGATAAACATCTTGCGCGGTCATATTGAAAGTCCTCGCGATGGGTCGGCTTGATTGAAATTTGGTCGATGATGGTCAATGCACCACCACCGTTGTTGTTTCCTTTTTCGCCACTTGCACTTCCATTTGGCTTCTTAGGGCAATCACGAGCCATGTGATCCTTGAACCACGTAAAAACATGCTACTCCTTTCTTGGGACTAAAATAATTTGGTGCAATGTGTCCCTCGACCACAGTTGAAACACACTCTCTTTCCTTTCAAACATACTCCAATATGGTTCTTCCATGCAAGTTACATGAAGCCTCAAACTTTTTCTTCTGGCGATTTCCTTGTTGTCCTCCATGATTGAATTCTCATTCCACTTCCTCTTTCGATTATTACTTCCAACATTACTTCCACCGCCTTATTCTCATTATCATTCTTCATCTTCTTCTGCTCTTGGTTGTACTTGGTCAAAGCATCGCTTCCACCTTCCGCGATAATTGCCTTTTCCAGCACAGCCACAAATGTGTTCAGCCGGAACATTGAAACCTTGCTGTAAAGCCAGGGCTTCAATCCTTGTTCAAACCTTCTCGCTTTACGCTCGTCGGTATTGACTTGATAAGTGGCAAACCTTGCCAACTCGTTAAACTTCGCAGCATATTCTGGCACCGTCATAGTTCCTTGCTTCAACTCCAAAAATTTCACTTCTAGCTGATTCCGAGAACTCTCTGGAAAGTACATTTCGAAAAACATTTCCTTGAATCTATCCCACGTTATCACTCCTAGTCCTCCACGAACCTTATTTGCTTGCCACCAGTAGCTAGCTTCAGACTTCTGCATAAACGTTGCAAACGCAGTCTTCTGATCTTCATTAACTCTAGCAAAGTTGAACACCTTCTCCATTTCCATGATCTAGGTTTGGGCTTCCACTAGATTCATAGACCCTTAAAATTCTGGCAGTCCAAACGCTTTGAACTCTTTAAAGGTCGTGACTTGAGCTTGCGGTTGATTCGTAAGTGCACCCGTCAACAGAGCTACCAACTGCTGAACCGGATTAGCGTTGGTCTCATTGTTATTATTCGTAGACCCCTCAGGAGGTGCTTGTTGACGTGGTTGTCTTCTTCTAGGAGGCATCTTCTGTTAAGATATACGCTTATTAGCTCATTACTCAACTTCTTGGGTATTTGAAATTAAACTTAAACATTCCAAGATTAAAGCTTTAACACATAACATTTCAAATAAACTTTGATATTTTATTCATTCATAAAGTTTTATAACATACTCAAAATAGTATAACCGCTATAAACATCTACTTTCCTGAACTAAACATGTTCCAGGATTACATACTCATACTATCCCTTTATTTATCTCAAAATAAGGGATTTACAATTTATTTATTCACATAATTGACCACATATTATTACCTATCTTATTCTATCTAGGCATATTAAGACGTCGTAAGGCTTCCCGACGCTCTTCCTCCATGATATGATACGCCGTTCTGCGATCTATCATGAACCACGACGAATTCTCAAACTGAGGTGGATAATAGTAGTCTCGATCCTAGGCCCTATCAATCGCCGAATTAAAAGCATAATCCATCTCTTTCATTTTGGCTTTCTTCACTTGAACCTTAGCCTCGGCATGATCTGCACGTTGAGTCGCCTTCATCCACGCATCCTCCGCTCTTGCACGCTTAGCTGATTCCTCCTTGAAATCATCTTTCAATTTCTCCATGTCAGTCTTCATCTTCTCGTGCCTTTGCCAATGGGTCTTCATCTTTGACCCTTTGTATGAACCAGATCCCACTCCGTGTTTCCAAGTTTCGAATCAAGTTCTTGAATCTCTGCATCCTTCTGCTCCATCGAAGCGTGATGCATCTCAACCATTTCCTTCAGCTCCTCGACCTCATCCTGTAATTCTACATTACAATCATACAAAGCATCATACATCTCTGCTGATATGTAGTTTGGTGGAAACTCCTCAGGATCCTCTTCGTCATCATCCTCCTCTACCTCCTCAGAACTATCCTCCACGGGATCGATCACATGCTCATCCTCCTGGATCAACTGCTCCCGTACTACATGAATATCACGGGGTTCATCATCTATAGGCACCTGAGGTATCACCTCTCTAGCTGGATTGGATCGTCCTTCGGTAGACATCCTGACAACAAAATGTTTTAAGTTTTACTTAATATTTTCGATACTCGCGAGCACATAAGTTATTAACACATAGCACATAATGTCTTTTATTGTTTACCTTCAATGGATACCTTAACCCATTCCTTAAAACCCGATAAGAGTTGAACACCTCTATGTTTTCTATTTCTTTAAAGGTTACTTCCTAAGGTTCATAACCTAAAGCTTTGATACCAACCTGTGACACCCCCAAATCTAGGTACTCCATTCCCACAGGATTTGGTGCTCACTTATCAAAAACTATTACATCTAACTACCCATAATAAAGGATAAAGACATAATTAAAATAACTTAAAGGGTTACATCATCATCTCAAATTAAATCCTAGGTAATCTAACCTTAAAATTATTACATCAATTTGCAGAATACATCATAAAATAAAACAAGTCTTGAAACATAAAACGTTAAAATAAAATTCGCATAAGTCTTCATCATTTGGATATCTTGCCCTTGCCTTTGCTAGTCGACGGCTCATCAACTTTCTTTGTTTTAGCTGCAGTGTTAATTACAAGAGTCAGCAAATAAATGCTCACTGATATAGAATGTAGCAATGATAATAACATGAGAGTGAACAACAAAAGCTGAACAATAAGGAACTTGTTTTACAAATCAAAATAGAAATGAAGTTTGAACTTTAATTATCTCAGGGTCTTAAGACCACGAACTATGTCCCCGGTACTTAGGTATTATTACCCAACCATAAAAGTTATTTAGACTATACGAACCCTTCTTAACGTACTTAGGGGGATCATCCCTTTGTACCATGTATTGTGCACAAACATCTAAACGTTACACGTACAAAATCCCCTATGTTAGGGTTGTTCATCTCGGTTTGGATTTAGAATTTCCACACTAAAGAAAGTTTAGTTTGGAACTAGCTTATCGATGTTTCTAGAATTTTAGAACACTATTCGAATATAGATTAATTCAATCAATAAGGTTTGCTTACTACTTGAAGGTTTAATACAATGATAAAGCTTTGAACAAGGTTATCAAAGTTAAAGATTGAATAACAATAATATATAATTGAGTGAACATGATATACATGCAAAGCGCTATAGAAGAGTTAAAACAATCTCCCTTGAATCAATGTATTAGAACAATATATACTTTGAATAATAATTAGGAAACTAAATCTCGCTCAATGTAACGAATTAGGTTACATAAGCTTGTACAAACATACGCAAGATAGGTTAAGCTTGTTCAACTTCATAAAGAATGTTAGGAACTTGCACAATAATAATTTAGGAAGGGGAACTTGCATTCAATAGGAAAGGAATGAAGTTAGAAAGCTCTGCTCAATGTAAAGAGTTAAGGTTTAAGAACTTACTCAATAATTACAAGGTAGAGTTAGAAAACTTGCCTTGATTGTAAGCTACACAAATGTAAAATAATCTCCAATTACCCTACATACATCATTGAAATCGCAGCCACAATTAGTTGTATGAATATTAGCTTTTAGGGTTTAAACCATCATTTAGGTCATAGCCCTAACCTAGCACCTAACCACGTAGGTTAACACACTTAACAAATCTGAAATCTCATTACGAGCCAACATAACTCAATCGTTCATCTCTAACTTTAAAAAACCCCACTTTTAGTTTCATTATGTAACTCAATTAACAATCACTTCAAAATCTTTTATACTTTGTATTATAACGCATGACAGTATGCTATTACAGTTTATATTATGCCTCAACATTAATAACATGCTTACTAAACTAATATAAGTCCATTATGCGACGACACCAGAATAAGCGACCTCAACATCACGATTCGAGGTGTGTGGCAATGCGCGCATACACTTAGGCTTAGAACTCAAGACACAATGCAATTGCTTTGCGTTTTTTACCATTTTTTTGTCCTTAGCATCTGCCAAGAATCGCGTGTGTGTGCGAACAGAAGCGAGAGAGATGGCTAATGAGCGATGGCCAACTTTTTAGCCCAACAAACACAAATTTCACCCATCAAACGGTGATAATGATATGTAAAATAATTACACAACTATCATAAACATGACTGCTAACATATTCAACCACTTCGTACAATTTAACAACAACTAAAACTATTTTAATTTCTCAATTTTCATGTTTTTCATATAAAACTCCAATTTTGATAGTCTACCCCAAAAATCATCAATGTGAATTCATTATTTGACCAAATTATTCCATTCAAATTACATTATGTTCGTATCTCAATGAACTACCATATGCAAGCATCAATTTACAACTTTATACACAAATTGACTACTAAAATTTGATACTTTCTAAAGCCATTTTTCAAATATGAGCACTGATATTCATTTTCTTTCTACACACCAATTGCTCACGAATTTGATAACTGATACATCACTCATGCATGACGACAACAGATTCTACAATATAACCCATATCATATACACAACGTTTGAGCCACAAACCCACAAAATCAATTTACAGAGAACTCAAATAAAAACTAAATTTTGGAGATTTAGGAGTGAATTATACATTAATCCTCTTGATTATAGACTAGCGCAAGATGGTTAGTCTCTTCCTTCTCTTGGCAAAGTCACAAAGATTATTCTCGCAATTCTTCACTCTCAATACTCTGCAATCCTCTCTTCCTTTGTTATCTAGCAAGCCTTAGAAAATAATACGCATAGGAGAAATATAAGCTAGCCACTCCCACGCTCCCTTACGTTAGAAAAATAAAAAGACTCGTCAGTTGGAATAATGCCAAAGGCCATGAGGCCTTGTTTTTGGCTAACCAACTTTTCCCCAAACTAAATTATTTTAATAACATTTATATTATATAGTTTTATGTCACACTTTTAGTTGATTAATTTTAATAACTTAGTTTAGTTAATTTAAATAACTTATAATACTAATAATAAAAATCTTATTATCATTAATAAATAATTATATATCTAATTTAATTAATAAATTAGACACATCACTATATTTAATTTATTTATTTCCTTTAAATTAAATTATTTAATTTAACAATTTCAAATATTAATTTTTAATTTAATTATCTCTTGAAATTTCCAACAAATAAAATTATCATTACTCGATTAATTAACATTAATTAATTTAATTTAATTCATCTCAAATATTTATTTTCTCAATAAATAAATTAAAATATTTATTTAATTCCATAAATAAAATTAAATTATAAATTTAAAGATCGTTACATTTGTCTTCTAACCATTCCTTGATTCTTGAGGTATTAACTCTTATTAATTAATTTAGTCTTTACATAAATTAATTCATGAAGTTTAGGCACTTCAATTTTAGAGTCCTTTAACATGTAATTTAATTTGTACAACAAAAGTAAAGTAAATTATTTTAACCCTTGTTGGAAAATATTTATTTAATTCGTCCTCCTTCTCTTGAATGATGACCATATTTAAATTATCATTAGAATGTCTACTAATACCCTTTGACCAAGACGCGTATGTTTGATAACCACCTTGTAATATCTTATTTACGCTCTTAGGTGCTCAACTTCAGTATTGAAACCGGCGAATGGTATATCACCTTGAACAGACATTCGGCTCAAAGACCGACAAAGTGACTGTGATTATTGTTAATGAAATACTTAGTTGCTGATGAAGAGTGGATGGGACGGCTCCAGCCATATGAATCCAAGGTCTTCCTAACAGCAAGTTGTATCCCGTAGTGATCTCAACCACTTGAAAGGATATGTAGAATGAATGTGGACTTATCTCCACTGGTAATTCAATCTCTCTGACAATATTTTTCCGAGATCCATCAAACGATTTGATGATTATTTGGCTGCTTCGAATCCTGTTGAGATTGATGTTCATTTTTTCCAATGTGGCATAGGGGCAGATGTTCAAGGATGATCCCCAATCTATTATCACTCCTCCAACCACATATCTGGAAGACAAAATCGCTATATGCAACGATTTGCAGTGACCCATCCCTTCTGGAGGTATGTCATCATCGGTGAAGGATATCACATTGATGTTTGAAGATGTGATCTACTAGATGATGGGATTTTTCAATATCCACTATTTTTGGTAAGTGGGCTTCTTTTAATACTTTCAGTAAGACCTTTAATTTGGTGATCTTCTAAGGAGAAAACCAAGTCCAGAATAGAAATCTTATGTGGAGCTTCTTTCAACCTTAGAACCACCTTGGCTTCATTGTGTCCTATAGTATGGAGGAATTCTTCAATCTTCTCCATTTGAACCTTCCCCTTTGACTTGATCATATGCTTCATCACCCATTGAGGAAGATACAGGGGATTTTATTTAGACACTGCAGCAGTTGTATTGGAAGTAGATCTTTCAGCCTCTCCATAGTTCCATGGCACTTTCTTGAGGCTGACAACAAGATACTGTGGCTTGAACGACAATATGATTGGCTTTGGTGCAACAACTTTCAAAGGGTTTTCCACGCCTTTGAGTTGAATTGGTTGAATAGTGAGTGTGGTGGTAGCTACATCTTCCTCAGAGGATACCACTACTACATCTTCCCCACCCTCAGACGATATAGCGTTGTTATCTGCCATCTGCAGGTCACCGCTGTCGATCATGTTCTAAATAAAGTGGTAGAGTGCCCAACATTCTTCAGTTCTGTTACCGCGAGAGTGGGAGTGGTATTGGAATACTCGATTAGCATCAAACCGTGCTGAGCGTGGGTTGACTGGAGGTAGAAGTGCTGTGATTTTCCCTTATTAATCAGCATCTGCAATATTTCTTCCATCGGTTGGCTTAAATAGGTGAATTCCTTTTTATTAGCGAAATCCCGATGGGCTTTAGCTTTTACTCTTTTTGCAATCTTTTCCTCCAGTGTTTTACTTTCTGGAGTAAGTGCTGGAGCATTTGTAATAAGAGAAAGGTGGCTACCATGCTCTTGATTGAATAATTGATGTGTGACTTGGTGTTGATGAATCGCCAGTTCTGCCAATTGATTGACTTGTTCGCCAAGAGACTTGATTTCCCTTTCCATCATGAACTGGAATTGTGAATAATCCCATCTGTCGGAATTATCTTTGTTGATATGGGATACACCCACATATTTGGAGCTCTGTCCACTGCTCTAGTTAATCATGTTAACCTCATCTTCCTTGTGTTAAGGGAGAGGGTTATCTTGAACATGGGGTTTGTCGAGCTTGGTCACCACGATCTCACAATTGTTAATTAAATCCTGGATTTTATGCTTAAGTTCCCAACAATCTTGTGTGTCATGGCCTGGAACTCCATCATGGTAAGCACATTTCTTGCTTACATTAAAACCTTTTCCACTCAGGTTGACTAGTGGAAGAAGATGAGTAATTTTCTTTTTAGCTGTTAGAAGTTTGAGAATGTTTTTAAGTGAATCCCCTAAGGTTGTGAACACTCTTGTACGTCTGACTTCTCCACTTTTTGGTAATAGAGGGTTTGAAGATTGTGCTTGAAAAGGGGAATACTTTCTCCTCTGAATAGGCATGTTTTGATTGCCTTTTTGTCCTTGTAGTATCAAGGAAACATACTCCATTTTCTTCTTATGGACCCTCCTAGGGTTGTTTCCATAACTTATAAACTGGATGTGTTCAGCTACAACTTTTAATGCGACAAGGTCTTGAAACTTCCCAGACTTCAATCCCATTTCAATCATTTCTCCATGTTTGATTATTTTAGAGAATGGCTTGTCTATGCCAGCTAGAACCCTCTCATAGAAGGGAGCTTCTTGAATGTCTATGAAAGTCATCACCATTTCAGATTAAGTCATAGGTGGAATAACTTGAGCGGCCATTGACTTATTTCTTGACCTTGGTAATTTGATATCGGTGTGGAGCCATTTGAGTCTGAAAGCTGTATTGACTGAGGAAAGCATGGGCTAACTCCTACCAGCTTTGAATCTTGGAGTTGTCTAATCTAGTGTACCATGCTCTGGCTTCTCCAGTCAAACTTTTCTGAAACAGCTGCATTCTGAGCTTTTCATTCTCGGCATAAGATCTGAGCTCTCCAATGAATACCTTTAAATGTGTTTAAGGATCTCCCAATCCATAATATTTTTCAAAATCGGGAGTCTTGAATTTTTCCGTATAATGAACCCCAGGGAATATACAAAGGTCTGAATATGAAACACTATCGTGTGCTCCAATCCCTTTGATAGACCGAATGGTCTCTTCCATTTGTAGGAATTTCTTCTGAATATCACCGGTGTCTGGATATTTTTTGTGATGGGTGATTTCAGGGGTTTTGTTGGTCTTATCAAACTGAGACTCAGGTGCTAGAACTTCTTTGTCTGGACCCTGGATTCCTCCATGTGTAGAGGGTTCTGTATGTATGGGTATTTGTAGACCTTGAGTTGACTTGTGTAATTCTTTGAGCAGAACAACCAACTCTGTAATTTTATTACTTAATCCATCAAACTCCTTGCGAGAGACAGGAGTAGGATTAGGCTGACCAAATGTAGCTATATTTGGCTGTAGGCTTAATGCCTTCTTAGAATTTGAACGGGTAACGGGACCAATCGTTTCCCTATAAAAAGACTTATGTAGTTTAGTCTTAGGAAAACATGGAAAAGTTACATGCTATGTGATGTGTCCTTTTTTAGGAGTATTATCCTGCAAAATGGATGTCTGTTTATTTTAAGGACAAGATAACATGACATGTTTTTATATGAAAGGGAATGCATGTTCACATATTCCTTTATTTTTTCCAATACATTATGATTCAGGAAAGGATTATGAATGCAAGTTGAATGAAATTCGTATTGAGAAGGGAGTTAAGATTAGGTTTGTGTCGCGCTATTTGTGTGTTGAGAAGGTGATTCTTTTCTCATGTGTATACCAGATAGATAGGTTATAGGTAGAGAATATCACGTTAAGTACGAGTTCTTAAAACTCATACTTATGATACGTTTGTGACTCATAATTATATGAAATGTGTATGAACCCCTCAACGAATGGACGCCAAAGGTCTAACTAGGACAAGTTCTTAAACTCATATGATTATGGAAAGTTCCTAAACTCATGAGTGTGGTTTGACAAACTGGGAATAGTTATGTGTATTGAGGATAATAGGAATAGATAGACTGATTAAGCAACTGATCATTAGTGAAGACATAAGTTTTCCAAATCTTCTAGCTATGCTAGACTCGAAATTTTTGACATCAAGCTAAAAACGCACTATGTGCTTTTTGAAATAAATTTTTATTCTCAACTCTTGGTGACCATTGTGTATGAGTGGACTTCGTGCCACCGACACATCGTTACCTATTGAGGTAATAAAACAGATTTGTAATTATTTTTGAACGGTTTAACTTATAGTCTATGCTACTTGTTTCGGCTAGACGATAATGATTTGAAATATCAAAATATATATTTTTTATTTATCAGTTATGTACCATGTAACCTGGTACAGAGATGATAAAAAGTTGATCGAGATATAAATACAGGAATACTTAGTGTGAATTCGATCTAAAAATTATTGTTCCATTATTGGATGATGTGTTATGACAAAGTCATACAATGACGGCATCCTCAAATGGACTGTTAATACAACACGACATCATGACATCATTCTAAAAAATATTTTCAAACAAAATTTAATTTGCCAACGGCGTTTGGCTATACACATATGTATATCGATTAAAATTGATTATTGATATGAGTCTACGCTATTTGATTCAGCTAGACTAATGTTTATGAAAACTCTAAGTGTTCATTGAAAAAAAAAATCCTGAACCAAATTATTTTGGTGCGGAATCCAATAAAACTGAGGTAAAATTTTTGTGCATGTGGCAATGATGAGAAACAGATAAAACCAGTATTACTGGGTCAGTACTGGGCATACCGAGCTAATCACCCTCTATGTCTTCAGGGTATGACAGTTTACGGATGAATTTCCATAAAACCTTTGCGAAAATGAAAATTCATAGTCTATATGACTCCTCAGAACAATTTGAAAATTTTTACTCTTGTGAGTGGTGTATTGGGTAGCATGTGATGATGTGTATGAATGATGTAACTAGTAAGGTGTAAGATGTAAGGTGAATTCCGGGGACGAAATTCTTAGAAGAAGGGGTGAATGTGACAACCCGAGAATTTAGAAATTTTTAAAATCATAATTGATTTGATTTAAAGTTCAATATTAGAACCTAGACAGAAAATAAGTGAATGGATTTGACATTTCTGGAAAGAAATTTTAGGGATTTAAAAATTTTTGTGGTGAATTATTCGGGATTAAGTATATAAGTGTATATGGTCTGTGTGTATGGTCATTTATGTGTATAGTATGTGGTTAACGGTCAAGGGTTGACCATATAAGATATATCAGTGGCAAACCCTAATATTATATTAAGAACGTCAATATTCAGTTAGAAAATTCGTACTATTATAAGAAACCCTAAAAACTTGTCCTACAAACCCTAATTTCAGTTCTAGGAATTTGAAACCCTAATTCGAAAGTTGAAAACCCTAATTTGGGAAATCAAATGCTAGTATAAGGTTTATCGTTATTAATTATAACCTAATTAGGAAAAACCCTAATGACTTGCTTGAATCCCTAATTTTAAATTGGAAACCCTAATTCTTGGTTTATAAATCCTAATGCATGATTATGAAACCTAATTGCTAAATTAGCAATTTTAATTAGGAAATATTAGTCCTAATTAACAAGCTTGAATTATGATTGGGAAATTTTAATATAATTAGAAAACCCTAATTATAATGTAGAAATATTAATTTTCTATTTTGAAAATTGAAATTTAGAAATCTTAGAAATTAAATTTCAAAAATTTTAGGGTTAAACCCTAAACCCTAAGGGTTAGGGCAAATTACATGCATGCCTTTAAAATTAAATACAAAATGACTGAAATACCCTTTTCTTAAAAATTAGGTAAAAGATATGGCAAATCTTATGAGTAATCGAGCCTAAGGTTTAGCCTATGTGCCATAAAATCTTTCCAAGATCAGATGGTTGCCACCTTGTACATTTGGATACATTGAACCAAAGAAATCAAAAGATTAAAAAATTAAGAAAAAGTTATTTTCCTTAGCATTCTATCCAACCCTTTCTCTCCCTACAAAATTCAAAATCTAGAGTGAGAGAGAGTGAGGAATTTAACCATTATTAGCTCTTAGCTTTCCAAGAACAACAGCAAGGATCAGATTCAAGGAATCTAAGCCTAAAAGGTATAAAAACCCTAAACTTGAAAATATTTGTATTTGATGTTAGATGTTGTAAGTTGTTGGTTAAAGTTGTTTATTAGGGTGTCTTTGAGTGATATGGGTTGTTAGATCATAGATCTATAACATCTAGAGGCACGAAAATCAAGTTTTTAAAAACTGACTTTGAACCCTAAAATGTTGTCTGACAACCATATGTCAGAGCTCGTAGATCAATGTTTGTTAAGTGTTATGTGTGCTTTATGTTACAGATATGTAGTATGTCATGTGGTCTATGTTCTGCAACTTGAATCAGGGTTGGAACGTGTCTAGATTTCATGTTATGATCAGTCAAACAACGTTGACCGGTCACGAAAGTGAGCTTCTGGGAAACCCAGAACCCAGATTGTTGTCTGACAGTGATATTGCAGGCCTTGATCTTGCTTGTGTTTTATGTTTTAGGTCATGTTGTTGATTTAATGTTATAGACTGGTGTATGAACTACAAATGCATGTTATTAGATCAACTAGATTAACATTAGAATCAAAGATATTTGTGGTCAACCCACCGTTGACCATCACGCCGAATGAAGATTTTGGGCAACCCAGAAATCTTCAAAGGCAGTTTCTTGGCACCACTTTGACTGGCCAAGATCTTGTAAGTTTGATGTTGATACTTTGATCTGATGATGTAGCGTTGTTCTTTGACATCCATACTACACAAATGAACCAATAAAACTTAAAAGTTAAGTCTAGAAAGCATTAATGCAAGGGCTCAAAGTAGACACCATGTACTGTTCTTCATTTCTGGAAACCCTAGAAATGAAGAATAGCCTCTGACAAGAATTTTGAGGGTTAATATCTCTTGATCTATTGTACCTTGGCCATTATCTTAGTTTGTAGTTGTAGTATTACACTTGTACTACAATATTAACACATCAGGCTGCCTAGAAACCTTGTGATCAAAGATCTAGAACCGGTTAAACCTCATACCTTAGTCACTAACATGAGTTTCTGGGTTTGGCCAAGAACAGCTCAAGAACACGTATAATGACGGTTCTGTCGCTATAGGGCCCTTTAGCGACAATTTAATTAGAAAAAATATTTATTTCATTTATTAAATAGAAAAAATGGGTTTTAATTATTAAAAATACTAAATAAATTTCTAAAAATTATTTTAAAGCCTGAAAATTAGTTTTTAATTATTTTGACTATATTTCATAAATATTTAATATTTTTGGAATAATAATGGTATTTAATTTATTTAATTATAATATTAAATAAATTATTTAAAAATGATTTTAATACATAAAAATCATGAAAAATTATATTATGGTATAAGAAAATATTCTAAATTATTTTTAGTGACATTTAATATTTTGTGAGGAATTTCATTAACTAAGTAATATTAATGATAAATAATTTATTTAATAAATATATTAAATAAATTGTGGAAAAATAGAATTAATGATTTAAAAATCATATAAAAATTATTTATGTGTTATAAAAATATTTGAAGTTTTAAAATATAACTTTTGATAATTTTTCATGAAAAACATTAATAATTATTATTAATAGAAATTATCGGATAATGAATTTAATTGTTTAAAAATCATATAAATGTGATTTTAAGGTATTAAAAATACTTTGATATATTATAAATATATTATAATATCATGATATGTATTTCATTAATATTTGATATTAAATAAATATTAATGATAAAGGAATTATGTGGTATTTAATTCATATAAATACGAGTTTAATGACTGAAAAATCATGATATATGATAATAATTATCTGAAAATTATTACGAGCTTATGAAAAATATTTTGACTAATAAGAAAATTATCTAAGATAATTTTTAAGTGTTAGGTAGAGTTTAATTGAACTTAAACTCGATATTTATCCGACTAAGCCGTCGGGATGTCAGAACTGTGCCAAACTCGACTCGGACTGTAAAAGTTTAACTTGAGGTTAGGTTTTATGTGTTGTATACACGGATAGGGTTATGTGTTAATGTGTTTAGGTTATTTTTAAATATTGTGATGATATTATTCTAACTTAGAAATAAATATTATTAATATTAGGTCTTCAGATAAAGCTTATTAAATTGCATAGCGGTAATCAACGGTACATGCAAGTTTTTCTTAACTCGACTTCGAGTTATTTCATTCAATTATACTTGTGGTTAATCACTACTGATTTCCATGTCTAAAAATTATTAAATCGCACTCTGTGCATACTGCATGTACTCATCAGGTATGAAAGGTTGATCACCTTCATTACCATTCGGTCCATATATATATGTTCATGTTCAATGTTCGTTCAGCTATGTAAAATTTATTCATGCTAGTTCGTAATTATATTGTAGAACTGTAGCCAGCTTTTATTCAAAATTCTTTCAATCATGATATATCCTTAATTTATTAAACTTAGACTTACTGGGCAAACTTATTGCTCACCCTTGCTATATCATGATAAACATTGCAAATTAAGACACATACGTTAGATACAGGAAATGTTAAAGCCAAGTTCAGCTTGGGATAGTATGTGCAGCTAATTTGTAAAAGTATAGTATGATAATAATGTTATATGTTAGATAGTTTATGAATTGTGTATAAGTTAAGGTTACTCGACCTTGGGAAAAAGTGTGTAAAGTTTATTGTATAAATAATTTATGTTTATATCTTCCGCAATAGTTATAGAATGATTGTACCTGTAAAACCCCAAATTTTACGAATAAAGGTTTAATTTTCTCGAAATATTTTTTTTAATATTATGGTGTGGATTTGAGATAATGTTATAGTTGTGGGTAATATTTATAAATTTTGCAAAAGTACGCAAGTTGTTATATAATATTCAATTGGTTCTGGAATATTCATTTTATCGAAATATTCGCAACTAAGACAATCATTGGTGGACCCCACAATGTAATTATTGTCTAATTGAGAAAATGATAAAAATATTTTTATGAAAATAACTACGGAAGTTTTACCGTTAAAAGCTGCTTGAACTACTTTTAGTAAAAGTACAATGTACGCTGTGGTTGCATAGTAGCACACCAGTATTGATTATTGATGCTTACGTGAGAAGTCACTCGCTTTTGTTCAATTATTGCTACATGATGGTGTTACATAGTATCTCACGTTAATTGATTCAATTATTGTCGATATTTTATATATTATTAAATCAATAATTGAGATGATGAGTTATTAATATTATTACTTTCAATATTAACGATGTCTAGAAGTTACGCCAAGAGAGGTTTGGTCACCTAATTGCATGCGCCCAATAGGGAGAAATCCTTATTGAAAAGCAAATCTTTCACGAGGACGACACAGTCGATTAATATTGTGAATTATAATAATGATGATAAATGTTGTTAAATATATTGAGGTGTCTTTTTATGAAGTCACGAAAGTTTTTTATATATATATATATATAAAATTTTGTTTTATTAGTATCATTAATGTAATAAAAGCGTAAAAGCTTTTTATATAAAATAGAATACTTTTATAAAGTTATTTGTTTTATTAGACTATAAATAGAATATATTATATTCTATTATGCATATTATTTTGCATTGTAAAATCTTTTATATAAAATGAATACTTTTATAAAGTTATTTGTTTTATTAGACAATAATTAGAATATATTATATTTTATTATGCATAGTATTTGTATAAGGCTCGCATAGTGTTTTGCGTAGTAAAATCTTTTTATATAAAATAGAATATTTTTATAAAATTATTTGTTTTATTAGACAATAATTAGAATATGTTATATTTTATTATGCATAGTGTTTGCATAGTGCTACACATATAGTGTTTGCATAGTAAAATCTTTTTATATAAAATGAAATACTTTTATAATTTATTTGTTTTATTAAATTTTAAATAAAATATATAAATATATAAATATATAGAATATATTATATTTTATTGCATAGTATCCTTTCTATTTTTTCAATAAATAGGATGCTTAGTTAGAATTGAAAAACACACCAGAAGTTCAGAGAATTCTCCTTCTATAATCTTGAGCGTATTTCTTTAGAGTTTAAGAAAGCTTTGAGCGTAGTGCAAGTTTTCTTCAAGTATAACTCCGCCTTACTCCTCGGAGTACATTTCTTTATAAGGTAAGGGATATTATTTGTTGTACTCGTAAGGGGTATTATTTCTTTCGTATTCATGAAGAGAACTTCTATTATTCCATTCTTTATTATTATGTTGGAATAACCAGTCTATGCGAAGTACCGCATACATGGTGAAATTCTTCTATTATTCCATTCTTTATTATTATATTGGAATAACTTATCTATGCGAAGTACCGCATACATGGTGAAATTCTTCTATTATTCCATTCTTTATCATTCTGTTGGAATATCCTGTCGGTGCGTATTACGCCTGACCTGGTTCCATTAATTATTATTCTGTTGGAATAACATGTCTGTGCAGTCTATCGCATGCATGGTGATTTTTGTTGTTATTACATTCTTTATTATTCTGTTGGAATATCCTGTTAGTGCGAATTTCGTCTGACCTAGTTTCGTTCTTTATTATTCTGTCAGCATATCCTGTCTGTGTGTTTACGCATGACTTGGTTCCATTCTTTATTATTCTGTTGGGAAGAACCTATCTGTTCAGTCTATCGCACGCATGGTGAATCCTTCTGTTATTCGATTCTTTATTATTCTGTTGAAATAACCTGTCTATGTGGATTACCACATGCATGGTGAATGATCCTTTGTATTCATTCCTTATTAAATTGTGGATTATGATGAAAGTCATAATATAAGCATTGGACTGTTGATTATGATGAAAGTCATAATAAAAGCATTGGATTGATGAAAATCATGGGCATATGTAGTATTAGTAAGAGTTATGATGAGTTATGTTGGTTATTATGTGAAAACATGAAAGTTTTTTAGAAATCACAAAGGGTTGAAAATCAAATTTTGGTAAAAATGGAACATTAAATTCAATTGACCATATCTCTTATTATATTTCAAATTTTTTAGTGTGGTCAAGTTCTAGAGTTAGATCTATAAGTTTTCTAACTTATCCAAGTGGAATCACTGGAAAAGGTGTTATAGATTTTTGTATGGACTGATTTTAGCAAATGAGTCAAAAACTGTAAAGTACCAAAAAGCTACTGCCCATAAATTTAAAAGAACATTTTTGGCCACTTAATTTTTGAGAAAAATTCCAGCCTTTAGGGACATCGAAATATATGGTATAAAGTACCTCCTATCCAAAAATGAGCTCTTTTCGACTTAAAATGAGCAAGTTATGACTATTTCAATATCTAGGTTTTTCCGACGAAAAACACTATAACCGGAGTTCTATAACTCCGATCACCATGAAATTAAAACTGTAAGCTCACGTTAACATGTGTAAGATCCTGCCAAAATTTGGGAATTTCTAGAGTTAAACTTGAGGTAGCTAATTTCTTAAGGAATTAATTAAATTAATTTTTGAAAATTACTTAAGGGAGTTGAAAAATTATAAAAAAATACTTATTGTGTATGAAATATATGTATATATGTTTGGACAAATAATAGAAAAATAATAAGTTGATTTGGTAATTTTTCATGAAAATGGTTTAGTTACAAACATATGAGTTAAATATGTTATGTGAAGTTGAAGAATTGGTAAATAGGATTCTAAGGCTTGAAAATCCTATATAGGGTATATGCAGATTTTTGATGAGTGATTTGATCATTGGTGATGAAATCTTATGAGTATGGCATTTTTGAATGATTAAATGCATTATTTGGTAAAGTGTAAACAATTAAATTAAATTGTTTATAAATTTAAGAAGTGATTAAAATATTGTTATAATATTAATAATATTAGATTATGAGTTATTTAAGTGATGGATAATATTTGGATAAATTTAAAGTCTTTAATATTTATCCTTGTTTTCATTTGATTAATGCTTATATTATTGTCATCATCCTCATGCTTATATTGTGATGAAAGTCATCTTTGGCTTATGTGCAGAGATGGACTTGGTATGATTATGACCAGAGATTATTCAGTATAACTATGACTGTAATGTAATAAATGATGTGGTAAAAGTCCTCATTGGCCTGTAGTTCATTGGTGGATAGTTATTGGTTTGATTATGACCAGGGATTATTCGGTATAATCATGACCATTGATGATTACATGAATATCCTTGGTCGTAGTGCAGGGATGATGTGGTTTATTTATTAAGCTGAGTCTCAGCGATAAAGTTTATCAAAATCTTTCTAAATTACAGAAGATAGTAGATTTTATGCTCTACTTTACTCTTCTAATGGATTGCTTGTTCCGCTGCAGTTAAACTTGATGTCTATTGTATTTTATCAGTTTAACATTATTAAAGACTAATGATAATTTATTCTGCATTATCTTAGTCATAATATTTCTTGCTGGGCTAGTTTAGTTCACCCTTTCTTTCACTGTTCTCTTCAGGAATTGAGAATATTGCTGGGACGAGTCGAGAAACGGAGTGACGGTCCAGATGATAGCATTAGTAGTCCTCACTATTTTGTTAAAAAGTGTGACAATAAATGTAATGAGGACTCCATTGAGTGTGGATATTGTCTAGATGACAATATTCTTATTAAAACTCTAAGTTTATGTTTTGTCGTATTTTATACTACAGTTGTATAATTATTTTGTATTTGTATACGGAACCTTGTATCTGACGACCCAAGATAGGTGATGTGTACCTATTTTAGGGGCATCACAGTTGGTAACAAAGCTTAGGGATATGATCCCTGGCTGAGATGTGAGATAAGAACTAGGAGGGGAGAGACGGGGAATTCCTTCGCTAGTATGACCTACCTAAGTTTATTTGGTATTTAATTTATCGGTCAAAGTATAGGGATAATATGTGATATGTTAATTAACCCTTGTTTTGTGACAATGTTTGAGAATGGCATCTGAAAATGTTGAGATAAGCAATGGTACAAAATAATATGACCGTATTGTAGTACAAGGCTAAGTTTGCAGAGTTATCCCGGTTTGCATCCCATTTGGTCGATAATGAGGAGCGAATGACGCGAATGTTTCTTAGAGGTTTGAAACCCGATATACGTCAGTACCTCATTTCTCATAAACTTTATTTATATTCAGATGTTGTGAATAGGGCTTAGTTATTGGAGTGCGATAATGAGTTAGCACAACCAAAAGGTAACGACTAACAACACAATAATAATCGTCTTTGGTGGCAATTACCATCGTAACAATGATGACCATCGTGGAAATTATCATGCCAAGAATGGTAACCACTTGGTGGTAATCATGGCCAAGATAATAGAAGTGGAAATTTCAAGAAGAGAAGGTCATTTAGCTCAATTTTTTCGTATAGTGAAGTCAAGTCCAGCTGGGACGGTGGTAGCAAAGGCGGATACGAACAAAACAAAGTCTGTGGTTACAGGAAGAGCGTTTTTCATGACTTCTCAAAAAGCGAGTAACCCAAACAAAGTTAGCACGGGTTAGTTAATTATAAATTTTTGCGAAGTCTATACCTTATTAGATACCGGTTCTACCCATTCTTTTATCTCTCTTGCTTGCGTTCAACGTTTAAATTTTGACTCCGGAGAAGTTAGACTTTGACTTATCTGTTGAAACTCCGTTAGGAGAAACCTTCATTACATGTGTTATCCAAGTCTTGGATGAGAGTCAAAGTTTTGAATGATATTTCTATTTTTAATAAATTTCCTGACATATTCTTGAAGACTTCTTAGCCTACCCCAGAATGTGAAATCAAATTTTGTATTGACCCCAGTACAAAACCCTTTTCTTCAACCCTTAAATATTTCTTCACCCAAAACAAACGTATAATGCGCCAAAGACGTTGGCTCGAGTTGTTGAAGATTATGACTATATTATTCAATATCATTATGGAAGAGCAAACGTGGTAGCTGACGCGTTGTGTAGAAGATCGTATGTGTTTACGAGTACGATGTTGTTAACACAAAAACTCATTTCGTATAACTTACAAATGATGAAGATAGAGTTAAAGACTCTAAGGACCCACCTGAAGATAACGAATATACGAGTAGAATCGACTTTAATCGATAAAGTTAAAGCCGTTCAAGCTATAGACCCGTAGCTGATGAACACGAAAAAGAAGGTTTAATAGGGCGTTATTCTAGAAGCAAGAATCAATGAAGAGAGGAAATCTCAACCCTCGATTTAATTGGCCGATTTAAAATCCTTGATCGAGTAGGAACTATGGCCTATAGACTCGTTTTACCGCCAAGTATGTCGCGTGTTCATAATATTTTTCACGTATCGATGTTACGTAAATATGTGGACGAGCCGAACCACATTATTGAATTGGAACTAGACGAGATAGCAGAAGATTTAACGTATGAGGAGATACGTGTTAAAATCTTAGATAAGAAGGATCATATTCGACACTCAAAGGTTATACCTCAAGAGTTAGAATCTGACAAGGTGTCCTCATATTTTCGGCATACCAGGTATGTACGTAAATTTCAAGGGCAAAATTTCATAAGGAGGGGAGATTGTAAAACCCCAAATTTTACGAATAAAGGTTTAATTTTCTCGAAATATTTTTTTTAATATTATGGTGTGGATTTGAGATAATGTTATAGTTGTGGGTAATATTTATAAATTTTGTAAAGTACACAAGTTGTTATATAATATTCAATTGGTTGGGGAATATTCATTTTAGCAAGGAATATTCGTACAACGGCACAATCATTGGTGGACCCCACAACAGAATTATTGTCGAATTGAGAAAACGACAAAAATATTCTTATGAAAATAACGACGGAAGTTTTACCATTAAAACTATTGAACTACTCTCTAGTAGTAAAGTAAGTGCGATGTCTGGCGTGGTTGCATAGTAGCACACAGTATTGATTATTGATGCTTACGTGAGAAGTCACTCGCTTTTGTTCAATTATTACTACAGTAATTATTGCATAGTATCTCACGTTAATTGATTCAATTATTGTCCGATATTTTATATATTATTAAATCAATAATTGAGATGACAGAGTTATTAATATTATTATTTGCAATATTAACGATGTCTAGAAGTTACGCCAAGAGAGGTTTGGTCATCTAATTGCATGGCGCCCAATAGGAGAAATCCTTATTGAAAGCGCCTCTCTTCCTGGAAACGACACGGTCGATTAATATTGTGAATTATAATAATGATGATAAATGTTGTTATATATATATATATATATATATATATATATATATATATATATATTTAGAATATATTATATTTTATTGCATAGTATCCTTTCTATTTTTCCTATAAATAGGATGCTTAGTTAGAATTGAAAAACACACCAGAAGTTCAGAGAATTCTCCTTCTATAATTTTGAGCGTATTTCTTTAGAGTTTAAGAATGCTTTGAGCGTAGTGCAAGTTTTCTTCAAGTATATCCTCGCCCTATCCGTTAGAGTACTCTTCTTTATAAGGTAAGGGATATTATTTGTTGTACTCGTAAGGGGTATTATTTCTTTCGTATTCATGAATAGATATTCTATTATTCCATTCTTTATTATTATGTTGGAATAACCTGTCTATGCGAAGTACCGCATACATGGTGAAATTTTTCTGTTATTCCATTCTTTATCATTCTGTTGGAATATCATGTCGGTGCGTATTACGCCTGACCTGGTTCCATTAATTATTATTCTATTGGAATAACCTGTCTGTGCGGTCTATCGCATGCATGGTGATTTCTGTTGTTATTCCATTCTTTATTATTCTGTTGGAATAACCTGTCTATGTGGATTACCACATGCATGGTGAATGATCCTTTGTATTCATTCCTTATTAAATTGTGGAAATGATCTGTTTACGTGGATTATGATGAAAGTCATAATATAAGCATTTGACTATTGATTATGATGAAAGTCATAATAAAAGCATTGGACTGATGAAAATTATGGGCATATGTAGTATTAGTAAATGTTATGATGAGTTATGTTGGTTATTATGTGAAAACATGAAAGTTTTTTAGAAATCACAAAGGGTTGAAAATTAAATTTTGGTGAAAATGGAACATGAAATTCAATTGACCATATCTCTTATTATATTTCAAATTTTTTAGTGTGGTCAAGTTCTAGAATTAGATCTATGAGTTTTCTAACTTATCCAAGTGGAATCACTGGAAAAGGTGTTGTAGATTTTCATGGACTGATTTTAGCAAAGGAGTCAAAAACTGCAAAGTACCAAAAAGCTACTGCCCAGAAATTTAAAAGAACATTTTTGGCCACTTAATTTTTGAGAAAAAATCCAGCCTTTAGGGACATCGAAATATATGGTATAAAGTACCTCCTATCCAAAAATGAGCTCATTCTGACTTAAAATGAGCAAGTTATGACTATTTCAATAGCTAGGTTTTTCCGACGAAAAACGCTATAACCGGAGTTCTATAACTCTGATCACCATGAAATTTAAACTGTAAGCTCACGTTAAGATGTGTAAGAGATCCTGCCAAAATTTGGGAATTTCCAGAGTTAAATTTAAGGTAGCTAATTTCTTAAGGAATTAATTAGAAATTGATTTTTGAAAAATACTTAAGGGAGATGAAAAATAATAAAAAAAATACTTGTTGTGTATGAAATATATGTATATATGTTTGGACAAATGATAGAAAAATAATAAGTTGATTTGGTAATTTTTCATGAAAATGGTTTAGTTACAAACATATGAGTTAAATATGTTATGTGAAGTTGAAGAATTGGTAAATAGGATTTTAAGGCTTGAAAATCCTATATAGGGTATATGGAGATTTTTGATGAGTGATTTGATCATTGGTGATGAAATCTTATGAGTATGGCAGTTTTGAATGATTAAATGCATTATTTGGTAAAGTGTAAATAATTAAATTAAATTGTTTATAAGTTTAAGAAGTGATTAAAATATTGTTATAATATTAACAATATTAGATTATGAGTTATTTAAGTGAAGGATAATATTTGGATAAATTTAAAGTCTTTAATATTTATCCTTGTTTTTATTTGATTAATGCATATATTATTGTCATCATCCTCATGCTTATATTGTGATGAAAGTCATCTTTGGCTTACGTGAAGAGATGGACTTGGTATGATTATGACCAAGGATTATTCGGTATAATTATGACTGTAATGTAATGAATGATGTGGTAAAAGTCCTCATTGGCCTGTAGTTCATTGGTGGACAGTTATTGGTTTGATTATGACCAGGGATTATTCGGTATAATCATGACCATTGATGATTACATGAATATCCTTGGTCGTAGTGCAGGGATGATGTTGTTTATTTATTAAGCTGAGTCTCAGCGATAAAGTTTATCAAAATCTTTTTAAATTATAGAAGATAGTAGATTTTATGCTCTACTTGACTCTTCTAATGGATTGCTTGTTCCGCTGCAGTTAAACTTGATGTCTATTGTATTTTATCAGTTTAACATTATTAAAGACTAATGATAATTTATTCTGCATTATCTTAGTCATAATATTTCTTGCTGGGCTAGTTGAGCTCACCCTTTCTTTCACTGTTCTCTTCAGGAAATGAGAATATAGCTGGGACGAGTCGGGAAACGGAGTGACGGTCCAGATGATAGTTGTATTTTATACGACAGTTGTATAATTAGTTTGTATTTGTATTCGGTACCTTGTAATTGACGACCCAAGATGGGTGATGTGTACCTATTTTGGGGGCATCACAGTTGGTAACAAAGCTTAGGGATATGATCCCTGGCTGAGATGTGAGAGAAGAACTAGGAGGGGAGAGACGGGAAATTCCTTCGCTAGTATGACCTACCTAAGTTTATTTGGTATTTAATTTGTCGGTCAAAGTATAGGGATAATATGTGATATGTTAATTAACCCTTGTTTTGTGACAGTGTTTGAGAATGGCATCTGAAAATGTTGAGATAAGCAATGGTACAAAATAATATGATCGTATTTTAGTACGAGGTTAAGTTTGCAGAGTTATCCCGGTTTACATCCCATTTGGTCGATAATGAGGAGCGAATGATGCGAATGTTTCTAAGAGGTTTGAAACCCGATATACGTCAGTACCTCATTTCTCATAAACTTTATTTATATTCAGATGTTGTGAATAGGGCTTAGTTATTGGAGTGCGATAATGAGTTAGCACAACCAAAAGATAACGACTAACAACACAATAATAATCGTACTGGTGGCAACGACCATCAGAACAATGATGACCATCGTGGGGGAAATTATCATGCCAAGAATGGTAACCACTTCGGTGGTAATCATGGCCAAGATAATAGAAGTGGAAATTTCAAGAAGAGAAGGTCATTTAGCTCGATTTTTTCGTATAGTGAAGTCAAGTCCAGCTGGGACGGTGGTAGCAAAGGCGGATACGGACAAAACAAAGTCGGTGGTTACAGGAAGAGCGTTTTTCGTGACTTCTCAAAAAGCGAGTAACCCGAACGAAGTTAGCACGGGTTAGTTAATTATAAATTTTTGCGAAGTCTATACCTTATTAGATACCGGTTCTACCCATTCTTTTATCTCTCTTGCTTGCGTTCAACGTTTAAATTTGACTCCGGAGAAGTTAGACTTTGACTTATCTGTTGAAACTCCGTTAGGAGAAACCTTCATTACATGTGCTATCCAAGTCTTGGATGAGAGTCACAGTTTTGAATGATATTTCTATTGTTAATAAATTTCCTGACGTATTCTTGAAGACTTCTTAGCCTACCCCAGAATGTGAAATCGAATTTTGTATTGAACCCAGTACAAAACCCATTTCTTCACCCAAAGCGAACGTATAATGCGCCAAAGATGTTAGCTCGAGCTGTTGAAGATTACGACTATACCATTCAATATCATTATGGAAGAGCAAACGTGGTAGCTGACGCGTTGAGTAGAAGATCGTATACGTTTACGAGTATGATGTTGTTATTACAAAAACCCATTTTGTATAACTTACAAATAATGAAGATAGAGTTAAAGACTCTAGGGACCCACCTGAAGATAACGAATATACGAGTAGAATCGACTTTAATTGATAAAGCTAAAGCCGTTCAAGCTACAGACCCGGAGCTGATGAACACGAAAAAGGAGGTTCAAGAGGGCGTTATTCTAGAAGCAAGAATCAATGAAGAGAGGAAATCTCAACCCTCGATTTAATTAACCGATTTAAAATCCTTGATTGAGTAGGAACTATGGCCTATAGACTCGTTTTACCGCCAAGTATGTCGCATGTTCATAATGTTTTTCACGTATCGATGTTACGTAAATATGTGGACGAGCCGAACCACATTATTGAATTGGAACTAGACGAGATAGCAGAAGATTTAACGTATGAGGAGATACGTGTTAAAATCTTGGATAAGAAGGATCATATTCGACACTCAAAGGTTATACCTCAAGAGTTAGAATCTGACAAGGTGTCCTCATATTTTCGGCAAACCAGGTATGTACTTAAATTTCGAGGGCAAAATTTCATAAGGAGGGGAGATTATTGATGCTTACGTGAGAAGTCACTTAGTTTTGTTCAATTATTGCTACAGTAATTGTTGCATAATATCTCACGTTAATTGATTCAATTTTTGTCGATATTTTATATATTATTAAATCAATAATTGAGATGACAGAGTTATTAATATTATTATTTGCAATATTAACGATGTCTAGAAGTTCTGCCAAGGAGAGGTTTGGTCACCTAATTGCGCGCCAATAGGGAGAAATCCTTATTGGAAAGCAGCCTCTTTCTTGGGAACGACCTGGTCGATTAATATTGTAAATTATAATAATGATGATAAATGTTGTTAAATATATTGAGGTGTCTTTTTATGAATTGACAATAAGTTTATATATATATATATATATATATATATATAAAAATCTGCTTTTATTAGTATTATTAATGTAATAAAATGCAAAAAGCTTTTTATATAAAATAGAATACTTTTATAAAGTTATTTATTTTATTAGACTATTAATAGAATATATTATATTCTATTATGCATAGTATTTTGCATAGTAAAATCTTTTTATATAAAATGTAATACTTTTAAAAGTTATTTATTTTATTAGACAATAATTAGATTATATTATATTTTATTATGCATAGTGTTTTGCATAGTGCCCGCATAGTGTTTTGCATAGTAAATTTTTTTATATAAAATAGAATACTTTTATAAAGTTATTTGTTTTATTAAACAATAAATAGAATATATTATATTTTATTATGCATAGTGCCTGCATAGTGTTTGCATAGTAAAATCTTTTTATATAAAATATAATACTTTTATAAAGTTATTTGTTTTATTAGATTTTAAATAAAATATATATATATTTAGAATATATTATATTTTATTGCATAGTATCCTTTCTATTTTTCCTATAAATAGGATGCTTAGTTAAATTGAAAAACACACGTAAGTTCGGAGAATTCTCCTTCTATAATTTTGAGCGTATTTCTTTAGAGTTTAAGAATGCTTTGAGCGTAGTGCAAGTTTTCTTCAAGTATATCCTCGCCTATCCGTCGTAGTACTCTTCTTTATAAGGTAAGGGATATTATTTGTTGTACTAAATGTAAGGGGTATTATTTCTTTCAGATTCATGAATAGATATTCTATTATTCCATTCTTTATTATTATGTTGAATAACTTTTACATGCAAGTACCGCATACATGGTGAAATTTTTCTCATTATTCCATTCTTTATTATTATGTTGAATAACTCATCTGTCTAAGTCCGCATACATGGTGAAATTCTTCTATTATTCCATTCTTTATCATTACATTTGGAATATCATGTGGTCATATGTATTACGCCTCGACCGGTTCCATTAATTATTATTCTGCTTGGAATAACTGCGTCAGCGGTCTCTATCGCATGCATGGTGATTTCGTTGTTATTCCATTCTTTATTATTCATTGGAATATCCTATCGGTGCGTAATTTCGCATGACCTAGTTCCGTTTCTTTATTATTCTCGCCGAATATATCACATGCGTGTGTTTACGCACGACTGGTTCCATTCTTTATTATTATTCGCTTGGGAATAACTTTGTCGTCTGTGCGTATCTATCGCATGCATGGTGAATCCTTCTGTTATTCCATTCTTTATTATTCTGTTGGAGTAACCTGTCTATGTGGATTACCACTTGCATGGTGAATGATCCTTTGTATTCATTCCTTATTAAATTATGGAAATGATCTGTTTACGTGGATTATGATGAAAGTCAAAATATAAGAATTTTACTATTGATTATGATGAAAGTCATAATAAAAGCATTGGACTGATGAAAATCATGGGCATATGTAGTATTAGTAAGTGTTATGATGAGTTATGTTGGTTATTATGTGAAAACATGAAAGTTTCTTAGAAATCACAAAGAGTTGAAAATTAAATTTTGGTGAAAATAGAACATGAAATTCAATTGACCATATCTCCTATTATATTTTGAATTATTGAGTTTGGTCAAGTTCTATAGTTAGATCTATGAGTTTTCTAACTTATCCAAGTGGAATCACTGGAAAAGGTGTGGTAGATTTTTGTATGGACTGATTTTAGCAAAGGAGTCAAAAACTGCAAAGTACCAAAAAGCAACTGCGCAAAAATTTAAAAGGGCATTTTCGGCCACTTAATTTGTGAGAAAAATTCCGGCCTTTTGGGACATGGAAATATGTGGTATAAAGTACCTCCTGTCCAAAAATAAGCTCATTTCGACTTAAAATGAGCAAGTTATGACTATTTCAATATTTAGGTTTTTTAGACGAAAAATGCTATAACCGGAGTTCTATAACTCCGATGACCATGAAATTTAAACTGGAAGTTCACGTTAATATGTGTAAGATCCTTCCAAGATTTGGGAATTTCTGGAGTTAAACTTAAGGTAGCTAATTTCTTAAGGAATTAATTAGAAATTGATTTTTGAAAAATACTTAAGGGAGTTGAAAAACTATAAAAAAATACTTGTTGTGTATGAAATATATGTATATATGTTTGGAAAAAGGATAGAAAAATAATAAGTTTATTTGGTAATTTTTTATGAAAATGGTTTAGTTACAAACATATGAGTTAAATATGTTATGTGAAGTTGAAGAATTGGTAAATAGGATTTTAGGGCTTGAAAACCTATATAAGGTATATGCAGATTTCTGATGAGTGATTTGATCATTGGTGATGAAATTTTATGAGTATGACATTTTTCAATTATTAAATGCATTATTTGGTAAAGTGTAAACAATTAAATTAAATTGTTTATAAGTTTAAGAAGTGATTAAAATATTGTTATAATATTAACAATATTAGATTATGAGTTATTTAAGTGATGGATAATATTTGGATAAATTTAAAGTCTTCAATATTTATCCTTGTTTTCGTTTGATTAATACTTACATTATTGTCATCATCGTCATACTTATATTGTGATGAAAGTCATCTTTGGCTTACGTGCAGAGATGGACATGGTATGATTATGACCAGGGATTATTCGGTATAATTATGACCGTAATGTAACGAATGATGTGGTAAAAGTTCTCATTGGCCTGTAGTTCATTGGTGGACAGTTGTTGGTATGATTATGACCAAGGATTATTCGGTATAATCATGACCATTGATGATTACATGAATATCCTTGGCCGTGGTGCAGGGATGATGTGGTTTATTTATTAAGCTGAGTCTCAGTGATAAAGTTTATCAAAATCTTTTTAAATTATAGAAGATAGTAGATTTTATGCTCTACTTGACTCTTCTAATGGATTGCTTATTCATTTGCAGCTTAAACTTGATGTCTATTGTATTTTATCAGTTTAACATTGTTAAAGACTAATGATAATTTATTCTGCATTATCTTAGTCATAATATTTCTTGCTGGGATAGTTGAGCTCACCCTTTCTTTCACTGTTGTCTTCAGGAAATGAGAATATAGTTGGGACGAGTCGGGGAACGGAGTGACGATCGAGATGATAACATTAGTAGTCCTCACTATTTTGTTAAATAGTGTGACAATAAATGTAATGAGGACTCTATTGAGTGTGGATATTGTCTAGATGACAATATTCTTATTAAAACTCTCAGTTTATGTTTTGTCATATTTTACACGACAGTTGTATAATTAGTTTGTATTTGTATTCAGTACCTTGTATCTGACGACCCTAGATGGGTGATGTGTACCTTTTTTGGGGGCGTCACAGTACCAGATTCGTGTTGATTTAGGACCCGAATTTGGGGCTCTTACAGTTTCTAAATATTTATCAGTGTTTCCAATAATTAGGATTTTCAATTATTAATTAGGGTTTTTCTAATTAATATTAAATTCTATAATACGCAACATAAATCATATAACACAATTACTACACAGTCTTGAATCTCCCATTAATTTGAGTTTTAAAATAGTGTTAAACAAAGTAATACTAGGGTTTTAGCATGATATACAATAATTGACCAACTATTATCAGTCTATACATACATTACATATTTATAGCACTAAAATATAATTAATAGTATATTATTATTCTCATTCCTTGTTCAAAATCTAGAATTAGGGTTTGGATTCCATATCTGATTTATCTTGCATATATAAAACTATTAATTAAGTTAAAATAATTAGCTTAACTAATCAAATAAATTCATATAATAAAATAATAATTATAATAATTCCAATTATCATTTCATATATTATTTAAATAGTATATAATCATTTTTTCGGAAAAATAAATAATAAAAATATTTTTACTACAAAATTAATTATAATAAGAATATAATGTAAAACTATCAATAATTCCTTAAAAATATTATTTGTAATTATTCATGTAATAAATAAATTTTAATTTATCATATAAATACAAAAGCTTTACCTTATACATATTCCCACCTTTAAAATAAAAAAATAAAAAAAATTTACGCAAAATTTCTGATTTATTTATATAGAAAATATCGGATTATTACAACTTTAACCAATGTTATCACTTTATTTCTCAGAACTTGCTCTTTATGGTCGATGATCTGCACATGTTCTTCTAAATAAAAAAGATCTTCTTCGATTTGGATCGGCTCATAGTTTATAACTTATTTATAATCAGGTTTATATGGTCGTAATACAGACACATGAAACACATTATAAATATGATTTAACTCAGGGGGTAGTGCTATTTCATAAGCAACTTCACCTATCCTCCTCAAAATTTTGAAGGGTCTAATGAATCTCGGACTTAGTTTTCCTTTCTTGCCAAAACGTATATTGTCCTTCCAAGGGGACACTTTCAAGAATACATGACTTTCTACACTAAAGTTTCGTTGTTGACGATGTGGATCAGCATATTTCTTTTGTTGATCTTGAGATGCTTATAATCGTTCACGTATAATTCTGATGGTAATAGTAGCTTGTTGGATTATCTCAGGTCCTAGCATTTGTCTTTCCTCGACCTCATCCCAACACAAAGGTGTTCTATATTTCCTCCCATATAAGGATTCATAAGGTGGCATACCTATGCTAGCATGGTAATTATTATTGTAGGCATATTATACCAAAGGTAACTGATTTTCCTAACTTCCTTTAAAGTCTATGATACATGTTCTCAACATATCCTATAATATTTGAATGGTTCTTTCACTTTGCCCATCAGTTTGAGGGTGATAAGCTGTACTTAATCTCAATTATGTTCCAAAGTGTTTTTGAAGGCTCTTCCAAAAATTTGAGGTAAAACGTGGGTCTCAATCTGACACTATAGAAACAGGTACTCCATGCCTAGAGATGATTTCATTAATGTATAGCTTGGCAAGTTGGTCTAAGTTATAAGTAACTTTAATAGGTAGGAAGTGAGTTGATTTGGTTAGACGATCAACTATTACCTAAATGGCATTGTGGCCCTTCTGTGTAGCTGGAAGGCCTACCACGAAGTCCATGGTTATATGTTCCCACTTCCACTCAGGAATTGGTAAGGGTTAAATTAAACCACTCGAATTTTGATCTTCAGCCTTAACCCTTTAACACGTGAGACATTTGCTTACCCATTCAGCTATTTCTCTTTTCATATTCGACCACCAAAAGTGTCGACTTAAATCCTTGTACATTTTAGTACTGCCTGGATGTATGACAAATTTAGAATTATAAGCTTAGTTTAAGATTTCTTCTTTTAATGCTTGATTCAACGGAACCCAAATTCTATCTTTATATCTTAATATTCAATCCTTGTCTATTCTGAATTTGTTATTCTTGATATGAGTTATATTAGACTTACATTTTTGACATTCTTCATCCTTTTCCTGCATCTCTTTGATTCTATTAAGTAGAGACGAAACTCCCTCTAGAATGAATAACTTTTGGGTAGAGGTAATTGGACATTCCACCTCAATTTCTAGTTTTTTCAAAATCTTTTATTAACCTTGCATTGGTGGTTATTACGTTCAACTTTTCTTAATTCTTTCTAACTAACGCATCAACTACTACATTGGCTTTCCCGGGATGATATAAGATTTCACAGTCAAAATCCCTTATCAGTTCTAACCATCTCCTCTGCCTTAAGTTTAACTCCTTTTGTGTAAAAATATATTTCAGACTTTTGTGATTTGTATATATCTCGCACTTCTCCCCGTACAAGTAATGCCTCCAAATTTTTAGGGCAAAAACTACCGCGACTAACTCTAGGTCACGAGTAGGATACCTCTTCTCATAATCTTTGAGTTGTCGTGATGCATAAGAAATAACTTTCCCATGTTGCATCAACACACACCCTAAACCTCTGTGTGAAGAATCACTAAATACTACAAGGCCTCCTGTATCAGCTGTCAAGGACAACACTGGAGTCATGCTCAGTCGCTTCTTCAACTCTTGGAAGCTCTTTTCACATTTATCTATCCAGACGTATTTCACCGTCTTTTGAGTTAAATTGGTTAGTGGGGTTGCTATTTTTGAAAAATCTTTTATGAACCATCGATAATAACCCGCTAAATCGAGAAAACTTCTTACTTCTATTGGAGTTGTTGGTTGTTCTCAATTCACAATCGTTTCAATCTTAGTTGGATCTAATGATATTTCATTTTTCTCAATTACATGACCTAAAAATTGAACTCTCTTTAACCATAATTCACACTTGGAAAACTTTGCATAAAATTGTTCCTTTTGTAATATCTCCAAAATGACTCTTAAGTGCTCAACATGCTCTTCCCGTGTTTTCAAGTATACCGGAATATTGTTGATAAATACTACAACGAATTTGTCTAAGCATGGTTTAAACACTCAATTCATCAAATCTATAAATGTTACCGGTGTATTTGTCAAACCAAAAGACATCACAAGAAACTCATAATGTCCATAGTGTGTCCTAAACGTTGTTTTCTGCACATCTTCCTTTCTTATTTTTAACTGATGATAACATGTCCTAAGGTCGAATTTTGAAAAGTGTTTGGCCCCCTTTAATTGGTCAAATAAATCATCAATTCTTGGTAAAGGATATTTATTCTTAATGGCTAATGTATTTAATTCTCTATAGTCTATACATAATCTCATAGTTCCATCCTTCTTCTTTACAAATAATACTAGTGCTCCCCAAGGTGAAACACTAGGTTGTATATACTTTTTATCTAAGAGTTCCTATAGTTGTACTAGTAACTCTTTCGGGTTCTCTGAAAAGCCATTCTCAGATATGGTGCCTTAGAAACTGGTGTCGTTCCCGGTGCAAGATCAGTGACAAACTCAATTTCCCTATCTGGAGGTAGACCTGATAAGTCATCTGGGAATACATCAGGAAATTCCTTAACTATAGGTATTTGTTCTAGTTTTACTCCTTCCTGTTGAGTATCAACTATATAGGTCAAATATCCTAAACAACCATTTTTAAATAACCTTTATGCCTGAGTTATGGTCAGACTCAAGATTACTAGGTGAAAAACCTCCGTTGAACACTACGTTTGACTTCGACACAGTTAATAGGTTTATACATTTTTTATGACAATTGATCATCGCGTTATGGTTAACTAACCAATCCATTTCTAAGATTACATCAAATTCTCCCAACTGAATTGGAATAAGATTTACCAGAAAATTATGTCCCTTTATATCCACACTACAGTTCCTATATATAGTTTTAACTGGAATCTTTTCTTTGCTTGTAATTTCTATAATAGAACAGTATGTCTAAATATTTACATGGTATATTCAAGTTTTTAGAAAAACTACTAGACACTAAGGAACAAGTAGCACCAGAGTCGAATAACACATATGCATTTAAAGTGTTGATTGGGATGATACCTGTCACCACGTCCTATGAAGCAACAACATCCCTCACCGACATGTTAAATATTCTCGCGGTTGGTCGACTCTGAGCTCCAACTGCAACTACTGTTGACTAATTATTATTATTCTCTAGTACTCTATTTCCCTTTCCTCCCTGGTTCCTTCGTTTGGTACAGTTCCTTGCTAAATGTTCCAACGAACCACAGTTAAAACATTTATTTTTATTAAGGAGAGGACACTGTGGAGAAAAGTGTCCCACTTGTCCACAATTGTAACATTTATTTATACTTTTAAAACATACTCCTTTATGTTTTCCCCCACATGTAGGATAAGGTTCCCTCTTATTATTATTAAAGTTATTATTATTACCTAACTTTTTCCCCAAGTTGTTAGAAAAAGTAGTATCCCATTTCCTTTTATTATTAAACCCACCTGAACTGGGTTCGGCCTTAGGTTTCCCTTTTTCATTTTGATTCTTCTTTCCCTGATGAAATTTGATGAGATTCTCGTTTTCACTCTTTGCTATGGAAGCTTTCTCGAGTATTTCGGAAAAAGTTTTTAGTTGGAATATAGATAATTTACTTCGTATCTGAGGTTTAAAACCTTCATGATACCTCCGAGTCTTCCTAAGTTCAGTATCGACTTAATGTGGATAAAACCTAGATAGTTCATTAAACTTGGTCGTATACTAAGATACAGTTAGGTCTCCTTGTTTCAATTCTAGGAATCGTACTTCCATGTGATCCTTCAGAGATTGGGAAAAATAATTTTCAAAGAAAAATTCTTTGAATCTATCCCAAGGTACAACTTCAGTTTCTACCTGACCCTTAGTTGATTCCCACCAGTAATTTGCCTCACCTTTCAAGAAAAGGTTGAAAAAGTTTTCTTTTGATTGTTATTGACATTGGTTACTAAGAAGAATTTTTCTATTTTAGTAATCCAGATTTGTGCATCGCCAGGTTCGGATGTTCGTTTGAATTTGGGCGGACCAACTAATTTAAAATCCTTAAATGGAGTATTGTGGGTTATGGATTTATTCATAGCACCTAACAAAAGTTCTACTAACTGTTGGGTAGGATTAACATTATTATATATCTCTCGTTGAGTTCTTCTGGTTGGTGGCATGATTCTATATAAAACAAGAAACATCCATATAAGAATTTGTATAACACAAACATACCTTTTATTCATATGTCACAAAATACACACATAAATAACTCGTAGTTTATAAACACTACTATCTATAATACAAATACAAACATCAAATGCTCTTTTATTCATACTAATATAGAGCATTTAGACTTCTATACTACACTCTAGAATTCATTAACGTCGTTGAAGGAATCATGGATCATGTGGTATACCACAGATCGATATATCAGATAAGCAGTTTTCTTCTCCTATACTGGATATCAAACTACTCAGCATTGACATCTCGAGTACCCAGAGCAGATTTGAGTAGCCTCGACTGTATTTCCTTCTTACCCCTTTGTGCATGGTGCAGTTGTACTTTCAGTTAATTATTGGTTCCCCTTTCATGCTCTAACATTCCCTCGGCTAAGTGTGCCCACATCATTTGATTATTATCATGCTCAGGCTTCTGCATTAGTGAAGCCATTGATTCATCATGTTCATCAATTCTCATTAATTATCATGTTTCTGGATCTTCTTCTTCCTCATCATCTAGCAGTTGTTGATCATGAATCAATTATTCATCCTCTGCATCACTATCTATAAATGACTCAATTTGCGGTGGATTGTTTACTATCGACATTTCCTTAGCATCGGAGTTGGTAATCCTATAATACAAAACTTCTTTGTTACTTATATAGAAATTTACACAAAACATAATATTTTTAATGTTATTTTTATGTGTAATTTAATACTTTTACGAACTCGAAGACTATATAATAAAATTACTCTTCCTTATATCTATAGCCTTAATTGCTTTGATACCATTAATTGTAACACCCCGATATCTATACTCTCGCGGTATCCAATATGGTACTTACTACTAGTCAATTAATATAACGCATTCAAATCTATATGTCCGTAGTATCAGATTCAATGCTTATATCTAATTAACTGACTATACAATTATTACCAGATGCAATTCCCATAGATCCAAGATTCACAGTATCCCATAACAGATAACAATTCCCAGGAGAACTATTGTTGTGTTTAGATACCCTCACTTAGATGTATGGACTGTATCTACGAATAGTATCTATCTATCTAAAATTTAGAGTACCAGTAATAACACAGTCCATATTACCAATATCCTCACTCAAATATATAGACTATATCATGAGAATTACACTATTATATCGATAGTACCTATCTATCTGAAATCCAGAGTATCAACAACAACATGAACAGTTCATATTGTCAATACCCTCACTCAGATAAATAGTTCCCAAGGATTTCAAACTAAATTTGAAAATTCTTGTTACATCTATATATGTAAAGAAATCACGGTTACGGAAAAAAAAGATGTTATATATATATATATTAAGGTTTGATTACATGATTCTTCATAAAGAATTTCTTATACAAAGTATTACATTTAGCTAGACCGTAATATAAACTAATCTAACGAGAGACGCTTTCCTTTATTTACTCCAGATGTGCTAGGGTTACCATCTAATACTTCAAAGGGAATAATTTGCAAGAGTGAGCTTTGACATGCTCAGTAGGTTTTATATTTATAACAATATATGATTTGAAGAAGTATAACAGTTCAAAACTTAACTGATTGTTGGAAACATTTTTGGAATTTATATTTCAACCATTTTTGGACTTTTTATTTCTGTCAGTCACAAAGACTTAGAAATTTTGATTAGATGTGAGATGGGGTATCAGCCTATTCAAAATCCTAGGTGTATGCAACTCATCCTAATCATGCCCACATGCACTAACTGTCATATTCAATTGACACACATCTATCCCTTTTGGGGACACACAACTCAGCATAGGATTTCTTACCAAACAATTTTGGTTTGACACATTAGTTTATGCTCAATAAACAATATCATATGAATAAATCATGCATTTCTTAGTTATGCTGAAGCTATAACAATAACTTTACAATAATTGCTAATTAAAGTTTAGGTTTGGTATAATATATCAAAAGCAATTCAAAATATGAATCTTGTTCAACGAATTAAAACAGGGTTTAGTAACTTGCGAAAGTAATTATGGTTAGGGAACTTGCAATAAAGAAATAAGGTTCAGATACTTGCCTGAGCGAAGATCAATCAAGCAATGCTATTCGATTTGTTAATAAACACCTAAGATGTTCATTCATATAAATCTAACACATTAGTATTGATAACAATAGTCAAATACATAAACTATTTATGTTCGGGTTAAGTTTGATTGAGTTTCGGTGTCCAAAAACTTTACAAGGTAATTAATAAGTTAATAACTCGGTTAAACTTAATTTATAAGCTTTATAATATTTTTAGATAATTTATATATCTTTTATAATAATTTTTGGAAGCTTATAACAATTTTTAAGTATTTATTTATCCCTTAAATGATTTTTAAATCATTTATTTTTATTTCTAAATATTTAACATTTATTTAGAATATTATAAAAATCTTGTTTATTATTTTTAAATAATTTATAATCATTTATTATGATTTTTAAATCATTAATATTATTTTTAAATAATTATTTATTATTTTTAAATAATTATTCTAATTATAAATAATTATGACGTCTCCCTCAACAACTGTGCGAGACTCATTGCATTTTTCTTGCATATTCACCGTGCAATGCTCTACTGCTTCATCGTCGAGATCAATTAAGACAGGAAGATTGCCTTGCGGTGGATTTGTGATGACATTGACGAGTTGCCCCAATTGATTCTCAAGGTTGTGCAATGCGGCTTCTTGGCTTGCCATCCGAACCTCATTTCTCTCAATAAAGTTGGTGAGAAGCTCCCCAAGCCTGTTCTCTTCTTCTCGTGTTGAGGACTGATACAAATTCTCATTGGGTCGAGACGTAACCTCATATTGTGGCGGAGATTGGTTGTCAAACTGATTTGGATAGGAGTAATTCGGATCTTGATATTTCTCTTAACTGTAGTCCCAAGAGTTTGGATAACCCTGACAGTTTGGATGATAGGAGATCGGTTCAATGTCAGCTCATTCCTGACAGTAGGCATTCTGAGTGGACTGACACTCAAGATTGTCAGAAAACCTCAAGACATTTTCAATTTGAAATTACAATTGCTCGAGTCCTTCTTCCGAGCTTGGTTGTGTCGTCCTCTCATAAGGCCATTGATAAAAATGATAGTCCATTACCTGTAAACTTAAAAACAAAAAGGAAGATCAAACAAATAAAATAAATATATATATATATACGTTCAAATTAAGACTAAATTGATTTAACTCAATATTGGACAATATTAGAATAATAGTTCCCCGGCAACGGCGCCAAAAACTTGTTGGTCGGAAAACCAATCACTAAACACGCGCAAGTTTACGCGGTCTAACAAGTAATACAGTGATAAGGAAAGTGTCGAACCCACGAGGAACTATCACTAATATTTTCCAAGTACCGACTTTGTATCGCTAAAGTCTTATTTGAACAGCAATAAATAAAAGTGTGATTAATCCAAGCATACTAATTATCAAAGCAAGTAAATGGATAACGAATGGTAATCGAAGGAATTACAAGATAAGGTTACAACTTCACCCCACTCAGGCATTCTGTCGAACACCTGGCGTGCTATGTTTCATCAAACTACCTACACTACAAGAAAAAGGGCCATCATGACCAATGATATATCGCGATCACCTCTATCCTGTCACGATAATAGTATTAATGACGACTTTTCTGCGACCACAAAGAAATCTAGTGGCTAGTATATGCTGAGAAGAATTTCCCCCCAAAAATTTGGTGCATAACTTTGGCGCGACGACCAATCTATATCAGCAACCGCTAGCGGTCGCTGATATGTCCACATCATTAAAAACTAGCAACCGCATGCGGTCGCTGATGCTTATAACCTGAATCAGATTCAGGCATTCGCTCGAACCAGTCGACAAGGAAAAAAGAGAGGGAGAAACTCAGACGAGGGAGTAGGGGGAGAAGAGAAGAGGAACCACCAACATCCGGCCGGCCGACGCCTTCACCATCACCGTACTACCGCCGGTAACCCCTTTAATCATCCTTTCACAATTTATTGTATATTACAATCTTCCTTTCACATTTTATTACTTTCTTCGTTACAAAATTATGGGTAGCTGATACGAAGACTGATTTACTTTATTGCATATTATGGGTATATTCGTTCCAAAATTATGGGTATATATTATGCGTAGCTCATATTTTTTTGGAGAATGATTTTTTTGGAGAAGTTCATATTTCCTTATGAATATGAAGAAATTCATATTTTGTTAGTAACTGACTTTGGGTAGCTGATATGAAGAAATTCTTATTTTGATAGTAACTAATTTTGTTGGAGAAGTTCATATATACTTCCAATTAAGCTGATTTGATTTGTTGGTATAACAATGGTAATAAGTTGTAATGACATCCAAGACTGGAAGATCCTAACTTTTCTATTGAGTCTAATATTACTAAAAGAATCATGGGTATGCGTGACATCATGATAAGTAGGTTTTATACCTACTTATCCGGTATCTGTTACTTGAATTAGTTGCTTATATTCATGCTTTGTAGTTACTTTTCATACATTTTATGTTATTTTGTAGGCTATGACACGACATGGGCATGAAGAAGCAAGGGAAAGCAATTTGAACATCTTTTGGAATAAAATATGCAAGCAAATGCAAGAAGGGAATATTGAAGGACTTTTAACACTAAGTTGGATGAATGTTCTTGGCTTGAAACGTGGATTTTATGGTAGCTCTACTTTTTAGCTTTCCGGAACATCTTGAATCATCACAATTGTAGTTTGGATGTGAGAGTTATGGACTTTTTATCAACGAAGATCAAAGCTAAGAGTTGTCATACTTGGCAATTACATAGCATCGACGTCAAGCCCGATTTCCGCCTTGATCCATTCCGAATCTGTCAATCCTTAAAGAATAAAAGTTATAGATCTCGTCGATATCTTCGATTTGATAGGTGGCAGGCCCCGTAAATCCAAGCGGATCAAAAGTTATGTCTGTTTTACCAAAAGACGTTGCAGCAGAAAACAGCATAGCGCGGACCGAGCTAGGCCACCAGATTCTCTGCCAGTGTAGCGCGGAGCGCGCCCAGAAAGGCTTAGCAGCAGCGCAGAGCGCGCTAGGCGATGGGAGGAGAGTTAAATTGGGTTATTTGATGTCCAATTTGAGCTAGAATAGGATTCTTAGTTGTCTAACTTGCTAGGGTGTCCATTAGAACTCTAAATGCTTGAGTTTAACTTGGATTGGGAGGCTAATTCTAAGAATCTATTAAATCCCTCTTGGGATAGATTTCTATTAACTTATTCTTTACTTCCTTTCTTAGATTAGGAACACTAGATTAGATTAGGATTGAAGATTGAAGCAACTTGGAGACCATTGAAGATCAAGAGCATGAGCTTGAGGAAGATGAAGATTTGCTGACAACAGATTCAATTCTTTTCTTTAATCTTATTTTTATCTTTCAATGTTATTTCAAGTGTGGATTCTTAGTTTTAATTCAATGAACTATTTCTTTGTTTGAGATTACAATGGATCTTATTGTGTAGTTTATTTTAATATGCTTCGTTATCAATTATTATGTTCTATTTTTGAGAATTGTCTATTGTGATTTGGACTTAATTGTCTAATTGATTGGCCATTAATTACCGTGATAATCTATATGAACTCGAGAGATGAAGTATAGGTTTGGATCTGATCATGATAGCATGTGTTTGTGATTTCTGCATAGATGAAATTCATAATTCGTGTTTAGGATAGAGATATGCCTTTACGCCATATGTAATCTTATAAAGAACTTGTGCTTTAAATTCTTTTTAATTGTAATTCACATAGAGATATAGTGGATTAGTTAATTAGGGTGTCTTGCTTAATTCTATCATCTGTGGATTTAAGTGAGTATGGGTATTATGCATCGAGAGGTGGTTTTATTTGTTTTAGTGTTCTTGATTAACAATTCAGGATAGAGAATAATTGATGAGAAATGTGTTAACTTAAATGAAACAATAGGTGAAGTTGTGATCTTAAATCTCCGTAATCTTAATTTAACTAGTGGTAATTAGAATTAGTTTAATTATAAATTGAAATTCATTCGTTTAAATAAGATTGAGTTGATTACGAGTTAGTACTTGGTGATTTTTATTAAATAATTCTCTATGGGAACGATACTCAACTTATCACTTTATTACTTGTTGACCACGTATACTTGCGTGTTGTGCGTAATTAGATTTTACCCAACACATCACCAGACAAACACATAATGGACTAACCATATGAGGACATAAAGAGAGAGAGAGGATAAGGACTGTGTTTAGTCTCAAGATACAGGCTACGTGTAATTATGGAATCGGACATGAAAGAACAAAAGCTAGTTAGTCAAACTCTAAACTTAAAAAGTCAATTAAATGACCATCAAAACAAAAACTTTCTAACTCAAAAATAAAAAGTCTATTAAAATTGCAATCAAAACAAAAACTTTCTACTCTCAAACCACTCAAAATGAAAATTAAAACAATTTCAAAGCATTAATCCATCACTAAAGCTCCAAATCCATATTTTAATAAGAACCATTCCAATTATGTGTTTGAATGTAAACAAACTAATTCACCTCTCATCTACTAAGTTTATTTTTTGCATTTTTTGTGTATGCACGTGCGTGTTTATGCTCCAGACAAATCATTGATATTAATCAAGATAGCTAGAGAAAATTCAAAAACAAGCTAAAAATAAAACATATTACCGATCAACAGCGAGAATGAATGACTAGAGATATAATAAGATCTGACGGACAATTTAAGCAATTGATATATCAAATTGTACAAACTAATGTGAATGAAACCAAATGTGACCTTTTAGCAGTCAAGGGAAAGAACTTTTGACTATAACTTATAAGTTATAACCAAAATAACCGAGGCAAGTTATATAGTTACATTATTCATTAGAAATTAGAGTTCTCACAGCTTTTCTTTGTTTTCATTATTTTCATGTCATATGTTTATTATTCCTAACCTATCTCATACGATAGATTTTATTCATGTTTCACAGAATTACAATGCTCTTAGCTATGATGATAAGATTCTCGACGGTTTTTGTTGTGTTCAGATATGGACCCTGGAATATATAAAGGCAATGAGTATATGTGATGTTATGTTAATTGGTTATACATTCTTGTTGCTCTTATATGCCTAAAAATGGTCAATTATGCATGCCTTCGTGCATGTGGATAGTCCATATTATAGGGGAGACTCTGCCGAAATTTTTTCGTTGGTCGGGTAATTTAGACTTGTCCCAATGCATATGCAGGCCATACATGATGTAATGATTCATATTCTACCCCTAGGAATCTATTGGCTTTAGGTTGGTGTCAGTTAACTATTTTCGTTGGTGTCATGTACCTTTCATTTATAGTTGTCGTAGGTAACTATTTTCCAGTCATGTTTATGTACCTTTCATTTTATAGTAATCGTAGTTAACTATTTCATACAATTAATTGTCATTATTGTCCTTTTCTATAAAATGTATGTTTAGTTTTAATTGTATTACATACAATTACATATGTACATGTTCTTTATATCCTTGACATGTTTATGTACCTTTCATTTATAACTAATACTAACATCCCAAATATTTTATTTATAGATGTCTTACGAACTCAAGCAAAGACGACAAATACGGGTTGGGTCGGGGCCTAATCATGTGTCGAAGGGCCAATTAATCCGGATGATCGCATTCTTATACTGATCCGCCCTCTCCTCCGAAAGCACATAAGTTAAACATCGTGTATATATAATGGTTTAATATTTCCATTGTTATAAATATATTTTAATGTAAATTATTGTATATTGTAGTGATTTTCAAGATAGTAAAATTGTGAAGTGCATTTCACAATTATGCTTACAGAACTAGCCTAGGCCAGTGATTACATGGGCGAGCACACCTTTCGCCCATAAGGATGCAGTTTGGGCTGAATTTCAGGTATATTTTTTATCACTCTGATAGATAATACATAGTTAATCAAATAAAGTTGTTTAGTAATGTTAGATTATGGTAATATAACAGTTTTAATATTAGTATTGTTGTTTTATTTGCAGAAGCGGTATAGATGGGACGACGCACATGCATCGCTTATTCGATAACTATTCAGCGTAAGTCTTGCCGTCCAACTAAAGATAATCTGAACAAGGAACGATAAAAAGCCCTGCACAATGCTAAGATTGACCATCAGGACAGGGTGAGCAGTATATGCATGAGCATAGCCCCTGGTGGTGCGTACAACCCATATGGGTGCAAATGTGTGACCAGTGGAGAGCTGAGAGTTGGGTTAAGAGGCACAAGACTGCCACCTCGAATAGATCCTCAGGTGTATCAGACGGCGAGAAGGCAAAAGGCACGTATCGTATGAAATATATCACAACCGCAAAGACATTCTTTGCCGAGTACGTATGTTATGTTTACAGTCATCTTTTCTAGCTAAAATATCATATGTTTACATAATAATATGAGAAAATGAACTGCAGGAGTCTCAGTCTCAAGGTCAACCTATCAATTGGTTGGATGTGTATGTAGCCACCATGATGGTCCCGCCTCGAGGGTCGTTTTGAGATAATGATAATATGTTCACTTTATCCTAATATGTTGTTTATAAATTGTGATGACCTTTTTTAGTATTTTTTATTTATTATTAAGTATTTAATTGTTCACCTTCTGACAGGACACTTATAAGGGCTTAATGAACGAGCGCTATCCTAAAGGCACCCCGCGTCTATCGATTGATCAAGAATTATGGGAGAGGGCATCCATTGTGAAGAAAAATTATGTCAAAGACCAAGGACAAAAAAGCAGCGCCACCATCAAATGCACAGTGCGGCTCTTCCACCCGATCTACATAGTCCATCAAAGTTATCCTCGCTTATCATACTCCTCACGACCGTGTGGAGAGCGATCTGTCAGGATCATGATCTTCTTCGTATACTGGGCGGGCATCTGCAGTCTCTGAGTCCTGATGAGTTGGCGGAGGCAGGGGTGGCGGCGGCAGCAGCAGGAGCAGCAACACAACAGCAGAATGACAACCATGTATATATATATCGTTTATTGTTTAGCTACATTGTCATATATGTTTATAGTCTCTGAGTCACTGTCTTACTTATATGTTTCACTACATTGTCTATTGTTTAACTTTCCCTAAGTTGTAGCAATATCAACACATGTAATATATATGTTTTATTATTTTGTTAATTATAGGATCTTAATTTGGATGATCCATGAAGAGCGCGCGTCTAGACTTGTTTTTTTAGATTTTTAAAGCTGTGTACTCTTTTAGATTCATTCTTTGGACAATTGTATTGGTTTATATTGATGTTTACGATTGTATTATATTGGATGAAGAGCTAGACTTGTTGTGTTGGATGAATGTTTATTCATGGATGATCAATGTTTATCATATAGTAGTTATATCATGGATGGATGTTAATATGGATGCTTGTATATCTTTACTGTGTTGGGATTGAAAAACGCAGTACAAAGCGTGTTATTTTGGGAAATCAATAAAACAGTAAATTTTTTTTTTAAAAAAAACATCAATAACCACATGCGATCATAAACACTATATCGTGATGAATCGTTACCTTCTTGGAAACTAACGACCGCATCGGTTGCTATTACCGGTCTCTGCCACGTGTGCCACGTCACAGCTAACAAATGACTCAGCATGAGTCAGAATAGCGACGAATTCGGTTGCTGACTGCAATCGCTGAGAGATCGATCGCTATTGTTGGTCGCTAATGTCCATCCAGCGACCAGATTAGCTGCGACTCATATCAGCGACCGCAATTGGTCACTGATACTCATCTGCGACCATATGCGATCGCTGATAGGCGGTCGTTGATAAGCATTTTTGTTGTAGTGCTACCCTTCTCTCTTTGGTCTTAATGGTCACGACAATTTATCGACCAAGAACACACAAGTGCTCATACACCTCTGCCGAGGTATGCACAAACATATCCTTTCTAGATCCACCCGTTAAGGAATAGAACAGAAAAGAATGCCCAAGCTAGATACAATCCTACATATGTCTATGTAAATTGATCAGAACAAGGATTTAAGCATAAGTTCTCAAATAGGTCGTACCTGGCGCACAGATATATATCTATTCTACGTACAACTTATGCATTCGAAACCCACAATCACATGCCAATATATTTTGGTGTAAATCTACAATCCTTCTGTCGATATCATGTAAATTATCAAAATCATCACTAATGTCTTAGTGAGAATCATTAAGCGTAAATATATCGAACCAAATCATATGGTGTCATCTAAAGAGATAAGACAGTCAATTTAAATAACAAAGGGTTCCATTATAACCTTAGAGCATTCATAGCTATTGAACAAAATATAAGTAGCAATAAAGACAACATTTATGGATTACAAAATCAGAGACAATAAATAGATAAGAAGAAACTCTGTCAAAGCCCTTCAATCTCTAAGCATTCCACTCAAATCAAGCTTTCTAATCCGTGCCGCTCACTGCTCGTGTTGCTCCAAGGAAATCCCAAACTTCTCCCTAATCTATATTTACAGATATTAACTATGAACTGGAAAGCGAAAATACAGAAAATGAAATCTAAACTAAGCTACCCTATATTAATCTCTGATATCTTCGATATCTCATATGCATAGGCTTCTCTTTCCTTTTATATCTGTCTCCACTTCTTTTACTAGGTCAAAACAAGCCCTCTCTGCCTAGGCACCGGAGGTGGCTCCATGACGCGGATAATTAAGTTATTATTGGCGCTGCAGTACCACATTAGTATGAAAGACACGGAGCTCATGGCCGCAAATATGAGCCTAAGAAGGGTCAAGGCCATAGCACTTTTGTCGACGCCAGTCGACTAGAGGGGCTAGGCCCATGCAACGAGATATAGCCTTGGCATTGGCGCTGCGGGGCTAGTGTATAGAATTTGACCGTTTTGCCCATTTAAAGCTAGAAAAGTACTGTAAAGCCCTGCAATGCATCAGTTAAGCGCAATAACACTATATTCATATAAAACTATATAAAAACTACGAAATCAGGCAATTATTTAAGTCATAAAGTATCTGATTCGTGGGTATAAATCCCACTCATCAAATACCACCAAACTTAAGTCTTTGTTTTTCCTCGAGAAAACTATCTAACACAAAAATAACAGTAGTAATTAAACACGCGAAAGGAATATAAAACTATATACTAGCATCGTGGCTACGAATCTCAATCAAAGCTACTCCCAAAGAACAAGGCAAACACAACCACGAGTAAGGGTTCATTCTATTTTAAGCATAAGACTGTATTCGATCAATTCTGTGTGCGTGTGTGTGTGTGAAGACCAATCGTCTTGACTAATTATAGCTCAAATAAGTTCGGACAGTCGATTGTTAATACTAATATGCACACTCCGTAACTTAAACATTCAACAAGCATTAAGAATAAGACACAAGTGCAGTAAAGGATCAAAAGACTCTAGCATGAAAATAGTAAAATCTGACTCAGATAGTTCTTAATTACCTTAGGCTAATCAGAACTACCCATTAATGAGCTTTTGATCAATGACTCCCACGCCAGACGACTTTAGGGCACTAGGTGTAGAACACCCCTAAGAATCTAGTAACTCGGGCAGCAAAGGCCACATAATCAACATAAGCCCAAATTAGACTTTACGAAAATCGAAGATTATAAGGCGAGTGCATTTTATGCTCCATCTCAATATTGGTCCTGCGTTTATGGGCGAGTGCGTTTTACGCTCCATCTCGACCCACCGCAAGACTTTCAATATTCAATCTTCATTATCATTTTATTCTTTCTTTTTTTATATATATATTTAAACATGCACGAATCCAAGATCTAAAACTGTATAAACGTCTAAGTCTTTTATTACCTTGTAAAAATGAAAGTTTATAAGAGTGAACAAACTCTCAAAGTAATAAACACGTGAACTAAATTCAAAAAAATAATTAGTTAACACAGTTGGTTGGTGCTTACTAGAAGGACAGATCAATAACAGTCTCAACTTATCAACTAAAAAACCCCTACTACATACATGCTTGACACGACTCTAAGAGAGACATACTAATTTGGCCCTAGTAATAGCCACAATCAAAAATAAATAATTTATAACACCCTTGCTTAATAACAGCTCAAAATAGGGTAAAAAGGCCATTAACATGGCAAAAGCATATAAATCTATATCAGCCCCAAAAAGATGGCTATAAACCACAAATATGCTAATTATAATCATGCATTAATAAATAAAAAAACAAAATCTATTCATGGCATCCATAATAATAAGAATTCAAAACATTATCCCGCAGTTCAAAAACGACTGCACCATAATACTGAAAATAAAAAAAACAAAGTACTAAATACTCAACTTCACATGGCAATTGACAGAAATGAACAGTTAATAACCCTAACACCCCCAAACTTAAGGTGAGCAATGCCCTAATTGCTAAACATAAAATAATCGATACAAGAGGCCTTCCCTGAAGATCGCTCACTCAGCATCAGCTTCAACCTCATTAGCTTCGTCCTCATCAGCTTTGGCGGGCCGTGATGGTGGAGGGTATGGTGGGAAGACAGGAGGCTCTGGGAACTTGTATGAACTCAACGTTCTTGCCATAATAGTCGGTGTAAATGCTCTGCATGGTGTTTACCAGCTCAGCCTGGTACTGCATAGCAATGTCATGCCTCTGTGCCACAGCTACAATGTGCCTTTGCTGCCTGCGAGCCTCGGCGTCGTGCTTTTGACGCAGTAGGGTGAAAGACGCCATGATGTCGGCCAATAGTCCTTGTCTAGTTGGTCCTACGTCTGGAGTGGAGTCTGGAGGCTGCAAGGGCTCGCCCTCTGCTATAGGAGGTGGCACTGTAGGTGGCCCGTATCCCTCACCCCTGACATGAGACTCTGCTCTGTCCCACTCATAGTAGTGTTTGATGGTCAGATGGTCAATGACTGTTATAGGTGGCGAGGCTATCTCTTCTGGCCCCCACTGAATGCCTGCTTGCTTGCACAGCCAGGTGATCAACGACAGATGTGGGAGTCCTGCAGCGATATTGCTCTTGATTTCCTTCAGAATGGAGTCGTGAATAAGCACTCCAATATCCACATTAAGACCCGTGACAATGGTGAATAGAAGAATTACCCTATCCTTCATCACGTCGCTTAGATGCCGGGTCGGGATCATGTTGGCACATACGAAGCTGAACCACGCCTTCTCGTAGCGACTAAGTGATGAAGCAGAGAAACTGGTCTTTTCACCCGTGTAATCATTTTTCTTCCACGCAGTCCCGGGCTTGCAGAGTCGCCTAATGATATTCTCGAGATCATAGCTGAAGAGTCCTGGCTCTAGATAGTCCCTGCCCTGATAATCGGGTGTTGCAAATAATTCATTAATGGCTTGGCTTCCAAAAGCCACTAACTTCCCCCGAACTTGGACAACAGTTGGACCATCGGGATTGGCGTTGATATAAAACTCTCGAACCACTGGTACTACGGCCGACGCAGGTGGTTTTGTGAAGTGGATCCAATTGCGTTCAAGTATCATGGTGGTTAGCTCACCATCCTTTTTGTCGGGCCTCAACCCCCGCTCAGAAATTAGATTTCGTGCCCCAAATGAGCTTTTGTACCTTTTCCTGGCCTCCTCATTGATAAAATTGGTGTTGTCCCAAGCCGTTGGTGGTTGCGCGGTGGACGAAGACCCTCCGACACTAAGTCGTTGCCTTTTGGGTGTCATGTTAGAATATTTGTTGGTTAGGTCAGCAACAATCCCTAACTCTCTGTAGAAACAACCAGTGTAACAATGCACAGAAAAGCCCCAATGGAAACCACTAATTCTAAGCCAAAACAGTCCAACTTTTCTCTCAGGCAATTTATCGAACACATTTTCTGCGCTTTGAAAATGGAACTTGGACAGCCTTTGTTTGAAAGTGCTCTAACCCCGATTTTCATCTGTGGAAATCACCCAAATCATATATAAAGGCAAACGGCAAGAGAGCACCAACCCAACAATTCAAGAAAAATATCTTCGCGAATGACTGAAATCCAAATAAAATACCTTGATGGGGAAAAGAAACTAGTTGCTGCTGATCTTCAATTGGATTCACGCCTGAACTTGTTGGTCTGATTCTGTGAATGATGTCGTGAATTGGTTGCTTTGTAGAGGGTGCGGGTTTCGTGGAGAAAAAGGATGGTTGGTTGCTCGTGCTGCCAAATTGTGCCAAGAGAATTGGGAGATAGTGCCCTAAATCCAGGCTACAATCGGTTTTTAAAACCCAAAACACGCTGCACGGTACAAGCCAGAGAGATCGCCTTTGTTAATTTACATGACCGACGCGAGTTAGCGATGAGCTCTCAATCGTGGGGCACGCTGGCGCGACTTATGCTTCCTTCCATGGCGCTGCGGGTTGAATTAGTAGTGTGTGGTACTCTTTGGTGGTGCCATGCACATGAGAGTCCCTTTGTTCTTTAAGCGCAGTAGCACGAAGATGAGTCATGGATAATAAGCATGGAACCGCGCCAAGTCCATAGACATATGTTGGTGTGCCACATGAGCCTTGTTTCTAATAATTCCTACACAGAAGCCATGTTTTAGCTCACATATCTTACATATATATATATATATATGTCTATATTAAACCCATGATAACTAGCTTAACTATACTACTATGTATAACATTACAACAGAACAGGAAAACATGTTGCAGTCATAAAAACATGCTCAATACAACATGGCAGTACAATATATGGCAGCCATGTTTGCAAAGTAAACATAACAAACATAAAATATAACTAGACATAAGTAAGGAAAAACAGATAAAAATGATACTAAGATGGGGGTGCCTCCCCACCAAGCGCTTGTTTTAAAGCCATTGGCTTGACTGTATCGATGCCGCTCATCCAGCTCATAAGCGAAAATTACCATTTCATGCCTCCTATTCGTCAATTCCTTTAACGTTTGGGCCGACATGGATGCTTGGCCATTCTCCTTTCCTTCGTCCATCCAATCATCCTTCGGAAAAAAGAATCTTTCGCCACTGGAATTATCTATACTAATTCGCCTATTTCATTAAATTGAAAGCGTTCTTCATGCGCTAGTGGGCCCTCCAAGGTTTCCACAGTTGGGAGCGTGGTTTCTGATTGTAGATCAGTATTAACTATACAACCACTGTTTATCCTTTTGTCTCCAACTTCAGACTCCATCCGTTGGCTAGTTTGCACTATGACGTCTCCCTCAACAACTGTGCGAGACTCATCGCATTTTCCTTGCATATCCATAGTACAATGCTCTACTGCTTCATCGTCGAGATCAATTAAGACCGAAAGATTGCCTTGCAGTGGATTTTTAATGGCATTGACGAGTTGCCCCAATTGATTCTCAAGGCTGTGCAATGCGGCTTCTTGGCTTGCCATCCGAACCTCATTTCTCTCAATAAAGTTAGTGAGAAGCTCCCCAAGCCTGTTCTCTTCTTCTTGTGTTGAGGACTCAGATAAGTTCTCATTGGGTCGAGACGTAACCTCATATTGTGGCAGAGATTAGTTGTCAAACTGATTTGGATAGGAGTATTTCGGATCTTGATATTTCTCTTGACTGTAGTCCCAAGAGTTTGGATAACCCTGACAGTTTGGATGATAGGAGATCGGTTCAACGTTAGCTCGTTCCTGATATTAGGCATTCTGAATAGACTGACACTCAAGATTGTCAAAAAACCTCAAGACATTTGCAATTTGAAATTTCAATTGCTCGAGTCCTTCTTCCGAGATTGGTTATGTTGTCCTCTCATAAGACCATTGATAACAATGACAGTCCATTACCTGTAAACTTAAAAACAAAAAGGAAGATCAAACAAATAAAATAAATATATATTTACGTTCAAATTAAGACAAAATTGATTTAACTCAATATTGGACAATATTAGAATAATAGTTCCCCAGCAACAGCGCTAAAACATGTTGGTCAAAAAACCGATCACTAAACACGCGCAAGTATACGTGGTCTAACAAGTAATACAGTGATAAGGAAAGTGTCGAACCCACGAGGAACTATCACTAATATTTACCAAGTACCGACTTTGTATCGCTAACGGTTTATTCGAACAACAATAAATGAAAGTGTGATTAATCTAAGCATACTAATTATCAAAGCAAGTAAATGGATAACGAATGGTAATCGAAGGAATTACAAGCTAAGGTTACAACTTCACCCCCCACTCGGGCATTCTGTCAACACCGGCGTAAGTATGTTTCATCAAACTACCTACCCTTCTATCTCTGGTCTTAATGGTCACGACAATTTGTCGACCAAGAACACACAAGTGCTCATACACCTCTGCCGAGGTATGCACAAACATATCCTTTCCAGATCCACCTGTTAGAGAATAGAACAGAAAAGAACGCCCAAGCTAGATACAATCCTACATATGTCTATGTGAATTGATCAGAAAAAGGATTTAAGCATTAGTTCTCAAATAGGTCGCACGTGGCGCATAGATATATATCTATTCTATGCACAACTTATGCATTCGAAACCCACAATCACATGCCAATATATTCAGGTGTAAATCTACAATCCTTTTGTCGATATCATGTAAATTACCAAAATCATCACTAATGTCTTAGCGAGAATCATTAAGCGTAAATATATCAAACTAAATTATATGGTGCCAACCAAAGAGATAAGACAGTCAATTTAAATAACAAAGGGTTCCATTATAACCTTAGAGCATATACTTAGCTCATAGCTATTGAACAAAATATTAGTAGCAATAAAGACAACATTTATGGATTACAAAATCAGAGACAATAAATAGATAAGAAAAAACTATGTCAAAGCCCTTCAATCTCTAAGCATTCCGATCAAATCAAGCTTTCCAATTCGTGTCGCTCACTGCTCGTGTTGCTACAAGGAAATCCCAAACTTTTCCCTAATCTATATTTACAGATATTAACTATGAGGTAGAAAGAAAAAATACAGAAAATGAAAACTAAACTAAGCTACCCTATACTAATCTCTGATATCTTTGATATCTCATATACAGAGGCTTCTCTTTCCTTTTATATCTGTCTCTACTTCTTTTGCTAGGTTAAAATAAGCCATCTTTGTCTGGGCACCGGAGGTGGCGCCGCGGCGCGGACAATTAAGTTGTGGTTGGCGTTGCAGTGCCACATTAGTTTGAAAGACACGAAGCTCGCTCTGCAGCGCAAGCCTGAGAAGGGTCAGTGGCGCTGCAGCGCCATGCTGACGTCAGGCTGGACCAGGGGGAGGTGCCGTGATGCGAGATATAGCCTTGGCATTGGCGTTGCGGCGCCAATGTATAAAATTTGACCGTTTTCCCTCTTTAAATCTAGAAAAGTACTGTAAAGCCTTGTAATACATCAGTTAAGCGCAATAACACTATATTCATATAAAACTATATAAAAACAACGAATTCAGGCAATTATTTAGGTCATAAAGTATCCGATTCGCGGGTATAAATCCCACTCATCAACAACTCAGTATAGGATTTCTTACCAAACAATTTTGGTTTGACACATTACTTTATGCTCAATAAACAATATTATATGAATAAATCATGCATTTCTTAGTTATGTTGAAGCTATAACAATAACTTTATAATAATTGGTAATCAAAGTTTAGGTTTGGTATAATATATCAAAAGCAAATCAAGATATGAATCTTGTTCAACGAATTAAAACAGGGTTTAGTAACTTGCAAAAGTAATTATGGTTAGGGAACTTGCAATAAAGAAATAAGGTTCAGATACTTTCCTGAGCGAAGATCAATCAAGTAATGTTACTCGATTCGTTAATAAACACCTAAGATGTTCATTCATATAAATCTAACGCATTAGTATTGATAACAATATTCAAATACATAAACTATTTATGTTCGGGTTAAGTTTGATTGGGTTTCGGTGTCCAAAAACTTTACCAGGTAATTAATTGTCAGGTTTGTAATATTCATGAACGCAATCAAATTGCACAAAGTAAGCGAAAACCTGGAAAATCAGAGTTCTAAAATTTTACAAACCATATACCCGGATCATCCTTTATACGCAATTATTAATTAAACGAAAAGATAAAGAACAAGAATCATACCCTTAAAGATTCGAGCTTTCTCAGGTACAAGTTCACCTCCAATCCTTTTCGTGTTCAACTTGAATCCACCGGGTTTGGTTCCTTCCTTTGATCAACGTTAGCCACCCAAATATTTGGCCTCTAGAGGTGATCCACGAAGGAAGAAGAAAGATTCAAGAAGATGGGTATTTGGCAAAACTCTAGTTTTCTATCTCTATAGAAAAAGAGCGTACTCTCCAATAATTGGTATCACGTATTCTATGAAAACGTCAACCCCTTCACCCATAATAAGACTCCTCTTATTTATAGATGTGGGCAACCCTCCTTAACAATTAAGGAATTGGGTTTTTTATTTTAATTAATTAAATTCCTTTAATTAATTATGCTCCCAATCTTATTAGGAATAATTAATTAAAATCTTTTAATTAATTTAACCTCCTAATCTTATTAGGATTATATGAGAGTAATTTTATTAATTAATTCTCAACCTCCTTAAGAATTAAATAATAATAATAGTAGTAATAATAATAAGACTCCTCTTATTAATTTATATTTAATATTTTCAAAATATTAAATAATAAATATTAAGCTATTTAATTTATTCTATCACCATAGATTAAATAAAATATACTTAACTTATTATTACGATTATGCCATTAACTTTTTAAATAATTATTCTTCCTTTTATGGTGTAACCCTTTAGGTTCTCCATATTAAACTGGTTGTGAATAAATCAATTAGAACAATTCTAATCTTATTTAATTAATTAAATTAAACTATTAATTTATTTAAATAAATAATATTTATTCTACAATAGGGATAAGCCTCCCTAAGCGATCAAATGACTTTTCGAGATAATATAGATTTCAACATTAATCATAAAAGAACCTTTGAGTAAATAGTTACCGTACAATTCAATCCTTCCACCATACAATGTCCCAATTAAATATAAGACATGAAATTACTGTCAAGTCTTATTTTATTTAATTATATGTATTTCGATCCTTAAACTCACAACTCCAAATAATGCAAATTAGAAACTCTTTTTTAATTTCATTCTGCCTTGGCCAAGGACTACTGAGTTGTCATTTATCGAATCACATAGGACATTTTTTTTTACTAGAAGAGGTAGATTCTTTATTGATCATACATTATCTCCATGTACAACTTATTATACCCAAGCATACCCTTTGATATACCCTAAGGGTCTTAAGGAATAAGTCAAAGTATAATTTATTATACACAAGATACTATGATGATCTCAAGTCCAAGGATCATTTGTACTACTATCACTACAGGAATTCCTATTGACAAACAAGTAAAACTCCATTAAATATCCTTAGCGAGTCACGTTCAGTGAACTTATTCTCTAATAAGCACCAACATATTTACTTTAGTGTCTCCACACAAATGATCATGAGATCAATCATCCTCATCCAATGAGCAAACAACGTATGTACCAATCTATCCAGATTCACTAATCCCCAATTTAGTAATCCAACTATTGGGAACTATTTTAGTTTTAAGCTTTCTAAGAATTTAGATCTCATTAGAATGATCATCATCATTATTCTAAAAGCATTGCTTACAACTATAAGTTTATCACATATTATAAAACAACATCATGTAGATAATTAAAAGCCTTTTATTAATTAATATTTTTTATTAATAAATGAATAAGATTGTTACAAAGTATATGCTTTATCATCAAACATGATTGGCTTGTGTGCATACTACTTTCAATCTCCTACTTGCACTAAAGCCAATCGCCATGATATCTCATACTCTTCTTCTCTAAGTGATAATTATCCTGCTGTTGGATAAGCTTTAGTTAATGGATATGTAATGTTGTTCTTAAGAGTCCACTATCTTTATAGTGATTTTCTATCTTTCAATGATTCCTATAATCAAATGAAAGTGCCACAACACATGTTTAGATCTAAGATGAGACTTATGAAATATTCCTAGTTCTGTAATGAACTTTTCATTCAAACAATCAACTTACAGCTTCATTTATAGTTATATACTTTGTCTTTATCACTAAACCAGCAACTCTTTGTTGTTTAAAACCTTTCCAATAAGGTAACGCTTTACCTTAAAGTGGAATTTCAGTCGTCTTGGTCTGTCTGAAAAACTTGAGTCTGTTAAGCCCTCTAGTTTTAATTTAGACCCACCATAAATTTTAATCACATCTTTAGTTCTGGTTAAGTACTTTAAGATGTTTTTCACTGACTTACAGTGAACTTCTCTAGAATATGACTGATCATCATCAGGTCTCGTATATTTCATTACATACATGATTGTCACTCATGTGATCTCTCTTTTCAGGAGTCTGTGGGGACTATTAAGAGAGATACACTCCGTGGCTCATCAACATGAGACATCTCTTGGAGTTTACCATGCTAAACGACTTTAGCATCAAATGAATATACGTTCCTTGGTTTAAGTTGAGCATCCTCTTGAATCTATTTATATAGATTTTTATCCCCAATTAAGATACTCTTCGCAAATCATTCATGGATGAATGTTTAGACAACTTTATCTTTACTGATTGTAGCATTAGTATGTCATTCTTTATCCATAGTATATTAACATATAATCTTAGGAAAGTCACGACACTCCCACTAACCCTTTTGTACACACTAGAACTCTTACCTCATCGTATGTAACTCTGGATCATCATCTTCTATGATGCGTATCTCATCATCATCATCCATGATGAATCCATACCTCCTAGGTATCTTCGGTACTATTCTAGATTTATGATTCGGTTGTGGTACAATAGGTCTATCTACAGGTTCCTCTTATTTGACTTATAGTGTTTTGTGGTTCTTGAACTCTTCAAGATCTATTATCCTCCCACTAGCCCCTTCAATGATAAACATCTTTATCTTAAAAGGTAGCATGTTTCGCAACAAACACCTTTTGCTAAGTAGGACTATAGAACATATACCCTAAACTTACTTTAGGATATCCCACAAATTTGTACTTGTCAAATCTTCTCCCAAGCTTATCCTTTAAAACCTTTTCACATAAGCTAGACAACCCCTTATCTTATTTTACTTAAAATTAGGAATCCTTCATCTCCATAACTTTTATGGAGTCTTGTGGCCGGATTTTGAGGTTACCTTTTCGTAGATATGCAGCCATTTCTAGGACATTACCCTAGAAGGATACTAGAATGTCGGTAAAAACATTATGGACCGCACCATGTCCAACAAGGTACGATTTTTCCTTTCAGATACATCAATCAATTATTGCGTATCAAGAGGCGTCCATTATGAGAAAACCATTTGAGATGATCTAGAAACTTATTGCACAAGTATTTATTCCTTGATCTAATCAAAGAATCTTAATACTTTGTCAATTTGTTTCACTTCTGAATTCTTTGAACCTTTCAAATAATTCACACTTGTATTTCAGCAAATACACACATTCAACTCTTTGAATGATCATCTCTTTTTCTTATACTAGTTTGTTCAATTTGCAAAATTATTTTCACGTAAGTCAAATATATAAAATCTATTATATAATATTCCAGTTCTATAAAAAACATTATTATTATAAATAGAACAACAATTGTTCTTAATTATAATACCAAAGATTTCATTGTCCAATAATAAAATGGAAATAATATTTCTAACGAGAACTGGAATACAATAACAACTTATTGACTTAATAGATTTGCTTGTAGGCAATGCTAAACTATAAGTTTCTATGGCTAATGCAGCAACATTTTGCTTCATTTTCCACACATAGGATTAATTATCTTTGTTTAGCTTTCTACTTCTGCTTGGTCCCTTCATAAATCTATATTTGTGATAACCAAAGTCGGTATCCAATACCCAAGTAGAACCTTGACTTAAAGAAAAGTTTATTTTAAATCATGAACAAATTTGTATTTCTAACCGAAACTCACTAAGTTTCTTTGGTTAGCCTCTGCAAGATGCTTCTCGCAGTTTCTTTTCAATGTCCTGGCTTATTGCAGTGGAAGCAAACTCCTTTGCTATCCGTATCAGTTTTATTCTTATTATCCTTTGTTTTTTCCTTTTCTATTTACCTTCTTAGAATCGTTCTTCTTTTTAAAGATCTTTTGGCCCCTACTAATAAGACTTGGTCTTTCATGGTTAGAAAGTGACTCTCAACATTTTTCAACATGTTAAGCAAATCAGCGAAGCTGATATCTAGCTTGTTCATATGAAAAATTCACAACAATTGTGAAAGGAGTCCGAGAGTGAGTGCGAGATCAAATCTTGGCACAACTCCCCATCCATGACAAAACCCGTTGACCTGATTGATCAATCAAATTGATTATGCTAAGGACTTTTATCTGTACTATAGTGTCATCGGTCATTCTAGATCGGAAGAGCTCCTTAGATATCTGATATCTATTAGTCCTACTTTCCTCACCATCAACTACTTGATGTGCAGGAATATAGTAGGAGCATCCATAGTTTTATGCTGACGCTGAAGTTCGTTACTCATGGATGCGTGCCTGATGCATTGAGCCAACTGTGCATCATCTTGCCCCTTTCTAAAAGTAACAATCTCTTCCTTAGAGGCATTGTTTGCAACCATTGCAGGGATAGGCGTATTAAGGACATAAGATGGATTTTTTTTTAGCCATGAGAACTATTCTCAAATTCCTTAACCAATCCATTTAATTCAGTCCGGTTAAATAACATCTAATATGTTTCACAGTGATAGTAACTTAGACATTGTAAAAATTCTATAAATGAATTAGTTCTTAACAACATTTTAGCATACATTCTTTTATTAATTACCAAAATAAATTAGGTCTTGTTTTAAATTGGTACTCCCACTATTTTAATCAAACTATATTACCCTCACTTATATAGTTCGGCAAAATCTAATTAAAGATATGCTAGTGAAAATAAGGATCCCATTTTAAATGTATATAGTCTTGTGGTGATACAACAAACTATATATAAATAAATAGGTAGACAACTCTTGTCAATTAAATCAACTATGTAACTCCTTGTATTTTGCCTCTTAAATCATAATGGTCAAGTGTGTGCACATCCTGTGACAACCCGAGAATTTGGACAATTTATTAAAATCTTAAATGATTGATTTAAGGTCAAATATTAGACCTAGATAGAAAATAAGTGTATGCATTTGATGTTATTAGGATGGAATTTTGAAGATTTCAAAATTTCGTGAAGGCTTATAGGTGAATTATTCAGGATTAAGGATTTTTGTGATTAAGTTCTGTGTATATGGTTATGTTCTGTGTACAGAATGTGGTTAAGGGTCAAGGGTTGACCAGATAAATTATATCTGTAACAAACCCTAAAGATATATTAAGAACGCCAACGTTCAGTTAGAAAACCCTAACGTCTGATAAGAAACCCTAGAAATCGGTTCTGGAAACCCTAGTTTCAGTTCCGGGAATCCGAAACCCTAATTCGGTGCATGAAACCCTAAATTGGGAACTTAATGGCATAAGTGTAAATAATTATAATATTAATTAGGGTTAATCTTAACAAATTGATTACAAAACCCTAATTCCAAATCTGAAACCCTAATACTTGATCTGAAAACCCTAGTTTCAGATTCTGATAAATTGAAGTCCTAATCTGGAAAATTAATGGAAAATTATAATGCTCTACTTCTATTATTATAGTATTAATTAGGGTAACGCTTAATTAATTAGCAAACCCTAATTTCAAATTATCGAACTTAAACTTTTCCGTCAGGAACCCTAATGATGGATTTGAAACCCTAATTTATAATTAGGAAAATGAAAGTGTTAATTGAATATTTTAATGTTAATTAGGAAATATAAATCCTAATTGTCAAGTTATTAGAAACCCTAATCTAAGTGGGAAATCTAATTTCTAAAATTTAAATATTATTTTTATATTTAAAACCATAATTTTTTGGGTTATAAAGTATAATGTACAAATTTGACCCTAAGTGCTTAATTAGCAATTTTAATTAGGATAAAATAGTCCTAATTAGCAATAATGATTCATGATTAGGAAATTATGATATAATTAGGAAGCCCTAATTATAATTAGAAATCAAAATTTTCTATTTTTAAAATTTAATTAGAAAATTTTTGAAATCCAAGTTGCTAAATATTTGAGGGTCCAAACCTTAAACCCTAGAATGCTCAAACCCTAAACCCTAAGGGTTTGTAACAAATGAGAAATTCTAGAAAATTAAAGAAATGACATTTATGCCCTTTTTATGTATTTTAATGAGTTGGTGTTGTAGGTTTTGACTTTTAGGGGAGTTGCTCACCAAAAACATAGCCTAGCATGTGCATATATCTCAGCATCAGCCATCTAGCCAACCAAATTCAATGAATCAAAATATTATAAAGATTAGAAAGAGAAATAATACTCACTTTAGTTTACAAACCCATACAAGACCTTCTCTCTCTAGAAATTCGGGAATATAGAGTGAGAAAGTGAGATAAATTAAGCTAAGATCAAACTTTAGCTTGCATATAACAGATCATCAAAGTCAGATTCATGGATCAAAGCATAAAAGGTAAAGAACCCTTAAATTTTGAAAATCAGTGATCTTGTGTTAGATGTTATAATTTGTTAGTTAAAGTTGTGTATTAAGGTGTCTATTAGTGATCTGGGTTGTAAAATCCCAAACCCATAACATTAAAGAGCTCAATCTTACATTTTGAAAATCGGAAAAATTTAAAGTTGAGGTCTGACAACTAATGTCAAAGCCTCTAGATCTTTTTCTGTTAAACGTTTAGTGTGTTTTATGTTATATATGTGTTCTATGTCATGTCTACTGTGCTCTGAATCAAGAATCACGACTAGATCATAAATGGACTAAGAGATATGAATGGGGCCAAAGCCCGCTGACCATTCACGGAAAAGTCGAATCTGGGTAACCCGTAATGTGTATATCTGATGGTCCGACAACTTTGTTCAAGCCTCCGATCTTAAGGTCGACATGTGTTTTGGCTAAGTTGTTGATTGTTTATTGTAGTCTGGTATACAGATTATATGTTAAAGTAATTATAACACCTAGATCATAACTGGAATGGCAGGAAATTTTGGTCAAAGTACCATTGACCAAACTGTTCAAGAACAATCTGAAAACCTGTTTGTTCAAGAACGCTTCTTGACCAATACGTTAATTTATTTAAATCTTGAGCCGACGATGTTGTTTGACTGTTATGATGATGCGAAGTTATACTATGACATCAGGAATACAAGTATGGACCATTAGACCACACAAATCAAACCTGGAATGAAAGATATAAGGACTCAAAGTAAACCCTCGACACTGTTCGAATTTCTGGAAAACCCAGAAACTCAAGAACAGCGTTGTCAGAGATTTTGAAAGATTATATCTCACAGATCATTGTTGTTGTAGTTATGAAATTGGTATATATTTGTAGTACTACATTAGTACTACAACATCAAAGTAATTACAGTGCTCGTAAAAACATTAATAGCATAGATTAAAATCTAGTCAAACTAAAGAACCTTTACGTGCCCCGACAAGAATTGCGAAATTGTGAAGAACACTTGAAGAACGCTTATAGCGATGCTCGCCTACGCTTATAGGACCCTTTAGCTGACAGCTTTATTATTATTATTTCCGAAAATTAATTAAAATTAGAAAAAAAATGGTTTTAATTATTAAAAATACATAATAAATTATGAAAAATTATTTTAAAAGTCCAAAAATAGTTTTTAACTATTTTGAGTATATTTTGAAAATATTTAATATTTTTGGAATATAAATGGTATTTATTTATTTAATTATTATATTAAATAAATTATGAAAAATAGTTTTTAATTCATGAAAATCATGAAAAATTATTTTATGGTGTTAGAAATTATTTTAAGTTATTTTTGATAACTTTTAATATTTTATGATAAATTTCATTAATATTTTAATATTAATGGTAATTAATTTATTTAATAAAAATATTAAATAAATTAAGGAAAAATAGAATTAATGTTTTAAAAATCATTTAAAAATGATTTAAGTGTTATAAAAATATTTTAAGTTATAAAATATAACTTTTGATATTTTGGCATGGAAATATTAATATTTTAATATTAATATCAATTATTGGATAATGGATTTAAGTGTTTAAAATTCATATAATTATGATTTTAAGGTATTAAAATACTTTGATATATTATAAATATATTATAATATTATGCAAGGATTTTCATTAATATTTTATATTAATGATTAAGGAATTATGTGGTATTTAATTCATTTAAATACGATATTAATGATTGGAAAAATCATGATAAATGGTATTAATTATCCGAAAATTATTACGAGCCTAGGAAAAATGTTTTGACTGATAAGAAAATTATCTGTGATAATTGTTAGGCGTTTAAGCAAAGTTTAATTGAACTTAAACTCGATATTCGTCCTACTAGACCGTCGGGATGATAGAACTATGTCGGTTTCAATTCAGACTTAAATAGTTTGACCTAATACGAAGTCTTGTGTGCTGTATAGACTTATAGGGTTATGTGTTATGTGTTTAGGTTATTCTGTGTATTTAAATATAACAGAATTATACTATGATTCTAATATTGAGATCTATATTATTAATATTAGGTCTTCTGCAAAGCGTTATAAATTGCGTTACAGAATCAACGCTTCGAGTGCAAGTTTGTTCTTACTTAACTCTAATAAGAGTGTTTTATTCAAGCTTATGGTTAAATCATTGTTTGATTTCCATGAAAATTGTACTCATACATCTTGCATGTATAAGTCGGTATGAAAGTCGATCACCTTCATTACCAGTTGGTTCTCAAAATGTTTGTTCATGTTTAAAACTTGTTCACCAAAATTTGTTCGTCTTTAGTTCTCAATTATATTGATGAATTATAGCAAGCCCATTATTCATACTCTTCAATCATGATATATCCTTATATTGTTGTATTTAAACTTGCTGGGCAACTTTCATGCTCACCCTTGCTATATCATGATAAAACATTGTAGATATGACGAAATCGTTCGGATACAGGAAACGATTAAAGCCAAGTACAACTTGGGATAAATTGTACGGCTATTTTGTAATAGTATAGTCTGATAAATGTGATAAATGTTAGATCATTTATGATTGTGTAATAAGTAAAGGTTACTCGGCTATTTATGATTGTGTAATATTATCCTTGTGGTGACACAACAAAATAATATTGTTCAATTTTCTTTATAAGCATCAAATGTGATAAAATTAACATCTCAAAGAATTAAAATAAGCCTTGTGGTGACACAACAAACTTATAATAATTAATTGATACTCTATTATTTTTATCATGCTAGAAGGCGACGTTCGATATTCCAAATATCTTTGAACGCTTAAGACTTAATATAAAAAATTTGAGGGGTTTGCATGTAATTAAATTGTCTCATCTTATTTAGTGCGCATGCATATATATATATATATATAATACGCGTCATATTAATGAACATGCGAAGCATGTTTGCATAATATATAAACATATAGTATAAGCATGCACATATAGAATACTATATTCTATCCGGATTGATTATGGACTTTTATTCTAGTTTCACTAGAGCCACCAAGTGAACCAAAAGGTCAAACCCTAGGGTTGCAAAAATTAATATAATATAACTATTACACTTAACACCGGGCTCCATTACAAACGAGTCTTCAAGCTCTCCTTGCTCCTTGATCTCCAATTCTTCAAAATTAATTCTAACTATTCCTATTACAAAACTATTTAAAATAAATAGAAACATTGATCAGCAGTCAAGGGGAAGTGCATAGGAGGGAGTTAGAATTTACATTAAGAAAAATTTAGAGAAGACGAGGTACGCAGACCCCATTTAATAAAACTCATCCATTCATGCATCCAACTAAAATAAAATTCAATCACATTGGTCAATAGTCCATAATCAATCTCATTTATTAACATACATATCACCATATGCGTCAATAAATAATATTCATCTCATGAATAATAAACATTCAATATATATATTGATATCATTTAATGGGCAAATTTAGTTAGCATAAAATCTAATTTTGAATCAAAATAAACTCCTTTATTTTTATCCAAATTTAAATCAAAATAAACCTATTTAATTTTAATTTATCCAATTTTGAATAAAATAAACTATTTTATTTTAATCAAATTCTTTAATCAAAATAAACTCATTTATTTTAATTAATTATGGAATTCAATCTCAAGTAAAAAAAAACTCCTATTAAAGGAAACACGGATTCTATTTCATATTCACAAATAAACTCCTTTATTTTGAATAATATGAAATCTTATTTCATATCTAAATAAACTCTTTTATTTAAGGAAATATGGATTTTCTTTCCTATTCAAAAATAAACTCCTTTGTTTTGAATAACATGAAATCTTATTTCATATCTAAATAAACTCTTTTATTCAAGGAAAAATAGAATCCAATTTCAACTCTAATTAGTTATTATGGAATCCAATTCCAACTCTAATTAGTTAGCATGAAATCTAATTTTAAAAATAAAATAAATCTTTTTATTTTAATATTAAAATAAACTTTTATTTTAAGATTAAAATAATTAAAATATTATATATTATAATATATACATATATATATATATATATATATATATATATATATATATATATATATATATATATATATATATATATATATATATATATTATACTAACCGTGATTCCTTGATTTACGTGATCCTTGATAAAAACATGTTCCTGATAGTAATAAAGTTGTTTATATAATATATATATATATATATATATATATATATATATATATATATAAGTATAATAGTTAACAGATTATGATTCACGTTAATATATAATACATGCCAATTACATGAACCATACATATAGGAACTTATGTAAACTAACAGGAACTTTTGCAACAGGATTTAGTAATATATAGAAGTTATCTTAAAAAAGATCAATAACGGATCACGAAAAAAGATCTAGATTACCGATAAAAAAAAAAACTTTCGCCCAATAAGTTTTTTTTTTTTTTAAAAAAAAAATTATACAACAAAATTATGCTCAATTAAATTGTTCTAAACACATATCAATATACATATTAAATTAAAATAATTAATAATTTGCATAAAAGTTTAACTCCGATGCCACTGTCAAGTTTGTAATATTCATGAACGCAATCAAATTGCACAAACAAAGCGAAAACGTGGAAAATTAGAGTTTTAAAATTTTACAAACCATATACCCGGATCATCCTTTATGCGCAATTATTAAATAAACGAAATGATAAAAAATAAGAATCATACCCTTGAAAATTCGAGCTTCCTCAGGTACAAGTTCACCTCCAATCCTTTCCGTGTTCAACTTGAATCCACCGGATTTGGTTTCTTCCTTTGATCAACGTTAGCCACACAAATGTTTGGCCTCTAGAGGTGATCCACCAAAGAAGAAGAAAGATTCAAGAAGATAGGTATTTGACAAAACCTTAGTTTTCTATCTCTATAGAAAAAGAGCTCACCCTCCAACAATTGAAATCACGTATTCTATGAAAATGTCAACCCCTTCACCCATAATAAGACTCCTCTTATTTATAGACGTGTGCAACCCTCCTTAACAATTAAGGAATTGGGTTTTTTTTTTTTTAATTAATTAAATTCCTTTAATTAATTATGCTCCCAATCTTATTAAGAATAATTAATTAAAATCTTTTAATTAATTTAACCTCCTAATCTTATTAGGATTATATGAGAGTATTTTTATTAATTAATTCTCAAACTCCTTTAGGAATTAAATAATAATAATAGTAATAATCATAATAAGACTCCTCTTATTAATTTATATTTAATATTTATAAAATATTAAATAATAAATATTAAGCTATTTAATTTATTCTATCACCATAGATTAAATTAAATATACTTAACTTATTATTACGATTATGTCATTAACTTCTTAAATAATTATTATTCATTTTATAGTGTGACCCTTTAGGTTCTCCATATTAAATCGGTTGTGAATAAATCAATTAGAATAATTCTAATCTTATTTAAATAAATAAATTAAACTATTAATTTATTTAAATAAATAAAATTTATTCTACAATAGGGATAAGCCTCCCTAGAGATCAACGACTTTCCAAATAATATAGATTTCAACATTAAACATAAAAGAACCTTTGAGTAAATAGTTACTATACAATTCAATCATTCCACCATATAATGTCCCAATTAAATATAAGACATGGAATTACTGTCAAGTCTTATTTTATTTAATTATATGTATTTCGATCCTTAAATGCACAACTCCAAAAAATGCAAATTAGAAACTCTTTTCTAATTTCATTCTGCCTTGACCAAGGACTAGATTCTTTATTGATCATACATTATCTCCATGTACAACTTATTATACCCAAGCATACCCTAAGGGTCTTAAGGAATAAGTCAAAGTATAATTTATTATACACAAGATACTATGATGATCTCAAGTTCAAGGATCATTTGTACTACTATCACTACACGAGTTCATATTGACAAGCAAGTAAAACTCCATTAGGTATTACTTAGCGAGTCACGTTCAGTGAACTTATTCTCTAATAAGCACCTACATACTTGCTTTATTGTCTCCACACAAATGATCATGAGATCAATTATCATCATCCAATGAGCAAGCAACGTATGTACCAATCTATCCAGATTCACTAATCCCCAATTTATTAATCCAACGATTGGGAACTATTTTAGTTTTAAGCTTTCTAAGAATTTAGATCTCATTAGAATGATTATCATCATTATTCTAAAAGTATTGCTTAAAACTATGTGTTTATCACATATTATAAAATAACATCATGTAGATAATTAAAATCATTTTATTAATTAATATTTTTTATTAATATATGAATAAGATTGTTACAAAGTATATGCTTTATCATCAAACATGATTGGCTTGTGTGCATACTACTTTTATTAACAAGTTAATAACTCGGTTAAACTTAATTTATAAGCTTTATTATATTTTTAGATAATTTATATATCTTTTATAATAATTTTTGGAAGCTTATAACAATTTTTAAGTATTTATTTATCCCTTAAATGATTTTTAAATCATTTATTTTATATCTAAATATTTAATATTTACTTAGAATATTATAAAAATCTTGTTTATTATTTTAAATAATTTATAATCATTTATTATGATTTTTAAATCATTAATATTATTTTTAAATAATTATTTATATTTTATAAATAATTATTCTAATTAATTTATTATTAACTTAATTATTAATAATATCCAAATAAAATAAATATTTATTGAATTTATGTAAAATATTAAAAGTTAATTATTATAAATTAAAATAATTTTTAAAACTATTTTTATAATTATTTATATTTATTTATTAATTATTTTTATTTTTTTATTAATTTATTTATTAAAAAATATTTCCTGTCTATCGCTAATGCCCTATAGTGACAGAAAGTGTCGCTATAGGTGTTCTTGAGTTTCTGAGAATCAGTTGGTCATGGCCTAGAGGTCACTTTGACCTTAATCTAATTCCCTGTTGTTAATGATTTTGGGTTTGGAAGTATATGGATGTTATAGTACTCGTGCAATAGTACAATAACATACCAATTTTATGCTTTAATCTACATATAACAAGAAGTTATAGAGGTTCAAAGTCATTGTTAAAGTTGTTCTTGAGTTTCTGGGTAACCCAGAACAATGGTCATGGGCGTTCAACGGTTTTGTGGCTTCTAGATCTTTCAATCCGTGTGATAGATTTGTGTTTTGTTTGTTGTAATAGGTAGTCTATATATCAAGGTACATATATGTAACACTGATTTGGATAGAGTATGTTTCTAAGGTCTAGATCTATGTTGGTCAAAGTATAGCCAAAGGCTGTTCTTCATGTTCTTCAGTTTTCTAGGTAAATCAGAAAACATAGTCATGCTCGGTCAACGACTTTTGACCATTAATTCTGCTAATCCTATGAATTGATTAAACGTTTGAGTGTCATAGATATGTAGTATATATAACAAGCTATCAATTCATTACTATTAGACATCATAACGTCAAACAGAAAGCAATTAAAAGGTTGGTCAAAGTAGCCGGTTCAACTTGTTCTTGAGTTTTCTGGGTAACCCAAATAATAGAACTTCTTGATCGGTCAACCACTTTTGACCAACTATATCTTGCAATATATGGTTCTAATGAACCTGATTTCTTTTCCAGATTAAAGACCTCATGTAATACTACAACTAGCATACAATTAATAGACCTAACTATTAACATACACGGATCTACAGTGCTCGACATTCATTCGTCATACACCGCTTTTCCGTAATTTCGAGCTTGCTTAAAACACTATTTTGATGCATCTAGATGTTATAAAAACATGTTCTATCAACTTAGCATACTTTCTAACATGTTATTACATATATCTAAGCATCTAAATAACAAATTAATCACAACATCAAAGATCTAGGTTAAAATTAGGGTTTGCACCTTTTCTTGCTTGATTTTGATTTCTGGCTATTGAATCTGTTGTTGCTATCACCAAGGCTTGTTTTGGTATGTTTATAAGAATGTATATGCTTAGAGAATCATGGGTTTGGCCAGAGGATGTGTTGCTATTTATGGACTTAAGCATCTTAGGGTTTTTGGTCTTTTTCACCTATTTGCCTCCACAAAGATCTGTTGCTAAGTTACTTGTGCTGCTTGGGGAAGGTTGCCAGACAATGTACACTCTTGGAACTTGGTTTGGTGACTCCTAACCTACTTGTGAGCTAGTTTAATTAGATTAGTAACTTAATTATGCCCTAATTCTCTTTAATCTTGATTAGGGTTTTGGTTTTTATGATTAGGGTTGCTTAATGATGTTTATTAGTACCTAATTGAAGTTTAGCAATCATGATTAGGTGTTAAGATAACTTAATTAGGATTTAGTCTAGCTAATTAAGGTTAGGGTTTCTAATCTAGGGTTTCTAACTAAGATTTTTCACAAATCCTAACAAGCACGACAAAGCGTTTCTTCAGTGTAAGCACAACAAATAAGCTTGTCAAAATACATATACCGAAAAGTTCATTTTCGGAAGAAATTTTTTAAGCACGACGTGTCAAGCACGTCAATTTTTGGACAAAATTTTATTTGACCTAATTTGTTAAATAAAGTTTATAATAACACAAAACACTTTCAGAATGGAGAGATTTTGTTAATATAACTGAATTTACATAACCGAATCTTATTAGAGTTTTGGGGTTTCATAGAGTCCATACAAATCCACAAAAATTGGTGATCAAACAATTCATAAATTAAGCACAAATCAGAATAGATGAACAGTAAAGATAGCTTTATTAAACTGAATTCAAAGCATGATAATCATCATTCCACATTAAAGATCAATTGCAAGCTTAATAAGAAATTTAGTTTATAATGAATGAATTAAAAACTGAATAGATAAAAGAATTCATCATCCCAATTACAAAAATTAAATAAAAGAGATAGAATAGTAAGACCACCCTTATCCCCACTCAATTCTGCAATTCTCGTGATCTTGATCTTCTGCTCAACTCCTCCAATGATTTTCAAGAAATTAGGGTTTCAAAGTTATGATTGATAAGTGATTGATTGAATGATGGATTCATTGTCTAAGTCCCAGTAATATCTGTTAAAAACATTCCAATTCCAATCCCAATCGGGTTTATTACATTCTCATCCATGCCATCGCAGCTTATTGAATTGCATCGTAACACCTCTTTTCGTTCACAGCATACTTTACCTCGTACGGGGTTTAAGCCTTTGGAATGCCCACCCCGGCGAGGTCTAATTTCTTCGACACGTGCACCACCGCCCCGGTGGGGTCTTCTCATTGTAATAGGGCCCGCCCTGGAAAGGTATGCTACTGATGTTTACTGTTTTCTTACTTTATAATGCCAAGTCCCGCCACATGGCCACCACATATCTAAACTAATACGTAATAGAAACCTACAAACAAAACACATAAAACTGTACAAAAATAACTGGATTAAACATTGTTTTAGTCCAAATAGGAACCCGCTTCGTAGGTATAAAACCTACTCATCATTCCACTACAAAGTTGGCCAAAGTCTGACCTTTAATCTTCGTTTGAGGATGATGTGACAACCCAAAAAATCAGATAGTCATATTAATTATGATGTAAGGATTATTATTAAATAAAATGAACTTTTATTAATAATATTATGTGTTATGTGTTTATTAGTCGTTCCATAATCTAGGAGGATTATAAAACGGGAGGATCCTGACTATGTGCTAGAATAAATGTGTAAGAATTTTGAAGATGAAAAAAAAAATTCTGAGGAAATAAATTTTTCCAAGAAAAAGACGAAATAGATACTATTCATTCGAGAAACCTAAAAGTTTAGGGTTTGAATAACCTAAGTCATGTAGAGAGATTGGCATGTCATAATGACATTTTGTTTCAATATTTAACGGTAATATTTCGTGAAAAGTCATATTAGCTGGTAAAAGTTTTTCTCGACAAACATGTAGAAATCGAACGAAATAAAAAAGATGATAAATTTTGTTATGTACTTTTCGATCGTTTAACTATGTTTTAGGAAAACGTTAAGGAAAACACTATTCATTGAAATATGTTTTTCAGTTTTTGAATTTTTGAAGAACGTGTAAAAAAAAGAATGACGAGGAAAGATGGAATGTCCAATAAAATTTGGATACCGATAAATGCAATTTTTCAACTGTGTAATAATTAAAGAGATTTAATTAATAACAATTCGAGTATAATATGAATTATTATACGAGTATATTACGATAAGAATACGCGTATAATACAAATGATTATACGGTAAGAATACGAGAAGGCAAAGTCAATAAAAGTCAAGATAAGTTATTAAGCCATTGGGCTTTGAATTTGGTAGGCCCAATAAGGTAATGTTAGGAGGCCCAATGATAATTAAATTAAGGCCCCAAAAAATGTTAAATTCAAGCCCAAAGTTTGGCCCAATTTGACTTAAAGCTTAGCCCAAACCCGTGGGTCGAACCAAAAGTCATTTGTGGGTAAAAGAGGATGGGGCAACCCAATGGGTCACCCAAGTGGGTCATCAAGCTTCCTTGTGAAGTTTGGTTGATATTTGTGAAAGAAGAGGTGTGAATTGTGAAAGAATGGGGTGTTTTGTAAGTTTTTCATAAGGGTTTGGACTATACAAGACCAAAAGTTAAATGACCAAATTGGAGGTTATTGAAAGTTAACTTAATGACTAAAATGCCCTCACTCTTGAAAGTTTATATAAGGCAAGTCAATTCTTAAATGTGTTAGTTTATTCAACTAACACATTCAAGAGCAATATTGGGAGAATAAGAGTGAAATTTGGATGGAAAAGGAAAGAAAAGAAGAAGAAACGATAGCAATTAGGAAGCTTTGATAAGAGGAAAAAGAATAAAGAAGAAGAACAAAGAAGAAAGAAGAAAGGTAATTAAAACTAGCTTTAATCCAATTTTCTTTAAGTTTCATATGTTAAAATACATAGCTTAATGAAAATAGAAGTAAAAGATGTTAAGAAATGATTTTGTTATGGTTTAACCATAAGAAAATGAAGTAATAAGAAGTTGAGATTTATTTCATCATTTTCTTTTAAACGCTTTCATATAAAGCATGAATTGCTTGTTGTTAATGGATGATTCAGATGAATCCTATGAATGGTTCAATGGAATAAAAAAAAATAACAAACTTTAACGTTAATTAATGCATAAAAAGAGAATGGTAATCAAAATATTAATGTAAAATGAAGAACGAATGAAGAACACGAAGAATGAACGAAGAACGTTGTTAGTGGACAAATTTAAAACCATTTAATTAGAGCTTGTTGTTGATGGACAAGTTTAAAACCATCATATATATATATATATATATATATATTTGATATATGTTTGGTTAGGAGATATAGAAATGAAAGAAATGTTCCTTTAGAACGGATTGAAAATAGCCTATAACGAAGTTATGACGAAATTTTTATAAAAGAAGTAACCATTGAAATCATAGGTTAATATGATTTTCGGATGAATATAGAAAGTAATTTAATGATTCTGGATGTAAGACCCCAACTTTTATGAATAAAGATTAATTTTTCTCGAAATATATTTTTGAATATTATGGTGTGGATTTGATATAATGTTATAGTTGTGGTTAATATTTACAAATTTTTCAAAGTAAGCAAGTTGTTATAAAATATTCGATTAGTCGGGGAATATTTGTTTTAACAGGGAATATTCATACGACAACACAATTATTGGTGGACCCCACAACGAAAGTATTGTCGGAGTTAGAAAATGACATAAATATCTTTTTATAAAAATAACAGCGAAAATTTTACTGTTAAACTATTTAAATACCCGGTGGTAAAAGTACAGTAATACATGTGGTTGCATAGTAGCACACGGTATTGATTATTGATGCTTATGTGAGAAGTCACTCAGTTATACTCAATTATTGCTACAGTAATTGCTGCATAATATCTCTCATATTAGTGATTCAATTATTGTCATAGTATCATCTGCATAATATTTTATATTATTAAATCAATAATTGAGACGACAAAGTTATTCATATTATTATTTGCATTATTGACGATGTCTACAAAGTTCTGTCGAGGAAAGGGGTTTGGTCACCTAATTGCGCGTCAATAGGGAGAAATCCTTATCGAAAACCCCCTCTTTCCTGGGAATGATCTGGTTGTTAAATATTGTGAGTTATAATATTAATGATGAATAAGTTCATGTTAATTAAAGATGAAATTTTTGATAAAAATATTTTCATTGTGTTGGGATTATTTGTGTTAGTGGAAATCGACATTTATTTCGATAATAATTGATTTCTGGATGTTAAATTGACCAAACGGGAAATTAATCAGATAAATGAGCAATTAATTGCTATTAGTTGACATGAAAATTACTGTTGGTTCACATGTATGGAACTATTGATTCACATGCATGTACTATTAGGGGAGGTGGTGCAAGATAGATAATACTTGAAGGACTAAATTAAAAATGGAAGTATAGATGAAGGTACTATACTGTAATAATTCGAGCACCCTAATCGTGCAATTATTAAAAGTATATTTTCCTATAAATAGAAGCTCATTCTTTTTTCATTCTCACCAATTCACTGAGACTCACAAGAGCAATTATAGAGAGAGAAGCTATAGAGAAAGAGAAAAAGAAGAAGAGTATTCTGCTACTTCACTATTGCAGTATCCAGCCTTCTACTAATTTAAGGAGTATTATTTATTTAATATTCGTTTACGATATTATTTTTCATATTCATAAGGAATTTTATTTCGTTCAATATTATTATCTTCGTTCAATATCCGTATGAAATAATATTTTCTACCATATTATGTACCAGTAAGTAATATTATTTCGTTTCGTATTCCTAATTCTACACTCATTTTGTTAAAGTATTGCTTCTATACTCTGTGAAATTATTAGAATATCCTTGAAATATGCAATTCATCTAGTATCGTTTCGCAAGGATATTTTTTTGAATATTCTTGTTAAATTTTAAGCTTTTCATGCCGGAGTACTATTCATAGGTACTATTCATTTATACGGTACTATTCACAAAGTATTATTCATGGGCACTGTTCATAAATACAGTATTATTAATAAATTTAATACTATTCACAAAGTACTATTTACGGGGTAGTATTCATGAATTACTATTCACAAAGTACTATTCATGAAGTACTATTCCCGAAGTAGTATTCATGGGGTACTATTCACTCGGGTACTATTCACCTAGGGTACTATTCATGACAAAAATTGATTTCTTTTCGGTCCAAATCATTTTTGATACAATATTATTCTTGAATTTTACTCCACAAAGCAGTATCATGTTGACAATTTGGATATTATTGAATTATGGATAAATTAAATTATAAATCTTTAAAATTTATCCTTGTTTTCATTTAATTGAATTCTTATATTATTTTCATCATCTTCATGCTTATATTGTTATGAAAGTCATCATTAGTCGTAGTGCATAGATGGACTGTTGATTGGTATGATCATGACCCGTAATGTTACAAATGATGTGGTAAAAGTCCTCATTGGCCCGTAGTGCATTGTTGGACAGATGTTGGTATGATCATAACCATGCATTCTCTTCGGCCAAGGGTGCAAAGATGAATTGTTGTTTGGCATGATCATGACCATTGGTGAAAACACGAATATCCTTGGCCCGTAGTGTATGGATAATTTGTGGTTATGATACTAATGAATATCCTTAGCCCGTAGTGCATGGATAATTCAGTGATGTGGATTATTTATTAAGCTGAGTCTCAGAGATAAAATTGATGATAAACTTTTAAATCATAGAAGATAGAATATATCATGCTCTACTTAACTCTTCTAATGGATTGCTTATTCTACTATTGTTGTTGATCTAAAACTTATTGTCTATTATATTTTATCAGTTGTTATACTGTTGAAGGCTGACGATAATTTATTCTGCATTATCTTAGTCATAATATTTTTTACTGGGCTACTTGAGCTCACCTTTTTCTTTAACTGTTCTCTTCAGGAAATGAGTATATAGCTGGGACTAGTCGGGGAACAGATTGGCAGTCTAGATGGTTTCTTTAGTAGTCCTCACTATTCTGTGAAATAGTGTGATAATAATTATAATTAGATTAAATTTGAGTTTGGATATTGTCTAGAAGACAATATTTGTGTTAAAACACTAAGCTGTGTTTTGTCGTAGTTTACACCACAGTTTTATAATTAAGTTTGTATTTGATTTCTGTATCAAGTATTTGGTGACTCAGAATGGGTGATGTATACCTATTTTGGGGGCATCACAGTTGGTACAAATCTTAGGGATATGATCCCTAGCTGAGATGTGAGACTAGAACTAGGAGGGGAGAGACGGGTAAATCCTTCCCTAGTATGACCTAACTAAGCTTAATTGTTATTTAATTGGTCGGTCAAAATATAGGGATAATACGTGGCATGTCAATTAAACTTGTTTTGTGATAGTAAAATGGCATCTGAAAATGTTGAGATAAGCAATGGAGCACATTAGACCGTTGAGTCACCGGTGATCAATAACCAGGATAATGTGCATTAGGAAGACAACAATCCTCATGTAAACAACAACACCAACGAAATGATAAATGATGGTATGTTTAGGAACTTTCTAGAATTAATTCAAAACCAAACGAGAGAGACTCGTGTTCAAAATACAGGTGGAAACACAGGCAAGTCACGACTGGTCACCGCTAAGTAGTTCAAGGAGCTGGGACCACTTAAGGCAGAGATGTGGATAAAGCAGATCACCAAGATATTTGATGTCTTGGAATGCTTAGAGGAGCAAAAGGTTCCCTTCGCCACCTTTATATTGCGTGAAGAGGCAGATCATTGGTGGGAATCTGCAAAGCGTACTCAACCTGCCGCACTAAAGATGTGTTGGGAGAAGTTCCAAGAATTGTTCAACGACAAGTACTTTCCTGAAAGTATTCGTCACATGAAGGAGGTAGAATTCATCAAGCTAAAGCAGAACAATATGATCGTATCGCAATACGAGGCAAAGTTTGCGGAGTTATCCCGATTTTCATCCCATTTGGTTGATAATGAGGAGCGAATGACACAAATGTTTCTAAGAGGTTTGAAACCCAAAATACGTCAATACCTCATTTCTCACAAACTTTATTTATATTCAGATGTTGTGAATATGACTCCGTTATTAGAAAACAATTATGAGTCAGCTCAACCAAAAGGCAACGACCAACAACACGATAATAATCGTACCGGTGGCAACGACCATCGGAACAACGATAACAATCGTGGAGGAAATTATCATGCTAGAAATGGTAACCACTTTGGTGGTAATCATGGCCAAGATAATAGGAAAGGTGAACTTAGTGAGAACAACTTTAAGAAGAGAATATTCAACAATGACTGAAAGACATCGACAGTAGCACTGGCACCGTTTTGAAGGAAGGAGAACGACCATCGGTCGTATATTTCAAATGCGGACAGGATGGACACATCCGTCCAACTGTACGTAGCAACCCAAAGCGTGTTTAATTTGCAGAAAAGAAGGTCACCTAGCTCAATTTTGTCGTGTAGTGAAGTCAAGTCCAACTGGGATGGTGAGACCAAAGGATGTCCCAGATAAGTCAAAGCCAGTAGTTTAAGTGAGAGCGTTTGTCGTGGAACCCGAACAAAGTTATCACGAGTAAGTTAATCATAAACTCTTGCAAAGTCTATACCTTATTCGATACCGGTTCTACCCATTCTTTTATTTCTCCTACTTGCACTCAATGTTTAAATTTGACTCAAGAGAAATTAAACTTTGACTTATATGTTGGAACTCCATTAGGAGAAACCTTCGTTACATCCACTATTTATAAATCTTGTTTGATTCAAATTGGCACCCTCACGTTACCTGTCGATCTTATCTCTTTGAAAATACTTGCCTTTGATGTGATTTTAGGAATCGGCTGGTTAACTACTCACCATGTTAAAATTGATTATTTTCGTAAGGTTGTTATTTTTGATATTCCTAACCAACCTGTTATGCGAATTCAAGCAACCAAATCACTAAAGTTAATCACTGTCATATTAAGCCATAAGTAAAGAGCCCCGAGCCTTTCGCTAGTGACTTCCAAGTCTTGGAATGCACCAAAGCTAGACTTTCCATAGGGGACGCCATGAATAATGGTGGCAAGTTGATAGGTATCAATGTGATGTGTTATCCAAGTCTTGGATGAGAGTCCCAGTTTTGAATGATATTTCTATCATTAATAAATTTCCTGACGTATTCCTAGGACTTCTTGGCCTACCCCTAGAGCATGAAATCAAATTTTGTATTGACCCCGGTACAAAACCCATTTCTAAAACCTCAAATATTTCTTCAACTAAAATGAACGTAGCATGCGCCAAAGACGTTGGCTCGAGCTATTGAAAGATTACGATAATACAATTCAATAACATCGTGGAAAAAGCGAACGTGATAGCTGACGCGTTGAGTAGAAGATTGCATGCGGTTACGAGTGCGACGTCGTTAACACAAAGACACATTTTTTATAATTTACAAAGGATGGAGATAGAGTTAAAGACTCCAAGAACCTACATGAAGATAGCGAATATACGAGTAGAATCAACTTTAATCGATAAAGTTAAAGCCGCTCAAGCTGCACACTCAGAGCTGATAAATGTGAAGAAAAAGGTGCAAGAATGAGTTATTCTAGAAGCAAGAATTGACGAAGAGAGGAAATCTCAACCCTTGATTTTATTAGTCTATCTGAAATCCTCGATTGAGTAGGAACTGTGGCCTATAAACTCGCTTTTACCCCATGTATGTCGCGCTGCTTTCATAACATTTTTTCACGATCAATGTTACGTAAATATGTGGACGACCCGAACCACATTATTGAATTAGAACTAGACGAGATAGCAGAAGATTTAACGTATGAGGAGATACCAGTTAAAATCTTGGATAAGAAGGATCTTATTCTACTCTCAAAGGTTATACCTCAAGAGTTATAATCAAACAAGGTATCCTTACCTCTTCGACATACCAAATACGTATCCCAATTTCGAGGACGCAATTTCATAAGAAGGGAAAGTTGTAAGACCCCAACTTTTATGAATAAAGATTAATTTATCTCGAAATATATTTTTGAATATTATGGTGTGGATTTGACATAATGTTATAGTTATGGGTAATATTTACAAATTTTGCAAAGTAAGCAAGTTGTTATAAAATATTCGATTGGTCGGGGAATATTCGTACGACAACACAATCATTGGTGGACCCCACGACGAAAGTATTGTCGGAGTTAAAAAATGACAGAAATATCTTTTTATAAAAAATAATGGTGAAAGTTTTATCATTAAACTGTTGAAATATTGGTGGTAAAAGTACAGTAATACACGTGGTTGCAGAGTAGTACACGGTATTGATTATTCATGCTTACGTGAGAAGTCACTCAATTATACTCAATTATTGATACAGTAATTTCTGCATAATATCTCTCATATTATTAATTCAATTATTGTCATATTATCATCTGCATAATATTTTATATTATTAAATAAATAATTGAGACGACAAAGTTATTCATATTATTATTTGCATTACTAACTATGTCTAGAAAGTTCTGTCGAGGAAAGGGGTTTGGTCACCTAATTGCGCGCCAATAGGGAGAATTCCTTATCGGAAACCCCCTCTTTCCTAGAAATGATCCGGTTGTTAAATATTGTGAGTTATAATATTAATGATGAATAAGTTCATGTTGATTAAAGATGAAATTTTTGATAAAAATATTTCCATTGTGTTGGGATTATTAGTGTTAGTGAAAATCGATAATTATTTCGATAATAATTGATTTCTGGATGTTAAATTGACCAAATGGGAAATTAATCAGATAAATGAGCAATTAATTGCTATTAGTTCACATGAAAATTACTGTTGGTTCACATGTATGGAACTATTGATTCACATGCATGTACTATTAGGGGAGGTGGTGAAAGATTAATAATACTTGAATGACTAAATTAAAAATGGAAGCATAAATGAAGGTATTATACTATAATAATTTGAGCCCCTAATCGTGCAATTACCGAAAGTATGTTTTCCTATAAATAGAAGCTCATTCTTCTTTCATTCTCAGCAATTCACTAAGACTCACAAGAGCAATTATAGAGAGAGAAGCTATATAGAGAAAGAAGAAGAGTATTCTGCTACTGCACTATTGAAGTATCCAGTTTTCTACTAAGGTAAGGCGTATTATTTATTTAACATTCGCTACGATATTATTTTTCATATTCGTAAGGAATTTTATTTCGTTCAACATTCGTATGAAATAATATTTTCTTTCATACTCTGTAGTATGTAAGTAATATTATTTCGTTTCATATTCCTAATTCTACACTCATTTTGTTAAAGTATTGCTTCTATATTCCGTTAAATTAGTAGAATATCCTTGAAATTTGTGCTTCATCTAGTATTGTTTCACAAGGATATTTTTCTAAATATTCTTGTTAAATTTTAAGCTTTTCATGTCAGAGTACTATTCACGAGTACTATTCATTTATGCGGCACTATTCATACGTACGGTACTATTCACAAAGTACTATTTATGGGCACTATTCATAAATACAGTACTATTCATGAAGTACTATTCATGGGGTACTATTCATGAATTACTATTCATAAAGTACTATTCATGAAGTACTATTCTCGAAGTACTATTCACTCAGGTACTATTCACCTGGGGTACTATTCATGATAAAAATTGATTTTTTTTAGTCCAAATAATTTTTGGATACAATATTATTCTCTAATTTTACTCCACAAAGAAGTATCATGTTTAAAATTTGGATATTATTGAATTCTAGATAAATTAAATTATAAATCTTTAAAATTTATCCTTGTTTTCAATTAATTGAATTCTTATATCATTGTCATCATCCTCATGCTTATATTGTGATGAAAGTCATCTTTGGCCGTAGTGCATAAATGGATTGTTGATTGGTATGATTATGACCCGGGATTATTCGGTATAATCATGACCCATAATGTTACAAATGATGTGGTAAAAGTCCTCATTGGCCCGTAGTGCATTGATGGACAGATGTTAGTATGATCATAACCATGCGTTATCTTCGACTAAGGGTGCAAAGATGAATTGTTGTTTGGCATGATCATAACCATTGATGAAAACATGAATATCTTTGGCCCGTAGTGCATGGATAAATCGTGGTTGTGATACTAATGAATATCCTTTGCCCGTAGTGCATGGATAATTCAGTGATGTGAATTATTTATTAAGCTGAGTCTCTGCGATAAAATTGATGATAAACTTTTAAATCATAGAATATAGTAGATATCATGCTATACTTGACTCTTCTAATGGATTGCTTATTCCGCTGCAGTTGTTGATCTAAAACTTGTTGTCTATTGTATTTTATCAATTATTATACTGTTGAAGGCTAACGATAATTTATTCTACATTATCTTAGTCATAATATTTCTTACTGGGCTAGTTGAGCTCACCCTTTTTGTGACGCCCCCAAATTCGGGTATCTTCCAACCCGATAGATGGTGCTACACGGTACTACCATTCATACATACATTTAATTGAAAAGTCTCAAAGGAATGAATATGTCTTCTATATATTCAAAATAATAATAACATTTCCCCAGGTTCTTTATAACCATTATATTGTTCTTGTCATAATATCAAATATATTACAATCATTCACCCTATACTATTATATAATTATTCTATTGTTTCGTCTTTGCCTCGCCCTTATCCTCGCCAAAGCCTTCGGTCTGTTTGATCTTAGCTGTGTTCATATGGTTCAAGCAAGAGTGAGCACGACTAGCTCAGCAAGTACAACATTTCTAATAAACAACATGCTTGAAACATAGGAATCTTATATCTTCAATAACTGAACAATAGTTACGAAGTACTATCGATAATTCAAAATAACTCTTCTTTTCCTTCAAAACGTTTTACAACAACAATATTTAGTAAAACATCAATTCCGGTCCAAGACCTTGAGCATTTCATAAGTTCTTTTAAAAAGGACATCCTAGCACTAAGTCCATAAGTCCGAAATTTCTTACGAGCACGTCTAGGTGATCAGCCTATAGTACTCTATGTTGATCAACACTATATTCATTAAACGTATGTACGTTTAAGTTGTGGCAACCTCACGTGCCTGTCGTTTGACGACAAAACATTTTTAACATACTCAATCTTCGTTTGAAAACCACACCAATATAACTTGGTAAACATTGACCATGCTTTGATAGAAACATAATATAAAGCTAGCCGAAAGAGTTGGCTTAGACTTCATCATACACTATTTCATGTCTAAGGATACATGAATTACAAAGCTCGTCCAGATTGAACTGGAACAAGGGTTAGAATACTTGCCTGTAGCGTCTGCTACAGTTAATAACACGTTCTTATTTAAGTCTTTAAGTCTCTACAGTAATGATAACATCACATAACACATTAGGTCATGAATGAACATACATGGTCCCTAATGTATCTTACCCTTCTTCTCGATCTAATTATGACTCAAATTTGTTCTTATTGGTTCCGGTTTTTCGTTAAGTCATTATTACATACACATTACGTTCAGGCTTAATTACTTATCTTCAACCTTTAGACAACATAAATAAGATTTAACAATACCTTACAATACTTTATTAAGTTCCTTAGTTCATTACTAAAGAGTTACTATTCATTTCATACTTGTAAACCTTTTTCACTGTCCAAACCCTAGGGTTGGCACTACTACCACACCCTTCATTCTTCTCTATGTGTCGTTGTCATAGCCACCACTGCGTTGGTTAAAGATCGAACTCTCGTAACAAGGGCATGAGTCTATATAAGGCATGTCGCTACAAGCGACTCAAACTCCAAAGAGGTTGAGATGATCGATTGTGGCAACTGCAGCCACCACCATTTGGTTTTGGGTTGAGCCATGCCAACTCAGGCCTCTCGATAACTTGATGATTTTCAACTTTGCGAATTTCCCGGACTCGTAACATCTTCGTTATAAGTCCGAATTGGCTCGTTCAAGAGCCTATGGATCACAAATTACATGCTCTACGCATTCATGCAAGAATTTTATCTATTTGACTTTGTTTGCTAAGATTTCACCTATTAGTTCATTTTTAACAAAAATGATAAACGTTCATGAACGTTTAATGCTCGTTTATTCATTCTAAGTCAGAATCCGGTCATTTTCCAGTCCGAAAACTCTATAATGCCAAATATGACTTGTCTCCATCGAAAACCAATGTTTCCGAGTTCAAACACAAAATACGACTTCCATTCCGAGAATTTCACGAATTTGACGATTATCGTCCAATCGTGTGAATTCTGGCGAAACTTCATTAATAACGATTTGATTATCGTTCTAAATGGAGTTTAACCACCAAATAAACCTTTCAATCTACTTATTACATCAACTTATTTTCAAATTAGGTTTTGACTTATTCTTCATAAGTTCATGACTTTACAACTTATAAACTAGAAATTTTTATTCCTTATGACTTATTATAGATTTAAGTCCTTTAATCAACATTCTCACATCTTATCAAACATACTAACTTCATATGACAAACAAATGACAAGTTCATCATAAATTCTTCATAAGTTAATAACTTATTTAGGTTCAAGTTACATATTCGGCTTAAGTCCATTGCTTATTCAATTCTTACAGTTCTTAGCATACATGCTTATTCAGCTACACTTCTCTTATCACCCTACAATGATAGAGATGGATAATTATTAGACAAGAGTCTTACCCTTGATGAACTAGTCTTCTTCCTCTTTTAAAATCTAACAAAGGATGTTTGACTTATATGTGCTTATTTTCTCTAATCAATAAGTTGCTTTATAAGAGAAGTCTTTGGTTGAAAATAACAAGCAACAATGAAAATCCTAACCTTCTATTTATAGGAAAGCCAAAGTGAGGGAATAAGAGTCATTAGGACATCCCAAGTCTCATAATGAAAATCAGGGGGGTCCTAATAACCCTATGCAAGAGTTCTTTAATTTATTAACGGCAACATTTAACCAAGTTGGGGGAGGGATTCTTGTAGCACCTAGGGTAGCAAGAACAACTACCTTTAAGGAGTTTAAGAGTGTGGGTCCTCCGGAGTTCCGAGGAACGACGGACACTTTAGAGGCTCAAACATGGGTAAAAGAGATCGAGAAGGTGTTTGTGATTACAAACGTAAATGAGGCGCAAAATACTTCTTTTGCGACTTACATGATGAAGGGGGAAACCAACTCATCGGTGGGAGGCACACCAGGTGGGGCTAGAATAGAAGTCACATGCGTGGGAAAACAGCTTTAAGAAGGTGTTCTTCGAGAACTACTTCCTACTAGTATGCGAGGTAGGATGGAGATTAAGTTCTTAGAACTTAAGCGGGGGGATATGATGAGCTTCCTCAAAGATGTCGCCAAATTCAATGAATTGGCGAGGTTTGCTCAACATCAGGTGGACACGGAAGAGAGGAAGGCGCGCAGGTTTGAGCAGGGCTTAAAACCCTGGCTCTATAGTAGAATATCGGTTTTTCAGAGTGTTTCATACGGGACCATTCTAGAAAAGGAAATAATAGCTGAAGATGGTGGTGAAGCATTGTCTCAGTACCACAAAGAGCGGAAGAACAAGAGTAAGTTAGAAGGAGGTAGTAAGGCTGAAGTTGCCAGCGGAAGCGGCAACTTGCCTAAGAGGAAAAGCTTCAACCTTGGGAATACTGGGGTAAAACAAGGAGATCCTAAGCGTAGGACAGAAGCATGCAAGACATGCGGAAAGACTCACATGGGAGTCTGCTTAAAAGGGAAATCAGTATGCTACAACTGTGGGAAGGAGGGACATCTGTCACCCAACTTTCCTAACCCTAAGAAGAACCAGGGGTGTTTTGTCTATGGGTCATTGGATCACAAGGCAAGAAATTGCCCGAAGAAGGGTTTAGAGGGAAATAAGGGTTCTGGTAGTGGTAAATTAGCCATTACTGGACCAACATCATCATTGGGTAGACCCTCAGGTCATACGTTTAATATGACTGTCCAAGATGTGGTTGCATCAACGGATGTGGTAGCAGGTATCATTCTGGTCAATGAGATAAATGCTTATGTGCTATTTGACTCGGGTGCTGCTTGTTCTTTTATAGCATGTGAATTTGCTAAGCGATTAGGTTTAATCCCTGAAAAGTTACCATTACCTTTAGACGTTAAGGTATCCAACGAAGAGATAATCCCCATTAAACATTTATAAGGATTGTTGCATAGATATTAGAGGGAATAAGTTATCAGTAGATTTGGTACCGATAAAGTTAAAAGAATTCGATGTAATTCTTGGTATGGATTGGTTGGTTAACCACAAGGCGATAATAGATTGCCATAGGAAAAGTGTAAACCTTCGGCTTTCTAAGAAAACCAAGGTAGTGTTCTTCGGTAGTAAATCACCGAGACGCTCTTGTTGTCTGTTGATGAAACAAGCTAGGAAGTTGTTGAGAAAAGGGTGTGTAGGTTATATGTGCCATGTTGTGGATACCCAAAGAGTGGGAACATCCTTAGACCAGATAGCTATAGTGCAAGAGTTTGCGGGTGTATTTTTGGAGGAGTTATAGGGTATTCCACCGGACAGGGAGGTTGAGTTTATAATTGATCTGCTTCCGGGAACGGTACCAGTTTCAAGGGCACCATATCAGATGGCGCTAGTTGAGATAAAGGAGTTAATGGTTCAATTAAAAAAATTATTAGATAAGAAGTACATTCAACCGAGTGTGTCTCCTTGGGGAGCACCGGTATTGTTTGTAAAGAAAAAGGATGTGTCGTTAAGACTTTTTGTAACGCCCCCAAAATAGGTCCAATCCATCCAACCTATTCTGAGTCACCAAATACATGGTACAAAAAATAACTACAACTTTATTACTACAATTGTCGTGCAAAATACAACAACACATATGTTGTGAGTTTTGATACAAATATATTCCAACTATGACTCTGGACACCAACTTAGATAACACGTTACAATGGCACCTTACATAAAGGTACAATCAATAACTGTTTTAGAAATTAAAATCTTTGGGAAATTCTTAAGAAAACCTTCGTACATGGGAGGTCATGCGTTTAGGTTATGATAGATATCATATGCCCACAGAATTATCCTTGGTTGACCCAATAGACCCCAAAGAAAAATAAGAAGATTACTATCATGTTCTTTCCAATGGTGAGTCTTCTTTTGACATATAACTATCTCCACTGTCTGAAATTAAAAATTATATTTCAACCAAACTCCAAGATCATAAAGGTAGTGCTCGTAGATATACTCAGCAAGTGGATGTGGACAACCCTGTCTTATGATAACACGAGGTTGTATGTCATTAGACATCTTGTATGATAGTGGAAAAACACCCTTTCAAAGTTGGGTTCACCTCACCCTATTCGATTCACCAAAATTAAATATCAAATAACGTATACAATACGACACACTTATCTAAAGTTCTCAAAAAAATTATTTCCATACTATTTAGGGAGAACCTCAACAACTATAGACCACCGCTTTATTCCCCTCGTTATCCCCGTCAATTCAAATACTACTTTTATTACCTAAAAGGAATTGTGAACCAAAAGGGTGAGCACAAATAGCCCAGTAAAGAATATCATGACTAAAGATAATTAAATTATCAATAGTCTTCATCAATAATAAATCAGAGATTTAGAACATATGGTAGATGATAAAACTTTTCAACCATAGTTGCAGCGGAACGAGAAATCCATTAGAAGAGTCAAATAGACCATAAAGTTTATTATCTTCTCCATGTTAAAAATTCACCAATAATATTTTTATCCCTGTAACATCAATCAACAGTTCTTGTCCACAATCATGTGAATAACTCATATTCATAATTATAGTTCTAAATTCCTCTTCTCATCTAGGACGAAGATAATTTTCATCACATGTCTTTACCTGAAACATCAAAGATCATGGTTATACCAAATAACAATTCATGTTCATAATCATACTAATAAATTCATCTATGCACTACGGGCCAAAGATATTCATCAACAAGTCATCTTTGCACTACGGGCCAAAGATATTCAAAAACAGGTCATCTTTGCACTACAGGCCAAAGATATTCAACAACATGTCATATTTGCACTACATGCCAAATATATTCAACAACAGGTCATCTTTGCACTACGGGCCAAATATATTCATCAATAATTCATCTTTGCACTACATGCCAAAGATAATAATATCTCAAAGAAATACATAATCATTTCAGAATTTATATAAACCATAATTATAACCATGTTGATCAATTCACTTTTGCACTTAAGCTAAAAATATTCAATTATAAATTCAATGGTCATGATCATACCAGAACGATTCAACTTTGTACTACTGGCCAAAGAGAACCCATAGTCACGATCATACCAATAATCTACACAACTTTACACTTAAGTCAAAGAGAAATTTCATCATCGAGATTATAAAAATGTTATATATGATAATAAAAACAATATGATCAACAATTGCATTTAATTTCAAGAGTAAGATTCATAAATCAATGATTTCATAACACCTTAGTCCAAATGTTATAAATCACTTAATAATCTCATAATCTGATATTATTTATATTACAATAATATTTTAATTATTTCTTAAACTTATAAACAATTTATTTTAATTGTTTATAAATTATTAATTAATGTATTAATCATCCTAAAATGCCAAACTCATAAGATTCCATCACCAATAACCAAAACCCTCATCAAAAATCTGCATATACCTCATATATGATTCCCAAGCCATAAAATCATATTTTCCAATTTTCTTACTTCAAATAACGTATTTAATTCATTTACTCATAACTAGTCCATTTTCATGAAAAATACCAAATCAGCACAAACAAATTTTCTTTTCTGGGATTTAGCATAATATAGTCCCATATTGACATATATTTCTCAGAATTTTTAAAATTCATTTACTATTTTTCATATGGCCAAAACTGCCGAATATTTAGACATTTATCATAAATTGTACTTTTGTCCAAAAATTTTGAAATTTAGAGAGTATACTGATATTATATAGATGTACTCCCAATAAAATTTCATCAATTTTGGAGTTAACCACAAGGAGTTATAAGGGTTTACTTTTAAAATAGTCTTTTCCCATAAAATTCATAACTCTTAATCTATACATCCAAAAATCGCCATTTTTGGACACAATCAAGAAAACTCATCAAAATATCATTTCAATTTTTTTCAGAATTTTTGAAGGTTCAGAAAAGTTTCGAAACTGAAAAACATAATAACCCTTAAAATCCCTTACCTCAAAAGAGCAGTACTTCTGACTGGAATATCGGATGTAAAGCCGAAGGAAACTTGCACTGAATAAAAATTCTCAAAGTATCTAAATACTCACAAAAATATGTTCGATAATATAGAGAGAGAAAACTTATGTTTCTGGTGTGATTTTCAATTCTAACTTAAGCGACTATTTATACGAAATTGCTAGAACGCCAAAGGAGACTAAATTAATAAAATATTATTAATTTATTTTTCTTTTCTTACGCACCAACCACTTGAAAACTCAGCAGCCAGCCATCTCCCTTGAACAAAAATTCAAGCACATGTTTTCAACACCAACCAAAACTGGGTCCCACCTAATTTTAATAAAAATCATTTTATTTTTTGAAACTTCAGTAATTCATAGAAAATAGCCCGATTATCAGAAAAATATAAATTTTATGTCCATTCCACACGAAATCGAATTCTCTACAACTTTGTAGCTTTATGTTTTTCCAAATTCCAGACAGAAAATATCCAAAACACACAATCGGATGATTTTCAACACCTCTTAAAATTCATAACAAATCCTACGTTAATTTTTAACGGTTCAAATTTTGTTGACATATACTCAACTTATATATGTATAACATATCAAAAAATCATAATGATCCAACGATCGAATTAAAATTATAACTCATGCAATTGAGCTTTAAGAACACCGATTTGATCTTTTAATACCTCTAATCCGACAAAATACTGATAAAATACCTTAACATTAATTCCTTCATTTATAACCACATAAATAAATCCATCATTTATATCTAAATTAAATAAATATTTCCTTATCATATAAATCAATAATTAATTATTCACAAATAATATTACAGAATCGCAATAATGACAACCAGGTGGTCCCTAGGAAAGAGGGGGCTTTCCGATAAGGATTTCTCCTTACTAGCGCGCAATTAGGTGACCAAACCTCTCCTTGACAGAACTTTCTAGACATTGTCAATAATGCTATCTAATAATATTATTCAGATAATATGATTTATTGATCTGATAATGGGAAATACTTTGCAGTGACAATTATTGAAACAACAATAATATAAATTATCAACGCATCAATTATTGAATCAATAAAATAAAATATTGAACAGTAATTACTGTAACAATTATTGAGTATTGCCTTCTTACGTAAGAATCTATAATTCAAAATATTATGCAATACCGTAAAACTCATCGCAAACCACGTGTATTCATCGTATTTTAACCACCGTGTATTCCAACAATGTTAACGGTAACAATTACGTCGTTATTTATAAAAACTCATACTTGTCGTTTTCTTCATCCGACAGTTATTCTGTTATGGGGCCCACAAATGACTGCTCCGTCGTACGGATATTCCCGACAAAAAGAATATTCCACGACCAAACGAATATTCCCCGACAACAATAAGTATTTTATAGCCATTTGCTTATTTTGAAAAATTTCATATGTCACCTTTAACTTTAACTTTTCATCAATTTAACCATTTACTGAATAATAATTATAAGAAAAATTGAATACTTTTATTTCATAAAATTCAGGGTCTTACAATCTCCCCTCCTTATGAAGTTTCGTCCCCAAAATTTACGTACCTGGTATTTCGAAGAGTTGAGAATACCTTGCTTTCATTTCAGATTCCATCTTCCCTATTATCATGATTTCTCCATTGCTCATCTCCTGTATTTTAGATATCATTCTAGAATACAGCTTCAAAACAAAAGGTTAATTGACATATCACAATTTGTCAACTTAAGTAAGAAAATTCAGCTTAGGTAGGACACACACTAGTGAAGGATATTACTCGTCCCTCCCTTCCTAGTTCTAATCCCAGATCTCCGCCAGAGATCATATCGCTAAGCTCTGATACCAAATGTAACTCCCCCAAAATAGGTCTAATCCATCCAATCTATTCTGAGTCGCCAAATACATGATAGAAAAAACAACTACAACTTTATTACTACAATTGTCGTGCAAAATACAACAACACATATGTTATGAGTTTTGAAACAAATATATACCAACCGCGACTCGACACCAACTTGGATAGCACGTCACAATGGCACCTTACATAAAGGTACAATCAATAACTGTTTTAGAAATTAAAATCTTTGGGAAATGCTCAAGAAAACCTTCGTACATGGGAGGCCATGCGTCAAGGTTATGATAGATATCATATGCCCACAGAATTATCCTTGGTTGACCCAATAGACCCCCAAAGAAAAACGAGAAGATTACTATCATATTTTTTCCAATGGTTAGTCTTCCCTTGACATATAATTATCGCCACTGTCTGAAATTGAAAATTATATTTTAACCAAACTCCAAGATCATAAAGGTAGTGCTCGTAGATATACTCAGCAAGTGGATGTGCACAACCATGTCTTATGATAACACGAGGTTGTATGTCATTAGACATCTTGTATGATACTGGCAAAACACCCTTCCAAAGTTAGGTTCACCTCACCCTATTCGATTCACCAAAATTAAATATCAAATAACGTATACAATACGACACACTTATCTAAAGTTCTCAAAAAAATTATTTCCATACTATTTAGGGAAAACCTCAATTGCTATAGACCACTGTTCTATTCCCCTGTTATCCCCGCTCGATCCAGCTACACTCTTATTACCTGAAAGGAATTGTGAACCAAAAGGGTGAACACAAATAGCCCAGTAAAGAATATCATGACTAAAGATAATTAAATTATCAATAGTCTTCATCAATAATAAATCAGAGATTTAGAACATATGGTAGATGATAAAACTTTTCAACCATAGTTGCAGCGGAACGAGCAATCTATTAGAAGAGTCAAATAGACCATAAAGTTTATTATCTTCTCCATGTTAAAATCCACCAACAATGTTTTTATCCCTGTAACATCAATCAACAGTTCTTGTCCACAATCATGTGCATAACTCATATTCATAATTATAGTTCTAAATTCCTCTTCTCATCTAGGACGAAGATAATTTTCATTACATGTCTTTACCTGAAACATCAAAGATCATGGTTATACCAAATAATAATTCATGTTCATAATCATACTAATAATTTCATCTTTGCACTACGAACCAAAGATATTCATCAACAAGTTATCTTTGCACTACGGGCCAAAGATATTCAAAAACAGGTCATCTTTGCAGTACACGCCAAAGATATTCAACAACAAGTCATATTTGCACTACAGGTCAAATGTATTCAACAACAGGTCATCTTTGCACTACGGGCCAACTATATTCATCAATAATTCATCTTTGCACTATAGGCCAAAGATAATAATATCTCAAAGAAATACATAATCATTTCAGAATTTATATAAACCATAATTATAACCATGTTGATCAATTCACTTTTGCACTTAAGCTAAAAATATTCAATTATAAATTCAATGGTCATGATCATACCAGAACGATTCAACTTTGTACTACTGGCCAAAGAGAACCCATAGTCACGATCATACCAATAATCTACACAACTTTACACTTAAGTCAAAGAGAAATTTCATCATCGAGATTATAAAATGTTATATATGATAATAAAAAACAATATGATCAACAATTGCATTTAATTTCAAGAGTAAGATTCATAAATCAATGATTTCATAACACCTTAGTCCAAATGTTATAAATCACTTAATAATCTCATAATATGATATTATTTATATTACAATAATATTTTAATTATTTCTTAAACTTATAAACAATTTATTTTAATTGTTTATAAATTATTAATTAATGTATTAATCATCCTAAAATGCCAAACTCATAAGATTCCATCACCAATAACCAAAACCCTCATCAAAAATCTGCATATACCTCATATATGATTCCCAAGCCATAAAATCATATTTTCCAATTTTCTTACTTCAAATAACGTATTTAATTCATTTACTCATAACTAGTCCATTTTCATGAAAAATACCAAATCAGTACAAACAAATTTTCTTTTCTGGGATTTAGCATAATATAGTCCCATATTGACATATATTTCTCAGAATTTTTAAAATTCATTTACTATTTTTCATATGGCCAAAACTGCCAAATATTTAGACATTTATCATAAATTGTACTTTTGTCCAAAAATTTTGAAATTTAGAGAGTATACTGATATTATATAGATGTACTCCCAATAAAATTTCATCAATTTTGGAGTTAACCACAAGGAGTTATAAGGATTTACTTTTAAAATAGTCTTTTCCAATAAAATTCATAACTCTTAATCTATATATCCAAAAATCGTCATTTTTGGACACAATCAAGAAAACTCATCAAAATATCATTTCAAATTTTTTCAGAATTTTTGAAGGTCTAGAAAAATTTCGAAACTGAAAAACATAATAACCCTTAAAATCCCTTAACTCAAAAGAGTAGTACTTCTGACTGGAACATCGGATGTAAAGCCGAAGAAAACTTGCACTAAATAGCAATTCTCAAAGTATCTAAATACTCAAAAAAAATATGCTCGATAATATAGAGAGAGAAAACTTATGTTTCTGGTGTGAATTTCAATTCTAACTTAAGCGCCTATTTATAGGAAAATGCTAGAATGCCAAAAGAGACTAAATTAATAAAATATTATAATTTTTTTTCTTTTCTTATGCACCAACCTTTTGAAAACTCAGCAGCCAGCCATCTCCCTTGAATAAAAATTCAAGCACGTGTTTTCAACACCAACCAAAAGTGGGTCCCACCTAATTTTAATTAAATTCATTTTATTTTCCGAAATTTCAGTAATTCATAGAAAATAGCCCGCTTATCAGAAAAATACGAATTTTATGTCCATTCCACACAAAATCGAATTCTCTACAACTTTTTAGCTTTAAGTTTTTCCAAATTCCAGACAGAAAATATCCGAAACCCACAAACGGATGATTTTCAACACCTCTTAAAATTCATAACAAATCCTACGTTAATATTTAACGGTTCAAATTTTTTGGACATATACTCAACTTATATATGTATAACATATCCAAAAATCATAACGATCCAACGGTCGGATTAAAACTATAACTCATGCAATTGAGCTTTAAGAACACCGATTTGATCTTTTAATACCTCCAATCCGACAAAATACTGATAAAATACCTTAACATTAATTCCTTCATTTATAACCACATAAATAAATACATCATTTATATCTGAATCAAATAAATATTTCTTTATCATATAAATCAATAATTAATTATTCACAAATAATATTACAGAATCGCAATAATGACAACCAGGTGGTCCCTAGGAAAGAGGGGGCTTTCCGATAAGGATTTCTCCTTACTAGCGCGCAATTAGGTGACCAAACCTCTCCTTGACAGAATTTTCTAGACATTGCCAATAATGTTATCTAATAATATTAATCAAATAAAATGAATTATTGATATGATAATGGGAAATACTTTGTAGTGACAATTATTGAAACAACAATAATATAAAATATCAACGCAGCAATTATTGAATCAATAAAATAAAATATTGAATAGTAATTACTATAACAATTATTGAGTAGTGCCTTCTTACGTAAGAATCAATAATTCAAAAATATTATGCAATACCGTGTGCTACTGTGCAACCACGCGTATTACTGTATTTTAACCACCGGGTATTCCAATAGTGTTAACGGTAACAATTACGCCATTATTTATAAATACTTATACTTGTCGTTTTCTTCATTCGATAATTATTATGTTATTGGGCCCACAAATGACTGCGCCGTTGTACGGATATTCCCGAAAAAAAGAATATTCTACGACCAAACGAATATTCCCCGACAACAATAAGAATTTTATAGCCATTTGCTTATTTTGAAAAATTTCATATGTCACCCTTAACTTTAACTTTTTATCAATTTAACCATTTACTGAATAATAATTATAAGAAAAATTGAATACTTTTATTTCATAAAATTCGGGGTCTTACACTTTGTATCGACTATCGAGAGTTGAACAAGTTAACGATTAAGAATAAATACATGTTGCCCATAATCGACGATCTATTTGATCAGTTAAAAGGGGCAAAGTATATTTCTATGATAGATTTGCGCACGGGGTATCATCAGTTAAAGGTGAGGAAGGAGGATGTACCTAAGACGACGTTCAGAACTCATCATGGTCATTACGAGTTTCTGGTGATGTATTTGGGTTGACTAATGCGCCAGCTGCATTTATGGATATGATGAACAAAGTGTTCAAACAATATTTGGACAAGTTTGTCGTAGTATTCATTGATGATATTCTAGTCTATTCAAAGACGCTAGAAGATCATGCAGAACATTTAAGGATAGTGTTAGAAACACTAAGGAAGGAAAGGTTGTATGCGAAATTCACAAAGTGTGAATTCTGGCTTGAACGAGTGCAGTTTCTAGGACATGTTACATGGAATTTTCATAGATCCAGCAAAAGTAGAAGCAATAAATGAGTGGGAGCAACTAAAAATTCCAACCGAGGTTCGGAGTTTTCTGGGGTTAGTGGGATACTATAGAAGGTTCATTCCGGACTTTTCTAAAATAGCTACTCCGTTGACAAATCTGACAAGAAAGTCGGTGCAGTATGTGTTGACTGAAAAATGTGAGAACAATTTTCAGGAGTTGAAAAAGAGGTTAAGTGAGGCACCTGTATTGTCCTTACCAGGCGATACAGGGAACTTTGAAGTATATAGCGATGCTCCGCATAAAGGACTAGGTTGCGTGCTCATGTAGCATGGAAAAGTCATTGCATATGCGTCACGTCAATTAAAGGATTATGAGAAGGCCTATCCTATTCACGATCTGAAATTGGCAACTGTAGTTTTTGCCTTGAAGATATGGAGGCATTATCTATATGGTGAGAAATGTGAGATATATACGGACCACAAAAGTCTGAAATATATCTTCACACAGAAAGAGTTGAACATGAGACAAAGAAGGTGGTTAGAGTTAATAAAAGATTATGATTGTGATATTTATATCATCCGAGAAAGGCAAATGTAGTAGCCGATGCGCTAAGTAGGAAGGGTAGAGAGAAACTGTCAATGTTAACAACTCATAATGATTTGATAACAGCGATGACAAGAATGGAGTTAGAAGTTAAGTTACCGGAGGAAGCGGTGGAAATGTTATTTTCCATGGAAACCCAACCGACCATAGTGGAACGGGTTAGAGGAGTACAATTGAGCAACGAGGAATGCAAGCAGATGAAGAAGAGGATAAAAGATGAAGAAAAGACTAGGTATAACCTCGATACGGAAGGATTACTTCATTTTGAATGAAGAATTTGGGTTCCAAATGATTCTAAATTAATGGAAGAAATAATGATGGAGGCTCATAATTCGAGGTACTCGATACATCCCAGTAGTACGAAGATGTATCAAAACCTTCGTCAGAACTTTTGGTGGCCGAACATGAAAAGGGGGATAGCAGAATACGTTAGTAGGAGCTTAACTTGTCAAAAAGTTAAGGCTAAACACCAACGACCTAGCGGGTTGTTACAACCGTTAGAAATTCCAGAGTGGAAATGGGAGCACATCACAATGGACTTTGTGGTGGGACTTCCAACAACAAGAAAAGGATACGTTGCTATTTGGGTGATAGTGGATCGATTGATAAAATTGGCTCATTTTCTACCAATAGGAGTTAGGTATAACCTAGATCAGTTAGCTAAGCTGTATGTCAAGGAAATTATTTCCAGACATGGACTACCTATTTCGATTGTGTCAGATCGCGATCCACAATTCACATCGAACTTTTGGAGGAGTTTGCAAGAGCAAATGGGAACGCAGTTAAGATTGAGTACGGCGTATCATCCACAGATGGATGGTCAGAGTGAACGAACAATTCAAACACTAGAAGATATGTTAAGATCTTGCGTTATGGATTTTAAAGGGAGTTGGGACGAATATCTACCGTTGGTGGAATTTTCGTACAACAGTAGTTTTCACGCTAGTATAGGCATGCCGCCTTACAAAGCATTGCATGGAAGGAAGTGTCGAACTCCATTGTGTTGGGATGAGGTGGGTGAACGTCGAATGTTGGGACCTGAGATGGTACAACAAACGGTGGACATAGTGAAGATAATATGTGCTCGATTAGTGGTGACCCAAGATAGGCAGAAGAAGTATGCAGATCCTCACAGAGAGAAGAGAGAATTCGATGTAGGATCTTTTGTTTTTCTGAAAGTATCGCCTTGGAAGGGGAAGATACGTTTTGGAAAGAAAGGGAAGTTAACTCCAAGGTTTGTAGGACCTTTTGAGATTTTAAGAAGGGTAGGAGAGGTGGCTTATGAAGTAGCCTTACCTCCAGAAATGGAACGCATTCATAATGTGTTTCATATGTCTGTGTTGCGTCCTTATAAATCGGACTATAAACACGTAATAGAGTATGAATCTATCCAAATAGAGAAAGATTTATCCTATGAGGAACTTCCAATTCAAATTATTGATAAGAAGGAACAAGTATTAAGAAATAAGGTCATACCTTCAGAGAAGGTGTTGTGGAGAAACCACAATGCTGAAGAAGCAACGTGGGAACTCGAGAGTAAAATGAAGGAAGCTTTTTCCTCATTTGTTTATGTAATTATAAGCTAGATTATAGGGACAGAATCCTTATAAGGGGGAGAGAATGTAACGCCCGAGAAAATCAAATTTTTATGATAATTAAATTTTTATTTGATTATGTGAATTAAATGAATTTAATTTATTTATTTTCTGAGTAAGCTATGTGAAGGTCGTTCTATGACCTAGAATGTGCTAATGTGGTTAGTAATCTGGATACGTGCTATAATTAATTGTTTTGAATTTCCAAAATAAAAATAAATGTTTTCCAAAAAAATTCCGAAAAAAACACTATTCATCCGTTTCTGCTCGGGGAATTATTTTGAAATTCTGAGAAATGCGTAATGATAGAATATCGAGATAAGATGAAATATCTAATAATTTTTCATTTATGGCAAACAAAGTTTTCGCCTGCGGACTTAAAACCTAAGGGTTGAGTAGATTAATTTCCGAGAAGGAAATGAAATGCGTAGAAGGAATTTCGTTATTGTTAATATGTGTGTTATACTGGGATGATACTATTTAATATCTATGTATAATACGATGAGTTAATACGGAGTATAATATGATTATCGTACGAGTATTATAAGGAGAGAATACGTGAATTATACGTTAATACGATTAGTATTATGGAATTAAGTTAAGACTTAATGATAATTCATTTGAGTTGGATTATGTTTAGTCTAATCAATTGTATAGGAAAGCCCAATGAATTAATGTGTTAAGCCCAAGTCAAGTCCCAATATTAGATTGGTTAAGCCCAATGCAAGAAAACCAAACCGTGGATCGAACCGGTGGGTCACCAAAAGGGTAAAACCCATGGGGCAACCCATGGGGAGGACCCATGGGCATGGTGGGTCGGTCCTTGGTGTGCAAGGCAAGCATAACACTTAGTCACCAAGTAATTTACTTGGTGACAAAGTGTTGAATAGTAAGGAGGTGATGGTGGATTGACCAAATTGCCCTCCATTTCATTTGCCTATAAATAGAAAGCTAAAGTTGGTCTTTTGTGAGTTTTTCAAATTGCCAACCTAGATTTTGAGAGAGAGAGAGAGAGCTAGACTCAACCAAAAGTTCTACTTTGAAGTTTTACTTAAGAGTTTTTCAAGATTACCTAAGAGTTCTTAAGGTAATACTCCTTAATTCTAATTCCATCTCTTTTGGTTTTCTTTTAGTATGTAGAATCATAAATGGGTGGTGTATGTCTAGTATGGTGGAATAAGGATTACTTGTTATAGATTCAATCTCTATAAGTCATGAAATCATAGAAATCATAAGGTTTGATATAGCTTAAAATCATGAAAATATTGATTGTTGATAAACAATTGAACTCCATCAATACGTAAATATGTGCATCTTGCTTGGTTAGGATGTAGATATGAAGTCCATGGAGTATTCCATGTGATTTGGCTTAGAGAACGTTAGTAACGAAGTTAGGGCGAATTTCACAGAAAAAGATGTTAAACGTCGAAAAAGTTAAAATTCCAGATTGGAAGTCAAAAGTTGCCGTGAGACTTGAAAATGTTGTTTTCAATGTCAACATGTTATCTATGGTATTTAAGAGTCGTGGACTCAAGAATCGTCGGATTCTGACTTAAAACGAAGAAAACTAGCATGGAATGCTCATTAACGTTTATGAACGCTTAGAAAATGAACTCATTAGGGAATTTATGTTAACGGATTTGAAAGTGTTGAATTCTTATATGAACACGTAGAGTATGTCATTTATGATGTGTAGGCTTTTGAACGGACCAAATTGGACTTATAACGAAGAAGTTATGGCTCCGAGAATCTCTCCAAAATTTTATTTGTTAAAAATTTTCTACGGTCTTTGAGGTCTAGTACCACATGCGCTGCATAATGCTTTAAAAGTGTCGCGTCAAGACAAAGATGCAGTGTAAATTGACTACTGGAAAGTGGCGTCGCAGCGCCAGTCTTGTACTAAGATGTCACGCCGCGGCGCGGGTGTAGGGTAATTGTTGAGTGATTTAGGTTTTGAACTTCAATTGTTTAGAGACCTGTAAGAGTAAAGTTTATGCACTTCATAAGTGTATTAAAACTATTCCTATACTACCTATACTAATGTATATGGTATTAAAACTTAGGAATTGAATGTATATTAGTAAGTTATGAACAAAGATCATAAAGTGTTATCAATGAACCCTAGTCGGGGAATAATGTTAGTACTTCACCAACGCTGATAGAGTCCGGTTAATATTGTCATTTGGTTTATAAGCCAGGATGAAGAGTAATAAGTCAAATTGACTTTAGTAATGATATTAAGTTAACAAAGACATAGAAGAGAAAGAAGTTGGTAGGAACAATGTGAATAATTGTTTGATAGCTAATTACAGTGTGTTATGTGAATATATCATGTAGATTCTGTAAAGGCTGTGGTCAGTCGATTAAGTTATTTGAAGACGCTGAATGGCAAGTTTTCTTAACGCTTGTCTAACCTTTAAGTTAGTCAAGTTTTATGTGATTCATTATACTGAATTGCACGACGAGTTTTAAAGAAAGGGTCAATGCCAGATTTAACTCAGCTAGACTACTCGTAAGATATAGATTGATTGATTAATATTCATATCTTTCTATATAGAAATGTAACGCTATCCTATGCCAAGTAATTGGTACGGATGTGAAGGTAAGGTTTGTTTATGAATAAACAAAAGTATTTTTCATCGATTATTCAATGGGCACGCGAGTTTGCCAAATGTTAAACGTAAATACATTTAACGAATGAGTGTTGATCAGCATAGAGTACTATAGGCTGATCACCTAGAAGTGCTCGTAAGTAATGCGGATGTACATCCTTAGTGCTGTGATATCCTTTTCAGTATAAAAATAGAAAGCTACTGTTCATGGTCTATTAACCGGTTCAGAATTCCTAATCTACTCTATAATTTAGGAATTGATGATATGAAATGTCAAAGTATTATTGTTTCATAATACTTCATAACTATTTGTTCAGTTATGTATGAATTGTTATATAATTCACGAATGTGGTATTACTGTTATCCTTTGATAAACTTGCTGAGCTTGTTATGCTCACTTCTTGCGTGAATTATATGATTGAAGTTAAGGATGAACGTACTGAGAATGCTAAGAGAGATAAGGGTAAAGCTAAGATGGATACTTAGCCATCGTGTAATAGATTAATATGTTTGTATGTATTATACATTATGAACAACGAACTATGTAATCGGTTTATGAACCTGGGAAGGATTATACTTTGATTGTAATAAGAAGATAGTAGTTACATTAATTTTGTTGTATTTCAATGGAATGATTGTATAGTTTTGAGTACCATGTAGCACCATATGTCGGGTTGGAAGAGACCCGAATTTGGGGGCGTCACAGTTTGGGCTTCAATAGGGTCCGTAGTTCCTTTGAACTCCAGCGGACCAACACTCTAAAAATCCTTAAAGGTAGTAGCTCGTGCTACTCCCAAATTTACGGGGATATTAGCCCCTATTCTATTAAATGCAGCTGTTAAAAGATTAACAAATTCCTGCATAGGGTTAACCGAACCTCCCTCTGGTTGATTTACATTAGCTCCTTGGTTACATTGTACTCTTCTTGGCGGCATTTTGCTGATACAATAAACAACACATTTCGTTATTATTCCTTTCTTTATTATTTAGTTATTATTCGATATTAAACAATAACTTCAATCATCCATTGCTCATTATGTTTCATAAAAAGGCTTATATTCATTCATTCATTGTAGTATAATACTACATCGATTACATTACACAGCCTAAGCTGATTACATTACTTTCCCGCTATTGCTTTCCAAAAATTTGGGATTTACAAAAGACTACCATTTGCTATACAAAAGAGGGTTTTATGTCACTACTAAGTACAAAATATTTACATACTTAAACTACTCTAGCTACTACTAGATTACATCTGCCTCAAGGCATTATCAAAATCTGCTTTGGCAAAACCGGTAATAATATCACGGCTGATAGTATGCTGCGTCTGCCCTGCCTCTACAAGATAACCATCTACCTGCTGCTGGAAATCTGTATGAGAACTCCTATGAATATAGGACATTCTCCCTATCTTCTGCTGTTTGGTCTTTAGCTCCTCTTTGAGCTCAAAAACCTTATGCTTCAACTCGTGGACTTTGTCCTTAGCCAAAATCCTCTCATTGTGTTCCTGCTCCCACATGGACTCCACGTTCGTCTTGTCCTCTATGATAGCTTGGAGCTCTGCCTTCAGCTCCTTAACCTCCTGGCAGTAATGGATATTTCTATCCAACACTGACATGAATAATGACATCATTGACTCCCCAGGAGCCATCTCTGCTGCTATAGCTACTGGATTGAAGGACACTACCTCCACTTCCTCTTCTATCATACCATCGAATACTGACATGAGGTCAGTATCCTCTGAGTCTCCAGACTCAATGACAACTATCTCGGGCTCTACCGCTATGGGATTCGGTATAACCTCTATTTGGTTCACCGATTCTTCACTAACAACTTGTACATCTAAATGCATTCCATTTACTCCTGACATCTACACAAAATAATTAAGTTGATTAGTACACATCCGTAGAATAATAAAAACACATAATATATTCATAATACATTTTTATAAGGTTATTTTTCTTTTTTTCCTTCTTTGACTTCTCTTAAGGTTATGACTTAAGGTTTTTTTTTAATCCCCCCTTAAGTTTTATAACCTAATGCTCTGATACCAACCTGTGACGCCCCCAAATTCGGGTATCTTCCAACCCGACAGATGGTGTTACACAGTATTACCATTCACACATACATTCCATTGAAAAGTCTCAAAGGAACGAATATGTCTTCTATATATTCAAAATAATATTAACATTTCCCTAGGTTCTTTATAACCATTACATTTTTCTTGTCATAATATCAAATATATTACAATCATTCACCCTATACTATTATATAAGTATTCTACGGGTTCAGCTTTGCCTTGCCCTTATCCTTGTCGGAGCCTTCGGTCCGTTCGATCTTAGCTGTGTTCATATGGTTCAAGCAAGAGTGAGCATGACTAGCTCAAAAAGTACAATAAACAACATGCTTGAAACATAGGAATCGTATATCTTCAATAACTGAACAATAGTTACGAAGTAATATCAATAATTCAAAATAGCACTTCTTTTCCTTCAAAACATTTTACAATAACAATATTCAGTAAAACATCAATTCCGGTCCAAGACCTTGAGCATTTCATAAGTTCTTTTAAAAAGGACATCCTGACACTAAGTCCGTAAGTCCAACATTTCTTACGAGCACGTCTAGGTGATCAGCCTATAGTACTCTATGTTGATCAACACTACATTTATTAAACGTATGTACGTTTAAGTTATGGCAACCTCATGTGCCTTTTGTTTGACGACAAAACATTTTTAGCATACTCAGTCTTCATTTGAAAACCACCCCAATATAACTTGGTAAACATTGACCATGCTTTGATAGAAACATAATATAAAGCTAGCCGAAAGAGTTAGCTTAGACTTCATCATACAATACTTCATGTGTAAGGATACATGAATTACAAAGCTCGTCCAGATTGAACTGGAACAAGGGTTAGAATACTTGCCTGTAGCATCTGCTACAGTTAACAACATGTTCTTGTTTAAGTCTTTAAGTCTCTACAGTAATGATAACATCATATAACACATTAGGTCATGAATGAAGATACATGGTACCTAATGTATCTTACCCTTCTTCTCAATCTAATTATGACTCAAATTTGTTCTTATTGGTTACGGCTTTTCGTTAAGTCATTCTTACATACACATTATGTTTATGCTTGATTACTTATCTTCAACCTTTAGATAACATAAATAAGATTTAACAATAACTTACAATGCTTTATTAAGTTCCTTAGTTCATTACTAAAGAGTTACTATTCATTTCATACTTCTAAACCTTCTTCACTGTCCAAACCCTAGGGTTGGCGTACATGGCCACCCTTCCTTCTCTATACTTGCCATTGGCCACCCTTTCCTTTCCTTCTACTGCTGTCATAAGATACTTCTCTCATGATGGTTAAAGAAGATCGGACTCGCATGCACACATGAGTCTATATAAGTATATATCGCTGTTGCCAAAAACTCCGATGAGTTGAGACACTAGTAGGTGGTCATAGCAGTACCATCATTTGGCCTTGGGTTGGCCATGCAAGGCCAACTCTATGCCTCAGATAACTTGACAAATTTTCACCTTTGCGAATTTCTCGGGCTCGTAACTTCTTCGTTATACGTCCGAATTGGCTCTTTCAAGAGCCTATTGTTCACAAATTACATACTCTATGCGTTCATGAAAGAATTTTATCTATTTGAATTCTTTTGCTAAAAGTTCACCTATTAGTTCATTTTTAACGAAACAATAACGTTAAACGCTCGTTCGGCTCAACGCCGCTTTTCTTCGTTCTAAGTCAGAATCCGGTCATTTTTGAGTCCGTAACTCTATAATGCCAAATATGACTTGTCTCCATCGAAAACCAATGTTTTCGAGTTCAAACACAAAATACGACTTCCATTCTGAGAATTTCACGAATTCGACGATTATCAGCCAATCGTGTGAATTCCGACGAAACTTCATTACTAACGATTTGATCATCGTTCTAAATGTAGTTTAACCACCAAATAAACATTTCAAACTACTTATTACATCAACTTATTTTCAAATTAGGTTTTGACTTATTCTTCATAAGTTCATGACTTTACAACTTATAAACTACAAATTTTCATTCCTTATGACTTATTATAGATTTAAGCCCTTTAATCAACATTCTCACATCTTATCAAACATACTAACTTCATATGACAAACAAATGATAAGTTCATCATAAGTTCTTCATAACTTTATAACTTATTTATGTTCAAGTTACTTATTCATGACTTATTCGGCTTAAGTCCATTGCTTATTCAATTCTTACATGTTTTTAGCATACATGCGTATTCAGTTACACTTCTCTTATCACCATACAATGATAGAGATGGATAATTATTAGACAAGAGTCTTACCCTTGATGAACTAGTCTTCTTCCTCTTTAAAAATCTAACAAAGGATGTTTGAATTATATGTGCTTATTCTCTCTAACCAATAAGTTGCTTTATAAAAGAAGTTGTTGGTTGAAAATAACAAGCAACAATGAAAATCCTAACCTTCTATTTATAGGAAAGCCAAAGTGAGGGCATAAGAGTAATTAGGACATCCCACCTCCTTTAATCACCTCCTTACTATTCATTACTTTCTAAGCACAACACTTATCTCTTACTTGGTCATTACTTAAAGTACTTGGCTATCACACAAAGGTCTTGCCCACCAAGACAACCCATATTAAGCTTGGTTGCTCCATGGATCATGTTTAACCAATTGGATCATTACATTGGGCTTAAGTTAATTAACTTAGCTTATTCCTATTAGGCTTTCATTAAGTTACTTTGGGATTTTGATTAACAAACACTTGGGCTTGCACATTCAATTCTCATTAGACTTGCAAATCCTACATAATTCACAAGTTCATTTACAAAGGCCTTTAAGCCTTATTACAAATTGTCTACATATTATTCTCATATTTTCCCTCGTATATTAATTTACAATATACAATATCTTGTCCTTCATACATATTCATATTATACTCGTATTCATTTATTCGTACAATACATAAGTACCATACGATCAATACACTTTCTTCTTAACGCTTAATATTCCTAACATTCTCGAACTAAGTCCGCATTCGAAATATTGCATTTTCCATACTTAGATTATTATTACATAATCCATCTCACCTTGATATTATAACGTTACGTATTTCTCGAAAGTTCAAAAATAATTCCCGAGCAGAAATTGATGAATAGTGTTTTTTAGAAAATTTCTCGAAAAACTTTTATCTTCTTCTTGGAAATTCAAACACTTTAATTCCTTCACGTAGTTAAAATGCTATAACTTTCTGACACTCCTAGGTTGTAGAACGACATTCATCTTACTACTATATAATAATAACAAATAATATTATTTCATTCATTATAAAAAGTATTTGCAAAAGGTTCGATTTTCTGGGGCGTTACACTTTTCTTTCACTGTTCTCTTTAGGAAATAAGAATATAGCTGGGACTAGTCGGGGAATGGATTGACAGTCCAAATTGTTGCTTTAGTAGTCCTCACTATTCTGTGAAATAGTGTGATAATAATTGTACTGAGATTGAATTTGAATTTGGATATTGTCTAGAAGACAGTATTCGTGTTAAAACTCTCAGATGTGTTTTGTCGTAGTTTACACGATAGTTGTATAATTAAGTTTGTATTTGATTTATGTACCAAGTATTTGGCGACTCATAATGGGTGATGTATACCTATTTTGGGAGTGTCACACTGGAGAATTGAGGTTTCATAAGAATGTTAGAGAAAATTGAAAACGTGAGTCGTGGACTCAAGAATGAACTCATTTTGGGTTTGGATGAGTAAGTTACGGACGAACGAACAAAGAAAGTCAAGAACGTAAAGTAAACGAACGAGAAAATTTAAGTCTATTGAAAGGATATTTAATGGATTTAGAAAAATATTATGTCTAGGGAAGTTATAGTTCGTAATGAAAGAAAGAAAATGACTTTGGAGTGAACTTGTTCCGAGTTATAATGAATAAGTTAAGAGATTGCAAAGTAGGCAATTCGTACGTAGAAGAAAAATGCAGAAAAACTACAAAAAAATTCAAAGGAGAAGGGCCAGCGCCGCTTATGCCTTTAAAGACAGTGCCGCAGCGCCTTCCTAGAAGCCCAACATTGCTAATTGGCGCCACAACGCTAGTTTAACAAAGGAGTTGGGGCGCCGCAGCGTTTGTGTAGGGCAAAGCCCAAAAATAAGTTTTTAACTGCTCAATTCTTGGGGGATGTGTACGAAATGATTATAAACATAAAGTTCATGTAATTTAACACTTAGAGAAGTGAAAACTTAAGTAAATGTTGAATAGAAGTTTAAAGGATGAGCAATGTGAGCGTAAAACACTTAAATTGACGAAGGCGATTAGTGTACGCATAAGTTAAATGTGCTTAGCATACACACTCGTGTATGTTTTGAACGTGAATTAATAAAGAATAATGAATAACGTGTAAACATTGAGAAGTTGAGTTAATGATAATAACTTAAAGAATGTTCCGAATAACTAAACTGGACATTGTAAGGTATGAAATGAGGTAATGTAAAATACATGAAAGCTATGAACGCATTGTATTGGCATTCAATGTTTGCTCTTGGCATACAAAAGATTTTATAACTTAGACGTTAAGGAATAATCATGAGGTGTGGCATTTAGTTTTCAAAAAGCCGTAAGACACGATAATTACTTAACGAACATTACAATTTTAATGATTCGGATAAGTTAAGTTGGGAAGAAAGAAAAAGTAATGTAAATCTATCTTAAAAGATGATTGTAAGCATTATGACATCTTTGTATGTCTTAACGTTGAAATAAGAATTTAAAGTTCAGTTGCGTGAACTTAGGTGATAAAACGCTAACCGTCAGAACTAAAGTTAATTTAAACTAATGTGTATGTCAAATATATAACTAATTGATATGTGTTATCTGTAATATTCCGAGTGTTTATGAGTTGAGTATATGATAATGATCCTTAGAAAAAGGTAATGAATGTGTTAAAGAACATATAATTCTCAAATATAATTAAGTTCAAGTGAAAGTTATGAAATAAAACCTAGAATTTGTTGAAAAATGAATGTAGTGGAAAATATAAAACCTATATTAAAGTAATGTGTTGAAGTTATTCAACAATAAATTTTGAAAAGAGATTTGGTGAACTGAGTAAGGGAGGTTTCGTTGATTCTGAGGATAGAATCCTTATAAGGGGGGAAGGATGTGACAAGCCTAATTTTTATAAGTTATTAAAATAAAATTTTAATAATTAAAATTCTTATTATGATATGTATATATTTTGAATTATGTGTTTTGGTGTGAAGACATTAAATTTTTATGAGATTTAATGGTTGATTAAACTATTAAAGGAAATAAAAGAAATTAGTCACGATAAGGAATTTGGTGGCAAGGGAAATTAACCCTATAAATGTGACGCCCCCAAAATAGGTATAAATCACTCATTCTGAGTCGCCAAATACATGGTACAAAAACAACTACAACATCACTATTACAATTGTTGTGCAAAATACGACAACACACATGCTGTGTGTTTAAATACAAATATTATCTTCTAGACAATATCCACACTCAAATAAGTCCTCATTATATTTTATTGATACACTATTTTACAAAAATAGTGAGGACTACTAAAACAATTGTCTAGGACCATCACTCTATACCCCGACTGGTTCCTGCTACATTCTCACCTCCTGAGAAGAAAAATGGAACAAAAAGGAAAAGGGTGAGCTCAACTAGCCTAGTAAAGAATATTATGACTAAGATAAAGAATAACAATTTATTGTTAGCCTTCAATAAATAAGATAAAATATAATGGACAACCAGTTTTAGATCAATATTCGCACCGGAAATAACAATTCATTAGAAGAGTTAAGTAGAGAATGAAATATACTATCATCTATGAATTTAAAAGTCCATCATCAATATTTTATCCCTGTAACATCAATCAATATACATCTTGCATCAATTATTCATCTTTTCACTACGGGCCAAAGATATTCAGTTGTATCACCAGTTGGTCATGTTCATCTCAACGCTTGTTCATCTTTGAACTACGGGCCAAAGATATTCATCAAGTATCACCATTAAATACTGAGGATGATGAAAAACATTTTAGAGAACGAATCCAGTGAGACAAAAGGACAAAGATTAGAGATTCGTACTTTAGATAATTCAAGTTTAAAAATACTCCATAATGGAGTAAAATTCAAGAATGAAGATCAAAACATGGATTCAATTTCAAGAATAAGGGTCACAACAGATAACTTGGAAAGAGGAAAAAAATTCTTTTTTTTTCTTTTGTGAAACAATGCTGTGAATAAAGACTCCATGAACAAAGAATCGTGAATGTGAGAATCAGGAATGAAAGAATCGTGAATGCGATACCACCATGAAAAGTTCCAAATTTGATAAAAAGTTCAGACCAATATTCCTACGAAATGATATTAGATGAAGCGAAATTTCTAATCATTTCAGGAATTATAGAAGCAATACTTACCATAGTAAGTTCAAATTTAAGAATACGAGATGAAATAATATTGCTTATATAATATGGAGTATGAAAGAAAATAATATTTCTCACGAGTATTGCAATAAAATAATATCCTTTACCTTAGTCGAAACTGGATTTGACTAGAATATCAGATATTATTCTGAGAAAATCTTGCAGAAAAACTACACTCAAGGTATCCTTATACTCAAAAAAATACTCACAATACTTTAGAATAAGAATTTCTGATTTTGAAAATGGTGTGATTTAGGATGGAGGTTTGCCCTCCTTTTATAGCACAAATCAGAGGAAGAGGAATCAGCAACGTGCTTAACTTTTCCTTATTTTCCATATCTACTTCTTACTTTCAATATGGGTGGGGGCCACCCTTTGAAGCAACTTTGTAGGCAACAACCAAATGGCCTAATTCACATTCACATTTTTCATGGTTGGGCCCTTAACATTTTGAAAAAAAGATACTTTGCAGACAAATAAAATGGCCACCCACCAAAACAAAGCACACATGTAGGAAACTTACTTCCGCCCACCAGCTTAGAAAATATTCAAGGAAAATTAAATCACATGTATATATATATATATATATATATTAATGGAAACAATTATAATATATTTAAATGAATATTTTATCAGAGAAATAATTATAATTCCACAAAAATATGTCAAACTTTCAACAATTATTTCGTACTAAAATTCCTTCATTTATATCCATATAAAAAAAAAATTCCTTATCATAAAAATTAATAATTAATTATTCTCAAATAATATTACAGAATCACAATAATGACAACCAGGTCGTTCCCAGGAAAGAGGGGGCTTTTCGATAAGGATTTCTCTTGATTGGTGCGAAATTAGGTGACCAAACCTCTCCTTGACAGAACTTTCTAGACATTGCCAATAATGCTATCTAATAATATTATTCAAATAATATGAATTATTGATTTGATAATGGGAAATACTGTTCCGTGACAATTATTGAAACAACAATAATAAAAAATATCAACGCAACAATTATTGAATTAATAAAATAAAATATTGAACAATAATTACTGTAATAATTATTGAGTAGTGCCTTCTTACGTAAGAATCTATAATTCAAAAAATATTGTGCAATACCGTGTGCTACTGTGCAACCATGCATATTACTATATTTTAACCATCAGGTAATCCAACAGTGTTAACGGTAACAATTATGCCATTATTTATAAAAACTCAAATTTGTCATTTTCTTCATCCGACCGTTATTCTGTTATGGGGCCCACAAATGACTGCGTCGTCGTACGGATATTCCCGACCGAAAGAATATTCCACGACTAAACAAATATTCCCCGATAACAATGAATATTTTATAACCACTTGCATATTTTGCAAAATTTGCACATTTCACCCATAACCAAAGTTTTATATCAAATTAACTCCTTATTATTTCAAGATAATAAATAGAGGAAATTAAATTTTATTTATAATAAGTTGGGGTCTTACAATAAATCTTGGGTAATTTAAATTAAGTTGAAACTATATTATGGAATAATATTGTTTGAATATTTAAACCTTATTTGGTAGTGGTGTTGTAGTAAAGTGGATAAAAGAGTTAATTCACTTAATTAAAATAGTGAGTTAATATATGAGTTTTACTAATTAAATTTGGTATTCTTAATATATTACATGTCATGGTAATATATGAAAAAGGTTTAGTATCTTGAATGATGTTAATAAAATACAAATTGATGGTGAGAGAAGAAAAACCAATATACCTATAGATAATTATTTGTTAGAGATTAATAAATTGAATTATTAATTTAGTGGTGATTAGATGTACGAAATCTGATTCTATCTTCACACCCGGATTCCGTACGTCACAGTCCCATCTCTTGCCAAATATACATCATTATATACTGAAATATAACAACATACATTCTCAACTCCCAGGTTCTAATACCTTATAACCTCGTTCATTACAAATAATGATAATTATATTATTCTTTACATCTTACACGAGTGACTTTCATCCACCACCAAGGATACATAATTGTTCATTAAACCACTCTATAGTTTAATTCTATCATTCTATATTACAAGTCTTCGCTTGATCTTCACACTCATTCATCTAATGAATGGCACTTCTTCTAGTTACCGATCAGCTTGATCTTTATAGGATCCATAGGTTCTTCTACTTGTACGCTAAAAATGTTTTTCATTTAAAGCAAGTGTGAGCATTCAGTTGGCCAGCAAGTCATAGCAGTTGAACAAACAACTTCAAAAATTCAAACATTCCTGTAGAACTTCGATAACCGAACAAAGGTTATTAAACAACTTGAATAATAGGAATAATATCGATTCCTATCATTCTAAAACATTAGTCACATTCACTTTGTAATACTTTCATTCTCTAATCTCTTTCATACACATCCTGTCTAGCTAGAATCAATAGCATAAACTTAAAAATAATGATTCATGTATAAACAGAACATTCTCGTATTAAACAGTTCAATCACAGAACAGTTCATCTCATAGATACACCGAAGTATTCCAATTGCGGCACAAGGCCTCATACATCCTACCACCTTGTATAAATATCGCACATTCACACATAGACAGAACTTCTCAAGTTCAACATCTGAGAAGTTTAAAAAACTAACATTCATTTAGAATATGAATGAAGTTAGGAAAACTTGCCTTACGTACAGCTACAGCTTACGCTGAACTGTTCATTTCAATCCCTATAAAACACATAAGGAAATAACACATACACCAATTAGTCATATGCTTGACGTACGCATTGGTTTACTTAACTTTACTTCTTAGGGTTCGCATTCTTGCAACCTAAGTTTACGCGATAACTTCCTTTACTACCAGTTTACGGCTTCATAATATGCGGAGATGTCTTACTCAATATGTTCATCATATTTGATGATTTGCATTCTTGACTTCTTCTTATAACTTCTCTAGGACTCAGCACACATCGCGTCTCTGCTAGTAGTCCATATGGTACTCTGAGTGGTTTCCCACAAACAACCAACAAACAAGTTCCGTCTCATCTACATTGCCATCATAAATGAGTTAGATCGATTGCCAGCTTTAGATATACCTTCGCTTCTCCTAAGGAATTTGTTTAGCTCAACTCCCATATGTCAACCATCAAAGGTTATGATTGTACCACAACCTAAACTATCATAACTTATTCGAACCATTAAACAATAATGCTCGTTAAGTCAATTTCTTATTCCTTATGGCTTTCTGGCAAATAAATGTCATACCTCAGGAATCATTCTTTATCCGACTCACATTCGGCTTTCATTAATCTTATTACCATTCATTACGGTTTTCTTGATAATTCATATCGTACTTAATACTTTCGTTATCCATTACATGAACCCCACATTCATTACTCATTCTTAATGTCGAAGCCATACCATTTGTTATATGCTAAGACCAATCGTTCATCGTAACAGCGTTGCGTTCACAGCGTCTATACACTTACACCTATCTCTCATTACCACAACATAACATCAAAATGTTATTCATTACCCTCGTCACTCAACGTCTAAGGAATCACAATCATAGCAATCCCCCACATTTGTTTATCGTGAATATGGTCCCCGGATATTGGTTTTGTAGAATCCATTTTTATTCTTTTTTCTTTTTAATCTCGCTTAATCTTTTCGCTCAACCTTTACAAAGGTTTAATTCTCTTGTTTAAGTGTTGTTCATTAACTATATGTTCATTATCTTTCATTACACTTCCCCTAGGATTTGAGCAGTTAAAAGCTCATCATTGGGCTTTGCTCTCAACATCCAGCCATGCGCACGCAGGCTCCTTTTCATTTTCTTCATACATATTAGCCATACTCACTACACCAAGTTACCATACCACTCCTCCCTATTTTCTATTGCTTACATGCAAGTATGAGTTTTCAGTTTCCAACTCCTCGGTTCAGCACATCATGGCGCCACCTTATAAAGCATGGTCAAGCGCCACAAGCCCAAGCACTAATCCTTGAAAAATTTTCTAGCTGTTAAATCCAGTTTGAGATGCTTACTTCCCGATCTCATAACTTATACGTTATAACTCGGAACGTGGTCGTTCCAAAGCCATTATCTTCCTTATCTTACGTACTTCAATCCCCCTTGGACAGAACTTCGTTCTGAATCCATTAACATGACATTCGATTGACTTAATCTGTGTCCTTCGTTCATTTTACATTATTAACGTTCTTCGTTCGTTCATCCGTAATTCAGTCATCCGAACTCAGAACTCGTTCGTTCTTGAGTCCATGACTCACGTTTTCTACATTCTCTTACTTTCTTATGAAATTCTACACATTCAGGTTTATTTAATAACTTTCTAATTCTCATTCATCTTTTACAAAATTTTTGCCATAAATTCGTTATAGCTAAGTTTTAATTGCTTCTTCATGAACGCTTTCTACCGCTCCTAACCAAGCAATAAGCATCTAACTTATATACGCCGATGGTTTTTTAAACTTGTCCATCAACAACAATTATACTACAATGGTTTTAAATTTGTCCATCAACAACGCTTCTTCGTGTTCTTCGTGTTCTTTCTTTCTTCGCTCGCTTTTCATTTTTAATCGATATTTTGATTATGATTTTACTTTTTCTTGGAATTTGATGTTATAAATCACCATTCCTTACTTATTTCACTGAATCATAAATATGATTCATTCGGATCGCTCAAATTCATTACGAATCTTATACTTCCTTAAGAAATTTATAAAATAAACTTCTAATTCTTATTTCTTCATTTTCTCATGATTTCAACCATATTAAATCATTCCTAACATCTTTTACTTCTTATTCTCATTAAGCTATGTTTTAAACATAGAAAACATAAAGAAAATTTATATAAGACAAGGTTTCAGATTACCTTTCTCCTTTAATCTTCTTCCGTCGGACAAAGTTTGCACACGAGCAAGCTTTTCCTCCTCCGTTTCCTCTTCTTCCTCATCCGAACCCTCTCTCTCTCTCTCTCTCAAATGTTGGTGATTTTTAAAATCACCAACAAATGAAAATTAAGCTTCCGTTTATAGATTTTCCAAGCAAGGGGCAAAATAGTCATTTTGCCCCTAAATCACTATTCACACCTCCTTAGTATTCCACCTCCTTACTATTCACGAAGATTCCCTTGGATATTTCGTGGTTCCATCTTTCGAAATTCGTCCGATAGTTTTAAAAACTACGATTCTCGGAATCCAAATATTTTTGGATATTTCGCCTTCCTTTACCGATTAACTTTTACGTACGTATTCTTCTGATCTCAAAAAATCAAAAAATACACTTTTTGACGTTAAGTGTTTTCCTTCACGCTTTCCTCTAACGTAGTTAAACGAATGAAAAGTACATAACAATACTTTTCATAATTTTTATCTCATTCGATTTCTGCACGTTTTTTGAGAAAAACTTTTATCGGCTTACTTAACTTTTCACGATATATTATCGTCAAATCTTTCTACGAAATGTCATTTTAACATATTGAACTCTCAGAAAGACTTAGGTTATTCAAACCCTAACCCTTAGGGTTTTTCACTGTGAATAATGCCTATTTTTCGCCTTTTTTTTCCCAAAAATATTTTTTTTCTCGAAAAAATTTTATTTTTGTCTTGAAAAATTTACTTCATTCAGCCTAGCTCAGAGCTTAATCCTCCCATTATTATAATCATCCTAGGTTCTAGAACGATTAATAAACACATAGCATATAATATTATTAATAAAAATTCATTTTATTAATAACTAATTTTAAATCTTAAATTATGGACAATCCGATTTTTCTAAGTTGTCACATTCTTCCTCCCTTATAAAAATTCCGCCCTCGAATTTCTAAAACCACATCCATTCCTTGGGTCATCACATTCACCCCTTCTTCACAGAATTTCATCCTCGAAATTTTAATCTACCCTACTTCTCAACTTCTCTTCAAAGAAGTTCTTATCTTTCAAACATTCCCTCACCTTCATAACTTATCAAGAATTATGAAGTAGAATTAATAACGAGAAATATAAGAATTTTTAAAACATTTCATACTTTTGCTGAGGGGTCAAATTGACCATGAACTCTTACTAGGTTTAACAGCATAACGTCATAACCCTTCTTCCACGGTCAATTTACAATCACCAAGAAGGTAAACTACTTCTTTCATATGTTGGCGATCAACCCATTGTATAACCTAATTTCATGGTGTGTTCACCTCATACTTAATCATTAGATTCTGCACCAAAACAATTTGATTTGGCACAACTTCTTTAAAAAAAGCTCAATTTTCTTTTCAACATGGCATACCATTTGTCTTAGCTAAATCAAGTAGCTTAGACCATACCAATAAATTGGATATCAACTTGAACATTCGCTCAGTCAAATCAATCGACATCGACTACTTTTTTTAATTCTTCTCAATACATCAAAACGCTTTTATGACGCCATGATACCGTACTTTTCACAAGACGTTGAGGACTTCATCGCTTTATGACTTCGCCATTATACATCATACCATAGTGGGTTGTTGATCCTAAGATCACATCCAACACTAGGTTCAATTGCATTAACAACTCCATCCTTTTACCATCTTTGCATCAAATGCACTGATGATATAAAATTCATTTTGATATTTTAAATTAATTTATGTCTAGCCGAAATAATTAGCATAGACATATCGAGAATAGTTCTTTTAAAATCCATTGGTTCCAAAAGTTGAACCAATTCTTTCATTTTCAAAATGCGCACACATAAGCACGATTTCAATAAACTTTGAAATCTAGCGGAGCTAGATGGCTTGGAATATCCTATTCTCCATCTTCCTTCATTGTCTTACTTATGAAAATACTTAATCTTCTCTAGCACCTTCAATGCTAAGTCTACTGAAAATAACTCGCTTTTTAGCCTAAACATCCCTATACCTTAGTATACCCATCAACTTACCACACATTATGAGTTCAGAACTTTCCACAATAATATGAGTTTAAGAACTATCCTAAATCAAACCATAGGCGCCCATTCACCGAGAAGTTCAAAACATACCATATTATTATGAGTCACTTAACTTACTATAATAAGTATGAGTTTCAAGAACTCGCACTCTACCTTATCATTCTCTACCTATCAAGTATATACATGAGAAAAGATTCACCTTCTCGCCATATACATATTGATAATAAGCGACATATTCTAATGATTATCACCGTAATAAGCTAAGTGGTTGTTACCCCAAAGCACAAACCTCCCATTCATAAAGGTTCATACAACTCACCATCACATGAGTCCTCAATTGAAATTTTACAACTTCTAACTTTCTCTTTACTTAATATGAATTTTCTTTAATTCAGATAATATCCTTTTTATAACTCAATCTGAAGTTCTTCTTCCCCATATTACTTCAGTAGACCATTCATTCATAGCATTAGCTATAAATCATTCATCGTTTAATAGATCATCTGTTATTACAATTCATTATGATCAAGTGGTGATCTTTTTCCTTAATTGTTTAACTCAACAATCTTCTTATCCTTCTCTCTACGATTATAGTCTTAGGTACTCATACCTAAGATTTATAAGCTATCAGCTCTGATACCACTCTGTAACGCCCTAAAATCTGGTCTATCTTCACACCCGGATTTCGTATGTCACGGTCCCATCTCTTGCCAAACATACATCATTATATACTGAAATATAACAACATACATTCTCAACTCCCTGGTTCTAATACATTATAACCTCATTCATTATAAATAATGATAATTACATTATTCTTTACATCTTACACGAGTGACTTTCATCCGCCACCAAGGATATATAACTGTTCATTAAACTAGTTTATAGCTTAATTCTATCCTTCTATATTACAATTCTTCGCTTGATCTTCACACTCATTCATCTAATGAATGGAAATTCTTCTGGATACCGATCAACTTGATCTTTACAGGATCCTTAAGTTCTTCTAACTCAGACATAATCAAAAAATGTTTTTCATTTAAAGCAAGTGTGAGCATTCAATTTCCCAGCAAGTCATAGCAGTTGAACAAACAACTTCAAGAATTCAAACATTCCTTGAGAACTTTAATAACCGAACAAAGGTTATGAAGCAACTTGAATAATAGGAATAATCTTGATTCCTATCATTTTAAAACATTAGTCACATTCACTTTGAAATACTTTCATTCTTCTACCTTTTTCATACACATCCTGTCTGCTAGAATCAATAAAGACATACTACTTAATAATAACGGTTCATGTATAAATGTAACATTCTCTTATTGAATAGTTCAATCACGTAATCAGTTCATCATCATAGAAACACCAAAGTGTTCAAATTGTAGCACAAGGCCTCATACGCTCTACCACCTTGTACAAATATCACACATTCAAGACATATGATGTAACTTCTCAAGTTCAACATCCGAGAAGTTTAAGAAACTAACATTCATTTAGAATATGAATGAAGTTAGAAAACTTGCTTTACGCATGCCTACATACTACTACGCCGAATCGCTCATTCCAATCCCTATAAAACACATAAGAAATAACACATACACCAATTAGTCATATACTTACTTACGCATTGGTTTACTTAACTTTACTTCTTAGGGTTCGCGTTCTTTCAACCTAAGTTTACGCGACAACTTCCTTTACCGCTTATACGGCTTCATGACATACGAGAGATGTCTTACTCAATACGCTCATCATCTTTTGATGATTTGCATTCTTATCTTCTTCTTATAACTTCTCTAGGACTCAAACACACATCGCTCTCTCTCTAGTAGTAGTCCATATGGTACTTTGAGTGGTTTCCCACAAACAACCAACAAAAAAGTTCCCATCTCATCTACACCGCCATCACAAAGAGTTAGATCGGTTGCCAGCTTTCATATATACCTTCGCTTCTCTCAAGGAATTGTTTAGCCCAACTTCCATATGTCAACCATCAAAGGTTACGATTTTACCACAACCTAAACTTATCTTAACTTATCCAACCATTAAACTATAATGTTCGTTAAGTCAATTTCTTATTCCTTATGGCTTTTCGCAACTAAATGCCATACCTCGTGATTCATTCTTTATCCGACTCACATTCGGGCTTTCATTAATCTTATTACCATTCATTACTGGCTTTCTTGATAATTCATATCTTACTTAATACTTTCATTATCCATTACATGAACCCCATGTTCATTACTCTCATTCTTAATGTCGGCTTATACCGCTTCGTTGTATGCTAAGACCGATCGTTCATCGCAAACAACATTGTATTCATAAAGCCTATATACGCTTTACACCTATCTCTCATTACCACAACATAACATCAAAATGTTATTCATTACCCTCGTCACTCAACATCTAAGGAATCACAATCATAGAAATCCCCCACGTTCATTTATCATGACTACGGTCCCCGGATATTAGTTCTATAACCTGCGTTTATATTCTTTGTCTTTTAATCTCGTTTAATCTTTCCGTTCAACCTTTACTAAAGGTTTAATTTACTTTTTTAAGTGTTACCTTTCATGAACTACACGTTCATTAGATTTCATTACACTTCCCCCAAGATTTGAGTAGTTAAAAGCTCATCACTGGGCTTTGCCCTGCACCGGCGTTGCGGTGCCGGTTTCCTTTACCCTCTTTCGTTGCGGTGCCACCCTCCTTGTTACCACTAACGCTACGGCGCGATTTTATAGTGCTCAACTCCCCGGTCTAGTGTTGTGGCGCCACCTTACAAAGCATGGCTGGCGCTGTGGCGCCAAGCCCTAATCCTTGAAAATTTTTCTAAGTGTTAAATCCAGTTTGAGATGTTTACTTCTCGATCTCATAACTTATTCGTTATAACTTGGAACGAGGTCATTCAAAATCCATTCTCTTCCTTATCTTATGTACTTCAATCCCCCTCAGACAGAACTTCATTCTGAATCTGTTAACATGCCTTTCGATTGGCTTATTCTTCGTCCTTCGTTCATTTTATGTTATTAACGTTCTTCGTTCGTTCGTCCGTAATTCGGTCATCCAAACTCAGAACTCAGTCGTTCTTGAGTTCACGACTCACATTTTCTACATTCTCTTAGTTTCTTATAAAACCCTACACGTTCGCATTCATTTACTAACTTTCTAATTCTCGTTCATCTTTTAAGAAATTTTTGCCATAACTTCGTTATAGCTAAGTTTTAATCCGTTCTTCATGAATGTTTCTACCGTTCCTAACCAAGCAATAAGCAACTAACTTATACACGATGGTTTTAAACTTGTCCATCAACAACAATTATACGACAATGGTTTTAAATTTGTCCATCAACAACGTTCTTCGTGTTCTTCGCGTTCTTTGTTCATTCTTCATTTTTAATCGATATTTTGATTACGATTTCACTTTTTCTTGGAATTTGATTTCACAAACCACCATTCCTTACTTATTTCACCGAATCATTCATATGATTCATTCAGATCGCTCAAATTCATTACGAATCTTATACTTCCTTAAGAAATTTATAAAATAAACTTCTAATTTTAATTTCTTCATTTTCTCTTGATTTCAACCATATGAAATCATTCCTAACATCTTGTACTTTGTATTCTCGTTAAGCTATGTTTTAAACATAGAAAACTTAAAGAAAATTTATATGAGACAAGGTTTGGATTAACTTTCTCCTTTAATTTTCTTTCGTTGGACAAAGTTTGTACACAAGAAAGCTTTTCCTCCTTCTTTTGCTCTTCTTCCTCATCCAAACCCTCTCTCTCTCTATCTCTCAAATTTTGGTGATTTTCAAAATCACCGACAAATCAACATTAAGTTTCCTTTTATAGATTTTCCAAGCTAAGGGAAAAATAGTCATTTTGCCCCTAAATCACTATTCACACCTCCTTACTATTCCACCTCCTTACTATTTATGAAGCTTCCCTTGGAAGTTTCAAGGTTCCGTCTTTCGAAATTCTTCCGACAGTTTTAAAAACTGTGATTCTCAGAATCCAAATATTTTTGGATATTTCGTCTTTCGTTTACAATTTAACTTTTACGTATTCTTCGGATCTCCGAAAAATTGAAAAACACCTTTTGACGTTAAGCGTTTTCCTTCACATTTTCCCATAACGTAGTTAAACGAATGAAAAGTACAATAACATACTTTTTTTTTTCGTCCGATTTCCGATTTTACATTTTTTTGAAAAAACTTTTATCGGCTTTACTTAACTTTTCACGATATATTATCGTCAAATCTTTTCGACTTTAATGTCATTTCAACATACCGAACTCTCGAAAAGGCTTAAGTTATTCAAACCCTAACCCTTAGGGTTTCGCTTTCAAAATAAAGGTATATTTCGCCTTTTTCCCCCAAAATATTTTGTTCCTAAATTTTTTATTCTTGTCTTGAAAATTCTTATTCATTCAGCTAGCTCGTAGATCTAGAATCCTCCGATATTATAATCATCCTAGGTTCTAGAATGATTAATAAACACATAGCACAAAATATTATTAATAAAAAATCCTTTTATTAATAACTAGTTCTTTAAATTAAATTAACTAATTTTTTAAATCTTAAAGAGCTACTAAACATTTATTTTTTGTATTGTAATGGATGCTGATTGAGTAAGGAACTCAATCTTTATACTTGTTATATGAACTGCAACATGTTTGTTATGTTAGTTTAATGTTTATGAGATGTATGATAAGCATGTTATTATGTGATATGTGATATATGAAAAATGTTAGATTTGTTGGGCTATCGAGCTCAACCTTGCAAATAACCATTTTTGCAGGTTAAGGATTGAAGGTAACACTATGTGCTACTTGAATGACGTTGATCAGAAATAATACACAAAGATTAATATTTTAGCTAAAGTTGTTATTTCTTTAAGCCATGATTAAGATTCATGAGATGTACTAAATGTTTTATGATGTATAGTTCTATGTTGAGTTATAAAGTTTAAATTTTGTCTGATGTATAAAGGGTATTGAACCAGGATGTAAGTTTTATTTATTAACTCTGATAAAGTGAGTAATAAACTATGTATAGTTCAAAGGTAGGTAAAATGTACTTGAAAATCTATGATGTGAAACTTTATATTTAGTTGTAAAGTTTGAGCTACCCAATATATAAGGGATATCGAGCTGAGATGTAAGATTTTATATAATAACTTTGATGAAGTGAATCATAAAATAAACGTGATTCAGAGATGTGTAAATGATAAAGGCTTTGATTCAGGGAATTAAAGTAAGAAGACAGAAAAGTTTTAATTATTCCTCATTTTATTAAGTTTAACATTGAGTAATGATGTAAAATCAGAAGTTAGACGTATTATTAACGACCGAAGTTGATAGTGGAATTGTGTGAATTTTGGGGTCGTTACATTATCCTTAAGTGATATATAAGAATTTTGAAGAGCTTTACAGCGTAAACTATAAGTTGTGCTTAAGGCAAGTTTCCTGACTTCATTCATATTTGAAATGAATGCTAGTTTCTTTAAGCTTTCTTAGATGTTGTAAATGAGCTAGTTTTATATATGTGTAAATGTGTTATATTTGTACAAGATGTTTATTATGTATGTGGCTATGTGCCTATTCTATGCACTTATGTGCTTTCGGAAGATGAACTGTTCTATGTTAGAACTATTCAAATATGAAAGAGTTTTGTTTATTCATGAACTGTTAATGTTAAGTCTGTGCTAATGATTTTAGCTAGACAGGATGTAAAGAAAAGAGTATAAGAAATTGAGATTATGTCAAAGTGAATGTATTGATGTTTTAAAATGATAGGAATCAAATTTATTCCTATTATTCGAGCTGCTTCATAACTATTGTTCAGTTATTGAAGTTTAATTTGTAAAAAATATTTGATTCTTGATTTTGTTGTTATTCAACTGCTAGAACTTCCTAAGCAATTGAATGCTCACATTTTCTTAAAATAAAAACATTTTCAGCGAAAACAGAAAGAACTAAAGGATCATATAAAGATCAAGATGATAGGTATCCTAATGAAGTGTCATTCATTATATGAAAGAGCATGAAGATCATGCCAAGACTTGTATAATAGTTTAATAAACTGTTATATATCTATGACACCCCCAAATCTAGGTACTTCATTCCCACAAGATTTGGTGTTCACTTTCCATTCATTCATATCTAACTACCCAATTATAATAAAATTATACCATCAATCTTCCCATTAAAAGGGTAACATCATTAAATCAAAAGTCTCCCAGGTTATCTAACCTTTAACATAAATCAAGTGCGGAAATAAAATAATTACATCACATCATTTAATATAAAGTTTATCATCATAACATTAAAAAAATTACAAGTCTTCATCACTTGTTCATTTTCCCTTTTCCCTTGCTAGTGGTAGGTTCATCGACATTCTCAACCTTAGCTGCAATAACTATATATATGCAAGAGTGAGCAAAACAAATGCTCACTTGAAATAGCAATGAATAACAATAGCATAATACATGCTAATGAATAAGCTCATCAGAGTTGAATAATACTCTGTCAACGATAATCAAAAACTGGTATCAACATACAAAATGTAACTGAGGGTCACAAGACCCCAAACTATGTCCACGGTTACAAGTAATCTTTCAACCTTAACCTAAACAGTAATACTATAGGGACTCCACATACTTAGGTTAATCAACCCTTCGTACCATGTATTGTGCACAAACATCTAAATGCATTGTGTAAAATAACTCCCCTATAATAGGGTTGTTCTTCTCAGTCTTAGAGTACAAATTCGCACCAAAGGAAGTTTGGTTTGGATAAGCTTCAAGGGTAATTTAGAGTTTCACGATCATCAACTAAAGGATTAGTTGAATCAACAAAACTTAACAGCACTACGAGTGATTAATAACAATTTAATGTAAAATGATTAAGAATCATAGGTGAACCAATTATACATTAAACTCATGCTTAGAAATAACTAAAAAGCATAAGCATTGAATAAAACAATAAACCTTGCTTGAACAATATTAAGCTAAGGCTATGATCTTCTCAAATAAGAAATAAAATTACTAAACATGCATTAACTAATAACAAGCTAGTAATAAAGCTTGCTCAACATGATAATAACTTGTGCAATAATTGAAATATGACGGCTCAATATTAGAGATTAGAGTTCAAGAAGTTGCATTCACTATAAAAGAATGAAACTAAAGAAACTTGCTTAACTATAAACAAGTTAGAATAAATCAACAATGATTAGAATTCAAAACTTGCTCGAATAAAGTTAGGGTTAGAGCTTGCTAAAATAAAGTTTAAGGATAAAAGAACTTGCTTAATCAAAGTTTAGGGTAAGGAACTTGCCTCATGCGTAAGCTATAAATTACAATTCACGTTCACCTACACATATTATTAGAATCATAATATCTATTAGATATACTAACATCTACTTTCCAAAATTGAACTCACTTTTAGTTAAACTTGTTACTTTAGTACAAGTTTTACTTTATACCATATGCATTTCAGAAATCACAAGTGTTAACTTCAAAACACATATTCATTACTCATGTGTACATTAAATCATAAGGTATCACTTTCATAACTTACTAATCTTTTTACAACTTTGGAATTACTAATTGATGAGTAGGTTTTATACCTATGAATCCGATATTATTAAACTTAATTATTACTATCTTTAATTATTTTTTAGTATCTTTTTATCTGTTTTGTGTTTATTTCTTGTAGGTTGGAGCTGGAGGGACAAATTGGTCATTTCGAAGAAGAAAAAGGTCAAAAAATCATTAAAATTAGAGCTGAGTGGCATTTTTGTAATTACGTGGTCCTGGTCAAGCGCCTAGCGCTTGAAATGAGCCAATGTTGGCGCCTAGGCGCTCATGTGCGGCAAAAAGGAGGATTTTCTACTGCCAAGTGGGTTTTTGAAGCCAAAAAGGAATCTGAATGAGGTGGGAGACTAATACAAATAGGAGGAGACTTTAGAAAAGACGTATCACTGAATTTTTCAAGGGATTGGCAGAGAGAACAACAAAGGAAACACGAAGGAAAATTGCAAGGGCTGAAGATCAAAGAGAGAGTATTGGAGAAAATTCAGAGTTTCTTTTTCTCTTCTCTAGTTTTATCTTTTGTAATTATCTGGGATGTTTGGATTATTAATCTGGATGATGTTTTTCTTTATTATTATCATGAACTAATTTTAATTAAGATTGCAAAACTTTGGTATGTATTTTAAATTGAACCTTCCCATTGAATGAATGTTGGTTTTTATTGAATTGTTTATTATATCTTTTGCTTATTGATTAATTGTTTGGCCAACAATTATTGTGATAATCTATATGAAATTGGAAGATGGAGTATAGATTGAGATCCTGATATGATAACATCTGTTCATATAATCAGAATAGGGTTAATATGATTAGCATGTAGGATAGGAATATACCTATGTGTCTTTTGTATCCTTTGAAAGAATTTGTGCGTAAACCCTAATTAACTTGATTCACATAGGAATATAGTGAATTGATTAAGTAGGGTGTTCCTTGTAATTTTGTGTCTTAAGGATCGGAGTTAGGAGGATTTGTTCACGTGTTTTGGAAAGAGTGTGTGAATTTTATAAATCATTCTTGGATAATGATTCATATTAATTAATTATTTTAAATGGGAAGTAAATTGGTTTAAATGAAATACCAAGGAAAGTTGTAATCTTAACCTGTTAAATCTGCAGTTATTCTTGTGAAATTTTGATTTTAATCATTAGTTTTGTTAAGTTTAATTTTCAAATCACAAACAAAATTTTCGTAGTTTAAAATAGGATTAATTGCATTAGAATTAGTAATTGATAAATATTAGTCTATTTACTCGTGGGAACGATATCCTTGCTTGCTGAATATTACAATTGAACGCGTATACTTGCGTGGTAAAGTGCTATTAAAAATTAGGCAACACTAATCACATGATACAATTATGTTTTAATCTCTTCATTATATGTTTGATACATTAACATATCATTAAACTAGGTTACAATAGGTTTTCAAGGTCTCATATAAGCAGAGACATCATCGCCTTCTCTATTGTAGTAATGCGTAAAATTGCCATACTACTTAAGCTCGACAGAATGGCCTTGATTAGAAGCAGTCATACATTGTACAAGAACATAACAATTGTATTAAGAACATTATTCTTTTTTGAACAAACCAAGGCATTTTTGGTCTTGACACCCAGATGCGCATTCTGTTGGTGCATGCATAGAGAAACTACGCAGTTTGTTTCCAATACTCTGTTTAGCCCAACTATCATGAATTTCACCCACAAAACAGTAAATTTAACATATCCAATTGATATATAACTCATATAAACATGGTTCCTCACATATCTACCAAATTAGAATAATTAAATAACACTACAACCAATTTAAATCTTTTAAATTCCATGTTTTATATCAAAAACTACATTTTTGACATCCTTGAAAAATATCAACATTGTGATCACAATTCTTCACCAAATTGACTAATTCAAGCTACGTTTTCTTCATTTCTTACTGAATTAACATATTCAAGGCTCAATTTATAGATTAGTTTACAAATTAACTACCAAATTTTGTACTTTCACAAGCCATATATATACACATAGCCATTATAATTAGTTTCTTTCTTTTTTAACGTAATTAGCACACTAATTCATTGTCTAAATGCTAATTCCTAACATCAAAATTACTCACAAATTCAATAATTCAGTTTGTATATTAACAATTCATCCAACTTGAATTCACAGATAACGTAAAACTCGTGAATATAGAATATTCATATATATAATATTAAAGTTTTAGAGGTATACCTTCGCTTGCTTGAATAATCCTTGCTAACACACATAAATTTTGCTTTGGAATTCACAAGAATCCTCTCTTAAACTCTCTCTCTATTTTCTTTTATCTGTATTCTTCTTCTTCTCTACTCTAAAGCTAATACCGGACCTTTTACGTAAAAATAAAACAGACGCACCAAAACGTATTAAACTACCGTATAATTATTATAATAATTACATATCAGTTATAAAATATTTAATATATTTTATTTATATTATTTATTATAATTCAAATTCAAAATTCAAAATTCAAAAGCCATAAGCTTCGTTTGGCAAAAACACTTTAAAAAAATAAAGACTTAATATCTTTAAGCCTTGTTTGGGTAAATCCATTTAAAACTACTTTAATTTATTTTAATAAATCATTTATATTATAGTTTATAGTCCCATATTATTTCTTTGGATTTCCATATCCAATCTTAGTTAAATAAACTAATTACAACATACTACTTAAATTTCCCACTTAACCAAATATTCTAAAATTATAATCTCATTATAATTTTATTTTATAATTTAATATACCATTTTAAATTATTAAATTAAAACAACAATATATCACTTCATGTTATCTTTAATAACTCTCTAACTATTAAATTAAATTAGAGTATTATCTAATAAATTTAATTCATAATTATCTACGAACAACAACTACATCAATAAAATATTTATTTAATTTAATAAATATTTTAAATTACAAATAAAATCTTGGATTGTTACATCCTTCCCTCCTTACAAAGATTCTGTCCCCAGAATCGAAGACACAAATTAAACAAATAACTCAGGGTTGTTCTTCCTCATTTCATCTTCGAGTTCCCATGTAGCCTCTTCGACATTGTGGTTTCTCCATATCACCTTCACAAAAGATATCACCTTATTCTTAAGCACTTGTTCTTTCATGTCGACTATCTAGATAGGAACCTCTTCATAAGATAAATCTTTATTGAACTGTAACGGTTCATACACGATCGTATGTTTGTAATCGGGTTTATACAGTCGCAACACCGACACATGAAAAATGTAGTGATCATGTTCTAATTTTGGAGGTAAAGCTACCTCGTAAGCTACTTCTCCTACTCTTCATAGTATCTCGAAGGGTCCAATGAACCTCGGGCTTAACTTTCCTTTCTTGCCAAAATGAATTTTCCCCTTCCAAGGAGAAACTTTCAGGAAAATGAAATTTCCTACGTCAAATTTGTGATTTTGCCTGTGTTGATCAGCATACTTCTTCTGTCTATCTTGAGCAGCTACCAGTCTTGCTCTGATGAGTTTGATAGTTCAGTGGTCTATTGTACCAGTTTCGGTCCTAAAAGTTGACGTTCACCAACTTCATCCCAGCATAGTGGAGTCCTGCATTTCCTGCTGTATAATGCCTCGTATGGCGGCATGCCAATGTTGCGTGGTAACGATTATTTTAGGCGAATTATACCAACGCTAGATGATCATCCCAATTTCCTTTGAAATCCATGATGCATGCTCTAATTATATCTTTTAAATTCTAGATTGTTCTTCCACTTTGACCATCGGTTTGCAGATGATTTGTCGTACTCATCTTCAGTTGTGTTCCCATGCATTCTTCTGGTCTCTTTCAGAAGTTTGATGTGAATCTCGGATCTCTGTCTGATACAATTGACACTAGAACTCCATGTCTTGCAACGATATCCATGACGTACAGTTTTGCTAGCTGATCAAGATTAAATCTAATCTTTATTGGAAAAAAGTGTGCTGATTTCATTAATTTGTCCACTATTACCCATATTGAATCATATCCTTTCTGAGTCATAGGAAGACCTACCACAAAATCCATTTTGATATGCTCCCACTTCCATTCCGATATGCTCAACGATTGAAGTAATTCTCTTGGCCTTTGATGATCGACCTTTACTCTCTGACATGCCAAGCACTTTGCAACACATTCTGCAACGTCTCTTTTCATATTTGGCCACCAAAAATATCATCGCAAATCTTAATACATTTTCGTACTTCCTGGATGGATAAAATATCTTAAGCTATGAGCTTTTGTCAAAATTTCTTCTTTAATCTCCGGTACTACTGGAACCCAAATTTGTCCCTCAAATCTTAACACTCCTTCAGTATCAACCTTGTACTTCACCTCACCACCCTCGACCACACTTTCCTTTAGTTTTCTGCATTCTTCATCTTGTAGTTGAGCATTCTTTATTTTGTCCACCAAAGTTGGACTAGCCTCCATCTGGAACAATCTTTCATCAGATTCTTTTGGAAATTTTATTTCCAACTCTAGCATTGCCATTGCTAAAATGAGCTCCTCCTGGTTAGTTAACAACATCAACTTCTCATGACCCTTCCTACTCAAGGCATTTGCAACCACATTTTTTTTGTCCGGATGATAAAAGATCTCGCAGTCATAATCTTTTATTAATTCCAACCATCTCCTTTGACATATGTTCAGGTCCTTTTGTGTGAAAATATACTTCAGACTCTTATGGTCTGTGTAGATCTCACACTTCTCTCTGTAGAGATAGTGTCTCCATATCTTCAGAGGAAATACCACCTTCGTCAACTCTAAGTCATGAGTCGGATACCCTTTCTCGTAGTCTTTCAATTGTCTTGATGCATACGCAATGACTTTGTTGCTCTGCATAAGAAAACAACCCAATCCTTTATGTGAAGCATCACTTTACACCACAAAATTTCATGTATTATCTGGAATGACAACACAGGTACCACATTGAGCCTCTTCTTCAATTTTGTAAAACTCTCTTCACACTTTTTCGTCCAAACAAATTTTATAGATTTTCTCGTCAAATTAGTCAACGGAGTGACAATCTTGGAAAAATCCTGAATAAACCATCTATAATAACCTGCCAATCCCAAGAAACTTCTCACTTCTAATGGAGTTCTTGGTTGTTCCCAATTTATCACAACTTTGACTTTTGATGGATCCACTAAAATTCCATCTTTTTCAATTACATGCCCAAGAAATTGTACACGTTCCATCAAAAATTCACATTTAAAGAATTTCGCGTACAACTTTTCTTTTCTTAGCATTTCTAACGTCAGACGTAAGTGTTCCTCGTGTTCTTCTTGAGTTTTGGAGTATACCAAAATATCATTAATAAATACCACCACAAATTTGTCTAAAAATGCTTTAAACACCTTGTTCATCAAATCCATGAATGTAGCAGGGCCGTTGGTTAAACCAAAAGACATTACTAGAAACTCATAATGTCCATACCGAGTTCTGAATGCTGTCTTAGATACATCTTCCTTCCTTACTTTCAATTGGTGATATCCACTTCTCAAATCTATTTTCGAAAAGTATCTAGCACCCTTCAATTGATCAAACAAGTCATCTATTCTCGGCAACGAATATTTATTCTTAATAGTGACTTTGTTTAATTCTCTATAATCAATATAAAGATGCATTGACCCATCCTTCTTCTTCACGAATAACACCGACGCTCCCCACGGTGATACACTAAGCTGAGTATATTTATTGTCTAGCAGTTCTTGCAATTACACCAACAGTTCCTTCATCTCTACCGGAGCCATTCTGTACGGGGCCTTTGATATTGGAGCAATTCCTGACACTAAGTCGATCAAGAACTCGATCTCTCTGTCAGTCGGAAGTCCTGGAAAATCTTCCGGAAACACGTCCACAAAATCCCTAACCACTGGTATCTCCTCCAGTTTCACACCCTTCTTCTTCCGAGTATCGACTATGTAAGCTAAGTATCCTACACAAACTTGACTCAATAACCTCTTGGCCTGCATAATCGTCAGACATCTGTGATAACCCAAATCTTTGAGAAATATTAAAATAAGAATCAAATAAAAAAAATTCTTATTATATGATATTTTATGTGATATTGTAGTGCACAAAGGAATATGTAACATGCAATATGTGATGTTGTATATAATAAATATATTAGAATTATATATTTATTATATGTAAGTAAGGTGTAGGAGTAAATTATTAAAGGAAATTAGATGGGTAAAATTAAAATAATTTATAATATTAAATTATTTTAATGTTGTAAATTAGTGGCATTAAATATACTTCATGTATAGCCACTATTTTATTGAAGAAATCATATATTATATTATTGAGTGTAACATATGCATGTATTTAATGTGGTGAATATATTCATATATTTACTACGGTTAAATAAATTGTGAAGACAATTTATATAAAGTAAAGAAAATAATTGAATATATTATATTATGTTACATGGATAATGATATGATATTTAATATTTTACCAAATGATGTAAAATAAAAATATGAGATGAGATCAAATATGTAAATATGTATATTAATATCAACTAGTTAGTAAATTAAATTCATATTTGAATAAATGATTGAATATATTAAATTATATATTTAATATATAAATATATTGTTTAAAAACAATTTATGGAGAGTAAATAGGAGATTAAATTTAATTATACAATATAAATTGTATAATTTAAATAAGTTATTTAAATTAGGTATGAGGATTAAATGACCTAAATAGTTATTTTTATTTAGTGGTCCTAGTGCTTAATTATATAATAGTGACATAATATAAGAGAATTATGGTATTTAAAATATATACTAATTGAAGAGATTTATTTTATATATCTCAATTAATTAATTTTATAACTTAATTAAGGCAAGTCTAATTGGAGTTACGAAATTAAATATACATGAATAAGGATATGAATTATAATTGAGTACATGAAAACCCTAATTAAATAATTAGGGTAAGATATAATTTAATGTTATGGACCATATTAGTTTTTATGGCCCAAATATTTTAGTTAGGAAGTCCAAATATTTTAAATTGGAAAGCCTCAAAGGAATAAAGTGTTAAGTCCAACTGAGCCCAATTGTTAAGGAACATGTGGGACATTTGCTAAGTAAATAAAGTATTAGAAATTAAATCAAGAATGGGGGAAAGTGGCCCAATAAGCCCAACACATTGAATTAAGTGGTCCAAGCTAAGTTTATTTATTAAGGAACATGTGGGAGAATAATAATAATTATTATTATATTAATTTAAGAGATATTTTTTTTATTATCTTTAGTTATTAATTTTATAACTTAATTAAAACAAGTTTAATTAGGTTATAAAATTTAATGTAAAAAAATGATTTAAATTCTAAATGTTTGGTGTAGACACTCGAAATTTTCTACACACCTGTTACTAACATTGCAGGAGGGCAGATTCATCTTTCGGAGATAACCCTGGAAGACAGCTTACATCCATTCCAGATACTACCGGAAGTTCAAGCTTGAAACCCAGGACACAAACCGGGAACATCATTTCAAAACCCCGGAACACATACCGGAAGGATCATTTCCAACCTCGGAGATAATCCCGAGTTTCGTCCTTCGCGATAACCCCAAAGAGTGATGTTGCAGTTCCGGCAATAACTCCAGAAATGCTTATTTCAAATGCATGCTATCAGCTTCAAGGTCAGACATCCTTTCGAGGCACTCATACCTCAGACTCGGAGATAACACCGGGAAGACAGGTTCTCACACAGATGACGTTGTGACATACAAACAAGTAGACCAATCTTAGATGTAACCCTAAGAAACGTCTGCTTTCAGCTCAAACCGGCGATAACCCCGGTCAGGAGTCAAATGTCATCTTACTGCCTCAACGTTCTCTCTCACAAGATTATATCACGACATACCAACAAGTAGTCTAATCTCAGATGTAACCTTGAGCAACGTCTACTTTCAGCTCAAATCGGCGATAACCCCGGCAAAGAGTCAAACATCATCTTGCCCCTTCAACACCTTCGCGTCGTCTCAACACTTCATACATACATACATCCAACAATGTCCCACAAGAACCGAGGAGTTACAATCCGGTGACTATTACGCATGTAGATGATTTGGATAGAATTTAAAGCTTGAAGACCATGGGCATAGACCCCTATTCCTGACTTCGTACAACCTCTAATCCATGTCATTGTGTAACTCTCGACACAAGTGGTCCGAAGAAGGTCACATATACCTCGTTCGGATGCTCGAATTGAAGTTCTGCAAGTTCGAGCGGACATTACAGTGCATGAGTGCATATACTTCAAGACGACGGGACCCGCGAGGCCCGGATGCACCACGACTAGCCGCAGGTATAACCGCTGCTGCTGCAAGTGTACCTGCGGCCATCAGTCTATAAATATAGACCTTGGGGTCAGCCAGTTGAGAAGAGGAAAGAGAGAGAAATATACACCCATATTGAGTGTTTTCTTAGTTTAAACACATGTTAGCTCACATATAGCTACACTTTTATCCAGCGGGAGCTGAGTGTTTATCCATATAGATACATAGAAGTCTACTTTGGAAGCCCATTGTAAGCCTTCTTACATTCTATAAAGCCTTCTTTCCATATTAACACACACTGTTATACACATTGAGAGTTGTGTTGTGTGCATTTGCCCGAACTTCGGTCCGTGGTTTTCATTTCTGTCTTTATATATATACTTATATATATGTATATATTTTATATATGGACTAACATTATCGAGTTATGCCTCGATTGAGCCTAGACTTATGTCTGGAGCGTTTATTTGCTTATATATATATATATAATTGTTGTCGGACATATCCGATGAGCCTAGATTTACATCCGGTGCATTTATTATTTATATATATATATATATATGTACATATATATATATATATATATATATTTATATTCCGTCTTTCCTGGAGTTTACTTCGTGGCAGTTGATCGCTTTTATAGCTTTATTTACATTTCGTCCTGCCTGGAGTTTACTTCGTGGTAGTTGATCGCTTTTATAGCTTTATTTACATTTCATCCTGCCTGGAGTTTACTTCGTGACAGTTGATTGCTTTTACAGCTTTATTTATATTTCGTCCCACCTGGAGTTTACTTCGTGGTGGTTGATCATGTCCATATATATATATATATATATATATATATATATATATATATATATATATATATATTTACAGCTTTTATATATATAATTGCTTACTGCTTTCCATACAAACTGTAGTATCATGTGAGCCTAGGAATCATGTGATCACAGATTCAGTCTACTGAATCTAGATTCGGTTCCCATGATGGACATTTTTCAGCTGTGAGCAGCTTGTACATTATTTTACAGTGTCTGAATTTCCTTGGATGGTTATCATGCCCATAAGGAGTTCGGCACTACTGTATATTATTTTCTCGAAGATGCTTCGCATCTCAAAAATAAAAGCAAACAAGCCGAACATTTAATAATAAAATGGAAGTATCAAAGGCCTCAATTACTATTGAGCATAGGGTTTGAAAAACCTCTTTTTACAAAACCTCATTGCTATATCCTGTTTAAAACTGAATATTTCATAAATTCAAACCCTATGTATATAGGTGCGAACGAGGTACATCACTACTTCCAAATAATTGCACATTGATCCAGACACATATACACACATTCATATTATAGTTTCTTTGAAAAGTGGCGGTCACCGTGGCAACACGGATGTCGGGGGGTGCCTAACACCTTCCCTCCGCATAATCAAGGCCCCGGACCCAAAATGAATCTCGGTTTCATAGATCCGTTTAGCAGTGTCGCATCACTGGGTCAATGCCCAAACCTTTTTCGGTTGCGTTGGTGCAACCAGTTAAATACACCAACTGGAGACTCTTAAAGTCAAATCATCGATATTATACACGTCGGACTTCTTTCATTTGTTTTTTCAAACAAATCTCACATTAACATGAGAACACCAAAGAACAAGTAACGAAAAAGGGACACTAAAAAATCCTGATGTCGACAGGTGGCGACTCTGCTGGGGACTCCAGTAAGAGGGCTTAAGCCGCTATTACAAGCTTTTCAAAATTGTTATATGCTTGTGTGTGAATGTTGTATTTATATTTATGATGAATGTGTATAAATGCATTTTTACTTACTGCACTATACTATATCTATCTGCGATATTAGTGCTTCGCATATGTCATCATTTTGCATAAACGGTGAGACACGTTGTATGTGAATGCATGTTGTGTGGTTCCTCCATCAGGAGGCTATCCTGTCGGTGTTTGATTACTGGACTCGTAGGAAGAATAATTCCAATGGGGCTAAGGAAAGGCACCACCCAGATTCGCTCCAGTTGAAAGACCGAATTAACTTCCTGTCAAGTAGATTGCGATGATCTGGGAACCTTCATGCCAAAAAGTCGCAAGAGAAACCCTAAGATAGGTCAACCTCTCATAAACTAAACGCAGAGGAAAGTCTCTTCAAGCTTTCCATTTTCAATTACTTGTAAAAACATTTACTTGTAATTTTATTCCATGTTCATATTTATATAATGGAAAATATGAAGATTATTTGTGCATACATGTTATCAATTAACACCCGATTTTGCAGGACAATATTCCTAAAACGGGCATAATATGATAACATTTACATTATCCTCAGACTAAACTACATAAGTCTTTTGTAGGGAAATCATTGGGCCTTTTACCCGCTCAAAATCCAAAAAGGCCACGAGCCTACAGCCATTCATGTCTTCGTCTGACCAGTCTAATCCTGTTTCTCGAGAAGAATTTGATGGATTAAGTCAGAAAATCACAAATTTGGTTGTTCTGCTTAAAGAATTGCATCAGTCCAATCAGGGTACAAAAATCCCTCCACATACAAAATCCTCTACATAAGGAAGAACACAAGGTCTAGATAAAACAAATCTAGAACCTCCATTGGATACGACCAACAAAGACCCTGAAAGCACCCATCTCAGAGGAGATCCAAACACCGGTGATCAGGAAGAAAGTACTCCAAATGGAGGAAACTATCCATGTTCTCAAAGGGATTGGAACACATGGAAGTGTTTCATATGCTGACCTTTGCATCTTCCCTGGTGTTCATTATCCAGAGAAATTCAAAACCCCTGATTTTGAAAAGTATGACGGATTAGGGGATCCTTATACACATTTGAAAGTGTTCATTGGAGAACTTGGGTCTTACGCAGAAAATGAAAAGCTCAGAATGCAGCTGTTTCAGAAGAGTTTGACTGGAGAAGCCCATTCATGGTATACTAGATTAGACAACTCAAAGATCCATAACTGGGAAGAGCTGGCTCACACCTTCCTCACTCAATACAGTTTTCAATCTCAAATAGCTCCTGACCGGTACCAAATTACCAAGGTCAAGAAACAGTCTAATGAGTCTTTTAGAGATTATGCCCAAAGGTGGAGGCGCCTTGCTGCTCAAGTTATTCCTTTCATGACAGAATCAGAAATGGTCATGATGTTCATAGATGTACAGGAAGCTCTTTTCTATGAGAGAGTCTTAGCTGGTATTGGCAAACCATTCTCTAAAATGATCAAACACAAAGAGATGGCTGAAATGGGATTGAAGTCTTGTAAAATTCAAGACCTAGCCGCTCTTAAAGTTGTTGCTGAGCACATCCAGTCCGGATCTTATAGAAACAACCCCCGGAGGGTCCATAAAAAGAAAAAGGAGGATGTTTCCTTGATACTACAAGGTCAAAAAGGCAATCAAAGCGTGCCTCTACAGAGGAGAAACTACTCCCCTTTTCAAGCACAGTCTTCAAACCCTCCATTGCCTAAAAGTGGAGAAATAAAGCGTCCTCGAACGTTCACACCCTGAGGGAACTCGCTCGAGAATATTCTTGCTCTTCTGACTACCTAGAAGAAAATTACACATCTTCTTCCGCGAGCCAACCTTAATGGGAGGGGTTTTTATGCTACTCGGAAATGTGCTTATCATGCCGGAGCACCTGAACATGATACTCAAGATTGTTGGGTCTTGAAACACAAGATCCAAGATTTAATAGACAACGGTGAGATCATGGTCACCAAAACAGATCAACCTCATGTGCAAGACAATCTCCTTCCTCAACACAAAGAAGAAGAGGTCAACATGATCAGTTGGAGCACTGGACAGAGTTCCGATTTCAACAATGAATCATCCCCGATCATCAAAGATGGTGTTGACAAATGGGATTATGCAAAGTTCCAATTCACTATGGAACAAAAGATGAAAGCTCTTTGCAAACAAATTGAGCAATTGGCAGAACTGGTGACCCACCAACATCAAGTCACACGCCAATTAATCAGGCAGGAGCATGCTTATCTCCTTCCTTTTGTTATGAATGCTCCATCACTACCTTCAGAAAGCGAAGCTATGGAGGATAAGGTTGCAAAGAGAGCCAATGCTAAAGCCGGTCGAGATTTTTCCAATCAAAGGGAATTTACCTATCTTGGCCAATCTATGGAGGAGATATTGCAAATGTTGATAAATGAAGGAAGAATTACCTTCCTTCTGCCTCCAATCAATCCCCGCTCAGGACGGTTCAATTCTGATGAAGTGTGTCAATATCATTCACATTCTCGCGGTCACAGCACAGAAGAATGCCGGGCACTCCGCCATCTCATTCAGAATCTTATTGCTAACGGTGTCCTGCAAATAGTAGATGATTACACTGTGCAACTCAAAGATGGGAATGCATGTCCTACCAAATGGAAGGGATCAGTAGCAGTTATATCTGAAGTGGATGATGAGACTATTAAAGTATTTCCCATACAACAAATTCAACTCAAAAGAGCTGACAATCCTTTGAAACTGGCCGCACCAGAGCCAATTTCTTTACCTTTCAGACCATAACATCCTATTGTCAGCTTACACAAAGTTCCATGGAATTATGGAAAAGCTGAAGGATCCATGTCTCATACTACTGCTACAGTGTGGAAGGAAAATCCACTATATCTTCCTCAACGGGTTATGAAACCTACTTGCGAAGCAAAAGGGAAGATTCCTATGGAGAAAATTGAAAAATTCCTCCGCACTATAGGCCAGAATGAAGCCAAAGTGGTTTTAAGCTTGTGAGAAACTCCACACCAGATATCTATACTGGACTTGGTTTTCTCTTTCGAGGATCATCGGATGATTTTACTGAAGGTTTTGGAAGAAGCCTATTTACCAAAATCAGTGGATGTGGAAAAATTTCAACATTTGGTTGATCACATTTTCAACAACAATGTGATATCTTTCACTGATGATGACATACCACCCGAAGGGACCGGTCATTGCAAGCCATTGCACATTACGGTGTTGTCTTCCGGTTACATGCTAGCTGGAGTTTTGATAGATGGAGGCACATCTTTAAATATCTATCCTTATGCCACTTTGGTGAAGATGAATGTCAATCTCAAGCGGATCCAAAGTAGCCATACGGTTATCAGAGCTTTTGATGGATCCCGACGAAATGCCGTCGGAGAGATTGAATTGCCAATTGAGATTGGTCCAAATACATTCAATGTATCCTTCCACGTCCTCAAGATAGATTCAGGATACAACCTGCTATTAGGGAGACCATGGATACACATGGCTGGAGCTGTTCCCTCCACGCTACATCAACAACTCAAATACATTATCAACAACAGTCTAGTCATTATCAACGCTGAGCCGGAATGTCCTGAACAAGGAACTCTACCAATCATCAGCTTCAATTCAAAAGTTAAACTGGCCAGTTTTCATACTCTAGAAGTGAGTACCACGCAATACCATTCTATTGCAAAATACCATTTCCTATACCGAGATTTCATCGAGGTTATGTCGGCCACTCAAGAAATGATGTCATTGGGTTATCAACCTGGACAAGGGCTTGGTAAAGATAAACAGGGTATTAAGCACCCTATCCAAGTGTCTAGCCAAATTGGAACAGCTGGACTAGGCTATTCTACCAGTTCCAGTCATAGGAATCCTCATAAGCACAGGCTAATTCCTCAAGCTTCTGCCGCAATGCGATTTTCTATTCCTTTACCCCATGAGCTAATGCAGTCTCCAGTAATGGTGCCAGCCCATGTTGTGGCCATGCTGTTTCCTAAACCAGTGCTAATCAAAGCTAAAGAGGTGTTGATTCCTGATCCAGAAGTGGAAGAAAAGGAACGGAAATGCAAACATGACATTGCCTTGACGATGGCAGGCATACGCGTCATTATTCATGATGAACATACAAACAGATACACGCCAGACAATGATTGTCCAGATGTCATGGTTATCATTCGGGAGAAGGAGGATAATGACGATCCTTCCATCACTGCAATCCATCAGGACTTTGCCCTCGACAATTGGGCGAGACTCCATGCATTGGTCGACGAGGGTAAAATGGGCGTAAAAATCCTCTACGCCAGTAGATAACTTTAATTGCTTACTTTCCTTTACATGATTAGCGCTTATTTTATCAAGTATATGCTAACACTTTTGTATGATCGAACAGCTTCATATATTAAGTGAAAGCATATTTTGTTTCGAGACTCAAATTTAGATGTGCTCAGATTTGCGATGAGGTGCCTTCTCTCCACAAGGGTCAGAACTTTGATGTAAAGTTGGACTCAGACTTGATGGACATCCAAGAGGACATTGAGACACCTCAGGAGATTAAGGAATGGGTCGCAGACAAACCCAAACCCAATCTTGATCAAACCACTTCTTTCAATCTTGGAAGCTTAGACAACCCTAAGCTTATCCAAATTGGTTCAGACCTTACCACAAATCCACGGAATGACATGGTTGCACTATTAACCCAATTCCAGGATGTTTTTGTATGGTCTCATGAAGACATGGCGGGTTTGTCCACTAACATTATTCTTTGTCGCCTTCCCATTAAAGAAGGATTGAAGCCAGTTAGGCAAAAACTCAAGCAATTGAAACCTGAGTGGAGTTTAAAGGTTAAAGAAGAAATTGTGAAATAATTTCAAGCTGGCATCATCATGGTGTCTACATATCCGAAGTGGATATCCAACATTGTTCTCGTACCTAAACCAGGAGGAAAGGTGCGAGTCTGCATGAATTACCGGGATTTGAACAAAGCTTGCCTTAAAGATAGCTTTCTCGTGCCATTTATCCACATTCTTATTGACAATACTTCTCAATACGGCATGTACTCCTTTGCTGATTACTTTGCGGGGTACCATTAAATTATGGTCGCTGAGGAGGACCGTGAGAAAACTGCTTTCATCACGCCTTGGGGAACATTTTGCTATAGACGGTTGTCATTCGGCCTCATCAATGCCGGGGCAACCTATCAGCGAGCTATGATGGCTCTTTTCCATGATTTAATGCACAAAGAGATAGAGATCTACGTGAATGACATCATTGTCAAATCCCGAAAGGAGGATGACCACTTAGACCATCTTAGAAAACTTTTCAACAGGTTGCGTAAGTACAACTTGAAGTTGAATCCAGCCAAGTGCGCCTTTGGTGTTAAGTCAGGCAAGTTGCTAGGTTTCCTATTCAGCCACAAAGGGATTGAACTGGATCCTAAGAAAATTCAGGCCATCAAGGAAATGCCCATTCCTCAAACAGAGAAGGAAATACGGGGATTTTTGGGAAGAATCAACTTCATTAGCAAGTTCATTTCTCAACTCACAGCAACTTATGAACCAATCTTCAAGCTGTTAAGGAAGAACTCCTCCATGAAATGGAATGATGAGTGACAGAAAGCCTTCCTTACCATTAAAGAGAAACTGATTAACGCTCCTATTTTGGTACCTCCCAGGGATGATGTTCCCCTGTTTATGTACCTGTCCATCAATGACAATGCCATGGGCTGTATGCTGGGGCAAAAAGATGATAGAGGCCAAGAACGAGCTATCTATTATCTCAGCAAAAGATTTAACATCAGTGAACACAAGTACACTCTGATTGAGAAGACTTGTTGTGCTTTAGCATGGGCTTCCATGAGGTTACATCATTACCTCCATGGTCACACAATCCATCTCATATCCCACGTGGATCCTCTTAAGTATGTGTTCAGTAAGCCCATACTGAATTGTCGACTGTCCAGATGGCAGTTGATTCTACAACAATTTGACATCATCTACGTGACGCAAAATTCTGTCCAAGGTCAAGGAATTTGGGATCAACTGGCCGCAGCACCTGCAGGGGACTACAAACCCTTGGAAACATACTTCCCCGATGAAGGGGTAATGATAGTTCAGCAACAACATCAGTACGATACATGTCATACGTGGAAAATGTATTTTGATGGAGCTGTTAACGCAGAAGGTTCTGGAGCTGGAGCAGTTCTAGTATGCGGTACAGGGGAGCAGTATCCCGTCGCCGTCAAATTGCAGTTTGTCAGCACCAACAACACAAAAATTGAGTATGAAGGTCATGATGGGGCTAAAACTTGCCTGCTTCAATGGGCATCGGTGATTAACTATCTTTGGGGATTCTGAATTGGTAATCAGACAATCCACAGGAATCTATCAAACCAAAGAATTACATTTGTTGCCTTATCATCGACAAGTTCTGCAGATGGCTTTGGAGTTCGAAGAAATCTCCTTTCTACACATTCCTCGCAATAGGAATGATTTTGCGGATGCATTAGCAAAGTTGGCCTCCTTGGTTCACATACCTTACAAGGAAAACATGCCAAGCATTACAATTGCAATGCAAAAAGCCCAAGTCTATGGGAACTATGTTGGAGAAGTATCAGATGAACTACCTCTCATCCACAACCCTTAGTATCAGCACATCAAGGAATATCTACGAGATGGATCTATACCCGCTGAGGCGAGCCTAACTGAGAAGAGGCGGATCCCTCGACTTGCTATAAAATTCTACCTGAGCGGAGATGCACTCTATAAAAGAGATGCAGGAATAGGTCTCCTTAGATGTCTGGATAAAGACCAAGCTCAGAGACTCATGGATGAGATCCATGGTGGAGTCTATGGCCCTCACATGAGCGGACCCCTACTTGTCAAGAAGATCCTCAGAATAGGGCATTATTGGCTTACGCTCAAAGCTGACTGTGATGATTACGTCAAGAGGTGCTATCAATACCAGATTTATGGAAATTCCATCCACGCCCCTCCAAGTGAACTCCACAATATGAGTTCTCCATGGGCCTTCTCAATGTGGGGAATGGACGTGATCGGGCCCATCGAGACCAAAGCCAGTAATGGACATCTATTCATATTCACCATGATCGACTACTTCACCAAATGGGTAGAAGCAGCATCCTTCCTCAGGGTTACCAAAGAAGTCATCATTGCTTTCATCAAAAACAATGTCGTCTGTCGATATAGACAACCAGAGGTCATTGTGTCAGACAATGATAAGAACCTCAACAACTAAATGATGGAGGAGTTATGCAGAAAATTCTACATCAAACACCTTAACTCCATCATCTACCGTCCAAAGATGAATGGTGCTATTGAAACGGCTAATAAAAACATCAAAAAGATCATGCAAAAAATGTCCGCCAATCACAAAGGATGGCCTGACCTATTGCCTTTGACTTATTAGCCTACAGAACTTCTATGCGTACTTCCACTGGGGCAACCCCTTACTCATTGGCTTATGGGATGGAAGTAGTGCTCCCCATATAGGTGGAAATGGAATCCCTCCGAGTGTTGATGGATGCTCAGTTGGATGAAGACCAATGGGTACAAGACAAGTATCACCAATTATCTATAATAGACGAAAGGTGAACCGCGGCTATCTTTCATGGTCAGTTATATCAGCAAAGGATAGCACGATCCTACAACAAAAAAGTCCAACTACGGTAGTTCAAATAACATGACTTGGTTTTGAAGAAGATCATTGACAACTAAGATCATTCTAAGGGAAAATTCATTCCTAACTGGGAAGGCCCATTTGTTGTCAATGAGGTATTGACAGGAGGTGCTCTCAGGTTGCAGGAAATAGATGGCGATGAATTTCCACAGCTTATCAATTCGGACACCGTGAAACGGTACTATGTATGAGGTTACCATCAAACAAACATCCTGGTATTGATCATCCAATCACCAGTCATTTCAGTTTTGAACCCTTTCCTTTCTACATACTATTCTGCCCCTCAGGGAAACATACACTTCAAACCAACAGCCTGGTTTCACTTCATTTCAAACCTTTCATACAAGTTTGGTTATCTTGAAGATGGGATTGAACCTTTCACACATGCAGTTTATCTTGAAGACGGGATTAAACTTTTCTACGCTTGCAGTTTATCCTGAAGACGAGATCAAACTTTTTCCACACCTGCATTTTATCCCCATCATGGGATAAAACTTTCTTCTCCCCATAGTATAGCCTGCACATGGGATTTATGTGAGAGCCCCGAATCCGGGTCCCAAATCACCGCGGATCTGGTTCACTCATTCTACTATTATTGCGGAAGATATAAACATAAATTGTTTATACATTAAACATTATACACTATCCCAAGGTCGAGTAACCATAACTTATACACAATTTATAACTTATCTAACACATGGCCTCATTATCATACAAGACTATTACAAAACTAATCGCGCACATTAACTTTAAGCTGGAACTGTCTTTAACTTTCCTTGTATCCGACGCATTCACCTTAATCTGCAATGTTTTATCATGATATAGCAAGGGTGAGCATGAAAGTTGCCCAGCAAGTTTAAATACAATTTAAGGATATATCATGATTGAAAGAGTATGAATAATAAGCTGGCTATAATTGACAATGTAGTGGTGAATTAGCATGAACAAAACTTTTGACTGAACAAGTATTACATATGAACGATATATATATATATATATATATATATATATATATATATATCCCATTAATTGTTAATGAAGGTGATCGACCTTTCATACCGACTTATACGTGCAATATATACAGAGTACAATTCAACATAGCAATCAGCAATGATTAACCATATGCATATCTGAATAAAACACTCTTAGTAGAGTTAAGTAGAACTTGCCTAAACCGTTGATTACCGATACGAAATATAACTTAGCTTATCCGAAGACCTAATACAGATAATACCGATCTCCAAATATTAGAATAATATCATCACAGTATAAAATAACATAAACACATTACCACATAATCCTATCAGTCTATTCAACACATGAAACTTTGTATCAGGTCAAACTATTTCAGTCTGACTTGAAACCGACACAGTTCTAACATCCCGAAATGCCTAATTCCATTAATACTGAAGTTTAAGTTCAATTAAACTCGCTTAAACACTTAACAACAATTATCACGTATAATTTTCTTATTAGTCAAAACAATTTTAATAGGCTTATAATAAATTTTCAAGTAATTATTACCATTTATCATGATTTTCTAATCATTAACACCGTATTTAAATGAATTAAATACCACAATATTCTAATATCATTAATATTATTTAATAATAACCATTAATGAATTACATGCCACAATATTATTTCATATTCATAATATCTCAAAGTATTTTCAATACTTTATTACTTCTTTTAAATGTTTTTAAAAGTAATTCAAAACATTAATCAATAACTCGATATTTAATATAAATACCACATTATTCCTTGATCATTAATATTTATTAAATGTTAAATATTAATGAAAATCATAACATAATATTGTAATATAATTATAACATCACAAAGTATTTTCAATACCTTAAAATCATATTTATATGATTTTTAAACACTAAATCCATTATCCCATAATTGTTAAAAAATATTAAAATATTAATATTTTCATGCCAAAATATCAAAAGTTATATTTTATAACTTAAAATATTTTTATAACACTTAAATCATTTTTATATGATTTTTAAAGCATTAAACCTATTTTTTTACATAATTTATTTAATATAATTATTAAATAAATTTATTATCACAATATTAATCTATACCTTCATTTAAATATTAATTAAATAGTAATTAATTAATTACATTTAGTTATTATTTAATTAATAAATAATAGCCAATTAGTACTAATCATTATTTAATGGTAATTAGATAATGAATAATCAAATTATTGTTTGTCTTTAATTATTATTTAATAATAATTAATTAATTTCCTATCCTTGAATAGTAAATAGTTAATTTATTTACTTCTTTAGTCTTTAATTATTCCTTATTATTATTTAAAGAATAATTAATTAATTTTAGTCCTTATTTATTATTTAATATAATAAAATTTAATTCATCTCATAAATCTTTAATTATTCTTTCTTATTGCGATTCTTTAATAATCAATTATTACTTAGTCTTTATTCATTAATAAATAATTATAACCTTTTATGTTAATGTAATTAGGTAATTACATTATTATTACATAACATTACTTAACCATTCTTTAATCATCACTTAATATTAATAAAATAATAATTAATCAATTGTTAATCTCTAGTTATTATTTAATCATAATTAAATAATAACTTTATTAACACTAATCTTACTTAATTATCATTTAATATTACTTAAATAATAATTAAATAGCTAATTATATTTAATATTGTATGTAATAAATTTTCTAACCATTTAATGGTTTTAAGAATTATTTTAATAATTATTCAATTTCACTAAATTACGAAAATGCCACTCACGCCCAAAATTTCCAGATTTGGCATCCTTTACGGAAATGCTTGTAAAATGAAATGTACAACTCGGAATTAAGTTCCGTCGGAGGCGTTGGATTCGTATTTTCTTAAAATACATTTTTCATTTATCAAACACCAAATTTTGTTCTGTTTTGGTCACAGAAAACAGTCCAGAAGTGGCTGGTCAGTTTTAGTTTTCTAGCTTGACCCTATTGTACTAAAACAATCATAACTTTTTCGTTTTAAAATGTTTTTGAGCGATTCTTGAGCCCACGCGAAGCTAACTTCCGGGACTACAACTTTTATTCTTGGACCATCTTTAAATTATAAACAAAGAATTCCAGAAATTCCGTGTAAAGTGACTGACCCGAGTTAGTTTGACAGTTTTGACGCGACTACTTTGAACGGTCATAACTCTTTGCTCCGAAGTCGGAATTAATCCGTTCCGGAGTCTATGGAAAGCTTATTCAGTTTACTATAACATAACAAAAGCCCATAATTTTCAGGAACATCTAACAAATCTCGAAATTCCCTTTTTGTGGCAGCAGCCTCTAGCTTTTCTAAGCTTTAAAAAAAACTGTTTTCATTTTTCTTTTTTTTTTTAATCAAACTTTTAACACCCAAAATGGTTAGATCCATACAAAATACATTATATAACATGTAGATCTAAGATTTTTAGAGTTCAAGATCATAACTCATAATTTTGACAACAATCAAACACATAAACTAATTAGAGTTTTGAGTATAAAGATTTTTATACCTTTCTTCCTTCTAGCAAATCTTCTCTTCTTGCCAAAATAATTTAAGAACTTGGGGATGCATGAAATTTAACACTCTTTTACCACTATAGTGGCTGCCGAAAATGAGGAGAGGAGTTTTTCTCTCTCTATACTTTGTTTGTTTAGCAAAATGGAAGCTTAGAATGAGAAATGAGAGTAGGTGTAGCTTTTTTGATTATTTGCTAGCAAGTTTGTAAGTATTCAATGTACCCAATTATCAAACGTTGGCTTGCTTTACTCACCATCAGTGTTGGCTTAGCTTGCTATGTGACACTCGGAAAAGTTAGTAAGGATTTGGTAGGTTTTCTCCACAAACTTGGACAACCTTGCAAAAAAAACAAATTTTTCTTTCCCATTCTAACCCCATATGGCCGGATTTTCCATGCTCTATTTCCTTAAATTTTTTATTTTCTTTCATGCCAAATAATGCTTAATCAAATCACCACAATGCCCCTTACCAATTGGGCTAGGTTTGGGTCACTCATTTAATTCTTTTGGACTTCCAATTTAATTATTTGGGCTATGTAAACTAACATGACCCAAAACCTAAATTTTATTTTTATCCTAATTAGTTTCTTAGGGTTTCCATTCCATCCCACTTGGAATTTAAAATGTTTAATTTCATAACCCAATTAAACTTGTCTTAATTAGGTTTTAAAATATTTGATAACATGAGATAATAAAATTTATCCCTTAAGTTAGTTAATTCTTATACCTAATATATAAAATTAGGTTACAATAACTTTCTTTTATTTGTTTATTATATAATAAACATTATATATATATTCACATTTAATTCTTTATATTGCTAACATTTTTGAACCATATAGGTTCTTATAAAAAATTTAAATTATTCCTCACTTTCCCATTTAGGTTTCAAACTTAAACCTTTAATTTAATCGTTTAAGATTTTAAAAATTTTCGGGTTGTCACAATTTACACTTCTCTTTGGCTGCGATTCGTCCTGAGGGGCGAACTACATCGACCTGATCTCCTTGATACCCGGGGGTACGTAGGCAACCATATTCTATATGGCCCGGTCGCAATAAACAACAAAAACAACAAAAACATTTATACCCTTTCTTCAAAAAAATAACAAAAAACATTTTTACACTTATCTGCCTTTCACATTCAGCGTTAAACCTCTTACACCAGGTTCAAACTACGCAGACTTGATCTCCTCTTCAATAGGAGTATATAGGCAGCCATTCATGGTTCAGTCTAACCCCTACCAGAACAAAAATACTTGTCACACGGTACTGGGATCAACCTTCAATTCACCACATTTCATCGGTTTCAGATCAAAGGGATGGAATTACCCAACCTCTTCTCACAAATAGAAGATTCGGTGACCATCTAAGCTGTGATCGTGCCTCAAAGAGCAATACCAACCCATAAGATATGGAATTAACTAGGCTTCTCACAAATAGAAGTACCGGCGACCATCTGTGGTATGGTAAATCTCAGAGAGGAAAAACCACCCTCCTCTCCACTTTTCCATAAAGATACCAGTCCGAAGACACCAAAGATGGTAGGGATATACAGAAATCAATGATCCATTCTGAGAGATCTTGCGACGTCTCAATGTCCACCTATCAAGGATAAGTTCACAATGCATCAAGATCACAAGGCCCTGAAGAAACAGGCAAATATCGAGCAAGTATCAAGGCATAACTAAAAGGGAAGTGAATCAAAATATATTTCCCTGCCATACATAATACTATTTGATATATACATTTGTGTTGTACATGACAAAATGGCTAAGCTAGTCTGTGCAGGAAAATACAAAGCTATCTACAGATCTGTGTGTATGCGGACTATCAGATCTAACATGGCATATCTCTCTGAAGACGGAGGTAGCACTGCAAGCTTCTGCCCAAGGGTATCTACACGAGCTAGCAGATCAGAGGTGTTGATCGATTTCGCAATCAATGAATACGTGCAAGTATACACGGTCAACAAGTAATAAAGTGAAAGTAGAGTATCGTTCCCACAAGGAATTATTTAATATAAATCACCAAGTACTAATTCTTAACCAAACTAATTTTATTTAAACAATCTCAAATCGTGTTTTTTCTAATTAAGAAAACTAAATTAACTAATTAAAACTAAGATTTTAACGAATGAATTCAAATAAATAAAGATTAAGACTTCAATATCCCCAATTATGAACTATAAATCAATTATCCAATTATCCCAATTATTATGCCTACTGAATTGTTAACAGGAATTCTCAATTTCCAAGAGCCCTTTTCCAAGTGATCAATTGCCTTCTATTTAATCCAGATTAATTTTGCTATATTCCTATGCAAAACAATTGAATTAAACTCGTTGCAATCCCAATTCCTTATGTGTTACATGCAGTGAAAAGATATTTCCATTCTATTCACAAACCTAATTATTCACTGTGCAAATAACTAAGTCACATGATATCATGCCCAGTTCTAACCCTAGAAATCCTCTTCCAATTCCTTCTAGAGTAACAAAGTAATTACTGATCAGATAATTAATCAATAAGCATAAGGCAAGATAAACAACTCACTTTGACACAAATAATTGGAATATAATGAATAACTAATTCATAGCCATAAAAAGTTCAATTGAAATCTTAATAAAAGAGTTAGTTCATAATTAATGAATTAAAACCAAGAATCCACAATTGAATAGACATTAAAAGATAAAAGTAAGATGAGAGAAGAGAATAGAATCATTGTCAAAGAATCGATGCTCCCTCTTGCTCTTGATCTTGATCTTCAATGGTCTCCAAGTTGCTTCAATCTCCAAAACTAATAAGAACTAGGGTTATTTTCTAATCTAAAGGAGTGTTTAATCTAGGCTAAGCTATGTATCTCCCTTTATTTTATGCCTTACATCATGTATTTATAGGTTACAAGTCCAATTTTAGTTTAGGAACAAACCCAATCCTATTTGGAGTCAAAAGGTGTCAAAATTAAGCCCAAAACGCCCCAGGCCGCACCAAACCCTTCCCAAAGTGCTCCTCAAAGATCAAGCAACTACAATGAGTTCGCTTCTATGCCCTTGCATTGGAAAATGCACTAAGAGTAGCGCCCCGGCCCCCAAAATCCGACATTTTCTGCTCCGACGTCCTTTGGGAAAATGGCCATAACTTCTTCGTCCGAACTCCGATTTCGATGATTCAAGATGTTCCGGAAAGAGGAGAAGTAGATCTACAACTTTCATTCTTTGAGTGTTTCGAAATAATGTCAGGAGCTATAGTCAAATTGGCTCTGAAGTGACTGCTCTGTAAATGGCAAGTCGAAAACGCGAATCTAGCCACCCCAAACATCGATCCATGTAACTTTTATCCCAAATCCTACAAAACAATATAAAACATGCTTGAATAGACACAAACACATAAAAATATCCTAAAAGACTTAAGAACAACAATAAATTAAGCCCGAATGTATCCAATTCATGGGTATAAAACTCACTCATCAAGAGGCTAACTGCATGGTGGCATAATGCTCATTAATGTAAGCACTCATGTCGGCAAGAGTGATAGTCATCTAGGATTTCACTGAAGTATTGTCTGCAATGGCCACATCCCTAACAGATAAGGCGGCATCCCACACCTTAATCAATGCATCCCTGGCTGATCTAGCCTCATCCCTCTCTAACATAACGACGTCTCTCTCATCAAGAGCTGTCAACATCGCGGCCCTAGCCTGGTATCTACCATAGGTCATCAGATGTAAGCTCTGCTCCAAATGATGTACCGAATACTGAGTAACAGTAGCACTCGGGGTGGGAGAATCCATCACAAATGCTGGCAGCCCAGAAGTCAAATCATCTGTGGGAATGTCAGCCTCCTCTATAGGCTCCTCATCATCAGAATCAACATCACACTGACTCACTGCCCCTTCATAAGGGTGAAAATCCTGAAACTGGTCAAACTGACACATCACAGCTAGTGGATGGTAAGTAATCATACCCCTCAATCCAGCCAGAGGGAGATAATCCATGCCCGGAGCATGAGTAATGAAGCTGTAGGGTGAACTAAGCCCTGAACATGGCAATATGGCAAACGGATCCCTAATCCCTACCAGGAAAGTTGACCACGATGCAGCATCTGTACACTCTGCAGGCTAAAAGGAGTATGACATGGCTATATCATGGGTGAAACAAAACCCCTACCGTCTAAGTGTTCCAATCGGTCTCAAGTGTGACATAAACCACACATACAGCATGACCGAGCTACCTATAAACACTCCTGTTGGATAAGTGCAGCAGTATGTAGCTGACCTCAGAGTCTCTGCAATGATCATCGGTACAATGGTATGACCCTCCTTGAGAGCTCTCACTGCCATAATGACGCCGATATCCAGTTCATCCATATACCGCGACATGAAGACGTATGACAATACGCACAAAAGTAGTACATCCACCCTGGCTGAATGCCAATGATCCTCTAGTGTGGTGAAATCCCTGGAATGCCGTGCATAACTATCCTTAGAGCCAAATCTGTCAAATAGAAAACGCTGGGATATCACTTGGCCGGATGTAATCTCATCCTGTACCACTCTACGCCTCAATCCGGTGAGGGTCATGAACTGTCTGCTTATGTCTCCGATAGCCATATGCACACAAGGTCTGTCCAACGGCAGCATCGTCAATCGTGCATACTCCTCCAAAGTAGGAGTCAACTCCTGGGTCCCAAATCAAAAAACATGCCTCTCCGATACCAGTGCTCTAGCATGCCCTCTATAAATCCTGTGGGAACCTGAAACATCAATAGGGTCATAGTATATTGTAGTAAATCATCTACGATCACCATGTCTGATGGTGATATACTATCATACAATGAGCGCATAACAGATACTACCAAAAATGGTGGGGTATGATCAATATGACTAACTGTCGAAGAAGACATCTATGAAATACAGGGAAATGGGGTGAAGCTACCTAACATCTAACAGAGGCCTATTAAAAGATATAACGAGAATGGGCCAAGGCTACCCAGCACCTAACAGAGGCCTATCAAAAGAGATAGCGAGAAATATACATCAGAAAAAGTCAATGGTGTTGATGTCTACATCATCGATCCTGTCCACCTGATGTAACTCCTCTTGAGTTACTGGATCTCTATCTACTGGGGATGTCGAGCCCTATATCTGAGGAGGATCTCATCTTAAGCAAATCCATATGGGTCACCCGAGGGACCAACACCAGAGCTGGAAGGATCAAAAGTATCTACCTTTGAAGGATCTCTGCCTAAATGCCGAATGAAAAGATGTGTCCGGTCCAGCTGCCGGGTCAATCTGTCAATCTGTGTCACATAAGTCGGATCTCTGAAATAGGCTAGCCAATACATCATCATCACGGATCCTAGAACCATATCCCCCATAAACTGTGTGGCGCGGGTCTGAGTTCTAATAGTATAAGGGATCCACCAATGCTAGAACATCTCCTGAGACCAGGGGCCTCTGACAATGTAAAACCATCAATCCCAATAAATGGGATGTCAATGACGGGTGACTGTGAAACAGGCTAATAACGCCTGGCAGGAGGTAAGATCGGCATGCGAATCTCTCCTGTAGTTCTCCTGATAGCACACTCTCCTAAATAGAGCTCTCATCCTCCATCTGTGAAGAGAGGAATCCTGCGGGTGGAAATGACGTACTCTACTCCAGTCGGGTACCCATCTTCAAATCCAACTCCCAAATGCTCTCCAGAGTAGGGAATCCATATGATGACATCAGCTATCAACAACTCTAGCTGTAGGCGACAATGAGTGAAACCCTCAGCAACAGGGACCTCCACCAGTATGGAATGATGCCATCTCCATCCTCGTGGATAGGTGTCTAAACCTAACATGCTTACAAGACGTAAATAGGGAAGCCTCTCATAGGCCCAAAAATGCCAACACAAAGGCAACATCTGCTGTCAGTTAACACTCTTAACCTGTACATAGGAAAAGACAAGAGAAACACTCACCAGCAGAAATGGGTAAAATCCTAACCACACCTCGGTCAAGCCCTGCAATTTCATGCGCATTCCCCTGAGGAAGTAGGCAAAGGTGTAGGAACCCCAATCATACTCTCCTATATGGTCCACGTGTCGAGCGGCGCTGATCAAAGCGAAGGACACCGTAGAGGAATTATCTGCTATGAAGAAGCCCCTAATGATCATCAGGAACAATCACCGAAGTATGCAATCCTTGACTCTCATATCATTGGGTATGGGCTCACTCAACAGCCCACTCATAGCATCTACGCTCAAAGGACCCGTACGAATAGTCCTGCCCTTGAGTGCCTCCGCCGGAACTCCCAACAAGGATCTGACGACAGTAGGGGTAATATCCGCCATGCAAGGCACTGGATCCCCTCCAAACTCCATACCTGTGATAAACCGCCAATCAATCGGCGTCATCATCACCTCACAGTCCAGCAAATGGAGTGACTGAGTCTGGTGAAACTACCGCTCAGACAATGCCCTGAGGTAACCCTAGGGACAGCGACGGGGAAGAATGGAGAAGAACATCCCAAATCCCCAGCCATGTACAATCTCTCTATAATCATCATGCAAAGCCTGGTACATAGAGTGGATGCTAAACCAATTCCCTCGAGGTTGTGTGAAGCCGGTAACCTACATCAAATGCAGATCAACATCAGAATCCTTGACTCCTCATCAATAGGAAATAAGGAAGATTAAAGATCTAACTTCATACCTCGTTTGTGTGCAGGTATACTGAAGGATGCCTACTCAAGTCACCTAGAAGATCTGGGTTTGCCACTTGAACACCTGGCAATTCCCTACGGGGAACATGTAGAGCAGAAGCAGGAACCTCGATCGGTACATCTTCCTCCTCATCCTTGATATTTGGCACTTCAACCCGAATAGGACGTATCACTGCCTCCTCCAAACGACGAAGTTATCTGACAAATCGGCGATGAGGCTCTTCAGAAGCCCTCCTCCGTACACCAGAAGTAGTCCTACGGGAACTACTCGGCTGATCCGGATCTATAATATCTGGACAACAAATCTCCAAATCACCTCCGAAAGGGTGTGGTAAATTCTTACCTGGAGCTTTTCAAAATGCATTTTATGATTACATGCATGCATGCATTGTTTTAACATACGTCTACAGTAGAGTTAAAAATGCATGACTATCTAATACCTACATTTTGGAAAATTTTGCCATAGCCCCTTTGTAAATGGGACTATCCATATGCACATAGGCATGACTAGGTGGCCATTCAGTAGCACACCTGTACACAGTCATATACATCCTACATACATGATCATCACAGTAAAAAAAATCGTAAATGTAGTCTAATTACTAGGATTATTTTGCTTTTGTACCTTTACTCATTTGTCCTCAGATAGGAAAAGAAATGACAGTAAAAGGTGTGAATTTGACTATTTCAAAAGTTAAATTTTTTCACATCATTATGTTCAACATGGTTTAATACTAACATTTGCTATGTTGAATATTTTTTATCAAGTCATACCAGCATGCATATTCATTACTATGTGTCTAAATGCATTTCATATGATAAGTCATTTTCCAACGGATAGAAATTAGAAAAAAATACATGCATATGTTACCAGGATAGTGAAGAACGCTTGTATGGTGGCGAGATTATGCGAGAAAAGTTGCCTTAACTCAAAGAGATCCTGAAGAAGAGCTCTCAGATTTCCTTCGCGGTAGTCATGACTTTTGAAAATGACTTATGAAAGCAACCTTTGGGCTTTACACAACTATGGTTGGCCGTAGGTTCACCTACAACTGCTGCAGATGTACCTGCGGCACTCCTACGTGGGTCCCACCCCTCTATCTCGCTCCAGTTAGAGTTGCAAAGGAGGTCTCACAAGCTGAAAAGGCCAAATCAGGAATAAAAATGCTACACAATTAAGCGGAATAGCCTGGAATCCTGGTTTCATACGGGACATAATTGAATTCTCGCCATCTCATTGGTATTCGCCTGAATGCAGGGTATACTATACCAATGAGCTCAGCTTTCATAGATCATGCTCGACAATACCTCACAAAGGTCTGATGCCGTCATTGCAGGGTCACAACCCTAAACCTCCCCGGCGGGGGTTACAATGCCAAGCCACGAAATGCTAAACCTCCCTGGTGGGGGTTACAATGCTGAAGTTATAAAATGATTGTATATCCCCGACGGGGGTCACAACACACATCTTTCAAGCATCCAAGTATCCCCGACAGGGGTTACAATATAATGCAACCATTGATACACACATCAATGAAGGTCAAGTAACCTTGATGTCATGTCAGTCGATGGCAAGTAAACCCATCGAAGCAACTTATCCTAGTATCCCCGGCGGGGGTTACAATGCAATGCGACCATTGCCACATACATCAATGAAGGTCAAACAACCTTGACAATGCACCTAGCAGGGATCTATCCGGTGATACACACATCAACGAAGGTCGTGCAACCCCGACAGCGATGTGATCGTTGATAGCGTGAATCCGGCGAGTAATGAGGAAATATGTTATACACATCCTCAAACAGACAAAGCTTTATCCCCACAGATCTCTTATACATAAGAAGCACCTCTATGGAATATAAGCAAGTGTCTAGGATTCAAGACTTTGGTGATAGTCCCAACGTCAACATCCTTGAAGACTTGGATCGCATGTACAAGGCATCACTGATTGTCATCCAAACAGGATTACCTGACAATCATGTATCATACATTTGCATCATGTTGTTGCACATAACATCATGTTTTCCTTACTTGCATTTCAAGTGTCTAGGATTCTTTATCCTATCCATGCCTTGCATTGCATGAATATGATAAAGAGGGGCATCTGTAGACACTCGAAATTTTCTGCACACCTGTTACTAACATTACAGGAGGGCAGATTCGTCTTTCGGAGATAAACTTTGAAGACAACTTACATCCATTCCGGATACTACCGGAAGTTCAAGCTTTAAACCAGGGACACACACCGGGAACATCATTTCCAAACCCCAGAACACACACCGGAAAGATCATTTCCAACCTCGGAGATAACCCCGAGTTTCGTCGTTGGCGATAACCCCAAGGAGTGTTGTTGCAGTTCCGGCGATAACTCCAGAAATGCTTATTTCAAATGCATGCTATCAGCTTCAAGCTCAGACATCCTGCCGAGGCACTCATACCTCAGACTCGGAGATAACACCGGGAAGATAGGTTCTCCCACAGATGACATTGCAGCATATAAACAAGTAGACCAATCTCAGATGTAACCCTGAGCAACGTTTGCTTTCAGCTCAAACCGGCGATAACCTCGGTCAGGAGTCAAACGTCATCTTACCTCCTCAATGTTCTCTCTCATAAGATGATATCACGACATACCAACAAGTAGTCCAATCTGAGATGTAACCCTGAGCAACGTCTGCTTTCAGCTCAAACCGGCGATAACCCCGGCAAAGAGTCAAACATCATCTTGCCCCTTCAACACCTTCGTGTCGTCTCAACACTTCATACATACATATATCCAACAATGTCCCATAACAACTAAGGAGTTACAATCCCGAGTGACTATTATGCATGACAGTATCTTGGATAGAATTTAAATCTTTAAGACCATGGGCATAGACCCCTATTCCTAACTTCGTACAACCACTAATCCATGTCATTGTGTAACTCTCGACATAAGCGGTCCGAAGAAGGTCACATATACCTCATTCAAATGCTCGGATTGAAGTTCTGCAAGTTCAAGCAGACATTACAGTGCATGAGTGCACGTACTTCAAGACGACAGGACCCGCGAGGCTCGGATGCACCACGACCAGCCATAGGTATAACCGCGGCTGCCATAGGTGTACCTGCGGCCATCAGTCTATAAATATAGACCTTGGGGTTAGCCATTTGAGAAGAGGAAGGGGAGAGAAAAGGCGAGGAAGCCCTGTCCAATTTACTCTGTATACACCCATATTGAGTGTTTTCTTAGTTTAAACACATGTTAGCTAACATATAGCTACACTTTTATCCAGCGGGAGCTGAGTGTTTATCAATATAGATTCATAGAAGTCTACTTTGGAAGCCCATTGTAAGCCTTCTTACATTCTATAAAGCCTTCTTTCCATATTAGCACACATTGTTATACACATTGAGAGTCGTGTTGTGTGCGTTTGCCCGGATTTCGGTCCGTGGTTTTCATTTTTGCCTGTATATATATACACTTATATATATGTATATATTTTATATATGGACTAACATTATCAAGTTATGCCTCGATTGAGCCTAGACTTATGTCTGGAGCATTTATTTGCTTTTTTATATATATATACTTATATATATATATATATAATTGTTGTCGGACATATCCGATGAGCCTGGATTTTACATCCGGTGCATTTACTTGCTTATATATATATATATATAATTATTGTCAGACATATCCGATGAGCCTGGATTTACATCTGGTGCGTTTACTGCTTTTATATATATATGTACATATATATATATATATATATATATATATATATATATATATTTACATTCCGTCCTGCCTGGAGTTTACTTCATGGCAGTTGATCGCTTTTACAGCTTTATTTATATTTCATCCTGCCTGGAGTTTACTTCATGGCAGTTGATTGCTTTTACAGCTTTATTTACATTTTGTCCCACCTGGAGTTTACTTCGTGGTGGTTGATCATGTCTATATATATATATATTTACTGCTATCATATATTTACATTTCTGATCCCTCATAGAGTTGCTTCGTGGTGGTTGATCAAATCTGTATATATATTTACAACTTTTATATATATAATCGCTTCTTCGTTTTTCATACAAATCGCTGCGGTATCATGTGATCCTAGGAATCACGTGATCACGATTCACTCTTGAATCTAGATTGATTCCATGATGGACATTTTTCAAATTGTGTGAAGCGACTTGTACATTATTTTACTACGATTATACAATTTCCTTGGATGATTGTCATGCCCATGAGGAGTTCGACACTGCTGTATATTATTTTCTCGAAGATGCTTCGCATCTTGAAAATAAAAGCAAACAAGCCGACAAGCCGAATATTTAATAATAAAATGAAAGTATCAAAGGCCTCAATTACTATTGAGCACAGGGTTTAAAAAATCTCTTTTTACAAAACCTCATTGCTATATCCTATTTAAAACTGAATTTTTCATGAATTCAAACCCTATGTATATAGGTGTGAACGAGGTACAACACTACTTCTAAATAATTGCACATTGATCCACACACACACACATATTCATATATCAGTTTCTTTGAAAAATGGCGGTCACCGTGGCAACACGGATGTCGGGGGGAGCCTAACACTTTCCCTCTGCATAATCAAGCCCCCGGACCCAAAATGAATCTCGGTTTCACAAACCCGTTTAGCAATGTCACGTCACTAGGTAAATGTGCAAACCTTTTTTGGTTGCGTTGCTGGAACCAGTTAAATAAACCAACTGGTGACTCTTAAAGTCAAATCATCGACATTATACATGTCAGACCTTTTTCACTTGTTTTTTTAAAACAAATCTCACATTAACATGAGAACACCAAAGAACAAGTAACGAAAAGGGACACTAAAAAATCCCGACGTCGACATTTGGAATGGAAACCCTAATTAAATATTTAGGATGGGATAAGATAAAAAGGATTGGACTATATTAAATTACATGGCCCAAAGAATTATTAGGAAAGTCCAAAAGATTAAATAAGTGGCCCAATTTTTTAAAACCAATTAATGAGGGCATTTTGGACATTCAGTAAAGCAAATAAAACAAAGATGTGGGAGCTAAGAGGCCACATGTGCCGAAATAGAGAAGAAGAAAAAAACGGCAATTAGAAATAAGAAAGAAGAAAGAGATAAGAAGAAAGAGAAAAAGGAAAAGAAAAGGAGAAGAACGGGAGAAAAAGAGAGAGGGGGAGGAAGTGGCCGAAGCCATGAGAGAAGGAGGAGAGGGGCGGCAGCCCCCATGAGGGAGAAGAAGAGGAAAGAGACGGTTCTCCAAGGAGGAAGAAGAAGAAGAAGGAAGGCTTGAGAAAAAAAAGGTAAAATCATAAAACTAGTTTATGTAATTGATTTTAGATATTCTAAATCAAAGCTTGGATTTAGGTTTATAAACTCAAAAACTTTGAATATACATGATTATGAGTGTTTTCTATTTGGATTTACCCATATTGGGTGTTGTTTTGGTTGGAATCAAAATAAAAGAAAATTAATTTTTTTCTAGTTAGAAACCCAAATTTCTATGCACTTTGAATATCCACCGTTTTAAATCTATAACTCCTTTTTACGATCCGTTAAAAGAAGTGCTAGATATGTAAGTTATGTAGTAAACCCAAGTGGTAGCACTCAAAAAGGATGAGTTTACAAGTCGTAGTGGCTTTGGAAGCCAAAACCGTCCCCTTTTTTGTAAAAGAAATAGGAACTATTTTGGGGCAGTTTCTGTCAGGGGTATTTTCATAATTTTTCCTACTCTCAAAAATTCTGGAAACATTTGGTATGATAATTTGATAAGTTTCCTAGATTGTGTCCAAAAATGGCAATTTTTGGATGTATAGATTGAGAGTTATGGATTTTATGGGAAAAGACTATTTTAAAAGTAAACCCTTATAACTCCTTGTGGTTAACTCCAAAATTGGTGAAATTTGTATTGGGCGTACATGTATATAACAGGAGTATACCCTGTAAGTTTCGGAATATTTGGACAAAAGCACAGTTTATGATAAATATCTCAAGATTCTGCAGTTTTGGCCATTTAAAAATTAGTAAATGAATTTTAAAACTTCCAGGGAAAATATATGTTCAATATGGGACTATATTATGCCAACTCCCAGAAAAAAAAAAATTTTAGAACTGATTTGGTATTTTTCATGAAAATGGACTAGTTATGTGTAAATGAATTAAATTAGTTATGTGATGATGAAAATTTGGAAAGTATGATGTTATTGCTTGGAAATCCTATATAGGGTATATGCAAATTTTTGGTGAGAGATTTGGTCATTGTTTAGGAAATCTTATGAGTGGCATTTTAGAATGATTAAATGCATTAATTAGTAAAGTGTAAACAATTAAAATAAATTGTTTATAAGTTTAATAAATGATTAAAATATTGTTCAAATATTAATAATATTAGGTTATGATATTATTAAGTGATTGATAACATTTGAATTAAAGTGTTATGAAATAATTGGTTTAAAATATTATTTAATGATTAATAATATTAGTAAATGAATTTAATGTTATTATATAATGAATAATATTAAATGAAGTTTAAAAGAGGAGTTAAGTTAATTTGACATTCAATAGGTTATATTGAATGTATAGTATGATGAATTGGAAATTTTATATGTTGGAAAACAACTTGCTGAATTAGTAAAAACAGCTTGCTGAATTATAAAATAGTTTGCTGGATTGTAAGTTAGTTTGAATCAAGGTTACTGGATTGGAGATTAGTTTGAATCCAATTTGCTGGATTGAAAAACAGTTTACCAAATTGAAGAATAGTTTCAATACAGGTTGCTGGATTGATATGTTTATATAATCCAGATTATAATAATAGTATTTGGCCTACTAGATTATAGAAAAGAACTTATAATATGAAAGATTAAGTGTTAAATCATTATATATATGATACAGCGATTGAAGAATTATCAAAGGATGATAATAATACTAATGTGTTAGGATGTTATCTAATATTTATTTTTTGTGATTAAGTGTTAGATACTTTATGGATAAAGAAATAGTATTATGAGTTAACAAGTATGTTATGCTAATTGAAAGAACAATCTGATAGTCGATAGGTCTTTCATGAGAGATTACATTAGATTGCTTAGTGGTAATCAGCAGTACAGGCAAGTTCCTGAACTATACTCTTTTATTGAGCAAGTTCTTTAACTCGAACTCGAGTTGTTATTGTAAAGCATGTTCGTGGTTAATCATTGTTGATTATACCACATCTTTGATTATTGATTCGCACATTGTGCATGTTGGATATATTCATCAGGTATGAAAGGCTGATCACCTTCATTACCATATGTTTTAATTAAACTTGTTCATGTTCATTGTTGATATCCAATATTATTGGTTCAGTCATTCAATCATTGAAATTAATTTATGCTCTTTCACAATCATTATATTGTTGAAAGTTTGGCAGCTTATTTCTTTTCAAACATGATATATCCTTATTGAACTTAAACTTTCTGGGCAAACTTGTTGCTCACCCTTGCTATATCATGATAAAAAATTTCAGATTAAGATGAAATCTCGAGTAAAGATAGAAGCAAAGACAAAGTGCAAGATTAAATTATGGTACAGTTAGATCTATTAAATTTTCTAACAAAAATAGCGTTGTAAACCTTTTTAGATATTGAAGGTATGTATTAAGTTAAGGTTGTAGACCTTGGGAATGATGTGTAAAAGTTTAATGTATAAACAATTTATGTTTATATCTTTCACAATAGTTATAGAAATGATGTACCAGATCTGAGGTAAAAAGTACCCGGATTTGGGGGTGTCATAGGTTGGTATCAAAGATGTAGGTTATAAACTTTAGGTAGGGGTACCTTAGGCTATAACCACGGAGATGATGATAAGTAATAAACTCGAATAGAGTTCAAGCGATAAGAGATGATTTTTTGGAAATTCATCATTAAGTAAAGAAGAAGATAAAGAAGATTAAAAGAAGAATCTTGAAGGGCTATAAGGATAAGAATCCGAAGTTACCTGACTCCAATAATAAAGATGAAAAGTGATAATAAATAGACGATGTCTATAAGATGAAAAGTGTAAATAAAATTATAATATAATATGATTAAAGAGAAGAATAAGAAGATCGTAGTATAAAGCGATTGTAAGTATAGGGAGAAATGATTATAAAATAAGATCACGACGTGATCAGATTAAATTGTTGAATAACATATGATATGTTAAGTGATTGGAATGATATAGCTTGATGCTATAAAGATAAGGTACTATGAAATGGTACGATGTAAACTCAGAAAAGAGTGGTAAATGTTAAGATACAGATTAAAAAAATCGTATTAAGAAAAGAGAAAGTTAAGATTATGTGGGATTTCAATTGAGGACTGATGTCAGTAGCTAAGTTGTATGATTCCTTGTATGGGCAAGGAATTTGTACTTGGTTTTAGAACCGCTTAGCTTCCTGGTCGATATAGTGGTTAGGTTAACCAATTCTTTGTATGGGCGGGGAATTGTCCGCTTAGCTTCCTATATTCATTATTGACCGAGTTTGGTTTGACGACCACTTAGCTTCTGGTATTAATAATCATTGAAATATTTGTGTTGCGATATTTGCTATATAACATGTTGAGAAGGTGATTCTTTTATCATGTGTATAACAGATAGGTAGAGTATAGTAGAGGATATAAGGTTAAGTTGTGAGTTCTTATAACTCATACTTATGGTAAGTTCATGACTCATAATCATATGGTATGTTTTGAACCCCTCAGTGAATGGACGCCTATGGTCTGACTAGGTTAAGTTCTTAAACTCATATGATTGTGGCAAGTTACTAAACTCATAATGTGTGGTAAGTTTGATGAACTATAATGGGGTATAAAAAGTTGTGAATTGAGAATTAAGGATGATAGAAATAGATAGAATTATTAAGCAATGGATCAATAGAGAAAATGAAGTTGATGGTGGAAGCATAGGTATTCAAAATCTTCTAGCTATGCTAGACTTCAAAGTTTTTGACATCAAGCTAAATTCGCACTGATGTGCCTTTAAAAATAAAAATAAATTTTGTTATCCTCAACACATGGTGACAAGTGTGTAGGTGTGGACTTCGGGCCACTAACACATCGTTACCTATTATGGCATGATGACACCAAAAATGATTTTCAATGGTTTTGAACTGTTTAAAGAAGAGTCTATGCTAATCGATTCGGCTAGATGAAAATGATTTGAATTATCAAAATGTATTTTATATATCATTAATGCATCATGTAACCTGGTGCAGAGATGATAAAAATGATGGAGTTAACAATGCAGAATTACTTAGTGTTGGATGTGATCTAAGGATCGTCAGCCCACTATGGAATGATGTAATATGACAAAGTCCCAAAATGACGGAATCCTCAAACGGACTGTAAATACAGTGCGGTATCATGACGTCATAAAATGATTTTAAGAATTTTAAAGGTAAAATTATTGCCAACTGAATTTGTTTAGTAATGTTTTGATTAAAATTTGAATTATTTGATATGCGTCTAAGCTATTTGATTCAGCTAGACAAATGTTTATGGAATTCAAAGTATTCTTTGAAAGCTTATGCCGAACCAAACTATTTTGGTATGGAATCTTATGATGAGTCTGAGGTGAATAACTCTGAAAAAGGGGATATGCTGATTGGATAAAATAATCCATTCTAGTAGTGTAAATATTTGCTAGACATGATTGATACGTTATGCATGATGTAAGAGTACGATAGGCTAATCAACTAAAGTACTAGCAGTGGTAGTTTACCTTCTTCGTGATTGTAAACATACCAAGTAATTTATTATTTTGCGGTGTGAATACAATTAAAACTATGTGTTCATGGTCTATATGACCCCTCAGCATGATATAAAAAGTTTTTTTGAATAAAACTTTTTAGATTATTGATACTGCTTCACAGTTATTGAACAATTGTGGAGACTCCTGAATGATTGGAAATGTAAACTCCTAGTGGATAGTTATGGTTGAATGTGATGGTGGAATAAATCCTCATGGAAGGAGATAGCATGCACTCGTTAATCGAGAATGAAATCTGATGTGATTAAATAAAGGTTATTATGACAACCTAGTTTTGGTGAATGTTTAGAAGATGTAAACTCCTAGTGAGTTGTTATTGTGAAATGTGATGGTAGAGGAGAAATCCTCACAGGAGGAAATTATAAAGGATAAGTTAAAAACCTAGTTTTGATCAATGGAATAAGCATAGATTAGTATACTATAATTTCGAGGATGAAATTCTTAGAAGAAGGGGTGAATGTGATAACCCAAATCTTTGAGAAATATTTAAATAAGAATCAAAAAAAGAAAATTCTTATTATATGATATTTTATGTGATATTGTAGTGCACAAAGGAATATGTGCCATGCAATATGTGATGTTGTGTATAATAAATATATTAGAATTATATATTTATTATATGTAAGTAAGGTGTAGGAGTAATTTATTAAAGGAAATTAAATGGGTAAAATTAAAATAATTTATAATATTAAATTATTTTAATGTGGTAAATTAATGGCATTAAATATATTTCATGTATAGCCACTATTTTATTGAAGAAATCATATATTACATTATTGAGTGTAATGTATGTATGTATTTAATGTGGTGAATATATTCATATATTTACTACGATTAAATAAATTGTGAAGATAATTTATATAAAGTAAAGAAAATAATTGAATATATTATATTATGTTACATGGATAATGATATGATATTTAATATTTTACCAAATGATGTAAAATAAAAATATGAGATGAGATCCAATATGTAAATATGTATATTGGTATCAACTAGTTAGTAAATTAAATTCATATTTGAATAAATGATTGAATATATTAAATTATATATTTAATATATAAATAAATTGTTTGAAAAACAATTTATGGAGAGAAGGAGGAAATTAAATTTAATGATACAATATAAATTATATAATTTAAATAAGCTATTTAAATTAGGTATGAGAATTAAATGACCTAAAGGGTTATTTTTATTTAGTGGTCCTAGTGTTTAATTATATACTAGTGACATAATCTAAGAGAATTATGGTATTTAAAATATATACTAATTCGAAGAGATTTATTTTATATGTCTCAATTAATTAATTTTATAACCTAATTAAGGCAAGTCTAATTGGGTTAAGAAATTAAATATACATGAATAAGGATATGAATTATAATTGAGTACATGGAAACCCTAATTAAATGATTAGGGTAAGATAGAATTTAATGTTATGGACCATATTAATTTTTATTGCCCAAATATTTTAGTTTAGAAGTCCAAATATTTTAAATTAGAAAGCCTCAAAGGAATAAAATGTTTAGCCCAAGTGAGCCCAATTGTTAAGGAACATGCGGGACATTTGCTAAGTAAATAAATTATTAGAAATTAAACCAAGAATGGGGGAAAGTGGCCCAATAAGCCCAACACATTGAATTAAGTGGCCCAAGCTAAGTTTATTTATTAAGGAACATGTGGGAGAATAATAATAATTATTATTATATTAATTTAAGAGATATTTTTTCTATTATCTCTAGTTATTAATTTTATAACTTAATTGAAACAAGTTTAATTGGGTTATAAAACACTACAGAAAAATGGGCCTTTAGCAACGATTTTTTGAGTAACGACTTTATAAGTCGTTGCTAAAAGTATATGTTTAGCAACGAAATTTGTCCTTCGTTGCAGATTGTGTCAGGCTTTCACGTTTTGCAACGAAATTCATAAGTCATTGCAAAATTTTGTTGCTAATTCATTGGTGGGAAAAAAATTCATTAGAAATTCGTTTCAAAATTTTTGGCCACTTGCTTTCCTGTCATCGTGGGCAACGAAAGTTTTTTTGTTGCTAAAAAGGGGGCTTTAGCAACGATTTTTCAGATAACAACTTTATAAGTCGTTCCTAAAAGTGTATGTTTAGCAACGAAACTTATCCTTCGTTGTAGATTGTGTCAGGCTTTCACTTTTTGCAACGAAATTCATAAGTAGTTGCAAAATTTGGAAACAAAATTCGTTAGAAATTAAATACAAAAATTTCTAACCACTTGATTTCTCCTCATCATGGGCAACGAAAGTTTTTTTGTTACTATATTTCGTTGCCTAATATGGACCACATTCATTAGCAATAATTTTTATTTTTGTTGCATATTTTATACAATTTTTTGCAACGACTATTAAAATGTTGCCTTAAATTAAGATAATAATAATAATAATAATAATAATAATAATAGTACTAATAATAATAATAATAATAATAAGAATAACAATAACAGTAATAATAATAATAATAATAATAATAATAATAATAATAATAATAATAATAATAATAATAATAATAATAATAATAATAATAATAATAATAATAATAATAATAATAATAATCCTTGCAAAATAATAGCAACTAGGCCCAGGTGCTCGGGTGGTCTTGGATCAATATTCCAAACTGGAGGTCTTGGGTTCAAATTTGTGCGTCAACATATTTTTTGGGATAAATTTCAATATTCGCCACATCAGCCCATCCACATATGATATGTACGTATGTGTGTGTGTGTGTGTGTGTATATATATATATATATATATATATATATATGTAAACAAATATTCATATAAATATTTATAAATTTATAAATCAATATTTGTTTATAAATTTTCAAGATAAATTTATATATATATATATATATATATATTTGTTTATAAATATTTATATGAATATTTAGAGATAAATATATATATATATATATATATATTAAAATATTCATAATTACGTTATATAAATATTCATAGTTACTTTATATATATTTAGTTTAATGTGGAGATTCAAGATGAGTATATATATAGATGGTGATAGAATTTATCTAATACACAAAAAATATAACATAAGAAGCAAAAATATCACAGCTAGGTTTCAAACCTAACACCTATGGGTTATTCGGCCAGTAAGCTACCACTGAGCCATTCTAATTTATTAGTTAACTAAACAAATCTTAACATTAAACGAAATTTATATAAAGTAACTATGAATATTTTTATATATAAATATATACATATATATATAAACAAATATTCATATAAATATTTATAAATTTATAAATAAATATTTTTTTTATAAATTTTAAAGATAAATTTATATGAATATTTGTTTATAAATATTTATATGAATATTTGTTTATAAATTTATAAATATATATATACTTAAAAGTACTCCCTCACTCCGAGAATGAAAGTGATGATTGATTTTATGCGAATTTTAAAAAAATATCAAATGATAAAATTATTCATATTTAAATTATTCATCTAATTGCATATTTAAGGATATTACACAAATTATTGTAAAATAATAGATTATTTAATAAAAGTGTCGATGTCGGGATTTTTATTTGTCCCTTTTCGTTACTTGTTCTTTGGTGTTCTCATTGTTATATGAGATTTGTTTGAAAAAACAAGTGAAAAAGGTTTGACAAGTGTAATGTCGAAGATTTGACTTTAAGAGTCGCCAGTTGGTGTTTTTAACTGGTTGCACCAACACAACCGAAAAGGTTTGCACATTGACCTAGTGATGTGATCTTTGCTAAAGCGAATTACGTGAAACCGAAATTCATTTGGGTTCGGGGGCTTGATTATGCGGAGGGAATGTGTTAGGCACCCCCCGACATCCGTGTTGCCACGGTGACCGCCACTTTTCAAGAAACTGTTATATAAATGTGTGTGTGTGTTTGTGTGTGGATCAATGTTCAATTATTTGGAAGTAGTACGAGGCCTCGTTCGCAACTATATACAAAGGGTTTGAATTTATAGAAAAATTCAGTTTTAAACATGATATAGCAGTGAAGTTTTGTAAAAAAGAGGTTTTTCAAACCCTATGCTTAATAGTAATTGAGACCTTTTTATACCTCTATTTTATTATTAAATGTTCGGCTTGTTTGCTTTTATTTTTGAGATACGAGGCATACTCGAGAAAATAATATACAGTAGTGCCGAACTCCTCATGGGCATGACAGCCATCTAAGGAAATTGAAACACTGTAAATAATGTACAAGCTGCTTACAGCTGAAAAATGTCCATCACGGGAGCCGAATCTTGATTAAGTAGCCTGAATCTGTGATCACATGATTCCTAGGCTCACATGATGCCGCAATTTATATGAAAAATAGTAAGCAGTTATATATATATAAGCTGTAAATATATATATGAAGACATGATCAACCACTACGAAGCAACTCCATGGGGGATCGGAAATGTAAATATATAAAAGTGGTATATATATATATATGGACATGATCAACCACCACGAAGCACCTCCATGGGGGATCAGGAAAGTAAATAAAGTAGTAAATGCGATCAACCGCCAAGAAGTAAACTCCAGGCGGGACTAAATGTAAATAAATTAGTAAAAGGCCTCAAAGTAAACTACAGGCCTGACAGAAATGGAAATATATATATATATATATATATATATATAAAGCAAGTAAACGCTCTAGACATAAGTCTAGGCTCAATCGAGGCATAACTCGATAATGTTAGTCCATATATAAATATATACATATATAAGTATACATATACAGACAGAAATGAAAACCACGGACCGAAATCCGGGCAAACGCACACAACATGACTCTCAATGTGTAGAATAGTGTGTGCAAAGATGAAGAGAAAGGCTTTATAGAGTGTGAGAAGGCTTACAGTGGGCTGCCAATGCAGGCTTCTATGACTCTATATGGATAAACACTCAGTTCCCGTCGGTAAAAATATAGTTATATGTGAGCTAATAAATGTTTAAAATGAGAAAACACTTAATATGGGGTATGTACAGAGCAAATTGGATAGGGCTTCCTCACCTTTCTTTTTTCTCAAATGGCCACCCCAAGCCCTCTGTTTATAGAGGGGGGAGCCGCAGGTGTACCTGTGGCAGTCGGAGATGCACCAGCGGCTGCCCGGGGTGCCCCAAGTTCTGCGGGTTTCATCGTCTCGAAGTACGTGCACTCGTGTATTGTAATATCCGTTCAAACTTGCAAAACTTCAATCCGAGCATCCGAACGAGGTATATAAGACCTTCTTCGGACCGCTTGTGTCGAGAGTTACGCAATGACATGGGATTAGAGGTTGTACGAAGTCAAGAAGAGGGGACCATGCCCATGGTCTTCAAGCTTCAAATTCTATCCGGTGTGCTGCCACGCATAATAGTCACTCGGGATTGGAACTCCTTGGTTCTTATAGGACATTGTTGTATGTATGTATGTATGAAGCGTTGAGATGACGCGCAGGTGTTGAGGTGGCAAGATGACATTTGACTCCTCATCGGGGTTATCTCCGGTTTGAGTTGAAAGCAGATGTTGCTCATGGTTACATCTGAGATTGGACTGCTGAAAGTGTTTGAATGCCGCAAGGTCATCTGTAAATGTGCATGTTTGCCCAGTGTTAGCTCCGGGTCTGAGGTATGAGTGCCTCGGCAGGAGGTCTGAGATTGAAGCTGATAGCATGCATTTGAAACAAGCATTTTCGGAGTTATCGTCGGAACTGCAATAACATTCCTTAGGGTTATCGCCAAGGACAAAACTCGGGGTTATCTCCGAGGTTGGAATTGATACTCCCTGGGTGTGTTCTGGGGTTAAGACTGAACTTCCGGTAGTATTCAGAATGGATGTGAGCTGTCTTCCAGGGTTATCTCCAAAAGATGAATCTGCCCTCCTGCAATGTTAGTAACAGGTGTGCAGAAAATTTTGAGTGTCTACAAATGCCCCTCTTTATCATATTCATGCAATGCAAGGCATATCCTATCGAAGTTACTGCCAACAGTTTGTATTGTCAGGGCTGCCTGACCTCCGCTGATGTGTGTGTCATCGGATAGATCCCTGCTGGGTGCATTGTCAAGGCTGCTTGACCTTCATTGATGTGTGTCTCAATGATTGCATCGCATTGTGACCCCCGATGGGGATACTTGGATAATTTTCACTTCGATGGGTTTACTTGCCACCGGCTGATATAACGTCAAGGTTGCTTGACCTTCATTGATGTGTGTATCAATGGTTGAGAATGTGCTGTAAACCCCACCGGGAATACGTGGATGCTTGAAAGTCTTGTGTTGTGACCCTAGCTGGGGATACTTTGTCAACTTATAACTTCGGCGTTGTAACCCCCGCCAGGGATACATGTTAGGGCTGTGACCCTACGCTGACGGCATCGGACCTTTGTGAGGTATTGCCGAGCATAATTTGTAAAAGCTGAGCTCATCGGTATAGTATACCCTGCATTCAGGCGAATACCAATGAGAGACGTAGAGAGCCAGATTTTGACTCGTGAAAACTAGGATTCCAGGCTATTCCGCTCAATCTCGTAGTGTTTTTATTCCTGATTTAGCCTTTTCAGCTTGTGAGACGTCCTTTGCAACTCTAACTGGAGCGAGCTAAAGGTGTGAGACCCACATAGGAGTGCCGCATGTACTGGATGTCGAGGATGAGGAGGAGGATGTACCGATTGAGGTTCCTGCTCCTGCTGCACGTGTTTCCCATAGGGATTTGCCAGGTATTCAAGTGGCGAGCCTAGATCTTCTGGGTGACTTGAGTCATCATCCTTCAGTCTACCTGTACGCAAATGAGTTAGATCTTTATTCTTCCTTATTTCCTATTGATGAGGAGCAAAGGGTTTTGATGTTGATCTACATTTGATATAGGTCCCCGGCTTTACACAGCCTCAAGGGAATTGGTTCAATATCCACTCTATGTATTAGTCTTTGCACGATGACTATAGAGCGATTGTACATGGCTTGGGATTTGGGATGTTCTTTTCCATTCTTCCCCGTCGTTGTCCCTGGGGCTACTACAGGGCATTGTCTGAGTGCTGGTTTCACCAGACTAAGTCACTCCATTTGCTGGATTGCAAGGTGATGATGATGCCGATGGATTGGCGGCTTATCACAGGTATGGAGTTTGGAGGGGATCTAGTGCCTTGCACGACGGATATTACCCCTACTGCCGTCAGATCCTTGTTGGGAGTTCCGGTGGAGGCGCTCAAAGGTTGGATTGTTCGTACATTTCCTTTAAGCGTAGATGCTATGAGCGGGCTGTTGAGTGAGCCTATACCCAATGATGTGAGAGTCAGGGATCACATTCTTCGGCGATTGTTCCTGATGATCGTTAGGGGCTGCTACATAGCAAATAAATCTTCTACGGTGTCCTTCGCTTTGATCAATGCCACTCGACACGTGGACCATATAGGAGACTATGATTGGGGTTCTTACACCTTTTCCTACTTCCTCATGGGAATGCGCATACGATCACAAGGCTTGACTGAGGCTTGGTTAGGATTCTACCCATTTCTGCTGGTGAGTATTTCTCTTGTCTTTTCCCATGTACAGGTTAAGAGTGTTGACTGACAGCAGGTGTTCCCTTTGTGTTGGCAATTTTGGGCCTAAGAGAGGCTTCCATGTTTGCGTCATGTGAGCGTGTTAGGTTTAGACACTTATCCATAAGGACGGAGATGACATCATTCCATATTGGCGGAGGTCCCTATTGCTGAGGGTTTTTCTCATTGCCGCCTATAATTAGAGTTGTTGACAGCGGATGTCATCACATGGGTTCCCTACTCTGGGGAGAAATTGAGTGTTGGATTTGAGGATGGGTACCCGACTGGAGTTGAGTACGTTATTTCCACCCGTAGGATTCCTCTCTTCACAGATGGAGGATGGGAGCTCTATTTAGGAGAGCGTGCTATCAGGAGCACCACAGGAGAGATTTGTATGCTAATCTTGCTTCCTGCAAGGCGTTATTGACCTGTTTCGCAGTCACCCATCATTGATATCCCATTATTGGGGGTTGACGGTTTCACATTGTCAGAGGGTCCCTGAACTCAGGAGATGTTCCAGCATTGGTGGTCCCTCATACCATTGGAGCTCAGATGATGATGAATTGGCTAGCCTGTGTCAAATATCCGACTCATGTGACACAGATTGACAATTTGACCCGACAGTTGGACCGGGCACATTTCTTTATCCGGTATTTGGGCAGAGATCCTTCAGAGGCAGACACTTTTGATCCTTCCAGCACTGGCGCTGGCCCCTTAGGTGACCCATATGGCTTTGCCAGTGCAGATCCTCCCTTGTATAGGCCTGACATCCTTGTAGATAGAGATTTAGTGACTCAGGAGGAGTTACATCAGATGGACAGGATTGATGATGTAGACATCGATACCATTGACTTCTTCTGATGTATATTTCTTGTTATCTCTTTTGATAGGCCTCTGTTGGACATTGGGTAGCTTCGCCCCATTCTCGCTATATCTTTTCATAGGCCTCTGTCAGTTGTTGGGTAGCTTCGCCCCATTTTCCTGTATTTTAGCTGTACAGAGATGTATTAGATGATGATATACTTAGGAATGTATGTACAGTTTTTCATCCCCTATATCATATTGCCATCTATTGTATCATGCATGTTACTATGTTATGCATATGTCCAGAGATATTCAAAGATTGACCCTGGATAGTCTTACGACACACGGCCAGTATAGATGTCTTCTTGACGATTAGTCAGTATTGATCATACCCCACCATTTTGGTGGCATCGGTTATCGATTCGGTATGATAGCATGTCACCATCGAACGGTGGTGATTTGTAGATCATTTGTTGCAGCATACTATGACCCTGTTGATGTTTCAGGTACCCACAGGATTCGTGGAGGGTATGCTAGAGCATTGGGTACCAGAGAGGCATGTTTTCTGATTCGGGACCCAGGAGTTGACTCCTACTCTGGAGGAGTATGCACGGTTGATGATGTTGCCATTGGATAGACCTTGTGTGCACGTAGCGATCGGAGACATGAGTAGACAGGTCATAACCCTTACCGGATTGAGGCGCAGAGTGGTACAGGATGAGATTACATCTGGCCACGTGATATCCTAGCATTTTTTGTTTGATAAATTTGGCTTTAAGGATAGCTATGCTCGGTATTTCGGGGATTTCACCACACCGGAGGATCATTGGCGTTCAGCCAGTGTGGATGTATTACTATTGTGCATACTGTCGTACGTCTACATGCCACGATACATGGATCAGTTGGACATCGGCATCATTATGGCAGTGAGAGCTCTTAGGGAGGGTCATACCATCATACCGATGATCATTGTAGAGACTCTGAGGTCAGCTACATACTGCTGCACTTATCCGGCAGGTTTATAGGCAGCTCGGTCATGCTATATGTGTGGTTTATGTCACACTTGAGACTGATTGGCACATTCAGATGGCATGGATATTGTTTCACCCATGATATAGCCATGTCATACTCCTTTCAACTCAATGAGTGGATGATCTTTTGATCTTTTGCTATATTCTTTGTGTTTAGGGCTTAGTTCACCCTACAACTTCATTACTCATGCTCTAGGCATGGATTATCTTCCTCTGGCTGGTTTGAGAGGGATGATCACCTACCACCCACTGGTCGTGATGTGTCAGTTTGACCAATTTCAGGATTTCCATCCATTTGAGGGGGCAATGAGTCGGCGCTTCGCTTCACACCGTTTATCAGCAGAGGACAGATCTAGGTTGTATGCTTATTGGGATCAGCGAGAGCTAGCTAAGTTTTCTGTCATTCATTCGGGTTATTCTGCAGAGTATTCAGCATAGATGGAGACAGAGACTGCATCGACTATGGTAGTATCCACAGTGCAGGGTATTGATTTCGACGATGAGAAGCCTATAGAGGAGGTTGATATTCTCATTGATAGGGATTTAACGGCTAGGTTGCCAGCATTTGTGATCGATTCTCCCACCCCGAGTGCCACTGTTATTCAGTATTCAGCACAACATTTTTAGTAGAGCCTACATCTGATGACCTATGAGAGAGATCAGGCTAGGGCCTCGATGTTGACAACTCTTGATGGGAGATACGCTGCTCTATTAGAGAGGGATGAGGCTAGATCAGCCAGGGATGCATTGATTGTGGAGCGGGATGCCGCCCTATCTGCTAGGGATGTGGCCGCTTCTGCGAGCATGTACTTGATGAGATCCCATCGGTGACATCCTTGCTGATATGAGTGCATACATCGATGAGCATCATGCCACCATGCAGTTAGCCTCTGATTTGCTAGCTCGTGTAGATACCATTGGGCAGGAGCTTGCAACTTTACCTCTTTCTTCAGAGAGGGATGCCATGTTAGATCTGATAGTCCGCATACATACAAATCTGTAGATAGCTTTGTATTTTCCTGCCCAGAATAGCTTAGACATTTTTTCATGTACAACACATATGTATATATCAAACATTATTATATATGGCAGGGAAATATATTTTGATTCACTTCCCTTTCAGTTGTGCCTTGATACTTGCTTGATATTTGCCTGTTTCTTCAGGGCTTTTGATCTTGATGCATTCTGAACTTATCCTTGATATGTGGACATTGAGATGTCGCAGGATCTCTTAGAACGGATCATTGATCTCTGTATATCCCTACCATCTTTAGTGTCTTGGGACTGATATCTGTATGGAAAAGTGGAGAGGAGGGTGGTTTTTCCTCTCCGAGATTGACCGCACCACAGATGGTCGCAAGTACTTCTATTTGTTAAAAGCCTAGTTAATTCCATCTCTTATGGATTGGTGTTACTCTTTGAGGCACGACCGCAGCTTAGATGGTCACCGAATCTCCCATTTGTTAGAAGAAGTTGGGTAATTCCATCCCTTTGGTTTGAAACCGATGAAATGTGGTGGATTGAAGTTTGATCGCAATACCGTGTGACAAGTCTTTTTGTTCTGGTAGGGGTTAGACTGAACCATAAATGGCTGCCTACATACTCCTATTGAAGAAGAGATCAAGTCTGCGTAGTTCGAACCTGGTGTAAGAGGTTCAACGCTGAATTTGAAAGGCAGAAGCTTTATTGATGAAGAAGGGCGTAGAAGTGTTTTTGTGGTGTTTTGTTTTTATAGAGAAAGGGCATAAATGTTTTTGTTCTCTTTTGTTTATTGCGACCGGGCCGTATAGCATATGGTTGCCTATGTACTCCAGGGTATCAAGGAGATCAGGTCGACGTAGTTCGCCCCTCAGGACGAAATGCAGCCAAAGAGAAGTGTGAATCCCATGTGCAGGCTATACTGCGGGGAAAGGAAAGTTTGATCCCATGATTGGGATAACTACATGACGATCGTGTACTATTTTTGTGATCTAACAACTTCAGTGTCTAGCCAACATGTAACTAAGTAGATCTGTCACAAAACATTACCAAAACATCAAAACAAACACGAGATCTATTCTGGTCAAACTACGCCAGAATACATGGCCAAAGGTTTTCTGGGTTGCCCAGAAAATCGGATCCGTGATCAAGCTACCCACTTTGACCATCAATTAAATCAAATCAGTATGTTATTTATGTGATCTATAAACCTTAACCTGTAGTCCATATACCATACAACAAGCTTGTTATAACAAAAGAAACAAAACCATAAACAACCAACAGATCAAAGCCCATGAAATCGTTGTAAGACCGACCTGGGAGAAATATGGGTTGCCCAAAAATGGCCTAGTCAATGCCGGTCAACAACTTTTGACCATTAATAACAACCAATCTATACATCAAATGACTCTTATTCTTTTTGCAGATTAAAGACCACACTACAAGCTATACATAACAACTTAAAAACAACAGAAATCATAACCGACCAAAGATCTGTGGCCACTGACATTCGTTGTCAGACCACAGAACAAACTTTTTCTAGATTTTGAAGATCTTCAAGTCCGAGCCTCTAGATATTATGGATCTAACATCTAGCAACCCAGATCATCATTAGACACTACTAACAACATATTTTAACACTAAAAACTAACATTCAACAACAGATCAAGGATTAGATTATAGCTTAGAGTTTTATACCTTTTTGGGCTTAATCTTGATTCTAGCTTCTTATTTGTTTATGGTAATGGTGGGGCTTTGTTTGGGACTAGTCTTAGCAATGAATTTCGTGGGTTATGAGTTGAGAGAGATTGGTTGAGGGTGTGTGCACAAAATGAGCTAGCAAATGGTTTATTTCTCTCTCTAATCTATTTATAGAAGTCTAGCAAATGTGGGATTTAGCTATTATCCCCCATACATATGTTGTCTATTAGACAAAACTCCTTATCTCTTCCAATTAAGCATAATCATGTGATTAAGGGTGCTAAGTAGATTTTCAACCAATGAGAAATTGACACACATGTACTTGATGTAAGAGTTACTATTTTAAGGAACTTGATTAGCTTTATTTGTTGCCTTAAAAGGCCTATTGTGGATTATTTGTATATAAATATTGGGTTGTTACAGCCGTAGTGCAGGGATGATGTGGATTATTTATTAAGCTAAGTCTCAGCGATAAAAGTGATGAAAAACCTTTTTAAATCATAAAAGATAGTAGATTTTATTATCTACTTGACTCTTTTAATGGATTGTTTGTTCCGCTGCTGTTAAACCTAATGTTTATTATATTGTATCAGTTTAACACTGTTGAAGGCTAACGATAATTTATTTTGTATTATCTTAGTCATAATATTTTTTACTGGGCTAGTTGACCTCACCCTTTTACTTTCATTGTTCTCTTCAGGAAATGAGAACGTAGTAGGGACTAGTCGGGGAACGAAGTGACGGTTTAGATAATAGCATTAGTAGTCCTCACTATTCTGTTAAATAGTGTGATAATAAATGTAATGAGGATTCAATTGAGTGTGGATATTGTCTAGATGACAATATTTGTATTAAAACTCACAGCATATGTTTTTTCGTATTTTACACGACTGTTGTATAATTAAGTTATATTTGAATTTTATACCATGTATTTGGCGACTCAAGATGGGTGATGTATACCTATTTTGGGGGTGTCACAATATCCACACTCAATAGAGTCCTCATTATATTTATTGTCACACTATTTAACAGAATAGTGAGGACTACTAATGCTATCATCTAGACCGTCAACTCCGCTCCCCGACTAGTCCCGACGCTGAGAATAAAGAAAGAAAAGAAGATCTCAACTAGCCCAAAGAAGAAATATTATGACTAAGATAATGCAGTAATAAATTATCATTAGTCTTCAACAATGTTAAACCGATAAAATACAATAGACATCAAGTTTAACTACAGTGAATAAACAATCCATTAGAAAGAGTCAAGTAGAGCATGATATCTACTATCTTCTATGATTTAAAATGTTTTCATCAATTTTTATCGTAGACTCGACAATAAATAAACCACATCATCGAGTCATCCCACAGACTACGGGCCAAGGATATTCATTAAATCATCAATGGTCATGACTATACCGAATAATCCCTGGTCATAATCATACTAAAAACTATCCATCAATGCACTACAGGCTATTGAGGACTTTTACCGCATCATTTATAACATTACAGGTCATGATTATACCGAATAATCCCTGGTCATAATCATACCAAGTCCATCTATGCACGTAAGCCAAAGATGACTTTTATCACAATATAAGCATGAGGATGATGACAATGACATAATAATTCAATAAAACAAGTTCAAGAATAAATTTTAAAGATTTATAGGTTAATTTATCTTGAAATCAATTACGTCCAAATTGTCAACATGATACTGCTTTGTGGAGTTAAATTCAAGAATGCTCAGAAGAATATTTCCATAAAAAGATATCGGATGAAGCGCAAATATCAAGGATATTCTACTAATTTCATGGAGTATAGAAGCCAAAACTTTAACCAAATGAGTATCATAGAATATATGAAACTGCTAATGGATTTTCACCCGCCATGCGGTAATCCACGTAGACAGATCATTTCCACAATTTAATAAGGAATGAATACGAAGGATCATTCACCATGCATGTGATAATCCACATAGACAGGTTATTCCAACAAAATACTAAAGAATGGAACCAGGTCTAGCATAATCCGCACAGACAGGATATTCTAACAGAATAATAAAGAATGGAATAACAAAGAATTCACCATGCATGCGATAGACCGCATGCATGAAAGTTATTCCAGCAATAATAATAAAGAATGGAACCAGGTCTAGCGTAATCCGCATGATAAGATATTCCAATGTAATAATAAAGAATGGAATAATGTAAGAATTTCACCATATATGCGATTATTGCATGGACAAAGGTTTTCCAACATAATAATAAAGAATGTAATAACAGAAGCTCTCTTCATGAATACAAAAGGAATAATAACCCTTACCTTACAAAGAAACTGGATACTAGAGTAGAGAGGTAGCAAACTTCTTTTTTTCTTTCTCTATATAATTTCTCTCTATAATAATTGCTCTAAAGCTTTAGTGAATTGGTGGGAAATGAAGGAAGAATGAGATTCTATTTATAGGAAAATATAGTTTCGGTAATTGCACGTTTTGGGGCTCGAAATATTACAGTACAATACCTCCAACTTTTCTTTCATTTTTAATTTAGTCCTGCAAGTATTATCAAACTTGCACCACCTCCCCTAATAGTAAATAATGTGAATCAATAGTACACATAAGTGAACAAATAGTTATATAAACATGTGAATTAGTAGCAATTAATTATTCATCTATCCGATTAATTACCTGATTTATCAATATTACCCCCATACATCAATTATCATCAGAATAGATGTCGATTTCCACTAACACTAATAATCCCAACACAATGGAACTATCAATTTCATCTTTAATCAACACGAACTTATTCATCATTAATGTTATAACTCACAATATTTAACAACCAGATCGTTCCCAGGAAAGAGGGAGCTTTTCGATAAGGATTTCTCCTTATTGGCGCGCAATTAGATGACCAAACCTCTCCTTGATAGAACTTCAAGACATTTTAAATATTGCTATTTAATAATATAAATGACTTTGTCATCTCAATTATTGATTTAATAATATAACATATTATGCAGATGATACTGTGACAATAATTGAATCAATAATATGAGAGATATATGATCGTGATTCTCAGAAATAATTGAGTATAACTGAGTGACTTCTCACGTAAGCATCAATAACCAATCTTGTGTGCTACTTATGCAACCACGCCAGACATCGTACTTTTACTACCGGGTAGTTCAACAATTTTAACGGTAACACTTTCGTCGTTATTTTTATAAAAAGATAATTCTGTCATTTTCTTATTACGATAATACTTCCGTTATGGGATCCACCAACGATTGTGTCATCGTACGAATATTCTCTGTTAAAACGAATATTCCCCGACAAATCGAATATTATATAAACACTTGCTTACTTTGCAAAATTTATAAATATTACCCACAACTATAACATTATATCAAATCCACACCATAATATTCAAAAATATATTTCGATAAAATTATTCTTTATTCATAAAAGTGGGGGTCTTACACCCATGCTAAAGAACAATAAGTTTTCTCAATCAGAGTGTACTTGTGTTCACTGATGCTGAATCTTTTGTTGAGGTAATAGATAGCTCGTTCTTGGCCTCTATCGTCTTTTTTGTTGACAAAGATACATTACCCATGGCATTGTCATTAATGGACAGGTACATGAATAGGGGAACATCATCCCTAGGTGGTACCAAAATAGGAGCGTTAACCAGGTGCTCTTTAATGGTAAGGAAGGCTTTCTGACACTCATCATTCTATTTCATGGAGGAGTTCTTCCTTAATAGCTTAAAGATGGGCTCACAGGTTGCTGTGAGTTGAGAAATAAACCTACTAATGAAGTTGATTCTTCCCAAATATCCCCATATTTCCTTCTGTGTCTGAGGAATGGGCATTTCCTTGATGGCCTAGATTTTGGTAGGATCCAGTTCAATCCCTTTGTGGCTGACTAGGAAACCTAGCAACTTGTCTGATTTGACGCCAAAGGCACATTTGGCTGGATTCAACTTCAAGTTGTACTTGCGTAACCTTTTGAAAAGCTTTCTGAGATGGTCTAAGTGGTCTTCCTCCTTTCGGGATTTAATAATGATGTCATCCACGTAGATCTCTATCTCATTGTGCATTAAATCGTGGAAAAGAGCCATCATAGCTTGCTGATAGGTTGCCCCAACATTGATTAGGCTTAATGACAACCGTTTGTAGCAAAAGGTTCCCCAAGGCGTGATGAAAGCAGTTTTCTCACGGTCTTCCTCAGCGACCATAATCTGATGGTATCCCGAAAAGTAATCCGTAAAGGGGTACATGTCGTATTGAGCAGTATTATCAATAAGAATGTGGATAAAGGGCACGAGAAAGCTATCTGTAAGGCAAGCTTTGTTCAAATCCCGGTAATCCACGCAAACTAGCACCTTTCCTCTGGGTTTAGGCACGGGAACAATATTGGATATTCACTCCGGATATGTAGACACCATTATAATTCCAGCTTAAAATTGTTTCACAATTTCTTCTTTAACCTTTAAACTCCACTCAGGTTTCAATCGCCTGAGCTTCTGCCTAACTGGCTTGAATCCTTCTTTAATGGGAAGGCGATGAAGAACAATGTCAGTGGACAAACCCACCATGTCTTCATGAGACCATGCAAACACATCCTGGAACTTGGTTAATAGTGCAACCATGTCATTCCGCTGGTTTGGGGTGAGGTCTGAACCAATCTGGATTAGCTTAGGGATTTCTAAGGTTCCAAGATTGAAAGAAGTGGTTTGGTCAAGGTTGGGTATAGGTTTGTCTACAACCCATTCCTTAATCTCCTGAGGTTTCTCAATGTCCTCTTATATTTCCATCAAGTGTGAGTCCAACTTTGCATCAAAGTTGCAGCCCTTGTGGAGAAAAGGCACCTCATCAGCAAGTACATGCACATCTAAATTCAGAGTCCTGAAACAAAATATGCTTTAACTTAATATATGCAACTGTTTGATCATACAAAAGTGTTAGCATGTACTGATAAAATATCTACTAATACTGTATAGAAAAGTAAGCAATTAAAGTTATCTACAGGGCAGAGGGATTTTCTGCCCATTTTACCCTCATCGACAAATGCATGGAGTGCTGCTCCAATTGTCAAGGGCAAAGTCCTGATGGACTGCAGTGATTGAGGGATTGTCATTGTCCTCCTTCTCCCGAATGATAACCATGACATCTGGGCAATCATCGTCTGAGGTGTATCTATTTGTATGTTCATCATGGACAATGATGCGTATGCCTGACATCATCAAGGCGATTTCATGTTTACATTTCCGTTCCTTTTCTTCCATTATGGGATTAGGAATCAGCACCTCTTTTGCTTTGATTGGCATTGGTTTAGGAAACAGGATGGCTACAACATGGACTGGCACCTTTACTGGAGACTGTATCAACTCATGAGGTAAAGGTAGAGAAAATCGCCGTGTGGCGGAAGCTTGAGGAACCTGCTTATGCTTATGAGGATTCTCATGACTAGAACTGGCAGAATAGCCTAGTCCGGCTGTTCTAATTTGACTGGACACTTGAATAGGGTGCTTAATACCCTGCTTATCTTTACCAAGCCCTTGTTCAAGCTGATGACCCAATGACATCATTTTTTGAGTGGCCGACATAACCTCGGCGGAAATATGATGGTATTGCGTGTTACTCACTTCCAGCGCATGAAAACTGACTGGCTCAACTTCTAAATTGAAGCTAATGATTGGTAGTTTCCTTGTTCAGGACATTTCGGCTCAGCGTTGACAGTGACTAGACTGTTACTGATAATGTATTTGAGTTGTTGACGTAGTGTGGAGGGAATGGCTCCATCCATGTGTATCCAAGGTCTCCCCAATAGCAGGTTGTATCCTGCATCTATCCTGAGGACGTGGAAGGATACATTGAATGTATTTGGACCAATCACAATTAGCAGCTCAATCTTTTTGATAAAATTTCATTGGGATCCATCAAAAGCTTTGATAACTGTATGGCTGCTTTGGATCTGTTTGAGATTGACATTCATCTTCACCAAGGCGGCATAAGGACAGATATTTAGAGACGAGCTCCATCTATCAAAACTCCAGCTAGCATATACCCGAAGGACAAAATTGCAATGTGAAATAGCTTACAATGACCGGTCCCTTCGGGCAGTATGTCATCATCAGTGAAGGACATCACATTGTTGTTGAAAATGTGATCAACCAAATGTTGAAAATTTTCCACATCCACTGATTTTGGCAAGTAGGCTTCTTCCAAAACCTTCAAAAAGATCTTCCGGAAATCCTCGAAAGAGAAAACCAAGTCCAGTATGAATATCTGATGTGGAGCTTCTCTTAAGCTTAGAACCACCTTGGCTTCATTATGACCCATAGTGCGGAGGAATTTTTCAATCTTCTCCATGGGCATCTTCCCCTTTGCTTTGAAGGTAGGCTTCATAACCCGCTGAGGAAGATACAGTGGATTTTCCTTCGATACTGTAGCAGTAGTATGAGACGTGGATCCTTCAGCTTCTCCATAATTCCATGGAACCATGTGTAAGCTGAAAAGAGGATATTGTGGTCTGAAGGGTAAAGAAATTGGCTATGGTGCGGCCACTTTCAAAGGATTGTCAGCTCCTTTAAGTTAAATTGCTTGTATGGGAAATGCTTTAACAGTCTCATCATCCACTTCGGATATAACTGTTATTAATGCCTTCCATTTCGTAGGACATGTATTCCCACTCTCGAGTAGCACATTGCCATCATCTGCCAGCTGCAGGACACCGCTACCAATAAGATTCTGAATGAGATGGCGGAGTGCCCAACATTCTTTTATGCTGTGACTGCGAGAATGTGAATGATATTGACATACTCCATCGGAGTTGAACTGTCTTGAGCGGGGATTGATTGGAGGCAGAAGGGAGGAAATTCTTCCTTCATTGATCAGCATTTGAAATATCTCCTTCATAGATTGGCCCAGATAGGTAAATTCCCTTTGATTGGCAAAATCCCGAGGGCTTTAGCATTTGCTCTCTTCGTAACCTTATCCTCCATAGCTTTGCTTTCTGAAGGTGATGTTGGAGCATTCATAACAAAAAGAAGGAGATATGCATGCTCCTGGCTAATTAATTGGCGTGTGACTTGATGCTGGTGGGTCACCAGTTCTGCCAATTGCTCAATTTTCTTGCAAAGAGCTTTCTTCTTTTGTTCCATAGTAAATTAGAACTTTACGTAATCCCATCTGTCAACACCATCTTTACAGTTCTAGGATGATTCACCATTAAAACTAGAACTCTGTCTAGTGCCCCAACTAATCATGTTGACCTCTTCTTCTTTGTGTTGAGGAAGAGGGTTGTCTTGCACATGAGGTTGATATGGCTTGGTGACCACGATCTCACCGTTGTCTATTAATTCTTGGATCTTGTGTTTCAAGGCCCAACAATCTTGAGTATCATGTCCAGGTGCTTTGGCATGATAAGCACACTTCCGAGTAGCATTAAAACACCTCCCATTAGGGTTGGCTGGTGGAAGAAGATGTGTGATTTTCTTCTAAGTAGTCAGAAGAACAAGAATATTCTCGAACGAGTCCCCTAAGGGTGTGAATGTCTGAGGGCGCTTTGCATCTCTACCTTTAGGCAATGGAGGGTTTGAAGATTGTGATTGAAAAGGGGAGTAGTTTCTCCTCTATATAGGCATGTTCTGATTGCCTTTTTGACCTTGTAGTATCAAGGAAACATCCTCCTCTTTCTTTTTATGGACCCTCCGGGGGTTGTTTCCATAAGATCCGGACCAACTGCTTTACGAGCGGCTAGGTCTTGAATTTTACCAGACTTCAATCCCATCTCAGCCATTTCTCCGTGTTTGATCATTTCAGAAAATGGTTTGCCAATACCAGCCAAGACTCTTTCATAGAAAGGAGCTTCCTGTACGTCTATGAAAGTCATGACCATTTCTGATTCCGTCATGGAATGAATAACTTAAGCATCAAGGTGCCTTCACCTTTGAGCACACTCTCTGAATGACTCATTACACTGTTTCTTGACCTTGGTAATTTTGTACCAGTCAGGAGCCATCTGAGATTGAAAACTGTAATGAGTGACAAAGGCATGAGCTAGCTCTTCCCAGCTATGGATCTTTGAGTTGTCTAATCTGGTATACCATGAACGGGCTTCTCAAGTCAGACTCTTCTAAAACGGCTTCATTCTGAGCTTCTCATTTTCCGCGTAAGATCCAAGTTCTCTAACGAACCCTTTCAAATGTGTGTAAGGATCCCCTAATCCGTCATACTTTTCAAAATCAGGGGTTTTGAATTTCTCTGGATAATAAACACTAGGGAATATGCAAAGGTGAGCATTTGAAACACTTCCATGTGTTCCAATCCCTTTGAGAGCATGGATAGTTTCCTTCATTTGGAGTACCTTCTTCTTGATATCATCGGTATCTGGATCTCCTTTGAGATGGGTGTTTTCAGGGTCTTTGTTGGTCGTATCCAACTGAGGTTCTAGATTTGTTTTATTCAAACCTTGTGTTCCTCCTTGTGTAGAGGATTCTGTATGTGGAGGCATCTTTGAGCCTTGAGTAGACTGATGCAATTCTTTAAGAAAGACATCCAAATCTGTAATTTACTTACTTAATCCGTCAAATTCTTCTTGAGAAACAGGATTAGACTGGTCAAAAGAAGACATGATTGGTTGTAGGCTCGTGGCCTTTTTGGATTTTGAGCAGGTAACAGGCCCAATGATTTCCCTACAAAAGACTTATGTAGTTTAGTCTTAGGAATAATTTAAATACTATTTATAATGTGCCCATTTTAGGAATATTGTCCTGCAAAAATTGGTGTTATTTGATAACATGTATGCACAAAATATTCTTCATATTTTCCATTACATAAAGATGAACATGAAATAAAATTACAACTAAATGCTTTTACAAGTAATTAAAAATGGAAAGCATGAAGAAACTTTCCTCCGCATTTGGTTTATCAGAGGTTGACCTATCTTAGGGTTACTCTCGCAGGCATGAAGGTCCCCAGATCATCGTAATCTACTTGACGGGAAGTTAATCCGATCTTTCAACTGGAGCAAATCTTGGTGGTGCCTTTCCTGAGCCTCATCGGAATTATTCTTCCTACAAGTCCAGTAATCAAACATCGACAGGATAACCTCCTGATGGAGGAACCACACAACATACATTCATATACAACGTGTCTCACCGTTTATGAAAATGATGACATGTGCGAAGCACTAATATCACAGATAGATATAGTATAGTGCAGTAAGTAAAATTCATTCGTACACATTCATCATAAATGTAAATGCAACATTCACACACAAGCATATAACAGTTTTAAAAAGCTTATAATAGCGACTTAAGCCCTCTTACTGGAGTCCCCAGCAGAGTCGCCACCTGTCGACGTCAAGATTTTTATTTGTCCCTTTTCGTTACTTGTTCTTTGGTGTTCTCATGTTAATGTGAGATTTGTTTGAAAAAATAAGTGAAAAAGGTCCGACATGTATAATGTCGACGATTTGACTTTAAGAGTCGCCAGTTGGTGTTTTTAACTGGTTGCACCAACGCAACCGAAAAGGTTTATACATTGACCCAGTGATGTGACACTGCTAAACGGGTCTGTGAAACCGAGATTCATTTGGGTTTGGGGGCTTGATTATGCAGAGGGAAGGTGTTAGGCACCCCTCGACATCCGTGTTGCCATGGTGACCGCCACTTTTCAAGAAACTATTATATGAATATGTGTGTGTGTGTGTGTGTGTGTGTGGATCAATGTGCAATTATTTGGAAGTAGTGCAAGGCATCGTTCACACCTATATACAAAGGGTTTGAATTTATAGAAAAATTCAGTTTTAAACATGATAAAGCAGTGAATTTTTGTAAAAAAAAAAGGTTTTCAAACCCTGTGCTCAATAGTAATTGAGACCTTTTCATACCTCCATTTTATTATTAAATGTTTGGCTTGTTTGCTTTTATTTTTGAGATGCGAGGAATCCTCGAGAAAATAATATACAGCAGTGTCGAACTCCTCATGGGCATGATAACCATCTAAGGAAATTCAAACACTGTACATAATGTACAAGCTGCTTACAGCTGAAAAATGTCCATCACGGGAACCGAATCTAAATTCAGTAGCCTGAATCTGTGATCACATGATTCCTAGGCTCCTATGATACCGCAGTTTATATGAAAATCAGTAAGCAATTATATATATAAAAGGTGTAAATATATATATACAGACATGATCAACCACCACGAAGCACCTCTATGGGGGATCGATTAGGAAAGTAAATAAAGCTGTAAATGCGATCAACCGCAACGAAGTAAACTCCAGGCGGGACTAAATGTAAATAAAGTAGTAAAAGGCCTCGAAGTAAACTCCGGGCCTAAATGTAAAATATATATATATATATATATATATATATATATATATATATATATATAAAAAAGTAAGTAAACGCTCCAGACATAAGTCTAGGCTCAATCGAGACATAACTCGATAATGTTAGTCCATATATAAATATATACATATATAAGTATATATATATATATATATATATATATAAATAGAAATGAAAGCCACGGACTGAAGTTCGGGCCAACGTACACAACATGACTCTCAATGTGCAGAATAGTGTGTGCAAAGATGAAGAGAAAGGCTTTATAGAGTGTGAGAAGGCTTACAGTGGGCTACCAATGCAGGCTTCTATGACTCTATATGGATAAACACTCAGCTCCCGCCGGTAAAAATATAGCTATATGTGAGCTAACAGATGTTTAAAATGAGGAAACACTCAATATGGGGTGTGTACAGAGCAAATTGGACAGGGCTTCCTCGCCTTTCTTTTTTTTAAATGGCCACCCCAAGCCCTCTATTTATAGAGGGGGGAGCCACAGGTGCACCTGTGGCTGCCCGGGGTGCCCCGGGTTTTGCCGGTTCTGTCGTTTTGAAGTATGTGAACTCGTGCACTGTAATGTCCACTCGAACTTGCAGAACTTTAATCCGAGCATTCAAACGAGGTATATAAGACCTTCTTCGGACCGCTTGTGTCGAGAGTTACGCAATGACATGGGATTAGAGGATGTAAAAAGTCAAGAAGAGGGGACCATGCCCATGGTCTTCAAGCTTCAAATTCTATCCGGTGTGTTACCACGCGTAATAGTCACTCGAGATTAGAACTCTTTAGTTCTTGTAGGACATTGTTGTATGTATGTATGAAGCTTTGAGACAACGCACAGGTGTTGAGGTGGCAAGATGATGTTTGACTCCTCACCGGGGTTATCTCCGATTTGAGTTAAAAGCAGACGTTGCTCAGGGTTACATCTGAAATTGGACTGCTGCAAGTGTTTGAATGCCACAAGGTCATCTGAAAATATGCCTGTCTGCTCGTTGTTAGCTCCGGGTATGAGGTATGAGTGGCTCGACAAGAGGTCTGAGATTGAAGCTGATAGCATGCATTTGAAACAAGCATTTCCGGAGTTATCGTCGAAAATTTAACAGCATTCCTTGGGGTTATCGCCAAGGACAAAACTCAAGGTTATCTCCAAGGCTAGAATTGATACTCCCGGGATTTGTTCCGGGGTTGAGACTGAACTTCCAGTAGTATCCAGAATGGATGTGAGCTGTCTTCCAGGGTTATCTCTAAAAGACAAATCTGCCTCCTACAATGTTTGTAACAGGTGTGCAGAAAATTTCGAGTGTCTACAATAAGTAAATAGTTAACTTAAGATTACATAAAATAATAAGAAACTTTATTCTTAGACGGAGGGAGTAACTTAAATCATGAACATATTTTTAAGTCCAAAAATAAAACATAAAAAGAAGAATAGTAATGGTATACCCCTAGCTATTCCTAGTTCTCCTTTTACCTTTTTTCCAAATATATTATAAAATTAAATTATAATAGTATCAGTTCTAAGACAAAACATAAAAGATGAAGAAAAATTTATTATGTTTTATGAACTAAAACAGAATAAAGTTATTTAAAATGACTTATAAGTCATTCCTAATAAGTTAGTTTGACCCATATTAATGTAATATCAATTTTATCCCTATTTTATTTAATATTTTTTTAAAAAAATGAATTTGTAAAAAAGAAGAGTAAGATGTAACGTCACTTTAATTGGTGTTAGAATTTTTATTTTTATTTTTTTATAGTTGAAGTCTTATATACTCCTTCATTTCCAACGCCGATGACAGAGAATAAACATAAAAAAATATTTATGTTTGTAAACAAGTACAAGAGATTAAAGAAATTAAAAAATATATATATTCCAACGTCAGTTAAAGTGATGTTACATCTTACTCTTCTTTTTTACAAATTTACTTTATAAAAAAATTTAAAAAGTTACAATGCCGGTTAGTTTGGCATTAGATCACATTTTTATCTTTTTCAAATTTCTTTAAAAAAATAAAATCATTTTAAAAAAAATTAAGATAATTTTTTTTAATTCGTTTTTTTTAAAAAAAATATTTTTTAAAGTGGCGTTGGTTGCCTTTCTGATTTTTAGCCAAAAAAATATCCAAAAATTCAACGCCATTTCAAATGGCGTTCAGTAGTTTTTTCCAAATTAGATGTGAGAGCCTTTACTCCCAACGGCAGTCATTGAAGTTTTTATTTTTTAAAAAATATTTGTTTTAAAATAAAATCTTTTTAACACACCAAAGATTGATCCATTGAATTATTATATTGGGGTTTTATCTATATATTGACAAAATTGAGGTGGTAGAAGAATATTTGACACCAATTTATGATAAAAATTTGCGAGGAAAAAAGTTATTAATGAATGAATAATTACTCATTATATACTATTGTTCAGAGGATTTTTGCGAGAGATAAAATTGGTCATTGATTTATTCTAAATAATTTTTTTAGAATTTATTGTGGTGAATATAAATACATTATATTTTAACAGTAGTAAATTTAATTTTAATAACATTTTTTAAGTAACTTACAATATGGACTATTCTTGTAATAAACTATAAAGTAAAAAATTTTACATATGTTAAAAGTTTAAAATTGCATACACTGATCATGACAAAAAAGGGAAAAAAGAAGAAGATAGTGACGCTATTTTGTAGAATATAACATAAATGTCAAAAACAAATATTCATATGTTCAACAGAAATAGTTAAGTTTGAGTTTGTTCTTTAATTTATAATATACTACAACTCAAATTGTAATGTAATTAATATTTTAAGAGAAATTTTATTCTTAATAAGAATTTTTAAGTAATTTACAATATTAATTGTATTAATTAAAATATTAAGTTACAATAATTTAAATTTTAAAATATTATAAATTGAAAATAAATAAAATTATAATAATTATTACTTTTTGTGGAGAAAATTATAAATGTTATATTAATTTTTTTTTAGTAAAGAGTTATATTTCAATTTGTTATTATTAATTTATGATATCTTAAAATTTAAATTTAGATTTATGTTTTAAGTTTTTGAAAAAATAATTTTACATATAATATTACTTCTAAAACAATTTTTAAATGTTATCAAACTCTTTTTTTGGAACAAAGTCCCTAATTTAGGAGTTGTGTTAAGTGGTGCGGAAAAAAGTTAGGCATGAAACAAAACCAATTTGGTTTCAAATCTATAATTTTTCTCATCTTTTAGGAGTTTTAATCCAAAACTTGAAATATCAAATTCTACTTTGTTGGAACCCTAACCGATTTTGATCTGAAAGAGCTTCTATTTCAAACATGGACGCTAATTCGTGGAGCGCCCGTCTATGTTTTACTTCTAAGCGCTATTAATCCACTCTTCAATCGCGATCTGGTAAACTTAATTTTGTTAAATCTAGGTTTTTGCAGTCATGTTTATATGTGAATTCGTTTATCCGCAATTTCATCTCTGTCAAACTGTTATAGTACATTAGAAGTTTTCATATGCTCAAGGTCAAACTCATGAAATTAATAAGAACATCCAATCAATTACCTGTATGTAGTAGCATCGGTTAATTTTGTAGTCATGTTTATTTGGGACAACATTCAGTGATTGTTTTATTCTCGAACCTATCAAGTTCTAACAAATGTTCGTCTAGCTAGAATAATTAGCTAAGACATATCTGAACACTATTTTTAAATCTATGTCTAGTCGAGTCAAATAGCTTAGACGGCTTTTAAGTCAATATATACATACTAAAAACTAAAGGTATGTATCAACATGTGATTAAATACAATAAATTATCCAAGTGAGGACACTTGTATAACAATATTTAGAAATTAACGAATAGAATATATATATCTAGATTATATAATAATACTGTAATGACAAACAATGATTTGAATGGAATCCAAAAGCTGGCATGATTACAAGAGTATAGAGACATGAACAATAACAATAACAATAGAGTTCTAAAACTGGCTTACGCATGTCCATTGCATAAAGTAAATGCAAAGGTTAGATACTTGCCTGGTTTGCTGCTTACAGTTACACAACTTAGTTTTATCTTTTATATCGAGACCTATCATTAATAAGATCATTTTATTGATTAGAATAACATATCATAACACACAGTGCTGCTATTTGCAGTCAGCACATAACCTAATCACATGGTCACTTATATTTAACAGTCATTGAATCATAAACAAACACGTATACAGACAATTTATATAAGTCCAGATCAATTTCTGAAACATTTCAGTGTACCAACGGCTTTATCGGGTAATTATCAAGTCTAAAACTTTATACTTAAGTTCAATATAACTTAAACATCGGTCAAATTATTTTGAAATGACTTATAATAATTTCTAAATAATTATTATAATTTATCATGATTTTTCAAACACTAAAATCATTTTTAAATGATTTAAGTATTAAATAATTCTATTATCATTAATATTTAAATAATATTAAAATATTAATAAAACCATTTCCCAAATATTAAAGTTTTTTATAATAACTCAAAATATTTTAAAAGTATTAATATTACCTTTGAATGATTTTTAAAATATTTAAAATGATTTTAAATAATTATCATTAATATTTAAATATTAATGTACTATTCATCAAAATATTAAAAGCCATTTATTATTACTTAAATTTTTTTAAATTACTTATATCCTTTTTAAATGATTTTTAAATTTTTAATATTAATCTATTAATGAAATTTACCTTTAAATATTAAAAGTTATATTTTATAACTTAAAATACTTTTATAATACTTAAATAATTTTTATATGATTTTTAAATCATTAATTCTCCTTTTCCACAATTTATTTAATACATTTATTAAATAAATTAATTATCATTAATATCAATTAATTAATAAAATTTATCACATAATATTAAAAGTCATTAAAATAACTTAAAATATTTTCTTATAACATAATATAATTTTAAATAATTTTTCAAGTATTAAAAATCATTTTTAAGCAATTTATTTAACATTATAATTAAATAAATTAAAGACCATTAATATTCCAAAAATATTAAATATTAATGAAATATATTCAAAACCAATTTTTAGTCATTTATTTTGTATTTTTAATAATTAAAAACTATTTTTTTCTATTTATTTAATAAAATAATTAATTTTCTAATTTATATGTCGCTAAAGGTACCGATAGTGACAAAATTGTCACTATAGGTATTCTTCAGCAAACCCAAACATTCATAGGTAGTTACAAGGGTGCTAGGTTTGACCACTGATAATTCATGGATCCTTAAGTTTCAGGGTTTGTAATTGAGTTAATGTTGTAGTACTGATATAGTACTACAACTTTAAACAAGTTACATGGCCAAAACATGCCAGAATAGCAAGATTTAAGCCTCAGAAATACATGTCAGAGTTGTTCTTCATTTCTGGGTTACCTAGAAATGAAGAACAGTTCATGGGTCATACTTTGAGCCTAAAAATCTTGAAGTTCCAGGTTTAGTTTGTAGAATCTAATGGTTCAATTCTATAGTCCTGATGTCAGGTTACAACAACATGTCATTATTTCAGTCTAACATCATCACACATGAAAGATTAAGACTGGTCAAAGTATGTCAGAAAACTCGCTCTTGAAGAATCTGGGTTTTCTAGAAAACGAATTTCGTGACTTAGCAGCCTACTTTGACCATTCACTATATGAATCCTTTTTGTTGTTTAAGTGAAATAAAGGAACTAATCTATAGTCCATATACTATATAACAACATAGATATACTAACACCATCAAATCATTAAACACAAGCATGATCTGGGCTAATGAATATGTTGTCAGAGCGATCTAGGAAAAATCTGGGTTACCCAGATTTGTCCTTCAAGCAGATTAGTCAACCTACTTTGACCATCATTAAATTCGATTTTGTTAAGTATCTTGGTAATCTAGAGGCATGGATATGTAGTACTCATGTCGGTCTACACAAATCAAACACTAACTTGGCCAAACTACTTAATACCTGCAAGATCAGAGACCTGCAAAACATTGTCAGAACTGTAACGACCCCAAAATTCATACAATTCAACTATCGACTTCGATCGTTAATAATACGTCTAACTTCTGATTTTACATCATTATTCGATGTTAAACTTAATAAAATACGGAATAACTAAAAACTTTTATGCCTTCTTACTTTAATTCCCTGAATCAAAATCTTTATCATTTACACATCTCCGAATCAATTTTATTTTATGATTCGCTTCATCAAAGTTATTATATAAAACCTTACATTTCAATCTGATAACCTTTGTATATCAGATAACTAAAAATTTACAAACTTATTGTGATTCATCGAGTACATTTCTCAAAACCTTTATCTTTACCTACCTTTGAACCATAATCAGTTTATTACTCACTTTATCAGAGTTAATAAATAAAACATACATCCAGGTTCAATACCCTTTATACAACTGATAAAAAAACATAAACTTTATAATTCAACATCTATTAAACATCATACATTATTCGGAACCCTAAACATGGTTCAAATAATAATAATTCAGCCAAAATCTTCAAGTATCACATATGATTCATGTCTTTCAAGTAGCACATAACTTTACCTTGAATCTTTAACCTGCAAAAGTAATTGTTTGCAAGGTTGAGCTTGATAGCCCAACAAAATCTAATAGTTTTCATGCATCACATACCACATAATAACATGCTCAACATATATCTCATAAACATTGCACTAACATAACATAAATGCTACAGTTCATATAACAAGTATAAAGATTGAGTTCCTTACTCAATCAGCATGCTTTACTCAATCAACGTAGTCATAAATTGACTTTAACATTTCATACTTTCAACATATATATAACACATCATGCTCTTTACAATAAAGATTTAAAACAGTTAATCATCAAGTTCACATAGCAAATAGGAACTGAAAGACTTGCCTGATTCATAGTTTATGAACTACTACTTAACTGCTTAACGCTTATCTGCACTTCGTGTATTCCTACACAGTTATATAATCATTCACATTAACTATTAGTCACATAGCAAAGCGTAGTAGTTATAATGTAAATTTTACTCTACATCTCATAACCCTTCCTATTATCAATACCAAATCTTCAATTTATTGTGTTAACTTTCGACTTATATCTCACTATATTTCATACTCGAAGTTCATTCAAGTGTTTAAGTCTTGCTACACAAATGTAATAATGTTCGCCAATTACCCTACACATATCATTGGAATCGCAATAACGATTAGGTATATTAACATCCACTTTCCAACATAAAACTCACTTCTAGCTAAACTTGTTATTTTAGTACAAGTCTTACACTACTATATATGTTTCAGAAATTCCAAGTGTTGACTTCACAACACTTATCTCCCATTCATTGTGTACATTAAGTTCTAACATATCATGTTCATAACTTATAAATCCTTTTACAAATTTGAAATTATCAATGACATGACACGGTTCTGTTTTAAACCCTCATTACATGTTTGTTACATTAACGCATCATTAAACTAAATTATAATGGTATCCAAGGTGCAAGCGATGGCGAAACCACAACCTCGAGATCGTAGTATGGCTCACAATTGCTAAGCTTGTTTACAGACTTGACACCAGTAGCGATTCTTGCACGTGCATGATGTAAACGAAACGCAACATAACAGTGTTCCATTTTTAGCCCAACTAACATGAATTTCACCCACAAAACAGTAATATTAACATAGACAATTGGTATAGAACTAGCACAAACATGATTCCTCACATATTCAACCACTTAGAATAATTTAACAACAACTTTAACTAATTTAATTCCTTAAATTTCATGTTTTCATATAAAAACTCCATTTTTGAGTTCTTTTACAAAAATTCACACTGTGATCACAATTCTACACCAAATTTCTTCGTTCAAACTATGTTCTCTTCGTTTCTTAATGGACTAGCATAATCAAGACTAAATTTATAGATTAATATGCGAATTGAACACTATATTTGGTACTTTTATAAGCCATATGAAAAATATATACTGTAAATACTTTTCTTCCTTTTTAACCGTAATTAGCATAACAAATTATTATCTAAATGCAAACTCTAACATCATAAACACGTATAATCACAATTACCAGCTATATATATCAACAATTTAACAAATTGATTTCACAGAACTTAGAAGGTTTATGCCGTAAAATACATGTATATACATATATAAATAATATTAAGGTTATGTAAAAATACCTTCTTATGCTTGAACAATCCTTGTTAAACACAGGATTTTGTTTGACAATCTCAAGAATTCTCTCCCAACTCTCTCTCAATTCTCTGCATCTTTCTTCCTCTTAGTGTCAAAATAGGTTAACTATTACAATGCGTAAAAAAAATTGACGGCCAATCCATTATACGCACACTTAAAATAGCAGTAACAAAATACAAAGGGTCTCTAGGCCATGTTTGGCTAGAACCCAATTTTCTTTTTAATTTATTTTAATAATCCCCCTTATCATATGGTTCACAAATGTCACCCTTTATTTGATTAAATTACTTAACCAATATAACTCTAATTTTAGTTAATAAATCATTAATCCTCTAATTTAATTATTTAATTAAATTAGAATATTTCTCATTCCATCAATACTATCACATTTTAAATAAATTATCCCATAACAATTCCCATAAAATATTTATTTTATTCCATAATTATTTTAACTATATACTGAAATTCACAATCATATTACATTCACATTATCTTCTTATTTTATTAAAACAAATATATTTACGTTATTTCACTATTTTAATTAAGTGAATCACCCACATAATATACGAAACTTAATTCATAATAATTTCCATCGTCATAATAATAATTAAATTATACTCTCTCATAATATAATTTTAACTTAATCAAATTAACTAATATTACTCAGTTAATTTCCTTTTCATAACAATTACATTAATTTCTTCAATAGTTTAATTAACTATTGGACCTCTTTTTCCCAATACATGAATATACATAATTTTCTTCACACCAAATTACATATTCACAATATATAACACATATATACGCATACGCATACTCAAACTCAAAACATCTTATAATAAGAATTTTATTTATTAAATTTTTATTTCAATAATTTCTAAAAATTCGGGTTGTCACAGAAATTCTGGGCTTCTAGGTTTGCCCAGATTTCTAGAATTTGTGCTCGGTTAATGTACTTTGACCGCTTATATCTTTCAATATATACATGATCTGGGCTTGATTAAAGTTTCAGATCAAAGCCCTAACAACATAGAACATTTATATAACCTTAAACACAACAAATCATTAACACAGAGAGATATATGAGCCCTAACATTCGGTTGTCAGACCAAAATTTAGGGTTCATAGATCAATTTTAAAAACTTGATTTTCATGCTTCTAAATGTTATGGATCTGGGATCCAATAACCCAGATCACTAAACGACATTCTCTAACATAACTTTAAACAACAAATAACATGGATCACATAGATTCTAGGTTTAGGGTTTTTATACCTTTCTAGCTTGGATCTTGAATCTGATCCTTGATTTCTGTTCTTGAAAGGTTATGATCTGATCTTGGCTTTGTTTCTCTCTCTCTCTCTCTCACTCTAAAATTTTGAAGTTTGAAGAGAGAGAAGGTCTTGTAGAAAATGAAAAGAAAAGTAAGTCTTTTTCTCTCTTTAATATATATATAATTTGATTCAATGAATTTTGCTGGCATTTGATGGCTGATAATGTAGATATAGAACACAATCTAGAGCTAGGGTTGGTCACCAACTACTTATTTTAGCAAGATTTGCAAGCCATCTATTAAAGAATGTGATAAAAGGTCATTATGGTCATTTTACTAGCAAATTTAATGACTAAAATGTAACTTAGCAAACCCTTAAGGTCATACCGGTGACAGCAGGTGAGAATTTAGTAAGAACTAGCGGGGGTATGGAGTGATGATTCAAGATATTTGTTTTATAGTAGTCCTCACTATTTTGTAAAATAGTGTATCAATAATTGTAATGAGGACTTATTTGAGTGTGGATATTGTCTAGAAGACAATATTTGTATTTAAACTCACAATTTTTGTGTTGTCGTATTTTGCACGACAATTGTATTAATAAAATTATAGTTTCTTCTGTATTTGGCGACTCAGAATGGGTGATGTATACCTATTTTGGGGGTGTCACAGTTAGTATCAGAGCCTAGGGATATGGTCTCTGGTGGAGATCGGGAAATAGAACTAGGAGGGGAGAGATGAGTAAATCATTTGCTAGTGTGTCCTACCTAAGCTTTTTTGTTGGTCGGTCATAATATAAAGATATTATGTGATATGTTAATTTATTTAATTAACCCTTGTTTATGGCAGTTGTTAAGAATGGCAGCTGAGAACATTAACAATGGTGTGTATGAGACCGTGGAACAACCTTTAATCACCAACCAGGAGAACGTGGAACATGAATGCAATATTCCTCATATAAACAACACTACCGAGCAAACGATGAATGATGGAATGTTTAAAAGCTTTTTGCAGTTCATGTAAAATCAGACGAGGGAGACTCGTGTACAAAATGCAGGTGGAAATGATAGCAACGCGTAGTTTGTCACAGCCAAGCAGTTCAAGGAGTTGGGACCACCAGATTTCTGGGGAAAGCCAGATCTGATTAAGGAGGAAACGTGGGTCAAGCAAATTACCAAGATATTCAATGTCTTGGGATTCACGGAGGAACAGAAGGTTCCATTCGTCACCTTTATGTTCCGTGGTGAGGCAGATTACTAATGGAAATCAGTGAAGCGTACCCAGCCAGCCGCACTCAACATGTCTTGGGAAAGATTTCAGAAACTGTTCAATGACAAGTACTTTCCTGAAAGTATTTGTCATATGAAGGAGGTAGAGTTTATTAGACTAGAACAGAACAACATGACGGTGTCCCAGTACGAGGCGAAGTTCGCAGAGTTATCCGTGTTTAGACCTCATTTGGTAGAGAATGAGGAACGTATATATGAGATGTTTCGAGAGGTCTAAAACCCGAGATTCATCAATACCTTATCTCTCACAAATTTTCTCTGTATTCAGATGTTGTCAACAGGGCTCAATTATTAGAGCGAGATAATGAGTATATTCATATGAGGGACCACAACCAGGGTCATACCGGTGACAACAGTCATTGGAGCGATGATAACCAGCGAGGAGGGAAAAATACGGACAAAAGTGGTTACCACTCTGGTGATAATCTTGGCCATGATAATAGGAGAGGTGAGTCAAGTGGAAATTTCAAGAAGAGAAGATTTAACGATGACGGGAAGACATCGGCAGCAGCACCAGCACCATCAACTAATTCTAGGGGAGGAGAACAATCTCCAGTTAGATGCTACAGATGCGGAGAGGAGGGACACATAAGTTCAAACTATTCACAGCCTTCCAAGGTATGTTTTAGTTGTGAAAAAGATGGTCACATAGCTCAATTTTGTCCTATAGCAAAATCAAGTCTAGCTGGGATGGTGACACCAAAGGCGGATACGGACAAAATAAAGTTGGCGGTTTTTGGAAGAGCGTTTGTCGTGATCTCCCAAAATGCGAGGAACCCAAACGAAGGTATCACAATTTAGTTAATTATAAATTCTTACGAAGTCTATACCTTATTAGATACCGGTTCTACCCATTCTTTTATCTCTCCTACATGTGCTCAACGTTTAAACTTGACCCCGGAGAAATTAGACCTTGACTTATCTGTTGAAACTTTGTTAGGAGAAACTTTCGTTACATCCACTATTTATAAATTTTGCTTGATTCAGATTAGTACCATCACATTACATGTTGATCTTATCTCTTTAAAGATACTTGCTTTTGATGTGATTTTAGGAATTGATTGATTAACCACTCATCACGCCAAAATTGATTATTTTTGTAAGGTTGTTAGTTTTCATATTCCTAACCAACTTGTTATGCGAATTCAAGCAACCAAACCACTAAAGTCAATCACAGTCATATAAAGCCATAAAGCCATTCGTTTATTAAAAAATGGATGTTAAGCTTTCTTAGCCCATGTTATGGACTTGAACAAAAAATATGTCAGATTTGAATAATATTTCTGTTGTTAGTAAATCTCCTGACGTATTTCCTAAAGATCTTCCTGGCCTACCCCCAGAGTGTGATATGGAATTTTGTATCGACTTTAAACCCGGTACAAAACCCATTTTCAAAAATCCATATCAAATGGCTCCTATTGAACTTCAGGAGTTAAAAACCCAACTATAGAAGTTGGTATCCGAGCCTCTATCTGGTGACTTCCTTTGTTGAATACACCAAAGCCAGACTCTCCGTAGGGGACGTCATATTCGTGCGGTGGTAAACTGATAGGCGCCATTGTGACGTGCTATCCAAGATTGGGATATAAGTCACAGTTAAGAGCAACCTAAGTCAATAATTGAAATATTTAGCTTTCTAGGCTTAGCTGGTTACTATCAGAGATTCGTGGAAGGATTTTTCTCGAATCGCTACTCCATTAACTTAGTTGACTCGAAAAGATACAAAATTTGAATGGAGCGAGAAATGTGAGAAGAGCTTCCAAGAACTAAAGAGGAGACTCATTTCGGAACCTATTCTGACTATACCGTCCTAAAAAAGCAAACGTGGTAGCTGACGCGTTGAGTAGAAGATCGTATGCGAGTACGAGTGCGATATTGTCGAACATAAAGACCTATTTTGTATAATTTATAAACGATAAAAATAGAGTTAAAGACTCTAGGGACCCACGTGATGATGTAAAATATATGATTAGAACCGACTTTAATTGATAAATTTAAAGATGCTCAAGCTACAGACCTAGAGCTGATGAATATGAAGAAGAAGATGCAAGAAGTCGTTATTCCAAAAACGAGAATCGACAATGTGAAGAAAGCTCAAACCTTCGATTTATTAGTCCATTTGAAATCCTCGATCAAGTAGGAACTGTGGCCTATAGACTTGCTTTACTTCCAAGTATGTCTCGTGTTCATAACATGTTTCACATATCCATGCTATGTAAATATGTGAAAGATCTGAATCACATTACTGAGTTAGAACCAGACGAGATAGCCGAATATTTAACGTACGGAGAGGTACCTGTCAAGATCTTGGATAGAAAGGAGCATGTCCTATGCACAAAGGTTATACCATAAGTCAAGGTTTTGTGGAGGAACCATGCTATTGAGGAAATGACCTGGGAGTTTGAATCAAAAATAAAAGCGATGTACCCTCACCTTTTTGAAACACCAGGTACGTACGTCAATTTCAAGGACGAAATTTCATAAGGAGGGGAGGTTGTAAAACCCCGAATTTTTTTATAAATAAAATGGAATTTCCTCTAATTAATATAATAAGGAGTTAATTTGATATAATACTTTTGTTATGGGTAAAATGTGCAAATTTTATAAAATAAGCAAGTGGTTATAAAATATTCATTGTTGTCGGGGGGAATATTCGCTTGGTCGTGAAATATTCTTGCTGTCGGGGAATATTCGTACGATGGCGCATCCATTTGTGGTCCCCATAACGAAAAACAGTTGAATAAAAAAAATGACAAGTTTGAGTTTTTATAAATAATGGCGTAATTATTACCGTTAACACTGTTGGAATACCTGGTGGTTAAAATACGATGTCTACGCATGCGGTTACACAAAGAAGACACCAGTATTGCATGATATTTTGAATTATTGATTCTTATGTAAGAAGGCACTACTCAATAATTGTTACAATAATTACTGTTCAATATTTTATTTTATTGATTCAATAATTGTTGTGTTGATATTTTATATTATTGTTGTTCCAATAATTGTCACTGCACAGTATTTTCCATTATCAGATCAACATATTATTTGAATAATATTATTAGATAGCATTATTGGCAATGCCTAAGGAAGTTCTTTGGTCACCTAATTGCGCGCCAATAAAGAGAAATCCTTATCGGAAAGTCCCCTCTTTCCTAGGAACGAGCTGGTTATCATAATTGTGATTCTGTAATATTATTTGTGAATAATTAATTATTGATTTTTATGATAAGGAAGTATTTATTTTATGTGGATATAAATGAAGGATAGGAAAATATTTATTTTATGTGGATATAAATGAAGGAATTAATGCTGAGGTATTTTATCAGTATTTTGTCAGAACGGAGGTATTTAAAATCGTCCGTATGTGGATTTCGGGCATTTTTCATTTGGAATTTGGAAAAACTTAAAGCTACAAAGTTATAGAGAATTCGATTTCCTATGGAATGCACATAAAATTCGTATTTTTGTGATAAAAGGGTTATTTATTATGAATTATTGAAGTTTTAGAAATTAAATATTTTTATTAAATTTATGGGTGGGGCCCACTTTTGGTTGGTGTGGAAATCTGGTTTTGGTGGGCCCCACTGGTGGTCGCTGAATTTTGGGTCAAAAATGTGTGCGTAGAAATTTTGAAAAAAAATATTTTATTAATTTAGTCTCCTTTGGCATTCTAACATTTTTCTATAATAGGTGCTTAGCTTAGAATTGAATATCACACCAGAAACAAGTTTTCTTTCTCTCTATATTATCGAGCGTATTTTTGTGAGTATTTAGATACTTTGAGAGTTGCTATTCAGTGCACGTTTCCTACAGCCTTATATCTGATATTCTAGTTAGAAGTACTGTTCTTTTGAGGTAAGGGATGTTATTTTCTTTGTAAATGATGTTATTCTCTCAATATCATTATACCAAAATGTTGGTATGAATTTTATTATGAAATTTTTACCTTTTCATGTCGAGGTTACTATTCACGTATACAACACTATTCACGAATACAGTACTATTCACGAGTATTGTTCACGAAGTATGATTTTTCTTGTGGAATTTTTACCTTTTGGTGTCAGAGTTACTATTCACGTATACGGAACTATTCACATATACGGCACTATTCACAAATACGACACTATTTACCAAAAAATGAAATTTTCTCTTCTTTGTCCCAGATGTCTATTATGGTTACTATCTTTGATTGTATCCATGTTTTGATCTTCATTTTTGAATTTTACTCCACTATGGTTTATTATGGAGTGTTTTTGAACTTGGATTATCTAAAGTACGAATCCTTAATCTTTATCCTTTTGTCTCACTGGATTCGTTCTTTAAAATATTTTTCATCATCCTCAGTCCTTAATGGTGATACTTGATGAATATCTTTGGCTTGTAGTGCAAAGATGAATGATTACCTGATGAATATCTTTGGCCCATAGTGCAAAGATGAACAGGTGTTGAGATGAACATGACCAGCTGATGATACAAATGAATATCTTTGGCCCGTAGTGCAAAGATGAATATTTGATTCAAGATGTATATTGATTGATGTTACAGGGATAAAATATTAATGATGGACTTTTAAATTCTTAGATGATAATAGATTTCATTCTCTACTTAACTCTTCTAATGAATTATTGTTTTCGCAGCAGTTATTGATCTAAAACTTGTTGTCTGTTATATTCTATCAGATTTTTCCCTGTTGAAGGTTAAGGATAATTTGTTGTATATTATCTTAGTCATAATATTCTTTACTGGGCTAGTTGAGCTCACCCTTTTCCTTTTTCTTCCATTTTTCTTCTTAGGAGGTGAGAATTTAGCAAGAACTAGACGGGGTATGGAGTGATGATTGAAGATAGTTTTTTTCGTAGTCCTCACTATTTTGTAAAATAGTGTATCAATAATTGTAATGAGGACTTATTTGAGTGTGGATATTGTCTAGAAGACAATATTTGTATTTAAACTCACACTTTATGTGTTGTCATATTTTGCACGACAATTATATTAATAAAGTTGTAGTTTCTTTTGTACCATGTATTTGGCGACTCAGAATGGGTGATGTATACCTATTTTGGGGGCGTCACATTATACATATTCCCACCTTTATAATAAAAAAAAATATATGCAAAATTTCTGATTTAATTATATAGAAAATATTGGGTTATTACATTCACCCTCCCTTATAAAGATTCTGTCCTTGGAATCACCATTTTAAAATTTATACATACTAGGGTACATAGCATACACAGTTATTTCAAGTAGATCTCGATCAGATTTGATCGAACTGATCTTTAACTATTCAACAAAAAACTTGTCTATCTGATTAAATAGAAATTTGATTTCTAATAGAACTCAAATTCCTTCATCAAAATTTCTATATAAAATAATTTATTATATATAAGAAAATCATATATAAGAAAATAAAATTTATACGAATAATATCTGGAGTTCCATCCCCGACTGCTACCATATCCTGAATTATTATGTTGAAGACCATGGTGGTTGATTTTGTTGGTTCGCTTATTGATGTTGGTCCAGTTATCGCCAATGTCCCGCTGCTTTTCTCTGTATTCGCACTTCCTGCATCCATTATTCTTTTTGGACAGTCTTTCACCTTATGCTCCGTTGATCTACAAATAAAACACCCACTATACATTCTTGGATTGGGGTAGTTAGGAGAGATATGTCCCTCCTGCCCACACTTATAACACACAAACTTTCTCTTTAAACACTCACCTGAGTGATTATTCCCGTAGTTCCCACATTGCGCAACCTGTTTCTTTCCACCTCTTGGCCTATTTCTGGTATTCCCGAAAATATTTTCTTTCCTTTTTCTAGTCCTTCCACCACTACTCCCTTCTCCAGCTCTAGTTTGATTTGTCTCCCACTAAAAATTTACCTCCCCCTTCATCGTATAGGTGGCAAAAGCGGTCTTTTGCCCCTCCGTTACCATATGTATCACATACGCTTCTATAGGGTCAGTTGATCCTTTAAATCCTGGCGGTTCGACTACCTTAAAGTCTTTAAAGTTTGACGAGCGATTATCTAGCTGATCTCCCGCGGCGGGTATTCCATTCTGCATAGCTTGAGTGGCTATATTCGCAAAATTTTGTATCGGGTCTGGTTGTTCTCTAGCTTTGTTGACAGGTTCTTTTGCCCTTTGGTTTCATTTTCGTCTTGGCAGCATTATCCGATTAAATAAAATCATGTTCATCCAACTAATTCATAGTACTTTACACCATATAGCATATGACATACTACTTTAAACATACGTTATCCCTTTGTGACATAAAAGTCAGGAATCGCTGCCACAACTTATATAAAAGTTGAGAATATTACAATACACCGACATATTTATCATATACACATCATAGAACACACATATTTAAGTAATACTAATATTACCTATTTCTTATGCCTTCACTAAGAATCAATTGCTTAGCGTTCTATATATTCCTATTACCCTCAATAATCCTTTCACATATATCTATACCAAGTTCGTTAAACTTACAACACATTATGAGTTCAGGAACTTACCATAATCATATGAGTTTAAGAACTTATCCTAGTCAGACGTTTGGCATCCATTCGCTGAGGGGTGCAAAAATTTTATATAATTATGAGTCACAAACTTACCATAAGTATGAGTTTTAAGAACTCGAACGTAACCTTATATTTTCTAACTATACTCTACCTATCTGATATACCACAATTTCTGGATCCCGTACTACAAATTCCACAATAACCACCTCATCAGGGTTGCTTTCAATATGAGCTTCTATTTCAGCTTTTGGCTTTGATATTGGCTCGGTTATGGAGGTTAACTCATTCTTTACGATCTGAGGGTATCCTAATCCTTTTCCCACCTAACCTCTACACATAAGTTATCCTGATTAGCAAATAATATATACACACAGTAAATAATAGTTTTATTTAAGTTATCTTTTATTTTTGTTTGACGATGAATTTATTCAATTCATCTCCTTTTAAACTCTATATGAGTTATTTATATTTTTAACGTTTCCCTCTGTACTAAGGTTATAGCCTAAGGTCTATCCCACCTAAGGTTTCTAACCCTAAAGCTCTGATACCATATTCTGACGCCCCCAAATTCAGGTACTTGAAACCCAAACTCGGTGATTCACAATACCATTACTATGAGCGAAATAATACTAATAATAATAACAATAATATAAATATCAAACATAATTTACATATATCAGAGTCTAATCCCAGTTTCTCAACCTTTACTACATTTCATTACATGATAATAATAAATATCATCATCTTAATATAGTACTAACAATTACATAAGATACCACAAAGCTTATTCTGCTTGCTTTCCCTTTCCTTTGTTCTTGACTGAACCTTCAGGTTGACCACGCTTAGTTGAAAACATTTACATTTAAAGAAAAAATGAGCATTTGGGTGCCCAGCAAGTAATAACAGACAATAAACATTTGCTGAAAGAAGTAAATGTTTTCTTTGAAAGGCACTTCTACAACGAATCAATAGTTGTGAAGTAAGCTAAAGCAATTCTAATCAACATATCAAATGTATTGAAAATTTTGAAACTACGTACTGACTATATTTGGTGAGCAATCGACAGACTATGAACTTTGTTTTCAATTTTTGATATTCAATTGAATAACAAGAATTAATTATACGCAATAACGAAGTGAAATATTTTCCAGAGTTTATGCTGAGTGATCCCTAAGGATCTTGAACTTCTCTTCTCGAATAACTATCAAAGGTTTACTTTGATATACCCAAGTGTATCAGATAATCATAAAGATTAAATCATACCCCTCTACAAGTATAATAAGTGATCAACTTAATTATACCCTATATTATGCATAATACTTAAAACACGTGCAATAGCCGAATATACGACCAAAAATCTCCCTTTTTATAAAAAAAAGTTGTTCTTCTCAGTCTTATAACCAGAATATGAATCAAAACAACGAAATTCTATGATTTCAATATCTAATCGCTTTTTCGATCTAGCCGAAACAATTGGCATCGACCTGTCAATAATAATTAAGTTCTATTCTCGAACCTATCAAATTCTAACAAATGTTTGTCTAGCCAGAATAATTAGCTAAGACATATCTGAAAACTATTTTTAAATCCATGTCTAGCCGAGTCAAATAGCTTAGACGGCTTTTAAGTCAATGTATACATACTGAAAACCAAAAGTATGTATCAACATGTGATTAAATACAATAAATTATTCAAGTGAGGAAACTTGTATAAAAATATTTAGAAATTAACGAACATAATATATATATATATATATATATATCTGGATTATATAATAATATTATAATGATAAACAATGATTTGAATGGAATCCAAAAACTGGCATGATTACAAGAGTATAGATACATGAACAATAACAATAACAATAGAGTTCTGAAACTGGCTTACACATGTCCATTGCATAAAGTAAATGCAAAGGTTAGATACTTGCCTCGTTTACTGCTTACAGTTACACAACTTAGTTTTATCTTTTATACCGAGACCTATCATTAATAAGATCATTGTATTGATTATAATAACATATCATAACACACAGTACTGTTACTTGCAGTCAGCAAATAACCTAATCGCATGGTCACATATATTTAACAGTCATTGAATCACAAACAAACACGTATACAAATAATTTATATAAGTCCAGATCAATTTCTGAAACATTTCAGTGTACCGACGGCTTTATCGGGTAATTTTCAAGTCTAAAACTTTATACTTAAGTTCAATATAACTTAAACATCAGTCAAATTATTTTTAAATGACTTATAATAATTTATAAACAATTATTATAATTTATCATGATTTTTCAAAGACTGAAATCATTTTTAAATGATTTAAGTATTAAATAATTCTATTATTATTAATATTTAAATAATATTTAAATATTAATGAAACCATTACCAAAATATTAATTTTTTTTTATAATAACTCAAAATATTTTAAAAGTATTAATATTACCTTGAATAATTTTTAAAATATTTAAAATCATTTTAAATAATTACCATTAATATTTAAATATTAATGTACTATTCAACAAAATATTAAAAGTCATTTATTATTACTTAAAATATTTTTAAATTACTTATATCCTTTTTAAATGATTTTTAAATTAATAAAATCATTTTAAAACTATTTATTTAATATAATTATTAAATAAATCTAATATCATTAATATTAATTTATTAATTAAATTTACAGCTTATATTTTATAACTTAAAATACTTTTATAATACTTAAATAATTTTTATATGATTTTTAAATCATTAATTAAATTTTTCCATAATTTTTTAATACATTTATTAAATAAATTAATTATCATTAATGTCAATTAATTAATAAAATTTATCACATAATATTAAAAGTCATTAAAAATAACTTAAAATATTTTCTTATAACATAATATAATTTTAAATGATTTTTCAAGTATTAAAAACAATTTTAAGCAATTTATTTAATATTATAATTAAATAAATTAAATACCATTAATATTCCAAAAATATTAAATATTAATGAAATACATTCAAAACCAATTTTTAGGCTTTAAACTAATTTTTAGTAATTTATTTTGTATTTTTAATAATTAAAAACTATTTTTTTCTATTTATTTAATAAAATAATTAATTTTCTAATTTATCTGTAGCTAAAGGTACCTGTAGTGACAAAACTGTTATTATAGGTGTTCTTCAGCAAACCCAGACATTCATAGGCAGTCACAAGGGTGCTAGGTTTGACCACTGATAATTCATGGATCCTTAAGTTTCAGGGTTTGTAATTGAGTTAATGTTGTAAAGATCGATGATCATGATCTACAACTCTAAACAAGTTACATGGCCTAAACATACCAGAATAGCAAGAATTAAGCCTCAGAAATACATGTCAGAGTTGTTCTTCATTTTTGGGTACCCAGAAATGAAGAACAGTTCATGGGTCATATTTTGAGCCTAAAAATCTTCAAGTTCCAGGTTTAGTTTGTAGAATCTAATGGTTTAATTCTATAGTCCTGATATCAGGGTACAACAACATGTCATTATTTCAGTCTAACATCATCACACGTGAAAGATTAAGACTGGTCAAAGTATGTCAGAAAACTCGCTCATGAAGAATCTAGGTTTTCCAGAAAACGAATTTCGTGACTGAGCAGCCTACTTTGACCGTTCACTATATGAATCCTGTTTGTTATTTATGTGAAATAAAGGAACTAATCTGTAGTCCATATACTATATAACAACATAGATATACTAACACCATCAAATCATCAAACACAAGCATGATCTGGTCAAATGAATATGTTGTCAGAGCGATCTGGGAAAAATCTGGGTTACCCAGATTTGTCCTTCAAGCAGATTGGTCAACCTACTTTGACCATCATTAAATTCGATTTTGTTAAGTATCTTGGTAATCTAGAGGCATGGATATGTAGTACTCATGTCAGTCTACACAAATCAATCACTAACTTGGCAAAACTACTTAATACCTGCAAGATCAGAGACCTGCAAAACATTGTCAGAAATTATGGGTTTCTGGGTTTGCCCAGATTTCTAGAATTCGTGCTCGGTTAACGTACTTTCTCCGCTTATATCTTTCAATCTATACATGATCTGGGCTTGATTCAACATAGAACAGATATATAACCTTAAACACAATAAATCATTAACATAGAGAGATCTATGAGCCCTGACATTCTGCTGTCAGACAAAAATTTAGGGTTCATAGATCAGTTTTAAAAACTTGATTTTCATGCTTCTAAATGTTATGGATCTAGGATCTAACAACCTAGATCACTAAATGACACTCTCTAGCATAACTTTAAACAACAAACAACATGGATCACATAGATATCTAGGTTTAGGGTTTTTATACCTTTCTAGGTTGGATCTTGAATCTGATCCTTGATTTCTGTTCTTGGAATGTTATGATCTGATCTTAGCTCTTTTTTTTTCTCTCTCTCTCTCTCACTCTAAAATTTCGAAGTTTGAAGAGAGAGAATGTCTTGTAGAAAATGAAAAGTAAAGTAAGTCTTTTTCTCTCTTTAATTTATATATAATTTGATTCAATGAATTTTGTTGGCGTTTGATGGCTGATAATGTAGATATAGAGCACATGCTAGAGCTAGGGTTGGTCACCAACTACTTATTTTAGCAAGATTTGCAAGCCATCTATTAAAGAATGTGATAAAAGGGCAATATGGTCATTTTACTAGCAAATTTAATGACTAAAATGTAACTTGTCAAACCCTTAGGGTTTGACCATTAAGGTTTAATCCTTAGGGTTTAACCCTAAGGTTTTACAAATTTTTAATTTTTTTGTAGGATTTCTAATTTGACCAAAAATGGAAATTTTAGTTTCCTAAAAAATATAAATTAACATAATTACAATTAGATTAGGTTTCCTAATCACTAAGTCTTGGAATTTAGGTTAGAGATTTAATAATTATCATTAAGCTTTCTAGTTTAGCAATTAGGGTTTATAATTAGAAATTAGGGTTTTTAATTACTAATTAGGGTTTCTGATAATTAGGTTTTTCCTAATTAAGGTTATAATCAATAACACATATCATTAATCACATAACACAATTATTTAACAGTCTCAAACTCATAATTGAGTTTCAAAATAGGGTTTAACCAATTAATGCTAGGGTTTTAACATGATATACCATAATTGACCAACCATAATCAAATATATAAATACAGTCCATATTTATAGCACTGAAATATATTAATATTATATTATTATTCTCATTCCTTGTTCAAACTCCAGAATTAGGGTTTGGATTCCATATCTGATTTACATTGCATATAAAGCATTAATAATTAAGTTAAAATAATTAACCTAATAATCTGAACTAAAATTCATATAATAAAATAATTATTATAATAATTCTAATAATCATTTCAATTATTATTAAAATAATATATAAACATATTTTCACGCAAAATAATTAATAAAAACATTTCTACTATAAAATTAATTATTATAAGAATATAATTTATAACTATCAATAATTCATTAAAAATATTGTTTGTATTATTCATGTAATAAATAAAATTATAATTTATCACATAAATACATAAGCTTTACCTTATACATATTCCCACCTTTATAATAAAAAAAATTATATGTAAAATTTACGATTTAATTATATAGAAAATATCGGGTTATTACATCATAACTATTGTGACAACCTGAGAATTTAGAAAATTATTAAAATCCTAAAATGAGGGATTAAAGGTTATATGATAGTCCTAGACTGAAAATAAGTGTATGGATTTGACGTTTCTGTGAAGGAATTATAAGGATTTCAAAATTCTGTGAAGGATTTTGGTGGATTTAAAAGCTTTTGGTGGAGAATTATCAGGGTTAAGTATTTAAGTGTATAAGAGGCTATGTATGTGAATTTATGTGTACATTAATTGTTTATGTGTTTAGTTTGTGATTTAGGATCAAGGTTTTGTCAGATAAGTTGTAACTTTAGCAAACACTAAAGTTATGTGAGAACGTCAAGGTTAAGTTAGTAAACTTTAACGAACTGTTAGAAACCCTAACGATATGTCCAGAAACCCTAATTTTAGTTCGGGGAATCTAAAACCCTAATTTGGATATTCAAAAGTTAAGTTTAAATGCCCAAGTATTATAAGATATGGAATAAATGAGAAATGTCCAAGATGTCCTTCAAATTATAGGGAAAAAGACCAAACTACCATTAGTAGCTGTGAAATGACCAAAATGCCCTTTTACTTAAAACTTAAGTAAAAGATATACCAAATCTTGGTGAATCACTACTCTAGCTTATCCCATGTGATAAAATCTCAACCAAATCTAATATATATTTCCACCTTGCAAGGCTTGGATTCATTGAATCAAAATTGAAGTTTATAACTTAAGTAAAATACTTATTTTACTTCTCATTTGCTCCAAGTCCCTTCTCTCTCTTCACTTTCGAAATCTAGAGTGAGAGAGAGTGAGAAACCAAGACATGATCAAGCTTTAGCCTTTCAAGAACAAGATTCAAAGATCAGAAATCAAGATCAAAGTTTAAAAAGGTATAAAACCCTAACTCTTGTAAATCTATATATTTGATGTTAGATGTTGTTAGTAAATGGTTAAAGTTGTGTATAAGGATGTTATTTAGTGATCCAAAATATAACATCAAGGATCCATAACATCTAGAAGTCAGAAATTAAGTTTTTAGAACTGACCAAGAACCCTAAAAATAAGGCTTGGCAGCCTAATGTCAGGGCCTCTAGATTCTTTTGGTTTAGATGTTTATGGTGTTTTAAGTTATAGAGTTTTAGTATGTCATGTGGACTATGATCTGGAACTGGAAACAGGGTCAGATCATGTCTAGATTGCAAGATATAAGTGGTCAAACATGGTTGACCGACCATGGGAGACTGTTTCTGGAAAACCCAAAATTTTTCAGATGATCTGACAAGCTTTTCAAGGCCTTAGATCTTACTGTGTTTAAGTGATTAAGCCATGTTGTTGTTTTGATCTTGTAGACTGGTATAAGGACTACATGATCGTTCCTTTAGATTACCCATATCATGATCAGGATCGAAATTAATCAAGATCAAACTTGAGTTACCGATCGCTTATATGAAGAAATCTGGAAAACCCAGATTTCGCAAGAACAACTCCTGACCACTACTTTGACCGGCCTAAATCTTCCATTGATGTTGTTTTTAGCCTAATATAATGATACATAATTGTTAACTGACATCTCCATATAATTTTGAGCCTTCATATCACACAAATCAAGCTCATGATTCATGTTACAAGGATTGAAAAGTAGTCACTGGGACTATTTTTCATTTCTAGAAAACTCAGAAATGAAGAACAACCTCTGACAAGGATTTGTGAGGCTTATATATCATTGACCTGATGTTGAATAGCCATGAAATTAGTATGTAGTTGTAGTATTACATAAGTACTATAACATTAATGCAGTAGACTGCTCAGATTGTATCAAGATCCATGAATTAAAACCGGTCAAACCTCCTACCTTGAACACTGACATGAACTTCTGGGTTAGACTCGAGAACACCTATAATGATGATTCTGTCGCTTTAGGGCCCTTTAGTGACACTTAATTTCTGAAAATTAATTATTTTAATAAATAAATAGAAAAAAATAGTTTTTAATTATTAAAAATACAAAATAAATTCCTAAAAATTATTTTAAAGTCCAAAAATGAGTTTTTAATTATTCTAAATATATTTCATAAATATTTAATATTTTGGAATAATAATGGAATTTAATTTATTTAATTATAATATTAAATAAATTATTTAAAAATGATTTTAATATATGAAAATCATCATAAAAATTATATTATGGTGTTAGAAAATATTTGAAGTTATTTTTAATAACTTTAGATATTTTGTGATGAATTTCATTAATAAATTAATATTAATGGTAATTGATTTATTTAATGAATATATTAAATAAATTATGGAAAATTAGAATTAATGAATTAAAAATCATATAAAAATGATTTAAGTGTTATAAAAATATTTTAAGTTATAAAATATAACTTTTGATATTTTGTCATGAAAATATTAATATTTTAATATTAATGTCAATTATCTGATAATGGATTTAAATGTTTAAAAATCATATAAATGTGATTTTATGGTATTAAAATACTTTGTAATATTATAAATATATTATAATATTATTTTATGATTTTCATTAATATTTAATATTAAATAAATATTAATGATAAGAGAATAAGGTGGTATTTATATTATATAAATACGATATTAATGATTTAAAAATAATGACAAATGGTAATAATTACTTAAAAATTATTACGAGGTTTTGAAAAATATTTTGACTGAATAGAAAATTATAGAAGTTAATTGTGAAGTGTTAGACCGAGTCTTAGTGATTTTTGGTTCGAATGTTATCCGACTAGACTGTCGGTATGTTAGAATTGTGTCGGGTTCAACTCAGATTGAAATAGTTTGACTTGATACCGAGTCATAGGTAGTGTATGGACCGATAGGGGTATGTGTTATGTGTTTAGGATTATTTTATATATATATATATATATATATATATATAACAATATTATACTGTAATGATATTATTCTAATATTGGAGATCTATATTATCAATATTAGGTCTTCGGATAAAGTGATATAAACTGTGTAGCAGTGGTCGGTGATACAAGCAAGTTCCTAACCTTGAACTTCTAATTGTTGTGCAAGTTTTCTCTAAACTCGACCTCGAGTAGTTCTTTCAATTATGCTTATGGCTAAATATTGCTGATTCTCATGTCTACGATTTGTTAAATAGCTTTCTATGCAAATAATGCATGTGTTCATCAGGTATGAAAGGCTAATCACCTTTATTACCATCTAGTCCAATTATAAATTGTTCATGTTCTTTCTTGACCATTCAATTCCTATTGACTTGGTCGTTCAGTTATAAAAATTTGTTCATGTTAGTTCACAACTATATTGTTGAATGTTAGCCAGCTATTATTTAAATTCTTTCAATCATGATGTATCCTCAAATAAACTTATATTTGCTGGGCAAACTTATGCTCACCCTTGCTATATCATGATAAATATTGCAGATTAAGACGAATACGTCGGATACAAGGAAAAAGATAAATACAATTCCAGCTTTGGATTATATGTGCAGATAAAGTTTGAAACAGTATTGTATATTAATGTTATTATAAGTCAAATAAGTTATGAATTGTGTATTAAGTGAAGGTTCTCGACCTTGGGGAATAGTGTGTAAAGTTTAATGTATAAACAATTTATTTTTATATCTTCCACGATTAGTTATAGAAATAGTATACCAGATCTGTGGTGAGTAGGACCCAGATTTAGGGATATTGCAGTTGGTATCAAAGTTGTTGGTTATGAACCTTAGGTAGGAATACCTAAGACCAATAACCGCAGTGATTAGGATAAGTACTAACCCAAATAGAGTTAGTGTGTCGGTAAGATTCAAAGATGAATCTCGGTGGGTTATAAAGACACGGAGTTCCCTAACTCTGATAATAAAGTTGAATAGTAGTGATGAATAAATAGAGTCTAAAAGACAAAAAGTACAGGGATAGGAGATCGTAAAACAAAATGATCATAGTATAGAAATGAATCGTAATATATACGATGAGATCACCCCATGATCTGATAAGGTTATAATATGGAGAAGGGTCAAGCAAATGATTGAAAAGATTTATAGTAAGATTGTTGTGTGTCAGTTGTACTATGAATTGGTACAAATTCAGGAAAGGATTATGAATACTAGTTGAATGAAATTCGTATTGAGAAGGGAGTTAGGATTAAGTAGGGATGTTTGTGTCGCGCTATTTGCTATATGCATGTTAAGAAGGTGATTCTTTTCTCATGTGTATAACAGATAGATAGGTTATAGGTAGAGAAGTCGGGGGTTTCTGCCTTGTTATCAAAAAGGGGGTTGGGTAAAGCAAACTCCTCCTTGACGAGCAAACACGGCTTAGTCAAGTAGAACCAAGGTTCTTACCGCTTGATGCTCCGATCGAAAACAAATAAGAGGGCAAAGCTCGGAGGGGGAAACGGTCCGCTCTATCTACTTCCCGACTATTTCTTCCTTTGAGAAAATAGAGTAAGGGAAGACCTTACTTGCTGCTACTGAGCTTCTTTTTCTGTTGTTTTTTTCTTACTTTTCTGTTGTTCTTTTCTTACTCTACTATCCTTGTTGCAAGCTTTTTGCCTTATTCTTACTAATCAAGGTATATCTTTTTGATCAGAGGTTGAATCGATCATCAGAAGAAGAATTAGGCCAAAAATTAGGATACATTCTGGGAAAATCAAACTTCCATCGAAGAGAAGTGAAGTTCGAAAAGGAAGAGAGATCGTTCCAGTCAAGTAGGTTCCTAGCTCGACAAAGAAGTTCGGAGTTTCAAACAGAGATTCCGAAGAAGAGGCTAAGGAAGACGTTTCAGCCAGAGTCTCAACTAATAAGGAATATGAGTTCTTAAAACTCATGCTTATGTTACGTTCGTATTTCATAGTTATATGTAATGTTTATGAACCCCTCAACGAATGGACGCCAAAGGTCTGAGTAAGATAAGTTCTTAAACTCATATAATTGTGGAAAGTTCTTGAACTCATGAGTGTGGTTTGACGAACTGGAAATAGTTATGTGTGATTGAAGAATTGAGGATTATAGGAATAGATAAATTATTAAGAAATTGATCATTAGTGAAGACATAAGTTTTCCAAATCTTCTAGCTATGCTAGACTCGAAATTTTTGACATCAAGCTAAATACGCACTATGTGCTTTTGAAAAATGAATTTTTATTCTCAACTTTTGGTGACCATTTTGTATACCTGGACTTTGGGCCACCTACACTTCATTACCTGTTGAGATGATAAAACATATTTGTAATTAATGATTTTTAAACGGTTTAAAGTATAGTCTATGCTATTTGTTTTGGCTAGACGATAATGATTTGAAATATCAAAATATATTTTTATTTATCACTTAGGTACTATGTAACCTGGTACAGAGATGATAAAATGTTGATGGAGTTGTAAATGCAAGAATACTTAGTGTTGAATTTGATCTAAAATCATTGTTCCACTATGGTATGATGTGTTATGACAAAGTCACTCGATGACGACATCCTCAAACGGGCTGTTAATACAGTACGGCATCATGACATCATTTCAAAATATTTTCAAAATTTTAATTTGCCAACGGCGTTTGGCTATACACATTTGTATTTCGATTGAAAGTGATTATTGATATGAGTCTGTGCTATTTGATTCGGTTAGACCAATATTTATGAAAACTTTAAGTGTTCTTTGAAAACTTTCCCGAACCAAATTATTTTGGTGCGAATTTCAATAAAGACTGAGGTAAGAAAACTTTTATGCGCCTAAGGCGAATAAGAGGAACGAGGAAAAATTATTCCAACAAGCAATACTTGATCAGTACAGGGCATACAAGGCTAATTACCCACTATGTATGTAAGATAAGACAGTTTGCGGATGAATTTTCGTAAAACCTTTACGAAAATGAAAATTTATAGTCTATATGACTCCTCAGCACAATTTGAAAATTTTTACTCTTGTGAGGAATGTATTAGGTAGCATGTGATGATGTGTATCAATGGTGTAAGATGTATGGTGTAGGGTGTAAGGAGAATTTTGGGGACAAAATTCTTAGAAGAAGGAGTGAATGTGACAACCCGAGAATTTAGAAAATTATTAAAATCCTAAAATGAGGGATTAAAGGTTATATGATAGTCCTAGATTGAAAATAAGTGTATGGATTTGACGTTTCTGTGAAGGAATTTTAAGGATTTCAAAATTCTATGAAGGATTTTGGTGGATTTAAAATCTTTTGGTGGAGAATTATCAGGGTTAAGTATTGTAGACACTCCAAATTTTCTTTTCCTGTTACTAACTATGTAGGAGGGCAAAAACATCTTTTTCACACTCCAGAGGTAATCCTGGAGGACCACAACATCAATTCCAACCTCAGAGATAAACCTGAGTACATTCAGAGTCAACAGCATGACCATCTCAAAGATAGTCATGGGAAAAACCCGCTACAACTGTGCGAAAACCGGAGATATCCCTGGGAGGGACAAAATGGTTATTTTTCCAACTCAACTTCACTTCAAATCAAATACACTCATGTCAACTCAAATTGATTAGAAAGTAGTCCCACAAGACTCATATCTTAATTTTGGAGCGAAAACTACGCAAAATGGCTCACCGGATTGCCTGACAGAAACTTGGGAATGCTATTGTGGTCATGGACCCATCTTCTCAGAATCAAAAAAGGGCAAATCATATGTTATTTTTTAGCTCTCGGAAAGAGCTTTCCGGAATGGTATGGCACGCTTCCATCGGACTCCCGGATTGAAAGTTATGAAAGATCGAACGAACATCACGTTGTCCGAGTGTATGTCTTCATGACATTTGCGGGACCCACGCCGCCTCAGGAAGGTTAGGCGATGCAGGCAGCCTTGCAGTATACCTGCGGCAATCAATTCTATAAATATGGGGCTTGGGCTAGCCATTTTATGGAGAGAAATAACAAGGAAACCCTGTCCAATTAGCTTTGTACACCCCATAAACTGAGTGTTGTCTTGTTTCAAACACTTTTGAGCTTATATTTTGTCATATTTTTACCGGCGGGAGCCGAGTATTCATCCATCTAGAGTCATAGAAGCCTGTTTTGGCAACCCACTGTAAGCCTTCTTACACTATAAAGCCTTTCCCTTCCTCTTTGCACACACTATTCTTCACATTGAGAGTCGTGTTGTGTGTGTATACCTGGATTTCGGTCCGTGGTTTTCATTTCCGTCTGTATATATATATTTTTATATGTATATATTTATATATATGGTCTAACATTATTGAGTTATGCCTCGATTGAGCCTAGACTTCGGTCTGGAGCGTTTATTTGGTTATATATATATATATATATATATATATATATATATATATATATATATATAGAGCAAGGATCAAGAGCATTCCCCTTAAATAGCATTCCTTCTTAAATAGCACTCCTTTATTAAAACTACGTCATTTTGGAGTCTTTTAAAAGAGAGTGGTCCCACATGCTTTCCTTTTATTTATAAAAACGCCACTCACGGCCCCACTTGTTTTTTTAAAAAAGACTCCAAAACGACGTAGTTTTAATAAAGGAGTGTTATTTAAGGAGGAATGCTAGTTAAGGGAATGCTCTTGATCTCTCTCTCTCTCTCTCTCTCTCTCTATATATATATATATATATATATATATATATATATATATATATATAACTGTTGTCAGACATATCTGATGAGCCTAGACTTATGTCCTGAGCGCTTACTATATATATATATATATATATATATATATATATATATATTTACATTTACATCGGGGCACAGGAGTTTACTTACGTGGCCTTTTATAACTTTATTTACATTTCATCTGCTCGGAGTTTACTTCATGGCGGTTGATTGTTTTATAGCTTTATTTACATTTCGTCCCACAGAGTTTACTTAAGTAGTGGTTGATCATGTCCATATATATATATATATATATATATTTCTTGCTTTTATATACTTACATTTCGATCCCCCATGGAGTTGTTTCGTGGTGGTTGATCATGTCTGTATATATATATTTACAACTTTTATATATATAACTGCTTACTGCTTTCCATACAAACTGCAGTATCATGTAAGCCTAGGAATCATGTGATCACAAATTCAATCTACTGAATCTAGATTCGGTTCCCGTGATGGACCTTTTTTCAGCTATAAGCAACTTGTACATTATTTATAGTGTCTGAATATTATTTTCGGCACTACTGTATATTATTTTCTCGAAGATGCTTCGCATCACGAAAATAAAAGCAAACAAGCCGAACATTTTAATAATAAAATGGAAGTATCAAAGGCCTCAATTATTATTGAGCACAGGGTTTGAAAAACCTCTTTTTATAAAACTTCATTGCTATATCTGGTTAAAACTGAATTTTTCTATAAATTCAAACCCTTTGTATATAGGTGCGAACGAGGCATAGCACTACTTCCAAATAAATTGCACATTGACCCACTCGCACACACACACATATTCATATAACAGTTTCTTAAAAAGTGCGATCACCGTGGAAACACGGATGTCGGGGGGTGCCTAAGACCTTCCCTCCGCATAATCAAGCCCCCGAACTCAAATGAATCTCGGTTTCACAAACCTGTTTAGCAGTGTCATATCATTGGGTCAATGTGCAAACCTTTTCGGTTGCGTTGGTGCAACCAGTTAAATACACCAACTGGTGACTCTTAAAGTCAAAAAGTCGACATTATACATGTCGGACCTTTTTCACTTGTTTTTTCAAACAAATCTCACATTAACATGAGAACACCAAAGAACATGTAACGAAAAGGGACATCTAAAAATCCCGACGTCGACAGGTGGCGACTCTGCTGGGGATTCCAGTAAGAGGGCTTAAGCCGCTACTACAAGCTTTTCAAAACTATTATATGCTTGTGTGTGAATGTTTCATTTACATTTTTGATAAATGTGTACGAATGCATTTTACTTACTGCACTGTACTATATCTATGATATTAGTGCTTCGAACATGTCATCATTTTCATAAATGGTGAGACACGTTGTATTTGAATGTATGTTGTGTGGTTCCTCCACCAGGAGGCTATCCTGTCGGTGTTTGATTACTGGACTCGTAGGGAGACTAATTCCAACGAGGCTCAGGAAAGGAACTACCCAGATTCGCTCCAGTTGAAAGACCGAATTAACTTCCCGTCAAGTAGATTGCGATGATCTGGGAACCTTCATGCCAAAAAGCCGCAAGAGTAAACCTATTATAGGTCAGCCTCTGATAAACCAAATGCGAAGGGAAGTCGCTTCATACTTTCCCATTTAAATTACTTGTAATTTCAATTACTTGTCAATCTCAGTGTAATGGAAAATATGAAGGAATATGTGTACATGCATATTAAAACCTTACATGCTATAAACCGCTTGCATCCGTTTTACAGGATAATATTCCTAAAATGGATACATCACATAGAATGTAACATTTATACATTCCCTAAGGCTAAACTACGTAAGTCTTTTTGTAGGGAAGCAATTGATCCCGTTTCTCGTTCAAAGTCCAAAAGGGCATTAAGCCCACAGTCATACATGGATAAAAGTGCCCAACCTGATCCAACTTCTGTCTCTCGCGAAGAGTTCGAAAAATTAAGCTATCAAATAACAGAGTTGGCTGTTAAGCTCAAAGAACTACACCAATCTATTCAGGGTCCATAAATACCCATCCACACAGAATCCTCTGCACATGGAGGAATCTAGCGCCAAACAATGCCTACTCAACCAGAGTCATCCACACCAGGGGGCAGTCAAGGTATTGGTAAAAAGATGGAAACCCAGATACCTAAACCTTATTCTAATAAAGAAATCACAAATCTCAGGGATGATCGAGAAACTGGGGATATAAGAAAGAAAGTCCAACAAATGGAGGAGACCATCCGGTCAATCAAAGGGACTGGAAATTATGGGAGTGTCACCTATTCGGATCTTTGCATATTCCAAGGGGCTCACTATCCTGCCAAATTCAAAGTCCCAGAGTTTGAAAAGTACAATGGGGAAGGCGATCCCTATACGCTTTTTGAAAGTGTACATTGGCGAATCGGGATCTTATCTTCAAGATGAAAGCCTCGAATCGCGACTTTTTCAAAAGAGTCTCACTGGAGAGGCTAAATCCTGGTATGCCCGACTTGACAATGCCAAAATTTACAATTGGGAAGAATTGGCCCACGCCTTTCTAAATCAATTCAGTTTTCAGTCACAAATGGCACCGGATCGATACCAAGTGACTAAAGTCAAAAAGCAAAGTACTGAATCTTTCCGAGAATATGCCCAAAGGTGGAGACATCTAGTAGCGCAAGTCATTCCATCAATGACAGAAGCTGTGATGGTAATGACGTTTATTGATATCCAAGAGGCTCCGTACTACGAGAGGATCCTAGCAGGCATAGGAAAGCCATTCTCGAAAATGATCAAACACGGCGAAATGATAGAAATGGGCCTGAAGGCAGGCAAGATTAAAGACTTCACTGCCTTGGAAGCAGTCACCAAGCTTATACAGACTAGCAAGTATGTGAGCGATCCCAAGGGTGTACCTGATAAAGGCAATGAAGATGTATCCCTTGTTGTATAAGGGCAAGTTAGGAGACCAACCTATAGCCCCCCCCATTCGGAAAATACAAGATAATCTGCCATCTCAACAACAGGCTGCATTCAACCAATACCCAGATAAGAAAATAAAATTTGAAAGAACGAAAATCCGGGTGTTCACTCCACTAGGCGATTCCCTTGAACATGTATTAGCGATATTAATGGATCACAAGAAAATTACCGAATTGGCTCCACCTCTAGAACCAGGGAGAAAAATATATAATCCAAGCCAAAGATGTGCTTACCACTCAGGGTCTCCAGGACACGATATGGAAGATTGTTGGTCCTTAAAGCATAAAATTCAAAATCTTATCGAAAGTGGCAGTATTATGGTCCAACAACCTGATCAACAAAATGTCAACACCAACCTTCCGTTACAGCATGATACAGAAGAAGTAAACATGATCGGGTCAGGAAGCGCTGAAATATATCCAATTCGTAAGTGCATACGAAGGATAGAGGACTACCCCCAAAGGCACAAAACAAATGTCCTAAAGTGGGAAAACTCGGAAGAAGGTATCATGGTAATGCAAAAATTAGAGACGATCCAGAATCAAGTAAATTTGTTAGCTAAGCTGATAGTGCGCCAACATCAGGATACGAGACATTTCTTAACTCAACTATCAGAAGGCCAAGAAAAGGGGGATGATAAAATTGCTACTTGAGACCTCATGCCAAAAAAAAAAAAATCGCTTGGGGGAATGCGAACTCTCAAAGAAGAAAGATCAAACAACCTCCACAAGAGTTCAAAAATCCACCCCTCTAAGCAAATCCAATGAAGAAATGCTACAATTCGTTTTAGCAGGAAATATTCGTACAACGACACAATAATTGGTGGACCCTGTAATGGAATTATTGTCGGATTGAGAAAATGACAAAAATATTTTATGAAAATAACGGCGAAAGTTGTACCGTTAACTGTTGAAACACCCGGTGTTAAAAGTACAGTAATACGTGTGGTTGCATAGTAGCACAAGGTATTGATTATTGATGCTTACGTGAGAAGTCACTCAGTTTTGTTCAATTATTGCTACAGTAATTATTGCATAATATCTCACGTTATTTGATTCAATTATTGTCAATATTTTATATATTATTAAATCAATAATTGAGATGACAGAGTTATTAATATTATTATTTGCAATATTAATGATATCTAGAAGTTCTGCCAGGGAGAGGTTTGGTCACCTAATTGCGCGACAATAGGGAGAAATCCTTATTGGAAAGCCCCCTCTTTCCTGAGAACGACCTGGTCGATTAATATTGTGAATTATAATAATGATGATAAATGTTGTTATTGAGGTGTCTTTTTATGAAGTCATGGAAGTTTATATATATATATATATATATATAAATTTTGTTTTATTAGTATTATTAATGTAATAAAATGAAAAAGTTTTTATATAAAACATAATACTTTTATAAAATAGAATATATTATATTCTATTATGCATAATGTTTTGCATAGTAAAATCTTTTATATAAAATGTAATACTTTTATAAAGTTATTTATTTTATTAGACAATAAATAGAATATATTATATTCTATTATACATAGTGTTTTGCATAGTAAAATCTTTTTATATAAAATGAAATACTTTTATAAAGTTATTTATTTTATTAGACAATAATTAGAATATATTATATTTTATTATGCATAGTATTTGTATAGTGTCTGCATAGTGTTTGCATAGTAAAATCTTTTTATATAAAACAGAATACTTTAATAAAGTTATTCGTTTTATTAGATTATAAATAGAATATATTATATTTTATTTAAAAGACTTTGTTTTATTAGAATATTTTATTTATAGTGCATAGTAAATCAATATGGAACGTCCGTTTAAAAGTAAATCAATCTGGACCGTTCATGAATTAGTTACTATTCACTCAATTCTCCTATAAATAGAAGCTCATTCCTTCATTATTTCTTACGAATTCAATGAAACTCTAGAGAGAAAACTATAGAGAGAAAGAAGAAAATATTACGCTACTTCACTACTCCTATATCCAGTTTCTTCTAAGGTAAGGGTATTATTTCTTTTGTATTCATGAAGAGAACTTCATTATTCCATTCTTTATTATTCTGTTGGAATAACTTTTATACACAGCTACCCTATACTTGGTGAAATTCTTACATTATTCCATTCTTTATCATTATGTTGAATAACTTTATATCATCAAGTACCGCATACATGGTGAAATTCTTCTATTATTCCATTCTTTATTATTACATTGGAACATCATGTATGCATGCGTTCTGCGCGCATGACCGGTTCCATTATTTATTATTCTGTTGGAATATCCTCATCGGTCGTATTACGCTTTGACACAGTTCCATTAATTATTATTACGTTGGAATAACTTTGTTTGTCGCGGTCTATCGCATGCATGGTGATTTCATTGTTATTTCATTCTTTATTATTACATTGGAATATCCCGTCGATCTGCGAATTTACCGACACGGTTCCGTTATTTATTATTATGTTGGAATAACTCGCCTATCTGCGCGGTCTATCGCATGCACGGTGATTTGTTTTGTTATTCCATTCTTTATTATACTCGGTTGGTTAAAGTTTTGACTTCTATACTCCATGAAATTAGTGGAATATCCTTGATATTTGCGCTTCATTCAAGATATCTTTTCATGGAAATATTCTTCTGAGTATTCTTGAATTTTACTCTACAAAGAAGTATCATGTTGACAATTTGGACGTTATTAGTTCATGGATAAATTAATTCTTGAACTTATTTTATTGAATTCTTATATCATTGTCATCATCCTCATGTTTATTTTATGTTGAAAGTCATATGTGGCCTGTAGTGCATAGATGGACTTGGTATGATTATGACCAGGGATTAATCGGTATAATCATAACTGTAATGTTACAAATGATGTGGTAAAAGTCCTCATTGGCCCGTAGTGCATTGATGGACAGTTGTTGGCATGATCATGACCATTGATGAATACACGAATATCCTTGGCCCGTAGTGCATGGATAATTTGTGGTTGTGATACTAATGAATATCCTTGACCGTAGTGCAGGGATGATGTGGATTATTTATTAAGCTGAGTCCCAACGATAAAAATGATGAAAAACCTTTTAAATCATAAAAGATAGTAGATTTTATTCTCTACTTGACTCTTTTAATGGATTGCTTGTTTCGTTGTAGTTAAACTTGATGTTTGTTATATTGTATCAGTTTAACACTGTTGAAGACTAACGATAATTTATTCTACATTATCTTAGTCATAATATTTCTTACTGGGCTAGTTGAGCTCACCCTTTCTTTCACTGTTCTCTTCAGGAAATGAGAACGTAGTCGGGACTAGTCGGGGAAAGGAGTAACAGTCCAGATGATAGCATTAGTAGTCCTCACTATTCTGTTAAATAGTGTGACAATAAATGTAATGAGGACTCCATTGAGTGTGGATATTGTCTAGATGACAATATTCATATAAAAACTCTTAGATTATGTTATGTAGTATTTTATATGACTGTTGTATAATTAAGTTATATTTTTATTCTGTACCATGTATTTGGCGACTCAGAATAGGTGATGTATACCTATTTTGGGGGCGTCACAAGGATTACTGAGTTGCTGCCTCCTATAAATCCCAAGCTAAAGAGTTATAATTCCACCAAGATATGTCTCTACCATTCTAACTCATTTGGACATACGACTGAGGAATGATGGTCTTTGCGACATAAAATTCAGGATCTCATTGAAAATGGAGAGCTGGAGATAGAAATTTCCATGACCAAAAAAGGCGAGAAGGCAATAAAAGCTTAAGATGTCCACTCGAGACAAGCATTGCAAATGAGGTGAACGCTATGAACGATAATCCTTGCAAAAGCCAAGATGGAATGATCCTAATGCAGAAAATGACAGAGGAGACAAGGGAATCCCCAAAGGAGATTCCTCCGCCAACCTCCAACATCCTGTGGTCCAAAGATGACAACCACAGTCTAGATCTTATAACCTTGGATGATGCAGAGAAATACTGATCCTTTCTAAGGAAGAAAAAGAAAAAAAGGAAACTTCCTTGCAAGAAATGCTACAACAGTTCGAGGGAGATTTCATGGTCGAATCCTCTCAAGCCCAGGAAAAGTGTGAAGGAACAGATGAAGGAAAAGGTAGCGAGGTTGTTGGGAAAACCCACCCATCAAAGAATCAAGAGTTCATACCTTTTTGCGATGGGTCCAGCTTAAGCATCCCTGAGGAATGTGCTGAACAAGGAAGCGATCAAGTTATGGCCATAAGTGAAGACAGTCAAAACTAAGAAGTAACCTCTATCGCGATCCTTGAAGGCGACACAACCACTGACAAATGGACTATCAGGCCTCAACTAGCCAAAAGATGTAGGTCTAGGGGATAAAGTTGCGAGTTCCAGAAGATGTTGGGATGGTATCACTTCCTTCGCAGTATGCTTTTATTTTCCATGCATGTAAAAAAAAAGAAAACAAAACAAAACAAAAACAAAACAAAAAAACAAAAAGAAATAGAAAAAGAAGAAAAAAAAGAAAAAATTATGTTTCAGCTCATCAGGCCTGAACTACGAAAGACTTGATCTCCCCTCTTCAATGGGAGTACGTAGGCAGCCATTTATGGTGCGGTCAAACCAAACAAAAACCCAAAAAACCCAAACCAAACACTTCTCAAATAAGCACTTCTCAAACAAACACTTCTCAAACAAACGCTTCTCAAACAAACACTTGTCAAGCCGTTTATCTTATCAAGTAGGAACTACATAGACCTGATCTCCCACACTCACGGGAGTACGTAGGCAACCACCAGTGGTGCGGTCTGACCCTCAACAGAAACATCCAAATCCAAACATCGATCCCAAGAATGACCCTCCAAGTCAGCGACCTATGTGGAGAAGACCCAACAACACTGCAATGTCATTCCATCAAATCTGGCACAAATTCCAGAAAGGAAGAAATAGTGATATGCCAAGACAACCAGCAGCGAGGACCTTCAAAGATTTGACACCCTTAATCACGAGTCTTCATCAAATCAAAAGAAAATCAAGACCGATTGCAATAACAAGTCAAGAATAATGATTGAAGGCATCAAAACCCAGATCCTATACTTGTTCACCATCTGGTACAGAGGAAAAAGTCTCTTGCGATCTCATCATCTTATCAGCCCATCTATCAAAGCGACTATCCTGCATAACAAGCAAGGTCAAAAGCAATTTCAAAATCGACGACAACCCGATATTATGACCACTACAATAAGACTTGGGCAATCTCTAAAGCAGGATAACTCAACACTGGGGCATTTATCAAACATCCTAAAGAGGAAAATGCCCCAGTTAACACCATCAGCATAGTCCATCATCATCAAAGCTTCCCTCACATCAGCTCACTAGCGATTTGGATATTACTCACTAACGACTTTATCAACAAAGAGAGTTTTTTTGTATGAATCCCTGACATTAGTATGCGAAAGGACTGGGGCATTTTCTCATTCTAGGAAAGCGAAGGATTTTAATGCGGGATCATGCATCTCATCAAAAGAAGGAAAACTCTTGAAAATTCTCAACAAAGTTCTTAACTTAAGAGCAGAAGCCCAATAACAAAGGGTCTGGCGAATGAAATCTACACCATCAAACATGTTAATTTGTGCCAAATCCTCATAATTTGAGGAATCTACACTAAAGTTCAAAGTTCGGTAGCAAAAGTACAAACTGCACCCCCCAAGGATCAGCGGCATTCATATCATCAGTTCAGTCGGGTTACGAATTAAATGTTCAATGAAATGGGGCACAAGCACTCAACAGCGAAAGGACTACAAATCACCTCAAAAAGGGTGAACCGTTATATCAACGTACATCTCTAACCAGCGTAACACCAGGCATAATCTAGCAAAACAAACCTTTGAATATTACTTTAACGAAGGTATCAGGAGATCTGGTATTCAAAACCATTGGTATCAATTCAGTGCAACATCAAGACAGTCCAGCAATGAAAGCTTTGTATACTACCATTCTAGTGGGAACCAAAATAGTTGGGCGATGTCAACTACCAGTAAGGTAGGATTTGTTATCAAACTACCATCAGGGTAGGCACCATTGTAAACTACCAGCGTATGCATCAGCGACATCTCAATTTCTCTTCATCAAACAGGAATTAGCGGCACCGACAAAAAGCCAAGCCGTCGTAGTCAACACTAGCATAGGCATCAGCCATCCCCGATAAAGGTAAAGCGAATTGCGAAAATATTTTAAACATACATCATAACATTCATTACATTGCGATTTGCGATTTACGATTTGTGATATGCGAAATGCGATGTGCGAGTTGCGAAGTGCGATTGGCCAAAAGCGAAATGCGATGTGCGATTTGCGAACTGTGATTTGTGAAAAGATGTTAAACATTCATCATCACATTCACTACATTGCGATCTGCATCATTAAAAATACATTATCATGTTTCAAGTGTCTACTAATCTTTATCATGTCCATTCTATTGCATTGCATGAACATGATAAAGAGGGGCATCTGTAGACACTCGAAAATTTCTTTTCCTGTTACTAACTATGCAGGAGGGCAAAAATGTCTTTTTCACACTTCAGAGGTAATCTTGGAGGACCACAACATCAATTCCAACCTTAAAGATAACCCTGAGTACATTCAAAGTCAACAACATGACCATCCTAAAGATAACCATGGGAAAAACCCGCTACAACTGTGCAAAAATTGGAGATAACCCTGGGAGGGGCAAAATGGTCATTTTACCAACTCAACTTCACTTCAAATCAAATACACTCATTTCAACTCAAATTGATTCAAAAGTAGTCCCACAAGACTCATATCTTAACTTCGGAGCAAAAACTACGCAAAACGGCTCACCGGATTGCCTAACGGAAACCCTAAAATGCTATTTTGGTCATGGACCCATCTTCCTAGAACCAAAAAAGGGCAAATCATATGTCATTTTGTAGCTCTTGGAAAGAGCTTTCCAGAATGGTATGGCACGCTTCCATCGGACTCCCGGATTGAAAGTTATGAATGGCCAAAGCGAAGCGGTAGCGTTGTTCGAGTGTACGTCTTTGCGACACAATGGACCCACGTCTTTGCGTATACGGTATACTGCGGCAATCAGTTCTATAAATATGGGGCTTGGGCTAGCCATTTTGGGGAGAGAAATAGCGAGGAAACCCTGTCCAATTGGCTTTGTACAACCCATAAACTGAGTGTTGTCTTGTTTCAAACACTTTTGAGCTTATATTTTGTCATATTTTTACAGGCGGGAGCCGATTATTCATCCATCTAGAGTCATAGAAGCCTGCTTTGGCAACCCACTGTAAGCCTTCTTACACTCTATAAAGCCTTTCCCTTCCTCTTTGCACACATTGTTCTTCACATTGAGAGTCGTGTTGTGTGTGTATGCCCGGATTTCGGTCCGTGGTTTTTATTTTTGTCTGTATATATATACTTTTATATGTATATATTTATATATATGGACTAACATTATCGAGTTATGCCTCGATTGAGCCTAGACTTCGGTCTGGAGCGTTTATTTGCTTTTATATATATATATATATATATATATATATATATATATATATATATATATATATATATATAACTATTGTCGAACATATCCGATGAGCCCGGATTTACATCCTAAGACGCGTTCGCTTATATATATATATATATATATATATATATTTACATTCTTCAGTCCTGGAGTTTACTTCGTGGACTTTTACAGCTTTATTTACATTTCGTCTTGCCTAGAGTTTACTTCGTGGCAGTTGATTGCTTTTACAGATTTATTTACATTTCGTCCCACCTGGAGTTTACTTCGTGGTGGTTGATCATGTCCATATATATATATATATATATATATTTACCACTTTTATATATTTACATTTCTGATCCCCCATGGAGTAGCTTCGTGGTGGTTGATCATGTCTGTATATATATATTTAAAACTTTTATATATATAACTGCTTACTGCTTTCCATACAAACTGTAGTATCATGTGAGCCTAGGAATCATGTGATCACATATTTAGTTTACTGAATCTAGATTCGGTTCCCATGATGGACCTTTTTTCAGCTGTAAGCAGCTTGTACAATATTTACAATGTCTGAATTTCCTTGGATGGCTGTCATGCCCATGAGGAGTTCGGCACTACTATATATTATTTTTTCGAAGATGCTTCGCATCTCAAAAATAAAAGCAAACAAGCCGAACATTTTAATAAAAATGGGACTATCAAAGGCCTCAATTACTATTGAGCACAGGGTTTGAAAAATCTCTTTTTACAAAACTTCATTGCTATATCTGGTTAAAACTGAATTTTTCTATAAATTCAAACCCTTTGTATATAGGTGCGAACGAGGCATAGCACTACTTCCAAATAAATTGTACATTGACCCACACACACACACACATTCATATAACAGTTTCTTGAAAAGTGGCAGTCATCGTGGCAACACGGATGTCGGGGGGTGCCTAACACCTTCCCTCCGCATAATCAAGCCCCCGAACTCAAATGAATCTCGGTTTCACAGACCCGTTTAGCAATGTCATATCACTGGGTCAATGTGCAAACCTTTTTGGTTGCGTTGGTGCAACCAGTTAAATACACCAACTGACGATTCTTAAAGTCAAAAAGTCAACATTATACATATCGGATGTGACGCCCCAAAAATAGGTATACATCACCTATTCTGAGTCGCCAAATACATGGTACAAGATACAAATATAATCTTAAATATTCAACATGAGCTGTGAGTTTTCATACAAATATTATCTTCTAGACAGTATTCAAACTCAAAATAAGTCCTCAATACATTTATTAACACACTATTTCATAGAATAGTGAGGACTACTAATGCTATCATTTGGACCGTCACTCCGTTCCCCAACTAGTCCCTGCTACGTTCTCATTTCCTGAAGAGAATAATGAAAGTAAAAGGGTGAGCTGAACTAGCACAGTAGGAAATATTATGACTAAGATAATGCAGAATAAATTATTGTTAGCCTTCAACAGTGTTAAACTGATACAATATAACAAACATCAAGTTTAATTACAGCGGAAGAAGCAATCCATTAGAAGAGTCAAGTAGAGAATAAAATCTACTATCTTTTATGATTTAAAAGGTTTTTCATCACTTTTATCGCTGAGACTCAGCTCAATAAATAATCCACATCATCCCTGCACTACGGCCAATGATATTCATTAGTATCATAACCACAAATTATCCATGCACTACGAGCCAAGGATATTCGTGTATTCATCAATGGTCATGATCATGCCAACAACTGTCCATCAATGCACTACGGGCTGATGAGGACTTTTACCACATCATTTGTAACATTACGGTCATGATTATACTGAATAATCCCTGGTCATAAATCATATCAAGTCCATCTATGCACTATAGGCCACAGATGACTTTCAACATAATATAAACATGAGAATGATGACAATGATATAAGAATTCAATAAAACAAGTTCAAAAATTAATTTATCCAGGAACCAATAACGTCCAAATTGTCAACATGATACTACTTTGTGGAGTAAAATTCAAGAATGCTCAGAAGAATATTTCCATGAAAAGATACTGGATGAAGCGCAAATATCAAAGATATTCCACTAATTTCATGGAGTATAAAAGCCAAAACTTTAACCAACTGAGTATAATAAAGAATGGAATAACAAAAGAAATCACCAGGTATGCGATAGACCGCACAGACAGGTTATTCTAACATAATAATAAATAACAGAACCAGGTCATGCCTAAAGCACAGACAAGATGTTCCAACAGAATAATAAATAATAGAATCAGGTCATGCGTAAACACACAGACAAGATATTCCAACAGAATAATAAATAATGGAACCGGGTCATGCGTAAAGAACAGACAGGATGTTCCAACAGAATGATAAATAATGGAACCAGGTCATGCGTAAAGCACAGACAGGATGTTCAAACAGAATGATAAAGAATGGAATAATAGAAGAATTTCACCATGTATGCAGTACTTCGCATAGATAGGTTATTCCAACATAATAATAAAGAATGGAATAACAGAAGAATTTCACCATGTATGCGGTGCTTATATGACAGAGTTATTCTAACATAATAATAAATAATGGAATAATGTAAGAATTTCACCAAGTATAGGCGGTCACACGATATAGGTTATTCCAACGTAATAATAAAGAATGGAATAACGAAAGAATTTCACCATATATGCATTTTGCGCATGTACAAAGTTATTCAACATAATAATAAAGAATGGAATAACAGAAGAATTTCACCAAGTATAGGGTAGCCCGCGTATATAGGTTATTCCAACAGAATAATAAAGAAAGGAATAACAGAAGTTCTCTTCATGAATATGAAAGAAATAATACCCCTTACGAGTACAACAAATAATATCCCTTACCTTCGAAGAAACTTGGTATAGGATTAGTGAAACAACCGAATATTTTTCTTCTTTCTCTCTATAGTTTCTCTCTCTAGAGTTTCAGTGAATTCGTAAGAAATAATGAAGGAATGAACTTCTATTTATAGGAGAATGGACTGAATAGTAATTAATTCATAAACGGTCCAGATTGATCTACTTTTAAACGGACGGTCCATATTAATTTACTATGCAGTATTAATAAAATATTCTAATAAAACAAAATCTTTTAAATAAAATATAATATATTCAATTTATAATCTAATAAAACGAATAACTTTATAAAAGTATTAAGTTTTATATAGAAAGATTTTACTATGCAATCACTATGCAGGCACTATGCAAACACTATGCATAATAGAATATTATATATTCTATTTATAGTCTAATAAAACAAATAACTTTATAAAAGTATTACATTTTTTATATAAAAGTTTTACATTTATTACATTTATAATAATAATAAAACAAAACTTATCACCTTTATTATAATTCACAATATTAATCGACCAGGTTGTTCTCAGGAAAGATGGGGCTTTCCAATAAGGATTTATCCCTATTGGCGCGCAATTAGGTGACCAAACCTGTCCTTGGCAGAACTTCTAGACATCGTTAATGTGACGCCCCGAAAACAGGTATACATCACCCATCTTGAGTCTCCAAATACATGGTACAAAATTCAAATACAAACTTAAATATACAATTGTCGTGTAAAATACGACAAAATATAAACTGAGAGTTTAAACAAGAATATTGTCTTCTAGACAATATCCACTCTCAATGGAGTCATCATAGACAGTATACAAACTCAAATTTAGTCCTCATTACATTTATTATCACACTATTTAACAGAATAGTGAGGACTACTAATGTTATCATCTGGACCGTCACTCCGTTCCCCTACTCGTCCCAGCTATATTCTCATTTCCTGAAGAGAACAGTGAAGGAAAGGGTGAGCTCAACTAGCCCAGTAAGAAATATTATGACTAAGATAATGCAGAATAAATTATCATTAGTCTTCAAAAATGTTAAACTGATAAAATACAATAGACATCAAGTTTAACTGCAGCGAAACAAATAATCCATTAAAAGAGTCAAGTAGAGAATAAAATCTACTATCTTTTATGATTTAATAAGTTTTTCATCACTTTTATTGCTGAGACTCAGCTTAATAAATAATCCACATCATCAAATCATCCCTGCATTACAGGCCAATGATATTATTTAGTATCACGACCACGAATTATCCATGCACTACGGGCCAAAGATAATCGTGTTTTCATCAACGGTCCTAATCATGCCATAAAACAATTCATCTTTGCTCCCTTGGCCGAAGATAATCCATAGCCATAATCATACCAAAAACTATTCATCAATGCACTACGGGCCAATGAGGACTTTTTCCACATCATTTGTAATATTACGGTCATGATTATACCGAATAATCCCTGGTCATAATCATACCAAGTCCATCTATGCACTACAGGCCACAGATGACTTTTAACAAAATATATACATAAGGATGATGACAATGATATAAGAATTCAATAAAACAAGTTCAAGAATTAAATTATCCAGGAACTAATAACGTCCAAATTGTCAACATGATACTTCTTTGTAAAGTAAAATTCAAGAATAATATTCATGCACCAAAAATAATTTGGACAGAAAAGAATCAATTTTTCGTTGTGAATAGTACTCCGTGAATAGTACTTCGGGAATAGTATCTCGTGAATAGTAACCCGACATGAAAAGTACTACAAATACCCGAGTGAATAATATTTGGGTGAATAGTAACTTCGGTGAATAGTATTCCGGCATAAAAAGTGCCCCAAATACCCGAGTGAATAATACTAGAGTGAATAGTAATCGGGTGAATAGTAATGTGTGAATAGTAACTTGTAACAGAAAATACCAAATAAAATGATATTTCATGACGAGTATAGAAGTCAAAACTATAACCAACTGAGTATAATAAAGAATGGAATAACAAAAGAAATCACTATACATGTGGTACTTCAGATGGTATCGTTATTCCAATGTAATAATAAATAACGGAACCAGTCGAAGCGTGTACGACCGGCGGATATTCCAACAGAATAATAGAGAATGGAATAATAACAGAAATCACCATGCATGCGGTACTTCGCATAGACAGGTTATTCCAACAGAATAATAAATAACGGAACCAGGTCTGGCGTAAAACACACAGACAGGATATTCCAACAGAATAATAAAGATGGAACCGTGTCCAGCGTAAAATGCATGCGACAAGATATTCCAATGTAATAATAAAGATTTAAACTAGGTCCCATGTAAAAAACGCATGCATGTGATATATTCCAACAAAGATAATAAAGAATGGAATAACAGAAGAATTTCAGTAAGTATAGGGTAGCCCGCGTATACATGTTATTCCAACAGAATAATAAATAATGGAATAACAAAAGAATTTCACCAAGTATAGGGTAACCCGTGTATACAGGTTATTTCAACAGAATAATAAAGAATGGAATAACAGAAGTTCTCTTCATGAATATAAAAAAAAAATACCCCTTACCTCAAAAGAAGACTAGATACTGGAATAGTGAGGTAGCAGACTTCTCTTCTTCTTTCTCTCGATAATTTCTATCTATAATAATGGCTCTAAAGCTTTAGTGAATTGGTGAGAAATGAAGGAAGAATGAGCTTCTATTTATAGGAAAATATAGTTTCGATAATTGCACATTTTGGGGCTCGAAATATTATAATATAATACCTTCCTCTTTTTCTTCATTTTTAATTTAGTCCTGTAAGTATTATCAATCTTGCACAAACTCCCCTAATAGTAAATCATGTGAATCAATAGTAAAATCATGTGACTCAATGGTAAATCATGTGACTCAATATTTCTAAACATGTGAAAAAATTAATTACAATATAGTACCTCCATCTATACCTCCATCTTTAACTTAGTCATGTAAGTATTATCAATCTTGCACCAACTTCCCTAATAATAAATGAATGTGACTCAATAGTAGACACATGTGAATAAATAGTTATATAAGCATGTGAATAAGTAGCAATTAATTGCTCATTTATCTGATAAATTACCCGATTTATCAATATAACCCCCAGACATCAATTATCATCAGAATAGATGTCGATTTCTACTAACACCAATAATCCCAACACAATGGAACTATCAAACTCATCTTTAATCAACACGAACTCATCTTTAATTAGGTGACCAAACCTCTCCTTGGCAGAACTTCTAGACATTGTAAATATTGCAATTTAATAATATGAATAACTAATAATATATAAAATATTGACAATAATTGAATCAAATAATGTGAGATACTATGAAATAATTACTGAAGCAATAATTGAACAAAACTGAGTAACTTCTCACGTAAGCATCAATAATCAATACTGTGTGCTACTATGCAACTACGCGTATTACTATATTTTTACTACTTGAGTAGTTCAACAAGATAATTCAGTAAAACTTCCGTCATTATTTTCATAAAAATATTTTTGTCGTTTTCTCGATCCGATGATAATAATTCCGCCAGGGGTCCACTAATGATTGTCTTGCCGCATTTAATATTACCCACACAAAGAATATTCCCCACCAATAGAATATAATATAACAACTTGCATACTTTGAAAAATTTATAAATATTACCCACAACTATAACATTATATTAAATTCACACCATAATATTAAAAAAAATCGAGAAATTTAAATATTTATTAAATATAATTTGGGATTTTACAGATTAATATTGCAAATAATAATATTAATAATTTTATTATCTCAATTATTGATTTAATAATATATAAAATATCGACAATAATTGAATCAAATAACGTGAGATACTATACAACAATTCATCAGAGTAATAATTGAACAAAACCGAGTGACTTCTCACGTAAGCATCAATAATCATCAATACAGTGCTACTATTATGCCACGCCAGACATTCTATTTTTAACACCGGTGTTTCAACAATGCTTAACAGTAAAACTTCCGTCGTTATTTTCATAAAAATATTTTTGTCGTTTTCTCAATCAGACAATAATTCCGTTGTGGGGTCCACCAATGATTGTATCGTCGTAAGGATATTCCCCGACAAAAAGAATATTCCCGACCAATCGAATATTATACAACAACTTGTATACTTTTCAAAATTTATAAATATTACCCAGAACTATAACATTATATCAAATCCACACCATAATATTCAAAAAAAATATTTTGAGAAATTTAAATCTTTATTCATAAAATTTGGGGTCTCACAATCTCCCCTCCTTATAAAATTTCACCCTCAAAATTTACGTACGTACCTGGTATGATGAGGATACCTTGACTTCATTTCAGATTCTAACTCTTGAGGTATAACCTTTGAGCGTAGAATATATTCCTTCTAATCCAAGATTTTAACCGATATTTCCTCATACGTTTAATCTTCCGTTATCTCGTCCGGTTCTAAACCAATAATGTGGTTCAGGTCGTCCACATATTTATGTAACATCGATACATGAAAAATGTTATGAACACGCGACATACTTGACGGTAAAGAGAGTCTATAGACCACAGTTCCTACTCGATCGAGGATTTCAAATGGGCCAATTAAATCGAGGGTTGAGATTTCCTCTCTTCAGTAACTCTTGCTTTTAAAATAACGCCCTCTTGAACCTTCTTCTTCGTATTCATCAGCTTTCGGGTCTGTAGCTTTAGCAGCTTTAACATTATCGACTAAAGTCGGTTCTAATAATATATTCGTTATCTTCACGTAGGTTCATATATTCGCACTCGTAAACGCATATGATCTTCTACTCAACGCGTCAGCTACCACGTTCACTTTTCCACGATGGTATTAAATGGTATTATCATAATCTTCAATAGCTCGAGCCAACATCTTTGGCGCATGTTACATTCGTTTTAGTTGAATAAATATTTAAGGGTTTTTAGAAATGTGTTTTGTACTGGGGTCAATACAAAATTCTATTTCACGCTCTGGGGTAGGCCAAGAAGTCTTCAGGAATACGTCAAGAAATTTATTAACAATAGAAATATCATTCAAAACTGTGACACTCATCCAAGACTTGGATAACACATTACATTGATAACTATCAACTTGCCACCGTTATTCACGACGTCGCCTATAGAAAGTCTGGCTTCGGTGCATTCCACACAAAGAAGTCAACAACAAAAGGATCAAGGTTCTTTATTTATGGCTTGATATGACAATGATTGACTTTAGTGGTTTGGTTTCTTGAATTCGCATAATAGGTTAGTTAGGAATATGAAAACTAACAACCTTACGAAAAGCATGAAGAGTAGTTAATCAATCGATTCCTAAAATCACATCAAGGGCAAGTATTTTCAAACAGATAAGATCGACAGGTAACGTGAAAGTGTCGATTTGAATCAAACAAGATTTATAAATAGTGGAGGTAACAAATGTTTCTCTTAACGGAGTTTCAACCGATAAGTCAAAGTTTAATTTCACTGGAGTCAAATTTAAACGTTGAGCGCAAGCAAGAGAGATAAAAGAATGGGTAAAACCGGTATCTAACAAGGTATAGACTTCGTAAAAATTTATAATTAACTAACCCGTGCTAACTTCGTTCGGGTTACTTGCTTTTTGAGAAGTCACGAAAAACACTCTTCCTGAAACCACTGACTTTGTTTTGTACGTATCCGCCTTTGGTGCCACCGTCCCAGCTGGACTTGACTTCACTATACGACAAAATCGAGCTAAATGACCTTCTCTTCTTAAAATTTCCACATCTATTATCTTGGCCATGATTACCACCGAAGTGGTACCATTCTTGGCATGATAATTTCCCCCACGATAGTTATCATTGTTCCGATGGTCGTTGCCACCAGTACGATTATTATCGTGTTGTTGCTCGTTATCCTTTGGTTGGGCTGGCTCATTATCGCGCTCTAATAACTGAGCTCTATTCACAACATCTGAATATAAACAAAGTTTGTGAGAAATGAGGTATTGACGTATATTGAGTTTCAAACCTCTTAGAAACATTTACGTCATTCGCTCCTTATTATCGACCAAATGGGATGCAAATCGGGATAAATCCGCAAACTTAGCCCCGTACTGCGACAAGGTCATATTGTTTTGCTCCATCTTGATGAATTCCACCTCCTTCATGTGACGAATACTTTTAGGAAAGTACTTGTCGTTGAACAATTCTTGAAACTTCTCCCAAGACATCTTGAGTGCGTCCAGTCAGTATGCTTTTCTGATTCCCACGATGAATCACCTCTGCTTTCATAATATGAAGGTGGCAAAGGGAACCTTTTGCTCCTCGGAGCATCCCAAGACATCAAATATCTTGCAGATCTGCTTTATCCATGTCTCTGCCTTAAGTGGTTTTGGCTTTCCCAAAAACTCCGGTGGTCCCAGCTCCATAAACTGCTTAGCGGTGACCGACCATGGGTTGCCATTATTTCTACCTATATTTTGAATAGGAGACTCTCTTACCTGATGTTACATGAATTGCATAAAGCCTCTAAACATTCCATCATTTATCATTTGGTCAGTGTTGTTGTTTGCATGAGGATTGTCACCTTCCTGATGCACATTATCCTGATTATTAATCTGTGGAGACTCAACGGTCTCCTGTGCTCCATTGCTATTCTCAACATTCTTGGATGTCATTTTCAAATACTGCCACAAAACAAGGGTTAAATAACATATCACATATTATCCCTATACTCTAACCGACCAATTAAATAACAAATAAACTTAGGTAGGTCATATTAGCGAAGGAATTCCCCGTCTCTCCCCTCCTAGTTCTTGTCTCACATCTCAGCCAGGGATCATATCCCTAAGCTTTGATACCAACTGTGACGCCCCCAAAATAGGTATACATCACCTATTCTGAGTCGCCAAATACATGGTACAGAATACAAATACAATCTTAAATATACAACATGAGCTATGAGTTTTAATATAAATATTGTCTTCTAGACAGTATTCAAACTCAAAATAAGTCCTCAATACATTTATTAACATACTATTTCATAAAATAGTGAGGTACTAATGCTATCATCTGGACCGTCACTCTGTTCTCCGACTAGTCCCTGCTACGTTCTCATTTCTTGAAGAAAACAATGAAAGTAAAAGGGTGAGCTCAACTAGCACAGTAAGAAATATCATGACTAAGATAATGCAGAATAAATTATCGTTAGCCTTCAACAGTGTTAAACTGATACAATATAACAAACATCAAGTGTAACTGCAGCGAATAAGCAATCCATTAGAAGAGTCAAGTAGAGAATAAAATCTATTATCTTCTATGATTTAAAAGGTTTTTCATCACTTTTATTGCTGAGACTCGGCTTAATAAATAATCCACATCATCCCTGCACTACGGCCAATGATATTCATTAGTATCACAACCACAAATTATCCATGCACTACGGGCCAAGGATATTCGTGTATTCATCAATGGTCATGATCATGCCAACAACTGTCCATCAATGCACTACGGGCCAATAAGGACTTTTCCCAAATCATTTGTAACATTACGGTCATGCTTATACCGAATAATCCCTGGTTATAATCATACCAAGTCCATCTATGCACTATAGGCCACAGATGACTTTCAACATAATATAAACATAAGAATGATGATAATGATATAAGAATTCAATAAAACAAGTTCAAGAAATAATTTATCCAGGAACCAATAACGTCCAAATTGTCAACATGATACTACTTTGTGGAGTAAAATTCAAGAATGCTCAGAAGAATATTTCCATGAAAAGATACTGGATGAAGCCCAAATATCAAAGATATTCCACTAATTTCATGGAGTATAAAAGCTAAAACTTTAACCATCTGAGTATAATAAAGAATGGAATAACAAAAGAAATCACCAGGCATGCAATAGACCGCACATGCAGGTTATTACACCAGAATAATAAATAATGGAACCAGGTCATACGTAAAGCACAGACAGGATGTTCCAATAGAATAATAAATAATGGAATCAGGTCATGCGTAAACGCAGAGATAGGATATTCCTACAGAATAATAAATAATGGAACCGGGTCATGCGTAAAGCACATACAGGATGTTCTAACAGAATGATAAATAATGGAACTAGGTCATGCGTAAAGCATAGACAAGATGTTCCAACAGAATGATAAAGAATGGAATAATAGAATAATTTCACCATGTATGCAGTACTTCACATAGACAGGTTATTCTAACATAATAAGAAAGAATAGAAAAACAGAAAATTTTCACCATGTATGCGGTACTTCGCATAGACAGGTTATTCCAACATAATAATAAAGTATGGAATAACAGAAGAATTTTACCAAGTATAGGGTAGTCCGCGTATACAGGTTATTCCAACAGAATAATAAAGAATGGAATAACAGAAGAATTTCACCATATATGCGGTACTTCGCATAGACAGGTTATTCCAACATAATAATAAAGAACGGAATAACATAAGAATTTCACCAAGTATAGGGTAGCCCGCGCATGTAGGTTATTCCAACAGAATAATAAAGAATAGAATAACATAAGTTCTCTTCATGAATACGAAAAAAATAATACCCCTTACGAGTACAACAAATAATATCCCTTACCTTCGAAGAAACTAGATATAGGAGTAGTGAAGCAGCCGAATACTTTTCTTCTTTCTCTCTATAGTTTCTCTCTCTAGAGTTTCAGTGCATTCGTAAGAAATAATGAAGGAATGAGCTTCTATTTATAGGAGAATGGACTGAATAGTAACTAATTCATGAACGGTCCAGATTGATCTACTTTTAAACGGACGGTCCATATTAATTTACTATGCAGTATTAATAAAATATTCTAATAAAACAAAATCTTTTAAATAAAATATTATATATTCTATTTATAATCTAATAAAACGAATAACTTTATAAAAGTATTCTGTTTTATATAAAAAGATTTTACTATGCAAACACTATGTAGGCACTATGCAAATATATGCATAATAGAATATTATATATTCTATTTATAGTCTAATAAAATGAATAACTTTATAAAAGTATTCTGTTTTATATAAAAAGTTTTCTGTTTTATTACATTTATAATAATAATAAAACAAAACTTATCACCTTTATTATAATTCGTAATATTAATCGACCAGGTTGTTCCCAAGAAAGAGGGGGCTTTCCAATAAGGATTTCTCACTATTGGCGCGCAATTAGGTGACCAAACCTCTCCTTAGCAGAACTTCTAGACATCATTAATATTGAAAATAATAATATTAATAACTTTGTTATCTCAATTATTTATTTAATAATATATAAAATATCGACAATAATTGAATCAAATAACGTGAGATACTATGCAACAATTACTATAGCAATAATTGAACAAAACTGAGTGACTTCTCACGTAAGCATCAATAATCAATACCGTGTGCTACTATGCAACCACGCATATTACTGTACTTTTAACACCAGGCGTTTCAACAGTTAACGGTAAAACTTCCACCGTTATTTTCATAAAAATATTTTTGTCGTTTTCTCAATCCGACAATAATTTCATTGTGGGGTCCACCAATGATTGTATCATTGTACGGATATTCCCCGACAAAAATAATATTCCCCGACCAATCGAATATTATACAACAACTTGCATACTTTTCAAAATCTATAAATATTACCCACAACTATAACATTATATCAAATCCTCACCATAATATTCAAAAAAATATTTCAAGAAATTTAAATCTTTATTCATAAAATTTGGGGTCTCACATCAGACCTTTTTCACTTGTTTTTTCAAATAAATCTCACATTAACACGAGATCACCAAAGAACAAGTAACGAAATGGGGCATCTAAAAATCCCGACGTCGACAAGTATTGAAGTGTATAAGAAGCTATGTATGTGAATTTATGTGTACATTAATTGTTTATGTGTTCAGTTTGTGATTTAGGATCAAGGTTTTGTCAGATAAGTTATAACTTTAGCAAACCATAAAGTTATGTGAGAACGTCAAGGTTAAGTTAGTAAACTTTAACGAACTGCTAGAAACCCTAACGATACGTCCAGAAACCCTAATTTTAGTTCGGGGAATCTAAAACCCTAATTTGGATATTCAAAAGTTAAGTTTAAATGCCCAAGTATTATAAGATATGGAATAAATGAGAAATGTCCAAGATGTCCTTCAAATTATAGGGGAAAAGACCAAACTACCATTAGTAGCTGTGAAATGACCAAAATGCCCTTTTACTTAAAACTTAAGTAAAAGATATACCAAATCTTGGTGAATCACTACTCTAGCTTATCCCATGTGATAAAATCTCAACCAAATCTAATATATATTGCCACCTTGCAAGGCTTGGATTCATTGAATCAAAATTGAAGTTTATAACTTAAGTAAAATACTTATTTTACTTCTCATTTGCTCCAAGTCCCTTCTCTCTCTTCACTTTCAAAATCTAGAGTGAGAGAGAGTGAGAAACCAAGCCATGATCAAGCTTAAGCCTTTCAAGAACAGGATTCAAAGATCAGAAATAAAGATCAAAGTTTAAAAAGGTATAAAACCCTAACTCTTGTAAATCTATATATTTGATGTTAGATGTTGTTAGTAAATGGCTAAAGTTGTGTATAAGGATGTTATTTAGTGATCCAAGATGTAACATCAAGGATCCATAACATCTAGAAGTCAGAAATTAAGTTTTTAGAACTGACCAAGAACCCTAAAAATAAGGCCTGACAGCCTAATGTCAGGGCCTCTATATTCTTTTGTTTTAGATGTTTATGGTGTTTTAAGTTATAGAGTTGTAGTATGTCATGTGGACTATGATCTGGAACTGGAAACAGGGTCAGATCATATCTAGATTGCAAGATATAAGTGTTCAAACATGGTTGACCGACCATGGGAGACTGTTTCTGGAAAACCCAGAATTTTTCAGATGATTTGACAAGCTTTTCAAGGCCTTAGATCTTACTGTGATTAAGTGATTAAGCCATGTTGTTGTTTTGATCTTGTAGACTGGTAAAAGGACTACATGATCGTTCCTTTAGATTACCCATATCATGATCAGGATCGAAATTAATCAAGATCAAACTTGAGTTGACCGACTGCCTTATGAAGAAATCTGGAAAACCCAGATTTCGCAAGAACAACTCCTGACCACTACTTTGACCGGCCTAAATCTTCCTTTGATGTGGTTTTTAGCCTGATATAATGATACATAATTGTTAACTGACATCTCCACTATAAATTTGAACCTTCATATCACACAAATCAAGCTTAGGATTCATGTTACAAGGATTGAAAAGTAGTCACTGGGACTATTTTTCATTTCTGGAAAACTCAGAAATGAAGAACAACCTCTGACAAGAATTTGTGAGGCTTATATATCATTGATCTGATGTTGTATGGCCATGAAATTAGTATGTAGTTGTAGTATTACATAAGTACTATAACATTAATGCAGTAGACTACGCAGATTGTATCAAGATCCATGAATTAAAACCGGTCAAACCTCCTACCTTGAACACTGACATGAACTTCTGGGTTAGACTCGAGAACACCTATAGCGATGATTCTGTCGCTATAGGGCCCTTTAGTGACACTTAATTTCTGAAAATTAATTATTTTAATAAATAAATAGAAAAAAATAGTTTTTAATTAGTAAAAATACAAAATAAATTCTTAAAAATTATTTTAAAGTCCAAAAATGAGTTTTTAATTATTCTAAATATATTTCATAAATATTTAATATTTTTAGAATAATAATGGTATTTAATTTATTTAATTATAGTATTAAATAAATTATTTAAAAATGATTTTAATAACTCTGAAAAATCATGAAAAAATATATTATGGTGTTAGAAAATATTTGAAGTTATTTTTAATAACTTTTGATATTTTTTGATGAATTTCATTAATAAATTAATATTAATGGTAATTGATTTATTTAATGAATATATTAAATAAATTGTGAAAAATTAGAATTAATGAATTAAAAATTATATAAAAATGATTTAAGTGTTATAAAAATATTTGAAGTTATAAAATATAACTTTTGATATTTTGTCATGAAAATATTAATATTTTCATATTAATGTCAATTATCGATAATGGATTTAAATGTTTAAAAATCATATAAATGTGATTTTATGGTATTAAAATACTTTGTAATATTATAAATATATTATAATATTATGTTATAATTTTCATTAATATTTAATATTAAATAGATATTAATGATAAGAGAATAAGGTGGTATTTATATTATATAAATACAATATTAATGATTTAAAAATAATGACAAATGGTAATAATTACTTAAAAATTATTACGAGTCTTTGAAAAATGTTTTGACTAAATAGAAAATTATAGAAGTTAATTGTTAAGTGTTTAGACCGAGTCTTAGTGATTTTAGGCTCGAAAGTTATCCGACTAGACCGTCAGTATGTTAGAATTGTGTCAGGTTCAACTCACACTGAAATAGTTTGACTTGATACCGATCATAAGTAGTTTATGGACTGATAGGGGTATGTGTTATGTATTTAGGATTATTTTATATATATATATATATAACAATATTATACTGTGATGATATTATTCTAATATTGGAGATCTATATTATCAATATTAGGTCTTCGAATAAAGTGATATAAACTATGAAGTAGTAGTCGGTGATACAGGCAAGTTCCTAACCTTGAACTTCTAATTGTTGTGCGAGTTTTCTCTAAACACGACCTCGAGTTGTTCTTTCAATTATGCTTATGGCTAATCATTGCTGATTACCATGTCTATGATTTGTTAAATAGCATTCTGTGCAAATAATGCATGTGTTCATCAGGTATGAAAGGCTGATCACCTTTATTACCATCTAGTCTAGTTATAAATTGTTCATGTTCTTTCTTGACCATTCAATTCCTATTGACTTGGTTGTTCAGTTATAAAAATTTGTTCATGCTAGTTCACAACTATATTGTTGAATGTTAGCTTGCTATTATTCAAATTCTTTCAATCATGATATATCCTCAAATAAACTTATACTTGCTGGGCAAACTTATGCTCACCCTTGCTATATCATGATAAATATTGCAGATTAACACGAATACGTCGGATACAAGGAAAAGATAAAGACAATTCTAGCTTTGGATTATATGTGCAGATAAAGTTTGAAACAGTATTGTATATTAATGTTATTATAAGTCAAATAAGTTATGAATTGTATATTAAGTGAAGGTTCTCGATCTTGGGGAATAGTGTGTAAAGTTTAATGTATAAACAATTTATTTTTATATCTTTCGCAATTAGTTATAGAAATAGTATACCAGATCTGTGGTGATTAGGAGCCGGATTTGGGGATATTACAACTATTGCTTCAGTTATAGAAGATATACGATTCGTATGATTCAAGCATGTTGTGTAATGAAATTGGCATACTTGTTGAGCTAGTTATGCTCACTCTTTCTTGAAGCATATGAATTCAGGTAAGACCGAACGACCTGAAGGATCCAATAAGGATAAAGGGAAGGCTAAGGTTGACAAATAAACTGTCTTTGTAATAGTATAGTTTGAGCATTATAATTATTTGATATTATGACCAAGAACATATGTAATGGTTATAAAGAACCTGGGAAAGGGAATATTATTTTGGAATATATAGAAGACATGTCCAATCTTTTGAGTTATTTCAATTGAATGTATGTGTGAACTGTAGCACCGTGTAGCACCATCTGTCGGGTTGGAAGATACCCAGATTTGGGGACATCACAGGTTGGTATCAGAGTTGTAGGTTATAAAACTTAAGGGGGGAAAAAGAACCTTAAGTCATAACCTTAAGAAGATTTAAAGAAGTAAAAGATGAAGTTAACCCTAAAAATGCATTATATGTGATATGTGTTTTTATTATTCTAATGATGTTTACTAATCAAAATAAATTGTTTTGTTGTAGATGTTAGGAGATAGCATGATGTATAGGGATATAAATGTCGTTAGTGAGGAGTTTGTAAATCAAGTAGAGATTTTATCGACACCTGTAGCAGAGTTGCTAGAAATGGTGGTGATTGAGTCAAGAAACTCAAAAAACTTAGACTTCATGTATTTATTTGATGGCATGTCAGAGGAGGAGGTGGAGGTGGTATCGTTTAACCCGGTAGCACATGTAGAAGAGATGACTCTGGGGAAGTCAATGAAAGCGTTGTTAATGACAGTATTGGCTAGAAATATCCAGTATGTGAAGGAGGTGAAAGAGTTGAAGGAGGAGCTCCATGACCTCTTGGAGGAAAAGAAAAATATGGAGTCAATGTGGGAAGAAAAGCGCAACGAGAAGGTGTTAGCCAAGGACAAGGTCCATGAGTTGAAACACGAGGTCTTTGAGCTCAAGCAGGAGCTAAAGACCAAGAAACAGAAGGTTAGTAGGATGTCCTATATACATAGGAGTTCTCACGGGGATTTTCAGCGGCAAGTGGCTGAGTATCATGTGGAGACAGGGCAAACCCAACATACTATCAACGGATTTGTGATAGCCAGTCTTGCCACTATAGATTATGAGAATGCCATAAGGCAGATGTAATCTAGTTATTAGCTAGAGTAGAATAGATATGTAAATATGTTGTATCTATGTAGTGATGTAAAACCCTTTTTTGTATATCAAAGGGTAGTTTTTTGTAAATCCCAATTTTTGAAAAGCAATGGCGGGATAGTAATGTAATCAGCTAAGGCTGTGTAATGATGAACGATGTAGTATTATACTACATGGAAGAACGTATCAATATAAGCCTTTTATGGAACATGTTTTGCAATGTGTATGAGTTATTGTTTAATAATGAATAATAACTAATTAACAAGAAGAAAGTAATAATGAAGTGTTATTTATTTTAACAGAAAGATGCCGCCAAGAAGAAGACAACGAAATCAAGAAGCTAATGTGAATCAACCCGAACGGGGACCGGTTAACCCGATGCAAGAGTTCATTAATTTATTAACGGCTGCTTTTAACCAGAATAGGGCGAATGTACCCGTAAATCCTGCGGTAGTACGTGCTACTACGTTTAAAGATTTTAAGAGTGTTGGTCCGCCAGAGTTCAAAGGAACTACGGACCCTATAGAAGCCCAGACTTAGGTAAAAGAAATAGAGAAGGCATTTGTGATTTCAAATGTTAATGAGGGGCAAAAGGTTGCTTTTGCTACCTATATGATGAAGGGAGAGGCCAACTTTTGGTGGGAGGCAAACCAGGCTAGGGCTGAGATAGAGAACTTAACGTGGACACTGTTCAAGGAGATTTTTTTCGAGAGCTACTTTCCCATGAGTATGCACGGGAGGATGGAGATGAGGTTTCTGGAGTTGAAATAAAGGGAAATGACTATTCCCCAACTATGCTACCAAGTTTAATGAACTGGCGAGGTTTGCCCGACATCAGGTGGATACGGAGGTTAGGAAGGTGAGAAGATTCGAGCAAGGCTTGAAACCTTGGCTCTATAGTCGGATATCAGTGTTTTAGAGTACTTCCTTTGGAACCATTCTAGAGAAGGCAATAATCGCAGAAGGTGGTAATGAGGCTCTAAGCCAGTACCATAGGAAGAAGAAAAACAAGAATAAGGTAGATGGGGGAGTAAAAATCGAGGGAGCTAGTGGTAGTGGCAATGGCCCGAAGAGGAAGGTTTTTAACTCTGGGAATACCGGAGTAAAGCAAGGAGATCCTAAGAAGAGGATGGAGGCATGCAAGAACTGTGGGAAGACTCACTTAGGAGTCTGTCTTAAGGGAAAGTCAGTATGCTACAACTGTGGACAAGAGGGGCATATTTCACCTAACTGTCCAAGTCCAATGAAGAACCATGGATGTTTTGTGTGTGGATCAACTGATCACATGGTGAAGAATTGCCCGAAGAAGGTGACAGACGGGAATAAGGGCACTAATAGTGGTAAGTTAGCTATTAGTGGTCCAGCTCAGATGGGTAGGCCGATGGCCCGCACCTTTAACATGACGGTCCAAGATGCAGTTGTACCGAGGGATGTAGTTGCAGGTATTATCCCGATCAACGATATAAATGCTTATGTGTTATTTGATTCGGGTGCTACTTGTTCTTTCATAGCATGTGATTTTGCTAGACGATTAGGATTACTTCCCAAAATATTGCCTATACTTTTGAATATCAAGGTAGCAAATGAAGAAATAATTCATGTTGAAAATATTCATAAGGGTTATTGTGTAGAAATATGAGGTTATAAGTTATCAGTAGATTTGATACCGATAAAGTTGGGAGAATTCGATGTAATTCTTGGGATGGATTGGTTGTTTAACCTTGGTGCAATTATAGATTTCTAAAAGAAGTGTGTAAACATTAGAACGTTGACACAACCTCATGTAGTGTTTTACAGAAATAAATCGCCGAGATGTTCGTGTTGTCTTACCATGACATAAACTAGGAAATTGTTAAGGAAGGGATGTGTGGGTTATTTGTGTCATGTTGTTGATACCCAGAGAGTGGGAGCAACAACGGAACAAATATCTAAAGTCAAAAAATTCTTGGATGTATATCCAAGCGAATTATTAGGTCTTACGCAAGATAGGGAGATCGAATTCACAATAGATATTGTGTCAGGAGCGGTACCAGTTTCAAGGGTACCGTATCGTATGCGCCAGTGGATATGAAAGAGTTGATGGTTCAATTACAAGAACTGTTGAACAGAAAATACATACAACCGAGTGTTTCGCCGTGGGGAGCGCCGGTACTATTTGTGAAGAAGAACAACGGATCGTTGAGACTTTGTATTGACTATCGAGAGTTGAATAAGTTAACGATAAAGAATAAATACCCATTGCCTAGGATCGATGATATTTTTGTTCAGTTGAAAGGGGCAAAGTATTTTTCTAAGATAGATTTGAGAACGAGGTATCATCAGTTGAAGGTTAGAAAGGAGGATGTACCTAAGACAACATTTAGAACTCCTTACGGGTGGAGTTTCTGGTGATGTCATTCGAGTTGACAAATGCACCAGCTGCATTTATGGATATGATGAACAGAGTGTTCAAACAGTATTTGGACATGTTCGTCATAGTGTTTATTAATGATATTCTAGTATATTCTAAGACGCCAGAAGATCACGCTAAACACCTAAGATTATTGTTAGAGACACTAAGGAAGGAGAAGTTATATGCGAAATTCACTAAGTGTGAATTTTGGCTAGAAAGGGTACAGTTTTTAGGACATGTTATTGACCAGGATGGAATTTCAGTGGATCCATCAAAGGTGGAAGCAGTGATGAATTGGGAACAACCAAAAATGCCGACTGAGGTACGGAGTTTCCTAGGGTTAGCGGGATATTATCGAAGATCCATCAAAGATTTTTCTAAGATAGCTACTCCGTTGACTAATTTGACAAGGAAGATAGTGAAGTATGTGTGGACTGAAAAGTGTGAAGACAGTTTTCAGGAACTGAAGAAAAGGTTGAGTAAAGCACATGTATTATCTTTACCCGATGATACATGGAATTTCGTAGTTTATAGCGATGCTTCGCATAGAGGACTTGGTTACGTGCTCATGCAGCATGGCAAGGTCATTAGTATGCATCACGACAGTTAAAGGATTATGAGAAAGTTTATCCTACTCATGATTTGGAACTGGCCGCGGTAGTATTTGCCTTAAAGATATGGAGACATTATCTTTATGGAGAGAAATGTGAGATATACATGGACCATAAGAGTCTAAAATATATCTTCACACAAAAGGACTTAAATATGAGACAAAGGAGATGGCTGGAGTTGATAAAGGATTACGACTGCGATATCCTGTATCACCCCGGAAAAGCCAATATAGTGGCCGACGCCATAACTAGGATGGGTCGGGAAAAGTTGTCTATGTTAACGGCTCAAACTGAGTTAATAACAGAGATGGCTAGAATTGAGTTGGAGGTGAAGTTGCCTAGTAAATCAGGAGAGAGATTGTTTGTGACAACCCGAAAAATTGGATTGTCCAGAATTTAAGATTTAAAGAATTAGTTATTAATAAATAAATTTTTTATTAATACTTATATGTGCTATGTGTTTATTAATCGTTCTAGAACTTAGGATGATTATTAATCAGGAGGATTCTGGCTACGAGCTCGACTGAACGAGTAAGAATTTTCAAGACGAAAATAAAATTTTTCCGGGAAAAAAAATATTTCCGAAAAAAAAGATGAAATAACATTCCGTCGAAAGATTTGACGATAATATATCGTGAAAAGTTAAGTAAGCCGATAAAAGTTTTTCTCGAAAAACGTGCCAAAATTGGACGAAATAAAAATGATGAAAAGTATTGTTATGTACTTTTCACTCGTTTAATTACGGTAGGGGAAAATGTGAAGGAAAGCGCTTATCGTGGAAAAGTGTTTTTTTAGTTTTTCGGAGATCCAAAGAATACGTAAAAGTTAATCGGTAAAGGAAAGACGAAATATCCAAAAATATTTGGATTCTGAGAGTCGTAGTTTTTTAAACCGTTAGATAAAACCCGAAAGACGGAACCACGAATAGTAAGGAGGTGTGTAAGGAGGTGTGAATAGTGAATCTAGGGGCGAAATGAATATTTGCCCCTAGCTTTGAAAATCTATATAATGAAAGTGTTAGTTGATTTTTTCAAAAATCAACCAACACTTTGGAAGAGAGAGAGAGAGAGCTGGAGAGCTTGGAGACAAAGGAAAAGGAAGAGAATGAGCATGAATGATCAGATCGAAGGGTTCGTGAAATAGAAAAGCTAGTGAATCGCCGGCTTTGTCTAAAGGAAGAAGAATAAAGAGGAAAGGTATTAAAACCTAATTTCTAAGTTAGATTTTCTTTAAGTTTTATATGTTCAAAACATAACTTAATGAGAATAAGAAGTAAATGATGTTAGGAATGATTTTATATGCTTGAAATCATTGAGAAAAGAAGAAATAAGAAGTAGAAATTTATTTTATAAATTTCTTAAGGAAGTATCAAATTCGTAATGAATTTGAGCGATCTGAATGAATCATATGAACGATTCAGTGAAATAAGTAAGGAATGGTGTTCTATAACATCAAATTCCAAGAAAAAGTTAAATGGTAATCAAAATATCGATCAAAAATGAAGAACAAACGAAGAACGCGAAGAACGTTGTTGATGGATAAATTTAAAACCATCGTAGGATAATTGTTGTTGATGGACAAGTTTAAAACCATCGCGTAAAAGTTAGATGCTTATTTCTTGGTTAGGAATTGTGATAACCCTAGAATTTAGACAATTTTTATAAAATCTTAAAAGATTGAATAGAGGTTAAATAATAGACCTAAACATAAAATAAATGTATGTATTTAACATTTTTAGGAATGAATTTTGTGAATTTAAAAACTGTTGGTGAAGGTCTACAGTTTTAAGAGAATCTGTGTATATGGTCATATATGTGAACAGTATGTGGTTAAGGGTCAAGGGTTGACCGGATAAATTATATCAGTCACAAACCCTAATAATATACTAAGAGCCTCAATGTTTAGTTAGAAAACCCTATCGAATGATAAGAAACCCTATTACCGGCTATGGAAACCCTAATTACAGTTCCAAAAATCTGTAACCGTAATTTGGGATATTAAAACCCTAAGTGGGAAGCTTGAAGATAAGTATAGAGTTTCTATGTTATTAATTGTAAGTATAATTAGGGATAACCCTAATTGATTAATTAGAAAGCCCTAATTTCTAATGTTGGAAACACTAATGTACAATTAGAGAAAACCCAATTATTAGTTTATGGGTTTAATGTTAATTAGGAAGCCTTAACCCTAATTAGCAAGCTTGAATGTGATTAGTAAACTTTATTATAATTAGGGAGCCCTAATTACAATTTTCTATTTTTAGAACCTAATTAGAAAAGTCTAGATATATATTTGTGTAACCTTAAGGTTAAACCCTAAGGGTCAAACCCTAAGGGTTGAAACCTAATGATTATGGGAAGTTACCAAGTTGCCATGCACTTTATGAGTCTAAAGACCAAACTATCCTTCTTTATATTTTAATTAGGTGGAGTGTAGATCTAACCCTACTTGTGGTTGGTGAACAACTTTAGGCTAGCCATGTGGTCTAGAAAGTTACTTTAATCATCAAATATCAGCCAACTTACTAGGTTAAATACATTGCAACATGGATTAAATGCATTCAAGTATAGAAAAGTTACACACTTTATTTCTCAACCTAGCCAACTCTTCTCTCTCTCTCCCATCCGAAATTGTAGAGTGAGAGTGAGTAATAAGCTAAGCCAAGATCATTTGTTAGCTTGCCAGGATCAAACATCAAGGATCAGATTCAAGAATTTAGCATTCATGAGGTATAAACCCTAATTCTAGAAATCGTTAGATCTGATGTTAGATGTTGTGATTTTATGTTTAAATGTGTAGTTTGTAGTATATATTAGTGATCTGGGTTGTTAAATCCCAGATCCATAACATCTAGATGCTCGAAATTAAAGATTTCAAAAATCTGGAAAAAGTTGGAAATGGTGTCTGACAGTCTAATGTCAGGCCTCCTAGATTTGTCTCTGTTAATGTTTTTAGTGTGTTAAAGGTTTGTATTATTGTATGTTATGTGGTCTTTATTATGCAACTGGAATCAAGGTCATATCCTATCTATATATCATGTTAGAAGCAGTCAAACCTCGTTGACCGTTCACAAAGACTGAGTTTCTGGGTAACCCAGAAACCCAGATCTTGTCTGACAACGTCTTTTGAGCCCTTGATCTTGCAGTATGTTAGTGTTTTGGTAATGTTGTTGTTTGATCCTTGTAGTCTGACATGATGAGTACAGATCCAAGTCCTTAGAATACCCAGATCATGTATAGGATTCATGTTATTGAGGGTCAAACCTGCGTTGACCACCAGCTTTTGTAGAAATCTGGAAAACCCAGATTTCTTAAGAACATGATTTCTATCAGAACTTTGACCGTGCATAATCTCTTTATGTGATGTTATTAGACTTGTTTGATGCATCATATGTGTACATTGACATATGGAATGCATGATAGAACCTTTACCTCACATAAACCAGACCCCGATTCCAAGTTATGAAGCTCCAAAGTACCCAACCCGAACTGTTCTTCATGTCTGGAAAACCTAGAAATGAAGAACAGTCTCTGACAAGGATTTGTGAGGCTTATATCTCACTGATCGTATGTTGTATAGCCATGAACTTAGTATGATATTGTAGTATTACATAAGTACTATAACTTTAGCACAAATCCCAACTCAGAAAGCACCAAGAACATGGATTAAAATCTTGTCAAACCAAGCCCCTCGGTAACTGATAAAATTTCTGGGCAGCTCAAGAACATGGCCAAGAACACCTATAGCGACGGTTCTGTCGCTATAGAGACCTTTAGTGATAGTTTATTTATGGAAATTAATTATTTTATTTATTAATAGATAAAAATTGTTTTTAATTATTAAAAATATATAATAAATTCTTAAAAATTATTTTAAAGTCCCAAAATTAGTTTTTAATTATTTTGGGTATGTTTCATATATATTTAATATTTTTAGAACATAAATGGTATTTAATTTATTTAATTATATTATTAAATAAATTATTTTAAAATAGTTTTACTTCATAAAAAATCATGAAAAATTATATTATGGTGTTAGAAAATATTTTAAGTTATTTTAATGACTTTTGATATTTTGTGATGAATTTCATTAATATTTTATTATTAATGGTAGTTAATTTATTTAATGAATATATTAGATAAATTATGGAAAAATAGAATTTATGCTTTAAAAATTATATGAAAATAATTGAAGTGTTATAAAAATATTTGAAGTTATAAAATATAACTTTTGATATTTTGTCATGAAAATATTAATATTTTAATATTAATATCAAGTATCGGATAATGGATTTAAGTGTTTAAAAATCATATAAATATGATTTTAAGGTATTAAAAATACTTTGTGATATTATAAATATATTATAATATTATGTTATGATTTTCATTGATATTTAATATTAAATTAATATTAATGATTAAGGAATTATGTGGTATTTAATTCATTTAAATACGATATAAGTGATTGAAATTTTTTGATAAATGATATTAATTATCTGAAAATTATTTCAAGTCTTTGAAAATTATTTTGACCGCTTAGAAAATTACCTAAGATAATTGTTAAGTGTTTAATTGAACTTAAACTCGATATTTGTCCGACTTAAATTTCGAATAATAATCTAACTTAACTTTCGCATCGCAATAGTTTGACTTGATACTAGGTCTTATGTGCTGTATAGACTGATAGAATTATGTGGTAATGCGTTTAGGTTATTTTATACTGTGGTGATATTATTATAATATTTGGAGATCAGTATTATCTATATTAGGTCTTCGGATAAAGCTAAGTTATATTTCGTAATAGTAATCAATGGTACAGACAAGTTTTTCTTAACTCTACTAAGGGTTGTTTCATTCAGATATGCTTATGGTTAATCATTACTGATTGCCATGTAGAATTGTACTCTGTACATCTTGTATGTATAAGTCAGGTATGAAAGGCTGATCACCTTCATTACCATTCGGTTCAGATATAATTGTTCATGTTTAATACTTGTTCAGTCAAAAGTTTGTTCGTGCTAGTTCTCAATTACATTAATGAATTATAGCCTTCCTATTATTCAGACTCTTTCAATCATGATATATCCTTAAATTATATTTAAACTTGCTGGGCAACTTTCATGCTCACCCTTGTTATATCATGATAAAACATTGCAGATTAAAGCAAATGCGTCGGATACAAGGAAAGATAAAGCCAAGCTCGGCTTGGGACTATGTGTGCAGCTATATTTGTAAAAGTAATTTATTATAATAACATTGTATGTTATATAGGATATGAATTGTGTATAAGTTATGGTTACTCGACCTTGGGATAATGTATAATGTTTAATGTATAAACAATTTATGTTTATATCTTCCGCAATAGTTATAGAAATAGTGCACCAGATCTGTGGTGATTTAGGACCCGAATTTGAGGGCGCTACAGGAATGGTAGAAATGTTCATGAAGAACGGATAAAAACGTTGCTATAATGAAGTTATGACAAAAAATTTCATAAAAGACAAACAAGAATTAAAAAGTGTGTAAATGAACTCAAGCATGTAGGGTTTCATAAGAATGTAAGAGAATGAAGAAAACGTGAGTCATGGACTCAAGAACGAATGAATTCTGAGTTTGGATGACCGAATTATTGACGAACGAATGAAGAGCATTAAAAACGTAAAACGAACAAAGGGCAAAGATTAAGCCAATTGAATGGCATGTTAACGGATTTAGAACAAATTTCTGTCTGAGGCTAATCGAAATACATAAGATAAAGAAGAGAATTACTTTGGAACGACCTCGTTCCAAGTTATAACGAATAAGTTATGAAAGCGGGAAGTAAGCGTCTTAAACAATTTCCAAGACTTAGAAAATTGTTGGGAATTTTGTGCTAGGCGCCGCAACGCCAGCCAAGCCTTGGGAGGCGGCACTACAGCACAAGGCCCAGGCCATCATCTACTGCTGAGTGGCACCGCAATGCGAGAGATAGAGAAGAGAGTGGCGCCGCAACGTCGGTTCAAAGAAAAGCCCAGTAATGAGCTTTTAACTGCTCAAAACCTGAGGGAAATGTACCGAAAGCTAATGAACATAATGTTCAATGAATGTAACACTTAATCAAGTGTTTTAAACCTTTAATGAAGGTTGAACGCAATGAATAAACGAGATTAAAAGAATATGAATGCGGGTTATAGAACCGATATCCGGGGACCGTAGTCACAATAAATGAACGTGAGGGATTGCTATGATGGTGATTCCTTAGACGTTGATTGACGAGGGTAATGAATAACATTACGATGTTATGTGGTGGTAATGAGAGATAAGTGTAAAGCGTATAGACGCTGTGAACGTAATGCAGTTATGTTGAATGTTCGGTCTTAGCATACAACGAACCGTATGGCTTCGACATTAAGGAAGAACAACGAATGGTATTAAGAAAGTCGTAACGAACGGTAAGAAGATTAACAAAAGACGAATGTGAGTCGGATGAGAATGTTAAAATGAAATGTAAGCATTGAATAATTTAACCAATGTGAAGGTTGAGTGTACGCAAATACTAAATGGATAGAACCTAAACCCCGTGTATGGTTTGACCGTAAGATAATGAAGACCAATGATTAAACCATGAATGGTGAAGAAGCTGAATTAAAGACAAGTACTCATAACGTAACGAAACCGAGTTAATTATTAACTTGAATGATCGTTCTGAGTATACAAAAGACTGTATGACTTGGACGATAAAGAGTGAATCCTGTGGTATGGCATTTAGTTACCATAAAGTCATAAGGAATGAGAAATTAAGTTAACGAACATTATAGTTAATAGTTCAGATAAGTTAAGATAAGTTAGGTTATAGTACAATCGTAACCTTTGATGGTTGACATATGGGAGTTGGACTAAATGATTCCTTCAGAGAGCGAAGGTATATTCGAAACTGGCAACCGATCTAACTCACTATGATGGCAGTATAGACGAGACGGGAACTTATAACCACTCAGAGTACCATATGGACTACTAGCAGAGAAGCGATGTGTTCTGAGTCCTTAAGAAGTTATAAGAAAAAGATAAGAATATAAATCATTAAAGATGATGAACGTATTGAGTAAGACATCTCCGTAGGTCATGAAGTCGTAAACCGGTAAAGGAAGTTTTCGCGTAAACTTAGGTTGAAAGAATGCGAACCCTAAGAAGTAAAGTGAAGTAAACCAATGCTTAAGTCAAATATACATGACTAATTGGTGTACGTGTTATTTCCTTATATGTTTTATAGGGATTCGAATGAGCAGTTCAGCATAAGCTATAGCTGTGCGTAAGGCAAGTTTCCTAACTTCATTTATATTCCAAATGAATGCTAGTTTCTTAAGCTTCTCAAATGTTGAACTTGAGAAGTTTTGTCTATGTGCAAATGTGTGATATTTGTACAAGGTGGTAGAACGTATGAGGCCTTGTGCCAAAATATGAACACTTTTGTGTTTCTATGAGATGAATTGTTCTGTGATTGAACTGTTCAATAAGAGAATGCTCTGTTTATACATGATCCGTTATTGTTAAGTCTGTGCTAATGATTCTAGCCGGATGGAATGAGTATAAAAAAGGTAGAAGTATGAGTGTATTTCAAAGTGAATGTGAATAATATTTTAAAATGATAGGAATCGAGATTATTCCTATTATTCAAGCTGCTTCATAACCTTTGTTCGGTTATCAAAGTTTTAAAGAAATATTTGAATTCTTGAAGTTATTTCTTCAACTATTAAGACTTGTTGGGCAATTGAATGCTCATACTTGCTTTGAATGAAAAATATTTTCAGCGAACGATGTTAGAAGAACTTAAAGATTCCGTGAAGATCGTGCTAATCGGTATCCAAACGAAGTGTTATTCATTAAATGAATAAGTGAGAAGATCAAGCGAAGAATTTTAATGTAGAATATTTTAATTAAACTATAGATTAGTTTAATGAACGATTGTGTATCCTTGGTGGCGGATGAAAGTCACTCTTGTAAGAGATAAAGAATAATGTAATTATCATTATTTGTAATGAAAGAGGTTATAAGGTTTTAGAACCTGAGAATTGAGAATGTATGTTGTTATATTTCAGTATATAATGATGTATGTTGGGATGAATGATGTACTCGTGACATACAGAATTCGGGTGTGAAGATAGACTGGATTTCGGGGTGTTACATTGTTTACAACGGAGATTCGATCTACCATTGTAGAAAGATTCAAGGAAGTATAGCTCAGAAATGATGAGTGTGACCAGATGAAGAAGCGGCTAGTAAAGGAAAAAGATATAAAGTATAGTCTTGATAATGAGGGGTTATTAAGATTTGAAGGAAGAATTTGGGTTCCGAATGAGACGGAATTAAAGGAGGAAGTGTTACAAGAGGCTCATAGTTCAAGGTACTCGATTCATCCTGGTAATACTAAGATGTATCAAGACCTTCGACAGAGTTTTTGGTGGCCGAATATGAAGAGAGAGATAGCAGAATATGTGAGTAGGTGCTTAACTTGTCAAAAAATTAAGGCCGAACATCACCGACCAAGTGGCTTGCTACAGTTATTGGAGATTCCGGAGTGGAAGTGGGAGCATATCATGATGGACTTTGTGGTGGGACTTCTGATTACATAGAAAGGGTACGACACTATTTGGGTAATAGTGGATCGGTTAACGAAGTTGGCTCACTTTTTGCCAATAAGAGTCAAGTATAGCATAGATCAGTTAGCTAAACTTTCTGTTAAGAAAATTATTTCTAGACATGGAGTACCAATTTTGATAGTGTCAGATCGTGATCCACGATTTACATTGAACTTTTGAAGTCTGCAAGAACAGTTGGGAACGCAGTTGAAATTAAGTACATCGTATCATCCACAAACTGATGGACAGAGCGAAAGGACAATTCAGACGCTAGAAGATATGTTAAGATCTTGCGTCATGGATTTCAAAGGTAGTTGGGATGATCATCTACCGTTAGTAGAGTTTGCGTATAACAACAGTTATCATGCGAGCATAGGCATGTAGCCTTACGAAGTTTTATACAGATGGAAGTGTAAAACACCATTGTGTTGGGATGAAGTGGGAGAACGCTAAATGCTAGGACCTGAATTGGTGCAGCAAATAGTGGATATAGTTAAGCTGATACAAATTCAATTGGTAGTAGCTCAAGACAGACAGAAGAAATTTGCGAATTTGCATCGAATGAACCGAGAGTTTGAAGTAGGCTCGTATGTGTTTCTAAAGGTATCTCCCTGGAAAGGAAAGATACACTTTAGAAAGAAGGGAAAGTCAAGTCCAAGGTTTATAGGACCTTTCAAAATATTAAAAAGTGTAGGAGATGTAGCTTACATGATAGCGTTACCTCCAGACTTAGAACGAATACATAATATATTTCATATATTTGTATTACGTCCTTATAAGTGTTAGTGTATTTCTATATACGCACGACACACAAATATACGTGGTCAACAAATAATATAATGATAAGTAGAGTATCGTTCCCACAGAGAAATTAGTATGAATTTAAACCTCACAATTACCAGTTTCCTATTAATCCCAATTTTATTAAACTATCCAATTTAATGATTAAAATTATAAAAACTAAAATTATTAAAAATACCAAACAATCAACAAATATAAAAACAAAATTTTTAAACAATTATTGGAGAATTAGGCTTACAACTTCACCCAAAGCTTTACTCTGATTATTTCCCTTTATTCTAGTCTAAATCACTATTCCAGTTTATTAATGAAGAACACTTGAGCATAATTAGCCACCTCTCGATGAACTAACACCATATTTACTCAAATCCACAAATTAGATAGAATTAAGTTTGTTGGAAGTATGCATATTTTGATTTGATGTTTAAAGTAAATGCTCATGATTATATGTAAAGTCCTTAAAGGAATATGTGTACAAGGACTTAGTGATAGATCAAATTTGTTAGGTTCATCTTAGCTTTTGGTGTTCATCATTTTATAAACTAATGTATAGATAAAGAGATCAAAGATGTTAGGTTGATCTATGACTTGAAAAATATAGATAGGCTTTACCAAGAATCGTAGTCTATAAAGCTGATCAACAAATTGCAGAAGCCAAGGCAGGATCATAGAGTTTAGAAGATCGTAGTATATCTGCCTTGAAGGACCTCTTCTGAAATTATAGAGTGGTCCAGACATTTACCGAAGCTAACTCAGGAGATCGTAGTGTGCTCTCGGAAACGTAGAGTCTGCAAGATGAGCAAGCAAAGATCGTAGTGTGAAAACCCTTGAAAGAAATCGTAGTGTTATATTCAGACCAAGAACAAATATGTCGAGACACCACGATATGAATCGTAGAGTATCATATGTCTTGTGTCAGAAGCATCGAGCCCTATCTTTTGTTTGGAGACAAATTCCAACAAATGTGGAATGGGTTTTGAACGTTGAAGCACTCACCAGTCCCAACGGTACAAATTGTATCCTTAGTACTCATCAAAAGGATCGTATTCAAGAAGCTAAGAAAAGGACCATTGGACAAAGGAAAACACCTTTTCAGGTGTTAGGTGAGAAAGCAGTCTGCTATGTTAGTGGGCCAAACTATAATTCAGAAGATGTGCAGAAAAGTCTCCATCAAAACTCAGAACATTTGATGCCTCATCAGATGACTTCAACGGATAGAACTCAAAGATCACATATAAATAGAACACAAACAGATGATAAAGTAAGCAATCATTGAAAAAAATGCATAAGAACACTCAACGCTCAACTTTACGATCAGAGAAAAAGAGGAAGCTTGCTCAGCTACTCAGTTCTTTCGAACAAGTGATTAACTGTAACTGAGTAGCCTCAATCACGATCTCAACAACAACTAATCAACTGAAGTAAGAGTTCCAAGTCTGAAGGACTTGAAGAGTTCTAAGTGAACTGCGAAGAACCAAGTCTGTTGGACTTAATGAGTTCAAAAGTGAACTAAGAAGTGCCTAGACTGCTGGTCTAGAAGGAATCTGTGAGATTCAAAAAAGTGTAAAAGACATCCTTAGTGGATTTCATACTCAAGGAGTAGAAGAGTGGACTACGAGCCTTAAGTGCTCTGAACCACTTAAAAACAACTGTGTCTATTCTTTCCATAACTGCTATAACTATCATAACTGTCTCACTCTCATTAACTCACTATCTAAAGGGGATTTCAAAGAATCCATAATTCCGTTGTGCTTAAGATCTTTATTAAAAACGGTCTTAATACAAAGAAAAGTTTTTAATATATATTCAACCCCCCCCCCCCCTTCTAGATAACTATTGTGCCTCCAGGAACTAACAATTGGTATCAGAGCAGGTTCTATTATATAGCCTACAAAGCTTGAGTAGATCCAATGGCACACTTCTAAGCGAATCAAAGACTGGAGGAGGCAGCAAGCCACCTATGTGAAACTAAGACAAATTCTGTGACGCCCCAAAAATAGGTATACATCACCCATTCTGAGTCGCCAAACACATGGTACAAAAATAACTACAACTTTATTAATACAATTGTCGTGCAAAATACGACAACACTTCAACTGTGAGTTTAAATACAAATATTGTCTTCTAGACAATATCCACACTCAAATAAGTCCTCATTACAATTATTGATACACTATTTTACAAAATAGTGAGGACTACTAAAACAACTTCTAGAACCATCATTCCACACCCCGACTAGTACTTGCTACATTCTCGCCTCCTGAGAACAAAAAGGAAAAGGGTGAGCTCAACTAGCTCAGTAAAGAATATTATGACTAAGATAATATAGAACAAATTATCGTTAGTCCTCAACAGGGAAAAATCTGATAGAATACAATAGACAACAAGTTTTAACTCAATATTCGCAGCGAAAATAGCAATTCATTAGAAGAGTTACGTAGAGAATGAAATCTACTTTCTTCTATGAATTTAAAAGTTTTTCATCAATATTTTATCCATGTAACATCAATCAATATACATCTTGAATCAAATATTCATCTTTGCACTAAGGGCCAAAGATATTCATCAGTTGGTTATGTTCATCTCAACACCTGTACATCTTTGCACTACGGGCAAAAGATATTTAACAGAAAATCATTAATCTTTGCACTACAGGCCAAAGATATTCAGTAATATCATCATTTAGGACTGAGGATGATGAAAAATATTTTTAAAAAAATGAATCCAGTGAAACAACAGAACAAATATTAAGCATTCGTACTTTAAACAATCCAAGTTCAAAAATACTTCGTAAATAATCATAGTGGGGTAAAAATTCAAGAATGAAGACCAAAACATGGATACAATCAAAGCTAGTATCCTTAATAGATATCTTGGACAAAAATGAAAATTTAATTTTTTTGTGAATAGTGCAGTATTCGTAAATAGTGTCGATATATCGTGAAATAGTCTTAGTATCGTGAATAAGTAACCCCGACACTAAAAGACAAGAATTTCACAAGAAAAATCTTACCAATATTCCGGCATAATTATATAAGAAGAAATAATATCATTTTAAAAAAAATAGCATCCCTTACCTCGAAAAGACAGTACTTCTGACTAGAATACTGGATATAGTACTAAAGGGAACTTGCACCGTATAACAACACTCAAAGTATCAAAATACTCACAAGAATACGCTCGATAATATAGAGAGAGAAAACTTGTTTCTGGTGTGATTTTCAATTCTAACCTAAACACCCTATTTATAGGAAAATGCTTAGAACACCAAAGTAAAAAATTTAATAAAATAATATTATTTATTATAAAATTTCTATGCCCACCTCTAGAAATCTGAAATCGGCATGTTTACAACATTTGTGGGGCCCACCAAAATAATAAAAACGTTTTTCTTAAAAAAATAACTAAAACTTTAAAAATCAATTATTTTCGAACTTCAATACCTCATAATAAATAGCCAGTTTATCAGAAAAATTCAAATCTTATGTCCATTCCATAGGAAATTCAATTCTCTACAAATTTGTAAGTTTAAGTTTTTCCAAATTCTAAGCAGAAGTTGACCGAAATCCACATACGGACGATTTTACAGGCTATAATCATATTTGAGTCAAGAAATGGGGTCCACAGACATGAAAAACATGTTTTAAATATTTTTAGTAACAAAAATAATCATCCTCCTCATATATTCATATATCCCACATTCATTGTAATGCCCCACAAAAATAATAAAAACGTTTTTCTTAAAAAAATAACTAAAACTTTAAAAATCAATTATTTTCGAACTTCAATACCTCATAATAAATAGCCCGTTTATCAGAAAAATTCAAATCTTATGTCCATTCCATAGGAAATTCAATTCTCTACAAATTTGTAAGTTTAAGTTTTTCCAAATTCTAAGCAGAAGTTGACCGAAATCCACATACGGACGATTTTACAGGCTATAATCATATTTGAGTCAAGAAATGGGTTCCACAGACATGAAAAACATGTTTTAAATATTTTTAGTAACAAAAATAATCATCCTCCTCATATATTCATATATCCCACATTCATTGTAAAAATATCACCATTATTATATTATTATAATATAATAATATATTTAAATGAATTATTCTATCAGAAAAGATAAAATATCAATTTTTCAACAATTGTCACTTTAAAATTTTCTCCATCTATATCCACATAAAATAAATATTTTCCCTATCATATAAATCAATATTTAATTATTCACAAATAATATTACAGAATCACAATATCGACAACCAGGCCGTTCCCAGGAAAGAGGAGGCTTTCCAATAAGGATTTCTCCTTACTGACGAGCAATTAGGTGACCAAACCTCTCCTTAGACAGAACTTTCTAGACATTGCTAATAATGCTATCTAATAATATTACTCAAATAATATGAATTATTGATCTGATAATGGAAAATACTATGTAGTGACGATTATTAAAACAACAATAATATAAAATATCAACGTAGCAATTATTGAATCAATAAAATAAAATATTGAGCAATAATTATTGTAACCATTATTAAGTATTGTCTTCTTACGTAAGAATCAATAATTGGTGCAATATCGTGTGCTCGTTTTTAACCACCAAAAGTATTCTAACAACAGATTAATTGAGTAACAACTTCTGCCGATTATTTATAAACAACTTATACTTGTCGTTTTCTTCATCCAATCACTTTTCGTTATGGGGCCCACACAAGGCTGCGCCGTCGTATGAATATTCCCCGACAGTAAGAATATTCCACGACCAAACGAATATTCCCCGACAGTAATGAATATTTTATAACCACTTGCTTATTTGAAATTTTTGTGCATTTTACTCATAACTAACCACATTAATCAAATCAACCCTTACTATTTCAAAATAATAAATAGAGGAAAATTCAATTTCATTAATAATAAGTTGGGGTCTTACAACCTCCCCTCCTTATGAAATTTTATCCTCGAAATTGACGTACGTACCTGGTGTTTCGAAAAGGTGAGGATACCTCGCTTTCATTTCTGTTTCCAACTCCTAGGTCATTTCCTTAATATCATGATTCCTCCACAAAACTTTGACTTGTGGTATGACCTTTGTGCGTAGGACATGCTACTTTCTATTCAAGATCTTGACAGGTACCTCTTCATATGTTAAGTCTTCGGCTATCTCGTCCGATTCTAACTTAATAACGTGGTTCAGGTCTTTCACATATTTATGAAGCACAGATATATGAAAAACATTATGAACACGAGACATACTTGGAGGTAACGCGAGTCTATAGGCCACATTTCCTACTCGGTCAAGAATCTGAAATGGACCAATAAATCATGGATTGAGCTTTCCTCTCTTCCCAAATCTTGTAACTCCCTTCCATGGAGCCACACGTAACAATACATGATCCCCAATACTAAATTTCACGTCCTTTCGATGAAGATCCACATAACTCTTTTGTTGATCTTATGCCATTTGTATACGTTGTCGAATCATTTATATCTTTTCTGTAGTAATACGTACCAACTCTAGTCCCAACAATGTTGCTTCACCCACCTCATCCCAACATACTGGAGAGCGACACTTACGTCCATATAATGCTTCAAATGGAGCCACACCTATACTTGCTTGATAACTGTTGTTGTAGGAGAATTCCACCAATGGTAAATACTTATCCCAACTCCCTTTGAAGTCTAGGACACAGAGTCTTAATAGATCTTCAAGAGTTTGAATAGTCCTCTCTAAGTGTCAATCCATTTGAGGATGCATAGCTTGTTACAAGCTAACCCAAAATCATGAAGTGAATGTTGGGTCACGATCCGAAACTATGGATATTGTCATGCCATGCAATCTCACAATCTCATTCACGTATATACAAGCAAGAAGTTCAAGGGAATATGTCTCCCGTATCGGAAAGAAATGAGCAGACTTAGTTAATCTATCAACAATAACCCAAATAGCATCTATGCCTTGAGAAACCGTGGGAAGACCCATAACGAAATCCATGGTAATATGTTCCCACTTCCATTTCTGAATCTCAAGTGGTTGCAATGGACCCTTAGGCACTTGATGCTCTGCCTTTACCCGTTGACAAGTTAAACACCTCGAGATAAATTTCGCGATCTCTCTCTTCATATTGTTCCACCAAAATGTTTGTTGAAGATCACAATACATTTTGGTACTTCCAGGATGGATTGCAAATGGTGTATTGTGTGCCTCCATCATGATCTTGTACTTCAAATCAGAATCGTTAGGAACACAAAGTCTGGAGTTGACTCGAAGTATTCCTTCTTCATCAATTCTTCTTCTTGAACAAAATGTCTGTGGCTTGAGCAACTTTAAATTTTTCGATTAAAGTTGGTTCTATGCGTATACTTGACATCATCGCATGGGTCCCCAAAGTCTTGAATTCTATCTTCATCTTTTGTAAATCACACAAAATGGGCCTTTAAATTGACAACATCGCACTAGTTCTTGCATATGATCTTCTACTCAATGCGTCAGCTACCACGTTTATTTTTCCAGGATAATATTGAATGGTATGGTCGTAGTCTTTCAACAGCTCGAGCCAACGTCATTTTTGCATATTGAGTTCCTTTTGGGTGAAGAAATATTTGAGGCTTTTATGGTCTGAATATATATCCACTTTCTCCCCATATAGATAGTGCCTCCAGATCTTTTAGCGCGAAAACGACTGCTGCCAACTCTAGATCATGAGTAGGATAATTCCTCTCCTATTCTTTAAGTTGTCGCGAGGCATAGGCTATGACTTTCCCATGTTGCATGAGAACACATCCTAACCCTTTGCCTGAAGCATCGCTGTAGATAAGAAATCCATCCGAACTAGATGGTATTGTCAGAACAGGTGCCGAAATGAGTCTCCTCTTGAGCTCTTGAAAACTCTTCTTTCATTCCTCACTCCATACGAATTTTGTATCCTTCCGAGTCAGCTGAGTTAACGGAGTAGCGATTCGAGAAAATCCTTCCACAAATCTCCGATAATAACTAGCTAAACCCAGAAAGCTACGTACTTCGGTTAATGTCTTAGGTTGCTCCCAACTTTGTATTGCTTCAATCTTCGTCGGGTCAACAGATACTCCATGTTTTGACACCACGTGCCCAAGGAATGCTACTTCCTCAAGCCAGAACTCGCATTTCTTCAACTTGGCATATAGCTTGTTTTCACGGAGCCTTTGGAGTACCAGCTTCAAAATGGTGCTCATGATCTTCACGACTTTTGGAATATATGAGGATGTCATCAATAAAGACAACAACGAACTAATCCAACTATTCCTTGAATACTCGGTTCATCATATCCATGAAAGTCGTAAGAGCATTAGTCAATCCAAAAGACATAACTAAGAATTCATAATGCCTATACCGAGTTCTAAAGGCAGTCTTTGGAATATCCTCAGTTCTAATCTTCAGCTGATGATATCCAGAACGAAGATCGATCTTTGAAAAGAATTGTGCTCCTTGTAACTGGCCAAACAGGTCATCAATGCGAGGTAGCGGATACCTACTCTTGATGGTGACATGGTTTAATTCCCGGTAGTTAATACATAGTCGCATACTCCCGTCTTTCTTCTTTCCAAATAAAACAGGAGCACCCCAAGGAGATGTACTATGACGAATGAAACCGATGTCCAACAACTCCTGTAGTTGGACCTTTAACTCCTGAAGTTCAATAGGAGCCATTCGATATGGGGTTTTAGAAATAGGCTTTGTACCGGGTTCAAGGTCAATAAAGAATTCAACTTCACATTCTGGGGGTAGACCGGGAAGTTATTCAGGAAATACATCAGGAAATTCACTAACAACATAAATTTTATTCAAATCTGACGTGTCTTTATTCAAATTCATAACATGGGCTAAGAAAGCTTGACATCCATTTTTTAATAAAGGAATGGCTTTATGGCTTGATATAATAGTGATTGATTTTAGTGGTTTAGTTGCTTGAATTCGCATAACAGGTTGGTTGGGAATATGAAAACTAACAACCTTACGAAAACAATCAATTTTGGCATGATGAGTAGTTAACCAATCAATCCCTAAAATCACGTCAAATGCAAGTATCTTTAAAGAGATAAGGTCAACAGGTAATGTGATGGTGCCAACTTAGATCAAGCAAGATTTATAAATAGTGGATGTAATGAAAGTTTCTCCTAACGGAGTCTCCACAGATAGGTTAAAGTCTAATTTCTCTGGAGTCAAGTTTAAACGTTGAGCATAAGCAGGAGAGATAAATGAATGGGTAGAGCCGGTATCTAGTAATGTATAAACTTTGCAAGAATTTATGATTAGCTTACCCGTGATCACCTCGTTTGGGTTCCTTGCATTTTGACTAGTCACAACAAACGCTCTTCCAAGAACCGTTGACTTTGACGTTTCTGGGACAGCCTTTTGAGTCACCATCCCCGCTGGACTTGGTTTAATTCTCTGCATACAATCTCGAGCGATATGTCCTTCCTTTCCACAATTATAACATACCTTGCACTGTTATGGGCAGTTTGGGCTGATATGTCCCTCTTTTCCGCATTTATAGCATACAACTGGTGGTCGTTCTCCTCCCTTAGAACCAGTTTCTATTGGTGCTGACATCTTCGCATTGTCATTGTTGTACCTCCTCTTTTTAAAATCTCCTCCCGACTCGCTTCTTCTATTATCATGGCCATGATTACCACCAGAGTGGTTACCGCTTTTGTTCGTATTTTTCTTTCCTCGCTGGTTATCGTTATTCTGATGACTGTTGTCATTGGTATGACTTTGGTCCCTCGGTTGAACCTACTCGTTATCTCGCTCTAATAATTGAGCCATGTTGGCAACATCTGAATATAGAGAAAACTTATGAGAAATGAGATATTGACGTATGTCGGGTTTCAAACCTCTCAGAAACATTCGCGTCATACGTTCCTCATTCTCCACCAAATGAGGTGCAAACCTGGATAACTCTGCGAGTTTCGCCTCGTACTGGGACACCGTCATGTTATTTTGCTCCAGTCTAATAAACTCTACTTCCTTCATATGACGAATACTTTCAGGAAATTACTTGTCATTGAATAGTTTTTGAAACGTTTCCCAAGACATGCGGAGTGCGGCTGGATGGGTACGCTTCACAGATTCCCACCAGTAATATGCCTCATTACGGAACATAAAAGTGGTGAATGGAACCTTATGTTCCTCCGTGCATCCCAAGACATCGAATATCTTGGTAATTTGCTTGACCCACGTCTCCGCCTTAATCGGATTCGGCTTTCCCCAGAATTCTATTGGTTCCAACTCTTTGAACTACTTGGCTGTGATAAACCGTGCGTTGCTATCATTTCCACCTGTATTTTATACACGAGTCTCCTTCGTCTGATTTTGCATGAACTGCAAAAAGCTTCTAAACATTCCGTCATTCATCATCTGATCAGTGGTGTTGTTTACAGGAAGAACATTGCTGGCCTGTTGCACATTCTCCTCATTGGTGAGTAAAGGTGTCTCCACGATCTCATTTGCTCCACTATTAACATTCTTAGTTGCCATTCTCAAATACTGCCATAAAACAAGGGTTAATTAAAGAAATTAACATATCACATAATATCCCTATATTCTGACCAACCAACAAATAAGCTTAGGCAGGACACACTAGCGAAGGATTTACTCGTTTCTCCCCTCCTAATTCTATTCCCCGATCTCCGCCAGAGATCATATCCCTGATGCCCCCAAAATAGGTAAACATCACCCATTCTGAGTCGCCAAACACATGGTACAGAAACAACTACAAATTTATTAATACAATTGTCGCGCAAAATACGAAAACACTTAAAGTGTGAGTTTAAATACAAATATTGTCTTCTGGACAATATCCACACTCAAATAAGTCCTCATTACAATTATTGATACACTATTTTACAAAATAGTGAGGACTACTAAAACAACTTCTAGAACCATCATTCCACACCCCGACTAGTACTTGCTACATTCTCGCCTCCTGAGAACAAAAAGGAAAAGGGTGAGCTCAACTAGCTCAGTAAAGAATATTATGACTAAGATAATATAGAACAAATTATCGTTAGTCCTCAACAGGGAAAAATCTGATAGAATACAATAGACAACAAGTTTTAAATCAATATTCGTAGCGGAAATAGCAATTCATTAGAAGAGTGACGTAGAGAATGAAATCTACTTTCTTCTATGAATTTAAAAAAATTTCATCAATATTTTATCCCTGTAACATTAATCAATATACATCTTGAATCAAATATTCATCTTTGCACTACAGGCCAAAGATATTCATCAGTTGGTCATGTTCATCTCAACACCTGTACATTTTTGCACTACGGGCCAAAGATATTTAACAGAAAATCATTAATCTTTGCATTACATGCCAAAGATATTCAGTAATATCATCATTTAGGACTGAGGATGATGAAAAATATTTTAAAGAAAACGAATCCAGTGAAACAACAGAACAAATATTAAGGATTCGTACTTTAAACAATCCAAGTTCAAAAATACTTCGTAAATAATCATAGTGGAGTAAAAATTCAAGAATGAAGACCAAAATATGGATACAATCAAAGCTAGTATCCATAATAGATATCTTGGACAAAAAATGAAAATTTAATTTTTCTGTGAATAGTGTCGTATTCGTGAATAGTGTCATATACGTGAATAGTAACCCCGACACTAAAAGACAAGAATTTCACAAAAAAAATCTTACCAATATTCCGACATAATTATATTAGAAGAAATAATATCTTTTTTTTAAAAAAATAACATCCCTTACCTCGAAAAGATAGTACTTCTGACTGGAATACTGGATATAGTACTGAAGGGAACTTGCACCGTATAGCAACACTCAAAGTATCAAAATACTCACAAGAATACGCTCGATAATATAGGAGAGAGAAAAACTTGTTTCTGGTGTGATTTTCAATTCTAACCTAAGCACCCTATTTATAGGAAAATGCTTAGAACACCAAAGCAGAAAATTTAATAAAATAATATTATTTATTATAAAATTTCTACGCCCATCTCTAGACATTTGAAATCAGCATGTTTAAAACATTTGTGGGGCCCACCAAAATAATTAAAACATTTTTCTTAAAAAAAATAACTAAAACTTCAAAAATCAATTATTCCGGAACTTCAATACCTCATAATAAATAGCCCGGTTATCAGAAAATTTTGAATCTTATGTCCATTCCATAGAAAATTCAATTCTCTACAACTTTGTAAGTTTAAGGTTTTCCAAATTCCAAGCAGAAGTTGACCGAAATTCACATACGGATGATTTTACACGCTATAATCAAATTTCAGTCAAGAAATGGGGTCTAGAAACATGAAAACATGTTTTAAATATTTTTGGTAACAAAAATACTCTTCCTCCTCATATATTCATATATCTCACATTCATTGTAAAAATATCACCATTATTATATTATTATAATATAATAATATATTTAAATGAATTATTTTATCAGAAAAGATAAAATATCAATTTTTCAACAATTGTCACTTTAAAATTTTCTCCATCTATATCCACATAAAATGAATATTTTCCTTATCATATAAATCAATAATTAATTATTCACAAATAATATTACGAATCACAATCATCGACAACGGTAGTTCCTGAAAATAGGGGGCTTTCCAATAAGGATTTCTCCTTACTGGCGCACAATTAGGTGACCAAACCTCTCCTTAGATAGAACTTTCTAGACATTGCCAATAATGTTATCTAATAATATTACTCAAATAATATGAATTATTGATCTGATAATGGAAAATACTATGTAGTGACAATTATTAAAACAACAATAATGTAAAATATCAACGTAGCGATTATTGAATCAATAAAATAAAATATTGAGCAGTAATTACTGTAACCATTATTGAGTAGTGCCTTCTTACGTAAGAATCAATAATTGGTGCAATCTGGTGTCTTCTACTATGTTTTAACCACCGAATTATTCTAACAATGATTAATTGTAACAACTACTGTTTATTATTTATAAACAACTTATACTTGTCGTTTTCTTCATCCAATCGCTTTCCGTTATGGGGCCCAATATTAAGGTCATTACTTATTTGTCATTATGAATATTCCCAAGCGGTAAGAATATTTCACGACCAAACGAATATTCCTCTACAATAATGAATATTTTATAACCACTTGCTTATTTAAAATTTTTGCGCATTTTACTCATAACTAACCACATTAATTAAATCAACCTTTACTATTTCAAAATAATAAATAGAGGAAAATTCAATTTCATTAATAATAAGTTGGGGTCTTACAAATTCGCTAACTTGAAGGTTAGGATGCAAGCTTATATGGATTCAATAGATGAAGATCTATTTGAAACTATTCAAAATGGGCCCTACATTCCTATAAAGCTTGCACCAACTACAGACGACCCAAACAGAATACATATCAAGGTCAAAGAAGAATGGACAGAAAACGAGAAGAGATATGTCCAGCTTGATAAAAAGGCCAAGAATATCTTATTTCAATCCCTAGAAGATGATCTGTTTGAAAATGTGGTTAACTGCAAAACATCAAAGGAGGTTTGGGAAGCATTACTTATCATGCATGAAGGAACAGAAGAAGTCAGAGAAAACAAACAATCTCTCTTGACTCAATAATATGAGATGTTTGCTCACGTTTAAGGAGAGAACATCACTACCACATATGAGAGATTTAATATTCTGCTCAACTCTCTACGAGCCTATGGAAAGATCTATCCAAACAAAGATCTAATTATAAAATTCATGAGAGCCTTGCCAAGCAAGTGGGATGCCAAAACCATTACCATTAGAGAGTCAAAGAATCTACATGAAATGACTGTTCAACAGCTATATGGCAACCTCCTTACATACTGTTGGGCCCGACACAACAACGAAAGCGTTGTCAGAAGGAAGAAAGAAGGACAAAGGTGTTGCTTCTCAAAGTAACCGAAAACACCTCCAAAGTCAACACTGAAGTTGATCTGACTACGATGAAGATGATGATGAAGACTTTGCAATGCTGGTGAAAAGACTAAGAAGGTTCATGCGACAAGGCAAAACCAAAAAGCCAAAGAAAGTCAGCAACTACAGCAGCCAGGAGCAAATGAATGACCTATGCTACAATTGCAAGAAACCTAGCCACTTTATTGCCAACTGCAACAAACCTCTCAGAGAAGAACTCAAGAAGAAATCACATGCAAAGAAGGAATACAAAGGCAACAAAAGGCCACTGAAGAAAGACAAAGGCCTTGTAGCTGGAGGATCGTGGAGTGACTCAAACAATGACTCAACTCCGGAATCTGGAGATGATGAAGATCCTCAAATGGCAAATCTCTGCCTGATGGCCAAAAATGCAAGGGACAAACAGAACTCCAACATACATAAAGTAAGTATAGATGAGGTATTTGACTTCAACTCTCCTGATGTAGATATTGATGACCTTAGAACTGTATTACATGGCATAACATCTGATCTGCACCAATACATGAAGTTGTTTAGAGTTCTATCTAAAGATTATTCACTTCTTCAAAAGGAGAAAGAAAAAGTTCAAGAAGAACTGGAAACAGCCCTTCTCAGTACCAATTCTCTCTCCAAGTTTGAAGCTGAGAATAAGCTCTTGAAACAAGCAAATGAGCTCAGTGCGCAAAGAGAGTCTAGTCTAACCTCCAAGATTGAGGATCCAGAAAAGACAGTCTCTACATGGAATAAATCATCTTCATCCATGGACTCCTTAATCTCTAACCAGAGAAGTGTCTTTGATAGAACAGGGTTAGGCTTTAGGGAATCTACCTCAGAGTCATGTGTGGAAAAATAAAAGGAAATTAGCACTGGTAATGCCTCAGGTTTTAGTAGAGGCATTATATTTATGAAATCTCACAGAAGGATGAGCCTGTCAAACCCTGCTCAGCTAGTTCAATTCATATTCCCATGAGTAAGGGATCTCATGCCGGTCTAGGTTTTAGAAAAGAGAAGAGTAATCTAGCTACTTCTCATCAACCTCGAAGGATCGTAGAGTCCAATAAAATTAACTCTACAAACTAACTAGGAAGGTACAGTAGAAGTAAGATATACTCCTCACAAATCATGAAACAAGAGAACACATAGAAGAGGGAATATCAGCCTAGCAGGAGGATGGCCAATAACCCACAAAAGTCCAAATGGAGGAAAAACTTTCACACACACACACATATGCATCATATCAAATGTTTTGTGTGCTACAGAGTTGGCCACAAGGCTGTAGAATGTCATTATAATTCCATGCATGTGAGACCCAAAATCAAGCAGATTTAGGTCCCCAAGGGTACTAACATAATAATACCCATACAAGTATGGGTACCAAAATGAAGGTTTAACGTTACCTCAGGAAAAGAGCTCCACAAACACAACCTGGTATCTGGACAGTGGATGTTCAAGGCACATGACTGGAAACAAAGCCCTTCTATCTAACTACATAGAGAAGAAGGGTCCCTCGGTCATCTTTGGAGACAATAGCTTTGGCAAAACAAGAGGATATGGGTCAACTGGAAATGGTGTATTATCCTTCAGTAGAGTGGCCTATGTGGAAGGAATATAGCACAATCTTCTAAGCATTAGCCAACTCTGCGACAAGGGTCATCAAGTAACATTCCTCAACAATCAATGTCAAGTCCGAGACCTGAAGACATCTGCTGTGAAGCTAACCGAAATAAGAGAAGGAAATGTCTACATAGTAAATCTTGGACAACCGAGATCAGACGAGACAATATGATTTCTGGCTAAAGCATCTGAAGAAATGAGTTGGCTATGGCATCGAAGATTATCTCATCTCAACTTCAAATGCATGTCCAAATTAGCTTCAAAAGATCTAGTTGCATGCCTACCCAAGTTCAACTTCATTAACGAAAGGTCGTGCAATGCCTGTCAACTTGGGAAACAGACTAGAAGCACATTCAAGAGAAAAACTGCAAATTCAATTGACAAGCCTCTGCAGTTGCTACATATAGATCTTTTTGGGCCAATTCCAACGACAAGCCTTGGAGGAAAAAAGATATTCTCTGGTCGTAGTCGATGACTTCACCAGATTTACATGGGTGTTCTTTCTAATCTCAAAAGATGAGACAAGTTCCCAGCTGATCAAGATATTCAAGCTGGTGATGAACGAGAAAAGAGAAAAATAAAGGCTATAAGGAGTGATCATGGTAGAGAATTCGACTTCTCAGAAATGGACCAGTTCTGTACAGACAATGGCATTAGTCACAACTTCTCAGCTCCATGAACTCCTTAAGAAAATGGAGTTGCTGAGATAAAGAACAGGACATTAATAGAGGCTGGAAGGACTCTACTAGCAACAGCCCATCTGCTTGAGTACTTCTGGGCAGAAGCTATCAACACTGCATGTTATACTCAGAACAGATCACTCATACACTCTACGATTAAGAAGACTCCTTATGAACTGTGGAAAGGAAGAAAACCAAGTGTCAGCTACTTTTATGTTTTCGGTTGTGCATGCTACATTCTCAACAATGGAAAGAAGTACTTGATAAAGTTTCAACCAAAATCAGACGAAGGAATCTTTCTTGGATATGCCACAGACAGTAAGGCCTATAGAATTTTCAACAAGAAGACACTGAGTGTTGAAGTCTCGATTCACATCATCTTTGATGAGACAAACTTAGACAAAACAATGCCTTCAGACACTACAACCAACAGTTCAGACACTACGAATGAGGTCGCCGAGCTCAATACTACGATCATAGTACCAGACAGTGAAATCGTTGAGCAAGGAAATGAGATCGTAGAGAGGCCTATGCCAGACAACGAGCCTCCACACAAAGAAGAAGAAATAGATCTTGAAGATCTAAGACAAGAAGGCATAAGAATTGATGTCCCAACAGGAAGCAGATGGGCAAGAAATCACACTCAAGATCTAATCATTGGAGATCCAAGTGCAAGAGTCAAAACAAGAGCTGCTACCCAAAATGAATGCTTTTATCTAAGCTTCCTATCACAAATGGAACCGAAGAAGATAGAGGATGATATGGAAGACTCCAGCTGGATAGAGGCCATGCAAGAAGAACTTAATCAGTTCAAAAGAAGCAAAGTATGGAGACTGGTTCCAAGACCAAAGAATCATCCTGTTATTGAAACCAAATGGGTCTTCAGAAATAAGATAGATGAAGATGGAGTCATCACCAGGAATAAGGCAAGACTAGTGGCCAAGGGCTACTCTCAGGAAGAAGGCATTGACTACGATGAGACATTTGCACCTGTTGACAAACTAGAAGCCATCAGAATATTCCTTGCCTTTTCTGTTCACATGAAATTCAAGGTCTTTCAGATGGATGTCAAAAGTGCATTCCGGAATGGTGAACTTCAAGAAGAAGTCTATGTAGAACAACCTCCCGGTTTTAGATTAGATAAAGCCTTATATGGTCTTAAACAAGCACCTAGAGCATGGTATGAAACACTAACTAACATTTTTATTGAAAATGGGTTCACTAGAGGTAGAGTAGATACCACACTATTTCTTAGAAAGCATAAAGATAAAGTCCTACTAGTTCAAATATATGTTGATGATATTATCTTTAGATCTACTGATGAAAAGTTATGCAAGAGATTTTCCAACCTTATGTAGAGCAAGTTTGAAATGAGCATGATGGGTGAGCTGAAATTCTTCCTTGGACTGCAAGTAAAGCAAACTGATGAAGGAATCTTCATAAACCAAGCCAAGTACATTAAAGACTTACTTAAAAAGTATGGCATGGAATCAGCCTCTCCCATGAAAACCCCAATTGCTCCTGCAACCAAGCTTGACAAAGATGAAAAAGGTAAAAGTATTGATATAACTCAATATAGAGGTATGATAGGCTCTCTTTTATATCTTACTGCCAGTAAACCAGATATAATTTTGCAACATACATTTGTGCCAGATTTCAAGCTAGTCCTAAAGAATCACATTTAACTGCTGTAAAGAGGATTTTCAGGTATCTCAAGGGTACACCTCACTTGGGACTTTGGTATCCCAAGGAGTCCTCATTTGAACTAACATAATACACAGATGCTGATTTTACAAGCTACAAACTAGATAGAAAGAGTACCAGTGTCACCTGTCAATTTCTAGGTAATAGACTTGTGTCCTGGTTTAGCAAGAAGCAAAATTCAGTATCTACTTCAACTGCAGAAGCTGAATACTTGCTGCAGGTAGCTGCTGTGCTCAGATCCTATGGATGAAAAACCAGCTAGCAGATTATGGGTTTGAATTCAAATCCATACCCATTCACTGTGATAACACAACTGCTATTGCAATAACTCATAATCCTGTCATTCATTCTAGGACTAAGCATATAGAAATAAGGTATCACTTCATCAGGGATCATGTTCAAAATGGAACTATATCCTTACAATATATCCCTACTAAAAATTAACTGGCTGACGTTTTTACAAAACCTCTAGATGAATCCAGATTTAACAAACTGATAAGTTAGCTAGGCATGCTTAACTTGCAACCATGAAAAATATGCTCTAGTTTGTGCTAACCATACAGATTTAAAGCCTATGTTCAAAAACAAAGACATGATCAAAGGAAGTCTACGATCGTAGAGGTAAAATGTCATAAAAGACAATGATCGCAGTGTAAACTCAATGATTGTGGTGCAGACTCAACGATAGCAGAGTTCTATCAACAAAACAAAGGAGCATCCTGTGTTGATGAAGATCAAAACTAAGTAATCTCTCTAAAGAGCACCTCAGGAACAAACCTAACCCTTGATTCACTCTATGAGGTTGGCCCTTCTTGAGTTACCTTGAACCGAGAAGAATGCAAAGTCAAAAAGGTTCATCACAAAGAATAAGTCAGACTCGACGAACGTAGTACCGACTCGATGAATTGGAGAACAGACTCAACTATAGCTGAGCAGTCTCAACGAACATTGAACAGACTAGACGACTGCAGAACAGACTCGACGATCGCAGTTCAAACTTGACGATTGGGGAATAGACTAGACGATAGCTTACCAGACTCAACGAATGCAGAACAGACTTAACGATGAGAAGGACCATCTCAACGATCGTAGTCCTTGCTAAGGACATTAGCTCAGAAGAAGTTAAGGGGCAAATTAGTACAATCCTCCTAAGTCAGAATTCGTAGAGCCAAGCAAAACTTTACACCTATCCCACTAACCAAAATAGAGAGAGGGAAGTTACAAGTACAAATTAAAATCGTCTTTGTGAAATCTGAAGTTCAAAAGATCATCTCTCTCTTCCTCTCTCAGGCAGAAACCCTAAACCAGAAGAAAGCTTAGTCAGTCACACTTCCTGTAAGAAAATCAATGGCGACTTCCAACGTCATCGCTGGCTACAGACTTTGTTTTGATGAGTTCAAAACAGTTGAACCAAAATTTCATAAGACTCTGGCATTATTAAGGAAGGCTGGACTCCAAGAAGTTCTGGGCACAAACACATTGATATACCCCAAGCTGGTGAAAGAACTCTACAATAATGGTGTATTTGAAAACAACACCATCACTACGAAAGTCAGAAACGTAGAAATCAGACTTAAGGCTGAGGACATCAATCTAGCCCTAGGTCTCAAACCTAAAGGGTATCCGTCCATAGATGGCATGGACTTCCATAAGGGACTCAAAAAAATGCATCACAAGAAATTCCCCTCTGTTAAAGGATACAAGAAGAAGGAGTTTCCACAGAGGTATGAATTTCTAGCTGATATTATTGGAAAATGCATATGTTGCAAGAGCTCTAGTCATGACTTTGTGAATGAGGTGCAACTCAAGCTCATGACTACCATATGTTATAAAATACAACTTCACTATGGGGCTCTATTGCTTGAATGGATTGGGAAGTGGTTAATCAGCTCCAAGAAGACAAAGAGCTCTCAAAAGATGCTCTATGGGCGATTTATAGGCATCATCTTACAGGCTGCTCTGGGTGACTTAATTGAGGACGATGAAGGAAAAGACATTAATCCAAACCGTCAAATGACCCAGCAACTATTCGAGAACTGGAAAAGGAATCCAGCTGAAAATGTGCGGATGATGTCTGAATCCAGTGGTAGAACTGGTGAAATAAAGAAATTAGGAGTGCCAGGAAATATGTTAGTTGTCAGAGAAACTGAGGAAGAAGAAGAAGAAGTTATCAAAGAAGAACCCATTGCTTTGGTCAAAAAAAGCAAGGGGAAAAGAAAGCTGAAAGCCAGAACTATAGAAGAGCCTCAAGGATCCACTACCGATAAGCCTGTAGAGTCCTCAGACATTGACAATCTAAGGATCCTAAGAAGGAAGGAACATCAGGCTGAGGAAGAAGAAGATAGAGATACCATCTCTCAGCTGCTGAAGAAGAATAAAATCAGCCACAAATCAAAAAGGTCATCCATCTCTTCGATCGTAGAGTCTCTACCGATCGTAGAGACCAGACCAAATACATCAAGTAATGAAGTAGCTAAATCAAATATTCTGGCTGATCAGTAGGACAAAACTGAAGTTCAAGAAAGTCCTGAGGCTGTGGCTCAGCCTAGAAAACCAAGAAGAAAACTGGTCAAGAAAATATTCTTCTCAGTGAAGAAATACTAAAAAGGGAAGACAAAGAATTGGCTGCTGAAAAGGAACCAACCAATGAAAGCCAAAAAGTCAAAGCTCAAATTGAGGGGGAGACACCTGAAGCCCTGATGATAGAGAATACACCTGCTGAGAGATGCCTAAAGCTCCCATCCTAGAAGGTGCTCCAGTTGAGGGGGAGCTTTTGATCTTACAAGAAGATGATCAAGTTGAGGGGGAGGCTCATGACATCTCCATGGAAGAAGAAGAGGTCCCTGTAGGAAATGAAGAAGAACCAGTGCAAGAACATCATGAGGCCATTGATATAATGGAATCCTCCAACGAAAACAGAGAAGAGGATGAAGGTGACGAGGTCGAGATCATAGATGTGGGCATTAATGGGTACAGAAGAGCCAACTATGAGCAACTGTTTTCATATCTACCCATGATGCCTTTCCTTCAAGCTCGAATTCTAAACTCTTGAATTCACATGTTTTGGAGCTTCAAAGAGTATCCGGCCATCTCAGTGCTAGCTAGTGAATTCCCAGGAAGATTCAACTTTGCCAAGAATTTACTCACAAACAACTCTTCCTCAAAGAATAAACCTGAGGTATTGTCTATCCCAACCCTCTTCAGAGTTAATCACTTGCCATCATCCTCATTTAGTAAATTTTATGAACTCCCACGATGGTTGGAAGTAATTCTACATCCACTAAATCAATTTCCAGTTGCAGAATCCCAAAATTCTATAACTGAGGAACCAAATGTGATCAACTTCATAATGCTCCCACCTCCCATCATCCCTACGATCACTAACTCTAGCCTCATTATAGAGTCTCAACCTCAAATCGTAGAGCCACCAAACTTAAAAATCCAAACCCAGGCCCCTCCATCAGATATTCCCTCCTCATCCAGCAATGAATACTTCAATCTTGATCTTGCTCTCTACTCATTGCAAGATCAATTCAACAGTACACCACCTCCTTCACGAATTCCCCAACTGAATGAAATTCTTTCAGAGTTGTCCACAAAGGCTGATTTGTCAGCAATGTCCGCGAAAGTGATCAAGGAACTCGGTGAGAGTCTTGAAGATCACACTGCACTTATTCAGCTGAGATTAACATCAATGATCACTGCTACAAATAATCTCCCAAGCTCCCTAAGTTCTGAGCTCTCTAAAACGCTTAAAGAGATCATCAAAGAAATGATTCAAAGCATAAAAGACAGGGATGACATCCACTTTCTCGTAGCTAAAAGACATAGGGATGATGTCTTGATCTTACAAAAGACTCAAGAATCTCAGAACGAACTAATGATAAAGAGTATCACAAGTCTCCAAACTGCAGTCAAGGAATTTTAAGACTTCTCCATGGGTCAAATGCAGCAGACTGAAACTATCCTGAACATCCTTCAACGACGTGGAACTCGATCTGATGCTTTAATCCAAGAAAATCATGAGGATATTGCTCAAACTCAATGTCAACTCAACGAGCTTATCCAAGGAGTAACTCGTCTCTCCGAAGACATTCGAACCCTTAATGCTGACATAAAGGGGGAGAATAAAGGGAAAGGAGATCATGGAGGCAAGGGAAAAGGCAGAGGTCAATTCCAACCTCAATCCTCAAGGAATCCTCCTGCAAGGCAAGTCCACCAGTAGACTCCACGATCCAGAGGTTAGACCCAAAGATCTAATCAGCAAGAAGTTTTAATGGCTCAACCATTAAGGAGTCTAGGGCCAACTACCAGATAGAATTAAGTTTGGTGGAAGAATGCATATTTTGATTTGAGGTTTAAAGTAAATGCTCATGATTATATGTAAAGTCCTTAAAGGAATATGTGTACAAGGACTTAGTGATAGATCAAATTTGTTAGGTTGATCTTAGCTTTTGGTGTTCATCATTCTATAAACAAATGTATAAATAAAGAGATCAAAGATGTTAGGTTGATCTATGACTTGAAAAATATAGATAAGCTTCAACAAAAATCGTAGTCTATCAAGTTGATCAACACATTGCAGAAGCCAAGGCAGGATCATAGAGTTTAGAAGATCGTAGTGTATCTGCCTTGAAGGACCTCTTCTGAAATCGTAGAGTGGTCCAGATATTTACCGAAGCTAACTAGGAGATCGTAGTGTGCTCTCGGAAACATAGAGTCTGCAAGACGAGCAAGCAAAGATCGTAGTGTGAAAACCCTTGAAAGAAATTATAGTGTTCTATTCAGACCAAGCACAAATATGTCAAGACACCACGATATGAATCCTAGAGTATCATCTGTCTTGTGTCAGAAGCATCAAGCCCTATTTTTGTTTTGAGACAAATTCTAAAAAATGTGGAATGGGTTTTAAACGTTGAAGCACTCACCAGTCCCAACGGTACAAAATGTATCCTTAGTATTCATCAAAAGGAACGTATTCAAGAAGCTAAGAAAAGGACCATTGGACAGAGGAAAACACCTTTTCAGGTGTTAGGTGAGAAAGCAGTCTGCCGTGTCAGTGGGCCAGACTACAATTCAGAAGATGTGTAGAAAAGTCTCCATCAAAGCTCAGAAATGTCAAACACATTTAATGTCTCATCAGATGACTTCAACGGATAGATCTCAAAGCTCACATATATACAGAACACAGACAGATGAGAAAGTAAGGAAGCATTGAAAAAAACGCACAAGAACACTCAACGCTCAACTCTACGATCAGAGAAGAAGAGGAAGCTTGCTCAGCTACTCAGTTCTTTCGAACAAGTGATTAACTGTAACTAAGTAGCCTCAATCACGATCTCAACAACAACTAATCAACTGAAGTAAGAGTTCCAAGTCTGAAGGACTTGAAGAGTTCTAAGTGAACTGTGAAGAACCAAGTCTGCTGGACTTAAAGAGTTCAAAAGTGAACTAAGAAGTGCCTAGACTGCTGGTCTAGAAGGAATCTGTGAGATTCACAAAAGTGTAAAAGACATCCTTAGTGGATTTCCTACTCGAGGAGTAGAAGAGTGGACTAGGAGCCTTAAGTGCTCTGAACCACTTAAAAACGATTGTGTCTATTTTATTCTTGCCATAACTGCTATAACTGTCATAACTGTATCACTCTCATTAACTCACTATCTAAAGGGGATTTCAAAGAATCCATAATTTCGATGTGCTTAAGATCTTTATTAAAAACGGTCTTAATACAAAGAAAAGTTTTTAATATCTATTCAACCCCCCTTCTAGATAACTATTGTGCCTCTGGGAACTAACAAAGTTAAACACCTTAATTAACTAAGCCACTATATCTCTATGTGAATTATAATCAAAGAAGGTTTAAGTCCAAGTTCTCTATCTGATTACATGTGATGTTAAGCATATCTATACCCTAACATTCATCAAGATTCCATTCATTCACAGAATTCAAGAACACATACTATATTAACTAAGTCTAGACTCGTATTTTCTCTCTCAAATCCATACAAGTCCACAAAGAATTGTTGATCAGGCAATTCATAAATTCAAGCATAAATTAATATAGATAAATTGATGAATATATAGCTTATTAAACTAAAAATCAAAGTTACATACTCATCGTTTCACTTAAAGATCCGTCATAAGCCTAAATAGTAACTTAGTTCATCATTAATGAAATAAAAACTGAAGTCATTAAAGAAAACATCCTTCCAATTACAAATATAAAACTAGAGAAGAAGAATAAATTCAAAACCACCCTTCTCTTTAGCCCAATCTGCAATTGAAATGAAAATCCTTCAAAATCTTATCTCCAATGTTTGCTTCAAAATCTTCTATCTTTTTTCTCTGTTAATTGCCTTGAGTTGTATGATATCTCCAAATCTTGTTTTTTGATGTCGGATATATCGCTAAGACATGCATTTTGATTGCAATTCCATGCTAATATGAGTTCCAACCCGAGCCAAACACTAATCTTTATATTGATACATCATTCCAAAAGCAACAAGAGGCTATCTCTTTCCCGTACCCCTCGTCCTGACGGGGGTTTTGTATGGGAAATAGTGCAATAATCTGATATTTTCTATATAATTAAATTAGAAATTTTGCGTATAATTTTTTTTTTTAATTTATTTATTTTAAAGGTGAGAATATGTGCCAGGTAATGTGTATATATTTATGTAATGAATATAAAATATATTTATTACATGAATGATTATAAATAATTTTATTTTAGAATTATTGCTCATTATCAATTATATTCTTATAATAATTAATTTTATAGTAAAAATATTTTTAATATTTAATTTCCATGAAAATATGATAATTATATTATTTAAGTAATATATGAAATGATTAAAGCACAATTATAATAATTATTTTATTATATGAATTTTTTCAGCATATTTAAGTTATTTATTTTAACTTAAATATTAATGTTGTATATGAAAGATAAATCAGATATGGAATCCAAACCCTAATTTTGGATTTTGATCAAGGAATGAGAATAATAATATAATATTAATTATATTTTGCTTTTTCAGTGCTATAAATAAGTATTGTATGTACGCATTGGTCAATGGTGGTGCAGTATTTGGAAAACCCTAATGTTACCGATAAACCCTAGTTTTGAAGTCAAATGAGAATTTAAAATCTGTCTAGTAACTATGTTACTTGATTAATGATATTTATTATAATATTATATTATTTATATTTCAGTGCTATAAATATGTACTGTATATGTGTGTGGACTGTTAATGGTTGTTCAATTATGATGTATCATGACCAAGCCATAGCATTAAATTGTGAAACCTTAATTTAAAACTCCATTATGAGTTCGAGAATGTTTTGTAATTATATTATCATGATTAAGGATAAGAATTAAGGAATTTAAAGTTAATTAGGAAAATCCTAATTTTTGAAACCGTGATTAATATTTATAAACCTAATTTCTATATTTGGAACCCTAATTGTCAACTTGGGGAAACCCTAATTGCAAAATTATAATATTTAATGTTAATTAGTAGACCTAAACCTAATTAGGAAGTTTTAAGTAATTAAAAACCTAAACTATTTTAAGAAACCCTAATTACAATTTTGAAACTAAAATTTTGTTATGTTAAACCCTAACTAGAAATCCTATAATTTTTGTACTAAACCTTAGGGTTAAACCTTGAGGGTCAAACCCTAAGGGTTTGCCAAGTTATCATTTTGCCATTAAAATTATAAATCAAATAACCATTATACCCTTGTTGCATTATTGGACATAACTTGTAAATCTAGATAAAATGTAGTTGGTAAACTACTTTTGACTTTCCTGGAGATCAAATTCTCAGCACCTAAGTTATATATCATCAGCCACTTCATTACATGACATCTATATATAGATCATGAGAGAGAAATATCACAAAATTAGCTCATTTGTACACCAAACACCCAACTTCAGCTCTCTCTCTCTCTCTCTCTCTTCAAACCCATGAAATGTTATAGTAGATCAGTCCCATATTCAAGCACCACTATCACCATAACAGATCTAGAAGCTCAGAATCAAGAATTGATGCATAAAGGTATAAAACCCTAAGTCAAAATTTTGATCTTGTATGCTATAATGGATTTCTGGTTTTTAAGTTTAATCATGTTGAATAAGGTGTTAATAGATGATCTGGGTTGATAGATGTTAGATCCATAACACCTATAGGCTTGGATTTGATGATTTCAAAAATCTGGAATTTTTTTTTATGTTGTCTAACAACAAATGTCAGACCCCATAGATTCTTCTTTGTTCATGATTTGTGTTGTTTTATGTGTTAGATCTATAGTATGTATGAGGTCTTTCTTCTGAAAGTGGAATTATATCAATTGGATGTCTAGATTTCATTTTATAAACGGTCAAAACTCGTTAACCGGGCATGACCAGACGAATTCTGGGTAACCTAGAAAGCGTTTTCTAGCGTCTGATAAGCATTTGTAACATCCAGATCTGTAAGTGTTTAGGCATTTTGATTATGTGTTTGTATCCAGTTTGTAGTCTTACATATATACTTTATATTTGTGGCTTTATATCGTGTAAATAATCAACATGTCGAACATACAGATGGTCAAAGTAAGCCATTCGGCCATGATCTGAATTTCTGGAATTTCCAGAAATTGTTAGCATAAACCTTCTGATAAGGTTTGACCAGATTAAATCTGGTGATGGTTTTGTACTTAGACTGAGATAATGATACATATGTGTTACCTGGCATAAGGGCTAAAGACTTGAACCTTAATAACAACATATTTATGATCAGAACCTAAAAGAAATCGACCTTCAATATAGCACCATGGAACTGTCTGGGTTCTAGGTTACCCAGAAAACCCAGAACAACCATGACCATAGTTTTAAAGGCTTAGATCTTGCTTTTAAATTGTTTTGTGACCAAAGTGACAGTTGGTAATTGTAGTCCTACATTTATACTACACGATCAATGCTTGAGATGGACCAGAGCATACAAGAACAAAGATTTATAAGTGATCAAAGTTGACCCCGTGACCACTGACTTGTCAGTGTTCTTGGGCTCAAGAACACCTAAGGTAACGTGTTTCTGTCGCCAAAGGCTTTAGCGATAGACTTAGGTAATTTTAATTAATTTTCGAAAATTGATTAAAAATAGAAAATAAATTCTAAAAATTACAAAAATAGTTTTAAAAATTATTTTAAATTATGAAAAAAAACTTTTAATTATTTAGGATATTTTCCATTAATATTTATAATTATTTGAATATTAATGATATTTAATTTATTTAATTAGTTTATTAAATAAATTAGAGAAAAATGATTTTAATGTTATAAAAATCATTTTAAATAAGAATAAAGTGTTTAAAAATATTTTTGAGTTATAAATGTAACTTTTAATATTTTGTGATGAAATTTCATTAATAAATTAATATTAATGATAATTAAATTATTTAATAAATGTATTAAATAAAGTATGAAAAATAGAATTAATGATTTAAAAATCATATAAAATGATTTAAAGGTTATAAAAATATTTGAAGTTATAAAATATAACTTTTGATATTTTTCATAAAAAATATTAATTATTTAATATTAATGATATTAGATTTATTTAATACTTATATTAAATAAATTAGTTTAAAAATGATCTTAATATTAGAAAAATCATTTTAAATGAAAATATAGATTTTAAAAATATTTTAAGTTATAAAATATAACTTTCAATATTTAAAGGTAAATCCCATTAATTATTTCCTATTAATGATGTTAAAGTTATTTAATAATTATATTAAATAAATTATTTTAAAAATGATTTTAATATTATAAAATTATTTTATATTACAATAAATTGTTTAAAGATATTTTAAGTTATAAAATATAACTTTTAATATTTAAAGGATAATTTCATTAATAATTTAATATTAATGATATTAATTTAATATTAATGATATTAAATTTATTTAATATTTATATTAGATAAATAGTTTAAAAATGGTTTAATTTATTTAAAAATCATTTAAAAAGGATATTAATGAATTAAAAATATTTTAAGTTATAATTAATGACTTTTAATATTTTGATAAATAGTGCATTAATATTTAAATATTAATGGTAAGTAATTAAAAATGATTTTTGGTTATTTTATAAATCGCTTAAGGGTAATGGTAATACTTTAAAAATATTTTAAATTATTATAAATAACTTTAATATTTTGGCAATGGTTTCATTAATAGTTTAATATTAATTAAATATTAATGATAATAGAATTGTTTAATATTTAAATCATTTAATGATGATTCCGGTGTTTGAAAATTCGTGATAAATTATAATAAATGTTTAAAAATTATTTTAAGTCATTAAAAATAATATAACTGATACTTACAAATGTTGAACTACATAATAGAGTCTTAGACTTGATAATTACCCAGTAAAGTCGTCGGTACACCAACATGTTTCAGAAATTGATCCGAACTTAGATATTTTGACTGTATTAATGTTTGTTAGTGATTCAATGACTGATGAATATGTGTGACAAGGTGATTAGGTTATGTGCTGACTGCAATAAGCAGTGCTATGTGTTATAGTATGTTGTTCTAATCGAACGAATGATCTTATTAATGATAGGTCGTGATATAAAAGATAAAACTAAGTTGCATATTGTAAGCAGCAAACCAGGCAAATATCCTACCTTAGCATTTTCTCTATGCAATGGACATGAGTAAGAAGATTCAGAATTATATTATTATTATACCAGATTATTAACCTTATTGTTATATATGTTATATCCGATCATTGATTATCGACATGATATTATATTATATAATTCAGATATATATTCTGTTCGTTAATTTCTAAATATGGTTATACAAGTGACCTCACTTGGATATTGTATTTCACATGTTGATATATATATATATATATACCTCTAAGCTATTTGACCAACTAGACACAGATTTAGAAATATCGTTGAATATGATAAAACCTTTTTGTATCCAATCAAATTGTTTTGGTTCGGATTCCAAACTAAGTATGAACATCCTGAACACGGGAAAACATTTATACGCCCAAGGCGGACAGAGTGAATGATAATATCGTTCTTGCATGTAGTATTGATCAATACAAGGCCCATGGGATGTACACCCTCGTGCCCGTAAGTTATGACGGTTTGCGGATAAAGTTCTGCTAAACCTATTCGAAAAATGAAAACAATGTTCATAGTATGTCAACTAAACCCCATTTACAGTTAATACGTAGTTTTAAAATTTTGAGACAGAATTGTTATGTTATTATTATTGTGACCCCCCAAAAATAGGTATACATCACCCATCTTGAGTCGCCAAATACATGGTACAAAATTCAAATACAACTTAATTATACAACAGTCGTGTAAAATACGACAAAATATATGATGTGAGTTTTAATACAAATATTGTCATCTAGACAATATCCACACTCAATTGAGTCCTCATTACATTTATTATCACACTATTTAACAGAATAGTTAGGACTATTAATGCTATTATCTGGACCGTCACTCCGTTCCTCGACTAGTCCTTGCTACGTTCTCATTTCCTGAAGAGAATAATGAAAGTAAAAGGGTGAGGTCAACTAGCCCAGTAAGAAATATTATGACTAAGATAATACAGAATAAATTATCGTTAGCCTTCAACAGTGTTAAACTGATACAATATAACAAATATCAAGTTTAACTGCAGCGGAACAAACAATCTATTAAAAGAGTCAAGTAGAGAATAAAATCTACTATCTTTTATGATTTAAAAGGTTTTTCATCACTTTTATCGCTGGAACTCAGCTTAATAAATAATCCACATTATCCCTGCACTACGGCCAAGGATATTCATTAGTATCACAACCACCAATTATACATGCACTATGGGCCAAGGATATTCGTGTATTCATCAATGGTCATGATCATGCCAACAACTGTCCATCAATGTACTACGGGCCAATGAGGACGTTTACCACATCATTTGTAACATTACGGTCATGATTATATCGATTAATCCCAGGTCATAATCATACCAAGTCCACCTATGTACTACAGGCCATAGATGACTTTCAACATAATATAAACATGAGGATGATGACAATGATATAAGAATTCAATAAAACAAGTTCAAGAATTAATTTATCCAGGAACTAATAACGTCTAAATTGTCAACATGATACTTTGTAGAGTAAAATTCAAGAATGCTCAGAAAAATATTTCCATGAAAAGATACTAGATGAAGCGCAAATATCAAGGATATTTCACTAATTTCATGGAGTATAGAAGTCAAAACTTTAATCAACTGAGTATAATAAAGAATGGAATAACAAAAGAAATCACCAGGCATGCGATAGACCGCATGCATAAAGTTATTCAATAGAATAATAAATAATCTAAACCAAAGTCAAAGTAAATTAATCACCGGCGAGGATGTTCCAACAAAATAATAAATAACAGAACCAGATCATGCGTAAACACAAAGACAGGATGTTCCAATAGAATAATAAAGAATGGAATAACATAATAATTTCACTATGTATGCGGTACTTCGCATAGACAGGTTGTTCTAACATAATAATAAAGAATGGAATAACAAAAGAATTTCACCATGTATACGGTACTTCGCATAGACGGGTTATTCCAATATAAGGATAAAGAATGGAATAACAGAAGAATTTTACCAAGTATAGGGTAGACCGCGTACACAGGTTATTCCAACATAATAAAAAAATGGAATAACAGAAGTTCTCTTCATGAATACGAAAGAAATAATACCCCTTATCTAAGAACAATTGGATATAGGAGTAGTGAAGTAGTAGAATACTTTTCTTCTTTCTCTCTATAGTTTCTCTCTCTAGAGTTTCAGTGAATTTGCAAGAAATAATGAAGGAATGAGCTTCTATTTATAGGAGAATAGACTAAATAGTAACTAATTCTGAAATCGGTCCGTATTGATTTAAGCACTTTTAAACCAGACTTTATCCAGATTGTTTTACTATAAAATATTCTAATAAAACAAAATCTTTTAAATAAAATATAATATATTCTATTTATAATCTAATAAAACGAATAACTTTATAAAAGTATTTTATTTTATATAAAAAGATTTTACTATGCAAAATACTATGCGAGCACTATGCAAACACTATGCATAATAAAATATAATATATTCTATTTATAGTCTAATAAAAACGAATAACTTTATAAAAGTATTCTGCTTTTATATAAAAAAGATTTTACTATGCAAAATACTATACATAATAGAATATAATATATTCTATTTATAGTCTAATAAAACGAATAACTTTATAAAAGTATTCTGTTTTATATAAAAAGCTTTTCTGTTTTATTACATTAATAATACTAATAAAACAAAACGTCATCATCATTATTATAATTCACACTATTAATCGGCCAGGTCGTTCCCATGAAAGAATGGGCTTTCCAATAAGGATTTCTCCCTATTTGCGTGCAATTAGGTGACCAAATCTCTCCTTGGCAGAACTTCTAGACATCGTTAATATTGCAAATAATAATATTAATAACTTCGTCGTCTCAATTATTGATTTAATAATATATAATATATCGACAATAATTGAATCAATTAACGTGAGATACTATGCAACAATTCATCAAAGCAATAATTGAACAAAACCGAGTGACTTCTCACGTAAGCATCAATAATCAATACCGTACTACTATGCAACCACGCATATTCCCTGCATTTTTAACACCGTGTTTCAACAGCTAACGATAAAACTTCCGCCGTTATTTTCATAAAATATTTTTGTCGCTTTCTCAATTCGACAATAATTACATTGTAGGGTCCACTAATGATTGTGTCGTCGTATTTAATATTCCCTCGTTAAAATGAATATTCCCCACCAATCGAATATTATATAACAACTTGCGTACTTTGCAAAATTTATAACTATTACCCACAACTATAACATTATATCAAATTCATTCCATAATATTCAAAAATGATAATTATAAAAAATTAATCTTTATTCATAAAAGTTGGGGTTTTACAATCTCCCCTTCTTATGAAATTTCGCCCTCGAAATTAGGGTACATACCTGGTATGTCGAAGAGGTAAGGATACCTTGATTTCATTTTGGATTCTAACTCCCAGGTCATTTCCTCAACATTGTGGTTCCTCCATAAAGCTTTAACTTGAGGTATAACCTTGGAGCGTAGAATATGTTCCTTCTTATCCAAGATTTGAACAAGAACCTCTTCATATGTTAAATCTTCCGCTATTTCGTCTGGTTCTAACTCAATAATGTGGTTCGAGTCTTTCACATATTTACGTAACATGGATATATGAAAAACGTTATGAACATGAGACATACTTGGCAATAAAGCGAGGCTATAGGCTACAGTCCCTACTCGATCGAGGATTAAAAATGGGCCAATGAATCGAGGATTGAGCTTTCCTCTCTTTCCAAATCTCGTAACTCCTTTCCATGGAGCAACACGTAACAACACATGATCTCCAATATCGAATTCCACGTCCTTTCGATGAAGATCAGCATAACTCTTTTGTCGGTCTTGTGAGGTTTTTATACGTTGTCGGATCGTTTGAATCTTTTCCGTAGTCATACGTACCAACTCCGGTCCCAACAACATTGCTTCACCCACCTCATCCCAGCATACTGGAGAACGACACTTTCTTCCATACAACGCCTCGAATGGAGCCATGCCAATACTTGTTTGATAACTATTGTTGTAAGAAAACTCCACCAATGATAAGAACTTGTCCAAACTTCCCTTGAAGTCAAGGACACACAGTCTTAATAAATCTTCAAGAGTTTGAATAGTCCTCTCTGATTGTCCGTCGGTCTGAGGATGATATGTCAAACTAAATCGTAAATCTGTGCCCATAGCTTTTTATAAACTAACCCAAAATCGTGAAGTGAATCTTGGGTCTCGATCAGAAACTATGGATACTGGCATACCATGTAGTCTTATAATGTCGTTGATGTACATACGAGCAAGACGTTCAAGTGTATAAGTTTATCGTATTGGTAAGAAATGAGCAGACTTGGTCAATCTATCAACAATGACCCAAATTGCATATATGCCTTGAGAAACCTTGGGAAGACCAGTAACGAAATCTATGGTAATGTACTAAAACTTCCATTCTAGAATTTTAAGTGGTTACAATGGACCTTTTGGTACTTGATGCTCTGCCTTGACTCGTTGACAAGTTAAACACCTTGAGATAAACAGTGTTATCTCTCTCTTCATATTGCCCCACCAAATGTATATCGAAGATCATGATACATTTTGGTACTCCCAAGATGGATTGCAAACGGTGTGTTGTGCGCCTCCATCATGATTTTATACTTTAACTCAGGATCGTTAGGAACACAAAGTCTGGAGTTGACTCGAAGTATTCCTTCTTCATTGATTCTTGCTTCCGGCATATCACCTTCTTGTACTTTCTTCCTCATATGCATCAGTTCCAGGTCTGTAGCTTGAGCAGCTTTAACTTTATCAATTAAAGTCAGTTCTACTCGTATATTAACCATCATCACGTGGGTCCCTAAAGTCTTTATCTCTATCTGCATCCTTTGCAAGTCATACAAAATGGGCCTCTGCGTTGACAATATCGCACTCGTACCCGCATATGATCTTCTACTCAATGCGTCAGCTACCACGTTTGCTTTTCCAGGAAGGTATTGGATGGTATGATCATAATCTTTCAACAGTTCAAGCCAACGTCGCTGTCGCATGTTGAGTTCCTTTTGAGTAAAGAAATATTTGAGGCTTTTATGATCCGTAAAGATCTCCACTTTCTCCCTATACAAGTAATACCTCCAAATTTTAAGTGCGGAGACAACAGCTGCCAACTCTAGATCATGAGTAGGATAATTCCTCTTATATTCTTTGAGTTGTCGAGAGGCATAGGCTATGACTTTCCCATGTTGCATGAGAACACATCCTAACCCTTTGCCTGAAGCATCAATGTAGATGACAAATCCCTCCGAGCCAGATGGTATTGTCAGAACAGGTGCTGAAATGAGTCTCCTCTCGAGTTCTCGAAAACTCTTCTCACATTTCTCGTTCCAACCAAGTTTTGTATCTTTCCGAGTCAGCTGAGTTAAGGGAGTAGCGATTCGAGAAAACCATTCAACGAATCTCCGATAATAACCAGCTAAGCCGAGAAATCTACGTACTTCGGTCACTGATTTAGGTTGCTCCCAGCTTTGAATAGCTTCAATCTTTGCTGGGTCAACAGATATTCCATAACTTAATACCATATGCCCAAGGAATGCTACTTCCTCAATCCAGAACTCGTATTTCTTTAACTTGGCATAAAGCTTATATTCACGAAGCTTTTGAAGTATCAGCCTCAAGTGTTGCTCATAATCTTCATGGCTTTTGGAATAAATAAGGATGTCATCAATAAAGATTTATCCACAAAGTGATCCAAATATTCCTTGAATACTCGGTTCATCATATCCATGAAGGCAGTAGGAGCATTAGTCAATCCAAAAGACATGACTAGGAATTCATAATGCCCATACCGAGTTCTGAAAGCCATCTTTGGAATGTCATCGGTTCTAATCTTCAATTGGTGATATCCTGAATGAAGATCAATCTTTAAAAAGAATTTGGCGCCTTGCAATCGGTCAAACAGTCATCAATACGTGGCAATGGGTACCTATTTTTGATGGTGACATGATTCAACTCCCGATAATCAATACAAAGTCGCATACTCCCGTCTTTATTTTTCACGAATAGAACAGGAGCACCCCAAGGAGACGTCTTAGGATTTAATAAAACCGATGTCTAACAATTCCTGCAGCTTGGGTCTTTAACTCCTAAATTCAATAGGAGCCATTCGATATGGGGCTTTGGAAATGGGTTTTGTACCGGGTTCAAGGTCAATACAAAATTCAATTTCACGTTCTGGGGGTAGGCCAGGAAGTTCTTCAGGGAATACGTCAGGAAATTTATTAACAATAGAAATATCATTCAAAACTGACATATTTTTGTTTAGATCCGTGACATGAGCTAAGAAAGCTTGACATCCGTTTTTCAATAAACGAATAGCTTTATGGCTTGAGATGACAGTGATTGAATTTGATGGTTTGGTTGCTTGAATTCGCATAATAGGTTGGTTAGGAATATGAAAGCTAACAACCTTACTAAAACAATTAATTTTAGCATGATGAGTAGTTAACCAATCAATCCCTAGAATTACGTCAAATACAAGTATTTTCAATGAAATAAGATCGACAGGTAATGAGAGGGTACCGATTTGAACCAAACAAGACTTATAAATAGTGGATGTAATGAAGGTTTCTCCCAACGGAGTTTCAACAGATAAGTCAAAGTCTAATTTCTCTGGAGTCAAATTTAAACGTTGAACGCAAGTAAGAGAAATAAAAGAATGGGTAGAACCGGTATCAAATAAGGTATAAACTTCGCTAGAGTTTATTATAAGCTTACCCGTGATGACCTCGTTCGGGTTTCTTACTTTCTGGGAGGTCACGACAAACGCTCTCCCTTGCACTACTAGCTTTGACTTTTCTGGGACGTCCTTTGGTGCCTCCATCCTAGCTGAACTTGTCTTCAGTGAACGACAAAATTGGGCTAGGTGACCTTTTCTTCCACAATTATAACATTCTTTGGACGACATCGTGCAGTTTGGACTGATGTGTACCTCCCCTCCGCATTTGAAGCATATGGTAGGTGATCGTTCTCCTTCCTTAACAACGGTCTTTGGTCTTTGATTTCCATCATTGTTGAATCTCCTCTTCTTGAAATGTCCATTCTTATTATTTTGGCCATGATTACCACCGAAGTGGTTACCATTTCTGGCATGTTGATTCCTTCCACGCTTATTATCACCGCTTCGATGACTGTTATCACTAGTATTATCATTTTGCCGGGTGCTCTCTTTTGGTTGGGTTGACTCATTATCGCGCTCCAATAACTGAGCCCTATTAACAACATCTGGATACAAACACAGTTTATGAGAGATAAGATATTGACATATCTCATGTTTCAAACCTCTTAGAAACATTCGCGTCATTCTCTCTTAATTATCAACCAAATGGGACGCAAACCGAGACAACTCAGCAAACTTGGCTTCGTACTGCGACACGGTCATGCTGTTTTGCTCCAGCTTGATGAACTCTACCTCTTTCATGTGACGAATACTTTTGGGAAAGTACTTTTCATTGAACAATTCTTGGAACTTCTCCCAACTCATCTTCAATGCGGCAGGTTGAGTACGTTTTACAGATTCCCACTAGTAATATGCCTCTGCACGCAACATGAAGGTGGCAAAGGGAACCTTTTGCTCCTCGGAGCATCCCAAGACATCAAATATCTTGCAAATCTGCTTTATAATACCGCCAAACTTAAATCGTTGCGTGTCCTCATGCGACAAAACATAAAATCACAGTACAAAACTAAACATCGTGCAAATGCAAACTATTTATATGTTCTTAATTCCAGCAATTCAAAAGCTCACGTATATCCATATGCCTCAGAAAAATCACAAAAACATGTTAATTCATCATGCAAAAGCAGATCAATAATATCCCAATAATCAACGAATCTGAATCTGTTATTACTGATATTGTGAGTGTGTGTTCAACAACCATGCTAACCCATGAAAGGCAAAAATATGAAAGATAATAAATTTCTTAGTAAGCATCATATAGTGTAAACTTGAGAACTCATCAAATATACTTGTTTCAACTGAAATCAAATAATTACCCGAATTCAAGAGTCAAAATGGAATACTTATGCTTTTCTTTTCTTTTCTTTTCTTTTATAATGGGGGCTCTTTGCACTTTTCCCGCTTTATTTGCAAATTTTTTTTTTTTAAATATACATAAATGACTGTGCAATGTCTCATCACATTAGGCTAACAGTGTTACCCCTTAGCGAGCTTTCAACCAACGACTCCCAGACCATGAAAGACCTTAGGGCGCTAGGTGTAAAGAAAATCCCCTCGGGCGTACTTGCTTAAGTAACAAAGGCCCCGAAACAAGACTAGTCACCCTGTATACCTTCTTTATGTTTTTTTTTTAGCTTATATATTCCAAATATTTTTCCCCCAAACTCGAGTTTATGCATAAATTCAGTCTTCTCTAGCTATACAAATTATCCTTTCATTTCACTAGCAATCATCCTTTAGAACTCTATTATCTAACCATTTAAACTATCATAGCCAACATGGTCATTTTTCAAAATGCCTTCCTATAATATCAGTGTCAAACAGATAAAGATTCAATTCATGTCAAGAAAATCATATCACTGACTCAACAATCCTTACTAGACTTGTTCATGCAATTCTACTTTCATCATTGGCCCCAAATATACGTACTATCAAAAACTGGAATTAATATGCAATCCTAAATGCAACAATAAACTAACAATCACAAACCAAATCCATAAACTAATAACAAACTACAATTTAGAAATAAAAATTAACTACCCCCAAACTAATCTAGAGCAATGTCCTCATGCGATAAATAAGGCAAAATAACACAGAGGACTTCCCTGACGAGCTTATTCCTCTGGTGGAGCATCCTCATCCTCGCTCATCTCTTGATCGGAAGGGGGAAAGACTCGCAGAACTGGAGCAGTTGGGAAGTGGCTAAGTTGAACGCCCGGATGGGATTGGACGGTCAGTGCATTCTGTGCAGCAAATTGGTCAACTAAAAACTTGAAAATCACGTCTTGATGTTTCGATAAGCGTACATTCTGGGACTCCATATTGTAAAACCAGCCGTCTATCTCCCGCTGGACAGCTTCGAGGACCACACCTCGATGAGCTGCTGTAGATGGGCCATAAGTAGGTGGAGCCTAAGGTGGTGGGGCTTGTGTAGATGTAACTTGGGGAATTATGAAACCCAATCCCCTAAGGTGATTTGCCCCACCTGTCCACACTTTATAACGGCGGATCAACTTGTGGTCCAACACGGGCATAGGCGTTTGAATCATCTCATCCGATTTCCATTTTACCCCAAACTTAGCACATAAAATGCAGATCAGTGATAGATGTGGTAACCCTCCTGTTGTCCCTCCACGAGATGCTCGGAGGATAGATTGCTGAGTATGATAGCCGACATCAATCTTTAGGCCTTGTATGATTGAGTATAATACCATAACCCTTTCTCTGGTTACGTGGCTCACATGTGTGTAGGTCATCAATTTGGCACAAATGAAGGCATACCATGCCTTTCCATATAGACTGAGGTGTGACAATGGGAAAGTCATGATGCCATGCTCATGCACGGTCCATGTGGTGCCCGATTGACACAGCTCCCGAATAATCTTTTCGTAGTCCGGCCCATCACGCACGAGTCTAGCATATTCATCATTAAGGCCATCTAATTATAGTTGATAACACCCATTTATATCCTCCTCGCCGATTTCCACTGTTTTTTCCTCTGACATAAACCCCATAATGATCATGCTCGGGCAAGTTGGCGTAGAACTCTTTTACAACTACAATCACTGCAGGGTCGGGCTGTTCGGTGAGGGAGAACCAGTTTCGTTCAGCAATCATCATTGCTATTTCTCCATCCTTGGTTTGATCGGGACGTAGACCACGTTCGGGGACGAGAGAGCAGGTATCCATCTTATTGTAGCGCTCCTGTGCCTCGGCGGAGACAAACCGTCGGCTATCAAATCTTGGAGGAGCCGAGGCTGAACCCGACCCGTCTCCACGTTGTCGTTTGGAAGCCATTGAGAAATTTCTGCAATAGTACAAATTCACAATTAGTTGCAGTCGACAAAATTTCTGTTGGGATACACGTATCCATGACACTACCCCCAAACTAATCTATATATTTGCACATTGAGTAAGTGGTTGGGGGTGGTGTCGGACCCTCATCACATGACAAGCAAAATTGTACCGCTTAGACACAAATATTAATCAAATTCTACAATTTGTAAAAGAACACAAGATGTGCCCAAAAGATGGGTATGTCACGTAATATGATCACACTCGCGCCACAATATCGTTTAGCCCCTCTCAATAGTGACATGTGTGCGCTATAATAGACTCATAATAGTTTAAGAACCATATGTCGAAGAAATTCCGTGTGTGAAGAGGGCACTGTGTGATATGCACTAAGATACTTGACTCAAGCATACTCTCAAACACGTTGTGGTCAGTGTATAACTTTCTTCGAATACCCATATGAGCAGTATATATGCCTACCAATTGAAAGTGTTTCACAGACATGCAAGAGAATATAGCCCAAAGAAGAACGAGACAAAGAAATCTTAGTCATGGGAACATGCCTCAAGAGCAATATTACTTCAATTACCCGTATACAGATTTGATGTGGTGATTCTTGGAAATTAAAGTAGTACATACCTTGGAGGTGAAACTAATTGCTGAACCAAATAGACAACCGATGAAAAGGTGCCACAGGTTTTAGACTTTGTAAAAAAATCAATTTAGTTCAGTTGTCATATGAGAGGAGAAAAGATGTGAAGAGCATTTAAGGGAAAAGTAAAAATTTAGGAACCGAGTGGGCGTGTTCAACAATCAATGCAGTTGTAACCACTTTCAAACAGTCAAAAGATACCGAGATGTGCATGTATTCTAAGCGTCGGTATTTGTCATCCAAAACAGTTTGAATTTCCCCTAGCGCCGGGGCACTAGTTTTGAGTAGCAGCCAAGTGTCGGGGCGTTGGACTCCAGAAACTGATCCAACCCTCTAGCGCCGGGGCACTGGGTTCCTTGGGTTTTGGAGCGCCGGGGCGCTGGTCCTTTCTTGCAGATTCTGCTCATCTGTCAACCAATAAAAGTGCATGAAGTCAAATAAAATAAACTAGAATAAAAATTAAATATAAAATACGATATAAATATAAGAATAAAAATGAAAACTCCTGGGGTTGCCTCCCTATAGCGCTTGGGTTATAGTCGTCAGCCCAACTTTGCGGTGTTGCTCAGTTCTCCACTGGTTTGGAGAGGTACTGGACCGTAGCTTGACGTTTGATGGGTCTACTCCAATAATGTTTCAGACGTTGACCGTTGACCTTGAATGTACACTTTGAGTTCGGTTCCTCGACCTCAATGTTTCCGTGTGGAGCGACAGATATAATTCACGAATGGCGGGACCACCGGATTTCAATTTTCGAAATAGACGCAAGGTGAGTTGAGCAGTAGTACTTGTTGACCCGGTTCAAATGTTCTATCAAGAATTTTTTATCGTGCGAGGCTTTGACTTTCTCCTTGTAGAGCTTAGCATTTTCGTGGGCATTGAACCGAATTCATCCATCTCGTTCAAGCTGCGGTAACCTTTTCTCACCAAATAACTTCTAGATCAAAGTTTAGTTTCGAATGGCCCGGTGTGCATTGTGTTCTAGCTTTCGGCCGGGAGGTGACACGCCTTTCAAATACCATTACATGCGGTGACATGCCGATCGGATTTTTGTCTGTTTGATTCGATAGGCCCATAGAGCATCGTCCGACGCAATGCCCAATCTTTTAAGTGACGGATTTACCACTTTTTGAGAATCCTCTTAACCTCCTATTTGACACCTCCGCTTGGCCATTGGTTTGTGGATGATGCCTTAATTACAATTTTGTGACGAACCCCATACTTTACAAGTAATTTTGTGAGCTCTTATTCTTCTGATGAGTCCCTCATCACTTATTATCGCTCTCGGTGTCCCCAAATCGTGTGAAAATGTTTTTCTTTAAAAATCGGAGAACAACGTTGGCATCATTAAATGGGTAACGTTGCGGCTTTCTACCCATTTGGAAACATAATCTCTAAGCTAACAAGATGTACGATTATTAAAGGAAGATGGAAACGGTCCCATAAAATCGATTCCCCACACGTCGAATAGTTCAACCTCGAAATTGTGTTGAGTGGCATTTCATTGCGCTTGGAGATATTACCTACGCGTTGGCATCGATCGCATTTCAGCACAAAGAGATAAGCATCTTTGAATAAAGAAGGCCAGAAAAATCCCAATTGTAGTACTTTTGCTGCTGTTCGAACACCGGAATAATGACCTCCGTAATCTGAGGAGTGGCAATGGCCTAATATACTATCCATTTCTTCATGAGGTACACAACGTCTTATCATTTGATCTGCACAGGCTTTAAACAGAAATGGTTCATCCCAATAGTATTGCTTCACATCGTGGAGAAACTTCTTTCGTTGTTGTGAGGTCAAATCCGGAGGTAACACTTTGGCAACCACATAGTTTACATAGTCAGCATACCAAGGCAATATTGTGGTTACCCGGAACAGTTGTTCATCTAGAAATTTTTCATTAATCAATAAGTTGTCTTCTTTCTGTACCTCTGCATTTTCTAACCGAGACAGATGATCCGCCACTTGATTTTCTGTACCTTTTCTGTCCCGGATCTCCAGATCAAATTCTTGTAACAACAATACCCACTGTATTCACCGCGGTTTTGCATCTTTCTTCTCAATCAGATATTTAATGGCAGAATGATTAGTGTAGACAATTACCTTGGTGCCAATAAGATAAGCTCTGAATTTGTCGAAAGCAAACACCACTGCAAGTAACTCTTTTTCGGTGGTTGTGTAGTTCAGCTGGGCATCCGTCAACGTCTTACTAGAGTAGTAGATAGTGTGAAAAATCTTGTCGTGACGTTGTCCCAATACTGCTCCCACTGCGTAATCACTGGCGTCGCACATCAATTCGAATGGTAAAGACCAATCGGGCGCTACAATGATTGGAGCAGAGACCAATTTCTTCTTTAATACCTCAAATGCCTCGATACATGACTGATCCATCTTAAATGGTACATCTTTCTCTAAGAGTGAACATAGGGGTTTCAAAATCTTTGAAAAATCTTTAATGAAGCGTCTGTAGAAACCTGCATGTCCCAAGAAGCTCCGAATGCCTTTTACAGATGATGGTGGAGGTAGTTTCTCAATTGTCTCAATCTTCGCTCTATCCACCTCTAATCTAGATTCGGAAACCTTATGTCCTAGAATAATCCCTTCTTGCACCATAAAATGACATTTTTCCCAGTTAAGCACCATGTTAGTCTCCACACATCTTTTTAACACCAAGATCAGATTCTTCAAACACAAGTCGAAACTATCACCGAACATAGAGAAGTCATCCATGAATACCTCTAAATTCTGTTTGACCATATCGGAGAAGATTGCCATCATACATCGTTGAAAGGTTGCCGGCGCATTACATAAACCAAAAGACATACGGCAAATGCAAAGCGTCTGCAATATGGACATGTGAACGTGGTCTTTTCTTGATCTTCCGGAGCTATAGCAATTTGATTGTACCCGGAATATCCATCCAGTAGATAGTAGAATTGATGTCCCGCTAACCTGTCCAACATCTGATCAATGAACGGCAAGGGAAAGTGATCCTTGCGTGTGGCTTTATTCAACTTGCGGTAATCCATACATACTCTCCAGCCTGTAACAGTTCTAGTCGGGATGAGCTCATTAGCTTCATTCTTCACCACTGTCATACCCCCTTTCTTCGGTACGCATTGTACAGGACTTACCCACGAACTGTCTGAGATTGGGTAAATAATACCGGCATCCAACCATTTTATAATTTCCTTTTTCACCACATCTTTCATAATGGGATTTAACCTTCTTTGCATCTCAATGGTTGGTTTGACCCTCTTCCATTAAAATCTTATGCATCTGAAAAGATGGGCTAATACCTCGAATATCCGCTATAGTCCACCCAATCATTTGTTTTTTTGAACTCGCATGAGAACCCGTAGCAATTTTTCCTTTTGGGTGTCAGTTAACTCTGTCGAAACAATAACTGGTAGAGTCGAATCTTTCCCCAGATAAGCATACTCAAGATGAGAGGGGAGTGGCTTTAATTCCAACACCGGTGGCTCTTCTATCGAGGGTTTGCACTTTTTACCTTCCGTTTCGGGCCTATCAAGGGTGTCGAATGGTTGATTATTTTTTCGGTAGAATGATGATGTGTCTAGCCATTTGATCTGCTCAATGTCCTCATCAATACTATAGTCGTCTATTCCGAATAACATGGATTCTATCGGATCCTCTGAGTAATTACCGTAAATCTTGTGATTAACTAACTCATCCATTAAATCCACCCACAAACACTCACCTTTTTCCTTCAGATAAGACATTGATTTAAACACATTAAAAGTGACACATTGATCTTCAACTCGCGTCGTCAATTCTCCTTTTTCGCGTCGATCAACGTTCTCCCGTTGCTAAGAATGGTGCCGAGAGAATGATGGGAAGTTCCTTATCTGTTTCACAATCCAAGATAACGAAGTCTGCTGGGAAGATGAATTTATCCACCCTTACTAATACGTCTTCAACGATACCTCATGGATATGTAACTGATCGGTCCGCGAACAATAAACTGATATTTGTCGATTTTGGTGCCTTAAACCCGAACTGACTGTAGACTGATAATGGCATCAAATTAATACTGGCCCCCAAATCACACAGTGCTCTCCCCGAAAACTGATTACCAATGTCGCACGGAATAGTAAAACTACCTGGATCTTTCAACTTCGGAGGCAACTTGTTCTAAATAATTGCGCTGCATTCTTCGGTTAGCATTACTGTTTCAAAATCACCCAGTTTCCTTTTCTTTGACAACACATCCTTCATGAACTTAGCGTAGCTCGGCATTTGTTCTAAAGCTTCGGCAAATGGGATGTTGATATGCAATTTCTTGAAAATATCCAAAAATCTTGGCTAAATCGCTTATCTAACTTGGATTTACGAAATCTCTGCGGATCTGGGTATGGGCGGCATTGTTATAGTTGGTTCCGGTGCATTACTTCGCTCTATGATTTCCTCTTTATCTTTCCGGTTTTCCACAACTTCTTCTATTTAATTTGTTGCGTTGTCCCCCTTTTCCTTATCCTTAATCTTGTTTCTTGTAAAATCCTTCCCCTTGCGTAAAATTCTGACCTTGCAATGCTCGTTTACTTAAATTTATTTCTATATCACTCGGGAGCGTTCTAGTGGATGGTTATTCAATGCATGTGCTATTTGCCCCAATTGATTTTCCAGTTTCTTTAACGATGCCCCATGGCTTTGCAAAAGTAAGCTCTACTTGATTCAATTTCTTATCTTGTTCCTCGTTCTTTTTGTCAGAAGCTCTAATGAATTTTTCCAAGGCTTCTTCCAAACTTGATTTCCTCTCGGTTGTTGAGTCGATTTTTGAAATCCGGAGGTGTTTTGTTGTCTAGGTGGTTGAAATTTGCGACTTGATTGTTACTCCATGAAAACCCCGGATGATTTTTCCAACCTGGATTATAAGCATTTTGAGTCGGATACGGTTGAGTTGAGCGATTATAGTTTCCTACAAACTGTGTTGATTCAGAATTTATGGCACATTGATCCGTAGCATGACCCCCAGCACACAACTCACAAACCATCGCTACCTGTTGTGTGGCTTGTGGACGCCATATTTCCATATGCTTAGCTATTGCGGTCACTTGTGCTGTTAATGTTGTCATCGCGTCCACTTCATACTTTCCCAATGCTTTCGGATGATTAGACCTCGTCATGGGCCACTGATAGTTGTTGGTGGCCATTGTCTCTAACAATTGATACGCCTCATTAAAATTCTTGGACATGATCGCTCCTCCTGCTGCTGCATCATCAATACTAGACCTCGTGGACGCATGTAAACCATCACAAAATATCCCTAATTGCATCCTCTGCGGAATTCCATGATGAGGGCACTTATATCCTTGAACCTTTCCCACGCCTCATATAATGACTCTGAATCAAATTGTACGAAAGTATGAATATCGTTCCGTAGTTTTGCCGACTTCGCTGGTGGGAAGAACTTAGCTAAAAAATTTTGAGCTAAGTCATCCCAAGTGGTGATTGAGCGAGGAGGCAAAGAGTGTAACCAGCTTCGTGCTTTATCTTTTAAAGTAAATGGGAACATCCTTAACCTTGTAGCATCTTCCAATACATTGTTAAATTTGAAGGTATCGCAAACTTCCAAGAAACTCAAGATATGCTCATTAGGATCATCTATCGAATTACCCCCAAACTGACATGTATTCTGTAGCATCTAAATTGTTCCCAGTTTTATCTCGAAATTATTTGCATTGATTGTCGGCCTCTTAATACTCGACTGTAAATCCATGACATTCGGCATGGCGTAATCCCTAAGTGATTTCTGTTCGTTCTCTGCCATGTTCACGAGTATTTCCTGGTTTGCCAGTTCTTCTTCCAAATGTATAACCTCACTATTCAAACGCACTCTCTGGAACTTCCTCTCGATGTAAATACGTATATGGAAAAGTTCCTTTTTAGCTTTTCGATCTAGTGTGCATACACGCACAATTCTGCCAATCGAAGAAGAAAAATAAGTAACATTCAAATTAAGACCGAATTGATTATAACTAATATGAAATTAATATCAATAAAAAATTCCTCGGCAACGACGTCAAAAACTTGTTGATCGATTTCGCAATCAAAGAATACGTGCAAGTATACACGGTCAACAAGTAATAAAGTGATAAAATAGAGTATCATTCCCACAGAGAATTCTAATTAATAAATTCTAAATACTAGCACTATATCAATCCAATTTTATTCAAACAATGATAAATTATGATTTTCTGAAATATTAAAACTAAATTAAACAATTAAAGATATTATTCTAAAATAAGCAAACAAATAAACTAAGATTTGAGTGAATGACTTCCGATAGATAAGGATTAAGACTTCAATATCCCCAATTATGAACTATAAATCAATTATCCAATTATCCCAACTATTATGTCTACTGAATTGTTAACAGGAATTCTCCAATGCCAAAAGTCCTTTTCCAAGTGATCAACTGACTTATATTTAATCCAGATTAATCTTGCTATATTCCTATGCAAAATAAGTGAATTAAACTCCTTTAATCCCAATTCCTTATGTGTTACATGCGGTGAAAAGATATTTCCATTCAATTCACAAACCTAATTATTCACTTGTGCAAATAAATAAGTCACACGTTATCAAACCCGAGTTCTAACCCTAGAATTCCTCTTCCAATTCCTACAGAATAACAAGGTAATTATTGGCCAAATAATTAAGCAATAGATCTCAAGGCATGATAAACAATTCACTTCAACATAAATAATTGGAATAATGAATAACTAATTTATAGCCATAAAAGGTTTAATTGAAATCTTAATTAAAGAATTAGTTCATAGCGAAATAAAAACCAATAATTGTTTGCAAATCATCCTTAAAAAATTACAAATTGAAAATAAGGAGAAGAAGAAGAAAACTACATAGCCAATCCTTAATCTCCAAGTAATCCTTGTGTAGTCTCCAATGAATGAATGAATTGATTGAATGATTAGATAATCCCCCTAATTTCAGCATTAATTTCTTTTTATAGCTTCCCACAATCCTAATCCAATTAGGCTTCAAATAAGCTCTACATAAGAAGTCAAACAAAAAGTCAATCCAGTCAAACCATCAAACACGCGCCTTTTGACCAGGTTCGACATCGATGAGGGCCAGTACCCGTGGCTAAAAATTACACTAACTAGAGCGCCCCGACGCTAGTCTTCATGTTATTTACCATTTTGCCATTGTAAGCTTGAAATCCCAGAATTACCCCTACAGCTCCCAAATCTGCAAAACAAGACATAAACACAATAAAAATGCTACTAAATAACTTGAGAATGCAATAATTTAAGTCCAAATATATCCAATTCATGGGTATATTACCCAATCATCAATCCACGTCTCCGCCTTAAGTGGTTTTGGCTCTTCAAAAAACTCTGGTGGTCCCAGTTCCTTGAACTGCTTAGCGGTGACCGTTCGAGAGTTGCCAGTGTTTCCACCTGTATTTTGTACAGGAGCCGCTCTTGCCTGATGTTGCATGAATTTCATAAAGCCTCTGAACATTCCATCGTTCATCATCTGGTTAGTGTTGTTGTTTGCCTGAGGATTGTCGCCTTCCTGACGCACATTATCCTGATTATTGATCTATAGAGACTCAACGGTCTCCTGTGCTCCATTGCTAATCTCAACATTCTCGGATGCCATTTTCAAATACTGCCACAAAACAAAGGTTAATTGACATGCAATATATTATCCCTATACTCTGACCGACCAATTAAATGCCAAATAAACTTAGGTAGGTCATACTAGTGAAGGAATTCCCCCTCTCCCTCCTAGTTCTTGTCTCACATCTCGGCCGGGATCATATCCTAAGCTTTGATACTAATCGTGGCGCCCCCAAAATAGGTATACATCACCCATCTTGAGTCGCCAAATTCATGGTACAAAATTCAAATACAACTTAATTATACAATAGTAGTGTAAAATACGACAAAAACATATGTTGTGAGTTTTAATACATATATTGTCATCTAGACAATATCCACACTCAATTGAGTCCTCATTACATTTATTATCACACTATTTAACGTAATAGTGAGGACTACTAATGCTATTATCTCGACCCGAGTCACTCTGCTTCCACAGGCTAGTCCTTTTGCTACGTTCTCATTTCTGAAGAGAACAATGAAAGTAAAAGGGTGAGCTCAACTAGCCCGAAGAAATATTATGACTAAGATAATACGTAATAAATTATCGTTAGCCTTCAAATCTGTTAAACTAATACAATATAACAAACATCAAGTTTAATCAGAAGCGGAACAAGCAATCCATTAAAAGAGTCAAGTAGAGAATAAAATCTACTATCTTTTATGATTTAAAAGGTTTTCATCACTTTTATCATTGGGACTCAACTTAATAAATAATCCACATCATCCCCACTTTTCTGACCAAGGATATTCATTAGTATCACAACCACAAATTATCCATGCACTCACGGGCCAAGGATATTCGTGTATTCATCAATGGTCATGATCATGGCAACAACTGTCCATCAATGCACTACGGTCCACTGAGGACTTTTATCACATCATTTGTAACATTACGGTAATGATTATACCGATTAATCCCTGGTCATAATCATACCAAGTCCATCTATGCACTACAGACCACAGATGACTTTCAACATAATATAAACATGAGGATGATGACAATGATATAAAAATTCAATAAAACAGGTTCAAGAATTAATTTTTCCAGGAACTAATAACGTCCAAATTGTCAACATGATACTTCTTTGTAGAGTAAGATTCAAGAATGCTCAGAAGAATATTTCCATGAAAAGATACTAGATGAAGCGCAAATATCAAGGATATTTCACTAATTTCATAGAGTATAGAAGTCAAAACTTAAACCAACTGAGTATAATAAAGAATGAAATAACAAACGAAATCACCAGGCATGCGATAGACAGCACAGACAGGTTATTCCAACAGAATAATAAATAACAGAACCAGGTCATGCGTAAACGCATAGACATGATATTCCAACAGAATAATAAATAACGGAACCAAGTCGAAGTAAATTACGCACCGCAAGCGGGATGTTCCAACGTATAATAAATAATGTAACCGGTCATGCGTAAACACACGATGGGATGTTCCAAATGAATAATAAAAAGAATGGAATAACGTAAGAATTTCACCATGTATGCGGTACTTCGCATAGATAGGTTATTCCAACATAATAATAAAAAATGGAATAACAGAAGAATTTCACCATGTATGCGGTACTTCGCATAGATAGGTTATTCCAACATAATGATAAAGAATGGAATAACAGAAGAATTTCACCAAGTATAGGGTAGACCGCGTATACAGGTTATTCCAACAGAATAAAAAAAATGGAATAACAAAAGTTCTCTTCATGAATACGAAAGAAATAATACCCCTTACCTTAGAACAAATGGATATAGGAGTAGTGAAGTAGCAGAATACTTTTCTTCTTTCTCTCTATAGTTTCTCTCTCTAGAGTTTCAGTGAATTCGTAAGAAATAATGAAGGAATGAGCTTCTATTTATAGGAGAATGGACTGAATATTAACTAATCTATGAACGGTCCAGATTGATTTACTTTTAAACGGATGGTCCAGATTGGTTTACTATAAAATATTCTAATAAAACAAAATCTTTTAAATAAAATATAATATATTCTATTTATAATCTAATAAAACGAATAACTTTATAAAAGTATTATGTTTTATATAAAAAGATTTTACTATATAAAACACTATCACGCAGCACTATGCAAACACTATGCATAATAAAATACAATATATTCTATTTATAGTCTAATAAAACGAATAACTTTATAAAAGTATTACATTTTATATAAAAAGATTTTACTATGCAAAATACTATGCATAATAGAATATAATATATTCTATTTATAGTCTAATAAAATGAATAACTTTATAAAAGTATTATGTTTTATATAAAAAGCTTTTTTATTTTATTACATTAATAATACTAATAAAACAAAACTTCATCATCATTATTATAATTCACATTATTAATCGACCGAATCGTTCCCAAGAAAGAAGGGCTTTCAATAAGGATTTCTCCTATTATGGCGCTTGAATTAGGTGACCAAACCTCTCCTTGGCGTAACTTCTAGACATCGTTAATATTGCAAATAATAATATTAATAACCCGTCGTCTCAATTATTGATTTAATAATATATAAAATATCGACAATAATTGAATCAATTAACGTGAGATACTATGCAACAATTACTGAAGCAATAATTGAACAAAACAGAGTGACTTCTCACGTAAGCATCAATAATCAATATCATGTGCTACTATACAACCACGCGTATTCCTGTACTTATAACACGGGGTGTTTCAATAGTTAACAATAAAACTTCTGTCGTTATTTTCATAAAATATTTTTATCATTTTCTTAATCCGACAATAATTCCGTTGTGGGGTCCACCAATGATTGTGCTGTCGTACGAATATTCCTTGTTAAAACGAATATTCCCCGACCAATCGAATATTATATAACAACTTGCGTACTTTGTAAAATTTATAACTATTACCCACAACTATAACATTATATCAAATTCATTCCATAATATTCAAAAATGATAATTATAGAAAATTCATCTTTATTCATAAAAGTTGGGGTTTTACAATTATCGTTTCAGTTTACTTCACAACCATTGATTTGTTATAGAAGTGATGTACAAAGAAAACATTTAATTCTTTCAGCTAATTATATTTATAATTGTTATTACTTGTTGGGCACCCAAATGCTCATTCTTGCTTTAAATTGAAATGTTTTCAGCTAAGCATGATCAACCTGAAGGTTCAGACAAGAACAAGTGAAAAGGAAAGCAAATAGAATATGATTATTGGTATCTTTTGTAATAGTTAGATCAGATAAGATAATGATATGTATTATATATCATGTAAAGAATGTAGTAAAGGTTGCGTACTTGGGATTAGACTCTGATAAATGTAAGTTAAGTTTGATATTTATATTATTGTTATTATTATTAGTATTATTTCCGCTGATAGAAATGGTATCGTAAAGCACCGAGTTCGGGTTTCAAGTACCTTATTTGGGGGCGTTACATATAGCCCGCCCCGGCAGGCATGGTTTCTGCTAACTATCCTGTTTTTCTCTATTGCTTGCCCAATTTCTTGCCACATTGCACCTTAAGTCCACCCTTTTTATCCAAATGCCACTCCACCAATCCTAAACACAAAACAAAGCTAAACAAGTAAAAACAAACAATAAAAACAAGGAATTAACATTAAATAAGCATAAATTAGGAACCAATTTGTGGGTATAAAACCCACTTATCAAAATCCCCCAAACTTAAATCGTGCTAGTCCTCGAGCACAAAACAAAACTAACATGTTATACAATGCAATGCAATGATATGTAATGTATCTAACCTATATGCCTACACATCCAGCAGTCATTGTAAAATCAAATTATTCAACTGGCCTCAGAGAAATCAAGCAAACATGACGACACTTCATATCAAAACTAATCAATAATCCCTCATTAATCATTGAATCTTACATTGTTATTATTGGTATAGTGTGTGTGTGTGCTTAACATCCATGCTAACTGATACAAATTCAAATTTAATACATACAAAGTTTCTGATAAGGCATCATACAGTATAACTTCAAGAATGTCAACAATAGACGATTTCCAACTAAAACCAAGCAATTACCACTATTAAGGGATCACATAGGATACTTATGCTTTATTTTTCATCACGGGGATTTTTTGCACTTCTTTCCCATTTTATTTTATTTATTTAATTTTCATGACTGTGCAATGTCTCATTCCATTAGGCTAACAGTGATACCCCTTAACGAGCTTTCAACCAACGACTCTCAGACCATATAAGACCTTAGGGCGCTAGGTGTAAAGACAATCCCCTCAGGTGTACTTGCTCAAGTAACAAAGGTCACAAAACAAGACTAGTCACGATCTTTATTTCTCTCTTTTGTTTTTCTTTTTGAAGCTTATGTACCCCAAATTTTCCCCCAAACTTAGGTTCTTGCCTAATTCTTCATCTTCAATGCCTATCCTCGTTATTCTTTCATTTAAACTAGCATTATCCTTTAGAAATTTCTTATGTATCAATTTGAACTAATCAGTCGACATAGGTGTTATTAATGTGCTACCCTTTTTATACCAGTTTCAAACAAGCACAAAATCCAATTCATAACAGAGACTACATCAAGGTTCTAATAATCAGTACCGTACTTGCCTACTTAATCCCAATCTCATCATTGGCCAAACTAAATTGAACTACAACAAACTGCTAGACATATGCAATATAACACATTGCTTAACTAAATAATATATTTTTTTATATTTTTTTAGATAGATATAAAAACTGTAAACATAACATGATTAACATAATTGAAACCTAAATAAAACTATTTATAATCCTATATTACTATGCAACTACATGACTACATGAATGCAAACATTTAAATATGAAATAACATATGCAAACCTAGCTAATGAAACTAAATATGCAAACATGAAAATTAAACTAAATCCCCAAACTTGAAAATTACAATGTCCTCATTGTATAGATAAAGCAATGAATGTGTGAGGACTTCCCTGTAATCGCCTAAGTTTTGGGTGCGGAGTCACTTGGTGGAAACCTTTGCATTGGGGTTGGCTGCTGGTATGGGAATTGTGCATTAGGACTGAAGCTCTAGAGCATCTTATTGAACGAGGCGAAGTAGATTCATGGCTTCAAACATGTGGTCCTGCCTCGCTGCGAGTCGCCGCATCTCTCTTCGTGCTTCCTTGTTGTGCTCATCCACTTGTCGTTGAAGGTGGAGGAACTGGGGACTAGATATGGCCTCGGGCTGTGGTGTCGCCTCTATTCCTTGCTCTCCCATTGGTGCATCCCCATGGAACTCTTAGTCATCCGAGCTATCAGAAGGGTTAGCCTCATCCTCTGAGGCTAATGGAAATACAAAGCCTAATCCTCTAGGATGCGACTCGCCTCCGGGCCATACAACATACCATGCAATCATTCTTGAATCTAGCGTCTGAAGCGGCATTTGGGTGGTCTCATCATCGGACCATCTAACTCCCTCTTGCCTACACAACCCACAAAAGAGCGATGGGTGTGACACCCCCAAATCTAGGTACTTCATTCCCACAAGATTTGGTGTTCACTTTCCACTCATTCATATCTATCTACCCAAATATAATAAAAGTAAATCATAAATCCTCCCTTTAAATAGGGTTACATCATTAAATAAAAATCTTCCCAGGTTGTCTAACCTTAAACAACAATCAAGTGCAGAATTAAAATAACGACATTACATCATTAAATAAAAGTCTACCATCATAACAATAAATGAAATTACATGTCTTCATCACTTGTACATTTTTCCAATTCCTTTGCTAGTTGTAGGTTCGTCGACCTTCTCAACTTTAGCTGCAATGATTATATTTATGCAAGAGTGAGCAAAACAAATGCTCACTAAATATAGCAATGAATCAACAAAGAATAATAATTGCTAATGAATAGGCTCATCAATACTGAATAGTACTCTATCAATGATAACCAACAATGAGAATCAAAATAAGAAATATGTTTGAGGGTCATAAGACCACGAACTATGTCTATGGTTACAAGTAATCTTTCAACTTTAACCTTAAAAGTTATATTGTAGGGACTTCATGTACTTAGGGCGATCAGCCCTTCGTACCATGTATTGTGCACAAACATCTAAACACATTGCGTATCCCCTATAATAGGGTTGTTCTTCTCAGTTTTAGAGTTCAAGTCCGCAGCAAAGAAAGTTTGGTTTGGATAAGCTTTCAAGGGTAATTTAAAGTTTAACGATCATCAACTAGGGGACTAGTTGAATCAATAAGGCTTGATAACACAACAGTTGTTTAATAACAACATAACATAGAATAATTGAGAATCATAAGTGAATTGACTATATATATTAAAATCATGCTTGGAATTAACTAAAGAGCATAAGCATTGAATAACATGATAATCCTTTTCTTGAACAATAATAAGCTAGGTATATGATTTTGTCAAATTAGAAATTTGATTACTGAATATATATTAATTGATAGCAAGCTAAAAACTAAAAACTTGCTCATCATGGTAATAACTCATACAAAGTAATAAAACAGCTCAATAATAGAGACGAGAGTGAAAAAAACTGTGTTCATTATACAGGAATAGAACTTAAGAAACTTTCTTAACTATAAACAAGTTAGAATGAATCAACCATAATGAGAATTCCAACAAAACTAGAGTTAAAGCTTGCTCAAATGAAATTTAGGAACAAATGACTTGTTCAATAACAGTTTAAGATAGGAAACTTGCTCAATCATAAGAATAAAGTTACACAATGTAATAATAGAACTAGTTCAACGAAACTGTAGAGTTAGAAAACTTGCCTCAAGCGTAAACTATAATATTAAAACTCACGTTCACCTACACATAGTATTAAAACCACAATATCTCTTAGATATACTAACATTCAATTTCCAACATAACACTCATTTCAATTTAGACTTGTTAATTTAGTACACGTCTTATGCTACTATATATACTTCAAAAATTTCAAGTGTTAACCTTCATAATACTTATTTACTAATTCTTATGCTCAATAAATCACAACATGTCATTTTCATAGTCTACTAACTTCTTGTCACATTAGAATCACTAACCACATTACACTATGTTGTTTTAACCTTGTCATTACACATTTGACACGTTAACATAACCTTAAACCAAGTTATGTTGATATCCGAGTCTCTACAAAGCAGCAATGAACTCACCATCTCGAGCGAGGTATGCATGGCGCATTCGCCCATACACAAGCTCGGGACCACAATGCCAATTCTTGTAGTTTTCGGGTCTTCTTAACACCAAGCAATGTTGCACCGGTGCCTGATGACGAGAACTAGAGACAAAGATGAACAAATGGCTTCAGAGCTTTAGCCCAACTAACACGAATTTCACCCATCAAACAGTAATATTAACACATACAATTGGTATAAACCTATTACAAACATGTTTGCCAACATATTCAACCAATTAGAACAATTTAACAATAACTTAAACTAGTTTAATTTCTCAAATTCTATATTTTCATATGAAAACTTCATTTTTGACATCTTTTACAAAAATCATCACTGTGATTACAATTCTTCACCAAATCACTTCGTTCAAACTACGTTTTCTTTGTTTCTTAACGAACTAGCATAATCAAAACTCAATTTAAAGTTTAACATATAAATTGACCCCTAAAATTGGTACTTACACAAGCCACATGAGAAAATATATACTGTCATTACTTCTCTTCCTTTTTAACTGTAATTAGCATACGAATTCTTGTTTACATACAAACTCAAACATAACCAACACAAATAATCATCACAATTCAGTTGTATAGCAACAATTCAACAAAAATCGAATTCACAGAACATATAAGTTATGCTGTAAACTCATATATGTATATACATATATATATATATATATAATACTAAGGTTTAGATAAAATACCTTTACTTAGCTTGTAATCCTTGCTAAAATCTCTGGAAATTGCTTTGGAAATGCTTAAGTTCTCTCTCAATTCTCTCAACTCTCTCTGTAATCTTATGCTTAGCAAATGACCAACTGATAATAACCAAGTATGCGTAAACTAACATAAACCGATATAGCCATAACACCTAAACTAAATATGTCAGTTACAAACTAATAAACGTATAGTTTTAAATATATTATATTTATTATTTAATTTAATTTATTTATTTTATTTACTTTATTTAAAATTCAAAAATCAAAAATTCAAAAGCTACAAGGCTTTGTTTGGCAAAAAGTCTTTAAAATAAAGATTTAATATTTTAAGCCTTGTTTGGTCAAAACTAAATTAAACTACTTTAATTTTATTTTAATGAACCATTTAGTTTATAATTTATAATCACATATTATTTATTTGGATTTTTATATCCAACATTAATTAAATAAATTAATTATACATATTATATTTTAGATAAATATTCCACTTTAACAATTATCACAAAATTATAATTTTATCATAATTTTATTTAATAATTTAATATACCACTTTAAATTATTTAATTAAAACAACAATATAACATCTCATGTTATATTACAACTCTTTAAATTATAATTTCAATTAATTTAGAATATTATCTAATAAATTTAAATTCATAAATTTTTACTAACAACCACCACATAAATAAAATATTAATTCAACAATTTCAACAATAAATACATCAAATAAATATTTATATAATCCAATAAATATTTAAAATTATAATTTGAAATTCCGGATTGTTACATCCTTCCCTCCTTACAAGGATTATGTTCCCAAAATCACAACTCAAACAATCAAATCGTCACATTATTCCCTTCTTACAAATATTATGTCCCCAGAATCGAAGACACAGACTAAACAAATAACTCAGGGTAATTCTTCATCATATCAGCTTCGAGTTCCCACGTAGCCTCTTCGATATTGTGGTTCCTCCATATTACCTTCATAGAAGGTATCACCTTATTCTTAAGCACTTGTTCTTTCCTGTCGACTATCTGGATAAGAATCTCTTCATAAGATAAATCTTTACTGAACTGTAACGGTTCATACTCGATCACATGCTTGTAATTGGGTTTATACGGTCGCAACACCGACACATGAAAAATATTATGCACATGTTCTAACTCTGGAGGTAAAGTTATTTCGTAAGCCGCCTCTCCCACTCTTCGCAATATCTCCAAAGGTCCAATAAACCTTGGGCTTAGCTTTCCTTTCTTGCCCAAATGAATTTTCCCCTTCCAAGGAGAAACTTTGAGGAAAATAAAATTTCCTACTTCAAATTCGCGATTCTGCTTGTGTTGATCAGCATACTTCTTCTGTCGATCTTGAGCAGCTATCAGTCTTGCTCTGATGAGCTTGATAACTTCAAATGGTCTCTCGTGTGCGATTCGGTCCTAACAGATTGGCGTTCACCAACTTCATCCCAAAGATAGTGGAGTTCTGCATTTCCTGTCGTATAATGCCTCGTATGGCGGCATGCCAATGCTTGCATGGTAACCGTTGTTGTATGCAAATTCCACCAACAGTAAATGATCATCCCAGTTTCCTTTGAAATCCATAATGCACGCTCTCAGCATATCATCTAGCGTCTGAATTGTTCGTTCGCTTTGCCCATCAGTTTGCGGATGATATGATGTACTCATCTTCAGTTGCATTCCCATGCATTCCTGTAGTGTCTTCCAGAAATTTGAGGTGAATCTCGGATCTCTATCTGATACTATTGACATTGGAACTCTATGTATCGACACGATCTCTTTGAAATATAATTTTGCCAGTTGATCAAGATTAAATCTAATCTTTATTGGCAAAAAGTGTGTTAATTTTGTCAGTCTGTCCACTATCACCCATATCGCATCGTATCCTTTCTGAGTTGTTGGAAGACTTACCACAAAATCCATTGGAATATGCTCCCACTTCCATTCTGGTATTTCCAACGGTTGAAGTAATTCGTTTGGTCTTTGATGCTCGGCCTTCACTCTTTGACATGTCAAGCACTTTGCAACGCATTCTGCAACGTCTCTTTTCATATTTGGCCACCAAAAATGTCGTCGCAAATCTTGATACATTTTCATACTTCCCGGATGAATAGAATATCTTGAGTTATGAGCCTCTGTCAAGATTTCTTCTTTAACATCATGTACTGCTGGAACCCAAATTCGTCCCTCAAATCTTATCATTCCTTTAGTATCAACCTTATACTTTACCTCTTTACCCTCGACAACACTTTCCTTTATGTTTCTGCATTCTTCATCTTGTAGTTGGGAATTTTTCACTTTGTCCACCAAAGTTGGACTACCTTCCATCTGGTACAATTTTTCGTTGGACTCTTTTGGAAATTTGATTTCCAACTCTAGCCTTGCCATCACTGAAATAAGCTCCTCCTTATCGGTTAACAACATCAACTTTTCTCTGCCTTTCCTACTCAAGGCATCTGCAACCACATTAGCTTTGCCCGGATGATAAAAGATTTTGCAATCATAATCTTTTATCAGTTCCATCCATCTCCTCTGATGCATGTTTAGGTCCTTTTATGACGCCCCGAAAATAGGCATACATCACCTATTCTGAGTCGCCAAATACATGGTACAGAATACAAATACAATCTTTAATATACAACAAGAAAGCTTTGAGTTTTAATACAAATATTATCTTCTAGACAATATCCACTCTCAGAATAAGTCCTCATTACATTTATTGTCACACTATTTAATAGAATAGTGAGGACTACTAATACTATCATCTGGACCGTCACTCCGTTCCCCAACTAGTCCCGGCTACGTTCTCATTTCCTAAAGAGAACAGTGAAGGAAAGGGTGAGCTTAACTAGCCCAGTAAGAAATATTATGACTAAGATAATGCAGAATAAATTATCATTAGTCTTCAACAATGTTAAACCGATAAAATACAATAGACATCAAGTTTAACTACAAATGAAACAAGCAATCCATTAAAAGAGTCAAGTAGAGAATAAAATCTACTATCTTTTATGATTTAAAAGGTTTTCATCACTTTTATCATTTGAGACTCGACTTAATAAATAATCCACATCATCCCTGCACTACGGCCAAGGATATTCATTAGTATCACAACCACAAATTATCCATGCACTACGGGCCAAAGATATTCATGTATTCATCAACGGTCCTGATCATGCCATAAAACAATTCATCTTTGCTCCCTTGGCCGAATAGAATCCATAGCAATAATCATACCAAAAACTGTCCATCAATGCACTACGGGCTAATGAGGACTTTTTCCACATCCTTTGTAACATTACGGTCATGATTATACCGAATAATCCCTGGTCATAATCATACTAAGTCCATCTATGCACTGCAGGCCACAGATGACTTTCAACATAATATAAACATGAGGATGATGACAATGATATAAGAATTCAATAAAACAAGTTCAAGAATTAATTTATCCAGGAACTAATAACGTCCAAATTGTCAACATGATACTTCTTTGTAGAGTAAAATTCAAGAATGCTCAGAAGAATATTTCCATGAGAGGATACTGGATGAAGCGCAAATATCAAGGATATTCCACTAATTTAATGGAGTATGGAAGTCAAAACATTAACCAACTGAGTATAATAAAGAATGGAATAACAAAAGAAATCACCACGCATGCGGTACTTCGCATAGACAGGTTATTCCAACAGAATAATAAATAACGGAACCAGGTCAGGCGTAATATGCACCGACAAGATATTCCAATTGAATAATAAAGAATGGAATAACAACAGAAATCGCCATGCATGCGGTACTTTGCATAGACAAAAGTTATTCCAACGTAATAATAAATAACGGAATTAGGTCCCATGTAAATCGCATGCATGTGATATTTCAACATAATAATAAAGATTTTAACCAGTCCCACAGAAAACGCATGAGACGGGATATTCAGCAGAATAATAAAGATGGAACCAGTCCGCCAGTAAACGCATGTACATGATATTCCAAATGAATAATAAAGAATGGAATAACGAAGAATTTCACCAAGTATAGGGTAGCTCAGCGTGCTCAAAGTTATTCCAACGAATAATAATAAAGAATGGAATAACAACAGAAATCACCAAGTATAGGGTAGACCGCGTATACAGGTTATTCCAACAGAATAATAAAGAATGGAATAACAGAAGTTCTCTTCATGAATATAAAAAAAAAAAATACCCCTTCCGAGCACAACAAATAATATCCCTTACCTTATAAAGAAGAGTACTCCGACGGTAGGGCGGGGATATACTTGAAGAAACTTGCACTACGCTCAAAGCTTTCTTAAACGCTAAAGAAATACGCTCAAGATTATAGAAGAATAATTCTCTCTAAAGTTTCTATCTCTAGAGTTTTAGTGAATTCATAAGAAATAATGAAGGAATGAGCTTCTATTTATAGAAAAATGGACTGAATAGTAACCAATCCATGAACGGTCTAGATTGATTTACTTTAAACGGACGATCCAGATTGGTTTACAATAAAATATAATATATTCTATTTATAATCTAATAAAATGAATAACTTTTAAAAAGATTTTACTATGCAAACACTATGCAGGCACTATGCAAACACTATGCATAATAAAATATAATATAATCTAATTATTGTCTAATAAAATAGATAACTTTATAAAAGTATTCTGTTTTATATAAAAAGTTTTTCTGCTTTATTACATTAATAATACTAATAAAACAAAAGTTATAATATATATATATATATATATATATATAACAATCAACAATAATTGAATCAAATAACGTGAGATACTATGCAAAGAACTCATGTAGCAATAATTGAACAAAACTGAGTGACTTCTCACATAAGCATCAATAATCAATGCCGTGTGCTACTATGCAACCACGCATATTATCGCATTTTTACTACCGAGTAGTTCAACAAGATTAATAAAGAAACTTCCGCCGTTATTTTTTCATAAAAATATTTTTGTAATTTTCTCAATCCGACAATAATTCTGTTGTGGGGTCCACCAATGATTGTGTCGTCGTACGAATATTCCCCGATACAAAGAATATTCCCCGACCAATCGAATAATATAACAAGTTGCATACTTTGCAAAATTTATAAATATTACCCACAAATATAACATTATATTAAATCCACACCATAATATTCAAAAAAAAAATCAAGAAATTTAAATCTTTATTCGTAAAATTTGGGATATTACAATCTCCCCTCCTTATGAAATTTCGCCCTCAAAATTTACGTACGTACCTGGTATGCCGAATAGATGAGGACACTTTGTCCGATTCTAACTCTTGATGTGACGCCCCCAAAATAGCTATACATCACCCATCTTTAGTCGCCAAATACATGGTACATAAATCAAATACAACATAATTATACAACTGTCGTGTAAAATACGACAAAACATAAATTGAGGGTTTTAACAAAAATATTGCCTTCTAGACAATATCCACTCTCAAAGGAGTCCTCAAAGACAGTATGCAAACTCAAATTCAGTCCTCATTACATTTATTATCATACTATTTAACAGAATAGTGAGGACTACTAATGCTATCATCTGGACTGTTAATCCGTTCCCCGACTCGTCCCAGCTATATTCTCATTTCCTTAAGAGAACAGTGAAGGAAAGGGTGAGCTCAACTAGCCCAGTAAGAAATATTATGACTAAGATAATGCAGAATAAATTATCATTAGTCCTCAACAATGTTAAACTGATAAAATACAATAGACATCAAGTTTAACTGCAGCGGAACAAGCAATCCATTAAAAGAGTCAAGTAGAGAATAAAATCAACTATCTTTTATGATTTAAAACATATTCATCAATTTTTATAGCTGAGACTCAGCTTAATAAATAATCCACACAATCCCTGCACTATGGCCAAGGATATTCATTAGGGTCACTGCCACAAATTATCCATGCACTACGGGCCAAGGATATTCGTGTATTCATCAATAGTCATGATCATGCCAACAATTGTCCATCAATGCACTACGGGCCAATGAGGACTTTTACCACATCATTTGTAACATTACAGTCATGATTATACCGACTAATCCCTGGTCATAATCATACCAAGTCCATCTATGCATTACAGGCCACAGATGACTTTCAAAAAAATATAAACATGAGGATGATGACAATGATGACAATGATATAAGAATTCAATAAAACAAGTTCAAGAATTAAATTATCCAGAAACTAATAACGTCCAAATTATCAACATGATACTTCTTTGTAGAGTAAAGTTCAAGAATGCTTAGAAGAATATTTCCATGAAAAGATACTGGATGAAGGGCAAATATCAAGGATATTCCACTAATTTCATGGAGTATAGAAGTCAAAACTTTAACCAACTGAGTATAATAAAGAATGGAATAACAAAAGAAATCACCATGCATGTTGTACTTAGATGAGGCGGATATTCCAATGAATAATAAGTATCGAACCCAGTGTCCGTGTAAAACACATGACGTGATATTCCAACATAATAATAAAGATTTTAAACCAGTCCGTAAAAACACACATGATGTGATATTCCAATAGAATAATAAAGATTTAAACTAGGTCCTGTAAAAACACACGCATGGGATATTCCAATGTAATAATACTGATTTTAACCAGTCCTGTAAAACACACAAACGGATATTCCAACCAATAATAATAAAGAATGGAATAACATAAGGATTTCACCAAGTATAGGGTATGTCATGATACGAGGTTATGTATAGGGTATCTCACGTGATCAAAGTTATTCCAATAGAATAATAAAGAATGGAATAACATAAGGATTTCACCAAGTATAGGGTATGCCACATATAAAGGTTATTCCAACAGAATAATAAAGAATTGAATAACAGAAGTTCTCTTCATGAATAAGAAAGAATAACACTCCTTACCGTAAAAGAAACTGGATATAGAAGTAGTAAAGTAGCAGAATACTCTTCTTCTTTCTCTCTATAATTTCTCTCTCTAGAGTTTCAGTGAATTCGTAAGAAATAATGAAGGAATGAACTTCTATTTATAGAAAAACTGAGAGTGGCTCTTGGTCTTAACGAAGGGTCAAAATGACTCTTAGTAATATTGAAGAGACAAATACTATTTGCGAAGGGGTAATTAACTCTTGGAACACCGAGGAGGCAAATAACTCTTGGTAATATTGAAGAGACAACTACTATTTACGAAGGGGCAATTAACTCTTGGTAATATTGAAGGGACAAGTTACTATTAAGACTTTAAATCAACGATCCATATCGATTTACTATTATAATTTCAACCAACGGTCTAAAAAATTAGCACATCTCCTCATGGAATAATATTGTACCCAAATACCTGAGTAAACAATACTAGAGTGACTAGTAATCGGGTGAATAGTAACTCATGAATAGTAACTTGTGAATAGTAACTCATGAATAGTAACTCATGAATAGTAACTCATGAATAGTAACTCGTGAATAGTAACTCATGAATAGTAACTCGTGAATAGTAACTCGTGAATAGTACTCCGACACGAAAAGTGGCCCGAATACCCGATTAAACAATATAACCTCCAGACACCAATTATTATCGAAATAAATGTCGATTCTCACTAACACAAATAATTTCAACACAATAAACTATCAAATTCATCTTTAATCAACACGAACTAATCCATCATTAATATCATAACTCACAATATTTAATAACCAGGTTGTTCCCAGGAATGAGGGGGCTTTCCAATAAGGATTTCTCCCTATTGGCGCGCAATTAGGTGACCAAACCTCTCCTTGACAGAACTTCTAGACATTGTAAATATTGTAATTTAATAATATGAATAACTTTGTCGTCTCAATTATTAATTTAATAATATAACATATAATGCACATGATACTGTGACAATAATTGGATCAATAATATGAGAGATATGATGCATCAATTACTGTAGTAATAATTGAGTATAACTGAGTGACTTCTTACGTAAGCATCAATAACCAATACTGTGTGCTACTATGCAACCACACATATTACTGTACTTTTACTACCGGGTAGTTCAACAGTATTAACGATAAAACCTCCGCCATTATTTTCATAAAATATTTTTGTCGTTTTCTAAATACGACAATTCCCCGACAAAAAGAATATTCCCCGACCAATCGAAAATTATACGACAACTTGCATACTTTGCAAAATTTTCAAATACTACCCATAACGATAACACTGTCTCAAATCCACACCATAATATTTAAAAAAATATTTCGAGAAAATTAAATATTTATTCATAAAATATGGGGTCTCACACTTGAGGTATAACCTTTGAGTGTTGAATACATTCCAGGATTTTAACAGGTACATCTTCATACGTTAAATTATTCGCTATCTCGTCCGATTCTAAATCAATAATGTGGTTCGGGTCGTCCACATATTTACGTAACATCGATCGTGAAAAAACATTATGAACACGCGACATACTTGGCGGTGAAACGAGTCTATAAGCCACAGTTCATACTTGATCGAGGATTTCAAATGGGCCAATTAAATCGAGGGTTAAGATAATGCCTTCTTGAACCTTCTTCTTCATATTCATTAGCTCTGAGTATGTAGCTTGAGCGGCTTTAACTTTATCGATTAAAGTCGATTATAATCGTATATTCGTTATCTTCACGTGGGTTCGTATATTCACACTCATAAACGCATACGATCTTCTACTCAACGCATCAGCTACCACGTTCACTTTTCCAAGATGGTATTGAATGGTACGATCGTAACCTTCAACAGCTTGAGTCAACGTCTTTGGCGCATGTTACGTTCATTTTAGTTGAAGAAATATTTAAGGGTTTTAGAAATGGGGTTTTATACTGGGGTCAGTACAAAATTCAATTTCACGCTCTAGGGATAGGCTAGGAAGTCTTCATGAATATGTCCGGAAATTTATTAACGATAGAAATATCATTCAAAACTGTGACCCTCATCCAAGACTTGGATAGTACGTCACATTGATACCTATTAACTTGCCATCTTCATTCACGATGTCGCCTACAGAAAGTCTGGCTTCGGTGCATTTCACACAAAGAAGCCAACAACGAAAGGATTGGGTTCTTTACTTATGGCTTGATATGACAATGATTAACTTTAGTGTTTTGGTTACTTTGAATTCACATAACAGGTTGGTTAGAAATATGAAAGCTAACAACCTAACTAAAAGCATGATGAGTAGTTAACCAATCGATTCCAAAAATCACATCAAAGGCAAGTATTTTTAAAGAGATAAGATCGACAGGTAACGTGAAAGTGTTGATTTGAACAAGAATTATAAATAGTGGAGATAACGAATGTTTCTCCCAACTGAGTTTAAATAGATATATCAAAGTCTAAATTCTCCGGAGTTAACTTCAAACATTGAACATAACTAGGTGAAATAAAAGAGTGAGTAGAACCGGTATCTAACACGGTATAGACTTCGCAAGAGTTTATGACTAACATACCCGTGATAATTTTATTCAGGTTCCTCGTCATGAAAAAATAAATGCTCTCTCTTAAACTACCGACTTTGGGTTGTCTGGGACATCCTTTGGCATCACTATCCCAGCTGGACTTGACTTCACCATACGACAAAATCGAGCTAGGTGACCTTCTCTTCCGTAATTAAAACACGCTTTGGATTACTGCGTACAGTTTGGACAGATGTGTCCCTCCTGTCCGCATTTGAAACATACGACCGGTGGTCGTTCTTCTTCCTTTGAAACGGGTACTGGTGCCGATGTCTTCATTTCATTGTTGAACCTTCTCTTCTTAAAATGTCCATTCTTATTGTTTTGGTCATGATTACCACCGAAGTGGTTACCATTTCTGGCATGTTGATTCTCTCCATGCTTATTGTCGCCACTTTGATGACTGTTATCAACTAGCTCAGTAAGAAATATTATGACTAAGATAATGCAGAATAAATTATCATTAGTCTTCAACGATGTTAAACTGATAAAATACAATAGACATCAAGTTTAACTACAGCGGAACAAGCAATCCATTAAAAGAGTCAAGTAGAGAATAAAATCTACTATCTTTTATGATTTAAAAAGGTTTTTCATCACTTTTATCGCTTAGACTCAGCTTAATAAATAATCCACATCATCCCTGCACTACGGCCAAGGATATTCATTAATATCATGACCACAAATTGTCCATGCACTACGGGCCAAGAATATTTGTGTATTCATCAACGATCCTGATCATGCCATAAAACAATTCATCTTTTCTCCCTTGGCCGAAGAGAATCCATAGCCATAATCATACCAAAAACTGTCCATCAATGCACTACGGGCCAATGAGGATTTTTCCCACATCATTTGTAACATTACGATCATGATTATACCGAATAATCCCTGGTCATAATCATACGAAGTCCATCTATGTACTACATGCCACAGATGACTTTCAACATAATATAAACATGAGGATGATGACAATGATATAAGAATTCAATAAAACAAGTTCAAGAATTAATTTATCTAGGAACTAATAACGTCCAAATTGTCAACATGATACTTCTTTGTAGAGTAAAATTCAAGAATGCTCAGAAGAATATTTCCATGAGAGGATACTGGATGAAGCACAAATATCAAGGATATTCCACTAATTTCATGGAGTATGGAAGTCAAAACTTTAACCAACTGAGTATAATAAAGAATAGAATAACAAAATAAATCACCATGCATACGGTACTTCGCATAGATAGGTTATTCCAACAGAATAATAAATAACGGAACCAGTCAAAGGTAATACACACAAAGCGTGATATTTCAAATGAAATAATAAAGAATGGAATAACAACGAAATCACCATGCATGCGATTACTTAGATAGACGAGTTATTCCAATGTAATAATAAATAACGAGAATCGGTCCCAAGAAAACGCATGCATGATGTGATATTCCAATGTAATAATAAAAGACGAAACCAGTCCCATGAAAACGTCTGAACGAGAATATTCCAACAGAATAATAAAGATTTTAACCAGTCCCAGCATAAAACGCATGCATGAGCGGGATATTCCAATAGAATAATAAAGAATGGAATAACAAAAGAATTTCACCAAGTATAGGGTAGCACAGCGTATCTGAGTTATTCAAATGAATAATAAAGAATGGAATAACAACGAAATCACCAAGTATAGGGTAGATCACAGATATCGAGTTATTCCAATGTAATAATAAAGAATGGAATAATAGAAGTTTTCTTCATGAATATAAAAAAAAATAATGCCCTTACGAGCACAACAAATAATATCCCTTACCTTATAAAGAAGAGTACTCCGACGGTAGGGCGAGGATATACTTGAAGAAACTTGCACTACTCTCAAAGCTTTCTTAAATGCTAAAGAAATACGCTTAAGATTATAGAAGAATAATTCTCTCTACAGTTTCTCTCTCTAGAGTTTCAGTGAATTCGTAAAAAATAATGAAGGAATGAGCTTCTATTTATAGAAGAATGGATCTAATAAGAACCAATCCATGAACGGTCCAGTTGATTTACTTTAAGCAGACGGTTCAGATTGGTTTACAATAAAATATAATATATTCTATTTATAATCTAATAAAATGAATAACTTTTAAAAAGATTTTACTATGCAAACACTATGCGAGACACTTATATGCAAATACTATGTATAATAAAATATAATATAATATTATTATTTTCTAATAAAATAGATAACTTTATAAAAGTATTCTGTTTTATATAAAAAGATTTTAGTATTAACCTAATAAAACGAATAACTTTATAAAAGTATTATATTTTATATAAAAAGTTTTTCTGCTTTATTACATTAATAATACTAATAAAACAAAACTTATATAATATATATATATATAACAATCAACAATAATTGAATCAAATAACGTGAGATACTATGCAACAACTACTGTAGTAATAATTGAACAAAACTGAGTGACTTCTCACATAAGCATCAATAATCAATACCGTGTGCTACTATGCAATCACGCGTATTATTGTACTTTTACTACAGAGTAGTTCAACAGTATTAACAAGAAAACTCCCGCCGTTATTTATAAAAATATTTTTGTCGTTTTCTCAATCCGACAATAATTCTGTTGTGGGGTCCAGCAATGATTGTGCCTTCGTACGAATATTCCCCGACACAAAGAATATTCCCCGACCAATCGAATAATATAACAAGTTGTATACTTTGCAAAATTTATAAATATTACCCACAACTATAACATTATATTAAATTCACACCATAATATTCAAAAAAAATCGAGAAATTTAAATCTTTATTCGTAAAATTTGGGATTTTACACCTTCTGTGTGAAAATATACTTCAGACTCTTATGGTCTGTGTAGATCTCACACTTCTCTCCATAGAGATAATGTCTCCATATCTTCAAGGCAAACACTACTGCCGCCAACTCTAAATCATGAGTCGGATACCCTTTCTCGTAGTCTTTCAATGGCCTTGATGCATACATAATGATCTTGCCATTTTTCATAAGGACACAGCCCAACCCTTTATGTGAAGCATCACTATAGACCACAAAGTTCCCTTTATTATCTAGAAATGACAACACAGGTGCCACACTGAGCCTCTTCTTTAATTCCTTAAAACTCTCTTCATACTTTTCCGTCCAAACAAATTTTATAGATTTTTTCGTCAAATTTGTCAATGGAGTGGCAATCTTGGAAAAATCTTGAATAAACCGTCTATAATAACCTGTCAATCCCAAGAAACTTCTCACTTCTGATGGAGTTCTTGGTTATTCCCAATTTATCACAGCTTTGACTTTTGATGGATCCACGAAAATCCCATCCTTATCAATTACATGCCCAAGAAATTGTACACGTTCCAGCCAAAATTCATATTTAGAGAATTTTGCGTATAACGTTTCTTTTCTTAACGTTTCTAGCGTCAAACGTAAGTGCTCCACGTGTTCTTCTTGAGATTTAGAGTACACCAAAATATCATCGATAAATACCACCACAAACTTGTCTAAAAATGGTTTAAACACCCTGTTCATCAAATCCATGAACGCTGCAGGGGCGTTTGTCAAACCAAAAGACATCACCAAAAAATCGTAATGTCCATACCAAGTTCGAAATGCCGTCTTCAGTACATCCTCCTTCCTTAATTTCAGTTGGTGATACCCACTTCTCAAATTTATTTTCGAGAAATATCTAGCACCCTTCAATTGATCAAACAAGTCATCTATTCTTGACAACGAATACTTGTTTTTAATAGTGACTTTGTTTAATTCCCTATAATCAATGCAAAGACACATTGACCCATCCTTCTTCTTCACGAATAACACCGGTGCTCCCCACAGTGATGCACTCGGCTGAATTTACTTCTTATCTAACAGTTCTTGTAGTTGCACCATTAGTTCTTTCATCTCTACCGGAGCCATTCTGTACGGGGCCTTCGATATTGGAGCAGTCCTTGACGCTAAGTCGATCACGAATTTGATCTCTTGGTCAGGCGGAAGTCCTGGCAAATCTTCCGGAAACACGTCTACAAAGTCCCTAACCACTGGTATTTCTTCCAGTTTCATCTCCTTCTTCTTTTGAGTATCGACTATGTAGGCTAGGTACCCTACACAGCCCTGACTCAATAGTTTCTTGGCCTGCATAACTGTCAGACACCTTGCTTATCTAGACAATTTGCTACCATAAAAAACTACCTTTGACGGAGTCATAAGGTTTACACATTTCTTTTGGTAATCAATTATTGCTCCATAATGGAATAGCCAATCCATTCCCAATATAACATCAAACTCTCTAAGTTTTATCGGGATTAAATCTACTTTCATAACATTTCCCTTTATATTCACCCTACAGTTCTTGTATAAGAATCTAACAAGAATTACATCCCAATTCGTAATTTTTATGTTTAAAGGGAAATTTAACTCTTCACTAGGTATTTCTAACTTCTTAGCAAATTCCTCAGATATAAATGAGCAAGTAGCACCCGAATCAAATAATACATATGCATTTATATCATTGATTGGGGTAATACCTAACATGACATCTTTTGATTGCACTACATCCTGCAGCGTCATGTTGAAGGTTCTGGCTATGGGATTACTTGTTGACGTTGGTCCAGCAATAGTCAGTGTACTTCCACCGCCATTTCCCTTGCTTCCAGCTGTCTCTCCAGTTTTCTTCTTTGGTCACTCGCGAGAAAAATGGTCCTTCGACCCGCAGGTGTAGCAAGCATTCTTCTTGGGTTGATTGCAATTTGGGGCAATGTGACCCTCCTGGCCACAGTTAAGGCATACGCGCTTTCCCCTTAAGCACATACTCGTGTGAAACTTTTCGCATGTAGTATATGCGTCAATTGTGAGACCCCAGATTTTATAAATAAAGATTTAAATTTCTCGAAATATTTTTTTATATTATAGTGTGGATTTGAGATAGTGTTATAGTTATGGGTAGTATTTGAAAATTTTGCAAAGTATGCAAGTTGTTATAAATATTCGTTTGGTCGGGGAATATTCTTTTTGTCGGGAATATCCGTACGACGGCACAATCATTGGTGGACCCCACAACAGAAGTACTGTCGTAGTTAGAAAACGACAAAAATATTTTTTGGAAATAACGGCGGAGGTTTTACCATTAATCTTGTTGAACAACCCATTAGTAAAAGTACGATGTACTGGCGTGGGTTGCAAAAGTAGCTTACGGTATTAATTATTGATGCTTACGTAAGAAGTCACTCAATTATCTTTGCATTATTACTACGATGAATTGATGCATCATATCTCTCATATTATTGATCCAATTATTGTCACAGTATCATGTGCATAATATGTTATATTATTAAATTAATAATTGAGACGATAAAGTTATTCATATTATTAAATTGCAATATTTACAATGTCTAGAAGTTCTGTCAAGGAAAGGTTTGGTCACCTAATTGCGCGCCAATAGGGAGAAATCCTTATTGGAAAGCCCCCTCTTTCCTGGGAACGACCTAGTTGTTAAATATTGTGGGTTATGATATTAATGATGGATAAGTTCGTATTTATTAAAGATGAATTTGATAGTTCCATTGTGTTAAAACTATTTGTGTTAGTGAAAATTGACATTTATTTCGATAATAATTGATGTCTGGAGGTTATATTGTTCAATCGGGTATTTAGGGAACTTTTCGTGTCAGAGTTACTATTCACGAGTTACTATTCACGAGTTACTATTCATGAGTTTTAATAGTAACTTGACCCTTCAGCTTTCCAAGAGTTATTTGCCTCTTCGGTGTTCCAAGAGTTAATTACCCCTTCGCAAATAGTAGTTGTCTCTTCAATATTACCAAGAGTCATTTTGACCCTTCGTTAAGACCAAGAGCCACTCTTAGATTTTCGTGTGGACTGATTTTAGCAAAGGAGTCAAAAGCTGGAAATTTCAAAAAAGCTACTGATCTTATTTTTAAAAGGGCATTTTCGGCCACTTAATTTATGAAAAAAATTCTGGCCTTTTGGGACATGAAAGTATATGGTATAAAGAACATCCTGTCCAAAAATGAGCTCATTCTGACTTAAAATGAGCAAGTTATGACCATTTCAATATTTAGGTTTTTCCGACGAAAAACGCTATAACTAGAGTTCTATAACTCCGATGACCATGAAATTTAAACTGGAAGCTCACATTAACATGTGTAAGATCCTTCCAAGATTTGGTAATTTTTGGAGTTAAACTTGAGGTAGCTAATTTCTTAAGGAATTAATTGGAAATTAATTTTTGAAAAATAGTAAATGAATTTTAAAAATTCCAAGAAAAATATATTTTCATTATGGGACTATATTATGCTAAATCCCAGAAAAGAAATATTTTTGGAACTGATTTGATATTTTTTATGAAAATAATCTAGTTATGAGTAAATGAGTTAAATATGTTATGTGAAGTAACAAAATTGGAAAATAGGATTTTATGGCTAGGGAATCCTATATAGAGTATATGCATATTTTTGATGAGGATTTGATCATTGGTGATGATATCTTATGAGTATGGCATTTTGAATGATTAAATGCATTATATGGTAAAGCGTAAACAATTGAAATAAATTGTTTATAAGTTTAAGAAGTGATTAAAATATTGTTATAATATTAATGATATTAGATTATGAGATTATTAAGTGATTGATAACATTGGAATATTCTTAAACCCTGGATAAATTATATTATAAATGTTTAATATTTATCCGTTATCTCGTTTGATTGATTATTTATATCATTGTCATAATCCTCGTGCTTATATTGTGTTGAAAGTCATCTGTGGCTTACGTGCATAGATGAACTTGGTATAATTATGACCAGGGATTATTCGGTATAATCATGACCATAATGTTACAAATGATGTGGTAAAAGTCATCTTTGGCCGTAGTGCATAGATGGACTTGGTATGATTATGACCAGGGATTATTCGGTATAATCATGACCGTAATTGAAAACACGAATATCCTTGGCCCGTAGTGCATGGATAATTCATGGTCGTGATACTATTAAGCTGAGTCTCAGCATTATTGGTTTTACAGTTGTATATCTTTGGCCTGTAGTGCAAAGATGAACTATTAATTATTAGTTATCTGATTGACTGTAGTGCAAAGATGAATTGTTAATGAATATCTTTGGCCGGATTGCAAAGATGAATTTAATGTTTTCAACTATAAAGGTATTCAAGGTATCCTCACCTCTTTATCATACCAGGTACGTACGTAAATTTCGAGGGCGAAATTCCATAAGGAGGGGAGATTGTGAGACCCCAGATTTTATAAATAAAGATTTAAATTTCTCGAAATATTTTTTTATATTATGGTGTGGATTTGAGATAGTGTTATAGTTATGGGTAGTATTTGAAATTTTGCAAAGTATGCAAGTTGTTATAAATATTCGTTTGGTCGGGGAATATTCTTTTTATCGGGAATATCCGTACGACGGCACAATCATTGGTGGACCCCACAACAGAAGTACTGTCGTAGTTAGAAAACGACAAAAATATTTTATGGAAATAACGCCGAAGGTTTTACCATTAATAATGTTGAACTACCCGGTAGTAAAAAGTACAGTAATACGCGTGGTTTCATAGTAGCACACGGTATTGATTATTGATGCTTACGTAAGAAGTCACTCAGTTATACTGCATTATTGCTATAGCAATTGATGCATCATATCTCTCATATTATTGATCCAATTATTGTCACAGTATCATGTGCATAATATATTATATTATTAAATTAATAATTGAGACGACAAAGTTATTCATATTATTAAATTGCAATATTTACAATGTCTAGAAGTTCTGTCAAGGAGAGGTTTGGTCACCTAATTCCGCGCCAATAGGGAGAAATCCTTATTGGAAAGCCCCCTCTTTCCTGGGAATGACCTGATTGTTAAATATTATGAGTTATGATATTAATGATGGATAAGTTCGTATTTATTAAAGATGAATTTGATAGTTCCATTGTGTTAAAACTATTTGTGTTAGTGAAAATTGACATTTATTTCGATAATAATTGATGTCTGGAGGTTATATTGTTCAATCGGGTATTTGGGGAACTTTTCGTGTCAGAGTTACTATTCACGAGTTACTATTTATGAGTTACTATTCACGAGTTACTATTCACGAGTTACTATTCATGAGTTTTAATAGTAACTTGACCCTTCAGCTTTCCAAGAGTTATTTGCCTCTTCGGTGTTCCAAGAGTTAATTACCCCTTCGCAAATAGTAGTTGTCTCTTCAATATTACCAAGAGTCATTTTGACCCTTCGTTAAGACCAAGAGCCACTCTTAGTTTTTCTATAAATAGAAGCTCATTCCTTCATTATTTCTTATGAATTCATTGAAACTCTAGAGAGAGAAATTATAGAGAGAAGCAATAGAGAGAAAATTATAGAGAGAAAGAAGAAGAGTATTCTGCTACTTCACTACTTCTATATCCAGTTTCTTTTACGGTAAGGGGTGTTATTCTTTCTTATTCATGAAGAGAACTTCACATTACTCCATTCTTATTTATTCATTGAATAACTCAGATATATCATGACATACCTATACTTGGTGAAATCCTTATGTTATTCCATTCTTTATTATTCTGTTGGAATAACATGTATGCGCGGTTTACCCTATACTTGGTGGAATGACCTGTATATGTGGTTTACCCAATACTTGGTGATCTTCTTCTTCTGTTATTCCATTCTTTATTATTATATTGGAATAACTTTGTTTATCTTAATCTACCGCATACTTGGTGAAATTCTTTTATTATTCCGTTCTTTTTTATTACGTCGAATATCCCGCTTGCGTGAATTTCAATTTCACGACACGTTCTATATTTATTATTTCGTATTTATTATTCTGTTGAAATATCCTGTCGGTGTGAGTTTCACCTGACCTGGTTCCATTATTTATTATTCCGTTGGAATAACCTGTTTATGTGGATTGCCACATGCATAGTGAATGATCCTTTGTATTCATTCCTTATTAAATTATGGAAATGATCTGTATACGTGGATTACCGCATGGCGGGTGAAAATCCATTTGCAGTTTCATATATTCTTTATTATACTCAGTTGGTTAAAGTTTTGACTTCTATACTCCATGAAATTAGTGGAATATCCTTGATATTTGCGCTTCATCTAGTATCTATTCATGGAAATATTCTTCTGAGCATTCTTGAATTTTACTTTACAAAGAAGTATCATGTTGACAATTTAGACATTATTAGTTCCTGGATAAATTAATTCTTGAACTTGTTTTATTGAATTATTATGTCATTTTCATCATCCTCATGTTATATTATGTTGAAAGTCATCTTTGGCTTACGTGCATAGATGGACTTAGTATGATTATGATCAGGGATCATTCGGTATAATCATGACCTATTATAAATAATGTGATAAAAGTCCTTAGTGACCTGTAATGCATTGATGAATAGTTTTTGGTATGATTATGACCAGGATTTATTCGGTATAGTCATGACTATTGATGATTTAATGAAAATCCTGGACCGTGGTACAGGGATGATTAGATGTTGTGGTTTATTTATTAAGCTGAGTCTCAGCGATAAAAATTGATGAAAACCATTTAAAACCTAAAAGATAGTAGACTTTATTCTCTACTTGACTCTTTTAATGGATTGCATATTCCGCTGCAGTTAAACTTGATGTCTATTGTATATTATCAGTTTAACATTGTTGAAGACTAATGATAATTTATTCTGTATTATCTTAGTCATAATATTTCTTACTGGACTAGTTGAGCTCACCCTTTCCTTCACTGTTCTCTTCAGGAAATGAGAATATAGCTGGGACGAGTCTGGGAACGGAGTGACGGTCCAGATGATAGCATTAGTAGTCCTCACTATTCCATTAAATAGTGTGACAATAAATGTAACGAGGACTGAATTTGAGTTTGTATACTGTCTATGATGACTTCATTGAGAATGGATATTGTCTAGAAGGCAGTATTCTTGTTTAAACTCTCAGTTTATGTTTTGTCGTATTTTACACGACAGCTGTATAGTTAAATTTGTATTTGTATTGTGTACCATGTATTTGGCGACTCAAGATGGGTGATTAATACCTAATTTTGGGGGCGTCACATCAATCTTCTTCTTCTGCTGGTTACCTTGCTGATTTCCAGCTCCCACACTTGCATTCCACTTCTTCTTCAAATTATTGTTGCCATTTCCACCGTTACCACCACCACCATTCTTAGCTTCACCTTCATTCTTCTTCTTTCTCTGCTCTTGGTTGTGTTTTGTCTTAGCTTCGCCTCCACTCTCAGCGAGAATTGCCTTCTCAAGCACTGCCAGAAATGTCTTTAACTGGAACAGAGATACTCTGTTGTACAACCATGGCTTCATTCCCTGCTCGAATCTCCTTGACTTGTGCTCATCATTATTCACTTGATATGGCACAAACCTCTCTAACTCGTTGAATTTCGCAGCATACTCCGACACCGACATTGTGCCCTGCTTCAGTTCTAAAAACTGAACTTCCATCTGATTCTTCAAAATTTCTGGAAAATAGGTCTCAAAGAATATTTCCTTGAACCTTTCCTAAGACATTACCCCTTAACCTCCTCGGGTTTTATTGGCTTGCCACCAATAACTCTCCTCTGCTTTCAACATGAATGTTGCAAAAGTAGTCTTCTGATTCTCCCCTACCCTAGCAACATCGAAAACCTTTTCTATTTCCATGATCCAGGTCTGTGCCTCAACCGGATTCATGGACCCATGGAATTCCGATGGCCCAACCGCCTTGAAATCCTTAAAAGTCGCTGCTAGATTCTGTGGCTGATTTTGTAATTCTCCCGTCAGTAGCGTTATGAATTACTGAACTGGATTATCCTCAGCATTGTTGTTATTCTCAGGGTTCCTTTGTCGTGATTGACGTCTTGGAGGCATTTTCTGTTATAATACACCCATTAGATTCTATTCAACCTTTTAAGTACTATATATTCAACTTGCACATCGCAAAATTTACCACATAACACACAATATCTTAAATAAATAGTAACTTTTATTTATTCATAACATTTAAAAACATAATAATGATAGCATTCATACTATCTACATCACTTTCCTGAACTACAAAAGTTTCAGGACAACTTCATTATCATCACATCCCATTGGTTATATCATACCCAGGATTTACGTCTTATTTACTCACTAATCACATAATAATTACATTTATAACGTTCTATTAAAATGTTGCATAGCCTTACAACGCTCCTCTTCCATAATTCGGAACATTGTTCGGCGATCTAATATGTACGATGGCAGCGTCTCAAACTGAATAGGATAACACATGACCCGATCTTGAGCTCGATTGACCACGGTGTTAAAAACACTATTCATCTCTTCCATCTTGATCCTCTTTACTTGTACCTCTCTCTGCTACCCTGACTCATTGAAAAGTTTCTTTATATGCGTCCTCAGAACTTGCCCTCTTCGTAGCTTCTTCTTTCAACTTGTTCTTCAACTCTGCAATCTTTGCTATCATTCGCTCGTTCTCTCCTTCAGTGTGGACCAGCTTCTCTTCAACATTATTCAGACGTTCCTCTCGATCCTAGATCTCGTCATCCTTCTGTGCCATCGAGGTATGTTGTTCAGCTACTATCTCTTGTAACTCCTCGACGATATCTTGAAGTTCCACATTGCGGTCATATACTTCATCGTACATATGGGCGGCAATCAAGTTAAGTGGAATCTCTTCCTCCTCGTTCTCCTCATCCTCATCCGACTGTGGCAGCTCAACGGGGTCCTCCTCGTCCGTCTCTATCTCATCATCCTCATCAGGCAATCCTTCCTGCTCAACCACTGTGACCAACGGAATTGTTTCCCGTGGCAGTAGTTGTTCCCAAATCACCTGAATATCTCGAGGCTCCTCCTCTCTAGGCATCTGGGATCCTTCCTCCCTAGCCTGACTGGAGTCTCCTACATTAGCCATCCTGACAACAAAGTTTTAAGTTTTAATTACTAATCATTACTACTTGACACTCACGAGCACATAAGTTGTAATCACATAAGCACATAAGTGTTTTATTACTTCTTTCTTAAAAACTCGATAAGAGTTTATCACCACTATCTTTTCAATGGCTACTTCCTAAGACTTTTTCCCACCTAAGGTTCATAACCTAAAGCTTTGATACCAACCTATGACACCCCAAAATCTAGGTACTTCATTCCCACAAGATTTGGTGTTCACTTTACACTCATTCATATCTATCTACCCAAATATAATAGAAGTAAATCATAAATCCTCCCTTTAAATAGGGTTACATCATTAAATAAAAATCTTCCCAGGTTGTCTAACATAAACAACAATCAAGTGCAGAATTAAAATAATTACATTACATCATTAAATAAAAGTATATCATCATAACAATAAATGAAATTACAAATCATCATCACTTGTACATTTTTCCCTTTCCTTTGCTAATTGTAGGTTCGTCGACCTTCTCAACTTTAGCTGCAATGATTATATTTATGCAAGAGTGAGCAAAACAAATGCTCACTAGATATAGCAATGAATCAACAAAGAATAATAACTTCCAATGAATAGGCTCATCAATACCGAATAGTACTCTATCAATGATAACCAACAACGAGAATTAAAATAAGAAATATGTCTGAGGGTCATAAGACCATGAACTATGTCCACGATTACAAGTAATCTTTCAACTTTAACCTTAACAGTTATACTGTAGGTACTTCACGTACTTAGGGGGATCAGCCCTTCATACCATGTATTGTACTTTTTTTTTTTCCAAAAGTACCATTAACGTTACAAACTTCAGCCCAATTATGCCCCTTCCGTTAATAGACTTGCCATCGAGGTTAATGGAGCAGACACGTGGACAAAATTTGCTAACGAGGCAATGCATACATGGAAAATAGCTAACAATTCAAATCAAACATATTTATCCCAATACATGTGCCCATTGTCAATATAACTTCCTCATCTTACTATTTACTATTTAATATTTATTACCATTATTATTATTATTATTATTGTTGTTGTTGTTGTTGTTCTTGTTGTTTATTTATTATTATTATTATTTATTATTATTATTATTATTATTATTATTATTATTATTATTATTATTATTATTTTGTCCTTTTCATGCCCAAATATAAAATTAGTGTTGGAGTTTTAAATTCAATTTAAATATTTTTTAATAAAAAATATTGTATTTAATGATACTTTTTATATAATTTATAATTAATACAATTTACCATATAAAATTAGTCCAAATTTATTTTTAAAATACCTTAAATAATAATAATACCCTGTTCTCCATCCTCATGCATGTTCAACCCAAATCAATCGTCTTTGTCGCCCTCTCTAATCCTCCTCTCTCTCCCAAATCGTTGTCGCCGGCATCTGCTACCACCCTTCATCAAATTGGGAAGAAAAACATGTTCACCCCAAATCAATCGTCTCTGTTGCCCTCTCTAATCCCCCTCTCTCTCCCAAATCGTTGCCGCCAGCATCAGCTACCACCCTTCATCAAATTCGGAAGAAAAACCTAGGACCACACAATTTTCTCTTATCAATATCATTTTCTCTCTCCTATAATCATCGATAAATTTGGAGGATAAAAAATTTGGAGGGCGAAGGATTCACCAGATTGAAAGGTCGAGATTCGCCTCTACCCTTGAAACAAATAGGGTTTACACACATTCATATCCACTTTTGGTTTTACATCCATCTGGTGTGAAGATGGGTGAAATTCATTTGGCTGTGAGATTTACTTGTTTTTTATGTTCTAGGCGCTTGAAGATGAATTCAGAGACTTCTTTACCTATACTGACATGAGAAGATCTAAGTAACTCACAAATTTCCTCTAATTTGTAAAGTGGGGCCTCCTTATCTCCATCCGATGTTGCCCCATCTATCATCCTTGACCTCCAGTATGATTCCACCGCCCTCCTGCTAGAATCCATCTCTCGTTTTTCTTAATTTCAAAATTTGTTCATGTTTTATGACCCGAGAAAAGTTATTTTCTCCTCTTGGATTGAATACAAATTTTTTTTATGTTATTATGATGATTAGGAATTATGTGTTTGTATGGATTTCATTTTTGATTTGATAGAATTTGTAATGTTCTTGGTTTCATGTGGAAGGAGATGAGACAGAGATAAAAGAGAGAGTTGAACGAGAATATCGGTTTACAGAGATAGAAGAGGGAGAAGAATGAGAATATGTCCACGTATCTGCTCTGTTTGCCTCGGTGGCAAGTCTGTTAACGGGAGGGGCATAATTGGTCTGAATTTTGTAACGTTAAAGGTACTTTTGGAAAAAAAAAATAGTTTAGGGTGTAAGTGGGATATCGGGGTAAATATCCGGGGCATTTTTTCACCTTTGCCTAATATTTATATAATCCAATAAATATTTAAAATTACAATTTGAAATTCTAGATTGTTACAATGGGTGTGGCAAGCCGCCAGAGAATGGTCCTCATAAGCATCGTCGAATTGAAAAATAGATTATAGCCCCTATGTTGATTATGAAATCTTGTACAATGGCATACAAAAGCAATGCCTTCTCCTTAGTTATATCTGATGATGTGTGTGGATGGAAATAGCTTGACGCACAGGAATGCGTACCATATCTTTCCGTACCGACTGAGATACTTACTGTGAAAGACAGTTCTCCCTTTTCGACCCTTTATCCATGTAGTACCCAACTTTGTCATTTCCTTCAGAATAGTCTCATAATCAGGATCATGGTCACTTAGGTGAGCGTACTGGCACTGTCTAAGCACTCGTAACTGGTAGTATGTGTTGACGACATCGGCACTGAAAGGAGCTAACTTACCCCACACAAAAGTGTTAAAGGGGGCCTTATCCTCGGTGTTAGCATAGAATTCTTTGACCACACTCACAAATGCGGCCTCGGGCTCTTTCGTGAACTTATTCCAACCTTTCTGATATATTTTTTGCATCATTTCATCGTCAATATGGTCATGTGCTAACCTCCGCTCCGGTGTGAGTGATTTTGTCACTATGTAGTCGTAACGTTCAGCGACGGCGGCACTTATGAATTTTTGTCTATCAAATGTCTGTATTGGTGGTGCAGTTCCTAAACTCTCTCCACATTACCTCTTTGATGTGGGTTTAGATGCCATTAAATTGGAATTGGTAAGCTTTAACAACAAATCCCCCCCCCCAAACTTCACTTACGCAATCTGTCGAACACTTTGTGTCAAGATTTGTAATCCCCCCAAACTTAATGATTTTGCTTCAACTATGGTGATAAAAAGTGAGGAATTTGAAGACAAGTTATTCACTCTCAATTTCTATATAAACTCCCCCCAGAATAACCCTAATTCTTGACTTTCTGAGTTGAGTTGAATGTATGTAGTTAGATTGGGTTGTGAGAGAATGGTTTTATAGAGATGGGGTGATAGAGAAAATTATGGGGTGGGGTAGTGGATTGAAGTAGTGGGTAAGTGTGCTAATGAAATGGGATGATGGATATTAACTTGCCAAAATGTGGGTAGAGAGTGGATTAAAGATGTATGGGAGTGGGGTTTCAGTTGAGGAATAAGTAGAAGAAGTGTAATAGTGGTGAGTGTGTAACTGCCGAAAACTTGATGGTTCATATTCAGACCCACTTCCGTGAAAAAGTATTGAACTTAAATCCCACAAGACAGGCATGCAATATGTTAGTGAGATGTGGAGACCCCCGCCCCGGTGGGGGTAATAGGCTTGTAGGGGCCCGCCCCAGCGGGCTAGTGATCTGCAATTGGACTCTGTTTTGCTTGTTACTTACTTTCGTAATGCATCTATTATCTCTTTAAGTACTTGTTCATCATTAAAACATAAGTATACTTAGATCTTGAGCAAATTAAGCATGAAAGATTAGATTATCAAGAACAATACAACTTAATAACTACGTAATGAACTTATTATGTCCTAATTATTATTCTAAACTACAATCTAACTAGCATGGATAAAATTACTGAGAACAAAAATAAAATTGGGTTACCTCCCAATTAGTGCTTGATTTTAAGTCGTTCAGCCTGACTACTCCCTGTTTATGGTACGTCGGCTAGTATGATTGCGATGACATCCGTGCTAGAATCGCCACCCTAATAATGCTTTAGTGCTTGATTTATCGAGCTCATTTAACTGAAGTAGTCTCTTTTCACCCACAGCTGCTTGATCGAAGTTAAGTTTCTGAATTGCCCAGTAGGCTTTATGTTGTAATTCCACAGGAAGGTGACATGCTTTCCCGTAGACCAACTGTTATGGTGACATACCAATTGGTGTTTTGTACGCAGTCCGGTAGGCCCATAATGCATCATCGAATCTAAGAGACCAGTCCTTTCTATTCGAGTTTACCACCTTTTCTAAGATTCTCTTCACCTCCCTATTTGAAACTTCAGCTTGCCCACTTGTTTGGGGATGATATGTTGTTGCCACCTTATGGTTGACCCCATATTTTGCCAAGAGAGTTGTAAATGATCTATTGCAGAAGTGACTACCTTCATCATTTATAATAGCTCTTGGCATGCCAAATCTTGTAAAAATATTCTTTTGAAAGAATCTAAGAAACACTTTGGCATCATTTGTGGGGAGTGCCACGGCTTTAATCCATTTTGATACATAGTCAACCGCAAGCAAGATGTACTGATTATTAAACGAAGAAGGGAATGGCCCCATGAAATCCATGCCCCATACATCAAAAATCTCAACTTCTAAGATTGTTTGTGGTGGCATCTCATTCCTTTTTGATATGTTGCCCACCCTTTGACATCTATCACAGCTTTTTATAAACTAGTGAGCATCTTTAAATAATGTAGGCCAATAAAATTTGGCTTGAAGAACTTTTGATGTTGTTCTCTCACTACCGTAATGTCCCTTATATGCAGATGAGTGACATTCGTGCAATATGTTCTTCACCTCGCTGTAGGGCACACGCCTTCTTATCATCTTGTCAGCGCACTGTTTAAATAGGTATATATGGCTCATCCCACATGTACCACTTGACGTCATATAGGAATTTCTTTGTCTGTTGTCGTGTAAGATCAGGGGGAAGGATGTTGCTCACTAGATAGTTAGCGAAATCCGCGTACCATGGAAATTTCGTATTTACTCCAAACAGCTGCTCATCTAGAAATGACTCATTGATTACACACTTGTCCTCTTTATCTTTACCCAGGTTTTCTAGCCTCGATAAATGATCTGCAACTTGATTCTATATTCCCTTTCTATCTTTTATTTCCAAATCAAATTCCTGTAGAAGGAGAATCCATCTGATAAGGAGTGGTTGAGCATCTTTTTTCAAAATTAAGTACCGAATAGCCGAGTGATCTGTATAAACTACAACCTTTGTTCCGATCAAATATGCCCATAATTTATCAAAGGCATATACTACTGCAAGTAATTCCTTTTCCGTGGTTGTGTAATTCATTTGGGTCTCTGTAAGTGTATTACTTGCATAGTATATGGCATGGAATACCTTCTCTCGGCGTTGACCCAAAACATCTCCTATTGCATTATCGCTTGCATCGCACATTAACTCAAACGGCATAGTCCAATCTAGTGCAACAATAACTGGCGTTGTAGTCAACTTCTTCTTCAATATGTCAAATGCTAGTTATAATCCGCATTAAATTTAAAAATTGAATCCTTCTCTAAAAGACTGCACAGTGGTTTTGCAAATCCTAGAGAAATCTTTTATAAATCTCCTATAGAACCCAGCATGTCTGTCGATGTCGGGATTTTTTTGTGTCCCTTTTCGTTACTTGTTCTTTGGTGTTCTCATGTTAATGTGAGATTTGTTTGAAAAAACAAATGAAAAGGGTCTGACATGTATAATGTCGACGATTTGACTTTAAGAATCGCCAGTTGGTGTATTTAACTGGTTGCACCAACGCAACCGAAAAAGGTTTGCACATTGACCCAGTGATGTGACACTGCTAAACGGGTCTATGAAATCGAGATTCATTTGGGTACGAGGGCTTGATTATGCGGAGGGAAGGTGTTAGGCACCCCCCGACATCCGTGTTACCACGGTGACCGCCACTTTTTAAAGAAATTGTTATATGAATATGTGTATGTGTGTGTGTGTGTGGATCAATGTGCAATTATTTGGAAGTAGTGATGTACCTCGTTCGCACCTATATACATAGGGTTTGAATTTATGAAAAAATCAGTTTTAAATAGGATATAGCAATGAGGTTTTGTAAAAAGAGGCTTTTCAAACCATGTGCTCAATAGTAATTGAGGCATTTGATACTTCCATTCTATTATTAAATGTTCGGCTTGTTTGCTTTTATTTTCGAGATGCGAAGCATCTTCGAGAAAATAATATACAGCAATGCCAAACTCCTCATGGGCATGACAGTCATCCAAGGAAATTCAGACACTGTAAAATAATGTACAAGCTGCTCACAGCTGAAAAATGTCCATCATGGGAACCGAATCTAGATTCAGTAGAATGAATCTGTGATCACATGATTCCTAGGCTCACATGATACAGTAGTTTGTATGGAAAGCGATGGCGATTATATATATAAAAGCTATATATATATATATATATATATATATATATATATATATATATATATATATATACAGACTTGATCAACCACCACGAAGCAACTCCATGGGGATCGGAAATGTAAATATATAAAAGTGGTACATATATATATATATATATATATATATATATATATATATATGGACATGATCAACCACCACGAAGTAAACTCCAAGCGAGGACGAAATGTAAATAAAGTCAGTAAAAGCGATCAATTGCCACTTAAGTAAACTCTGTGCAGAATATATATATATATATATATATATATATATATATATAAAAAGCGATAAGAACGCACTTGATGTAAATCCGTGCTCATCGATATGTCCAACAACAATTATATATATATATAGCAAGTAAATGCAATTGGATGTAAAATTCGGGCTCATCGGATATGTCCGATAACAATTATATATAAGTATATATATATATATATATATATATATATATATATATATATATATATATATATAAAAAGCAAGTAAATGCACCGGATGTAAAATTCAGGGCTCATCGGATATGTCCGACAACAATTATATATATATATATATATATATATATATATATATATATATATATAAAAACAAATAAACTCTCCGGACATAAGTCTAGGCTCAATCGAGGCATAACTTTCGATAATGTTAGTCCATATATAAAATATATACATATATATAAGTATATATATACTGACATGTAAATGAAAACCACTGAATTTGAAGTCCGCAAACGCACACAACATGACTCTTAATGTGTATAACAGTGTGTGCTAATATGGAAAGAAGGTTTTATAGAATGTAAGAAGGCTTACAATGGGCTGCCAAAGTAGACTTCTATGACTCTATGTGGATAAACACTCAGCTCCCGCCGGATAAAAGTGTAGCTATATGTGAGCTAACAGGTGTTTAAACTAAGAAAACACTCAATATGGGCGTATACAGAGTAAATTGGACAGGGCTTCCTCGCCTTTTCTCTCTCCTCCCTCTTCTCAAATGGCTGACCCCAAGGGCTATATTTATAGACTAATGGCAGTAGGTACATCTGCGGCAGCCGCAGTTATACCTACGGCTGGTCGTGGTGCATCCGGGCCTCGCGGGTCCCGTCGTCTCAAATTATGTGCACTCATGCACTGTAATGTCCGCTCGAACTTGCAGAACTTCAATCCGAGCATCCGAACGAGTTATATGTGACCTTCTTCAGACCGCTTGTGTCGAGAGTTACGCAATGACATGGATTAGAGGTTGTACGAAGTCAGGAAGAGGGGTCCATGCCCATGGTCTTCAAGCTTCAAATTCTATCCAAGGTACTGCCAGGCGTAATAGTCACTCGGGATTGTAACTCCTCGGTTCTTATGGGACATTGTTGGATGTATGTATGTATGAAGTGTTGAGACGACGCGCTAGTGTTGAAGTGGGCAAGATGACGTTTGACTCTTTGCTGGGGTTATCGCCGGTTTGAGTTGAAAGCAGACGTTGCTTAGGGTTACATCTGAGATTGGACTACTTGTTGGTATGCCGTGATATCATCTTGTGAGAGAGAATGTTGAGGCGGTAAGATGACGTTTGACTCCTCACCAGGGTTATCGCCTGTTTGAGCTGAAAGCAGACGTTACTCAAGGTTACATCTGAGATTGGTCTACTTGTTTGTATGCCACAATGTCATCTGTGGGAGAACCTGTCTTCACGGTGTTATCTCCGGGTCTGAGGTATGAGTGCCTCGGCAAGATGTCTGAGCTTGAAGCTGATAGCATGAATTTGAAATAAGCATTTTTGGAGTTATCGCCAGAACTGCAACAGCACTCCTTGGGGTTATCACCAAGGACGAAACTCGGGGTTATCTCCGAGGTTGGAAATGATCCTTTCGGTGTGTGTTCCGGGGTTTAGAAATGGTGTTCCCAGTGTGTGTCCCAAGGACGAAACTTGGGGTTATCTCCAAGGCATGGATAGGATAAAGAATCCTAGACACTTGAAATGCAAGTAAGGAAAACATGATGTTATGTGCAACAACATGATGCAAATGTATGATGCATGATTTTCAGGTAATCCTATTGGGATGACAATCAATGATGCCTTGGAAATGTGATCCAAGTCTTCAAGGATGTTAACGTTGGGGCTATCACCAAAGTCTTGAATCCTAGACATTGGCTTATATTCCATAGAGGTGCCACTTGTGTATAAGAGATCTGTGGGGATAAAGCTTTGTCTGTTTGAGGATGTGTATAACATATTTCCTCATTCAGCCGATTCATTATGACGATCAATTCTGTCATTGTCGGGGTTGCACGACCTTCGTTGATGTGTGTATCACCGGATAGATCCCTGTTGGGTGCATTGTCAAGGTTTCTTGACCTTCATTGATGTATGTGTCAATGGTCGCATTGTGTTGTAACCCCCGCTGGGGATACGTGGATAAGTTGCTTCGATGGGTTTACTTACCATCGACTGACATGACGTCAAGGTTGCTTGACCTTCATTGATGTGTGTATCAATGGTTGCATTGCATTGTAACCCCCGTCGGGGATACATGGATACTTGAAAGATGTACGTTGTGACCCCCGCCGGGGATACGCAATCATTTGATAACTTTGGCATTGTAACCCCCGCCGGGGAGGTTTAGCATTTCGTGGCTTGGCCTTGTAACCCCTGCCGGGGAATGACCCTGTTGATGTTTCAGGTTCCCACAGGATTTGTAGAAGGCATGCTAGAGCACTGGGTATCGGAGAGGCAGGTTTTTTGATTTGGGACCCAGGAGTTGACTCCTACTTTGGAGGAGTATGCACGGTTGACGATGCTGTCGCTGGACAGACCTTGCGTGCATATGGCTATCAGAGACATGAGCAGACAATTCATGACCCTCACCAGATTGAGGCGTAGAGTGGTACAGGATGAGATTACATCCGTCCACGTGATATCCCAGCGTTTTCTGTTTGACAGATTTGGCTCTGAGGATAGTTATGCACGGCATTTCGGGGATTTCACCACACCGGAGGATCATTGGCGTTCAACCAGGGTGGATATACTACTTTTGTGTGTATTATCATACGTCTTCATGCCGCGGTATATAGATGAGCTGGATATCGGCGTCATTATGGTAGTTAGAGCTCTTAGGGAGGGCCATACCATTGTACCTATGATCATTGCAGAGACTCTGAGGTCAGCTACATACTGCTGCACTTATCCAGTAGGAGTGTTTACAGGTAGCTCGGTCATGTTGTATGTGTGGTTTATGTCACACTTGAGACCGATTGGAACACTTAGACGGCAGGGGTTTTGTTTCACCCATGATATAGCCATGTCATACTCCTTTCAGCCTGTGGAGTGTATAGATGCTGCATCGTGGTCAGCTTTCTTGGCAGGGATTAGGGATCCGTTTGCCATATTGTCGTGTTCAGGGCTTAGTTCACCCTACAGCTTCATTACTCATGCTCCGGGCATGGATTATCTCCCTCTGGCTGGATTGAGGGGTATGATTACTTACCATCCACTTGTTGTGATGTGTCAGTTTAACCAATTTTAGGATTTTCACCCTTATGAGGGGGCAGTGAGTCAGCGCTTTATTTCACACCATTTATCAGCGGAGGACAGATCCAAGTTGTATGCCTGTTGGGATCAGCGAGAGTTGGTTGAGTTTTCTGTCAGTCATATGGGTTGTTCTGCAGAGTATTCCGCATGGATGGAGACAGAGACTGTATTGCGGTAGTATCCACAGTGCAGGATGTTGATTCTGACGATGAGGAGCCTATAGAGGAGGCTGACATTCCCACCGATGATTTGACTGCTGGGCTGCCAGCATTTATGATGGATTCTCCCACCCCGAGTGCCAGTGTTACTCAGTATTCAGCACAACATTTGGAGCAGAGCTTACATCTGATGACCTATGATAGAGATCAGGCTAGGGCCGCGATGTTGATAGCTCTTGATGAGAGAGACGCCGCTCTATTAGAGAGGGATGAGGCTAGATTAGCCAGGAATGCATTGATTGAGGAGCGGGATGCCGCCTTATCTGCTAGGGATGTGGCCATTGCAAACAGTACTTCAGTGAGATCCCAGATGACTGTCAGTCTTGCCGACATGAGTGCTTACATTGATGAGCATTATGCCACCATGCAGTTAGTCTTTGATCTGCTAGCTCGTGTAGATACCCTTGGGCAGGAGCTTGCAGTGCTACCTTCGTCTTCAGAGAGAAATGCCATGTTAGATCTGATAGTCCGCATACACACAGATCTGTAGATAGCCTTGTATTTTCCTGCACAGACTAGCTTAGCCATTTTGTCATGTACAAAGATGATGTATATATCAAATAAAGATATGTATGTATGGCAGGGAAATATATTTTGATTCACTTCCCTTTTAGTTATGCCTTGATACTTGCTCGATATTTGCCTGTTTCTTTAGGGCCTTGGGATCTTGATGCATTCTGAACTTATACTTGATAGGTGGACATTGAGACGTCGCAAGATCTCTCAGAATGGATCATTGATTTCTGTATATCCCTACCATCTTTAGTGTCTTGGGATTGGTATCTTTATGGAACAGTGGAGAGGAGGGTGGTTTTTCCTCTCTGAGATTTACCGTACCACAAATGGTCGTCAGTACTTCTATTTGTGAGAAGCCTAGTTAATTCCATCTCTTATGGGTTGGTGTTGCTCTTTGAGGCACGATCGCAGCTTAGATGGTCACCGAATCTTCTAATTGTGAGAAGAGGTTGGATAATTCCATCCCTTTGATCTGAAACCGATGAAATGTGGTGAATTGATGGTTGATCCCAGTACCGTGTGACAAGTATTTTTGTTCTGGTAGGGGTTAGACTGAACCATGAATGGTTGCCTAGGTACTCCTATTAAAGAGGAGATCAAGTCGGCGTAGTTCGAACCTGGTGTAAGAGGTTCAACGCTGAATGTGAAAGGAAGATAGGTGTAGAAATGTTTTTTATTGTTTTTGTGAAGAAAGAGTAGAAATGTTTTTGTTGTTTTTGTTGTTTATTGCGACCGGGCCATATAGAATATGGTTGCTTATGTACCCCCGGGTATCAGGGAGATCAGGTCGATATAGTTCGCCCCTTAGGACGAATCACAGCCAAAGAGAAGTGTAAATCTCATGTGCAGGCAATACTACGGGGAGAAGAAAGTTTGATCCCATAATGGGGATAAACTGCAGGTGTGGAAAAAGTTTTATCCCATCTTCAGGACAAACTGCAAGCGTAGAAAAGTTTAATCCCATCTTCAGGATAAACTGTAAGTGTGAAAGGTTCAATCCCGTCTTCAGGATAACCGAAATTGTATGAAAGGTTTGAAATGAAGTGAAACCAGCCTGCTGGTTTGAAGTGTATGTTTCCCTAAGGGCCAGAAGAGTATGTACAAAGGAAAGGGTTCAAAACTGAAATGACTGGTGATTGGATGATCAATACCAGGATGTTTGTTTGATGCTAACCTTAGACATAGTACCATTTCATGGTGTCCGAATTGATAAGCTGTGGAAATTCATCGCCATCCATTTCCTGCAACCTGAGAGCACCTCCTGTCAATACCTACTTGATAACAAATGGGCCTTCCCAGTTAGGAGTGAATTTTCCCTTAGAATGATCTTGGTTGTCAATGATCTTCTTCAAATCCAAGTCATGTTGTTTGAACTGCCGTAGTCAGACTTTTTTGTTGTAGGATCGTGCGATCCTTTGCTAATATAACTGACCATGAAAGATAGCCACGGTTCACCTTTCGTCTATTAGAGACAATTGGTGATACCTGTCTTGTACCCATTGGTCTTCATCCAACTGAGCATCCATCAACACTTGGAGGGATTCCATTTCCACCTCTATGGGGAGCACTGCTTCAATCCCATAAGCCAATGAGTAGGGGGTTGCCCCAGTTGAAGTACGCATAGAAGTTCTGTAGGCTAATAAAGTCAGAGGCAATAGGTCAGGCCATCTTTTGTGATTGGCGGACATTTTCTGCATGATCTTTTTGATGTTTTTATTAGCCGCTTCAACAGCACCATTCATCTTTGGATGGTAGATGACAGAGTTAAGGTGTTTGATGTGGAATTTTCTGCATAACTCCTCCATCATTTTGTTGTTGAGGTTCTTAGCATTGTCTGACACAATGACCTCTGGTTGTCTATATCGACGAACGACATTGTTTCTGATGAAAGCAATGATGACTTCTTTGGTAACCCTGGGGAAGGATGTTGTTTCTACCCATTTGGTGAAGTAGTCGATCATGGTGAATATGAATCGATGTCCATTACTGGCTTTGGGCTCGATGGGCCCGATCACGTCCATTACCCACATTGAGAAGGGCCATGGCGAACTCATATTGTGGAGTTCCCTTGGAGGGGTATGAATGGAATTTCCATAAATCTGGCATTGATAGCACCTCTTGGCGTGATCATCACAGTCAGCTTTGAGTGTAAGCTAATAATGCCCTATTCTGAGGATCTTCTTGACAAGTAGGGGTCCGCTCATGTGAGGGCCACATACTCCCCATGGATCTCATCCATGAGTCTCTGAGCTTGGTCTTTATCCAGTCATCTGAGGAGACCTATTCCTGCATCTCTTTTATAGAGTGCATCTCCGCTCATGTAGAATTTTATAGCAAGTTGATGGATCCGCCTCTTCTCGGTTAGGCTCGCCTCAACGGGTGTAGATCCATCTCGCAGATATTCCTTGATGTGCTGATACCAAGGGTTGTGGATGGGAGGTAGTTCATCCGATACTTCTCCAACATAGTTCCTATAGACTGGGGCATTTTGCATTGCAATTATAATGCTTGGCATGTTTTCCTTGTCAGGTATGTGAACCAAGAAGGCCAACGTTGCTAATGCATCCGAAAAATCATTCCTATTGCGAGGAACATGTAGAAAGGAGATTTCTTCGAACTCCAAAGCCATCTGAAGAACTTGCCGATGGTAAGGAAGCAAATGTAATTCTTTGGTTTGATAGATTCCTGTGGATTGTCTGATTACCAATTCGGAATCCCCAAAGACAGTTAACCACCTGACGTCCAATGAATGGGAAAGTTTTAGCCCCATGATACAGCCTTCATAGTCAGCTGTGTTGTTGGTGCTGACAAACTGCAATTTGACGGTGACGAGATACTGCTCCCCCATACCGTATACTAGAATTGCTGCAGCTCTAGAACCTTCTGCGTTAACAGCTCCATCAAAATACATTTTCCATGTACGGCATGTATTGTACTAATGTTGTTGCTGAACTATCATTACCCCTTCACCAGGGAAGTATGTTTTCAAGGGTTTGTAGTCCCCTACAGGTGCTGCGGCCAGTTGATCCGTAATTCCTTGACCTTTGACAGACTTTTGTGTCACGTAGACGATGTCAAATTGTTGTAGGATCAACTGCCATCTGGACAGTCGATAATTCAGTATGGGCGTACTGAACACATACTTAAGAGGATCTACGTAGGATATGAGATGGGTTGTGTGACCATGGAGGTAATGATATAACCTCATGGAAGCCCATGCTAAAGCACAACAAGTCTTCTCAATCAGAGTGTACTTGTGTTCACTGGTGGTGAATCTTTTGCTGAGATAATAGATAGCTTGTTCTTGGCCTTTATCGTCTTTTTGCCCCAGCATATAACCCATGGCATTGTCATTGATGGACAGGTACATGAACAGTGGAACATCATCCTTGGGAGGTACCAAAACATGAGCATTAATCAGCTGCTCTTTAATGGTAAGGAAGGCTTTCTGACACTCATCGTTCCATTTCATGGAAGAGTTCTTCCTTAACAGCTTGAAGATTGGCTCACAGGTTGCTACGAGTTGAGAAATAAACCTGCTAATGAAGTTGATTCTTCCCAAAAATCCCTGTATTTCCTTCTCTGTCTAAGGAATGGGCATTTCCTTGATGGCCTGGATTTTGGTAGGATCCAGTTCAATCCCTTTGTGGCTGACTAAGAAACCTAGCAACTTGTCTGACTTAACACCAAAGGCGCACTTGGCTGGATTCAACTTCAAGTTATACTTACGCAACCTGTTGAAAAGTTTTCTAAGATGGTCTAAGTGGTCATCCTCCTTTCGGGATTTGACAATGATGTCATCCACGTAGATCTCTATCTCTTTGTGCATTTAATCGTGGAAAAGAGCCATCATATCTCGCTGATAGGTTGCCCCGGCATTGATAAGGCTGAATGACAACCGTCTATAGCAAAAGGTTCCCCAAGGCATGATGAAAGCAGTTTTCTCACGGTCCTCCTCAGCGACCATAATTTTATGGTACCCCGCAAAGCAATCAGCAAAGGAGTACATGTCGTATTGAGCAGTATTGTCAATAAGAATGTGGATAAATGGCACGGGAAAGCTATCTTTAAGGAAAGCTTTGTTCAAATCCCGGTAATCCAGGAAGACTCGCACCTTTCCTCCTGGTTTAGGTACGGGAACAATGTTGGATATCCACTCTGGATATGTAGACACCATGATGATGCCAGCTTGAAATTGTTTCATAATTTCTTCTTTAACCTTTAAACTCCACTCAGGTTTCAATCGCCTGAGTTTTTGCCTAACTGGCTTGAATCCTTCTTTAATGGGAAGGCGATGAAGAACAATGTCAGTGGACAAACCCACCATGTCTTCATGAGACCATGCAAACACATCCTAGAATTGGGTTAATAGTGCAACCATGTCATTCCGTTAATTTATGGTAAGGTCTGAACCAATTTGGATAAGCTTAGGGTTGTCTAAGGTTCCAAGATTGAAAGAAGTGGTTTGATCAAGATTGGATTTGGGTTTGTCTGCGACCCATTCCTTAATCTCCTGAGGTGTCTCAATGTCCTCTTGGATGTCCATCAAGTTTGAGTCCAACTTTGCATCAAAGTTACAGCCCTTGTGGAGAGAAGGCACCTCATCAGCAAGTACAGGCAAATCTAAATTCAGAGTCCTGAAACAAAATATGCTTTCACTTAATATATGCAACTGTTCGATTATACAAAAGTGTTAGCATGTACTTGATAAAATAACTGCTAGTACTGTAAAGGAAAGCAAGCAATTAAAGTTATCTACAGGGCAGTGATGGAAGGATCATCATTGTCCTCCTTCTCCCGAATGATAACCATGACATCTGGGCAATCATCGTCTGGGGTGTATCTGTTTGTATGTTCATCATGAACAATGACGTGTATGCCTGCCATCATCAAGGCAATGCCATGTTTGTGTTTCCGTTCCATTTCTTCCACTTCTGGATCAGGAATCAGCACCTCTTTAGCTTTGATTGGCACTAGTTTAGGAAATAGCATGGCCACAACATGGGCTGCCACCTTTACTGGAGACTGCATTAGCTCATGGGGTAAAAGTATAGAAAATCGCCGTGTGACAGAAGCTTGAGGAACCAGTTTGTGCTTATGAGGATTCCTGTGACTTGAACTGGCAGAATAGCCTAGTCCAGCTGTTCCAATTTGGCTGGACACTTGGATAGGGTGCTTAATACCCTGCTTATCTTTACCAAGCCCTTGTCCAGGTTGATAACCCAATGACATCATTTCTTGAGTGGCCGACATAACCTTGGCAGAAATCCTGGGTATGGGAAGTGGCGCTCCAATAGAATGGTATTGTGTGGTACTCACTTCCAGAGTATGAAAACTGGTCGGTTCAACTCCTGAATTGAAGCTGATGATTGGTAGAGTTCCTTGTTCAGGACATTTCAGCTCAGCGTTGACAGTGACTAAACTGTTGTTGATAATGTATTTGAGATGTTGATGTAGCATGGAGGGAATGGCTCCAGCCATGTGTATCCATGGTCTCCCCAATAGCAGGTTGTATTCTGAATCTATCTTGAGGACGTGGAAGGATACATTGAATGTATTTGGACCAATCTTAATTGGCAATTCAATCTTTCCGACGGCATTTTATCGGGATCCATCAAAAGCTCTGATAACCGTATGGCTGCTTTGGATCCGCTTGAGATTAACATTCATCTTCACCAAAGTGGCATAAGGATAGATATTTAGAGATGAGCCTCCATCTATCAAAACTGCAGCTAGCATGTACCCGGAAGACAACACCGCAATGTGCAATGGCTTGCAATGACCGGTCCCTTCAGGTGGTATGTCGTAATCAGTGAAGGATATCACATTGTTATTAAAAATGTGATCAACCAAATGTTGAAATTTTTCCACATCCACTGATTTTGGTAAATAGGCTTCTTCCAAAACCTTCAGTAAAATCTTTCGATGATCCTCAGAAGAGAAAACCAAGTCCAGCATAGATATCTGATGTGGAGCTTCTCGCAAGCTTAAAACCACTTTGGCTTCATTGTGGCCCATAGTGCGGAGGAATTTTTTAATCTTCTCCATGGGAATCTTCCCATTTGCTTTGCAAGTAGGTTTCATAACCCGTTGAGGAAGATACAGTGGATTTTCCTTCGACACTGTAGCAGTAGTATGAGACATGGATCCTTCAGCTTTTCCATAATTCCATGGAACTTTGTGTAAGCTGACAATAGGATGTTGTGGTCTGAAGGTAAAGAAATTGGCTCTGGTGCGACCACTTTCAAAGGATTGTCAGCTCCTTTGAGTTGAATTGGTTGTATGGGAAATACCTTGACAGTCTCATCATCCACTTCGGATATAACTACTACTTATCCCTTCTATTTGGTAGGACATGCATTCCCATCCTTGAGTTGCACAGTGTAATCAACTGCTATTTGCAGGACATCGCTATCAATAAGATTCTGAATGAGATGGCGGAGTGCCTAACATTCTTCTGTGTTGTGACCGTAAGAATGTGAATGATATTGACACACTTCATCAGAATTGAACCATCCTGAGCGGGGATTGATTGGAGGCAGAAGGAAGGTAATTCTTCCTTCATTGATCAACATTTGCAATATCTCCTCCATAGATTGGCCAAGATAGGTAAATTCCCTTTGATTGGCAAAATCCCGACGGGCTTTAGCATTGGCTCTCTTTGCAACATTATCCTCCATAGCTTCGCTTTCTAAAGGTGGTGATGGAGCATTCATAAAAGGAAGGAGATAGGCATGCTCCTACCTGATTAATTGGCGTGTGACTTGATGTTGGTGGGTCGCCAGTTCTACCAATTGCTCAATTTGTTTGTAAAGAGCTTTCATCTTTCGTTCCATAGTGAACTGGAACTTTGCATAATCCCATTTGTCAACACCATCTTTGATGATCGGGGATGATTCATTGTTGAAACTGGAACTCTGTCCAGTGCTCCAACTGATCATGTTGACCTCTTCTTCTTTGTGTTGAGGAAGGAGATTGTCTTACACATGAGGTTGATCTGGTTTGGTGACCACGATCTCACCGTTGTCTATTAAATCTTGGATCTTGTGTTTCAAGGCCCAACAATCTTGAGTATCATGTCCAGGTGCTCCGACATGATAAGCACATTTCTAAGTAGCATTAAAACCCCTCCCATTAGGGTTGGCTGGCGGAAGAACATGTGTAATTTTCTTCTGAGTAGTCAGAAGAGCAAGAATATTCTCGAGCGAGTCCCCTAAGGGTGTAAACGTTCGAGGACGCTTTACTTCTCCACCTTTAGGCAATGGAGGGTTTGAAGACTGTGCTTGAAAAGGGGAGTAGTTTCTCCTCTGTAAAGGCACGCTTTGATTGCCTTTTTGACCTTGTAGTATCAAGGAAACATCCTCCTCTTTCTTTTTATGGACCCTCCGGGGGTTATTTCAATAAGATCCAGACTGGATGTGCTCAGCAACAGCTTTAAGAGCGGCTAGGTCTTGAATTTTACCAGACTTCAATCCCATTTCAGCCATCTCTCCGTGTTTAATCATTTCAAAGAATGGTTTGCCAATACTAGCTAAGACTCTCTCATAGAAAGGAGCTTCCTGTACATCTATGAACAACATGACCATTTCTGATTCCGTCATGGAAGGAATAACTTGAGCAGCAAGGCGCCACCACCCTTGAGCATACTCTCTGAAAGACTCATTAGACAGTTTCTTGACCTTGGTAATTTGGTACCGGTCAGGAGCCATTTGAGATTAAAAACTTTATTGAGTGAGGAAGGCGTGAGCCAGCTCTTCCCAGTTATGGATCTTTGAGTTGTCTAATCTGGTATACCATGAACGGGCTTCTCCAGTCAGACTCTTCTGAAACAGCTGCATTCTGATCTTTTCATTTTCTGCGTAAGACCCAAGTTCTCCAATGAACACTTTCAAATGTGTATAAGGATCCCCTAATCCGTCATACTTTTCAAAATCAGGGGTTTTGAATTTCTCTGGATAATGAACACCAGGGAAGATGCAAAGGTCAGCATATAAAACACTTCCATGTGTTCCAATCCCTTTGAGAACACGGATAGTTTCCTCCATTTGGAGTATTTTCTTCCTGATATCATCGGTGTCTGGATCTCCTTTGAGATGGGTGCTTTCAGGGTCTTTATTGGTCGTATCCAATGGAGGTTCTAGATTTGTTTTATCTAGACCTTGTGTTCCTCCTTTTGTAGATGATTCTGTATATGGAGGGATTTTTGTACCCTGATTGGACTGATGTAATTCTTTAAGCAGAACAGCCAAATTTGTGATTTGCTGACTTAATCCATCAAATTCTTCTCAAGAAACAGGATTAGACTGGTCAGACGAAGACATGATTGGCTGTAGGCTCGTGGCCTTTTTGGATTTTGAGCGGGTAACAGGCCCAATGATTTCCCTACAAAAGACTTAGGTAGTTTAGTCTTAGGGTAATGTAAATGTTATCATAACATGTCCGTTTTAGGAATATGGTCCTGCAAAACCGGGTGTTAATTGATAACATGCATACATAGATAATCTTCATATTTTCCATTACATAAAGATGAACATGGAATAAAATTACAAGTAAATGTTTTTACAAGTAATTAAAAATGGAAAGCATGAAGAGACTTTCCTCCGCTTTTGGTTTATCAGAGGTTGACCTATCTTAGGGTTTCTCTCGCGGCTTTTTGGCATGAAGGTTCCCAGATCATTGCAATCTACTTGACGGGAAGTTAATCTGGTCTTTCAACCTGGAGCGAATCTGGTGGTGCCTTTCCGAGCCCCGTTGGAATTATTCTTCCCTACGAGTCCAAAGAATCAAACAAGACAGGATAGGCTCTGATGGAGGAACCACACAACATACATTCACATACAACGTGTCTCACTGCTTATGCAAAATGATGACATGTACTGAAGCACTAATATCACGAGATAGATATAGTACAAAGGCAATAAAGTAAAAAATGCATTCGTACACATTCATCATAAATGTAAATGAAACATTCACACACAAGCATATAACAATTTTGAAAAGCTTGTAATAGTGGCTTAAGCCCTCTTACTGGAGTCCCCAGCAGAGTCGCCACCTGTCGACGTCGGGATTTTTTAGTGTCCCATTTCGTTACTTTTTCTTTGGTGTTCTCATGTTAATGTGAGATTTGTTTGAAAAAACAAGTGAAAAAGGTCCGACATGTAAAATGTCGACGATTTGACTTTAAGAGTCTCCAGTTGGTGTATTTAACTGGTTGCACCAATGCTACCGAAAAAGGTTTGCACATTGACCCAGTGATGTGACACTACTAATCGGGTCTATGAAACTGATATTCATTTGGGTCAGAGGGCTTGATTATGCGGAGGGAAGGTGTTAGGCACCCCCCCGACATCCGTGTTGCCATGGTGACCGCCACTTTTCAATGAAATTGTTATATGAATGTGTGTGTGTGTGTGTATGTGGATCAATGTGCAATTATTTGGAGGTAGTGTTGTACCTCGTTCGCACCTATATACATAGGGTTTGAATTTATGAAAAATTCAGTTTTAAACAGGATATAGCAATGAGGTTTTGTAAAAAGAGGTTTTTCAAACCCTGCGCTCAATAGTAATTGAGGCCTTTGATACTTCCATTTTATTATTAAATGTTCGGCTTGTTTTGTGACGCCCCCAAAATAGGTCCATTCCATCCAACCCATTTTTGAGTCGCCAAATACATGGTACAGAAACAACTACAACTTTATTAATACATTTGTCGTACAAAATACGACAACATATATACTGTGAGTTTAAATAGAAATATTGTCTTCTAGACAATATCCATACCCAAATAAAGTCCTCATTACAATTATTGATACACTATTCTACAGAATAGTGAGGACTACTAAAACAACTATCTTGAACAATCACTCCACACCCCGACTAGTTCCCGCTATATTCTCGCCTCCTGAGAAGAAAAATGGAACAAAAAGGAAAAGGGTGAGCTCAACTAGCCCAGTAAAGAATATTATAACTAAGATAATGTACAACAAATTATCGTTAGTCTTCAACGGGGAAATATCTGATAGAATACAACAGACAACAAGTTTTAGATCAACAACTGCAGCAGAAACAACAATTCATTAGAAGAGTTAAGTAGAGAATGAAATCTACTATCATCTATGGATTTAAAAATCCATCATCAATATTTTATCTCTGTAACATCAATCAATATTCATCTTTGCACTACAGGTCAAAGATATTCATCAGTCGGTCATATTTATCTCAACACCTGTACATCTTTGCACTACAGGCCAAAGATATTCATCAGTTGGTCATGTTCATCTCAACACCTGTACATCTTTGCACAACGGGCCAAAGATATTCATAATAAAATCAACCATCTTTGCATTACAGGCCAAAGATATTCAACAACATGTCATCATTTAGGACTGAGGATGATGAAAAATGTTTTAAAGAAAACGAATCCAGTGAAACAAAAGAACAATATTAAGGATTCGTACTTTAACCAAACCGAGTTCAAAAATACTTCATAAATAATCATAGTGAAGTAAAATTTAAGAATGATCAAAACATGGATACAATCAAAGCTAGTATCCATAATAGATATCTTGGACAAAAAACAAAAATTTAATTTTTCTGTGAATAGTGTCGTATTCATGAATAGTGTCGTATACGTGAATAGTGTCGTATACGTGAATAGTAACCCCGACACTAAAAGACAAGAATTTTATAAGAAAAATTATCATGCTTCGTGAATAGTACTCGTGAATAGTAACTCGTGAATAGTAACTCATGAATAGTAACTCGTGAATAGTAACTCTGACATAAAAAGATCAGAATTTCACAAGAAAAATCTTACCAATATTCCGGTATAATGATATTGAAAGAAATAACATCATTTTTAAAAAAAAAATATCCCTTACCTCAAAAAGACGGTACTTCTGACTGGAATACTAGATATGGTGCTGAAGGGAACTTGCACCGTATAGCAATACTCAAGGTATCAAAATACTCACAAGAATACACTCAATATATCGAGAGAGAAATAGAGAGAAAACTTCAGTTTCTGGTGTGATTTTCAATTCTAACCTAAGCACCCTATTTATAGGAAAATGCTTAGAACACCAAAGCAGAAAATTTAATAAAATAATAATATATTTATATAATTTTCCTTAGCCCACCTTGACCATCCTAATTCAAATTGATTAACACATGTTTCATGAGGCCTACAAAACAAAAAAAAACATTATTCTTAATAAACATAAATAAAATTTCCAAAAATCAATTATTTCGGAACTTCGGAACTTCAATAATTCATAATAAATAGCCCTTTTATTAGAAAAATTCAAACCACACGTCATTCCATAGGAAATTTCATTCTCTAAACAGAAATTGACCAAAATCCACAAACGGGCGATTTTACAGGCTATAATCAAATTTCAGTCAAGAAATGGGGTCCACCGACACACAAAACATGTGTTAATCATTTAATGCCACAAAAATACTCTTCCTCCTCATATACTTATATATCCCACATTCATTGTAAAAATATCACCATTATTATATTATTAAAATAATATATTTAAATGAATTATTTTATCAGAAAAAGATAAAATATTAATTTTCAACAATTGTCACATTAAAAATTTTCTCCATCTATATCCACATAAAATTAATATTTTCCTCATCATATAAATCAATAATTAATTATTCATAAATAATATTACGAGAATCACAATCTCGACAACTAGGCGGCTCCCGGAAAGAGGGGCTTTCCATAAGGATTTCTCCTTCTTGCCGGCAATTAGAGATGACCAAACCTCTCCTTAGAATGAACTTTCTAGACATTGCCAATAATGTTATCTAATAATATTATTCAGATAATATGAATTATTGCTCCGATAATGGAAAATACTGTGTAGTGACAATTATTAAAACAACAGTAATATAAAATATCAACGCAAGAATTATTGAATCAATAAAATAAAATCTTTGAATAAGAATTCTTCAGTAACAATTATTGAGTAGTGCCTTCTTACGTAAGAATCAATAATTGGTGCAATACCTTGTGCTACTGTGTTTTAACCACCGGGTATTCCAACAGTACGTATTAACGGTAACAACTACGTCATTATTTATAAACAACTTATTCTTGTCATTTTCTTCCTCCAATCACTTTCCGTTATGGGGCCCACACAAGGTTGCGCCGTCGTACAAATATTCCCCGACAGTAAGAATATTCCACGACCAAACGAATATTCTCTGATAAAATGAATATTTTAAAACCACTTGCTTGTTTGAAATAATTGTGCATTTTACCCATAACTCACCACATTAATCAAATCAACCCTTACTATTTCAAAATAATAAATAAAGGAAATTCCATTTTATTTATAAAAAAAAATCGGGGTCTTACATGTTTGCTTTTATTTTCGAGATGCGAAGCATCTTCGAGAAAATAATATACAGCAGTGCCGAACTCCTCATGGGTATGACAGCCATCCAAGGAAATTTAGACACAGTAAAATAATGTACAAGTTGCTCACAACTGAAAAATGTCCATCATGAGAACCGAATCTAGATTCAGTAGACTAAATCTGTGATCACATGATTCCTAGGCTCACATGATCTCATAGCTTTTATGGAAAGCGATGGCGATTATATATATAAAAGCTATAAATATATATATACAGACTTGATCAACCACCACGAAGCAAATCCATGGGGGATATGAAATGTAAATATATAAAAGCGGTAAATATATATATATATATATATATATATGGACATGATCAACCACCACAAAAAGTAAACTCCAGTGACGAAAATGTAAATAAAAGGCAGAAGCAATCAACGCCACGAAGTAAACTCTAGCAGGACACAAATGTAAATAAAGTCAGTAAAAGCGATCAACCCGCCATGAAGTAAACTTGAGCAGATTTTAATGTATATATATATATATATATATATATATATATATATATATATAAGAAAACGCACTAGGATGTAAATCCAGGCTCATCGGATATGTCCGAAAATAATTATATATAAATATATATATATATAAGCAAGTAAATGCACCAGATGTAAAATCCAGACTCATCGGATATGTCCGACAATAATTATATATATATAAATATATATATATATATATATATATATATATAAGCAAATAAACGCTCCAGACATAAGTCTAGGCTCAATCGAGGCATAACTCGATAATGTTAGTCCATATATAAAATATATACATATATATAAGTATATATATATATATAGACAGAAATGAAAACCACGGACCAAAGTCCGGGCAAACACACACAACACGACTCTCAATGTGTATAACAGTGTGTGCTAATATAGAAAGAAGGCTTTATAGAATGTAAGAAGGCTTACAGTGGGCTGCCAAAGTAGATTTCTATGACTCTATGTGGATAAACACTCAGCTCCCACCGGATAAAAGTGTAGGTATATGTGAGCTAACATGTGTTTAAACTGAGAAAACACTCAATATGGGTGTATACAGAGTAAATTGGACAGGACTTCCTCGCCTTTTCTCTCTCCTCCCTCTTCTCAAATGGCTGACCCCAAGGTCTATATTTATAGGACCGATGGTCAGTAGTAATTACACTACGTAGAGCTACCAGTTATACATGCTTGGTGGTTGTGGTGCATCCGGGCCTCGCGGGTCCCATCGTCTCGAAGTACGTGCACTCATGCACTGTAATGTCCACTAGAACTTGCAGAACTTCAATTCGAGCATCCAAACGAGGTATATGTGACCTTCTTCGGACCGCTTGTGTCGAGAGTTATGCAATGACATGGATTAAAGGTTGTACGAAGTCAGGAAGAGGGGTCCATTCCCATGGTCTTCAAGCTTCAAATTCTATCCAAGGTACTGCCACGCGTAATAGTCACTCGGGATTGTAACTCCTCGGTTCTTGTGGGACATTGTTTGATGTATGTATGTATGAAGTGTTGAGACGACGCGCTGGTGTTGAAAGGGGCAAGATGACGTTTTACTCTTTGCTGGGGTTATCGTCGGTTTGAGTTGAAAGCAGACGTTGCTCAGGGTTACATCTGAGATTGGACTACTTGTTCGTATGCTGTGATATCATCTTGTGAGAGAGAACGTTGAGGCGGTAAGATGACGTTTGACTCCTCACCGGGGTTATCGCAGGTTTGAGCTAAAAGAAGACATTGCTCAGGGTTACATCTAAGATTGGTCTACTTGTTTGTATGTCGCAATGTCATCTGTGGGAGAACATGTCTTCCTAGTGTTATCTCCGGGTCTGAGGTATGAGTGCCTCGGCAGGATGTCTGAGCTTGAAGTTGATAGCATTCATTTGAAATAAGCATTTACGAGTTATCGTGGGAATCGCAACAACAGACTCCTTGGGTTATCGCCAAGGGCGAAACTTCGAGGTTATCTCCGAGGTTGGAAATGATCCTTCCGTGTGTGTTTAGGGTTTGAAATGGTGTTCGTGTCCCGGGTTTCAAGCTTGAACTTCCTAGAGTATCCTAATGAATGTAAGTTATCTTCCAGGGTTATCTCCGAAAGACGAATCTGCCGTCCTACAATGTTAGTAACAGGTGTGCAAAAAATTTTGAGTGTCTACAATGTCCCAAAAAGCTACGAATTCCCTTTACTAAAGTTGGCAATGGAAGGTTTTCAATCATATCTAGATTTTCTCTCTCAACTTCTAACCCCTTCGTCGAAACCTTGTGCCCCAAAATTATCCCTTCCTCAACCATAAAGTGACACTTTTCCCAGTTAAGTACCAAATTTTTTTATGTGCATCTCTTTAAAACCATCACCAAATTCTCTAGACAAGCATCAAAATCATCCCCATAGACAGAAAATTCGTCCATGAAGACTTCCATATTTTTCTCTACCATATCCAAAAAGATGGTCATCATACACCATTGGAAGGTTGTGGGTGCATTACACAAGCCAAAGGACATTCTCCTAAATGCAAATGTGTCATATGAGCACGTGAAAGTGGTCTTCTCTTGATCTTCAGGAGCAATGACTATCTGATTATATCTCGAATACTCATCCAATAAGCAATAAAATTTGTGGCCCGTTAATCTGTCCAACATCTGATAGATAAAAGGTAGAGGAAATTGGTCTTTACGGGATGTCTTATTCAACTTCATGTAGTCCATGCAAACCCTCCAGCCAGTCACTGTCCTCATCAGAATTAGCACATTGTCATCATTTTGTTCCACGGTCATTCCTCCCTTTTTTGGTACACATTGAACCGGGCAGACCCACTTGCTGTCTGAAATTGGGTAGATGATACCCGGGTCAAACCATTTCAGGATTTCTTTCTTCACAACTTCCTTCATAATTTGGTTGAGCCGTCTCTATTGCTCCACTGTTGGCTTTGCATCCTCTTCTATCAGAATTTTGTGCATGCAAAAGGATGGGTTGATTCCTTTGATATCTGCAATTGTCCATCCTATAGCTGATTTATGTTCTCTAAGCACTCTCAGCAACTTATCTTCCTGCAATTCGTTAAGTGCAGCAGAAATAATAACAGGTAAAGTATTAGAATTGCCTAAATATGCATACCTGAGGTGTTTAGGGAGTGGCTTAAGCTCAAGTGTAGGTGGCTCCTCCAGTGAAGGTTTCATCCTTGTTGTGGCTCTTTCCTCCGTGTGCAATGGTTCAAATGGTGCTTTAAATCTGCTAACTCGTGGCAAAGAATCTAACATTTGCAAGTAGTCCACAAACTCCGGATCATCTAAATCTTCATCTACCAATAATGTCGTTTCTAATGGATCATTAGCCAAACTTTTACCCATATCTTCGCTGATTATCTGATCAATGACATCCATCCTGAAACACTCCTCTTCATCCGTGGGGAATTTCATGGCCTTGAAAACATTAAACTTTAATTCCTGATCTTGGACCCTCATAGTTAGTTCACCTTGTTTCACATCGATGAGAGTCCTACCCGTAGCCAAGAACGGTCTCCCTAGGATAATTGGGATGTTTTTATCTTCCTCAAAATCCAGAATTATGAAGTCTGCGGGGAATATAAATTTTTCAACCTTAACTAAAATGTCTTCCACAATGCCTCTCGAGTACGTGACTGACCTATCCGCCAACTGCAATGAGAAGTTCGTAGGCTTTAGAGATGGTAGACCTAATTCTGTATAAACTTATAATGGCATAAGGTTTACACTTGCTCCCAAATCACATAAACACTTGTTGAACACTGTGTTCCCAATTGTGCACAAAATGGTAAAACTCCCCGGATCTTTCAACTTTGGTGGCAATTTTCGATGTAAAATTGCACTACACTCTTCTGTTAATGTCACTATTTCAAAATCTTCCAACTTCTTTTTCCTAGATAGAATACTCTTCATAAATTTAGCATAACTTGGCATCTGCTCTAGGGCTTCTGCGAAAGGGATGTTAATCTGAAGTTTCTTAAAAACTTCTAAGAATTTAACGAATTGCTTATCCAATTTATATTTTTGGACTCTCTGCTGAAACGGCGGTGGAGGATACACAACTGGCTTGTCATCTAACTTTGTTTGCTCAACTTGCTTTTCCTTACCCTGTTTTTATTCAACCATATTGTTCTCATCAACTTTGTCATCCGTTCTAACTGAATTTTTGGCACTTTTCCCATCTAGATGTTTTCCACTTCTCAAAGTGATTGCCTGACACTGCTCGTGATTTCCCTTCGGATTTCTTTTGGTGTCACTCGGTAGAGTCCCTTGTGGTCTATTGTTCAATGTTAGGGCAATTTGTCCCATCTGATTTTCTAAATTCTTGATGGCTACTGCTTGTGATTTCATGGCTGCCTCGTTGTTAGTTATATACTTTGACAACAACTCCTCTAAATCTATTTTCCTCTCTTGATGTTGAGCTGGTTGTTGATGTTAATTCAGAAATCCTGGGGGATAAGATGGTCGTGGAGCTTGCTGATGCTGATTATTACTCCATGAAAATTTAGAATGATTCTTATTCCCCGGACTGTATGCATTCTGGTACATGTTTTATGGAATTCTGTTGTAGCTACCCACAAATTACACTGACACTGGGTTGATTGGACATTAGTATGTAGGATGTTCACCCGCGCACAATTCATAAATAAATGCAACCTGCTGAGTCTGTACCCCTGACAAAGCATCCACTTTCTTAGATAGCGCTGAAATTTGTGCTGCTAATGCTGTCACTCCATCTACCTCTAACACCCAAGCCACTTTAGGTTGTGTCATTCTTTCCGTGGGCCACTGGTAGTTGTTAGCTTCCATTGTCTCTAACAATTGATACACCTCCTCATAACTCTTTACCATAAAAGCTCCACCCGAAGCCGCATCTATACTGGTCCTAAGATTTTCGTTCAACCCGTGTAGAATGTGTTCATCTGCAGTCATTTGGGTAATCCTTGATGTGGGCACTTTTTGAGCAACTCTTTATATCTCTCCCATGCTTCATACAATGATTCCCCATGCTGTTGTTCAAACATGGTAATCTCGTTTCTCATTTTTGTCATCTTTGGTGGTGGGAAAAATTTTGCTAAAAATTTTTGAGCAAGATCTTCCCATGTAGTTATTAATCCCGGCGGTATAGAGTGTAGCCAACTCTTCGCCTTGTCCTGCAAAGTGAATGGGAACAAGTGAAGCCTTACTGCATCATCCGACACCCCATTATACTTGAAGGTGTCACAAATCTTCAAGAAGCTGACTAGGTGTTCATTCGGATCGTTATTTGCCAAACCCCCAAACTGAACTGAATTTTAAATCATATGAATAGTCCTAGGCTTAATCTCAAATGTATTCACAGCTATAACAAGCATGGTGATACTCGACTGCAGCTCAGTCACTTTGGGTGTAGCAAAGTCCCTCAATGTTTTCTGGTCTTCGGCAGCCTTTGCTTCTTCTTTTTCAGAATTTTCGAAGTCTTCCCTTGTCTCCTTAATCCACTTACATAGCCTTTGAAACTGTCTCTCAATGTCGTCCTCAAAAGGAAGCAAGTCTGGATTTTTGGACCGATTTTGCATAAACCAACTTCAAAAACCTGAAATAAAAACGAACAAAACAAAAAGAAAAAATGTTTAAGTAAAACTGGACTAATTAAACTGATATAACAAAATATTAAAATCTATAGTAATAATCCCCGGCAACGGCGCCAAAAACATGTTGGTGTATTTCTATATACGCACGACACGCAAGTATACGTGGTCAACAAGTAATATAATGCTAAGTAGAGTATCGTTCCCACAGAGAAATTAGTATGAATTTAAACCTCACAATTACCAGTTTCCTATTAATCTCAATTTTATTAAACTATCCAATTTAATGATTAAAATTATAAAAACTAAAATTATTAAAAATACCAAACAATGAACAAATATAAAAATTGAATTTTTAAACAATTATTGGAGAATTAGGCTTACAACTTCACCCTAAGCTTTACTCTGATTATTTCCCTTTATTCCAGTCTAAATAACTATTCCAATTTATTAATCAGGAACACTTAAGCAGAATTAGCCACCTCTCGATGCACTAACACCATATTAACTCAAATCCACAAATTAGATAGAATTAAGTTAAACACCTTAATTAACTAATTCACTATATCTCTATGTGAATTACAATCAAAGAAGGTTTAAGTCCAAGTTCTCTATCCGATTACATGCGATGTTAAGCATATCTCTACCCTAACATTCATCAAGATTCCATTCATTCCCAAAATTCAAGAACACATGTTATATTAACTAAGTCTAGACTCGTATTTCCTCTCTCAAATCCATACAAGTCTACAAAGAATTGTTGATCAGGCAATTCATAAAGTCAAGCATAAATTAATACAGATAAACTGAGGAATAGCTTATTAAACTGAAAATCAAAGTTACATACACATCGTTTCACTTCAAGATCCATCATAAGCCTAAACAGTAAATTAGTTCATCATCAATGAAATAAAAACTAAAGTCATTAAGGAAAACATCCTTCCAATTACAAATATAAAACTAGAGAAGAAGAATAAATTCAAAACCACCCTTCTCTTTAGCCCAATCTAAAATTGAAATGAAAATCCTTCAAAATCTTCTCTCCAATGTTTGCTTCAAAATCTTCTATCTTATTTCTCTGTTAATTGCCTTGAGTTATATGATATCTCCAAATCTTGTTATTTGATGTCAGATATATCGCTAAGACATGCATTCTGATTGCAATCCCATGCCAATATGAGTTCCAACTCGAGCCAAACACTAATCTTTCTGTTGATACAGCATTCCAAAAGCAACAGGAGACTATCTCTTTCCCGTACCCCTCACCCTGGCAGAAGTTTTGCCTTGAAATTAGCCCGCCCCGGCGGGCATTTAAACTGTTAACTGACTTTGCACCCCCCACCCCGGCGAGGGTTTTTTATGGGAAATATCCCACCCTGGCAGGCATAGCTTCTGCTAACTATCATATTTTGCTCTTTTGCTTGCCCAATTTCTTGCCATATTACACCTTAAGTCCACCCTTTTTATCCAAATGCCACTCCACCAATCCTAAACACAAAACAAAACTAAACAAGTAAAAACAAACAATAATAATAAGGAATTAACATCAAATAAGCACGAATTAGGAACCAATTCGTGGGTATAAAACCCACTTATCAATAAGCCAAATTATAAGCACGTAATAGAGTATGAGCCTATTCATATTGAGAAAGACTTGTTGTACGAAGAAGTGCTTATTCAAATCATTGATAGAAAAGAGCAAGTTTTGAGGAATAAAGTTATACCTTCGGTAAAGGTATTATGGAAGAACCACGATGCCGAAGAAGCAACGTGGGAACTTGAAGAAAAGATGAAGAAGAATTACCCTCAGTTATTTGTTTAAGTAAAGCGAGATTCTGGGGACAGAATCCTTATAAGGGGGGTGAATGTAACGACTGAGAAAATCGGATTAATTGTAAAATAATTTTATTTGATTAAATAACGAATAAAACTATATTATATGTTATTATAATGAGTTAATAAGATGAAGGTTGTTCTATAACCTAAAAGTATCGGAACATCGTAGTATTTTGGCTACGTGAAGGAATTAAAGTGTTTGAATTTCCAAGACGAAAATAAAAGCTTTTCAAAAAATTTTCCAAAAAACACTATTCATCAATATCTGCTCGGGAATTATTTTTGAACTTCCAAGAAATACGTAACGATAGAATAACAAGGAAGGATGGATTATATAATAATAATTCAAGTATGACAAACGTAGTTTTTCGCCTGCGTACTAAGTTCGAGAATGTTAGGGAAAGTAAAGATTTAATAAATGATGATCGTATGATACGCAAGTATTATACGAGGTAATGAATACGAGTATGATACTAAGTATTATACGAGTATATATTAATGATAGTATATCGTATATGATGAATGAGTATACGAATTAGTATACGAGAAGAATACGTGGACTATACGTTAAAAGCTTTAAAATAATTATAATAGACTTGTAGGATTTGTGTAGGAATTGGGCAAGTCCAAGTGCAAACTTGTTAAGGCCCAATGTTTGATAATGCAAGCCCAAAGGTTAAGCCCAAAGCAATTAAAACCTAAGCCCAAACCAATAACTGGACTCGTGGATCGAACCGATGGTTAATCGGATAAGAAAAACCCATGGGGCAACCCATGTGGGCCCCATGAAGGACATGGCTAGCCATCTTGGTGACCAAGTAAAGTGGTTTTACTTGGTGACCAAGATAGGAATAGTAAGGAGGTGGGTTAAGGAGGTGGAATGGCCTAAATGACTCTAATGCCATCACTTTGAAAATCCTATAAATAAGAGATCTTAGCTTGTCATTTGCCTTGTTTAATTTCCACCAACATCCTAGATTATTGAGAGAAAAGTGAGAAAAGCTAGAGCTTTGATAATTCAAGAGAAAAAGAAGAAAGGAAGCTTGAACATCAAGGGTAAGAAATTATAAACCATTATTCTCTATCTCTTCAACTAAATGTAAAAGACACAAGGGATTTTAAGTGGTTCAGAGACTCAAGCTCCTAATCCACTCTTCTGCTTCAACTAGCAGGAATTCTACTAAGGAAGGGCAGCACCCTGAATCACTAAGATTCCTTCAAAGTCGGCGGCCTTGGAACTTTAGTTCACTAAGAACTCTTCAAGCCCAGCAGGCTTGAAACTTCATTTAGTCACTCTGTACAAGGACCCCTCAAGCCCTGGCTACTTGTTGTTGTTGTAGTTGTTGTTGGTGCTTTTCTACTAAGATGTCTTGAAGCTTGAACATCTTTTGTACTTAGCAGTTTGACGTGGTCCTCTTTGTATTCTGTGTAAAGTTTGGGCCACCTCTTCTCTGATGCAGCTGATCTTCATACTGTTCATCGCATCTTCATCGGATGTCAGTTGTGCACCATCACCAGTTGGGTTTGCTAAGTCTTTGAGATTTTGGTAGACTTCGTCTGGCACTTAGAATTACCTGAACCCTTCTTAAATGATATGCAGACATGGTTCTGTGTATGTTCTATTTCAGCTTTTGGTTCATGGTTATTCGTAGAGTGGCTCTCTGGATCTTCTTTGTGCTCTGCCACTTTTTTGAATGCTATCTTCTTGGCCTTCTCGGCTCTCAGCTTAGCTGCCATCTTTAGTGGCATTCTCATCCTTGTTGAGTGAAGCTTTAGTCTGTTCACGTTCTACTTAAAATCTGCTTCACTTCCACCTTCATTGTGATGCCCCCAAATCCAGGTTCTCTAACCTCAGATTCGGTGCTCACGATCTATCATCATCATAAGCATTCTATAACTATTATGGAATAATAAACATACATTGTTCATTATAATAAAGTTTAATAACATAGTCCCAAGGTCTTCTTAACCTTAACTTAAACACACCATTCATATTAAAAAAGGTTTACATAAGAAATTCCATTAGATAATAATAACTAACATTCATTCTAAACTATTCTTGGATCTTGCCCTTGCCTTTGTCTTTCGTATTGGATCCTTCAGGCTTAACTAAAATAAATGTCATGATATAGCAAGGGTAAGCAACTAATTTCCTTAGCAAGTTTATATACAAGGGAGATATATCATGACTAGTGTTGATCGATTTCGCAATCAATGAATACGTGCAAGTATACACGGTCAACAAGTAATAAAGTGAAATTAGAGTATCGTTCCCACGAGGAATTATTTAATAAAAATTACCAATTACTAACTCTTAACCAAATCAATTTTATTTAAACAATCGCAAATTGTGATTTTTCTAATTAAGAAAACTAAATTAATCAATTAAAACTAAGACTTTAACGAATGAATTCAGATAAATAAAGATTAAGACTCCAATATCCCCAATTATGAACTATAAACCAATTATTCAATTATCCCAATTATTATGTCTACTGAATTGTTAACAGGAATTCTCAAGTGCCAAAAGCCCTTTCTCAAGTGATCATTTGCCTTCTATTTAACCCAGATTAATTTTGCTATATCTCTATGCAAAACAATTGAATTAAACTCGTTACAACCCCAATTCCTTATGTGTTACATGCGGCAAATAGATATTCTCATTCTATTCACAAACCTAATTATTCACTGTGCAAATAACTAAGTCACATGTCACCATGCCCAGTTCTAACCCTAGAATTCCTTTCTCAATTCCTTCTAAAGTAACAAGGTAATTACTGATCAGATAATTAATTAATAAGCATAAGGCAAGATGAACAATTCACTTCAACATAAATAATTGGAATAAATTAAATAACTAATTTATAGCCATAAAAGGTTCAATTGAAATCTTAATAAAAGAGTTAGTTCATAATTAATGAATTAAAACCAAGAATCCACAACTGAATAGACATTAAAAGATAAAAGTATGATAAGAGAAGAGAATAGAATCTGTTGTCAGCAAATCTGATGCTCCCCTCTTGCTCTTGCTCTTGATCTTCAGTGTTCTTCAATTTGCTTCAATCTCCAATGGCTAACTAAGAACTAGGGTTTAGATTCTAATTTAATGGAGTGTTTAATCTAGTCTAATCTATGTAATCTTCCTTTATTTTATGCCTTACATCATGTATTTATAGGTTATAAGTCCAATTTTTAGTTTAGGAACAAACCCAATCCAATTTGGTGTCAAAATTCGCCCAAAACGCGTCCGTCAGCCAAGACCAACCTCTTCCCCTCAGCCCCAAATACTGGCACTGGCACGACGCTCAGACATCTTTGCTCCCCTCAAAGGCCCGCTGGGCATAGGCCTATTTTATTTTTGCGCGCCTTGCTGCCCCCCATGTTCTGACATTTTCTGCTCCAACGTCCTTTGGTAAAACGGCCATAACTTTTGTTTCGGGAGGAGTTACGGGACCTACCACCTATCAAATCGAAGATATCGACGAGATCTACAACTTTCATTCTTTGAGGATTGAGAAATTCGGGGTGGATGAAGGCTGAAATTTATCTGGAAGTGACTGCTATGCAAATGACCACCCAAAACTATGACGTTCGACGTCCGTTGGTACAACGATCATAACTCTTGCATCCGAACTCCGATTGGAATGATTCAAAATGTTCCGAAAAGCTAAGACGATGCTCTTCAATGTAAGCTAAGTTCCAAACCAAGAACATGAAGTAAACATGAAAGCCCAAATGATGCCCGGTTTGCTTTTTCTTTGCATTTTCTTTGCTTTTCCTTACTAATAGTCGCCTCACCGCAGCTCCCAAATGTATAACCTACAAAATGAACACAAAATGCATGAAAAGTAACTAAGACACATAAATATAAGCAACTAATTCAAGTAAAAGATACCAGATAAGTGTATATAAAATCCACTTATCAACTAGAAAGAAGTTTTGCTTTTAATGTTCAACAATAGTATAAGATTGTGAAGGAACATGAATTAATAATCAACAATTGAATATTTGAATAATTGAATAATGTGTCTTGAGTGGTTTTGAAATAACCATGAACATTTGCCAAGGTTCTCGGTCATTTAAATCGGACCTCTTAATAAGTTTTGGTATTCAGGGATCGACCTTTCATACCCCGTGATTTATGCATAAACACTTAATAATCCAAAGATCAATATCATGCCTTAATCAAATTCGTCCTTTTTCTCGATCAAGAGTTCTTATCATATCAATTTAATAAGAACAACTTTTTAAAACACATTTGATTTAACAAATTTAAACATGCTTAATCTAGCTGATACAATTAGCATAGATCTATCTCATAAACAGTTCATGAATGAAGAACTTTAATTTAATTCACAGTTCAATAATAATAGAACAGGAATTCAATTGCACCAAGTGCGAATCTCAATAATCAATATAGATGTGAATAATCATCGATAATTATTCACTAACATGCTTTGAAAATAATAACTCGAGTTTGAGTTAGGGAACTTGCCTCGTTTGTAGGTTACGGCTATGCAATTAAATTCTATCCGCTGGCAGTTTAATTATCTTCCTTTGAGAGACCTATAGTTAATCTTTCAATTAGCCATAACATAACATTAGATTATGTGATCACATAGATATTATATATTACATTTAGTTCTTAGAAATATAATCCTCCTTATAAATCATCATTACTATTAAATAACAACTACCTTTAATTCACTTAAAATTATTAATCTTGATAATATTTAATTCACCTCTTAGTATTATTAGTTCACTAATAATACTTTTATTTGCTTACTAATATTATTAACATTTTAATAATATTTTAATCATTACTAATATTATTAACCCTCTTAATAATATTTTAATCATGCATTAATATTATTACTTTAATAATATCTTACTTATGCTTTAGTATCGTTAATCAATTAATAATACTTTTATTCATTTACCAATAGTATTAATATTTTATTCATTTACTAATATTATTAATTATTTAATAATATTTTATTCATTTACTAATGTTATTACATTTTTAATAATATTTTATTTAATCTCGAATATTATTATTTACTTAATAATATTTTAATCATCCAATAATATTTTAATTTAATATTATTAATCTTTTAATAATATTTTAATCTAATATTATTAATCATTTAATAGTACCTTAATCATTTATTAATGCTTAAATCAAATACTATTAACCATTTAATAATATTTTAATGAAGTTTTAGTCTTAATATTTTTATTTACTTAACAATATCATATTTTAATATTATTAATATCATAATAACATTTTAATAATTTATTAGATCAATAAACAATTTTTTCTAATTGTACACCTTTATAAAACCTATTATTTAATATCCATAAAAGATCATAAATAATAGTTCTTATTATAAATTACCAAAATGCCCTAAAATAGTCATAATATTATATATTAGGAGTATTCAAGCATTAAAATCACATTTTTCTTATTTAAGACATCATTTAACTATTTATTTCTTTTTATTCATAACTTCATCATTTTTAGAAAAAATACCAAACTAATTCCAAAAATTCTTCTTTTCTGGATTTGGACAGTATTATGACCCAACAATGATCCCCAAATTTTTCTGGAATTTTAGAAAGTGATTTACTAATTTTAAAGTGCCCAAAACACTCGGATCTTGTTTCATTTTTCATAAATCGAGGTTTGCTCAGACAATTCTGAAATTTTCAAGGTATACTCTCATAACATATATGAACATACTGTAAAATGATCGTAATTTTCCAAATAGATACAACGTGAGAAATTCGGTGTTAATATTTAGGAGTCCTTTACTGAAAATAGCCATTACGCACAACCTATAAATCGAAAATGTGTTCGTTCTTTTTTTCTACACGTATATAACTTCTTAAGGTACCTCGTGATATTTTCCAGATTTTTAAAAGACTTGAAACTGTTCAAACAACCTTAAGAAAAATGGGGATGATAGCTTTTAGGGTTTTAAAACTTTAATTTTTCTATGTGGACTGCTTTTGGAAAAAACAGCCCTATGGTTTCAATACTTGTTAGATTTGTGCTCTAACATTTGGGTTTACTAGATAACTCATGTATCTAGAACCCCCCTTCAACGGATCACAAATCCAAGTTGTAAAACTTGAGTTACACAAGATTTAGTGGAAGAAAAACAAGGGTTTAACCCCTAGGAGAACATATGCTCATTTTCTTCCTCTAAACCTTTGATCTAACACTCAAGATACTTAGTTCCATACATGATGATATATAGAACTAGGGTATCTTGAGTATTAGTTCATAACCCCATCAAATCTTGCTATAACACCAAATAGAAGAAGAAGATGAAGATTTAGGTTATACCTTGTTCTAGTAGCAACCTTCCTTGATTTACCAAAGTAATATATAATCTTAGGGTGCATTAATCAAGCTAGCACACTCCTCTCTCTCTCTCTTCAAAACCGAACCCCTCTCTCTCTCTCTCTCTCTCTTTTCTCTCTTTGTATCTTGCTAGCTTGGGAGAAAAATAGAAGAAGAAGAATAAGAGAAATGAAATGTGGTAATTTAACTAATATCCCCCATACTTTTGTTGTCCCTTGGATAAAAGACTTCACCTTATCTCTTTCAATTGAGCCTAATCATGTGATTAAGGGTGCTAAGCAGATTTTCTACCAATGGGAGATGGACACACTTGTACTTGATGTAAGAGTTACTAATTAAGGAACTTGATTAGCATAATTTTGTTTCCTTAAAAGGCCTAATAAGGCCGGTCCCCTTGCCCCCATTATCTCCTCCATTTTGCTTTTATTTTAATGCACAAATTTGATTAATCAAAAGTCTAAAATACCCTTAATCAAGTGGGCTAAGTATTGGTTTGTATTTTATTTTTTGTAGGCTTCTCCTATAATTGTTTTGGGCCATGTAGTGAACATAGTCTAACAATTTTAATATATGCTACCCAAATTGTTTATTTAGAGTTTCCATTCCCAATCTTATGAAATTTAATTACTTATACATGTGACTTTAGCTCATAACCTAATTAGGTTTACTAGAAATAGGTTTAAAATTATTAATCACTTGAAATAACAAGATTATCCACTTAAGTTATTATACATATTAAATACTAACCTTTCATTATTACCATAATCCTTAGGTTATTTAATTGTCTCAGCTAATGTATAATTAGGTTACGAAGCTTTCATTTTAAAAGAAATCTATAATTGTATATATCCATAACTATAGTATATATGTTTATTGATCCATGCACCACTTCACATATGTTGTCACATATTAAATCACTATATAACACAAAGTTTTAAATATCAATAATGTACATACATATATAGTGACTTAAAATTCACGGTTATTACATCTTCCCCTCCTTATAAGAATTTTATCCCCGGAATTACATATAGGGTTACTCAAAAATTTGTGGATAATTTTTCCTCATCTTTTCTTCTAGTTCCCACATAGCTTCTTCAGCATTGTGGTTCCTCCAAAGAACTTTTACATAATGTATAACCTTATTTCGCAATTTTTGCTCTTTTCAATCTAAAATTTCAACCGGAATTTCCTCGTACGACAAATCCTTTTCGACCTGAATTGGCTTGTACGATATCACGTGCTTGTAATCAGGTTTATATGGTTGTAGCACTGACACGTGAAACACATTATGAATATGTTCCAGTTCAAGAGGTAGAGCTACCTCGAACGCCACTTCGCCTATCTTCCTCAAGATCTCGAAGGGTCCAATAAATCTCGGACTCAGTTTACCTTTCTTTCCAAACCTTATCTTCCCTTTCCAAGGAGATACTTTCAAAAATGCATAGCTTCCCACTTCAAAATCTCTTTACGCGATGTAAGTCTAGCATACTTCTTACAGCGATCTTGAGTCGCTACCACCGGGCTTTTATCACCTTGATGATCTCTACGGTCTGTTGCACCAGTTCTGGTCCCAACAGTCGACGTTCACCCACTTCATCCCAGCATAAGGGCGTTCTACATTTCCTCCCATACAGTGCTTCATACGACGGCATTCCGATGCTGGCGTGATAGCTATTGTTGTATGCGAACTCTACTAATGGAAGATGATCCTCCCAGGTACCCTTGAAGTCCATCACACAAGCTCTGAGCATGTCTTTAAGCGTTTGAATCATTCTCTCGCTTTGTCCATCGGTCTGCGGATGATACGCGGTGCTCATCCGTAGCTGCGTCCCCATTCTTTCTTGAAGACTCTTCCAGAAGTTTGACGTGAATCGCGGATCTCTATCTGATACAATAGATATTGGTACGCCATGTCTCGAGATAATTTCTTTGATATATAATTTGGCTAGCTGGTCCAAACTATACCTGATCTTGATCGGCAAAATGTTAGCCGACTTCGTAAGATGATCTACAATCACCCATATGGCGTCGTGCCCTTTTTGCGTTGTTGGAAGTCCCACCACAAAATCCATCGTGATGTGCTCCCATTTCCACTCTAGAATCTCTAAAGGTTGTAGTAATCCACTCGGTCATTGATGCTCTGTCTTGACTCTCTGACAAGTTAGACATCTGCTGACGCATTCTGCAACCTCTCTCTTCATGTTTGGCCATCAAAAGTGTTGACGTAAATCTTGATACATCTTTGTGCTTTCTGGGTGTATCGAGTACCTCGTACTGTGCGCTTCTTGCAAAATCTCTTCTCTTAGTTCTGGTACTAACGGTACCCACACTACAAAAAAATGCGGCTTCAGCAACAACCGATTTTCGTTGCTAAAGGTACCAAATTTCGTTGCAAAAGGGTTTTGTAGCGACTTTCTGTCGTTCGTCTTTCATCACAAGAATGAACGTTGCTAATTGTTCCGCAATGAACATTTTTTTTTCGTTGCCAAAAATAATACATTTTGCAACAAAATTTGGCTTTCGTACAGAGACATCGATCCTTTAGCAACAAAATGTATTGTTGCAGAATAATTAAAATTTCATTGCTAAAAACCCCATTTCGTTGCAAAAGCCAGTTAATTGGCAACGAAATGAACTCTTTTTTTTGCAACGACCATGCATTTCCGTTGCAATTGTCACCATTTTGCAATGACATTTTTTGTTGCAGTAAATTATGAAAATTGTTGCCTAAGCTTGCTTTCATTACGGAATGTAAACTTTTTAGCAACAATTTTCGTTGTTGATAATATTATTTGGCAACGACATTATCTTTGAATCAAGAACGAAAATGTTTGTTCTTCTTTGGTTATTTTTCAATAAAGAACGAAAAGTCGTCGATTAGCAACTGCATTATATGTTGCCGTTTATTTATGTGCAACGAAAGTTGATAAGATTTACAACGATAAAAAATGTTGCCTTTTATTTCAGTATTATCAACAATATCCTCTCTGTTGTTATTAGGTTAATTTTTCGTTGCCAAATATTATATTTTTAATGCCATTAGTAATGAAAATTTGTTGCTAAATGTATAAAAAATTGTTGCTATATTAAAACTTGTTCAATGCTTTGGTAATGAATTATATTGTTGTCAAATCAAAATTTGACATTCTTTTTGTGTACCTGACTGACTCAATATCCCCATAGCAAATAATGGAAAAAATATAAAAAAACTAAAATATTATTAACTTAATAAAATCATCCACTACATAATCATTCATTATCTTTACAATTAACCATCTAAAGCTACCACAGTTCTTGATTCGAATAGACTAAGGTATCCATCAAAATTAATAATGCACACCAAAAAAGAATAAACAGAGCCCAGACCCAAGAGCTTGAATTCAGATACTTCATCACCATAGTGGGATGTGAAACTTGTTTACATATTAGCGAAAAAAGGGTTACCAGAAAAAGAAAAGAAAAAAAAAACAACTTATTGTCACCCAAACCCATTAGATTTAGGATCCAAGTAATTTTCTCAAACAAGCACTCCTTAGTGCTCACCATTAATTACAATGTATTACCTGTTGCAATCAAGAACATAAATAATTATAAAAGAAAGTGATGAAGTAAACCCTCTACTCTGTCATCTTACTTGGTTTATTTTTTGAACTAGAGCAACAAAGCGATGTTCTTTGTAAGGAAGGTGTTATTAGCACTTTTGTTGTAAGTTCATGAGATCTAACAAAGGTATGACTCATAGCATAAGTACGAAACCGGAAACACACTGAAGTGCCATCCCAACAAGAGATCCACATTGCCCAATGGAAAAACCCAGTCTTCTTCTACTCTGTTGAAAGCAAGGTTGATCCCACTTTCTCTTCCTCCCGCAAAATGACTAAGAAGTTATAACGACTCTTATGCCAACTACTTTTAAAAATATGGCTTCATAAAGTTTAGCAACAATAAAAAAGCGAAGTTAAAGTTTCCCTTTTGGAACTTTCGGTTAATAAACAACAAACAACAAGAATAGATCAACGTGAGATTTCCATGATAGCAAACTACTCGAAGTCTACTAGAAATCTAGAATGCAAAGAAGATAGCTAAACCGAACTCAATATATCATTAATTTAAAGAATGTTAACAAAAATACAAGAATACAAATATTATTAATCCCCCAACAAAAAAAATATGAACCCTGATGCTATACTAAATACTAGTAATAAATAGTTGAGCCAGATAGATGAAGACAATGAAGTACAAATATCTCAAATCCGACAGACATCTCACACTTTCAGATTATCAGATATTTAAAACTAGGGATTTTAATTCTGAGAAATTTTTGGATACCTTTGTTTCATTGATGAGGAATTTGTAGAAGCCATTGACTCAAAATAAGACCCCCTAGGGCAATTGTTCTCTGTCATGATGTTGGTATGGCTGCTTGATTTGGCTTGTTTTCTTCGTCAATAATCTGTATGGTGAAGATTACAAATTTTTAGCTCTATATATACATATATATACTAGTTGTGTTCCGTGACTCCGGCACAATATAGATGGTGGAATTTATTTCAAACTTTGAACGGCTCAAATAATTTATTAAGGTGAGCAAACATAAAATTGACAAAGGATTAAATTATTTAAACTCAAGAAAAAATAAAAATTATCAACCTCGATTTCCAAGATTATGGATTCATTATCATGAAGAACAGCCTTAATCCCAACGATAGCAGACCAGTGTAGCTCAATCTTACTCTTCAATGATCCATCCAGAATTTCCCACACAATTTTCTTTTTGGAATAGTAACATTTAGCAATCAGACCACCTTCGTTACTAGATAAACTATGCACATATTTTTTATAACTAGATTAGAACCTTTATCTCTAAGTACTTTCATAAATTGTAGTTAAATAAATAAAAATATTAACCTCCCAATTGCCAATTTTGAGTAATGTAGCAGGGAAATTTGAAGCCTTCAACTTTTCAGAATCCACTTTTGCCAGAGAAACTTCTTGATCTGCAGATTTCCTTGTTTGAGATAACTTCTTTTCCAGCAAGTTTATTAAGGATGGTGTTTTGGTCAGCTTCAAACCAAGAGGACTGCTTTCTTGAGAACTGCCAACATTTTCTTCCTACCAAAAAAAAATTTAAAAAATTAAAATCAAAGGTTTTCTCATTACTTCAGTACACAAGTTCTTTTTCATGGGGCTTTCAATAAAGAGAATGACCATGTGGCATTCATCATGCTCGTTAAACTTCAACCGTGTTTCCTAACCTCATACGTGGTATTAATAGAAGATTTAAGAAGCAAAAGGAAGCAAATCCCATTGAAACAACATATGATATCTAACTAGAAAACTTAGAGAAACCAAGTGTGATTGTAATCATACATATAGCTACCAAAATAATGTATACAGAAGTATAGGACAGTCAATAATTTCATATTAACTTTTAGCCATGATCATCGTCTTATAGAAAACATAAAAAACCAAAAAACTCACCAACTCTAAGTAAATTGTGCCGAAAAACCGTTGTACAACTCCTTTTCTTAATTTAATCAATTGTACCCTAATAGATTTTGCAGTCCAACTGAAATGAATGGGGCATCTTCCTATTAGATCCAATGAACTCCACTGGAAGGTAGGCTAATGAGGACATCTCTGACCATAATATTTTTCCCATTGATAACTGAATCTTTTTTTACACTGCCAACCGCAAAACCACTAAGGTCATACTCACCATCTCCATAGAAATCTGGCATTTCTGCAGTCTAAAAGGAAAATAAAATCCACTTAGTCCAACTGAAGAGAGATTGTATCTTATAAAACCACATTGAACAACAAAAACAAAAGCAACTCACCCAGCAGACAATAGCAAGCAACAACAACAGAAGCAGCAGCCAATCAGCAGCAACAGCATGCGACATCACGCCCATCAGTAACAACAACATAACAGAGGCAGCACATCACAACATAATAGATCATAATCAGGAACATAGCAAAGCAAAAGCAACACCAAAACTCACGAGGGGTAGGACCCAATGCATAAACAACCCCAACAACCACAAGCAACTCAGACACCCAAGAACAAAACAAAATCAGCCCATTAGCATGCCCACTACAGCAGAAAGCAAAAATAACACAGCAGCAGGCAACAGAAGACTAAGCTTAAAGAGCAAAATTACAACAAGCATCAACGAGTAGCAAGCAGTTATAGCATACTTACTAATAGAAGCGTAATAACCAACTGACATAGCTGCAGCCAAACAGATAGAACTACATGCAACAGAACATAGACCAGAGGTTAATTCGGAAGAAACAACAACTGTTGTGTTCCAGCACGCCCAAAGCAGACAGACAAGAGGCCGAAGAATAATTAACAAGTTATATTTGAAGTTGACGGTAGTGTTAGCCTACCACAAAATTATACATTAGTCGATCTGCTAGATTATATTAATGATATGTAGTGAAGGAGAAGAAAGGAATATATAGGGGAAATATCATGATTTGGTATAAATATTAATTCTTGCAAGATATTAACAGATAACTTGTGTTGCTTTAGCGGTCAAATGACCAAAGTTCCAAATGATAGGTCACAGGTTTGAATCTGTGGAGACGCAATTTTTGGAAAAAATTCAAAAGACCTGCCATGTCAGCAGCGGACATGTGTTAATTTATAATATTAAATACCACGTCAGACCTACCAAGTAGGCGCCACGTGTGCCACATCAGCAGGTCAATTTACATGTGGCGCCTGGGAGTTCAAAGTCCAAATTTTTGAATAGAAAGGGGCTTAGTTTTCGTTGATTGGAAGAAAGGGGCTCAATACCCAAATATCAAAAAAGTTCAGTGGTCGACTTTGCATTTAACCCTTATATTGTGCAACATCGTTTGTGGGAAAACTGCTGAATGAAGGTGCTATTAGCAGTGATGTTGTGCTGCTTCTGCTATGTGTTTCTGCTATGCAACTAGTTTGTTTCTTGGTGTGCTACTGCTTTGAAAATCTAATTGGGCTATGGTTTTGTTTATTGTTTTGTTGGTCGGATGCTCTGTAGTGTTCTTCAAGTCCAATGCAGTGCTCATGTGCTCAGTTTTGGTCTTATGCTCTTGTATTATCTTAGAATCTGAGTTTCACTGTTTGTCATGTTGAGTTCCCTTTCTTGACATTTTATATCGATTTGGGGAATGCCCCTAAGTATATGTATCTCTTTTCTTTTATATACATATAAATTTAACAAAAAAAAAATTAAATAATATGGAACAACTTATAAGTACAATTTATATTAGTAAAGTTTAATTTATTTTTATGATCAATTATGAATGATGATGTATTTGATATGTCTCCCATTTATGATATGTATTTTTACAACTTTAAATGGTTGTGATTTGTTAGTAATTGGTCAATATTTTTTTATTTTTACTTTTTATAAATAAATTGAATAAATTGTTTATTAGGTAATTGACATTCAATTCGGATATTTGAATAATTTGTTTATTCAATAAAAATGGATCTGAATATGTTTCGCATTTGGACATAATTTTAAATACTAAATACTGAATATTTTTGACAATTCTCCGAATCTAGAATATGGTCTTACAAAAACATGCTTATTGGGATTATCTTAATTTAAGGCAACATTTTAATAGTCGTTGCAAAAAGTTGTACAAAATATGCAACGAAAATAAAAATTGTTGCCAATGAATGTGGTCCATATTAGGTAACGAAATATAGAAACAAAAAAACTTTCGTTGCCCACGATGAGGAGAAATCAAGTGGATAGAAATTTTATAACGAATTTTATTTCCATATTTTGCAACGACTTATGAATTTCGTTGCAAAAAGTGAAAGCCTGACACAATCTGCAATGAAGGACAAGTTTCATTACTAAACATACACTTTTAGCAACGACTTATAAAGTCGTTGCCTGAAAAATCGTTGCTAAAGCTCCATTTTTAGCAACAAAAAAGCTTTTGTTGCCTACAATGACGAGAAATCAAGTGGCCAAAAATTTTGCAATGAATTTCTAACGAAATTTTTTCCCACCAATGAATTAGCAACGACATTTTGCAACAACTTATGAATTTTGTTGCAAAAAGTGAAAGCCTGACACAATCTACAATGAAGGAAAAATTTTGTTGCTAAACATATACTTTTAGCAACGACTTATAAAGTCGTTGCCCAAAAAATCGTTGCTAAAGGCCCATTATTTTGTAGTGCCAAATTCGTCCTTCGAATCTCAGCAGTCTGGTGCCATCAGTCTTGTATTTCAATTCATCCCCTTCAGCTAACCGCTTCTTGATGTTGTCGCAATTTTTTTCCTTCTCTTGAGCCTCTTTAACCTTATCTAATAAAGACAGGCTCGATGCCACTGTAAATAATTTCTCATTGGTCTCCAACGGATACTTAACCTCTAAGTCAAGTCGTTCAAAATCTTTCACCAATTCCTCTTGAATGGTCAACTTCAGTAACTTCTCTCTGCCTTTTCTGCTTAGGGCATCCGCCACTACATTTGCTTTGCACGGATGAGTACGAGAATCTCATAATCATAATCCTTGATCAATTTTAGCCATCTAGTACGCCTCATATTTAGCTCCTTCGTGTAAAGATATACTTGGACTCTTGTGATCTGTATATATCTCACACTTCTCGCCATACAAATAGTGCCTCCAAATCTTTAAGGCAAAAACTACTGCTGCTAACTCCAGGTCATGAGTCGGATAACCCTTCTCATAGTCCTTCAGCTGACGTGAAGCGTACGCAATGACCTAGCCATGTTGCATCAGTACACAACCAAGATCCTTGTGTGACGCATCACTATACACTATAAATCCTCCCGTGTTGTCTGGTAAAGCCAACACAGGTGCTTGACTGAGCCTCTTCTTCAATTCCATGAAACTCTCTTCACATTTCTCCGTCCAAACGAACTTCACCATCTTTCTAGTAAAGTTGGTCAACGGCGATGTTATCTTTGAAAAATCTTGGATGAATCTCCGATAGTATCCTGTTAATCCCAAGAAAATCCTAATTTCTGTCGACGTCTTAGGCTGTTCCCAGTTGATAACCTCTTCTACTTTTGTTGGATCCACCGAAACACCATCCTTGTCGATAACGTGACCCAAAAACTGCACTCTCTACAACCAAAAATCACACTTGGAGAACTTTGCATATAACTTCTCCCTCCTTAACGTCTCCAACACTATCCTTAGATGTTCAGCGTGCTCTTCCTCCGTCTCTGAATATACCAGAATGTCATCAATGAACACGACAACAAACTTATCAAAATACTATTTAAACACTCTGTTCATCAAGTCCATGAATGCTGATGGCGCATTCGTCAATCCAAAAGACATTACCAGAAACTCAAAGTGTCCATACCGAGATCTGAATGCCGTATTTGGAACATCCTCCTGCCTCACCTTCAGTTGGTGATAACGGGTCCTCAAGTCAATTTTTGAAAAGTATTTCGCCCCCTTCAACTGATCAAACAAATCGTTGATCCTGGGCAACAGGTACTTGTTCTTAATGGTGACCTTGTCGATACAAAGCCTTAATGACCCATCCTTCTTCTTTACGAATAAGACTGGTGCTCCCCATAGTGATACGCTCGGTCGAATGTATCCCTTATCTAACAACTCTTGTAGTTGAACCATCAGTTCCTTCATTTCTACCGGAGCCATACGATACGGCGCTTTAGATACCGGTGATGTCCCTGGTGCCAAATCGATAACAAACCCTACCTCTCTATCTGGTGGCAATCCCGGAATCTCATCTAGGAAGACGTCAACGAATTCCCTTACAATAGGTATCTGACCCAATTCACCCTCGACTCTGCGGGTATCCACAACGTGAGCTAAATAACCTATACAACCCTTCCTAAGCAACTTCTTTGCTTGCATCATCGTCAGACAACAAGATTGTCTCGGTGATTTACTGCCATGAAATACCACCTTTGACTTATTCAGAATCTTTAGGTGTACGCACTTTTTCTTACAGTCAATGACCACTCTGTGACTCGATAACCAATCCATCCCGAGGATTACATCAAACTCTCCAAGACGAATCGGTATCAAATCCACGTTAAGCTTAAACCCTCTTACATCAGCACAACAGTTCTTATGGATGTAGTCTACAGGGATAATTTTTTTGTTTGCTACTTCTACATTCATTGGGTGTTCTAATAGTTCACGAGGTAAACTTAATCTTTGAGCAAATTCATCAGATACGAAAGAACATGAAGCTCTCGAATCGGATAACACATAGGCATTTATATCGTTGATCGGAATTATACCTGACACCACCTCCCCAGATGCCACGACATCTTGCACTTTCATATTGAATGTTCTCGCTATCGGCTTATTTGGCTGGGCTGGTCCTCCACTGGTTGTCCTAGTGTTATTGCCCCTGTTGCCATTTCCACAATCCGTGCTTTTCTTCCTTGGGCAATCCTTAATCCGATGTCCCACTTCACCACAGTTAAAACAACCTCCGTTCTTCACCTTAGGACAATTGGGTGAGGTATGCCCTTCTTGTCCACATGTATAACATACCATTTTTCCCTTCATGCACTCTCCCGAGTGACCCTTTCCACAGTTTCAACACACCGACTTTTTTTGTTGCACACTTCCTTACTGACTCTCCAAATTACTACCCCCACTGCTCCATTTTTGCTTCTTGTTGTTGCTACTGCCATTGCTAACATTCTGATTCCCACCTTCTACTTTCTTCTTGTTCTTCTCTCGATTGTACTTTGAGACTGCTTCGCTTCCACCTTCCGCTATGAGAGCTTTCTCCAACAGAGTTGAGAATGACGTGATTTGTAAAACCACTACTTTACTACAAATCCACGGCTTTAGTCCATTTTCGAACCTTCTTGCTTTCCTCACCTCCGTGTCCACCTGATGTGGAGCGAATCTGGCCAATTCATTGAACTTCGCAGCGTACTCTGACACTGACATATTCTCCTGTTTTAATTCTAAAAACTTGATCTCCATTCTCGCTTGTATACTCTCAGGGAAGTAGTTCCCAAAGAACAACATCTTAAACGCTTCCCAAGTCATGATTCCAGTCCCAGCTTTGTTCTGATTGGCCTCCCACCAATAGTTAGCCTCACCCTTCATTAAATAGGTAGCAAAAATTGTTTTCTGCTCTTCTGCTACTCTAGCAATAATGAAAGCCTTCTCAATCTCCTTTATCCATGTCTGGGCCTCTATCAGGTCTGCTTTTCCTCTAAACTCCGGCGGTCCTACTGCCTTAAAGTCCTTAAAGTTGGCTAGTTGGTTTCCCGTCTAATTTCTTGCAGGTTGAGCTTGATTCCTCATAGCTTCAGCCATCAAGTGGATAAATTCTTGCATTGGGTTTGGTTGAGCTCCCGCTGCATTATTAACTGACTCTTCGATCTCTTGGTTCCTTAGTACACGTCTGGGCAGCATTATCTAGTGAAACAAAATTCTAACACGTTACTCGGGTTTTATTATCATATAAGTACTTAGCATGTAATACGCTACTGTATTCAAACAATTAGATGATCATTATGTGAGAGTTTTAAATTACCAAGATTTGGAAGTATTTCTCCCTGATTAGTGGGTTAAGTTTATTTTTTAAAAAAAATTCCAATTTAGTCTACTGGATTCACATAACACTAAATAGACAATTTACTATTTAAATTTTCCAACACATATTATAATAATGCATTTATATTCATATACCAATCATCGGTGTCTCACATGTTCAATACAGATATATTTTTATAAATGCTATTATCCCATTTTAAACACAAAAGATGGGATTAACTTAAAATGATACTCCCCTACATACACAAATAAGGATACTACCTAACTACCTACTACCTCACACCTGCTGAGGTCTACATCAACATAAAACCCTATTACACAAAAAGGGGTACTAATGCATCTATCTATCACTGGTCCATAGCATAATCATCACTGGTGGCCTGTTTGGTCACTGAACAGCTCTCTGAAAACAACCCCTCCATAACTCTCTGTTTGAATGGATCGACTCGACTCCCTATCTCGAAATCGCCCTCCCTAGTCCCATCATACGCCCCTCATATCTTTGCGTCTGGCGCTTGATCCTAAAGTCTCGACCACGACCCTTCATGGCTGCAGTCATTATCTCTAATCGGTCCACCGCAGTGACTCATAAAATGCCTCCTCCACGCGTATCGTATCTGCAATCTCCAAGTCAAACTCACCCCGCATCGCCAGATGCTCTACGCTCAGTGCTTCAAACTTTGCCTTCTCCTGCTCTAGCTGTACTCGTGCCTCTACTAGCTCAATTAATGCTTGATTAGCAGCATCTTCATACTGCTGCTCCATGTACTGATGAGTCATATTATGTGCCTCCAACTATAAAATCCTCTGCTCCTGTGCATGGTTTTTCTCTAGCAGGTCACCGATCATCACATCCTGCGAGGTGTCCATCACCTCCTCTGGAACGACCTCTTCCTGGCCTACGGAATGGCTCCCCTGACTATCACTCGGCATCCTATAATAAAACAAGGATACAACATCAGTACTACAATAAAATATATTCATTGATAAAATGAAATAATATTTTATTAAGTACAACACATACTCGATGAATTTCCACAATCCATCTCCTAACATACTCTATAAGAGTTTTCTACTAAGGTTATAACCTAGGTTTCTCATTCCTAATGTTTATAACCTATGGCTTTGATACCAACATGTGACGCCCCCAAATCCAGGTTCTCTAACCTCAGATTCGGTGCTCACGATCTATCATCATCATAAGCATTCTATAACTATTACGGAATAATAAACATACATTGTTCATTATAATAAAGTTTCATAACATAGTCCCAAGGTCTTCTTAACCTTAACTTAAATACTCCATTCATATTAAAAAAGGTTTACATAAGAAATTCCATTAGATAATAATAACTAACATTTATTCTAAATTATTCTTGGATCTTGCCCTTGCCTTTGTCTTTCGTATTGGATCCTTCAGGCTTAACTTAAATAAATGTCATGATATAGCAAGGGTAAGCAACTAATTTGCTTAGCAAGTTTATATACAAGGGAGATATATCATGACTAGAAAGAAGTTTTGCTTTCAATGTTCAACAATAGTATAAGATTGTGAAGGAACATGAATTAATAATCAACAATTGAATATTCGAATAATTGAATAATGTGTACTGAGTGATTTTGAAATAACCACGAACATTTGACAAGGTTCTCAATCATTTAAACTGGACCTCTTAATAAGTTTTGATATTCAAGGGGATCAGCCTTTCATACCCCGTGATTTATGCATAAACACTTAATAATACAGCATCGATATCATGCCTTAATCAAATTCGTCCTTTTCTCAGTCAAGAGTTCTTTTCATATCAATTTAATAAGAACAGCTTTTTAAAACACATTTGATTTAACAAATTTAAACATGCTTAATCTAGTTGATACAATTAGCATAGATCTATCTCATAAACAGTTCATGAATGAAGAACTTTAATTTAATTCACAGTTCAATAATAATAGAACAGGAGTTCAATTGCACCAAGTGCGAATCTCAATAATCAATATAGATGTGAATAGTCAACAATAATTATTCACTAACATGCTTTGAAAATAATAACTCGAGTTTGAGTTAGGGAACTTGCCTCGTTTGTAGGTTACGGCTACGCAATTAAATTATATCCGCTAGGCAGTTTAATTATCTTCCTTTGAGAAACCTATAGTTAATCTTTAAATTAGCCATAACATAACATTAGATTATGTGATCACATAGATATTATATATTACATTTAGATCTTAGAAATATTATCTTGCCTCGATAATGTTACTATTAAATAACAACTACCTTTAATTCACTTATTGATAATATTTATTCACATCTTAGTATTATTAGTTCACTAATAATACTTTTATTCGCTTACTAATATTATTAACATCTTAATAATATTTTAATACATTACTAATATTATTAATCCTCTTAATAATATTTTAATAATGCATTAATATTATTACTTTAATAATATCTTAGTTATGCTTTAGTCTCGTTAATCAATTAATAATACTTTTATTCATTTACCAATAGTATTAATATTTTATTCATTTACTAATATTATTAATCATTTAATAATATTTTATTCTTTTACTAATGTTATTACATTTTTAATAACATTTTATTTAATCTCGAATATTATTATTTACTTAATAATATTTTAATCATACAATAATACTTTAATTTAATATTATTAATCTTTTAATAATATTTTAATCTAATATTATTAATCATTTAATAATACCTTAATCATTTATTAATGATTAAATCAAATACTATTAACCATTTAATAATATTTTATGAAATTTTAATCTTAATATTTTTATTTACTTAACAATATCATATTCTAATATTATTAATATCATAATAACATTTAATAATTTATTAGACCAATAAACAATTTTTTTCTAATTGTCCACCCTTTATAAAATCTCTTATTTAATATCCATAAAAGGTCATAAATAATATTTCTTATTATAAATTACCAAAATACCTAAAATAGTCATAATATTATATATTAAGAGTATTCAAGCATTAAAATCATATTTTTCTTATTTAAGACATCATTTAACTATTTATTTCCTTTTATTCATAACTTCATCATTTTTAGGAAAAATACCAAACTAATTCCAAAAAAAATTCTTTTCTGTATTTGGACAGTATATGACCCAATAATGATCCCCAATTTTTTCTGAAATTTTAGAAAGTGATTTACTAATTTTAAAGTGCCCAAAACACTCGGATCTTGTTTCATTTTTCATAAATCGAGGTTTGCTCAGACAATTCTGAAATTTTCAGGGTATACTCTCATAACATATATGAACATACTGTAAAATGATCGAAATTTTCCAGCATATACACTGTGAGAAATTCGGGTGTTAATATTTAGGAGTCCTTTACGAAAATAGCCATTACGCACAACCTATAAATCGAAATGTGTTCGTTCTTTTTTCTACACGTATATAACTTCTTAAGGTACCTCTGTGATGTTTTCCAGATTTTTAAAAGACTTGAAACTGTTCGAAACAACCTTAAGAAAAATGGGGACAGTAGCTTTTTAGGGTTTTAAAACTTTAATTTTTCTATGTGGACTGTTTTGGAAAAAACAGCCCCCATGGCTTCAATACTTGTTAGATTTGTGCTCTAACATTTGGGTTTACTAGATAACTCATGTATCTAGAACCCCCCTTCAACGGATCACAAATCCAAGTTGTAAAACTTGAGTTACACAAGATTTAGTGGAAGAAAAACAAGGGTTTAACCCCTAGGAGAACATATGCTCATTTTCTTCCTCTAAACCTTTGATCTAACACTCAAGATACTTAGTTCCATACATGATGATATATAGAACTAGGGTATCTTGAGTATTAGTTCATAACCCCATCAAATCTTGCTATAACACCAAATAGAAGAAGAAGATGAAGATTTAGGTTATACCTTGTTCTAGTAGCAACCTTCCTTGATTTACCAAAGTAATATATAATCTTAGGGTGCATTAATCAAGCTAGCACACTCCTCTCTCTCTCTCTCTTCAAAACCGAACCCCTCTCTCTCTCTCTCTCTCTTTTCTCTCTTTGTATCTTGCTAGCTTGGGAGAAAAATAGAAGAAGAAGAATAAGAGAAATGAAATGTCTAGCAAATGAAATGTGGTGATTTAACTAATATCCCCCATACTTTTGTTGTCCCTTGGATAAAAGACTTCACCTTATATCTTTCAATTGAGCCTAATTATGTGATTAAGGGTGCTAAGTAGATTTTCTACCAATGGGAGATGGACACACTTGTACTTGATGTAAGAGTTACTAATTAAGGAACTTGATTAGCATAATTTTGTTGCCTTAAAAGGCCTAATAAGGCCGGTCCCCTTGCCCCCATTATCTCCTCCATTTTTCTTTTATTTTAATGCACAAATTTGATTAATCAAAAGTCTAAAATACCCTTAATCAAGTGGGCTAAGTATTGGTTTGCATTTTATTTTTTGTGGGCTTCTCCTATAATTGTTTTGGGCCATGTACTGAACATAATCTAACAATTTTAATATATGCTACCCAAATTGTTTATTTAGGGCTTCCATTCCCAATCTTATGAAATTTAATTACTTATACATGTGACTTTAGCTCATAACCTAATTAAGTTTACTAGAAATAGGTTTAAAATTATTTATCACTTGAAATAACAAGATTATCCACTTAAGTTAGTATACATATTAAATACTAACCTTTCCTTATTACCATAACCCTTAGGTTATTTAATTATCTCACCTAATGTATAATTAGGTTACGAAGCTTTCATTTTTAATGAAATCTATAAATGTATATATCCATAACTATAGTGTATATGTTTATTGATCCATGCACCACTTCACATATGTTGTCACATATTAAATCACTATATAACACAAAGTTTTAAATATCAATAATGTGCATACGTATATAGTGACTTAAAATTCACGGTTATTACATTCGTAGTCTCACTGCCACTGAGACTTGTTCTGTTTTGTTCTGGTGGAACTCGTAGAGTCAACAATATAGCATTCCAACAATTCAACGATTCTTCAACTCCACAACTCTTGTTCTTTGAAGCTCTAACTGATATATACTCCTTCACAATCTTCCCGTTGGAATATAGTCATTTGGAGCTATTTGAATTGCTTTATAGATCTCGAGTTATTTGGTGCAGACTACTTGATGTAATGTGACAGCTCCTTTACGACTTCACTGACACACCAATCTGTTAACTTACCTACCACCTCAGAGATGTCACCTTTCTATGTCAGGCTGGTAGTCACCTTTATTTCTTCTTTTTGACTTCTCGATCAGAACATTAGAAATTGTCCTTCTGCATCGATGCTCTCAATTAGCAACGTTCGAATATCAGTCTTCAGATTAAACCGTTGCCAATGCTTCAATCTTCAGATGACCGAACTCTATGATTCTGATGCAGATGTTCTTGGACCTGATCGTAGTGTGTCTTATTGAATGTTTCTCATTGACTGGTTGAGGCAACACTACGATTCTAAAGAGTGTTCATTGGCTCTTCAATGTAGAACACCTCTTCATTCTCTTGTGCAGTGCTTCAACACTTCTGTTTGCCTTGACTGATCTTAGGAACTGATAGCTTGACTTCTTGTTCTGGCCTCTTTTGAATAGCAAGACACATCAGATTTGTGGCATGCCCAATTCCCTTTCTCCTTGTGATCTCTCGTTCACTTATCATTAATGGTCTGACCCATGCTTAATCACTTTCTCCTTATTCTTCATAAGTTGGCCAGTATCTCTATGAAAACTGCATCAGTTCCTTCTTTGTTTGGTAAACACTACGATCCTGGTTAATCCCAAGATCGTTATCTTTTGTTCCCTTGACAGATACTGCACTTGCTGACTTTCTTTAGTCAGTCACTTTTACTGAAGTCTTCTTCTGATCGACTTGTGTAAGACTTCATCTTGAATGGATTCACAACTCAATCTGGATGTTAATTGGGTTGATGCTTAGATCTTCTTATTAGCTTGCATGTCATTCGTTGAGTGCTCTCTAGTTTCCTTCAGGTGGAATGTATCTTTGCAACTTAGACTAGAGGCTTCATACTTTGGATATTCTGGGAGTGCTCATTTGTTGAGAATCGTGTTGACTCTACGATTCTGCCTTGGTGTTGTGAGCACTTCTATTTAAGCCTTAGTTCTGTAGACTACGATTAAGCTTTGGTTCTGCAGACACTATGACTCCAAGATCAGATCTTGACAGACTATGATTTCTGTCTTTATGCTTGCTATCCTCGTCTGATCTGGCTCGACTACGATCTTTTCCTCTGATATAATCAGTAGACTCTACTACTTCAAGTGTAGCCTACGATTCTTAACTTGGCTCTGGCAGATGCTCGGTTGGCTCTTAAACAGGTTATCTCTATGATTCTGAACATGACTTCCTCAGTAGACTACGGCTCTGAGAATGTACTTCTCGACATACTACGATCCTTCCTCGTCTCTCCTGGCAAACTACGAACTCCGAGATCTACTATCTTGCAGACTACGATTTTGCCTTGATAGTTCTTGTGTTTTCCTTGACTCTCTTGGCAGACTACGATGCTGGTGCAGTGTTCGACGATCAGACATGCCTATCTATTACATTATAAGATCAAACTAACAAGCTTGATCTTTCTATATTTATAGTCCTTGTACATCATTTCTTTTTAAGGACTTTACAAAGTTGTTTTGCTTATGTAGGATCAACCTAACATACTTGATCAATACTCCAAGTCCTTGTATATATATTCCTATTATCTATCAAAGGACTTTATAGCTTACCTTAATACAAGCATACTTGCATATTCATTCATTTATATCATAATCAAATCATATAAGAATAACATTCTCATGTATATTCCTAACAATCTCCCCTTATTTGATTATGACAAAAACAATTAGTGCAGATGCATGAGATGAATAAATCTTATATACAGTGAGCAGCTGTATTTTTAAAACAGGTAAGAATGAATGTCATTGATGATAATATAAAGTTACATAAACTATGACACTCTATATCCTGGATCCAGAACATACCTAACTAGAAGAGATGTACCTTTTTGGCTCCATGTGTGTCTCCAGGATGTCTGTTGATCAGCTACTCATCTTTCTTTACTTCTTTTTCTTCTTTTCTCTTCTCCCCTTTAGATTCATGCTCCATTGTTTCATCTTGATCTAGGTTTGGTTCTGGTGCATGCTCTTCTTCTTTGTCTGGATCCCCCTCAGACTCTATGTTCATGGGATCATCATTCTTTAGCTCCCCCTTAGATGATGACTCTGCTTTTGCTGCTTCTATCTTCTTCTTCTCCTCCTTTGCCTTTCTGATCTTGGCCTTCTTTTCTTCCTTCATTCTTTTCACCTTACTCCTCCTTGAGTGCCTCTTTCTATGTCTCTTTTTCTCCCCCTTTTTGTCATTAATCATTTGTGAGAGTTGTTCTATGTTTGATATAAGTTGTTCCATCAGGTGAGATGAGTTACCAACCTCAATCTTGAGTTCTTATTGGCTTAACTGAAGTTGTAAGGAAAAAGACTGATTCAGATTGTCAATCTTGTCAGAGAGAGATAGAATTTTCTCTCCATTTATCTTCTGAGCTCGTAGATCTTCTTCCTTCTAATCATCATAGCCTTCAAAAAAACTTGATCCCTTAGTTGAAGCTTGAGGGATATGTCTAAGAGTCTGGCTTGAAGCCTTTTGGATAGCTCATTGTCTTCTCCTGTTGACATGTCTTTGATTTCTGCACTAATGAGAGAGATATCCTCAATCAATTTTTTAGATTCTTTAACAACTCTTGCTTTTGAGAAGATCCGACATCAGGTTGTTCATTCTCCATCTGATCAGCTATTTGGTCAGCCTCCTGCTAAACACCAGATTGGACTGCACGATTCTCATTCTTGGACAGTTTTTCAAATGTAGTGAGTATCTGATAGATCGTTGAGTGCCAATCACTGTTGGAGGACAAAGAAATGTCATTCAGCACTGTCGGATTAGCATAGAATTTCTCAAACTCAGCATGGTCATATTCATTGGTAGAGTGAGGGGACTATACAATAATAGACTTGGGTATAATTCGTCTGCCATCTGAACCTACTCAACAATCATAGGGAATGTAATTGTGACGCCCACAAATCTGGGTATCTTCCAACCCGACAGATGGTGCTACACAGTACTCACAACTATACATTCATTCCATTAAAATAACATCAAATTGAGTGTAATAACCACATTCTTATTACAATAATAATAATAAATCCATTCCCCGGCTTCTAAAACCGTTACATTCTTTGTTCATCATAATATGATTCATACAACATACTAGTCTATTACAGGATAAACTAATTATTCGTCTTCGCCTTGCCTTTATCTTTACTAGAACTCTCGGTTCGCTCGACCTTAGCTGCAATCATATAATTCAAGCAAGAAGTGAGCATAACTAGCTCAGCAAGTCTAACAATATATTATATAAATACCACTTCGAGAATTATATGATTATTCTTCATTAACTGAACAAGTAGTTACGAAGTACTATGAAACAATGAATAGAACTTCTTATCTCATAAAACAATTTCGAAGTACATATAGTGGCTTAGAAATTCTGAGTAGGGCAAAAGACCATGAACATTCTCTTTAGTTTTTATTCATGAAAAAGGACAACCCAGTATTACGACCGTAAGTCTGATATTTCTTACAAGCACTTCTAGGTGATCAGCCTATAATACTCTATGTTGATCAACACTCATCCGTTAAACGTATTTACGTTTAAGTTTTGGCAGCCTCGCGTGCCCATCGAATAATCGATGAAAAATACATTTGTTTATTCATACTCAAGCTTACCTTGAATCCGTACCAAACAATTGGCGTAAGATAGCGTTATCAATTCTATATTGAAAGACTTGTAAACAAATCAATCAATCTTTCAAGAATAGTCTAGCCGAGTTAAAACTGGCATCGACCCTTTCTTTAAAATAATTCATGCATCTCACAACATGAATCACAGAAACTCGGCTAACACGAAGGTTAGACAAGCGTTAAGAAAACTTGCCTTCAAGCGTCTTTAAATAAATATTCAACAATTCTTGGTCTTTACAATCTCTACATGATATATTCACATAGCACACTAAAATTAGTTACCAAACAATCTAATCACATTGTTTTTACCAACTTCTTTCATTAATAAAACTCGTTTACACTTACTTATCCTTCTTTACGGCTTATTATCATTCTTACGTCACTAAGCCAATACGTATATACCATGGTTAAGTATCCTCGAAATTGAATACTATTCACTTGCTTACACTTTACGTTCTTCGTTTAATTACTAAGTAAATAATCGTTAAATTCCTAAAATCATCACTATATACATGATATAGTAATGGTCTTACAATGTATATTAAGTTCATACATGCCCCATACTTGTCTTGCAAACAATTGGGTTCACAATTAACTTGGTCCAACATTTTTCCTTACTCGGCGCTGCGGCGCCGTCCTCATGCATACCATTGGCGCTGCGGTGCCACACTTCAGTACCTAATTCTCGGTCTCGACGCTATGACGTGAGACTCTTGCTTACGAGTCGTGTTACGGCGCCACTCTGCAGTGTCTAGCCCTCTGCACAGCGCTGACGACGTGGGTGTAATGTCTTAGAGCGCGTGACTACAATGCTTTAACCTTTAACCATAAGAAATTTCAAAAATTTTCATATTTAATTCCTTCCAGACTCGTAACTCAGTCGTTATAAGTCAGAATTCTCTCGTTCAAAAGTCATTATCTTACATATCTCACATACTTCGATTTCATTCGGACAAAAGAAATTTTTAAATCTGTTAACAATGAATTCACTAATTAACTTTCTATTATGCATTCGTTTAACGCTCATGAACGTTCCTCGCTCATTTCTTTGTTCTAAGTCGGATTTCAACAATTCTTGAGTCCACAACTCTCAAATACGTTATGCTACGTTATCCATCGAAAACCAAAGTTTTCGAGTTACACTGTAACTTTTGACTACAAATCCAGAAATTCTACAATTTTAGTGTTTAACGCTTAATCTCGTAAATTTCTCCATAACTTCGTTACTCGTGTTCTATACGCCAAATCAAATGGAAAAACTCCATTGATTCATCATCTACATCCTAACCAATAAAGATGCACATAACCGATGATGGTTTTTAATTTGTCCATCAACAACCAAATAAACGCTTATTAGTTTTCTTCGCTTAAACTTTCGTAAACGCTTATGATTCTTAGTTATTCATGGCTTATCAATGTTTTAATTCACTAATATCCATCCTTATTACTCCGAAAGAGACATGCTCCACCAATTCATACTTCTCTAAAAAAAAAAATCAAAAAAGATCAAAGACTTAGGTTTACGTAATATTACCTTAACGTTCTTCGCATTCTTGACTAAATCTTGTATGCGTTGCTTTGGATTGCTCTTGATTCTTTGTTAGAGCTCTTTTCTCTCTCTCAATATATTATCTAGAGTTGGTGAAAATAATAAAATGACCAACCTAGCTTCTCTTATATAGGAAAATCTAATGGAGGGTAAAATGGTCATTAGGCCACCTCCTTACTATTCACCACCTCCTTAGCAACATAGCCACCAAGTAAAGGCTTTAACTAGGCTTCAAGTGGCTGGCCCACATGCTTTGTGGGTCCCCCCATAGGTTGCCCCATGGGTTTTACCCATTCGATAACCCATCGGTTCGATCCGTGGTTTGTTTTCTTGGTTTGGGCCTTAGGATTAATTCTTCTTGGTCCTATCTTAGGCTTGACTCTACTTAACATTGGGCTTGGCATAATCCAAGTCCAATTGGATTCTACAAAATCCATGAACTCAAAGTCCATTAAGACTAATCGTATTCTACGTTGTAATAATCTTCGTACCATACTCGTATAATATCTAGTATCATACTTGTATTCCTGACGTATAATAACCCTAACCATTATATGCATTTCATTTTCTTCTCGAAAATTATTTTCCCTAACCCTTAGGTTTTAAGTCCGCAGGCGAAAACTTCGTTTGCCATAACTGAAATATTATTGGATATTCTATTACATCTTAGTATTCTATCATTACGCATTTCTTAGAAATTCAAACTTAATTCCAGAGCAGATATCGATGAATAGTGTTTTTTGGAAAACTTTTATTTTCGTCTTGAAAATTCAAAAACTTTTATTCTACCACATAGCCAAAATCCTACCCACATCCACACATTCTAGGTCATAGAACGACCTTCAAATAGCTTACTCATATAAATAATCAATTAAATTCATTTAATCCACATACTCAAATAAAAATTTAATTCTCATAAAAATTCAATTTTCTTGGGTGTTACATTCTTCCCCCCTTATAAGGATTCTGTGCCCAGAATCTCGCTATAATTACATAAACAAATGAGGAAAATTTTCCTTCATTTTAATCTCGAGTTCCCACGTTGCTTCTTCGGCATTGTGGTTCCTCCAAATCACCTTCACCGAAGGTATTATCTTATTTCTCAAGACTTGTTCCTTCCTATCAATAATCTGAATTGGAAGTTAAGCACTTACTAACACATTACGCTATCTCTCTTTTCATATTTGGCCAATCAAAGTTTCGTTGAAGGTCTTAATACATCTCAGTACTACTTGGATGTATTGAGCACCTCAAACTATGGGCTTCTCTTATTAGTTCTTTTTTTTAAACTTGGAATTATTTGGAACTCAAATTCCTCCTTCAAAACAAGATTATACTTGGTCTTCTCTTCATCCTCCATCCTCTTCTTCATTTGCTCGCATTCCTCGTTACCTAGTTGCATTTCGTTAACTCGTTCATTTTTCGTGGATTGAGTCTACATTGTGAATAACATTTCTACCGCTTCATTCCGTAACTTAACTTCTAACTTTGTTCTTTCCATCTCCGTTATTAACTCATTCTGAGTCGTTAACATTGATAGCTTTTCCCTAGCCTTTTTACTTAACCCTTGTCTATGTTCATTCGGGATAAGTTTTGTAATTCATGTATCTTACGTATGAATTGATGTATGATGAAGTCGAAGCCAATTCCTTCGGCTAGACTAAAGGTCTTTCTTTGGGTTTCTTATAATCTATCGAACTATTGTCAATGTTGTCAAGTTTTGCCAAACTATGTTGGTATGGTTTTCAAAAGAAGACTGAGTATGCTAAACAAATGTTTTGTTGTCAAACGACAGGCACGTGAGGTTGCCAAAACTTAAACGTACATTTGTTTAAATAAAGTAGTGTTGTACAACATAGAGTACTATAGGATGATCACCTAGATGTGCTCGTAAGTAATATCGGACTTACGGACTTGGTGTCGGGTTGTCCTTTTCAAAGAAAGTATGAAATGCTCAAGGTCTTGGACCGGAATTGATGTTTTACTGAATGTTATTCATTGTGAAACGTTTTAAGAAAAGAGAAGTGCTATTTTGAATTATTGATAGTAGTTCATAAATATTGTTCAGTTATTGAAGATATACAATTTGTATGTTTCAAGCATATTGTTTAAATGGAATTGTCATACTTGTTGAGCTAGTTATGCTCACACTTGCTTGAACCATATGAATGCAGCTAAGACCGAACGGACCAAAGGATCCGGTAAAGATAAAGGGAAGGCTAAGGCGAACCTATAGATTATGTGACAACCAGGAAAATTGGATCGTCTAGAAATTAAGATTTAAAGAATTAGTTATTAATAATTTTTATTAATAATATTATGTGCTATGTGTTTATTAATCATTCTAGAACCTAGGATGATTATAAATCGGGAGGATTCTGGCTACGAACTAGATTGAACGAGTAAGAATTCTTAAGATGAAAATAAAAAAAATTCAGGAACAAAAATATTTTCTGGAAAAAAGACAAAATAGGCACTATTCACCTGACGAAATCCTTAGGGTTAGGGTTTGAATAACCTAAGTCTTTCTGAGAGTTCGGTATGTCAAAATGACATTCCTTCAAAAGATTTGACGATAATATATCGTTAAAAGTTAAGTAAGACGATAAAAAATTTTCTCGAAAAACGTGCAAAAAACGGACGAAATAAAAACAATGAAAAGTATTGTTATGTACTTTTCATTCGTTTAACTAAGTTAGGGGAAAACGTGAAGAAAAACGCTTAACGTCAAAAAGTGTTTTTCAATTTTTCGGAGATCTGAAGAATATATAAAAGTTAATCGATAAAGGAAAGACGAAATATCCAAAAATATTTGGATTCCGAGAATCGCAGTTTTTAAAACTATCAGACGAATCCCGAAAGACTGAACCACGAAACCTCCAAGGGAAGTTTCGTGAATAGTAAGGAGGTGGAATAGTAAGGAGGTATGAATAGTAACCGGAGGGGCAAAATAACTATCTATAAATAGAAAGTTTAATTTCATTTGTTTAGGATTTTAAAAATCCTAAAACATTGAGAAAGAGAGAGAGAGTTCGAATGGGAGAAAGAAGAGGAAAAGGAGGAGGAAAAGTTACTCGTGAGCAAACTTTGTTCAACGGAAGGAGATTAAAGAAGGAAGGTAATCCAAAACCTAACTTCTATATAGTTTTTCTTTAAGTTTTTATCTTTAAAACATAGCTTAATGAGAATAAGAAGTAAAAGATGTTAGAAATGATTTCATATGGTTGAAATCATGAGAAAATGAACAATCAAGAATTAGAAGTTTAGTAAATAAATTTCTTAAGGAAGTAAAGATTCTAATGAATTTGAGCGATCCGAATGAATCATATGAATGATTCGATGAAATAAGTAAGGAATGGTGTTTTATAACATCGAATTCCAAGAAAAAAAAAGTGAAATCTTAATCAAAATATCGATTAAAAACGAAGAACTAATGAAGAACGCGAAGAACGCGAAGAAAGTTGTTGATGGACAAGTTTAAAACCATTGCGTATAAGTTAGTTGTGTATTACTTGGTTAGGAACGGTAGAAACGTTCATGAAGAACGGATTAAAACGTTGCTATAACGAAGTTATGGCAAAAATTTCGTAAAAGACGAACAAGAATTAGAAAGTGTGTAAATGAATTGAAGGTGTTGGGTTTTATAAGAATGTAAGAGAACGTAGAAAACGTGAGTCGTAGACTCAAGAACGAACGAGTTCTGATTTTGGATGACCGAATTATGGACGAACGAACGAAGAGCATTAATAACGTAAAATGAACAAAGGATGAAGATTAAGCCAATCGAATGGAATTTTAACGGATTCAGAATGAAGTTATGTCTGAGGGGGATTGAAGTACGTAAGATAAGGAAGAGAATGACTTTAGAACGACCTCGTTCCAAGCTATAACGAAGAAGATATGAGATTTCAAAGTAAGCATCTTAAATAATTTCCAGACTTGGAAAAAAATTTGGAGATGTTAAAAGCCAGCAGCCAAATTGAAGCCTCGAGAGGTGGTTTCAGAGTGCGAATCGAGCCATCGAACCTCATCGAGTGGCGCCACGGCGTGAAGGAGAAGGAGGGAGCTGGCGCCGCAGCGCCGGTGCAGGGTAAGGCACAATAATGAGCTTTTAATTGCTCAATTAGTGCGGGGAACTGTAAGGGAATATAATGAATATGTAGTTCACGTAATGTAACACTTAAACAAGTGATTTAAACCCTTAGTAAAGGTTAAATGAAATGATTGAAAGAGATTAAAAGACAAAGAAGGTAATGAACGTAAACGTAATGCAGTTGCAAGCGATCTTAGCATACAACGAACATTGTGGCTTCGACATTAAGAAAGAATAATGAATATGGGGTTCATGGGATGGATAACAATTGAAAGTGATTAAAACCTTGAGAAAAGGTTGAACAAGAGATTAAGAGACGAGCAACGTAAACAATTCTCGAGAATCGTATTCGCGTTAAACAAACGTTCTAAGTGTACAATGGTTGTATGACGTAGACGTTGACGAAGGTAGTAAGTAAGATATGAATTATCAAGAAAGTCATAACGAACGGTAATGAAGACTAATGACTAAACATGGGAACGGTGACGAATTGAATTAAAAACAAGTACGCATAACGTAAAGAAGCCGAGTTAATGTGTATAACTTGGATGACATTCCGAGTCGAATGAACCGGACGTTGTAAGATAAGAATAAGGTAACGTAAGACATCTTTGTATGTCATGAAGCCGTAAATCGGTAATGAAAGTTGGTCGCGTAAACTTAGGTTGCAAGAATGTGAACCCTAAGAAGTAAAGTTAAGTAAACCAATGTGTAAGTCAAGTATATGACTAATTGGTGTACGTGTTATTTCCTTATGTGTTTTATAGGGATTGGAATGAGCAGTTCAGTGTAAGCTATAGCTGTGTGTAAGGCAAGTTTCTTAACTTCATTCATATTCTAAATGAATGCTAGTTTCTTAAATTTCTCAGATGTTGAACTTGAGAAGTTCTGTCTATGTGCGAATGTGAAATATTTGTACAAGATGGTAGAACGTATAAGGCCTTGTGCCATAATTTGAACACCTCGGTGTTTCTATGATATAAAATGTTCTATGGTTGAACTGTTCAATATGAAAATATTATGTTTATACATGAATTGTTATTGTTAAGTTTATGTTAATGATTCTAGCCAGACAGGATGTATATGAAAAAGGTAAAAGAGTGAAAGTATTTCAAAGTGAATGTGATTAAGGTTTTAAAATGATAGGAATCGAAATTATTCCTATTATTCAAGATGCTTCATAACCTTTGTTCGGTTATTGAAGTTCTAAAGAAATGTTTGAATTCTTGAAGTTGTTTGTTCAACTGTTATGACTTGTTGGGCAATTGAATGCTCACACTTGCTTTAAATGAAAAACATTTTCAGTGAATGATGTTAGAAGAACTTAAGGATCCCGTAAAGATCAAGATGATCGGTATCCAGGAGAAGTTCCATTTAGTAAATGGACGAGCAAGAAGATCAAGCGAAGACTTGTAATTTAGAATAATTTAATTAAACTATAGATTAATGTAATGAACAGTTATGTATCCTTGGTGGCGGATGAAAGTCACTCTTGTAAGAGATAAAGAATAATGTAATTATCATTATTTGTAATGATCAAGGTTATAAGGTATTAGAAACTGGGAATTAAGAATGGATGTTGTTATATTTCACTATATAATGAATGTATGTTCGGTAGAATGATGTACTTGTGATGCACAAAATTCGGGTGTGAAGATAGACCAGATTTTGGGGCGTGACAAGTTGGTATCAGAGCTGATAGGTTATAAATCTTAGGTATGAGTACCTAAGACTATAGTCGTAGAGAGAAGGATAAGAAGATCACCACGTGATCATAGTAAATCGTAGTAACAGATGAGTTGTTAAACAATGAATGATTTATAGCTAATGTTATAAATGAATGGTACTATGAAGTAGTACAGGAAGAAGAACTCAAATTGAGTTGAGAAGGATAGCATACGAATTAAAGAAAATTCGTATTAAGTAAAGAGAAATTTAGAAGTTGTAAAATTTTAATTGAAGACTCATGTGATAGCTGAGTTGTATGAACCTCTGTTATGGACCGGAGGTTTGTGCTGTGGTGTAACAACTGCTTAGCTTATTACAGTAATAATCATTAGAATATGTCGCGCTATCAATATGTATATGGCGAGAAGGTGAATTTTTTCTCATGTATATGCTTGATAGGTAGAGAATGATAAGTTAGGTGGGAGTTCTTGAAACTCATACTTATGAAAAGTTTGTTAATTATAGTTATATGCTATGTTTCTGAGCCCTAATCATATGGATAGTCCTTGATTTGTTCTTGGATTACATATTGCGAAGATAAGTTCTTAAACACATATGGTTGTGGAAAGTTCCTAGACACATAAAGTGTGGTAAGTTGATGGACTATACTAAGGTATAGGAATGTTTAGACTGAAAATGAGTATTTTTAGTAGACTTAGCATTGAAGGTGTTAGAGAAGATTTAAGTATTTTCACAAGTAAGATGATGAAGAAAGATGGAGAAATAAGATATTCCAAGTCATCTAGCTATGCTAGATTTCAAAATTTATTGAAATCATGCTTATGTGTGTGCGTTTTGAAAAGGAAAGAATTGGTTCAACCTTTGGAACCAATAGATTTTAAAAGAACTATTCTTTATATGTTTATGCTAATTGTTTCGGCTAGACAGAAATTGATTTGAAATATCGAAATGATTTTTATATCATCAGTGCATTTGATGCAAAGATGGTAAAAAGATGGAGTTATTAATGCAATTGAACCTAGTGTTGGATGTGATCTTAGGATCAGCAACCCACTATGGTATGATGTATAATGACAAAGTCATAAACTGACGAAGTCCTCAACGTACTGTGAAAAGTACGGTATCATGACGTCATCAAATATTTTGATGAATTATGAAAGAATTTAAAGAAGTAGTCGATGTCAATTGATTTGACTAGACGAATGTTTCAAGTTGATATCCAATTTATTGGTATAGTCTAAGCTACTTGATTTAGCTAAGACGAATGGTATGTCATGATTAAAAAAAATCGAGCTTTCTTTGAAGAAGTTATGCCACATCAAATTGTTTTGGTGCGGAATCTAATGATTAAGTCTTAGGTGAACACACCCCAAAATGGGGTTATACAATGGGTTGATCGCCTATGTATGAAAGAGGTAGTTTACATTCTTGGTGATTGTAAACTGACCGTGGAAGAAAGGTTACGGTGTCAAGCTGTTAAACCTAGTAAGAGTTCATGGTCAATTTGATCCCTCGGCAAAAGTATGAAAGGTTTTCAAGAAATTCTTATGTTCCTCGTTGTTGTAACGTTCGAGAAAATTTGTAATTTAATTTAAATATTTATTGAATTAAATAAATATTTTAAATAATTTATTTATTGAGGAAAATAAATAATTTATGGAATTGTGATGCAAGAATCTAGTAACTAAATTGATTAATGTTAATTAAATTAAATAATGGTAATTTTATTTGAAGGATTTAATTTAATAATTAAATTAAATGAATTGTTTAATATTTTAGAAAATAAGTAAATTAAATAAAGTAATGTTTAAGTCTAATTTATTAATTAAATTAGATATATAATTATTTATTAATCATAAGTATAATTATAATAAAAATTATAATTATTATAATTATAAGTGTAAGCTAATTAAATGGGTTGCATGTGTGACAAATAAAAACTATATAATATAATAGTATTAAAATAATCTAGTAGGGGGAAATATGTTTATCCAAACAAGGCCACTTATTGTTAACTGACGCAAACTTTTGGGTTTGTGACCTGGCGTACGTGGGAGAGTGGTCAATTTATTTCTACGCATACTATTTCTTTCCCTAAGGCTAGATATCAGTGAAGAACAGAGAGCTTGGAGAGAGAGAGAGAGAGAGAGCAAGAGAGGAACACAGTGATATTGAGAGTTGGAGAAGAAGGGTTTTGGGAAAGGATTGCTATCAACTTTGCTATCATACAATCAAAGGATTTAGGTATAATTTACCTCTAATTCTAATATTTAATTTTTTGTAATTTTCTATTCTCTGAAATTGGGATTTTGTTGAATTGTTATAGAAGATGTTGTTTTTTTTATGTATGTATACTCTTACTAAATCTGTTAGTTATCATCTAAAATCCTATGTTGGTGTTCAAATTCATGTAAATTTGATTGTAGGAAGAAAAGTAAATATCAGTGTTTATGTATAAAAAATGGCTTTAGAAAGTACGAAATTTCATGCTCAATATGTGTTATAATCGGTAATTTGATGTTCGATTGTGTTAGTATGTGAAGAAAAGAAAACAACGTAACTTGAATCATGTTAATTGGTTAAGAAACGAAGTCGTGGCGATCGAATTCGCTAAAAGTGTTAAAAACGAAGAAAATTGGGAAATTTGGGGTGTTTATTCTTCAAAATTGAGTACATGTAATGTTTATGTAGATAGAATGATGAATATCATGTTTATAGATGTTGTTACAAAGTTATAAATGTTAAGTTTAATGAATTTCTATGGAATTGGGAGGAATTAGAACTTTTGGTTAGAGCGGAGCTTCAATTCATGTTACTGTAAAACTGATTCTGGAGTCGAGTGTGGTATTATTTACACATGCAAAAGCGCTTCGGATACACACACGATGTCATGGCACTACCGCACCAAAGTGTCATTAGACCCGTGTTGAAATTATTAATAGCATAACTTTGGAAAATGATAACCTAACTTATTTTAATAACCTTAAAACATGTTATAAGACATAACAACATGTTGTAATCACAACGTTGAAACTATAGATTATGAATTAGTAAGTTGTGAAAGTTCGTAATGTGATGTCATTTGAATTGGATTTGGTTTGCAATCACCATGTCGTATATTATGATATAATTGAGAATTCATTTTTGTGTTACGTGAATGTGTAATGAGCCCAAAATTCATACAATTTAATTATCAACTTCGGTCGTTAATAACACATCTAACATCTGATTTTACATCATTATTCGATGTTAAACTTTATAAAATGCGGAATAATTTAAACTTTTATGTCTTCTTACTTTAATTCCCTGAATCAAAACCTTTATCATCTACATGTCTTTGAATCAATCTTATTTTATGATTCGCTTTATCATTGTTATCATATAAAATTTTACATTTCAATCTGATAACCTTTACATATCAGATAACTCTAACTTTAGCTTTACAACTCAACATAAAACTATACATCATAAAACATTTAGTACATCTCATGAATCTTAATCATAGTTTAAAGAAATAGCAACTTTAGCTAAAATATTAATCTTCGTGTATTATTTCTGATCCACGTCATTCAAGTAGCACATAGTGTTATCTTCAATCCTTATCCTGTAAAAATGGTTATTTGCAAGGTTGAGCTCGACAGCCCAGCAAAATCTAACAGTTTTCATGCATCACGTAACACATAATAGCATGCTTATCATACATCTCATAAACATTGAACTAACATAACATACATGCTGTAGTTCAAATAACAAGTATAAAGATTGAGTTCCTTACTCAATCAGCATTCATTACTCAATCAACGTAGTCAGATATTGACTTTAACGTTCCATGCTTTCAACATATATATAACACATCATGCTATTTCCAATAAAGAATTAAAACAGTTCACCATCAAGTTCACATAGCAAATAGGAACTGAAAGACTTGCCTGGTTCGTAGATTACCAATTACCGAAAAACAGCTTAAATGCTTTGTGTACATCCTACAACAGTTCAAAGGTTCATATTCACATGCATTAGTTACACATATAATGAAACCACAATAACTCTTAGTCTTAATTTTTTTTATAACTTGCATCTCTTTGAAACTTCACACATATCTTCAGGTGTTTACTCCTCTTCGTATGACACCTATCATTACATAATCCCATTTTGCGTTTCTTTATACTTCTTTCGTAACCGACACTTAACGTTCATTAAAGTTGTCATAGATTCCATTATCTCATATTAGATGTGTTACACTTGTTAACAACAACTAAGTTATATAACCTTTCTCGTTATGCTTCTCCTACAATTAACAATTAAGTCTTCTAACGCGTATTTACATCCTTTTAACATATATTAGGTTAATTAATCAAGTTAACATTCAAATCATTCTTTCAACTTATATCTCACTATAAACCAACATAAGCCTTATCATTTATCTTTAACTTTTGAAAACATCACATTTGGTTTCATTACATAATCTCCATATTTTGGTATTATATCATACTACAATCTGATATGATGTCTTATGTTAGGATTCAACATCATTATCACGCTTGTCAAGCCAAATTAGACCCTTGTATAACAACCTACAACAAATGACGTCCTTGCTGCTTCAGCTCGGAGACACAGCAATTGGCTACCAGTGCAAAAATTAACATGAGAAGACCAATCTACAAGCCTTGCACTGCTTTATTATTTACAGTAATAATGCCATGCCACGCCGCATACGCATGATGATGAAAGCTACAGCAGACTCTGCTTTTATGCCCCGACTTCCAAAACCACCTAATCGCCACAGAATTCACAAAACCTAGCACCTAAAAATTTGTGATAACATCTATAAACATGCAATACCACATATTAACAATATAAACACCTTACATATTTAATTTTGAAAGATCAAAATCCCAATTTTGCAAATTTCTTCAATTTTAACACTTTTAGCGAATTCGACCGCCACGACTTCATTACTTAACCAATTGACACGATTTAAACTACGCCGCTTTCGTTTCTTAACATACTAACATAATCCAACATCCATTTTCATATTATAGCAAGTATTGATCATGAAATTTTGTACTTTCTAAGCCATTTCCTATAAACATAAACACTATTTTTTACAATTTCTTCCTACAATCCCAATTCCCACGAATTTGACAAACAAGTATCAATCATATATGATGATTAACAGATTTTGCAAAACTATATGCACATATATATACCACAATTCACGTGATTTCCAAATCATATAGAATATATATATATACTACCAAGACTAAAATTTAAAATAGGAATAGTTTATACCTTGATTTAGCAAAGTATTAGAAACCCTTCTCTTTCTCTCTATGATTTTCTCCTCCACACCAAGCTCTCCCTTTATTCTCTGTGTTTCCATCTTCTCACCAAACCCTCTCTGAACTTAGCCTTAAAAAAAATAGACGCGTAAAAAATAAACTGGCCTCCCACGATCGACTGGTAACAAAACAAAGCGTCTAACAGTTATGTTAGGCCTAAAGCCATAAGGCTGCGTATGGTTACACACCAATTCTCCTATTCCAATTTATTTTAATAATATTTATATTATATAGTTTCCACTTGTCACACTTTGGTTAATTTACATAACTTACAGTAATAATAATTATAATCTTATTATAATTATACATATAATCAATAAATAATTATATCTTTAATTTAATTAATAAATTAGAAACATCACTTTATTTAATTTATTTATTTTTCTTAAATATTAAACAATTCATTTAATTTAATTAATTCATTAAATTAAATCTTCAAAGAATAAAATTTACATTTGCTTTAACTTAATTATCATACACACGTAACTAAATTATTATACCACAATTTCATAAATTATTTATTTTTCTCAATAAATAAATTATTTAAAATATTTATTCAATTCAATAAATATTTAAGATTAATTAAAAAATTCCTTTAATTTCTTCAATAGTTAACTTAACTATTAAACCTCACTTTCCCAATATATGAATATATATTTCTCTTCACACCAGATCACATATTTTAAAATATATAGCACGTATATATACATACTCAAACTCAAAACATCTCATAATAAGAATTTTAATTATTAAATTCCTATTTTAATAACTTATAAAAATTCGGGTTGTCACGGAATGAGTAGGATAATCAAGTCCTAAGTTAAGGATTATAGACTTGATTAAAATGGAAACTAAACTAATGAAATTGATGTTAATATAACTAATTAGTATTGTGATTCTAATGGTATATGTAGGGTAATTGGCGAACGTTTATTATATTTGTGTAGCTTACACCCGAGGCAAGTTTCCTAACTTCATTCTCTTTATAATGAATGCAAGTTCCTTATCCTAAACTTTTATTGAGCAAGTTTCATAGTTATGTTATCTTTTATGTCAAGCAAGCTTTCTATTCCTAAATTTTACATTAAAGTTGAGCAAGCCTATTGATTCTATCTCGTGCATGATTGTACAAGCTCTTGTAATCTAGTTCGTTACATCGAGCGAGTTTCAATTTCCTAAGTCTTGTTATTGTTATCCAAAGTATATATGGTTCTAAAACATTGATTCAAATGAGATTGTTCTAACTCTTTCGAATGTGGTACTTTGCACACACACTATGTCTATTCAATTGTACATTGTTGTTATTCGATCTTTGACTTTGATAACCTTGTTCAATTATATATTGTTGTATTTAACCTTCAAGTAGTAAGCAAACTCTTATTGATTGAACTAGTCCATAATGGAATAGTGTTCTAAAACTCTAGAACCACTGGTAAGTTAGTTCCAAGCTAAACTTTCTTTAGTGCGGAAATTCTAAATTCAAGCTGAGACGAACAACCCTAACATAGGGGATTTTGTACGTGTAACGTTTAGATGTTTGTGCACAATACATGGTACAAAGGGCTGATCCCTCTAAGTACGTTAAGAAGGGTATGTATAGTCTAAATGACTATTAAGGTTGAGGTAATAATACCTAAATACCGGGGACATAGTTTGTGGTCTTAAGACCCTCAGATATTAAATTCGAACTTGTTTTCTATTTTTGATTCGTAGAACAAGTTCATTGTCGTTCAGCATTCGTTGTTCAATCACATGTTGTTATCACTACTACTCTTTATATCAGTGAGCAATTGTTTGCTCACTCTTGCATTTAATACTGCAGCTAAAGTTGAGAAAGTCGATAAGCCATCTACTAGTAGAGGAAAGGGCAAGATGTCCAAGTGTTGAAGATTTATGAGAATTTATTTAAGTGAATTATGTTATAAGACTTATTTTATTTTATGATGTATTTCGCAGACTTGTGTAATAATTTAAGGTTAGATTACCTGGGATTGTTTTATAATGATGTAACCCTTTAATGGGAAAGATTATTGTTTAAGTTATTTAAATTATGTCTTTATCCTTTATGATGGGTAGTAAGATGTAATAGTTTCTGATAGTGAGCACCAAATTCTGTGGGAATGGAGTACCTGGATTTGGGGGTGTCACAGGTTGGTATCAAAGCCTTAGGTTATGAACCTTGGGTGGGGAAACCTTAGGAAGTAACCTTTAAGAAGTTAGAAACATAGTGGTGTCTAACTCTTATCGAGTTTTAAGGAATGGATTAAGGCATCCATTGAAGATAAACAATAAAAGACATTATGTGCTATATATTAATAACTTATGTGCTCACGAGTATCAAAGAATGTTAAGTAAAACTTAAAAATATTTTTTTGTCAGGATGCCTAACGATGGAGGATCCAGTCCAGCTAGGGAAGTGATACCTTAGGTACCTAGAGATGAGGAACCCCGGGATATTCACGTTGTGCGGGAACAGTTGATTCAGAAGGATGAGCCTGTAATTGATCCCGAGGAGGATAGCTCTGAGGAGGTAGAGGAGGATGATGAGGAAGAGGATCCTGTGGAGTTTCCACTAAACTCCATATCAGCTGAGATGTATGACGCACTGTACGACCGTAACATAGAATTACAGGACAAGGTTGAGGAGCTGAAGGAGTTGGTTGAGATGCATCACGCTACGATAGAGCAGAAGGATGCAGAGATTCATAACTCGACTCACGCCTTGGAAACATAGAGTGGGACCTAGTTCATACCAAGGGTCAGCATGAAGATCTGTTGGCAGTAAACGAGAAGATGAAAACTGACATGGAGAAATTAAAAGATGACTTTAAAGAGGAATCAACTAAGCGTCCAAGAGCAGAGGACGCGTGGATGAAGGCGACTCAACGTGCAGATCGTGTCGAGGCTAAGGTCCAAACGAAGAAGACCAACATGATTGAGATGGATTATGCCTTTAATTCTGCGATTGATAGGCCCCAGGATCGAGTCTTTTATTACCCACCTCAGTTTGAAGATTCACCGTGGTTCATGATGGATAGTAGGATGGCGTACCGCATCATGGAGGAAGAATGTAGAGAAACCTTACGACGTCTTAATATGCCTAGATAGAAAGAATAAGAGTAATAATAAATTGTGATTAAGTGCATGAATGAATAAACTGTAAATTCCTTATTTTGAGATGAATAAAGGGGTAGTATGAATATGTAATCCTGAAACTTGTCTAGTTCAGGAAAGTGGATGTTAATAGCGGTTATGCTATCTTTATTGTGTTTTAAAAACTTTATGAATGAATAAAATATCAGAGTTTATTTGAAATGTTATGTTTTATAGCTTTAACCTTAGAATGTTTAAGTTAAACTTTAAATACTCAAGAATTTAAGTAATGAACTAATAAGCGTATATCTTAACAGAAAATGTCTCCTAGAAGAAGACAACCACGTCAACAACCACCTCCTGAGGGGTCTACTAATAATAATAACGAGGCCAATGCTAACCCGGTTCAGTAGTTGTTAAACTTGTTAACGGGAGCACTTGCGAATCAACCGCAAGCTCAAGTCACGACCTTCAACGAATTCAAAGCGGTTAGACCGCCAAAGTTTCAAGGGTCTATGAATCCAGTTGAAGCCCAAACCTGGATCATGGAAATGGAGAAGGTGTTTGATGTTGCCAGAGCCAACGAGGATCAGAAGACTGCGTGCGCAACGTTCATGCTAAAGTCTAAAGCTAGCTATTGGTGGCAGGCAAATAAGGTTCGTGGGGGACAAGGAGTGATAGCGTGGGATAGATTTAAGGAGATGTTTTTCGAAATGTACTTTCCAGCGAGTTCTCGGAATTAGTTGGAGGTGTAATTTACGAATCAGAACAAAGAACCATGACAAGATTGCAATATCTCATAAGTTTAACGAGTTGGCAAGGTTTGCAACATATCAAGTCAATACCGATGAGCGGAAGGTGGAAGCGACGCCTTGACCAAGTACAATCAAGAACAGAAGAAGAGGAAGAATGAGATTGAAAATAGGGCTAGTGGAGGTAATATTGGAGGTAACAATCAGAAGAGGAAGTGGAGCGAGAATTTGAATACGGGAGGACAACAAGGAAATCAGCAAAAGAAAAAGTTTGAAGCTTGTTCGACGTGAAGGAAGAACCATATTGGGGTATGTTTGAAGGGAAAGTGGGTGTGTTTCAACTATGGTCAGGAGGGACACATTTCACCGAACTGTTTTAGTCCAAAGAAAGGAGCATGTTTTACCTGCGGTTCGAAGGATCACATGGCTCGTGACTACCCTAAAAAGCCAGTGGGAAGTGCAAATGGTAGAAAAGGAAACAACAACGGTGGTGGTGCATTGACTATCACTAGACCAGCACAGTCAAGCCGACCTACTGCGAGGACTTTCAATATGACCGTGCAGGATGCTATGCAGTCTAAGGATGTGGTGTCAGGTATCATTCTGATTAATGGTATTAATGCTTATGTGCTATTTGATTCGGATGCTACTTGTTCATTTATATCCGATGAATTTGCTCAGAACTTAGGTTTGCCTCAGGAAGAATTAGATTTTCCCTTAAGCATAGAGATTGCGAATAGGGAAGTGATTCCTGTTAGATTCATATATAGGAATTGTAGAGTGATTATAAAGGATCACGAGATGATGGTAGATTTGATACCAATTAGACTTGGTGAGTTTGATGTTATACTAGAAATGAATTGGTTATTCAATTACGGAGCAGTAATTGATTGCCAAAGGAAATGTGTGAACCTTATGACTCCGTCAAAGGTTGTGTTTTATGGCAACAAGTCACCTCGACAAGAAAATTGTCTGACAGTGATGCAAGCCAAGAGGTTATTGAGACAAAGATGTGAAGGATACTTAGCCTACATAGTCGATACACGAATGAAGAGTGCGAAGTTAGAAGAGATACCGATTATAAGAGATTTTGCAGACGTATTTCCAGACGATTTATCGGGTCTTCCGCCGGATCGACAAATCGAGTTCGTGATTGACTTGCTACCAGAAACGGCCCCGATATCTAAGGCACTATATAGAATGGCCCTGGTAGAGATGAAAGAGTTGATGGTGCAGTTGCAAGAATTGCTTGACAAGAAGTATATTCAGCCGAGTGTGTCGCCATAGGGAGCACCGGTGTTGTTTGTTAAGAAGAAAGATGGATCGATGCAGCTCTGCATTGACTATCAAGAATTGAATAAGGTCAAGATCAAAAATAAGTATCTGTTACCAAGAATCGATGACCTGTTCGATCAATTGAAGGGAGCGAGGTATTTCTCAAAGATAGACTTTAGAAGTGGTTATCATCAGTTAAAGGTGAGGCCGGAGGATGTACCAAAAATAGCATTTAGAACTCGGTATGGTTATTACGAGTTTCTGGTTATGTCTTTTGGTTTAACTAATGCACCTGCAGCGTTCAAGGATTTGATGAACAGGGTGTTTAAACCATTCTTAGACAAATTTATGGGGGTGTTTATTGATGATATATTGGTATATTCCAAGACCAAAGAGGAACATATTGAACACTTGAGATTGACCTTGGAGATGTTGAGAAAAGAAAAGTTATACGTAAAATTTTCAAAATGTGAATTTTGGTTGGAACGTGTACAGTTTCTCGGACACGTTACTGATAAGGACGGAATTTCGGTAGATCCATTAAAGGTTAAAGCTGTAATAAACTTGGATCAGCCGAAGACACCGTCAGAAGTAAGGATTTTCTTAGGATTGGCAGGTTACTATAGGCATTTTACTCAAGACTTTTCCAAGATCGCAACTCCATTGATGAATTTAACTCGGAAGACGGTTAAGTTTGTTTGGACAGAGAAGTGCGAGGAAATTTTCGGGAATTAAAGAAGAGGTTGAGCTTAGCACCTATGTTGTCATTGCCTGATGATACAGGGAATTTTGTGGTGTTTAGTGATGCATCACATAAAGGACTAGGCTGTGTGCTTATTCAGAACGGCAGACTTATCGCGTATGCATCACGTTAATTGAAAGATTATGAGAAAAGGTATCCGACTCATAACTTAGAGTTAGCTGCGGTGGTGTTTGCCCTGAAGATTCGGAGACATTATCTTTATGGAGAGAGGTATGAGATATATACCGACCATAAAAGTCTGAAGTATATATTTACACAAAAAGACTTGAATATGAGACAGAGAAGATGGTTGGAGTTAATCAAAGACTATGACTGCGAGATTTTCTACGATCCCGAAAAGGCAAATGTTATTGCTGATGCCTTAAGTAGAAAGGGACTGGAGAAGTTAATGATGTTGACTGCTCAAGAGATGCTGGTGTCAGAAATGGCAAAAATGGAGTTGGAAATTAAATATCCGACAAAATTCGACGAAAAATTGTTCCAGATGGGAAATAATTCAACGTTGGTAGATAAGTTGAAGAATGCGTAACTTCAGGATGAAGAATGTGAGAAGATAAAACAGAAAGTATTTGAAGGTGAGGAAAACAAATTTAAAATCGATTCGGAAGGATTACTTCGATTCGAAGGGAGAATTTGGGTTCCGCCAGTACTGGAAGTTAAGGAGGAAATTCTGAGTGAAGCTCAAAACTCAAGATATTTGATTCACCCTGGAAGTACAAAAATGTACCAGGATCTTAGACATCATTTTTGGTGGCCAGATATGAAAAAGGATGTGGCTGAGTGTGTGGCGAAATGCTTATCGTGTCAGAAAGTTAAAGTCGAACATCAAAGGCCAAGCGGATTGTTACAACCGTTGGAGATACCATAATGGAAATGAGAGCATATCACAATGGATTTTGTGGTAGGTCTTCCAACGACTCAACAAGGTTATGACGCCATCTAGGTGATTATCGATCGATTGATGAAGTCGGCACACTTTTTGCCAATCAAGATTAGATTTAACCTAGATCGGTTGGCAAAACTGTACATGAAGGAAATTGTGTCAAGACACAGTGTACCTGTGTCCATTGTATCAGACAGAAATCCACGTTTCACATCAAATTTCTGGAAACGATTACAAGAATGTTTGGGAACACAGCTGAGAATGAGCACAGCGTACCATCCTCAAACTGATGGACAGAATGAGAGAACCATCCAAACACTAGGAGATATGCTCAGAGCATGTATCATGGATTTCAAGGGAAATTGAGATGACCATCTACCATTGGTGGAATTTGCTTACAATAGCAGTTATCACGTGAGTATTGGCATGTCGCCTTACGAAGCGTTATACGGCAGAAAATGCAGAACTCCGTTATACTGGGATGACGTAGGTGAACATCAGCTATTGGGTCCATAATTGGTACAACAGACTGTCGAGATCATCAAGGTTATTCGAGCAAGATTGATAGCTGCACAGGATAGACAGAAGAAATATGCCGATCAACATCGACAAAATCGGGAATTCAATGTCGGTAGTTATGTTTTCTTGAAAGTGTCTCCCTAGAAGGGGAAAATTCGGTTTGGCAAGAAGGGGAAATTAAGCCCTGGGTTTATAGGACCTTTTGAAGTGCTTCGCGAGTTGGTGAAGTGGAGTATGAGGTAGCTTTACCTCCAGAATTAGGATACATTCATAATATTTTCCATGTGTCAGTATTAAGGCCTTATAAGCCTGATTATAAACATGTAATAGAATATGAGCCGTTACAGTTTGAGAAAGACTTAACTTATGAAGAAGTTCCTATTCAAATTATTGACAAGAAAGTGCAAGTACTAAGGAAAAAGTGATACCTTCTGTAAAGGTAATCTGGAGAAACCACAATGCTGAAGAAGCTACGTGGGAACTTGAAGATGTTATGATGAAGAATTATCCTCAGTTATTTGCTTAATTTTGTATAGAGATTCTGGGGACAGAATCTTGTTAAAGAGGGAAAAATGTATAACGAATATAAAGAATAAATTTTTCGAGTTGTGATACTGGGGACAGAATCCTTTTAAGGAGGGAAGGATGTAACGATCGAGAAAATTTATAATTTAATTTAAATATTTATTGAATTAAATAAATATTTTAAATAATTTATTTATTGAGGAAAATAAATAATTTATGGAATTGTGATGCAAGATTCTAGTAACTAAATTGATTAATGTTAATTAAATTAAATAATAGTAATTTTATTTGAAGGATTTAATTTAATAATTAAATTAAATGAATTGTTTAATATTTTAGAAAATAAGTAAATTAAATAAAGTAATATTTAAGACTAATTTATTAATTAAATTAGATATATAATTCATTAATCATAAGTATAATTATAATAAAAAATATAATTATTATAATTATAAGTGTAAGCTAATTAAATGGGTTGCATGTGTGACAAATAAAAACTATATAATATGATAGTACTAAAATAATCTAGTAGGGGGAAATGTGTTTAGCCAAACAAGGCCTTGTGTCCTTTGGTTTATTGTTAACTAACGCAAACTTTTGGGTTTGTGACCTGACGTACGTAGGAGAGTGGTCAGTTTATTTCTACGCATACTATTTCTTTCCCTAATGCTAGATATCAGTGAAGAACAGAGAGCTTAGAGAGAGAGAGAGAGAGCAAGAGAGGAACACAGTGATATTGAGAGTTGGAGAAGAAGGGTTTTGGGAAAGGATTGCTATCAACTTTGCTATTATACAATCAAAGGATTTAGGTATAATTTACCCCTAATTCTAATATTTTTTAGTTTTTTGTAAATTTTTATTCTCTAAAATTGGGTTCTGTTGAATTGTTGTAGAAGATGTTGTTTTTTTTTATGTATGTATACTCTTGCTAAATCTGTTAGTTATCATCTATAATCCTATGTTGGTGTTTAAATTCATGTAAATTTGATTGTAGGAAGAAAAGTAAATATCAGTGTTTATGTATGAAAAATGGCTTTAGAAAGTACGACATTTTATGCTCAATATGTGTTATAATCGGCAATTTGATGTTGGATTGTGTTAGTATGAGAAGAAAAGAAAACAACATAGCTTGAATCATGTTAATTGGTTAAGAAACGAAGTCATGGCGATCGAATTCGCTAAAAGTGTTAGAAATGAAGAAATTTGGGAAATTTGGGGTGTTGATTCTTCAAAATTGAGTACATGCAATGTTTATGTAGATAGAATGATGAATATCATGTTTATAGATGTTATTACAAAGTTGTAAATGTTAAGTTTAATGAATTGCTATGGAATTGGGAGGAATTGGAACTTTTGGTTAGAGCAGAGCTTCAATTCACGTTGTTGTAAAACTGATTTTAGAGTCGAGCGAGGGCGCGTCGGATACACACGATGTCTTGGCGTGACCGCGCCAGTGGTCAATTAGACCCATTGTTCAGTTGTTAACAGCATAACTTTGGAAAATGCTAACCTAACTTATTTTAATGACCTTAAAACATGTTATAAGACATAACAACATGTTGTAATCACAACATTGAAACTATAGATTATAAATTATTAAGTTGTGAAAGTTCGTAATGTGATGTCATTTGAATTGGATTTGGTTTGCAATCACCATGTCGTATATTATGATATAATTGAGAATTCAGTTTCGTGTTACGTGAATGAGTAGGATAATCAAGCCCTAAGTTAAGGATTATAGACTTGATTAAAATGGAAACTAAACTAATGAAATTGATGTTAATATAACTAATTAGTATTGTGATTCTAATGGAATATGTAGGGTAATTGGCGAACATTTATTATATTTGTGTAGCTTACATCCGAGGCAAGTTTCCTAACTTCATTCTCTTTATAATGAATGCAAGTTCCTTATCCTAAACTTTTATTGAGAAAGTTTCATAGTTATGTTATCTTTTATGTCAAGTAAGCTTTCTATTCCTAAATTTTACATTAAAGTTGAGCAAGCCTATTGATTCTATCTCGTGCATGATTGTACAAGCTCTTGTAATCTAGTTCGTTACATCGAGCAAGTTTCAATTTCCTAAGTCTTGTTATTGTTATCCAAAGTATATATGGTTCTAAAACATTGATTCAAATGTGATTGTTCTAACTCTTTCGAATGTGGTACTTTGCACACACACTGTGTCTATTCAATTGTACATTGTTGTTATTCGATCTTTGACTTTGATAACCTTTTTCAATTCTATATTGTTGTATTTAACCTTCAAGTAGTAAGCAAACTCTTATTGATTGAACTAGTCCATAATGGAATAGTGTTCTAAAATTATAGGACCACTGGTAAGTTAGTTCCGAGCTAAACTTTCTTTAGTGCGGAAATTCTAAATTCAAGCTGAGAAGAACAACCCTAACATAGGGGATTTTGTACGTGTAATGTTTAGAATATTGTGCACAATACATTATACAAAGGGTTGATCCCCCTAAGTACGTTAAGAAGGGTCTGTATAGTCTAAATGACAGTTAAGGTTGAGGTGATAATACCTAAATACCGGGGACATAGTTCGTGGTCTTAAGACCCTCAGATATTAAATTCGAACTTGTTTTCTATTTTTGATTCGTAGAAAAAGTTCATTGTTGTTCAGCATTCGTTGTTCAATCACATGTTGTTATCACTACTACTCTTTATATCAGTGAGCAATTGTTTGCTCACTCTTGTATTTAATACTGCAGCTAAAGTTGAGAAATTCGATGAGTCATCTACTAGCAAAGGAAAGGGCAAGATGTCCAAGTGTTTAAGATTTATGAGAATTAATTTTAAGTGAATTATGTTATAAGACTTATTTTATTTTATGATGTATTTCGCAGACTTATGTAATAATTTAAGGTTAGATTACCTGGGATTGTTTTATAATGATGTAACCCTTTAATGGGAAAGATTATTGTTTAAGTTATTTAAATTATGTCTTTATCCTTTATGATGGGTAGTTAGATGTAATAGTTTCTGATAGTGAGCACCAAATTCTGTGGGAATAGAGTACCTAGATTTGGGGGTGTCACAGTTGTTCATTCTACTTCATAATTTTTGATAAGTTATGAAGGTGAGAGAATATTTGAAAAATAAGAACTTCTTTGAAGAGAAGTTGAAGAAGGGTAGGCTAAAAATTTTGAGGATGAAATTCTGTGAAAAAAGGGTGAATGTGATGACCCGGGAATGGGTGTGGTTTTAGAAATTCCGAGGACGGAATTTTTATAAGGGAGAAAGAATGTGACAACCCAAAAAACCGGATTGTCCAGAAATTAAGATTTAAAGAATTAGTTATTAATAAAAGGAATTTTTATTAAAAATATTCTGTGTTATGTGTTTATTAATCGTTCTAAAACCTAGGATGATTATAAATCAGGAGGATTCTAGCTACGAGCTAGATTGAACGTGTAAGAATTTTCAAGACAAAAATAAAATTTTTCCAAGAACAAAAATATTTCTGGGGAAAAAGACGAAATAGGCACTATTAACCCAATGAAACCCTAACAGTTAGGGTTTGAATAACCTAAGCCTTTTCAAGAGTTCGGTATGTCGAAATTACATTCCGTCGAAAGATTTGACAATAATATATCGTGAAAAGTTAAATAAGTCGATAAAAGTTTTTCTCGAAAAACGTGCAAAAAACGAACGAAATAAAAACAACGAAAAGCACTGTTATGTACTTTTCATTCATTTAACTATGTTAGGGGAAAACGTGAAGGAAAACTCTTAATGTCAAAAAGTGTTATTCAATTTTTTGGAGATCCGAAGAATACGTAAAAGTTAATCGGTAAAGGAAAGACGAAATATCCAAATATCTTTGGATTTCGAGAATCGCAGTTTTTAAAACTGTCGGAACCATGAAACTTCCAAGGGAAGTTTCGTGAATAATAAGGAGGTGTGAATAGTAACCGAAGGGGCAAAATGATTATTTAATAACTATTTTGCCCCTAGCTTGGAAAATCTATAAATAGGAAGCTTAATTTCATTTGTTTAGGATTTTGAAAATCCTACAACATTGAGAGAGAGAGAGAGAGAGAGTTTGGATGGGAGAAAAAAGAGGAAAAGGGGGAGGAAAAGTTGCTCGTGAGCTAACTTTGTCCGATAGAAGGAGATTAAAGAAGGAAGGTAATCCGAAATCTAACGTCTATATAGTTTTAATTTAAGTTTTTATGTTTAAAACATAGCTTAATGAGAATAAGAAGTAAAAGATGTTAGAAATGATTTCATATGGTTGAAATCATGAGAAAATGAACAATCAAGAATTAGAAGTTTAGTAAATAAATTTCTTAAGGAAGTAAAGATTCTAATGAATTTAAGCGATACGAAGGAATCATATGAATGATTCGGTGAAATAAGTAAGGAATGGTGTTTTATAACATCGAATTCCAAGAAAAAAAGTGAAATCTTAATCAAAATATCGATTAAAAACGAAGAATTAACGAAGAACGCGAAGAACACGCGAAGAGCGCGAAGAAAGTTGTTGATGGACAAGTTTAAAACCATTGCGTATAAGTTAGTTGTGTATTACTTGGTTAGGAATGGTAGAAACGTTCATGAAGAACGGATTAAAACGTAGCTATAACGAAGTTATGGCAAAAATTTTGTAAAAGACGAACGAGAATTAGAAAGTGTGTAAATGAACCGAAGGTGTAGGGTTTCATAAGAATGTAAGAGAACATAGAAAACGTGAGTCATAAACTCAAGAACGAACGAGTTCTGAGTTCGGATGACCGAATTACGGACGAACGAATGAAGAGCGTTAATAACATAAAATGAACGAACGATGAAGATTAAGCCAATCGAATGGCATGTTAACGAATTCAGAACAAAGTTCTATCCAAGGGGGATTGAAGTACGTAAGATAAGGAAGAGAATGTGTAAGACCCTGAATTTTATGAAATATAAGTATTCAATTTTTCTTATAATTATTATTCAGTAAATGGTTAAATTGATAAAAAGTTAAAATTAAGTTAACATATGAAATTTTTCAAAATAAGCAAGTGACTATAAAATACTTATTGTTGTCGAGGAATATTCGTTTGGTCGTGGAATATTCTTTTTGTCAGAAATATCCGTACGACGGCGCAGTCATTTGTGGGCCCCATAACAGAATAACTGTCGGATGAAGAAAATGACAAAGAATGAGTTTTTATAAATAACATCGTAATTGTTACCGTTAATACTGTTGGAATACCTAGTTGTTAAAATGCAGTAATACGCGTGGTTGCACAGTAGCATATGGTATTGCACAATATTCTTGAATTATTGATTCTTACGTAAGAAGACACTACTCAATAATTATTACGATAATTCTTTATTCAATATTTTATTTTATTGATTCAATAATTCTTTGCGTTGATATTTTATATTATTGTTGTTTCAATAATTGTCACCGCACAAGATTTCCCATTATCGGATCAATAATTCATATTATTTGAATAATATTATTAGATAGCATTATTGGCAATGTCTAGAAAGTTACATCAAGGAGAGGTTTGGTCACATAATTGCGCTACCGATGAAGAGAAATTCTTATCGGAAAGCCCCTCTTCTTGGGAACCACACGTTGTCATAATTACGATTCGTAATATTATTTATGAATAATTAATTAATGATTTATATGATAAGAAAATATTTATTTGATGCGGATATAAATGATGGATTTATTTATGTGGATATAAATGAAGGAATTAATGTTGAGGTGTTTTATTAGTATTTTGTTGAAATGAAGAACGAAATTTGGAAATTTTTAGAAAATTAGTTTATTACTTGATTTTGTAAAATCTATAACTCTTTGTGTATAATGAGTTAAGAGATGAGCCATATATCAAAAGAAAGCCCTTGAAGTAAGTTAAATGTAAAAATTTGAATCACCCAAAAATCCATTGTAGATTTATCGTGGTGAATTTTTGAATGAAACTGGTCCAAATGACTCATAATCCGAAAAATCAGTGTTCTTGAGATATATTGCGTGAGTTATAAATTTTGATCCGACCGTTGGATCGTTGTGATTTTTATATGATATACATATATAAGTTGAGTATATGTTCACAAATTTTGAACTGTTAAAAATGAGCGTATGATTTGTTATGAATTTTAAGAGGTGACTGGTTCAGAAATTGTTGAAGTTTCAGAATTTATCATTTTGGTGGAAAATTCTAGAATGCGTGGGCCCCACCTATGGTTGGTGAAAAAATGTGCTGAAATTCTAATTCAAATGTGGTGGGTGGCAATAGTAATTGGGTAAAGCCATCGTGTTAGCGTGTCAAGTCTGCTTTGCGGTCTAAGATTTTCCTATAAATAGAGGGCTAAGTTAGAATTGAAAATCACACCAGAAACATAAGCTTTCTCTCTTTCTCTCTCTATATTATCGAGCGTATTTTATGAGTATTTAGATACTTTGAGAGTTGTTATTCAGTGCAAGTTTCTTTCGGCTTTTCATCCGATATTCCAGTCAGAAATACTGCTCTTTCGAGGTAAGGGATTTTTAAGGGTTATTATGTTTTTCAGTTTCATAATTTTTCTGACCTTCAAAAATTCTGGAAAAATTTGAAATGTTAATTTGATGAGTTTTCTTGATTTTGTCCAAAATTGGTGATTTTTGGATGTATAGATTAAGAGTTATGAATTTTATGAGAAAAGACTATTTTAAAAGTAAACACTTATAACTCCTTGTGGTTAACTCCAAAATTGATGAAATTTTTATTGGGAGTACATCTATATAACATCAGTATATCCTATAAATTTCAAAATTTTTGGATAAAAGTATAATTTATGATAAATGTCTAAATATTTGGCAGTTTTGGCCATATGAAAAATAGTAAATGAATTTTAAAAATTCCGAGAAAAATATATGTTCAATATGGGACCATATTCTGCTAAATCTCAGAAAAGAAATATTTTTGGAACTGATTTGGTATCAGAGCTTAGGGATATGGTCTCAAAGCGATATCGTGGAATAGATTTAGGAGGGAGAGCGAGTAAATCCTTCGCTAAGGTGTCCTACCTAAGCTTATTTGTTGGTCATCGTATAATATCGGGATATTATGTGATATGTTAATTTGTTCAATTAACCCTTATTTTGAAGCTGTATTCTAGAATGATATCTGAAATACAGGAGATGAGCAATAAAGAAATCATGAGGACAGGAAAGATGGAATTTTAAATGAAAGCAAGGTATTCTCAACTCTTTGAAATACCAGGTACATAAATTTCGAGGACGAAATTTCATAAGGAGGGGAGATTGTAAGACCCCGAATTTTATGAAATAAAAGTATTCAATTTTTCTTATAATTATTATTCAGTAAATGGTTATATTGATAAAAAGTTAAAGTTAAGGTGACATGAAATTTTTCAAAATAAGCAAGTGGCTATAAAATACTTATTTTTGTCGAGGAATATTCGTTTGGTCGTGGAATATTCTTTTTTGTCGAAAATATCTCATTTACTCAACACGATCATTTATGGGCCCCATAACAGAATAACTGTCGGATGAAGAAAACAACAAAGAATGAGTTTTTATAAATAACGTCGTAATTGTTACCGTTAACACTGTTGGAATACCTAGTTGTTAAAATGCAGTAATACGCGTGGTTGCACAGTAGCATACGGTATTGCACAATATTCTTGAATTATTGATTCTTACGTAAGAAGACACTACTCAATAATTATTACAGTAATTACTGTTCAATATTTTATTTTATTGATTCAATAATTGCTGCGTTGATATTTTATATTATTGTTGTTTCAATAATTGTCAACTTGCACGATTTTTCCATTATCGGATCAATAATTCATATTATTTGAATAATATTATTAGATAGCATTATTGGCAATGTCTAGAAAGTTCTGTCAAGATAGCATAATTGTCACTGCACAGTTATGAATAGCATATTATTCATATTATTCCCATATTACTTCGTAGTATCATTCATTTATAGCATTAGCTATAAACATCCATCGTTTAACAGAATATCTGTTGTTACGATTTAATATGATCACGTGGTGATCTTCTTCCTTAATCATTTTAACTCAACGATCTTCTTATCCTTTTCTCTATGACTATAGTCTTATCCAAATACATATTTGAGAAATTCTTCTTTCTTCTCTAGATAAGTGTTTCTTAGCATATATGGCCTTTCATCTTTCAGACTGATAGACGTTTGACTCTTTGCTGTTGATGACTCTTGACCTCCCATCTCTGGTCTTCAGATTATAAGATTGACTGTGAACAAGGGTTGGTCTTGTTGCTATGGTATTTAAGAACATAGAACAATCTAAGCAGCTTCAGGTGTATATACACATTTACCTATACACATTATTTCTAACATGTGAGTCCATCTGCATTTACAAGAGACTTACTACTAAACTAAGTTTAGAACAATGTTTGTGCCTAGGATCAGACTCAAAACGATTAGCTTTTAAATAGCATGAGAACCTGCTCTAATACCAATTGTTAGTTCCCAGAAGGCACACAATAGATCTAGAAGGGGGGTTGAATAGATCCTTTTTGATTTCAAATACTTTTCCTGTTTATTTTGTTTTGCTTATGGATTAGAATATGACAAATATAAGAATCTTTTCAAGCAAAGCAGAATAAATAAAAGATCCCCTTCATAAACATACATACATTGTTCGTGGAGTTAGTTTAGTTGTAACTAGTTAATACATACATAGCATTTATAGCAGTTAGCTACATAATGTAAATGATAGAAAGTAAATGATTGAATGTAAAAGACACAAGGGATTTTAAGTGGTTTAGAGACTCAAGCTCCTAATCCACTCTTCTGCTTCAACCAGCAGGAATTCCACTAAGGAAGGGAAACACCCTGAATCACTAAGATTCCTTTAAGGCCGGCGGCCTTGGAACTTTAGTTCACTAAGAACTCTTCAAGCCCAGCAGACTTGGAACTTCATTTAGTCCCTCCTGACAAGGACCCCTCAGGCCCTGACTACTTGTTGTTGTTGTAGTTGTTGTTGGTGCTTTGCTGCTAAGATGTCTTGAAGCTTAAACATCTTTTGTACTTAGCAGCTTGACGTGGTCCTCTTTGTATTTTGCGTAAAGTCTGGACCACGTCTTCTCTGATGCAGCTGATCTTCATACTGCTCATCTCATCTTCATCTGATGTCAGCTATGCACCATCATCAGTTGGGTTTGCTAAGTCTTTGAGCTTTTGGTAGACTTCGTCTGGCACTTAGCATTCCCTGAACCCTTCTTGAATGATTTGCAGACATGGTTCTGCATATGTTCTATTTCAACTTTTGGTTCATGGTGATTCGTAGAGTGACTCTCTGGATCTTCTTTGTGCTCTGCCACTTTTCTGAATGTTATCTTCTTGGTGTTCTCGGCTCTCAGCTTAGCTGTCATCTTCAGTGGCATTCTCATCCTTGTTGAGTGAAGTTTTAGTCTATTCACGTTCTACTTCAAATCTGCTTCACTTCTACCTTCGTAGTCTCACTGCCACTGAGACTTGTTCTATTTTGTTCTAGTGGAACTCGTAGAGTCAACAATATAGCATTCCAACAACTCAACGATTCTTCAACTCCGCAACTCTTGATTTTTGCAACTCTAGCTGATATATACTCCTTCACAATCTTTCCGTTGGAATATAGCCATTTGGAGCTATTTGAATGGCTTCACAACTTAATCTGGATGTTGATTGGGTTGGTGCTTAGATCTTCTTGTTAGCTTGCATATCATTTGTTGAGTGCTCTCTGGTTTCCTTCAAGTGTAATGTATCTTTGCAACTCAGACCAGAGGCTTCATACTTTGGATATTCTGGAAGTGCTCATTTGTTGAGAATCGTGTTGACTCTACGATTCTTCCTTGGCGTTGTGAGCACTTCTGTTTAAGCCTTAGTTCTGCAGACTGTGATTAAGCTTTAGTTCTGTAGACACTACAACTCTGAGATCAGATCTTAACAGACTACGATTTCTATCTTTATGCTTGTTGTCCTCGTCTGATCTGGCTCGACTACGATCTCTGCCTCTGATATGATCAGTAGACTTTACTACTTTAAGTGTGGCCTACGATTCTTGACTTAGCTATGGAAGATGCTCGGTCGGCTCGTAGACAGGCTTGTCTTTAAGATTCTGAACATGACTTCCTCAGCAGACTACGGCTCTGAGAAAGTACTTCTCGACACACTACGATCCTTCCTCGTCTCTCCTGGTAGACTACGAACTCCGAGATCTACTATCTTGCAGACTACAATTCTGCCTTGATAGTTCTCGAGTTTTCCTTAACTCTCCTAGCATACTACGATGCTGGTGCAGTGTTCGACGATCAAACATGCCTATCTATTACATTATAAGATCAACTTAACAAGATTGATCTTTCTATATTTATAGTCCTTCTACATCATTTCTTTTTAAAGACTTTACAAAGCCGTTTTGCTTATGTAGGATCAACCTAACATACTTGATTAATATTCTAAGTCCTTGTACATATATTCCTAATATCTATCAAAGGACTTTACAACTTTCCTTAATGCAAGCATACTTGCATATTCATTCATTTATATCATAATCAAATCATATAGGAATAACATTCTCATGTATATTCCGAACAGAAATAAAGTAAGTCTCCAATACTAGTTGGTATTGGACGTGGACTAAGCTATTATTATAGAGGGTAATAGTTGAACCACGTAAAAATTCTTGGTGTTGATTTTATTACTTGCTTTACTTTAATTGCTCACAAAAGTTATTTAATTATATTGATAATTAAAATTTGAATATTTTCATTTTCTTAAGAAAATTCATTAACACCAAGTGTTTTCACAAAGTTATAAATTCAACAAAACATTTTCATAAAATCAAAGAGTTAATCCAGTAGACCATATTAATTCAGCAAGCTGCATTCATTAATATAGTAGGTTGAATTCAGTAGTTTGGAATAAAGTTAAAATTTGGTCATTGTTTGTTCCCACACTTATTCAACCCCTCCCCCCCCCCCTTCTAAGTGTGCATTATCTGAATTTCAGGTCGGAAGATTTGGACTCCGAGGCAGAGTGGGTTTGCAATTGGCAGATTATACTTTTCTACACCCAATTCTAGGGAGCGGTTTTACCTTCGATTGCTATTAACAGTTGTTAGAGGACCTCATTCTTTTGATGGTGTACGCATTATCAATGATGTGTTTCATGATAGTTTTAAATCAACGTGTGTAACTATGGAACTCCTAGAAGATGATGCAGAGTGGGTACAATGCCTCCCGGAGGCTTCAACTATGAATACGAGATACCAGTTACGAAGACTATTTTGTATCATTCTGGTAGAATGCTCCCCAATACAGCCATGCACTCTGTGGAATCAATTCTCCGTACATATATGTGATGATCTTCGTCACAAGCTACAAATAACTTTTGGCATATACGATCTAACGCAGCCTCAAATCGAAGATTACGATTTATATTTGATTGATCAGTTGCTACATGAATCTGGACAAAAATTGGATGACTTCCCACCTATGCCACACCCTGTTCAAAATTGGAGTTCTGTTTCAGGTAATAGATTGTTGATATGCAACTACGAAATGAAGCTAATTAACTGAATGACCTTTTGAATATTAATGTTTTAAATAATGCTCAACGTACGGCTTATGATGCTATCACTATGACGCCCCCAAAATTAGGTATTCATCACCCAATTTTGAGTCGCCAAATACATGGTACAAAATACAAATAAAACTTAATTATACAGTTGTTGTGTAAAATACGATCACAGTTAACTGTGAGTTTTAATACAATGTATGTAACTCTCATGGTGCCTCGACCACAACCTTACAATGGTACTTTACATAAAAGTATAGTCAAAAACTGTTTTTGGAATTAAAATCTTTGGGAAGTGCTCAATGAAACCTTCGTACATGGGAGGCCATACATCTAGGTTATTGTAGATATCATATGTCCACAGAATTATCCTTGGTTGACCCAATAGACCCCAAAGAAAAACGAGAAGATTACTATTATCTTCTTTCCAATGGTGAGTCTTCTCTTGGCATATAACTATCTCCACTGTCTCCAAGTGGAAATTATGTTTCAAATAAACTCCAAGATCATATAGGTAGTGCTTGTGGATATACTCAGCAAGTGGATGTGCATAACCCTGTCTTATGATAACACGAGGTTGTATGTCTTTAGACATCTTGTATGATAGTGACAAAACACCCTTCCAAAGTTGGGTTCACCTCACCCTATTTGGTTCACCAAAGTTAAATATCAAATGACATATACAATACGACATACTTATCTAAAGTTCTCAATAAAATTATTTCCATACTATTTAGGGAGAACCTCAACAGCTATAGACCACCGTTCTATTTCCTTGTTATCCCCGCTTGACCCAGCTACACTCTTATTACCTGAAAGGAATTGTGAAGCAAAAGGGTGAGCACAACTAGCCCAGTAAAGAATATCATGACTAAAGATAATTACATTATCAATAGTTTTCATTAATAATAACTCAGAGATTTAGAACATATGGTAGATGATAAAACTTTTCAACCATAGTTGCAGCGGAACGAGCAATCCATTAAAAGAGTCAAATAGACCATCAGGTCTGTTATCTTCTCCATGTTAAAAGTCCACCAATAATGTTTTATCCCTGTAAATGAACCGCATCATCGAATCATCCCTGCACTACGGGCCAAGGATATTCATTAAATCATCAATGGTCATGACTATACCGAATAATCCCTGATCATAATCATACCCAGTCCATGTAAGCCCAAAGATATACAACAATAAAACCAATAATCAACAATCCATCTTTGCACGTAAGCCCAAGATATACAACGATAAAACCAATAATCAACAATCCATCTTTGCACGTAAGCCAAAGATATACAATTCAATAATAAACAGTCCATCTTCGCACGTAAGCCAAAGATAATTTTTATCACCATATAAGCATGAGGATGATGACAATGATATAAACATTAATCAACTGAAAACAAGGATAAATATTAAAGACTTTAAATTTATCCAAATATTATCAATCACATAATAAATTCATAATCTAATATTGTTAATATCATAACAATGTTTTAATCACTTCTTAAACTTATAAACAATTTATTTCAATTGTTTACACTTTACCAAATAATGCATTTAATCATTCAAGAATGCCATACTCATAAGATTTCATCATCAATGATCAAATCCCTCATCAACAATATGCATATACCTTACATAGGATTTCCAAGCCATAAAAGTCTATTTTCCAACTTTGTTACTTCACATAATATATTTAACTCATTTACTCATAACTAGATCATTTTCATGAAAAATACCAAATCAGTTCCAAAAATATTTCTTTTCTAGGATTTATCATAATATAGTCCCATAATGAAAATATATTTTTCTCGGAATTTTTAAAATTCATTTACTATTTTTCAAAAATTAATTCCTAATTAATTCTTTAAGAAATTAGCTACCTTAAGGTTAACTCCAAAAATTCCCAAATCTTGGCAAGATCTTACACATGTTAATGTGAGCTTCCAGTTTAAATTTCATGGTCATCGGAGTTATAGAACTCCGGTTATAGCGTTTTTCGTCGGAAAAACCTAAATATTGAAATGGTCATAACTTGCTCATTTTAAGTCAGAATGAGCTCATTTTTGGACAGGAGGTACTTTATACCATATAATTTCATGTCCCAAAAGGCCAAAAATTTTCTCACAAATTAAGTGGACGAAACAGCCCTTTTAAAAATGTGGGCAGTAACTTTTTCGGTATTGGCAGCTTTGCACTCCTTTGCTAAAATCAGTCCACACGAAAATCTACAACACCTTTTCCAGTGATTCCACTTGGAGATGCTACAAAACTCATAGATCTAACTCTAGGACTTGACCACACTCAAAAATTCGAAATATACTAGGAGATATGGTCAATTTAATTTCGTGTTCCGTTTTTACCAAAATCTGATTTTCAACCCTTTGTGATTTCTAAGAAACTTTCATGTTTTCACATAATAACCAATATAACTCATCATAACACTTACTAATACCACATATACTCATGATTTTCATTAGTCCAACGCTTTTATTATGACTCTCATCCTAATCAACGTAACCAGATTATTTCCACAATTTAATAAGGAATGAATATAAATGATCATTCACCATGCATGCGATAGAGACCGCACACACAGGTTATTCTCAACAGAATAATAAAGAACGGAACCAGGTCAGGTGAAATTCACACCGACAGGATGTTCCAACAGAATAGTAAAGAATGGAATAACAGAAGTTCTCTTCATGAATAAGAAAGAATAACACCCATTACCGTAAAAGAAATTGGATATAGAAGTAGTAAAGTAGCAGAATACTCTTCTTCTTTCTCTCTATAATTTCTCTCTCTAGAGTTTTAGTGAATTCGTAAGAAATAATGAAGGAATGAGCTTCTATTTATAGAAAAACTGGGAGTGGCTCTTGGTCTTAACGAAGGGTCAAAATGACTCTTGGTAATATTGAAGAGGCAACTACTATTTACGAAGGGGTAATTAACTCTTAGAACACCGAAGAGGCAAATAACTCTTGAAAAACCGAAAGGACAAGTTACTATTAAAACTCGTAAATAGTAACTCATGAATAGTAACTCGTGAATAGTAACTTGTGAATAGTAACTCGTGAATAGTAACTCCGACACAAAAAGTTCCCCAAATACCCGATTAAACAATATAACCTCCAGACATTAATTATTATCGAAATAAATGTCAATTTTCACTATCATAAATAATTTCAACACAATGGAACTATCAAACTCATCTTTAATCAATACGAACTTATCCATCATTAATATCATAACTCACAATATTTAACAATCAGGTCGTTCCTAGGAAAGAGGGGGCTTTCCAATAAGGATTTCTCCTATCAAGCGCAATTAGGTGACCAAACCTCTCCTCGATGTAACTTCTAGACATTGTAAATATTACAATTTAATAATATGAATAACTTTGTCGTCTCAATTATTGATTTAATAAAATAACATATTATACGAGATGATCTTGTGACAATAATTGAATCAATAATATGAGAGATATGATGCAAAGAATTCTTTAGTGATAATAATTGAGTATAACTGAGTGACTTCTCACGTAAGCATCAATAATCAATACCGTGTGCTACCATGCAACCATGCGTATTACTGTACTTTTACCACCGGGTAGTTCAACAGTTTTAACGGTAAAACCTCCGCCGTTATTTTCATAAAATATTTTTGTCGTTTTCTAACTACGACAGTACTTCCGTTGTGGTTTCACCAATGATTGTACCGTCATACGGATATTCCCAATAAAAAGAATATTCCCCGACCAATCGAATATAATCTGATAACTTGCATACTTTGCAAAATAATTTAAATACTACCCACAACTATAACATTATATCAATTCCACACCATAATATTTAAAAAAAAAAATTCGAGAAAATTAAATATTTATTCATAAAATCTGGGTTCTCACAATCACTATCTCTGTTGCTGAAAATCAGGGCAAAATGTTTTTCCTCAGTGGAGGTGCAGGAACAGGGAAAACCTTTTTGTACAACACCATCACCACTAAAATGCGCAACGAGGGTTATATCGTCGTTATAGTTACTTCATCAAGAATTGCATCATTGTTGTTATTAGGCGGCCGGACAGCTCATTCTACATTTTGCATTCCATTCGATATTTTAGAAAGCTTGGTATGTGGTTTCAGAAAACAGTCACCACATGGGGAATTATTTAGGGAGGCTCTCTTGATAATATGGGACGAAGTTCACATGTAGCATCGACATGGTGTTGAGGCAGTTGATCGCACACTTCATGACGTCCGTGATGATAATTGACCATTCGGTGGTATCACGATTGTGCTTGACGGGGATTTTTGTCAAATACTACCAGTGATACCTAAGGGTCAGCGAGAACAAATTGTTGGTGCATCTTTAAGATGTTCTGCAATGGGGGCGAGTGTGTGCTTATTGACTTTGAGCATAAACATACATTTTAATAACAATCATCCTACAAATTCTTCTCACGCATCCTTCTTGGAAGAGGCGATTTATATTATAGATTATTTATATAAAACCATCTAATTATTCATTTATATGTACTGATATGTTTCACATCATACTTAGATTGGGATCAGTACGCAAGATACTATGGAACTTCCTTTAACGATACACATGTGTCGAACTTTGCATGAACTAATTTCCAGAGTTTATCCACAACTAGATGTGCTCAGTGCGATAACCCCATCCTACTTCACTGAGTGCACAATTCTTTCTGCTCGGAATGATGATGTCTGCGCTATCAATGATGCTGCTCTACAAATTTATCCTGGCGAGACGTATACCTATTTGGCAGCTGACAAGGTGTAAGATGGGGACAAACTTTGTCATTCTACCACTAATCAATATCCAAGTGAGTTTCTAAATTCTCTAAACCCGTCAGGTTTACCGCCTTTCTAGTTGGAACTAAAGGTCGGGTGCCCCATCATATTGTTGAGAAATATAGCCCCGAAAGATGGACTCTGTAACGGGACCAAACTAATGGTTGTCAAATGCGCATCACGGGTTATTGAGGATAGAATTCTAACTTGTGACAAATCTTTGAATCTATGTTTCATCCCGCGGATATCATTATCATCGTCATCCAAAGATTTACCATTTCAAATGACTAGATGTCAATTCCCAGTATGCTTAACATATGCTATGACAATCAATAAGTCACAAGGCCAGTCAGCCAAATTTGTTGGTGTAGATCTGCGCTTGCCTGTATTCAGCCACGGTCACCTATATGTGGCCATGTCTAGATGCATGTCGGCTGATCGCATCAGTGTCCTTCTCCCTCCTAATGGAACATCTACCACGAAAAATATCGTATATCCGGAGGTGTTGTTGAACTCGGTGTAAATATTACTATCCTTTTTAATGTTTTGCAACTTACGTTAGGTAATTGGTTCATGACTTTTGTTACGTTCCAAGCAATCAACAAACGTCTTTCTTGGTAGAAAAATTGTTTTGTCAGATTTTTGATTTGAAATGGTCTTCATTTGTTAGTTTTAATGTATGACGTATTGGTAATCACTAAAGCATATTATTTGTATTTTTTTATTTGGGTTTGGATTTTGGTAAAATTTAATTTCTTTTACATTTATTTTGTTATAGTAAATGGTGAGATTTTCTTGTAATTTTTTTTTATATTATAGCAAAATTAAAAGTTTTATTGGATTTGGAAATTTTTTTCGACATTAGACTTGCCAAAGTTAGGCTAGGTGTAATACATTTTCTCTATTTTGAATTTTATCTTCTGAGCAACCTATTTTGTCATGGGAATGCTTTTGTTTTATTTTATAAAGTATTTGAAGCTATCAGTTTAATAAGCTTGTGCATAACATCATGAACATTTGCATTAAGAATAAGGGGGTTTAGATGATTGCTTCAGTCATGAATACATTTTGCATTCATTAAACTTTCCAAACTATGTAGTGTGCCTATAACTCCTTTTTACAAAATATGATCCTTTTTACAAAACAGGACACTTGGGGATTTTGCCAACTACTCACTTTGTGAACTTGAAATCTTGCCCTGACTGCACTAATGAAAACATACCAAAAGTGTTCTATCATAAACCTTATGAGCTTGAACATCAGTTGCAAGAGTGATTATTAATGCCAAGATTGTGACTCCACCAAAACAAGAATGAAAAATTAGAAAACATACTAATAAAAAGCACATTATAAGTTTTTTTCCAGAGTAAACAACGTACTCAGCATCTTATAAAACAAACATCTATTATAAAGCTAGCAAAAATAGTAACACAAAGGTTTTCAATTTTGATATTCATTAAAATTGTAATTCCTTTCTAGAAGGATACTTCAGCACACCTTAGCAGATTTCTATTTTGTAGCCGTCTTCACTCTTGGATTTAATATTTAATTTTTTTTATCGGAATAATATCTTCTTCAATTTTTTTATTTGTTTGATCAAAGATATTGTTAACACGAGAACCAAATTGTGCAGGTGGATATGTCTCTGAAGCTGCTGAAGGCAAGGAAACATGTTCTTCAAGGTGAATACATTTAAATATTTGTCTTTTGAATTAGGACCCTCATTATGGGAATAAGATAGTATATATAGTTTTGGATATAAATCTTTGTCTTTTGAATACATTTAAATCTATCTGTTGGATATATAGTTTTGATTTTTTTTTTGGTGATGAGCTTTAACGTAATTTGGGAATTGAATTTTAATTGGTTGATATATTATTAGTATTTTAATTATGGTGATCATGTTTTTACTTTACTTTAAATTTTTGAATTTCAAAATCAAAATCAAACAGATTAAACTATTATCGCTTGGAAAGATTAAGCAACTGATAAAGCCAAGGAACAACCTATACATGAGCTTTTATCACCGTCTTATCTAATTACTGTTTGGTAATGAGGATCAATATTCAGGTATTGCAACTTATAACTACCTTTTTTGGTCATAAGTATTATTTGTTAATTTTTTTTTGAACTTTAAGGTTTGCATTAAATAAACTAAATTGTATATGATTATATATGTTGATTGTTGTTTTGCTATGCAGAATTACATAGTTGCGAAGGGGTTTGGATGCGACAAAAATGCAAATGATTACACCACAATGAAAGTATGCTAATTTGTCTGCATAGTGTACTATAAATTATCCTTGATAAGGTTAGATTCACTGCTTCGTTGATGTAACTTTGGCCCTAGGGTGAAGCCATGTTTATACATTTCTGAAAATGTCAGGAATTTTTTTGGCATGTGATATATTTCCACTCTCATTATAATTTTTCATCAATCAAACTCTGTAAAGTTGTATGATCATACATTTTCATGTATTTTCAGGTATACATTGAAGGATATTTGGTGTAAGCTGTAAAGAATACGAAATTGTTTCTCTATTTTTCTGCATGTGTATACTTTTTGTGTTCTGTCTTTTGTAAAGTTAACTAATTATACATGGTTATGATGATTTTGGGTATGAAATGATGATTGTTTTGGTGGTTTGAATATTTATTGATGATTGTAAGTTTTGTAGACAAAATTAGATTTTTATGAATATCTATTTTTAAAGGAAACTCTGCCGAAATTTATTGAAATTAATAGCGACTAGTTTAATATTTTGGTGGTTGGATATGTGTTGATGATTGAGTATGTATTAATTATTGTGGTGGTATAGTGAATTATGATAATTGTTATGTCTGATTATAAATTATTTTATGTTGTAAAGAGTATTTAAATAATGTATTACTTTTTAAATTTTAATCTAATTTTTTGTTTTATTGTGTCTTCATGCACAGACAATTACTAATATTAAATAAAGAGAACTGGAGTGAAAATTTTACCGTGTTTAATAAGAACGAAAAAATAAAAATACTCAGTAAACTGTCTCCTCCTCCTCCTCCTCCTCTTCCTCCTCCTCGAGCCATCACAAAACTTTTCTTTGCCACGCTGTGTCAGCATCAGCGCAAGATAAAAACACTGCAGAGTTTATTGCACAAGGGTAAACTTTGTAATATATTTAAAGACGAGGGGCAAACTTAATAAGTACATCTCTATCTGGAACGACAACAGTAAAGGCAAAGTGAAGAACCAGACAGACTTAACCTGAGAAGTTTAGTGAGAGAAAGAGAGATCTGAAAAGCTAGAGAGAGAGAGATATCTGAAGAAAATGAAGAAGATTTTGATGATCCACCAATAACCCACAAACCGGTAATTTCTAAATTAACACCTTATACTACGTATAATTTTATGCATTTTTTAGATTATATATGTATATACTTATATATATATATACATGTACCTATATGTATATCTGTATGGGTGTGTATATAAAAAGAACTTATTTTAAGTTATGGAAATTGGGCTATGCTTAAATTTTGATGAGCTCAGTACCATTTTAAAGATGAGCTAGATAGATCTGTTGTAAAAAACTAATGTTACTTTTATTGAATTTTTGTGTGTGGCTAGATTTGAACAGTTGGGTGACCCTGCGAGCACTGTAGTGGAGTTGTGATCAATTTTTTGAAGTGGGTTGCCGAAATTTGAGCATCTAAATAGGTTCTCTTTGCAATGTCGAGTAAGATTTGTGGTTATATATATGAATTTTAGGTATTGATAGAAAGAATTTAGTGAGTACTCTTTCTGGGGTTTCTAGTGTGTGGAAACCCTAGAAATTGTTTAAAGGAATATGAGTTTTGTAAAGTTGTGTTAGTGGAAGAATTTTAGCTTAGTTAAGTAAAAGGAGCAGAAGAATTAATGGAGGATTGGTCCAAATATGCCCATAGTCCTGCTCATTTGGCTGTTGCACGCCGGGACTATGCTACCCTCAAAAAGATTATCTCAACCCTCCCTAGGCTCGCGAAGGCTGGGGAGGTTAATACGGAGGCTGAGTCTCTTGCTGCAGAGGTAGAGGCTGATTCTTTATCTACAGTAATTGATCGCCGTGATGTTCCTGGCAGAGAGACCCCTTTACATCTTGCTGTGCGTCTTCGGGATCTGATCTCTACTGAAATTTTAATGGCGGCTGGTGCGGATTGGAGTCTTCAGAATGAGAATGGGTGGAGTGCTCTCCAAGAGGCAGTTTGCAACAGAGAGGAAAATATTGCTATGATCATTGCTCGGCACTACCAGCCCCTTGCCTGGGCCAAATGGTGTCGTCGGCTGCCTCGTATTGTTGCATCGGCGGCTCGAATTCGTGATTTTTACATGGAGATAACATTTCACTTTGAAAGTTCGGTCATTCCATTCATTGGTAGGATTGCCCCCTCCGATACCTACAGGATTTGGAAGCGTGGTTCCAATCTACGTGCTGATATGACCCTTGCTGGCTTTGATGGGTTCCGCATCCAGAGGTCTGATCAAACATTCCTTTTCCTTGGAGACGGGTATTCCTCAGAAGATAATAATATATCACTACCTCCGGGTTCTTTAATTGTGCTATCTCATAAGGAGAAGGAAATCACAAATGCTTTGGAGGGAGCTGGTGCACAACCATCAGAAGCCGAAGTTGCTCATGAAGTGGCCTTGATGTCTCAAACCAACATGTACAGGCCTGGAATTGATGTTACTCAGGCTGAGCTTGTTCCTCATCTGAACTGGAGACGTCAGGAGAGAACTGAAATGGTAGGATCCTGGAAGGGCAAGGTCTATGATATGCTTCATGTAATGGTTAGTGTGAAATCCAGGCGGGTCCCTGGTGCTATGACTGATGAGGAACTTTTTTCAGTGAATGATGATGGAAGGATAGCAAATGGAGGTGAACAGGATGAGTATGATGATGTATTAACAGCTGAAGAAAGAATGCAGTTAGATTCTGCACTTCGCATGGGGAATTCGGAAGGCCTCGGTGATGATGAGGAAGCTGAGGTTCAAGAATGCCATGAAAATGGTGATGGGAATTCATTTGAAAGTGCTGAATCAAATGTCTCCAAAGAGAAGAAAGGTTGGTTTGGTTGGAACAAGAAAGGTTCAAAAAGTGGTGGTGATGATCCCGAGGATTCTAAGATTTTAAAAAAGTTCTCCAAGTTTGCCCCTGAAGGTAGCAATCAGAAATTCAATGAGAGTCAAAGATCGTCATCTGAGTTTCACAGGGAGGATATTGGGGATCCTAAAAAGAGTAAGAGCAGCAAGAAGAAAAAGAAGAAAGGGGTTACTAGTGAGCCTAAACACAAGAGTGAGTATAAAAAAGGTTTAAGACCAGTTTTATGGTTAACACCAGATTTCCCTTTAAAAACAGAAGAGCTATTACCTTTACTGGACATATTGGCCAACAAAGTAAAAGCTGTTAGGAGACTAAGGGAGCTACTAACTACTAAACTACCTCATGGCACCTTTCCTGTCAAGGTACTTTCTACTTGATTGTTTTTGCAGTTCAAATTCTGGTATCAATACCTTACTCTCCCCTCCCAAGCATGCCTCCCTCATGTACAATTGCATTCTTCATTTTGTTACTAGTTTGTGCTTACGGTAATTCATTCTATTATAATAATAATAATAGTCTGGTAATCTGCATATGGATGCAATTCAGCAAATACAAACACTATATATTTTTTTCTCCTCTTTGATTTTGATTTTGATTTATTGCTTCAGTCTCTTGATTATCTTGGACATGAACTGTCATTGTGTTTTTATTCTTTTTTTTACATTGCTGTAAACTGGTTTATCGGAAGCTTTCCTTTTCTGTGATTTATAAGTTTATGTGATCTTGGGCCTTACCTTCTCATTTTGAACACTCCAGCACTAGTAGCGCTAATAGCCTCTAGAAAATTGAATATTCTACACTTATATTCTATAAGTAGCGGATGCAGGGTTTTGCCAATTTAATTTCTCTAAGTTGTATTAGTAGTTGCTTTACTATAAGGTGCCTACAACTTAAGGGAAGGAAGTGGCTAGATTCTTCATCTTATCTGAGGTTCTCATAGCTAGATCAATTAATTCACTCAATAGATATTAACCCATTTTTTCTTAGAAAGACAACCAGGCCATTTTTTGTGTATACCACTTAAGTGAAAATAAACTTGATTCTCAGGTGATTGGCTGTTTTTCTCTTCCTGTCAGGTTGGGCAAAGCTAATGAGATCCAAATTGCTCTTGGGGAGAGGTCTCTTGTTTCTCTTACTTTAACTAATCTGAAGTTTAAGCTGAGTTTTTATTTTTTGGAAAAGAAGGCCAGTCTTTCTTACCATATGCCTCGCTTTGGTATTTTACATATTCCTGTTATTTTATATTTCTCAAGGAAGTGCAATGCTTCCACCCTCTTCTGTCTTTAAACATGTAATATAAATAAATATATGAAAAAATAAAGAGAAGAAATAGTGCTGGATCATCATTGTTTTTGTCTTATTGAAACAAAAAGCAATGTTCTAAAAATCGTTAGATGGACCTAGGCGGCAGAGGGGGCGCCTAGGCCACCTAGGCTGTGGCTAGGCGCTTTCTTAGGTGGATTAGGCATTTTCTTAGGCGATCTTATTTATTTATTTTTCTATTGTATATCTTGTTATTCTATACAAAATATATAATATATGTACTTTTTTTAAATTTTACATGAAATATTATCAAAAAAATAATCTTTTAAGGCTTAACAAATTCATTCAGTATTGTAGAGTTTTAAAGTAGGGGTCTATTTTGCCTAGGCGGGGGCCTAGGCGTTTAGCCAAATCAAGGAAGTAGAGACTCATTCCCACATTTTTCTTCAGCGCCCTGTTGATTAAGTATTTGGTGTCACTTTCTGCAGTCTGCACCTTCGAGGAGGCTTGGTTGTTCCATTCTGTGTTACTCGGACTCGCCTGTTTCTGATGGAGTACCCGTGTCGACACAATCCGACACCGGTGCGGGTGCATGATTTGTATCGGGTGCGGCACTTTCAATCCGGATACGCAACAAAAAATCAGTATGGCGATGGACAGAAGAAGAAGGATCGACAGAAGAAGAAGAGGAAGAAGGATCGACTGAAGAAGAAGGATCCACAGATGACGAAGAATCGACGAAGAAGAAGAAGAATCGACTGAAAAAAATGAAAATGAGAAGAATCGTCGTTTTATTCTGAGTATTTGAGAGATCAAATTCTGAGTATATGAGTGATTAGATCTGGAAAATAAATATTCCTAGAAAATTACAGTTAGGTACCTCATAGTTTTTATAGTTTTTTAATTTAGTCCTTCAAGTTTTCTAAAAGTTCAAAATAGCCCCTCAAAAATTACTTATCAGTCACTGTAGTTTCAGTTTTGTCCTTGTTTCTTTATATTTTTGCGCTTCAACCCTTAAAGTTTCATGATAAATGCATGTCTATTTGAATTTGGACATCACAAACATTATTGTTAAAAAATCATAACATACCGTATCTCCGCACCCGTTTCTAAATTCGGATTCATATCCGCGTATCCTCTATTTTTTGACTTCACGTGTCTGATACTTAGATTCGTACCCGAATCCGACACCCGCACCCGAGTCCGAGTAACACAATTTTCATTCTTTAGTGATTGATAATCGCTTTCTGTTGGGTTTAGGGGTTTTGCAAGGAGCAAGTATGCTAAGATTCCTTCGAAGTGTGCTTTATTTGCAGCTTATGGGGCATTTGACTTAATTGAATGGAAGAATGTTTACGGATCATTGTCTCCCCTTTGCTTTTTGCTGAGACTTGAGAAAACTGGTTTCTTTTCCAGCTTACTTATAATTATTTCTTTCTAGCATTGCTTCAGTCTTCTGCTGTGGGTGCTTTTCAGCCCTAGTGGTCTTGGATATTCATAGAGATTGGAAGCCGTTCATTTCTAAGAGTTTTATTTTGATTTGGTTCCACTTGTTTTTGTATATAGTGAACTTTTCAACTCCCTTGCCCCCTCCGACACACACAAATAAAGAAGAAGAAGAATTATCTGTAAAATCTTTTATATTTTAATAAATGAAAAAAATATTTCCTCCTACTACTACGACAATAACTCATTTCTATCTCATTAGCTTTGTGATTCTAGCTTTAGATTTTTTTCTATGTTATTGCTTTCCTCGATAAATTAATTTCTCCTATGAGATCGCATTTGTGTTTATCGCAATTGTGACTGAGGAAGCTTGCATAGTGCTTCGTACCTTTTAGGAATCACTTTGTCTATGCAATATTCTACATCTGTTAGGGGGTGTTTGATAAAAACTGAATAAATTTGAATCTGAATCTGAATGAGTTGAATCTGAATCTGAATGAGATGAATCTGAATCTGAATGAAAAAAGCTGTTTGATAATTAACATGTCTGAAATATCTGAATGACAAAACTTTATTATTTTACCCCTTTGAAAAATTCAAATTGTTGTAAATTTATTTAATATTACTTAATATAATAGTTAATATTTTTTTTTTAATTTTTTAATGAATTTTTTTTTTTTTTACTTCATTAGCTGCTCATTCAGCTATTCAGCTAAAAAAATTTGACTTAGGGAATGTTTGATAAAAATTGAATGAATCTGAATCTGAATGAGTTGAATCTGAATCTAAATGAAAAAAGCTGTTTGATAATTAACATGACTGAAACATCTGAATGACAATTATTATTTTACCCTTCTGAAAAAATTCAAAATTGTTGTAAATTTATTTAATATTACTTAATATAATAGTTAATATATATATATATATATATATATATATATATTTTACTTCATTCAGCTGCTCATTCAGCCATTCAGCTCAAAAAATCTGACTTAACCATTCAATTCGTCCATCTTACCGATTCAGCCATTCAGACCAAAACAAACCGATTCAGCCATTCAGATTCAGCTTCATTCAGCTCTAAACAAACAGTCTCTTAGCCATTCAGCTCGTCCATCTTTACCGATTCAGCCATTCAGACCAAAACAAGCGCACCGACTGATTCAGCCATTCAGATTCAGATCCAGCTTCATTCAGTTGTAAACAAACACCCCCTTACATTCACAATAAATTGGTTTACAATGTGATACTCTCTCTGCCCCATTTCTTGTTCTTGTATCAACTTGAAATAATGCAATTAGTACTGATTAAGATACGTGGACAACCCAATTTAATATGTCATGGATCTGTAGGAGGCCATAAAAAGATCAACTGATCTAGCGGACGATGTGGGTTTGCTCTTTTACAATGTTCTCTTAGCTTCTAGTGCAGCTTGTCTTGGTATGTAGACTTCCTTGTGCTAACTAGTTTATTTAGCTGTTACCATTATGCATAAAGACTTGGATTTTAGATAGAGAAGCTCAATATCGTGTTCTTGAATCCTATGCTCCATCTTATTCACCTACTTGTCTTAGAAGATTATTGTATGTCTGAGAAGAGACTTGCTGCACACAAATGTAAATTCTTGGCTATGTATGTCTGAGAAAAGACTTTTTTTTGGGTGCAAACTGAGAAGAGACTTACTGCACACAAATGTAAATGTGAATTCTTGGCTACATTTTTTGACACTGACACACAACTATTTCTAGTTCGTTTGTCTTCTCATTTGGCTGTGGAATGATGTAATGTGGTTATGGGACAAAAAGAATGTGAACAAGAGATGGCTAAAACAAAGAGTAAAAACATAAAATCCAACAAAAGAAATTTACATGGTTCGGCCCAAAAGCCTTTGCCCACGGGTTAGGGACAGTGAAGATTTACTAAACCAAAGGTGAATATGCAAGATGTCTGCGAAAATCTGTAGCCCGAAATCATACCACATTACATACAGGTTGAACTGAGATATCCCCACAAATGGCTAGTAAAATTTTGTTAGTATGATGGTATGAAACAGGTCATCTCATCTCTACACTTCGTGGACCAAGGCTCAGAACATATATCATCTGGTCTGGGTCAGAGATTGGGGTACAAGACATCAGACCATGAGCTTTCATACAGGGTCTGCCATGTCCAGTATTGATGTACCTTGTGGCCCTTGGTAAGATCGAGTTTTAAATCTTGAAACATATAGAACACTAGCAACCAACCCTTTCAAAAGGATTAGTCATCCGTTACTAACCTTTGCAAAGTACTAGACTACTAGTACACACCTTTGTCCTTGTGCTATTTTAATCAAATCCCCATTGTCTATATATCTCGCATTGATCAGTTCTTTTCCTTATTCAGTATTCTATATTTGAGCAGAATTAATTTTCATGTAGTCATTTAGTAATTGATTTTTTGTGCATTCTTACTTTGAACTGGCAAATGTTATGGAACTCATTAATTATGCATAACTGTAGATTGCTATCCCAATTGTGCCAACAATTCGAGTCTTGGTCACTTTTACAAAGTTTGAGGAGCTTCAGCCGATGGAGGAGTTCTCAACCCCTCTCTCCAGCCCAGCACACTTCCAAGACGCCAAGTCTAAAGAAGCAGAGGGGTCCTCATCATGGATTTCATGGATGAGAGGGAGTCGTGGTGCACAATCAAGTGACAGTGAAGGTCGCAGCTTCAAGGATGAAGTTGACCCATTCCACATACCATCCGATTACACCTGGGTTGATGCCAATGAGAAAAAACGACGGATGAAGGCCAAGAAGGCCAAGAGTAAGAAGCATAAAAAACAATCCGGAGCTAGAAATACAGATAGTGGGTGTCAGTTGAGTGAGGATTTGGGTTAAAACCCGACAGTTTCTTACTGCTAAGGTTGCTGCTTCAAAATTTTCATCAACAAGGGAAGATGAAGCACACTGGTAACTTTTTCCCTCAAGGGAGGGTCTGAAGAAAAGAAGTCGGGGAATTGCTTCTTGTTGATTAAGAAGATACTTATCTTCTCAAGTTGTATTTGTTATGTCACGTCGAAATTGTGAGGAACAGAATCTCCTCAAGTCATTGAAAAGCTCATCGCTTTGCTAATTTTTCTTGAACTGCTCAGTGTATTAATTTGTATGATTATCCAGTTCTGTTTTCTGTTTGTGATAATTTTATCACTCAGAACTAATTATGTGAATTTTGTTAACTTGGTTGCAGTTGTTTAAATTGAAACTTAATGATACTTAAAAGATGAGCCGAGTTTATGTACATTTTTGGGATGTGGCTTTCTTCAGTAAAGGCGTGGATCTTGCATATTGAAAGAGACATGGGAGAGTTTAGCAATGGATGACAGGACGAATCTTTTATAGGGTGTGAACGACATAGTCTACATTGGCCAGTCCTGTTTTTGTCAGAGCTAGTCTGTTTTCAGTAGAGGTGGTGATTGGAAAAAACAACTGAAATCAATTTTATATGAACAAGTCTTGCAGACATTTTTATTGGACATGAAGATTGGATATTTTTAATTATTTTTTTTTTTGCTTGTGATTCTCGAAAAATGTATAATATTTATTTCAACAAGAATTTTTATAAAATATAGTGTTTTAGGTGTAATTTGGATATATATACAAAAACAGGGTTATACAAACTGTATAATCCTATTTTTGTATATGTATCTAAATTATACCTAAAACACTATATTTTATAAATATTTATGTTGAAATAAATATTATATATTTTTTAAGAATCACAAGCAAAAAAAATAAAAAATAAAATTACACCTGTCCAATAAACCGGTCCAATAATCCGGTATGTGTAAAAGCACTCATTTTATATTCTTCACCACAAACCTTAATCCGAATTTCTTATTCATTATCATGGTCCCTCCATTTTATCATGATGAGGGTTAGAGAGGGATCGACTGATTAGAACTAAGAATTTAAGCTAAATTATATAAACAAAGAAATTTAAACAGATATTAAACAAACATAAAAATTAAAGATAAAATTAAGAAGACTTGCATGGAAAATCCATGTTCTTTCTTTTATTCCCACAATAATATTTACTAGTGGAGACTAGTACAAAATTTAGTAAGAAAAAATAGAAGAGAGAAAAGAAAGAAAAGCTTAAAGAAGAGTGTGTCGACGTTGGGGAATTTTGGTTTTTAAATGTCGTTTTCTATCCTTTGTATTTTGTTATGTTGATTAATTTATTTAAAAGGGTGAGATTTTAGGAAAAGATCGACAAATTTGAAAAGATTAATTTTAAAGATTGAACCGATTTAGACAGAACATTCAGTTGGTTTGGTATTTAAAGGGATGTACCAACTCATTCAAATTTTATAGGTTTTCGCAATATGGCCCAATATGTGACTTTATAGAATTGGTCTGGAACTCGAGATTCGAGAAATTCGGGGGCATTCTTAAACAGAGGGAAGGTATTAGGCACCCCCAGACTTCCGTGAAAACACGGTTATCGCATCTTATTGATTTTCTGTGATGCCCTCAAATCCGGGTACTTAAAATTCGTACTTGGTGCTCCACGATAACATTCATTCAAACTACTTAATGTATTAATTAAATAAAAGTGTTATATCAAAGTTGTCTACCTTCCCAGATTTGAGAACCTTTAAGTAATTCATTACATGATAACTAGTATCTTACCATACATACAGTTATTACAAATAACATTATATAACCTAGTCCTTCAGTTTTCCCTTTCCTTTGTCCTTGTCCGAACCTTCAGGTCGATCTAACTTAGCTGAAAACATTTAAATTTAAAACAAGAATGAACATTTAATTACCCAGCAAGTAATATCAATTAATAAATATTAGCTGAAAGAAATAAATATCTTCTTTGAACTACACTTCTACAATGAGGCTGTGACATCCCCAAATCCAGGTACTTTTTACCTCAGATCTGGTACATCATTTCTATAATTATTGCAGAAGATATAAATATAAATTGTTTATACATTAAACTTTTACACATCATTCCCAAAGTCTACAACCTTAACTAAATACATACCTTCAATATCTAAAAAGGTTTACAATGCTATTTTCGTCAGAAAATTTAATAAATCTAACCGCACCATAATTAAATCTTGCACTTTACCTTTGCCTCTGTCCTTATTCAAGCTTTCATCTTAATCTGAAAATTTTATCATGATATAGCAAGGGTGAGCAATAAATTTGCCCAGCAAGTTTTAAATACAATGGAGATATATCATGATTGAAAAGAATGAATAAGCTTTCAAACTTTCAACAATATAATGATTGTGAAAGAACATGAATCAATTTCAATGATTGAATGACTGAACCAATAATATTGGATGTCAACAATGAACATGAACAAGTTTAACTGATACATATGGTAATGAAGGTGATCAACCTTTCATACCTGATGAACATATACAACATGCACAATGTGCGAATCAATAAATTATTGACATGGTATAATCAACAATGATTAACCACTAACATGCTTTGAATTAACAACTCAAGTTGAGTTAGGAAAACTTGCCTGATTCGTTGACTACTGCTATGCAATTTAAGTTAACTTCTTTTGTAAGATATATCATTAATAACATTGGTCTTTTAATCAACATATCTTACTTTGTATCATAATACAATTACTTTATCAATCAATTATCTAACACTTAATCACATAATTAAATATTAGATAACACCTTACAACATTAGCATATTATCATTCTTTGATAATTCTTTAATCACTATGTCATATACATTATGATTTAACACTTACTTTTTCATTTCATAAGTTATTCTTTAACATCTAATAAGTCAAATACGAATCCAGCAACCTGAATTCTAAATCTAGCAACCAAATTGCCAATCCGGCAGACCAAACTGCAATCCAGCAAACTGGATTCCAAATCTAGCAACCTAGCTTGTAATCCAGCAAGCTGGATTCAACATATTTTCAATTCAGTAAACTACTTTTCAATCCAGCAAACTGGATTCATTATCCTTCAATCCAGCAGACTGGATTCATAAATTATTCAATCCAGCAAGCTGGATTCCACATCCTTTTCATGAAAACACTAAATCAACTTATTATTTTTCTATCCTTTGTCGAAACATATATACATATATTTCATACACAAAAAGTATTTTTCCATAATTTTCCATATTTCTTTAGTATTTTTCAAAAACCATTTTCTAGTTAATTCCTTAAGAAATTAGCTACCTCACGTTTAACTCCAGAAATTCCCAACTCTTGGCGGGATATTACACATGTTAACGTGAGCCTCCGGATTAAATTTTGTGGCCATCGGAGTTATAGAACTCCGGTTATAGCCGTTTTAGTCGGAAAATCACAAAAATTAAAATGGTCATAACTTGGTCATTTTAAGTCGGAATGAGCTCATTTTTGGATAGTAGGTACTTAATACCATATATTTCCATGTCCCAAAAGTCTAGAATTTTTTTCACAAATTAAGTGGCCGAAACTGCCCTTACCCTTGACTGTCCAAAAATAGTCTGTTTTTCCTTAAAAGACACGAAACTATTTTTGTTAAATCAGTCACTACGGACTGTGTACTCAACATTTTTGAGTGCTTCCACTTGAGTTTAATAGATAACTAGATCTAGAATATCTCTTAACTTAAAACTTAAGTAAAGGGGTATTTGGTCATTTCGCATACAAAAGGGTATTTTGGTCATTTTCCTCATAATTTTAAGGGTAGTTTGGTCATTTCATATACTTCCCTTAACTTTTAATCCTTAAGGTTTGATAATCACCATTAGGGTTTGCTAATGCTATGCTATAACTGATCAACAATTAACGTTACACACATACAATACATACTTATAATACTGAAATACAATTAATATTGTATTAATATTCAAATCCTTATTCAAAATCTAAAATTAGGGTTTTGAACAATTTTCGACTTCACTTTCATTCTTAGTTAACTTATAAAAATTAAATTGACTAACCTGCTTAATCCATATCGCATATATTTCAAAATATTATTACTGATACCAATATTCATAATAATTAATAAAAAAAAATAAAAAAAAATTTATTCGTAAAAATATAGATATAATTGTCTGAAAATTCTCGGTCTTTACATTCTCCCCTCTTTATAAGGATTCCGTCCCCGGAATCACTATTACCTTATGTTTAATATTAATGTTTTATCCTTAGATTTTTATTTATTAAAACTTTTATTGAATTACTACATTCTCCTCTCCTTATAATATTTTGTGTTACGAATCCGAAACTCAAATTTCTCCTTCAAAAATCCTTTTATTAATTAATTATTATAATAATATATGTATCTTTTTCAGAAATTACTTTTTGTATGCCTATATTCAAGGGTTCCTAATGTAAACATACTTATATTAATAAACTTGCGGTAAGAAAATAGGTTAAATCCGAATCAGGAATATATATTAATATCGTTGATCGGGTTCATACCTGGAACTCCATCACCGGCTGCTACCGTATCTTGAACAATCATATTGAAGGTCCTTGCGGTTGATTTAGTTGGTTTGTTTGGTGGAGTTGGACCAGTTATTGCTAATGTCCCACTGCTTTTCCTCGCATTCACACGTCCCCCATCAACTCTCCTTTTCGGACAATCCCCCACTTTATGCTCCATTGATCCACAAATGAAACACCCACTATTCTTCCTTGGATTGGGACAGTTAGGAGAGATATGTCCCTCCTGCCCACACTTAAAATACACAAACTTTTCCTTCAAACACTCACTCGAGTGATTTTTCCCACAATTTTCACACTGCACAACTTGCTTCCTTATACCTCATTGCCTATTTTCGGTATTCCCGAAATTGTCCCCTTTTCTTTTTCCACTGCTTTCTTCCACCTTGACAACTCGCTTGACCGTAACCTTATTCTTCTTTTCCTTATTGTAGAGACTCATGGCCTCACCTCCTTCTTCGGCTATGATAGCCTTTTCCAAGAGTGATGCAAAAGTATTAATCTGCAACACCGCCACCTTATTGTAGAGCCAGGGTTTTAAGCCCAGCTCAAACCTTCTTACCTTCCTTGCTTCCGTATCCACTTGGTGTGGAGCGAACCTAGCAAATTCATTAAACTTTGCGGCGTACTCCGAAACTGTCATATTTTTTTGCTTTAGCTTGTTGCCTCTTTTTCAGTTCTGATAAAAGAGCTCTAACTCATGCAAGCATACATGTGTCAACAAGTAATACAGAGTAAGTAGAGTATCGATCCCACAGAGAAAGTTGTCAAATTTAAACTACTATGCATCAATTAAATCACTACATTTATATGCTTAAACTAATGACTATATTGGTGAATTAATCTAATTGCAACTAACAACTAAAACAAGAATAATAATGGAATAAACCAAATCTGGAAATAATGGGATCCTAACTTCATTTAATATTTCATCTAATTACCACTATCATGCAAGAATTGTTCACATATCACAGGAAAGTAGCCAAAAGCACTAATAGAGTCATAGCCATTTTTCAATGTACTATGACCTACTTACACAACATCCACAAGCGATAGACTCCATGTAATCAACAATATAACCAAAATCACTATATGTCTATGTGAAATTGCGATCATACTGAATTTAAGCACAAACCCTTATTTTAACTCATATGGTGAAACAATATATGTCTATCTAGTTCACGAAATACACAAGCCATATAAAACAGCCCCATATACGTATGTTATCATGATTACAATCCATACTTGCATGTTCATTGTCAATTCCATACAAGTACTGAAACGAATGGTGATCAAGCATTCATACAATCATGATAGAGTTTCCATATGATATGTAAAATAGCTCCAGCAATCAAGCATGCAACTAAACTACATATTAAAATCCGTTAGAATCCCATAATGGAGTTTAGTTCATGACTGAACCAAAAGCCATTATGGGATCAAAGCTAAACATGGTTAATAAGCAAACAATTGAAAGATGAAGGATAGAAACGATTAAACCCAATTGCTGATTATAGACCAAAGTTAACGTTCAAATCCTCATATACATCCAGCAAAATAATAATGATAATCCATAATGATAGAAAATCCCAAGAAGAATTGGAGAAGTAGGCGTTTAAGCTTCGTTCTACGTTGGATTCTCCCTCAACGTGTAAACCCTAGTTCCTACTATGAAAATACGTGAAAAGTAATCAAAGATAGCAGCTTCAGGCATCGCGCGCGACCGCGCGCCCCTCCAGTGTAATCCTTGCGTGAGCGCGAGACTTGCAGTGTGTAATGTTGTCCAGCCGGGTGCTCATGCGGGCGCGCATCCCCAAGCTTGTCTGCGCGCGACTTCACAGAACTTTGAATTACGGTTATGCTCTGCAAGCGAATCGATCTCTGCTCACTGCTCCTTCCTTTGTCCATCCATGCTTAGTCTTCTGCTCCACTTGATCCTCATGCCACGCATCTCCAAGCTTGTGCCTCGCTTCATGCGTCCATTAGCCTCGTGCCCTCTAATACCACCAAATTAGGTCGTTTCCTGCACTTTTTTTCACCAAAAGGAGTTTTAAGTAAATGCAATGCAAAATACATGAAATGCAACTAAAAACACACTAAAATGTACTTGAGATGGGCATAGTTCGCATGAATTGGTATTCAATAAGTAGGTATAAAACCCACTTATCAAATACCCCCAAACTTGAACTGTTGTTTGCCCTCAAGCAATGCATACTAATGAACAATGAAAATGCAGCTACATTACTATGCAACTAAGCTATGATGCAAACTAGTCTCACATAGTTCCAGCTCTAACAGAATTTCAGTCCAAATTGCCTCAGTGAATTATCCAGATTCAAGAATACCATTTCAAACTAAACTATAGGCATAATATCATACACTCAGATAATTCATATATGCTATAGAGATGTTGTGTGTGTGTGTGTGGTGTTCACCAAAACTTGACTTAAGCAAAGAAAACACATGTTACATTGCTCAAAACAGAAAATTATAGTCTAAATCAAGACTCATGTATACTCATGCAACACAGATTGTTTCAACATATCAACACAAACTAAGGTTCAACAATGGGTTTAACTGCTTTATTGCTACTCACGAGGGCGATTTTCGCTCTTTCCCACGATGTTTATTGCTATTTTTCTTTTCCTTTTCTCTTTTTTCTTTTTTTTTCACATGACTGTGCAATGTCTTATTCCATTAGGCAACACTGCTACCCCTTAGCGAGCTTTCAACCAACGATTCCCAGACCATGAAAGACCTTAGGGCGCTAGGTGTAGAGACAATCCCCTCGGGCGTACTTACTCAAGTAGCCAGGGCCCCGAAATAAGACTAGCCACGTTACTGCTATTTGATTTTTCTTTTTTTTTTATACATAGCATACCCATGTTTTCCCAAAGTTTGAATATCAATGTTTCATACAGTTTAAGATCACTTTCCACATATTTCTCTTTTTAAAACTACATTTTCTATCGAGCAATGCAACACATACTTCTTATACATACAAGTGATTATGAACACATTAAATGCAAAACCAAAAAGCATTTAAACAACAATATGAATTTCATCGTAAAAACATTATATCTCAAATTTCATGTTATCCACAATACTCAAGAATCTTTCAAAATTCACTATCATCATTGGCTAGACAAAATTTCCATAAAGCTAACCATTGCGAGACATGCAAACTAAAACATACTAGCACAAGAAATAATAACTAAAAATTTTCTGCAAAATTTTATCTAACACATAAACATGCAAAATTAAAACTAAATATGCAAAAACTAAATGAAACTATATGCAACTATACTACTACCCCAATACCCCCAAACTTATAATATTCATGCCCCATTGAATGAAGGTAAAGGGTAAAGAAAACTCCCCTAATGATCGGCTGTACCACCTTTTTTCGGAACACACTGCACTGGGCTCACCCATGAGCTGTCTGAGATCGGATAAATTATTCCTGCATCTAACCATTTCAGTACCTCTTTCTTGACCACTTCTTTCATTATCGGATTAAGCCTTCTTTGTTGCTCAACTGACGGCTTACTACCATCTTCCATCAGGATCTTGTGCATGAAATACGAAGGGCTGATCCCTTTGATATCTTCTATGATCCATCCAATAGCTGATTTGAACTCTTGAAGCACTCGTAGCAGTTTTTCTTCCTAAAAAGATGTTAGTGCAGAAGCAATAATCACAGGTAATTTCGAATCTGAACCTAAAAATGCGTACCTGAGATGTTCTGGAAGTGGTTTTAACTCCAGCTCTGGAGGTGTCTCAAGAGATGGCTTTAACTTTACTGAGCTTCCTCAGCTTTTGTCAATGGCTCGGCAGGTAGTCTGAATTTCCTGAATTGTGGAGTGGTATCTAGATATTGCAAAAATTCATCGAATTCCTCGTCCTCCAAACCTGAGTTCTCATCAATGATATTCCTCAAAGGTTCATAATCCACTAGACTCTGTACTTCATCATTTAGAACCCGATTCACCTAATCAACTAGGAAACAGTCCTTTTCATCTGCTGGGAACTTCATGGCTTTGAAGACGTTAAAGGTAACCTCTTGATCATGTACACGCATAGTGAGTTCCCCTTTTTGCACATCTATCAAAGTCCTTCCTGTGGCTAAGAATGGTCTCCCCAGTATGATCGGTATACTCTTGTCTTCCTCATAATCTAAGATGATAAAGTCAGCCGGAAAGATAAATTTATCCAGTTTCACCAATACATCTTCAACAATTCCCCGTGGATACGTGATGGATCTGTCAGCTAGCTGCAAAGAAATGTTTGTCGGCCTTGGAGCCGGCAATCCCAACTGATTAAACACTGACAAGGGCATCAGATTAATACTTGCTCCAAGATCACATAAACACTTTTCAAAGTTTATCTTTCCGATCGTGCATGAAACTGTGAAACTGCCCGGATCTTTCAGCTTTAGAGGTAGTTTACGCTGAAGCACTGCACTGCATTCCTCTGTCAAGGCCACTGTCTCAAACTCATCTAGTCTTCTCTTCCTTGATAATATACCCTTCATAAACTTTGCATAGCTTGGCATTTGTTCCAATGCCTCGGCGAACGGTATGTTGATCTACAACTTTTTGAATACCTCCAAGAACTTACTGAATTGCTTATCTTCCCTCTACTTATTTAATCTCTGTGGATACGATACTTGAGGTTGAATTGGTGGCACTGAACTCTTGAGCTTCTCCTCTGAACCTGCTTTATCTTTCTCTTCTTGCGGAACCTCAGAATTTTCCAGATTTTCTTCCTCAGCATTCACCTGCCCTGCCTCGGGCGGCCGCGCGGCTTCCTTAGTGTAATCAGGCGCGAGAGCGTAACTTGCAGTACCTGCAAGATCTTTCCCAGATCTTAATGTGATTTCTTGGCACTGTTCCTTCTCGTCTCTTTTTGGATTTGTCTCTGTATTACTTGGCAAAGAACCCTGGGGCCTGTTGTTAAACATGCTCGCCATTTGTCCCATTTGAGTCTCCAAATTCTTAATAGCCACTGCATGGCTTTTGATCATTACCTCCGTGTTTGCCATGTATTTCAACATCATCTCCTCCATTTCTGATTTCTTTTCTTGCCGAGGTGGAGTTGGAGTGTGATGTTGTTCTTTGTTGAAAAATCCGGTGGAAACAAAGGGTTTTGATGAAAATCGTATTTGAGATGGTCAGAAAGCTAAAATCATTGATTCGGATGGGCCCGATTCTGTTGATTCCCTTGGTTATTAGACCAACCAAGTTTGGATGGTTTCGGTTGTTGGGGTGGTATGTGTTCTGAAACTGTCCTTGATCTTTTCTGTAATTGCCCACATCTTTATCAGACGACTTCGAAATGATAGCACATTGATCCGTCGAGTGTGACCTGCACAAATCTCACATATAAAAGCAATCGCTTTCACTTTGCTCTCTGTCAGTGTATCTATCTTCTTTGCCATCGCTGCCATCTGTGCTGACAACTGGGTAATAGCATCTACCTCTAACACACCTGCAACTTTGGGCTGTGGCATCCGAGATGTAGGATTCTGGTAATCATTTGCAGCCATAGTCTCGATAAGTGTATAGGCCTCGTCATAGCTCTTTGTCCATAATGCCCCTCCTGCAGCTGCATCCACAATAGGTCTCGACTGCCATCCCAATCCATTGTAAAATGAGTTGATCACCATCCAATCTGGAATACTGTGATGCGGACACTTCCTCAGCATCTCTTTATATCTCTCCCATGCTTCATATAAGGACTCGCCCTGTTGTTGCTCAAACTGCGAGATAGCTGTCCTCATTTTTGTAGTCTTAGCCATTGGAAAGAACTTGGCTAAAAATTTCTGTGCTAAGTCCTCCCATGTAGTGATTGACCCTGACGGCAAAGAATGTAGCCAACTTCTAGCCTTATCCCTTAATGAGAATGGGAATAGCCTAAGTCTGATAGCATCCTCCGTCATACCGTTGTATCTGAATGTATCACAAATCTCGATGAAACTCAATAGGTGTTCATTCGAATCATCCGTAGCAGCACCCCCAAACTGTACCGAATTCTGCACCATCTGAATAGTGCCCTGTTTAATCTCAAAATTATTGGCTACTATCATCGGTCTGACTATGCTAGACTATAGTCCGTTTGTATTTGGCATGGAATAGTCCCTTAGAGCCCAGTGCTCTTCTCTTTGCTCAATTCTCTGTTCTTCTGCCATACTAACTGTAGTACTCTCTAACTGAGCTTGCAAATTTCTCCGCACACTTGCTTTCCAACCTCTTCCGTTAATGTTATCCTGTGCTGGTGTTAATTCTGAGTTGGATGATCGCGTGTGCATAAAAATCTACAAGTACCTGAAACCAAAAACAAAACAAAAATAGAAATGAGAAACGATCAGAATTATCTAAGTCATACACTATAGCTTGAAACTGATGATAATTATTTAAATTAAACGCCTTTCCCCGACAACGGCGCCAAAAACTTGTTGCCTCTTTTTCAGTTCTGATAAAAGAGCTCTAACTCATTCAAGCATACATGTGTCAACAAGTAATACAGAGTAAGTAGAGTATCGATCCCATAGAGAAAGTTGTCAAATTTAAACTACTATGCATCAATTAAATCACTATATTTATATGCTTAAACTAATGACTATATTGGTGAATTAGTCTAATTGCAACTAACAACTAAAACAAGAATAATAATGGAATAAACCAAATTTGGAAATAATGGGATCCTAACTTCATTTAATATTTCATCTAATTACCACTATCATGCAAGAATTGTTCACATATCACAGGAAAGTAGCCAAAAGCACTAATAGAGTCATAACCATTTTTCAATGTACTATGACCAACTTACACAACATCCACAAGCGATAGACTCCATGTAATCAACAATATAACCAAAATCACTATATGTCTATGTGAAATTGCGATCATACTGAATTTATGCACAAGCCCTTATTTTAACTCATACGGTGAAACAGTATATGTCTATATGGTTCACGAAATACACAAGCCATATAAAATTGACCCCATATCGTATCTTATCATGATTACAATCCATACTTGCATGTTCATTGTCAATTCCATACAAGTACTGAAACGAATGGTGATCAAGTATTCATACATGCAAAACAATCATGATAGAGTTTCCATATGATATGTAAAACAGGTCCAACAATCAAGCATGCAACTAAACTACATATTAAAATCCGTTAGAATCCCATAATGGAGTTTAGTTCATGACTGAACCAAAAGCCATTATAGGATCAAAGCTAAACATGGTTAATAAGCAAACAATTGAAAGATGAAGGATAGAAACGATCAAACCCAATTGCTGATTATAGACCAAAGTTAACGTTCAAATCCTCATATACATCCAGCAAAATAATAATGATAATCCACAATGATAGAAAATCCCAAGAAGAATTGGAGAAGTAGGCGTTTAAGCTTCGTTCTACGTTAGAATCTCCCTCAACGTGTAAACCCTAGTTCCTACTATGAAAATACGTGAAAAGTAATCAAAGATACGTCTGACACCAGTCAGATATCGTTTTAATCAATTACAACCCTTTTAATTAAAAATTAAAATAAAACAAATCAGCAGCTTCAGGCATCGCGCGCAGCCACGCGCCCCTCTAGTGTAATCCTCGGCGTGGTATGCGCGACTTGCGATGTGTAATGTTTTCCGATCCGGTGCTTGCCATGGCATGCCAAGGTCCCAAGCTTGTCTGCTGCGTGGGGCTTCGCAACTTTGAATTACGGTTTTCTTGTTTGCAAGAATCGATCTATTCTATCGCTCCTTCCTTTGTCCATCCATGCTTAGTCTTCTCGCTCCACTTGATCCTCATGCCATGCATCTCAGAAAATTTACTTATTTGTTAAATAATTTTATTTGAATAAATAATGAATAAAATTATAATATATGTTATTTATAAATGAGTAAACAAGATGAAGGTTGTTCTATAACCCTCCTTTCAAAGTGGCATAATATCGTAGTATTTTTCTATCTCCTTTACCACGTTTGGATAGAATTAAGGTGTTTGAATTTCCAAGATTTCCCTAATTCCATAAAAACTTTCCCAGAAATTTTATTTGTAAAAATTTTATTTGACTATTCATCCATTTCTATTTATAACGGTAATTATTTTTGAACTTAAAAGAAATAATATCGTAATGATAGAATGATAAGGAAGGATGGATTATGTAATAATAATTCCATTTCGCTTTCAATTATGACAAATACGTAATGATAGAATTTTTTATGTAATAGTAATTCGGTTATAACAAGTTCGAGAATGTTAAGGAAAGTAAAGATTGAATGAATGGAGATCGTATAATAAGAAAGTATTATACGAGGCAATGAATACGAGTATGATACGAAGTATTGTACAAGTATATACAAAAGATAGCCTAACGTATATGATGAATGATTATACGAATTAGTATATGAGTAAAATACGAAGATTATACGTTAAAAAGCTTAAGCCAATTGTAATGTACTAATAGAATTTGTGTAGGAATTGGGCAAGCCCAAGTGAAATCTTGTTAAGGCCCAAAGGTAAGTAATGCAAGCCTAATATAAGGCCCAAAGTTAATTAAAGATAAGCCCGAACCAAGAATCAGACCCGTGGATCGAACCGATGGATCACCGTGTGAGAAAAACCCATGGGGCAAACCATGTGGCCCCCCCATAGGTGAGTCATGGTTGGCCACCTTGATGGCCAAGTAAGAGATATGCTTTTAAAGGAGTTGGGAATAGTAAGGAGGTGGGGATTATGATCCTTATGCCCTCACTTTGGAAAATCTATAAATAGAAGGCTTGTTGGTTCATTTGTTGCTTGTTACATTTCCACCAACATCTTAGAGCTAAGCAATTATATTGAGAGAAAAGTAAGAGCTAGACTTTGCTAATTCAAGAAGAAGAAGAAAGAAAGCTTAAACTTTAAAGGTAATGAACCTTTAAACCACTAATCTTCATCTCTTCATTGGTAGTTTGATAGAGAAGTGATTATTGGTTGAGCATGTATCATAAGGAGGAACAAAGATGGCTATTAGTGGACTTAAACCTTAATGAACCATGTTACAAGTGGAATCATTATCATAGAATTATGAACTAATGAAGAACATATGAAAATTTGTCATTTTGTTGTTGATGGACAAGTTTAAAACCATCATGTATACGATTAGATGATATATGTTTGGTTAGGATGATAGAATGATGGAATGAATCAATTTTGTAAGGTGTAAAAATCTTGAGTAACGAAGTTATAGAAAAATTTACGAGATTAGACGATAATCGTCGAAATCGTGAAATTCTCAGAATGAAAGTCAAAAGTCACTGTTTAACTCAGAAACCTTGGTTTTCGACAGAGTATAGTATAACTTTGAATTTTAGAGTTGCGGACTCGAGAATGATCGAATTCTGACTTAAAACGAAGAAATGAATTATGAACGTTCACAAACGTTTAACGAATGCATAATAAAGAACCTAATATGTGAATTCTGTGTTAACGGATTCAAAAATGTAAGATTTTCTAATGAAATCGTAGTATATATGATATGTGCGCTAACGACTTTTGAACGAGCTAATTCTGACTTATAATGAGTAAGTTATGAGTTCAGAAAGAATTGTAGTAGAAAATTTAGAAAAATTTCTCTAGAGGTAGGTAAGGCCATGCCACGTTACGCCTAAGGTTATAAAGTCGAGGCGTCGCATGCCAGATCGAAACCCCAAACCCACTATTAAGTGGCATGCACAACGTGCCCCATAGTATAGAATGTGGTCTTTATGTTGTAGCAGAACTAGTCTTATGTCTTCGCTCGGGCATGCCACAAGCCATATATAAAGGAAGCCGGCACCACCAAACGCCAACACTAGAGAAGGAATAGTGAAAATGGAAATGAATGTAAAGGAAATGTAAGTTGATTGAAGGTGAATTATAACCTTAATAAACTTAAAGTAACATCATTAAGGATGATAAATAACCTTAAGAATTACAACTAAAGGTTGATGAAAGGTTACGAGAATGTAAACACAAAGTAATACGATAAACCTTAATGAACGTTAACCAATCTAATGAATGATTAGATTGAGAAGAAGGGGAAGATAGATTAGTGACAATACATGATTGTTTATGACCTAATGTGGTATGCTATGTGATTATGTATTGTATTATCCTTTAAGACTCAAAAGAAAAGTGAATTAACTGTAGAAGACGCTGAAGGCAAGTGTTCTAAACCCTTGTCTATATTCTTTTTGGACAAGCTTTGTGATTCATGTATCTTTCGCATGAATTGATGTATAACGAAGTCAAATCCAATTCCTTCGGCTAAACTTAATGTATTTTGTGGATTTCCTTATAATCTATCAAAATATTATCAATGTTGCTATCTTTTGCCAATTTTTTTGGTATGGATTTCAAAGAAAGACTGAGTATGAATAAACAAATGTTTTATCGTCAAACGATAGGCACGTGAGGTTGCCAAAACTTAAACGTAGATACGTTTAATGAAGTAGTGTTGTACAACATAGAAAGTACTATAGGTTGATCACCTAGACGTGCTCGTAAGAAATGTCGGACTTACGGACTTGGTGTCAGGTTGTCCTTTTTAAAGAAAGAATGAAATGATCAAGGTCTTGGACCAAAATTGATGTTTAACGTATATTGTGTATTGTTAAACGTTTAAAGAAAAGAGAAGTGCTATTTTGAATTATCTATAGTAATTCATAACTATTGATTCAGTTATAGAAGATATACGATTCATATGATTCAAACTTATTGCGTAAATGAAATTGTCGTACTTGCTGAGCTAGTTATGCTCACTCTTGCTTGAACCTATGAATGCAGCTAAGACCGAATGGACTAAAGGATCTAGTAAAGATAAAGGGAAGGCTAAGGCAGACAAGTAGTTGTCTTGAAATAACATAGTATAAACTTTGTATTTATTTGATATTATGACAAAGAACATATGTAATGGTTACAAAGAACCTGGGAAGGGAAAAATATTAATTTGTAATATATAGAAGACATATTTACTCTTTTGAGGTATTTCAATTGAATGTATGTGTGAACTGTAGCACCATCTGTCGGGTTGGAAGATACCTGAATTTGGGGGTGTCACAGGTTGGTATCAGAGCTGTAGGTTATAAAACTTAAGGGGGGAAAAGAACCTTAAGCCATAACCTTAAGAAGAGTTAAAGAAGTAAAATATGAAGTTAACCTTAAATGTGATATGTGTTTTTATTATTCTAATGATGTGTAGTAATCAAGATAATTTGTTTTTCTGTAGATGCCAGGAGATAATGTGATGTATAGGGATATACATGTGGTTAGTGAGGAGTCTGTAAACCAAGTAGAGATTTTACCGACACCAGAGTGAGTTTCCAGCCAAAGTGGTGGTGGTGGTGAGTCGAGATTCTCGAGAATTTAGGATTTACATCCTTATTTGATGGAATGTCAAAGGAGGAGGTGTAGGTGGTATCGTTTTAACATAGTAGTACCTGCAGAAGAGATGACTTCGGGGGAGTCAATGAAGGCGTTATTCATGACCGTGTTGGATAGAAATATCCAGTTGGGGAAAGAGGTGAAGAAATTAAAGGAGGAGATCCATGATATCTTGGTAAACAAGAAAGACATAGAGACGATGTGGGAAGAGGAGCATGACGAGAAGGTTTTGGCGAAGGACAAGGTCCATGAGCTGAAACATGAGGCCTTTGAGCTTAGACAGGAGCTAAAGGCTAAGAAGCAGAAGATTAGAATGTCCTATATATATAGGAGTTCTCATGAGGATTTTTAGCGACAAGTGGCTGAGTATCCTGTAGAGGCAGGGAAGACTTGGCATACTATCAATAGAGATGTAATAGCCAGTCTTGCCAATGCAGACTATGCGAATGCCATAAGGCAAATGTAACCTAGTTAGTAACTAGAGTAGAGTTAGATATGTAAATATGTTGTATCTATGTAGTGACGTAAAACCCTCTTTTGTATATCAAAGGGTAGTCTTTTGTAAATTCTAATTTTTGAAAAGCAATGGCCGGAAAGTAATGTAATCAGCTAAGGCTGTGTAATGGCGAATGATGTAGTATTATACTACATGGAAGAAGCATATCGATATAAGCCTTTTATTGAACATGTTGTGCAATGAGTTTGAGTTATTTCTTAATAATGAATAATAACTAATTAACAAGAAGAAAGTAATAATGAAGTGTTATTTATTTTAATAGAAAGATGCCGCCAAGAAGAAGACAACGAAATCAAGAAGCGAATGTGAATCAACCAGAAGGGGGACCGGTTAATTCGATGCAAGAGTTTGTTAATTTATTAAAAGTTGATTTTAATAGAAATGGGGAGAATATACCTGTAAATCTCGCGGTAGTACGTGCTACTATATTTAAGGATTTTAAGAGTGTAGGGCCACCAGAGTTTAAAGGAACTACGGACCTTATAGAAGCCCAGACTTGGGTAAAAGAAATTGAGAAGGCATTTGTTATTGCAAATTCCAAAGAGGGGTAAAAGGTTTCTTTTGCTACCTATATGATGAAGGGAGAGGCCAACTTCTGGTGGGAGGCAAACCAGGCTAGGGCTGGGATAGAAAACCTAACGTGGACACGGTTCAAGGAGATTTGCTTCGAGAAATACTTTCCCACGAGTATGCAGGGGAGGATGGAGATGAGGTTTTTAGAACTAAAACAAGGGGAAATGACTGTTCCCCAATATGCTGCCAAGTTCAATGAACTTGCGAGGTTTGCTCCACATCAGGTGGATTCGGAGGTGAGGAAGGTAAGAAGATTCGAATAGGGCTTGAAACCCTGACTCTATATCCGGATATCAATATTCCAAAGTAATTCTTTTGGAACCATTCTGGAAAAGGCAATAATTGTCGAGGGTGGTAATGAGGCTTTAAGCCAATACCACAGAGAGAAGAAGAATAAGAATAAGGTAGAAGGGGGAGTGAAAATCGAGAGAGCCAGTAGTAGTGGCAATGGGCAGAATCAAAAGGGATTTAACTCTGGGAATACTGGAGTAAAGCAAGGAGATCCTAAAAAGAGGATGGAGGCATACAAGAACTGTGGGAAGACTCACTTAGGAGTCTGTCTCAAGGGAAAAGTAGTGTGCTACAACTATGGACAGGAGGGGCACATTTTGCCTACTGTCCAAGTCTAAAGAAGAACCACGAATGCTTCGTATATGGATCAACTGATCACATGGAGAAGAATTTCCCGAAGAAGGGGATGGATGGGAATAAGGGCACTAATAGTGGTAAGATAGATATTAGTGGTCCAGCTCAGACGAGTAGGCCGATGGCCCGCACCTTTAACATGACAGTCCAAGATACAGTTGCATCAGGGGATGTAGTTGCATGTATTATCCCAATCAACGATATAAATGCTTATGTGTTGTTTGATTCGGGTGCTACTTGTTCTTTCATAGCATGTGATTTTGCTAGACGATTAGGATTACTTCCCGAAAGATTGCCTATACCTTTGAATATCAAGGTAGCCAACGAAGAAATAATTCTTGTTAAAAATATTCATAGGCGTTGTTGTGTAGAGATACAAGGTTATAAATTATCGCTAGATTTGATACCGATAAAGTTGGGAGAATTCAATATAATTCTCGGGATGGATTGGTTGTTTAACCATGGTGCAGTTATATATTGCCAAAAGAAATGTGTAAACATTAGAACATTGAGACAACCTCATATAGTGTTTTACGGTAATAAATCGCAGGTACGTTCGTGTTGTCTTACCATGACACAAACTAGGAAATTATTGAGGAAGGGATGTGTAGGTTATTTATGTCATGTTGTTGATACCCAGAGAGTGGGAGAAATGATGGAACAAATACCTATAGTCAAAGAATTCCTGGATGTATTTCTAAGCGAATTACCAGGTCTTCCACCAGATAGGGTGATCAAATTCGTAATAGATATTGTGCCAGGAGCGGCACCAGTTTCAAAGGCACCGTATCGTATGGCGCCAGTAGAAATGAAGGAGTTGATGGTTTAATTACAAAAACTGTTGGATAAAAAATACATTCAACTGAGTGTTTCGCTGTGGGGAGCACTGATATTGTTTGTGAAGAAAAAAGATGGATCGTTGAGACTTTGTATTGACTACCGAGAGTTGAACAAGTTAACGATAAAGAATAAATAACCATTGCCTAGGATCGATGATCTCTTTGATCAGTTGAAAGGGGAAAAGTATTTTTCTAAGATAGATTTACGAACGGGGTATCATCAATTGAAGGTTAGAAAGGATGATGTACCTAAGATGGCATTCAGGACTCGTTACGGCCATTACAAGTTTCTGGTGATGTCATTTGGGTTGACGAATGCACCAGCTGCATTTATATATATGATGAATAGAGTGTTCAAATAATATTTGGACAAGTTCGTCGTAGTGTTTATCGATGATATTCTAGTCTATTCTAAGACGCCAAAATATCACTCTGAACACCTAAGATTAGTGTTGGAGACACTAAGGAAGGAGAAGTTATACACGAAATTTACTAAGTGTGAATTTTGGCTAAAAAGGGTACAGTTTTTAAGACATGTTATGGACCGGGATGGATTTTCAGTAGACCCAGCAAAGGTAGAAGCAGTGATTAATTGGGAACAATCGAAAACACCAACTGAGGTACAGAGTTTCCTAGGGTTAACGGGATACTATCAAAGATTTATCCAAGATTTTTCTAAGATAGCTACTCCGTTGACTAATTTGACAAGGAAGACAGTGAAGTACGTGCGAACTAAGAAGTGTGAAGACAGTTTTAAAGAACTGAAGAAAAGTTTGAGTGAAGCACCTATATTATCTTTATCCGATGATACATGGAATTTTGTAGTTTATAGCAATGCTTCACATAGAGGACTTGGTTGCGTACTCATGTAGCATGGCAAGGTCATTGCGTATGCATCATGCCAGTTAAAGGATTATGAGAAAGTTTATTCTACTCATGATCTAGAACTAGCAGCAGTAGTATTTGCCTTAAAGATTTGGAGGCATTATCTATATGGAGAGAAATGTGAGATATACACGGACCATAAGAGTCTAAAATATATCTTCACACAAAAGGATTTAAATATGAGACAAAGGAGATGGCTGGAGTTGATAAAGGATTATTACTACGATATCCTGTATCACCCAGGAAAAGCCAATGTAGTGGCCGACGCCTTAAGTAGGAAGGGTCGGGAAAAGTTGTCTATGTTAAAGGCTCAAACTGAGTTAATAACAGAGATGGCTAGAATGGAGTTAGAGGTGAAGTTACCAAGTGAGTCAAATCAAAGATTGTTTACAACTGAGATTCGATCTACCATTGTAGAGAGAGTCAAGGAGGTATAACTCAGAAATGATGAGTGTGACCAGATGAAGAAGCGGCTAGCAGATGAAAAAGAGATAAAGTATAGTCTTGATAATGAGGGATTATTAAGATTTGAAGGAAGAATTTGGGTTCTAAATTAAATGGAGTTGAAGGAGGAAGTATTACAAGAGGCTCATAGTTCAAGGTACTCGATTCATCCTGGTAGTACTAAGATGTATCAAGACCTTCGACAGAGATTTTGGTGGCCGAACATGAAGAGGGAGATAGCAGAATATGTAAATAGGTGCTTAACTTGTCAAAAAGTTAAGGCCGAACATCAACGACCAAGTGGCTTATTACAGTCATTGGAGATTCTAGAATGGAAGTAGTAGCATATCATGATGGACTTTGTGATGGGACTTCCAACTACTCAGAAAGGGTATGAAGCTATTTGGGTAATAGTGGACCAGTTGACAAAGTCAACTCACTTTTTGTCAATAAGAGTTAAGTTTAACTTAGATCAGTTAGCTAAACTTTATGTTAAGGAAATTATTTCCAAATATGGAGTACCAGTTTCGATAGGGTCAGATCGTGATCCACGATTCACATTAAACTTTTGGAGAAGTCTACAAGAACAGATAGGAATGCAGTTGAAGTTAAGTACAACTTATTATCCACAAACAGATGGATAGAGTAAAAAAACAATTCAGACGCTAGAAGATATGCTGAGATCTTGCGTCATGGATTTCAAAGGTAGTTGGGATGATCATCTACCACTAGTATAGTTTGCGTATAACAACAGTTATCATACGAGCATATGCATGCCGCCTTACGAAGCTTTATATGGAAGGAAGTGCAGAACACCAGTGTGTTGGGACGAATTAGGAGAACACCAAATGCTAGGACCTGAATTGGTGCAACAAACAGTGGATATAGTTAAGCTGATACGAATGCGATTGGTAGCAGCTCAAGATAGACAGAAGAAGTATGTGGATTCGCATCGAGTGAACAAAAAGTTTGAAGTAGGCTCGTATGTATTTCTAAAGCTATCTCCCTGGAAAGGAAAGATACGCTTTGGGAAAAAGGAAAAGTTAAGTCCAAGGTTTATAGGACCTTTTGAGATCTTAAAAAGGGTAGGAGAGGTAGCTTACATGATATCATTACCTCCAGACTTAGAACGCATACACAATATATTTCATGTATCTGTGTTACGTCCTTATAAGCCAGATTATAAGCACATAATAGAATATGAGCCTATTCATATTGAGAAAGACTTGACGTATAAAGAAATGCCTATTCAAATCGTTGATAGAAAAGAGCAAGTTTCGAGGAATAAAGTTATACCTTTGGTAAAGCTGTTATGGAGGAACCACGATGCCGAAGAAGCAACGTGGGAACTTGAAGAAAAGATGAAGAAGAATTACCCTCAGTTATTTGTTTAATTTATAGCGAGATTCTGGGGACAGAATCCTTATAAGGGAGGAGAGAATGTAACGACCGAGAAAATCAGATTATTTGTAAATAATTTTATTTGAATAAATAATGAATAAAATTATAATATATGTTATTTATAACGAGTAGACAAGATGAATGTTGTTCTATAATCTAAAAGTGGTGTAATATCGTAGTATTCTGGCTACGCGATAGTATTAAGGTGTTTGAATTTCCAAGATGAAAATAAAAACTTTTCGAATTTTTTTTCGGAAAACACTATTCATCCATTTCTGCTTGGGAATTATTTTTGAACTTCCGGGAAATACGTAATGATAGAATGATAAGGAATGATGGATTATGTAATAGTAATTCAGTTATGACAAACACGGTTTTTTGCCTGCGTACTAAGTTCAAGAATGTTAAGGAAAGTAAAGATTGAATGAATGACGATCGTATAATAAGAAAGTATTATACGAGGCAATGAATATGAGTATGATATGAAGTATTGTATAAGTATATACGAAAGATAGCCTAACGTATATGATGAATGATTATACGAATTAGTATATGAGTAGAATACGAAGATTATACGTTAAAAAGCTTAAGCCAATTATAATTTACTAATAAAATTTGTGTAGGAATTGGACAAGCCCAAGTGAAATCTTGTTAAGGCCCAAAGGTAAGTAATGCAAGCCCAATTTAAGGCCTAAAGTTAATTAAACATAAGCCTGAACCAAGAATCGGACCCGTGGATCGAATTGATGGGTAACCGGGTGAGAAAAACCCATGGGGCAAACCATGTGGGCCCCCCATAGGTGAGTCATGGCTGGCCACCTTGATGGCCAAGCAAGAGATAGGATTTTAGAGGAGGTGGGAATAGTAAGGAGGTGGGGATTATGACCCTTATGCCCTCACTTTGGAAAATCTATAAATAGAAGGCTTGTTGGTTCATTTGTTGCTTGTTTCATTTCCACCAACATCTTAGAGCTAAGCAATTATATTGAGAGAAAAGTAAGAGCTAGACTTTGCTAATTCAAGAAGAAGAAGAAAGAAAGTTTGGACTTTCAAAGGTAATGAACCTTTAAACCACTAATCTTTATCTCTTCATTGGTAGTTTGATAGAGAAGTGATTATTGGTGGAGCATGTATCATAAGGAGGAACAAGGATGGTTATTAGTGGACGTAAACCTTAATAAACCATGTTACAAGTGGAATCATAATCATAGAATTATGAACTAATGAAGACCATATGAAGAAATGTCATTTTTTTGTTGATGGAAACGTTTAAAACCATCGTGTATAGGATTAGTTGAAATATGTTTGGTTAGGATGATAGAATGATGGAATGAATCCATTTTGAACAATGTAAAAATCTCAAGTAACGAAGTTATGGCGAAATTTACGAGATTAGACGATAATCGTCGAAATAGTGAAATTTTCGGAATGAAAGTCAAAAGTCACCGTTTGATTCAGAAACCTTGGTTTTCAATGGAGTATAGTATAACTTTTCATTTTAGAGTTGCGGACTCGTGAATGATCAAATCTGACTTAAAACGAAGAAACGAGCTATGAACGTTCACGAACGTTTAACGAACGCGTAATAAAGAATTTATTCGGTGAATTCCATGTTAACGGATTCAAAAATGTAAGATTTTCTAATGAAATCATAGTACACATAATATGTGAGCTAACGGATTTTGAACGAGCCAATTCCGACTTATAATGAGTAAGTTATGAGGCCGGAAAGAATTGCAGTAGAAAATTAAAAAAAATTCTACGGTAGTAAACCGCAGTCACGCTTAAGGTTATAAAAGTCAAGCGCCATGAACACCGTGATCGAGCCCCAAACCCATCAGTTAAGTGAGCAGCAATGTATGGGCCCATAGTATAGAATATGGCACCGCAGTGATTGAGGTAAGGTCTCACGTATCTTTGTTAACTCTACCGCCGCAACGCGAGCCATACAAAGGAAGCTGGCACCGCAACAACACTAGAGAAGGAATAGTGAAAATTGGAAATGAATGTAAAGAATGTAGAAGTTGATTGAAGGTGAATTATTACCTTAATTAACTTAGAGTAACATCATTAAGTATGATAATAACCTTAAGTTTAATGGTTAAAGGTTGACGAAAGGTTACGAGAATGTAAACACAAAGTAATACGATAAACCGTAACGAACGTTGTTGGTCATTTTATCGATCAATATATGCGTGCAAGTATACACAGTCAACAAGTAATAAAGAGTAAGTAGAGTATCGTTCCCACGAGGAATTACTAATAAAGCTTACCAAACACTATCCCGTAACAAACTCAATCTTATTTAAACGAATGATGTGATATTTTATATGTAAACTATGTAATTAACTAATACCAACTACCCCTAGAATGAGACTAGATAATGAAGACTTGAGATTACAATTTCACCTATTGAATCATTTAAATTGACACACTTCATGTTAAGCTAAATTAATTATACCGGATTGTTAGTCGAGAACACGAAAGTGAAATATAGCCATCTCTCGATGTACCATACCCATATCACATATAATTCACAATTGATAGAATACACATGAATACCCACATTACCTAAACCACTATATGTCTATGTGATTTACAAATAAATAGGGTTTAAGCCCAAGTTCTCAATTAACTACGAGTGGTGCTTCGGTATATGTCTATCCTAAGCACGAATCATACATTCCATCACCATGTAAAACATAAAAACACACGCTATTAAGATCAGATCTAAACCCATACGTCGTCTTTCAAGTTCATATGGGTTATCACAATAATCGATGGCCAATCAACTAAGCAAATAAGCATGAATCTTAATAGACAATCTCATACACAAGAAGACTAACAATGAAGTATATCAAAATAAATTAGGCAATAGATTCTATTGCAATCCCAAAATAGAGTTTAACTCATAGTTGAATTAGAATCCATGATCCACAATTGAATATACATTGAAAGATACAAATAGAAGTAAAGAGAGTTAGGGATTAAGAATAGCAAATCTGAGTTTCTTCTCTTGTTTCACTTCTGAACTTTGAAGGATCTTCAATTGCTTCAATCCCCAAATCTTAGCTATTCTAGGGTTCTAATCTACTCTAATCTAATAAGGAAATTAAAGAAAAGAAAAGAGCATATGTAATGTAAAATGATCCCCCTAAGGGTGGAATCACCTCTACATACTGGTAATACGTCTCTTTTTAAGCCCTATTTGAACCCCCCTCTAAGTTACGCTTCAATTGCAGTATTTAGTGAAAAAGTTAGCTCTAGTCAACTTCAAAAGTGGCGTGGCCGCGCTGGGAATGGCCTGGAGTTTGGCGCGCCCGTGCTCAAGTATCAAATCGCATTTTTTTGTTCCAGGGAATGGCTTGGCCGTGCCTAAAATACACTAGAAATCCGCGCGCCTGCGCCAAAGATTTTCTGCTGCAGTGTCCTCTGGTAAAACGGTCATAACGTTTGATCCCGAAGGAGTTACGGGGCTTGCCACCTATCAAATCAAAGCTCTCGATGAGCTCTACAACATTGATTCTTTGACAATTGAGAAATAATGGACGGATAAATGTTGAAATTGGGTTGGAAGTGACTATTTTGCAAATGGTCACCCAAAACATTGAAGTTCAACGTCTGTTGGTACAAAGGTTATAACTCTTGCATCCGAACTCCGATTGGAATGATTCAAAATGTTATGGAAAGCTAAGAAGAAGCTCTACAACATAATCCAAGTTCCAAGCCAAGAACATGAAATGAACATGAAAGCCCAAACGATGTTCGGATTGCTTTTCCTTGCGTTTTCATACTAATAGTCGCTCACACAGCTCCCAAGCATATAATTTACAAAATGAACACAAAATGCATGAAAAGTAACTAAGAAACATTAGTTTAAGCAACTAATTCAAGTAACAGATACCGGATAAGTAGGTATAAAACCTACTTATCAAATACCCCCAAACTTAAACAGTTGCTTGTCCCCAAGCAACACAACATAATGCAAACTACATGCTATGCAAGCTACGCTACTATGACAATGAATCCCTAGATTTCCAGCCATATATGAATTCCAATAAGATGTGCCTAAGAGAAATATCAAGATCTAAGAACAAATCATCAAACAAAGCTAAAGGCATAATGACATACAATCACATAATCCCAACCTGCTATAAAGATGTTGTGGGTGTGTGATGTGTTTACAAATAAGCTTGACCAAGGCAAGGATTTCACATGCTATACTGCTTAAGAAAGAAAACTGAGGTTCAAACCAAGAACTATGCATACAAGTGAAGCAACAACTACTCTAACACATCAGTACAAGGTAAGGTTCAACAAAAGGGTTTATTTTGCTTATTTTTACTCAAAGGGTTTATAATAAAATCTACATGCTATGCAAGCAACGCTACTATGATAATGAATCCCCAGATTTCCAGCTATATATGAATTCCAATAAGATGTGCCTCAGAGAAATATCAAGATGCAAGAACAAAGCATCAAACAAAGCTAAAGGAATAATAACATACAATCAGATAATCCCAACCTGCTATAAAGATGCTATGTATGTGTGATGTGTTCACAAATAAGCTTGACCAAGGCAAGGATTTCACATGCTATACTGCTTAAGAAAGAAAAATGAGGTTCAATGTGACGCCACCAAATTCGGGTATCTTCCAACCCGACATATGGTGCTCCACTGTACTAACATCCATACAATCATTCCATTGAAAAACAATAAAATGAAGGTAATTACTATCTTCTTATTACAATCAAAGTATAATCCTTCCCAAGTTCATAAACCGGTTACATCGTTCATTGTTCATAAAGTATAATATATACAAACTTACTAAACTATTACACAATGCCTAAGCATCCATCTTAGCTTTTCCCTTATCTCTCTTGGCATTCATAGTACGTTCATCTTTAACTGTAGTTATATAATTCTTGCAAGAAGTGAGCATGACAACTCAGTAAGTTTAATCAAGGATAACAGTAATACCACATTCGTGAATTAAATAACAATTCCGATATAACTGAACAATAGTTATGAAGTATTATGAAATGATAACACTTTAACAGTTCATAACATCAATTCCCAAAGTATAGAATAGATTAGGAATTCTGAACCGATCGATAGACCATGAACAATAACTTTCAGTTTTCATACTTGAAAAGGAGTCCACAACACTAAGGTCGTTCATCCGCATAACTTACGAGCACTTCTAGGTGATCAGCCTATAGTACTCTATGTTGATCAACACTCATTCATTAAATGTATTTACGTTTAATATTTTTGGCAAACTTCAGCGTGCCATCGAATAATCGATGAAAAATACTTTTGTTTGTTCATAGACAAACCTTACCTTCACGTCCGCATTAATTACTTGGCATAGGATAAGCGTTAACATTTCTATATAGAATGATATGAATAATAATCAATCTATATATTATGAATAGTCTAGCCAAGTTAAAATCTGCATCGACCCTTTCTTTAAAACAAGTCTTGCAATTCAGGTTCAACGAATCACATAAAACTTGGCTAACTTGAAAGTTAGACAAGCGTTAAGAAAACTTTGCCTTTCAAATACCTTCAAATAACTTAATCGATCGACCACGCCCTTTTACGTAATCTACATGATATATTCACATAGCATACTGTAATTAGCTAACAAACAAATATTCACATTATTTTACCAACTTATTTCTCTTCTATGTCTTAGTTAACTTAATATTAATAATAAAGTCAACTTGACTTATTACCCTTCGTCCCGGCTTATTAACCAACTTACGTTATTAACCGGACTCGAATATCATTGATAAAGTACCAACTTTGTTCATCGTTCTTAACTCATTAACATGCATTCAATTCCTAAGTTCAATACCATATACCTTAGTATAGGTAGTATAGGAATAACTTTAATACACTTATAAAGTGTACACACATTACCCCTTTACGTCCCCGAACAATTGAAGTTTAAAACCTAAATCACTATCAAGATCATTGAACTTCATGCAAAGCGCTACTTATACAATCTGGATCTGGCTAATGCGCCAGATTAGCGATGGTGACTCCCGGTCTGGCCCTGCACGTAATAGGAGATGTTATATGTCATACCATTTAGCAAAAGATAGTAAAACCCCGTCTTGCCGTTAAAGATGGTAATTTTATATATAATGTCTGCTGTCATGCCGCTGCACTTATAGTGCCATATTTCAATAATTTTTTAAAAACTTTGTGAAATTCTCGGGGCCATAACTTCTTCGTTATAAGCCCGACTTGGTTCGTTCAAAAGCCTACACGTCATAAATGACATACTCTACGCGTTCATATAAGAATTCGACACTTTTGAATCCAATAACTCAAAATTCACTATTGAGTTCCATTTCTAGACGTTCGTAAACGTTAATGAGCGTTCAATGCTCGTTTTCTTCGTTTTAAGTCAGAATTCGACGATTCTCGAACCCACAACTCTTAATTACCCCATCTCACGTGTTGACATTGAAAAACAATGTTTTCAAGTCTCACGGCAACATTTAACCTCCCATTCAGAATTTTAACATTTTCGACATTTAACGTCTAATTACGTAAAATTCGCCATAACTTCGTTACTAGGGTTTTCTAAGCCAAATCACATGGAATACTCCATGGATTTCATATCTACATCCTAACCAAACAAGATGCATATATTAACATATTGATGGAGTTCAATCGTTTGAAAACAATCGATCTCAACAAAAAATATTTTCATGGTTTGAAATTATATCGAACCTTATGATTCCTACGATCTCATGACTTATAGAGATTGAATCTATGGTAAGTCATCTTTAATCCACTCTACAAGACATATACCACCCATTTTATGATCCTCCAAGATAAAAGAAAAATCAAAAGAGATGGAAATGAAAGATAAGGATTATTACCTCAAGAACTTCTTATGAACTCTCTTGAAAACTCTAAGTCAAAGCTTCCAAAATGTAAGATTTGTGTAATCTAGCTCTCTTTCTCTCTCAATAATCTAAGTTGGGCAATTGAAAAACTCTCAAATGAACCAACCTAGCTTTTTATTTATAGGAAAATAGAACGGGGGGCAATTTGGACAACTACCATCACCTCCTTACTATTCATGTGTGGTCACCAAGTAAAATACTTGGTGACCAAGCCTCAAACTTGGCTTGCACACCAAGTGGCCAGACCACCTCTTTCCATGTGACATCCCATGGGTTTCCCCATAGGTTTTACCCATTTGGTAACCCACCGGTTCGATCCACGGTTCAGTTTTAATGAATTGGGCTTAAATAATTTAACAATGGGCCTTGACTTGGGCTTAACCCATCAATCTCTTTGGACTTGGTCATTCAATTGATTGGGCTAATTCTAATCCAACACAATTGAATTAGTCATTAAGTCTTAACTTAATTCTATAATACGAATCGTATCCCATACGTACAATTCACGTATTCTCTCCATATACTACTCATACAATAATCATATTGTACTTCGTATTTACTCAACGTATTATACATAGATACTAAATAGTATCCTAAATGTATAACACTCGCATTAACCCTAACGCCATTCCTTCTACGCATATTATTTCCTTCTCGAAAATCAATATACTCAACCCTTAGGTTTTAAGTCCGCAGGCAAAAATTGCGTTTGCCATAAATGAAATATTATCAGATATTCCATCTAATCTTAATATTCTATCATCATGCGTTTCTAAGAATTTCAAAATAATTCCCCAAACAGACACAAATGAATAGTGTTTTTACAGAAATTTCTCGGAAAATAATTATTTTCATCTTGGAAATTTCAAACAAAAATTCTAGCATGAAGCCAGAATACTAACCACGTTAGCACATTCTAGGTCATAGAATGACCTTCACATAGCTTACTCACATAATAATCAATTAAATTCATTTAATTCACATAATCAAATAAAAATTTAATTGTCATAAAAATCCGATTTTCTCGGGTGTTACATTCTCTCCCCCTTATAAGTATTCTATCCCCAGAATCTTAGCTTATAATTACATAAACAAATGAGGAAAATCTTCCTTCATTTTACTCTCGAGCTCCCACGTTACTTCTTCAGCATTGTGGTTTCTCCATAACACCTTCACTGAAGGTATTACCTTATTTCTTAAAACTTGTTCCTTCCTATCAATAATTTGAACTGGAAGTTCCTCGTAGGACAAGTCTTTCTCTATCTGGATAGATTCATACTCTATTACATGTTTATAGTCCGGTTTATAAGGACGTAACACTGACACATGAAACACATTATGAATGCGTTCCATTTCTGGAGGTAAAGCTACTTCATAAGCTACCTCTCCTACCCTTCTCAAAATCTCAAAAGGTCCTACAAACCTTGGACTTAACTTCCCTTTCTTCCCAAAACGTATCTTACCCTTCCAAGGCGATACTTTTAGAAAAACAAAGGATCCTACATCGAATTCTCTTTTTTTTCTATGAGGATCCGCATACTTCTTCTGCCTATCTTGAGTAGCAACTAATCGAGTACGTATTAACTTCACCATGTCCGCCGTCTTCTGTACCCTCTCAGGTCCCAACATCCGACGTTCACCCACCTCATCCCAACACAATGGAGTTCGGCACTTCCTTCCATACAATGCTTCGTAAGGCGGCATGCCTATACTAGCGTGAAAACTATTATTGTACAGAAATTCCACCAATGGTAGATATTCGTCCCAACTCCCTTTGAAATCCATAATGCAAGATCTTAACATATCTTCTAGCGTTTGAATTGTCCTCTCACTCTGACCATCCGTCTAAGGATGATACGCCGTACTCAATCTTAACTGCATTCCCATTTGCTCTTGCCAACTCCTCCAAAAGTTCGATGTGAATCGTGGATCACGATCTGACACAATCGAAATAGGTACTCCATGTCTGGAAATAATTTCCTTGACATACAACTTAGCTAACTGATCCAAGTTATACTTGACTCCTATTGGTAGAAAATGAGCCAATTTTGTCAATCGATCCACTATCACCCAAATAGCATCGTATCCTTTTCTGGTTGTCGGAAGTCCCACCACAAAGTCCATTGTGATGTGCTCCCACTTCAACAGGGTGAGCTCAACTAGCCCAGTAAAGAATATTATTACTAAGATAATATAGAACAAATTATCTGTAGTCTTCAACAGGGAAAAATCTGATAAAATACAATAGACAACAAGTTTCAGATCAATATTCGTAGCGGAAATAATAATTCATAAATGAGTTACGTAGAGAATGAAATCTACTATAATATATGAATTTAAAAGTCCATCATCATTATTTTATCCCTGTAACATCAATCAATATTCATCTTGAATCAAATATTCATCTTTGCACTACAGGCCAAAGATATTCATCAGTTAGTCATGTTCATCTCAACACCTGTTCATCTTTACACTACGGGCCAAAGATATTTATCGAAAAATCATTAATCTTTTGCACTACAAAGCCAAAGATATTCAAGAAAATCATCATTTAGGACTGAGGATGATGAAAAATATTTTAAAGATAACGAATCCAGTGAAACAAAATAACAAATATTAAGGATTCGTACTTTAAACAATCCGAGTTCAAAAATACTTCATAAATAATCATAGTGGAGCAAAATTCAAGAATGATCAAAACATGGATACAATCAAAGCTAGTATCCATAATAGATATTTTGGACAAAAAATGAAAATTTAATTTTTCTGTGAATAGTGTCGTATTCGTGAATAGTACCGTATACGTGAATAGTGTCGTATACGTGAATAGTAACCCGACACTAAAAGACAACCCGCTAGGTCGTTGGTGTTCAGCCTTAACTTTTTGACAAGTTAAGCACCTACTAACATATTCTGCTATCTCCCTCTTCATGTTTTGCCACCAAAAGTTCTGATGAAGGTCTTGATACATCTTCGTACTACCAGGATGTATCGAGTACCTCGAACTATGAGCCTCCATCATTATTTCCTCCTTTAATTCGGGATCATTCGAAACCCAAATTCTTCCTTTAAAATGAAGTAATCCCTCCTTATCGAGGTTATACTTAGTCTTCTCATCATCTTCTACCCTCTTCTTCATCTGCTTGCATTCCTCGTTGCTCAGTTGTACTCCCCTAACTCGCTCCACTATGGTCGGTTGGGTTTTCATGGAAAATAACATTTCCACTGCTTCCTCTGGTAACTTAACTTCTAATTCCATGCTTGCCATCGCTGTTACCAACTCATTCTGAGTTGTTAACATTGACGCTTTCTCTCTCTACCTTCCTCTACTTAGCGCGTAAGCTACTACATTTGCTTTCCTCGGATGATATAAAATATCACAGTCATAATCTTTTATTAACTCTAACCACCTTCTCTGTCTCATGTTCAACTCCTTCTGTGTGAAGATATATTTCAGACTTTTATGGTCCGTGTATATCTCACACTTCTCACCATAAAGATAATGCCTCCATATCTTTAAAGGCAAAACTATACATTGAAATTCCAAATCATGAGTAGGATAAACCTTCTCATAATCCTTCAATTGACGTGGCGATACGCATGAATGACTTTGCCATGCTTTGCATGAGCACGCAACCCAGTTCTTTATGCGAAGCATCTCTATACACTAAAAAATTCCCTGTATCGTCGGGTAAGGACTGTACAGGTGCCTCACTTAATCTCTTTTTCAACTCCTGAAAACTGTTTTCACATTTTTCAGTCCACACATACTTCACCAATTTTCTTGTCAGATTTGTCAATGGAGTAACTATTTTAGAAAAGTCCAGAATAAACCTTCTATAGTATCCCGCTAACCCCAGAAAACTCCGAACCTCAGTTGGCGTTTTCGGTTGCTCCCACTCATTAACTGCTTTCACTTTTGTCGTATTTACGGAAATGCCATCCTTATCAATAACATGCCCTAGAAACTGCACTTGTTCAAGCCAAAATTCACACTTTGTGAATTTCGCATACAACTTCTCCTTCCTTAGTGTTTCCAACACTATTCTTAAATGTTCTGCATGATCTTCTGGCGTCTTTGAATAGACTAGAATATCATCAATGAACACTACGACAAACTTGTCCAAATCTTTTTTGAACACTCTGTTCATCATATCCATAAATGCGGTTGGCAAGATAAATCAACCCAAACGACATTACCGAAACTTCGTAATGATCATAACGAGTTACGACGCAAATCCTTAGGTACATCTTCCTTCCTCACCTTTAACTGATGATACCACGTGCACAAATCTATCTTAGAAAAATACTTTGCCCCTTTCAACTGATCAAATAGATCATCGATCCTGGGCAACGGGTATTTATTCTTAATCGTTAACTTGTTCAACTCTCGATAGTCGATACAAAGTCTTAACGACCCATCCTTCTTCTTGACAAACAACACTGTTGTTCCCCAAGGAGACACACTCGGTTGAATGTACTTTCTATCTAATAGTTCTTGTAATTGAACCATTAACTCCTTCATCTCAACTGGTGCCATCCGATATGGTGCCCTTGAAACTGGTGCCATTCTTGGTAACAGATCAATTACAAACTCCACCTCCCTGTCTGGTGGAATACCCGGTAACTCCTCCAAAAATACATCCTCGAACTCTTGCACTATAGGTATCTGGTCCAAGGATGTTCCCACTCTTTGGGTATCCACAACATGGCACAGATAACTTACACACCCTTTTCTCAACATCTTCCTAGCTTGTGTCATAGACAGACCACAAGAGCGTCTCAGTGATTTACTACCGAAGAACACTACCTTAGTTTTCTTAGAAAGTCGAAGGTTTACAATTTTCCTATGGCAATCTATAATCGCCTTATGGTTAACCAACCAATCCATACCAAGAATTATATCGAATTCTTTTAACCTTATCGGTACCAAATCTACCGATAACTTATTCCCTCTAATTTCTATGCAACAATCCTAATGAATATGTTCAATGGAGATTATCTCCTCGTTTGCTACCTTAACGTCTAAAGGTATAGGTAACTTCTCAGGAATTAAACCTAATTGCTTAGCAAATTCACGTGCTATAAAAGAACAAGTAGCACCCGAGTCAAATAACACATAAGCATTTATTTCATTGACCGGAATGATACCTGCTACCACATCTGTTGATGCAACCGCATCTTGGACAGTCATATTAAACGTACGAGCTGAGGATCTACCCACTGATGGTGTTGGTCCAATAATGGCTAATTTACCACTACCAGAACTCTTATTCCCCTCTAAACCCTTCTTCGGACAATTTCTTGCCATGTGGTCCATTGACCCACAGACAAAACATCCCTGGTTCTTCTTAGGGTTAGGACAGTTGGGTGACAAATGCCCCTCCTGCCCACAGTTGTAGCATACTGCTTTCCCCTTTAAACAGACTCCCATGTGAGGCTTTCCGCATGTCTTACATGCTTTCGTCCTCCGTTTGGGATCTCCCTGCTTTACCCCGGTATTCCCAGGCTTAAAACTCATTTTCTTTGGTAAGTTGTCGCTTTTGCTGGCAACTTCAGCCTTACTACCTCCCTCAAACTTGCTCTTGATTTTTTGCTCTTTGTGGTACTGAGACAATGCCTCACCACCACCTTCAGCTATTATTGGCTTCTCCTAAATGGTCCCGTAGGAAGCACTCTGAAAAACCAATATCCTACTATAGAGCCAGGGTTTTAAACCCTGCTCAAACCTGCGCGCCTTTCTCACCTCTGTATCCACCTGGTGTGGAGCAAACCTCGCCAATTCATTGAATTTGGCAGCATACTGGGGAAGTGTCATATCCCTTTTCTTAAGTTCTAGGAACATAATCTCCATCCTATCCTGCTTGCTAGTAGGGAAATAGTTTTCGAAGAAGACTTTCTTAAACTCTTCCCATGTAACAGCTTCGATCCTAGCCCCACCCTGGTGAGCCTCCCACCAGTAGTTGGCTTCCCCCTTCATCATGTAAGTCACAAAAGAAGTCTTTTGCGCCTCACCAACGTTTGTTATCACAAACACCTTTTCAATCTCTCTAACCCATGTCTGGGCTTCTAGTGGGTCCGTCGTTCCTCGGAACTAGGGAGGACCCACACTTTTAAATTCCTTAAAGGTAGTTGTTCTTGCTACCTCAGGAGCTACAGGAATCCCACCCCCCACTTGATTAAATGCAGCCGTTAATAAATTAATGAACTCTTGCATAGGGTTATTAGGACCCCCCTGATTCTCATTATGAGACTCGGCCTCTTGGTTACATTGTTTCCTTCTCGGCGGCATAATTCTGATTAAATAAATAAAGCTTCATTATTATCTATTTAACTACTCAGTTATCATTCTCAATCAACAACAACCCTTCATACCACAACAAGCACATTTAATAAAAACTTCATTATATAAATATGCTTTCAAAGTTTAAACTATTTACATCATGTTCCCTTAGCCAAAAGCTATTACATATTATCCCGCGATTGCCTTCTACAAAAATTGGGATTTACAAAAAAAAACTACCCTTAAATTATACAAAAGAGGGCTTTACGTCACTACCATATATAAAAAGATCTAATGATCTATTAACACTGTCGAACGACATTCTCATATTTCTAATTTGCCAAAATCGACACTATATCTCGACTTATGGTATGCCGAGTCTGTCTTGACTCAATAGTATACAAGCAATTTTCAGCTTGAAATCCTCATGAGCGCATTCATGGATGTATGACATCCTAGCTATCTTCTGGTCTTTCTCAACCATTTTCTTTTGTAGCTCAAGGACCTCATCCTTATAGTCACGAGCCTTATAAATCATAAGCACTTTTTCATCGTGCTCCGACTCAAAGTCTGCCTCTGCAGATTCTTTTGCCTCATATAAGGCAGTTATCTCTTCAATCTGCGTCTCCACTACTATGCGCAGTTGCACATTCCTATCCAACACTGCTAGATACAATGCTCTCATTGCATCTGGAGGTGTCGGCTCCTGAGTAGGCACCACCGTATTAACCGATGTAGCCTCCATCTCCTCCTCCACGTCTAGCATCTCGTTAAGGTATGATGCTAACCCCATGGTCTCCTCACAGTATTCCTCTTCAGATATGTACTCCTCAATGTCTGAGTCATCTAGTACAACTATCGGTACCTCCGCCACTGGCATTGGTACTATCTCAACTTGGTTAACTGAGTCCTCAATTAGCATTTCCACGTTTCTAAACATCAAGCTATCGGTTGACATCTACAAACACATAACACATTGATTAGTACATAATATACAATAGTATAAGCACAAATCACATTTAATATCTTTAAAATTAATTTCCATCTTTTAATCCTTTCGATACTGAGTTATCTCAATACCTTATTAATTCAATGGACTTGAATTTCATTCTTCGGACTTTACCTTCCTTACGAGGTTATTAGCCTAAGGTTTTCCCCCCTTAAGTTTTATAACCTAAGGCTTTGATACCAACCTGTGATGCCCCAAAATTCGGGTATCTTCCAACCCGACATATGGTGCTCCACTGTACTAACATCCATACAATCATTCCATTGAAAAACAACAAAATGAAGGTAATTACTATCTTCTTATTACAATCAAAGTATAATCCTTCCCAGGTTCATAAACCGGTTACATCGTTCATTGTTCATAAAGTATAATACATACAAACTTACTAAACTATTACACAATGCCTAAGCATCCATCTTAGCTTTTCCCTTATCTCTCTTGGCATTCACAGTACATTCATCTTTAACTGCAGTTATATAATTCTTGCAAGAAGTGAGCATGACAACTCAGTAAGTTTAATCAAGGATAACAGTAATACCACATTCGTGAATTAAATAACAATTCCGATATAACTGAACAATAGTTATGAAGTATTATGAAATGATAATACTTTAACAGTTCATAACATCAATTCCCAAAGTATAGAATAAATTAGGAATTCTGAACCGATCGATAGACCATGAACAATAACTTTCAGTTTTCATACTTGAAAAGGAGTCCACAACACTAAGGTCGTTCATCCGCATAACTTACGAGCACTTCTAGGTGATCAAATTTTATAGTACTTCTATGTTGATCAACACTCATTCATTAAATGTATTTACGTTTAATATTTTTGGCAAACTTCAGCGTGCCCATCGAATAATTGATGAAAAATACTTTTGTTTGTTCATAGACAAACCTTACCTTCACGTCCGTACCAATTACTTGGCATAGGATAGCGTTAACATTTCTATATAGAATGATATGAATAATAATCAATCTATATATTATGAATAGTCTAGCCAAGTTAAAATCTGGCATCGACCCTTTCTTTAAAACAAGTCTTGCAATTCAGTTCAACGAATCACATAAAACTTGACTAACTTGAAAGTTAGACAAGCGTTAAGAAAACTTGCCTTTCAGCGTCTTCAAATAACTTAATCGACTGACCACAGCCTTTACAGAATCTACATGATATATTCACATAGCATACTGTAATTAGCTAACAAACAAATATTCACATTATTTTACCAACTTATTTCTCTTCTATGTCTTAGTTAACTTAATATTAATAATAAAGTCAACTTGACTTATTACCCTTCGTCCCGGCTTATTAACCAACTTACGTTATTAACCGGACTCGAACATTGTTGATAAAGTACCAACTTTGTTCATCGTTCTTAACTCATTAACATGCATTCAATTCCTAAGTTCAATACCATATACCTTAGTATAGGTAGTATAGGAATAGCTTTAATACACTTATAAAGTGTACACACATTACCCCTTTAGGTCCCTAAATAATTGAAGTTCAAAACCTAAATCACTATCAAGATCATTGAACTCATATTTGCATGCACGGCCTATCTGATACTATATTGGTATTGGCTTATTTCAGCAGCAGCGATGGTGAGTTCCAGATCTACTGGTTTTTGTGGCGCCCATTTAGCGATATCAAATACCAATATCAATGACTGGTACATGACAATTTTATACTATGTGCGGCGTCATGGCGCTTTAACCTCGATACCAGATTTTAACAATTTTTAAAAAACTTTGTGAAATTCCCGAGGCCATAACTTCTTTGTTATAAGCCCGATTTGGTCCGTTCAAAAGCCTACACGTCATAAATGACATACTCTACTCGTTCATATAAGAATTCGACACTTTCGAATCCAATAACTCAAAATTCACTATTGAGTTCCATTTCTAGACGTTCGTAAACGTTAATGAGCGTTCAATGCTCATTTTCTTCGTTTTATGTCAGAATCCGACGATTCTCAAACCCACAACTCATAATTAACCTATCTCACATGTTGACATTGAAAAACAACGTTTTCAAGTCTCACGACAACATTCAACCTCCCATTCGGAATTTCAACGTTTTCGACGTTTAACGTCTAATTACGTAAAATTCGTCATAACTTCGTTACTAGGGTTTTCTAAACCAAATCACATGGAATACTCCATGGATTTCATATCTACATCGTAACCAAAAAAGATGCATATATTAACGTATGGATGGAGTTCAATCGTTTGAAAACAATTGATCTCAACAAACAATATTTTCATGGTTTGAAATTATATCGAACCTTATGATTCCTACGATCTCATGACTTATAGAGATTGAATCTATGGTAAGCCATCTTTAAGCCAATATACAAGACATATACCACCCATTTTATGATCCTCCAAGATAAAAGAAAAATCTAAAAGAGATGGAAATGAAAGATAAGGATTATTACCTCAAGAACTTCTTATGAACTCTCTTGAAAACTCTAAGTCAAAGCTTCCAAAATGTAAGATTTGTGTAATCTAGCTCTCTTTCTCTCTCAATAATCTAAGTTGGGCAACTGAAAAACTCTTAAATGAACCAACCTAGCTTCTTATTTATAGGAAAATAGAATAGAGGGCAATTTGGACAACTACCATCACCTCCTTACTATTCATGTGTGGTGACCAAGCCTCAAACTTGGCTTGCACACCAAGTGGTCGGCCCACCTCTTGCCATGTGACATCCCATGGGTTGCCCCATGGATTTTACCCATTCGGTAACCCACCAGTTCGATCCACGGTTCGATTTTAATGAATTGGGCTTAACTAACTTAAAAATGGGCCTTAACTTGGGCTTAACCCATCAATCTCTTTGGGCTTGGTCATTCAATTGATTGGGTAATTCTAATCCAACACAATTGAATTAGTCATTAAGTCTTAACTTAATTCTATAATACGAATCGTATCCCATACGTACAATTCACGTATTCTCTCCGTATACTACTCATATAATAATCGTATTATACTTCGTATTTACTCAACGTATTATACATCGATACTAAATAGTATCCTAAATATATAACACTCGCATTAACCCTAACGCCATTCCTTCTACGCATATTATTTCCTTCTTGGAAATCAATATACTCAACCCTTAGGTTTTAAGTCTGCAAGAAAAAACTGCGTTTGCCATAATTGAAATATTATCAGATATTCCATCTAATCTCAATATTCTATCATCACGCGTTTCTCGGAATTTCAAAATAATTCCCCGAACAGAACGAATGAATAGTATTTTTACGGAAATTTCTCGGAAAATAATTATTTTCGTCTTGGAAATTCCAAACAAATAATTCTAGCACGAAGCCAGAATACTAACCACGTTAGCACATTCTACGTTATAGAATGACCTTCACATAGCTTACTCACATAATAATCAATTAAATTCATGTAATTCACATAATCAAATAAAAATTTAATTGTCATAAAAATTCGATTTTCTCGGACATTACATTCAAACCAAGAACTATGCATACAAATGAAGCAACAACTACTCTAACACATCAGTACAAGGTAAGGTTCAACAAAGGGTTTATTTTGTTTATTTTTCCTCACGAGGGCGATTTTTGCACTTTCCCGCGGTGTTTATTGATTATTTTTTTTCTATTTCCCATGACTGTGCAATGTCTCATTCCATTAGACTAACGGTGCTACCCCTTAGTGAGCTTTCAACCAACGACTCCCAGACCATTAAGACCTTAGGGCGCTAGGTGTAGAGACAATCCCCTCGGGCAACTTACTCAAGTAAAAAAGGCTCCGAAACAAGACTAGCCACGATATTTTTTTTTCATTTTTCTCTTTTTTTTCATTTTTTTTATATATAGATAGCAAGTATACCCTAAACATTCCCAAAACTTGATTTTTAGTGTTTAGCAGTCATTACTCACTTCCTACACAATTCTATCTTTAATACATCGTTTTTCTCTCAGCAGACAAGCATGCTAATCTTAACTAACAAGCAAAAAGGAACATTTTCGTTCTACCCGGTAACATCTAAACAGTAGGCATGAATTATATCATGTATAAAATTATAACTAAGCTCAAGATATCAACCAAGTTCAAAAATCTATCAAATTTCTATGTCATCATTGGCGAAATTAGAATTCAACTAACTAAAAACTTGGGATTATGCAATGTTATGCAACTAAACAGATATTAAGCAAACAAAAAGAAAAAAATTTAATGCAACATTAAACTAATAACTACTAACATGCAATTAACTATATGTAACATGAAATTACTCTATATGATGCAATTACACTACATGCTCTAAACTATTGACTAAACCCAATACCCCCAAACTTAAAACGAACAATGCCCTCATTATAATTAAAAGTGAAAGAATACTCCCCTAAGTGGTAATGTCATCTCCGTTCGCCTCCTCAAGATCCGATGGTATATCAGGCGATGGATAAGTTTGAGAGAATCTAAAGTTGGAAACTGAGTGTGGACTTCTAACTGTCCAAATGCTTGAGTCAGAAATTCTAAAAATTGAGCAATGTTTGTTTTCTATGACTGAGAGATGGCGCGATCGCGCTGTGTTTGGCTTGTAGTTGGGCACGACCGCGATACCCTGTACCCTAGCAGCTTCAATATTTTTGACTTTTGTTTGATCTTGAATGCTTATAGCAATCGGATTGAACCTGAGAGGAGAAACAATAAAACTATTATTAAGACTTACAACTATCAAACATCTACGAAATATGGAAAGTGTGAAGAATTAATATAGTAGAAGAAGTAAATGGAAATGTAAATAAGAATTAAACAAGGAGAAAGAAAGATTGGATGGGGTGCCTCCCATCTAGCACTCAGTTTATAGTCCTTTAGCTGGACTCTTTTCTTGACACTGCTATCCGATTCCTCTACAATAAGCTAGGAACCCTCCATCCATTAGAACCACTATGTGCTTTGGTTGGTTCCCTATTATGAGAGTCTTCGGATTGAAGCCACCTAGCATATTTCCTGTACATGATGTCCCCAGTTCCATTGCATAGCTAAGTGCTTCATCCGTTGTATTTGTGAATAAATTATTGCATTGAGGCATGAAAAATACAACGAACTTTTCCTCTTTTATTTGCTCTTCCTCAGCCCACCATGGTGTATAAGAGGACTCATTATCATACTGATCATTACTTTGAATGTGGCTACCAAGGGGACATGGGTGTGCAAAGTTCATTGAATTTTTCAACTCCGACTGAAAAGGCAATTGGGGTATTATACAAGTCAGTTCATGTTCTACATTATCCAATCCCATAGTTGTCTCCTCAAAGAAAACTTCTTTGAGCTCATCCAGTGGCATGTACACTTTTGGTTCTCCATCAGTTTCATCATCCATGACATAGCACCAATTATTTTGAGGGCGATTGTTCAAGGCTTCGAACATTTGATCCATCTGGTTCTGAAGATTCCGAAATGACTTCTCTTGCTCAATCATCTTTTCCTTAGTTGATGTTATAAATTTGAACCACAATTCCTCTAGTCTTGAATTATCTTTCTCAGTTTCGAAATCCATGTATTGAGGACCATTCATTGACGAATTAATGAGTTGTTCCATCTGTCTGTTAAGATTTTTGCTTGATAACTCCTGACTCATCATCATCTCTTCATGGTCTGCTATGCTTTTTGACATGAATTCCTTCAACCTTAAATTTTCTTCTTGTTGCATTGGAGGTGGATATGAGAAATCTGATGGATGTGTTGGACTTGGGATGCAGTATTGGTCTTGATAGTTATAACTCCATTCATAATCTGGGTGATACCCCCAACCTTGATGATAATTGGGATAAACATAGTTGTTAAGGTAATCACCCCCAAACTGCACTTGTCCAACCCTGATGTTGCACTGATAACTTGGATGCTCGCCAGCACAACATTCACATGTAACTACTATCTCTCGAGTATGTTGGGCTGAAAGAACATCTAACCTCTCCGAAAGTGTTGCAATTTGTGCTGACAATGTAGAAAATACATTGAGTGCTTCAGTTCTTGTGTCCCTTAGTTGAGTCATATTTGCATATGGCCATTGATAAGCAAAGTCACCCATGGTACCTGAAAAGAGAGAAATATAAGAAGATATTTAAAACAAAATAAAAATGTTTAAATTAAGACCAATTTGATTGAAATTAATGTTAGAAAAAAATTATTAAGATAATTCCCCGACAACGGTGCCAAAAACTTGTTGGTCGTTTTATCGATCAATATCTGCATGCAAGTATACACGGTCAACAAGTAATAAAGAGTAAGTAGAGTATCGTTCCCACGAGGAATTACTAATAAAGCTTAACAAGCACTAACCCATAACCAACTCAATCTTATTTAAACGAATGATGTGATATTTTATATGTAAACTATGTAATTAACTAATACCAACTATCCCTAGAATGAGACTAGATAATGGACACTTGAGATTACAATTTCACCTATTGAATCATTTAAATCGACACACTTCATGTTAAGCTAAATTAATTATACCATATTGTTAGTCGAGAACACGAAAGTGAAATATAGCCATCTCTCGATGTACCATACCCATATCACATATAATTCACAATTGATAGAATACACATGAATACCCACATTACCTAAACCACTATATGTCTATGTGATTTACAAATAAATAGGGTTTAAGCCCAAGTTCTCAATTAACTACGAGTGGTGCTTCGGTATATGTCTATCCTAAGTACGAATCATACATTCCATCACCATGTAAAACATAAAAATACACACTATTAAGATCAGATCTAAACCTATACGTCGTCTTTCAAGTTCATATGGGTTATCACAATAATCGATGGCCAATCAACCAATCAAATAAGAATGAATCTTAATAGACAATCTCATAACAATCAATAAGACTAACAATGAAGTATATCAAAATAAATTAGGCAATAGATTCCATTGCAATCCCAAAATAGAGTTTAACTCATAGTTGAATTAGAATTCATGATCCACAATTGAATATACATTGAAAGATACAAATAGAAGTAAAGAGAGTTAGGGATTAAGAATAGCAAATCTGAGTTTCTTCTCTTGTTTCACTTTTGAACTTTCAAGGATCTTCAATTGCTTCAATCCCCAAATCTTAGCTATTCTAGGGTTCTAATCTACTATAATCTAATAAGGAAATTAAAGAAAAGAAAAGAGCATATGTAATGTAAAATGATCCCCCAAGGGTGGAATCCCCTTTACATACTGATAATACGTCTCTTTTTAAGCCCTAATTGAACCCCCCCTCTAAGTTACGCTTCAATTGCACTGTTTAGTGAAAAAGTTAGCTCTAGTCAACTTCCAAAGTGGCGCGGCCACGCTGGGAATGGCCTGAAGTTAGGCGCGCCCGCGCTCAAGTATCAAATCGCATTTTTTTGGTCCAAGGAATGGCGCGGCCGCGCCTAAAATACACTAGAAATCCGCGCGCCCACGCCAAGAATTTTCTGCTGCAGTGTCCTCTGGTAAAACGGTCATAACTTTTGATCCAGGAGGAGTTACGGAGCCTGCCATCTATCAAATCAAAGCTCTCGACGAGCTCTACAACCTTGATTCTTTGAAATTGAGAAATAATGGACTGATGAATGTTGGAATTGGGTTGAAGTGACTGCTATGCATATGGTCACCCAAAACATTGAAGTTCAACGTCCGTTGGTACAAAGGTCATAACTCTTGCATCCGAACTCCGATTGGAATGATTCAAGATGTTCTGGAAAGCTAAGAAGAATCTCTACAACATAATCTAAGTTCCAAGCCAAGAACATGAAATGAACATGAAAGTCCAAACAATGTCCGAATTGCTTTTCCTTGCATTTTCATACCAATAGTCGCTCACACAGCTCCCATGCATATAATCTACAAAATTAACACAAAATGCATGAAAAGTAACTAAGAAACATGAGTTTAAGCAACTAATTCAAGTAACAGATACCGGATAAGTAGGTATAAAACCTACTTATCAAACGTTAACCAATCTAATGAATGATTAGATTGAGAAGAAGGGGAAGATAGATTAGTGACCATACATGATTTTTTATGACCTAATGTGGTATGTTATGTGATTATGTATTGTAGAATCCTTAGAGACTCAAAAGAAAAGTGAATTAACTGTAGAAGACGCTGAAGGCAAGTGAATTACTTATGGATTTTGTGGCCACACTAAAGATCCAAGTCCCTAGTAATTCAGTCTCTAATCAAGTTTCACTAGTACAAAGTAGTAAATATATAACACTTAAACCATAACATTTTTATAAAAAACATTGTGGTATTTTTTTCATAACGTTTTTTAACAAAACGTTGTAGATACATATGAAAAAACGTTATCTATTTAAGGTTATAAAGTTTTTTTTAAAGAAAACGTTATCGATGTAAAAAATACGGAGGAAAAAAAAACACGGAGGTATGTGCTGAGAGTTGGGTAAGAAAAAAAACATGGAGGTCTTCATTTGTTCCCTTCTCCCTTTCGTAGTCCTCAAACCCTAACTCCATTATCCTCTTGTGAGTTCACAAATCTCTCTCTTTTTCTCTTCTTTTTCTGGTTCACATGAAAACACACACACAAAACACACAGATAGCAATGTCAAGAAACCCTCTTTCTCTCTCACACACTCAAAACACACACACACACAAATAGTGTTTATTGATGGACTGCTGCCTTTCATACAACAATCCCTCCATTTTGAAATCGTTACCTTCCTCGGTGAAGATTCGATTCTCTTCTTCAGTCTGCACGACCACCATCGCCTATAATCGCCGCCCGATTATTTGTACTGTTCCGACAAGTGGGAGACCACTGATAATTACTACTGTAGCTTGTAGTAGTACCTGTGAGTTTAGTGGTCTGAACACGCCGCTTGAGCTCAAGTCTCGGATCAGTAAGTTTTTGTCCGGGGTACTACTGAATGACCAAAAAAACTTTCATCAAGCAGTTGCTAAAGAGTTGGAGCAGTTGGTTTCTGGTCGCCATGAGGCTTTAGCTCGCGTCAGTTAGAGTTTCGGAACTACTGATGCTTCACTTTACAGGTTTTTCCTAAAATTGTTCTTATCTAATTCATTATACTTCTGAATGTGTTCTATATATATATATATGTTTTTATTCATCTTGTTCTTGCTATTTATTGTGGTGATATTGGTGTTTAATTTTCTTCCTGCCTAATATCTGTTAAGTGATATTGTGAGGTTGCTTGTAATATCAAATATGCATTTGTAGATAACTTTTACTGAGATTATCTTGTATATTTTGGCAGGTGAAGTGGATTTGGTATTCAATTAGTTAACATTTTTTCATGATATTTGCTATTCGTTTTTGTTTAATGTATCAGATGCTTCTTGATCCCTGCTTGTACTTACCACTTATTGGCAACTGCCACTGTTACTTGTTTAATATTACTGAAAGGACTGCTTGGGATAGTTCACTTCACTAACAAGATGCAAATAGTCCCTGTGATATCCTCTATTTTTAAGCAGAAACATGAGGTAAGAAGCTCTGTTTAAGTTATTTCGGGATGCAACTCTGGGAATTGGAATGATTTAGAAATAGAAGTGTTCTTTGGAAGTTACGTGTGCATCAATTTTGATATGGACAAGTAAAGAAGCCAGTTTTTGGGAAATATGTCGGTGTTCTTATATTTTACGAGGGTTGCTTATTTATTCTAGACATTTGGATTTTGTAGTGGTCTTGGCAAACCATTGTTATCGGAGTTGGTTTGCAGGATGTAATTTTATCTCTCACAGTATTGCAGGATCATTTTCTCGATCTGCTGTGAATTACAATGCTAGAGCACAAACAACGGTTTCAAACATAATATTGGCAATAGCTGTCCTAGTAACTTTGTTATTTCTCATGCCACTATTTTATTACACTCCCAACGTCATCTTGGAAATTATTCGTTGTCCAAAATCAGTTATTTATGTGTGTTTTCAACACTCAACCTTTCTGAATCAGAAGAAGGAGAAATTTGTATTATGTCAGCTATCTGTTTCCAAACTGGTTTGACATTTTACTCGATTCTTAATTTAAAAGATCACATCTATACTAGTGTAGAAAGTGAAATGTGTACCTTCACGTACTGTCCAAATAGTATTTTAGTCGCTTGAATGATCAGTATTCAGTAGCATTATAGTTTTAAGGCCCTGTCTTCGTTTCTGTTGAAGTACTTGTCCTTTAAACCAACCGCACTGTTATTCAAGTTCATATCCTTGTAACAGCAACCCTGAGAAATAGTCTGATAGATGGTTCCTTTGTAAGCCAAATTTCCTAGATTCCTGTCTCCTTGGAGCTTTGTTCTCTCCCTCTTTCATGTATATGAAAAAAGTTACTTGTGTCACCACAATCACTTACAGCTCTTACTAGTCCTATTCTTCTAAAGTAGATGTTAGTCTGCCCCATATTCCAGGCCACTATGTAGATGATTTGCTGTAACCTATTCATGTAAACTCCAAAATGTTTTTGTAGAAAAACTGGGTTTTTAGAAAAAAAGAAAAGTATCATGCCAAGAATGTGGAGATCTCACAAGGCTGGAATAATGTATTTTCCGTAATGTTTAGGAATTGATGATGATGCTTCTAAATTATTGTGACCTCCATTAATATCGGTGACCTATATACAAGTTTTGACTAGCAATTATGTCATCGCTACTCAAATTAGTGCTTTTGTAATTTTTGCCTATGCAGGGTATTGTACGATTTTGATAGTTTCTTCCAGAACATAAGAAGATTTCCTTGGGACATTCTGGTTGCAACATTCACATGCGCATCTCTGGGGCATAATGATAACCCATTGTGACACCTCAACAAAAAAGGAAAAAGAAGAAGAATCATGACATTGAAATTTTTTCTTATACAAAGTAACATAGGTGCAATGAATCCAAAAGGAATTAAAAAAAAGAAAGGCAATTATGCTTGTCCAATTTTTCTCATATTTTCTAAATTTTTTGAGGGTGAATTGTTCCCATTTAATAGTTTCAATTCCCAGTTAGGAAGACCAATGAAAATTTTAGATTTGTCCCTTTTTAAGGTAACTCTATCATTGTTGTCCGTCTCTATAAGTAACCCTTTCTCTATCTTAATCACTCTTTATTATTCGAATTAGGGTTTTTATTGATCATTTCTTTGAATTTTCCGAACTTGTGTCGATTTGAACTGTTAATTTGAAAATTATGTGCTTACTATTTGCTTACAATTGCATTATGCTGTTTGTTTATTGAGAAAATTTTGGTGCAGGAAGTTATAACCGGTTCACAAAATGTGCAGTTATGAAATCCCAGCTAAATTGCATTAGGAGTGTTGTGCTTCTAGAGTCATCCTACTTATTTTTGATTTTATTTTTCTTTACTCTCTCACTACTAATGGATGCAATTGTTCTATGTGCAGGTGTTGGTAATTTTTTAGCTATATTTTTTTTTACCGATTCTTATGTATTATTTTAAACTGGGTGTAACTGGAGCTGCCATTTCTACTGTTGTTTCACAGTATGTGTTTACCCAAATTAATCTCTTCCTTACATTTGTTTTGTCTTTCTAGGTAATGATTAAGCTAGATATTTTATGTAACAGATATACCGTCACCTGTCTAATGATCTGGTACCTTAATAAAAGAGCTGTATTATTGACGCCGAAGTTGGGATCTCTGCAATTTGGTGGCTATTTTAAATCTGGTAAGTGTTAAGTTAATGTTGTTAAAAAAATTCTAATAATGCCAGTAGCTTGCATATTTCTACCAAGTTGAGTTGCTTGGGCCTTGGATTAGGTATACGGGTCCTCTGGCTATATTATTGTAATGACTATTCTTATATTTCTAGTGTATCGTTTGCCACTTTGATTTCTGTTTGTAGGGGGAATTAACTCTAATATCACATCCATCTATGGCATAATGGAACAAGTATCTTATTGGTTGCTAATGCCATCCTTCTTTAATTTTGTGTGTGAGGAAAGCACATGCTTAAACAGGCAGAATGTATAGCTACATACTCACACATTTTATATAATTTTGGACTGTGCATGTAATTAACTGCTGTTCACTCATTGATGATGTCATGAGTTGGGTGCAGATTTGTAGCAAACATTAGACTGTATGCTACCTGTCTACATTACAGAAATCTGGCAGAAGTTCTCCGGGCCATTTTAGGATTGAATAACTCTTCTAACCATTTGTCTTGCAATTAGGATTGATCTTAAGAGTGAATGAATTCTGACCTTTATCGATTCTCCATTGCAGCAAAAAGTGTTCAAGTTTTGGTACACTAGTGTAGCACACAAAAGCAGTCCATTGACAATTTCTATGGGGAAGATGCTCGTAGTCAGCGCTGAATTCAACTGTTCAAATGAAATTCTTTCTATATCAGCTATGCTTTTAGGTATTGTTCTTTGTTATTATTCTTTGAGTCTGTATTGTGTCTCATCTTACATATATGTGGCAGTAGATCGAGTTTTACTAAGAATGTTTACTTAACCTTTCTCGAATGCATATGTCAGTCTATTCTAGCGAGTGCATAAATGTACATTGATTCATATGAACTACATAATGATACACTTGGGGCTTATGCAGTCCAACAACTTGTCAAAAAGTATGTAACACCATAGTTTCTACCTAGTAATTTTTTTTTGTATCGTGTTCCTTTTTGATATTAGATTGTTCTTGCAGCTCTTCAGTTTACGTGGAGGGTGATATTGAAACTAGAGTATATAATGATAGTATCAATGGTACAGTTAAAAACATACCAGAGATTTGTGTGCGCTGTGATGGTATATGAACATGCATTATTTTGTTTATAGCATACAGTATCACAAAAGGTGTTACTTCCTGACATTGATTCAGTTTCAGTTTTAGCCTACATTATCACAAAAGGTGTTACTTCCTGACATTGGTATTCATAATTCTATTGCTCTAATTCTTATTTTCCTAGTGTTTCAGTTTTGACTTTTCTCTTTTTTCCCTCCTTCACCTGATTCTTGCAACTATTTTTTTGTTCGGTTGGTACACTAACACAAGTTTATGCCTTAATCATTAATCTAACAAGTAAAAAGGATCATATGTTGATACATTAGCGTAGTATCTCTGTGACGCCCCTAAATTCGGGTATCTTCCAACCCGACATATGGTGCTCCATTGTACTAACATACATATAATCATTCCATTGAAATACAACAAAATGAATGTAATTACTATCTTTTTATTACAATCAAAGTATAATCCTTCCCAGGTTCATAACCGGTTACATCGTTCATTGTTCATAATGTATAATACATATAAACTTTCTAAACTATTACACAACGGCTAAGCATCCATCTTATCTTTGCCCTTATCTCTCTTGGCATTCATAGTACGTTCATCCTTAACTGCAGTTATATAATTCACGGAAGAAGTGAGCATGACAGCTCAGCAAGTTTAATCAAGGATATCAGTAATACCACATTCGTGAATTATATAACAATTCGACATAAGCGAAACAATAGTTATGAAGTATTATAAATCAATAATACTTTAACAATTCATAACATCAATTCCCAAAGTATAGAATAGATTAGGAATTACGAGGCAGGTTGATAAATGATGAATAGTAACTTTCGGTTTCATACTTAAAAGGAGTCCACAAAGACTAAGGTAGTTCATCCGTATAACTTCCGAGCACTTCTAGGTGATCGACTTTATAGTACTCTATGTTGATCAACACTCATTCATTAAACGTATTTACGTTTAATATTTTTAACAAACTTATGTGCCCATCGAAATATCGATGAAAAATACTTTTGTTTGTTCATAGACAAACCTTACCTTCACGTTCGTATCAATTACTTGGCATAGGATAACATTAACATTTCTATATAGAAAGATATGAATCATAATCAATCTATATATTACGAATAGTCTAGCCGAGTTAAAATCTGGCATCGACCCTTTCTTTAAACAAGTCTTGCAATTCAGTTCAACAAATCACATAAAACTTGGCTAACATGGAAGTTAGACAAGCGTTAAGAAAACTTGCCTTTCAGCGTCTTCAAATAATTTAATCGACTGACCACAGCCTTTACAGAATCTACATGATATATTCAAATAGCACACTGTAATTAGCTATAAACAAATGTTCACCTTGTTCTTACAAACTTCTTTCTCTTCTAAGTCCTAGTTAACTTAATAACTTTATTAAAGTCAACATCACTTATTACACTTCGTCCCGGTTTATTAATTAACCAACGTTATTAACCGGATTCGATCATCGTTGATAAATTACTAACTTTGTTCATCGTTGTTAACTTATTAACATGCATTCCATTCCTAAGTTTCATACCATATACCTTACTATAGGTAGTATAGGAATAACTTTAATACACTTATGAAGTGTACAAACATTGCCCCTTTAGGTCCCTGAACAAATGAAGTTCAAAGCCTAAGTCAATATCAACATTCTTGAACTTCATGGCTGGGCCACCCCACGCAAGATACTAGGCTGGCGGCTGCGGCTACTAGTTAGCGATAATCGCCTCCGGTCTCGTATGGCTGCTGAAGACGAGATATAGTACTACTAGTGGCACTGCGGCACCATTTAGCGATAGCGAAAGGTCTTTGTCTTGAAGCTTACTTGCTGGCGTGTCAATTTACACAATGTCTGGCCATGCTGCGCTTGAGACCTCGGTCTGAGAACCTCAACAATTTTGAAAAATTTTGTGAAATTTTCGGGGCCGTAACTTGTTCGTTATAAGCCCGATTTGGTCTGTTCAAAATCTTACATGTCATAAATGACATACTCTACGCGTTCATATAAGAATTCGACACTTTCAAATCCAATAACTCAAAATTCACTATTGAGTTCATTTTCTAGACGTTCGTAAACGTTAATGAGCGTTCAATGCTCGTTTTCTTAGTTTTAAGTCGGAATCCGACGATTCTCGAACCCACAACTCTTAATCACCGTATCTCACGTATTGACATTGAAAACCAACGATTTCAAGTCTCACGACAACTTTTGACCTCTAATCCGGAATTCAACATTTTCGACGTTTAACGTCTAATTACGTAAAATTCGCCATAATTTCGTTACTAGGGTTCTTTAAGCCAAATCACATGGAATACTCCATGGATTTCATATCTACATCCTAACCAAGAAAGATGCATATATTAACGTATTGATGGAGTTCAATTGTTTATAAACAATTGATCTCAACAAACAATATTTTTCATGGTTCAAAACTATATTAAACCTTATGATTTTTATAATCTCATGACTTGTAGAGATTGAATCTATGGTTTCATCTTTAATCCCTCATACAAGACATATACCACCCATTCTATGATTCTCTAAGATAAAAGAAAATCTAAAAGAGATGGAGATGAAAGGTAAGGATTATACCTTAAGAACTCTTGGAGTTCTTTCTTGGAAAACTCTAATATCAGGCTTCCAAAGTGTATGTTTTGCAAGTCTAGCTCTCTTTCTCTCTCAATAATCTAATGTTGGCAAGTTGGAAAACTCTCAAATGAATCAACCTAGCTTTCTATTTATAGGAAACTAGAATGGAGGGCATTATGGACAACTACGATCACCTCCTTACTATTCATGTGTGGTCACCAAGTAAAATACTTGGTGACCAAGCCTCAATCTTGGCTTGCACACCAAGTGGCCGGCCCACCACCCCATGGGTCATCCCCATGGGTTGCCCCATGGGTTTTACCCATTCGGTGACCCACCGGTTCGATCCACGGTTCGATTTTTATATATTGGGCTTAACCAATTTAATATTGGGCCTTGAATTGGGGTTAACCAACTAATCCCTTGGGATTGCTCCTTTAATTGATTGGGCTAATCTTAATCCAACACAAATGAATTAATCATTAAGACTTAACTTAATTCTATAATACAAATCGTATTCTAAATGTACAATTCACGTATTCTCCCCGTATACTACTCATACAATAATCGTATTGCACTTCGTATTTACTCATCGTATTATCATCGCATCATAAATGTATAACACTCGCATTAACCCTAACAAAATTCCTTCTACGCATATTATTTCCTTCTCGGAAATCAATACACTCAACCCTTAGGTTTTAAGTCTGCAGGCGAAAATCGCGTTTGCCATAAATGAAATATTATCAGATATTCCATTTAATCACGTTATTCTATCATTACGCGTTTCTCGGAATTTCAAAATTATTCCCCGAACAGAAACGGAAGAATAGTGTTTTTACGGAAATTTCTCAGAAAACATTTATTTTCGTCTTGGAAATTCCAAACAATTAATTCTAGCACGTAGCCCGAATACTAACCACGTTAGAACATTCTAGGTCATAGAACGACCTTCACATAGCTTACTCACATAATAATCAATTAAATTCATTTAATTCACATAATCAAATAAAAATTTAATTGTCATAAAAATCCGATTTTCTCGGGCGTTACACTCTCTCCCCTTTATAAGGATTCTGTCCCCAGAATCTTAGCTCATAATTACATAAACAAATGAGAAAAATCTTCCTTCATTTTACTTTCGAGCTCCCACGTCGCTTCTTCAGCATTGTGGTTTCTCCATAACACCTTCACTGAAGGTATTACTTTATTTCTTAAAACTTGTTCCTTCTTATCAATAATTTGAACTGGAAGTTCCTCGTAGGACAAGTCTTTCTCTATTTGGATAGATTTATATTCTATCACGTGTTTATAGTCCGATTTATAAGGACGCAACACTTACACATGAAACACATTATGAATGCATTCCATTTCTGGAGGTAAGGCTACTTCATAAGCCACCTCTCCTACTCTTCTTAAAATCTCAAAAGGTCTTACAAACCTTGGACTTAACTTCCCCTTCTTTCCAAAATGTATATTCCCCTTCCAAGGTGATACTTTTAGAAAAACAAACGATCCTACATCGAATTCTCTATTTTCTCTGTGAGGATCTGCATACTTCTTCTGCCTATCTTGAGCAGCAACTAATCGAATACGTTTTAACTTCACCATGTTCGCCGTCTGCTGTACCATCTCAAGTTCCAACATCCGACGTTCACCCACCTCATCCCAATACAATGGAGTTCGACACTTCCTTCCATACAACGCTTCGTAAGGCGGCATGCCTATACTAGCGTGAAAACTATTGTTGTACGAAAATTCCACCAACGGCAGATATTCGTCCCAACTCCCTTTGAAATCCATAACGTAAGATCTTAACATATCTTCTAGCGTTTGAATTGTCCTCTCACTCTGACCATCCGTCTGAGGATGATACGCCGTACCTAATCTTAACTGCGTTCCCATTTGCTCTTGCAAACTCCTCCAAAAGTTCGATGTGAATTGTGATCTGACATGATCAAAACAGGTACTCCATGTCTGGAAATAATTTCCTTGACATACAACTTAGCTAACTGATCTAGGTTATACGTAACTCCTATTGGTAGAAAATGAACCGATTTCGTTAATCGATCCACTATCACCCAAATAGCATCATATCCTTTCTGGTTGTCGGAAGTCCCACCATAAAATCCATTGTAATGTGCTCCCACTTCCACTCTAGAATTTCTAACGGTTGCAACAACCCGCTAGGTCGTTGGTGTTCAGCCTTAACTTTTTGACAAGTTAAGCACCTACTAACGTATTCTGCTATCTCCTTCTTCATGTTCGGCCATCAAAAGTTCTGACGAAGGTCTTGATACATCTTCGTACTACCGGGATGTATCGAGTAACTCAAAATATGAGCCTCCATCATTATTTCCTCCTTTAATTCGGGATCATTCGGAACCCAAATTCTTCCTTCAAAATGAAGTAATCCCTCCTTATCAAGGTTATACCTAGTCTTCTCTTCATCTTCTACCCTTTTCTTCATCTGCTTGCATTCCTCGTTGCTTGATTGTACTCCCCTAACCCGCTCCACTATGGTCGGTTGGGTTTCCATGGAAAATAACATTTCCACAGCTTCCTCCGGTAACTTAACTTCTAATTCCATGCTTGCCATCGCTGTTATCAACTCATTCTGAGTTGTTAGCATTGACAGTTTCTCTCTACCCTTCCTACTTAGCGCATCAGCTACTACATTTGCTTTCCTCAGATGATATAAAATATCATAGTCATAATCTTTTATTAACTTTAACCACCTTCTCTGTCTCATGTTCAACTCTCAGACTTTTGTGGTCCGTGTATATCTCACACTTCTCACCATAAAGATAATGCCTCTATATCTTTAAGGCAAAAACTACAGCTGCCAATTCCAAATCATGAGTAGGATAGACCTTCTCATAATCCTTCAATTGACGTGATGCATACGCAATGACTTTGCCATGCTGCATGAGCACGCAACCTAGTACTTTATGCAAAGCATCGCTATACACTACAAAATTCCCTATATCGTCGGGTAAGGACAATACAGATGCCTCACTTAATCTCTTCTTTAACTCCTGAAAATTGTTCTCACATTTTTCAGTCCACACATACTTCACCGATTTCCTTGTCAGATTTGTCAACGGAGTAGCTATTTTAGAAAAGTCCGGAATGAACCTTCTATAGTATCCCGCTAACCCCAGAAAACTCTGAACCTCAGTCGGCGTTTTCGGTTGCTCCCATTCATTAACTGCCTCTACTTTTGCCGGATCTACAGAAATGCCATCCTTATCGGTAACATGCCCTAGAAACTGCACTCGCTCAAGCCAAAATTCACACTTTGTGAATTTTGCATACAACTTCTCCTTCCTTAGTGTTTCCAACACTATTCTTAAATGTTCTGCATGATCTTCTGGCATCTTTGAATAGACTAGAATATCATCAATGAACACTACTACGAACTTGTCCAAATATTGTTTGAACACTCTGTTCATCATATCCATAAATGCGGCTGGCGCATTAGTCAACCCAAACGACATTACCAGAAACTCGTAATGACAATAACGAATTCTGAACTCTGTCTTAGGTACATCTTCTTTCTTCACCTTTAACTGATGATACCCCATGCACAAATCTATCTTAGAAAAATACTTTGCCCCTTTCAACTGATCACATAGATCATCGATCTTGGGCAACGGGTATTTATTCTTAATCGTTAACTTGTTCAACTCTCGATAGTCGATACAAAGTCTTAACGACCCATCCTTTTTTTTTTACAAACAACACCGACGCTCCCCAAGGAGACGCACTCGGTTGAATGTACTTTCTATCTAATAGTTCTTGGAACTGAACCATTAACTCCTTCATCTCAACTGGCGCCATTCGATATGGTGCCCTTGAAACTGGTGCCGTTCCCGGTAACAGATCAATTACAAACTCCACCTCCTTGTCCGGTGGAATACCCGGTAACTCCTCCGGAAATACATCCGCTTACTCTTGCACTATAGGTATCTGGTCCAAGGATGTTCCCACTCTTTGGGTATCCATAACATGGCACAGATAACCTACACACCCTTTTCTTAACATCTTCCTAGCTTGTGTCATCGACAGACAACAAGAGCGTCTCGGTGATTTACTACCAAAGAACACTACCTTGGTTTTCCTAGAAAGCTGAAGGTTTACACTTTTCCTATGGTAATCTATAATTGCCTTATGGTTAACCAACCAATCCATACCAAGAATTACATCGAATTCTTTTAACCTTATCGGTACCAAATCTACCGATAACTCATTCCCTCTAATTTCTACGCAACAATCCTTATGAATATGTTCAGTGGGGATTATCTCCTCGTTTGCTACCTTAACGTCTAAAGGTATAGGTAACTTCTCAGGGATTAAACCTAATCGCTTAGCAAATTCATATGCTATAAAAGAACAAGTAGCACCCGAGTCAAATAGCATGTAAGCATTTAACTTATTGACCAGAATGATACCTGCTACCACATCCGTTGATGAAACCGCATCTTGGACAGTCATATTAAACGTCTGAAATGAGGGTCTACCCATCGATGGTCTTTGGTCCAATGAATGCTAATTTACCACTTCCAGAACCCTTACTCCCCTCTAATCCCTTCTTCGGGAAATTTCTTGCCATGTGGTCCATTGACCCACAGACAAAACACCCCTGGTTCTTCTTAGGGTTAGGACAGTTGGGTGACAAATGCCCCTCCTACCCACAGTTGTAGCATACTGCTTTCCCCTTTAAACAGACTCCCATGTGAGGCTTTCCGCATGTCTTACATGCTTCCGTCCTCCGTTTGGGATCTCCCTGCTTTACCTTGGTATTCTCAGGGTTAAAACTCTTTATCTTTGGCAAGTTGCCGTTCCGCTGGCAACTTCAGCCTTATTACCTCCCTCTAACTTACTCTTAATCTTCCTCTCTTTGTGGTACTGAGACAATGTCTCACCACCACCTTCAGCTATTATCACTTTCTCCAAAATGGTCCCGTAGGAAGCACCCTGGAAAATCGATATCTTACTGTAGAGCCGGGGTTTTAAGCCCCGCTCAAATCTGCCTTTCTCTCTCTCTCTCAGATCCACTGGTGTGGAGCAAATCTCAATTCATTAAACTTGGCGGCATCTTTGAACCTGTCATATCCCCCTACTTAAGTTCTAGGAACTTAATTTCCATCCTACCCTGCATGCTAGTAAGGAAATAGTTCACAAAGAAAACCTTCTTAAACTGTTCCCAAGTAACAGCCTCTGTCCTAGCCCCACCCTGGTGAGCCTCCCACCAGTAGTTGGCTTCTCCCTTCATCATGTAAGTCTCAAAAGAAGTCTTTTGCGCCTCACCTACGTTTGTTATCACAAACGCCTTTTCAATCTCTCTAACCCATGTCTGGGCTTCTAGTGGGTCCGTTGTTCCTCGGAACTCGGGAGAACCCACACTTTTAAATTCCTTAAAGGTAGTTGTTCTTGCTACCCCAGGAGCTACAGGAATCCCACCCCCCACTTGATTAAATGCAGCCGTTAATAAATTAATGAACTCTTGCATAGGGTTATTAGGACCCCCCTGATTCTCATTATGAGACTCGGCCTCTTGGTTACATTGTTTCCTTCTCGGCGGCATAATTCTGATTAAATAAATAAAGCTTCGTTAATATCTATTTAACTACTCGGTTATCATTCTCAATCAACAACAACCATTCATACCACAAAAAGCACATTTAATAAAAACTTTATTATATAAATACGCTTTCATAGTCAAAACTATTTACATCATGTTCCCTTAGCCAAAAGCTATTACATACTATCCCGCGATTGCCTTCTACAAAAATTGGGATTTACAAAAAGACTACCCTTAAATTATACAAAAGAGGGTTTTACGTCACTACTACATACAAAAAGATCTAATGATCTATTAACACTGTCGAACGGCATTCTCATATTTTTGATTTGCCAGAATCAACACTATATCTCGACTTATGGTATGTCGAGTCTGTCCGGACTCAATAGAATAACAAGCAATTTTCAGCTTGAAATCCTCATGACCACATTCACGGATGTATGACATCCTAGCTATCTTCTGGTCTTTCACAACCAGTTTCTTTTGTAGCTCAAGGACCTCATCCTTATAGTCACGAGCCTTATCAGTCATAAGCACTTTTTCATCGTGCTCCGACTCAAAGTCTGCCTCTGCAGATTCTTTTGCCTCATATAAGGCAGTTATCTCTTCAATCTGCGTCTCCACTACTGTGCGCAGTTGCACATTCCTATCCAACACTGCTAGATACAATGCTCTCATTGCATCCGGAGGTGTCAGCTCCTGAGTAGGCATCACCGTATTAACCAATGTCGCCTCCATCTCCTCCTCTACATCTAGCATCTCGTTCAAGTATGATGCTAAACCCATAGTCTCCTCAGAGTATTCCTCCTCAGAGATGTACTCCTCAATGTCTGAGTCATCTAGTACAACTATCGATACCTCTGCCACTGGCATTGGTTCTATCTCAACTTGATTCACTGAATCCTTACTTATCATTTCCACATTTCTAAACATCAAGCTATCGGTTGACATCTACAAACACATAACATGTTGATTAATATATAATACACAATAGTATAAGCACAAATCACATTTAATATCTTTAAGATTAATTTCCATCTTTTAATTCTTTCGATACTGAGTTATCTCAATACCTTATTAATTCAATGGACTTGAATTTCATTCCTCGGACTTTACCTTCCTTACGAGGTTATTAGCCTAAGGTTTTCCCCCTCTTAAGTTTTATAACCTAAGGCTTTGATACTATCCTGTGACGCCCCTAAATTCTAGTATCTTCCAACCTGACATATGGTGCTCCACTGTACTAACATCCATACAATCATTCCATTGAAATACAAGAAAATGAATGTAATTACTATCTTTTTATTACAATCAAAGTATAATCCTTCCCAGGTTCATAACCGGTTACATTGTTCATTGTTCATAATGTATAATACATACAAACTTTCTAAACTATTACATAACGGCTAAGCATCCATTTTAGCTTTGCCCTTATCTCTCTTGGCATTCACAGTACGTTTATCCTTAACTGCAGTTATATAATTCACGCAAGAAGTGAGCATGACAGCTCAACAAGTTTAATCAAGGATATCAGTAATACCACATTTGTGAATTATATAACAATTCCGATATAACTGAACAATAGTTATGAAGTATTATAAATCAATAATACTTTAACAGTTCATAACATCAATTCCCAAAGTATATAATAGATTAGAATTTTGAACCTATTCGATGTACCATGAGCGATAAATTTCGGTTTTCATACTTGAAAAGGAGTCCACAACACTAAGGCCGTTCATCCGTATAATTTACGAGCACTTCTAGGTGATCGAATTTATAGTACTTTTATGTTGATCAACACTCATTCATTAAACGTATTTACGTTTAATATTTTTGGCAAACTCGCGTGCCCATCGAAATATCGATGAAAAATACTTTTGTTTGTTCATAGACAAACCTTACCTTCACGTCCGTACCAATTACATGGCATATGATAACGTTAACATTTCTATATAGAAAGATATGAATCATAATCAATCTATATATTACGAATAGTCTAGCCGAGTTAAAATCTGGCATCGACCCTTTCTTTAAAACAAGTCTTGCAATTCAGTTCAACAAATCACATAAAACTTGGCTAACATGGAAGTTAGACAAGCGTTAAGAAAACTTGCCTTTCAGTGTCTTCAAATAATTTAATCGACTGACCACAGCCTTTACAGAATCTACATGATATATTCAAATAGCACACTGTAATTAGCTAACAAACAAATGTTCACCTTGTTCTTACAAACTTCTTTCTCTTCTAAGTCCTAGTTAACTTAATATCTTTATTAAAGCCAACATGACTTATTACCCTTCGTCCCGATTTATTAATCAACCAACGTTATAAACCGGACTCGATCATCGTTGATAAAGTACTAACTTTGTTCATCGTTGTTAACTTATTAACATGCATTCCATTCCTAAGTTTTATACCATATACCTTAGTATAGGTAGTATAGGAATAACTTTAATACACTTATGAAGTGTACAAACATTACCCCTTTAGGTCCCTGAACAAATGAAGTTCAAAACCTAAGTTAATATCAACATTCTTGAACTCGTCTTTGCTGCCTACCCATGCGATACTAAATCGGCGCTTCTGGCGCCAGCTAGCGATAAATCCTCCTCCCCTCTCTGCGTTGCGACGAGACATAAGACTACTAGTATGCTGCGCGCCATTTAGCGATAACCAAAGGTCTTTATCTTTGGCATGCGATGCGCTATGACGATTTACCTGAATGTCCGAGGCCAGCGGCGCCCATACCTCGATTCAGAGAACCTCAACAAATTTGAAAAATTTTGTGAAATTTCCGGGACCGTAACTTCTTCGTTATAAGCCCGATTTGGTCCATTCAAAGCTTACATGTCATAAATGACATACTCTACGTGTTCATATAAGAATTTGACATTTTTGAATCCAATAACTCAAAATTCACTATTGAGTTCATTTTTTAGATGTTCGTAAATTTTAATGAGCGTTCAATGCTCGTTTTCTTCGTTTTAAGTCGGAATCCAACGATTCTCGAACCCACAACTCTTAATCACCCTATCTCACGTGTTGACATTGAAAACCAATGTTTTCAAGTCTCACGACAACTTTTGACCTCTAATCCGGAATTCAACATTTTCGACGTTTAACGTCTAATTACGTAAAATTCGCCATAACTTCGTTACTAGGGTTCTCTAGGCCAAATCACATGGAATACTCCATGGATTTCATATCTACATCCTAACCAAGCAAGATGCATATATTAACGTATTGATGGAGTTCACTCGTTTATAAACAATTGATCTCAACAAACAATATTTTTCATGGTTCAAAACTATATTAAACCTTATGATTTTTATAATCTCATGACTTGTAGAGATTGAATCTATGGTAAGTCATCTTTAATCCCTCATACAATACATATACCACCCATTCTATGATTCTCTAAGATAAAAGAAAATCTAAAAGAGATGGAGATGAAAGGTAAGGATTATACCTTAAGAACTCTTGGAGTTCTTTCTTGGAAAACTCTAAGATCAGGCTTCCAAAGTGTATGTTTTGCAAGTCTAGCTCTCTTTCTCTCTCAATAATCTAATGTTGGCAAGTTGGAAAACTCTCAAATGAATCAACCTAGCTTTCTATTTATAGGAAACTAGAATGAAGGGCATTATGGACAACTACCATCACCTCCTTACTATTCATGTGTGGTCACCAAGTAAAATACTTGGTGACCAAGCCTCAATCTTGGCTTGCATACCAAGTGGCCAGCCCACCACCCCATGGGTCATCCCCATGGGTTGCCCCATGGGTTTTACCCATTCGGTGACCCACCGGTTCGATCCACGGTTCGATTTTTATATATTGGGCTTAACCAATTTAATATTGGGCCTTGAATTGGGCTTAACCAACTAATCCCTTGGGCTTGCTCCTTTAATTTATTGGGCTAATCATAATCCAACACAAATGAATTAATCATTAAGACTTAACTTAATTCTATAATACAAATCATATTCTAAACGTACAATTTACGTATTCTCTCCGTATACTACTCGTACAATAATCGTATTGCACTTCGTATTTACTCATCGTATTATTCATAGATACTAAATAGTATCATAAATGTATAACACTCGCATTAACCCTAACAAAATTCCTTCTACGCATATTATTTCCTTCTCAAAAATCAATACACTCAACCCTTATGTTTTAAGTCCGCAGGCGAAAACTGCGTTTGCCATAAATGAAATATTATCAGATATTCCATTTAATCACGTTATTCTATCATTACGCGTTTCTCGGAATTTCAAAATTATTCCCCAAACAGAAACGTATGAATAGTGTTTTTACAGAAATTTCTCAGAAAACATTTATTTTCGTCTTGGAAATTCCAAATAATTAATTCTAGCACGTAGCCCAAATACTAACCATGTTAGTACATTCTAGGTCATAGAACGACCTTCACATAGCTTACTCACATAATAATCAATTAAATTCATTTAATTCACATAATCAAATAAAAATTTAATTGTTATAAAAATCCGATTTTCTTGGGCGTTACAATCTCTTAGTTGTTAGAATCGTAATTGGCATAGTTTATGTGGACCGGTAGATCTTATATTTAATTTTCTGTTTATCAACATCTTATGAAGCTGGTAACTACAAAATATTAATGTTGCTTTCACCGAACTTCAGCTTTGGACTTCAGATTAAATTTGTAATATTTACATTAGTTGGCTGCAAAAATTGTTTTTGCTTCTTTGAATCTATAGAAGTGATTGCATGCTTTAACTTGTTAACAGTCTTATGAAGATAACTATATTTGAATTGGTGCATTTGGTCAGTGGCTTCAACAACTGTGGCTTCCACCGCGACTTATCGTGTTCATCATCTCAGGAGCAGACATTTATTGAGAAAGAATCTCTAATCTGAATCTATGCCATTTATATCAAACCTTTTCTCAAGAATATACCTGTTCATATGTCTCAACAATGGGGTGAGGTGAAATACTGTGACGCCCCCAAATCCGGGTCCCTTCGAACCTCAGATCCGGTCCGCCACGATACTACTATCGTCATACTATTTATATTTTGTATTCATAACTTAATGAATATAACTTTACTTATTACAATTTAGAATATAAATTCTTTCTATTTCCAGGATCTGTGTAATGACCCCAAACTTTTATAAGTTTCTAATCTTGGTCATTTACTATTCGTGTTTTACATCACATTCGATGTTATACAAATATGCAGAATAATTTAAACTTTTTCAATCTCTTTTGAAAAATAAATCTTTTATTGATATCTTAACTCAAATCAATTTCAAATCCCTGAATCAAATTATTCTATGATTCACTTTATTCAATTTCCGTATAAATCTTTACATCTCGATTCAAATTTCTCTATGTATCACATAGTACAACTTAACAGATATTACACATTATAAACTACTATCATGTAAGTCTACTAGAACCTAAACATGGTTCAAGAGCATCTAGTTAAATAATAAATCAATCTCCTTCGATACTATTGGACTTTATCAATCAAGTAGTACGTAACCTTTACCGTGTATCCTTAACTTGTAAAAGTGGTTATTTGCAAGGGTGAGCTCGACAGCCCATCAATTCTAACTATTTTCATGCAGCACATAACATATAATAGCATATTCAGTTCATGCATTCATAATCAATTAATATTCACTACGCATGTTACTTCACACATAACAAGAATAGAGATTTACCAACATAAGCATATCATCAAAGATCAACTTTCACATTTCATACATATCTCATATGCATTTCATATATATACATCAACATTTGCATAGCACAATATAGATCAACTAACAGTTATCGAATTCATATAACAAATATGAACTGAAAGACTTGCCTGATTCATAGTTTATCAACTACGACTTAACTGCTTATAGTTATCCACACTTCATGTATTCCTACACAGTTATATAATCATTGATTCATATTCATTAGTCATATTTTATACAGTCTCAATGTAATAATAATGTTACATTGTTCTTTAACTAGGTTCGTAAAACCTACACCTCACTTTCTCATCATACCCTAGGTATGTATAGGTATACCTTAGCTACACATGATTCATATCAACATTCATAAATCTTTATCACACACTTGACTCGCTATGTGTTCGACACATATTTAAAGTCTATAGATACACGATCTACATCGTCCTTACCTTTTTCAAACTTTAACAAATTTAATAAATTTGGGTTTTATATAACCATTACTTGTTCTTATACTTAAAACATCATCTATGTCAAGTATTATAGCTTTAGACATTCATTACACATATGCTTTAAAGTTCAGATCAAAGTTAAAATAGCTAAGCATCAATGCCTTGTGGTGTAGTCATTGCTTTACACATTAGGCACAGGATGGGTGCAATTTACTAGCGAATCCTTGGCCGATTCAAAAGTTGAGTATTTATTTTCTGGTTTCATCCGGGTTCTTAGCATACATGATTGTGAACACATAACTTATGCATATGTTAAGAGGTCTTAGCCCAAGTTGGGTGTCTCTTGTGGTTTACTCTAAGTTATTTTTACTAAGTAGGTTCATGTACAAAGAATGAACTACTTTAACCATTTCATCGCCTATAACGCGTATGCTCGTATTTATTCAACTTATTAGTATAGTTCATCATTTGAGAACTCGTTATAATTCATACTCGCACGACTTATACGGTGCCTAGCTAGATGAGCACACATGTAAGCCATGTTTATACAAGCTTAGTTTCGCAAGGCAATCAAGTTCATTTTTTTAAAAGTCATTCTAAGCCAAGTTAAAGCAACTAGGTGCAACTTTAAATCTCATTTCATAACTAGCTAAACCATGTATGTATGTTATTACGTTTAGAACTTTAAGTCCACAAGTTACTTTAAGTTCTTTCTCAAAGTTTCAAGTTTTCTTTAGAAAAAAATTTCAACTAAGCTATTGTAAGTTGATAATAAGTAAAGTCACTTTAAATCAATTCTCATGCTTAGGTATACTCATATCTCAACAATAGGTATGTGTTAGAATGTCATAACTTCAAAGACTCAAGATTCGTAAATATTCATTTTTTTAAAACTTTAAGTTTGTTTTCAAAACACATACTAATTCGTGCTAAAGTATTCCCTTATGAGTAAGGTAATCTTATATGTCATGTCTAATATCTTTCATTTTTATGTTTTATCACTTAGAATAACATATTCCATCGTCGGGAGCACTATACTTGCGTATGTGCTCAATTGACGCCCTCCGATCGCCTCCTATTACGTAACAGTCACAAAGATGACTGTTTTGACCCTTCCCACCGACCTCAAATTGAAACACTTAAACAACAAAAGTTGTAGGTCTATTCTTCCTCATTCCGGATCATCTTGAATCACCTTAATCGGAGTTCGTATGAAAAGGTTATGCCTAATTTACCACAGTAGGTCAAAATAGTCTACCCGACACTGAAGCCCGGTGTAGCTGAGCCCCAATTGGCCTTGGGGGCAGCGCAGCTGCGCCCTGGGAGGCAGAGACGCTTCCCAGGTTCTGCACTTCATGATTTTATAGGCCTCTACTCCTTCCGATTTTCATAACATGATTTATACTCATCCAAATCAGTCTATTTTCGATTCTATAGGTTCGTAACTCATAAAACTACAACATACCAAATAATCAACCATTACCAAAAATATTAAATAACCCAAATATAAATCTAAAACTCATTTTCATACTCAGTTTTCAAGTTTTGAAAAGTTTAGCGAATTCATTCACTACGAATTCGTTTCTCAACCAAATTGGTTCGTTTTACTTTCGTTGTTTTCATTTCTAACTATATTATCAGTAGCAAGCAACAATTCATGGATTATAACAATCCTTATGCATAAACTTTGTGACTCAAAGCAAGTATTTCATTACACTTTTCTAAGAAATGAAGAACTTTGAATTCAAGAACATAAAAATCAGATTCTTACCTTATTTGTGGCTTAGTTTACTTAATTCTCTCTCTGCACTATCCATACTCCTCCTCAACAACCCAACTCTCAAGCTTAGACTTATCAGACAATTTTCACGCAACAGAAAAATGAGAAGGAAAGGGTGCTTTATATAGGGAATTGATTGACTAGTTTCTAGCTTTGTTCCAAGGTTTGATTCAATGGAAATTAAGAGAAAACAATGTGTATAAGGGAGTTGGCCAACCACCATTTCATAGCCATCATCATAGCAACACTGCTAGGAAGTTGATTTTACGCAATAGAGGGGGATAGGCCAATGGCCTATTCACTTGTATGAGAGAAATGAGACTCTCTTATTGGGACAAAGGCTTATAACTCAGTACTTTAGCAATTTGGCTCTTGTAGTAAATTTTCCTAGCTCAATATTGCTACATTAAATAAAGTTATGGGCACATATATACACATATATATGTACCTACCCACATATAGGAAGTATACTTATATTTTAAATATACACCAATATAATCTTATTTCCCAAGTATACTGAGCTAGTCCAAGTAATATTTTAATTGGGCTAAATATAATTTAGTTGAGTACTTTCAACCCATTGTTTCATAAAACACATAATTATTATAATCATCATTATTAATTATTAATTCTCTTTTAATAATTTCAGTTAAACCTTCAGTCTGGCTTAACTTTAATACTCATGTCACACAAGGCTCATTTGTCTCATTTACTAGAGTTATATAACTCAAGCTCATTATTTCTATAATAAAATATTAGGGGTCTAGACCACGTTTGTCTTTTCCCCAATTCCACATTATTTTATTATTTATTTAATATAAAGTTTTTGTCACACTTTATCATAATGCTAAATTATTTAGCTTACTTAAATAATTACATACTTATAATATGTACAACCTTTACACTTAAAATAATTAATATTTACTCGATTAATTTTTTAAATTATACATTATACGTATAATTACTCGATTATTCTAAGACAACTTCTTCTATCTCTAACCAATAATTATTTATAACTATATTGGTCCTCTTCTTTTATTAACCGCTTATCTTTCAAATATTGCAATACAATGTAATATATTTAAAATATCAAATATTAATTAACATTTTCTTTCATTCCTCTTATGCTAATTAATCCATTCATGGTCAACTAAATCACCATTTATGACCTTTATATGAGTCTCTAGAATTCATTCCTTGAAATTTATATTCCACAGACTTACTCAGAATTTTCTCTGATCAAGGCAATTGCTACTGGTCACAGACTTGAAATAAGCGTGGTTGCACCATACCAAAATCGAGGCGGCATAAGTTCTCTTTAAGCGAAAATGAAACCTACGCTTCTAAATACTTTACACATCCTTCTTAAGCGTTAACTCATCTAACATTAATCCCCTCTTTGGTTTCACACCATTGGTTACCATTTTCCTTAACAATTTAAGGATCACACTTCGAGTTTTAAAATTCTATTTCACTTATTAGCTTAACCAACTATACATCTCCTTTACGATTTCATACCACTAATAACACAAAACTCGAATGTAACACATACATACATTCCTTTAATCTTGACTTCTCGCCGTGTATCAATTCACTCAATAATTCTCTAACCACTATATATCGATTTTCTTCTCTCGTCAACAACATACACACATACAAGTCTAAACATAGCACGTGTCGAGTCTTTAATATTATTCAATATAGTGCACTGAGTGGTTTCTCACAAACAACCAACAAATTAGTTTTTGTCTCGTCTACACTATTTTCACAGTGAGTTAGATCAGTTACTCATTCGTATATACCTCCACTCTCTGAAGGAATTGTTTAGCCCAACTCCTATACATCCACCATTAAAGAGTACGATTGCACTACCTTAGACTTGATACCCACTCGTACATATACTCAAGAAATTGGTGCTTATCAAAGATATTTTAATGTCACCAACTTACTATTATAAAATAATTTCACATAAATTATTTAACATCAATAGATAAAACTTTATCCATCTTCTTACTAATTCGTCTCTACAATATATAATAAATATATAATAACAGTATATATTTATTAAACACAACATCACTTATCACATAGCTCACAATACCACATACATCGTAACACACTTATATATTCTTGTTTGAACCCATCTCATGCTTTAAGAATTTTATCTACTAAATTCTTATTTTAATATTTTCTAAAAATTTGGGTTCTTACAAATACTCTGTCATTGCAAACCAAACTGGGATCAATTCAACAACATTTATATTTATTGTCCTAAGCACGTGGCTAGTGCTAGAGCAAAAGTTACTGGCGTATTTTGGGAGAACCTAGGCTTTTTTGCACATGCTTAGGTAGTAACTTAATTTTATGGATAGTCTGGTTTATTTTGTGGATTGAAAAGTGAATTTGAGATGTATATATGGATAGTTTGGTATATATTTTGTGGATATAGTAATTTGAAACTGTAAACGAATGGTATTATTGGGATGTATTTTGAATGGTTGATATATTTTGGCTTTATATTTAAATGAGAATTTAGACCTTTTAGCTACATATCATGGCATTAGCATATTGTAGGTGCATTGGTAATATAGGTGAACCACAACTTTTTTTCTTTTTTTTTATCTGCAACATTTTAAAAATGTTGTATATTTGTATAAATAAATGACACCTTCTAAATAGATGACACATTATAAACGTTGTGTAAATGTGCCTAAATGTTGTCTGATATATTAAACTACAACATTTTTAGCCAGAAAACGTTGTGGAATCATAATTTTTACAACGTTTTCAACCATCTACTAATTTATGGAAAACAAATCTACAACGTTTTTTTTCTTAAAAAACGTTGTATAATGTGTCTAACTACAACGTTTTAAAAATGTTGTGTAAGGGTGTCAAATAGATGACACCCTTAACCACGACGTTTTTCTGATTGAAACCACAACGTTTTTTCTGCGTTATCTATTTACTATTTTATAGTAGTGTCCCTAGCACCCCAAGAACAAATTAGGAATCCAAGATCCAAGCTTATTCAAAGAGAGGTATAAACCCTAACCAAAAATTTAATCTTGTATGCTAAGTTAGATTGTGTGTTTTTGTGTTTAATCATGTGTTATAAGATGTTATTTAGTGATCCATGATGTTATATCATTGATCTATAACATCAAAGTGCTCAAAAATTAAGTTTTCAAAACTGTCAAGAACCCTAGATTTATGGCATGACAACCGAATGTCAGAGGTCATAGATCTAGATCTGTTTATGATTTTACTTGTTTGATGTAATAGAGTTGTAGTATTGTAATAACACGATATTTTCTATATAATTAAATCAGAAATTTTGCGTATAATTTTTATTTTATTTTAAAGGTGAGAATTAATGCGTGCAAGGTAATGTGGATATATATGTATGTGATAAATAAAATATATTTATTACATGAATAATTACAAATAATTTTATTTTAGAATTATTGATTATTATAAATTATATTTTTATAATAATTAATTTTATAATAGAAATGTTTTTATTAATTATTTTCCATGAAAATATGATCATTATATTATTTAAATAATATATGAAATGATTATTAAATTATTATAATAAATATTTTATTATATGAATTTGTTCGATTAGTTAAGTTAATTATTTTTAACTTAATTAATAATGCTATTTATGCAAGGTAAATTAGATATGGAATCCAAATCCTAATTTTGGATTTTGATTAAGGAATTAAAATAATAATATTATATTATTTATATTTTAGTGCTATAAATATGTACTGTATGTACGTATTGATAAGGGTTGGTCAATTATGGTACCATAATAGAAAACCCTAACATTGTTTTATTAAACCATAATTTCAAACTCAAATTATAGTTCAAGACTGTTATATAACTATGTTATGTGATTAATGTTAATTATTATAGATTTGATTAGGTAAACCCTAATTAAAATTTAGAAATCCTAATTTCTAAAAGTTAAAAACCCTAATTAGTTAATTAAGAAACCCTAATTTGCTAAATAGGAACCCTAATCGCTAATTAAGCAAGCTTAATGTTAATTAGTGAATACTAAAACCTAAATTTCAAGTTTATATAATTAGAAAATCTAATCTAATTAAGAAACCCTAATTTGGAATTTTAGAAACTAAAAATTTTATTTTTAAACCTTATTATAAATTCTATAATTTTTGTGCTAAATCTTAGGGTTAAACCCTAAGGGTCAAACCCTAAGGGTTTGCCATGTTACATGTTTGCCATTAAAATCACAAGCATATTGACCATTTTGCCCTTCTTGGATTTTTATTAGGTTGCTTGTGAAAATTGCCAACACTTTTGTTGTTTACCAACTCTAACCAACCCCATGTGACTTAAAATAACAAATATCAGCCATTAGATATCAGCCAACACATTATATACATGTTATATATAAGATCAAAGAGAGAGAAATGTTCATATTTTAACCCATTTGGTCACTAATACTCAACTAATCTCTCTCAACTCCACACCTCCGAAATTTATTGCTAGACCAGTCCCAAACTGAGCCCCACTAACACCCATATAGCTTAAAAAACAAAGAGTGGCAAGAATCAGAAATTGATCATCAAGGTATAAAACCCTAATTTAGAATCTGACCTTTGATGATGTGTTAGATGTTAGTTTTTTTGTGTTAAACATGTTGAATATAGTGTTATTTAATCGACTCACAAAATAATAACACTTATATTCACATAAATATTATTTTCATTAATATATTCATTTAATAATACGTGGAAATTCTTGGGTATTACGTCCTCCCCCTTATAAAAATTCCATCCCGGAATTGCTACAAGGTTACACAAATAGATGAGGATAATCCCTCATCATCCTATCTTCTAACTCCCACGTTGCCTCTTCGACATTGTGGTTACGCCAAAGCACTTTTACAGAAGAAATAACTTTATTTCTCAAGGTTTGCTCTTTCCTATCTAAAATTTGGACAGGAATTTCTTCGTACGCTAAGTTCTTCTCCACTCTAATGGGTTCGTAAAAAATCACGTGTTTGTAGTCGGGCTTGTACGGACGCAACACCGATATGTAAAACACGTTATGGATGTGCTCCAACTCAGGTGGTAGTGCAACTTTATATGCTACTTAGCCCGCTCGCTTTAGTATCTCAAACGGTCCTATGAATCTTGGACTCAGTTTTCCTTTCTTGTCGAAACGGATCTTTCCCTTCCATGGAGATACCTTTAAGAATACGAAACTGCCGACTTCAAAATTTGGATCTTGCCGATGCAAGTCTGCGTACTTCTTTTGGCGATCTTGAGCTGCTACTAGCCTGACTCTTATTATTGTAACCACGTCTGCGATTTGTTGTACTAACTCTGGTCCGAGTATTCGTCGTTCTTCGACTTCTTCCCAATATAATGGCGTTCTGCACTTTCTTCTGTAAAGAGCTTCATACGGTGGCATGCCGATACTCGTATGGTAACTATTATTATACGCAAATTTGACTAAGGGTAGGTGGTCGTCCCAATTCCCTTGAAGTCCATCATGCAACTCCTAAGCATGTCTTCTAGCATTTGTATTGTTCGCACACTTTGTCTGTCTGTCTGAGGATGATAAGCAGTACTTAACGTTAATTGTGTTCCCATCTTCTCTTGGAAGCTTTTCCAGAATTTTGACGTGAAACGCGGGTCTCGGTCAGAAACAATTGACACCGGCACTCCATGTCGTGAAACAATTTCCTTTACGTATAGACTCGCTAATTAATTTAAACTTTAGCGGATCTTGGTAGGTAGAAAATGTGCGGTCTTCGTAAGTCGATCCACGATAACCCAAATGGCATCCAAACCTTTCTGCGTGACTGGAAGTCCTACCACGAAATCCATCGTGATATGCTCCCATTTCCACTCTGGTATTTCCAATGGTTGTAATAAACCACTCGGCCGCTGATGCTCTGCTTTGACTAATTGACACGTAAGACATCTACTAATGTACTCCACAATTTCTCGTTTCAGATTTGGCCACCAAAAAATGTTGTTTCAAGTCCCGATACATCTTTGTGCCTTCCGGATGAATGGAAAATGTCGTATTATGAGCCTCCTACAAAATTTCCTCTCTTAACTCAGCCACTGCTAGTACCCACACTCTCCCTTCGAATCTTAAGATACCGTCTTTATCTATTCAAAATTTTTCTACCTCATTTTCTGCGATCCTTCTCCTGATTTTCTCACATTCTCCATCTTTCTCTTGTGCTTCCTTTACTCTATCCAACAATGTCGGACAAGCTTCCATTACAAATAATTTTTCTTCAGACCTCTCGGGTCCCTCCACCTCTATTTCCAACTTCTCCATATCTCTTATTAACTCCTCCTGAGTTGTCAGTTGCATCAATTTCTCCATTCCTTTCCTCTCAGAGCGTCAGCAATTACGTTTGCCTTCCTCGGGTGATAAAGAATCTCACAGTCATAATCTTTAATTAATTCTAACCACCTTCTCTGACGTATTTTCAACTCCTTCTCTGTGAAGATATATTTTAGACTTTTGTGGTCCGTGTATATCTCATATTTCTCTCCGTACAAATAATGTCTCCATATCTTTAACGCAAAAACTACTGCAGCTAACTCTAAGTCATGAGTAGAGTATCGTCTTTCGTAATCCTTCAACTGTCGTGATGTATACTCAATGACTTTGTCGTGTTGCATAAGAACACAACCAAGTCCTCTATGCGACGCATCACTGTACACCACAAATCCTCCCGTATCATCTGGTAATGATAATACCGGAGCCTCGCTCAATCTCTTCTTCAACTCTTTAAAACTCTCTTTACATTTGTCGGTCCATACAAATTTTACTGTTTTCCTCGTCAGATTAGTCAACGGGGTTGCTATCTTAGAAAAATCCTGGATGAATCTTCTATAATATCCAGCTAACCCTAAGAAACTTCTCACCTCTGTTGGAGTTTTCGGTTGTTCCCAATTACTTACTGCTTCGACCTTCTCGGGGTCTATTGAGATTCCATTCTCATCCACCACGAGGGTAAGACCCCGGATTTTATGAAATAAAAGTATTCAATTTTTCTTATAATTATTATTCAGTAAATGGTTAAATTGATAAAAGTTTAAAGTTAAGGGTGATATATGTTAAATTTTCAAAATACGCAAGTGGTTATAAAATACTCATTTCTGTCGGGGAATATTCGTTTGGTCGTGGAATATTCTTGTTGTCGGGGAATATTCAATGCACGGAGCCAGCTCATTTAGGGCCCCATAATGTAATAACCGCTTTGATGAAGAAAATGACAAGTTTGAGTTTTTATAAATAAGGGCGTAGTAGTTCTTGCTTAACAACATTTGGAATACCCAATGGTTAAAATATAGTAATATCGTGGTTGCACAAGAAAGATACTACCAGTATTGCACAATATTTTTAAATAATTGATTCTTACGTAAGAAGGCACCACTCAATAATTGTTATAGTAATTACTGTTCAATATTCTATTTTATTGATTCAATAATTTCTGTGTTGATATTTTATATTATTGTTGTTTCAATAATTGTCACTGCACAGTATTTCCCATTATAAGATCAATAATTCATATTATTTGAATAATATTATTAGATAACATTATTGGCAATGTCTAGAAAGTTCTGTCAAGGAGAGATTTGGTCACCTAATTGCGCGCTAGTAAGGAGAAATCCTTATCGGAAAGCCCCCTCTTTCCTGGGAACTGCCTGGTTGTCATAATTATGATTCTATAATATTATTTGTGAAAAATTAATTATTGATTTATATGATAAGGAAATATTTATTTGATGCGGATATAAATGATGGATTTATTTATGTGGTTATAAATGAAGGAATTAATATTGAGGTATTTTATCAGTATTTTTGTCGGAAAAGAGGTATTAAAAATCAAACCAGTGTTCTTGTGATATATTGCGTGAGTTATAATTTTTAATCCGACCGTTGGATCGTTGTGATTTTTGGATATGTTATACATATATAAGGTGAGTATATGTCCACAAATTTTGAACCGTTAAAAATGAACGTATAAATTGTTATGAATTTTAAGAGATGACTGGTTCAGAAATTGTTGAAGTTTCGGAATTTATCATTTTGGTAGAAAATTCTAGAATGCGTGGGACCCACCTATGGTTGGTGAAGAAATGTGCTAAAATTCTAATTCAAATGTGGTGGGTGGCAGTAGTAGTAGGTAAAGCCATCAGGTAGCAGGTCAAGTCTGCTTCAACGTGCTAACATTTTCCTATAAATAGAGTTCTGAGTTAGAATTGAAAATCACACCAGAAACATAAGCTTTCTCTCTTTATATTATCAAGCGTATTTTATGAGTATTTAGATACTTTGAGAGTTGCTATTCAGTACAAGTTTCATTCAAGCATCATATCCGACATTTCATTCTTAAGTACTGTTTCTTTGAGGTAAGGGATTGTGGGGGATTTTAAAGGTTATTATGTTTTTCAGTTTCGAAATTTTTCTGATCTTCAAAAATTCTGGAAAAATTTGAAATGATAATTTGATGAGTTTTCTTGATTGTGTCCAAAAATGGTGATTTTTGGATGTATAGATTAAAAGTTATGAATTTTATGAGAAAAGACTATTTTAAAAGTAAACCCTTATAACTCCTTGTGGTTAACTCCAAAATTGATGAAATTTTTATTGGGAGTACATCTATATAACATCAGTATATTCTGTAAATTTCGAAATTTTTGGACAAAAGTACAATTTATGATAAATGTCTAAATATTTGGCAGTTTTGGTCATGTGAAAAATAGTAAATGAATTTTAAAAATTCCGAGAAAAATAGATGTTCAATATGGGACTATATTCTGCTAAATACCAGAAAATAAATATTTTTGGAACTGATTTGGTATTTTTCATGAAAATGGACTAGTTATGAGTAAATGAATTAAATATGTTATGTGAAGTAACAAAATTGGAAAATAAGATTTTATGGCTTGGGAATCCTATATAAGGTATATGCAGATTTTTGATGAGGGTTTTGGTTATTGGTGATGAAATTTTATGATTTTGGCATTTTAGGATGATTAAATGCATTAATTGGTAAAGTGTAAACAATTAAAATAAATTGTTTATAAGTTTAAGAAATGATTAAAATATTGTGGTAATATTAATAATATTAGATTATGAGATTATTAAGTGATTTATAACATTTGGATTAAAGTGTTATGAAATCATTGATTCATGAATATTACTCTTGAAATTAAATGCAGTTGTTGATCGTATTGTTTTTATTATCATATATAACATTTTTATAATCCCGGTGATGAAATTTCTCTTTGACTTAAGTGTAAAGATGGGTAGATTATTGGTATGATCGTGATTATGGGTTCTCTTTTTGTCAGTAGTGCAAAGATGAATTGTTGACTGGTATGATCATGACCATTGAATTTATAATTGAATATTTTTCGCTTAAGAGCAAAGGTGAATTGATCAACATGGTTATAATTGTTGTTTATATAAATTCTGAAATGATTATATATTTCTTTGAAATATTAACATCTTTGGCCTGTAGTGCAAAGATGAGTTGTTAATGAATATCTTTGGCGTGTAGTGTAAAGATGACCTGTTGTTGAATATCTTTGGCCTGTATTGCAAAGATGAATTGTTGATGAATATCTTTGGCGTGTAGTGCAAAGATGACCTGTTGTTGAATATCTTTGGCATGTAGTGCAAAGATGAACTGTTAATGAATATCTTTGGCCCGTAGTACAAAGATGAACTTATTAATATGATTATGAACATGAACTGTGATTTGGTATAACCATGATCTTTGATGTTTCAAGTAAAGACATGTGATGAAAAATATCTTCGTCTTAGATGAGAAGAGAAAATTTAGAACTACAATTATGATTAGGAGTTATTCACATGACTTTGAACATGATCTGTTGATTAATGTTACAGGGTTAAAGCATTGTTGGAGGACTTTTAACATGGAGAAGATAATAGACTTTATGGTCTATTTGACTCTTCTAATGGATTGCTCATTCCGCTGCAACTATGGTTGAAAAGTTTTATCATCTACTATATGTTCTAAATCTTTGATTTATTACTGATGAAGGCTATTGATAATTTAATTATCTTTAGTCATGATATTCTTTACTGAGCTAGTTGTACTCACCCTTTTGCTTCATAATTCCTTTCAGGTAATAAGAGTGTTATCGGGTAGAGCGTGGATAACAGGGGAATAGAACGGTGGTCTATAGCTGTTGAGGTTCTCCCTAAATAGCATGGAAATAATTTTATTGAGAACTTTAGATAAATGTGTCGTATTGTATACGTCATTTGATATTTAATTTTGGTGAACCGAATAGGGTAAGGTGAACCCAACTTTGAAAGGGTGTTTTGCCACTATCATACAAGATGTCTAATGACCTACGAGTTATCATAAGACAGGGTTGTGCACATCCACTTGTTGAGTATATCTACGAGCATTACCTATATGATCTTGGAGTTTATTTGAAATATAATTTTCAACTGGAGACAGTGGAGATAGTTATATGTCAAGAGAAGACTTACCATTGGAAGGAACATGATAGTAATCTTCTTGTTTTTCTTTGGGGTCTATTTGATCAACCAAGGATAATTCTCTGGACATATGATATCTATCGTAACTTAGATTCATGGTCTCCTATGTACAAAGGTTTCCTTGAGCACTTCCCAAATATTTTAATTTCTAAAACAGTTATTGACTATACCTTTAAGTAATGTATCAATGTGATGTGTTGTCCATAGTTGGGACGTGAGTCACAGTATATGTGTTGTTGTATTTTGCAAGACAATTGTAGTAATAAAGTTGTAGTTGTTTTCTGTACCATGTATTTGGCGACTCAGAATAGGTTGGATGAATTGGACCTATTTTGGGGGCGTCACAACGAGGCCTAAGAATTGAAACTTCTTCATCCAAAATTCGCACTTAGAAAATTTTGCATACATTTTCTCCTTTCGCAGTGCTTCCAAAACAATCTTCAGATGTTCGGTGTGTTCTTCCTCTGTCTTCGAGTAGATCAAAATGTCATCGATGAAAACTATTACGAATTTATCCAAGTATGGCTTGAAAACTCGATTCATCAAGTCCATGAATGCTGCCGGAGCATTAGTCAAACCAAATGACATTACCAAAAACTCGTAGTGTCCATAACGGGTTTGAAATGCAGTCTTTGGTATGTCCACATCCCGTACTTTCAGTTGGTGATATCTCGTCCGCAGGTCGATCTTCGAGAAACACTTCGCTCCCTTTAGTTGATCAAATAAGTCGTCTATCCTCGGTAATGGATATCTGTTCTTGATCGTTACTCTATTCAATTCTCGATAATCGATATAGAGCCTCATCGATCCGTCCTTTTTCTTAACGAATAACACTGGTGCTCCCCAAGGAGATACACTCGGTCGAATGTATCCCTTATCTAATAACTCTTGAAGTTGTATCATCAGTTCCTTCATTTCTACCGGCGCCATACGATATGGAGCTTTCGAAATCGGTGCCGTTCCCGGTGCTAAGTCTATTACGAATTCGATTTCTCTGTCTGGCGGAAGGCCAGACAGATCGTTCGGAAACACATCCTGAAATCCACTCACTACAGGTATATCTTTAATCTCTACTCCCTTTTTCCGGGTATCCACAATGTAAGCTAAATAACCTATACATCCTTTCTTTAACAATTTCTTGGCATGCATCATCGTAACGCAACACGATTGCTTAAGCGATGAGCTACCATAAAACACTACCTTAGACTTACTCGGAGTCTGAAGGTTTACACATTTGTTCTGACACTCAATCTGTGACAACCCGAGAATTTAGAAAATTATTAAAATCATAATTGATTGATTTAAGGTTCAATATTAGGACCTAGATAGAAAATAAGTGTATGGAATTGACAGTTCTGTAAAGAAATTTTAAGAATTTCAAAATTTTTGGACAAGACTTGAATAATTCGGTAGACTGTAAGTGATAGTCTGGTAATGAAGTATAAGATTTCGGTGGATTTAAAATTCTTATGAAGAATTATCAGGGTTATGTATCTAAGTGTATACGAGTCGGTATATGTGATCATATATATGAACAGTAAATTTTTTATGTGTATAATTTATGGCTAAGGATCAAATTTTGATCAGATAAGTTACATAGGTGACAAACCCTAAAATTATAATGAGAACGTTAAGGGTTAAGTTATTTAACCCTAAATAGTAATTTTATATGTGAACAGTTGTGGTTTATGGATAAGATCTTGAGCAGATAAGTTATAACTTTAGCAAACCCTAAAGTTATGTTAATCATATGTTTATTAAGTTAGAAAACTCTAAGGAATTGTTAGAAACCCTAACGATAAGCTTAGAAACCCTAATTTTAGTTTTGAGAATCCAAAACCCTGATTCGGATATTCAAAACCCTAATTTGGGAATTCAAAAGCTAAGTATTATAAGTTATGGAATAAAAGGGAAATGTCCAATTCACCTTTCAAGTTATAGGGGAAAAGACCAAATTGCCCTTAGTGAATGCGAAATGACTAAAATACCTTTTTTCTTAAAAGTTAAGTAAAAAATTTGCAAAATCTTTGGTGAGTCATCTATATAGATATCACATGTGTTCTAAATGAGCAAGATATCAGCCAATTCATTGCCACCTTGCAACTGTAATGCCCCAGAAAATCGAATCTTTGTAAATACTTTTAATAATGAATAAAATAATATTATTTATTATTATTACGTGTGGATAAGATGAATGTCGTTCTATAACTTAGAAATGTTGGAATGTCGTAGTATTTTAACTACGTGGGAGAATTAAAGTGTTTGAATTTCTAAGACGAAAATAAAAGCTTTCCGAGAAATTTTTCGAAAAACACTATTCATAGATTTTTGCTCGGGAATTATTTTTGAACTTCCGAGAAATACGTAATGTTATAATATCAAGGTGATATGGATTATGTAATAATAACCTAAGTATGGAAAACGTAATATTTCGAATGCGGAATTAATTTGGGAACGTTAGGTTTATTAAGCGTTAAAGGAAGAAAGTTGTGATCGTATAATGTGTATTCATTATATGAAGGTAATGAATGTAAGTATAATACGACGTATTGTACTATTATGTATGAAGAATGAGATAACGTATATTACAAATTAATATATGAGCTAGCATATGAGGATTATACATGGGGTATAAATGTTAAGTTGTTAAATCTAAAGTAATGGAATTGTAGGATTATTAGCCTAATAAGAGAAGTCCAATAGAAGGTGACAATCAAGCCCAAGTGTTTGATAGATCATGAGTCCAAACTATGGTAGCATAAGCCCAATAAGGAAGTAGTTAGATTTAATTAACAAGCCCAATTAGAAGCCATGATCCATGGGGCAATCTAAGTGTAAAGTTGGTAAACTTGATGGGCAAACATTATGTGTGATGACCAAGTGTTGTGTTGAGCAAGGAATGAATAGTAAGGAGGTTATTGAGGAGGTGGAATGAGGAGGTGGAATAAGGAGGTGGGATGTTTAAAGACCATTCTACCCTAGCTTTTGGTTGCCTATAAATAGAGAAGCCTCACTTCATTTGTTGGTTGTTCAATTTCTCCCAACTCCTCTCAAATATAAGCAACTTAATTGTTAGAGAGAATAAGCCACATAAGCACTTATAAGCCACTTCAACCTTTGCTAGATTTTCCAAAGTGAAGTGAAGTAATAGTCTTCAAGGGTAAGACTCATACCTATTATCTTTATCTCTTCTATGGTAGGATTGATAGAGAAGTGGGATTATTTGTTAATAATATGTAATAAGTTATTAATGAATGAACTTAAGCCGAACAAGTTGAATAAGCAACTTGAACTTTAATAAGTTACTAAAATCATGAAGAACTTATCATATGTTTGTCATATGATGTTAGTATATTGAATATAGTATGAGAACATTGATTGATGTACTTAAGTTCATAGTAAGTCATAAGCATGATGAATCTTTATTTTTTAAGTTAAATAAGTCATTGACTTATGAGAATAAGTCAAAACCTACTTTGATTATAAGTTCGTGTAATAAGTAACTTGTAATGATCATATGTTGGTTAAAATCCATTTAGAATCATTAAGAATTTAGTTTTGCCGGAATTCACATGATTGGACAATAATCGTCGAATTCATGAAATTCTCGGAATGGAAGTCGTATTTTATGTTTGAAGTCGGAAACGTTGGCTTTCGATGGAGACAAGTCATAAATGGCATTATAGAGTTGCGGACTCAAAAATGACCGAATTTCGACTTAGAACGAAGAAACGAGCATTGAACGTTCACGGACGTTTATCGTTTTCGTTAAAAATGAACTCATAGGTGAAATTTTAGCAAACGAAGTCAAATAGATAAAATTTTTGCATGAACGCATAGAGTATGTAATTTGTGAACCGTAGGCTTTTGAACGAGCTAATTCAGACTTATAACGAAGAAGTTATGAGTCCGAGAGTTTCGTAAAATTTTCAAAAATTGCAAACAATCTGAGGCACAGTGTTGGCGCCGCGACGCTAACCCAAGGCCAAATGAGTGGCGGCTAGTCATTGCAATAAAGATGTCTGAAAGACATCTTCTAACTTCAAGCGTCAGCAGTAGCGATATAAAGAATAAAGTGGGGCACCGCAACGCCAGATCCGGATGTTAGACATCGCTAACTCATGCCATGTATATGAGATGAAGAAGCGATGGGTGGTAGCCATACCAACCCTAGGCAATGGTCAGTAAAGAATGTTTTCAAGTACAGAATGAAAGAAATCTTGTTAGTAATGAACTAAGATATAAGCATAACATTGTTAAGGCATTGTAAGACACTTAAGTATGATGATTAATGGTTAATAATCAAATGAAGATGAATGAAATGTGAATGACGTAATGAAAGCCGAAAACCCATAATAGTAGATCTAAGTCAGGATTTACATTGAGATGAAGGGTAAGATATAATAGTATACATACTTGATTATATATGACCTAATGCGGTACTTTATATGATAATGTATTGTAGAAACGTAGAGACTTAAAGTTTATGTGTGTTAATTAGTAAGCAGACGCTGAAGGCAAGTATTCTAACCCTTGTTCCAGTTCAGTCTGGACAAGTTTTGTAATTCATGTATTCTTTCACATGAAGTCTTGAATGATGAAGTCTAAAGCCAACTCTTTCGTCTAGACTTATATTATGATTCTGTCAAGCATGATTTAAGTTTACCGAGTTATATTGGTATGGTTTTCAATCGAAGACCAAGTATGCTAAAATGTTTTTGTCGTTTAACGACAGGCACGTGAGGTTGCCACAACTTAAACGTATACATGTTTAATGAATGTAGTGTTGATCAACATAGAGTACTATCGGCTGATCACCTAGAAGTGCTCGTAAGCTATCTTTGGACTTACTTGACTTAGTCTTGGGTTGTCCTTTTGAAAAGAAATTATGAACTGCTCATAGTTTTGAGCCTTAGTTGATATTCTACTGAATATTGTTGTTGGAAAATGTTTTGAATGAAAAGAAGTGCTATTTTGAATTATCGATAGTACTTCATAACTATTGTTCAGTTACTGAAGATATATGAGTTCTATGTTTCAAGCATGTTGTTTATTAGAATTGTAGTACTTGTTTGAGCTAGTTATGCTCACTCTTGCTTGAACCATATGAACACAACCAAGATCGAAAGGCATCAAGGCTCGAGTGCGAGGACAAGGGCAAGGCGAAGACGAACCCTTAGATTGCTTATGTAATAGAATAGTTGAATGTCTCGTAATATATTGAATATTATGACAAAAACAAACGAATGGGTTACAAAGAACACAGGAAATGTAATATTATTTTGGATATATAGAAGTTATATTAGTCCTTTTGAGACTATTCAATTGAATGAATGAATGAATGGTAGATCTGTATAGCACCATCCATCGTCGGGTTAGAAGAGACCCGATTTGGGGCGCCATGAGTTGGTATCGAGCCTTTAGGTTATAAAACTTAAGGGGGATTAAAACCTTAAGTCATAACCTTAAGAGAGGTTAAAGAAGTAAAAGAAGAAAGTAACCTTATAAAAATGCATTATGATTATGTTATGTGTTTTTTATTATTCTACCGACGATGTACTAATCAACTTAACTGCTTTTTGTGTAGATGTCGAGAGTAAATGGAATGTATGTAGATGGTCAAGCCATTAGTGAAGAATCGGTGAACCAAGTAGAGGTTATACTAGAACCCCATAATGGCGCAGAAACTGAAGTTGTGGTTATTGAGTCCGGAGACTCGGATGATCTTGACTACATGTCGTTTATTCGGACGGGATGATAGAGGAGGAAGTAGAGACAGTGTCTTTTAATCCAGTGGCTATAGCAGCGGAGATAGCTCCTGGGGGGTCGATGATGTCTCTTTTTATGTCAGTGTTGGATAGAAATATCCATTACTGTCAGGAAATCAAGGAGCTGAAAGTAGAGCTCCAAATGGTTATAGAGGACAAGACTGATGTCGAGTCCATGTGGGAGCAGGAACATGACGAGAGGATTTTGGCTAAGGACAAAGTCCACAATTTAAAGCATGAGGTCTTTGAGCTCAAGGAGGAGCTAAAGACCAAGGTGCAGAAGATAGGGAGGATGTCCTATATCTATAGGAGTTCTCATACAGATTTCTAGCAACAGGTAGCTAGATATCCTGTGGAGGTGGGGCAAACACGGCATACTATTAGCCGTGATATCATTGTCGGTCTTGCCAAGGAAGATTTTGAGAATGCCTTGAGGCAGATGTAGACTAGTAGTAGTTAGAGTAGTATGTAAATCTTTTGTAAGTAGTAGTGACGTAAAGCCCTTTTTGTATAATAAAGGGTAGTCTTTTGTAAATCCCAATTTTTGGAAAACAATAGCGGAAGTAATGTAATCGACTTAGTCAATGTAACCGATGTAGTATTATACTACGAAGAATGAATATAAGTCCTTTTTATGGAAAGCAATGAGTTATGGATGTTGGAGTTATTGTTAATATTAATGATAACTAATAAAGAAAGAATATAAGTCCTTTTGTATGCAAAATCTTGAAAAGCAACGTAATCAAGGTGCGAATCAACCGGAGGAGGTCCTGGTTAATCCAATCAGAGTTTGTTAATTTAATAACAACCTTTAATAGAACGAGGCTAATATCCTAGTAAATCCGAGGTAGCGCGAGCTACTACCTTTAAGGATTTCAGAGTGTGGTCCGCCAGAGTTCAAAGGAACTACGGACCCTATTGAGTTTTAATAAGGCAAATATTGTCAAAAGGTTGCCTTTAGAGATATGATATCCACTTTTCGAATAAGTCCTCATTACATTTATTGTCACTACTTATTTAGCATGGAATAGTGAATAAGGGACTACTTTAATGAATCTATCATCGGCTCCACATAAAGGGATCTTAGAGGAAGGCGCGACTCTCGCCCCCAAAAAAGGTATTCCTAACCTATTCTCGAAGTCAATCGAATACATGGTAGTCCACAAATACGTTCTCATTTCACGAGAGAGTTTTAATACAAATATTGAAAGAAATATCCTCTCGTGAGCTCATTTATTGTCAGCCCGATAGTGAGAAATATTATGACTAAGATAATGCAGAATAAATTATCATTAGTCTTTATGACTAATATAATGCGAATAAATTATCATTATAAAATACAATAGACATCAAGTTTAAGCTGTGGCGAAACTTATCTGATCCATTAAAAGAGTCAAATAGAGAATAAAATCTACTATCTTTTATGATTTAAAAGGTTTTCATCACTTTTATCGTTGGGACTCGACAATAAATAAACCACATCATCCACACTTTTCGACCCGAGGATATTCATTAGTATCACAACCACAAATTATCCATACACTACGGGCTAAGGATATTAGTGTATTCATCGATGGTCATGATCATGCAACAAGCGTCCATCAATGCACTCACGGGCCAATGAGGACTTTTACCACATCATTTGTAACATTACGGTCATGATTACAAGAATAATCCACAGTCATAATCATACCAAGTCCATCTATACACTTCTGAATACAGATGACTTTCAAAAAAATATATAAACATGAGGATGATGACAATGATATAAGAGTTCAATAAAACAAGTTCAAGAATTAATTTATTCGGGAACTAATAACATCCAAATTATCGACATGATACTTCTTTGTAGAGTAAAATTTAAGAATGCTCGGAAGAATATTTTCATGAAAAGATCTTTGGATGAAGCGCAAATATCAAGGATATTCCACTAATTTCATGGAGTATAGAAGTCAAAACTTTAACCAACTAAGTATAATAAAGAATGGAATAACAAAAAAAATCACCATGCATGCGGTACTTCACATAGACAGGTTATTCCAATAGAATAATAAATAACGGAACCGGTCGGTATGTACGCATAAGCGGGATATTCAACGAATAATAAAGAATGGAATAACAACGAAATCACCATGCATGCGGTACTTGGCATGAGGAGTTATTCAACATAATAATAAATAACGAACCTTGGTCAAATTGTAAAAGCGTATGAGACGGGATATTCAATGAATAATAAAGATGGAACTAGGTCGGTAAAAAACGCGAGGATATTTCAACATAATAATAAAAGGCGGAACAAGGTCCGGCGTAAAGCATGCGCATGGGATATTCAACAAAATAATAAAGAATGGAATAACAACGAAATTTCACCATGTATGCGGTACTTGGCATGAGACATATTATTCAATGAGAATAATAAATAATGGAATAACAAAAGAATTTCACCAAGTATAGGGTAGAAATGCGTATCTGAGGTTATTCAACGAATAATAAAGAATGGAATAACGAAGTTCTCTTCATGAATATGAAAAAAAAATAATACCCTTACCTTATAAAGAAGAGTACTCAAGACGGTAGAGGCGGGGATATACTTGAAGAAACTTGCACTACACTCAAAGCTTTCTTAAGCGCTAAAGAAATACGCTCAATATTATAGAAGAAGAATTCTCTCTCTGGTTTCTCTCTCTAGAGTTTTAGTGAATTAAGTAAAAATAATGAAGGAATGAGCTTCTATTTATAGAAGAATGGATGAATAATAACCAATCCATGAGCGGTCCAGTTGATTTACTTTTAAGCGGACGGTCAGTTGGTTTACAATAAAATATAATATATTCTATTTATAATCTAATAAAATGAATAACTTTATAAAAAAGTATTACATTTTTATATAAAAAAGATTTACTATCTGAAACACTATATAGAGCCTTATGCAAACACTATGCATAATAAAATATAATATATTCTAATTATTGTCTAATAAAATGATATACTTTATAAAAGTATTACATTTTATATAAAAAAGATTTTACTATTAGCCTAATAAAAGCGAATAACTTTATAAAAGTATTTTTTTTATATAAAAAAGCTTTTACATTTTATTACATTAATAATACTAATAAAATAAAACTTCATCATCATTATCATAATTCACACTATTAATCGACCATGTCATTCCCGAGAAAGAAGGGGTTTTTCAATAAGGATTTCTCCCTATTGGCGCGCAATTAGGTGACCAAACCTCTCCTTGGCAGAACTTCTAGACATCGTTAATAATGCAAATAATAATATTAACAACTTTGTTATCTCAATTATTGATTTAATAATATATAAAATATTGACAATAATTGAATCAAATAACGTGAGATCTTATCACGACAATTCTTGAAGCAATAATTGAACAAAAGCGAGTGACTTCTCACGTAAGCATCAATAATCAATCTTAGTATTACTCTTATGCGACCCACGCGTATTCTGTACTTTTTTTAACACTAGGTGTTTCAACGATTAACGATAAAACTTCCATTTATTATTTTCATAAAATATATTTTTTTTTGTCGTTTCTCAATCAAACAATAATTCCGTTGTGGGGTCCACCAATGATTGTGTTAGTTATCTGAATATTCCTGTTAAAAGCGAATATTCCCAGCCCAATCAAATATTATAAACAACTTGCGTACTTTACAAAATTTCTAAATATTACCCACAACTATAACATTATATCAAATTCATTCCATAATATTTAAAAATGATAATTATAGAAAATTCATCTTTATTCATAAAAGTTGGGGTCTTACAATCTCCCTTTCTTATGAAATTTAAGCCCTCGAAATTAGAATGCGTACACAGTATGTCGAAGAGGTAAGGATACCTTGATTTCATTTGATTCTAACTCCCGGTCATTTCCTCGAACATCGTGGTTCCTCCATAAAACTTTGACTTGAGGTATAACCTTGGGCGTAGAATATGTTCCTTCTTATCCAAGATTTGAGCAGGAACCTCTTCATACGTTAAATCTTCCGCTATTTCGTCGGTTCTAACTTCAATAATGTGGTTGGGTCTTTCACATATTTACGTAACATGGATATATGAAAAGCGTTATGAACACGAGACATACTTGGCGGTAAAAGCGAGTCTATAGGCTACGATCCCTACTTGATCGAGGATTAAAAATGGGCCAATGAATCGAGGATTGAGCTTTCCTCTCTTTCCAAATCTTGTAACTCCTTTCCATGGAGCAACACGTAATAACACATGATCTCGAATATCGAATTCCACGTCCTTTCGATGAAGATCGGCATAACTCTTTTATCGGTCTTGTGAGGTTTTTATCGTTGTCGGGATCGTTTGAATCTTTTCATAGTCATACGTACCAACTCCGGTCCCAACAACGTTGTTTCACCCACCTCATCCCAACATCTTGGAGAACGACACTTTCTTCCATCTGGCGCCTCGAATGGAGCCATGCCAATACTTGCTTGATAAGCTGTTGTTGTAGGAAAACTCCACCAATGGTAAGAACTTATCCCAACTTCCCTTGAAGTCGAGGACACAGAGTCTTAATAAATCTTCAAGAGTTTGAATAGTCCTCTCGATTGTCAAATCCAAAAGTGCGAGGATGATATGTTAGAACTAAATCGTAAATCCGTGCCCATAGCTTTTTGCAAACTAACCCAAAATCTTGAAGTGAATCTTGGGTCTCGATCAAAACTATGGATCTTGGCATACCATGCAATCTTACAACCTTGTTTATGTACATCTGAGCAAGGCGTTCAAGTGTATAAGTTTCTCGTATTGGTAAGAAATGAAGCGGACTTGATCGATCTATCAACAATGACCCAAATTGCATCTATGCCTTGAGAAACCTTAGGAAAGACCGATGCTTGAAATCCATGGTAATGTGCTCCCACTTCCATTCTGGAATTTCAAGTGGTTGCTGATGGACCTTTTGGTAATTGATGTTCGCCTTGACTCGTTGACAAGTTATACACCTTGAGATAAACAACGCTATCTCTCTCTTCATATTGCCCCACCAAAATGTATGTCGAAGATCATGATACATTTGGTACTCCCGAGATGGATTACAAAGCGGTGTGTTGTGCGCCTCCATCATGATTTTATACTTTAAATCGGGGTCTTTAGGAACACAAAAATGCAGGAGTTGACTCAAGTATTCCTTCTTCATCGATTCTTGCTTGGCATAGCACCTTCTTGTTTCTTTCTTCCTCATATGCATCGGCTCGTGTCATAGCTTGGTAGCTTTAACTTTATTGATTAATTAAAGTCGGTTCCCTTTCGTATATTCGCCATCATCACTTGGGTCCTGGAGTCTTTATCTCTATCTCCATCCTTTGCAAGTCATACAAAATGGGCCTTTGCGTTGACAATATCGCTTTCGTGCCGCATATGATCTTACTACTCGATGCGTCGACTACCATTTCGCTTTTCGAGGATGGTATTGAATGGTATGATCATAATCTTTCAACAGATTCAAGCCAGCGTCATTTGTCGCGTGTTGAGTTCCTTTTGAGTGAAGAAATATTTGAGGCTTTTATGATCCGTAAAGATCTCCACTTTCTCCCCATACAAGTAATGCCTCCAAATTTTAAGTGCGAAGATAACAACTGGCAACTCTAGATCATTAGTAGGATAATTCTTCTTATATTCTTTGAGTTGTTGGGAGGCATAGGCTATGACTTTCCTATGTTGCATGAGAACACATCCTAACCCTTTGATTGAAGCATCACTGTAGATGACAAATCCCTCAAGGCGGATGGTATTGTCGAGCAGTCTTTGAAATGAGTCTTCTCTTGAGTTCTTGAAAACTCTTCTCACATTCCTCGTTCAACCAAATTTTGTATCTTTTTAGAGTCGGTTTGAGTTAAGGGAGTAGCGATTAGAAAACCCCCTCTACTGAATCTCAGATAATAACCAATAAAGCGAAAAGCTACGTACTTGATCATTTGATTTAGGTTGCTCCCGCTTTGAATAGCTTCAATCTTTCTTTGGGTCAGCGGATATTCCATGACTTGATACTACGTGCCCAAGGAATACTACTTCCTCGAAGCGAACTTCGCATTTCTTTAACTTGGCATAAAGCTTATATTCACGAAGCTTTTGGAGTATCGACCTCAAGTGTTGCTCATGATCCTCCACGGCTTTTGGAATAAATAAGGATGTCATCAATAAAGGCGACCACAAAGTGATCCAAATATTCCTTGAATACTCGGTTCATCATATCCATGAAGAAGCGAGGAGCATTAGTTAATCCAAAAGACATATAACTAGGAATTCATAATGCCGTCTTAGGGTTTAAAGCCGTCTTTGGAATGTCATCGGTTCTAATCTTCAATTGGTGATATCGAGCGAAGATCGATCTTTGAAAAGAATTTGGCTCCTTGCAATTTGGTCAAATAGGTCATCAATCGTGGCAATGGGTACCTATTTTTGATGGTGACATGATTCAACTCCCGATAATCAATATAAAGTCGCATACTCCCATCTTTCTTCTTTACGAATAGAACAGGAGCACCCCAAGGAAAAGTACTAGGATGAATGAAATCGATGTCTAACATTTCCTGCAGTTGGGTCTTTAACTCCTGAAGTTCAATAGGAGCCATTCAATATGGGGCTTTGGAAATAGGTTTTTTACCGGGTTCAAGGTCAATACAAAATTCAATTTCACACTCTGGGGGTAGGCCAGAAAGTTCTTCAGGGAATACGTCAGAAAATTCATTAACAATAGAAATATCATTCAAAACTGACGTATTTTTGTTTAGATCCGTGACATGAGCTAAGAAAGATTGACATCCGTTTTTTAATAAACGAATAGCTATATGACTTGAGATGACAGTGATTGATTTTAATGGTTTGGTTGCTTGAATTCGCATAATAGGTTGGTTAGAAATATGAAAGCTAACAACCTTACGAAAATAATCAATTTTTGCATAATGAGTGGTTAACCAATCAATCCCTAGAATTACATCAAATGCAAGTATTTTCAATGAAATAAGATCGACGGAGTAATGTGAGGTACCTATTTGAACCAAACAAGACTTATAAATAGTGGATGTAATGAAGGTTTCTCCCAGCGGAGTTTCAACAGATAAGTCAAAGTCTAATTTCTCCGAGTCAAATTTAAGCGTTGGCGTAAGTAGGAGAAATAAAAGAATGGGTAGAACCCGGTATCAAATAAGGTATATACTTATTAGAGTTTATGATAAGCTTACGTGATGACCTCGTTAGGGTTCCTTGCTTTTGAGAGGTCACGACAAACGCTCTCCCCTTGCACTCTTGGCTTTGACTTTTACGGGACATCCTTTGGTGCCTCCATCCTAAATTTGAACTTGTCTTGATGAACGACAAAATCGGGCTAGGTGACCTTCTCTTCCACAATTATAACATGCTTTGGGCCACGGTCGCGCGCGGTTTGGTGATGTGTCCTTCCCTCGCATTTGAAGCATATGATGGGTGGTCGTTCTCCTTCCTTAACCACGGTCTTTGGTCTTGGCGTCTTTCCATCATTGTTGAATCTCCTCTTCTTGAAATGTCCATTCTTATTGTTTTGGCCATGATTACCCACAAGTGGTTACCATTTACGGCATGTTGATTCCCTCCACTTATTGTCATAACTTGATGATTATTATCATCTGGTATTATCATTTTACGGTTTGCTCTCTTTTTTGGTTGGGTTGACTCATTATCGCGCTCCAATAATTGAGCCCTATTAACAACATCTCGAATATAAACCACGGTTTATGAGAGATAAGATATTGGCGTATCTCGGGTTTCAAACCTCTTAGAAACATTTACGTCATTCTCTCCTCATTATCAACCAAATGGGGCGCTGGCCGGGACAACTCGGCAAACTTGGCTTCGTCTTTGCGACACGGTCATGTTGTTTTACTCGACAATGAACTCTACCTCTTTCATGTATGTGAAATACTTTCGGGAAAGTACTTGTCGTTGAACAATTCTTGGAACTTCTCCCAGTCATCTTGATCTGGCGAGTTGAGTACATTTATAGATTCCCACCAATAATCTGCCTCTGCACGCAATATGAAGGTGGCAAAGGAACCTTTTTCTCCTCGGGGCATCCCAAGACATCAAATATCTTGCAGATCTGCTTTATCCACGTCTCTACCTTAAGTGGTTTTGGCTCTCCAAAAACTCCGGTGGTCCCGTTCCTTGAAGCTATGCATGTGACCGTCAAGGAATTGCCGGTGTTTCCACACATTTGGGATGAGTCTCTCTTGCACGATCTTTGCATGAATTGCATGAAAAGCCTCTGAACATTCCATCGTTCATCATTTGTGTCGTTGTTGTTGTTTGCATGAGGATTATCGCCTTCACGATGCACATTGTCACGATTATTGATATGTGGAGAATCAGCGGTCTCACATGCTCCATTGACATTCTCAACATTCTCGGATGCCATTTTCAAATCTTGCCACAAAACAAGGGTTAATTAACATATCACATATTATCCCTATACTACGTGAGCCCAATTAAATACCAAATAAACTTAGGTAGGTCATACTAGCGAAGAATTCCCGTCTCTCCCCTCTAGTTCTTGTCTCACATCTCGGCCGGGATCATATCCTAATCTTTGATACCAACTGTGGCGCCCCAAAATAGGTATACATCACCTATTCTGAGTCGCCAAATACATGGTACAAAATACAAATACAATCTTTAATATACAACAAGAGAGCTGTGAGTTTTAATACAAATATTGTCTTATAGACAATATCTACTCTCAGAATAAGTCCTCATTACATTTATTGTCACACTATTTAATAGAAATAGTGAGGACTACTAATACTATCATCTCGACCGATCGTCACTCCGGTTCCCCAGACTAGTCCACTCGCTACGTTCTCATTTCTTGAAGAGAACAGTGAAAGAAAGGGTGAGCTCAACTAGCCCAGTAAAAATATTATGACTAAGATAATGCAGAATAAATTATCATTAGTCTTCAACAATGTTAAACTGATAAAATACAATAGACATCAAGTTTAAGCTGCGGTGAACATATCTGATCCATTAAAAGAGTCAATTAGAGAATAAAATCTACTATCTTTTATGATTTAAAAGGTTTTTTATCACTTTTATTCATTTGGGACTCGACAATAAATAAACCACATCATCCACACTTTTCTGACCAAGGATATTCATTAGTATCACAACCACAAATTATCCATGCACTACTGGGCCAATGATATTTATGTATTCATCAATGGTCATGATCATGCCAACAAGCTTGTCCATCAATGCACTACGGGCCAATGATGACTTTTACCACATCATTTGTAACATTACGGTCATGATTACATAGAATAATCTCCAGTCATAATCATACCAAGTCCATCTATGCACTACAGTCATAGATGACTTTCAAAAAAATATAAACATGAGGATGATGACAATGATATAAGAGTTCAATAAAACAAGTTCAAAATTAATTTATTAGGAACTAATAACATCAAATTGTCGACATGATACTTCTTTGTAGAGTAAAATTTAAGAATGCTCGGAAGAGTATTTCCATGAAAAGATACTGGATGAAGCGCAAATATCAAGGATATTCCACTAATTTCATGGAGTATAGAATTCAAAACTTTAACCAACAGAGTATAATAAAGAATGGAATAACAAAAGAAATCACAATGCATGCGGTACTTGGCATAGACAAGTTATTCAACGAATAATAAATAACGGAACCGGTCGGTAAGTATGTCATGCCAAGCGAGGATATTCAACATAATAATAAAGAATGGAATAACAATGAAATCACCATGCATGCGGTACTTAGCGTAGAGCGAGTTATTCCAACGAAATAATAAATAACGGAACCCGATTCATGGTAAAAGCGCTTGCAGACGGGATATTCAACAGAATAATAAAAAGATGGAACCCGGTCGGCGTAAAATGCCAAACGGGATATATTCAATGAAATAATAAAAGCGGAACTAGGTCCGACGTAAAAGCCTGAGCGACAGGATATTCCAATGAGAATAATAAAGAATGGAATAACAACGAAATTTCACCATGTATGCGGTACTTAGCATGAGCGAGTTATTCAATGAAATAATAAATAATGGAATAACGAAAGAATTTCACCAAGTATAGGGTGAGCCGCATATACTAGTTATTTCAACGAATAATAAAGAATAGAATAACGAAGTTCACTTCATGAATATGAAAAAAAAATAATAATACCCTTACCTTATAAAGAAGAGTACTCAAAGCGGTGAGGCGAGGATATATACTTGAAGAAACTTGCTACGCTCAAATCTTTCTTAAGCAAACGCTAAGAAATACGCTCAAGATTATAGAAGAAGAATTCTCTCTACGGTTTCTCTCTCTAGAGTTTGATGAATTAAGTAAGAAATAATAAAGAAATGAAAAGAATGGGTTTGAATAATAACCAATCCATGAGCGGTCCAGTTGATTTTACTTTTAAATGATGACGGTCAGTTAGTTTACAATAAAATATAATATATTCTATTTATAATCTAATAAAATGAATAACTTTATAAAAGTATTTTGTTTTATATAAAAAGATTTTACTATCTGAAACACTATCTTGATCCTACTATGCAAACAACATATGCATAATAAAATATAATATATTCTAATTATTGTCTAATAAAACATATAAACTTATAAAAGTATTACATTTTATATAAAAAGATTTTACTATTAGCCTAATAAAAGCGAATAACTTTATAAAAGTATTACATTTTTTATATAAAAACTTTTCATTTTATTACATTAATATTACTAATAAAACAAAACTTCATCATCATTATCATAATTCACACTATTAATCGACCCGAATCGTTCCCGGAAAGAGAGGGCTTTCCAATAAGGATTTCTCCTGATTGGCGCGCGATTAGATGACCAAACCTCTCCTTGGCGAACTTCTGACATCGTTAATAATGCAAATAATAATATTAACAACTTTGTTATCTCAATTATTGATTTAATAATATATAAAATATTGACAATAATTGAATCAAATAACGTGAGATCTTATCGTGCATTCTTGAAGCAATAATTGAACAAAAGCGGTGACTTCTCACGTAAGCATCAATAATCAATCTGGTATTACTACTTATGCAACCATGCGTATTCTGTACTTTTAACAACGGGTGTTTTAATAGTTAACGATAAAACTTAATAGTTATTTTCATAAAATATTTTTTTTGTCGTTTTCTCGATCAAATGAATAATTCCATTAAAAATCCACCAATATTAAACAACTTACTATTAAAAATTTCTAAATATTTCTGTTAAAACCAATCAATCAAATATTATAAACAACTTTAGCAGTACTTTACAAAATTTCTAAATATTACCCACAACTATAACATTATATCAAATTCATTCCATAATATTTAAAAATGATAATTATAGAAAATTCATCTTTATTCATAAAAGTTGGGGTCTTTTTATTCATAACCGCATAAAGTACTTCTTTTGGGACCATTTTAGAAGGCGATAATCATGGGGTGGTAGTGAAGCTTTAAGTCAATACCATCGGACAAGAAGAAGCAGGTTAAAGTAGGCGGGAGAGTAAAGATCGAGGAGCCGATTAAGTGGCGAGGGTCAAAAGAGGAAGGTATTTAGCTCTGAGAATACCCGAGTGAAGCAGGAGACCGAAGAAGAATGGAGGCTGCAAGACTGTGGGAAGACTTACTTACTTAGAGTCTGCCTCAAGGGGGAAGGCCGTTTGTTACAATCCCCAGACGGGAGGGCATATTGCACCTAATTGTCCGAAATCCCAAGAAGAATCACGAATGCTTTGTGTGTGGGGTCAACCGACCACATGGCAAGAACCTGCCGAAGAAGGGACGGACGGGAATCGGGCGCCCAATAAGCGGTAAGTTAGCTATTAGTGGACCAAATGTAGCGGTCGGGTGGTAGATGGGTCGTACCTTTAACATGACTATCCAAGATCAACGATCGCATCGATGGGCGTTATCGCGGTATTTTTACGATCAACGATATCAATGCGTCGTCTTTGTTTGATTCGGTGCTATTTGTTCGTTTATAGCATGCGATTTTGCTGAGGCGATTAGGATTACTTCCCGAAAAGTTGCCTATACCTTTAAATATTAAGGTAGCAAACGAAGAAATAATTCTTGTTGAAGATGTTCATAAGAGTTGTTGTGCAGATATACGGGGTTGTAAATTATCGGTAGATTTGTTACCGATAAAGTTAGGAGATTTTGATGTAATTCTCAGAATGGATTGGTTAGTAAACCATGGGGCAATTATAGATTGTCAAAATAAATATGTGAACATTAAGACGTTAGAATAACCTTGGGTAGTATTTTACGGTAATAGATCGCCAGGACGTTTGTGTTGTCTAACCACGACACAAACTAGGAAATTACTGAGAAAGGGATGCGTAGGTTATCTGTGTCATTTTGTTGATACCCAGAGAGTGGTAGCAACCATGGAACAAATACATGTAGTTAGAGAATTCGTCGATGTATTTTTGAGTGAATTGTCGGGTCTTCCGCCGGATAGGGAGACAGAGCTTGTGATAGACATTGTGCCAGGAGCGACACCAGTTTCCAGGGCACCGTATCGTATGGCGCTAGTGGAGATGAAGGAGTTGATGGTGCAGTTGCAAGAACTGTTAGACAGGAAGTACATTCAACCTAGTGTTTCGCCGTGGGGAGCACCGGTACTGTTTGTCAAGAAGAAGGACAGATTGTTAAGACTGTGTATCGACTATCGAGAGTTGAACAAGTTAACAATAAAGAATAAATACTCATTGCCCAGGATCGATGATCTCTTTGATTAGTTGAAAGGGGCTAAGTATTTTCTAAAATAGATTTAAGAACGGGGTATCATCAGTTGAAGGTTAGGATGGAGGATGTGCCAAAGACAACATTCAGGACTCGTTATGGTCATTACGAGTTCCTGGTGATGTCGTTTGGGTTGACAAATGCACCAGCTACATTTATGGATATGATGAACTGAGTGTTCAAATAATATTTGGACAAGTTCGTCGTGGTGTTTATAGATGATATTCTAGTTTATTCTAAGGCGCCAGAAGATCATGTTGAACACCTTAGATTAGTGTTGGAGACACTAAGAAAGGAGAAGTTGTATGCAAAATTCACTAAGTGTGAATTTTGGTTGGATAAAATACGCTTTTAGGTCATGTCATTGACCGTGAGGAATTCGATTCAGAGATCCAAAGAAAGGTGGAGGCCGTGATGAATTGGGAATGACCAAAAAACGCAGAATGAGTCGGAGTTTCCTAGGGTTAGCGGGTTACTATAGAAGATTCATCCAGATTTTTTGATGATAGCTACTCAGTTGACTAACTTAACAAGGAAGACGGTGAAATACACTTGGGACCGACAAGTCGAGGAGCGATTTTTCAAGAACTAAAGAAGAGATTGAGTGAAGCGCCTGTTTTGTCATTGCCCGATGACACATGAAATTTTGTAGTTTATAGCGATGCTTCGTATAAAGGACTTGGTTTGTTGCTCATGCAACATGGAAAGGTCATTGCGTATGCATCTAGGCGATTGAAGGATTATGAGAAAGTTTACCCTACTCATGATCCGAACCGCCATGCATGATGATTTACTCAAAAGATATGGAGACATTATCTTTATGGAGAAAATGTGAGATATACAGCACCAAAAAAGTCTTAAATATATCTTCACACGAAGGAGTTGAATATGAAATGGGAGAGATGGTTTGGAGTTGATAAAGGATTACGATTGTGAAATCTCAGATCACCCGGAAAAGCGATGTAGTTGTCGGCCTTTGATAAGTTGATTTTATATCCACTTATCCGGTATCTTTTACTTGAATTAGTTGCTTATATTCACGTGTCTTAGCTACATTAAATTGATTGTTTAAATAAAATTAGTTTGATTAAGGGTTAGTACTTGGTGATTTTTATTAACTAATTCTTTGTGGGAACGATACTCAACTTATCACTTTCTTACTTCTTGACCACGTATACTTGCATGTTGTGCGTAATTAGATTTTACCCAACAAGTTTTACGTACAATGGAAAAAAAAATGGTGTGAATAAACACCGTGACGTGCTTGTCTAGTTTTGTGGCCTCTGTTACTTGAGTAAGTGAGCCCGAGGGGATTGTCTTTACACCTCGCGCCCTAAGGTCTTAATGGTCTGGGAGTCGTTGGTCGAAAGCTCGTTAAGGTAGCATAGAAAAGCCTAAGGGAATAAGACATTGCATAGCTATGTGTATATAAACCAAAAGAAAAAAAAAGAATCAAACGGGAAATAAGAGCAAAAAGCCCCCGTATATGAAAAATAAAGCATAAGTATACCATGTTGTCCCACGATATTGGTAATTATTTGATTTTAGTTAGATCTAGCTTGTTTTTGGATTTCTTGAGTTTGTACTGTATGATGCCTTCAAAGAGACTTGTTATGTGTTAAATTTGATTTTATATCAGTTAACATTATTGTGGAGCACACACACACTATACCAAGAATAATATGATTTAAGACTTGATGATTGACTAGGAAATTGTTGATTGGTTTTGATACGAAGTATTGTCGTGTTTGCTTGATTGCTCTAAGGCCGAGTGAATATATTTGATTTTATCAATGCTGCTGTATTCGGAGGCATATAGATTAGTTGTATTTCATTGCATTGCATTGCATTATGTTGTGTTGCTTGGGGACAAGCAACGGTTTAAGTTTGGGGGTATTTGATAAGTGGATTTGATATCCACTTATTCGGTATCTTTTACTTGAATTAGTTGCTTATATTCATGTGTCTTAGTTACTTTTCATGCATTATGTGTTCATTTTGTAGGTTATACATTTGGAAGCGGTGTGAGCGGCTATTGGTAAGGAAAAGCAAGGAAAACGCAAAGAAAAGCAATCTGGACATCATTTGGGATTTCATGTTTATTTCATGTTCTTGGCTTGGAACTTGGACTATATTGTAGAGCTTCTTCTTAGCTTTCTGGAACATCTTAAATCATTCCAATCGGAGTTCGGATGAAAGAGTTATGACATTTCTACCAACGGACGTCGTTGAACTTCATTGTTTTGGGTGGCCATTTGCATAGCAGTCATTTCTAGTCCAATTTAAACCTTCATCCATTCGTTATTTCTCAAAACTCAATGAATGAAAGTTGTAGACCTCGTCGATAGCTTCGATTTAATAGGTGGCAGACCCCGTAATTCCTCCTGGATCAAACGTTAGGACCGTTTTACCAGAGGATGCTACAACAAAAAAATAATTGGCAGCTTATTAGCAAGCTGGGGCTTGCCCTTTTGTGCTTTGATAGAAAGCCAGGGCTTGGGGTCAAGAATCAATAGCAGGTCACTAGCAAGCCGGGGCTTGTTATTTACAAGGCAAATAGCAATCCGGGGCTTGAGTATGCGCGGAAAGAGGAGATTTTGTCCGAATTTAAGTCCGATAAGGATTGTGTTGAGCAGTTTGATTCAAGGATTTCCAAGAGGACTTAAAGACATATAAAGAGGATTATAAAAGGAGGAGAATGACAAGGATTAGAGGGAGTGAGAGGAAGAATTCCATTAGATTAGATTAGAGTATTTTGGGAAAACCCCTAGTTCTTATTAGATTTGGAGATTGAAGCAACTTGGAGATCATTGAAGATTCAAAGTAGGAGCAAGGAGAGAGCATCAAATCTACAGAAAATAGATTATATCTTCTCATCTTCTACTATCTTTGTTTTTTATTGTTTATTGAATTGTGGATTATTAGTTTTAATTCAATGAGCTAATTCTTTGTTTGAGATTACAATTGATCTTATTGTGTAGTTTATTTTAATATGCTTCGTTATCAATTGTTATGTTCTATCATGAGGATTGTCTATTGTGATTTGGACTTAATTATTTAATTGATTAGCCATCAATTCCGTGATAATCTATATGAACTCGAGATATGAAGTATTGATTTAGATCTAATCATGATAGCATGTGTTCAAGGATTTTGTTAATAGCTTAAACTTGATGAGTGTTAAGGTAGAGATATGCTTGACATCGCATGTAATCGGATAGAGAACTTATTCTTAAACCTTCTTCAATTGTAATTCACATAAAGATATAGTGGGTTAGTTGATTAAGGTGTTTAACGGATTTCTATCTGAATTGTGGATTGACGTTAATACGGTATTAGTGCATCGAGAGGTGGTTAATACTACTTTCGTATTCTTGATTAACAATTCGGGATAGAGAATAATTGATGAGAAGTGTGTTTACTTAAATGAAGCAATAAGTGAAGTTATGATCTTAAATCTCCATAATCTGATTTGTAACTAGTGGTAATTAGAATTAGTTTAATTAAATAATTTCCTTTATAACATTAAATTGATTGTTTAAATAAAATTAGTTTGATTAAGGGTTAGTACTTGGTGATTTTTATTAACTAATTCTATGTGGGAACGATACTCAACTTATCACTTTCTTACTTTTTGACCACGTATACTTGCATGTTGTGCGTAATTAGATTTTACCCAACAAGTTTTACGTACAATGGAAAAAAAATGTTGTGAATAAACACCGTGATGTGCTTGTCTAGTTTTGTGGCCTTTGTTATTTGAGTAAGTAAGCCTCAGGGGATTGTCTCTACACCTAGCGCCCTAAGGTCTTAATGGTCTGGGAGTCGTTGGTCGAAAGCTCGTTAAGGTAGCATTGAAAAGCCTAAGGGAATAAGACATTGCATAGCTATGTATATATAAACAAAAAGAAAAAAAAAATCAAACGGGAAATAAGAGCAAAAAGCCCCCGTAGATGAAAAATAAAGCATAAGTATCCCATGTTGACCCTCGATATTGGTAATTATTTGATTTTAGTTAGATCTAGCTTGTTTTTGGATTTCTTGAGTTTGTACTGTATGATGCCTTCAAAGAGACTTGTTATGTGTTAAATTTGATTTTATATCAGTTAACATTATTGTGGAGCACACACACACACTATACCAGTAATAACAGTTTAAGACTTGATGATTGACTAGGAAATTATTGAATTGTTTTGATATGAAGTATTGTCGTGTTTGATTGATTGCTCTAAGGCCGAGTGAATATATTTGATTTTATCAATGCTGCTGGATTCGTAGGCATATAGATTAGTTGTATTTCATTGCATTGCATTGCATTATGTTGTGTTGCTTGGGGACAAACAACGGTTTAAGTTTGGGGGTATTTGATAAGTGGATTTGATATTCACTTATTCGGTATCTTTTACTTGAATTAGTTGCTTATATTCATGTGTCTTAGTTACTTTTCATGCATTGTGTATTCATTTTGTAGGTTATACGTTTGGAAGCGGTGTGAGCGGCTATTGGTAAGGAAAAGCAAGGAAAACGCAAAGAAAAGCAATTCGGACATCATTTGGGCTTTCATGTTCATTTCATGTTCTTAGCTTGGAACTTGGACTATATTGTAGAGCTTCTTCTTAGCTTTCCGGAACATTTTGAATCATTCCAATTGGAGTTCGGATGAAAGAGTTATGACATTTCTACCAACGGACGTCGTTGAACTTCATTGTTTTGGGTGGCCATTTGCATAGCAGTCACTTCTATTCTAATTTCGTCCTTCATCCGTTCGTTATTTCTCAAACCTCAAAGAATGAAAGTTATAGATCTCGTCGATAGCTTCGATTCGATTGGTTGGAGGCCCCATAATTCCTCCCGGATCAATAGTTATGACCATATTACTAGAGGACACTGCAGCAGAAAAATAATTGGCAGCTTACTAGCAAGCTGGGGCTTGCCCTTTTGTGCTTTGATAGCAAGCCGGGGCTTGGGGTCAAGAATCAATAGCAGGCCACTAGCAAGCCGGGGCTTGTTATTTACAAGGCAAATAGCAATCCGGGGCTTGGGTATGCGCGGAAAGAGGAGATTTTGTCTGAATTTGAGTCCGATAAGGATTGTTTCGAGCTTTATTATTCAAGTATTTCCAAGAGGACTTAAAGACATATAAAGAGGCTTATAAAAGGAGGAGAATGACAAGGATTAGAGGGAGTGAGAGGAAAAATTTCATTAGATTAGATTAAAGTATTTTGGGAAAAACCCTAGTTCTTATTAGATTTGGAGATTGAAGCAACTTGGAGATCATTGAAGATTCAAAGTAGTAGCAAGGAGAGAGCATCAAATCTACAGACAATAGATTATATCTTCTCATCTTCTTCTATCTTTGTCTTTTATTGTTTATTCAATTGTGGATTCTTAGTTTTAATTCAATGAGCTAATTCTTTGTTTGAGATTACAATGGATCTTATTGTGTAGTTTATTTTAATATGCTTCGTTATCAATTGTTATGTTCTATCATGAGGATTGTCTATTGTGATTTGGACTTAATTGTTTAATTGATTGGCCATCAATTACCGTGATAATCTATATAAACTCGAGAGATGAAGTATTGATTTAGATCTAATCATGATAGCATGTGTTCAGGATTTTGTTAATAGCTTAAACTTGATGAGTGTTAAGGTAGAGATATGCTTGACATCGCATGTTATCGGATAGAGAACTTATTCTTAAACCTTCTTCAATTGTAATTCACATAGAGATGTAGTGGGTTAGTTGATTAAGGTGTTTAACAGATTTCTATCTTAATTGTGGATTGACGTTAATACGGTATTAGTGCATCGAGAGGTGGTTAATACTACTTTCTGTTCTTGATTAAAAATTTGGGATAGAGAATAATTGATGAGAAGTGTGTTAACTTAAATGAAGCAATAAGTGAAGTTATGATCTTAAATCTCCATAATCTGATTTGTAACTAGTGGTAATTAGAATTAGTTTAATTAAGTAATTTACTTTGTAACATTAAATTGATTGTTTAAATAAAATTAGTTTGATTAAGGGTTAGTACTTGGTGATTTTTCTTAACTAATTCTTTGTGGGAACGATACTCAACTTATCACTTTCTTACTTCTTGACCACGTATACTTGCATGTTGTGCGTAATTAGATTTTACCCAACAAGTTTTACGTACAATGAAAAAAAAAATGGTGTGAATAAACACTGTGGCGTGCTTGTCTAGTTTTGTGGCCTTTGTTACTTGAGTAAGTAAGCCCGAGGGGATTGTCTTTACACCTCGCGCCCTAAGGTCTTAATTGTCTGGGAGTCGTTGGTCGAAAGCTCGTTAAGGTAGCATAGAAAAGCTTAAGGGAATAAGACATTGCATAGCTATGTGTATAAAAACCAAAAAAAAAAAAGAATCAAACGGAAATAAGAGCAAAAAGCCCCCGTAAATGAAAAATAAAGCATAAGTATACCATGTTGTCCCACGATATTGGTAATTATTTGATTTTAGTTAGATCTAGCTTGTTTTTGGATTTCTTGAGTTTGTACTGTATGATGCCTTCAAAGAGACTTGTTATGTGTTAAATTTGATTTTATATCAGTTAACATTATTGTGGAGCACACACACACTATACCAGTAATAACAGTTTAAGACTTGATGATTGACTAGGAAATTGTTGATTGGTTTTGATACGAAGTATTGTCGTGTTTGCTTGATTGCTCTAAGGCCGAGTGAATATATTTGATTTTATCAATGCTGCTGTATTCGGAGGCATATAGATTAGTTGTATTTCATTGCATTTCATTGCATTATGTTGTGTTGCTTGGGGACAAACAACGGTTTAAGTTTGGGGGTATTTGATAAGTGGATTTGATATCCACTTATTCGGTATCTTTTACTTGAATTAGTTGCTTATATTCATGTGTCTTAGTTACTTTTCATGCATTATGTGTTCATTTTGTAGGTTATACATTTGGAAGCGGTGTGAGCGGCTATTGGTAAGGAAAAGCAAGGAAAACGCAAAGAAAAACAATCTGGACATCATTTGGGATTTCATGTTTATTTCATGTTCTTGGCTTGGAACTCGGACTATATTGTAGAGCTTCTTCTTAGCTTTCTGGAACATCTTAAATCATTCCAATCGGAGTTCGGATGAAAGAGTTATGACATTTCTACCAACGGACGTCGTTGAACTTCATTGTTTTGGGTGGCCATTTGCATAACAGTCATTTCTAGTCCAATTTAAACCTTCATCCATTCGTTATTTCTCAAAACTCAATGAATGAAAGTTGTAGACCTCGTCGATAGCTTCGATTTAATAGGTGGCAGACCCCGTAATTCCTCCTGGATCAAACGTTATGACCGTTTTACCAGAGGATGCTACAACAGAAAAATAATTGGCGCTTTATTAAGCAAGTCGGGGCTTGCCCTTTTGTGCTTTGATAGAAAGCCAGGGCTTGGGGTCAAGAATCAATAGCGAGTCACTAAGAAGCCGGGGCTTGTTATTTACAAGGCAAATAGCAATCCGGGGCTTGAGTATGCGCGGAAAGAGGAGATTTTGTCCGAATTTAAGTCCGATAAGGATTGTGTTGAGCAGTTTGATTCAAGGATTTCCAAGAGGACTTAAAGACATATAAAGAGGATTATAAAAGGAGGAGAATGACAAGGATTAGAGGGAGTGAGAGGAAGAATTCCATTAGATTAGATTAGAGTATTTTTGGAAAACCCCTAGTTCTTATTAGATTTGGAGATTGAAGCAACTTGGAGATCATTGAAGATTCAAAGTAGGAGCAAGGAGAGAGCATCAAATCTACAGAAATAGATTATATCTTCTCATCTTCTACTATCTTTGTTTTTTATTGTTTATTGAATTGTGGATTATTAGTTTTAATTCAATGAGCTAATTCTTTGTTTGAGATTACAATTGATCTTATTGTGTAGTTTATTTTAATATGCTTCGTTATCAATTGTTATGTTCTATCATGAGGATTGTCTATTGTGATTTGGACTTAATTATTTAATTGATTAGCCATCAATTACCGTGATAATCTATATGAACTCGAGATATGAAGTATTGATTTAGATCTAATCATGATAGCATGTGTTCAGGATTTTGTTAATAGCTTAAACTTGATGAGTGTTAAGGTAGAGATATGCTTGACATCGCATGTAATCGGATAGAGAACTTATTCTTAAACCTTCTTCAATTGTAATTCACATAAAGATATAGTGGGTTAGTTGATTAAGGTGTTTAACGGATTTCTATCTGAATTGTGGATTGACGTTAATACGGTATTAGTGCATCGAGAGGTGGTTAATACTACTTTCGTATTCTTGATTAACAATTCGGGATAGAGAATAATTGATGAGAAGTGTGTTTACTTAAATGAAGCAATAAGTGAAGTTGTGATCTTAAATCTCCATAATCTGATTTGTAACTAGTGGTAATTAGAATTAGTTTAATTAAGTAATTTACTTTATAACATTAAATTGATTGTTTAAATAAAATTAGTTTGATTAAGGGTTAGTACTTGGTGATTTTTATTAACTAATTCTATGTGGGAACGATACTCAACTTATCACTTTCTTACTTGTTGACCACGTATACTTGCATGTTGTGCGTAATTAGATTTTACCCAACAAGTTTTACGTACAATGGAAAATAAATGGTGTGAATAAACACCGTGACGTGCTTGTCTAGTTTTGTGGCCTTTGTTACTTGAGTAAGTAAGCCTGAGGGGATTGTCTCTACACCTAGCGCCCTAAGGTCTTAATGGTCTGGGAGTCGTTGGTCGAAAGCTCGTTAACGTAGCATTGAAAAGCCTAATGGAATAAGACATTGCATAGCTATGTGTATATAAACAAAAAGAAAAAAAAAGAATCAAACGAGAAATAAGAGCAAAAAGCCCCCGTAGATGAAAAATAAAGCATAAGTATCCCATGTTGACCCTCGATATTGGTAATTATTTGATTTTAGTTGGATCTAGCTTGTTTTCGGATTTCTTGAGTTTACACTGTATGATGCCTTCAAAGAGACTTGTTATGTGTTAAATTTGATTTTATATCAGTTAACATTATTGTGGAGCACACACACACACTATACCAGTAATAACAGTTTAAGACTTGATGATTGACTAGGAAATTATTGAATTGTTTTGATATGAAGTATTGTCGTGTTTGCTTGATTGCTCTAAGGCCGAGTGAATATATTTGATTTTATCAATCTTTCACTGGATTAAATGAGGCATATAGATTAGTTGTATTTCATTGCATTGCATTGCATTATGTTGTGTTGCTTGGGGACAAGCAACGGTTTAAGTTTGGGGGTATTTGATAAGTGGATTTGATATCCACTTATTCGGTATCTTTTACTTGAATTAGTTGCTTATATTCATGTGTCTTAGTTACTTTTCATGCATTATGTGTTCATTTTGTAGGTTATACATTTGGAAGCGGTGTGAGCAGCTATTGGTAAGGAAAAACAAGGAAAATGCAAAGAAAATCAATCCGGACATCATTTGGGATTTCATGTTTATTTCATCTTTTTGGCTTGGAACTTGGACTATATTGTAGAGCTTCTTCGTAGCTTTCTGGAACATCTTGAATCATTCCAATCGGAGTTCGGATGAAAGAGTTATGACATTTCTACCAACGGACGTCGTTGAACTTCATTGTTTTGGGTGGCCATTTGCATAGCAGTCATTTCTAGTCCAATTTAAACCTTTATCCATTCGTTATTTCTCAAAACTCAAAGAATGAAAGTTGTAGATCTCGTCGATAGCTTCGATTAAATAGGTGGCAAACCCCGTAATTCCTCCTGGATCAAACGTTATGACCGTTTTACTAGAGGACGCTACATCAGAAAAATAATTGGCAGCTTATTAGCATGCTGGGGCTTGCCCTTTTGTGCTTTGATAGCAAGCCGGGGCTTGGGGTCAAGAATCAATAGTAGGTCACTAGCAAGCCGGGGCTTGTTATTTACAAGGCAAATAGCAACCCGGGGCTAGGGTATGCGCGGAAAGAGGATATTTTGTCCGAATTTGAGTCCGATAAGGATTGTTTCGAGCTGTTTGATTCAAGGATTTCCAAGAGGACTTAAAGACATATAAAGAGGCTTATAAAAGGAGGAGAATGACAAGGATTAGAGGGAGTGAGAGGAAAAATTTCATTAGATTAGATTAGAGTATTTTGGGAAAAACCCTAGTTCTTATTAGATTTGGAGATTGAAGCAACTTCGAGATCATTGAAGATTCAAAGTAGGAGCAAGGAGAGAGCATCAAATCTACAGACAATAGATTATATCTTCTCATCTTTTTCTATCTTTGTCTTTTATTGTTTTTTCAATTGTGGATTCTTAGTTTTAATTCAATGAGCTAATTCTTTGTTTGAGATTACAATGGATCTTATTGTGTAGTTTATTTTAATATGCTTCGTTATCAATTGTTATGTTCTATCATGAGTATTATCTATTGTGATTTGGACTTAATTGTTTAATTGATTGGCCATCAATTACCGTGATAATCTATATAAACTCGAGAGATGAATTATTGATTTAGATCTAATCATGATAGCATGTGTTCAGGATTTTGTTAATAGCTTAAACTTGATGAGTGTTAAGGTAGAGATATGCTTAACATCGCATGTAATCGGATAGAGAACTTATTCTTAAACCTTCTTCAATTGTAATTCACATAGAGATATAGTGGGTTAGTTGATTAAGGTGTTTAACGGATTTCTATCTTAATTGTGGATTGACGTTAATACGTTATTAGTGCATCGAGAGGTGGTTAATACTACTTTCGTGTTCTTGATTAACAATTCGGGATAGAGAATAAATGATGAGAAGTGTGTTAACTTAAATGAAGCAATAAGTGAAGTTGTGATCTTAAATCTCCATAATCTGATTTGTAACTAGTGGTAATTAGAATTAGTTTAATTAAGTAATTTACTTTATAACATTAAATTGATTGTTTAAATAAAATTAGTTTGATTAAGGGTTAGTACTTGGTGATTTTTATTAACTAATTCTATGTGGGAACGATACTCAACTTATCTCTTTATTACTTGTTGACCACGTATACTTGCGTGTTGTGTGTAATTAGATTTTACCCAACAACGCCTTAAGTAGAAAAGGTCGGGAAAAGTTGTCTATGTTAACGGCTCAAATTGAGTTAATAACAGAGATGGCTAGGATGGAGATAGAAGTGAAGTTGCCAAGTGAATCGGAGCAGATACTTTTTTACGACAGAGATGCAATCTACTATCGTAGAAAAAATCAAAGAGGTGCATCTCAGAACGGATGAGTGTGATCGAGTAAAGGAACGATTAACTAATGAAAAAGAGACTAAGTACAGTCTTGATAACGAGGGGTTATTAAGATTTGAAGGAAGAATTTGGGTTCTGAATGAGACAAAATTAACGGAGCAGGTTCTACAAGAGGCTCATAGTTCAAGGTTTTCGATTCATCCTGGTAGCACTAAGATGTATCAAGATCTTCGACAGAGTTTCTGGTGGCCAAACATGAAGAGAGAGATCGCCGAATATGTGAGTAGGTGCTTGACTTGTCAGAGAGTTAAGGCCGAACATCAACGACCTAGTGGCTTGCTATAGTTATTAGAAATCCCGGAGTGGAAGTGGGAGAATATCACGATGGATTTTGTGGTAGGACTTCCGACTACTCAGAAGGGGTATGATGAGATCTGGGTAATAGTAGACCGATTGACGAAGTTGGCTCACTTTTTACAAATTAGGGTTAAGTATAACTTAGACCAGTTAGCTAGACTCTATATTAAGGAAATAATCTCCAGACATGGAGTACCTGTATCAATTGTGTCAAATCGTGATTCACGATTCACGTCGAACTTTTGGAGGAGTCTACAAGAGCGCGATTGAGAACGCAGCTAAAAAGTTGAGTCTGACGTATCATCCATAAACGGATGGACGAGCAAGAGGACAATTCGAGGCGTTAGAAGATATCTTTGAGATCTTGCGTCATGGATTTCAAGGGTAGTTGGAATGATCATCTACCATTAGTGGAGTTTGCGTATAACAATAGTTATCATGCAAGCATAGGTATGCCGCCTTACGAAGCTTTGTATGGGAGGAAATGAAGAATGCCACTGTATTGGGATGAGGTAGGAGAACGTCGAATGTTGGGACCAGAGTTAGTACAACAGACAGCGGACATTGTCAAGAAGATACAATTGCGTCTTCTAGCAGCTCAAGACAGACATAAGAAGTTTACGGATCTGCATAGAGAGAATCGGGAGTTTGAAGTAGGTTAGTACATATTCCTAAAAGTATCTCCCTGGAAAGGAAAGATACATTTTGGGAAGAAGGGAAAGTTAAGTCCAAGGTTCATAGGACCTTTTGAGGTATTAAAACGGGTAGGTGAGGTAGTTTATATGATAGCCTTACCTCCAGACCTAGAATGAATACATAATGTATTTCACGTATCCGTGTTACGTCCTTATAAGCTAGATTATAAGCACGTGATAGAATATGAACCTATTCATATCGAGAAGGACTTAACGTATGAGGAAACGCCGATTCAAATTGTTGATAGAAAAGAACAAGTTCTGCGAAATAAAGTCATACCTTCAGTAAAGGTGATATAGAAGAACCACGATGCAGAAGAAGCAACGTGGGAGTTAGAAGTAATGATGAAAAAGAATTACCCTCATTTATTTGTGTAATTTTTTTTAGCGAGATTTTGGGGACAGAATCCTTATAAGGGGGAGAGAGTGTAACGCCCCAGAAAATTGAACCTTTGTAAATACTTTTAATAATGAATAAAATAATATTATTATTATTATTACGTGTGGATAAGATGAATGTCGTTCTATAACCTAGAAACGTTGGAATGTCGTAGTATTTTAACTACGTGGGAGAATTAAAGTGTTTGAATTTCTAAGATGAAAATAAAAGCTTTTCGAGAAATTTTTCGAAAAACACTATTCATAGATTTCTGCTCGGGAATTATTTTTGAACTTCCGAGAAATACGTAATGTTATAATATCAAGGTGATATGGATTATGTAATAATAACCTAAGTATGGAAAACGTAATAGTTCGCATGCGGACTTAATTTGGGAACGTTAGGTTTATTAAGCGTTAAAGGAAGAAAGTTGTGATCGTATAATGTGTATTCATTATATGAAGGTAATGAATGTAAGTATAATACGACGTATTGTACTATTATGTATGAAGAATGAGATAACGTATATTATGAATTAATATACGAGCTAGCATATGAGGATTATACATGGGGTATAAATGTTAAGTTGTTAAATCTAAGGTAATGGACTTGTAAGATTATTAGCCTAATAAGAGAAGTCCAATAAAAGGTGACAATCAAGCCCAAATGTTTGATAGATCATGAGTCCAAACTATGATAGCATAAGCCCAATAAGGATGTAGTTAGATTTAATTAACAAGCCCAATGAGAAGCCATGATCCATGGGGCAATCCAAGTGTAAAGTGGGTAAACTTGATGGGCAAACATTATATGTGATGACCAAGTTTTGTGTTGATCAAGGAATGAATAGTAAGGAGGTGGAAAGTAAGGAGGTTATTGAGGATGTGGAATGAGGAGGTGGAATAAGGAGGTGGGATGTTTAAAGACCATTCTACCCTAGCTTTTGGTTGCCTATAAATAGAGAAGTCTCACTTCATTTGTTGGTTGTTCAATTTCTCCCAACTCCTCTCAAAGATAAGCAACTTAATTGTTAGAGAGAATAAGCCACATAAGCACTTATAAGCCACTTCAACCTTTGCTAGATTTTCCAAAGTGAAGTCAAGTAATAGTATTCAAGGGTAAGACTCATACCTATTATATTTATCTCTTCTATGATAGGATTGATAGAGAAGTGGGATTGTTTGTTAATAACATATAATAAGTTATTAATGAATGAACTTAAGCCGAACAAGTTGAATAAGCAACTTGAACTTTAATAAGTTACTAAAATCATGAAGAACTTATCATATGTTTGTCATATGATGTTAGTATATTGAATATAGCATGAGACCATTGATTGATGGACTTAAGGTCATAGTAAGTCATAAGCATGAGAAATTGTAGTTCATAAGTTAAATAAGTCATTGACTTATGAGAATAAGTCAAAACCTACTTTGATTATAATTTGGTGTAATAAGTAACTTGTAATGATCATATGTTGGTTAAAATCCATTTAGAATCATTAAGAATGTAGTTTTGCCGGAATTCACACGATTGGATGATAATCGTTGAATTTGTGAAATTCTCGGAATGGAAGTCGTATTTTGTGTTTGAAGTCGGAAATGTTGGTTTTCGATGGAGACAAGTCATATTTGGCATTATAGAGTTGCGGACTCAAAAATGACCGAATTCCGACTTAGAACGAAGAAACGAGCGTTGAACGTTCACGGACGTTTATCGTTTTCGTTAAAAATGAACTCAAAGGTGAAATTTTAGCAAATGAAGTCAAATAGATAAAAATTTTCCATGAACGCATAGAGTATGTAATTTGTGAACCGTAGGCTTTTGAACGAGCCAATTCGGACTTATAACGAAGAAGTTATGAGTCCGGGAGTTTAGTAAAATTTTCAAAAATTGCAAACTATCTGAGGCACAGAGTTGGCCATGGCTTCAACCCAAGGCCAAATGAGTGGTAGCCATTTTTTGACTCCGATGTTAGGCTCACGCTAACTTGCGCCGACGTGAGATGAAGGAAGCGTTGGGTGGCGCAGCCAATACCAACCCCTAAGCAATGGTCGATAAAGAAATGTTTTCAAGTACAGAATGAAAGAAAACTGTAATGAACTAAGATATAAGCATAACCTTGTTAAGGCATTGTAAGACACTTAATGATACTTATGAAGATGAATGAAATGTGAATGACGTAATGAAACCCAAAAACCCATAATAGTAGATCTAAGTCAGGATTTACATTGAGATGAAGGGTAAGATATAATAGTATACATACTTGATTATATATGACCTAATGCGGTACGTTATATGATCATGTATTGTAGAAACGTAGAGACTTAAAGTGTATGTGTGTTAATCGATGTAAAGCAAACGAAAGGCAAGTATTCTAACCCTTGTTCCATTCGATCTGACAAGTTTTGTAATTCATGTATTCTTTCACATGAAGTCTTGAATGATGAAGTCTAAAAGCCAACTCTTTCGCTCTGTACTTATATATTATGATTACATCAAGCATGATTTAAGTTTACCGAGTTATATTGGTATGGTTTTCAATCGAAGACCAAGTATGCTAAAATGTTTTTTTCGTTTAACGACAGGCACGTGAGGTTTCCACAGCTTAAACGTATACACGTTTAATGAATGTAGTGTTGATCAACATAGAGTACTATCGGCTGATCACCTAGAAGTGCTCGTAAGCTATGCTAGACTTACGGACTTAGTGCCGGGTTGTCCTTTTGAAAAGAAATTATGAACTGCTCATAGTTTTGAGCTTTAGTTGATATTCTACTGAATATTGTTGTTGGAAAACATTTTGAATGAAAAGAAGTGCTATTTTGAATTATCGATAGTACTTCGTAACTATTGTTCAGTTACTGAAGATATATGAGTTCTATGTTTCAAGCATGTTGTTTATTAGAATTGTAGTACTTGCTGAGCTAGTCATGCTCACTCTTGCTTGAACCATATGAACACAGCCAAGATCGAGCAAATTGAAGGCTCAGGCAAGGACAAGGGCAAGGCGAAGACGAACCCTTAGATTACTTATGTAATAGAATAGTTGAATGTCTGTAATATATTGAATATTATGACAATAACAAACGAATGGGTTACAAAGAACCTGGGAAATGTAATATTATTTTTGATATATAGAAGTTATATTAGTCCTTTTGAGACTATTCAATTGAATGAATGAATGAATGAATGGTAGTACTGTGTAGCACCATCTATAGAGTTGGAAGAGACCCGGATTTGGGGGCGTCACAGCAACTAGATTCATTGAACCCAAAAGATCAAAGATTTTAAGTAAAGAAAATCTTACTTTACTTTTTATTTTCTCAAAACCTTTCTCTCTCTTCAAAATTTGAAATCTTGAGTGATAGGGAGTGAGGAGTTAAGCCATGAACATCTTGTAGTAAGCCAAGAACAGGATCAAAGATCAGAAATCATGAATCAAAGCTAGAAAGGTATAAAACCCTAAAACTTGAAAATCATGTGATTTGGTGTTAGATGTTGTTAGTTGTTGTTTAAAGATATGTTAATGGATGTTATTTAGTGATCTATGATGTTATATCATAGATCCATAACATCTAAAAGATAAAAATCTAATATTTTCAAACTGACCAAAAACCCTACTTTTAAGGCCTGACAACTATATGTCAGGGCCTCTAGATCTCAACCTGTTAATGATTTCTTGTGTTTTATGTTATATAGTTGTTCTTTGCTATATGGACTATGATATGGAACTTGAATCAAGTCCAGATCAGTGTAGATTGGAAGTTATTAAGGGTCAAAGGTCGTTGACCGACCATGACCAACTGAGTTTCTGGGCAACCTAGAAACCCAGAAAGGGTCTGACAAGCTTTTGCAAGCCTCTGATCTTCCAGTTGTTTGTTAGTTAAGCCAAGTTGTTGTTGTTATGTTGTAGACTGGTATGTAGACTACACATATATGCCATTAGATCACTTAGATCATAACCAGGGTGAAAGTTGATCAAGGTCAAATGTGAGATCCCGAATTTTATGAAATGAAAGTATTCAATTTTCTTATAATTATTATTTATTTAGTAAATGGTTAAATTGATAAAAGGTTAAAGTTAAGGGTGATACTTGAAATTTTTTCAAAGTAAGCAAGTTGTCATAAAATAATCGATGATAAAAGTATAGTAATACGCGTGGTTGCATAGTAGCACACGGTATTGATTATTAATGTTTACGTGAGAAGTCACTCAGTTTTATTCAATTATTGTCACAATATTTTATATTATTAAATCAATAATTGAGATGAAACAGTTATTCAAATTATTATTTGCAATATTGACGATGTCTAGAAATTCTGTCAAGGAGAGGTTTGGTCACCTAATTGCGCGCCAATAAGGAGAAATCCTTATCGGAAAGCCCCCTCTTTCCTGGGAATAACCTGGTTGTTAAATATTGTGCGTTATAATATTAATGATGAATAAGTTCGTATTGATTAAGGATGAAATTGATAATTCCATTGTGTGAGAATTATTAGTGTTAGTGGAAATCGACATTTATTTCGATAATAATTGATGTCTGGAGGTTATATTGACCAATCGGGTAATTAACCGAATACATGAGCAATTAATTTCTATTGATTCACATGATTATAACTATTTGTTCACATGTGTGTACTATTGTTTCACATTCATTTACTATTAGGGGAGTTGGTGCAAGATTGATAAGCATGACTAAGTTAAAAATGGAGGTATAGATGAAGGTACTATACTGTAATTCGTATTTTCACATGTCTAGAACTATTGAGTCACATGATTTACTATTGATTCACATGATTTACTATTAGGGGAGGTGGTGCAAGTTTGATAATACTTGCAGGACTAAATTAAAAATGAAGAAAAAGAGGAAGGTATTATACTGTAATATTTCGAGCCCAAAACGTGCAATTATCAAAACTATATTTTCCTATAAATAGAAGCTCATTCTTTATTCATTTCTCACCACATTCACTATGTCTCACAAGAGCAATTATTATAGAGAAATTATAGAGAGAAATTATAGAGAGAAAGAAGAAGAGAAGTCTGCTACCTCACTATTCTAGTATCCAGTTTTCTTCTAAGGTAAGAGGTATTATTTCTTTCGTATTCATGAAGAGAGATATTGTTATTCCATTCCTTATTATTCTGTTGGAATAATCTGTATATGCGGACTACCGTATACATGGTTAAATTCTTCTGTTATACCATTCTTTATTATTATGTTGGAATAACCTTTCTATGCAAAGTACCGCATACATGGTGAAATTCTTCTGTTATTCCATTCTTTATTATTATGTTGGAATAACCTGTCTATGCAAAGTACCGCATACATGGTGAAATTCTTACATTATTCCATTCTTTATTATCTTTGTTGGAATATCCTATCTCATGCGGATTCGCATGACTGTTCAATTCTTTATTATTACATTTGGAATATCCTATCTCGCATGCGATTACGCATGACTGGTTCCATTCTTTATTATTACATTTGGAATATCACTGTCTGCGTATTATATACGCATGACCTAGTTCCATTATTTATTATTACATTGGAATAACTTTTATGCATGCGGTCCTATCGCATGCACAGTGAATTCTTTTATTACTCTATTCTTTATTATTACATTGGAATAACTTTTATCTATGTGGATTACCACATGCATGGTGAATGTCCTTTCGTATTCATTCTTTATTAAATTGTGGAGATGATCCATCTCGTGGATTCTGCATGGCGGGTGAAAATCTATTTGCGATTTAAGATATTCTATTATACTCGTATGAGATATCATTTCTTTTGTACTCGTCATGGAATATCATTTTCATTGGTATTTTTTTATGAGTTACTATTCACGGGTTACTATTCACCAGTTACTATTCACTCTAGTATTATTCACTCGGGTATTCGGGCCGCTTTTCGTGTCGGAGTACTATTCACGAGTTACTATTCACCCAAATTACTATTTACTCTAATATTATTCACTCGGGTATTCGATGCACTTTTCGTGTCGGAGTACTATTCACGAGTTACTATTCACAGGTTATGTAACGACCCCAAAATTCATAAAATTTAATTCTCAACTTCAGTTGTTAATAACATGTCTACCTTCTTATTTTACATTATTATTCGATGTTAAACTTTATAAAATGCGGAATAATTTAAACTTTTATGTCTTTTTACTTTAATTCCCTGAATCAAAACCTTTATCATCTACATGTTTTTGAATCAATCTTATTTTATGATTCACTTTATCATTGTTGTTATATAAAATTTTACATTTCAATCCGATAACCTTTACATATCAGATAACTCTAACTTTAGCTTTACAACTCAACATAAAACTATACATCATAAACCATTTAATACATCTCATGAATTTTAATCATGGTATAAGGAAATAACAACTTTAGCTAATATATTAATCTTTGTGTATTATTTTGGATCCACGTCATTCAAGTAGCACATAGTGTTACCTTCAATCCTTAACCTGCAAAAATGGTTAGTTGCAAGGTTGAGCTCGACAGCCCAGCAAAATCTAATAGTTTTCATGCATCACGTAGCACATAATAGCATGCTCAACATATATCTCATAAACATTGGACTAACATAACATACATGTTACAGTTCATATAACAAGTATAAAGATTGAGTTCCTTACTCAATCATCATGCTTTACTCAATCAACGTAGTCATAAGTTGACTTTAACAGTTTATACATTCAACATATATATAACACATCATGCTCTTTGCAATAAAGATTTAAAACAATCAAATTCACATAGCAAATAGGAACTGAAAGACTTGCCTTGATCGTTGTTTACCAATAACAGTTTAACAACTTACAGTTATCTGCACTTCACGTGCCCTACACAATTATATAATCATTCACATCAACTATTAGTCACATAGCAATGCATAGTATTTGTAATGTAAACTTTACTCTACCTCCCATAACACTTCTTATTAATTAATACACAATGTTCAATTTGATTGTGTTAACTTTCAACTTATATCTCACTGTACTTCGTATTCGAAGTTCATTCAAGTGTTTAAGTCTTGCTAGGACTACTTATTGGTTTTATATTAAGACTATTAGATATCTTATTATATTAATTTCATTTGATTTAAAACACTTTTTACGTTCATTATCACTTATCACGGCGTTTCGACGTTTATTCGACACCCGCCCAATTTGTCTCTCTTGTGTGTGCTTAGTATGTGTATTCAACTTATCTAATATATCATTTATTAATGTTAAGTATCATTATACTTCATAATATTCATGTTCTATAACTTAGAACAACATCTATTATCGTCGACATCTCTATACTTGTGTATGTGCATGACTGACGCCCTCCGATTACCTCCGAATACGCATCAGTCATAACGATGACCATTTTGACTACTGTTCCTGACCTCAAATTGAAAATCTTAAAGAATAAAAGTTGTATGTCTATTCTTCGTCGTTCCGGATCATCTTGAATCACCTTAATCGGAGTTCGTATGAAAACGTTATGCTTATTTTACTAAAATAGGTCAAAGCAGTCACACCTGACATACTTTGGGCGCAGCTGCTCCCAATTAAGGCTTGGGCACAGTGCAACTACCCCCTATAGTGCAATTGCTGCTTGCTTACTGAAGCCGGACACAAGCTAATTCTTGTTCTTCGCGATTTTTGACCCTTTTCTCCTACTAATCTTCATAACTTGAGTTATACACATCCAAATTAGTTCGTTTTCGATTCTATGGATTCGTAATTCATAGAACTACACCATACTAGGATTCTAACAATTTATAAAAACATTAACCAACCTAAAATATGACCCAAAACACATATTCATACTCTATTTTCATGTTTTAAACACATTTAGCGAATTTGATCACCACGACTTCGTTCCTTAACCAATTAACACGATTTAAACTACGTCGTTTTCGTTTCTTCACATACTAACATAATCCAATACCAATTTACAGATTATGACACATATTAGACATAAAATTCCATACTTTCTTAAGCCATTTTTCATAAACATACACTATTATAAACTTTTCTCCCTATAAACCCAAATTTCATGAAGTTAATCATCAAATAACACTCACAATTGATAATTAGCAGATTATAACAACATACATACATGTATAAATCCAATATACCTACCAATTTACAGTAGATAATCACTAAGAAATCAAAACCTAGACATTAGTAGAAATTTATACCTTCAATCCATGATTATTGGGAAGAAGAATAATAAGAACCTTGATACTCCAACTCTTTAGCAACATAAACAGAGAATCACTCTCTTCCTCACAACTCTATTTCTCTGCTCTAAGGCTTAGGAGAAAGAAATAATAAGCGTAAAAAAAATATACTAACTCCCACTAACGTCAGGTCACAAACCCAAAAGTTTGCGTCAGTTAGAAATAAGCCAAAGGCCACAAGGCCTTGTTTGGCTAACCCCAAATCTCCTCTACTAGATTATTTTTATATTATTTTTATTATATAGTTTTTATTTGTCACACTTGCCACCAACTTAAATAGCTTACAATAATAATTATAATAATTATAATTTTATTATAATTATTCTGATAATTAATAAATAATTATACATCTAATTTAATTAATAAATTAGAAACACCACTTGATTTAATTTATTTATTTCCAAATAAAGTAAACAATTCATTTAATTTAATTATTTTCTTAAATATTAAGCAATTGATTTAATTTAATTATTTTCTTAAATTAAATCCTTGAGATAAAATTATCATTACTCAATTTAATTTACATTAATCAATTTAGTTACTAAATTAATTCACCACAATTTTATCAACCATTTATTTATCTCAATAAATAAATAAATTTAAAATATTTATTTAATTCAATAAATATTTAAAATTAATTACTAAATTCATTTAATTCCTTGATAGTTAACTTAACTATTAAACCTCACTTTCCCAATATATGAATATATATTTCTCTTACGCACTGAGATCATATATTTCAACATATATAAAGCGTTATATATACATACTCAAACTCAAAACATCTCATAATAAGAATTTTAATTATTAAATTCTTATTTTAATAATTTATAAAGATTCGGGTTGTCACAGGTTACTATTCACCCAAATTACTATTCACCCGAATATTATTCACTCGAGTATTTGGGGTACTTTTTATGTTGGGGTACTATTCACGAGGTATTATTCATAGAGTACTATTCACGGGGTACTATTTACTCGAAAAATATATTTCTTTTCTGTCCAAATTATTTTTGGTACATGAATATTATTCTTGAATTTTACTCCACAAAGCAGTATCATGTTGACAATTTGGATATTTTTAAACTCTAGATAAATTTAAAGTCTTTAATGTTTATCCTTGATTTCGCTTGATTAATGCTTATATCATTGTCATCATCCTCATGCTTATATTATGATGAAAGTCATATTTGGCTTACGTGCAAAGATGGACAGGTGTATGACATGATCATGACCAGTGGTGATAATAATGAATATCCTTGGCCCGTAGTGCATGGATAATTCGATGATGTGATTGGCAGGATCATGACCATTAGTTAACAGTTGAATGTCTTTGGCCGTAGTGCACTGACAGACAATTGATTGGTGTGACGCCCCCAAAATAGGTATACATCACCTATTCTTAATCGCCAAATATATGGTACAGAATACAAATACAATCTTTAATATACAATAAAAAAGCTTTGAGTTTTAATACAAATATTGTCTTCTAGACAATATCCACTCTCAGAATAAGTCCTCATTATATTTATTATTACACTATTTAACAGAATAGTGAGGGACTACTAATACTATCATCCGGACCGAGTCACTCCGCTTCCCGACTAGTCCATTTACGTTCTCATTTCACGAAGAGAACAGTGAAAGAAAGGGTGAGCTCAACTAGCCTAGTAAGAAATATTATGATTAAGATAATGCAGAATAAATTATCAGTAGTCTTCAACAATGTTAAACTGATAAAATACAATAGACATCAAGTTTAACTGCAGCGAAACATGCAATCCATTAAAAGAGTCAAGTAGAGAATAAAATTTACTATCTTTTATGCTTTAAAGAATTTTTCATCACTTTTATCGTTGAAACTCAGCTTAATAAATAATCCACATCATCCCTGCACTACGACCAAGGATATTCATAAGTATCACAACCACAAATTATCCATGCACTATGGGCCAAGGATATTCGTGTATTCATCAATGGTCATAATCATGCCAACAACTGTCCATCAATGCACTACGGGCCAATGAGGACTTTTACCACATCATTTATAACATTATGGTCATGATTACACCGAATAATCCCTGGTCATAATCATACCAAGTCCATCTATGTACTACAGGCCACAGATGACTTTCAACGAAATATAAATATGAGGATGATGACAATGATATAAGAATTCAATAAAACAAGTTCAAAAATTAATTTATTCAGGAACTAATAACGTCCAAATTGTCAACATGATACTTCTTTGTAGAGTAAAATTTAAGAATGCTCAGAAGAATATTTTCACGAAAAGATACTGGATGAAGCGCAAATATCAAGGATATTCCACCAATTTCATGGAGTATAGAAGTCAAAACTTTAACCAACTGAGTATAATAAAGAATGGAATAACAAAAGAAATCACCATGCATGCGGTACTTCGCATAGACAGGTTATTCCAATAGAATAATAAATAACGGAACCGGTCGAGTAATGTCGCCCAGGCATGATATTCTAACGAGAATAATAAAGAATGGAATAACAACGAAATCACCATGTATTGGTTGCTTAGCATGGCGGGTTATTCCAACGAATAATAAATAACGGAATCGGATCCGGCATAAAAAACGCGTAGGCAGGATATTCCAACAAAATAATAAAAGACGAAAAGCGAGTCCGGCGTAAAAGGCAATCGACGAGGATATTCCAACGAGAATAATAAAAATTTTAACCAGATTCCGTCGTAAGTAAAAGCGCATGAGACGAGGATGTTCCAACGAATAATAAAGAATGGAATAACAACGAAAATCACCAAGTATAGGGTAGATCGGCGTATCAAAGTTATTCCAATGAATAATAAAGAATGGAATAACGAAGTTCTCTTCATGAATATGAAAAAAAAATACCCTTACCTTACAAAAAAAAGTACTCAAAGCGGTAGGGTGGGGATATACTTGAAGAAACTTGCACTACGCTCAAAGCTTTCTTAAGCGCTAAAGAAATACGCTTTCAAGATAGAAGAATAATTCTCTCTACGGTTTCTCTCTCTAGAGTTTTAGTGAATTAAGTAAGAAATAATGAAGGAATGAGCTTATTTATAGAAGAATAAATTTGAATAGTAATCAATCCATGAACGGTCGAGATCGATTTACTTTAAATGGATGGTCCAGTTGGTTTATAATAAAATATAATATATTCTATTTATAATCTAATAAAACGAATAACTTTTAAAAAGATTTTACTATGCAAACACTATCGGGCACTATGCAAACACTATACATAATAAAATATAATATATTCTAATTATTGTCTAATAAAATAGATAACTTTATAAAAGTATTACATTTTTATATAAAAAGATTTTACTATTAGCTTAATAAAGCGAATAACTTTATAAAAGTATTACATTTTTTATATAAAAAGCTTTTCATTTTATTACATTAATAATACTAATAAAACAAAACTTTATCATCATTATTATTATTCACACTATTAATCGACCAGGTCGTTCCCAGGAAAGAGGGGGCTTTCCAATAAGGATTTCTCCCTATTGGCGTATAATTAGGTGACCAAACCTCTCCTTGGCAGAACTTCTAGACATCGTTAATAATGCAAATAATAATATTAATAACTCTGTCATCTCAATTATTGATTTAATAATATATAAAATATCGACAATAATTGAATAAAACTAAATGACTTCTCACGTAAGCATCAATAATCAATACCGTGTGCTATTATGCAACCACGCGTATTCCTGTACTTTTAACACTTGATGTTTCAACAGTTAACTGTAAAACTTCCGTAGTTATTTTTATAAAATATTTTTTTTGTCATTTTCTTAATCCGACAATAATTCCGTTGTGGTGTCCACCAATGATTGTGCCGTCGTACGAATATTCCTTGTTAAAACGAATATTCCCCGACCAATTGAATATTATATAACAACTTGCGTACTTTGCAAAATTTATAAATATTACCCACAACTATAACATTATATCAAATTCATTCAAAAATGATAGTTATAGAAAAATTCATCTTTATTCATAAAAGTTGGGGTCTTACAATTGGTATGATTATGACCATTGGTTTTATAGTTGAATATCTTTGACCCATAGTGCAAAGGTAGACAACTGATTGGTATGATCATTGTTATTACATTTGAATATCTTTAGCCTTTGGGGTAAGAATATTGAGTAAACGTTCTATTAAGCCTTTGTAGCAAGGAGAAACTATTAATTTACATAATTATAATATAGGAATTGTGGATTTAACTATAATCTTTGGTGGTTTAGGTGAAGACAGGTGATGATAGTTCTTTTTATCTTGGGTATAACAAAGAACTGTTGATGGGTATTACAACGATAAAATTGATGATAAACTTTTTAAATCATAGAAGATAGTAGATTTTATGCTCTACTTGACTCTTCTAATGGATTGCTTATTCCACTGCAGTTATTGATCTAAAACTTGTTGTCTATTATATTCTATCAGTTGTTATACTGTTGAAGGCTAAGAATAATTTATTCTGCATTATCTTAGTCATAATATTTCTTACTGGGCTAGTTGAGCTCACCCTTTATTTCACTGTTCTCTTCAGGAAATGAGAATATAGCTGGGACGAGTCGGGGAACGGATTGACGGTCCAGATGGTTGTTTTAGTAGTCCTCACTATTCTATGAAATAATGTGATAATAATTGTAATGAGGACTCCATTGAGAGTGGATATTGTCTGGAAGGCAATATTCTTGTTTAAACTCTCAGCTATATTTTGTCGTATTTTACATGACTGTTGTATAATCAAGTTGTATTTGAATTTTGTACCATATATATCTGGCGACTCAAGATGGGTGATGTATACCTATTTTGGGGGCGTCACAGTTGGTATCAAAGCTTAGGGATATGATCCCTGACTGAGATATGAGACAAAAACTAGGAGGGGAGAGACGCGAAATTCCTTTGATAGTATAACCTACCTAAGTTTATTTAGTATTTAATTGGTCGGTCGGAGTATAGGGATAATATGTGGAATGTCAATTAACCCTTATTTTGAAACTATATTCTAGAATGATATCTGAAATATAGGAGATGAGAAATGGGAAAATCATGATAGAGAGGAAATAGTCGAGAAGGTACAATCCTAAAGGAAAGTAAGGTATTCTCATCTCTTCGAATATCAGGTACGTACGTAAATTTTGAGGGCAAAAATTCATAAGGAGGGGAGATTGTGAGATCCCAAATTTTATGAAATGAAAGTATTCAATTTCCTTATAATTATTATTTATTTAGTAAGTGGTTAAATTGATAAAAGGTTAAAGTTAAGGGTGATACTTGAAATTTTTTCAAAGTAAGCAACTTGTCATAAAATAATCGGTGATAAAAAGTATAGTAATCCGCGTGGTTGCATAGTAACACACTGTATTGATTATTAATGCTTACGTGAGAAGTCACTCAGTTTTATTCAATTATTGTCACAATATTTTATATTATTAAATTAATAATTGAGATGACACAGTTATTCATATTATTATTTACAATATTGATGATGTCTAGAAGTCCTGTCAAGGAGAGGTTTGGTCACCTAATTGCGTGCCAATAAGGAGAAATCCTTATTAGAATGCTCCCTCTTTCCTGGGAACGACCTGGTTGTTAAATATTGTGCGTTATAATAGTAATGATGAATAAGTTCGTGTTGATTAAGGATGAAATTGATAATTCCATTGTGTGAGAATTATTAGTGTTAGTGAAAATCGACATTTATTTCGATAATAATTAATGTCTGGAGGTTATATTGACCAATTGAGTAATTAACCGGATAAATGAGCAATTAATTGCTATTGATTCGCATGATTATAACTATTTGTTCACATGTTTGTACTATTGATTCACATTCATTAACTATTAGGGGAGTTGGTGCAAGATTGATAATACTTGCATGACTAAGTTAAAAATGGAGGTATAGATGGAGGTACTATACTTTAATTCGTATTTTCACATGTCTAAAACTATTGATTCACATGATTTACTATTAGGGGAGGTGGTGCAAGTTTGATAATACTTGCAGGAATAAATTAAAAATGAAGAAAAAGAGGAAGGTATTATACTATAATATTTCGAGGCCCAAAACGTGCAATTATCAAAACTATATTTTCCTATAAATAAAAGCTCATTCTTCCTTCATTTCTCACCAAATTCACTAAGTCTCACAAGAAAAATTATTATAGAGAAATTATAGTGAGAAATTATAGAGAGAAAGAAAAAGAGAAGTCTGCTACCTCACTATTCCAGTATCCAGTTTTCTTCTGAGGTAAGGGGTATTATTTCTTTCGTATTCATGAAGAGGGCTATTGTTATTTCATTCCTTATTATTCTGTTGGAATAACCTGTATACGCGGACTACCGTATACATGTTCAAATTCTTCTGTTATTCCATTTTTTATTATTATATTGGAATAACCTGTCTATGCAAAGTACCGCATACATGGTGAAATTCTTCTGTTATTCCATTCTTTATTATTATGTTGGAATAACCTATCTATGCAAAGTACCGCATACATGGTGAAATTCTTCTGTTATTCCATTCTTTATTATTCTGTTGAAATATCATATTTGTGCGGATTACGCATGACCTAGTTCCATTCTTTATTATTCTATTGGAATATCTTGTCTGTGCGGATTATGCATGACCTGGTTCCATTCTTTATTATTCTATTGGAATATCCTGTTTGTGCGTATTACGCATGACCTGGTTCCATTATTTATTATTTTGTTGGAATAACCTGTTTGTGCGGTCTATCGCATGCCTGGTGAATTCTTCTATTACTCCAATCTTTATTATTCTGTTGGAATAACCTGTCTATGTGGATTACCGCATGCATGCTAAATGACCTTTCGTATTCATTCTTTATTAAATTGTGGAAATGATGCATCTCGTGGATTACTGCACTGCGGCGGTGAAAATCCATTTGCGATTTAAGTATATTCTATTATACTCGTATGAGATATCATTTCTTTTATACTCGTCATGGAATATCATTTTCTTTGGTATTTTTTTTACGAGTTACTATTCATAAGTTACTATTCACCCGATTACTCTTCACTCTAATATTATTCACTCGAGTATTCGGGGCTCTTTCCGTGTAGGATTACTATTCACAAGTTACTATTCATGGGTTACTATTAACCCAAATTACTATTCACTCTAGTATTATTCACTTGGGTATTCGGGGCATTTTTCGTGTCGGAGTACTATTCACGAGTTACTATTTACGGGTTACTATTCACCCAAATTACTATTCACCTAAATATTATTCACTCGGGTGTTTGAGGTACTTTTTATGTCAGGGTACTATTCATGAGGTACTATTCCTGATGTACTATTCACAGAGTACTATTCACGGGGTACTATTTACCCGAAAAATATATTTCTTTTCTGTCCAAATTATTTTTGGTACATGAATATTATTCTTGAATTTTACTCCACAAAGCAGTATCATGTTGACAATTTTTATATTTTTAAACTCTGGATAAATTTAAAGTCTTTAATATTTATCCTTGATTACGTTTGATTAATGCTTATATCATTGTCATCATCCGTATGCTTATATTGTGATGAAAGTCATCTATAGCTTACGTGCATAAATGGACTGTTGATTATTGGTTTTACAGTTGTATAGTTTTTGGCTTACGTGCAAAGATGAACTGTTGATTATTGGTTTTATAGTTGTATATCTTTGGCTTACGTGCAAAGATGGACAGGTGTATGACATGATCATGACCACTGGTGATAATAACGAATATTCTTGGCCCGTAGTGCATGGATAATTCGATGATGTGATTGGTAGGATCATGACCATTAGTTAACAGTTGAATGTCTTTGGCCGTAGTGCAATGACAGACAATTGATTGGTATGATCATGACCATTAGTTTTATAGTTGAATATCTTTGGCCCATAGTTCAAAGGTAGACAACTGATTGGTATGATTATTGTTATTACATTTGAATATCTTTAGCCTTTGGGGTAAGGATATTGAGTAAACGTTCTATTAAGCCTTTGTAGCAAGGAGAAACTGTTGATTTACATAATTATAAATAGGAATTGTGGATTTAACTATAATCTTTGGTGGTTTAGGTGAAGACAGGTGATGATAGCTCTTTTTATCTTGAGTATAACAAAGAACTGTTGATGGGTATTACAGCGATAAAATTGATGATAAACTTTTTAAATCATAGAAGATAGTAGATTTTATGCTCTACTTGACTCTTCTAATGGATTGCTTATTCTGCTGCAGTTGTTGATCTAAAACTTGTTATCTATTATATTCTATCAGTTGTTATACTGTTAAAGGATAAGGATAATTTATTCTGTATTATCTTAGTTATAATATTTCTTCTTTGGGCTAGTTGAGCTCACCCTTTATTTCACTTTGTTCTCTTGAGAAATGAGAATATAAATTTGGGACCCGATCGAGTGCGGATTAGCGGTCCGGATGGTTGTTTTAGTAGTCCTCACTATTACGTGAAATAGTGTGATAAAATTGTAATGAAGACTCCATTGAGAGTGGATATTATGCGGAAGGAAATATTCTTGTTTAAACTCTCGACTATGTTTTGTCGTATATTTACATTTGTTGTATAATCAAGTTGTATTTGAATTTTGTACCATATATCTGGCGACTCAAGATGGGTGATGTATACCTATTTTGGGGCGTCACAGGTTAGTATCAAAGCTTAGGGATATGATCCTGGTGAGATGTGAGACAAGAACTAGGAGGAGAGGCGGAAATTCCTTATTTAGTATGACCTACCTAGGTTTATTTGGTATTTAATTGGTCGGTCAGAGTATAGGGATAATATGTGGCATGTCAATTAACCCTTATTTTGAAACTATATTCTAGAATGATATTTGACATACAAGAGATGAGAAATGGAAAAATCATGATAGAGAGGAAATAGCTGGGAAGGTACAATCCTAAATGAAAGCAAGGTATTCTCATCTCTTGAATATATCAGTGCGTCACGTAAATTTGAGGCCAAAATTCATAAGGGGGGGAGATTGTGAGATCCCAAATTTTATGAAATGAAAGTATTCAATTTCCTTATAATTATTATTTATTTAGTAAATGGTTAAATTGATAAAAGGTTAAAGTTAAGGGTGATACTTGAAATTTTTTCAAAGTAAGCAAGTTGTCATAAAATAATCGATGATAAAAGTATAGTAATACGCGTGGTTGCATAGTAGCACACGGTATTGATTATTAATGTTTACGTGAGAAGTCACTCAGTTTTATTCAATTATTGTCACAATATTTTATATTATTAAATCAATAATTGAGATGAAACAGTTATTCAAATTATTATTTGCAATATTGACGATGTCTAGAAATTCTGTCAAGGAGAGGTTTGGTCACCTAATTGCGGCGCTGATAAGGAGAAATCCTTATCGGAAAGCCCCTCTTTCACGGAATAACACGGTTGTTAAATATTGTGCGTTATAATATTAATGATGAATAAGTTCGTATTGATTAAGGATGAAATTGATAATTCCATTGTGTGAGAATTATTAGTGTTAGTGGAAATCGACATTTATTTCGATAATAATTGATGTCTGGAGGTTATATTGACCAATCGGGTAATTAACCGGATAAATGAGCAATTAATTGCTATTGATTCACATGATTATAACTATTTGTTCACAAGTGTGTATTATTTATTCACATTCATTTACTATTAGGGGAGTTGGTTCAAGATTGATAATACTTGCATGACTAAGTTAAAAATGGAGGTATAGATGGAGGTACTATACTTTAATTCGTATTTTCACATGTCTAGAACTATTGAGTCACATGATTTACTATTGAGTCACATGATTTACTATTAGGGGAGGTGGTGCAAGTTTGATAATACTTGCAGGACTAAATTAAAAATGAAAAAAAAGTGGAAGGTATTATTCTGTAATATTTCGAGCCCCAAAACGTGCAATTATCAAAATTATATTTTCCTATAAATAGAAGCTCATTCTTTCTTCATCCTATAAATAATCTTTGGTGGTTTAGGTGAAGACAGGTGATGATAATTCTTTTTGTCTTGGGTATAACAAAGAACTGTTGATGGGTATTACAACGATAAAATTGATGATAAACTTTTTAAATCATAGAAGATAGTAGATTTTATGCTCTACTTGACTCTTCTAATGGATTGCTTATTCCGCTGCAGTTGTTGTTCTAAAACTTGTTGTCTATTATATTCTATCAATTTTTATACTTTTGAAGGCTAAGGATAATTTATTCTGCATTATCTTAGTCATAATATTTCTTACTGGGCTAGTTGAGCTCACCCTTTATTTCACTGTTCTCTTCAGGAAATGAGAATATAGCTTGGACGAGTCGGGGAACGGATTGACGGTCCAGATGGTTGTTTTAGTAGTCATCACTATTCTATGAAATAGTGTGATAATAATTGTAATGAGGACTCCATTGAGAGTGGATATTGTCTGGAAGGAAATATTCTTGTTTAAACTCTCAGCTATGTTTTGTCGTATTTTACACGACTGTTGTATAATCAAGTTGTATTTGAATTTTGTAGTATATATCTGGCGACTCAAGATGGGTGATGTATACCTATTTTGGTGGCGTCACATCAAACATGCGTTGACCACCAGCTTTGAAGAAATTTGGGAGACCCAGAATTTGCTCAAGAACAGTTTTTCGGCCTACTTTGACCGACCCAGATCTTGTGTAGGTGAAGTTGGTATGTTGCTATGATGTTATGTAGTTATACTCTGACATCAAGACTACAAGTGTGAACCTTTATATCACACAAACAAGACCTAGAATGCAAACTATAAGGATCCAAAGTAGGTATCTCGACTGTTCTTCAATTTCTGGAACCAATAAGCTCTCAATTTCTAGCTTTTGTAGCTTATTATCTCTAACCAATAAGCTCTCAACTTGTTGGATGAAATGAACAACCAACAAAATGAATACTAAGCTTGCTATTTATAGGACTTACTAAGGTTAGGGTAGTTTGGTCATTAATCCAACCCACATCCTTAATCACCTCCTTACTATTCATTACCTAGACATTAAGTTAAATTGGCCTCCACATTTACTTAACTCTTAAGTATACTTGCTTAGCACATAGCTTATCCTTTACTTGCTCATCACAACACTTAGCCATTAAGTTACTTGGTCATCACATAAAAGCACTTTGCTTGCTCATCGTACATAAGCACTTTACTTAGCCTTTAAGTTACTTAACTTATTCTTTGCTTAACCCTTAAATCTACTTGCTCATCACACTTAATTCTTGGTCACCAATTAACCCATGGGTTTCCCCATGGATCAAGCTTTACCCATTGGATCTTATCTTGGGCTTTACATTCAATTAGCTTAATTAACTTATCTTATACATTGGGCTTACAATTAAACAAGCACTTGGGCTTGTTCATTAAATTACATTGGACTTAACCACTCCTACATTTGGTCTTTAACATTAATTTGTATTGGGCTTTATTGTTATCCCAATTGGACATTGCAATTTCTTACACAATTCAATAAATCCATTACATATGGCTTAAAGCCTTATAACGTATAATTTACGTATTAATCTCGTATTCTAACTCGTATACTTATTTAATATACGATATTCTATCATTCATACATGCTCGTATAATACCTCGTATTATACTCGTATTCATTACCTCGTATAATACTTATGTATCATACAATCATTGCTTTAATTCATTATACGCATTTAAATTCCTTCTCGGAATTCATTTTCCCTAATCATTAGGTTTTAAGTCCGCAGGCAAAAAACTGCGTTTGCCATAACTAAAATATTATTGGATATTCTATCTCACCTCGATATTCTATCATTATGTATTTCTCGCAAATTCAAAAATAATTCCCAAGCAGAAATGCGTGAATAGTGTTTTTCAGAAAATTTCTTGGAAAGCTTTTGTTTTCGTCTTGGAATTCAAACACTTTAATTCAACCACGTAGCCAAAATACTACGACATTCCGATATGTCTAGGTCATAGAACGACCTTCAAATAGCTTACTCCCATAATTAATTAATTAAATTTATTTAATCCACATAATCAAATAAAAAATTAATTCTCAAAAATCTGATTTTTTTTTCTGGGGCGTTACACTCTTCCCCCCTTATAAGGATTCTGTCCCCAGAATCTCGCTACAATTATCTAACTAAATGAGGAAAATTTCTTCATCATTTTAATCTCGAGTTTCCACAATGCTTCTTCGACATTGTGGTTCTTCCATTTCACCTTCACCTAAGGTATTATCTTATTTATCAAGACTTGCCCCTTCCTATCTATAGTCTGAGGTAGAAGTTAAGCACTTAATAACATATTACGCTATCTTTCTTTTATTAGTTCTTCTTTTAACTCGGTTTTATTTGGATCTTAAATTCCTCATTCAAAACAAGATTATACATGATCTTCTCTTTATCCTACATCCTCTTCTTCACTCGCTTGCACTCCTTGTTACCTAGATATATTTAATTAACTCGTTCCATTACCATGGATTAAGTCTATGCTGTGAATAACATTTCTACCACTTTATTCTGTAATTTAACTTTTAACTTCGTTCTCACCATTTCCGTTATTAACTAATTTTGAGTCGTTAACATCGATAGCTTTTCTCTACCCTTCCTACTTAACACATCGGCTTCCACAATAACTTTCCCGGAATGATATAACATATCACCGTCATAACCTTTTATCCATTCTAATTACCTTCTCTACCTCATATTCAACTCCTTTTCTGTGAAGATATATTTCAGACTCCTAGAGTCCATGTATATCTCACACTTCTCCCCGTAAAAATACTATCTTCTGATTTTTAATTCAAAAACTACAGCTGCCAATTATAGATCATAAGTAGGATAAACCTCCTTATAATCCTTTAACTGGCGTGATGCATACACAATGACTTTGCCATGCTACATGAGCACACAATCTCGTCATATATGCGAAACATCGAGATACACTACAAAATTCCCCGTATCATCTGATAAAGACAATACAGGTGCCTCAATTAACCTTCCTTTTTAGTTCCTGAAAATTATTTTCTCTCTTCTTATTCCCAACATACTTATCAATAACATATTTGTATATCTTTTAAGCTAAAATTCACATTTAGTGAATTCCGTATCCAACTTCTCCGTCCGTAGTGTTTCTCACACTATCTTCAAATGTTCAGCGTGATCTTCTGACGTCTTGAATTAGACTAGTATACCACCAATGATCATTACAACACCCTCATCCAAATATTATTTGAACACTCTGTGGCGCTGGTATTTCAACCATAACATGTGATGCTCCCAAAATAGGTATACATCACCCATCTTGAGTCGCCAAATACATGGTACAAAATTCAAATACAACTTAATTATACAACAGTCGTGAAAAATACGACAAAACATAATCTAAGAGTTTTAATAAGAATATTGTCATCTAGACAATATCCACACTCAATGGAGTCCTCATTACATTTATTGTCACACTATTTAACGTAAATAGTGAGGACTACTACTTGCTATCATCTGGACCGTCACTCGCTTCCCGACTAGTCCCGGCTACGTTCTCATTTCTTGAAGAGAACAGTGAAAGAAAGGGTGAGCTCAACTAGCCCAGTAAGAAATATTATGACTAAGATAATGCAGAATAAATTATCATTAGTCTTCAAAAATGTTAAACTGATAAAATATAATAGACATCAAGTTTAATTGCAGCGGAATAAGAAATTCATTAGAAGAGTCAAGTAGAGCATGATATCTACTATCTTTTATGAATTAAAATGTTTTCATCAATTTTTATCGCTAAGACTCAGCTTAATAAATAAACCACATCATCGAGTCATCCCTGCAATACGGGCCAAGGATATTCATTAAATCATCAATGGTCATGACTATACCGAATAATCCCTGGTCATAATCATACCAAAAATTTTCCATCAATGCACTACAAGCTACTAAGGACTTTTACCACATTATTTATAAAATTACAGGTCATGATTATACCAAATAATCCCTGGTCCTAATTATACCAAGTCCATCTATGCACGTAAGCTAAAGATGACTTTCATCACAATATAAGTATGAGGATGATGACAATGACATAATAATTCAATAAAACAAGTTCAAGAATAAATTTTAAAGATTTATAAGTTAATTTATCCTAAAATAAATTACGTCCAAATTGTCAACATGATACTGCTTTGTAGAGTAAAATTCAAGAATGCTTAGAAGAATATTTTCATGAAAAGATACTGGATGAAGCGCAAATATCCAGGATATTCTACTAATTTCATGGAGTATAGAAGCCAAAACTTTAACCAAATGAGTATCATAGAATATATGAAACTGCAAATGGATTTTCACCCGCCATGAGGTAATCCACGTAGATAGGTCATTTCCACAATTTAATAAGGAATGAATACGAAGGATCATTCACCATGTATGTGATAATCCACATAGATAGGTTATTCCAACAGAATAATAAAGAATGGAACCAGGTCATGCGTAATCTGCATAGACAGGATATTCCAACAGAATAATAAAGAATGGAATAACAGAAGAATTCACCATGCATGCGATAGACCGCACAGACATGTTATTCCAATAGAATAATAAAGAATGGAACCAGGTTTAGCGTAATCCGCACAGACAAGATATTCCACCAGAATAATAAAGAATGGAATAACAAAGAATTCACCATGCATGCGATAGACCGCACAGACAGGTTATTCCAACAAAATAATAAAGAATGGAACCAGTCTAAGCGTAATCCTTGCAGATGCATGGGATATTCCAACGAGAATAATAAAGAATGGAATAACGAGATGAATTTCACCATGTATGCGGTATTGCGCATGACAAAAGTTATTCAACATAATAATAAAGAATGGAATAACAGAAGCTCTCTTCATGAATATGAATGAAATAATACCCCTTACCTTAGAAAGAAACTGGATACTGGAGTAAAGAGGTTGCAGACTTCTCTTCTTTTTTCTCTCTATAATAATTGCTCTATAGCTTTAGTAAATTGGTGAGAAATGAAGGATGAATGAGCTTCTATTTATAGGAAAATATAGTTTCGATAATTGCACATTTTGGGGCTCGAAATATTACAGTACAATACTTTCAACTTTTCTTTCATTTTTAATTTAGTCCTGCAAGTATTATCAAACTTGCACCACCTCCCCTAATAGTAAATAATGTGAATCAATAGTTCAAACATGTGAATCAATAGTTATAATCATGTGAAAATACGAATTACAGTATAGTACCTCCATCTATACCTCCATTTTTAACTTAGTCATGCAAGTATTATCAATATTGCACCAACTCCCCTAATAGTACAAGAATGTGATTCAATAGTACACACATGTGAACAAATAGTTATATAAGCATGTGAATTAGTAGCAATTAATTGCTCATTTATCTGATTAATTACCCGACTGGTCAGTATAACTTCCAGACATCAATTATAATCAAAATAAATGTTGATTTTCACTAACACTAATGTGACGCCCCCAAAATAGGTCCATTCCATCCAACCCATTCTGAGTCGCCAAATACATGGTACAGAAATAACTACAACTTTATTATTACAACATATAAACTATGAGTTTAAATACAGATATTGCCATCTAGACAATATCCACACGCAAATAAATCCCTATCATAATTATTGATACATTATTTTACAAAAATGGTGAGGACTACTAAACAACTCTCTCTAGAACCTTCATTCCATACCCCGACTAGTACTCGCTACATTCTCGCCTCTTGAGAAGAAAAATGGAACAAAAAGGAAAAGGGTGAGCTCAACTAGCCCAGTAATGAATATTATGACTAAGATAATATACAACAATTTATCGTTAGTCTTCAACAGGGAAAAATCTAATAGAATACAATAGACAACAAGTTTTAAATCAATATTACGCATTGAAATAATAATTCATTAGAAGAGTTAAGTAGAGAATGCAAACTACTATCTTCTATGTATGAATTTAAAAGTTCATCGCCTATCTTTTATCCATTTAACATCAATCAATATATATACGGAATCAAATATTCATCTTTGCACTTCTGAGCCAAAGATATTCATCGATTAGTCATGTTCATCTAAACACTGTTCATCTTTGCACTACGGGCCAAAGATATTCATCGAAATCATTCATTTTTTGCTACTGAGCCAAAGATATTCAATAATATCATCATTTAAGATGAAGATGATGAAAAATATTTTTAAAAAAAACGAATCCGATTGAAACAAAATGACAAGGATTAAGGATTCGTACTTTGTTTTATCCATGTCCAAAAATAATCATAGTGGTGTAAAATTAAAGAATGATCAAAACATGGATACAATCAAAGCTAGTATCCACAATAGATATTTTAGACGAAAAGGAAAATTTTCATTTTTCGATGAATAATGTCGTGATTCGTGAATAATTGTAAGTATCGTGAATAGTCATAGTATCGTGAATAATAACCCCGAGCACCAAAAGTTCCAAATTTGATAAAAAAAAAACTTGGATCAATATTTGACATAATGATATTGAAGAAATAATATCATTGCGAAAAAAAATAATATCCCTTACCTCGAAAGATCAGTACTTCTAGCTGAAACATCGGATATAGGTTATGACTTGAACTTGCACCGTATAGCAATACTCAAAGTATACTCAAAATACTCACAAGAATACGCTCGATAATATAGAGAGAGAAAACTTCAGTTTCTGGTGTGATTTTCAATTCTAACCTAAGCACCCTATTTATAGGAAAATGCTTAGAACACCAAAGTAGAAAATTTAATAAATTAATATTATTTATTTTCCACATCTTCCTACGCATCCATGAATCTGAACTCAGCCATCCTAACACATGTTAAATGAGTCCCAAAAATGTAAAAAATATTTTTCTTATTAAAAATAATTAAAACTTCAAAAATTAATTATTTTGGAGCTTCGGAACTTCAATAATTCATAATAAATAGTCCTTTTATCAGAAAATTCGAATCTCGTGCCTTTTAATAGAAAATTCAATTCTCTACAACTTTACAGAAGAAAAGTTTTCCAAATTCCAAATAGAAATTGACCGAAATCCATAAACGAGCGATTTTACAGGCTATAATCAAATTTCGGTCAATAATTGTGTCCACCAACACACAAAATATGTGTTAAATATTTAACGCCACAAAAATACTCTTCCTCCTCATATACTCATATATCCCACATTCATTATAAAAATATCACCGTTAATATATTATTAAAATAATATATTTAAATGAATTATTTTATCAGAAAAAGATAAAATATTAATTTTCATCAATTGTCACATTAAAAATTTTCTCCATCTATATCCACATAAAATCAATATTTTCCTCATCATATAAATCAATAATTAATTATTCACAAATAATATTACGTAATCACAAGATCTTGACACACCGTGCCGTTCCCGGAAAGAGGGGCTTTCAATAAGGATCTCTCCTTCTTGGCGGCGCAATTAGGTGACCAAACCTCTCCTTAAGATGAACTTTCTAGACATTGCCAATAATGTTATCCAATAATATTATTCGGATAATATGAATTATTGCTCTTAGATAATGGAAAATATCTTTGTAATGACAATTTATTGAAACAACAATAATATAAAATATCAATGCGTGAATTATTGAATCAATAAAATAAAATCTTTGAATAGTAATTCTTTGTAACAATTATTGAGTAGTGCCTTCTTACGTAAGAATCAATAATTGGTGCAATCTGAATGTCTCTTCTTGTTCAACAACGCGTATTAGTGTGTTTTAACCACGGGATATTCCAACAATATTAAAAGGTAACAACTTCTGCCAGTTATTTATAAATAACTTATATTTGTCGTTTTCTTCATCCAATCGCTTTTTAGTTATGGGGCCCACAAAAGATCACATACCGTCGTATTTAAATATTCCCAAGCGATCTGAATATTCCACGACCAAACGAATATTCCCCGATAATAATGAATATTTTATAACCACTTGCTTATTTGAAATATTTGTGCATTTTACCCATAACTAACCACATTAATCAAATCAACCCTTACTATTTCAAAATAATAAATAGAGAAAAATAAATTTCATTTATTAATAATTTGGGATCTTACAACCTCCTCTCCTTATGAAATTTCATCCTCGAAATTGACGTACGTACCTGGTGTTTCGAAAAGATGAGAATACCTTGCTTTCATTTTCGTTTCCAACTCCCAGGTCATTTCCTCAATAGCATGGTTTCTCCACAAAACTTTAACTTGTGGTATAACCTCGGTACATAGGATATGTTCTTTCCTATCAAAGATCTTGACAGGTACCTCCTCGTACGTTAAATCTTCGGTTATCTCGTCCGGTTCTAACTCAATGATGTGGTTCGGGTCGTCCACATATTTACGTAACATCAATACGTGAAAAACGTTATGAACACGCGTCATACTTGGCGGTAAAACGAGTCTATAGGCCACAGTTCCTATTCGATCGAGAATTTCAAATGGATTAATAAATCGAAGGTTTGAGCTTTCCTCACCTCACCGATTCTCGCTTTTGAAATAACAACTTCTTGCACCTCCTTCTTCAAATTCATCAGCTCCGGTGTGTAGCTTGAACAGCTTTAACTTTATCGATTAAAGTCGATTATACTCGTATATCATCACGTGGGTACCTAGAGTTTTCATCTCCATCTCTATTATTTGTAAATTATACAAAATTAGTCTTTTACAATATCGTACTCGTACTTGTATCGATCTTCTACTCAATACGTCGGGTACCACGTTAAGCTTTTCGAGGATGGCATGGTCGTAAACATGTCTTTGAAATGAGTCTCCTCTTGAGTTCTTGAAGCTCTTCCCACATTCCTTGCTCCATTCAATTTTGTATCTCTACGAAGTCACCAGCATTAATGGAGTAGCGATTCGAGAATATCCTTCAACGAATCTCCGATACTAACCAAATAAGCCTGAAAGCTACGTAATTTGATTCTTGACTTAGGTTGCTCTCAATTGTGACTCATATCCCAATCTTGGATAGCACGTCACAATGACACCTATCAGTTTACTACCGCACGAATATGGCGTCCCCTACGGAGAGTCTGGCTTCGGTGTATTCCACAAAGAAAGTCACCAGTTAGAGGCTCGGGTATCAACTTCTATAGTTGGGTTTTTAACTCCTGAAGTTCAATAGGAGCCATGAGATTTTAGAAATGGGTTTTGTACCGGGTTCAAAGTCGATACAAAATTCAATATCACACTTTGGGAGTAAGCCAAGAAATTCTTCAGAAATACGTCGGAAAATCAATAACAACGGGAATATTATTCAAATCGGCGTGTCTTTATTCAAATCCATAACATGGACTAAGAAAACTTGACATCCGTAATAAACGAATGACTTCATGGCTTGATATGAAAATGTTTGACTACAATGGTTTGATTTCTTGAATTCGAATAACAGGTTGCTAAGGAATATGAAAACTAACAACCTTACGAAAGTAATCAATTTTGGCATGATGAGTAGTTAACCTTAAAATCACATCAAAAGCAAATATCTCTATTGAAATAAGGTTAACAGGTAATGTGATAGTGCCAACCTGAATCAAGAAAGATTTCTAAACAACGGATGTAATAAAAGTTTCTCCTAACGAAGTCTCCATAAATATGTCAAAGTCTAATTTCTCCGTAGTCAAGTTCAAACGTTGAGCGCAAGCAAGAGAGATAAAAGAATGGGTAGAACCGGTATCTAGTAAGGTATAAACTTCGCAAGAATTTATAATTAACTAACACGTGCTAACTTCGTTCGGGTTCCTCGCATTTTGACTGGTCACGACAAACGCTCTTCCAGGAACCGTTGACTTTGACTTTTCTGGGACATCCTTTTGAGTCACCATTCCCACTGGACTGGGTTTCGATACCGTACAATCTCGAGCGATATGTCCTTTTTTTCCACAATTATAGCATACCTTAAACTGTTGTGGGCAGTTTGGGCTGATATGTCCCTCTTTCCCGCATTTGTAACATATGACCGGTGGTCTTTTTCCTCCCTTGGAACCCGGTTACTCTTTGGCGGCCGACGTCTTCACATGGTCGTTGTTGAATCTCCTCTTTTTAAAATCTCCTCTTGACTCGCTTCTTCTATTTTCATGGCCACGATTACCACCAGAGTGGTTACCGCCTTTGTTCATATTCTTCTTTCTCCGCTGGTTATCGTTATTCTGTTGACTGCTATCTCTGGTATGATCCTGATTGTGGTCCCTCGGTTGACCGTACTCGTTATCTCGCTCTAATAATTGAGCCTCATTTACAACATCTGAATAGAGAAAAATTTATGAGAAATGAGATATTGTCGTATCTTAGGTTTCAAACCTCTCGAAACATCCGCGTCATCGTTCCTCATTCTCTACCAAATGAGATCTGAAACTGAATAACTCCGCGAACTTAGCCTCATCTTTGGGACACACATCATGTTATTACGCTCCGATCTAATAAACTCCACTTCCTTCATATGACGAATACTTTCAGGGAAGTACTTGTCATTGAACTGTTTCTGAAATGTCTCCCATGACATTCTGAGTGCAGCTGGATGGGTACACTTCACAGATTCCCACCAGTAATCTGCCTCGTTACGGAACATAAAAGTAGCGAATGGAACTTTCTGTTCCTCCGTACATCCCAAGACATCGAATATCTTGGTAATTTGTTTGACCCACGTCTCTGCCTTAATAGGATCCGTCTTTCCCCAGAATTCTGGTGGTCCCAACTCTTTGAACTGCTTGGTTGTGACCACCCGTGAATTGCTATCATTTCCTCCTATATTTTGAACACGAGTCTCCCTCGTCTGATTTTGCATGAATTGCAAAAAGCTTCTAAACATCCCCTCGTTCATCATCTGCTCAGTGGTGTTATTCACAGGAGGTACATTGCCAGCCTGTTGCACGTTCTCCTCGTTAGTAAGTACAGGCATCTCCACGGTCTCATTTACTCCACTGTTAATATTCTCAGTCGACATTCTCAAATACTATCATAAAATAAAGGTTAATTAAGGAAATCAATATATCACATAATATCCCTATATACTAACCAACTAACAAATAAGTTAGGTAGGACACACTAGCGAAGGATTTACTCGTCTCTCCCCTCCTAGTTCTATTCCACGATCTCCGCCAGAGATCATATCCCTAAGCTCTGATACCAACTGTGACGCCCCCAAAATAGGTCCATTCCATCTAACCCATTCTGAGTCGCCAAATACATGGTACAGAAATAACTACAACTTTATTATTACAATATATAAACTGTGAGTTTAAATACAGATATTGCCATCTAGACAATATCCACACGCAAATAAATCCCCATCATAATTATTGATACATTATTTTACAAAATGGTGAGGACTACTAAACAACTCTCTCCGAACCTTCATTCCATACCCGATTAGTACTTTCATTACATTCTCGCCTCCACGAGAAGAAAAAATGGAACAAAAAGGAAAAGGGTGAGCTCAACTAGCCCGATGAATGAATATTATGACTAAGATAATATACAACAATTTATCGTTAGTCTTCAACGGAAAAATCTAATAGAATACAATAGACAACAAGTTTTAAATCAATATTCGCAGTGAAATAATAATTCATTAGAAGAGTTAAGTAGAGAATGCAAACTACTATCTTCTATGTATGAATTTAAAAGTTCATCGCTCTATCTTTTATCCTGTAACATCAATCAATATATATCTAGAATCAAATATTCATCTTTGCACTCTGGACCAAAGATATTCATCATTGGTCATGTTCATCTAAACACTGTTCATCTTTTTTCTACGGGCCAAAGATATTCATCAGAAATCATTCATCTTTGCACTACAGGCCAAAGATATTCAATAATATCATCATTTAAGACTGAAGATGATGAAAAATATTTTTAAAGAAACGAATCCAGTGAAACAAAATGACAAGGATTAAGGATTCGTACTTTGTTTTATCCATGTCCAAAAATAATCATAGTGGTGTAAAATTAAAGAATGATCAAAACATGGATACAATCAAAGCTAGTATCCACAATAGATATTTTAGATGAAAAGGGAAAATTTTCATTTTTCGATGAATAATGTCGTATTCGTGAATAGTGTCGTATACGTGAATAGTGCCGTATACGTGAATAGTAACTCCGACACCAAAAGTTCCAAATTTGATAAAAAAAAACTTCAGATCAATATTTCAGCATAATGATATTGAAGAAATAATATCATTACGAAAAAAAATAATATCCCTTACCTCGAAAGATCAGTACTTCTAGCTGAAACATCGGATATAGGTTATGACTTGAACTTGTACCGTATAGCAATACTCAAAGTATACTCAAAATACTCACAAGAATAAACTTTCGATAATATAGAGAGAAAACTTGATTTAAAATGTGATTTTCAATTCTAACCTAAGCACCCTATTTATAGGAAAATGCTTAGAACACCAAAGTAGAAAATTTAATAAATTAATATTATTTATTTTCCACATCTTCCTACGCATCCATGAATCTGAACTCAGCCATCCTAACACATGTTAAATGAGTCCCAAAAATGTAAAAAACGTTTTTCTTATTAAAATAATTAAAACTTCAAAAATTAATTATTTCGGAGCTTCGGAACTTCAATAATTCATAATAAATAGTCCTTTTATCAGAAAATTCGAATCTCGCGGCATTTTATAGGAAATTCAATTCTCTACAACTTTGCAGAAGAAAATTTTTCCAAATTCCAAACAGAAATTGACCGAAATCCATACACGGGTGATTTTACAGGCTATAATCAAATTTCGATCAATAATTGTGTCCACCAACACACAAAATATGTGTTAAACATTTAATGCCACAAAAATACTCTTCCTCCTCATATACTCATATATCCCACATTCATTATAAAAATATCACCGATTAATATATTATTAAAATAATATATTTAAATGAATTATTTTATCGAGAAAAGATAAAATATTAATTTTCAACAATTGTCACATTAAAATTTTCTCCATCTATATCCACATAAAATCAATATTTTTCTCATCATATAAATTAATAATTAATTATTCACAAATAATATTACTGAGAATCACAAGATCTTGTGACAACCAGGTAGTTCTCAGGAAGGGGGGCTTTCGAATAAGGATCTCTCACTTCTTGCGGCGCAATTAGGTGACCAAACCTCTCCTTAGATGCGAACTTTCTAGACATTGCTAATAATGTTATCCAATAATATTATTCAGATAATATGAATTATTGCTCTCAGATAATGGAAAATCTTGTGTAATGACAATTTATTGAAACAACGATAATATAAAATATCAATGCGTGAATTATTGAATCAATGAAATAAAATCTTTGAATAGTAATTCTTTGTAACAATTATTGAGTAATGCCTTCTTACGTAAGAATCAATAATTGGTGCAATACCGTAATGCTTCTTTGTTCAACACTGCGCGTATTAGTGTGTTTTAACCACCGGGTATTCCAACAGTATTAACGGTAACAACTACGCTGTTATTTATAAACAACTTATATTTGTCGTTTTCTTCATCCAATCGCTTTCCGTTATGGGGCCCACAAAAAGATCGTATGTAAATCGTCGAATATTCCCCAACGATACTGAATATTCCACGACCACCGATGAATATTCCCAAACAATAATGAATATTTTATAACCACTTGCTTATTTGAAATATTTGCGCATTTTACCCATAACTAACCACATTAATCAAATCAACCCTTACTATTTCAAAATAATAAATAGAGGAAAATAAATTTCATTTATTAATAATTTGGGATCTTACAACTAATAATTCCAACACAATGGAACTATCAATTTCATCTTTAATCAACACGAACTTATTCATCATTAATATTATAACTCACAATATTTAACAACCAGGTTGTTCCCAGGAAAGAGGGGGCTTTTCGATAAGGATTTCTCCTTATTGGCGTGCAATTAGATGACCAAACCTCTCCTTGATAAAACTTCTAGACATTGTAAATATTGCGATTTAATAATATGAATAACTTTGTCGTCTCAATTATTGATTTAATAATATATAAAATATTATGCAGATGATACTGTGACAATAATTGAATCAATAATATGAGAGATATGATGCAGAAATTACTATAGCAATAATTGAGTATAATTGAGTGACTTAATACGTAAGCATCAATAATCAATACCGTGTGCTACTATGCAACCATGCGTATTACTGTACTTTTACTACCGGGTAGTTCAACAGTTTTAACGGTAACACATTAACCATTTATAAAATGATAATTCTGTGGTTTTCTAACTACGACAATACTTCCGTTGTGGGGTTCACCAATGATTGTGCCGTCGTACGGATATTCCCCGACAAAAAGAATATTCCCCGACCAAACGAATATTTTATAACAACTTGTATACTTTGTAAAATTTATAAATACTACCCACAACTATAACATTATATCAAATCCACACCATAATATTCAAAAAAATATTTTGAGAAATTTAAATCCTTATTCATAAAATTTGGGGTCTCACAATCTCCCCTCCTTATGAAATTTCGCACTCAAAATTTACGTACATACCTGGTATGCCGAAGAGGTGAGGATACCTTGACTTCATTTCAGATTCTAACTCTTGAGGTATAACATTTGAGTGTCGAATAGGATCCTTCTTATCCAAGATTTTAACATGTATCTCCTCATACATTAAATCTTCTGCTATCTCGTTTAGTTCTAATTCAATAATGTGGTTCGGGTCGTCCACATATTTACGTAACATCGATACGTGATAAACGTTATGAACAGGCGACATACTTGGTGGTAAAACGAGTCTATAGGCCACAGTTCCTACTCGATTGAGGGTTTCAAATGGGCCAAAAAAAAAATCAATGGTTGAGATTTCCTCTCTTCATCGATTCTTGTTTCTAGAATAACGCCCTCTTGAACCTTCTTCTTCACATTCATCAGCTCTGAGTATGTAGCTTGCACGACTTTAACTTTATCGATTAAAGTCGATTCTACTCGTATATTCGTAATCTTCACGTGGGTCCCTAGAGTCTTTAACTCTATCTTCATCATTTATAAGTTATATGAAATGGTTTTTTGTGTTAACAACATCACACTCGTAAACGCATATGATTGTCTACTCAACGCGTCAGCTACCACGTTCTCTCTTCCACGATGATATTGAGTGGTATAGTCATAATCTTCAACAGCTCGAGCCAACGTCCTGGGCGCATGATATGTTCGTTTTAGTTGAAGAAATAGTTGAGGGTTTTAGAAATGGGTTTTGTACTGGGGTCAATACAAAATTCAATTTCACGCTCTAGGGGTAGACTAAGAAGTCTTCAAGAATACGTCAGGAAATTTATTAACGATAGAAATATCATTTAAAAACTGTGACTCTCATCCAAGACTTGGATAGCACATGAAATGAAGGTTTCTACTAACGAAGTTTTAACCAATAAGTCAAAGTATAACTTATCTGGGGTCAAATTTAAATGTTGAGCACAAGCAAGAGAGATAAAATAATGGGTAGAACCGGTATCTAATAAGGTATAGACTTCCCAAGAATTTATAATTAACTAACCCGTGCTAACTTCGTTCGGGTTACTCGCTTTTTGAGAAGTCACGAAAAACTCTCTTCCTGAAACCACTGACTTTGTTTTGTCCGTATCTGCCTTTGGTGCCACCGTCCCAGCTGGACTTGGCTTTGGTGCACGACAAAATCAGGCTAGGTGACCTTCTTTATCACAATTGTAACATGCTTTGGACTACATCACGCAATTTGGACTAATATGTCCCTCCCCTTCGCATTTAAAACATATGACCAGTGGTCGTTCTCCTTCCTTTGAAACGAGTGCTGGTGCTGCTGTCTTTCCATCATTATTGAACCTTCTCTTCTTGAAATTTCCACTTCTATTATCTTGGCCATGATTACCATCGAAGTGGTTACCATTTCTGGCATGTTGATTCCCTCCACGCTTATTGTCACCACTTCAATGACTGCTATCACTGGTATTATCATTTTGCTGGCTGTTCTCTTTTAGTTGGGTTGACTCATTATCGCGCTACAATAACTGAGCCCTATTAACAACATCTTAATACAAACACAGTTTATGAGAGATAAGATATTGACGTATCTCAGGTTTCAAACCTCTTAGAAGTATTCTCGTCATTCTCTCCTCATTATCAACCAAATGGGACGTAAACCGGGATAACTCGGCAAACTTGGCTTCGTATTGCGACACGGTCATGTTGTTTTGCTCCAACTTGATGAACTCTACTTCTTTCATGTGACGAATACTTTCGGGAAAGTATTTGTTGTTGAATAATTCTTGGAACTTTTCCCAAGTCATCTTCAGTGCGGCAAGTTGAGTACGCTTTATAGATTCCCACCAGTAATCTGCGTCTGCTCGTAATATGAAGGTGGCAAAGGGAACCTTTTGCTCCTCGGAGCTTCCCAAGACATCAAATATCTTGGTGATCTGCTTTAACCACGTCTCCACCTTAAGTGGTTCTGGCTTTTCCAAAAACTCCGGTGGTCCTAGCTCCTTGAACTGCTTAGCGGTGACCAACCGTGGGTTGCCATTGTTTCCACCTGCATTTTGAACATGAGTCTCTCTCGTCTGATGTTGCATGAATTGCATAAAGCCTCTGAACATTTCATCGTTCATCATCTGATTGGTGTTGTTATTTACCTGAGGATTATTATCTTCATGTTGCAGATTATCATGGGTATTGATCGTTGGTGACTCAACGGTCTCATGTGCTTCATTGGTGATCTCAACATTTTCAGATGCCATTTTCAAACACTGTCACAAAACAAAGGGTTAATTAACATATCACATATTATCCCTATACTTTGACCGATCAATTAAATACCAAATAAATTTAGGTAGGTCATACTAGCGAAGGAATTCCCCATCTCTCCCCTCCTAGTTCTTATCTCACATCTCAGCTAGGGATCATATCCCTAAGCTTTGATACCAACAGTGACGCCCCCAAAATAGGTATACATCACCCTTCTTGAGTCGCCAAATACATGGTACAAAATTCAAATACAACTTAATTATACAACAGTCGTGAAAAATACGACAAAATATAATCTAAGAGTTTTAATAAGAATATTGTCATCTAGACAATATCCACACTCAATGGAGTCCTCATTACATTTATTGTCACACTATTTAACGAATAGTGAGGACTACTCTTCTTTATCATCTCGACCGATCACTCCGCTTCCCCGACTAGTCCCGCTACGTTCTCATTTCTTGAAGAGAACGGTGAGAAAGAAAGGGTGAGCTCAACTAGCCCAATAAGAAATATTATGACTAAGATAATGCAGAATAAATTATCATTAGTCTTCAAAAATGTTAAACTGATAAAATATAATAGACATCAAGTTTAATTGCAGCGGAATAAGAAATCCATTAGAAGAGTCAAGTAGAGCATGATATCTACTATCTTTTATGAATTAAAATATTTTCATCAATTTTTATCGCTAAGACTCAGCTTAATAAATAAACCACATCATCGAGTCATCCCTGCAATACGGGCCAAGGATATTCATTAAATCATCAATGGTCATGACTATACCGAATAATCCCTTGTCATAATCATACCAAAAACTGTCCATCAATGCAGTACAGGCTACTGAGGACTTTTATCACATCATTTATAACATTATAGGTCATGATTATACCAAATAATCCCTGGTCATAATCATACCAAGTCCATCTACGCACGTAAGCTAAAGATGACTTTCATCACAATATAAGCATGAGGATGATGACAATGACATAATAATTCAATAAAACAAGTTCAAGAATAAATTTTAAAGATTTATAAGTTAATTTATCCTGAAATCAATTACGTCCAAATTGTCAACATGATACTGCTTTGTAGAGTAAAATTCAAGAATGCTTAGAAGAATATTTTCATGAAAAGATACTGGATGAAGCGCAAATATCCAAGATATTCTACTAATTTCATGGAGTATAGAAGCCAAAACTTTAATCAAATGAGTATCATAGAATATATGAAACTGCAAATGGATTTTCACCCGCCATGCGGTAATCCACGTAGACAGATCATTTCCATAATTTAATAAGGAATGAATACGAAGGATCATTCACCGTGCATGTGATAATCCACATAGACAGGTTATTCCAACAGAATAATAAAGAATGGAACCAGGTCATGCGTAATCCGCATAGACAGGATATTCCAACAGAATAATAAAGAATGGAATAACAGAAGAATTCACCATGCATGCAATAGACCACACAGACAGGTTATTCCAATAGAATAATAAAGAATGGAACCAGGTCTAGCATAATCCGTACACACACGATATTCCAACAGAATAATAAAGAATGGAATAACAAAGAATTCACCATGAATGCGATAGATCTCACAGACAGGTTATTCCAACAGAATAATAAAGAATGGAACCAGGTCTAGTGTAATCTGCATAGACAGGATATTCCAACAGAATAATAGAAGAATTTCACCATATATGCGGTACTTCGCATAGACAGGTTATTGCAACATAATAATAAAGAATGGAATAACAGAAGCTCTCTTCATGAATACGAAGAAATAATACCCCTTACCTTAGAAAGAAACTGGATACTAGAGTAGAGAGGTAAAAGACTTCTCTTCTTCTTTCTCTCTATAATTTTTCTCTATAATAATTGCTCTACAGGTTTAGTGAATTGGTGAGAAATGAAGGATGAATGAGCTTCTATTTATAGGAAAATATAGTTTCGATAATTGCACGTTTTGGGGCTCAAAATATTACTGTACAATACCTTCAACTTTTTTTTCATTTTTAATTTAGTCCTGCAAGTATTATCAAACCTGTACCACCTCCCCTAATAGTAAATAATGTGAATCAATAGTTCAAACATGTGAATCAATAGTTATAATCATGTGAAAATATGAATTATAGTATAGTACCTCCATCTATACCTCCATTTTTAACTTAGTCATGTAAGTATTATCAATATTGCACCAACTCCCCTAATAGTACAAGAATGTGATTCAATAGTACACACATGTGAACAATTAGTTATATAAGCATGTGAATTAGTACCAATTAATTGCTCATTTATCCGATTAATTACCCGACTGGTCAATATAACTTCCAGACTTCAATTATAATCGAAATAAATATCAATTTTCACTAACACTAATAATTCCAACACAATGGAACTATCAATTTCATCTTTAATCAACACAAACTTATTCATCATTAATATTATAACTCACAATATTTAACAACCATGTCGTTCCCAGGAAAGAGGGGGCAATTTAATAATATGAATAACTTTGTCGTCTCAATTATTGATTTTATAATATATAAAATATTATGCAGGTGATACTGTGATAATAATTGAATCAATAATATGAGAGATATGATGCAGCAATTACTGTAGCAATAATTGAGTATAACTGAGTGACTTCTTACGTAAGCATCAATAATCAATACCGTAATGCTACTATGCAACAAAGCGTATTCTTCGCTTTTTTACTAGGGTAGTTCAACAGCTTTAACGGTAACAATATTCGCTCGCCGTTTATAAAATGATAATTCTATCATTTTCTAACTATGACAGTACTTCTGTTGTGGGGTCCACCAATGATTGTTCCGTCGTACGGATATTCTCCGACAAAAAGAATATTCCCTGACCAAACGAATATTTTATAACAACTTGCATACTTTGAAAAATTTATAAATATTACCCACAACTATAACATTATATCAAATCCACACCATAATATCCAAAAAAATATTTTGTGAAATTTAAATCTTTATTCATAAAATTTGGGGTCTCACATAACACCTCACAAGAGAACCTATCTGTTTACCACCGACTTGTTCGGTGCCTCTTACAGAAAATCTAGCATCCGTACATTAGTCCACCCAATTTACATAACCATAAACTTGTCATAACTATAACGAGGTCTAAATGTCATCTTAGGTACCTCCTCGTTCTTCCTTACTTTCAACCGACTATACCCCATACGCAAATCTATCTTAGAAAAATTATTTGCCCTTTTCATCTGATCAAATAGATCATTGATCCTGGGCCATGGGTATTTATTCTCAACCGCTAACTTACTCCCCTTACGATAGTCGATACGCAAACGTAACAACTCATCATCTTCCTTAACATCCTTCTAACTTGCGTCATGGTTAGACAACAAGAGCGTCGCGGTGTTTGATTACCGTAAAATACTACCTTGGGTTACTTTAGAAAACTGAAGATTCATACTTTTATTCTAATAATTTATTAAATTTCTATGGTTAATCAACTCATTCATACCGAGAATTACTTCAAATTCTCTTAACTTTATCGGTACTTATCTACCAATACTTGTTTACATTCTTTATTCATGAAGCCATTTCCACGAATATAATTAACGAAAGTTATTTCCCCATTCTCTACCTTAACATATAAAGGTATTTATAATCCCTTCCGAGAATGAACTTAATCACTTAGCAAACTCTCATGCTATAAAAGAAAAGTAGCACTCCAATTAAACAGCACATAAGCATTCATTGTATTGATCGGAATGATATCTGCTACTAAATCCGCTGATGCAACCGTATCATGGCTAACTTACCACTACTTACACTTTTACTTTCCTCCAACCCCTTCTTTGGGCAATTTCTTGCCATGTGGTCCAACGACTCACATACAAAACAACCATGGTTTTTCTTAGATTTAGGACAATTGGGTAATATATGACCCTCCTGTCCACAGTTATAATAAACCGATTTCCCTTTCAGATAGACTACAAGATGAGTCTTTCCACATGTCTTACATACGTCGATCCTATGCTTAGGATCCCCATGTTCCCCCTCCAGTATTCCCAAAATTAAAATTCTTTTTTTTGGCATACTATCACTACCACTAGCACTCTCTGCCTTGGTTCCTCTCTCTCCCTTGCTCTTATTCTTCCTCTCTTTATAGTATTAAGTCAACACCTCACTACCACCCTCTGCTATAATATCCTTCTCTAGAATGGTCCCACAGGAAACACTCTGGAACACAGAAATCCTACTATAGAGCCAGGGTCTCAGGCCCTACTCAAACCTACGAGCCTTCCTCTTATCAGTGTCCACTTGATGTGGAGCAAACCTTGCCAATTCATTGAATCTGGCCGCGTACTGGGGAACCGTCATGTCCCTTTGCTTAAGTTCTAAGAAATTAATCTTCTTCCTCCCTTGCATACTTGTAAGGAAATAATTCTCGAAGAAAACCTTCTTGAATTGTTCCCACGTTACTGCGTTTGTTATAGCCCCACCCTTGTGAGCCTCCCACCAAAAGTTGGCTTCCCCTTTCATCATGTAAGTCACAAAAAAAGTCTTTTTCGCCTCACCTACGTTTGTAATAACAAACGCCTTCTCTATTTCCTTTACTCATGTCTGAACTTCTAATGGGTCTGTCATTCCTTTGAACTCCGGCGGACCTACACTTTTAAATTCTTTAAAGGTAGTCTTTCTGGCTAACCTAGGTTCCGCAGGTACTCTACCCCCAGTTTAGTTAAATGCAGCCGTTAATAAATTAACGAACTCTTGCATAGGGTTGTTTTGACCCCCTTGATTTTCATTATGTGATTCTGCTTCCTGATTATGTTGTCGTCTCCTTGGCGGCATTTTCTGATTAAATAAAATTTCATTATTATCTATTTACTTACTTCGTTATTATTCGCCACATAACAACTCATACCATAACAAAGCATTTTAAATGAAAACTTCATTATATTCATATACTTCTTCATAATCAAAACTATTTACAATTTTCTTTCATAGCCAAAGGCTATTACATTCCTATCCCGCAATTGAACTTCACAAAAGTTAGGATCTACAAAAAGACTACCCTTTTATACAAAAGAAGGTTTTATGTCACTACACACATAATTATAACTCTAGATTTCCAATAATACATAACAGCGTCCTCGTGTTTCTCATTCGCAATCTTTCGCTACAGTATCCCGACTAATAGTATGTCGAGTCTTCCCCGACTCTATGGAATAACAAGCAACTTTCAGCTTGAAATCCTTATAAACACTCTTATGGATGTAAGACATCCATGCTATCTTCTGGTCCTTCTCCTCCAGTTTCTTATGAAGCTCTACCACCTCGTTCATATAATCCCTAGCCTTATTTATCATGAGCACCTTCTCATCATGCTCTGACTCAAAATCTGCTTCTACAGACTCCTTCGCTACATAAAGAGCACAAATCTCTTCATTTTGATTCTCGCATTAACCTGTACTCGATTGCACATTCATTCAATCTTTGCACGCCATGATACAATGATCTGATTGCATCTAGAGGTGATGACTCTAGTGTAGGTACCACCGTATCAACCGATGTTACCTCTATCCCTTCCTCCACATCGTTCATCATACTAAGGTATGACGCTATATCCATATCTCCCTCAGAGTAGTCTTCCTCAGAAAAGTACTCCTCAATTTCTGACTCCTCTAGAATCACTAATGGTACCTCCGCCACCGGCATAGGTACAGGCTCTACTCTATTCACAATTTCTTCGCTCACCGCGTGTATATTTCTATACATCAAACTATCGATCGACATCCTAAAATAACACATATGTTGATTAGTACATAACACACAATAATATAAGCACAAATCACATTTAATTTATTTAGGGTTACTTTCCATCTTTTAAATCTTTCGGTACTAAGTTTCCTTAATACCTTATTAACTCACTCATCTTAATTAAAGATCAAGTTTACTTCCTTCGGACTTTTCCTTCATTAACGAGGTTATTAGCCTAAGGTTCTTCCCCCCCTTAAGTTTTATAACCTAATGCTTTGATACCAATATGTGATGCCCCCAAATCCAGGTATCTTCCAACCCGACAGATGGTGCTACACAGTACTCACAACTGTATATTCATTCTATTGAAACAACATCAACATGTGTGAATCAACTACATTCCTATTACATTAATAATATTACATCTCATTCCCAGGTTCTAAAACCATTACATTCTTTGTTCATTACACTATACTATATACAACTTTACTAGTTTATTACAAGGTAAACTAATCGTTCATCTTCGTCTTGCCTTTAACCTTGTTGGATTCCTCGGTTCGTTCGATCCTAGCTGCATTCATATGGTTCAAGCAAGAGTGAGCATAATAAGCTCAACAAGTACAACAATTTATTTTAAACAACATGCTTGAAACACAGGAATCGTATATCCTCAATAACTGAACAATGGTTATGAAGTACTATCGATAATTCAAAATAGCACTTCTTTTTCTTCAAAACGTTTTACAATAACAATATTCAGGAAAACATCAATTCTGGCTCAAGACCACGAGCGTTTCATAATTTCTTTGAGAAGGACAACCTGGCACTAAGTCCGTAAGTCCAACATATCTTACGAGCACTTCTGGGTGATCAGCCCATAGTACTCTATGTTGATCAACACTACATCCTGTTAAACGTATGTACGTTTAAGTTTTGGCAACCTCGCGTTCCCATCGAATAATCGATGAAAAATACATTTGTTTATTCATACTCAGGCTTACCTTGAATCAGTACCAAACAATTGGCGTAGGATAGCGTTATCAATTCTATATTGAAAGACTTGTAAATAAATCAATCAAATCTTTAAGATTAGTCTAGCCGAGTTAAAACTGGCATCAACCCTTTAGTAAAACAGTTCATGCATCTCATAACATGAAACACCGAAAACTTGGCTAACATAAAGGTTAGACAAGCGTTTAAGAAAAACTTGCCTTCAGCGTCTGCTACAGTAAAATACTCTACCTTTGAATCTTTACAGTCTCTACAACACATAACCATATAACATCCCACATTAGGTCATGAATGAACATACATGGTTCCTAATGAATCTTACCCTTCTTCTCAATCTAATCATGTATTAGATTTATTATTATTGGTTTCGGCTTACCGTTATAACTTACATCATTCTTACCAACTTCTTTCTCTTCTATAACTTAACTAAAATTATTATTAATACCACACGTTTTGAGTTAATCATCCTTCCTCACGGCTTACTAAAATTCTTACGTTATTAATCAAAACTTGATCGTCATTGGTTAAGTACACTTACTGCATATCGTTCACGTTCAATTACTTATCTTCAACCTTAAGTGATCATACTTAAGGTTTAAGAATATCTTAATAATGCCACCTTATGTTTGTTAAGGTTGCGTTACTTCATTTGTCTTTCCTTTTATCTTCATAATCATTTATCTCTATGCAAACCCTAAGGCTGGCGCTGCGGCGCCGGCTATTCCTCTCTGTATCACGCCACGGCATGACGTAGCAGTGTGTAAGGTCCGGATTCGGCAGCTGTGGTGCGAGTCTCCTTTGCTATGGCCGTACTGCGCCGCCAGTTACCAGTCCACTCTGTCTCGGCCTCGCGCTACGTTGCAGGCCTTTGAGTCTGGAGATCCGCTGCGGCGCGGATTCTGTGCCTCATAAAATTTTGACAGTTTTCCAACTTTGCGAAATTCTCGGACGCATAACTTCTTCGTTATAAGTCTGAATTGGCTCGTTCAAAAGAAAATGGTTCACAAATTACATATTCTACGCGTTCATGCAAGAATTTTATCTATTTGACTTTGTTTGCTAAAAATTCACCTATTAGTCCATTTTTAATGAAAACGGTAAACGTTTGTGAACGTTCAACGCTCGTTTCTTCGTTCTAAGTTGGAATCCGGTCATTTTCGAGTCCACAACTCTATAATACCAAATATGACTTGTCTTCATTGAAAACTAATGTTTCCAAGCTCAATATCAAAATTCGACCTCCATTTCGAGAATTTTACGAATTCGACGATTATCGTCCAAACTCGTGAATTCCGCATTAACTTCATTTCGTAAGATTTGTTCTTCACTTCAAATGGATTCAATTCATCATATTAACATCTTGACATACATAATTCATTAACTTATAAATATGATAAGTTATTACTTGTTCTTTGTGAATTTATAACTTATAAAAGTATAAACTACTTATGACTTCCTTTCTCATGACTTATTATAGATAAAGTCTTTTAACCACCATTCTTGCTTCTTATTATCATACAATCTTATTAAAGTACACATATGAGTAGTTCATATAAGCTCTTCATAAATTCATAACTTAATTAAGTTTTAATTACTTATTTATTACTTATACGGCTTAAGTCCATTAATTAATCATTCTTATCATTCCTTATCATACATGTTCTACCACTACCCACTTCTCTAACAATGGAAGAGAAAGAGATTCATGGTTTCAGTTCTTACCCTTGATAATCACTTGGTTAATCTTTAATCTCCTTCTTGCTTCTTGAATTCTCAAAGGCTAACTTGTTTTAGCTTTTGTAGCTTATTATCTCTAACCAATAAGCTCTCAACTTGTTGGATGAATTGAACAACCAACAAAATGAATATTAAGCTTGCTATTTATAGGACTTACTAAGGTTAGGGTAGTTTGGTCATTAATCCAACCCACATCCTTAATCACCTCCTTATTATTCATTACCTAGACATTAAGTTAAATTGGCCTCCACATTTACTTAACTCTTAAGTATACTTGCTTAGCACATAGCTTATCCTTTACTTGCTCATCACAACACTTATCCATTAAGTTACTTGGTCATCACATAAAAGCACTTTGCTTGCTCATCACACAAGCACTTTACTTAGCCTTTAAGTTACTTAACTTATCCTTTGCTTAACCCTTAAGTCTACTTGCTCATCACACTTAATTCTTGGTCACTAATTAACCCATGGGTTGCCCCATGGATCAAGCTTTACCCATTGGATCTTATCTTGGGCTTTACATTCAATTAGCTTAATTAACTTATCTTATACATTGGGCTTGTTCATTAAATTACATTGGACTTAACCACTCCTACATTTGGGCTTTAACATTAATTCATATTGGGCTTTATTGTTATCCCAATTGGACATTACAATTTCCTACACAATTCAACAAATCCATTACATATGGCTTAAAGCCTTATAACGTATAATTTACGTATTAATCTCGTATTCTAACTCGTATACTTATTTAATATACTACATTCCATCATTCATGCATGCTAGTATAATACCTCGTACTATACCCGTATTCATTATCTCGTACAATACTTATGTATCATACAATTATTGCTTTAATTCATTATATGCATTTAAATTCCTTCTCGGAATTTATTTTCCCTAATCGTTAGGTTTTAAGTCCGCAGGCGAAAAACTGCAATTGCCATAACTGAAATATTATTGGATATTCTATCTCACCTCGATATTCTATCATGACGTATTTCTCGGAAATTCAAAAATAATTCCCGAACAGAAATGCATGAATAATGTTTTTCAGAAAATTTCTCGGAAAGCTTTTGTTTTCGTCTTGGAAATTCAAACACTTTAATTCTACCGCGTAGCCAAAATACTACGACATTCCGATATGTCTAGGCCATAGAACGACCTTCAAATAGCTTACTCCCATAATTAATTAATTAAATTTATTTAATCCACATAATAAAATAAAAATTTAATCCTCAAAAATGCGATTTTTTCTGGTACGTTACATATGGTTTATGGATAAGATCTTGAGCAGATAAGTTATAACTTTAGCAAACCCTAAAGTTATGTTAATCATATGTTTATTAAGTTAGAAAACTCTAACGAATTGTTAGAAACCCTAACGATACGCTCAGAAACCCTAATTTTAGTTTCGAGAATCCGAAACCCTAATTCGGATATTCAAAACCCTAATTTGGGAATTCAAAAGCTATGTATAAATGGTTAAGTGTTATAAGTTATGGAATAAAAGGGAAATGTCCAATTTGCCCTTTAAGTTATAGGGGAAAATACCAAATTGCCCTTAGTGAATGCAAAATGACTAAAATACCCTTTTTAAAAAAAGTTAAAGTAAAAGATTTGCAAAATCTTTGGTGAGTCATCTATATAGATATCACATGTGTTCTAAATGAGCAAGATATCAGCCAATTCATTGCCACCTAGCAACTAGATTCATTGAACCCAAATGATCATAAATTTGAAGTAAAGAAAATCTTACTTTACTTTTCATTTGCTCAAAACTTTTCTCTCTCTTCAAAATTTGAAATCTAGAGTGATAGGGAGTGAGGAGTTAAGCCATGAACATCTTGTAGCAAGCTAAGAACAGGATCAAAGATCAGAAATCATGAATCAAAGCTAGAAATGTATAAAACCCCGAAACTTGAAAGTCATGTGATTTGGTGTTAAATGTTGTTAGTTGTTGTTTAAAGATGTGTTAAGGGATGTTATTTAGTCATCTATGATGTTATATCATAGATCCATAACATCTAAAATCCAAAAATCTAAGTTTTTCAAACTGACCAAGAACCCTACTTTTAAGGCCTGACAGCCATATGTTAGGGCCTCTAGATCTCAACCTGTTAATGATTTCTTGTGTTTTATGTTATATATTTGTTCTTTACTATATGGACTATGATCTGGAACTTGAATCAAGTCCAGATCATGTGCAGATTGGAAGTTATTAAGGGTCAATGGTCGTTGACTGACCATGACCAACTGAGTTTCGGGACAACCTAGAAACCCAGAAAGGGTCTAACAAGCTTTTGCATGCCTCTGATCTTGCAGTTGTTTGTTAGTTAAGCCAAGTTGTTGTTGTTATGTTGTAGACTGGTATGTAGACTACACATACATGCCATTAGATCACTTAGATCATAACCAGGGTGAAAGTTGATCAAGGTCAAACATGCGTTGACCACCAGCTTTGAAGAAATCTGGGAGACCTAGAATTCGCTCAAGAACAGTTTTCCAGCCTACTTTGACCGGCCCAGATCTTGTGTAGGTGATGTTGTTATGTTGCTATGATGTTATGTAGTTGTACTCTGACATCAAGACGACAAGTGTGAACCTTTATATCACACAAACAAGACCTAGAATGCAAACTATAAGGATCCAAAGTAGGTATCTCGACTGTTCTTCAATTCCTGGAAAACCCAGAAATTTAAGAACAACGTCTGACAGGTTTTTGGAGACTTAGATCTCTCTGATATGTTGTAGAATGGTCATGAACTTGGTATGCTATGGTAGTATTATATAAGTACTACAACTTGAAAACAAATTTCAGCCCAGAAAGCAACAAGAACATTGATCTATTTGTGGTCAAACTATGTCCCTTCGCGACTGATAAGAACTTCTGGGTTTTTGCCAATAACACCTATAGCGACGGTTTTGTCGCTATAGGGCCTTTTAGTGACAGATATTTTTGGGAAATTAATTATTTTAATAAATAATTAGAGAAAATAGTTTTAAATTATTAAAAAATACATAATAAATTATGGAAAATTATTTTAAAGCCTGAAAATTAGTTTGTAATTATTTTGAGTATATTTCATAAATATTTAATATTTTTGGAATATAAATGGTATTTAATTTATTTAATTATAATATTAAATAAATTATTTAAAAATGATTTTAAAACTTGAAAATCATTTAAAAATATATTATGGTGTTAGAAAATATTTTAAGTTATTTTTAATAACTTTTGATATTTTGTGATGAATTTTATTAATAAATTAATATTAATGATAATTGATTTATTTAATGAATATATTAAATAAATTATAGAAAATTAGAAATAATGACTTAAAAATCATATAAAAATTATTTAAGTGTTATAAAAATATTTTAAGTTATAAAATATAACTTTTGATATTTTGACATGAAAATATTAATATTTTAATATTAATAGCAATTATCGAATAATGAATTTAATCGCTTAAAAATCATATAAATATGATTTTAAGGTATTAAAATACTTTGAGATATTATAAATATATTATAATATTTTGGCATGTATTTCATTAATATTTAATATTAAATAAATATTATTGATATTAGAATATTGTGGTATTTAAATTAGATAAATACGATATTAATTATTGGAAAATCATTTTAAATGATAATAATTATTTTAAAAAATTATTATGAGACTTGGAAAATTATTTTGATTGATAATATCATTATCTAAGATAATTGTTAAGTGTTTATGCAGAGTTTAATGGAACTTAGACTCGAGATTTGTTCGACTAGACCGTCGGGATGTTAGAATTTTGTCGGGTTCAAGTCAGACTGAAATAGTTTGACCTGATACTAAGTCTTATGTGTGTTGTAAACCGATAGGGTTATGTGTTTTGTGTTTAGGTTATTCTATGATTATATATATAATTGTATTATGTTGTGATGATATTATTCTAATTTGTATATCGATATTATTTATATATTAGGTCTTCAGACAAAGCATATTAAAATGCGTAACGATAATCAACCGAACAGGCAAGTTTTTCTTAACTCTACTTTGAGTTGTTGTATTCAAAGGTACTTGTGGTTAATCATTGTTGATTTCCATGTTTAAGAATTGTAGAATTGTACTCTGTACATATTGCGTGTATAAGTCAGGTATGAAAGGCTGATCACCTTCAGTACCATTCGGTTCAGATATATTTGTTCATGTTCAATAATTGTTCAGTCAAAAGTTTGTTCGTACTAATTCATAACTATATTGTTGAATTATAGCCAGCTTATTATTCAAACTCTTTCAATCATGATATATCCTTAAATAAATTTAAACTTGCTGGGCAACCTTCATGCTCACCCTTGCTATATCATGATAAAACATTGCAGATTAAGACGAATGCTTTAGATACAAGGAAAGGTCAAAGCCAAGTTCAGCTTCGGAATATATGTGCAGCTAGAAATGTAACAGTATTGTATATTAATGATAATGTAAGTCAAATAAGTTAAGATTTGTGTATTAAGTGATGGTTCTTGACCTTGGGGAATAGTGCGTAAAGTTTAATGTATAAATAATTTATGTTTATATCTTTACCAATAGTTATAAAATGATTGTACCAGATCCGTGGTGATTTAGGACCCGGATTTGGGGATGTTACACAATCACTGCTGCATGGTTATATAACTAATCCATCCCCAGTATTACGTCGAATTCTCTTAGTCTAATAGGAATCAAGTCTACACTCAGTTCATGTTCTCTAATGTTTGCGTGACAATTTTGATAGACGTATTCTACAGGGATTATTTCTTTGTTCACAATTTCTATGTTCAAAGGATCTTCTAAATGTTCTTGGGGTGTACTAAGTTTACTAGAAAATTCTTCAGATACAAACGAACAGGTGGCATCCGAATCAAATAATACATAAACATTTATATTATTGATTGGTATTATACCTGACACCACGTCCTTCGCAGCTACTGCGTCCTGGAAGGTCATATTAAAGGTTTGAGCGGTCGATCGGTTGGGTTGCGCAGGTCCACCAATCATTAACTTACTTCCTCCTCCCTGGCTCCTGCCAACTCCACTGCTTCCTTTCTTCGGGCAATCCTTTATCTGGTGCTCTTTTAACCCACAAGCAAAACATCCTCTGATCTTCTCCGGCTTTGGGCAATTTGACGATATGTGCCCCTCTTGGTCGCAATTATAGCAAGTGTTCTTTCTCTTCCAGCACTCTCCCTGGTGACTTCTTCCATATTTGTTGCAAGCTTCAGTCCTTTTCTTGAAGTTTCCCTGGTGACTTCTACCTTGGTTATTGTTTCTATTGTTGTTATTTTCCTATTTCCTCTTTCTGGAGTTACTTCCTCCGCTGTTGCTTCCTCCACGTTGCCCACTACCAGCGTTCTTGTTCTTTTTCTCCTTATGATATAGACTTAAGGCCTCACTGCCACCTTCCGTAATGATTGCCTTCTCCAACAACATTGTAAAGGAATCAGTCTGGAAGAATGATACTTTATTATACAACCACGGCTTCAACCCTTGCTCAAAACGTCTCGCCTTTCTCTCCTCATCCATAACTTGGTGCTCCGCAAATCGCATTAGTTCATTGAACTTAGCAGTGTATTGCGCCACCGTCATATCTCCTTGCTTTAACTCTAGGAACTTCACTTCCATCCTACTCTTCATACACTTCGGAAAATAATTCTTGAAAAATAGTGTCGTAAACCTCTCCCATGTTATCGTTCCTTCCCCCGCTCTCTGCTGGTTAGTTTCCCACCAATAGTTTGCCTCACCCCTCATCATGTATGTGGCAAATATTGTCTTCTGGTCTTCACCCACGCGAGCTATAGTAAAGGCCTTCTCGATCTCCTTGATCCAAGTTTGCGCAACTATCGGGTCAGTAGTTCTCGCGAACTCTAGGGGTCCTACACTCTTAAAGTCTTTGAAGTATGTCATTGGGACAGCATAGGGAACGGGTGGTATGGGTTCGTTTCTTCCCCTAAGAGCTTCTCCTAACAAATCTACCAACCTCTGAATAGGATCTACTTGCTCTCTCTCATTATTAACACTCTTATAGTGCATCTAATCTACATCTTGGTGCCGTGATCTACATCAAAAAAAATTCATTTTATTATCTAATTATCACACTTAAGACATTTCCCCAACTGAAAAGAACTACAGGTTTATAACATATTTCTAAAATAAGATCATTTATATTCATATGCCAAATGGTTACATCACATGTTCTTTTCTAGCATACTACTATAAATGATATCCCATATCCCCTATTATCACAAAAGACGGGGACATACTAACTTACTACCCCTCTAACATTTTTCAGAAGTTTGGGGGTTTACCACTATCTCACATCTTACACAAAAGACTGAGATTACAACAACACATAAATAAAAATACTATACTACTGAGCTTTTTCCTCTAGACTCAATCTAACATCCCATGCTCTACGGCGCTCTGATATTTCTTCTATGTGATGTGCACCACCATGTCTCGACTTATGGTATGTCGGGTCTGTCCTTGCTTAGCTGGGTAATGATTTACCCCATCGATCAATCTCTCCATGGCCGTGTGTAGAGCATAGCCCATCTTATTCATCTTCCTACTCTTGCATGGCACTTCATCCTCTAGATCATCCACCCTATCATTAGCTTCCTCCCACTTCTCCTCGAAGTGAATCCTATCCATCACCTCCATCTCTAACTAAGTTCGAAGAGCCTCCTTCTCCGTCCTCTCACTCAAAACCTTCTGCTCTAATTCTTCCAGCTTTCCTGCCATCTCAACATTCCTCGCCACCGCTCGGTGAAACAAAGCTCCCACCTAGATCCCTTTCTCTTTAAGGTGAGCAATTTCCACCTCCATTTCCTGCATCGCCAATTTTCTCTGATGGTCCTCGTCCCTTAACTTCTGGAACGCCGAATCCCTCTCCTTAGCCTCAGCCTCAAGCTCTTATACTCTACATCCTAACTCTAATATATGCTCCTCATATTCTCCTAACATCCGATCCTGAAAAGTAGCCTCATCAGAGTCCTCCATAGGCTCGGGCTCCTCTTCTAAAGGCTCCTCCTCCGGATCAGACTCCACCTCTTCCTCATCATCATCATCATTAGGGACTACTACTGATATAGGTTCTATTATCAATGGTGCATCATAGACTATGTGGATATCACGCGACTCCTCCTCTACTACTCAGCTAGGTCCTCTCATGTCAATCATCCTACAATCACCAACATAAGACAACACAAACAACAACTCCATTAGAATGTTAAACAAACATAAGTTCATTGTATATAATGAAATTATATTTCATAACACACTAAGTCTCTCAAGGAAAACTCTACATGAGTTTTATCTCCTTCCTAACTTCTAAGTTCTCCCGAGATATAATCTAAGGACACTCGCTCCTAAGATTTATAACTATGGCTCTGCTACCAACCTGTGACACCCCCAAATTCGAACCTTCACTTGGTCACTTGAATTCGGTTCATCACGTGCTCAAAGTATTACCATAATAACTAAAATCACACATTCACAACGAAAAATCTAATTTAGAATAATTTACAATAATTTATTATAATTATTCCCCCAAGTCTCACAACCTACAGTACTTAATAGATTAAATAATAGTATCAAATAAAGACCTATTACATAATCCTACTTAAGTTTAAACATAGTCTGAACATAGTCTTAGTACATCATAATATTCTTAAACATAAAAGGGGCAAGCTAGTCGGTAGCCTTTCCCTTGCCCTTGTCCTGCCCGGATACACTTCCCTATTCCACCTTAAATGAAAGGTCTTTAAAATCAAGGATGAGCACAAATTGCCCAACAAGTAATATACAACAAGGGTAAAGAGTTTCATAACATGAGTTTGAAATATCGAAGTATTGTCTCTAAGATAGTTCAGAGTTTCAGAATATATCATGAGTAATGAATATCAATAAATCTTTAAATAAGAGCGATAATTCAATATAAATCAACATAGATATATGAATTCAACGACTATTAGTGTATCCAATTGGATAAACAATTTATATTGAGCAGTCACTAAGGACTATAAAACATCCACTAGAGTTACCAATATTAAACTAATAACCCAATAGAATTTAAGTACTATAGATGATCAGTCTACAATACTTTACGTTATGCATAACACCACCATAATATTCAATCATGTGTTGGGGTTTCCAATGACATACACTCCCTTTACCAAAAGGTTTTCCAACTCAGTTTTCAAGATTTCTGCACCAATCAATTGGTTTGGACAGCTTTTATAAACATGCATATAGTCTAGCCGAATCAAATGGCATCGACTCTTTCATAATATTCAAGAACAATACCAAGTTCAACATGAATAATAACTTTCACAAGGGTTTAAACATACAAGCTCATGCGAACGAGAAAGTAGTATAACTTTTATTCAAAGAGATAAGCTTACGGTATTCGTCACATAAAGTAATGCAAGAGTTAGAATACTTTGCATAATGTAATGTAGGGTTCAAATACTTGCTCCATATAAATTTGATTAAGGTTAGAGAACTTGCACAATCAAAGAGTGAAGTTCATGGAAACTTGCTCAATAATAATTAGAGTAAGTTTAGGTAACTTGCCTTAAGCGTAGTTTATCCACGTTAATAAATAAATACTTTCGAATCCTATTTATAATGCATTATAAGTACAAGATGCTCATTAGCTATCACATTCCTTAATCAAGTTCGACACGATTCAAGTATGCACATATGCAATATAAAATCATCTTATATGCTTATCATTAACCAAGTGTCTAACAATTTATAACGCACAAGGTTAAGATCTTTCTACCCATGGACTTTCCTATTACAAGGCAACCACCAATATATCATTTAAACATCACTTATAGACCTATATCAGTAGGTTTTAAATCTCTTCTAGCAGTATAGACACCATATAAGCTAACTACCAAAGATCAGATCTCACCATCTCAGATTCCAAATTGGTGCAGCTGCGCCATGGCTAAGCCTGGGACCAGCACAGCTGCGCCATCCTCTGGCTATGCCAAGACTCAGATGCTACCTTGTGGTCTATGTCTAGCTTGAACACACAATCATACATAATATATTTTTCATGTTAAAGGTCTTTTCATGCTCCTTAAGTCAATCTAGGTTCCTTCTTTCATAATAGAATTCTAAATTGATCATTTCAACCATTTAAGGCCATCCGAGGTCATGAACCCACAAAGTCTATCATGCTTGCTCTCTAAACATATAAGATAGTTATAAAACTCATTTTAGGAATGCTTGTGAGTATTCATAACACATATGTGAAACTAACACCACTTTATTTGAAAATATTCTTCGTTTATGCTTTTCTTAAAATATGACACACAAGTATGGTATGTATAAATTTATACTACATGAGTGAGTTTAACAGTGACATCAAACATGATCACAAGTGTCAATCTCTAACCATCAAGGTAGCGTGTTAACATTCACTTCAAAAGTTATATTTTCATTTATAAAGTGCACTAGTTAGTCCAACATGTTCATGATTGCTTACTAATCACATAAACACAAGCTAAAGGTTTATTCATGCATTTCTAAGTCATACTAACATGCTTGCAAAGTCAGTATACATACATGACATACATACATGTCAAGTTCATTTTTAAAGTTCTAATTTCATTCCAACTACATACTCTCATTATTCATAAATACTAATCTATTAACACATGCTCACATCAAGTCAATATACTGGTATATGCCCCTTACATATGAGAGCCCCAAATTCGGGTCCCAAATCACCACGGATCTGGTACAATCATTCTACAACTATTGCGGAAGATATAAACATAAATTATTTATACATTAAACTTTACACACTATTCCCCAAGGTCGAGTAACCTTAACTTATACACAATTCATAACTTAACTAACACATAACATTATTATTATACAATCCTAGTACAAATCTAATCGCGCACATTAACTTTAAGCTGGAACTGTCTTTAACCTTTCCTTGAATCTGACGTATTCACCTCAATCTGCAATGTTTTATCATGATATAGCAAGGGTGAGCATGAAAGTTGCCCATCAAGTTTAATTTATTTAAGGATATATCATGATTGAAAGAGTCTAAATAATAAGCTGGCTATAATTCATCAATATAGTTGTGAATTAGCACGAACAAACTTTTGACTAAACAAGTATTAAACATGAAAAAATATATCTGGACCGAACGGTAATGAAGGTGATCAGCCTTTCATACCTGACTTATAAATGCAATATGTACAGAGTACAATTCTACAATGGCAATCAGCAATGATTAACCATAAGCATATCTGAATGAAACAACTCTTAGTAGAGTTAAGTAAAACTTGCCTATTTTGTTGATTACCGCTACACAATTTATATCGCTTTATCCGAAGACCTAATATTAGTACTATAGATCTCCAATATTAGAATAATATCATCATAATTTAATACTATTATGTATATATATACATAGAATAACCTAAACACATAGCACATAACCCTATTAGTCTATTCAGCACATAAAACTTAGCATCAAGTCAGACTATTTAAGTTCACGTTGAATATGATAAAATTCTAACATCTCGACGGTCTAGTCGAACAATTATCGAGTTTAATTTCAATTAAACTCTGCCTAAACACTTCACAAATATCTTAGATAATCATATTATCAGTCAAAATAATTTTTAAAGACTTCAAATAATTTTCAGATAATTAATATCATTTATCATAATTTTTCAATCATTAATATCGTATTTAAATGAATTAAATACCTCATAATTCTTTTATCATTAATATTTATTTAATACTAAATATTAATGAAAAGCATAACATAATATTATAATATATTTATAATATTACAAAGTATTTTAATACCTTAAAATAATATTTATATGATTTTTAAATGCTTAAATCCATTACCCGATAATTGTTATTAATACTAAAATATTAATATTTTCATGACAAAATATCAAAAGTTATATTTTATAACTTCAAATATTTTTATAATACTTAAATCATTTTAATATGATTTTTAAATCATTAATTCTATTTTTCCATAATTTATTTAATATATTTATTAAATTATTTAATTACCATTAATATTAATTAATTAATGAAATTCATCACAAAATATTAAAAGTCATAGAAAATAACTTGAAATATTTTCTTACATCATAATATATTTTTAAATGATTTTCATGTATTAAAATCATTTTTTAAATAATTTATTTAATATTATAATTAAATAAATTAAATATAATTTATATTCCAAAAATATTAAATATTTATGAAATATACCCAAAATAATTAAAAACTAATTTTCTGCCTTTAAAATAATTTTTCATAATTTATTATGTATTTTTAATAATTAAAAACCATTTAATATTAATTATTTAATAAAAATAATTATTTTTCTAAGAAACTGTTGCTAAAGGCCCCTATAGCAACAGAACCGTCGCTATAGGTGTTATTAAGCATGTTCTTGAGCTTCATCAGCAAACCCAGAAAACCATGTCAGTGTTCGAGGTTTCTACTTTGACCACATAAATCTTCATGTTCTAGATGTTATCAGAGTTGTATATTGTATTAATATTGTAGTATACATGCAATACTACTCTTATAAATCAATTTCATGCCCAAACTACAGTATCACAGCAAGATCTATGCTCTAGAAATACCTGTCAGACGTGTTTTTGAGTTTCTGGGTTTTCTAGAAACTTAAGCAGTGCGAAGGTCCCTACTTTGCAGCCTTATAACTTTGATTCTAGGAATGTGTTATGTGATCTATGAATTCAAATGTGTAGTACAAGTGTCAGGGTACAATAACATGCTATCATTTCAGTCTAAAATCATAACACATGCAAGATCCATGCTAGTCAAACTATGTCAAAAATTTCGGCTGATAAAGATCTTGGTTTTCCAGAAAACATTCATAAGCCAGTTTGGTCAACCTACTTTGACCTTGTCTAACTTTAATTCTATACATGTTCTGGGTGATATCATAGAATATATGTTAAGACCTTATGTCAGTTTATAACATCAAAACAACAACATAACCTGTCTATCTAAACACTGCAAGATCTGAGCCCTCGAAAATCGTTGTCAAACAACTGCTAGGTTTCTGGGTAGCCTGGAAACCCTTTTTCGTGCTTGGTCAACGCAGTTTGACTGCATATAACAAGAGATCTAGGCATGCTATGACCCTGATTCAAGTTGCAGAATAAAGACCACATAACATACAATAAGTACAAACTTTTAACACACTAAAAACATTAACAAGAAAGGATCTATGAGCCCTGACATTCGGTTGTCAGGCCATGTTTTCAATTTTTTCTAGATTTCTTAAAATGCTATGTTAGTGCATCTAAGTGTTATAGATATATGATCTATCAACCCAGATCACTAAGTGACACCCTCCAGCACCAATCTAAACAACAACTAACATAAAATTACACGATTTACAAAAATTAGGGTTTATACCTCATTCATGCTTTGATCTTGAATCTGATCTTTGTGATTTGTTCATGGCTTGTTATGGATCATACAAGGTACTGAATAACTTATGAATTTCGTGGATCTAGAGAGAGAGAGACTTGGTTGGGTGTTTATGAACAAATGAGCCATATTAGTGTACTTTTCTTTCTCTAAATCTATATATAATTTGATGCAATGCATGTTGGCTGTTTAAATTAGCTGAGAGCTGTTATTTAAGTCACATGGGGTTTGTGTAGTTGGTGAACAACTCACAATTTGCAAGGGTTGCACTCAACCTACAAATAATGCACAAAGGGCATAAATGTCATTTGACTTCACTTTTTAATTCTAAAATTGTCATTTGATCAAACCCTTAGGGTTTGACCCTTAGGGTTTAACCTTTAGGGTTAAAACCTAAGGTTTCCATAATTCACCTTTCTAGGATTTCCAAATTAGGGTTTTAAAATAATAATTATCATTTGTAAATTATAATTAGACTTCTATAATTATATTAAAATTTCATAATCATAATTCAAACTTGCTAATTAGGATTATTATTTCCTAATTAAAATTGCTAATTTAGCAATTAGGGTCAAAATTGTACATTAGGGTTTCTGACGGAACCATTAGAGTTTAAAATTTTGAAATTAGGGTTTTCTAATTAATTTAAGCTTTACCCTAATTAATATTATAATTAATAGCACTTGAGCATTATAATTAACCTTTAAGCTCCCAAATTAGGGTTTCAAATTCCCGGAACCGAAATTAGGGTTTCAGAACCGGTTTCTAGGGTTTCTTATCCATTGTTAGGGTTTTCTAGCTGAACGTTGAAGTTCGAATATAATATTAGGGTTCGACACTGATATAGCTTATTTGGTCAATCCTTGACCCTTAACCACATACTGTACACATATAATACCATATTCACAGAACATATACACATATACACTTAATCTTGAATAATTCACCAAAAGCCTTCACAGAATTTTGAAATCCTCAAAATTCCTCCTCAAAAATATCAAATGCATACACTAATTTTCTGTCTAGGTCTATTATTTGACCTTAAATCCATCATTTAAGATTTTAATAAATTGTCTAATTTCTTGAGTTGTCACATTCACCCCTTCTTCTAAAAATTTCGTCCCCAAAGTTTACCTTACTCCTTACTCCTTATACCATGCACCGTACACCATTCATACACATCATCACATGCTACCCAATACACCACTCACAAGAGTAAAAATTTTCAAATTGTGTTGAGGAGTCATATAGACTATTTGTCTGTCATTTTCGCAAAGGTTATATGGAAATTCATCCGCAAACCGTCATAAATTACAGACATAGAGTGTAATTAGCCCGGTATGCCCTGTATTGGCAAAGTACTGATTTTATCTGTTTCCCGTCATTGCCATAGGCACAAAATTTTACCTCAATCATATTAGATTCTGCACCAAAACAATTTAGTTGGGGAAATTTCTTTCAATGAACACTTAGAGTTTTCATAACATTAGTCTAGTTGAATTGAATAGCATAGACTCATATCAATAATTCAATTTAATCGAATTATTTAGGTGTAGCCAAACCCCGTTGGCAGATTAATTTTATTTTTTTTTGAGAATATTTTTGAGAATGACGTCATGATGTCGTACTGTATTAACAATCCGTTTGAGGATGCCGTCATTGTATGACTTTGTCATAACACATCATACAATAATGGAACAACGATTTTAGATCAAATTCACACTAAGTATTTCTGTATTTATAACTCTATCAACTTTTTATCATCTCTGCACCAGGTTACATGGTATATGAGTGATAAATAAAATATATTTTGATATTTCAAATCATTTGCGTCTAGCCGAAATAAGTAGCATAGACTATACTTTAAACCGTTTCAAAAATGATTACGAGTCTACATATTTAATTTTTTTTTAAAAGCACATAGTGTGTACCTAGTTTGATGTCAAAATTTTGAAGTCTAGCATAGTTAGGAGTTTTGAAAAACTTTTATCTCCACTAATAATCATTTGCTTAACAATCTATCTATTCCTATAATCCTAAATACTCCATTCACACACAACTATACCCACTTCGTCAAACCACACATATGAGTTCATGAACTTGCCACAATCATATGAGTTTAAGAACTTGTCCTAGTCAGACCTTTGGCGTCCATTCGCTGAGGGGTTCATAAACATTTCATATAACTACGAATCAAGAATGTCATATAAGTATGAGTTTTAAGAACTCGTACTTAACCTTATATTCTCTACCTATAACCTATCTATTTGTTATATATATGAGAAAGGAATCACCCTCTTAACATGCATATAGCAAATAGCACGACACAATATTTCAATGATTATCAGTGCCAGAAACTAAGTGGTTGTTACACCAAGTACAATTCCCCGCCCATACAAGGAATCATACTACTTAGCTACTGACATGAGTCTTCAATTGAAATCCCCACCTAATAGTAACTTCCTTCTCAATACGAATTTCATTTAATCCGTATTCATAATCCTTTCCTGAATCTATACCAATTCACACAGCAATCTTGCTGTAAACTTTCCAATAATAAGATTGATTCTTTTCCCTTCTATCACCTTATCAGATCATGGGGTGATCTCATCGTATATATTATGATTCATTTCTATACCTTGATCATTTTGTTTTACGATCTCCTATCCCTGTACCTTTAGTCTTTTAGACTCTATCTATTCACCACTATTGTTCAACTTTATTATCAGAGTTAGGAAAATCCGTATCTTTACAACTCGTCGAGATTCGTCTTTAAATCTTACCGACCAACTAACTCTATGTGAGTTAGATTTTATCCAAATCATTGCGGTTATTAGTCTCAGGTATTCCAACCTAAGGTTCATAACCAACAGCTTTGATACCAACTGTGAGAGCCCCAAATCTGGGTCCCAAATCACCATGGATCTAGTAAAATAATTCTACAAATATTGCGGAAGATATAAACATAAATTGTTTATACATTAAACTTTACACACTATTCCCCAAGGTCGAGTAACCTTAACTTATACACAATTCATAACTTGACTAACACATAACGTTATTATTATACAATACTATTACAAATCTAATCGCGCACATTAACTTTAAGCTGGAACTGTATTTAACCTTTCCTTGAATCCGACGTATTCGCCTCAATCTGCAATGTTTTATTATGATATAGCAAAGGTGAACATGAAAGTTACCCAGCAAGTTTAATTTATTTAAGGATATATCATGATTGAAAGAGTCTAAATAATAAGCTGGCTATAATTCATCAATATAGTTGTGAATTAGCACGAACAAACTTTTGACTGAACAAATATTAAACATGAAAAAATATATCTGGACCGAACGGTAATGAAGGTGATCAGCCTTTTATACCTAACTTATAAATGCAATATATACAGAGTACAATTTTACAATGGCAATCAGCAATGATTAACCATAAGCATATCTGAATGAAACAACTCTTAGTAGAGTTAAGTAAAACTTGCCTATTTTGTTGATTACCGCTACACAATTTATATCGCTTTATCCGAAGACCTAATATTAGTACTATGGATCTCCAATATTAGAATAATATCATCATAATTTAATACTATTATGTATATATATACATAGAATAACCTAAACACATAAGCAGACATAACCCTATTAGTCTATTCAAAGACATAAAACTTAGCATCAAGTCGACTTTATTTAAGTTCACGTTGAATATGATAAAATTCTAACATCTCGACGGTCTAGTCGAACAATTATCGAGTTTAATTTCAATTAAACTCTGCCTAAACACTTCACAAATATCTTAGATAATCATATTATCAGTCAAAATAATTTTTAAAGACTTCAAATAATTTTCAGATAATTAATATCATTTATCATAATTTTTCAATCATTAATATCGTATTTAAATGAATTAAATACCTCATAATTCTTTTATCATTAATATTTATTTAATACTAAATATTAATGAAAAGCATAACATATTATTATAATATATTTATAATATTACAAAGTATTTTTAATACCTTAAAATAATATTTATATGATTTTTAAACAGCTAAATCCATTACCCGATAATTGTTATTAATACTAAAATATTAATATTTTCATGACAAAATATCAAAAGTTATATTTTATAACTTCAAATATTTTATAATACTTAAATCATTTTAATATGATTTTTAAATCATTAATTCTATTTTTCCATAATTTATTTAATATATTTATTAAATTATTTAATTACCATTAATATTAATTAATTAATGAAATTCATCACAAAATATTAAAAGTCATAGAAAATAACTTGAAATATTTTCTTACATCATAATATATTTTTAAATGATTTTTCATGTATTAAAATCATTTTTAAATAATTTATTTAATATTCTAATTAAATAAATTAAATACCTTTTATATTCCAAAAATATTAAATATTTATGAAATATACTCAAAATAATTAAAAAGTAATTTTCGGGCTTTAAAATAATTTTTCATAATTTATTATGTATTTTTAATAATTAAAAACCATTTAATATTAATTATTTAATAAAAATAATTATTTTTCTTAGAAACTGTCGCTAAAGGGCCCTATAGCGACAAAACCGTCACTATAGGTGTTCTTAAGCATGTTCTTGAGCTTCATCAGCAAACCTAGAAAACCATGTCAGTGTTCGAGGTTGCTACTTTGACCACATAAATCTTCATGTTCTAGATGTTATCAGAGTTGTATATTGTATTAATATTGTATTATACATGCAATACTACTATTATAAATCAATTTTCATGCCCAAACTACATTATCACGGCAAGATCTATGCTCTAGAAATACCTGTAAGACGTGTTTTTGAGTTTTTGGGTTTTCCAGAAACTCAAGCAGTGCGAAGGTCCCTACTTTGCAGCCTTATAACTTTGATTCTAGGAATGTGTTATGTGATCTATGAATTCAAATGTGTAGTACAGGTGTCAGGGTACAATAACATGCTATCATTTCAGTCTAAAATCATAACACATGCAAGATCCATGCTAGTCAAACTATGTCAGAAATTTCGGCTGATGAAGATCTGGGTTTTCCAGAAAACATTCATGAGCCAGTTTGGTCAACCTACTTTGACCTTGTCTAACTTTAATTCTATACATGTTCTGGGTGATATCATAGCATATATGTGAAGACCTTATGTCAGTTTATAACATCAAAACAACAACATAACCTGTCTATCTAAACACTGCATGATCTGAGCCCTCGAAAATCGTTGTCAGACAACTGCTGGGTTCCTGGGTTGCCCAGAAACCCTTTTTCATGCTTGGTCAACGAAGTTTGACTGCATATAACAAGAGATCTAGGCATGCTATGACCCTGATTCAAGTTGCAGAATAAAGATCACATAACATACAATAAGTACAAACTTTTAACACACTAAAAACATTAACAAGAAAGGATCTATGAGCCCTGACATTCGGCTGTCAAGCCATGTTTTCAATTTTTTTCCAGATTTCTTAAAATGCTATATTAGTGCATCTAAGTGTTATAGATCTATGATCTATCAACCCAGATCACTAAGTGACACCCTCTAGCACCAATCTAAACAACAACTAACATAAAATCACACGATTTACAAAAATTAGGGTTTATACCTCATTCATGCTTTGATCTTGAATCTGATCTTTGTGATCTGTTCATGGCTTGTTATGGATCATACAAGGGACTAAATAACTTAAGAATTTCGTGGATCTAGAGAGAGAGAGACTTGGTTGGGTGTTTATGAACAAATGAGCCATATTAGTGTACTTTTTTCTCTCTAAATCTATATATAATTTGATTCGATGCATGTTGGCTATTTAAATTGGCTGAGAGCTGTGATTTAAGTCACATGGGGTTGGTGTAGTTGGTGAACAACTCACAATTGGCTAGACTTGCACTCAACCTACAAATAATGCACAAAGGGCATAAATGTCATTTGACTTCAGATTTTAATTCTAAAATTGTCATTTGATCAAACCCTTAGGGTTTGACCTTTAGGGTTTAACCCTTAGGGTTAAAACCTAAGGTTTCCATAATTCACCTTTCTAGGATTTCTAGATTAGGGTTTTCGAAATAAAAATTATCTTTTGTAAACTATAATTAGACTTCTATAATTATATTAAAATTTCATAATCATAATTCAAACTTGCTAATTAGGATTATTATTTCCTAATTAAAATTGCTAATTTAGCAATTAGGGTTAAAATTGTACATTAGGATTTCTGACGGAACCATTAGAGTTTAAAATTTTGAAATTAGGGTTTGCTAATTAATTAAGCTTTACCCTAATTAATATTATAATTAATAGCACTTGAGCATTATAATTAACCTTTAAGCTCCCAAATTAGGGTTTTGAATTCCCGAAACCGAAATTAGGGTTTCAGAACCAGTTTCTAGGGTTTCTTATCCATTGTTAGGGTTTTCTAGCTGAACGTTGAAGTTAGAATATAATATTAGGGTTCGACACTAATATAGCTTATTTGGTCAATCCTTGACCCTTAACCACATACTGTACACATATAATACCATATTCACAGAACATATACACATATACACTTAATCTTGAATAATTCACCAAAAGCCTTCATAGAATTTTGAAATCCTCAAAATTCCTCCTCAAAAATATCAAACGCACACACTAATTTTCTGTCTAGGTCTATTATTTGACCTAAATCCATCATTTAAGATTTTAATAAATTGTCTAATTTCTCGGGTTGTCACATTACACATGCTTGTAAGCTAGTACATGTCATAATACTATAACATATTATAAAACAAAAGCTTCAATCGAACAGAGATTTGCAGTTGCAATTTTTCCTTTACCTTAGTGTAAATCCGTGGCAAATTTGTCAGCGTCTCGTTCGAGCCAAGAATAGTCTGCTTCAGCAACTATTTAGCCCAAACAAATAATTTACCCACGAAATTGATTCTAAACACTTATGTATCAGTTTAAACATGCTCATAAGGCCATATAACAACTATATGAACATTACCCACCCTCATTAACATCCAATTCTACAAAATCAAAAATTTGAATTTCAAGAAATCAAGAACTCTGTTTACAGAAACTGAAAATGGAAAGCTCGGAATGGAAGTATACCTCTGAATTGTGAAAGAAACTTGTTCCTAATGAACTCTCAAGCTCCTAGAACACTTTTATGCTCTCAACTCTCACTTAGCAAATACCAGACAATTTCCAAGCAACACCACTGAGAATTACTGTTCATTGTACTTGGTGACACTAATTATGGGACAAGAGAGAAAATCCCAACATTTCATGTTATCTAGGCTTGGTTTGGTTTATTTAATTCCCATAATGTAATTTCAATGTACAATTGTTACCGTATTAGGAATTTAGGGATTAAATATATACTCACATCATATAATCTATGTACATTAAATATACGCAATAAAATAATGCAGTCAGGTATTATTTTCTAGGTAGTTTCATAATTATATCTACTACTCACATAACCGCATGATAACTTATGTCACAGTTTTAATAATTAATGTTTCAAGGTAGTAGATGTAATATGGAAATGTAACATACATATAATCTATGTACATTTTATCACACCGGTACACTTTATTAAAATAATAATTTACAATACGCTCATGGTGCGACGCCCCCAAAAATAGGTATACATCACCCATTCTGAGTCGCCAAATACACGGTACATAATACAAATACAAACTTAAATATACAGCATGAGCTGTGAGTTTTAATACAAATATTGTCTTCTAGACAGTATTCAAACTCAAAATAAGTCCTCAATACATTTATTATCACACCATTTCACAGAATAGTGAGGACTACTAATGCAAACATCTGGACCGTCACTCCATTCCCCGACTAGTTCCAGCTATATTTTCATTTCCTGAAGAGAACAATGAAAGCAAAGGGGTGAGCTCAACTAGCCCAGTAAGAAATATTATGACTAAGATAATGCAGAATAAATTATCGTTAGCCTTCAACAATGTTAAACTGATAAAATATAATAAACATCAAGTTTAATTGTAGCGGAACAAGCAATCCATTAGAAGAGTCAAGTAGAGCATGATATCTACTATCTTCTATGATTTAAAAGGCTTATCATCAATTTTATCGCTGAGACTCAACTTAATAAATAATACACATCACTAAATTATCCATGCACTACGGGCCAAGGATATTCATTATTATCACAATTGGTCATGTTCGTCTCAACAACTGTCCATCAATGCACTACGGGCCAATGAGGACTTTTACCACATCATTTGTAACATTACAGGTCATGATTATACCGAATGATTCCTGGTTATAACCATACCAATCAACAGTCCATCTATGCACTACGGGCCAAAGATGACTTTTATAACCATATAAACATGAGGATGATGACAATGATATAAGAATTCAATAAAGTCCAAATTGTCAACATGATACTGCTTTGTGGAGTAAAATTCAAGAATAATATCGTATCAAAAATGATTTAGACATAAAAGAAATTAATTTTAACCTGAAATGTACCCCGGGTATGAAAAGGTTAAAACTTATCAAGACTGCTCAGAATAATATTTCCATGAAAAGATACTGGATGAAGCGCAAATATCAAAGAATTTCTGATCATTTCAGGAATTATAGAAGCAATACTTACCATAGTAAGTTTAGAGTTAGGAATCTGAAATGAACAATATACAAAATTGCATATGGATTTTCAACTGTCACGCGGTAGTCCGCGTAGACAGATCCTTTCCATAATTTAATACCAAATGAATACGGAGGGTTATTCACCAGGCATGCGGTAGTCCGCGTAGACAGGTTATTCCCACAGAATAATAAAGAATGGAATAACGACAAGATTTCACTATGCATGCAGTAGTCCGCGTAGACAGGTTATTCCAAAAGAATGATAAAGAATGGAATAACAACCCTTACGAGTATTGAAAGAAATAACTCTCTTCATGAGTACGAAAGAAATAATACACCTTACCTTAGTAAGAGATTGGATACTGCAATAGTGTAGTAACAGAATACTCTTCTTCTTTCTATTTGATTCTCTCTCTATAGAATTCTCTTGTGAGTCTTAGTGAATTGGTGAGAATGAAAGAAGAAATAAGCTTCTATTTATAGAAGATTTCTAGCTTAGCCCTTGCAATGGGAAGAGGCAAGTGGCTTGATGACTGGTGATGTGAAAAGAAAAGTTGTTTGACGCCTGTAATGTGAAATAACAAGTGGTATGACGCCTGTAATGTGAAACAACAATTGGTTCGACGCCTGTAATGTGAAACGACAATTGGTTCGACGCTTGTAATGTGAAATGACAATTGGTTCGACGCCTGTAATGTGAAACGATAAGTGGTTTGACATCTGGTAAAGGCAATTACTATTGGCAAAACTGACTCTTAGATGATTACATATGGTCCCACATAGAATAAACCAAACTTACCATAAACGTCTCATAACATACTTCTTATTTATATCGAAGATTGAATAAATATTACCACAAATCATTTTATCTTTAATCAACACATATTTAATCTTTCAACAATTATTCATCATTAATATTATAACTCATAATATTAAACAACCAGATCATTCCCAGGAAAGAGGGGGCTTTTCAATAAGGATTTCTCCCTATTGGCGCGCAATTAGGTGACCAAACCTCTCATCGACAGAACTTTCTAGACATCGTTAATATTGCAAATAATAATATAAATAACTGTATCGTCTCAATTATTGATTTAATAATATATAAAATATCGACAATAATTGAATCAAATAACGTGAGATATACTATGCAACAATTCATCAGTAGCAATAATTGAACAAAACCGAGTGACTTCTCACGTAAGTATCAATAATCAATACCGCAGTACTATGCAACCATGCCAGACATCATCATTCTTTTTTTATTACCAAGTATTTCAACAGTTAACAGTAAAAATTCCGTCGTTATTTCATAAAAAGATAATTTTGTCGTTTTCTAACTCCGACAATAATTCTGTTGTGGGGTCCACAAATGATTGTGTCGTCGTACGAATATTCCCCGACAAAAATAATATTCTCTGACCAAACGAATATTTTATAACAACTTGCTTTACTTTGCAAAATTTTCACATATCACCCTTAGCTTTAATCCTTTTATCAATTTAACCATTTACTAAATGAAATACTTTCATTTCATAAAATTCGGGGTCTTACAATCTCCCCTCCTTATGAAATTTTGCCCTCGAAATTAGGGTACGTACCTGGTATGTCGAAGAGGTGAGGTTACCTTGATTTCATTTCTGATTCTAACTCCCAGGTCATTTCCTCAACATCGTGGTTTCTCTACAAAACGTTGACTTGAGGTATAACCTTGGAGCGTAGAATATGTTCCTTCTTATCCAAGATTTTAACAGGAACCTCTTCATACGTTAAATTTTCCTCTATTTTGCCCGCTTCTAACTCAATAATGTGGTTCGGGTCTTCCACATATTTACGTAACATAGATATATAAAAAAAATGTTATGAACACGTGACATACTAGGCGGTAAAGCGAGTCTATAGGCAACAGTTCCTACTTGATTGAGGATTTCAAATAGACCAATAAAATCGAGGGTTGAGATTTCCTCTCTTCGTCGATTCTTGCTTGTAGAATAATGCCCTCTTGAACCTTCTTCTTCACATTCATCGACTCTGAGTCTGTAGCTTGAGCGGCTTTAACTTTATCGATTAAAGTTGATTCTACTCGTATATTCATTATCTTCACTTAGGTTCTTAGAGTCTTTAACTCTATCTCCATCTTTTGTAAGTCGTACGAAATGGGTCTTTGTGTTAACAATGTCACACTCGTAACCGCATACGATCTTCTACTCAACTTGTCAGCTACCACGTTCTCTCTTCCACGATGATATTGAATGGTATGGTCATAATCTTCAACAACTCGAGCCAACGTCTTTGGCGCAATATGCGTTCATTTCAGGTGAAAAAAAATATTTGAGGGTTTTGTATCAGGTTCAAGGTCGATACAAAATTCGATTTCACACTCTGGGGTTGGCTAGGAAATTATTCAGGGAATACGTCAGGAAATTTATTAACAATAGAAATATCATTCAAATCCGACGTATTTTTGTTTAAATCTATGATATGAGCTAAGAAAGCTTGACATCTATTTTTCAATAAACAAATAGCTTTATGGCTTGAGATGACAGTGATTGACTTTAATGGTTTGGTTGCTTGAATTCACATAATAGGTTGGTTAGGAATATGAAAGCTAACAACCTTACGAAAATAATCAATTTTAGCATGATGAGTAGTTAACCAGTAGATTCCTAAAATCACATCAAATGCGAGTATTTTCAAAGAGATAAGATTGACAGGTAACGTGAGGGTGTCGATTTTAATCTAACAAGACTTATAAATAGTGGATGTAACGAAGGTTTCTCATAATGGAGTTTCAATAGATAAGTCAAAGTCTAATTTCTTAGGGGTCAAGTTCAAATGTTGAGCGCAAGTAGGAGAAATAAAAGAATGGGTAGAACTGGTATCTAATAAGGTATAGATTTCGCAAGAATTTATAATTAACTAACCCGTGCTAACTTCATTTGGGTTACTCTCTTTTTGAGAAGTCACAAAAAATGCTCTTCCTGAAACCACCAACTTTGTTTTGTCCATATCCGCCTTTGGTGTCACCGTCCCAGCTGGACTTGATTTCGGTGCATGACAAAATTGGGCTAGGTTACCTTCTCTTCCACAATTGTAACATGCTTTGGACTGCTACATATAGTTTGGACGGTTGTGTCCCTCCTGTCCGCATTTGAAACATACGACCGGTGGTCGTTCTTCTTCCTTTGAAACGGGTGATGGTGCTGCTACCGACGTCTTTCCGTCATTATTGAACCTTCTCTTCTTGAAATTTCCACTTCTATTATTTTGGCCATGATTACCACCGAAGTGGTTACCATTTCTGGCATGTTGATTCCCTTCACGTTTGTTGTCACTGCTTCGATGACTACTACCACTAGTATTATCGACTTGACGGCTGCTCTCTCTTGGTTGGGTTGACTCATTATCACGCTCTAATAATTGAGCCCTATTTACAATATCTAAATACAAACACATTTTATGAGAGATAAGGTATTGACGTATCTCAGGTTTCAAACCTCTTAGAAACATCCGCGTCATTCTCTCCTCGTTATCAACTGGGACACAAACCAGGACAACTCGGCAAACTTGGCTTCGTACTGCGACACGGTCATGTTGTTTTGCTCTAGTTTAATGAACTCTACCTCTTTAATATGACGAATACTTTTGCGAAAGTACTTGTCGTTGAATAGTTCTTGGTACTTATCCCAAGTCATCTTCAGCGCGGCAGGTTGAGTACGCTTTATAGATTCCCACCAGTAATCTGCCTCTCCCCGCAACATGAAGGTGGCAAAGGGAACCTTTTTCTCCTCGGAGCATCCCAAGACATCAAATATCTTGGTGATCTTCTTTATCCACGTCTCCGCCTTAAGTGGCTTTGGCTCTCCAATAAACTCCGGTGGTCCCAGCTCCTTGAACTGCTTAGCAGTGACCGTTCAAGAGTTGCCAGTGTTTCCACCTTCATTTTGGACATGAGTCTCTCTCGCCTGATGTTGCATGAATTGCAGAAAGCCCCTAAACATTCTGTCGTTCATCATTTGGTCGGTGTTATTGTTTGCATGAGGATTGTTGCCTTCCTGATGCACATTTTCCTGGTTATTGATCGTTGGTGATTCCACGGTCTCATGTGCTCCATTGTTATTCTCAACATTCTTGGATGTCATTTTCAAATACTGCAACAAAATAAGGTTTAATTGACATGCCACATAATATCCCTATATTCTGACCGACCAATTAAATAATAAATAAACTTAGGTAGGTCATACTAGCGAAGGAATTACCCGTCTCTCCCCCTAGTTCTAGTCTTACATCTTAGCCAGGGATCATATCCCTAAGCTTTGATACCAACTGTGACGCCCCCAAAAATAGGTATACTTCACCCATTCTAAGTCGCCAAATACATGGTACAGAATACAAATACAAACTTAAATATACAGCATGAGCTGAAAGTTTTAATACAAATATTGTCTTCTAGACAGTATTCAAACTCAAAATAAGTCCTCAATACATTTATTATCACACTATTTCACAGAATAGTGAGGACTACTAATGCAAACATCTGGACCGTCACTCCATTCCCCGACTAGTTCCAGCTATATTCTCATTTTCTGAAGAGAACAATGAAAGAAAAGGGGTGAGCTCAACTAGCTCAGTAAGAAATATAATGACTAAGATAATGCAGAATAAATTATCGTTAGCCTTCAACAATGTTAAACTGATAAAATATAATAAATACCAAGTTTAACTGCAGCAGAATAAACAATCCATTAGAAGAGTCAAGTAGAGCATGATATCTATTATCTTCTATGATTTAAAAGGTTTATCATCAATTTTATCGCTGAGACTCAGCTTAATAAATAATCCACATCACTGAATTATCCATGCACTACGGGCCAAGGATATTCATTATTATCACAATTGGTCATGTTCATCTCAACAACTGTCCATCAATGCACTACGGGCCAATGAGGACTTTTACCACATCATTTGTAACATTAAAGGTCATGATTATACCGAATGATTCTTGGTCATAACCATAGCAATCAACAGTCCATCTATGCACTACGGGCCAAAGATGACTTTCATAACCATATAAACATGAGGATGATGACAATGATATAAGAATTCAATAAAGTCCAAAATGTCAACATGGTACTACTTTGTGGAGTAAAATTCAAGAATAATATTATATCAAAAATGATTTGGACATAAAAGAAATTAATCTTTGTCATGAATAGTACCCCGGTATGAAAAGGTTAAAACTTATCAAGACTGCTCAGAATAATATTTCCATGAAAAGATACTGGATGAAGCACAAATATCAAAGAATTTCTGATCATTTCAGGAATTATAGAAGCAGTACTTACCATAGTAAGTTTAGAGTTGGGAATCTAAAATGAACAATATACGAAACTGCAAATGAATTTTCAACTGTCATGCGGTAGTCCGCGTAGACAGATCCTTTCCAAAATTTAATACCAAATGAATATGAAGGGTTATTCACGTGCACGCGCAGATGAGTCCGCGTAGACAAAGTTATTCCTACGTAATAATAAAGAATGGAATAACAACAGGATTTCACCATGCATACGGTAGTCCGCGTAGACAGGTTATTCCAACAGAATGATAAAGAATAGAATAACAACCCTTACGAGTATTGAAAGAAACACTACACCAAAAATGGCCTCTAGTGAAGGACAATCCTTCACTAGAGGCCCTATATCTCTCACAAGTGATTTTTTGCGAAGAAATATTTCCATCACACGAGTGCTCACATTAGACCTCCTCGCAATTGGTTATTCTTCGCTAAGTAGTAACTAAATATTTTTTTGTGAAGGATATATTGTAAATAACTTATTCCTTCACAAATTGTATTTAGTAATGGAATATTGTTATTTAGTGAAAGATTAGTTTCCTTCACAAATAATATTTTAAGAAGTACTATTTGAAATTAGTGAATAACTTGATTCCCTCACAAATAATATATTGTGAAGAACAAATTTATTTAACGAGAGAATATTTTTCTTCACTAATTATTAATTGAGAATCTTTTTTCAAATTAGTGAGAGAAAAATTCCTTCACAAATTATAAATTTGTAAATAAAAAATTAATTGCTAAAAAATCAAAATTCATTGAAAATTATAATTAATTTTCAAATCAATGATTTCATATTTATTATTATTACTATTATTTTTATTAATTGCTATAATAAATATTAAATTTAATATTTCAAGTTAATATAAATATCATACCTATTTCAAACTAATTGATAAAGTAATGCATAAAGAGCCAATAATTAAAACTAATACTCCATATATAAATAGATAATGCTCAAGTCACGATAAGTACAAAATTTATTATTATGTCTTGATCTCCCAAAGATCATAGTACTTACAATATTTAATAACTAACACAAGAAAATTGAATGAAGTGTACATCATGTTAGGTCCACTTCATCATCATTTTCTTCAAGAAAATCAAGGTTGGACATGTAAATTTCCTGTTGCAAAAGAAACACCAAAATTCAATTTCAAGGAATAAGAAAAAATGAGCTTGGTAAACTTATGTTCTAGTGTGTTGAATGTGTACTGATCAATGTGTACGTTACCTGCTTCAGGAAATGAGCTGCAGTAATGGAAAAGAGCTGATCAATGTGACGCGAACTTTCCTCCCCTATTTCTAGCTTGTCTTCCTCAAAATCATCGGAGTTCTCCTCCAGTTCTAGTTCTTCAGCATTTGTTAGAATTTTAGCATCTTCTGTTACCCTTTGTTCTTGCTCTACCCTCATCAAGACCTATAAAAGAAGCCATAATGCCATTTACTGCAATAAACTTGTATTGTGTGGGAGAAGATCAACTACTGAGGTATAAAGTTTTGTAAGGAGCAATAGTGGAACCTGAAGCATGACATTCTCTTGTTCCCGCTTATCAGCAAGGGACTGCCAAAGCTCATCAACATCTCACTCTTATTGTTCAACCTAAAGTAGTAGATAATTAGTATGAACTATTGTTTAACATTATAAGCTATGTAGAAACGTTGAAAGAAAGAATTCGGCCACAAAGCAATCATATGCTTTATTAACTTCTAATATTCATATCAAAGTATTTTTGGGAACATGCATGGATGAGATTAACATGGAGAAATACAAACTTTGCAGAAGATCTCTTTTCTCCTTTTCATAAACAAGAAACAAGAAATCTAGTTTGTTTTAGTAAAAGCAAGAAAAAGAGATAAAAGAATAGATCATTCAGAAGCACCATTACGAGAAAGGGTATACAATCTTAACCTGCATATATAATCATAGTAGGAAAATATGAAATGACACCTATATCAGAGTTCAAAACAATTCTAAAGTCACAGCCAGAATTGGTATTCAAACAATATACTATAAACCACAAAATAACTCTCGGTTAGGACTGCTACAAAAAAAAAGTGTTGCATGAAAATTTTATTTTGACACATTTATTGAAGAATAAACACCATCATCGTCTTGTTCATAAGAATATAAATGATAAACCCCCTCCTAAACATGTTATCTGTTTCATCGCTAAGCAGTTTCACACGAAACTTTAATACAAATATGCTAAGGCGATTAGTAGATGAGATGAAAACTGCACACTGACATTCTTGACATGGCAGTAGAGCATGCTGACAGAAACAGCCAGTGTCCACAATAAACATAAAAAGAGAGATAGAAAGATGTAACTAAAACTCCAAAGCCACATCACAACAAGCTTTTTTCAATATGCTATGTTAGGTTAGTAAACAAGAGGCAAACACAGGAAAAAAACAACATCCAGGCCTACATAACAAGAACATAACTACAAGAACTGTACTAGAGGAAGTTCTGATATACCTTCGCACTCAATTGCCGTCGATTATCCTGCTTCACCATCTCCATCAAAGTAGTTTCAACCTCCTCAGCTCTGGAAAAAGAGAAAAGCAAGTAAATTAAACATTACCATTGCATTGTTAAAATTACTGATATAATTGTCAGTTTGTCATGGTTGACTGAATAAATTATTCCATAGGGTACCTACATTTTCTGGAAGCGGCTAAATCATTTATGGAATATGGACCAACAAAACCACACATCAGAGTAAATATATTAATAACCTGAGTACAGCAAAGCGTTTATCCTCCAGAATCAAACAGGTCAACAAGGATGCATTGACTCTTAACAACAATAATTAAGTCCATAGTTTACATTGACCTAATTTTTCCTCACAATCCCAATAGTCTTTGGTAATGATAGTTTTTATTGGTCCATGAAAAGCTATACAATGTTAACACATGTACTACAATAATAAAGCTCAAAACATAAATCTTATACGAACTCTCTTAAGGGATCGGTGGGTGCAAAACCATGGTATTAAAAATAATGAGTTCACTAGAGACACACGGAGGAAAGAGAACTGAACTTGGATATGCCCATCATCACAGTTCGAATTTGAAGAGACAAGGTCCCCCAACATCAAAGTTCTTGACTCCACCATCTCGTTTCGTGTCACATTAAGCTTCTCCTCAACCGGTCGATGTGACGGGATCGATAAGTGGTGCGACAACGACTTTGGTTGGACCAACACTTGGTCGTACATCCTCCATAATAACTTCACCTTGACTTTAAAAGATTCCGAAATTGGTTGGTCCTTTGTGTTTTACCTAGGCGCATGCCAAGACCTTTTGGTGGTGCAGTGGCAGATGAAGGTGGATGGCCTGATAATGCAAATGAATTAGTCAAATCATCCTTCAATTTGAAAGGCAGTCAATCATTTCATTTTTTTAATCCAGTTAAACAAAGAGTCGACATGTATGATAAAATTAATTATCTCATGCAATATTTTAGAAAGAAGGAACATCTTTCCTTAACAACGACTGATCAACACAAAAGAAAAACATGAAGGAAGCATTAAAGCATTGTTGGATATAAATAAGTAACAGCAAGACTACCAGCTACTAACTCGGTGCAAAGCGTAATAAATGCACCTAGAATAAAATAAGATATTAACGCTAATAAGATTTTTTTAAATTAAAAATAAAAAATAAGATATTATCCATATACTAAACCATATTGGCCGACAGTCGAACAAACTACAGATAAGGCAAGCCATAAAAACTTATGTGATCATAGCATATACTTTTCCATATTGCTGAAGCAGAAAGATCGTGTAAACAAAAAGCAATGAATACCAAAAAAATTGCTTATTACTCCCTGATCCTCGAAAAAGAAAAGGACATAAGAAAGAATTAAAAAGGAAAAAATAAAAAAATATGTTTCCTCGATGGTATACCTATTGATTTAAAGGATAGCTTCATAAAAAAATCTCGATTTAAAGGAAGTACTAGTCATTATTTAATATTAAATTGAAGTGAAAAATAGGAACCGAAAAGAATGTTTTGTGGAGGACAAGTTTCAAACTAGCTTTCACCTAAACGCCCACACATGGACTTCACTTCCTTAAGTACTATTAACTTGATGTCACATAAAGCTAGACAAATAATGGCATAACTCAGGAAACATTCACCACAATGAAATTTGAATATAATGGAAATAGAGTTAATATGAGCTTCTGGTGTATTGTCACAAGGATGCATGAATGATATCATAACATCAAATTCAGGGAATGATAGTGGATGGTGGTGGTGAGAAGAAAGGAATTGTTGGTATGGTTGGGATTGAAGGAATCATCGTTGGGATAGTGGGCAGTGCAGTAGCTAGAAGAGGGGGTAGTGTCACCTTCGGAATAGTAGGAATAGTGGGCAAAAATGGTATCTGGGTGCTTGGCAAAGGCGTGATGTGGCCTTTAAGCGGAGTAGGTCTTGTTTGGTAATGTTGACAATGGTGGAGGTGTTGGCAGGGCTGGAAATGGAGGCAATGTGGGCAATATAGGCAGTGTAGGTGCAGCAGGTGGAAATGTTTGCACTTTAGGCAAATGTAGGCACTTTTTCCTTTGGCTTTCATGATGTCCGAAATTGTGGTGCTTTCAAAACCATGCTCTTCTATACGAGAAGTCAAACCGGCCGATGGTGTGAAAGCAGAAGAGGTTGCATGACCGGATTCACCAAACGAGGCTCATTTAGCAAAACTACATTCTTGAGGAAGCTCCCATGGGATAGGATTGCTCAAATCCTCCTTGCATTGAAGCTATTCGAAAACAATTTTTAGCCGAATGCAAAAGTTAATGTATTTCTAGAAGATTTGGCTTTGCAATTGTCTTTGCCAAGCCACCGACATCTGACTATTACGTAAACAAAATCAGGTAAGCCAAAAGTACATTTTACTTAACAAAGATGGAAAACTTGACCGTTCTTCTTCATACAGCAACAACAATAAATTGCTTTTAGAGCCACAAAAGACATTTGAAAACTAAGTTCCAAGGACATTTTGATGTTGCAGTACACCAAGGGGTGATACAGTGGATCTATTTTAAAAAACATTTAGAAGACGAACTGACAAAGGGATAGTTGAATCCACAAAACTATTATTCCTAGTAGCTAGTTCCATATCTATTTGACTATGTACTTTGACTATGTTTTTTGTGTTTTAAATAGTCAAGTGTTAAACACTGAGTGCATATTTAAATGGGGCTCGATCTATATGACGCAAATCTAAAATAAAGAGATTCTTGTAGTGGACAGTAGAACTGCTGCATCTTATTTTTCTAAACTCACTCATGCAACACAGTGAGGAAATTGGACATAATCATATATCAGCCTTCCCTAACAAAAAATTATACACTCATCCCAACATTTGTCTGTTATATATGGCAAAAACATTTGTTTTTTAGACCTAGAACCTAAAGAAAACATTGTCATAAAACTTAATGAAGTCTAATTTGAATATTTTAAACATTCAAAATAATGATCTTCAGATAGTTGGCATAATTAAAATATATGTTTCAAAAGGAATCTAGCGAGCAAAAGCCAATACAATAAGAAAAACAAAAACAGGTCACAAAAGGTACCCAAACTAGAATATTTCACATTCAAAGAGATCTATCCTAAAATAACATAAATTATCATGCATCGGTTTCCTTCCTCTCAGATGCACTGTATTCATGGGATCAATAATTTTGGAGTTTGAGAAGGCTTGCATATGAAGTGGTCTAGGAAGGCTCTAAATCTCAACTTTGAATACTATTCCATTACATATATAGGACATCCAATTAAAATCTTTCCAAGTATAGTCATTATTTGTTCATACCTCATAGATAATGGATAGATTGGTTGATAAAGGAAAGAATTGGAAAAATAGATTGCACTGATGTCAAGTTCAAACAGAACTTCTTTGGAGTTAATGAGCCTTTTTGAAAGAAGTATCTAGTGTTTTCATTTATTCATTTGAAAGTACAAAAAGTTAAGTGGAGTGAGTAACATCAAAAGATTGTAGAATCAGATAAATGGTCCGCCAACCAATTAAAACCTTCCTTGTTACCATCATTGAAATTTTCTTTAGAGGCCATGTGACTGATCACTTACATAGTAGCACTATGATCAAAGCTTAAAGATAATGAATGTCAACTTAATATGACCTCATCATGTACAACCCAAAAAACAGAACAACTTTGGCAACATAAATTGAGCAACTTTGACCATTATTTTTCTACTAAAAAAATGCGTAATTATATACAGAAGCAGAATCAGAAGATAGATAACACCATTCAGAATCATATACAACTATATATAGAGTGAGTAAAAAACATACAGAAGCAAAATCAGAAGATACCGGCCGTCCACCATTTTTATCCATCGGACTACGATCTCGGCGCGCCAAATCCAAACTCAATCTCCTCGGCTCCGAACCCTCAATCTTCCCATTCTCCAAAGAAACCCTTCTCAAATTCATCTCTGGCAGCTTCACCTCTGGCTTAAATTTCTCTCTCCTCCCCTTATTCCCGGCCCCAATCAGCAATGAATCGCTCCCAATCAAATCCTTCGGATCCAAAAGACATTCTCTCATCTTCGGCACCGGCTTCACCCCATGAAGCACCAGAACAGGGGACCCCGAGTCAATCTGAATCACGTGTATGAACTGCCCAAGTTGAATCTTATCACTCATTATCAAAATCCACATCACTCTCTGACACCGATACGTAAGCAAGTGAACCGAATCGGAAACCCTCAAATAAAACTCCTTGCTCTGCCATATATCGTCGGCGTCGGCAAGCGATGACACAATGCCGATCACTTGGAGGTGAGGTAACCGGTGTTCATTGCAACGTTGGCGGTCTTGTTGTGAATGTTTTGGAGGAGTTCGGAGAGAATTCATGGGGTTAAGGATGCCTTTGATTAGAGAGAAATTGAATACTGCAATGGGGGATTACCATTCCAGAGAAAGAAAGGTGAGCTTGGTATCGAATCTCAATAGGATGTCCGATTGGGATGTGGGTTTGTGAAAAAAGAGTTGATGCAGAGGGAGGGGGTAGGAGTAGGGGTAGGGGTTTGATTTGGGCCAAATTTCTGTTTGTGTGAGTTGAAATAAGAGTATTAATCTTTAAAAGAATTGAGAAAAATTTAGGTAATTGAATTAAAATTAGAATTCATCTAACCTGTTTTTGTCCTTTCTTAAATTTTAAAGTGGGAAAAATATTTAAAATGAGTTTTATTTTATTATATAAATATTGTATGTTACAATTATTATAAATAAATTTAATACTGTAAAAAATTTAATGTACTTATATTATAATTTATATTCATCACAATTAATTCTAAAAAATTATTTAGAACAAAACAGCGACCGATTTTATCACTCGAAAAAAAACTATGATCAATAATATATAGTGAGTAATAATTCCTTCACTAAATAGATTTTTTCCTCGCAAATTTTCATCATAAATTGGCTCCAAAAATCTTTCTATTGCCCCAATTTTGCGAGGAAAAAAATATAAATTGTGAAGGATGTTTCTTTCGCTAATAACTATATTGTCACTATACTTTTTTCCGTCACTGTTCCTTCGCTAAACAACTCCTCATGTGAAAGAATAAATTCCTTCACAAAATTTCCTTCGCTAGAGGCCATTTTGGGGGTAGTGAAATAACTCTCTTCATGAATACGAAAGAAATAATACCCCTTACCTTAGTAGGAGATTGGATACTGCAATAGTGTAGTAACAGAATACTCTTCTTCTTTTTATCTGATTCTCTCTCGATAGAATTCTCTTGTGAGTCGTAGTGAATTGGTGAGAATGAAAGAAGAAATAAGCTTCTATTTATAGAAGATTTCTAGCTTAGCCCTTGCAATGGGAAGAGGCAAGTGGCTTGACGACTGGTGATGTGAAAAGAAAAGTGGTTTGACGCTTGTAATGTGAAACAACAAGTGGTTTGACGCCTCTAATGTGAAACGACAATTGGTTCGATGCCTGTAATGTGAAACAACAAGTGGTTTGACGCCTGTAATGTGAAACGACAATTGGTTCGATGCCTGTAATATGAAACGGCAAGTTGTTCGACGTCTGGTAAAGGCAATTACTATTGAAGAAAGTGACTCTTAGATGATGACATATGGGTCCCCATAGAATAAACCAAATTTACCACAAACGTCTCATAACAGACTTCTTATTTATATCAAAGATTGAATAAATATTACCACGAATCATTTTATCTTCAATCAACACATATTTAATCTTTCAACAATTATTCATCATTAATATTATAACTCACAATATTTAACAACCAGATCATTCCTAGGAAAGAGGGAGCTTTTCAATAAGGATTTTTCTCTATTGGCACACAATTAGGTGACCAAACCTCTCCTCGACAGAACTTTCTAAACATCGTCAATATTGCAAATAATAATATGAATAACTGTATCGTCTCAATTATTGATTTAATAATATATAAAATATCGACAATAATTGAATCAAATAATATGAGATACTATACAGCAATTACTGTAGCAATAATTGAATAAAACTGAGTGACTTCTCACGTAAGCATCAATAATCAATATCGTGTGCTACTATGCAACCATGCGTATTACTATACTTTTATTACCAGGTATTTCAACAGTTAACGGTAAAACTTCCGTCGTTATTTCATAAAAAGATAATTTTTTGGGGTCCACCAATGATTGTGTCGTTGTACGAATATTCCCTGACAAAAAGAATATTCCCCGACCAAACGAATATTTTATAAAAACTTGCTTTACTTTGCAAAATTTTCACATATCACCCTTAGCTTTAATCCTTTTATCAATTTAATCATTTACTAAATGAAATAATAATTATAAGAAAATTGAATACTTTCATTTCATAAAATTCGGGGTCTTACATATGGTATATTATTTTAATATATACCCACATATATATTGTCACATAAATATTACATAATGTATTTATAACATATATTTCAAATATGTTTAATTACATTGCTTCATACAATATAGTTTTATAAGACTTAATATATAGTCACATAAATGTCACACCACACTATATAGTATAGTTGTATTACTGCTCACCTACACATAACCGTTAATCTAATATTATTATAATAATAACTTATTTATTTATGTCAAATAAATAAATTAGTCACTTCCTTGATTAATTAACACCAATATTAATTAACCCAATTATCATTGATGAAGGTATTTATGGATTTTCATAATCATTGATTATCTATAAAATTCTTATTATATTTATAGATATATTGCAAATAGTAGAAATCACATATTATTAGTTAAGTACCAAGTAATCAATATTCTACAACAATTAATTAATATTAATTAATGGTTTAACAATTCCATAACATACTTTATTTCATGGTTCATCAATGTCACACAAATCACATAATTGTTTCATTCAATTTCTAAGGTAGAAAAATAAACTTTTCTCCAATCGACTATTAAGCAAAATGCTTGATTTATCTTGATGGGACGGTACAACAATGCCTGTAGTTCTCGACAACGATTACAAGACTGGTTTAGCTTCAGCCCGTGCCAATTTTCATTGCTAAACTCGTTTCATACGACATGAATTGATGTCCACAAAAGTGTTACTACAAGTCTATGAGTGTATTGATTACACATATGAATTTACATGATCAACACGATTAACCTTCCAAATTCCCGGTTTGACATGCTTAGTGAATTTTCTCATTTTGCATTATGTCACACAAGGCATTTCACACTTCTCATTGTCAATTAACATTTCTTAATACACATTGATCTAATACGAATCAATTGATTTAACCAAATCACAAAATAATAACACTAATATTCACAGAAATATTATTTCCATTAATATATTCATTTAATAATACGTGGAAATTCTCGGGTATTACACTAGATACTGGAATAGTGAGGTAGCAAACTTCTCTTCTTCTTTCTCTCTATAGCTTCTCTCTCTATAATTGCTCTTGTGAGTCTTAGTGAATTGGTGAGAATGAAAGAAGAATGAGCTTCTATTTATAGGGAAATATAGTTTCGATAATTGCACGTTTTAGGGCTCAAAATATTACAGTATAATACCTTCATCTTTTTCTTCATTTTTAATTTAGTCCTGCAAGTATTATCAAACTTGCACCACCTCCCCTAATAGTACATCATGTGAATCAATAGTATATTCATATAAATCAATAGTTCTATACATGTGAAAAAATAGTTACAGTATAGTACCTTCATCTATACCTCCAACTTTAATTTAGTCATGCAAATATTATCAATCTTGCACCACCTCCCCTAATAGTACATGCATGTGAATCAATAGTACACACATGTGAACAAATAGTTATAAGCATGTGAATTAATAGCAATTAATTGCTTATTTATCCGATTAATTACCCGATTGATCAATATAACCTCCATACATCAATTATTATCGAAATAGATGTCAATTTTCACTAACACTAATAATCCCAACACAATGGAAATATCAATTTTATCTTTAATCAATACGAACTTATTCATCATTAATATTATAACTCACAACATTTAACAATCAGATCATTCCCAGGAAAGAGGGGGCTTTCCGATAAGGATTTCTCCTTATTGGCGCGCAATTAAGTGACCAAACCTCTCCTCGACAGAACTTTCTAGACATCGTCAATATTGCAAATAATAATATGAATAACTTTGTCGTCTCAATTATTGATTTAATAATATAAAATATTGTTACTGTGACAATAATTGAATCAATAATATGAGAGATATTATGCAGCAATTACTGTAGCAATAATTGAGTATAACTGAGTGACTTCTCACGTAAACATCAATAATCAATACCGTGTGCTACTATGCAACCACACATATTACTGTACTTTTACAACCGGGTAGTTCAACAGTTTAACGGTAAATTTTCGCCGTTATTTTTATAAAAAGATATTTCTATCGTTTTCTAACTACAACAATACTTCCGTTGTGGGGTCCACCAATGATTGTGCCGTCGTACGAATATTCCCTGCTAAATCGAATATTCCCCGACCAATCGAATATTTTATAACAACTTGCTTACTTTCCAAAATTTGTAAATATTACCCACAACTATAACATTATATCAAATCCATACCATAATATTCAAAAATATATTTCGAGAAAAATTAATATTTATTCATAAAAGTTGGGGTCTTACAACCTTCCCTTCTTATGAAATTTCGTCCTCGAAATTAGGGTGCGTACCTGGTATGTCGAAGAGGTGATGATACCTTGACTTCATTTCAGATTCTAACTCCCAGGTCATTTACTCAACATCATGGTTTCTCCACAAAACTTTGACTTGGGGTATAACTTTGGAGCGTAGAATATGATCCTTCTTATTCAAGATTTTAACAGGTACCTCTTCATACGTTAAATCTTCCTCTATGTCGTCTGGTTCTAATTCAATAATGTTGTTCAGGTCTTTCACATATTTACGTAACATAGATATGTGAAAAACGTTATGAACACGAGACAAACTTGGCGGTAAGGTGAGTCTATAGGTCACAGTTCCTACTCGATCGAGGATTACAAATGGGCCAATGAATCAAGGATTGAGCTTTCCTCTCTTTCCAAATCTCATAACTCCTTTCCATGGAGCAACACGTAACAACATATGATCTGTAACAATCCGAAAATTTAAATTATAATTTTAAATATTTATGGAATTATATGAATATTTAATTAATGTGTTTATTGTAGAATAAATATTTGTTTACTTTGATTTGATTTGATTTGATTATTTATTTGTTAAATAAACAATTAACGAGTTAAGAAAATTGATCAAATCATGAGATAATATTTTAATATTTAGTTGATTAAATAAAATTATAATTATAAAGAAAATTATAATTATGTCGTATTGATTTATGTGGTGAATTAATTTAATAAATTGTTATTAGAATTAATTAAATTGAATATTAAAATTTAATTAATTAAAGTGTGACCATAAACTATATTATAAAGGAGTTATTAAAATAAGTTAAGGGAGGTTAATTCAGTTTTTGTCAAACAAGACTTAATGAATGTTAAGTCTTTAATTTAAATCTGTTTTACCAAACAAGGTGTAAGATTTAATGGGTTAATTTTTAGTTAGTTAGCCAAACAAGCCTTATGGCTTTTGAGTTTAAAAAAAACTGATGTCAGTTAAAGTTATAATTATATTATATACTTAATACATATATTATATCTTATACATTATATTTGGTTTAGTACATAAGTTAGAGTTTAGAATAAGGAGAAAAACTCAGAGGAAGAAAAAGAAGAGAAGAAGAAAACTACAGAGAAAAGTAAGAGAGAATTGGGAGAAGTCTAGAGAGAGGGATTGGGGAAAAAGAAAGCTTCATAATCAAAAGAATAGCAATCATCTTCTAAAATTAAGGTATCATATTGCTTGTATTTTTCAAAAAGTTGTAGTTATATTCTCTTCTAAAATTCTTTGTAAAAACTTTGTGAAGGTTGAATTGTTTGTTGTATATAGCTTTATATGATAAATTGGTGGTTAAAAAGTTATTTTCATAAGTTTATAGATGAATTAATTTATGTTATGTAGTTATTTGTGAATAAAACCATATTACAGTGAATTGGTATGAATATATATGATTATGGCTTAGTTTAAAGTAAAATTGAGGTTTGATTAGTTGTTTAATATATATATTGACTATTGAATTCGAAAGAGGATGAATAAACATAAGCATAGTATGTTGAATTATATCATGCAAGCTCCTAAACCTTATCTCTTGATTTTGAGCCAATCTTTAACTTGTTAATTAGCATGCAAATTTCTGCATTCTAACACAGTAATGTTGAACAAGTTTTATCACTCAACTTACTATTTGTTATGCATGCTTAAGACTCAAATCTAAATAAGGTTTTAACCTTAGCTTAACATTGTTCAAGCAAGGTATGTTACGTTATTCAATACTTATGCTCTTAGATTATTCCTAAAGCATGACCTTAGTATACAATGTTGATTCACTTATGATTTATTCTATAACACAATGTTATTACATTTTTATTCAACTAATCCTTAGTTGATGTTCGTAAACTCTAAATTACCTTAAAACTTATCCAAACCAAACTTACTTTGGTGCAGACTCGTATTCTAAATGTTGAGATGAACAACAGTATTATAGGGGATAACTTACGCATAGCGTTAAAATGTTTGTGCACAATATATTGTACGAAGGGCTGATCCCCCTAAGTACGAGGAGTCCTTATAGTCTTGTGACTATTAAAGTTTAAGTTGAAAGAATAGTTATAACGATGGATATAGTCCATGGTCTTTTGACCCTGAGTTATATATTTCAAGTTATGTTCCTGATTATTATTGATGAAGTACTTTATTCATTTCTATTGAGCCTATTCATTTGGCAGTTGACATGATGTTTATTCATTATTATTCAAGTGAGCTTTATTTGCTCACTCTTTCATATATACACTCATTGCAGCTAAAGTTGAGAAGGTCGATGAACCTACAACTAGCAAAGGAAAGGGAAAAATGTACAAGTGATGAAGACTTGTAATTTAATGACTTTTATGACTTTATATTTAATGATGTGATGTAATTATTTTATTTCCGCACTTGATTGATGTTAAGGTTAGACAACCTGGGATATTTTGGATTTAATGATGTAACCCTTTTATAGGGAGGATTTATGGTTTAAATGTTATTTTATTTGGTTAGATAGTATGAATGTATGGAAATTGAACACCAAGTCTTAGGGGAATGAAGTACCCAGATTTGGGGGTGTCACATGATCTCCAATATTGAATTCCACGTCCTTTCGATGAAGATCAGTATAACTCTTTTGTCGATCCTGTGAGGTTTTTATACGTTGTCGGATCGTTTGAATCTTTTCCAGAGTCATACGTACCAACTTCGGTCCCAACAACATTGCTTCACCCACCTCATCCCAACGTACTAGAAAATAACACTTTCTTCCATACAATGCCTCAAATGGAGTCATGCTAATACTTGTTTGATAACTGTTGTTGTAGGAAAACTCCACCAATGGTAAGAACTTGACCCAACTTCCTTTGAAGTCAAGGACACAGAGTCTTAATAAATCTTCAAGAGTTTGAATAGTCCTCTCCGACTGCCTGTCCGTTTGAGGATGATATGCCGAACTAAATCGTAAATCTGTGCCCATTGCTTTTTGCAAACTAACCCAAAATCTTGAAGTGAATCATGGGTCTCGATCAGAAACTATGGATACTGACATACCATGCAATCTTATAATCTCGTTTATGTATATACGAGCAAGATGTTCAAGTGTATAAGTTTCTCGTATCGGTAAGAAATGAGCAGACTTGGTCAAATCTATCAACAATGACCCAAATTGCATCTATGCCTTGAGAAACCTTGGGAAGACCAGTAACGAAATCTATGGTAATGTGCTCCCATTTCCATTCTGGAATTTTAAGTGGTTGCAATGGACCTTTTGGCACTTGATGCTCTGCCTTGACATGTTGACAAGTTAAACACCTTGAGATAAACTCTGCGATCTCTCTCTTCATATTGCTCCACCAAAATGTATGTCGAAGATCATGATACATTTTGGTACTCCCAGGATGGATTGCAAATCTGTGTTATGCTACATCATGATTTTATACTTTAAATCAGGGTCGTTAGGAACACAAAGTCTATAGTTGACTCGTAGTATTCCTTCATCATCGATTCTTTCTTCCGAGATAGCACCTTCTTGCACTTTCTTCCTCATACGCATCAGCTCCAGATATTTAACTTGAGCAGCTTTAACTTTATCGATTAAAGTCGGTTCTACTCATATGTTTGCCATCATCACGTGGGTCCCTGGAGTCATTAAATCTATCTCCATCCTTTGCAAGTCATACATAATGGGCCTTTGCATTGACAATATCACACTCGTACCAGCATATGATCTTCTACTCAATGCGTCAGCTACCACGTTCGCTTTTCCAAGATGGTATTGAATGGTATGATCATAATCTTTCAACAGTTTAAGCCAACGTTGTTGTCGCATGTTGAGTTCCTTTTAGGTGAAAAAATATTTGAGGCTTTTATGATCCATATAGATCTCCACCTTCTCTCCATACAAGTAATGCCTCCAAATCTTAAGTGCAAAAATGACAGCTGCCAACTCTAGATCATGAGTAGGATAATTCCTCTCATATTCTTTGATTTATCGTGAGGCATAGGCTATGACTTTCCAATATTGCATGAGAACACATCCTAAACCTTTATGCGAAGCATCATCAGATATATATATTTAATCCTCTCGAACCGGATGGTATTGTCGAGCAAAAAGCTAAAATGAGTCTCCTCTTGAGTTCTTGAAAACTCTTCTCACATTCCTCGCTCTAACCGAATTTTGTATCTTTTCAATTTAGCTGAGTTAATGGAGTAGAAATTCGAGAAAATCCTTCTACGAATCTCTGATAATAACTAGATAAGCCGAGAAAGCTACGTACTTCGGTTACTGACTTAGGTTGCTCCCAGTTTTGAAGTGCTTCAATCTTTACCGGGTCAATAGATATTCCGTGATTTGATATCACATGCCCAAGGAATGCTACTTCCTCAAGCCAGAACTTGCATTTCTTTAACTTAGCATATAACTTATTTTCATGAAGCTTTTGGAGTATCAGCCTCAAGTGTTGCTCATGATCTTCACGGGTTTTGGAGTATATGAGGATGCCATCAATAAATACGACCACAAAGTGATCAAAATATTCCTTGAATACTAGGTTCATCATATCCATGAAGGCAGCAGGAGCATTAGTCAATCCAAAAGATATGACTAGGAATTCGTAATGCCCGTACCAGTTTCTGAAAGCAGTCTTTGGAATGTCATCAATTTTAATCTTTAATTGATGATATCTGGAACGAAGATCGATCTTTGAAAAGATTTTGGCGCCTTGCAACTGGTCAAACAGATCATTAATACTAGGTAACGGGTACCTATTTTTTATGGTGACATGACTCAACTCCCAATAATCAATACAAAGTCACATACTTCCATCTTTCTTCTTCATGAATAGAATAGGAGCACCCCAAGGAGACGTACTTGGATGAATGAAACCGATGTCTAACAATTCATGTAGTTGGGTTTTTAACTCCTAAAGTTCAATAGGATCCATTCGATATGGGGCTTTGAAAATGGGTTTTGTACCAGATTTAAGGTCGATACAAAATTCAATTTCACGCTCTGGGGGTAGACCAGGAAGTTCTTCAAGGAATACGTCAGGAAATTTATTAACAATAGAAATATCATTCAAATCTGACGTATTTTTATTTAAATCCATGACATGGGCTAAGAAAGCTTGACATCCGTTTTTCAATAAATGAATAGCTTTATGGCTTGATATGACAGTGATTGACTTTAGTGGTTTAGTTGCTTGAATTCGTATAATAGGTTGGTTAGGAATATGAAAGCTAACAACCTTACGAAAATAATCAATTTTAGCATGATGAGTAGTTAACCAATAAATCCCTAAAATCACATCAAATGCAAGTATTTTCAAAGAGATAAGATTGACAGGTAACATGCGGTTACCGATTTGAATCAAACAAGACTTATAAATAGTGGATGTAATGAAGATTTCTCCCAACGAAGTTTTAACAGATAAATCAAAGTCTAATTTCTCTGGAGTTAAATTTAAACGTTGAGTGCAAGTAGGAGAAATAAAAGAATGGGTAGAACCGGTATCAAATAAGGTATAAACTTCGCTTGAGTTTATGATTAGCTTACCCGTGATCACCTCGTTCGGATTCCTCACTTTTTGGGAGATTACGACAAATGCTCTCCCTTGAACTACCGGTTTTGTCTTATTTGGGATGACCTTTGATGCCTCCATCCCAGCTGGACTTGACTTTGGTGCACGACAAAATCGGGCTTGGTGACCTTCTCTTCCACAATTGTAACATGCTTTGGACTGCTGCGTATAGTTTGGACTGATGTGTCCCTCCCCTCCACATTTGTAACATACGACCGGTGGTCGTTCTCCTTCCTTAACAACAGGTGCTGGTGTTGACGTCTTTCCATCATTATTGAATCTCCTCTTCTTGAAATTTCCACTTCTATTATCTTGGACATGATTATCGCCGAAGTGGTTACCATTTCTGGCATGTTGATTCCCTCCATGTTTGTTGTCACCGCTTCGATGACTGCTACCACTGGTATTATCAACTTGTCGGCTACTTTCTCTTGGTTGGGTTGACTCATTATCGCGCTCCAATAACTGAGCCCTATTTACAACATCTGAATACAAACACAGTTTGTGAGAAATTAGATATTGACATATCTAGGGTTTCGAACCTCTTAGAAACATCTGCGCATTCTCTCCTCATTTTCAACCAAGTGGGACGCAAACCGGGACAACTCGGCAAACTTAGCTTCGTATTGCGACACGGTCATATTTTTTTCTCCAGCTTTATGAACTCCACCTCTTTCATATGATGAATACTTTGGGGAAAGTACTTGTCGTTGAACAGTTCTTGAAACTTTTCCCAAGACATTTTGAGTGCGGCAGGCTGAGTACATTTTACTGATTTCCACCAGTAATCTGCCTCTCCTCTCAACATGAAGGTGGCAAATGGAACCTTTTTCTCCTCAGAGCATCCCAAGACATCAAATATCTTGGTGATCTTCTTTATCCACGTCTCAGCCTTAAGTGGTTTTGGCTATAAGACCCCAACTTTTATGAATAAAAATGAATTTTCTATAAATATCATTTTTGAATATTATGGAATAAATTTGATATAATGTTATAGTTGTGGGTAATATTTATAAATTTTGCAAAAGTACGCAAGTTGTTATATAATATTCGATTGGTGGGGAATATTCGCTTTTAACAGGAATATTATTTGCGACGACAATAATCATTAGTGGACCCCACAATAGAATTGTTGTCGGATTGAGAAAATGACAAAAATATTTTATGAAAATAACGGCGGAAGTTTTACCGTTAATACTGTTGAACTACTCAATAGTAAAAGTACAGTAATACGTGTGGTTGCATAGTAGCACACGATATTAATTATTGATGCTTATTTGAGAAGTAACTCAGTCTTGTTCAATTATTTTGTTAAAACTGGTATTAGTTCTATTTGATTTTTTAAGTATATAGATTAAATTATGATGGGGGACCTTCAATCATTTTCAAAGAATACCATTCGGTAGTTTTTTTTGGGCAGGTTATGTGATTATTTGCTCAAGCTTGACATTTTGGCCAACCTTTTCAAATTAAGCATTATTATTAATAACTTGTGCACTAGGGTGTCTCCTTATTGGTCAAGGCTTTTATAATGACATGTGTTAGTTTTTCTCATTGGCCATATTATTAAAAGACTGGAAGGTTACGTAGCTTGTCAAGACAAGTTGAGAAAATGTTTTGGTGCTTGTAAAAATTAAGCTGTGTTCAGTATTATATATATCACGAGTACTGATATTATATATATATATATATATATATATATATATATATATATATAGTTTTTTTATTAGACTATAAATAGAATATATTATATTTTATTTAAAAGATTTTGCTTTTAAATATGGACCGTCCAGATTAAAAGTAAATCAATCGTCAGACCGCTCATAAGTTAGTTACTATGTTGTCCATTCTTCTATAAATAAAGCTCACTCCTTCATTATTTCTTACTTAATTCACCAAACTCTAGAGAGAGAAATTATAGAGAGAAAGAATAAAAGTATTCTGCTACTTCACTACTCCGATATCAAGTTTCTTTTACGAGTAAGGGGTATTATTTTTTTTTATTCATGAAGAGAACTTCAGTTATTCTATTCTTTATTATTCTCATGAAATAACTTTTATACGCTACCTACCCTATACTTGGTGATTTCATTATTATTTCATTCTTTATTATTACATTGGAATATCCTCGTACATGAGTTTTACGTTTTAATTCGGTTCCGCTTTTTTATTATTCTCGCTGAATATCCTGTCATGCATGCGTTTTTACGGCGGGACCGGTTCCGCTCTTTATTATTCTGTTGAATATCATGTTTGTGCGCGTTTACTGACCGGACGACGATTCCGTTATTTATTAATCTGTTGAATATCCCAGCTTGTGCGTATTACGCTTTGACCGGTTCCGTTATTTATTACTCGCTGAATAACCTATCTATGCTGGTAGTCTGCGCATGCATGGTGATTTCTTTTGTTATTCCATTCTTTATTATACTCAGTTGGTTAAAGTTTTGACTTCTATACTCCATGAAATTAGTGGAATACCCTTGATATTTGCGCTTCATCCAGTATCTTTTCATGGAAATATTCTTCTGAGCATTCTTAAATTTTACTCTACAAAGAAGTATCAAGTTGACAATTTGGACGTTATTAGTTCCGGAATAAATTAATTCTTGAACTTGTTTTATTGAATTCTTATATCATTGTCATCATCCTCATATTTGTATTTTGTTGAAAGTCATCTGTGGCCTGTAGTGCAAAGATGGACTTGGTATGATTATGACCAGGGATTATTCGGTGTAATCATGGCCGTAAATGTTACAAATGATGTGGTAAAAGTCCTCATTGGCCCGTAGTGTATTGATGGATGGGTTGTTGGCATGATCATGACCATTAATGAATACACAAATATCCTTGGTTCGTAGTGCATGGATAAATTGTGGTTGTAATACTAATGAATATCCTTGGTAGTAGTGCGGGGATGATGATGGATTATTTATTAAAATTTCGAGTCCCAATGATAAAAGTGATGAAAACCTTTTAAATCATAAAAGATAGTAGATTTTATTCTCTACTTGACTCTTTTAATGGATTGCATGTTCAATGCAGTTAAACTTGATGTCTATTATATTTTATCGGTTTAACATTGTTGAAGACTAATGATAATTTATTACGCATTATCTTAGTCATAATATTTCTTACTGGGCTAGTTGAGCTCACCCTTTCTTTCATTGTTCTCTTGAGAAATGAGAACGTGGCGGACTAGTCGGGGAATGGTGTGACGGTCCAGATGATAGTATTAGTAGTCCTCACTATTCTGTTAAATAGTGTGAAAATAAATGTAATGAGGACTTATTCTGAGAGTGGATATTGTCTAGAAGACAATATTTGTATTAAAACTCACAGCTTTCTTATTGTATATTAAAGATTATATTTGTATTCTGTACCATGTATTTGGCGACTCAGAATAGGTGATGTATACCTATTTTGGGGGCGTCACATTGGCTCTCCCAAAAACTCTAGTGGTCCCAGCTCCTTGAACTGCTTAGCAGTGACCATCCGAGAGTTGCCAGTGTTTCCACCTGTATTTTGGACATGAGTCTCTCTCGCCTGATGTTGCATGAATTGCATAAAGCCTCTGAACATCCCATCGTTCATCATCTGGTCGGTGTTATTATTTACCTGAGGATTATTGCCTTCCTGATGAACATTATCTTGGGTATTGATCGTTGGTGACTCAACGGTTTCATGTGCTTCATTGCTTATCTCAATATTTTCGGATGAAATTTTCAAATACTACCACAAAACAAGGGTTAATTGACATGTCACATATTATCCTTATACTCTGACCGACCAATTAAATACCAAATAAAATTAGGTAGGTCATACTAGCGAAGGAATTCCCTATCTCTCCCCTCCTAGTTCTTGTCTCACATCTCAGCCAGGGATCATATCCCTAAGCTTTGATACCAAATGTGATGCCCCCAAAATAGGTATACATCACCCATCTTGAGTAGCCAAATACATGGTACTGAATACAAATACAAACTTAATTATACAACATGAGCTGAGAGTTTTTACACGAATATTGTCTTCTAGACAATATCCAAACTCAAATAGAGTCCTCATTACATTTATTGTCACACTATTTTATAGAATAGTGAGGACTACTATAACACCATCTCGGACCGTCACTCCGTTCCCCGACTAGTTCTGGCTATGTTCTCATTTCCTAAAAAGAAGAATGAAATAAAAATGGTGAGCTCAACTAGCCCAGTAAGAAATATTATGACTAAGATAATGCAGAATAAATTATCATTAGCCTTCAACAGTGTTAAACTGATAAAACACAATAAACATCAAGTTTAACTGCAGTGGAACAAGCAATCCATTATAAGAGTCAAGTAGAGCATGATATCAACTATCTTCTATGGTTTAAAAAGTTTTTCATCAACTTTATCGCTGAGACTCAGCTTAATAAATAAACCACATCATCAAATCATCCCTGCACTACGGGCCAAGGATATTCATGTAACCATCAATGGTCATGACTATACCAAATAATTTGTGGTCATAATCATACCAACAATTGCCCATCAATGCACTACTGGCCAATGAGGACGTTTACCACATCATTTGTAACATTATAGATCATGATTATACCGAATGATCCTTGATCAAAATCATACCAATCAACAGTCCATCTATGCACGTAAGCCAAAGATGACTTTCATCACAATATAAGCATAAGGATGATGATAATGATATAAAAATTCAATTAAAAGAAAGCAAAGGATAAATTTTTAAAGATTTATAATTTAATTTATCCAAAATTTAATAATGTTCAAATTGCCAATATGATACTGCTTTGTGGAATAAAATTCAAGAATGATATCAAAAATGATTTGGACCGAAAAAAATCAAATTTGTCATGAATAGTACTCCAGGTGAATAGTACCTAGGTGAATTGTACTTCGAGAATAGTACCCCATGAATAATACTTTGTGAATAGTACTTTATGAATAGTACCTGTGAATAGTACTTTATGAATAGTACTGTATAAATGAATAGTACTCATGGACAGTACCCCGACATGAAAAGCTTAAAATTTAACAATAATATGCATAAAATATCCTTGTGAAATGATACTAGATGAAACACAAATTTCAAGGATATTCTACTAATTTCACGGAGTATAGAAGCAATACTTTAACAAAATGAGGGTATAATTAGGAATACGAGACAAAATAATATTACTCACATACTACAGAGTATGGAAGAAAATATTATTCCTATGAATACTGAACAAAATAATATCCCTTACCTCAGAAGAAGACTGGATACTGGAATAGTGAGGTAGCAGACTTCTCTTCTTCTTTCTCTCTATAGCTTCTCTCTCTATAATTGTTCTTGTGAGTCTTAGTGAATTGGTGAGAATGAAAGAAGAATGAGCTTCTATTTATAGGAAAATATAGTTTCGATAATTGCATGTTTTTGGGCTCGAAATATTACAGTATAATACCTTCATCTTTTCCTTAATTTTTAATTTAGTCCTACAAGTATTATCAAACTTGCACCAACTCCCCTAATAGTACCTCATGTGAATCAATAGTACATTCACGTCAATCAATAGTTCTATACATGTGAAAAAATAGTTACAGTATAGTACCTTCATCTATACCTCCATTTTTAATTTAGTCATGCAAATATTATCAATCTTACACCACTTCCCCTAATAGTACATGCATGTGAATCAATAGTACACACATGTGAACAAATAGTTATAAGCATGTAAATTAATAGCAATTAATTGCTTATTTTTCCGATTAATTACCCGATTGGTCAATATAACCTCCATACATCAATTGTTCTTGTGTGTCTTAGTGAATTGGTGAGAATGAAAGAAGAATGAGCTTCTATTTATAGGAAAATATAATTTCGATAATTGTACGTTTTGGGGCTCGAAATATTACAGTATAATACCTCCATCTTTCCCTTCATTTTTAATTTAGTCCTGCAAATATTATTAAACTTGCACCACCTCCCCTAATAGTACATCATGTGAATCATTAGTACATTCATGTGAATCAATAGTTCTATACATGTGAAAAAATAGTTACATTATAGTACCTTCATCTATACCTCCATTTTTAATTTAGTCATGCAAGTATTATAAATCTTGCACCACGTCCCCTAATAGTACATGCATGTGAATCAATAGTACACACATGTGAACAAATAGTTATAAGCGTGTGAATTAATAGCAATTAATTGCTCATTTATCCGATTAATTACCCGATTGGTCAATATAACATCCATACATCAATTATTATCGAAATAGATGTCGACTTTCACTAACACTAATAATCCCAACACAATGAAAATATCAATTTTTATTTAATCAATACGAACTTATTCATCATTAATATTATAACTAACAACATTTAACAACCGGATCATTCCAAGGAAAGAGGGGGCTTTCCGATAAAGATTTCTCTGTATTGGCGCGCAATTAGGTGACCAAACCTCTCCTCGACAGAACATTCTAAACATCGTCAATATTGCAAATAATGATATGAATAACTTTGTCGTCTCAATTATTGATTTAATAATATAAAATATTGATACTGTGACAATAATTGAATCAATAATATGAGAGATATTATGCAAAGAATTATCAGAGTAATAATTGAGTATAACGAGTGACTTTTCACGTAAGCATCAATAATCAATACCGTGTGCTACTATGTAACCACGCCAGACATCGTATTTTTACTTTACCAACGTGCATAGTTTAACAGTTTAACGATAAAACATTCGCTGTTATTTTTATAAAAAGATATTTCTGTCATTTTCTAACTACGACAATACTTTCGTTGTGGGGTCCACCAATGATTGTGTTGTCGTACGAATATTCCCTGGTAAAACGAATATTCCCTGACTAATCGAATATTTTATAACATCTTGCTTACTTTACAAAATTTTTAAATATTACCCACAACTATAACATTATATCAAATCCATACCATAATATTCAAAAATATATTTCAAGAAAAATTAATCTTTATTCATAAAAGTTGGGGCCTTACACTTTTTCCTCACCCAAGGTTCATAACCTAAAGCTTTGATACCAACCTGTGACACCCCCAAATCTAGGTACTTAATTCCCATAAGATTTGGTGTTCACTTTCCATTCATTCATATCTATCTACCCAAATATAATAAAATTTAAATAATAAATCTCCCCATAAAAGGGGTTACATAATTAAATCAATAAGTCTCCCAGGTTATCTAACCTTTAACATACATCAAATGCGGAAAATTAAATTAATTACATCATATCATTTAAGATAAAGTCTATCATCATGAAAACAAATAAATTACAAGTCTTCGTTACTTGTTCATTTTTCTTTTCCCTTTGATAGTGGTAGGTTCGTCGACCTTCTCAACCTTAGCTGTAATGATTATATTTATGAAAGAGTGAGCAAAACAAATGCTCACTTGGAATAGCAAGGAATAACAATAAAATAATAACCACTACTGAATAGGCTAAATAAAATTGAATAATACTCTATCAATGATAAACAAGAACAAAGATCAAAATATGAAATATATATGAGGGTCACAAGACCACGAACTATGTCCAAGGTTATAAGTAATCTTTCAACTTCAACCTAAATAAATATATCAGTAGGGACTCCCGTGACTTAGGGTGATCACCCTTAAATACCATATACATGCACAAACATCTAAATGAATCGCGTAAAATAATTCCCCTATAATAGGGTTATTCTTCTTAGTTTTAGAGTACAAGTCCGCACCAAAGAAAGTTTGGTTTGGATAAGCTTCAAGGGTAATTTAGAGTTTAACGATCATCAACTAAAGGATTAGTTGAATCAACAAAGTTCAACAACACTACGAATGATCAATAACAACATAATGTGGAATATTTCTGAATTATAGGTGAACCGACACTATATATTGAACTCGTGCTTAGAAATAAACTAAAAAGCATAAGCATTGAATAATACAATAAACCTTGCTTGAACAATATTAAGCTAAGGTTATAATCTTGTCGAATAAGAAAATTGAATTATTGAACATGCATTAATAAATAACAAGTTGGCAACAAAACTTGCTCAATATGACAATAAGATTACAACTTGTGTAAAGTAAATGAAATAGGACAACTCAATTAGAGATTAGAGTTCAAGAACTTGCATTCATTATGAAAAGAGTGAAACTAGGGAACTTGCTTACCTATAAACAAGTTAGGATAAATCAAACAACGATTAGAGTTCAAAGCTTGCTAAAATAAAATTAAGGTTAATGAACTTGCTCAAATAAAGTTTAGGGGTAAAGAACTTGCCTCGTGCATAAGCTATAATTTATAACTCACGTTCACCTACACATATTATTAGAAGCACACCATCTATTAGACATACTAACATCCACTTTCCAAAATAGAACTCACTTTTAGTTAAACTTGTTACTTTATACCTGGGACCAAATAAGAATATGTCAAGTTTTCAAGCTTTGACACCAAATATTGTTGCTTACTTGGTACATGTATTTAAACTACGTAGTCTATTTCTATACTCTGTTCAGCCCATCTATCACGAATTTCATCCACAAAACATCAAATTCTACATACCCAAATGATTTAGAACTCATACAAACATTATCCATCATATATATATATATATATATATATATATATATATCAACTTAGAACAATTAAACAACATCTACAAGCAATTTAAATCCTTGAATTCCATGTTTTTACAAAAAAAAACTTCATTTTTGACATCCTTGACAAAAATTAACACCGAGGTCTCAATACTACACCAAATTAACTCATTCAAATTGTGTTCTCTTCTTTTTATACTGAATTAACATATTCTAGACTCAATTTACAGTTTAGTTCACAAACTAACTACCAATTTTTATACTTTCATAAGCTATATATATACACAAGTTCACTGTAAATAATTTTCTTTCTTTTTAAACGTAATTAGTACACAAAATTCTTATCTAGATGCTAGTTATAACATCACAATTACATACAAACATAATCAACACTTCATATATCAACAATTCATTCAATTGGAATTCACAGAGACTTTGAAATTCATGAACAAAGAACTTTCATATATGTAACATTAAGGTTTTGGAAGTATACCTTCAATTGCTTGGATAATCCTTGATAGAACATAGAAAATTGCTTTGGAAATTCACAAGAATCCTCTCTCCAAATCTCTCTCTATTTTCTTTTCTCTGTACTCTCCCTTCTCCCTTTCATAGGCTTAGGCCAACCAAACCTTTTACGTAACATAAAACCAACGCACAAAAAAAACCCAAACGTCTAAAACTAACGTTTTATTAAATTCTGGATTGTTACAGCGTCACAGGTAATGTAAAGACCACAAATTTTCAGATAATTATATCTATATTTTTACGAATAATTTTTTTTATTAATTATTATGAATATTGTGACGCCCCCAAATCCGGGTATCTTCCAACCCGACACCTGGTGCTACATGGTACTACCATTCACACATACATTCAATTAAAAACCTCAAAAGAACGAATATGTCTTCTATATATATTCAAAGTAATATTTATATTCCCTAGGTTCTTTATAACCATTACATCTGTTCTCGTTATAATATCAAATATATTACAATATTAAATCTAAATTATTACATAGCCAGCTTAGCGATCTGCCTTAGCCTTTCCTTTATCCTTAGAGGATCCTTCGGTCCGTTCGGTCTTAGCTACATTCATATGGTTCAAACAAGAGTGAGCATAACTAGCTCAACAAGTACACCAATTCTATTTATAATATGCTTGCATCATACAAACCATATATCTTCAATAACTGAACAATAGTTATGAAGTACTATTGATAATTCAAAATACCACTTCTCTTTTCTTTAAAACGTTTTACAATGACAATATTTAGTAAAACATCAATTCCAGTCCAAGACCTTGAGCATTTCATACTTTCTTTGAAATGGACATCCCGGCACTAAGTCCGTAAGTCTGGCATTTCTTACGAGCAAGTCTAGGTGATCAGCCTATAGTACTCTATGTTGATCAACACTACATTCATTAAACGTATGTACGTTTAAGTTGTGGAAACCTCACGTGCCTGTCGTTTGATGACAAAACATTTTAGCATACTCAGTCTTCATTTGAAAACCACACCAATAAAATGTGGTACAACATTGACCATACATTGATAAATTGTAAGAAATCCAACATATCATAAGTCTAGCTGAAAGAATTGGCTTTGACTTCATCATACAACAATTCATGCGTAAGAATACATGAATCGTAAAGCTTGTCTAGATTGAATATAGACAAGGGTTAGAATAATTTCCTTCAACGTCTACTACTGTACAATTACTTTCTGTTTGAGTCTTTAAAGTCTCTACAATACATGATCATATAACATACCAAATTAGGTCATATATAATCAAGTATGTGTACGACTATATCTTACTCTTCTTCTCAATCTAATCATGACTTAGATTTGTTACTATTGGTTTCGGCTTTCCATTATAGTTTACATTCACATTTGAGTATGTTATCACCAACCTTTAGTTATCATATTTAAGGTTTATGACATTTCAAACAATGTTACATTAAGCCAATTAACTTTGTAATTCCTCATGAAACATCTGCCTTTCTTTTTATCTTGTAAACCTTTCTCTACTATTCAAACCCTAGGGCTGGCGGTACGGCGCCACACTTTCTTCTCTAAGCCGCGTTGCGGCGTAAGTTAGTAGTGGTCAGGGATCGGGCTTGGCGCTCCAGCGCGAGTCCTAGTTCATTATGCCACACTGTGGTGTGAAACATCGAGAGGCATGTAGCATCAGATTCCGTGTTGCAGTTACCACTGCTTTTGACCTTAAATGGCGCCAGCATGGCCATACCGCTATGTGCACCAGATAAAAATGACAGTTTTTCTACTTTGCGAACTTCCCAGACTCCAAATTTGATCATTATAAGTTTGATTTGGCTAGTTAAAAAGCCATTAGCTCACAAATATCATACTCTACGTGTTTATGGGAGAATTTTATATTTTTGACTTTGTTTACTCAAAATTCACCTATTGGTTCATTTTTAACAAAAACGATAAACGTTCGAGAATGTTCAATGCTCGTTTCTTCGTTCTAAATCGGAAATCGATCTTTCTCAATTCTACAACTCTATAATGCCAAATAAGACTTGTTCCCATCAAAAACCAACGTTTCTGAGCTCAATATCAAAATTCGACCTCTAATTTGAGAATTTCACGATTTCGACGATTATCGTCCAATTGTGAACATTCTGGCATAACTTCGTTACTTATGATTTGATTATCATTTCAAATGGATTCAATACATCATATTGACATCTAAACCTACATATTACATCAACTTATTTTCATGTTAAATTATGGCTTATTCTTCATGAGCTTATAGCTTATTAAGGTATAAACTACTTATAACTTTGCTTCACATGGCTTATGATAATTTAAGTCTTTTAACCATCATTCTTACATACTTTTATCATACCAAATTCATTCATGTAAACATGCTATAAGTATTACAAGTTCTTCCTTAGTTTATAGCTTATTCATGATCAAAGTGATTATTCTCGGCTTATTAATACTTAAGTTATTAGCTTATCCCTTCTTATGATTTCTTAGCATACAAGACCATCACTTCACTATCAAGCTATCATGGAAGAGATGGAAGAATATAGGACAAGAGTCTTACCCTTGATGAACTAGTTCTTCTTCTTCTTGAAACAAATATGGAAGTTTAGCTTATAAGTGCTTATTCTCTCTAACACTTAAGTTACTTTGTAAAGGAAAGTTGTTGGATTAAATTTGAACAAGCAAATAATGAATCCAAGCTTGGTATTTATAGGATTGCTAAAGTTAGGGTAATTTGGTCTTTAGGTCATCCCACCTCCTTAAGCTAACCTCCTTACTATTCATTACTTACTTACCAAGTTTACTTGCTCATTACTTTTATTACTTGGTCATTACATAAGTTTCTTGGCCACCACAACACTTATCTAATACTTGGGCACCAAAATCATCCATGGGTTTCCCCATGGTTCAAACTTACCCATTGGATCATTACATAGGCTTAAGTTTTAATTAACTTAGCTTATTCATTTGGGCTTGCATTAATTTGCTTTGGTCTTTACATTAACAAACACTTGGGCTATAACATTATTAAATCTTGGGCTTTCATATTAATTCAATTGAACTTTTCCATTAACTTCTATTGGGCTTACACTTCCTACACAATCCAACAAATTCACTTCCTTTGGCTTGAAGCCTTATAACATATTGCTTATGTATTATTCTCGTATTCTAACTTGTTTACTAATTCATAAGATACGATATTCCATCCTTCATACATACTCGTATAATACATCGTATCATATTCGTATTCATTATCATGTACAATATATACGTATCATACGATCATTACATTCACTTCCTTAACGCTTTATTTTCCTAACATTCTCGAATTACGTCCACATGCGAAAATTTTCATTTTCCATACTTGAATTATTATTATATAATCCAACTCACTTCGATATTCTATCATTACGTATTTCTCGAAAGTTCAAAAATAATTCCTGAGCAGAAATCGATGAATAATGTTTTTCAGAAAATTTCTCGAAAAACTTTTATTTTTGTCTTGGAAATTCAAACACTTTAATTCCCTCACGTAGTCAAAATACTATGACATTCAGACGTTTCTAGGTTATAGAACGACAACCATATTGCTTACTCAATATAACAACATATAATATAATTTTATTCATTATTAATTAAAATATAATTATTTTACAGATTGTTCAATTTTCCGGGTCGTTACACTCTCTCCCCCTTATAAGGATTCTGTCTTCCAGAATCTCGTAAATGAAAAACATTACACAAACAAGTGAGGGTAATTCATTTTTCATCTTTTCTTCAATTTCCCACGTTGCTTCTTCTGCATTGTGGTTCTGCCATAACACCTTTACCAATGGTATAACTTTGTTCCGTAGAACTTGTTATTTCCTATCAACAATTTGAATCTGTAATTCTTCATACGTTAAGTCCTTCTCGATATGAATAGGCTCATATTCTATCATGTGTTTATAATCCGGCTTATAAGGACGTAATACAGATACATAAAACACGTTATGTATTCGTTCTAGATCTGGAGGTAATGCTATCATATAAGCTACCTCACCTACCCGTTTTAACACTTCAAAAGGTCCTATAAACCTTGGACTTAACTTTCCCTTCTTTCCAAAGCGTATCTTTTCTTTCTAGGGAGATACCTTTAGAAATACGTAAGAGCCTACTTCAAACTCTCTATTTTCTCGATGCGAATCTATAAATTTATTCTGTCTGTCTTGAGCTGCTACTAAACGCATGTGTATAAGCTTGACAATATCCGCTGTTTGTTGCACCATTTCAGGTCCTTGCATTCGGCGTTCTCCTACCTCATCCCAATATAGTGGTGTTCTGCATTTCCTTCCGTACAAAGCTTCGTAAGGCAGCATACCTATGCTTCCATGATAACTATTGTTATATACAAACTCTACTAATGGTAGATGATCATCCCAACTACCCTTGAAATCCATAACACAAGATCTTAACATATCTTCTAACGTCTGAATTGTTCTCTCTCTTTGTCCATCAGTTTGTGGATGATACGCCATACTCATGTTTAACTGCGTTCCCAACTGCTCCTGCAGACTACTCCAAAAGTTCGATGTGAATCATGAATCTCGTTCTGACACAATCAAAATTGGTATTCCATGTCTAGAAATTATTTCCTTGACATAAAGTTTAGCTAACTGGTCTAATTTATACTTGACCCTAATTGGCAAAAAGTGAGCTGACTTTGTCAACCGGTCCACTATCACCCAAATCGCATCATATCCTTTCGTTGTAGTTGGAAGTCCCACCATAAAATCCATCATGATATTCTCCCACTTCCACTTCGGAATTTCCAATTATTGTAACAAGCCACTTGGTCATTGATGTTCGGCCTTAACTTTCTGACAAGTCAATCACCTACTCACATACCCAGCTATTTCTCTCTTCATGTTCGGCCACCAAAAACTCTGTTGAAGGTCTTGATACATCTTAGTACTACCAGGATGAATCGAAAACCTCGAACTATTAGACTCTTTTAATACCTGCTCCTTTAATTCCTTCTCATTCAAAACCCAAATTCTTCCTTCAAATCTCAATAACCCCTCTTCATCAAGACTGTACTTAGTATCTTTTTCATTGGTTAGCCGCTCCTTTACCCGGTCACATTCATCAGTTTTGAGTTGCACCTCCTTGACTCTTTCTACTATGGTAGATTGAATCTCTGTCGTAAACAATATCTGTCTCGATTCACTCAGCAACTTCACTTCTATTTCCATCCTAGCCATCTCTGTTATTAACTCAGTTTGAGCCATTAACATAGATAAGTTCTCCCAACCCTTCCTACTTAAGGCATTGGCAACTACATTGGCTTTTCCAAGGTGATACAGGATTTCATAGTACAGTCGTAATCCTTTATCAACTCAAGCCATCTCCTATGTCTCATATTCAACTCCTTCTGTATGAAGATATATTTTAGACTTTTATGGTCCGTGTATATCTCACATTTTTCTCCGTAAAGATAATGTCTCCATATCTTAAAGGCAAAAACTACTTCGGCCAGTTCCAGATCATGAGTAGGGTAAACTTTCTCATAATCCTTCAACTGCGTTGATGTATATGCAATGACCTTGCCATGATGCATGAGCACGCAACCAAGTCCTCTATGCGAAGCATCGCTATAAACTACAAAATTTCCTATGTCATCGGGTAATGACAAAACAGGCGCTTCACTTAACCTCTTCTTCCGTTCTTGAAAATTATCCTCGCATTTATCAGTCCACACGTATTTCACCGTCCTCCTTATCAAATTAGTCAATGGAGTAGCTATCTTCAAAAAATCCTGGATGAATCTTTGATAATATCCCCCTAACCCTAGGAAACTCCGCACCTCAGTCGGCGTTTTCGGTTGTTCCCAATTCATCACGGCTTCCACCTTCGTTGGATCTACCGAAATCCCCTCGTGGTCAATGACATGACCTAAAAATTGTACCTTTTCTAACCAAAATTCACACTTAGTGAACTTCACTTACAACTTCTCCTTCCTTAGTGTCGCCAACACTATTCTTTGGTGTTCAGCATGATCTTCTGGAATCTTAGAATAAACTAGAATATCATCGATAAATACCACGATGAACTTATCCAAATATTGTTTGAACACTCTGTTCATCATATCCATAAATGCACTTGGTGCATTAATTAAACCAAATGACATCACCAGAAACTCGTAATGACCATAACGAGTCCTGAATGCTGTCTTTGGTACATCCTCCTTCCTAACCTTCAACTGGTGATACCCCGTTCTTAAATCTATTTTAGAAAAATACTTAGCCCCTTTCAACTGATCAAAAAGATCATCGATCCTGGGCAATGGGTATTTATTCTTTATCGTTAACTTGTTCAACTCTCTGTAGTCGATACAAAGTCTTAACGATTCATCCTTCTTCTTGACAAATAGTACCGGTGCTCCCCACGGTGAAACACTCGGTTGTATGTACTTCTTGTCCAATAGTTCTTGCAACTGTACCATTAACTCCTTCATCTCCACTGGTGCCCTGGAAACTGGTGCCGCTCCTGGCATAATGTCTATTAGAAACTCGATCTCCCTATCCGGTGGAAGACCCGACAATTCACTCGGAAATACATCCGCAAATTCTTTAACTATAGGTATTTATTCCATGGATGCTCCCACTCTCTAGGTATCAACAACATGACACAGATAACCTACACATCCCTTCCTCAATAATTTCCTAGTTTGTGTCATAGTAAGATAACCCGAATGCCCCGACAATTTATTCCCGTAAAATACTACATGTGGTTGTTTTAACGTTCTAATATTCACACATTTCTTTTGACAATCTATAATTGCCCCATGGTTAACCAACCAATCCATTCCGAGAATTACATCGAATTCTCCTAACTTTATCGGTATCAAATCTACCGATAATTTATAACCCCGTATGTCTACGCAACAACTCCTATGAATATCTTCAACAAGAATTATTTCTTCATTTGCTACCTTAATATGTAAAGGTATAGGTAACTTTTCAGGAAATAATCCTAATCGTCTAGCAAAATCACATGCTATAAACGAACAAGTCACCCGAATCAAATAGCACGTAAGAATTTATGTCACTGATCAAAATAATACCTGCGACTACATCCCCTGATGCAACCGCATCTTGGACTGTCATGTTAAAGGTACAGCCCATCGGCCTACCCGGCTGCACTGGACCACTAATAGCTAACTTACTGCTATTAGTGCCCCAATTCCCGTCCGTCCCCTTCTTTGGGCAATTCTTTGCCATGTGGTCAGTTGACCCACACACAAATCATCTGTGATTTTTCTTCGGACTTGGACAGTTAGGCAAAATGTGCCCCTCCTGTCTACAATTGTAGCATACGGCCTTCCCCTTGAGACAGACTCCCAGATGAGTCTTTCCACAGGTTTTGTAGGCCTCTATTCTCCTCTTTGGATCTCCTTGCTTCACTCCGGTATTCCCAGAGTTGAACACTTTCCTCTTCTGTCCCTTGCCACTCCCACTGGCTCCTACTATCCTTACTCCCCCATCAACCTTCCCCTTATTCTTCTTATCTTTGTGGTACTGGCTTAAAGCCTCGCTACCACCTTCGGCGATTTTCTCCTTCTCTAAAATAATCCCAAATGTAGTACTCTAGAACAAAGATATATGGTTATAGAGCCAGGGTTTCAAGCCCTACTCGAACCGTTGAGCTTTTTTAACTTCAGTGTCCAATTGGTGTGGAGCGAACCTAGCCAATTCATTAAACTTGGCAGCATATTGGGGAACCGTCATATCCCCTTATTTTAAATCCAAAAGCCGCATCTCCATCCTTCCCTGCATACTTCTGGGAAAATAGTTCCTGAAGAATATCTCCTTGAACCTCACCCACGTTAAGTTCTCTATACCCACCCTCGCTTAGTTAGCCTCCCACCAAAAATTGGCTTCACCTTTCATCATATAGGTTGTAAAGGCAACCTTCTGACCCTCTACGACATTTGCTATGACAAATGCCTTCTCGATTTCCTTTACCTATGTTTGGGCCTCTATGGGGTCCGTAGTTCCTTTGAACTCCGGCAGACCGACACTATTAAAATTGTTGAAGGTAGTAGATCATGCTACTCCCGGATTTATGGGGATATTAGCCCCATTTCTATTAAACGTGGTTGTTAATAAATTAACAAATTCCTGCATTGGGTTAATCGGACCTCCCTCCGGTTGATTTACGTTAGCGCCTTGGTTTCGTTACCCTCTTCATGGCGGCATTTTGCCGATACAATAAACAACACATTGCGTTATTATTCCCTTCTTATTAGTTAGTTATTATTCAAAATTAGACACTAACTTCAGCATCCATTACTCAATATGTTCTGTAAAAAGGCTTATATTGATTCATTCATTGTAGTATAATACTACATCTTTTCATTACATAGCCTAAGCTGATTACATTTCATCCCACAATTGCTTTTCAAAAATTGGGATTTACAAAAGACTACCCTTTGATATACAAAAGAGGGTTTTACGTCACTACTAAATACATAATATTTACATATCTAAAACTACTCTAGCTACTACTAGATTACATCTGCCCTATGGCATTATTAAAATTTGTTATGTCCAGACCAGCGATAACATCCCGACTGATAGTGTGTCAAGTCTGCCTAGCCTTTACTGGATATCCAACTACCTGCTGCTGGAAATCCTGATGAGAACTCCTATGGATATAGGACATTCTCCCTATCTTTTATCTCTTGGTCTTTAGCTCCCCCTTGAGCTAAAAAACCTCATGCTTTAGCTCATGGACCTTGTCCTTGGCTAAAACCCGCTCATCGTGTTCTTGTTCCCACATCGACTCCACATCTGTCTTATCTTGTAAGACAGCCTGAAGCTCCGCTCGTAACTCCTTCACCTCTTGACAATAGTGGAGGTTCCTGTCTAACACTGCCATGAACAGTGACATCGTAGACTCCCCTTGGGGTGTCTCTTCTGCAAGTGCTATAGGGTTGAAGGACACCACCTCTACCTCCTCTTCTATCATGCCGTCAAATACCAACATGAGATCGGGGTCCTCTGAGTCTCCATACTCAATCACTACTATCTCTGGCTCCTTTGCTATTGGGTTCGGTATAACCTCTGTCTGGTTAACCGATTATTCACTAACTGCCTGTACCTCTCTATGTATTCCATTTACACCTGACATCTACATAAAACAATTAAGTTGATTAGTACACGTCAGTATAATAATAAAAACACATAACATATACATAATGCATTTTTATAATGTTATTTTCTTCTTTTACTTCTTTGACTTCTCTTAAGGTTATGACTTAAGGTTTTAATTTCCCCCCTTAATTTTTATAACCTAAGGCTCTGATACCAACCTATGACGCCCCCAAATCTGGGTATCTTCTAACCCAACACCTAGTACTACACGGTACTACCATTCACACATACATTCAATTAAAAACCTCAAAATAACGAATATGTCTTCTATATATATTCAAAGTAATATTTACATTCCCTAGGTTCTTTATAACCATTACATTTGTTCTTGTCATAATATCAAATATATTATAATATTCAATCTAAACTATTACATAGCCAACTTAGCGATCTGCCTTAGCCTTTCCTTTATCCTGAGAGGATCCTTCGGTCCGTTCGGTCTTAGCTGCATTCATTTGGTTCAAGAAAGAGTGAGCATAACTAGCTCATCAAGTACAACAATTCCATTTATAATATGCTTGAATCATACAAACCATATATCTTCAATAACTGAACAATAGTTATGAAGTACTATTGATAATTCAAAATAGCACATCTCTTTTCTTTAAAACGTTTTACAATGACAATATTCAATAAAACATCAATTCCGGTTCAAGACCTTAAGCATTTCATACTTTCTTTGAAAAGGACATCCTGGCACTAAGTCCGTAAGTCTGGCATTTCCTAAGAGCACGTCTAAGTGATCAACTTATAGTACTCTATGTTGATCAACACTACATTCATTAAACGTATGAACGTTTAAGTTGTGGCAACCTCACGTGCTTGTCGTTTGACGACAAAACATTTTAGCATACTAAGTCTTCATTTGAAAATCACACCAATAAAACTTTACAACATTAACCATACATTGATAGATTGTAAGAAATTCAATATATCATAAGTCTAGCCGAAAGAATTGGCTTTGACTTCATCATACAACAATTCATGCGTAAGAATACATGAACCACAAAGCTTGTCTAGATTGAGCATAGACACGGGTTAGAATACTTGCCTTCAGCGTCTGCTACTGTACAATTACTTTCTGTTTGAGTTTTTAAGTCTCTAAAATACATGATCACATAACATACCAAATTAGGTCATATATAATATAGTATGTGTACGACTATATCTTACCCTTCTTCTCAATCTAATCATGACATAGATTTGTTACTATTGGTTTTGGCTTGCCGTTATAGTTTACATTCACATTTGAGTATTTTATCACCAACCTTTTGTAAGACCCCCAAATTTTATGAAATGAAAGTATTTAATTTTATTATAATTATTATTTTATTTAGTAAATGGTTAAATTGATAAAGGTTAAAGTTAAGGGTGACATTTGAAAATTTTGCAAAGTAAACAAGTTGATATAAATATTCGTTGTGTTGGGGAATATTCATTTTAACATGGAATATTCGTACGACAACACAATTATTGGTGGACCCCACAACGGAGATACTGTCATAATTAGAAAACGACAGAAATATCTTTTTATAAAAATAACAGCAAAAGTTTTACCGTTAAACTGTTGACCTACCCGGTAGTAAAAGTACAGTAATACGCGAGGTTGCATAGTAGCACACGGTATTGATTATTGATGCTTACGTGAGGAGTCACTCAGTTATACTCAATTATTGCTACAGTAATTGCTGCATAATATCTCTCATATTATTGATTCAATTATTGTCACAGTATCATCTGCATAATATTTATTATTATTAAATCAATAACTGAGACGACAAAGTTATTCATATTATTATTTGCAATATTGACGATGTCTAGAAAGTTCTGTCGAGGAGAGGTTTGGTCACCTACTTGCGCGCCAATAGGGAGAAATCCTTATCGAAAAGTCCCCTCATTCCTGGGAATGATCTGGTTGTTAAATATTGTGAGTTATAATATTAATGATGAATAAGTTCGTGTTGTTTAAAGATGAAATTGATAGTTCCATTGTGTTGGGATTATTAGTGTTAGTGGAAATCGACATTTATTTCGATAATAATTGATGTCTGGAAGTTATATTGACCAATCGGGTAATTAATCAGATAAATGAGCAATTAATTGTTATTAATTCACATGCTTATAACTAAGTGTTCACATGTGTGTACTATTGACTCACATGTATGTACTATTAGGGGAGGTGGTGCAAGATTGATAATACTTGCATGACTAAATTAAAAATGGAGGTATAGATGAAGGTACTATACTATAATTATTTTTTTCACATGTATAGAACTATTGATTCACATTAATGTACTATTAATTCACATGATATACTATTAGGGGAGGTGGTGCAAGTTTGATAATACTTGCAAGACTAAATTAAAAATGAAGGAAAAGATGAAGGTATTATACTGTAATATTTCGAGCCCCAAAACGTGTAAGTATCGAAACTATATTTTCCTATAAATAGAAGCTCATTCTTCCTTCATTCTCACCAATTCACTAAGACTCACACGAGCAATTATAGAGAGAGAAGCTATAGAGAGCGAAGCTATAGAGAGAAAGAAGAAGAAAAGTCTGGTACTTCACTATTCCAGTATTCAGTCTTCTTCTGAGGTAAGGGGTATTATTTATTTCATATTCTGAAGAGATATTATTTTTCGTATTCGTATGAATATTATTTTCATTCAATATTTGTAAGGAATATAATCTTTGTTCAATATTCGTAGAAATATTATTTTCGTTCAACAGTCGCAAGGGGTATTATTTATTTCATATTCTGAAGAGATATTATTTTTCATATTCGTATGAATATTATTCTCGTTCAATATTCGTAAGGATTGTTACTCTATTCTTTATTATTCTGTTGGAATAACCTGTCTACGCGGACTACAGCATGCATGGTGAAATTCTTCTATTATTCTATTCTTTATTTTTCTGTTGGAATAACCTGTCTACACGGACTACCGCATGCATGGTGAAATTCTTCTGTTATTCCATTCTTTATTATTACATTGGAATAACTTTTGTCTCGTGGACTCTCGCATGCATGGTGAATGACCATTCGTATTCATTCTTTATTAAATTCTGGAAATGATCTGTCTATGTGGATTACCGCATTACGGATGAAAATCCATTTGTAGTTTTGTATTTTCTATTATACTCGTATGAGATATCCTTTCTTTTGTACTCATCATGAAATATCGTTTTCTTTTGTATTTTCCTTTTATGAGTAGTATTCATAAATTACTATTCACGGATACTATTCATAAAGTACTATTCACAAAGTACTATTCACAAAGTACTATTCACGAGTACTATTCATAAAGTATGAGATACTATTTCTGAAGTACTATTCATGGGGTACTATTCACCCGAGTACTATTCACCTGAAGTACTATTCATGACAAAATTTGATTTCTTTTCGGTCCAAATCATTTTTGATATAATATCATTCTTGAATTTTACTCCACAAAGAAGTATCATGTTGACAATTTGGATATTTTTAAACTCTGGATAAATTTAAAGTCTTTAATATTTATCCTTGATTTCGTTTGATTAAAGCTTATATCATTGTCATCATCCTGATGATTATATTGTGATGAAAGTCCTCTTTGGCTTACGCGCATAGATGGACTGTTGATTGATATGATTATGACCAGGGATCATTCAGTATAATCATGACCCGTAATGTTACAAATGATGTGGTAAAAGTCCTCATTGGCTCGTAGTGCATTGATGGACAGTTGTTGGTATGATTATGACCAGGGATTATTCGGTATAATCATGACCATTGATGATTAAATGAATATCCTTGCCCCGTAGTGCAGGGATGATTCGATGATGTGGTTTATTTATTAAGCTGAGTCTCAGCGATAAAGTTGATGAAAAACTTTTTTAAATCATAGAAGATAGTAGATATCATGCTCTACTTGACTCTTCTAATGGATTGCTTATTCCGCTGCAGTTGTTGATCTAAAACTTGTTGTCCATTGTATTCTATCAGTTGTTATACTATTGAAGTCTAAGGATAATTTATTCTGCATTATCTTAGTCATAATATTTCTTACTGGGCTAGTTGAGCTCACCCATTTCTTTCACTGTTCTCTTTAGGAAATGAGAATATAGCTGGGATTGGTCGGGGAATGTATTGACGGTCCAAATGGTTGTTTTAGTAGTCCTCACTATTTTGTGAAATAGTGTGATAATAATTGTAATGAGAACTCTATTGAGAGTGGATATTGTCTAGAAGGCAATATTCTTCTTTAAACTCTCAGCTATATTTTTTCGTATATTACCCGATAGTTGTATAATTAAGTTTGTAATTGATTTTTGTACCATGTATTTTGTGACTCAAGATGGGTGATGTATACCTATTTTGGGGGCGTCACAGTTTGTATCAAAGCTTGGGATATGATCCTTGGCTGAGATGTTAGACAAGAACTCGGAGGGGAGAGACGGGGAATTCCTTTGTTAGTATAACCTACCTAGGTTTATTTGGTATTTAATTGGTCGGTCAGAGTATAGGGATAATATGTGATATGTCAATTAACACTTGTTTTATGGCAGTGTTTGAAAATGGCAGCTGAAAATATTAACAATGGAGTGAATGAGACCGTTGAGACACCTTTAATCACCAACCAGGTTAATGTGATGTCAGACGAAGAAGAAATAAGAGATATCTACGTGGTGAGTGAAGAACTAATAGTTGCACCCGAGCTAGTCGCAGAGGTAGCAGCTGAGAGTGAGGAAAAAGAGGAAGAAGAGGAACTTGAGGAGAATTTATTAGAAGAATTTTATGATTGAAATTTAGAATTACAAAATCGTATTCATGAGATAGAAGAGAAGACTGAAGAACGGCAGGCGGTCGTGGAGCAAAAAGATACAACAATTTAAAATTGTGTTACCCGATGTGCGATGCTTGAACAGAAGCACTCTTTGGTAGAGTATAAGATATTAGAGCTGGAATCTGAGAATCCTATGATCAAAGTTCTGATGAAAGAAGAAGCAAATGAACGAATGAGAATAGATGATGCATGGGTAAAAGCCGCACGACGTGTCGATATTGTAGAAAAAGATGTCTAATCTAATAAGGCCAAAATAGATGAAATGGATTTCGCTTTTTGGATAGCAATTGGGAGAATCCAACATCGAGTTCGGAATTACCCTGTGCAGAGCGGTCAACCCCAATTCGATATGGATCGGAGATTAATGATTCGAATCATGGATCAGGAATGTGACGAAGCAATTAAGGGTGGAATGTTCTCTATAGCAAAGTTAAGTCCAACTGGGATGGTGACGCCAAAGGATGTCCTAGACAAGTCAAATTTAGTAGTTTAAGTGAGAGCATTTATCGAGGAACCCGAACGAAGTTAGCACGGGTTAGTTAATTATAAATTCTTGCGAAGTCTATACCTTATTAGATGCCAGTTCTACCCACTCTTTTATTTCTCCTACTTGCGATAAACGTTTAAATTTAACTCCGGAGAAATTAGACTTTGACTTATCTGTTGAAACTCCGTTAGGAGAAACCTTCAGTACATGTGTTATCCAAGTCTTGGATGAGAGTCATAGTTTTTAAATGATATTTCTATCGTTAATAAATTTCTTGACGTATTCTCTAAAGACTTCCTGGCCTACCCCTAGGGCGTGAAATCAAATTTTGTATTGACCCCAGTACAAAACCCATTTCTAAAACCCTTAAATATTTCTTCAACCAAAACGAACGTATCATGCGCCAAAGATTTTGGCTCGAGCTGTTGAAAGATTATGATAATACCATTCAATACCATCGTAGAAAAAGCGAATGTGGTAGCTGACGCGTGGAGTAGAAGATCGTATGCGGTTACTAGTGTGACGTCGTTAACACAAAGACCCATTTTTTTATAATTTATAAAGGATGGAGATAAAGTTAAAGACTCCAAGAACCTATGTGAAGATAACGAATATACGATTAGAACCGACTTTAATCGATAAAGTTAAAGTCGCTCAAGCTATAGACTTAGAGTTGATGAATGTGAAGAAGAAGGTTCAATAGGGAGTTATTCTATAAGCAAGAGTCGATGAAGAGAGGAAATCTCAACCTTCGATTTAATTGGCCCATTTTAAATCCTTGATTGAGTAGGAATTGTGGTGTATAGACTCGCCTTACCGCTAAGTATGTCGCGTATTCATAACGTTTTTTTTACGTATCGCTGTTACGTAAATATGTGGACGACCTGAACCACGTTATTGAGTTAGAACCAGACGAGATAGTGAAAGATTTAACGTATGAAGACGTACTTGTTAAAATATTGGGTAAGAAGGAATATATTCTACGCTCAAAGGTTATACCTCAAGAGTTAGAATCTGACGAGGTATCATCATCTCTTCGACATAACAGGTACGTACGTAAATTTCGAGGGCAAAATTTCATAAGGAGGGGAGATTGAAAGACCCCAAAATTTATGAAATGAAAGTATTCAATTTTCTTATAATTATTATTTTATTTAGTAAATGGTTAAATTGATAAAGTTAAAGTTAAGGGTGACATTTGAAAAATTTTCAAAGTAAGCAAGTTGATATAAAATATTCATTGTGTTGGGGAATATTCGATTGGTCGGGGAATATTCATTTTAACAGGGAATATTCGTACGACAGCACAATTATTGGTGGACCCCACAACGGAGATACTATCGTAGTTAGAAAACGACATAAATATCTTTTTATAAAAATAACGGCAAAAGTTTTACCGTTAAACTGTTGAACTACCTGGTAGTAAAAGTACAGTAATACGCGCGGTTGTATAATAGCACACGATATTAATTATTGATGCTTACGTGAGGAGTCACTCATCTATACTCAATTATTGCTACAGTAATTGCTGCATAATATCTCTCATATTATTGATTCAATTATTGTCACAGTATCATCTGCATAATATGTATTATTATTAAATCAATAATTGAGAAGACAAAGTTATTCATATTATTATTTGTAATATTGACGATGTCTAGAAAGTTCTGTCGAGGAGAGGTTTGGTCACCTAATTGCACGCCAATAGGGAGAAATCCTTATCGAAAAGTCCTCTCATTCCTGGGAATGATCTGGTTGTTAAATATTGTGAGTTATAATATTAATGATGAATAAGTTCGTGTTGATTAAAGATGAAATTGATAGTTCCACTGTGTTGGAATTATTAGTGTTAGTGGAAATCGACATTTATTTCGATAATAATTGATGTCTGGAAGTTATATTGACCAATCAGGTAATTAATTGGATAAATGAGCAATTAATTGCTATTAATTCACATGCTTATAACTATGTGTTCACATGTGTGTACTATTGATTCACATGTATGTACTATTAGGGGAGGTGGTGCAAGATTGATAATACTTGTATGACTAAATTAAAAATGGAGGTATAGATGAAGGTACTATACTGTAATTAATTTTTTCACATGTATTTCTATTGATTCACATGAATGTACTATTAATTCACATGATATACTATTAGGGGAGGTGGTGCAAGTTTGATAATACTTGTAGGACTAAATTAATAATGAAGGAAAAGATGGAGGAAAAACTTTTTTAAATCATAGAACATTGTAGATATCATGCTCTACTTGACTCTTCTAATGGATTGCTTATTTCGCTGCAGTTATTGATCTAAAACTTGTTGTCCATTGTATTCTATCAGTTGTTATACTGTTGAAGGCTAAGGATAATTTATTCTGCATTATCTTAGTCATAATATTTCTTACTGGGCTAGTTGAGCTCACCCTTTTCTTTCACTGTTCTCTTCAGGAAATGAGAATATAGCTGGGACTAGTCGGGGAACAGATTGACGGTCCAGATAGTTGTTTTAGTAGTCCTCACTATTCTGTGAACTAGTGTGATAATAATTGTAATGGGGACTACATTGAGAGTGGATATTGTCTAGAAGGCAATATTCTTGTTTAAACTCTCAACTATATTTTGTCGTATATTACCCGACAGTTGTATAATTAAGTTTGTAATTGATTTTTGTACCATGTATTTGGCGACTCAAGATGGGTGATGTATACCTATTTTGGGGGCGTCACACCTTTAGTTATCATATTTAAGGTATATGACATTTCAAACAATGTTACATTAAGCCAATTAACTTTCTAATTCCTCATTAAACATCAGCCTTTCTTTTTATCATGTAATCTTTTCTCTACTATTCAGACCCTAGGGCTGGCGCTGCGGCGCCACCCATTCTTCTCTATGCTGCGTTGCGGCATGAGTTACCTGTGGTCAGGGTCCGGGCTCGGCGCTACGGCGCGAGTCCTAGTTCATTATCTTGCATTGCAAGAAAACATCGATGAGGTCATGACATCAGATCCGATGACTGCTAGGCCTATGTTTGTTTGACCTTGGGTTGTACTTCATGGCGCCACTTCCATGCACCGGATAGAAATGATGCTTTTTTTTCTACTTTGCGAATTTCCCGGACACCTAATTTGATCATTAAAAGTCCAATTTGGCTCGTTCAAAAGCCATTAGCTCACAAATCTCATACTCTACGTGTTTATGCAAGAATTTTATATTTTCAACTTCGTTTACTCAAAATTCACCTATTGGTTCATTTTTAACGAAAAAGATAAACGTTCGTGAACGTTGTAATGCCCCGAAATCCGGTCTATTTTCACATCCGGATTCCGTACGTCACGATCCCATCTTCTTCTAAACATACATCAATATATAGCTAAATATAACAACATACATCCTCAAATCCTAGGTTCTAAAACCTTATAACCTCTTTCATTACAAATAATGATATTACATTATTCTTTACATCCTCTACAAGTGACTTTTATCCGCCACCAAGGATATATAATCGTTCATTAAACTATTCTATAGTTTAATTCTATCATTCTATATTACAAGTCTTCGTTTGATCTTCACGCTCATTCATATAATGAATGGTACTTCTTCTGGATACCGATCAATGTGATCTTTACGGGATCCTTAAGTTCTTCTAACATCGTTCGCTGAAATGTTTTTATTTAAAGCAAGTGTGAGCATTCAATTGCCCAGCAAGTCATAATAGTTGAACAAACAACTTTAAGAATTCAAACATTCTTTTAAGACCTCAATAACCGAAGAAAGGTTATGAAGCAGCCTGAATAATAGGAATAATCTTGATTCCTATCATTTTAAAACATTAGTCACATTCACTTTGAAATACTTTCATTCTCTACTCTCTTTCATACATATTTTGTCTTGCTAGAATCAATAGCACATACTTAACAATAACGGTTCATGTATAAACAGAACATTCTCATATGGAACAGTCCAATCATAGAATAGTTCATCTCACAGAAACACTGAAGTGTTCAAATTGTGGCACAAGGCCTCATACGTTCTACCACTCATTTAAAATAGACAGAACTTCTCAAGTTCAACGTTTAAGAAGTTTTAGAAACTAGTACTCATTTAAAATATGAATGAAGTTAGGAAACTTGCCTTACGCACAGCTACAGCTTATAGTTTATGCTGAACTGCTCATTCCAATTCCTATGTAGCACATAAGGAAATAACACATACACCAATTAGACATATACTTGACTTTACGCATTGGTTTACTTAACTTTACTTCTTAGGGTTCGCGTTATTAGAATCTAAGTTTATGCGACTAACCTCCTTTACCGGTTAACGGTTTCATGACATACGGAGATGTCTTACTCAATACGTTCATCATCTTTGATGATTTGCATTCTTATCTTCTTCTTATAACTTTTCTAGGACTCAGCACACATCGTGTCTCTGCTAGTAGTCTATATGGTACCCTGAGTGGTTTCCCACAAACAACTAACAAACAAGTTCCCATCTCATCTACACTGCCCACATAGTGAGTTAGATCGGTTGCAAGTTTTGTATATACCTTCGCTCTCTGAAAGAATTGTTTAGCCCAGCTCCCATATGTCAACCATCAAAGGTTACGATTGTACTACAACCTAACTTATCTTAACTTATCCAAACTATTAAACTATAATGTTCGTTAAGTCAAATTCTTATTCCTTATGGCTTTTTGGAAACTAAATGACATACCTCAGGATTTATTCATCATCGTCTAAGTCATACATTCTTTTGTATAATCAGGACGATCATTCCATATTCATTTTACGCATTTATAGCGTTAACTATTTTACATTACCTTATTCTTATCTTACAACGTCCAGTCCATTCGACTCGGAACATCATCCAAGTTATAAACATTAACTCGGTTTCTTTACGTTATACGTGCTTGTCTTTAATTTAGCTTCTTCACCGTTCACAGGTTTAATCATTGGTCTTCGTTATCCTACGGTTAAACCATACACGTGGTGTAGGTTCTACCCGTTTAATATTCGCGTACACTTAACCTTTACGTCGGTTCAAGTGTTCAACGCTTACATTTCATTCTAACATTCTCCTCTGACTCACATTCGACTTTCATTAATCTTATTACCGTTCGCTATGGGTTTCTTGATAATTCATATCTTACTTACTACTTTCGTCAACGTCTAATATACAACCAATGTACACTTAGAACGTTCGCTCGACGTGAATACAATTCACGAGAATCGTTTACGTATTCAACATTTACGTTGTTCCTCTCTTAATCTTTCATTCAACCTTTAACTAAGGTTTTAATCGCTTTCATTCATTACTATCATCTGAACCCCATGTTCAATATTCGTTTTTAATGTCAAAGCCATACGGTTCATTGTATGCTAAAACCGATCGTTCATCGCAACAACGTTGCCTTCACAGCGTCTATACGCTTTACATTCATCTCGCATTACCATAACATAACATTGAAATTTTATTAATTACCCTCGTCACTTAAAGTCGAAGGAATCACAAACATATTAATTCCTCATGTTCGTTTATCGTGACTACTGTCCCCGGATATTGGTTCTGTAACCCACATTCACATTCTTTGTCTTTTAATCTCATTTAATCTTTTCATTCAACCTTTATCAAAGATTTAATACACTTGATTAAGTGTTACATTAGTTGAACTACATGTTCATATTTCTTTCTTGCACATCCCCCAGTAATTGAGCACTTAAAATCTCATCACCGCTTTTCCCTTCACCGTGCCATACGCCGCTTTGCTTCGTTACCTCACTCGTTGCAGACACTCTGCTGCGGTTGTCAAATCTGTCGAGGTCGCAATGCGGCGCCACTATCTTCTCTATTTCTTGCACCACGATGCCACTCGGCGATGAGTGATGGCGAACCTCATTGTTGCAGTCATAGCCTCCCCAAGGCTTGATTTGGCTGACGCAGAACACAAAACCTAAATTTTTTTTCTAAGTCTTAGAATTTGCTTAAGACGCTTACTTACCGATTCCATAACTTATTCGTTATAACTCGGAATGAGGTCATTCCAAAGCCATTCTCTTCCTTATCTTATGTACTTCGCTTACCCATGGACATAACTTTGTTCTGAATCCATTAACATGCCACTCAATTGGCTTAATCTTAACCCTTCGTTTGTTTTACATTTTTAACGTTCTTTGTTTGTTCTTCCATAATTTGGTCATCCGAACTCGGAACTCATTCATTCTAGAGTCCAAGACTCACATTTTCTACATTCTCTTATATTCTTATGAAACCCTACACATTCGGGTTCATTTACTAACTTTCTAATTCTCGTTCTTATTTTAAGAATTTTCACCATAACTTCGTTATAGCTCAATTTTAATCTATTATTCAAGAACGTTTCTAACGTTCCTAACCAGGCAATAAGCAACTAACTTATACGCGATGGTTTTAAACTTGTCCGTCAACAACAATTACACTACGATGGTTTTAAATTTGTCCATCAACAACGTTCTTCATGTTCTTTGCGTGTTCTTCGCATTCTTCACTTGTCCTTCATTTTTAACCAATATTTTGATTATGATTTTACTTTTTCTTGGAATTTGATGTTATAGAACACCATTCCTTACTTAATTCACCAACTCATTCATATAATCCACTCGGATCATTCGAATTCATTACAAATCATAAATTTCCTTAAGAAATTTATAAACTAAACTTCTAATTTCTTATTTCTTCTTTTCTCATGATTTCAACCATATAAAACCATTTCTAACATCTTTTACTTGTTATTCTCATTAAGCTTTGTTTTTAACATAAAAAAAGAAAAAAAATCTAGAAGCTAGGTTTTCAGATTACCTCTCTTCTTTAATCTTCCTCCGTTGGACAAAGCGTGCACTAGGGTAAGCTTTTCCTCTTTCTTTTCCTCTTCTTCCCCATCCGAAATCTCTCTCTCTCTCTCTCTCTCTCTCTCTCTCTCTCTCAAAAGTTGTAGGATTTTCAAAATCCCAAAATAATGAAGTTAGCTTCTTATTTATAGAAAACCAAGGCTAGGGGCATTTTAGTCATTTCGACCCCTTAACCTCCTCATTATTCAAGGCTTAAGGACTAAGTTAACTTAGCCTTCAAGTTTGCTTAGCCCTTAAGTTTCGTGGTTCTGTCATTTGGGTTTTGTCCGACAGTTTTACAAAATGCGATTCTCGGAATCCAAATATTTTGGATATTTCGTCTTTCCTTTATCGATTAACTTTTACGTATTCTTCGGATCTTCGAAAAACTGAAAAACACTTTTCCACGTTAAGCATTTTCCTTCACGTTTTCCCCAAACGTATTTAAACAAGTGAAAAGTACATAACAATACTTTTCGTCATTTTTATTTTGTCCGATTTCTGCACATTTTTTAAGAAAAACTTTTATCGGCCTAACTAACTTTTCACGATATATTATTGTTAAATCTTTCGACGGAATGTCATTTCAACATACCGAACTCTCGAAAAGGCTTAGGTTATTCAAACCCTAACCCTTAGGGTTTTGTCGGGTGAATAGTGCATATTTTGTCTTTTTCCCCAGAAATATTTTATTCCCAAAAAATTTTTATTTTCGTCTTGAAAATTCTTACTCGTTCAGTCCAGCTAATAGCCAGAATCCTCCCAATTAATAATCATTCTAGGTTATAGAATGATTAATAAACACATAGCACGGAATAATATTAATAAAAAATCATTTTATTAATAACTAATTCTTTAAATCTTAAATTCTGGACAATCAGATTTTTCGGGTTGTCACATTCTTCCCTCCTTATAAAAATTCCATCCTCAGAATTTCTAAAATCACACCCATACCCGAGTGCGTACAACCTTTAGCAAAGATTTAATCTCAATTCATCATTCTCACAAGGATCATCTGTTGACATAATCGTCATTAGTTAAACCTCACGCTTAACTATACTTTTAATCTTTCAGGTCCTCACATTCACCCCTTCTTCACAAAATTTCGTCCTCAAAATTTTAGCTTACCCTTCTTCTCAACTTCTCTTCAAAGAAGTTCTTATCTTTCAAACATTCCCTACCCTTCATAACTAATCAAGAATCATGAAATGAAAGGAATAAATAAGAATATAAAGATTCCTTTAAAAACATTTCATTCTTTTGCTGAGGGGTCAAATTGACAATGAACTATTACTAGGTTTAGCAACATTTCATCGTAAACCCATCTTACATGGTCAGTTTACAATCACAAAGAAGGTAAACTACTTCTTCCTTACGTAGGCGATCTACCCATCGTATAACCCCATTCCGGAGTACGTTCACCTCAGACTTAATCATTAGATTCTACACCAAAACAATTTGGTTCAACATAACTCTTCAAAGAAAGCTCGATTTTCTTTTAATCATGACATACCATTCGTATTAGCCAAATCAAGTAGCTTAGACCATACCAATAAATTGGACATCAACTTGAACATTGGTCTAGTCAAATCAATTGACATCGACTACTTCTTTAAATTCCTTTTGCAATACATCAAAACGTTTTATGACGTCATTATACCGCACTTTTCACAGTATGTTGAGGACTTCGTCAGTTTATAACTTCATCATTATACATCATACCATAGTGGGTTGTTGATCCTAAGATCAAATCCAACACCAGGTTCAATTGCATTAATAACTCCATCCTTTTACCATCTTTGCATCAAATGCACTGATGATATAAAATTCATTTTGATATTTTAAATAAATTTCTGTCTAGCTGAAACAATTAGCATAGACATACCATGAATAGTTCTTTTATAATCCATTGGTTCCAAAAGTTGAACCAATTCTTTCATTTTTCAAAACGCGCACACATAAGCACGATTTCAAGAAACTTTGAAATCTAGCATAACTAGATGACTTGGAATATCATATTCTCCATCTTCCTTCATTATCTTACTTGCGACAATACTTAATCTTCTCTAGCACCTTCAATGCTAAGTCTACTGAAAATAACTCATTTTCAGTCCACACATTCCTATACCTTAATACAGTCCATCAACTTACCACACATTATGAGTTTAGGAACTTTCCACAAAAATATGAGTTTAAAAACTATCCCAGTCAGACCATAGGCATCCATTCGTTGAGAAGTTCAAAAACATACCATATAATTATGAGTCACGAACCTACCATAAGTATGAGTTTCAAGAACTCGCACTTTATCTTATCGTTCTCTACCAGCCAAGTATATACATGAGAAAAGATTCACCTTCTCATCATATACATCTTGATAGCGCGACCAATTTCAATGATTATCACTGTAATTAACTGAGTGGTTGTTACACCAAGCACAAACCTCTGCCCATACAAAGATTCATACAACTCAGCTATCACATGAGTCCTCAATTGAAATCTTAGAACTTCTAACTTTCTCTTTACTTATTACAAATTTTCTTTAATTCGTATACTATCCTTTACAACACAATTTGAGTTCTTCTTCCCGTACTATTTCGTAGTACCATTCATTTATAGCATTAGCTACAAATCATCCATCGTTTAACAGCTCATCTGTTACTACGATTCACTATGATCACGTGGTGATCTTTTTATCCTTCTCTCTACGATTATAGTCTTAGGTACTCATACCTAAGATTTATAACCTATCAGCTCTGATACCAATTTATAACGCCCAGAAATCCGATCTATTTTCACATCTGAATTATGTATGTCACGATCCCATCTTCTTCCAAACATACATCAATATATAGCTAAATATAACAACATACAACCTCAAATCCCAGGTTCTAAAACCTTATAACCTCTTTCATTACAAATAATGATAATTACATTATTCTTTATATCTTGTACAAGTGACTTTTATCTGCCACCAAGGATACATAATCGTTCATTAAACTATTCTATAGTTTAATTCTATCATTCTATATTACAAGTCTTCGCTTGATCTTCATTCTCATTTATATAATGAATGGTACTTCTTCTGGATACCGATCAACGTGATCTTTACGGGATCCTTAAGTTCTTCTAACATTGTTCGCTAAAAATATTTTTATTTAAAGCAAGTGTGAGCATTCAATTGCCCAGCAAGTCATAACAGTTGAACAAACAACTTTAAGAATTCAAACATTCTTTTAAGACATAATAGGAATAATCTCGATACCTATCATTTTAAAACATTAGTCACATTCACTTTGAAATACTTTTATTCTCTACTCTCTTTCATACACATTCTGTCTGGCTAGAATCAATAGCACATACTTAACAATAACGGTTCATGTATAAACAAAACATTCTCATATGGAACAGTTCATCTCATAGAAACACCGAAGTGTTCAAATTGTGGCACAAGGCCTCATACGTTCTACCACCTTGTACAAATATCACACATTCGCACATAAACAGAACTTCTCAAGTTCAACGTCTGAGAAGTTTTAGAAACTAGCACTCATTTAAAATATGAATGAAGTTAGGAAACTTGCCTTACGCACGCATGACTCTGACTTATAGTTTACTGTTGAATCGCTCATTCCAATTCCTATGTAGCACAAAAGGAAATAACACATACACCAATTAGTCATATACTTGACTTTACGCATTGGTTTACTTAACTTTACTTCTTAGGGTTCGCGTTATTAGAATCTAAGTTTATGCGACCAACCTCCTTTACCGGTTAACGACTTCATTACATACGGAGATGTCTTACTCAATACGTTCATCATCTTTGATGATTTGCATTCTTATCTTCTTCTTATAACTTTTCTAGGACTCAGCACACATCGTGTCTCTGCTAGTAGTCTATATGGTACTCTGAGTGGTTTCCCACAAATAACCAACAAACAAGTTCTCGTCTCATCTACACTGCCCACACAGTGAGTTAGATCGGTTGTCAGTTTTGTATATACCTTTGCTCTCTGAAAGAATTGCTTAGCCCAGCTCCCATATGTCAACCATCAAAGGTTACGATTGTACTACAACCTAACTTATCTTAACTTATCTGAACTATTAAACTATAATGTTCGTTAAGTCAAATTCTTATTCCTTATGGCTTTCTGGCAACTAAATGCCATACCTCAAGATTTATTCATCATCGTCTAAGCCATACAGTCTTTTGTATACTCAAGACGATCATTCCATATTCATTTTACGCATTTATAGCGTTAACTATTTTACATTACCTTATTCTTATCTTACAACGTCCAGTCCATTCAACTCGGAATGTCATCCAAGTTATAAACATTAACTCGGCTGCTTTACGTTATACGTGCTTGTCTTTAATTTAGCTTCTTCACCGTTCACAGGTTTAATCATTGGTCTTCGTTATCCTACGGTCAAACCATACACGTGGTGTAGGTTCTACCCGTTTAATATTCGCGTACACTTAACCTTTACGTCAGTTCAAGTGTTCAACGCTTACATTTTATTCTAACATTCTCTTCTGACTCATATTCGGCTTTCGTTAATCTTATTACCGTTCGCTACGACTTTCTTGATACTTCATATCTTACTTACTACTTTCGTCAACGTCTAAGTTATACAACAAATGTACACTTAGAACGTTCGCTCAACGTGAATACAATTCACGAGAATCGTTTATGTATTCAATGTTTACGTTGTTCCTCTCTTAATCTTTCATTCAACCTTTAACCAAGGTTTTAATCGCTTTCATCCATTACTATCACCTGAACCCCATGTTCAATATTAATTTTTAATATCAAAGCCATACGGTTCGTTGTATGCAAATACCGATCGTTCATCGCAATAGCGTTGCGTTCACAGCGTCTATACGCTTTACATTCATCTTGCATTACCATGACATAACATCGAAATGTTATTCATTACCCTCGTCACTTAATGTCTAAGGAATCACAAACATGTTAATTCCCCACGTTCGTTTATCGCGACTACTGTGATGCCCCCAAAATAGGTATACATCACCCATCTTGAGTCGCCAGATACATGGTACAAAATTCAAATACAACTTAATTATACAACAGTCGTGTAAAATACGACAAAACATAACTGAGAGTTTAAACAAGAATATTGTCATCTAGACAATATCCACACTCAATGGAGTCCTCATTACAATTATTATCACATTATTCCATAGAATAGTGAGGACTACTAATGCTATCATCTGGACCATCAATCCGTTCCCCAACTCATCCCAGATATATTCTCATTTTCTGAAGAGAACAGTGAAAGAAAGGGTGAGCTCAACTAGCCCAGTAAGAAATATTATGACTAAGATAATGCAAAATAAATTATCATTAGCCTTCAACAATGTTAAACTGATAAAATACAATAGACATCAAGTTTAATCTAGCAATGAATAAGCAATCCATTAGAAGAGTCAAGTAGAGCATGATATCTACTATCTTCTATGTTTTAAAATATTTTCATCAATTTTTATCGCTGAGACTCAGCTTAATAAATAAACCACATCATCGAATCATCCCTGCACTACGGGCCAAAGATATTCATTAAATCATCAATGGTCATAACTATACCGAATAATCCCTAGTCATAATCATACCAAAAATTGTCCATCAATGCACTACAGGCCACTGAGAACTTTTACCACATCATTTATAACATTACAAGTCATGATTATACTGAATGATCCCTGGTCATAATCATACCAAGTCCATCTATGCACGTAAGTAAAATATAACTTTCATCACAATATAAGCATGAGGATGATGACATTGATATAAGCATTAATCAAACGAAAACAAGGATAAATATTAAAGACTTTAAATTTATCCAAATATTATCAATCACTTAATAAACTCATCATCTAATATTATAACAATATTTTAACAACTTCTTAAACTTATAAACAATTTATTTCAATTGTTTACACTTTACCAAATAATATATTTAATCATTCAAAAATGCCATACTCATAAGATCAAATCCCTCATCAAAAATCTGCATATACCCTATATAAGATTCCCAAGCCATAAAATCCTATTTTCCAATTTTGTTACTTCACATAACATATTTAATTCATTTACTCATAACTAGTTCATTTTCATGAAAAATACCAAATCAGTCCCAAAAATATTTCTTTTCAGGGATTTAGCAGAATATAGTCCCATATTGAACATATATTTTTCTCAGAATTTTTAAAATTCATTTACTATTTTTCATATGGCCAAAACTGCCGAATATTTAGACATTTATCAAAAATTGTACTTTTGTCCAAAAATTCCAAATTTTACAGGGTATACTCCTGTTATATACATGTACTTCCAATAAAACTTTAACCAATTTTGGAGTTAACCACAAGGAGTTATAAGAGTTTACTTTTAAAACAGTCTTTTTCTCATAAAATCCATAACTCCTAATCTATACATCCAAAAATCGTCATCTTTGGACACAATATAGAAAACTCATCAAATTATCATTTCAAATGTTTCCAGAATTTTTAAGGGTCAGAAAAGTTATGAAACTGTAAATGGATTTTCACCCGCCATGCGGTAATCCACGTAGACAGATCATTTCCACAATTTAATAAAGAATTAATACGAAGGATCATTTACCATGCATGTGGTAATCCACATAGACAGGTTATTCCAACAGAATAATAAAGAATGGAAGAACAGAAGAATTCACTATGCATGCGATAGACCGCACAGATAGGTTATTCCAATAGAATAATAAATAATTGAACCAGGTCATGCGTAATCCGTACAAATAGGATATTCCAACAGAATAATAAAGAATGGAACCAGGTCATGCGTAATCCGCACAGACAGGATATTCCAACAGAATAATAAAGAATGGAATAACAACATAATTCACCATGCATGCGATAGACCGCACAGACAGGTTATTCCAACAGAATAATAAAGAATGGAACCAGGTCATGCGTAATCCACACAAACAGGATATTCCAACAGAATAATAAAGAATGGAATAACAACAGAATTTCACCATGTATGCGGTACTTCGCCTAGACAGGTTATTTCAACAGAATAATAAGGAATGGAATAACAGAAGAATTTCACCATGTATACGGTAGCTCGCGTATACAGGTTATTCCATCAGAATAATAAGGAATGGAATAACAATAGCTCTCTTCATGAATACGAAAGAAATAATTCCAACACAATGGAACTATCAAATTCATCTTTAATCAACACGAACTTATTCATCATTAATATTATAACTCACAATATTTAACAACCAGGTCGTTCCCAGGAAAGAGGGGGCTTTCTGATAAGGATTTCTCCTTATTGGTGCGCAATTAGAAGACCAAACCTCTCATTAACAGAAATTCTAGACATTGTAAATATTGAAATTTAATAATATGAATAACTTTTTCATCCCAATTATTGATTTAATAATATATAAAATATTATGCAGATGATACTGTGACAATAATCGAATCAATAATATGAGAGATAGGATGAAGCAATTAATGTAGCAATAATTGAGTATAACTGAGTGACTTTTTACGTAAGCATCAATAATCAATACCGTGTACTACTATGCAACCACGCGTATTACTGTACTTTTACTACCGGGTAATTCAACAGTTTTAACGGTAAAACTTTCGTCGTTATTTTTATAAAATGATAATTTTGTCGTTTTCTAACTACGACAATACTTCTGTTATGGGGTCTACCAATGATTGTGCCGTCGTACGGATATTCCCAGACAAAAAAAATATTCCCCGACCAAACGAATATTTTATAACAACTTGCATACTTTGCAAAATGTATAATTATTACCCACAACTATAACATTATATCAAATACACACCATAATATTCAAAAAAAATATTTCGAGAAATTTAAATCTTTATTCATAAAATTTGGGGTCTCATAACTACGGTCCCCGGATATTGGTTCCGTAACCCGCATTCACATTCTTTGTCTTTTAATCTCGTTTAATCTTTTCATTCAACCTTCATCAAAGATTTAATACACTTAATTAAGTGTTACATTAGTTGAACTACATGTTCATATTTCTTTCTTGCATATTCCCCAGTAATTGAGCACTTAAAAGCTCATCACTGGCTTTTCCCCTGCACCGAGCGTCATGACCGGGGCCCTTCCTTTACCTCACATTTGCGGCATACTCTGCAGAGTGTCAAATGTCGAAGTCAAGCGCCACTGGCGCCACTATCTTCTCTATTTCTCATGCCGCGATGCCACTCAGCTGTAGTTGATGGCCCGGGCCTCACGCCTTGATCTTGCCTCCCAAGGCTTGATCATACCACCAAGACACCAAGCACAAAACCTAGAAAATTTTTCTAAGTCTTAGAAATTTCTTAAGACGCTTACTTCCCGATTCCATAACTTATTCGTTATAACTCGGAAAGAGGTCATTCCAAAGATATTCTCTTCCTTATCTTACGTACTTTGATTACCCATGGATAGAACTTCGTTCTGAATCCATTAACATTCCATTCAATTGGCTTAATCTTCACCCTTCGTTCTTTTTACATTTTTAACGTTCTTTGTTTGTTCGTCCGTAATTCGGTCATCTAAACTCGGAACTCATTTGTTCTAGAGTCCATGACTCACGTTTTCTACATTATCTTACATTCTTATGAAACCCTAAACATTCGGGTTCATTTACTAACTTTCTAATTCTCATTCTTCTTTTAAGAATTTTCACCATAACTTCGTTATAGCTCAATTTTAAACCGTTCTTCATGAACGTTTCTAACATTGCTAACCAAGCAATAAGCAAATAACTTATACGCGATGGTTTTAAACTTGTCCATCAACAACAATTACACTACGATGGTTTTAAATTTGTCCATCAACAACGTTCTTCATGTTCTTCGCGTGTTCTTCGCGTTCTTCGTGTTCTTCGCGTTCTTCGTGTTCTTCGCGTGTTCTTCGCGTTCTTCGTTCGTTCTTCATTTTTAATCGATATTTTGATTACGATTTTACTTTTTCTTGGAATTTGATGTTATAGAATACCATTCCTTACTTAATTCACCTACTCATTCATATAATCCACTCGGATCGTTCTAATTCATTACGAATCATACATTTCCCTAAGAAATTTATAAACTAAACTTCAAATTTCTTATTTCTTCTTTTCTCATGATTTCAACCATATGAAACCATTTCTAACATCTTTTACTTGTTATTCTCATTAAGCTATGTTTTTAACATAAAAACTTAAAGAAAAATTATCTAGAAGCTAGGTTTTCGGATTACCTCTCTTCTTTAATCTTCCTTCGTTGGACAAAGCGTGCACTCGGGCAAGCTTTTCCTCTTCCTTTTCCTCTTCTTCCCCATCCGAAATCTCTCTCTCTCTCTCTCAAAAGTTGTAGGATTTTCAAAATCTCAAAATAATGTAATTAGCTTCCTATTTATAGAAAACCAAGGCTAGGGGCATTTTAGTCATTTCCCCCCTAACCTCGTTACTATTTAAGGCTTAAGGACTAAGTTAACGTAGCCCTCAAGTTTGTTTAGCCCTTAAGTTTTGTGGTTCCGTTATTCGGGTTTCGTCCGACAGTTTCAAAAAATGCGATTCTCGGAAACCAAATATTTTTGGATATTTCATCTTTCCTTTACCGATTAACTTTTACGTATTCTTCGGATCTCCAAAAAACTGAAAAACACTTTTCCACCTTAAGCGTTTTCCTTCATGTTTTCCCCTAACATAGTTAGACGAGTGAAAATTACATAACAATACTTTTCATCATTTTTTTTGTCCGATTTTTACACGTTTTTCGAGAAAAACTTTTATCGGCTTACTTAACTTTTCACGATACATTATCGTCAAATCTTTCGACGGAATGTCATTTCGACATACCAAACTCTCAGAAAGGCTTAGGTTATTCAAACCCTAACCCTTAGGGTTTCATCAGGTGAATAGTGCCTATTTCATCTTTTTCCCTATAAATATTTTGTTCTCGGAAAATTTTTATTTTCGTCTTGAAAATTCTTACTCGTTCAGTCCAGCTCATAGCCAGAATCCTCTCGATTAATAATCATTCGAGGTTATAGAATGATTAATAAACACATAGCACATAATAGATTTAATAAAATTTTATTTTACCAATAACTAATTCTTTAAATCTTAAATTCTGGACAATCCAATTTTTCGGGTTGTCACAAACGTTCAATGCTCGTTTCTTCGTTTTAAGTCAGAATTTGGTCATTTTCGAGTCCACGACTCTATAATGCTAAATAAGACTTGTTCCCATCAAAAACCAACGTTTTCGAGCTCAATGTCAAAATTTGACCTCTAATCCGAGAATTTCACGAATTCAACGATTATCGTCCAATTGTGAAAATTCTGGCATAACTTCGTTACTTATGATTTGATTATCATTTCAAATGGATTCAATCAATCATATTGACATCTTAACCTATATATTACATCAACTTATTTTCATGTTAAATTATGGCTTATTCTTCATGAGCTTATAGCTTATTAAGGTATAAACTACTTATAACTTTGCTTCACATGGCTTATGATAGTTTAAGTCTTTTAACCATCATTCTTACATACTTTTATCATACCAAATTCATTCATGTAAACATGCTATAAGTATTACAAGTTCTTCCTTAGTTTATAGCTTATTCATGATCAAAGTGCTTATTCTCGGCTTATTAATACTTAAGTCATTAGCTTATCCCTTCTTATGATTTCTTAGCATACAAGACCATCACTTCACTATCAAGCTATCATGAAAGAGATGGATGAATATAGGACAAGAGTCATACCCTTGATGAACTAGTTCTTCTTCCTCTTGAAACAAATATGGAAGTTTAGCTTATAAGTGCTTATTCTCTTTAACACTTAAGTTACTTTATAAAGTAAAGTTGTTGGATTAAATTTGAACAAGAAAATAATGAATCCAAGCTTGGTATTTATAGGATTGCTAAAGTTAGGGTAATTTGGTCTTTAGGTCATCCCACCTCCTTAAGCTAACCTCCTTACTATTCATTACTTACTTACCAAGTTTACTTGTTCATTACTCTTATTACTTGGTCATTACATAAGTTTCTTGGCCACCACAACACTTATCTAATACTTGGGCACCAAGATCATCCATGGGTTGCCCCATGGTTCAAACTTACCCATTGGATCATTACATAGGCTTAAGTTTTAATTAACTTAGCTTATTCATTTGGGCTTGCATTAATTTGCTTTGGTCTTTACATTAACCAACACTTGGGCTATAACATTATTAAATCTTGGGCTTTCATATTAATTCAATTGAACTTTTCCATTAACTTCTATTGGGCTTACACTTCCTACACAATCCAACAAATTCATTTTCTTTGGCTTAAAGCCTTATAACATATATATTGCTTATGTATTATTCTCGTATTCAAACTTGTATACTAATTTGTAATATACAATATTCCATCCTTCATACATACTCGTATAATACATCATATCATATTCGTATTCATTACCTCGTACAATATATGTATCATACGATCATTACATTCACTTCCTTAACGCTTTATTTTCCCAACATTCTCGAATTACGTCCACATGCGAAAATTTTCGTTTTCCATACTTGAATTATTATTATATAATCCAACTCACTTCAATATTTTATCATTACGTATTTCTCGGAAGTTCAAAAATAATTTTCGAGCAGAAATTGATGAATAGTGTTTTTCGGAAAATTTCTCAGAAAACTTTTATTTTTGTCTTGGAAATTCAAACACTTTAATTCCCTCACGTAGTCAAAATACTACGACATTTAGACGTTTCTAGGTTATAGAATGACAACCATCTTGCTTACTCAATATAACAACATATAATATAATTTTATTCATTATTAATTAAAATAAAATTATTTTATAGATTGTTCGATTTTCGGGGTCGTTACAAATATTGGTATTAGTAATAATATTTTGAAATATATGTGATATGGATTAAACAGGTTAGTCAATTTAATTTTTATAAGTTGACTAAGAATGAAAGTGAAGTCGGATATTGTTTAAAACCCTAATTTTGGATTTTGAATAATGATTTGAATATTAATACAATATTAATTGTATTTCAGTATTATAAGTATGTACTGTATGTGTGTAACTTTAATTGTTGATCAGTTACAGCATAACATTAGCAAACCCTAATGGTGATTATCAAACCCTAAGGGTTAAAAGTTAAGGGAAGTATATGAAATGACCAAACTACCCTTAAAATTGTGAGGAAAATGACCAAAATACCCTTTTGTAAGCGAAATGATCAAAATACCCCTTTACTTAAGTTTTAAGTTAAGAGATATTCTAGATCTAGTGACTCATCACCTTGGTTTATCCCATGTGCTTGAAATCAAAGATTAAATCTGATCTTTTATTGCCACCTTGCAACACTTAGATTCATTGCAGCAAAGATAAGAAAATTAAAGAGAGAGAAAATCCAAAAAGAAAGCCCATTTGTGTTCATACACTAGCCAAGCTTCTCTCACACTAAAGCCACGAAATCCATAATTAATTCAGTCCCTAATCAAGTCCCTAGCACCCCAAGAACAGATTAAGAAGCTAAGATCCAAGCTTGTTCAAAAAGAGATGTATAAACCCTAACCAAAAATTTAATCTTGTATGCTAAGTTAGATTGTGTGTTTTTGTGTTTTATCATGTGTTATAAGATGTTATTTAGTGATCCATGATGTTATATCATAGATCCATAACATCAAAGTGCTCAAAAATCAAGTTTTTAAAACTGTCAAGAACCCTAGATTTATGGCCTGACAACCGAATGTCAGAGGCCATAGATCTAGATCTGTTTATGATTTTACTTGTTTGATGTAATAGAGTTGTAGTATGCTATGAGGGGAGTAATCTGGAAGTGGAATCATGTTCATAGCATGTTCAGATTCCAAGATATTGACGGTCAAAGTGGGTTGACCACTCATGGGTTTGAGTTTCTGGATAACCCAGAAATTCCCCAATAGTGTTTAACAACATGTTCATGAGCCCAGATCTTTCATTTGTTATGTGATTTGCTTATGTTAATGTATCAATGTTATACTCTGGTATTTGGACTATAGAATCATGGCTTTAGATCTCATAAACAACAAACAGATTCAAAGTAGTAAGCAGTCAAACTAGGTTGACCGAACACAAAAGTGGTTTTCTAGAATTTCCAGAAAACTCAAGAACACAATTTCTGATAAGGTTTGACCAAGCCAGATCTTGCTTCTGTTATGTAGTTAAGCTATCCAAGTGTAGTATATTTGTTCTTTGACATGAGGACTACAAGGTTGAACCACTTAAACACCTAAACAATGGCTAGAAATCAGATTAATTTAGTCACGAAGTAGCTATCAACACTGTCTGGGTTTCTGGGTAACCCAGAAAACCCAGAAAGGGCCTGACAGCCACTTTGAGCTTTTAGATCTTGCAACTGTGTTGTAGTGTGACCTTGATTATTGTTGGTTCATGTAATATTACATCAATACTACATGATCAGTACATTAGCATGCCCAGAAACCTCTTGAACTGAGAATTTAGGCTGGTCAAAGTAGACACCAAGAGAACTGACTTTGAATGTTCTTGAGGCTCAATAACACCAATAGTGACAGTTTTTGTCGGTATAGCTTTTAGCGACAGTTTTTTTAAAATTAATTATATTAATTTCCAAAAATCATTAAAATTAGAAATTAATTTCTAAAAATTCCAAAATGAGTTTTAAAAATTATTTTAAGTTATAAAAAATAACTTTTAATAATTTGACATATTTTTCATTAATATTTGTATTTATTTGAATATTAATGATATTAAATTTATTTAATAAATATATTAAATAAATTAGTTAAAATTGATTTTTAATATTATAAAAATCATTTTAAATAATAATAAAGTGTTGAAAAATATTTGAAGTTATAAAAATGACTTTTAATATTTTGAGGTAAATTTCATTAATAATTTAATATTAATGATATTAGACTTATTTAATAATTATATTAAATAAATGGTTTTAAAATGGTTTTATTGATTTAAAAATTATTTAAAAAGGATATAAAGGATTTAAAAATATTTTAAGTTATAATAAATGACTTTTAATATTTTGATGAAAAATACATTAATATTTAAATATTAATGGTAATTAGTTAAAATGATTTTAAATGTTTTAAAAATTATTTAAGGGTAATATTAATGTTTTAAAATATTTTTGAGTTATTATAAATAACTTTAATATTTTGGCAAGGATTTCATTAATATTTTAATATTATTTAAATATTAATGATAATAGGATTATTCAGTATTTAAATCATTTAACAATGATATCAGTGTTTTAAAAATTATTATAAATGATAATAATTATTTGAAAATTATTGTAAGCCATTGAAAAATAATATGGCTTATATTTGAATTATCTAAAAGAATATTGAAGCTTTTAAATAGTGTTTAATTGAAAATAAACTCGATAATTGTCTGATAAAGCCGTCGATACACCGAATTATATTCGAAATTAATCCAGACCTACATAGTTTGACCTGATGAGTGTTTTTTTATGTTCTAATTACAGATATAAATATATGACAATGTGCTTAAGTTATGTGATGACTGCATATAGCAGTATTATGTGTTACGATTTATTATTATAATCGAAACAATAATCTTATTAATAATAGGTCTTTATATAAAATATAGAACTAAATTGTGTAATCGTAAGCAGCAAGTCAGGCAAGTATCTTAACATTTGCATTTACTTTATGCAATGAACATGTGTAAGTAAGATACTGAATTATATTCTTGTTGTACAAGTTTCTCAACTCTACTTTCATTGATAAAGATATATTCTGTTTGTTAATAGCTAAGTTTGGTTATGTAAGTGTCCTCACTTCGATAATTATTGTATTTGAATACTTGTTGATACATACTTATTGAATTCTGGTACGTATACATTAATTAAAAGTTGTCTAAGCTATTTGACTCGGCTAGACATTGATTAAAATATATCGTTGAACATGATAGAACATTATTGTCGTCCGACTGAATTGTTTTGGTTAGGATTCCAGACTGAGTATGAACATCCCGAACTTTGGGAAACTTTTGTGCGCCAAAGGCAGATATGATGAGCAAAAATATCGTTTTAACGCATAGTATTGATCAATACAGGGCATAACGGGCTGATCACCCTCCGTGCCCGTAAGTCATGATGGTTTGCGGATGAGTTTCTGTATAACCTTTTCAAAAATTGAAAATAAAAGGTCATAGTCTATCGACTACTCATCATTCATAGTCAGTACGTAGTTTCAAAAATGTAATTGATTTTATATGTTGTTTAATATTGTTTCATGTTACTTCACAACTATTGCCTCGTTGTAAAAGTGTAGTTCAAAGAAGACATTTATTTATTTCAGCTAATATTTATTAATTGATATTAATTGCTGGGCAATTAAATGCTCATTTTTGTTTTAAATTTAAATGTTTTCAGCTAAGCTAGATTGACCTGAAGCTTCCGGCAAGGACAAAGGAAATTGAAAGCTGAAGGACTAGGTTATATAATGTTATTTGTAATAACTATATGTATGATAAGATACTAATTATCATGTAATGAATTACTTAAAGGTTCTCAAATCTGGGAAGGTAGAAAACTTTGATATAACACTTTTATTTAATTAATACATTAAGTAGTTTGAATGAATATTATCGTGGAGCACTAATTACGAATTTCAAGTACCAAAATTTGGGGGCGTCACATCATGGTATCAAAGCTTTAGGTTAGAAACCTTAGGTGGGGATATACCTTAGGCTATAACCTTTGGATAGATAAAAGCATTGAAAACACAAATAACTCAAATAGAGTTTAAAGGATATGAATTAAATAAATTCATTGTAAAAAAAAATAAAAGTAACTTATATAAAAGTATTATTTGTTGTGTGTATATAATATCTATTATATACTAATCAAGATAATTTATGTATAGATGTCAAGCGAAAAAGGATTAGGATACGCTTATATCATGAAGAAGGAGTAAATCACTCCACCCGAACCAATATCTAAGACAATAGTTGAAATAGAGGCTCACATTGAAAGTAATCTTGATGAAGTGATTATTTTAGAAAATATAGTAACGGACCCAGAAACGGTGGTACTAATAGATAGTGATTCTGACACGGAAGTTGGAGTTGATCAAGCATCAACGGAAGTGCAGAATCTGTGGAACAAGGTTTCTTCTTTGGAAAAGGTGTGGGAAATAGAAAGATTATTAAATAGTCAATTGTAGAAGGCGTTAATCAAAATAATGGAAGAACAAGATAAGTGTAAAATCCAAATTGATCAGATGGGAGCCAAAAGCAGCATATCGTGTGCAACTCCAAATAGGAAGGGGAAAAAATGATGAATGATCGTGATTTAGGAAATTCTGAGTATAACCAAGGGAACTTTAAAAGAATAGGAAATTGTACAAACTTTAAAAGGAAACATGAAGGCGTATGTAGAAAAGGGGAAAATGTATGTTACAATTACAGACATGAGGGACATATCTCTCTTCATTGTCCCAACTCAAAGCAAGGTGCATGTTTTATTTTTGGGTTGGAAGGTCATCAGGTGAAAGGTTATCCAAGATCAGGAGAAGGCGTAGGAAATAAGTAGTATTAGTATTATTTGAATATGTATGTTCGATGATGTGTATAAGATATGTATGTGTGCGTAATGTAATACTCTCAACTTTTGTATAAGATGTAGCAGCGAATCCCGACTCTTGTGGTCGCAAAGAGATATCAGATGTTCATAATGATATGTGTTATATTATGTAAAGTACTATGAATTAGTTGAATGAATATGAATATATGTTTGATTAATGAAATAAGTTTTATATTAAGATAGTAAATATCTATTTGATAATTGGTTAATACAGTAAACTAAGTTTTTGAAATCCAATATTTTGAGTACATGATTATTTGAGTTTGCAATTACGCGTTATATGTTAAACTTATACGATAAGGTATATAATGTAAGTCAATAAAGAATAATTTATAGTTTTATTTAATCAGATAATGCCGCCAAGAAGACAAAACTGGAACCAAAGAGCAGAAGAATCTGTTAACAATGTTAGAGGAATACCAGACCCAATGCAGAATTTTGCGAATATATTAGCTCTAGCTATGCAGAATGGAATACCAGTAGCAGGAAATCAGCCAGACAATCAATTTGCAAATTTTAAAGACTTTAAGACAGTAGGACCGCTAGAGTTTAGAGTGACAACTGACCCTATAGAAGCCCAAAGTTGGGTAAAGGAGATAGAAAAGGCTTTTGTAATTATTAGGGTAGCGGAAGAGCAAAAGATGACTTTTGTTACCTATATGATGAAAAGGGAGGCGGATTTCTGGTATGAGGAAAATCAAACTAGAGCCGGAGAAGGAGAGGTGACGTGGACTAGGTTTAAAGAATTATTCTTCAGGAATTATTTCTAGCTCGTCCAGTATGCAAGCTAGGATAGAGGTGAGGTTTTTGGAGTTAAAGTAGGAAAATATGACAATTTCGGAGTACGCTACAAAGTTTAATGAATTAGCTAGGTTCGCTCCACACAAAGTGGATACGGAAGCAAGGAAGGCAAGAAGGTTTAAGTTGGACTTAAAACCCTGGCTCTACAATAAGGTGGCGGTGTTGCAGATTAATAATTTTGTATCACTCTTGGAAAATGGTATCATAGCCGAACAAAGAAGTGAGGCCATGACTCTCTATAATAAAGAAAAGAAGAATAAGGTTAAGGTCGAGGGAGCTGTCAAGGTGGAAGGAACCAGTGGAAGTAGGAGTGGAAAAAGAAAAGGGGACAATTTTGGGAATACCGAAAATAGGCAAGGAGGTATAAGGAAGCAAGTTGTGCAATGTGGAAATTGTGGGAAAAATCACTCGGGTGAGTGTTTGAAGAGAAAGTTTGTTTGTTTTAAGTGTGGGCAAGAGGAACATATCTCTCCTAACTGCCCCAATCCAAGGAAGAATAGTGGGTATTTCATTTGTGGATCAACGAAGCATAAAGTGAAGGATTATTCGAAAAGGAGAGTTGATGGGGGAAGTGTGAATGCGGAGAAAAGTAGTGGGATGTTAGCAATAACTGATCCAACTCCACCAAACAAACCAACTAAATCAACCGCAAGGACCTTCAATGTGACGGTTTAAGATATGGTAGCAGCCGGTGATGGAGTTCCAGGTATGAACCCGATCAACGATATTAATATATATGCCTGATTCGAATTTAACCTATTTTCTTACCGCAAGTTTATTAGTATAAGTATGTTTACATTAGGAACCTTTGTCTAGGGACGAACCCCTCGAACTCGTTTTAAGATCCAATATTACATGTACAACGATTTCACATTATTTAAACATTACATAATAAATTAAAAGTCCATCGTGAGAATCTAGTCGAGATCCGATTATTAGATCTCAACCCCGGGATTCTTAAGCTCACATTATTATACTTAAACGGATATATAAAACATCCTAGACTTGATATTATGTGATTTCATTGGTTAAAATTCTCATCTCGTGCCATTAGGACCCCCTCACCTCTAGATATAGATCTAGGGCTCTACGGAGTGACTGAGACTGACCGAAAGCATTAAATTGACTAGATCTACTATAAATCCAAGCTGATCTAGCATATGGATTAGGGCGTCAAGTTCCATAACCAGTTAAAGGGCTAGATCCGGCTAGATCTAGATAGATCTAGTCTTAGGACTTGATTTCTAACAATATATGTATAAAATAACCGGTAGAATCTCTAGATCTACCAACTACTACGTAAAATATATGTAAAACAACAAGTTTAACTAGATTCAAATAATATATAACATAGATCTAGTATATTGAACAAGGTTTACAAAGGAAATGAACAAAAGTTAACCTTTTTCACCTTGGGGCATGCGTGAACAAGCCTCCCGGGACATAAATCTAAGCTCTACAACTCCAAGTGTATGAGATCTACGATATATGTGGAAGATTTGAGCTAAATCTAGTGTTAGAATGTTAAACCCAAGCCTTTCTCTCTAGATCCGAGCTTCTCTCTCCAAATGCTTCAACTTTTTTTTAGGTCTCCTGAAATTCTTCTATTTGAAGAGGAAAAGGGGCAGCCGCAGGTACACCTGCGACTGGCCTAGGGTTGGCCACACTTGTTCAGTTTTATGTCGCGATGTTAGTTTTTAAGTTGTCTACTGAAACGTTCATAACTTTTAATCCGGGAGGAGTTAGTAGAAGTGCCATACCAATCCGGAAAGCTCTTTCTGATAGCTTCGCAATGATATATTATTCGTCCAATTATGAGTTCGGGAAGATAACTAAATATGGGAAAACCATCCCTAGGTAGATGTTAACTAGTCATTCCACTACTACAAAAACAATAAAAAGATGACACTTAAACAACAAGGGTTTTATAAAAAATGTTGTGGTATATTTTTGAATGACGCTTTTTGACAAAATGTTGTAGTTAGATATATAAAAACGTTGTGGATTTATAAGTGTCAATTTTTGATTTTAAGCTTATAACGTTTTCTTAAAAAAAACGTTATGTATGTAAATAATGTTAAAAAACACGGAGAAGCCAACTCCAAGTTCATACGCTCCAACAAATCAAAATCTTGTCGCTCTAATTTCTCTTCTCATTCTCTCTCCTCAGTCACTACTACTACAATGCTCCCAACTGTGCCCTAAATGATTCTTTATAGTATCTACAAATCCCCCAAGGGCGAATGCCTCATCGATGACACTCAAGCTATGCGAACGAACGCCTCATCGCCTACACTCAAGCTATGTGAACGAACGCCTCATCGGTGACACTCAAGCTGTGTCTCCATGTAAGGTTTTAATGTTAAGAATACAGTAATAGGAACAGAGTATATACCAGATTGTGTAATTTTATGGAAGAGAAAAAGCTAAGATGAGAAGTAATAGAGAAGAATGGAAGAACGTAGTGAGAGAAGAGGTTTTAGAAGAAAGGAAAAGCAAAGGAAACAATTCATTTCATTCCTAATTCCCCTTACACTGTGTGACCCAATATAGATAACATCTATCAACAGATTCTAGAATGAACTACAACTCATAAAATGAGCCTAACAACTTATAACGTAAAAGACTAAACTGACCCTGAATTAACCAAGCAAAAGATATTACTATCCTAATGCACTTATTGTTGGACTCCACTGAATACATCAGCAGGTCTTAAACTGCCACCTTACATTCCTCCTCCCTTGAAATGGCCCTTGTCCTCAAGGGCAAAACTGAGGAAACTTCTGGTGCAATTGATCCCAGTTTTCCCAAGTGGCTTCAGTCGGTAGAGTATTTTCCCACTATACTAGGACTTCAACATTAGGAGCATTGTTCTGTTTTACCAATCTCCTATTAAGGATGGCAATTGGTTCCACTAAGAAAAAACCTTCAGAGTCCATAGGAGGTAAATCAGGAGAGGAGTTGCAATGTGAGTCAAGTTTCTTTTTGAGTAAGGACACATGAAAGGTAGGGTGGATTCTGGCCTGTTCAGGTATTTATAAGCAACTGCTCCCACCTTCTGTTCAACTAAGAAAGGACCACAGTACTTGGGGGGCTAGTTTCCCATATCTGGACTACTTTAAGGTCAGTTGCTTATAAGGTCTCACCTTCAGATACACTCTATCTCCTGGTTCGAAAGACCGTTCTGTTCTGTGTTTATTTGCATAACTTTTAATTCTGGATTGAGCTGTTAGCAATTGGTGCCTTAACATATGCATAAACCGAGCCCTATCTTTACTGAACTATTTAACAATGGAATTTGAAATATGTCCAAACTGGTGGAAGTTAAGATGGGGTGGCTTATATCCATACAAAGCTTCAAATGGTGAGGTTTGTAAGCCCACATGGTAGTGGGAATTATACCACCACTCAGCTAGGGACAACCATGACACCCATTTTTGAGGTTCTTGAGTAGCCATACATCTAAGGTAACACTCAAGGACCTGATTAACCCTCTAAGTTTGGCCATCAGATTGGGGATGGTAGGTTGTGCTCATTTGTAGCCTAGTACCCACTATCTTGAATAGGGACTGCCAGAATAGGCTCAGAAATGCCTTATCTCTATCAAAAACTATGGTAGTTGGTAGTCCATGGAGTTTGTAAACTTATGAGACAATTAGGAAGCTGTGAAGGTGTACTGTAAGGCAATAAAATGAGCACATTTGGTGAATCTGTCAACTATAACCCAAATAACAGTCATACCTGAAGATTTTGGAAATCCTTTTATGAAATCCATAGAGAGGTCAGTCCATGGTTTATTTGGAACTGGAAGAGGTTGCAGAAGGCCTGGGCTGGCTATAGTTTCATGTTTTTGTTTCTGGAAGGTATCACACTCTTTAACAAAGGTAGTGACATCTTGTCTCATAGTTGGCCACCAGAAGAATTTGTTAATTCGTTCATAAGTTCCCTTGATACCTGAATGTCCTCCTATGGGTGAGTTATGAAACTTATTTAAAAACTTCTTCCTCAGTTCCGAGTTAGGTCCGACCACTAATTTGTCTTGAAATTTGAGTCTTCAATTTCTGAAAGTATACCCGGGTAATGCATCTGGTTGGACTTGTAGTTTTGTGATGAGGTCCCGTAATCCTGTATCCTCTTCCCAGGAAGAAGCCACCTCTTATATCCAAGTAGGAACCACAACAGTGATCATCTGACATTGAGTTAATTCTTCAGTTGAACTGCTGAAAGATTGTCCAGATTTTGAACCTTCCATTGCTTTCTGAGAGGTCATCGACCACTACATTCTCTTTACCCTTTTTGTATGATATTTCGTAGTCTAGACCCATCATCTTGGTAACCCACTTCTGTTGATTAGTAGTAGTGATCCTTTGGTCTAGCAGGTACTTGAGGTTATGATGGTTAGTTCTGATGTAAACCTTGTTCCCTAACAAGTAATGTCTCCACTTGTTGACAGCAAATACAACTGCCATCAATTCTTTCAAATAGGTGGACAGTCCTAAGTGTTGAGCAGAAATGACTTTACTAAGGTAGGCGATGGGTCTATTTAACTGCAACAAGACTGCTCCTATTCCATGATGGGAAGCATCAGTTTCTAACACAAAAGGCTCCTTGAAATCTGGCATAGCTAAGACCGGTGCCTGCGTCATTACTGTTTTGAGGTTTTGGAAGGCCTCAGTAGCTTTATCAGTCCACGTAAAGCTATCCTTCTTAAGCAGATCTGTTAGTGTCTTGCTTATGACCCTATAATTTCTTATGAATTTCCTGTAGTAACCAGTTAACCCCAAGAATCCCCTTAAGCCTTTGAGGTTTATCGGTACAGGCCAATGGAGCATACAGCTTATTTTTTCCTTGTCAGTTGAAACTCCTTCTTGAGTTATGATATGACCAAGATATTTTACCTGTCTAGTACCAAAAATGCATTTGCTCCTCTTGGCAAATAAACAGTGTTCATGTAGTGATTGTAAAACCAGTTGCAAGTGTGTCAAGTGTTCTGAATAGGTCTTGCTGTAAATCAGTATCTCGTCAAAAAAAACCAAGACGAATTTTCTTAAATAAGGTTGAAATACCTCATTCATTAGAGATTGAAAGGTGGCGGGAGTGTTGGTAAGGCCAAATGGCATAACCAAAAACTCAAAATGGCCAAAATGGGTTCTGAAAGCAGTTTTGGGGATGTCCTCTTTGCTAACTCTGATTTGATGATACCCAGACCTTAGGTCTAGTTTAGAAAACCATTGGGAACCATGTAACTCATCCAACAACTCATCAATGGCTGGAATTGGGAATTTATCCTTAACAGTCTGGTTGTTTAATGCCCTATAGTCCACACAGAGCCTCCAAGTTCCGTCTTGTTTTTTTTACTAACAACACTGGAAAGGCATAGGGACTATTGCTCGGTTGGATAATACCATTTTGCATCATTTCCTTTACTATTTTTTCTATTTCTTCCTTTTGGACATGGGGGTATCTATAGGGCCTGAGATTCATGGGTTGGTTGCCCTCCTTTAAATTAATATGGTGATCCTTAGTTCTTGTTGGAGGTACCCCTTTTGGCTCTTGAAAGACTTTAGAGAACTGCTGCAATAATTCCTCTAACTGCTTATTTTCATTTGAAGTGAGATCAAGACTAGTGCTACTATTGTGGCTGCTGTAATCTTTATTTGACTGACATAATCCAAATAAGTATCCAAAATACCCATGGGTAGCAGCATTTAAATTTCTCTTGAAATCACTGAATCCATCAAATTAAATGGAGGTGACACTTGTCCGATTCCCTCAGTGGTGAATGGTCTTATCTCTCTTTGTTAGGGACAATCGCAGTTGTGGAAATCGAAAGTTACTGAATCAAAGAGTTTTAACCATTGCACACCAAGTACTGCATCAATACCTCCTAGTGGTAGTATTCTAAATTCAGTGTGGAACTCCTCCCCTTGAATGGTCAAAAGTAAAATTGGGCAGTGCTGATGGCTTTCAACCTTAAACCCATATGCTACTATTACTGAGACCGAGTTTGTACTGAACAAGTTAGTTTTAACCCTTTTTGTAGCTTGGGGATCCAGGAAGTTGTTGGTGTTCCCACTATCCACTAAAACTCTTAGGAACTTACCATTAGCCATTCCCAATAACCTAATGGTGTTATTAGTGCTATGACCTGATAGGGCATGGAGTGTGATTTGAGGTTCATCCTCCACACATGGTTGCGGTGTGTCCTCATATTCTTCACCGCATTCATCATGTACTATTCCAGATTATTTAGATGGTAATATCATAAACAAGTGTGGTTTCTTACATACATGTTCTTTTGCTAAAAGTCTCATCACAGGAGAAGCATAACCCTTTTCTTCTCTTTTCATTAATCTGATCCCTTATCAACCCTTTTCTTTGGTAAAGACCTCACGACTTCCAAATTGTTGTGGATTAGTGGTTTGTTGAATGGAGTGACCACAGGTGGTGACACTAATGGATTGCAATAGAATGCATTTACGATCTACTCCTCTTAAGCCAAACATCAAGTTTAGCTTCCTCCACCCTAGATAGCCTTACTAGTTCCTTAAGACTTTTGGGATTCAGGTTCTTGCACTCTAAGCTGTATCTCTAGTCTCAATCCCCCAGAAGCAATCCATGAAAAATTCTTCATTAAAGGTCCGATTTACGCACAATGCCCACCTCTCGATTCTTGAATTTTCTTGGTACTCATCTACTAACCCTAGTTCTTGCACTTCTTGACTCCCCTATTAGGTTATCACCGGGCCTCTGGATGAATCTAGCCACAATCTCCTCTATCAAACTTTCCATGATAACTCTTGCCTTCCCCGCACATAGCTAGAATACCAATCCTCGAACTTCTCCTCCAAATTCTTGGTCGCTAAATAAACCTTCGTGGTTTAGGCACCATATGATGTAAAACAACTTGTTACATTTCACGATCCAAAGATCTAGAATTTTTCCCATCAAATTTTGGGAATTCAAAATTTATGGTCTTAAAAATACTATCGGTTTTATCGACTTTAGCGACTTGCTCATATCTCCCTAGAATAAATTACGTGAGGATCCCGATTTACTGTTTGTGCAACATCCGCTTGTTGCCTCTGTAGTGCCATGAGGGCTTCAAAGTTCTTCATCATCAACTCCATCTTAGAATCTAGACCTTGTAATTTACCTGTTTGTGCAGCATCCGCTTGTTGCCTCTGTAGTGCCATGAGGGCTTCAAAGTTCTTCATCATCAACTCCATCTTAGAATCCGGACCTTGTTGTATTAATGACATTACTCCTAACCGATTTTGCATCGATGCATAAATCTTGTCTTTGCTCCAAGACTGGTTCTCCATATTACTCGATCTCTGGTTGTTATTAGCCATAGGTGCGAGAACATGGCTCGATACCAATTGTAAGGTTTTAATGGTGAGAATCACGATAGGAATAGAGTAGTATATACCAGATTGTGTAATTTTATGGAAGAGAAAAAGCTAAGATGAGAAGTAATAGAGAAGAAAGGAAGAACGTAATGAGAGAAGAGGTTTCAGAAGAAAGGAAAAGGAAAGGAAACAATTCATTTCATTCCTAATTCCCCTTACACTGTGTGACCCAATATAGATAGCATCTATCAACAGATTCTAGAATGAACTACAGCTCAGAAAATGAGCCTAACAACTTATAACGTAAAAGACTAAACTGACCCTGAATTAACCAAGCAAAAGACATTACTATCCTAATGCACTTATTGTTGGACTCCACTGAATACATCAGCAGGTCTTAAACTGCCACCTTACAGTCTCCGTTCGATTTGATGACTGCAATTCTGAAAGGAGGAAACATCGACCTGTCCAATTCGTCAAAGTCTAGTGTGTCGATGCCGCCACCACTACAAAACAATAAATAGACAAAACTTAAACAACAACGTTTTTATAAAAAACGTTGTGGTTTTTATAAAAAACGTTGTGGTTTTTTTAACGTTTTTATAAAAAATGTTATCTATTTATAAAGGGTAATTTTTGATTTTAAATAGATAACATTTAAAAAAAAAAAAAACGTTATCTATGTCAAAAACACGGAGCTTAAAATAAATTACGCCGCAGAGCTTAAAATAAATTACGCGGAACTTAATTTATCTATTGCTATTGCTGGTCTGGCTTATTAGTAACATATTTTGCAGACACTGGGAATTTATGAAATCCTTTCGAAATCCCTCATTCTCTCAAGCTCTTGTTGAAACTCATCACTCTCTCAAACTTTGACTTCGGCAATCGATCGTCCCCTCTCAGGTAACTTTCTCTCTCTTCGCTCCTTTATGATTTCATGCACTTAAGTTTTTTGTAGTCATTATATACAAAACCCTAGTTTCATTCATATCTACATTAATTTCCCAAAACTTGTATAAACCCTAATCAGAGGACGAAAAAATGCAATTGAACCAACAAACCCTTCAATTTCTTTCCCAATGCTTCCTCGATACTCTATCTCCTCTCCCTGAACCTCGCCGCCGTGCAGAATCCAGCCTCTCTGACGCCGCCAATACCCCAAACTATGGTCTCGCTGTGCTCCGCCTCCTGGCTGAGCCAGCCATTGATGAGGCGATCTGTCAAGCCGCGACTGTTAACTTCAAAAACCTAAAGTGAATCCCGGTGGGTCGCAGTATTTAGTTTGTACGTTTGGCTATTGAGTTTGTAATTTTGGCAGTATTGAGTTTGTAATTTTGGCAGTATTCATATTTACTGGATTTAGTTTCATTATTTTGTAAATGATTTGTTATTGTTGTTGGATCTGGTTGTTGATGATATGGAGTTAAAGGCATAAATAAATTTTACCCCTCTGAATTTAAAGTCTCACATTGTAGGAAAAACAACATTTGTGAAGAGACATCTTACCAGAGAATTTGAGAAGAAATATGAACGTAAGTTTGATACAGATATTCCTCTCTTTTTGTTTTTAATTTTTTTATATTTATTTTATGTTTACCAGTTAATATTCTGTGGGAGTGCTGTATTATTATAGCTGATAATGTTGTTTCTTTATTTTATATAACAACCATTGGTGTGGAAGTTCATTCATTGGATAAACAGTACTATCATGTCCTATCTCAACAACATTTTAGTTAATAGAGCTTAAAGAGTATTTCTGATCTTTATAACCTTCACCTGAGAGTTGCACTGGTAGAACTAGCATATATTGCCGATCAAATTGTTACAATTGCTACAAATAGTTTTTAAAATCAAGTTTAATTGTGATCAAATTCTAACTTTTCTTATTTCGGGGAAAGAGCTGGTGTGATTCTCCAGCTGATATTAGATCAGCTATATGCTTTAGCCAGTCTTAGTCATTTACCTTGCAGTTAAGGGCCTTGAGGTATTTCATGGGAATGAAAAAGTATTGATCATGTTTTCAATTTTTGTTTTCCTGCACCACTAGAATTGTATGTCCTGTAACTTTAAATTACCTACAGGTTTACGAGACTAGTGGAACATATTTGCACTTGCTTGGAAGCGGGTACTTTTGGCTACCAATGGTTCTGCTGTCTGAAATTATTCAAACTTTCCTATTAGCCGACTTCTGTTACTACTATGTTAAAAGGTTAATCCACTTCTCATTCACTGCTAATTATATCTTTGTGTCCGGTTTCACATATTCGCATATTGATAATTTAATAATGTCAATTTGAACTGACTGCATCGTTCTGTTTTTGCTTTGCAGCGTCGTGAATGGCCAGCTTCAAGTCAGCCTGCCTCCTGTTTAAAAAAATGGTTTTTACTGTTCTGGGTGGGTGTAAAGATTTACAGTAGACCTACATATTTCGATTATAAAGTTAAACATGAAATAGTATCAAGAAGTGGTTGTCCTTTTTTCTTCTTAATTGAACTTTGTTGTCAGAGTTGCAAAGAATTTTCTAAAGAAGCAGCCCAATACCCTTGTCATTGTTGGGGCATATAGTATTGGGAAAGAATGTGTTTATCTTGCAATTTCCAAGGCATTAGGGGTATGTAGCTCACCTTTTACTTCCTTGCTGTTGGTGAATATCATTTGTGTGTGCATGCTCTGGTAACATATGCATAACTGGTATTAGCGGACATAGGAATTATACTATAGTACTAATTCTTACTTTTTTTTTATTTAATTAAGAGTAAAAAGATCTTCCATTTAGATCAATTAGGAGCATCCTACTATAGTACTGCATTTATTTATATTCAGATCTCAGAAATGTCAAGAATACTGGTCTACACCCAGACTACATTTATGTTGATGGTGAATGGAAACAGGAAAGGAGCATCCAGTAATAATGTTTTAGAGCAGTCGATTTGATTTTAATTCTGGTGGTTGGTGAATTGTAATTGAAGACTTGTGAATTGATATTTGTTGGTTGGGGGTCAAGAATACTTTTCAACACCAGGAATCCAGGACTGCATTCATCTTGATGGAGAATGGAAATAGGAGGAGCATTCGATAATGTTTTTAGGGCAGTCAATAAAAACCAGAGTTTAACCAGGGATAATAAAAACCAGAGTTTTTAGGGCAATAATATTTATCATCTGGACAAAAGTCTTCTAGGTGCTAAAGGACATTAAAAATGTGAGCATTTCTAATACCAGTTATGCATATGTTTCCTTTTAAACGTCAAAAACCACTTATGATCTAAAACCACTTGTGATCTAAATGTACTTGATGCAGCTGCTTGTATGACATGGGAATTAGCAGTCTCGGGCAATGAATTCATACTTGTGCTTCTAACAATGGAGCTCGTGCTCCTCCGCCTACTAATAGTCTGCTAGCTGGACCTGTACCTAAAGCTGGGGTTTTCCCTCCTCTTGGAGTCCATGGTGTAAGTCAGCTGAATTTGCTTGCTCAGCTAATAGTTATATTTTCTTCAACATTTCACTCGGGGAAAACTTTCTTGGGTGCAACCATTCCAGCCTGTTGTTTCTCCTTCTCCAAGTGCAATTGCAGGATGGATGTCAAGTACTAACCCTTCCATGCCTCATGCGGCTGTTGCACCTGGTCCCTCTGGTCTTGTGCAGCCTCCTGGCGCAGGTGATCCACCTCCTCCTTCTATTTGTAGATAGCTTTGTCGTATGCAAATTGCAAACTGACTTTTTTCTGTATTCTACTATTCCTTTTGTTAATATCTGATATTTATTGTGTTTTCCATCTTCGGGTCGAGCCACATATGGATTGATCACAACTCACTATCTAACTGTGTTGATGGCCTTGTTGATGTTGTCGTGGGTTCAACTGCCATTACAATTTCTAACAACTACTTCACCCACCATAATGAGGTTCATATTTTTTCTATACCCATTTTCACTACTTGTTTTAACATGGCTCCTTTTCAGGGAAATACTAACACTATACTCTTCTGTAAACCAGGTTATGTTGTTGGGTCATAGCGATTTCTATGTGAGAGATGAGCAAATGCAAGTGACTATTGCCTACAACCATTTTGGACATGGTCTTATCCATAAAATGCCAAGGTAAACAAAGGGGAACTTCTTCACCATTCGCAATGTAAGCCGTGCAAGTTTTCTAATTGCTTTTTCATATTATTGGTTAATAATTTATCCACAACCATGATCATCCAAAATCATTGTTGTTGATTGACTACTTACATAGTGTCCAACGACAAGTTTCTTTTTTATTTTCACAGTTTGATGCATTAAAAGGGACACTCCGTCACTTCAGCCTATTCCCACCAGGTGGCAGTGGCATTTTTCTTCATTCTTTGGCTCATTTTTGTGCATTTTTTGTACATTCATGCTGGTAAGGTAGTGCAAGTCTGATAATTTATTAGTTTCGATGTTCTAACCAACTACAATTTCAAATATAATTGGGTTTTAGAATGCGAATTGAGCTGTGAAATGCATCTCTGTTTGTACAGTGTAGAGTTGTTTTATGATGCTTTTAGAGTATCCAATTTGAGCCACGGGGGTTATAATGTCTCATCAGGTCTTATAATGAGTCCATATTTTACAGGGGTTCTCTTATAATTAGTTCATGTTTGCAATTTTGTTGCAGGTTCTCGAGTTGAAAACTGAATTCTGCTATATTTTCTGTCAAGGCAAATGGCATTTTCTTTGTAATTTTCACGTGTTCGATTGAAAAATGAGACTTTCATGCCTGGTTTGGACGCACTATTGCAAATGTTATGAAAAATTAGTTCATGTTTGAAATGTTATGCAGTTTGTTTTTAAGCTTCTTAACAAGGAAATAAGATTTTGTAGTGGGCTTTATTTCAACTTCTGTTTTAGTGATTTAATTTTTATATGAATATCATTTGAGCTTTTCCTTTTTACTTGTCTGTTTTCTAGCCAGATTATAGTTATGTTTCATACATTCTGATCCATGGAGGTTAACCGCAGGTTAAATCTTTGTGTGACTCAGATTCTTGAAGCACCAAATGAGGAAGAAGTTTCTTTACTTCTGGAGATATTTAGGTGATTATTCTCAGTTTTTCATTTTTTAAGTCCCTTACTACGGCTTCCTATGCAAATGCTTGATATTACATAATTAGTTATTATGAGAGAGAAGCTGTTAGGCAAAATAGATTATTAGTCCAAATCATCACAATTTTCCTGGTTTGGATAAAGTGTAGGCTCTGTCTCATAGGAGGAAAGGAAGTTCACGAGGCAACAGTAAGAAGCATACAAAATTTGGTAAAAAGATTTCTCCAGTTATGAAGATGAAGTACTGGTAAATTTTCGTGGCCATGCCTTTACTTAGAGCATCTGTAAATGATCAAGTGTAATTTTCGTGGCCATGCCTTTACTTGGTGTTCCTGCTCCTGCTCCTGCTTCTGTTTCTGCTCCAATTGTAGCGTATCCAAGGGAGACGGATGGTGTTCCGAAGAACATTTTCTTGGTGAACATAGTAGTAATTTATATTGAAAAGTGAATTTGAGATGTATATATTGATAATTTGGTATATATTTTGTGGATATAGTAATTTGAAACTGTAAACGAATGGTATTATTGGGATGTATTTTGAATGGTTGATACATTTTGGTTTTAAATTTAAATGAGAATTTAGACCTTTTAGCTATATATATCATAGTATTAGCATATTGCAGGTGCATTGGTAATATAGGTGAATCACAACCTTTGTTTTTTCTTTTTTTTTTTGTCTACAATATTTTAAAAATGTTGTATATTTGTATAAATAAATGACACCTTCTAAATAGATGACACATTACAAACGTTGTGTAAATGTGTCTAAACGTTGTCTGATATATTACACTACAATATTATTAGCGAGAAAACGTTGTGGAATCATACTTTTTACAACGTTTTTAAGCATCTACTAATTTATGGAAAATAAATCTACAACGTTTTTTCCTTATAATACGTTGTGTAATGTGTCTGACTACAACGTTTTAAAAACGTTATGTAAGGGTGTCAAATAGATGACACCCTTAACCACGACGTTTTTCTGATTGAAATTATAACGTTTTTTTCGTGTTATTTATTTACTGTTTTGTAGTAGTGATAGCTGAGAGTTTAAACAAGAATATTGTCATCTACACAATATCCACACTCAATGGAGTTCTCATTACAATTATTATCACATTTTTCCATAGAATAGTGAGGACTACTAATTCTATCATCCGGATAGTCAATACTGCTCCCCAGGCTCGTCCCAAATTTATATTCTCATTTCACGAAGAGAACGAGGAAAGAAATGGTGAGCTCAACTAGCCCAGTAAGAAATATTATGACTAAGATAATGCAGAATAAATTATCATTAGCTTTCAACAATGTTAAACTGATAAAATACAATAGACATCAAATTTAACTACAGCGGAATAAGCAATCCATTAGAAGAGTCAAGTAGAGCATGATATCTACTATCTTCTATGTTTTAAAATGTTTTCATCAATTTTTATCATTTGAGACTCGACAATAAATAAACCACATCATCAAATCATCCCTGCACTACGGGCCAAAGATATTCATTAAATCATCAATGGTCATGACTATACCGAATAATCCCTAGTCATAATCATACCAAAAATTATCCATCAATGCACTACAGGCCACTGAGAACTTTTACCACATCATTTATAACATTACAAGTCATGATTATACTGAATGATCCCTGGTCATAATCATACCAAGTCCATCTATGCACGTAAATCAAAGATAACTTTCATCACAATATAAGCATGGGGATGATGACAATGATATAAGCATTAATCAAACGAAATTAAGGATAAATATTAAAGACTTTAAATTTATCCAAATATTATCAATCACTTAATAAACTCATCATCTAATATTATTAATATTATAACAATATTTTAACCACTTCTTAAACTTATAAATAATTTATTTTAATTATTTACACTTTACCAAATAATGCATTTAATCATTCAAAAATGTCATACTCATAAAATTTTATCACCAATGATCAAATCCCTCATCAAAAATCTGCATATATCCTATATAGGATTCCCAAGCCATAAAATCCTATTTTTCAATTTTGTTACTTCACATAACATATTTAATTCATTTACTCATAACTAATTTATTTTCATGAAAAATACCAAATCAGTCCCAAAAATATTTCTTTTCAGGGATTTAGCATAATATAGTCCCATATTGAACATATATTTTTCTCAGAATTTTTAAAATTCATTTACTATTTTTCATATATTACAAATGCTTTAATATTTAGACATTTATCATAAATTATACATTTTTCCAAAAATTTCGAAATTTACAGGGTATACTCCTGTTATATACATGTACTTCCAATAAAAATTTCATAAATTTTGGAGTTAACCACAAGGAGTTATAAGAGGTTACTTTTAAAATAGTCTTTTCTCATAAAATCCATAACTTTTAATCTATACATCCAAAAATCGCCATCTTTGTACACAATATAGAAAACTCACCAAATTATCATCTCAAATTTTTCCAGAATTTTGAGGATCAAAAAAATTACGAAACTGCAAATGGATTTTCACCCGCCATGCGATAATCACGTAGACAGATCATTTTCACAATTTAATAAAGAATGAATACGAAGAATGGAAATTGGTTCCACTAAGAAAATACCTTCAGAGTCTATAGGAGGTAAATCAGGAGAGGAGTTGCACTGTGAGCCAAGTTTCTTTTTGAGTAAGGACACATGAAAGGTAGGGTGGATTCTGGCCTGTTCAGGTAACTTCATTTTATAAGCAACTGCTCCCACCTTCTGTTCAACTAAGAAAGGACCATAGTACTTGGGGGCTAGTTTCCCATATCTGGACTGCTTTAAGGTCAGTTGTTTATAAGGTCTCACCTTCAAATACACCCTATCTCCTGGTTTGAAAGTCCGTTTTGTTCTGTGTTTGTCTGCATAACTTTTAATTCTGGATTGAGCTGTTAGCAACTGGTGCCTTAACATATGCATAAACCGAGCCCTATCTTTACAGAACTATTTAACAGTGGAATCTGAAATCTGTCCAAACTGGTGGAAGTTAAGATGGGGTGGCTTATATCCATACAAAGCTTCAAATGGTGAGGTTTAGAAGCCCACATGGTAGTGGGAATTATACCACCACTCAGCTAGGGACAACCATGACACCCAGTTTTGAGGTTCTTGAGTAGCCATACATCTAAGGTAACACTCAAGGACCTGATTTACCCTCTAAGTTTGGCCATCAGATTGGGGATGGTAGGTTGTGCTCATTTGCAGCCTAGTACCCACTATCTTGAATAGGGACTTCCAAAATAGGCTCAGAAATACCTTGTCTCTATCAAAAACTATGGTAGTTGGTAGTCCATGGAGTTTGTAAACTTGTGAGACAAAGATTTTAGACAATTGGGCAGCTGTGAAGGGGTGCTTTAAGGCAATAAAATGAGCATATTTGGTGAATTTGTCAACTATAACCCAAATAACAGTCATGCCTGAAGATTTTGGCAATCCTTCTATGAAATCTATAGAGAGGTCAGTCCATGGTTTATTAGGAACTAGAAGAGGTTGCAGAAGGCCTGGGCTGGCTATAGTTTCATGTTTTTGTTTCTGGAAGGTATCACACTCTCTTTAACAAAGGTAGTGACATCTTGTCTTCATAGTTGGCCACCGAAGAATTTGTTAATTAGTTCATAAGTTCCTTGATACCTGAATGTCCTCCTATGGGTGAGTTATGAAACTTATTTAAAAACTTCTTCCTCAGTTCCGAGTTAGGTCCGACCACTAATTTGTCTTGAAATTTGAGTCTTCAATTTCTGAAAGTATACCCGGGTAATGCATCTGGTTGGACTTGTAGTTTTGTGATGAGGTCCCGTAATCCTGTATCCTCTTCCCAGGAAGAAGCCACCTCTTGTATCTGTGACACCCCCAAAATAGGTCTACATCCCCCCCATTCGAGTTGTCAATACAGTGCAAAACAACTACAACTTTATTATTACAATAGTAAAGCGTGAGTTTAAATACGAGATATTGCCATCTAGACAATATCCACATACAAATAAATCCTCATCATAATTATTGGTACATTATTTTACAACAATGGTGAGGACTACTAAACAACTCTCCCTAGAACTTTCATTCCATACCCCAGGCTAAGTACTTTCATTTATATTCTACGCCTCCACGAGAAGAAAAATGGAACAAAAAGGAAAAGGGTGAGCTCGACTAGCCCGATAAAGAATATTATGACTAAGATAATATACAACAAAATTATCGTTAGTCTTCAACGAGGAAAAATATAATAGAATACAATAGACAACAAGTTTTAAATCAATATTATCGCGGTGAAATAATAATTCATTAGAAGAGTTAAGTAGAGAATGCAAACTACTATCTTACATGTATGAATTTTAAAGTTCATCGTCTATTTTTATCCTGTAACATCAATCAATATATATCTCCGAGATCAAATATTCATCCTTGCACTACGGGCGAGGACATTCACCGATTAGTCATGTTCATCTAAACACTGTTCATCTTTGCACTACTGGGCCAAAGATATTCATCGAAAAATCATTCATCTTTTGCACTCTGGGCCAAAGATATTCATCGAAAATCATTCATCTTTGCTCTCGGGCCAAAGATATTCATCATAAATCATTCATCTTTTGCACTTTCTACGGGCCAAAGATATTCAATAATATCATCATTTAAGGCGAGGATGATGAAAAATATTTTTTAAAAAAAGCGAATCCGATGAAACAAAATGACAAGGATTAAGGATTAAGGATTAGTACTTTGTTTTATCCACGTCCAAAAATACCTCAAAAATAATCATAGTGGTGTAAAATTCAAGAATGATCAAAACATGGATACAATCAAAGCTAGTATCCACAATAGATATTTTGACGAAAAGAAAAATTTTCATTTTTCGATGAATAGTCTTAAATATTAAGTGAATAGTCTTGTATCGTGAATAGTCTTGGTATCGTGAATAGTAACTCAGACACCAAAAGCGTTCCAAATTTGATAAAAACTTGAGATCAATATTTGACATAATGATATTGAAGAAATAATATCATTCTGAAAAAAATAATATCCACTTACCTCGAAAGATCGGTACTTAAGCGGAATCTTTGGATATAGACTATATCTTGAACTTTCACCGTATAGCAATACTCAAAGTATACTCAAAATACTCACAAGAATAAACTCGATAATATAGAGAGAAAACTTGATTTACGGTGTGATTTTCAATTCTAACCTAAGCACTATTTATAGGAAATTGCTTAGAACACCCAAAGCGAAAAAATTTAATAAAATATTAATATTTATAAAAATATTATCGTATTCTTTGAAATCTGAATCTCAACAATTCACACATGCCAACCTTCTAGAAGAAAATAAAAAAACGTTTTCTAATTTAAAATAATTTAAACTTCCAAAAATTAATTATTTGAACTTGAACTTCAATAATTCACAATAAATACCCTTTTATCAGAAAATTCGAATCTCGCGAGTTTTTATAGGAAATCAATTCTCTACAACTTTGCAGAAGAAAGTTTTCTAAATTCCCAACAGAAATTGGCCGAAATCCATAAGCGGGTGATTTTAGAGGCTATAATCAAATTTCGATCGATAAATGGGGTCCACAGACATGTTTAACATGTTTTAAACATTTATTGCAACAAAAATACTCTTCCTCCTCGTATACTCATATATCCCACATTAGTTGTAAAAATATCACCATTATTATATTATTAAAATATAATAATATATATTTAAATGAATTATTTTATCGAAAAAAGATAAAATTTCAATTTTAACAATTGTCACATTAAAATTTTCTCCATCTATATCCACATAAAATCAATATTTTCCTCATCATATGAATCAATAATTAATTATTCACAAATAATATTACTGAAATCACAATATTGACAACCGAGGCGGTTCGAGGAAGAGGGGCTTTCGATAAAAATTTCTCCCTTCTTGGCGGCGCAATTAGGTGACCAAACCTCTCCTTAGAGCGAACTTTCTAGACATTGCCAATAATGTTATCTAATAATATTATTAGGATAATATGAATTATTGTTTCGATAATGAAAAAAATCTTGTGTAATGACAATTATTAAAACAACGACAATATAAAATATCAACGCGACAATTATTGAATCAATAAAATAAAACAACTTTGAGCGATAATTCTTTATAACCATTATTGAGTAGTGCCTTCTTACGTAAGAGTCAATAATTGGTGCAATCTCTGTGTCTTCTGGATTCAACAACGCGTATTCTTGTGTTTTAACCACCGGGTATTCAACGATTAAGCGGTAACAACTTCTGTAGTTATTTTTAAACAACTTATATTTGTCATTTTCTTCCTCCAATCGCTTTTTAGTTATGGGGCCCACACATGGGCTGCTTGTGCGTCGTGCGAATATTCCCAGCCGATCGAATATTCCACGAATATTCCCAAACAACAATGAATATTTTATATAACCACTTGCATATTTTGAAATATTTGCGTATTTTACATAACTATATCCACATTAATCACATCAACCCTTACTATTTCAAAATAATAATTAGAGGAATTAAATTTCATTTATTAATTATTTGGGATCTTACAACCTCCCCTCCTTATGAAATTTAGGTCCTCGAAATTGGCGTGCGATACTGGTGTTTGAAAAGATGAGGATACCTCGCTTTCATTTCCGTTTCCAACTCCCGGTCATTTCCTCTATAGCATGGTTTCTCCACAAGACTTTAACTTGTGGTATGACCTTCGTCGTGGGACATGCTCCTTCCTATCCAAGATCTTGGCAGTACTTCCTCATACGTTAAGTCTTGACTATCTCGTCCGGTTCTAACTCAATAACATGATTGGGTCTTTCACATATTTACGAAATGCGGATATGTGAAACACATTATGAACACGAGACATACTTGGAGGTAGCAGCGAGTCTATAGGCTACATTTCCTACTCGGTCAAGAATTTTGAAATGGACCAATAAATGCGTGGATTGAGCTTTCCTCTCTTCCGAATCTTGTAACTCCCTTCCATGGGGCAACACGCAAATAATACATGATCCCCTATACTAAATTCCACATCCTTTCGATGAAGATCCATAACTCTTTTGTCGATCTTGTGCTTGTTTGTATCGTTGTCGAATCATTTGGATCTTTTCGGTGATCATACGTCTTAACTTTCGGGTCCCAACAATGTTGCTTCACCCACCTCATCCCAACATATTGGAGGCGACACTTTCGTCCATATAATGCTTGAATGGGGCCACACCTATACTTGCACGATAAGCTTTGTTGTTGTAGGAGAATTCCACCAATGGTAAATACTTATCCCAAGCGCCCTTGAAATCTAGGACCACGAGTCTTAATAAATCTTCAAGAGTTTGAATAGTCCTCTCGATTGTCCGTCCGTTTGAGGATGGTATGCGAAAAGCGAATCTTAAATCCGTACCCATAGCTTTTTGCAAGCTAACCCAAAATCTTGAAGTGAATCTTGGGTCACGATCCGAAACTATGGATCTTGGCATGCCATGCAATCTCACAATCTCATTTACGTACATTTGAGCAAGGCGTTCAAGGGAATAAGTCTCTCGTATCGGCAAAAATAATGAGCGGACTTGGTTAATCTATCAACAATAACCCAAATAGCATTTATGCCTTGAGAAACCGTGGGAAGTCCCGTATTGAAATCCATGGTAATGTGTTCCCACTTCCATTTGGAATCTCAAGTGGTTGCAATGGTCCCTTAGGCACTTGATGCTCCGCCTTTACGTTGACAAGTTAAACATGTTGAGATAAACTTTGCAATCTCTCTCTTCATATTGTTCCACCAAAATGTATGTCGAAGATCACGATACATTTTAGTACTTCCGGATGGATTGCAAATGGTGTATTGTGTGCCTCCATCATAATCTTGTACTTCAAATCGAGAATCGTTAGGAACACAAAAAGTGCAGGTGGACTCGAAGTATTCCTTCTTCATCAATTCTAAGCTTAGGAATAGCTCCTTCTTGTACTTTCTTCTTCATATGCATCGATTTCAAGATTCGGTGGCTTGAGCAACCTTAACTTTTCTATTAAAGTTGGCTCTGTCGTATATTTGACATCATCGCACTCATTCACGCATATGATCTTCTACTCAACGCATCTACTACCACGTTAAACTTTTCGGGATGGTATTGAATAGTGTGGTCGTAGTCTTTCAATAGCTCGAGCCAGCGTCATTTGCCGCGTGTTAAGTTCTTTTTGAGTGAAGAAATATTTAAGGCTTTTATGGTGCGAATATATCTCCACTTTCTCTCCATATAGATAGTGCCTCCGGATCTTTAAGCGGCATTGCTTTGCAACTCTAGATCATGAGTAGGATAATTCCTCTCATATTCTTTAAGTTGTCGCGAGGCATAGGCTATGACTTTCCCACGTTGCATGAGAACACATCCTAACCCTTTGCAGAAGCATCGTTTGTAGATAACAAATCCATCCGAACGGATGGTATTGTTAGAGCAGTGTCTTAAAATAAGTCTCCTTTTAAGCTCTTGGAAACTCTTCTCGCACTCTTAAGCTCCAAAGCGAATTTTGTATCCTTAGAGTTAGATGAGTTAGCGGAGATGGCGATTCGAAAAACCCTTCCACGAATCTCAGATAATAACCAATTAAGCCCAAAAAGCTACGTGCTTGATCCACCGACTTGGTTTGCTCCCAACTTTGTATTGCTTCAATCTTGGCAAGGTCAGCGGATACTCCATGTTTTGACACCACATGCCCAAAAATGCTACTTCCTCAAGCGAACTCGCATTTCTTTAACTTGGCATAAAGCTTGTTTTCACGAAGCCTTTGGAGTACCGACTTCAAATGGTGCTCATGATCTTCACGGCTTTTGGAATATATGAGGATGTCATCAATAAAGACAACAACGAACCATCCAAATACTCTTTGAATACTCGGTTCATCATATCCATGAAAGCCGCGGGAGCATTAGTCAATCCGAAAGACATAACTAAAATTCATAATGCCCATCTTAGGTTCTAAAAGCGGGTCTTTGGAATATCCTCGGTTCTAATCTTGGTGATGATATCCGAGCGAAGATCGATTTTTGAAAAGAATTGTGCTCCTTGCAATTTGTCAAACAAGTCATCAATACGAGGTGAGGATACCTATTCTTGATAGTGACATGGTTCAATTCCAGATAGTCGATACAAAATCGCATACTCCGTCTTTCTTCTTTACAAATAAAGCAGGAGCACCCCAAGGAGATGTACTAGGGGCGAATGAAACCAATGTCCAACAACTCCTGTAGTTGGACCTTTAACTCTGAAGTTCAATAGGAGCCATTCGATATGGGGTTTTAGAAATGGGCTTTGTACGGGTTCAAGGTCAATAAAAATTCAACTTCACGTTACGGGGTAGGCCAGGAAGTTCTTGAAATCGTCGGGAAAGTTAATAACAACGGGAATATTATTCAATTTTGGCGTGTCTTTATTCAAATCCATAACATGGGCTAAGAAAGCTTGACATCCGTTTTTTAATAAGCGAATAGCTTTATGATTAGATATGACGGTGATTGATTTTAATGGTTTAGTTGCTTGAATTGAACAACGGGTTGTTTAGGAATATGAAAGCTAACAACCTTCTGAAAACAATCAATTTTGGCATGATGAGTAGTTAACCAATCAATCCCTAAAATCACATCAAAAGCAAGTATCTTTAAAGAGATAAGGTCAGCGGTAAGATAAGGGTGCCAACATGGATTAGACAAGATTTATAAGCGATTGGATGTGATGAAAGTTTCTCTAGCGGAGTTTCCACGAGATAGGTCAAAGTCTAATTTCTCGGTCAAGTTTAAGCGTTGAGCACAAGCGGGAGATAAATGAATGGGTATGCACCGGTATCTAGTAAAGTATAAACTTCACAAGAATTTATAAATAGCTTACAGTGATCACCTCGTTTGGGTTCCTCACATTTTGACCGATCACAACAAAGCGCTCTTCGAGGAATCGTTGACTTTGACTTTTACGGGACGATCTTTTGAGTCACCGTCCCCCATTGAACTAGGTTTCGCTCTGTGCAATCTCGGCGATATGTCCTTCCTTTCCACAATTATAGCATACACAGGCTACTTTGTGGGCAATTTGGTGATATGTCCCTCTTTTCGCATTTATAGCAGCATATGGCCGGTGGTCGTTCTCCTCCCTTTGGAACCCGATTCTTCTTTGTGTTTTGTCGTCTTCACATGGTTGTTGTTGAATCTCCTCTTTTTAAAATCTCCTCGACTCGTTTCTTCTATTTTCATGGCCATGATTACCACCGAGTGGTTACCATTTTTGTCGCCTTTTTTTTTTCTCCTTGATTATTGTTGTTTTGTTGGTTGCTATCTCGGTATGATCCTGATTGTGGTACCTCGGTTGGCCGTACTACGTTATCTCGCTCTAACAATTGAGCCACATTAACAACATCTGAATAGAGAAAAATTTATGAGAGATGAGATCTTGGCGTATCTTGGGGTTTCAACCTCTCGAAACATCCGCGTCATCGTTCCTCATTCTCCACCAAATGAGGTGCAAACACAGATAACTCTGCAAACTTACCTCTCGTCTTTGAGACAAATCATGTTGTTACTGCTCGATCTAATAAACTCCACTTCCTTCATATATAGCGAACACTTTCGGAAAAGTATTTGTCATTAAATAGTTCTGAAATGTCTCCCAAGACATCTTTGAGTCTTGGTTGGATGGAGTGCGCTTCACAGACTCTCCCACGATGATACCCTCGCCACGGAACATAAAGGTGGCGAATGGAACCTTCTGTTCCTCTGTGCATCCCAAGACATCGAATATCTTGGTAATTTGCTTGACCCATGTTTACGCCATGATCGGATCGGGCTTCCCTTAAATTCAGTGGTCCCAACTCTTTGAAGCTGCTTGGTTTGTGACAACCCGTGAATTGCTATCATTTCCTCCTATGTTTTGAACACGAGTCTCCTCGTCGATTTTTGCATGAACTACAAAAAGCTTCTAAATATCCCTTCGTTCATCATCTGCTCAGTGGTGTTGTTCACATGAGGAACATTGCCAGCCTGTTGCACGTTCTCCTCGTTGGTGAGTACAGCGTCTCCACGGTCTCATTTCCATTGTTAATATTCTCGATCGACATTCTCAAATCTTGTCATAAAACAAGGGTTAATTAAGGAAATCAATATATCACATAATATCCTATATCTTGACCAACTATCAAATAAGCTTAGGTAGGACACACTAGCGAAGGATTTACTCGTCTCTCCCTCTAGTTCAATTCCTCGATCTCATTGGAGAGATCATATCCTAAGCTCGATACCAAGCTGTGACACCCCAAAATAGGTCTACATCCCCCATTACGAGTTGTCATACAGATGCGAAACAACTACAACTTTATTATTACAATAGTAAAGCGTGAGTTTAAATACGAGATATTGCCATCTAGACAATATCCACATACAAATAAATCCTCATCATAATTATTGGTACATTATTTTACAACAATGGTGAGGACTACTAAACAACTCTCCCTAGAACTTTCATTCCATACCCAGGCTAAATACTCGCTATATTCTAGCCTCACGAGAAGAAAAAATGGAACAAAAAGGAAAAGGGTGAGCTCGACTAGCCCGATAAAGAATATTATGACTAAGATAATATACAACAAAATTATCGTTAGTCTTCAACGAGGAAAAATATAATAGAATACAATAGACAACAAGTTTTAAATCAATATTACATGGAAAATAATAATTCATTAGAAGAGTTAAGTAGAGAATGCAAACTACTATCTTCTATGTATGAATTTTAAAGTTCATCGTCTATTTTTATCCTGTAACATCAATCAATATATATCTCGAGATCAAATATTCATCCTTGCACTCTGAGGCCAAGGACATTCACCGATTGGTCATGTTCATCTAAACACACATTCATCTTTTGCACTACGGGCCAAAGATATTCATCGAAATCATTCATCTTTTTGCTTCTGGGCCAAAGATATTCATCGAAATCATTCATCTTTGCACTACGGGCCAAAGATATTCATCATAAATCATTCATCTTTGCACTACTGAGGCCAAAGATATTCAATAATATCATCATTTAAGGCGAGGATGATGAAAAATATTTTTTAAAAAAGCGAATCGATTGAAACAAAATGACAAGGATTAAGGATTAAGGATTAGTACTTTGTTTTATCCACGTCCAAAAATACCTCAAAAATAATCATAGTGGTGTAAAATTCAAGAATGATCAAAACATGGATACAATCAAAGCTAGTATCCACAATAGATATTTTGAACGAAAAGAAAAATTTTCATTTTTCGATGAATAGTCTTAAATGATAAATGAATAGTCTTGAGTATCGTGAATAGTCTTAGTATCGTGAATAGTAACTCAGACACCAAAAGTTCCAAATTTGATAAAAACTTGGATCAATATTTGACATAATGATATTGAAGAAATAATATCATTCTGAAAAAAATAATATCCACTTACCTCGAAAGATCGGTTACTTCTAAGCTGGAATCTTTGGATATAGACTATATCTTGAACTTTCACCGTATAGCAATACTCAAAGTATACTCAAAATACTCACAAGAATAAACTCGATAATATAGAGAGAAAACTTGATTTACGGTGTGATTTTCAATTCTAACCTAAGCACTATTTATAGGAAATTGCTTAGAACACCAAAGCGAAAAAATTAATAAAATATTAATATTTATAAAAATATTATCGTATTCTTTGAAATCTGAATCTCAACAAATTCACACATGCCAACCTTCTAGAAGAAAATAAAAAAAACGTTTTTCTAATTTAAAATAATTTAAACTTCCAAAATTAATTATTTGAACTTGAACTTCAATAATTCACAATAAATAGCCCTTTTATCAGAAAATTCGAATCTCGCGAGTTTTTATAGGAAATCCAATTCTCTACAACTTTGCAGAAGAAAGTTTTCTAAATTCCCAACAGAAATTGACCGAAATCCATAAGCGGGTGATTTTAGAGGCTATAATCAAATTTCGATCGATAAATGGGGTCCATGACATGTTTAACATGTTTTAAACATTTATTGCAACAAAATACTCTTCCTCCTCGTATACTCATATATCCCACATTAGTTGTAAAAATATCACCATTATTATATTATTAAAATATAATAATATATATTTAAATGAATTATTTTATCAAAAAAAGATAAAATTTCAATTTTTAACAATTGTCACATTAAAATTTTCTCCATCTATATCCACATAAAATCAATATTTTCCTCATCATATGAATCAATAATTAATTATTCACAAATAATATTACGAGAATCACAATATTGACAACCGAGGCGGTTCGAGGAAGAGGGGGCTTTCGAATAAAATTTCTCCTTCTTGGCGCGCAATTAGGTGACCAAACCTCTCCTTAGACGAACTTTCTAGACATTGCCAATAATGTTATCTAATAATATTATTCGAGATAATATGAATTATTGTTTTGACAATGAAAAATCTTGTGTAATGACAATTATTAAAACAACGACAATATAAAATATCAACGCGACAATTATTGAATCAATAAAATAAAACAACGAGCGATAATTCTTTGTAACCATTATTGAGTAGTGCCTTCTTACGTAAGAGTCAATAATTGGTGCAATACTGGTGTCTTCTGGATTCAACAACGCGTATTCTTGTGTTTTAACCATAGGGTATTCCAACGTGTAATAGCGGTAACAACTTCTGCCGTTATTTTTAAACAACTTATATTTGTCATTTTCTTCCTCCAATCGCTTTTTTAGTTATGGGGCCCACACATGGGCTGCTTGGCAGTCGTCATGCGAATATTCCCAACAATCTGAATATTCCACGACCAAACGAATATTCCCAAACAACAATGAATATTTTATAACCACTTGCATATTTTGAAATATTTGCGTATTTTACCCGTAACTATCCACATTAATCACATCAACCCTTACTATTTCAAAATAATAATTAGAGGAAATTAAATTTCATTTATTAATTATTTGGGATATCAAGTAGGACGGCATAACCAAAAAACTCAAAATGGTCAAAATGGGTTCGAAAGCGCTTTTGGGGATGTCCTCTTTGCTAACTCGATTTGATGATAACCTATAGTAGGTCTAGTTTAGAAAACCATTGGGAACCATGTAACTCATCCAACAACTCAGTAATGGCTGGAATTGGAAATTTATCCTTAATAGTCTGGTTGTTTAATGCCCTATAGTCCACACATAGCCTCCAAGTTCTGTCTTGTTTTTTTACTAACAACACCTTTGGAAAGGCATAGGGACTATTGCTTTCATTGGATAATACCATTTTGCATCATTTCCTTTACTATTTTTTTTATTTCTTCCTTTTGGACATGGGGGTATCTATAGGGCCTGAGATTCATGGGTTGGCTGCCCTCCTTTAAATTAATATGGTGATCCTTAGTTCTTGTTAGAGGTACCCCTTTTGGCTCTTGAAAGACTTTAGAGAATTGCTGCAATAATTCCTCTAACTGCTTATTTTCATTTGAGGTGAGATCAAGACTAGTGCTACTATTGTGGCTGCTGGAATCTTTATCTGACTAACATAATCCAAATAAGTATCCAAAATACCCATGGGTAGCAACATTTAAATTTCTCTTGAAATCACCTGAATCCATCAACTGAATGGAGGGTGACACTTGGTCTGATTCCCCTTGTAGCTAGATGGTCTTATCTGTCTTTGTTAGGGACAACTGCAGATTGTGGAAATCGAAAGTTACTGAATCAAAGAGTTTTAACCATTGCACACCAAGTACTGCATCAATACCTCCTAGTGGTAGTATTCTCAATTCAGTGTGGAACTCCTCCCCTTGAATGGTCCAAAGTAAATTTGGGCAGTGCTGATGGCTTTCAACCTTAAACCCATCTCTGCCATCACATTCATCGAAAGCCGAGTTTGAATCAAACAATTTAGCTTTAACCCTTTTTTGCGACTTGGGGATCCAAGAAGTTGTTGGTGCTCCCACTATCCACTAAAACTCTTAGAACTTACCATTACCATTCCCAATAACTTTGATGGTGTTATTAGTGCTATGACCTGATAGGGCATGGAGTGTGATTTGAGGTTCATCCTCCACACATGGTTGCGGTGTGTCCTCATATTCTTCACCGCATTCATCATGTACTATTCCAGATTATTTAGATGGTAATATCATAAACAAGTGTGGTTTCTTACATACATGTTCTTTGCTAAAAGGTTCATCACAGGAGAAGCATAACCCTTTTCTTCTCTTTTCATTAATCTGATCCCTTGTCAACCCTTTTACTGGTAAAGACCTCATAGCTTCCAAATTGGTGTGGATTAGTGGTTTGTTGAATGGAGTGACCACGGTGGTGACAATCGATGGACCGCAATAGTCCTCATTAACATTCTTACTCCTCTTAAGCCAAGCATCAAGTTTAGCTTCCTCCACCCTAGATAGCCTTATTAGTTCCTTGGACTTTTGGGATTCAGGTTCTTGCTTAACTCTAAGCTGTATCTCTAGTCTCAATCCCCCGTGGAAGAAATCCATGAAAATTCTTCATTAAGGTCCGATTTACGCACAATGCCCACCTCTCAATTCTTGAATTTCCTTCCGGTACTCATCTATCGACCCTAGTTCTTCTGCAGCTTCTTAAGCTCCCCTATTGGGTTATCACCGGGCTCAGGACTGAATCTAGCCACAATCTCCTCTATCAAAACTTTCCATGATAACTCTTGCCCTTCCTGCACATAGCTGGAATATCAGTCCTCAACTTCTCCCTCCAAACTCATGGTTGCTAAATAAACCTTATGTGGTTCAGGCACCATATGATGTGAAAAAAGCTTGTTACATTTCCTGATCCAGGATTTAGAATTTTTCCCATTAAATTTTGGGAATTCAAATTTTATGATCTTATAAATACTATCAATTTTATCAGCTTTAGCAGCTTGCTCATATCTCCCTAGAATAGATTCTGTAGAGGATCTCGATTTATCTGCTTGTGCAGCATCCGCTTGTTGCCTCTGTAGTGCCATGAGGGCTTCAAAGTTCTTCATCATCAACTCCATCTTAGAATCCAGACCTTGTTGCATTGATGACATTACTCCTAACTGATTTTGCATCTGATGCATAGTATTGTCTTCGCTCCTGTGCACGGTTCTCCAGTTCCTCAATCTCTGGTTGTTAATAGCCATAGGTGCGAGGACGTGGCTCGATACCAATTGTAAGGTTTTAATGGTGAGAATACGATGAATAGGAATGCAGTATATACCGGTTGTGTAATTTTATAGAAGAGAAAAAGCTAAGATGAGAAGTAATGGAGAAGAAAGGAAGAACGTAGTGAGAGAAGAGGTTTCAGAAGAAAGGAAAAGCAAAGGAAACAATTCATTTCATTCTTAATTTTCCTTACATTGTGTGACCCAATATAGATAGCATCTATCAACATATTCTAGAATGAACTACAGCTCAGAAAATGAGCCTAATAACTTATAAAGTAAAAGACTAAACTGACCCTGAAAAGACATTACTATCCTAATGCACTTATTGTTGGACTCCACTAAATACATCAGCAGGTCTTAAACTGCCACCTTACAGTCTTCGTTCGATTTGATGACTGCAATTCTGAAAGGAGGAAGCATCGACCTGTCCAATTCGTCGAAGTCTTGTGTGTCAATGCCGCTGTCGCTGACGATGCTTGTAAAGAATCGGGAGCTGCTAATGCTGCTCACGACTTCGGTATGACGTTGTGTGATACAAGATTGACCAGATAGGACTGATGCATATGAGTTCATCTCTCCTTTTCCCTTCCATTTCTCCTCAAAATCTCTCCATTTTTGAAGCTTCAGAATCGTTGAGGAGCTCTAATTCGGTTTGTTTCATGGGTTTCAAGCATGGAATTCGAGGTTTTGGTTTGAGAAATTTGGATAAATCTAGGGCTTTTATGAGCGTCTCTGTTGGATCTCAAACTGCCGCTAATGATGCCTTTTTCTTGGATTACAAGCCCATCTCTCTGCTTTCCTATTTCCTGGCCAGGTCTATTTTAATTTCATTTGATTAAAAATGTGATTTTTTTAGTGAATCTGAGTTCAATATAACTTCAAAGATATATTGCAATATTATACTATTTTTTATATGAATCTTGCTAAATTGTGTGTGAATTACATTATAGTCAATGTACAATTCGATAATGACAGAGGAATAAATATAGAATTTAAGTTTATGAGTTGCTTTTTATAATACCAAGAATGAAATTGCAAAAGTTATTAACATATTAATTTCTTGAATTAGTAAACTATGTTTGAACTTCTTTATTCACATATAGCTAGGATACATATTCTTCACTACATCTCATGACATATTATGTTTTATTGGTATAATTGTTTTCCTCTCATAAAAGTCTATAGCAGGAAGGTAATGGGGGTAAGGATGTAGCAATTGAGCATTTAAACTTACTAATTTAGCTACAATTTAGATTAGTTTTTATTTCCTGAGAGGGGTAATCTCCCTTAGATTACGTTAATACGATTTTGTGGTGCAACAGAACATGCGTAACTAAATTGATACTTGATTGTTGTACCAGTAGTCAACTAAGAATTGTGTATTCCTGAGTATGTTTCATAAACTTCCATAAAGCAACACTAAGAAAAGATAAGCCTATATGTTCTACTTTGAGAAGTTGTGATGCATATCATTAGTTGATGATGCTGGGTATGGAATCCGATGATCATGTTTGTTTTATCTTCAACTTCTTATTGCAGGGTGCACAAGCTGTTGGAATGGGTGTGGAGGCTTAGAATGTCCCCGCTTCTTCTGACTTGTATAATAAAGCTAGTGAATTTTTAGGGTGGGTTGAATAAAACTGTTAGTTCGAAATTAGAATCAACGTTAACAATTTGTTCAACTTGAGATAACTTTTCTTATCCAATTTGCTTCAATCTTATCTAAACTAGTAACCTCCACAAGTCCAACTGGTTCTGTCACCATTCAGCAATATTTGGTAGGTGACTGGTTTAAAAGGAATTGGAAGTGGAAAGGAGAACCAAAATTATATTATATGATTAACACATTCTCTCTCTCTAAAGGTTAGACCTTTTGGATGTTTGCATTAAATATCTAAAAATGTGAGACACACATATATTGCATTACCACACAGACAAACACACATAAAGGTTAGTCATCAGATGTGGTCATGTATGTACTTGAGAATTCATTTATAAGAGAGAACTAAAATTAACTTAACAGAACTGTGAATATAGTCAAATCTCAAATTCTATAGGTAGCAGACCTACTATACTTTGGCATACAGATTGTCTTAGATTACTTGTTGATTCTTCAATTGCAATTTTGCAGCCAGCTATCTATGTCACTAGCTTAGCTGTAGTTGAGGTAATACACGCCCGTGATGGAGGTCAGCAGATAATTGATTCTGTAAATGTTACATGTGGTCTAAGCTTGGGAGAATACACCGCTTTAGCATTTGCTGGAGCTTTCAGGTGAGTTGTTGGATTTGATGTTACAAATTTTATTTATTTGTTTTCACTGAAGGTTTTCTTATTCCTTAATGCTTTAAAAAAATTAACTCCCAATTTAAGCCAAGCTAACACAGTTCCTAATCTGGCACTCACCATAGTCATGCATATTTTTTTTATTTTATTTTACGTGCAAACATTTTCCTTCTAATATTTTCTATCCAGAAAAGCCCCAGTTATTAGTGTGTTCCCAAGGGCAAGCATAAGCCTTGTTCTTGAACAGGAAATGATATATTTTTTCTTTGTCTGGCTGAGAAAGCGAGATGTAGCATTATTATTTGAGTCTGCATTATTTTTTGTGGAAGGGTGAGAGTGATATATGTAGTCTAGTTTTGTAGATGGAACTTAATAACACTCATAACAACAGTTATGCCCATGTTTGGAGATGGAATTTAGTAAGTTTTTCCAACCTCATAACAACAGTATTGGTTGGCTAATAACATTTCAATGATGGCTGGAAATAACCCCCACATTGAAGTGAGTTACTTTATTCTCTTTATTTACATGAACCCATGAATACCCGTTCATTCTGATATACAGAGATATATATGTTTTCTGGGTCCATACTAATGAGCATATAGAGAATGAGCTAGTTTGTATCAATTGTCCTTATACTTTTAAAGTTCATTATGAGGTGCTTCTCAACTGTAGTTATTAAACTCTTCTGCTTCAAAATAGTCACGGGGTCAGTAATATTTGAACCGTAGTTATAACACTCTTCTGCTTCAAAACGATAATTCAACAATAAGATTGTGGGCATTGTAATCTAAATGCATATACATATATTTTTTTGTTCAAGTACTTTCTATTCACACTGTCATGGTACATAACATGGATTTTTATATTGTTATTATCTCTATATTTAGATTTTTGGAAAAAACTCTCTCATGCATTCCCATGTTACTTGCCTTGTTTTGATTTCACTTCTATTGATGACCACATGCATGGAATTCATAAATATTTAAACTTCTCTCTCTCTCTCTCTCTCTCTATATATATATATATATATATATATATATATATATATATATATATATATATATATTCCTTTACTCTTAATCAAGGGCTTTCCCGAGTGCACTTTCTTTCTGTTGAGCTAGGACCCTAACTTCAGATAGGACTTCCTCCTCCCAAGCGGCTTGTTTATCAGTTGTAACTTATGCACTTCTCTTTTCCATTGCAAGAATTGAGCATTAACAAATTATTTGGTTTACAGGTATATTAATGAGCTAATTGAATATATTTTTCTTGCTACTAAAGATGGGTGTTAAACAGCAAGGTGACGATCACTTGCCTTATGTAGATGGTCATAAGCGTGATCACGTTGTTTCTGTAGAGCATCAACAATATGATGAGGCTGCTCTGAGGAAAAATGCATCCTCTCACAATCAAGGGACTGATTTGACATTGTCTACCTATGACAATGTAAGACAATTATCATTGGATGCTTCAGGAAAATCCTTTTCTAACACGAGTCACGACGAGGCTTTGCATCATCGATCTAATGTAGAGCCTCGAGTTAACGGTGGATGTACAGGGTTACACTTGTATTTTAGTTTTTAGGCTGTTTTGCACATGATTAGATAGTGCACCACAACTTAATTTTATGGATAGTTTGATATATTTTGTGGATGTAGTCAAATTTACAATTTAATATAGTAGTAATTATATTGCAAAGTGATTTTCCCTGTGTAAACGTATGGTATTATTGGGATTTATTTTGAAATTGAGAATGCTTGATATATTTTGGCTTTAAATGAGAATTTAGAGCTTTTTTAGCTATATCATGGCATTAGAAATCACACTATCTACAACATTTTTGACAAATACACAACGTTTTTTTAAGAAAAATGTTGTGTAATGTGCAAATACACTATGAAAAATATTGTGTAATGTGAAAATATACGTTTTTTTTAGAAAAAAACGTTGTGTAATGTGCAAATACACTATGAAAAATATTGTGTAATGTGAACCTTTTTTTAGAAAAAAACGTTGTGTAATGTGCAAATACACTCAAAATTGTCGTGTAATGTGCAAAATACACAACATTTGTTTTAGAAAAAAGCATTGTGTAATTCGCAAATACTCAACGTTTTTTAGAAAAAAAATCGTTGTGTAATGTGTCAAACTACAACGTTTTAAAAATGTTGTGTATTTGTGTCTACTAGATGACACTGCTAACCACGACATTTCTGGGGGGCCTATTACAACGCTTTTTAAACGTTATCTATTTACTTTTTTCTACTAGTGTTCGCCTTGCTTTGTAGTCGACTGTTCGTTCCTTTCAATCCAGGAATAGCTAGGAGACATGCCATAGCATTCCGGAAATATCTTTCTGAAGGCTATGCAATGTCATCAAGCCTTGACCATTTTCCAATCTGAGAAGATGAAGCGAAAAGTAGACAGGTATCTTCCAGAGTAAGCGGTATAAGGACCGAGATTTTTACATGATTATATATGTAAATTTTTACGAATAATTTTTTTTTTTTAGAAAGTACTTGAACCATATAAGTGAATATATAAATTAAGCAAAATAGTTAATTTATTTATTTCAAGTTAACTAAGATGAATACTTAATCAATTTGATTAAGGATGAGTAAGATAAGTTATGTTAAAAATTAACATAGCTTGAATATTAGCCTTGATTATTAAATTAAAAAGATTTACAATCTTTAAGTAATTAATTATTGATATGAATATGTGAGTGTTTATAACTTATTAAGCCAATTAGGGCTATTAAGTTAATACACTAGTGGAATATGTCATAACTTATGTGAATTTTGTACGTGATTGAATAAATATACATTATATAATGTGTATACATTTACTTTGTATATAAAGAGAATTAAGAATAAAGTTATGTAACCTAGTACATATATATTAGGTATGATAATTAAAAACCTAATGTGTTATAATATAAGAGAATGATAGTATATAAAAATATATACTAACCCTAAGAGATTTATTTTATATATATCTCAAATAATTAATTTTATAACCTAAGAATAACAAGTCTAATTGGGTTATGAAATTAAAGATACATGAGTAAGAATTTAAGTTACAAAGGAGGGGAATGGAAACCCTAACTAAATGATTAGGATAAGATAAAAAAATTAAAGAGTATGAAACTAGGTTGATTTGCAAGCCCATAAAATTAAAATTGCTAGCCCAAAGAATTAAACGAGTGGCCTAACTTTTAGCCCAACTGGTAGGGGACATGTCAGACATTAAGCAAATTAAATAAAGCATAAAAGGAAACAAATTTTTAGCAAAAGAAAGGCCACTGGCCGGAAGTTGGAAAGGAGAGAAAAGGGGGGATGCATGTAATGATTATCTTACTTTAGTAGGTGAACAACTTTGTTTAGGTGTCATCCATTTAATGGAAACAACACCTTTAGTTAAACTTGCAAGAAACAACTTATATAATGAGAGAGAGAGAATGCAAGGATGTGGTGATAATGTATAGATATATGCTGTAAGAACCGTGAATTTTATGAATAAATATTGATAATAATAGTAATAAGAAAGTGAATATTTATTTGAATATAAATATTGATGTCTTGTGTAATGAGTAATTCAATTTATTCAAATTAAATTTTTAAGAATTGAGAAAAATGTGGAGTTACGATGATATTTGTGAAATGCATTGTGTGGCATGAGAGTGGAAATTTAAATGGTTTAATTTAATTAAGGAATGAATGAATTAAGAAGTGAATGATTAATTAATATTATATTATTAATTAATTGTTATTGTGAATAATAGATTATTAATGAGTAAAATAATGTACATAATTAGAATTATATTTACTCATTTAATTGATGTGTGCAAATATGTGATAATATAAAGTATAATGTGACATTGTGATATGACTATGTAGTATAAGAATTATATGGTAAAAAGGAAGTGTAGTGTAACACTTTAATGTGACTAAATAATATATAAAACTATATAGTAAAATGGAATGAATTATAAGTTACATAAATAATGCTTATGTGACAACATGTATGTGTGAGAACATTAAAGATGAACTTTATGTGTATTAAATCAATGATTTGCAAATTAATAATTAATTTAATAAGTAAGTATAATTGGAATAATAAAGTTCTAAAGAGATATTGAATTATTAGTGACCAATTAAATTGTGTCCATACATGTTATAAATATTAATTGGACTAGACTAATATACATGGATTATATGATGTGGGTACATAAATAATCCCTACCTGTTTATTATGTAGTAGCATTAACATATTAAAATCACATTTTGGAGATCCAAGGAACCAAACTAAGCATAATTAACCAAATTGCTGAGATTTAAAACTCATGTCTCAAAATTAGTGACTCAATAGTGCTCAAACAGTAGCCTTTTTTCTCATTGCATGATCTTCAGCTGCTACAATTCATAGTGATGATGGCTACAAAAATGGTGGTTGGCCAACTCCTTCTTGTCCATTGTTTTCTTCTATCTCCCTTTGATTTAAATCGTGGAGCAAAACTATGAACTGGGCAGTCATTTTTCTATAAATGGCAGCCACATTCCTCAATTCTCAAATGCTAAGAAATTCACTGATAAGGTGCATATAGAGAGTGAGTGTTGCTGTGAATTGAGGGAGAGTAATCAGAGGTTGTCAGAAGAGCAAAAGTTAGCAATTTCAAAGCTCAAGAGGTAACATTATCGTAAATGTGTTCTTAATTTTAAAATTTCCAAATTCTTAGCATTTCCATGAATTCTCTGTTAATGGGTATGAAATGGCATGTCATTGTGTTGTCTGAGTCTGCAAGCATGTTTAGAAGTGTTGCAGTAGGTTTGTTTACAGGTTTAACAATGTGAGTGTTGAGGCTCTGCAGAAGGAAAGCCATTTTTTTTGCCTCTGAACAAAGTGGAGCGGCACTACACCGCGCGGCCGCGCGGACTGTTGAAAAACAAATTTTGTTGTTTTTGTTATGTTGAGCATGCTAGTTGAACTTGATAGTAGTTATAAATGTCCCTGACATGCTAACATAGGTTGCCTTACTTGTAGTCACTCACGTTAACTTGTTTTAAGTTTGAGTTTTCAAGAAAACTTATAAGTTTGGAAAACAAATCTTGTTGCAAACAACCTCACTTATATTCTGATCTTGTGAGCATGTGTAAATAATCTAAATATGTACATACGTACATATGTACATACGTATTGGGGATCATGTATTGTTGCGAGTTGCCCCATGGAAGGGAGTTACAAGATTTGGGAAGAGAGGAAAGCTCAATCCACGATTTATTGGTCCATTTCAGATTCTTGACTTAGTAGGAAATGTGGCCTATAGACTCACGTTACCTCCAAGCATGTCTCGTGTTCATAATGTTTTTCACATATCCGTGCTTCGTAAATATGTGAAAGACCTGAACCACATTATTGAGTTAGAACTGGACGAGATAGCCAAAGACCTAACGTATGAGGAGGTACCTGTCAAGATCTTGGATAAAAAGGAGCATGTCCTACGTACAAAGGTCATACCATAAGTCAAAGTTTTGTGGAGGAATCATGATATAGAGGAAATGACCTGGGAGTTGGAAACGGAAATGAAAGCGAGGTATCCTCACCTTTTTCGAAACACCAGGTACGTACGTCAATTTCGTCCGAGGACGAAATTTCATAAGGAGGGGAGATTGTAAGACCCCAACTTATTATAAATAATTTAGTTTCCTCTATTTATTATTTTGAAATAGTAAGGGTTGATTTGATTAATGTGGTTAGTTATGGGTAAAATGCGCAAATATTTCAAATAAGCAAGTGGTTATAAAATATTTGTCGGGGAATATTCGTTTGGTCGTGGAATATTCTTACTGTCGGGAAATATTCATACGACGGCGCAGCCTTGTGTGGGCCCCATAACGGAAAACGATTGGATGAAGAAAACGACAAGTATAAGTTGTTTATAAATAACGGCGTAGTTGTTACCATTAATCTTTATTAAAATAGTCGATTGGTTAAAACACGATTAGCTTTGCGGTATTGCACCAATTATTGATTCTTACGTAGAAGAAGGCACTACTCAATAATTGTTACAGTAATTACTGTTCAATATTTTATTTTATTGATTCAATAATTGCTACGTTGATATTTTATATTATTGTTGTTTTAATAATTGTCACTACACATTATTTTCCATTATCAGATCAATAATTCATATTATTTGAGTAATATTATTAGATAGCATTATTGACAATGTCTAGAAAGTTCTGCCTAAGGAGAGGTTTGGTCACCTAATTGCGCGCCGCGATGGAGAAATCCTTATTGGAAAGCCCCTCTTTCTGGGAATGGCACGGTTTATTTATATTGTGATTACGTAATATTATTTGTGAATAATTAATTATTGATTTATATGATAAAAAAAATATTCATTTTATGTGGATATAGATGGAGAAAATTTTAAAGTGACAATTGTTGAAAAATTGATATTTTATCTTTTCTGATAAAATAATATATTATTATATTTTAATAATATAATAATGGTAATATTTTTACAATGAATGCGGGATATATGAATATATGAGGAGGAAGAGTATTTTTGTTACTAAAAATATTTAAAACAAGTTTTTCATGTTTGTGGACCCCATTTCTTGAATAAAATTTGATTATAGCTTGTAAAATCATCCGTTTGTGGATTTCGGTCAATTTTTACATGGAATTTAGAAAAACATAAAGTTACAAAGTTGTAGAGAATTGAATTTTCTATGGAATGGACATAAGATTCAAATTTTTCTGATAAAAGGGCTATTTCTTGTGAATTATTGAAGTTCCGATATATCGGGTCTGAATTGATTTTTGGAGTTTTAAATGTTTTTGTTTAGAAAAATATTTTTGTTGTTTTTGGCACATGTGTGGCTGATGTTTTGGTCAAAAAGATGGGCTAAGGAAAATTATATAAATATATTATTATTTTATTAAATTTTCTGCTTTGGTGTTCAAAGCAATTTCCTATAAATAGGGTGCTTAGGTTAGAATTGAAAATCACACCAGAAATTGAAGTTTTCTCTCTCTTTCTCTCTCTATATTATCGAGCGTATTCTTGTGAGTATTTTGATACTTTGAGTGTTGCTATACGGTGAAAGTTCTTTCAACGTTATATTTGATATTCCAGCTAGAAGTACTATTTTTTTATAAATGATATTATTTCTTTCAATATCATTATGCTGAAATATTGGTAAGATTTTTCTTGTGAAGTTCGTATCTTTTAGTGTTAGGATTACTATTCACGTATACGACACTATTCACGTGTACGACACTATTCACGAATACGGCACTATTCATAGAAAAATTAAATTTTCATTTTTTGTCCAAAATATCTATTATGGATACTAGCTTTGATTGTATCCATGTTTTGATCATTCTTGAATTTTACTTCACTATGGTTAGTTATGAAGTATTTTTGAACTTGGACTGTTTAAAGTACGAATCCTTATTATTTGTTCTTTTGTTTCACTGGATTAGTTTTCTTTAAAATATTTTTCATCATCCTCATTCCTAAATGATGATATTCTTGAATATCTTTGGCACCAGAGTGCAAAGATGGTTGATTTTCTTATAAATATCTTTGGCCGTAGTGCAAAGATGTACAGGTGTTGAGATGAACATGACCAACTGATGAATATCTTTGGCCTATAGTGCAAAATGAATATTTGATTTATGATGTATATTGACTAATGTTACAAGGATAAATTATTGATGATGGACTTTTAAATTCATAGATAATAGTAGATTTCATTCTCTACGTAACTCTTCTATGAATTATTATTTTCGCTGCGAATATTGATTTAAAACTTGTTGTCTATTGAATTCTATCAGATTTTTCCCTGTTGAGGACTAACGATAATTTGTTCTATATTATCTTAGTCATAATATTCTTTACTGGGCTAGTTGAGCTCACTCTTTTCCTTTTTGTTCCATTTTTCTTCTCAGGAGGCGAGAATGTAGCGAGTACTAGTTATGGAATGGAATGATGGTTCTAGAAGTTGTCTTAGTAGTCCTCACTATTTTGTAAAATAGAGTATCAATAACTATAATGAGGACTTATTTGAGTATGGATATTGTCTAGATGACAATATTTGTATTTAAACTCACAGTTTATGTGTTGTCGTATTTTGCACGACAATTGTATTAATAAAGTTGTAGTTGTTTTTGTACCATATATTTTGGCGACTCAGAATGGGTGTTGTATACCTATTTTGGGGGCGTCACAGTACTCCAAAGACCTTAATGGAAATGGACTCAACCGAAACTCACATGGTCTCCTATGATTCAAAAGCAATGAACACACTCCTTAGTGGATTGGTGCAATCCGAAAGTGACAAAGTTTCCTCATGCAACACGGCTATGGAGATTTGGGATACTTTAAAAGTAAGCCATGAAGGTACATCTAAAGTAAGAGAAGTCAAGCATAGTATGCTCATGCATGATTATGAAATGTTCAAGCTTGAGAAAGATGAAACTATCAACCAGACACAAGCAAGGTTCCTAGTACTAATGAATTCCATGAAGCTTCTTGATAAATCAATTCCGCAAAGTGAGATCAACCGTAAGTTACTTCGGGCTATGCCCAAGAGGTTTGCTTCTAAAGTTACAACTCCTCAAGATTCTCCTAATATTTCTTCTATGAATACATTAACTCTATTTGGTGAATTAGAAGAATTTGAACATCAATTAAAGAGATATGATGATGAGGAAGATACTCCTCGAAAGAAGGTTCTAGCTCTTATTGCAGGTGATGAAGAGGAGCTAGAGGACAATTCGGATGAGGAAATTGCAAAACATTCAAAAAGGCTCAAAGGGTTGTTACAAAGAAAGAAGAAGAGAAAGAATACAATCACTTCAAACAAATTCAAGGGAAAGCAAAATGAAGACACTTGCTTTGAATGCGGACGCTCGAGCCATTTCAAAAAGGATTGCTTCAAAATAACGAACAAAGGCAAACCAACTTACAAGGATAACAAAAGGAATAAAGCATTTATTACTTGGAGTGATGATGAGTCCAAAGTGGAATTTGATGCAAACAAAGAAATATCCTAAGTATGCTTCATGGGAGTTGGAAATGAATCAAGTGATGAATCGAGTGAGGTAACCATTTCTGATTATAATACCTTGGAACATGAAAATGAAAAACTAAGTGAAAAGAATGTATACTTAAAAGATTTAGTAAATACTTTAATGAATGAGGTTGATATATTAGTTGATGAAAAGAAAGAAGTTGAACAAGATACATCATCACAAGAAGAAAATATTTTAATTGATAAAAATGATTTTTTAGAAAATCATAACAAATTTCTTTCCAACAAGGTTAATGATTTAAATAAAGAAGTTGAAAAATTAAAAAAAGAAATAGCAATGAGAGATGTTTGTATTGATGCTTTTAATGATGATTCTCATATTAAAAATCCTTCAACGAATGAACTACAAAAAGAAATAGACTCACTAAAATCATGTTTCGCTAATTTTGTCCAAGGGGAAGAAAACTTAATAGTTATGTTGGATAAACAAAGACCTAGCTTTGAAAAACAAGGAATTGGCTATAATCCAGCACATAAAAAGAGTGATGTAAAAATTTTAAAATCTAGATCACATTTAAAATTAAATTATTGCTCTCCTTTCATTACTTGTAAAACATGTGGCTTAAAGGGACATTTAGATTGTTCATCAAATAAAAGGAATATGAAAGTTAAAAGTGTGTGGATTAAGAAAAGTGATTTGTATGTGACTAACCCAAAAGGACCCAAAAAGATATGGGTACCAAAAGGATGAATTTTTTATAGGTACATCTCAAGAATATTTTAATATATGCATGGTTTTAGGGGGAGCCATAATTATTATATTGTCATCATCAAAAAGGGGGAGAATGTTGACTTGGTCATATTCTAACCTTAGGTTTTGATGATGACTTTCCTATTGTACTAAAAAGTTTACTCATGAATTTACAAGATATTAAAAGAATTCTTGAAGCTTTGATTTATTAAAGGATTGAAGACATGAAGGCTTGAAGAATTGCTTGAGTCATAAGGAAATATATATACGATCCTAGCTTTAATTATTTCTCAATCAAGGCTCTAGGATTTGCATTGCATTGCATCATTAATTAATTGTGGAATAAATTAAAATGATTAATTAATTAAAGATTAATTATGAAAATATTTAATTAAGCTTTCAAAATTAATAAGGATCAAATATTAATTAAATTGGAGTAATTTTTGAAAAGCTAATTTTGAAGCCTTCCCATAATTAAAGGATTTAATAAATCTATAGCACATATCTTGGGATTGATTTACTCATTATGTTTTCCATGATTTATTAATTGATTGAACTTTCCTTAAAATTTATTAAGCAAATCAAATTTTCATATCTTCCGAATCAATTATCATGGATCAATAATTGGAGTAATTTTGAAAAACTAATTTTGAAACATTCCCATAATTAAAGGAATTAATTTAAAATAGATTTTGATTCTTTATATAAATCTATACCATATATTTTGGGATTGAGTTATTCATTATTTTTTCCATGATTTATTAATTGATTGAACTTTCCATAAAATTGATGAAGCAAATAAATATTCATATCTTTAGAATCAATTAGCATGGATCAATTAATTGGAGTAATTTTTGGAAAGCTAATTAGTGAGGGCAAATCTAAATAAATTGGGATTTCAAAATAAATATGAAAATATTTTTTAAATATTGATACTTTCCATAATTGATGGAGTTGGTTAGTAAATAAGTTTTTAAAATATCATTATCTTTCATATCTCTAACCAAGATTGTTTCCATAAATATTAGGATATGGATTATCTATTATTAGGTTTTCCATAATCATGAAAGTAATATATAAATTAATTTAGCTTTCAAAATTAATATGGAAAGATATACATTAAATGAAAATAATTATGAAAGTAATTAATTTATCATGGAACAAATCAATTGGGCATATAAAATTAATATGGAAATATTCTTAAATGATGAAATCTTAATTGTCATCTATTTAGTAAATGTAAATCTAATTGATATCTTTATTTCATAATTAAAGTTGTTAAATTGATTCCATATTAATTGGATGTTCTCATAAATATGGATGTTTCAAATTGATCTCACCTTGAAATTAGCTATATGTCTGTCATTGTCTGGTTGGAATAAATCAAGATTAAGGAATAATCACTACTTAATATCAAGTGATTTGAAATTAGGTGATAGGCATATATTATGGGAATCAAAAGGCATGAGCTTTGGATAATGTTTAAGAGGCAAGAATTTTGAGTCACTCACTTACTAAAAGTCAGTGGGTTTACCAAATCATTTAGTGCTTGATATTAGCCTATCAAGAGAGATATTAGTGGGTTATATAAATCAGCTTGTTTGAAGCTATATGAATATCCGACTATTTTATTCAATCAAATATTAAGCTGATTGACTCACATGCTCTTTAATTGGTTAAATCTCCAACTAATATATCATGTGCTTAATTTTAACGGACATATATATGGAGATTTACGAAATCAATTCCATTTTAATTAACAACGGCTACAAGACTTTTTATGAATATAAAATAATGGTCAGTCGTGGCTTTGAGGGAGAGGGAGAATACATTATGCAAATACATAGCATTAAAACTATTCCGAAATTCTCTTCACATATATATTTTAGAGGGTTAAAAGTTTTCAACTGTGAAGAATAATTCAAAGGCTGCTGCACTTCAAGTTCTCTGATAATTTTCCAACTTTCTATCTTGTGCATAAATCGGTGATATCTTTATCTTTCATCTTGATCATTGCATATTAGTTGAGCATTGAATTGTTGATATAATTATTGCTTTGATCATAGTTTATTTTGTTGTCATATATTTGATCAATTCTCTAAACATGTGGTAGACTAAGTTGTTAGTCTAAGGATTCTAATTCAGGTTGGATTAGGGGTTTTCCAAGCAAGTTCAAGGAAGCATAGGTGCATTGGAAAAAAAGGTGCTCGGGGAGTATAAGCACTCAAAGGTTGTGAAACTTGTCTTGTAAAGGGGTTTAATTGTAAACAAAGTTAATTAATAAAGAGAGTCTCCAATACTAGTTAGTATTGGATGTGGATTAGGCCACTAGAATAGAGGATAGGGGCTGAACCACGTAAAAATTCCTTGTGTTCATGTGATTTCTTATTGTGATAAATTATCTCATTATTCGGCTATCTATTTAGCAGGTTGCATTCTATATCTATAAATTTACAAAACTAATTTAACAAATTATTTTCACAGAATCACATTCTGAAAAAGGCTAAATCTCTAAATTAAGCATTTTAGAAAGTCTTACATCAACTCAACATCTTGTCTTAACCTTTTAATCAATAAGGATTTAGAATCCAGCCTCCTGCATTGAATATCCAAAAGAATTTTTATCGAATCAAAAGTTTGACACCGTTTGTTCCCACACTTATTCAACCCCCCCTTCTAAGTGTGCCTACTTAAATTTCATGATAATTAAGGCGGTTTCCTCTCAAACCTTCTTCCTAGATCAGCTCGTAGGCCTTGTTCTTGGGTTGCACAATCATTCTTTATATTCATTACGAGTCGAGGACCTGAAGCAGTTTAGTGATGATGTAGACAACCTTGCAGTCGTGGGTATTGATATGTCTCCTTTTCGTACTAGGTTGGATCTTCTCGAGTCAAGTTTTAATCTTGTCGCACTACGTTCGGAGGTTGGTGTTCATAAGTGTGAAGATGAATCACTTTTAGTGCAGCTTTCTGCGCTTGACGAAGCCGTAAACAAATTGAAGATTCAGTCTAAAAATTTAGAGGACCAACTTCGGGATCTAAATGCCAAATTTTAGGATGTAGAGTGCAAGCGACGGGACTTAGAGTCAACTACCCAATAAGTTAGGGAGCTGAAAGCTGCAAATCATAAGATTCGAGATGCGGCCATTGCTGACTTGGAAGCTTTAGCTATGCCTCCATTTCAGTTTAATATGTGTGACGCCCCCAAATCCGGGTATCTTCCAACCCGACAGATGGTGCTACACGGTACTACCATTCACACATACATTCAATTAAAAAGCCTCAAAAGAATGAATATGTCTTCTATATATTCAAAATAATATTTACATTTCTCAGGTTATTTATAACCCTTTCACTTGTTCATGTCATAATATCAAATATATTACAAACATTCATCCTATACTATTACATAAGTATTCTACGGGTTCGTCTTCGCTTTGCTTTATCCTTGCTCAGAGCCTTGATCCTATTCGATCTTAGCTGTGTTCATATGGTTCAAGCAAGAGTGAGCATGACTAGCTCAACAAGTACAACAATTCTAATAAACCAGATTCTTGAAACCTAGGAAGCATATATCTTCAATAACTGAACAATAGTTACAAAGTACTATTGATAATTCAAAATAGCACTTCTTTTCATTCAAAACATTTTACAAAAACAATATTCAGTAAAACATTAATTCCGGTCCAAGACCTTGAGCATTTCATAAGTTCTTTGAAAAGGACATCCCGACACTAAGTCCGTAAGTCCGATATTTCTTACGAGGATGTCTAGGTGATCAGGCTATAGTATTCTATGTTGATCAACACTACATTCATTAAACGTATGTACGTTTAAGTTGTGGCAACCTCACATGCCTGTCGTTTGATGACAAAACATTTTTAGCATACTCAGTTTTCGTTTGAAAACCACACCAATATAACTTGGTAAACATTGACCATGCTTAATGGAAACATAATATAAGTCTAGCCAAAAGAATTGGCTTTGACTTCATCATAAAATACTTCATGTGTAAGAATACATGAATTACAAAGCTTGTCCAGATTGAACTGGAACAAGGGTTAGAATACTTGCCTTTAGCGTCTGCTACAGTTAATAACACGTTCTTTGTTTAAGTCTTTGAGTCTCTATAGTAATGATAATATCACATAACACATTAGGTCATGAATAAACATACACAGTCCCTAATGTATCTTACCCTTCTTCTCAATCTAATTATAACTTAGATTTGTTATTATTGGTTCCAGCTTTTCATTACGTCGTTCTCATTACGTTCATCTTTAATTGATTATCAACCTTTAATCATCATACATTAAGTGTCTAACAATGCCTTAACAATGTTATATTTACACCTTAGTTCATTACAAATGAGTTATCTTTCATTCTATACATGTAAACATTCTTGTCTGTCGAAACCTAGGGATCTGTTGCCATGCATGGTGTCATAGCCCTTCAACTTCAGGCCATGCCATGTTAAGTTAGCGATACAGGCATCCGGGACTTGGCATGGCTGCCACACACAACTCTCTCTCTTCATGCCATGGCATGACTCTCATGAAGATGTCAAGACAACATCTTGCGCGCTCTCTGCTGCCACCATTTGGCCTTGGGTTGGTGCCACGACGCCAACTCTGTGCCTTAGACAATTTTACTGACTTTGAAATTTTACGAAACTCCCGGACGCATAAATTCTTCGTTTTAAGTCCAAATTGGCTCGTTCAAGAGCCTACGGTTCACAAATTACATACTCTACGTGTTTATGCAAGAATTTTATCAATTTAACTTCGTTTGCTAAAATTTCACTTATTAGTTCATTTTTAACGAAAACAATAAACGTTCTTGAATGTTCAACGCTTGTTTCTTCGTTCTAAGTCGGAATCCGGCCATTTTTGAGTCCGCAACTCTATAATGCCAAATATGACTTGTCTCCATCGAAAACCAACATTTTCGAGTTCAAACCCAAAATACGACTTCCATTCCGAGAATTTCACGAATTCGACGTTTATTGTCTAATCGTAAGAATTCCGATAAAACCTCATTACTAATAATTTGCTCATTGTTCTAAATGGATTCTAACCATCATATTAACATTTCAAGCTACTTATTACCTCAACTTATTTTGAAATTAGGTTTTGACTTATTCTTCATAAGTTCATGACATAACAACTTATAAACTATAATTTCCATTCCTTATGACTTATTATGGATTTAAGTCCTTTACTCAATGTTTTCACATCCTATCCAACATACTAACTTCATATGACAAACATATTACAAGTTCATTATAAGTTCATAACTTATTTAGGTTCAAGTTACTTATTCATAACTTATTCGGTTTAAATCCATTCATTAATCACTTCTTATATGTTATTAGCATACATGTTCATTAATTACACTTTTCTTATCACCTTACTATGATAGAGATGAAGGTATATTAGACAAGAGTCTTACCCTAGAAGAACTTGTACTTCTCTTCCTTGAAGATTTATCAAAGGATGTTTGACTTATGTGAGCTTATTCTCTCTAACACTTGAGCACTTAACTTGATAGAAGTTGGATGAAATTTAATCAAGCAACAATTGAATTGTGATCTTGCTATTTATAGAGCTCTCAAAGTTAGGGTATTATGGTCATTATAACCTCCCACCTCCACAACTGACCTCCTTACTATTCATTGCTCTAGCCCTAAGTAAACTTGCTTATCACTTCTATTACTTGGCCACCACAAGACTTATCTTATACTTGGTCACCACTTAAAGTTCTTACTTACCAAGTCTTACCCATATTCACCTTAGTTGCTATATGGATCCTATTTATCCAATGGATCATGACATTGGGCTTGCTTCAATTAGTTTAGCTTATTTCTATTGGGCTTGCATTACTTTAGCTAGGACTTTTAATTATCTTGGGCTTGCACATCCAATTTCTATAGGACTTTTACCAATATGCTAACAATCCTACAAGTCCATTCCATTTAATTAAAAACCTTGACATATATACTATACGTATAATTCTTGTATTCTAACTCGTATATTAATTAGTAACATACGTTATTCCATTCTTCATACATACTCGTATAATATTTCGTATCATACTTTCTTTCAATACCTTGTATAATTCTTACGTATCATATAATCAATACATTCTATTCTTAACGCTTAATATTCCCAACGTTCTCAAAATAAGTCCGCATGCGGAATATTGTATTTTCCATACTTAGATTATTATTACATAATCCATCTCTCCTTGATATTATAAAGTTACGTATTTCTCGGAAGTTCAAAAATAATTCCCGAGCAGAAAACGATGAATAGTGTTTTTCAGAAAATTTCTCGGAAAGCTTTTATTTTCGTCTTGGAAATTCAAACACTTTAATTCTCTGACATAGTTAAAATACTACGACGTTCCGATGTTTCTAGGTTATAGAACAACATTAATTTAATCAACACGTAATAATAATAAATAATAATATTTTATTCATTATTAAATTAATTTATAAAGGTTCGATTTTCTGGGGTGTTACAATATGTCTTGGTCTCTAGATCATAACTTGTTGTAGTAGTTTTTTTTTTGATTTCCTGTTTCAAAAACTCATTTACACATGTTTCATTTATTAGAATGTACTTTCGTTAACCTTGTTGATTGCATTTAATTTGAATGATTCCTTAAAACTCAATTTTTATCATTGAATCTCAAGTTATTCAAGTTAATATTCCAAGACAACAATAGGTATTATAAACAAACATGAATATTTTTTTTCAAAAAAACATGTATATAATTTCCACAAACCAACACTTGAATTTATACTTTTTTTAAGAAAATTAAAAAAAAAACATTCAAGTATAAGTGAAAGTTTGTCAATTCATTGATAATCAAATTTCTTTTAACAAAAAGCATAACGTTTCATATAGTAGATCTTGCTTTTGTCGAAGAAAGCATAACGTTTTCCACTTTTAGAGATAAAGTGTAACTTTCTTGCTTTTGTCGAATAAAGCATAATGTTCGCCACTTTTAAAGAGAAAGTGTAACTTTCAGGGTTGAGGACTTATACTCAGGCGCCTTAATCACTTTTGAAGTTGAAAGTGTAACTCTCGAGGGCTATTAGTCAGGTGCCTCGATCACTTTTGAAGTTGAAAGTGTAACTCTCAAGGGCTATTAGCCAAGTGCCTCGATCACTTTTGAAGTTGAAAGTGTAACTTCCGAGGGCTGTTAATCAGGTGCCTCAATTACTTTTGAAGTTGAAAGTATAACTTTTTGATCTGAGGGCTGCTAATCAGGTGTCTCGATTACTTTTAAAGTTGAAAGTATAACTTTTTTTGTGATTCTCTTCTCATGTATAATATTTCTTTACCCACTTCAAGTTTAATGGGCCTGAGATAACATCTGATCCCACGCAAGATATCTTGCATTACCTACTTTCGGAGATCTCTCGTACCCTATACCGGCCTTCCCATTTGGGTTAAAATTTTTGTGGTTGGGGTTCCCCTCATGACTTGAGTTGCCGTTTTGAGCACCAAGTCTCCCACTAGAATCTGTCGTGGTACTAATAAGGTATTGTATTGTCATCGTAGTCTTTCATGGTACTATTCAAGCTTTTCTTTAGCTTTGTCTCGGAGGTCAACTAAGGCCTCTAGTGCGGCTGGTCAGTTCTCTTCCTCGCCTAAGCTCCGAAGTCTCATTCGAGCCGAAAGTATTTCTATTTCGGCGGGCAAGATAACTTCTTCACCATAAACCAAAGCGTATGGGGTCTTGTATATAGGCTTTCTATTCAAAGTCCAATATGCCCATAACGCTATTGGTAGTTGTTCTGCCCATGTCTTCAGATGATCGTTTAGTGTTTTTGATAAGATTTTTATCAAGGTTTTGTTTGTAGCCTCTGCTTGTCCATTGCCTTTCGGGTAGTAGGGTGATGATTTGTAGTGTTTCACCCGGTATCTTTCCATCAGATTTTTGATGTCCCTATTGATGAAGGGAGTTCCATTATCCGATAAAATGATATTCGGGATCCCAAAACGGCAAATTATGTGCTCCTTGATAAAATTTGCCACTGCTGGTCCCGTAGCCCTCTTCAAGGGTATTGCTTCCACCCATTTTGTGTACATCTCGGTGGCAGTTAAAATCCAGATGTTACCCTTGGAATTAGGGTGAACAGGACCTATAAGGTCCATTCCTCATGTATGAAAGGGCCATGGTGTTGCTAAGGTTCACAAATCCACAGCGGGAGCATGAATTAAGTTTCCATATATTTGACATATGTGGCACTTTTTAACGAATTCTAGACAATCTCCTTCCATCTTTGGCCAGTAGTAACCATGATCGATAAGCTATTTGTATAACTTGGCTCCCCCTTGGTGCTCATCCTTGTGCATTTAGTAAACCAAATCTTTAGCTTCGCCTAGTTCCAGACAGCGTACGGGCTTGCCATTGAACACACTTCTGAACAATTCTCCATTCTGCAAGAAAAATCATTGTGACTTCCTCTTTATTATAATCGCGTCCTTCTTTTTCGTCAAAAGATTCCCGCTTTATAAGAACTCCACATAAGGGATTCGCCAATCCGCTATGTCATCAATGAAGGCGCATTCCTCCTCCCTAGGGTATTCTTGGCATGAAACACATTGGCGTTGTAGGGCATCTGCTTCCTTCTTCATTTCAGGCCAATAATACCCTTGGCATTGCAGCTGACGATACATGTCTATGTCTGCCAATTCGCAGTTCTCGTTATGCACCTGATGCAAGACCTTATTCGCTTCCTGCCTCCCTAAGCATCATATCAATACATCGTCTGCTTCTTTATGATACAAGACACCTTTGATGATGTTGTACTTCTGTAGCTCCATGATTGGTATTGTTCCTTCCTTTGTTTTCAATTGATGGGAGATGTCATGTCTCCAATCATCTATCATGTCTTTGGGGAACAAGTCTAGCATCGTTGTTGGGAGGGTTCTCTTCATTACCTTCACATCCAAGTCTTCCCCTTGGACATAGACTCGAGACTCTACTGTTGCTAGTGCATCAGGTTGTTTATTTTATCCTTTTAGCACATATTCAATCACCACCTTCTTGAAAGCCTCAATCACCTTTTGTGCTACAGTTCGATATGGCGCCAAGATAGGTTCCTTCACTCCGAATTGACCTCTTATCTGCTGCAGAATGAGGTTTAAATCTCCCTTTAATTTAAGGTGTTTGGCTCCCAATTCTTGAGCCGCCAACAATCCTAGTATGAATGCCTCATATTCTGCTTCATTGTTTGTGCAAGGGAAATCCAATTTATATGACAAGGCCACTTCATGTCCTTGTTTGGTGGTCAACACCACTCCTGCTCCATCCTTACCTTCTGCAGATGATCCATCAAAAGCCAAACTCCACCATTCTGGGTCCTCATCCATCAAGTCGATTGATTCTACTTCTCCACCCGAAAGATCCTCAGAAGGGGGTTGATATTCTCTATTTGGAAATTAAGCTAGCATGTCTGCCAAGGCTTGACATCAGATCGCCTTCGGTGTTACACATTTGATGTCGTATTCTGAAAGAATCATCATCCACCTGGCAGGTCTTCCTACTAATGTTGGCCTAGTCAATAGATATCTTATCGGATCAGTTTTTGTTGTAAGCTTTACTTCGTGTGCCAGAAAATAATGCCGCATTTTCTGCGTAATGAACACCAATGACAGGCAATGCCTCTCCACTTGTGAATACCTGGTTTCCGGTCCTCTGATTATCCAACTAATGTAATACATAAGTTTCACTTTTATATCCACCTCTTGCGTGATCAATCGACTTATAGACTTCTTGGTAGATGTGATGTACAATTGCAATGACATTCCTCTTTGTGGCACTACCATCGTTTGTGCTGAAGCCAAAATTCTTTTCACCTTCTCAAAGGCTTATTGTTGGTCTTGCCCCCAATCCCATTGTGCCTTTTCTTTTAGTAATTTGTCGAGAGGTTCTGTGACTTCGGCTAATGCTGGCATGAATCTTCTTATATAAGAAACTTTCCCTAGAAAGCTCTTCAACTGCTTTTGTGTCTTTGGTGGGGGAATCTCTGTAATTACTTTTGCCTTTCTTGGGTCCACCTCTAAATCTCTGTTGTACACCAAGAAGCCCAAGAATTTTCCAGCCATCATTCCAAAGGTGCACTTCTTCGGATTCATCCTCAACCTGTACCTTCAACATCACTCAAACACTTTCCTCAAGTCCTCCACATGAGTTGTCGCCTTCTTGGATTTCACTACTATGTCGTCCATATAGTCCTCCACTATATGATGAATCATGTCATGAAATATGGCATGCATTTCCCTTTGATAAGTTGCCCTTGCATTCTTCATCCCGAATGGCATTACTATATAGTAGAAATTCCCAAATGGGGTATGAAAGGTTGTCAGCTCTGCATCTTCTACGGACATCTTTATCTGGTTGTAACCCACAAACCCGTCCATGAATGACATCATCTCGTGATTAGCCATTGCATCTACCAAAGTGTCTATGTTGGGTAATGGGTACATGTCCTTCGGGCATGCCTTGTTCAAGTCTTTGAAATCCACACATATTCATAGCTGTCCATTTGATTTCTTTACCGGTACAATGCTGGATAGCTATGTTGGATGTTGGATCGACTTGATGAACCCTACTTCTAGCAACTTCTTGATTTCTTCCTTTATTTGAGTTTTGACTTTAGGTGCATCGTTGTGAGGTGCTTGCTTCATTGGCTTCATTCCCGGGCTTATGTTTAGATTTTGCTCTACAAGATCTTTGTCAATTCCGGGCATCTCATCGTAATTCCAAGCAAAGACATCCCTATACTCTCGCAATAATTGCACAAGCTCTTCTTTCTGATTAGAATCCAGCTCCTTGTTAACATAAGTTAGCCTTAGTGTTCCTCCATCTGTTGCCAAATCAACTTCTTCTAATTCATTTTGTTGAGGTTTTGGCTTATCCTCAAAGCATTCTGGAGCTGGTCTTACCTACTGCTGCATAACTTCTCCTTCATCATTATTGCTGGAGTGGGGGACACCTCCTGAGCCGTTAGTTTCACACGCTTCCTTGGGCTCTTCCCCCTTGCACCATCACAATTGAAACACCACCTTTCTGTTGGGTTTAACAACCCTCTCCCATTTTTTCTTTTGGTCATTTTCAGACTGTGCTATCTACTTGGCATTTATTATGTTTCTGGCATCTTCAGGATCTGCTGCCTTTTTCTTTTTTCCTCTTCCTTCCTTCTCCAGGTCTACTACCACTGGCTTCTTATTTTTGGAACATTCTTAATGTTCTGAGGTCTTCTTCTTCTCTTTTTCTGCAGGCACGAACTTATCTTCCTGCACTTCCTCCCAGCTTGCTAATCTTAGGGCATCAGGCCTTGCAATCTTGTTCTCTCCCTCTTCAGCGACATCATCGAAGAAAGTTGCTTCGGTGATGTGTGCCTCCTCTGGTCCAAAAGAATTCTGAGTTGCTGGTACCTTCACTTCTCTCCCTTTCTAGATAGCTTTCAAACACTGATGAAAGACTGTGGGTACCACACCGTAGTCATTTTGCTAAGCCCTTCCCAGCAAGACATGATATGCTGCATCCACCTCGGCAACATGGAACATTACAGGCCCTCGAATCTTCCCAACTTGCATGTCCACCTTGATGTGTCCCTGGGTTTTTGTGCTCTAGTTGGTGAATCCTATAATGTTTGTTTGTTCCTTCACAATCTTCTTCTTTGGAAGGCCTAACTGTTTAAACACTGTGTAGGGCATAATATTTACAGAAGCTCCATTGTCAATGAATGCCCTCCGTACCTCGATGCCAGTGATTACTGCTGTCACATACAGCGGCCTGTTGTGCGGATATCTTATCTCTCTATCAGCTTTAGAGAAAGATATCTTATTTTCTTCTTCCTCCATCGTCTTCATAGATCCTTTGCTTATGGCCATGCAAGTCTCCTGCGTCTCAGCAGCCTTAATGACTGCCCTGGTTGCCTTAATCCTTGCTTCCTTGGCCAATCCTATCTGATTGAAAAAATTTCTGGACTTGGCCCCATTCATTAACGCTGTCACCTGTAAGCCTGGATCACACTCCTCCCTTTCTTCCATCATCATCTCCACTTCTGGGGTTGTACTGTGGATAATAGTGTTGCATGTTTCTTTCCCCTTGTGGTTTGGCAGTGGCTTGTCATGGACATTGCTTTCCGTTCCTAGTTTAATTTCTCTATTTGTCAGCTTTTCATGATATACCCTCCGCAGGCTATAACACTATAGTTGAGTGTCCCGTGTATTGGTGGTATACACATAAGTCCGATCTTCTCTTCCTCTCTCCCGTCACTATAAATCTAGGCCTTGGGGGTTTCACCACCCCATGTTCAACCCATTACTCATATAGACCCCTGAACGCTTTCTCACTGCTTGTGATAGCCACCGAGATTGACTTTCTTGCATATTTGTCTCCAGGCCTTTCTCTGCTTCGGTCAAATTTTTTCTCATATTTCTCCCTCTTGCCCCCTTGTGGTTTTTACTGAGAGTAAGCCAAAGCCACAGTTGCTGTCCTCTAGCCCTTCCATGTAACAGTTGCATAGCTAGTGGGCAATGCCATAATTCCTCCCAAGTCTTGTGCAAAAGATGAGAGGGTCACGAAGGAATCACAAGCCTTGGTAATGAGGTGGGGCTTGAAGGCATCTAAGGCACCATTGTTGCAAATGCGGACCAAGTTCTTTTCTTCAATCGACTTTGCACACTTTTGTGCCTGGGCCCTGAACCTGTCAACATAATGTGACAGCTCTTCATTCGGCTTCTGCTTGAACCGCATGAGCTCTACAATAGTTACCTATTTCTGCACATAGAAAAATTTCCTAAAAAATTGTAATTTTAGGTCATCCCAATCATGGACTGACCCCTTCTCCAAATTGTAGTACCAACTTAAGGCACTATCCGTTAAAGTCTTGTTGAATTCCCGCATCAACAAGTTGTGGTTGTTTACTTCGTCATACCCTTTCCACGAAGACATCGACTCTATAAACCTGACAATATGTTCCCTGGCATTTCCTTTCTCCCCGTTGTATTTTGGAAATTATGGGGGATGCTCAATATACCATGTCAGGTAAGGTTGCCTCCGAATGTGTGTCGGGTAAGGTGGAGTAAAGTCTAACTCCGAGGGTTGGGATGTCTGCCTGCGAAGTTGATTGATCACATCGATCATATCATCCTTCATCACGTGCTGGCTCATGGCGTGAACTCTCTGGGGTGTTGTGATATACTGCTGTATCGGTGGTGGGTATGGTAAAGAGATTGGTTGATACACACTTGCATCATTTAAAGCTGGCGCTTGTGGCAGTTGCTGGCTCACTCGTTGGACATGGCTTGGGATGGTTGGCATCTGCACTTGTGAAAATGCTGAAAGAGCGATCAGAAGGATATGTGTCTGAGGTTGGCTTGCTTCCAACCTGGGTTGTGGCGCGTCACCACTGTTCTGGGGCTCTAAGTTGATGATTGGAACCGACTGACTTTCTGTCGATGGAAGTACAATCTGGTTCTCTTTGTTATTACTGTCATTGTTGTTGTCCTCTACTCCTGCTTGTTCTCCCTGCGAATTGCCTGGGAATATGGCCTTGAAGGTAGGAATCTGTATCAACTGCTGGCGGAAGTTCCCCATCTCCTCTTGCTTCCTCTACATCTCCAGCATCATGGCCATCTTCATCCCTTGTCCTTCTCGTGCTTCTTTTAATGCCTTGAGCATCTCCAATTGCACAACATTCGTCTGCTCTCCGCTTGCATCCTCGCCTTGCCTTCCTGCATTGGTTTGTTGTTGGTTGGCCATGTATAGTGATGTTGAACTCCCTTCTGAAGCGTCTTTAATAAGTGGTTGGTCAAAATCCAGATTTGCGCCTTGGAAAGCTTGAGTTGCTTGCCTTGGTACTGGATCCGGTGAGGTAATGCTATTTATTGGTGAAATAGCTCTTCCTGTAGTTCTTCCACTTTGAGTTGTGGGCATACCCTTTACGAATTCTACACCTCCCTAGCAGAGTCGCCAAAGAAATGTGGGCAAGGAAATCGTGCCTTGCTAGTTAGGGTGTCGTATTGGCTGAGGAGGAGAGAAATCCACGAAGAGCATGGAATTAGTTTATTGATCGAAGAGGGGAGAAGAACAGGTGGGTGATTACTCCAATGACATGTGGAAGAACTCCTAGAATCTGAGAACCGTGTTAAGGTTATTGGGATTCCAAGAGCCTTCTTCTTGAGTCCTTCCACTCCTAGAATCCAGAAACCTTGTTAGGGTTATTAGGATTCCAAGAGTCTTCTTGAGTGTTGAGAGAGAATGTCCAGGTCCTTCGATCTTCCAAGAGTCCAAGTCCTGTGTCTCCAGAGAGGTCCCCTTCCCAATGGAATGGAAGGGGTATTTATAGGGTTTTTTGGAAAGTAGTAATGTGCCAGACACATGCTTTCATGGAAATTCCAAAAATACCCTTTAATCATCAGAGTAATACCTAGATCGTCCTGTCCTTTTAGCCACCAATCCGATCCCTCAATCAATTCCCAAAATGAGCTGCCTCCACGAGGCTTCTGCCTCGGGACCTGTGGAGGTTTCTCTCGGGTTTCGCCAATTTATTTTTTACTTTTTCGTCTTTATTCCATTAGGTTATACGCCCCCTAATTTGCACATTTAATGAGGTCGTGGAACCCTAATTGTGTATTTAATTCAATTAGGTCATGTGAACCCTAATTTTACACTTGGGCCCATAGTGTGTAATGACTAAAAATGGGAGACCTTGTCTAAGCTACACTCAAAGCCTTGATTTTGTGAGTTTTGATAATGGATCATGTAAAGAACAAGATATAGAAAAGACCACACCTATTCATAGACATCACGTCATGTATGATTATGCAAGTGTCATCATAAATGTTTACGGTGTTAAAAGTGGTCGGTAGAACTTACATTTATCGATTACTGGTTTGAACTAGGAAGCGGCGTAGCGACCACGCCCACTCCTAGTTTAAATCCAGCATGGTCGCACCACCCTGCAGTGAAGTCTGCATTCTTCTTGTAATCTGAGATTTAATGCATACTTATATTGTTACCTTAACCTGTATTATATGACCACTACATTATCCAATGTGTCAAAAAGCATGCTAATGATATAATCCTATGTGGGATAAGTGTTTATAACTTTAAGTCAAAATGTGATTTCAAACTATGTTTTTAATGTTATAGGGTATTAGAAACTAATTTTTGGTGTTATGTGATGACATACATATGAGACCATACGACTAAGAGAAGACTATCAATATATGTCTAGTATCGACGAATTACACTTGTGTATCATAACAAATTATGATAGTAGGTGTACATATTGAACTTGTATAACTAATGTGTGTATACATAAATAGGATATTATAGTTCATTAGAGTGGTATTAACCTATACTTTGGTAAACCACACTTGAGGCAAGTATTCGAACTCTATTTTATATTGAGCAAGTATCCTAACCTATGCATTTACGTTATGCAAGGAATCTATGATGATGAAAGTTTCTAACTTACACAACTTTGGTTATTGTACAAGTATACAATTGAAAGTATGATTCTTATCTATGCCATGATGCTTCATTGTTAGAATAGAGTTGTTGATATTCTTGGAACTTTTTGATTTCAAATATTGAACTTATAATTGTTCTTATATACATTTAAAGAGCGATCTATGCCATTTGATTCGGCTAGACCTAAATCATAATTGGAAAGCGATCCAAACCAATTGATTGGTGCAAAATCTTGTATTGACTGAGATGAACAACCTTCTCTAAAGGGGAAACTATATTTGTCGGGAGACCGACGTACACACTTGAGTACGATTAAATGATATATTTAACGTAGGGTACTTTAGGTTGATCACCTGTTGTACTCGTTTTTGTTGGATTATCAGTATATTACTGTTAATTCTAGTAGAAGTTCTTAGTCCTTAGTGACTGCTCACTATTCATTAATTTGAAATCTCGAAATGATTAAGTATTGAATATTATTGATATTTTTTGTCCTTAGTAACTATTGTTGAGAACCATTGATACTTTTTGCTATTCTTGAACTATCATTATTGTTGTACCCTTGAGAAATTTAAAACTATATTGAGCACCCTTATTGATGTATTATTTGCTGGTAAAACTTGTTGCTCATTCTTGCTTTCCCTAAAAACATTTTAGTTAAGGTAGAGCAAGGTGGACCCTCGAGCATTGATAAAGGCAAGGGCAAGGCTACGGAGTAGCTTTATAATTATTTAGAATTTTTATGATTATGTTAAGAAATATTGTATTATGTAATAGTTATGTCTAAACTATATTTAATTATGTTTAAGGTATGTAAGAGATGTTTAAGTTACGAACCCTTGGGACGTGAATGATTATAGTATGTAAATGTAATTTATTTAGTTATTTTCATTGCATTAAGATGTTATTTAGTCATTAGATTTGTAGTACGTGATACACCGAATTTGAGACGTGAGTGGTCTGAATTTGGGGGCATCACAGGTTGGTATCAAAGCTGTAGTTATAAACCTTAGGAGCGAGAGTCCTTAGATTATAAGTTAGAAGACCTTAAAAGATAGGAAGGGATGAAACTCATGTAGAGTTTTTCGAGAGAGAGACTTAGTGTGTTATGGAATATAATTTCATTCTATACAATGAACTTATGTTTCAGTTAACATTCTTATGGATTTGTTGTTTGTTGTGTCTTATGTTGGTGGTTGTAGGATGACAGACTTGGGAGGACCCAGTAGAGTGATAGAGGAGGAGCCGCGTGACATACACGTGGTATATGAGGCACCATTGATAGCTGAGCCCATATCGGCAGTGGCCCCTATCAATGATGATGATGAGGAGGAGGAGATGGAGCCATTTCACGAAGAGTCGGATCCAGAAGAGGAGCCTATGGAGGATGAACCCATGGAGGACTCTAATGAGGCTACATTCGAAGACCAGATGTTGGGAGAGTACGAGGAGCGGATCCTAGAGTTAGACTATAGGTCTAGGAGCTGGAGGCAGAGGCCCAAGAGAGGGAGTTCGAGTTCTAAAAACTGAGGGACGAGGACCACCAGAGGAAGTTAGTGATGCAAGAGTTGGAGGTGGAGATTGCCCACCGCAATGAGGTTGGGATCCAGATGGGGACTCTGTTTCACAGGTCGGTGTCTCAGAATGTAGAGTTGGCAAGAAAATTGGAAGAGATGGAGCAGAGAGAGTTGAGCGAGAGGACGGAAAAGAAGGCTCTCCGTACTCAGTTAGAGCTGGAAGTGATGGATAGGATCCACTTCCAGGAGAAGTGGGAAGAAGCCAATGATCAGGCTAATGATCTAGAAGATGAGGTGAGACGTAATATGAGGAAGATGAACAAGATGGGCTATGCTTTGCGAACGGCCATGGAGAGACTAATTAATGGTGTATATGATTACCGAATGGAGCAGGGACAGACCCGACATACCATAAGTCGAGATTTGGTGGCGCACATAACCTAGAAGGAATACAAGAACGTTGTGGAACGCGGGATGATAGAATGAGGTCTAGGTGTTAGTAGTTTAGTAGTAGTAGTTGCTAGTCATTTATGATTTGTTGTTGTAGTCCCAATCTTTTGTGTGAGATATGGGATAGCTATGTGAACCCCCAAACATTTGTAAAATGTTAGAGGGGTGGTATGTTAGTATTTGTCCCCATCTTTTATGATATTAGTGGATATGTGTTGACATTTATAGAAGTATGCTAGGGATAATCATGTTGATGTAATGATTTGGCATATGAATATAAATGATCTTATTCCAGAAATGTTTTATAAGATTTTATTCCTTTTTCATTTGAGAAATTTTTAAGTAATATAAGTAGATAATAAAAATGTAAATTTTGTGATGCAGAAAAATGCCGCCCAGACATAGAAATGTAGCACTTTGGAAGAGTTGATTGATGATGAGAGAGGACAAGTAGACCCTATACAGAGGCTAGTAGATTTGTTAGGGGAGGCTCTTAGAGGAAGAAATGAACCACTACCACCCAATCCTCAGGCAGCTCCATTCACAAACGTTAAAGACTTTTGGAGTGTAGGTCCTCCGAAATTCATGGGTATTACCGATCCTATCGTGGCACAGATGTGGATCAAAGAGATGGAGAAGGCTTTCGCCATCGCTAGTGTGGGAGAAGACCATAAGACGGTGTTTGCCACCTACACGATGAGAGGCGAGGCAAACTACTGGTGGGAGGCAAATCAACAAAGAGCAGGAGAAGTGATAATAGCATGGGAGAGGTTCAAGACGCTATTTTTAGAGAACTATTTCCCGAAAAGCATGAAGAATGGGATGGAGGTGAAGTTCTTAGAACTTAAGCAAGGATATATGACGGTGGCGCAATACGCGACTAAGTTCAATGAGCTAGCCCGATTTGCAAAACACCAATTAGGGGATGAAGAGAGGAAAACTAGACATTTTGAGAAAGGGCTGAAACCTTGGTTGTTCAACAAAGTGTAAGTTCTTCAGATCGATTCTTTTGCGACTTTCCTAGAGAAGGCCATTATTGCAGAAGGAGGTAGTGAAGCTTTAAGTTTGTATAACAAGGAAACGAGGGGTAAGAACACGGGAGGAGATAGCCGTAAAGGAAGCAGCAACGGAGGAAGTAATTTAGGAAAGAGGAAGTGGGAGAATAACAACAACAACAAAAATCACAATAATCAAGTGGGGAAGTTTCGTGGAGATTTCAAGAAGAGAGCTGAGGGATGCCCAAAGTGTGGGAAGAATCACCAGGGTGAGTGCTGGAAAGGGCGTAGTACTTGTTAAAATTGCGGCCAAGAAGGGCACATTTCACCTAACTTCCCGAAGCCCAAGAAGATCAAGGTTTTTATCTTGTGGCTCGGTGGACCACCTGATTAAAGATTGCCCAAAGAAAGGAAGCGGCGGAGGAAGTGGCCAGCAAGGGAGAAACAACAAACTGATGATTGACAGATTGATGCCATCCAATCGTCTAACTACCAAAAAATTTAACATGACCATCCAGGACGCAGTAGCTGTGAAGGACGTGGTGTCAGGTATTATCCCAATCAATAATATCAATGCATATGTATTATTTGATTTAGGTGCCACCTGTTCTTTTGTATCAGAGGAATTTGCTAGTCGACTTAATTTATCTCGAGAACGATTAGGAAATCCTTTGAACATAGAAGTTACGAATAAGGAAGTAATCCCTGTAGAATACATTTACCGAAAGTATCGCCCAATTATTAGAGATCATGAACTAAACGTAGACTTGATCCCACTATGATTGGGAGAATTTGACGTAATATTAGGAATTGATTGGTTGTATAAACTGCACCGATTCTGAAAGCCCCATATCGCATGACACCAGTGAAAATGAAGGAATTAATGATACAATTGTAAGATTTACTAGATAAGGGTTACATTCGGCCAAGTGTGTCTCCTTGGGGAGCACCAGTGTTGTTTGTAAAGAAGAAGGATGGATGGATGAGGCTCTATATCGATGATCAAGAATTAAATAGAGCAACAATCAAAAATAGATATCCGTTACCAAGGATAGACAATCTTTTCGATCAAATAAAGGGAGCAAAATGTTTCTCGAAGATATCTACGAACGGATTATCACCAGTTGAAGGTACGGGAGTAGGACATATCAAAGACGACATTTTGAACTCGTTATAGACATTTCAAATTTATGGTAATGTCATTCGGGTTGACAAATGCTCTGGCAGCAGTTATGGACTTGATGAACCGAGTCTTCAAGCCATTCCTAGATAAATTCGTAGTAGTTTTCATCGACGATATATTGATCTACTCAAAGACGGAAGAAGAACACGCCGAAAATCTGAAGATGGTTCTGGAGGCGCTAAGAAATGAGAAGCTGTATGTAATGTTTTCCAAGTGTTTATTTTGGATGAAGAAGGTTCAATTCTTAGGACACGTGGTGGATAAGGATGGAATTTCAGTAGACCCTAAAGGTAGAAGCAGTGAGTAATTGGGAGCAGTCAAAGATGCCAACTAAAGTAAGAAGTTTCTTAGGGTTTGCTAAGTACTATCGAAGATTTATCCAAGATTTTTCTAAGATAGCAAACCCGTTGACCAATCTAACGAGGAAGACAGTAAAGTTTGTGTGGACTGACAAGTGTGAAGAAAGTTTTCAAGACCTGAAGAAAAGGCTAAGCGAAGCGTCTGTATTATCATTACCAAATGATACCGGAGGATTTTTGGTGTATAGTGATGTGTCACACAGAGGACTTGGTTGTGTGCTAATACAGCATGGCAAGGTCATTGCATACGCATCACGATAACTGAAGGATTATAAAAAACGATAAACTACTCACAACTTAGAGTTAGCGGCAGTAGTTTCTCACAATGGAGAGAAATGTGAAATATAAATGGACCACAAGAGTTTGAAATATATCTTTACATAGAAGGAGTTGAACATGCGTCAGAGGAGGTGGTTAGAATTAATCAAGGATTATGACTGTGATATTCTTTATCACCCGAGAAAGGCAAACGTAGTAGCCGACACGCTAAGTAGGAAATGAAGGGAGAAGTTGCTTCAACTAACAACATAGGAGGAGTTAATAAGAGAAATGGAGAAATTGGAGATAGAAGCGAAGGGGCTGGAGAGGTTTGAAGAAAAATTGTATGTAGTGGAAGCTTGTCCAACCTTATTGGACATAGTAAAATAATCACAAGAAAAGGATGACGAGTGTGAGAAAGTCAAGAAGAGGATCACAGAAAATGAAGAAGATAAATTCAAAATGGATAAATACGGTATTTTGAGATTCGAAGGGAGAGTGTGGGTACCAGCGATAACCGAGTTGAGGGAAGAAATTTTGCACGAGGCACACAATACGACGTATTTTGTTCATCTAGGAGGAAAAAAGATGTACCGAGATTTGAGGCAAAACTTTTGGTGGCTCAATCTGAAACTAGAAATCGCGAAGTGCATTAGTAAATGTCTTACTTATCAACGGGTTTGCTTCAGAGAAGTGCATTAGTAATGCACTTCGTGATTTACTGGTATTTCCAACGATTTACTTATCAACTTTTGGTGGCTCAATCTGAAACTAGAAATCGCGAAGTGCATTAGTAAATCGCGAAGTGCATTAGTAAGTGGAAATGGGAGCACATTATGATAGACTTCGTGGTGGGACTTCCAGTCACGCAAAAAGGTTTTGAGGCCATTTGGGTTATTATAGATCGACTAATGAAGACGACTCATTTCTCACCGATCAAGATCCAATATAGTTTGAATCAGTTAGCAAACCTGTGCGTAAAGGAAATTATTTCACGACATGGAGTGCCGGTGTCAATTGTCTCCGATCGAGATCCATGCTTCACGTCAAAATTCTGGAAAAGCTTACAAGAAAGGATGGGAACACAGCTAAGGTTGAGTACTGCTTATCATCCGTAGACAGATGGACAAAGTGAGCGAACAATACAAATGCTAGAGGACATGCTTAGAACTTGCGTGATGGACTTCAAGGGAAATTGGGATGACCACCTACCCCTAGTGGAATTTTCTTATAACAATAGTTACCATGCGAGTATCAGCATGCCACCGTACGAAGATCTTTATGGGAGAGAGTATTAAATTCCATTATGTTAGGACAAAGTTAGAGAACGACGAATGTTGGGACCAGAGTTAGTGCAACAAACCGCAAATGTGGTGATAGTGATAAGAGCCAGACTAGTAGCTACACAAGATCGCCAGAAGAAATACGCAGATTTGCATCGACAAGACCACGACTTTGAAGTCGGAAGTTACGTTTTCTTGAAAATATCTCTCTGGAAGGGAAAAATACGATCGACAAGAAGGGAAAATTGAGTCCGAGGTTCATAGGACCATTTGAGATATTGAAGGGAGTGGGCGAAATGGCATACAAAGTTGCATTACCACCCGAGTTGGAGCACATCCATAACGTGTTTCACATCTCCGTGTTGCATCCCTACAAGCCTGACTACAAAGACGTGATTTCCTACGAGCCCATTCAAGTGGAGAAGAATATGGCATATGAAGAAATTCCTATCCAGATATTAGATAGGAAAGAGCAGACGTTAAGAAATAAAATTATATCTTCTGTAAAAGTAGTTTGGCGAAACCACGAAGCCGAGGAGGCCACATGGGAATTAGAAGATAAGATGCGAAGGGATTATCCCCATTATTTGTGTAACCTTGTACCAATTCTGAGGAAGGAATTTTTATAAGGGGGGGATGTAAGAACCGTGAATTTTACGAATAAATATTGATAATAATATTAATAAGAAAGTGAATATTTATTTGAATATAAATATTGATGTGTTGTGTAATGAGTAATTCATTTAATTCAAATAAAATTTATAAGAATTGAAAAAAATGTGGAGTTATGATGAGATTTGTGAAATGCCTTGTGTGTATGAGAATGGAAATTTGAATGATTTAATTTAATTAAGGAATGAATGAATTAAAAAGTGAATGATTAATTAATATTATATTATTAATTAATTGTTATTGTGAATAATAGAATACTAATAAGTAAAATAATGTACATAATTAGAATTATATTTACTCGCTTTTAATTGATGTGTTCAAATATGTGATAATATAAAGTATAATGTGACATTGTGATGACTATGTAGTATAGGAATTATATGGAAAAGATGAAGTGTAGTATAACAATTTAATGTGACTATATAATATATAAAACTATATAGTAAAATAGAATGAATTATAAGTTACATAAATAATGCTTATGTGACAACATGTATGTGTGAGAACATTAAAGATAAACTTTATGTGTATTAAATCAATGATTTCAAAATTAATAATTAATTCAATAACTAAGTATAATTGGAATAATAAAGTTTTAAAGAGATATTGAATTATTAGTGACCAATTAAATTGTGTCCACATATTTTATAAATATTTATTGGACTAGACTAATGTACATGGATTTTATGATGTGGGTACATAAATAATCCCTAACTTTTCATTATGTAGTAGCATTAACACATTAAAATCACATTTTGGAGATCCAAGGAACCAAACTAAGCATTATTAACCAAATTGCTGAGATTTAAAACTCGTGTCCCAAAATCAGTGACTCAACAATGCTCAAGTTGTAGCCTATTTCCTCATTGTGTGATCTTCAGCTGCTACAATTCATAGTGATGATGGCTACAAAAATAGTGGTTGGCCAACTCCTTCTTGTCCATTGTTTTCTTCTATCTCCCTTTGATTCAAACAATGGAGCAAAACTATGAACTGGGCAGTCATTTTTCTATAAATGGAAGCCACATTCCTCAATTCTCAGTTGCTAAGAAATTCACTGATAAGTTGCATATAGAGAGTGAGTGTTACTGTGAATTGAGGGAGAATAATCAGAGGTTGTCAGAAGAGCAAAAGTTAGCAATTTCAAAGCTCAAGAGGTAACATTACTGTAAATGTGTTCTTAATTTTAAGATTTCCAAATTCTTAGCATTTACATGAATTCTCTATTAATGGGTATAAAATGACATGTCATTGTGTTGTCTGAGTCTGCAAGCATGTTTAGAAGTGTTGCAGTAGGTTTGTTTGCAAGTTTAACAATGTTAGTGTCGAGGCTCTGTAGAAGTAGAGCCATATTTTTTGCCTCTTAACGAAGTGGCGCGGTCGCGCCACTTCTGTAGCACTACACTGCGCGGCTACACGGGTTGTTGAAAAACAAATTTTGTTATTTCTGTTATGTTGAGCATGCTAGTTGAACGTGATACTAGTTTTAAATGTCCCCGACATGCTAACATAGGTTGCCTTTGTAAAAACCCAAAACCCTAATAAGACTCAGATATGTAAATTCAGTTATATTAATAAAATCTCTCCTTTCTGAAAGTGTTATGTGTTAATATATACTCTGTTTAATAAATTTGGTCAAACAAAATTTTGTCCGAAAATTGACGTGCTTGACACCTCGTTCTTAAAATTTTTCTTCCGAAAATATAGTTTTTCAGTATATTTTTATTGATAAGCTGCTTTGTCGTGCTTACACTGATAAAACGCTTTGTCATGCTTGTTAGGATTTGTGTAAAACCTAGGTTAAAAACCCTTTATTATAAACCCTAACCCTAGATTATAAACCCTAACCCTAATTAGCTAAGTTAAATCCTAATTAGGTTATCCTAACACCTAATCATGATTACTAAACTTTAATTAGGTACTAATAAACATCATTAAACAACTTTAATCATTAAAAATAAAACCCTAATCAAGATTAGAGCATAATTAAGCTACTAATCTAACCTAACTAGCTCCGATGTAGGTTAGGAGTCACCAATGCAAGTTCCTAGGCTTCACATGACATGCTTGTAACTCCAAAGCACCAGTAGAGTCATTGAATCAGATATTTGTGGAGGCAAGTAGGTGAAAATGACACAAAAACCTTAACCTAGCAATTCTATAAATACCAGCCGAATTCCAGTTCAAACTCACGAAATTTCTAAGCATAAACAGTTATATATCATACCTCAATAAGCCTTGGTGATAGCAACAACAGATTCATTAGCTAAAAATCCAAAATCAAGCAAGAAAGGTGCAAACCCTAATTCATAGCTAGATCTTTGATGCTTTGTTCCAATTGTTGTTTAGATGTTTAGAATTATGTTATAGTATGTTAGAAAGTATGTTAGGTTGATAGAACATGTTTTCATAACATCTAGATGCCTCAAATTAGTGTTTTTAGTAATATAGAAATTTTGGAAAAACAAGCCTGACAGTCAAATGTCAGAGCTTGTAGATTCGTGTATGTTAATAGTTAGGTCTGTTAATTGTATGTTATTTGTAGTCTGATATGAGGTCTTTAATCTAGAAAAGAAATCAGGTTCATTAGAACCATATATTGCAAGATATAAGTGGTCAAAGATGGTTGACCGATCACGAAGTTTATTTTTTGGGTTACCCAGAAAACTCAAAAACAGGTTGAGCCGGCTACTTTGACCAGCTTTTTAATCGCTTTCTGGTTGTTGTTATAATGACTTTTTGTAATGAATTAATACTTTGACATATATACTACATATCTATGATCTTAACTTACTTAAACAATTCATAGGATTACTAGAATTAATGGTCAAAAGTCATTGACCGGGCTTGACCAAGTTTTCTGGGTTACCTAGAAAACTGATGAACATGAAGAATAGCCTTTGGCTGTACTTTGACCAACATAGATCGAGACCTTAGAGTTATGCTTTATCCAAACCAATTGATATATATATATATATATATATATATATATATATATATATATGTACCTTGACATATTTACTACCAATTATAAGAAACACAACACAAATCTATTACACAGAATCAGAGATATGAAAGCTACAAAATCGTTTACCAACCATGACCACTGTTCTGGGTTACCCAGAAACTCAAGAACAACTCTGATAGTGACTTTGAGCCTCTATAACTTCTTGTTATATGTAGGTTAAAGCACGAAATTTGTCGGATGTTGTACTACTGTATGAGTACTATAATATCAATACTTGTCCAAACCTAGAATCATTAACAGTAGCAAGATAGATCGTGGTCAAAGTGATCCCTCGACCATGACTGGCCGAAACCCAGATGCTCAAGAACACCTATAGCGACACATCCTGTCACTATAGGGCTTTAGCGACAAACAGTAATTGTTTTTTTAAAATTAATTAATAAAAATTAGAAATAATTAATAAATAAATATAAAATAGTTTTAAAAATTATATTAAATTATTATATTTAACTTTTGATATTTTTACATAAATTTAATAAATATTTTATTTTATTTGGATATTATTTATAATTAATTTAATAATAAAGTAATTAGAATAATTACATATAAATAATAAATAATTATTGAAATATAATATTAATGATATAAAAATCATATAAATGGTTATAAATTATTTAAAAATAATAAACAAGGTTTTTATCAAAATTCTAAGTAAATACTAATTATTTAAAATAAAATAAATGATTTAGAAATCATTTAAAGGATAAATAAATACGTAAAAATTATTATAAGCTTCTAAATTATTATAATGGATATATAAATTATCTAAAAATATAATAAAGATTATAAATAGAATTTGACTATTTATCATATTAGTTAATATTCGGTAAAGTATTTAAAACACCGAAAACCATATCAAACTTAACCCGAACATATGTTGATCTTGTATTTGGGTATTATTATCAATACTAATGTGTTAGATTTATATGAATGAACATCTTAGGTGTTTATTAACGAATCGAGTAATATTACTTGACTGATCTCTGTTTAGGCAAGTTCTCTATCCTTAAATCTCTTATCAAGCAAGTTTCCTAAACCCAATTATTACTTAATTTATTGACATTAATTTGGGTGAACTTGAGCACTGGTAGGATGAGATGCATACTCCTAGGATGTTGAATAGGTTGTTCCCCTATCTCATATCTAAACAAAGTTTCTAAGTCTGTGTGACTAACAGTAAAAAGTCCAAAAATGGTAACAACTATCAGTCAAATTTTGAGTTGTTATACTACTTCAAATCATATATTGTTATAAATATATAACCTGTTGAACATGTAATAGCTCACCTTTGTAAATTATTCCCTTTGCAGTATTAGATGGTAACCCTGGAACATCTGGAGTAGATAAATGGAAGCGTCCCTACTTAGATTAGCTTATATTTCTGTTTAATACTTTGTAATAAGAAATTCTTATGAAGAATCATGTAACCGAACCTTAATATTAGGATATATATAACATCGTTTACTTCCGCAACCGTGTTTTCTTACATATATAGATGTAATTAGAATCGTCAATCTAGTTTGAGATCCTTGGGAACTATTTATCTAAGTGAGGGTATTGACAACATGGACTGTTCATGTTGTTGTTGATACTTGAATTTTGGATAGATAGGTACTATCGATATGATAATGTAATTCGCATGACATAGACTATACATTTAGGTGAGGGTATTGGTGATATGGATTGTTCATGTTATTACTGATACTCTAAATTTTGGATAGATAGATATTATTCACAGATACAGTTCATATATCCAAGTGAGGGTATCCAAACACAGTAATAGTTCTCTTGAGAATTGTCATCTGTTATAGGATACTGTGAATCTTAGATATATGGGAATTTTATCTGGTTTTAAATTGTATAGTCACTCCATTAGATATAAGCATATAATCAGATACCATGGGTGTATATATTTAAATGTGTTATATATATTGACTCATAGTAAGCACCATATCGGATACCGTGGGAGTATAGATATGGGGGCGTTATAATTTTGGTATCAAAGTTGTTAAGGCTATAGATATAAGGAAGAGAAATCTTAGTATATAGTCTTCGAGTCCGTAAAAAAATATTTAAAGTATACATAAAAATAACATTAAAAATATTATGTTGTGTAAATTTCTATATCAGTATTAAAGGAGTTTTCTTTTATAGATGGCCAACTCCAGTGTTGAAGAAATGGTGATAGCAAACAATCCACCACAAATTGAGTCATTTATAGTTAGTGATGCAAAGGATGAAGAATTGCTTCATGATCAACAACTGCTAGATGCTGAGGAAGAGGAAGATCCCGTAGTAGGGCAATTAATGAGAATTGATGACCATGATGAATCAATGGCATCACTAATGAAGATAACAAAATATGAGAATAATAAAATGCAGTTTAGGGCAAACTTAGATGATGGAATGTTAGAGCATGAGAGATGAACCAATAATTGACTTAAAGTACAACTGCACCATGCACAAAGGGGCAGGAAGGAAATACAGTCGAGACTACTCAAATCTGCTTTGGGTACTCGGGATGTTTTCAATGATTTATAGCGTCGAATAGTTCGATATCTAGTGGAGGAGAAGAAAACTGCCTATCTGATAGATCGATCTGTGGTATTCCACATGATCCAGGATTCTTTCGATGATGTTAATGAGTTTTTGAGGATAGTATAGAAGTATAAATGCTCTATATTAGTATGAATAAAGGAGCATTTAAAGTTTATAAGGTAATTAGTAGTATGTGTAAGCTTGTAGTATGTGTAAACTATTAAGTTATTTTGTACGACTCATGTGATATATGAATAAAGGATATATTGTGTTATTCAAACTCTTATGTGAATTTTTGTTGTTGTTTTATATAGAATCATGCCACCAACTAGAAAACCCCAAAGAGAAATGAATAATGATGATAATTCTACCCAACAGTTAATAAACCTTATGTCAGGAGCTATGAATAGACCCATAACCCAAAACACATCTTTTAAAGATTTCAAATTAATTGTTCCACTTGAATTCAAATGTACACCAGAACATGTCGATGCACAATCTGGATTTCTAAAATAGAAAATATTTTCCTAGTAACCAATGTCAATAATAATCAAAAGACGACTTTTGCAACCTTTTTCTTGAAAGGTGAAACTAATTATTGGTGGGAATCAACTAAGGGTCGGGTAGAAACTGAAATTGTTCCTTGGGATAGATTCAAAGAGTTGTTCTTTGAAAAATATTTTTCCCAATGCTTGAAAGATTTATTGGAAGTAAAATTTCTAGAATTAAAATAAGGAGACCTGAATGTATCTCAGTATATAGCCAAGTTTAACGAACTATCCAGGTTTGCTCCTCACCAAGTCACTACTGAACTTAGGAAGACTCAGAGGTACCAGAAAGGTTTTAAACCTAAGAAATGAAGTAAATTGTTGGTACGCCAAATAAAGACTTTTTCAAAAATACTGGAGAAAGCTTCTATAGCTAAAAGTGAAAATGAAAGTCTTACCAAATTCCATCAGGAAAAGAAAAGTCAAAATAAGAAGGGGAAACTTAAGGCCGAACCCAGCTTAGGTGGGTTTAATAATAAACGAAAAATGGGATACTACTTTTTCCAATAACCCGGGGAAAAATATGGGTAATAATAATAATAACTTTAGTAATAATAACATTAAATCTTTTTCTACTTGTGGGAAGAAACGTAAAGGAGTATGTTTTAATAGTAAATGTTACAAATGTGGACAAACGGGACACCTTTCTCCATAGTGTCCTCTCCCAAATAAAAATAAATGTTTCAACTATGGTTCGTCGGATCATTTCTCAAGGAATTATCTCAAACCTAAGAACGAAGGAGGAAAGGGGAATAAAGTACAGGAGAATAACAATAATCAGTCATCTGTAGCTGCAGTTGGAGTTCAGAATCGACCAACCGCGAGAACATTTAATATGTCGGTGAGGGATGCTATTGCTTCACAGGATGTGGTGACATGTATCATCCCTATCAGCACTTTAAATGCATATGTGTTATTCGATTCTGGTGCTACTTGTTCCTTCGTGTCTAATAGATTTTCTAAAAACTTGAATATACCATGTGAAAATTTAGACAAACAGTTATGTGTAGAAATTGTAAATAACGAAAAGATTCATGTTAAGACCATATATAGGAACTATAGTGCGGAGATAAGGGACACAATTTTTTGGTAGATCTTATACCAATTCAGTTGGGAGAATTCAATTTAATTTTAGGAATGGATTGGTTAGTTAACCATAACGCGATGATTGATTGTCATAAAAAATGTATAAATCTTTTTACTGCATCGAAGTCAAAGGTAGTGTTGAACGAAAGTTGTTCAGCTAAGCAATCTCAATGTTTGACCATAGTTCAGGCATAAAGATTACTTAGAAAAGGTTGTTTAGGATATTTGGCCTATATATTTGATACTCAACAGGAAGGAGTAAAACTAGATCAAATACCAATAGTTAAGGATTTTTCCGATGTATTTTCGGATGACTTACCAGGTTTACCTCCAGATAGGGAAATTGAGTTTATTATTGATCTTGCACCGGGAACGACACCCGTTTCTAAGGCACCATACAGAATGGCACCTTTAGAACTGAAAGAGTTACTTATACAATTACAGGAACTCTTAGATAAAAAGTACATACAACCTAGTGTTTCACCTTGGGGAACACCAATGTTATTTGTAAAGAAGAAGGATGGAACCATGAGGTTATGGATAAATTTTAGAGAATTAAATAAATTAACCATTAAGAATAAATATCCTTCACCAAGAATTGATGATTTGTTTAACCAATTAAAGGGGGCCACATCGAGCGAGTTTCACTTTCCGATTTCTTGTTATTGCTATTCAAAGCATATACTGTTTAAATTCATTGATTCAAATGAGATTGTTCTAACTCTTTGGAATGTAGTACCTTGTATACATATACCATGCCTATCCAAATATATATTGTTGTTATTCAATCTTAGACTTAAATAACCTTATTCAATTCTATATTATTGCATTAAACCTTCAAGTAGCAAATAAACTTTTATTGATTGAATTGGTCTATAATTGAATAGTGTTTTAAAATTCTAGAACCACTGATAAGCTAGTTCCAAACTAAACTTTCTTTAGTGCGGAAATTGTAAATTCAAACTAAGACGAACAACCCTAACATAGGGGATATTGTACGTGTAACGTTTAGATGTTTGTGCACAATACATGGTACAAAGGGCTGATCCCCCTAAGTACGTAAAGAAGGGTCTATATAGTCTAAATGATTGTTAAGGTTGAGGTATTATTACCTAATTACCGAGGACATAGTTCGTGGTCTTAAGACCCCTAGACATTAAAATTCGAACTTGCTTTCTATTTTTGATTCGTAGAACAAGTTCACCATTATTCAGCATTCGTTGTTCAAACTCATGTTGTTATTATTATTACTCTTTATATCAGTGAGTAATTGTTTTCTCACTCTTGCATTTAACACTGCAGCTAAAGTTGAGAAAGTCGATGAGCCATCTACTAGCAAAGGAAAGGGCAAGATGTCCAAGTGTTGAAGATTTATGAGAATTTATTTAAGTGAATTATGTTATAAGACTTATTTTATTTTGTGATGTATTCTGTTGACTTATGTAATAATTTAAGGTTAGATTTGGGATTATTTTTGAGATGATGTAACCCTTCAAGGGGAAAGATTATTATTTAGGTTATTTTATGTATTTATCCTTTATTATGGGTAGTTAGATGTAATTATTTTGATGCTGAGCACCAAATTCTGTGGGAATGAAGTACCCAGATTTGGGGGTGTCACAATGTATGTGTGAGAACATTAAAGATGAACTTTATGTGTATTAAATCAATGATTTTCAAATTAATAATTAATTTAATAAGTAAGCATAATTTGAATAATAAAGTTCTAACGAGATATTGAATTATTAGTGACCAATTAAATTGGGCCCATATATGTTATAAATATTAATTGGACTAGACTAATGTACATGGATTATATGATGTGGGTACATAAATAATCCCTAACTTTTCATTATGTAGTAGCATTAACACATTAAAATCACATTTTGGAGATCCAAGGAACCGAACTAAGCATTATTAACCAAATTGCTGAAATTTAAAACTCGTGCCCCAAAATCAGTGACTAAATAGTGCTCAAACAGTAGCCTATTTCCTCATTATGTGATCTTTAGCTGCTACAATTCATAGTGATGATGGCTACAAAAATGGTGGTTGGCCAACTCCTTCTTGTCCATTATTTTCTTCTATCTCCCTTTGATTCAAACCATGGAGCAAAACTATGAACTGGGCAGTCATTTTTCTATAAATGGCAACCACATTCCTCAATTCTCAGTTGCTAAGATATTCACTGATAAGTTGCATATAGAGAATGAGTGTTGTTGTGAATTGAGGGACAGTAATCAGAGGTTGTCAGAAGAGAAAAAGTTAGCAATTTAAAAGCTTAAGAGGTAACATTACTATAAATGTGTTCATAATTTTAAGATTTCCAAATTCTTAACCTTTATAGGAATTCTCTGTTAATAGGTATGAAATGGCATGTCATTGTGTTGTCTGAGTCTACAAGCATGTTTAGAAGTGTTGCACCAGGTTTGTTTGCAGGTTTAACAATGTGAGTGTTGAGGCTCTGCAGAAGCAGAGCCATTTTTCTCTACGGACGAAGTGGCTGGTAAGCACTTCTATATAACTTACATCGCAGCGGCCACGCAGTCATTGGAAATTTTTTTGTTGTTTCTATTATATTGAGCATGCTAGTTGAAGTTGATAATAGTTATAAATGTCCCTGGCATGCTAACATAGGTTTCCTTACTTGTAGTCACTCATGTTAGCTTGTTTTAAGTTTGAGTTTTCAAGAAAACTTATTCGTTTGGAAAACAAACCTTGTTGCAAACAACCTCACTTCTATTCTGATCTTGTGAGCATGTGTAAATAATCTAGATATGTATGTACATGAGTATAACATGAGGCATACGCTTGCTTCGTGTATAATAAAGTTTGTTAGCTTGGTTTTAATGTTTTATAAAGGAAAACTTGGAGTTTGAAATAAAAACTTAGTAAATCTTGCAACCTTTGAATTCAGAACTTTGAACATGCTTATGTGACTTAGTTATATATATATATATATATATATATATATATATATATATATATATATATGCATTAGTATAAAATGTAAGTTCAAAGTTCCTTGCATGCTTTGTTGGTTTAACATGAGATTTTCGAGAAGGATGTTGAAGTTGAAAACTAACTTTGTTGGGAAATACTCTATTTGTATTATGAACTTTTGGACCAACATGATAAGACACTTTATGCATCTAGACATGATTGATATGTGCATCCATCTAGCTAAGTATGATGTGTAGTAAGTAAAGTAGCTTTGCATTCTTAGAGGCTTAACATAAGATTTTCAAAAGAAACCTTGAAACTAGTTTTGTCAATATCTATGTTATAAGTATTCTGAAATTGACCATCATGTTAGGGTGTGTTATGCCTATAGACATGATTGACATAAATGCCTAGCTAGTCATACGCATGGTAAGTTAGTTGAGTATGGTTTAGAACAAGTCCAAATGAAGTAAAACTATACAATTTGAAATACATGACTAAGATAACGTAAGCATGTTTAGTTAAGACATATTGACCTCATTGTATGTGTGTAATGACTAATCATGGGAGACCTTATCTAAGCTACACTCAAAGCCTTGATTTTATGATTTTTGATAATGGATCATGTGAAGAACAAGATATAGAAAAGACCACACCTATTCATAGACATCACGTCATGTATGATTCTGTAAGTGTCATCATAAATGTTTACGGTTGTGCAAGTTGGGCCAAGCTTCTGTTTATCAGTTCTGGTTTGAACTAGGAGTAGCGTGACCGCGCCATTCCCTAGTTCAAATCCAGCGCGGCTGCGCCACCCTGTAGTGAAGTCTGCATTCTGCTTGTAATCTGAGATTTATTGCACACTTATATTGTTACCTTAAACTGTATTATATGACCAGTATATTATCCAATATGTCAAGAAGCATGCTAATGATAGAATCTTATGTGGGATAAGTGTTTATAACTTTAAGTCAAAATGTGATTTCAAACTACGTTTTTAATGTCACAGTGTATTAGAAACTGATTTTTGGTATTATGTAATGAAATACATATGAGATCGTACGACTAAGAGAAGACTAACAATATATGTCTAGTATCGATGAATTACACTTGTGTATCATAGCAAATTAAGATAGTAGGTGTACATATTGAACTTGTATAACTAATGTGTTTATACATAAATAGGATATTATAGTTCATTGGAGTGGTATTAAGCTATACTTTGGTAAACCACACTTGAGGCAAGTATCCGAACTCTATTTTATATTGAGCAAGTATCCTAACCTATGCATTTACTTTATACAAGGAATCTATGATGATGCAAGTTTTTAACTTACACAACTTTGGTTATTGTACAAGTATACAATTGAAAGTATGATTCTTATCTATGCCACAATGCTTCATTGTTAGAATAGAGTTGTTGATATTCTTGGAACTTTTTGATTTCAAATATTGAACTTATAATTGTTCTTATATACATTTAAAGAGCGATCTATGCCATTTGATTCGGCTAGACTTAAATCATAATTGGAAAGCGATCCAAACTAATTGATTGGTGCAAAATCTTGTATTGATTGAGATGAACAACCTTCTCTGAAGGGGAAACTATATTTGTCGGGAGACCGACGTACACACTTGAGTACGATTAAATGATATATTTAACGTAGGGTACTTTAGGTTGATCACCTGTTGTACTCGTTTTTGTTGGTGGACCCTCGAGCATTGATAAAGGCAAGGGCAAGGCTACGGAGTAGCTTTATAATTATTTAGAATTTTTATGATTATGTTAAGAAATATTGTATTATGTAATAGTTATGTCTAAACTATATTTAATTATGTTTAAGGTATGTAAGAGATGTTTAAGTTACGAACCATTGGGACGTGAATGATTATATTATATAAATGTAATCTATTATGTTATTTTCATTGCATTAAGATGTTATTTAGTCATTAAATTTGTAGTACGTGATACACCGAATTCGAGACGTAAGTGGTCTGAATTTGGGGACTTCGCAGGTTGGTATAAACGTTGTAGTTATAAACCTTAGGAGCGAGAGTCCTTAGATTATAAGTTAGAAGAACTTAAAATATAGGAAGGGATGAAACTCATGTAGAGTTTTCCGAGAGAGAGACTTAGTGTGTTATGGAATATAATTTCATTCTATACAACAAACTTATGTTTCAGTTAACATTCTAATGGAGTTGTTGTTCGTTTTGTCTTATGGTGGTGGTTATAGGATGATAGACTCGGGAGGACCCAATAGAGTGATAGAGGAGGAGCTGCATGACATACACGTGGTATATGAGGCACCATTGATAGGTGAGCCCATATCAGAAGTGGCCCTTATCGATGATGATTAGGGGGAGGAAATGGAGCCATTTCTCAAAGAGTCGGATCTAAAGGAGGAGCCTATGGAGGATGAACCCTTGGAGGACTCTAATAGGGCTACATTCGAAGATCGGATGTTGGGAGAGTACGAGGAGCGGATCCTAGAGTTAGACTATAGAGTCCAGGAGCTGGAGGCTGAGGCCCAAGAGAGGGAGTCCGAGTTCCAGAAACTGAGGGACGAGGACCACCAGAGGAAGTTAGTGATGCAAGAGTTGGAGGTGTAGATTTCCCACCGCAAGGAGGCAGGGATCTAGATGGGGACTCTGTTTCACAGGTCGCTGTCTCAGAATGTAGAGTTGACAGGAAAACTGGAAGAGATGGAGCATAGAGAGTTGAGCGAGAGGACGAAAAAGTAGGCTCTTCGTACTCAGTTATAGATGGAAGTGATAGATAGGATCCACTTCGAGGAGAAGTGGGAAGAAGCTAATGATCTAGAAGATGAGGTGAGATGCAAGAGGATGAAGATGAACAAGATGGGCTATGCTTTGCGCACGGCCATTGAGAGACTGATTGATGGTGTATATCATTACCCAACAGATTAGGGACATACCCGATTTACCATAAGTTGAGATTTGGTGGCGCACATAACCCAGAAGGAATACCAGAACACTGTGGAACGCGGGATGATAGATTGAGGTCTAGGTGTTAGTAGTTTAGTAGTAGTAGTTGCTAGTCCTTTATGATTTTTTGTTGTAATCCAAATCTTTTATGTCAGATATGGGATAGCTATGTGAACCCCGTAAAATGTTAGAGGGGTAGTATGTTAGTATTTGTCCACATCTTTTGTGATATTAGGGGATATATGTTGACATATATAGAAGTATTCTAGGGATAATCATGTTGATGTAATGATTTGGCATATAAATATAAATGATCTTATTCTAGAAATGTGTTATAAAATTTTATTCCTTTTTCATTTGAGAAATGTTTAAGTAATATAAGTAGATAATAAAAATAAAAATTTTGTGATGTAGAAAAATGCACATGAGACGTAGACTAACACTTTTGGAAGAGTAGGTCCAATGATAAGAGAGGACATGTAGACCCTATACAGAGGCTAATAAATTTGTTAGGGGAGCCTCTTAGAGGAAGAAATGAACAAGTACCACCCAATCCCCAGGCATCTCCAGTCACAAACGTTAAAGACTTTAGGAGAGTAGGACCTCCGGAATTCATGGGTACTACCGATCCTATCGTGGCACAGACGTGGATCAAAGAGATGGAGAAGGCTTTCACCATCGCTCGTGTGGGAGAAGATCAGAAGATGGTGTTTTCCACCTACATGATGAGAGGCGAGGCGAACTACTGGTGGGAGGCGAATCAGCAAATAGTAGGAGAAGGGATAATAGCATGGGAGAGGTTTAAGATGCTATTTTTCGAGAACTATTTCCCGAAAAGCATGAAGAATAAGATGGAGGTGAAGTTCTTAGAAATTAAGCAGGGAGATGTGACGGTGGCGCAATACGTGACTAATTTTAATGAGCTAGCCCTATTTACAGATAACCAAGTAAGGGATGAAGAAAGGATAGCTAGACGTTTTGAGCAAGGGTTGAAACCATGGTTGTTAAACAACGTGTTAGTTCTTCAGATCGTTTTTTTCGCGACATTTCTGGAGAAGGCCAATATTGCAGAAGGAGGTAGTGAAGCTTTGAGTTTGTATAACAAGGAAAAGAGGGGTAAAAACATGGGAGGAGATAGCCATGGAGGAAGCAGCAGTGGAGGAAGTAATTTAGGAAAGAGGAAGTGGGAGAATAACAATAACAACAAAAATCATAACAATCAAGTGGGGAAGTTTCATGCAGATTTCAAGAAGAGAGCTGAGGGATGCCCAAAGTGTGGGAAGAATCACCAAGGCGAGTGCTGGAAAAGGCGTAGTACTTGTTACAACAGCGGCCAAGAAGGGCACATTTCACTTAACTTCCTGAAGCCCAAGAAGATCAAGGTTTGTTTTGCTTGTGGCTCAGCAGACCACCTGATTAAAGATCTCCCAAAGAAAGGAAGCGGCCAGTAAGGGGGAAGCAATAAACTGATGATTGGCGGACCGATGCCATCCAACCGTTCAACTGCCAGAACATTTAATATGACCATCCAGGATGCAGTAGCTGCGATGGACATGGTGTCAGGTATTATCCCAATCAATAATATAAATGCCTGTGTATTATTTGATTCAGGTGCCACCTGTTCTTTTGTATCGGAGGAGTTTGCTAGTATACTTAATTTACCCTGAGAATGATTGGGAAATCCTTTGAACATAGAAGTTGAGAATAAGGAAGTAATCCTTGTAGAATATGTTTAACGAAATTATCGTGCAAATATTAGAGATCATGAACTAAGCGTAGACTTGATCCCGATATGATTGGGAGAATTTGACGTAATATTAGGAAGGGATTGGTTGTATAACCATGCTGCGATAATTGATTGTCAGAATAAAAGTGTTAACCTTTAGACTTTGAATAAGTCTAAGGTAGTGTTTTATGGTAGCTCATCGCTTAAGCAATCGTGTTGCCTTACAATGATGCAGGCCAAGAAATTGTTGAGAAAGGGATGTATATGTTACTTAGATTACATTGTTGATACTAGGAAAAAGGGAATAGAAATTAAGGATATATCCGTAGTGAGATAATTCCAAGATGTATTTCTGGATGATCTGCCTTGTCTTCCGCCAGACATAGAAATCTAATTCGTAATAGACTTAGCACCGAGAACTGCACCGATTTCGAAAGCCGCATATTGCATGACACTAGTAGAAATGAAGGAATTGATGATACAATTGCAAGAGTGTGACACCCCCAAAATAGGTTCGCATAACCCATTCTGAGTCACCAAATACATGGTACAGAAAACAACTACAACTACTTTATTACAATTGTCGTGCAAAATACGACAATACATATGCCGTAAGTTTTAGTACAAATATTGTCTTCTAGACAATATCCAAACTCAAATAAAGTCTTCATCATAATTATTGATACACTATTTTACAAATAGTGAGGACTACTAAAACAACTGTCTTGAACCATCACTCCACACCCCGACTAGTTCCCGCTATATTCTCGTCTCCTGAGAAGAAAAATGGAACAAAAAGGAAAAGGATGAGCTCAACTAGCCTAGTAAAGAATATTATGACTAAGATAATGAAAAACAAATTATCATTAGCCTTCAATAAATTAGATAAAATATAATGGATAACAAGTTTAGATCAATATTCGCAGCGGAAATAACAATTCATTAGAACAATTAAGTAAAGAATGAAGTCTACTATCTTCTACGATTTAAAAGTCTATCATCAATATTTTATCCCTGTTTTATCAATCAATATACATCTTGAACCAAATATTCATCTTTTCACTACGGGCCAAAGATATTCATTTGTATCACCAGTTGGTCATGTTCATCTCAACACATGTCCATCTTTGCACTGCGGGCCAAGGATATTCATCAAGTAATAGTTTATCATTTCACTACAGGCCAATATTATTCATCAAGTAATCATTTATCTTTGCATTACATGCCAAAGATGTAAGACCCTAACTTTTTATGAATAAAGATTTGATTAATGTGGTTAGTTATGGATAAAGTGCACAATTATTTTAAATAAGCAAGTGGTTATAAAATACTCATTTTTGTCGGGGAATATTCGTTTGGTCGCAGAATATTCTTGTTGTTGAGGAATATTCATACGACGGCACAGCCATTTGTGGGCCCCATAACAAAAAATTATCAGATGAAGAAAATGACAAGTATAAGTTTTTTATAAATAACGGCGTAGTTGTTACCGTTAACACTATTGGAATACCCGGTGGTTAAAATATAGTAATACGCAGCGTTGCACAGTAGCACAAGGTATTACACAAATTATTGATTCTTACGTAAGAAGTCACTACTCAATAATTGTTACAGTAATTATTGTTCAATATTTTATTTAATTGATTCAATAATTGCTACGTTGATATTTTATATTATTAATTCAATAATTGTCATTGCACAGTATTTCCCATTATCAGATCAGTAATTCATATTATTTGAATAATATTATTAGATATCATTATTGGCAATGTCTAAGGAAGTTCTGTCTAGGAAAGGGGTTTGGTCACCTAATTGTGCATCAGTAAGGAGAAATCCTTATCGGAAAGCCCCCTCTTTTCTAGGAACGACAAGGTTATCATTTTTGTGATTCTGTAATATTATTTATGAATAATTAATTATTGATAAAAATGATAAGAAAATATTTATTTAATGGAGAAATTTTTAAAGAGACAATTATTAAGAGTTGATATTTTATTTTCTTCGATAAAATAATTCATTCAAATATATTATTATCATATTACATTATAAGTATATGATGTAATAATATAATATAATAACAATGATATATTTACAATGAATGCACGATATAAGAATTAATGAGGAGGAAGAGAGTAAATTGGGTTCGAAGTATTTTTGTTACAAAAAATATGTTAAATATATTAGTGGGCCCCATTTTTAACTGAAATTTGATTATAGCCTGCAAGATCATTCATATGTGAATTTCGGTCATTTTACCTTTAGAATTTGAAAAACCTTTTTCCATAAAGTTGTAGAGAATTAAATTTTCTATGGAATGGACATAAGATTCGAATTTTTCTGATAAAATGGCTATTTATTATGAATTATTGAAGTTCCAGAATAATTGATTTTTGGAGTTTTAACTATTTTTTTAAAGAATTTTTTTTTATGTTGGTGAGCCCCACTGGTGTATACGGCACGATACTATTCACGTATACAGCACTTTTCACGAATACGGTAATATTCACGAGTACTATTCACGAATTATGATTGTTCTTATGAAATCTTTACCTTTTCGTGTCGGGGTTACTATTCACGTATACGACACTATTCACGTATACGACACTATTCACGAATACGACACAATTCATAGAAAAATTAAATTTTCTTTTCTTTGCCCAAGTTGTCTATTATGCTTACTATCTTTGATTGTGTCTATGTTTTGATATTCATTCTTGAATTTTGCTCCAAAATTGTTTATTATGGAGTATTTTGGAACTTGGATAAACTAAAGTACGAATCCCTAATCTTTGTCCTTTTATCTCTCTAGATTAATTTTCTTCAAAATATTTTTCTCATCCTCAGTCTTAAATGGTGATATAACTGAATATCTTTAGCATGTAATGCAAAGATGAATGATTACCTGATGAATATCTTTGGCTCGTAGTGCAAAGATGGACAGGTGTTGAGATGAACATGACCAACAGGTGATACGAATGAATATCTTTGGTCCGTAGTGAAAAGATGAATATTTGATTCAAGATGCATATTAATTGATGTTACAAGGATAAAATATTGATGATGGACTTTAAAATCATAGAAGATAATAGACTTCATTTTCTACTTAACTCTTCTAATGAATTGTTGTTTCCGCTGCAGCTGTTGATCTATAACTTGTTGTCTATTACATTCTATCAGATTTTTCTCTGTTGAGGAGTAAGGATAATTTGTTCTACATTATCTTAGTCATAATATTCTTTACCGGGCTATTTGAGCTCATCCTTTTCCTTTTTGTTCTATTTTTCTTCTAAGGAGGCGAGAATATAGCGGGACCTAGTCGGGGTATCGAATGATGGTTCAAGACAGTTGTTTTAGTAGTCTTCACTATTTTTTACAATAGTGTATCAATAATTGTAATGAGGACTTATTTAAGTTTGGATATTATCTAGAAGACAATATTTGTATTAAAACTCACAGTATATGTGTTGTCGTATTTTGCACGATAACTGTAATAATGAAGTTTGTAGTTATTTTCTGTACCATGTATTTGGTGACTTAGAATGGGTTGTGTGGACCTATTTTTGGGGCATCACAGTTGGTATCAGAGCTTAGGGATATGGTCTCTGACGGAGATCAGGGAATAGAACTAGGAGGGGAGAGACGAGTAAATCCTTCGCTAGTGTGTCCTACCTAAGCTTATTTGTTATTTAATGGGTCAGTCAGAGCATAGGGTTAATAGTGTGATATGTTAATTTGTTTAATTAACCCTTGTTTTATGACAGTATTTGAGAATGGCATCTAAATATTTTGAGATGAGCAATGGAGCACATGAGACTGTTGAATCACCACTGATCAACACCCAGGATAGGGTGCATCAGGAAGGGAATAATCCTCCTGTAAACGATAACACCGACAAAATGACGAATGATGGTATGTTTAGGAACTTTCTATAATTCATAAAAAACCAAACGAGAGAGACTACTGTTCAAAATGTAGGTGGAAACAATGGTAACTCATGACTTATCACTGCCAAGTAATTCAAGGAGTTGAGACCGTCAGAGTTTTTGGGAAAGCCAGAACCACTTACGACAGAGATGTGGGTAAAGCAGATCACCAATATATTTGATGTCTTGGGATGCTCCGAGGAGCAAAATGTTCCCTTTACCACCTTCATGTTGCGAGGAGAGGCAGATTACTGGTGCTAATCCGTAAATCGTACTTAGTCTACCGCACTCAAGATGTCTTGGGAGAAGTTCCAAGAATTGTTCAATGACAAGTACTTTCCGAAAAGTATTCGTCACATAAAGGAGGTAGAGTTCATCAAGCTGGAGCAAAACAATATGATTGTGTTACAGTACGAAGATAAGTTTGCCGAGTTGTCCCGGTTTGCATCCCATTTGGTTGATAATGAGGAGAGAATGACGCGAATGTTTCTGCGAGGTTTGAAACCTGAAATACGTCAATACCTCATTTCTCACAAACTGTGTTTGTATTCTGATGTAGTGAATATGGCTTAGTTATTAGAGTGGGATTATGAGTCAGCTCAACCAAACGATAACGACCAATAACACGATAATAATCATACCAGTGGCAACGACCATCGGAACAATCATAACCATCGTGGAGGAAATTATCATTCCAGAAATGGTAACCAATTCAGTGGTAATCATGGCCAAGATAATAGAAGAAATGATTCAAGTAGAAATTTCAAGAAGAGAATATTTAACGATGATGGGAAAACGTCGGTAGCATCACCAGCACCATCAACAAATTCTAAAGGAGGAGAACGACTGCCAGGTAGATGCTACAGATGCGGAGAGGAGGGACACATAAGTCCAAATTGTTCATAGCCTTCTAAGGTGTGTTTTAGTTATGGAAAAGATGATCACATAGCTCAATTTTGTCCTATAGCGAAATCAAGTCTAGCTAGGACGGTGGCACTAAAGGCAGATACGAACAAAACAAAGACGATGGTTTCAGGAATAGCATTTTTCGTGACTTCTCAAAAAGCGAGTAACCTGAACGAAGTTATCACGTGTTAGTTAATTATAAATTCTTGCGAAGTCTATACCTTATTAGATACCGGTTCTATCCATTCTTTTATTTCTCCTACTTGTGCTCAACGTTTGAACTTGACCCCTGAGAAATTAGACTTTGACTTATCTATTGAAATTGTGTTGGGTGACACTTTCATTACATCTACTGTTTATAAATCTTTCTTGATTAAAGTTGGCACCATCACATTACTTGTTGATCTCATCTCTTTGAAAATACTTGCATTTGATGCGATTTTAGGGATTGATTGGTTAACCACTCATCATGCTAAAATTGATTATTTTCGTAAGGTTGTTAGTTTTCATATTCCTAACCAACCTGTTATATGAATTCAAGCAACCAAACCACTAAATTCAAACACTTTCATATTAAGCCATAAAGCCATTCGTTTATTGAAAAATAGATGTGAAGCTTTTTTAGCCCATGTCATGAATTTAAATAAAAATACGTCAGATTTGAATGATATTTCTGTTGTTAATGAATTTCCTGATGTATTTCCCAAAGAAATTCCTGGCCTACCCCCAGAGCGTGAAATCAAATTTTGTATTGACCTTGAACTCGGTACAAAACCCATTTCTAAAATCTCATATCGAATTGCTCCTATTGAACTTCAAGAGTTAAAAATCGAACTACAAGAGTTGTTACCTGAGCCTCTATCTGGTGACTTCCTTTGTGGAATGCACCAAAGCCATACTCTCCGTAGGGGACGCTATATTTGTGTGGTGGTAAACCGATAGGTGCCATTGTGACGTGCTATCCAAGGTTGGGATATGAATCACAGTTGAGATAAACCTAAGTCAGTAATCAAAATATGTAGCTTTCTAGGCTTAGCTGGTTATTATCAGAGATTCATGGAAGGATTTTTATTTTGAACTGCCACTCCATTAACTCATCTGACTCGTAAAGATACAAAATTTGGATGGAGCAAGGAATGTGAGAAAGGCTTCCAAGAACTCAAGAGGAGACTCATTGCGGCACCTGTTCTGACCATACCATCTTGGAAAAACGATGTGGTAGCTGACGCATTGAGTAGAAGATCGTATGTGGGTACGAGTGCGATGTTGTTAACACAAAGACCTATTTCGTATGACTTACAAAGGATGGAGATTGAGTTAAAGACTCCAAGAACCTACGTGAAAATAACGAATATACGATTAGAACTGACTTTAATCGATAAAGTTAAAGTCACTCAAGCTACAAACTCAGAGCTGATGAATGTGAAGAAGAAGGTGCAAGAATGTGTTATTCTAGAAGCAATAATCGATGAAGAGAGGAAATCTCAACCCTCAATTTATTGGCCCATTTAAAATCCTCGATCGAGTAGGAACTGTGGCCTATAGACTCGTTATACCGCCAAGAATATCTCGGGTTCATAAAGTGTTTCACATATTCATGCTACATAAATATGTGAAAGACCCGAATCACATTATTGAATTAGAACCAGACGAGATAGCCAAAGATTTAACGTACGAGGAGGTACCTGTCAAGATCTTGGATAGGAAGGAGTATGTACTACGTACAAAGGTTATACCACAAGTCAAAGTTTTGTGGAGAAACCATACATGCTATTGAGGAAATTACCTGGGAGTTGAAATCAGAAATGAAAACGAAGTATCCTCACCTTTTTGAAACACCAGCTATGCACATCAATTTCGAGGATGAAATTTCATAAGGAAGGGAGGTTGTAAGACCCAAACTTTTTATGAATAAAGATTTAATTTCTTTTATTATTATTTTGAATAATATGGTGTTGATTTGATTAATGTGGTTAGATATGGGTAAAATGCGCAAATATTTTAAATAAGCAAGTGGTTATAAAATACTAATTTTTGTCGGGGAATATTCGTTTGGTCGTGGAATATTCTTGCTGTTAGGAAATATTCGTACGACGACGTAGCCATTTGTGGGCCCCATAACAGGAAATTACCGGATGGAGAAAATGACAAGTATAAGTTTTTTATAAATAACAGCGTAGTTGTTACCATTAACACTGTTGGAATACCCAATGGTTAAAATATAGTAATACGCGGTGTTGAACAGTAGCACA